>OY720345.1:69216063-71978448 GCA_963082975.1 Labia minor
CAAAAATGTTGTTTTATAATAATGATCTATCTATTTTAGTGGGTTTTATATGAAATAAAAGACTTAATTGCGTTTTCGATCTGCAAATCAGAAGGTTTTTTTTATTATTATAATTAAGGTACAAAAAATATATAAAATTTATTACAATATTACCTGCAAATCAGAAGAAACAACATTTAAAGCCTTTTATTATATTTTGTTTACCCAAATATTGCCTCTTCAAGATTCTTTTAGGCATATCATATCACAAATCAAACTCAGATACATCTGTCAAATATAAAAATTTTAACTCCTCTCTTTCTATCCAATCAGAGCGCCACCATCGGTGCGCGGGGAATATTCAAAATAATAGAGTAATATTACATATATATTATAGATTTTATATCAAATGAATACAATATTGGTTAGTCATATATTTGGATGAATAAGTATTTTATTTTAATTATTATTTGTTTTTTAGATAAATATGATTTCATTGTTATTAAAGAGAGCTCATTTTTCATTAAAGTTTACAAAAAACAAACCAGTGTTTGGACAACCAAGACAGCCTATCTAGTCGATTGATGCATAAGCGGGGTAGAGGTGTTATGTGATCAGTACAATGGATCCTCCTTGAACGTAGGCACTTAAAACTTCTTTTTCAAGGTTTACAAAAAACTGAAATTTATTTTGGTATTGATAAAATTCAATTCTTTTTTTTGTATGTAAATTTTTTGACTAAATTATTGAACTTATTGGTAACGAATAGCCTTGAATCTTACCACATTGATTTATCTTCCTGCCATTTTTATACATACTGGAATATTTTCATATGCACATATAAAGATAATTTCCACATTGACACACAGATCATCATCCATTCCCATGCCTTCCTCATTATCGTAGATGTTGCCAAACGTTTTTCTTTTCGTAAATGTTTAGGCTATCGAAATGGCAAAGTAAATTAATGTGAATTTTCGAAATTAGTTACGTAATAAAATTTATAACCATGAATTGAATTATTATTATCCAATTTTAATCAACCTCAGAATAAGTAAAAATGAATCTCATTAAAAAATTATAGAAAACAGAACTTCAAAATTATATAAATAGAGAGATATAATAATTTATTGACTGGGACTAATAAACTTTATCAAGAATAAATCAATTGATTTTTTTGTAATAATTTATTTATTATAATCAATTTTTGAATTTGTATGAAAATCGATGATATTATTTTTCAAAATCCTTATAATATAACCAGATAATAATTAAAAAATAAATAAAGAAATAAATTATAACCGTAATATAAATAAATTAAATAATAAGCGTCTAATACTGATCATTTATTTCAATAGTTTAATAATTGTTCTAAATTGTTTTCTTTTTTACTATCTCGTGGGAGATAGTATTGAGTTCACGAAATTTTCGATGTCGAGATTTTTATGTTTTTATACGTTTTGAAGATCCCTGAGTCATTTTCACTAAGGTTGAGAAAAATGTCTGTCTCTGTGTGTGTATGTGTAAGTTTACATTTTTTACGAGCTGGTTTAATAAATATTATTTATTAATTTTAATTTATAATTTATAATTAATTAAATTTTATTTAAATATAATATATGTGTGTTAATTAATCCAATTCAAATTTTCGAATAGTCGAGTGGAGTTACTCCAGATTTTTTTACTATAAAAATAACTATTAAATTCTGAATATTTAATATCTAGTTTTTTTTTTAAAAAAAAGAATAAAAACAATCAAATACTAAAAATAGAAAGAATAATATAATAAATAAAATTAAATTAAATAAAAAAAAAAAAATATTTATTAAAATAATAATAATAATAATCTTTCTTACTACAAATATTTAATACATAAATTACCATCACATTTGAAATCTATTATTAGAAGTTTTAAATTTATAATGGAAAATTTTCCATTAACATCTTATTTCAATAAATCACGTATGAATAAATAATCTTTATCTACAATCAAAGTTGACACTGAATCAAAAACAACTTAATGGATAATAATTTATCTGGGAGAATTTTTATAAAATAATTTTCAATCAATTTTTATTGAAATATAAATGCTACGATATAAATGAATAACTTGAAAGAAATTCATTTATTCTAAAGACAGAAATTTATATACTCGTTCAAAAAAAAATAAAAAAAAATAAAAAACAATATGAATGAATATTTATTTATATGAAATCAAATAACAAAAATTAAAATGTAATGAATTAAATCACTCTCAATGTGAGTGTGGGGATACTTTTGGAGAGTAAGACATATATATTGTTATGTCTTGTTGTTATTAGTAATATGACATATATTGATTATTTAATATGTTATCATTTTTGCATATTTGATATTTTAATGTTGTTAATTAATTATAAATTTTTATTCTTCAGTTATTGTCGAGGTCCAGAGTCAAGAACTACAAAACTACTTTTTTGGCTGTGCCCCGGTGAAAACGGGTCTAGACACTTTGTGCTATGAGAATGAATAGCGATTATTAACATAAAAGATGGAGTGATGAACGTGCGGCACTAATATTATTAGCTATTGATGTGCTCTCCAGTAATTTTACAAATTAATTTATTTTGGAAATTTATAATATTTGTGTTTTTTTATTTTAAACTTCATTTTTTAATTTTCTTCCAAAGTTTTCAATACTATAATTTATAATATTTTATATTAAAAATATTTAATTATTATTTTAATTTTTATATATTCAAAAGTATAAATATGATTAAATATTATTATAAAATTTAAAGAAAATTAAAAAAAGGATTTAAAATTAAATAAAATATATATAATATAATAAAAAATAAATTCAAAAAGAAAATAATTTGTTAACCCCAGGAGAGCTGATTTGAAATGAAATAGCTCATAATTAGTAGCATAGCTTCCATCATAGCTTCCAGCAAACCTTCATAGACTGTTTATTAAAATTGTCTTTTTTTGTTAATTAAAATATACCTACCTAGTATATACAAACAAATATTTAAATTTTCATTTGACCTTTTCTTTCATTTTCTATATTAGTATTTAATATATTAACAATTTACTTAATATTATTTTTGTTGATCATTTATTGCTATACACAATTTTGATAACATTATTACAAATATGTTAATAACTTTATTAAAAAAAAATATATAAAAAATGTATTTACATTTCTGTATTAAATCTTAATTAAAACAGTATAATACAATATCTTCATTAAATCAATAAATGTATTTAAGTTAAAATTTTTTTAGCTGTTTTTGTTAATTAATATAACCTAGGTATATATATATTTTTTGAGTATACTCAATATCATTTCAACACCTCTGACACTCTAAAAGAGATATCATAATTATAACTGATAATCGATGTTAAAATTTTTGTTGTGAAATTGAAAGAGAAATTAAAAAATACGTGTCAAATAAAAATTAAAGTAGAAATTAATATGTAATAAGGTGTTTAAATTATAGGTAAATTATATAATAAAGGTATTTAAAAATTATTATGATTATAATCCATATAAATGAAATAAAATGATTTATTAATTAGTATGGAATTTATTTATATTAAACATTTAAAAGGAAAAATTGAACAAAATTTATTCAAAACAAAAAATTAAAAAAATAATTAGATGAAGATAGAGAATAGACATAAAGAAATAGATTACATAGATAGTTAATTGAAATATAATGGAATTGAGGTTGTCTCCAATAGTGGAGCAGGATCCAATATAAAATGATAAAATCAGACAATATAAGGGAGGGAAAGAAAAGCTAAATTAATAACAAATCAATTTTAGTATACACACGTTTTAGTTAAAATAGATTTTTATCTGGATAAAATCAATGAAAAAAATAAATAGTAATCAACCAAGTTCTCTGTGAGTATCAATATTGGGGTTAAAATTATTCCTGGATTCTTTTCAAATAATAAATCTGGCTATTCAAATAAAGATTAAATAATTATATTACGAGAAAAGTTAGAAAACGACAGTTGAAAATCTTTTAAATTACATCCTTTATTTAAATTGCATTTATATAGGAACTTCTCCCCTCTCCCCCTCGACCTCTCAACCATATACTAAAATTAATTTCTTTTTCTTTATCTTTATATGTTCTTAGCATTAGAAACATTATTTTTATTTCTACAAATTATGTCACCAATCACGACATTTACGATTTTCAAAATAAAATATTAATTTTATATAGATTGAAATAAAATCAATGGTTAGATTTTATTTTACGGAAATATGTATAGAGAGGAAATAAACGTTGATTTTGCATTAATATTATGTACTAACCTTATCGTTCTAAATATATAAATTCAATAAAGATCAATTTAAAGTAAGACATTTATTTTAAATATTGTTATTTGATGAAACTCTCAAGATGGATTCTGAAAAAACATCATACATAATTTCTAACTATTATTCATTGATGACTGAAACTAGTCTAATAAGAACTGGATTTATAGGTAAATTAATTGAGAAAGGAGGCAAACGATAAATTTTATGGAATTAAGAGAGGATAGTAATTGGATGGAGGTGGATAAGGATAGTGATGTTCAAGAGCTTTCAATTTTCAGTTGCCTTTAGAGGATTTTATATTTCAGAACGATTTCTAAATAAGTTCAGTGACCACAAAATATTTTAATAACCTGATTTTCAAATATACTAATGTCGTTCTGATGACATATTTGTGCTCACAGAGCGTTTACTTAAAGGTTAAATAATCAGTTGAGTTTATGATGAAATCAACAATTCAGAAACATTAAAAAACTTTTTTTAGAAAAAGCATGAGATAATCTCATAAATGAAATTTAAAGTTCACAGATCACAGAGAAATAAATAATTTAATTATGAAATTTCAGGATAAAAAAATAAAACAATATAGGAGTAGTCACAGACTAAATTAGAAAATAAATACATTTGAGTATATATAATTTACCTTTAATTTTTATTTTCATTTACCCTTTGTTTTGAAAACTTATATAATTAATATTTATTAATATATATATATAATAATTTGAAAAATATATATAGGGTGACCAAACGTCCCGGTTTACGGGGTTTGTTCCGATTTTAGGTGCTCTGTTCCGGCGTCCCGAAAAATGTCTTCGGGACAATCTATTGTCCCGGTTTTAAACTATTTAGGTCCGACGAACAATCAGTTTGGCTCTTATTTTCGATTTTTCATTAAATATGGCTCTTAAACATTTTCGATTTTTCATTCAATATAACTCTAAAAAAAAGGTAATTTTTTTTACAAATGTCCCGGTTTGGTGTTTTCGAAATATGGTCACTCTAAATATATATAGATTTACTAAATATTTTACGAAATAAAATATTATTTAAAAATTATATTCACAGATGTGATGTAAGAAAATAATGTTGGATCATACGGTTCATCTACCAAGCAATATTGAATTATTTTGGGAACTAAGCTTAATAGTAGCTCACCATCGTTCAACAAGTGCCTAGATTTATCAAATGAGTTGAAAAAAAAAAACAAAATGGTTTCAGCAAGTTTTACTTTGTTATTCCTGATTCTAGATCATGATTTAATTTTAATTTAATATATTTTTGTAAATATTCTATCAATATTTTCATTATATTTAAATAATTACATACACTTTTAATAATATATATTTTTTGGAATGTTGAAAAAAAACATCTAACATGAATCTCATATTTAAGATAAATACAAGAATATTTAACATTCATTTATAACATTTTAGTATAAAATTTTTTTTAAAGATAACCTTGTAATTAATTAGAAATGTGTAATGTAATTAATATTCCGAGATGAAACATTAATCCTTTGATAAATAATTCATGGATTTCAACAAAAAAATAGTCTTATTTATCTTCTGATAAAACTTACAATTTTTTTTTTTTTTTTTTTGTTTGTTTGTTTATATAATAAATTGCCTTTCGTTAATAAATGTAACAGCGTAAAACCACAAATGAGTTTACAAGGGAAAAAAATAAATAAAACAGGAGGATCGTGGTTGAATTTTAAAATTTAAAAAAAAAAATCCTTTACTTGATGGCTAATTAATGGCACTAAATATATAATTTACATTTGTGGATATCGATTTAAGAATTCATTTTATAAGTCAACATATCAGAGAATTTTAATTAAAAATGAATATATATATGTATATATATATATACATAAATTTTTAAAAGAACGATAACTAAATGTTAAAATAATTTTTTTATGGTAAGTAATTAAATTAATTTACATACCATATGTTGTAGTCCTGATTTATTATTTAAAATTCTCTAAAATATGATGATGACACAATTTGGAATTCGTTTTTTGAATAGAAATACACATTTTGATGTCGCGAAAAAAGTAAAATAATGGCTTGGAGAATAATGATATGTGTGGGTGAGTCTGCCTATGTGAGAAAATAACATAAAAATATTACTGAAATTTTATAAATTAAACATTAAAAAAATTTCTCTTGATTCTACCAATAATATATATTTTTATTTTTACTCTTTTTTAAAAAACTGTAACGTTTTTGGATTTATTTATTTTTTTATACTAGTTTTCTATTTATGTAGAATATTAGAATTTAACGGATAAGATGACATTATAATTTATATATTTTGATAAGAGCTATGACTTAATATAATAAAAAACAGTTAAGTTGATATGTGTCCTAAAAAGGACTATGACATAATAAATTAATGTGATTTTGATATACAGAGCCGTGCTACATCCAAAATGGATGTAAAACTGAAAAATGGTATAAATATATAATTATAAGATCTAAAAATTAAGTTGAATCTATAGGATTATATAATTTAGCAAGCTAAAGTATCGATCTAAACATTAGGATACGAATTGATTCCGAAGAAAGGGCATTTTGTTGTATACTATATATGTATTATATAAATTTAAAGGAGCTATTGAAATTTTATTTTATTTCTGACTTCTCCCATAATTTTTGTTAAAAAGACATTAATTGCAATTTCCAAGGCATTTGTTCCAAAATAGATTCTTTGCGTTTTAAAATTTATTCATCAAATATAGAATTTTTTTTTTTTTTTTTTTTTGGCCTTCGGAATATCACCATTTTAGCCAGCCTTCACAGATTTGTTTATTATTTATACATATATTTATATTTATATTTATCGATTTATATATCGATACACTCGGCGAGGTTTGAACCCTCGAACTCGAGTCGGCGGACAGTAATATTTTTCAATAGTTTTGTGTATTTTGTTTAAATATATTTAAATATGAAAACTAACCACATTTCAGATAATTTATTGAAATATTTTATATATATATTAGTTTAGATTTTCATTAAAATTTTAATTATGAAAAGTTATTTCCGGATTATTTTACTTGTAATTGTGAGATTTGAATCCAGACGTTTTGGCGCCATTTAAAAGGGAACTTTGAGAAGAGAATTTTTTTTTTTTTGGTTTCTGGTCTTAGTCTGCGTGACCAGGAGTAAATATTGGTTTTGGCATTTTGGACTAAGCGGATGAGTAATCTTTGTTTTTAAAAAACTTGGAAATGACGCCAAAAAGAGCGGCGAAACGCCGAGACTCAATTCTAACAAAAACAAATTAAAATAACCCGGAAATATCTTCGATAATATTCTAAAATTACAGGTTCTACTTAATGTCTTGTGGATTATTTAACTTAAGCTTGTTATTTAGAATAACTCAATAAGAGAAAGGGAAATTAAGCATTCCATATTATATTATTTCTAAAATTGGTTATATTGATTATATGAAAATTAATTAAAATATTTTATAATAAAAATATATGATTTTATTTTCATTCTCATGGTAATTAAAGTGAGAAATGACTTTTAATGAAAATATTTCCCTTGCCAGTCTTTTATATGTGATTGAACAGGTAATATGTCTGTATTACTTCTAACGTGAAACAGCAAGTATAAGAATAAAATGAGAATTATTTTAAAATTGAAAATGTCAAAAACATTCAAGTGAACAACTTTTAACTATTAATATCAATCAATAAAGATTGAACTGAGTTTTCTAAATGGAATTAATTCAATTCGGTTCATTTTTTTTTTCATTTTATTTAGAAAACCTTCAAAGGCATTGATCCAACGAGAAATAAATGAGAAGGGAAAAATTGAATTGAATTTTTTTAAAAATTGCTTATATGTTTATTTTTCCTCAATTTTTATTTGACTTTTTAATGAAATTATTAGAACTGAAAGTTTATATTTATAAGATATATATATATATATATATATATATATGTATATTCAATTTTATTATTTTATTATATATTTTTTTTAATCGAGATAGTAATTAATTATAAAAAAAATTATTCAATTATCGATTTTTTACTATCTCGCCAGAGATAGTATTGCGATCACGAAAATTTTCGATGTTGAGATTTTGATGTTTTTATACGTTTTGAAGGTTCCTGAATCATTTTCACTAAGGTTGAGAAAAATGTCTGTGTGTGTGTATGTGTGTGGGTATGTGTGTGGGTATGTGTGTGTGTGTGTATGTATGTATGTAGACAAGATTACACAAAAACGGTTTGAGCTAGAATGATGAAATTTGGTACATGGACATTATTCAAAATTCATAGTTTTCTATCAACTTTTGAGAAATGTAGCTCAACCGGAAGAGGGTCATTACTTACAACGTTTTGATTTTTTTTCCTCTAAAGTGACCGTAAAAATAAAGATATATGTTTGATAATTTTTCACATGATTAATAATTGTATAAAACTGCTATATATAGAATTTCAGCTTGATTGAATCGCTGAAAGAACCAGAATTTATTTTTTAACACTGCAAATCTCACGCGCCAACACGTGCCATGGTGCCATCAATAAATAGCCAAACATGCGCTGGTTTAATATTTATTATTTATAATTTATAATTAATTAAATTTAATTTAAATATAATATATTATGTTATTTAATCCAATTCAAATTGCGAGATAGTCGAGTGGAGACACTCCAGCTTATTTTTAATTACATCTTAAATTAAAATTAAATTTCTTATAAAATATCTTTCTAACTTAGGTGGAGGATTTCTTCACAAAGGAAGTTTGTTTTTACATATTTCAATATATATATATATAAATAATTTTGCCAAATTTAATTTTTTTCAACAGATAAACGTTGCATGCCGCTTCAAAATTCTTTGAATTGCTACGCTTCTGGTATTCAAGAACGGTTTTCCGAGAAGGGAGGGTGTTCAAGTTTCATTCGTTCAGGCCTGTTAAATTTCAATTATAACACTCCACCCTTCAAATGCCCACATTTTAGGGCTACCCCTATCGGTATAGAATAAGTAATAAGCGCGTGATGGGTGTTTCTGGTCAATACACAATAATTTCTATTGAAGTAAAAAAAAATATTTAAATAATATTAATTATTTTTTTTTTTGCAGTATATGATGTTTTCCGTTTTAATTGGAGGTAATCACCTTTAAAATCCCTTGTTTATTAAAAATTAACAAAAAAAAAAAACAAAATAAATTTATAATGAATACAAACTTTCATTTTTCAAACAAATAATAATTTTTAACATTTTTACTATTTCGCAAGAGATAGTATTGCGATCACGAAAATTTTCGATGTCGAGATTTTTATGTTTTTTTACGTTTTGAAGGTCCCCGAGTCTTTTTCACTAAGGTTGAGAAGAGGTTCGGAAGAGGACCATTACCAGGTTTTCATTTTTTTCCTCTAAACCGACCGTAAAAATAAAGATATATGTTTGATAATTTTTCACATGATTAATAATTGTATAAAACTGCTATATATAGAATTTCAGCTTGATTGAATCGCTGAAAGTACCAGAATTTTTAAATTTTGAATTAAAAATGAAGGTAAAGGTTTTAAATTTCAATTTAATATAATGTAATCAATTAATTTAATTGAATAACAATACTATACTGTAAATTTAAATTTAAATTTGGAGGGATGAACCCGCAAGAAGGGGACACTCTCTTCTGTTTATATTGGTCCCAGACAACACCATCCAGATTTAAATCGCTGAAAGTACTGAAATCAATTTTATAACACGTTGACTTCAAATCACGCGCCAGCACGTGACGTGGCGCCATCAACAAAGATCCAAACACGCGCTGGTTTAATAAATATTATTTATTAATTTAATTGATCATTAAATTTAATAATTTGTTAATTAATCCAATTCAAATTTTCGAGATAGTCGAGTGGAGACACTCCAGATTTTTTTTTTTTTAAATTCAAGTGATGTTTCATTGGAATTCAATTAAAAAGAATAAGAAATTATTAAAAATCATCAAAGTACTATTACATATGTGTCTTTATGAAGAAACAAATTGATTTGATAAAGTTTAATTGTTATTTAATGCACTCTAAAATGGTATAAAATAAAAACTTAAAAAACTAATTCCTTTTAAAGAATTAAAGGAGAAATTGGTGAAAGGAAGGACAATGTGCAGGAGATACGGTAAGAGCACTTAGGACTGTTAGTGTTGAGTTAAGGTGTTAGGGATTTGGAGGGATGAACCCGCAAGAAGGGGACACTCTCTTCTGTTTATATTGGTCCCAGACAACACCATCCACATATTTGAACATTGAACCAACAACCACAAATCCCAAAACCTTATCACTCCGTTGATTCATTTTCTCTCTAACTTTATTTAAATCCTTTTTCCTTTCGTTTTTATCATTCATATTTCTGTTCTATAACCAATTACACATACCATAAACACTTTTCGACTTTATTAATTCATCAACCCTGCATATATGATTAACTCAAATTTCGTACTCTTAAATAACAGAAATATTTTATATAGATACATATCTAACAATAATTTAAAATTTATTTTTAATATTTTCTATATTTATTTATTTATAGATTCATGCTTTCCTCTTTATGATGTTTAGTCTACATTTTACTAATACAATAAGCTGTAATTTAACAAAAATTGATTTTAAATATCACTAATATTTTATATTAAATATATATATATATATATATATATATATATATAACATATAAATACCAGGCATAATCTAATAATATTAAAAAGGAAATTTTAAACGAAAATTGAATTAAATAGATTTTATGGTGGTGAATGTAAAAGTTAAAAATATGTAGAATATTGCTAATAAAAAGAAATGAAAACCTGAACAATAAAGAAATATTATATAAATTAATTTTGTATTGATTTTTTATTTTATTCGATTAAAAATTGACTTTATTAAATTATATAATTATATTATTTTTATTAATTATAATAATTTTATCTAGTAAAATACAAAAATACATTAATATTATATAATGGATTAGAAGTCAGCGGTCAGTTAGCAGGATAAAAGGTTTAAAAATCAAACTAATTAATTTCTTTTATAACCATTGTGTCGACGTTTCGGTCTTGTTTTAGGTCTTCTTCAGTACTTAGGTTTAGTTATTTTTTTATGGAGACGAATAATGAACGATATATGTATATCGTATGTTAATAATATACATTTATAATTGTGTATTTATATGATCTTTCAAATTCAGTTCAATTATAAAAGTAGAAAGGGACTATTAATAGCTTCACAGTCGCTGAAACCAAATTCCTCCAATCATTCCTACATATATTCAATGATTTTCGATAAAATATAACTCTATTAATTTTTTTAAATTAAATTCAAATCAACATTTATTTTTAAATTTTTTTCATTTTAAAAATGTGTTAATGGTATATTTTTCATTCAATTTTATTTAATTAAATTAACTAGAAGAGAATTCGATTATATGTTAAATATAAATTAATTATTCCAATAAAATCAACAGTTCGTGTTCTTTTCATTTTTCGAGAGAAAAAAATAATGTATGTATTCTAAATAATTATCGAAAACTTTTACTTTAAAAAAACATTAACAATATAAATATATATAATATAATATATAGGATAATAACGAAAATAATAGTTTTACTTTTTCTATATAGATACTTAAAACTTGAAATATTAAAATATTTTTAAAATTTTAAAATTTTAAAATTTTTTAAGTAATTGTAACTTTATCTTTAACTATTTATTTTCTAAAGTGAAATACAAAGTTATTCATGATAAACCATCTTCTTATATCTAAATTTTATATATAACTGAAAACATCAATTACTTAGGCCAACATATAAAAAAAAATTTATTATTAGGAAATTTTTATCTCAAAATCTAATTCACTATCAATATATCATTAATATTATCTAATTAGCTGTTTATTTATCAAAAATAACATTATTTTATATTATTCATAAATTAATTATATAATTAGAATATGAAATTAATTCAAATTTAAAATAATTCAAGATAAACAAAATTTGAATTAGTAATGGGATAATAAATCAATAGTGAAGCTTATTAAGTAAGGAAAATACATTAATAATTGATCATGTGAATTGACCAATGGCTAATCGATTATTAATACGAATATAGAGGTATCTTTTAACCAATGTTTTCTGACTATTTGAACAACGAATATAATAACAAGTGAGAAAGAGAGAGAAAAAAAAAGAGATTAAAACAAAAAACTTCTTTTAACATGAAGGTATTTTTTTTTCTAGATATATTGATAATTTTTTAGGTATGTTTTAATAACATTCAAAAAATCCTATTAAAAATAAAATATATTCAAAAAAAAAAAAAAAAATGATGAAAATACAGCTTAAACTTTCATCTGTAAGGAGTTTTCATTTATTCAAGCGAAGAGATAAAGAAATATTTAATTGGAATAATATATTATTATTCACTTAAATCAACATTTCAACAAATACTTAAAAAAAACTTTTTAAAAGAAGAATATATATTATTCAATTTCATATATAGTATACTTTAATTAATAAATTATGTATGTTTTGAAATATTAACAAATTATTAAAACAATATTGTCCGAAGGATAATAAAGAATGGCAAAGACCTAATAACAAAGAATTGCATGAGTTCTATGCATCTCCAAAGATAGTTATGAAATTAGAATGGGTGTGAAAGATTAGTTATGTTTGTGGGAATATCAGTTAGAATCGTGAAAGAAGTTGGAGCTTTTGGACGATTGGAGAAATGTGGTTTCTTAGATTTTTGAGTACAATATGGTAAATAAATAGATAGTATTGTCAGTTAGGGGTTGAAACAAGAATATGCTTATGGGATATATATATATATATATATATATAAAATTATATATTTAAATATTTATATACATACACCAATTATTTTATTTTGTTCGAAATCACAAAAATATATTAATTCATTTATAAAAAAAAAAATCCTTTCTTAATGAAGGTATAATGTGATATACTATTACTATAACAGAGGCCCCATACTGTGCTCTACAACACACTGGGGCGCCTTGGCTCTTCTATTGAGGCGCCTTGTAAATTCTCCCAAACAAAATTTTATTATATTAATATTTTTACTATTCAATAATATTTAAATAAAACAAAATTAATAATTTTTTTAAATAAGTTGATTTTTAATGAAATTTATATGAAGAAATTAAAAATTAAAAGAAAATTCCTTAAAAGAAAGAAAGAAACGAGAAGAATTGAGATTATTCATTTCAATGAGTAAACAGGAATGAATTGAAATGTTGAATCTTGACGCATTTTATTTCAATTTTGATTTCTATCTAATGTTATTATTTTTATTATTATACTATTATTTATACCAACTATATTTTTTATATAATATATAAATTATGTAGTAGTATATTATATTATGTAATATGTAATATACGTACTATACTACGATTTCGAAATCATATAAAGTATTACTATTTCATTAACTTTAATAGAATAAATAATAGAATTATTATCCATAGAAACAGTTATTTATTAAAATAAATATTTAAAAAATATTTAAAAATAATATATTAAATAATAAAAATACGCTTTCGATATTAAAATTAATAACTATATATATTTGACATGTGAATTAAGAGTCACGTATCTGAAGGGTAAACGCTCTTATCCTCGTGGTCCCAGGTTCAAATCCCCGACCAGGCAAGGGAATTTCCATCTAGCTGGGATATTTAGGATCCGTTGTACTGATCATATAATACTTCTATCTAATTTATGAGATTATCGATATGATTAACGCTGACCTACCACATGAAATTCACAAGCTAAAGACTTTTATTATTATTATTTTAGACAATTGATTTCAGAATAATTTCTGTTATTGTGAATATCGTAATGAAGGGAAAATGAAGCTCTCGTTTATTATATTGAGAATAAAGAAAGTCCAACTTTAATGGAGCAAAGTAATTGTGAAAATTAATTGAGTTCTTCTATTGACTCAACAGAGAAAAATCTATAAGATAATATTTAAGTGCTTATATAATATTTATTTTTGTCTTTGAGATTGTATTAAATGTATTTACATTAGTTATTTGTATAATTATATTAAAAGATATTTTAAAAATCGATTATGAAAATAAGAAAATATTTTCTACTTCAAAACTGATATTCAACTATGAAATTACAATATCTTGTCGCCACTTTGTCAAATAACAAGTCTATTTTTCCGAACCATTAACTTATCTCCTATAATAATGCTTCATTGATTTCTTTACTATAAAAAAAGTTTTATCTTCTTAAAACAAATATATATAATATAAAAAGTTATATATTAATATTTTATATATATTTGGAATATATGCTTTTAAAGTTTTAAATTATTAGAAAACAAATTTTAAATATTAAAAATTAGTTTATTTATATAATATCTATATATTTAATACGATAGTGTCCGTCTGTACGCAAAAAACTCCAGAGCCTCAACTACAAGGAGTAAGGTAACCAAATTTTTCTGAGGTGAAGGGTACCTCAAATGAGATGAAAAATAAAAAAGAAATTAGAATCTTAGGTAACTCCTGAGCTGAGCTGCGGGTGTTCCATTTTCCAGAAATATATATAAAAGAGAGTGTTTGTATGTATGTAATTTGTTTACTTTTTTGCTGTCATAGAAACAGATATATATATATATAATTAGAACCTCTCTTTCTCCCTCTATTTAAAATTTTAAAAAATGGAATGTTCTAGCCAAATTAAGAAATTTAAATGCCTTATGCAACATTGATAGGTAAATGAATTGGACTGGAAGAGGAGACATATGATTAGAGAAATTGGGGAAAAATCAACCGAAATGTAATTAAACAAAAAAATTCAAGAATTATGATACGGATACAAAATGTAGAATTTGAAAAAGTATAAATATTTAAATACTTAAGATCTCTAATCACGAAGGATAATAATATTCGAGAAGAATTTAAATCGACGTTGTAATTGAGTAACGCCTGTTATTATGCAGTAAAGGGGCTTATCTCATCAAAGAGGATCAAAATTAAAATATATAAAACAATTATTTTTCATGTTGATCGATGACTAGGGTGACCATATTTCGAAAACACCAAACCGGGACAAACGGTATACCTTTTTTTTTAGAACTAAATTGAAAAAATTTTGAAAAAAAAATTACGAAATGTCCTAAATTTTGAAAAAACAGTAGGGTGTCGCGAAGACATTTTTGGGACAGAGCACCTAATGACGGGACGTTTGGTCACCCTATCGATGACTCTGGGAGACGAGAGTAGATTTGGAGTATTTGTGAGATTAATATTGTTCGCAGCATTTATAGGCCAAAGGAAGATGAGGTGAGGTCACAGGGGGATGGCGGAGATGGCATAACGAGAAATAATGTCCAGATATAGTTAAGGTTATAAAATCGAGAAGGCTGTGATGGGAAGGGGACGTGGTTGGAATTGGAGAAACTAGAAATTGGGAGAAACCGATTGGGAAACATCCGGTGGAAGACCAAGGACCAAGGTGGGTGGACAATGAAGGAAGGGACATGGGAGAGATGGGACAGGGTAGGATTTGGTTGTAGCTCAGAATAGGGACGCTTAGAGAAATGTGGATGCTGCGGCTAAGAACTTTCGAAAACTGTAGAGACACAGAGTTAGATAAATATAACATATACAATAATAATATTTAATTAATTTACTGATTAAATTAAAATATATTTTACAAGAAAACAAATACATGTCTTATCTACTTATACTGATTGAAACAAAATGGATATAAAAACCTTTTACATACAGACTTTCAACCAAATACTATGTATCACTCGGGGGTACAGGGGGCGGAGCCCCCGTCTAGGTGTGAAGAGCGCCGAAGGCGCTCGGAGCAGCTAGTATGGATTAATTTATTCAATTAAAAATATAGAAGCAAACATTGAAAAGATATGAAGTATACGAGGTGTGTCTAAAAAGTTCGGTAAATCGTATGATAAACACATAAAAAGAAAATGTTAATTGTAAATACCTCAAAATACTCTCTCAGTATTTGGCCAGACACTTAAACAAAAAAAATTAGCATACATCACATTTATTTTAATAAAAAAAACAATTTTAGTAAAAAAAAATTTTAATCGTATTTTTTAGTAATAGGCCACCCCGGACCACTTTTGAACAAAAATTGTTTCAGTAAATGATCACCCCCTTAATAATTTATAATCATCACATAAATTAAATATTTCAAACTGATTAATTACAATATTAATTTATTAATATAATTTGTAGTATCAACTATTGAATTGAATTGAAGTCTTGATGTGCTCTCAGAGTAACAGTCACAACGTTCAGGCAGGACACATGTAAACACTGGACGTGTAGGAGAGATGCTAACAAAAGATTTGCGATTGACTCTGCGACTAATAGCCTAAGAATTGGGGATTAGCAAAGACACAGTAAGTTGTGTTTTCTGGTCTCCTGCTTGTGGATTGCCGGCTTGAACGTTTTGACGGCTATTCTGAGAACGATTCCACGTCAAGACTTCTCCAACAGTTTTCAAGCGTTATACGAACGTTGTCAGAAGTGTGTTGTGGCAAGTGGAGAGTATTTTGAGGTATTTGTTGTAGTGATAATTAAAAATAGTTGTACAATATGTTAGGACTTGTTTTGTTGTTATTCTCACTTTTATTACAGAATAATAGTGTTTTTTAATGAAAATTTCTCTTAACATGGTCCACCACTGGTAAATTTACCTTACATATCTATAATATGGCTTTTAAAAAATAAATAATTAAAGATAAAATAAATAAATATCTATATTGTTTTCATTTATTTTAAACTTAATTTTGTTAGTAATATAAATCTATATTTATTTATATCTATAAAAAAAAATAATTGAAAGTAATTGATGATCACTTACATTGAGGAATAAACGATGAAAGGATGAGCTGAAGCCAAAGGATTATGCGTAGAGCCTGATACGCCATCGCTAGTCAACTGAATAATTCGATAAATCTTGATTTCGGTTAATCAACTTTTTTCAGTTCACAATATAATTATAGGGAGGTAGGAAAATGCACTATTAGTCAACTGGTGGTCCCATTGAGGGTATCATGTTGTCTTATTCTGAAACAAAAAAAAAAAATAATGAAAAAATTAGTAACATTTCAATTAAGAGATAAATACATTTATCTCTTATTTTTTAAATTAGTTTAAAAAAATTTCAAAGCTTTAATTTCATTTTTGTTATTTTTTTAAATGTTCATTGTGTAAATCATAAATTGAAAGAATACTGTTTTTTAAATTTTATATATTATTATATATAGAATGTTAACTTTTTAATTTGTATAATATTATTTTACTTGTTAGATTTCAAAAAAAGTATTTCAAAAAATTTGGAGAGTCTCCACTCGACTATCTCGCAAATTTGAATTGGATTAAATAACATATATTATATTTAAATTAAAATTAATAAATAATATTTTTATTTATTAAACCAACGCGAATTTAGCTCTTTACGTCACGTGTTGGCGCTTGAGATTTGCAGTGTTAAAAAATTAATTCTGGTACTTTCAGCAATTCAATCAAGCTGAAATTCTATATATAGCAGTTTTATACAATTTTTAATCATGTTAAAAATTATCAAACATATATCTTTATTTTTACGGTCAGTTTTGAGGAAGAAAAATGAAAACGCGATAGGTAATGACCCTCTTCCGAATGAGCTCTCATAAGTTGATAGAAAACTACGAATTTTGAATAATTCCGTGTACCAAATTTCATTATTCTAGCTCAAACCGTTTTTGCGTAATCTTGTCTAGATACATGCACACACCCAGGCAATTTTCTCAACCTTACTGATAATGACCTTCAAAACCTATAAAAACATCAAAATCTCGACATCGAAAATTTCCGTGATCGCAATACTATCTCTGGTGAGATAGTAAAAATTAATAACATAAAAGTAGCATATAAATAACAAATAACATATAAGTAGATTTATATATTTCGGTTTATTCGAATAAAAACATATAGTTTATTTTTTTTAATTTTCATTTTAAAAACCAACAATTGAAAGAAATATAATAGGAATACTTTTGAATTTTTAAATTATTAAAACATTTTCACGGTCTCTTCTCTTAAAATCATAATTAAGAATGAGGAAATTATTTCTAATTTATATAGTATAATTTCTTTTTCTTTTTCAATAATGTTGAGTGATAAAAACAAAGGTGGCTAGTGAATATCTTCGTGATCCGCTGAACTTGGAAATAGGGAGATCGAATCTCACCAAATTCCCTTAGATTTAAGAATTAATAATTTTTTTCAAAAAATTGCAAATACTGGTTAAAATGGTTATAAATTTAAAAAGAAAATTAAATTAAAAATTTCGTAAGTGATTGTTATAGAAGATAGATCAGTATCAAAAGAATAATTTTAGAAAGAGGATTAAGTGTATATTTAGGACAACCATCTTATAAGTATATCTTATATATATATATATATATATATATATACTATCGATTATGCTGAAAAAAATTTAAGTTTGAAAATTGTTGTTTTCTTATGCCAAGTAGTATAGTGGTTAACAGTGTTAACTCACATCCCCGTGGCCCCAGGTTCAAGTCAGGCCTGACAAGAGAATTTCTCAAGCTGAGGTCTATGGGACGGAATCAACGCAACATCCGGGATCAAAATTGGGTAAAGGTATTACTGATAGGACCAGTAATATATAAATTAAAATTATAATAAATTAATATAATTAATATAAACAAATTAATTAATATAATATATTGATAGACATAGGATAACAAAACAGAAGTTTTTTCTAAAAAAGAAAAAGCAATTTAATATTTCAAATATTTTTTTGAAATAAAAAAATTAATTTTCGATATATGACCGTAAGTTATAATTATCTTTGATTAAAAGTCAATAATATTATATTAATATTTTTTTATTTCACTATAACTATGTGTTATTAAGGAATTAAATTCTTGTAAATAAGTTTTTATATATATAAATATTTGTTATATCCAATCTTTGAAACGTAATAAAGTTTCGATCATTTAATTGAGTTAACAAAAGAACTGGCGTTTTCACAAACTTGTTGCTTCATAATTTAAACATTATATAAAAAAATGTCTTATTAAAAGTTCTTTATTTAAATAGTCCCAATTAAATATACAATCATAATATTTAAAAAAAAATTACTTGTATAATAAGTTTATATATTTTTTTAAAAAACTTTATTTATTTATCTACAAAAAAAAATTGTTCATGTAGATTGGATAAAAAAACATCCTACGCTTGGACAGTGTTTATCATGTCGTTTTCGGCCTATCTTGGGTAGAGGAGTTACGTGATCAGTATAACAGATCTTCTCAATAAATTGAATATATGTATAAAAAAATAAATTTCTTTAAATAAAAATTGCGATGTTTATAATAAATTTAAAATTAAATAGTAAATTTAAAATTAAAAAATTGTTATTTTTTAATCATTTATTTATTTATTTTTTAAGGCGCCATTGGGTGAGAGGCTAGCCTCGCTGTCTCACATTCACATGGTCCCGGGTTCAAGTCCCAGGCCTAGCAAGGGAATATCTCTAGCTGGGGTCTATGGGATGGAGTCAACCCAGCCTCCGGGATCAACATTGGTAAGCTACTTGATAAAAAGTAGCTCCTCCGATCAAGAAAATCAAGGTAAAGGTTGATAGGACTCGTTCTACTGATCATAGGACACCTAGTTGTTATAACCGACTTGATAGGCGTTGTCCTTGCGTAGGACGTACAAAAGTCAAACTCTGACTTTTTTATTTTTTAATATAAAGAAAAAATTGTTATTATTCAAAGGTCACATCGCCATCCCAGTAATCCCAGTACATGAACGCCACACTACTAGATAGATCGTTAAAGTATGTATAAACTTAATTTGTATTTTTAAATAAATAAATAAATAATGAAAAGAAAAAATTATCTTTCAAAGGTTTATTTAATTTTAGTAATAAAGCTATAACATCAAATCCCAGAATAGTAAAATTCATAAATTTATAAGTTTAATAGTAAACAAAATATCGAATCCTTTTTATTGTAAAATATTGATTATGAAACGAATTTGAAGAAAATGATTTCCTTCATTATTTTTTTAAAAAAATAATTCACAATACAATTACATGTTATACTTGAAGATTATTTATCGTAAAATACTCAATTCTAGTAATAGATTTTTTATTCATTTTTTACAAAAAAAAAATCCTATAAATTATTTATACCTATAATATCCAAGAAAAGAATAAACATTTATAAAATGTAAATATTTTATCAATTAAATGTTTTTAAAAAAAAATATTTAAAACATAAAAATTGAAAAATAATATAATAATAAATTTGTTATTAAAAAACATAAACAAAACAAGACAAAACAAAACAAAACAAAACAAAAAACAAATATATATAATATATAAAACTAAAAGCGTCCAACGTTTTTAGTTGAATATGAAGCAATTCATCCATAAACTTTGTCAGGCTTATAGAAAAATTATTTTATTCATTTTAGTCCATTGGAAAAACGTTATTTTATAAAATGTTTTTTATTTATATTATTTTATTCTTTTTAGTGCAATTTTAATATGATAAATTTATTTAATATAACAAGTGAAATAGAAAAGATGAAGTTATAGGAAAATTTGCAAATTGAATAAAACAAAAAATATATTAATCTTCTAAAATTGATTTTATGTATTTATGTTAAGTAAATGTTATTATTGAATAATAATTATTATATTATATTTATAAATAAAGATTTTTTATTAATATGAGATGTTTTTTATATATTTATATATATATTATATGCTCATATTGTCTTCAAAAAAAGGACAATGCTTTGTTTTTTTTTCACTTGGGGACATATATAAAAAAATCGGGAGTGTCTTCCCCTAGACTTTCCCGCATATAAATAGGTAATTAGGTTATTATTATTATGTTTTAACAACAATAAAAATAAACAAACTAATTAATTTAAATTATAAAGTAAAATGGTTTAACACTATTATATATATTTATAATTTCCACCTAACGCTACTTGTATAGGTAAAATGTCACTTCCGGTAGTCAGATCATGATGAAATTTGGTATCTGAATTTTTTTCATATTTTTAAATCTATATACAAAATATGAAGCAAATATCTCGAAGCAAACTGGTACTTTACTTGAAAGGTAAACGCAACCAGTGTAGGTAAAGTACCACTTCCGGTTAACCGATTTTGACGAAATTTTGATAGAAATCTACAAACTGTGAATAATATCGGTGTACCAAATTTCGAAGTCCTAGCTTGATTAGTTTTTGAGTAAATTTGCTTACAGACATTACATACATACATACATACACACACACAGACATAATTCGAAAAATGGTATTTTCCGACTCAGGGAGGTCTAAAACGTCAAGATCTATCGAAATCTCGAAGTCGAAATTTTTGACGATTCCAATACTTCCCTTATACGAAGTATGCGGGAAAGTAAAAAGGATCTTTTCTCTATGACATTTGAGGGGAAGAAACCCCCCTCATTGGTGATACAACTGATTAATAAGAATTCATCATTAATTTTAATACTATAAAATTTTTTTTGAATACGTTTAAAATGAAAATCTATCCTGAAATCAATATTTATGTTTCAGAATCCGTTGAAAAAACTTAATCGGAGCAATACAAAAGAAGTTAGTTACTAAAAGTAATTAATCGCTAATTAATTACAATTAATTAATTATAATTCAATTATATTTCTTCAATACCTTCTAGGGGTCCATTGAAATATCTATAAAACTTTTCGATGAGAAATCGATTTCAATTTATCAAAAGAGCGAACAGACAGAGACACAAGACAGACGCCAAGTGAAGTTAAGAAACGTTATAGAAATATATAAGTATATTCTTTTTGTGATTTATTTTGTCATTTTTCATATTGACATAAGATTTATTTATTTAAAAGATCCAATTTTCTATAATTTGATTACATGACCAAATCAACAAATGTTGATGCCTATTTTCGTTCATATGTCAACTTCTGTGATGAGAAACACACATTAATGCCAGTCACAATTTCAACAAACATGTTAAATCCAGAGAACCCTCAAATCACTCACACTGAATTAAATTAGAAATTTCGAATAATAATAATAATTTCTTATTTTATTATACGGATTATCATTCATAATGTAAAATAATCAGTTTCTCACTGATTCGTAACTTTACTTTTTTTTTATTTTTTATTCAATTAATGGCAAAAAAATCCAATCGCAAACAGTTTCTCTCTTTCTCTTTTTTTTTAAAATAATCTCTCTGGGAATTAATGGGGGCATTGTGCGTGTTCGAAGACACCCCAGAGTTCTAGCACAATAATAAATAATTTAAAACGAGAGAAATAAAAAAAAAAAAAATTAGATATTCTTTTCAAAATATACTTATTCAACAAATGTAGACGGACGTTGGGTTTTATTTTCGTCTATTTATTAAAATCATATATATATATATATATATAAATATATATATATAAAATTTTACCTGTATAAAACTGCTTTCTTATCCTATCATCAATCTTCAATTCTTTGTCTCTTATTTTTTTAGACAGTTCATTAGAAATTAATAGTAAAATTGAATTAAATAAATAAAAGAAAATATAAAAAAGAGTATAGAATGTGTGTGTGTGTGTGTGTGTGTTAAACTGTCCTTCTCTCGCGATATGAATATTTCCTTTTTATAAATTAAATTGAATAGGTTTGTTAAATTGAATAAGTTTAAGCCGCTTTGATAAATACACACAATAGATATTCCAAACAAATAATTATTTTTAGTGGAAATTTTTTTAAAAAAATCTCTTCATTTCTATAAAGTAGATAATTAATAAAAAAAAATATAATAAAAGAAAATGAAGAATAACAAATAAAATTACAAAAAGAAAAAAATATTTTGAAATTTTGGTGTTTTTACTATTTCGCCAGTTGTCGATGCCGAGATTTTGATGTTTTTATACGTTTTGAAGGTCCCTGAATCATTTTCACTAAGGTTGAGAAAAATCTCTCTCTCTCTCTGTGTGTGTGTGTGTGTGTGTGTGAGTGAGTGTAGACAAGATTACGCAAAAGCGGATTGAGCTAGAATAATGAAATTTGGTTCACGGGCATTATTCAAAATTCGTAGTTTTCTATCAACTTTTGAGAAATGTAGCTCATCCGGAAGAGAGTCATTACCTACTAAGTTTTGATTTTTTTCCTCTAAACTGACCATAAAAATAAAGATATTTGTTTGATAGTTTTTCACATGATTAATTAGCTGGAGAGTCTCCACTCGACTATCTCGCAATTTGAATTGGATTAAATAACATAATATATTATATTTAAATTAAATTTAATTAATTATAAATTATAAATTAAAATTAATAAATAATATTTATTAAACCAGCGCATGTTTGGCTCACGTGTTGGCGCGTGAGATTTACAGTGTTAAAAAATTAATTCTGGTACTTTCAGCGATTCAATCAAGCTGAAATTTTATATATAGCAGTTTTATACAATTATTAATCATGTGAAAAACTATCAAACATATATCTTTATTTTTACTGTCTCTTTAGAGGAAAAAAAATCAAAACGTTGTAAGTAATGACCCTCTTCCGGTTGAGCTACATTTCTCAAAAGTTGATAAAAAACTACGAATTTTGAATAATGCCCATGTACCATATTTCATGATTCTAGCTCAAACCGTTTTTTCGTAATCCTGTCTACATACATACACACATACACCCACAGACATTTTTCTCAAACTTAGTGAGAATGATTCAGGAACCTTCAAAACGTATAAAAACATCAAAATCTCAACATCGAAAATTTTCGTGATCACAATACTATCTCTGGCGAGATAGTAAAAATTGTGTAAAACTACTATTAGTATAGGATTTCAGTTTGATGGAATTGCTGAAAGTACCGGAATTATAATTTTTTTAACACGTTGACTGCTAATAACGCGCCAGCCCGGGACGTGGGCCATTAACAAAGAGCTAAACACGCGCTGGTTTAATAAATATTATTTATTAATTTTAATTTATAATTTTTTAAATTAAATTTAATTTAACTATAATATATGTTATTTAATCCAATTCAAATTTGCGAGATAGTCGAGTCAGCTAATTTTTTTTAATTGTAGTTCTGAACATAGTAATCTAAACATATTAATCTTTCTTTAAATGAAATTCCCAATATAGTTTATTTGAAAAATAGTTTAATAATATTAATAATATATATTAGTATACAAAAGCAAGGAGTAATACTGAATGTAACAAGAAAGTAAGTCAAAGTCACCTTGTAGGTTGAAACAAATGTTTCAGAGTTAACAAGATGGTGGGTTAAGAAGTTTCAGATTTTCTTATGAAATCAATTTTCAGTAACAATGTTTATCAAGTCACAGCTACATGAAAACGAACATTAACATGCAAGAGGATAAACCAGCGTGAGAACATGCCACGTCAGCAGTACTTAATACTGAGTCTCCATTAATTAAATTTAATACAGTATTTAGTATTTGTGACAGTGGAAACCATTCCAACAGTAGTGAGCCATAGATGTCAAAAGAATACGTGAACATAACATTTCCAGGTCTAAATTTGGTGACGATAAAATTGGTTCTACAATCAACCAAAAACCTTCTTTACCTAAGATATTCCTCGTCTCGTTGATCCTGGATCACTTGTTTCAACCAACAAGGTGACTTTGCTTATCAGTATTTTTATTTTTTTGAATACTAATTTTTATTAATATCATTAACATCATTTCTCAAACCAATCATAATTTTTAATTATCTTCGCATTTATTTAGATGAAAATTTTCTATATTAAATTTATGAGCAAAGTTGATCACTCGAACTCAAAAAAAAATTTTGAATATTGATTTATATTTATAGATTTTTAAATATTAGTACGCCCTCTAAAATATATTTTATTTATAAATATTAATATTATCATTTTCGATTAAAAAAAAATATTTTAAATGAAAAATAGTGAATTAAAAATTAAATTTGATTAAATATTTCTTAAAATAATTAATTACTAAAAATTGTAGTTTTATAATAATCATGACCTACAAAATTTAAATTTAAAAGTACAAAATCTATTTTAAATTATTTTAAATGTGTTCTTAACATAATTAATGTATTTATAATTCATTAATTAGAAAAATTGTGAAAAAATTATACATTAAATTTAATTTTCGATATTTTTGTATTTATATTATTATTATCCCTAAAAAATGATTATGCCATGTTGAAAATATAATTAATAGGACTAGAATTATATGTTTGTTAGAGTTAAAATAGCAAATATTTATTAATGCTAATCGTATCTGTCTAAAATATTTTTCAAAAAAAAAAAAAAAACTTAATTTAATTGAATAAATTCTAAAATTCACATTCTATAATCTGCATGGAAATGACAGATAATAATAAATAAAACATTTTTAATTTTATATATTTTTGGATTGTTGATTGCTAATTTGGGTAATATTAATGTTTGTTTCTATTAAATTTCAACCAATAAAAAAAATCGATCAAATTAAATCTATTTTATCATTGATATTACTAAAAATAACAATTTACTTTTAATGAAACCAAAAAACAGGAATTAACTAAAAAAAATTAAATTAAAATTTTTTTTTTATAAAAATAAAATTGATTTTTGTTGAATTGAAATGGAAGATTATAAGATAAGCACATATAAAAAAAATAAGAGGTTGGTAAGTTCAAAATGGATGATAGAAAAGTTTTACAGGTGAAGAAATTCTATGCTTGTTTTAAATCCTCAAGTTTATCTAAGCTATTCTTCTTTAAATTGCTTTATCTATTTTTTTTAAATCTTATTTTTGTTCTATAAAACGTGTCTTGAATTAAACATTAGATTATCAATAGCTATAGAAAATAAAATTCTACTTCAAAGTTATTTCTTATGAGCTGCCATCTTTCCTAAAGCATATATATTAAAAAAATTAAATGTATCTAATTATTATTTAAAATTATTTAATAAATGAATATATTTAATTGATATACAAGATATATACCTACATCCATAAAATTTAATATTTTGATTTTTTTAGTTTTTTTTCAATTAACTTAAAAAAATGTATTCAAATTAGAATAGTATAAACAACACATTACAAAGTATTGAATATTATATGGTATAATAAATATTTTAATTTACACATCTAAATCCAAACTTTTTTTGAAAATAAATATTAAAAAAATGAATCAGATGTCATTATCAGATGGAAAAGCAATTGTGAGAATTTCAATTACAATTTTATAGCCCCTGGAAAGTTAAAATTAGTAGGTATTAAGCAAAACAAGATCAATGATCATCAAAGTGGAATTTGTAATACTTTGAACTATCCCAATGAGCCTCAAACATCATTGAGTTTCCATTTAATTGTCTCATAATACTTTATTCACTTGATACTCTTTTCAACTATTAAACTACCACATCTAAATTACAACAAACATTCTCAAAGTGAAAGGATCTCCATTCTACTTCATATTCATGGTTACTAACTCTGTTACCGCCTGTCCATCAACACTCGACATTTCACCATACATTTAATGAGTTTTTGGTTACTTAAATGTTGATTATTGAACTATACGGCAAGAATTCCTAAAGAATTCATTAATTATGTTCAATCGTATAAAAGTTTAAAATGCATGGTTTATTTTGTGTCAAATGGTCAAGCAGCATTAAACTCATTTAAACGGTATTAAACAAAGAAGAGCATAAACTAAAATACAAAAGTTTATTGATGTTAATTTGTAAGTAATTTAGAAGACAAAATACTTTTCATTAAAATTTATTTTCCTTCTGAAATAACAAAATGTAATATATATAATATAATCTTAAAAAATAAACACTTTTAATAGGGTTTCTTTATTTATTATATTTTATATATTTGTTCAATGAACAAACGCTTTTACTAATATTTAGATAACATTGCAGAAACATCTACTACCTCTTTTACATATCTCTGCAGCGCTACGGAAACAAACAAATTCTTAATTGAAGCATCTACATTCTTCCAACCGTGTTTATTATCACTATCCCCGCATTCTTGGTTTACCAACTGGTTCTCCCACATATAAGTATCTTCCTAATCTTTCATCATCCATGCTACCCATGAGTTCAGCCCATCCTTTTCAATTTTATGACCTTAACTATGTTTAGAAGTGGTTTATGATAGGAATAGTTGGAGGTATATTCACTGTTTTGACTGCTGTTTGGTTTCTGATGTGTTGGGGTGGATCCACGTTTCATCCACGGATACGAAACGGCGCCACACTGCGGATAAACAACGCCCAACACTCCTGCTTAATGAGCACACGAAATTCACTTTTTTCCATTTTCTTCTCAAATCACGAGGTAGTCTGCTATTAATGGATGTCAAACAAAAACTAAAAGACCCATCTGGTTCAAATTTCGATAGAAGTCAGCTGATAGCAACTATCATCTGACAGGAGCGTTGTTGCCATTTCATTTAAGAGACAAGAAATTCAAAAAGGCCCGGACTTATTAACCTGACCTCGTGTATAAATATAGTCTCGGCCATTCCCCAGTGACCTCATTCTTCTTTAGTCCATATATGCTGCAAAGAATCCCATTTTCAAATACTCTAAATCTGCTCTCGTCTTAAAGAGTCATAGACCATTCCTAACACTCATATAATACAACTGGCATAATAATTGTTTTATATATTTTGATTGCCTTTGATATATTTATACATGAACTGAATTAAATTTGTGAAACTGTTTTCACAACCTCTTTCCTTCTAACTATCTCAGTAGTTCTTACCGAACTGTGAAGTTTTGGGCCTCCAACTAACCCTATTCAGAGTTACCTTCATCCAATTTCTAACTTTTCCCTTCATCCTTTTTACCTCTTGTTGAGTATGAATAAACTTTTAACTAATACTAATACGTTAAAAATTATATTAATTTTATAAATGTATAATAATAGATCAAATTTTGATAATTTATAGCAGTGTTAATATGATACCCCAGAGCAAATGTGTTTTAGGTATATTATTACAAGCGAATAAAAGTTTATGCTTTTGACATGCACTGAACCAACACATTAATCAATATAAATATTTAAATAAAATAAATGGTTAAACATTATTAATAATATAAAATAAAGATAGTACTAAAACATTTCAATAAAAATAGTATCGTTATATATTCTATTTCATCGGTTTTATTTAAAAATGAAAATAATTCTTCATTATTATTTATTAGTTTTTTTTTGTTTGTTATTGTATATCATTTTATCTCTTTAATTATTTTGGAGATATGTTGATTGGATTTTTTTGAAATTTCAAATATCTATTAAAGACCTAATATTAATTATTTAAATGGGATCCCCCGAGAAGAAAAGGCCGTTAAGTTGTGTTTATCCACCTTTGAAGAAAAATCTTATTCAAAACAAGAAATATAATCATTCTGTCGTGCTTATTTAGATATCGACCTACTACATTTAATTATACTATATTATTCTTGAATATATTTTTATATTAATACATTTTGCATATCTATTTAATTTCAAATTTGTAGTGACTATAATATTACCTACATATGTTCATGTAGACGTGTTCATCATCAATCAGACAGAAATATTTGATAATGAATTAGGATTATTATTAGTATTATATGCTTAGGTTGCAAGATTGTTATTATGTTCTTGTCAAATTGTCAAATATTATTTAGTGAACAAAATGGAATGGGAATGTCAACAATTTTCACTGATATACGAAATTAAGTTTTCCGATAATAGCAAAATGATTCATTATATAATAACATAATTATGGAATGTCATCTTGGACAGTAGTATATAAGAATTAGACTATCGAAAATAGAGGCTCAATTAAGGATTCATTTTCCTTCAACATATGGTTATTTGTAGATATTTTTGAAAAAATTTTGATGGGTAGTAAATAAAAAATTGTATCTAGTGAACTTGGAAGTAGATAACCCTGATTCACAACATCTTATTTTTTTCTCTTAATATTCTCTGATATCTGAATATATGAGTATATTACCTAGTCAACCCACTTTTGGCTTACCTACTAATAGTTTTTTAATTGATTTTACCATAATAATAAACTTTTAATTAATTTTTTCTTTCTTATTTCATTAATCTTAGCCATTTTAACCTTTAATCTTGATATTATATCTATAGATGGGAATTACATTGCAATATCATTTTTAGACTAAAATTGACAACAAAATTTTTAAAAAAATTACAAAATAAAAGTCAAAAATGGTATATATTAATATTGTTTTATATATTTCAAGTTTTACGTCCTAAGATAATCTCAATACAAAATCAAGAATATATTCTTACATTAAATCAAATACGAGGGCAGGTCAATAAGTCCTTGATTTTTTGAATTTCCTGTCTCTTAAAAGAAATGGCAACACCGCTCCTGTCAGAAGACAACTATCAGCTGACTTCTGTCGAAATTTGAACCAGCTGGGTCTTTTAGTTTTTGTTTGATATCCATTAATAGCGGACTACCTCGTGAATTCAGAAGAAAATGGAAAAAAAGTGAATTTCGTGTGCTCGTTGTTTTTGCGCCATTTCGTAACCGTGGATAAAACGTGGATCCTCTACAACACACCAGAAACCAAACAGGAGTTAAAACAGTGAATTTCTCGGGGTGAATCGCACTAAAGATGTCTTCGACAAATCTTATTTTTTGGATAAAAAAATTGGAGAAACGTTGGACGAGCTCAAAGTAGACTACGCTGAAAAATAAAATAATTTTTTATCCAAAAACCTGTTTCATTCAAAAAGTCACAGATTTATTGTCCTGCCCTCGTAGTTTTTTACTTACTCAGCGTTAAAAATGATATTATTATGACTTTTTAAAATTAACTATGACATTTAGTTATTTATTTATAATTCAAGGTCCCAAGAAGTATTTGCATTTTAGTATGTTGTATGCGTGGGTACAATATATTAGTGAAAAGTGAAACCGTTTCCAGAATACGTAGCTTGGATTAAACAACTGTGAAAATATATTTATTTATTACGTATATTATATTTAATATATATGGAAATATTAATTTTTTTTAAAAAATGATAAAATTATTTATATTAATTATTCAAAATGTTCTAAAAGACATGATGATTCTGTACATACCAGTTAATTAAAATTGCTTTTGTATAAATAAAACATTTTGTCAATGTACATATTCATTTCGAAAATCGGTTTATCTTTAGATTTTGACAGTTGGATTTTTAGAAAAAATAATTGAATTTAATTTTTGGTAAAATAAAATCAAAAAAAGACAATATAATATACATTCAAAAAATATTAAAAAAAAAATATGATGATATTTTATAAACATAATTTTTACTTTTTTAATTATTTACTAAATTACTACTTTATTGTTTTCGCTTTTAATTATATTTAAATAATATATAAATATATTACATATATGTGAAATTATAGAAATGAGAATTAAATGAGCATATATTCAAATTTCAGTACAAACTGTTTAAATTTTATATTTACTTAACATAAATATTGCACTTTTAGAACCTTTCCATTTAAATTAAAAAAAAAAACAAATGTACCAAATTTTAACATTTTTTTTTAGATATTTCATTCTTTAGTTCTCTTTTCTTTATTTTGATTTTATAATATTAATCCTACAATATTATTACTTTAATTTTTAAATTATTATTAGAATTATAGAAATCATCCTTATTTCATTTGAAAATTAATCTATCTACCTAAAGTTTTTAGCCGCAGCAACCACAAACCTTCAAACATCCCTATCCTACCCCTATCCAACACTCACTCTCTCCTAACTCCCTCATGTCGCCTCCTACCATGTCTGTCCATCTCAACCAGTTTCTCTACAAAATATTTCTTGTTCGAACATTAATAAAGATTTATATTTAAATAGTAAAATTCTTAGACAATGAATATAAATAATATTTTATCTTATATATAAAATTCTCGTGTCACAAAACTTTGAAATGATACTCCTCCGAAATGGCTGGACTGATTCTTATGAAATTTTTTATGCATATTCAGTAGGTCTCAGGACATGTCAGACTTCTTTTATTAAACCGCTAATTGGTAAGGTGTGTCCAGGGGGAGGTATTTAAATAAAAATAGTTTAGTTACAATGCTAGATCATAGAGGCAGTGCTGGCGATAATTTGACATGTATATATATCGTAATAGAAGACTTGCAAACAAAAGTGGTTCGTTGGTGAACCGTCTAAGGCGTTATCTTATGACTTTGCACTCTCAGTTCGAAACTCGCAAAGACACATTTTTTTTTTTAAAAATTATATATTTTTTTTACAAATTTATTAATTTTTATTATTTTAATATTTTATTAAATAATTTTATTTTATTAAATTAATAATTATGTCAATTAATTTTTTCTGCATAAATAAACATATATAAAAAACTATAGAGATGGGACAGGGTAGGAGTTAGATGGTTATAGCTCAGAATAGAGACACTCGGGGGGGGGGGGTACAGGGGGCGGAGCCCCCGTCTAGGTGTGGAGAGCGCCGAAGGCGCTCGGAGCAGCTAGTATATATATAAAATGATAATATAATTTTAAAAAAAATCTTAAAAAAAGGATTATTTAGTAGTACAACTTTTACATTCAAAAGAACAATTCTTAGTTAAAGCAATTCTTAAAATCCAAGTCATATTTTAACAATAAAAAGAAATTAGTACAAGCCTATAAATTAAAATAATGTATTTTTTCATAAAGAACCTTAAACAAAGATGTAATTTGTTGTTTTTTTTTTTTTTTTTGTTTTTTTTTTTAATTTTTTGAAAGTTTTTTTTAGCAATTTAAAACAATATATTTTTTCATCTTAATGAAAGTAATAATCATATTGTTTTGTTTATTAAAATTCAACTGTAAAAACTTTGAATCAAATTTTTAACATAGGAATGGAGTTCCCTGTTTTTTTTTTTTGTAATTATAATCACGAATTCTTCACGCCTTTCTCTCTCTCTACTCTCATCCTTTTTCTCTCATTCTACCTCTATCTCTCTACGCCTTTTTCTATCTCATTCGGTGGTTCTTTCGCACGGTTGGTCTTTCCCTATATCTCTTTCTTTATTTCGAATTTCATTTCATGCTAGGTAGAATCTAGAATTATATAACTATCTCAATTTCTATCTCTTGATAAATAGAAGTAGAAATATCAGTTATCCACCATAATGATTATCCTCACAGCCTAACAATTTATACCTCTATGATAAGATTTACGAATATTTTTCATTATTTGTATTCCAATTATAAATTATATATGCAATTTATTTTATTGGCAAATAAAAAAATAATATTGATTTATTTCTTGTTATACAACAAGCGAGGTAGACAAATTGTGACAATAAATACAAGACATGATCGAAGGGATGAGATAATAGGGTGCTTGTTGGGTCAAAGCCCAAAGGATTTGAAAGAGGAAAATGGAGATGGGGTAAGATTGGTCAGGTTCCGGAGATTCCAAAAGGGTTGTTTTTCAAGTCCATTGCCCTTTTATGATTTATAGTGATTTAAGAATGGATCGATTTATAAAATTTGTATTATTTTAACACAATCATCATTTTTATACAAATTACAAAATCCAAATGCAAAAATTATAAAAAACTAGCTTTAATAAAAATAACAATTTTAATAATAACAATGATGCTTGAAATAGCGAATCAAGAAAATCAAAATAAATGTGGATATCATCCGTTGTACTGATCATACAGAGCCTCTCTATAAATAGGATGTATGTACAAAAATCAGAAATAATAAATATTAAATACATGGAATAAAAATGAAAACATAAATTTTATATTCCACGAATAACCGGTAAAATTTTCATAATATTTTTAATATATCTAATATAATTAAATTTAGATTGCAATATACAATATATTTAGATTATTAAATTAAATTATATTATTATTATATATATTATATTATACTTATAGCAATTATTTTAGTAAGACAATAAGTAATAACTTCAATAAGATATTTTTCTAAAAGAATCAAAATAAATTATTTAATAGAAAAAAATAAAAGATAGAAATTTATTTGTACTAAAAAAAGAGAATGAATAAAATAAGCCCCTAGTTTCGTTAATGGAGCTTCATCATGAGTTCAACATAAACATTTTATAATGATAATGATTATTATTATTCTTTTGCTGGAAAAGCAAAAAGTGTTATCTTGTTTATTAAATTCTTCTAAGTGCTATGTAAACTTCCATTTTGCAATTGTGTGAAAAGCAAGAAAAAACGTTGACGCATATATTTCAATGGATCCATCAGATTTTTATTGAAATGCACAACTCCAAACGCAATTCTTTTACATATCATTGTATAAAATAGAGTAAGTTTAACCAAAAGAAAAGGGCTTCTTGATGGTTATGCAATCCCATTTTCTCAATGAATTATTAATTTAAGAAAAAATAATAAAAGTAAATTTGCATTTAATAAATTAATTTGATTTCTTTTTAAGGGATAAATATATTGTAAATATGTATTATATATAATAAATTATATATTATATAACAATTATATATTACTATAAACATGTTGCCTCTTTGCTGCTCAAATGTCGCAATAATAATAATAATATTTATAGCTATAGTATACCAATGGTTATAATGACTTATAATATAGACTGAAATTATATAACTAAAATTTATATAATAAAATAAAATGTTTTTAATTAACAAAAAATTATTTTGAAATATTTTTTGAAAGAACTTGAATGGTTGAAAATGAAAATATTAAAAATTATAAAATACTCAATACGCTTGAATATGCGGAATCGGCTGTCATTATACCTCTACCCTGAATCTAAACTCTGTCCCAACAATATGTCTAATTTTTATATAATCTCCCCATGCATGTTATATTCTCTAATCGTTTATTAATTGATTAGATTATAATATTTTATTTTAATACTAATGATTGAGTAAATTTTAATGAAAATTAAAGTAAAATCTAATGAACTACAACAGTTTATGAGGAATATGCTCTATCAACGTTTGAGTATTTGTTACGAGACTCAAATGATGTGATTTTCACAGTTCATAAAATTATTAAATGTCTTTGCAGCAAGCATTAATGAACAAAGATTTGAAATGAACAAGATATTATGTAAGGAATCAATTCAATAATTTGCTATCCTATAATCATTCTAATTTTCTCAAAAAATCCTTTATAATTTTTTTTTAAATTATGATAATTTACAACAAAAATAAATATGTATTTAATCAATATAACATTTTCCAATATAAATAAATATTTAGACTATATTTAATTTTTTTTTAAATCATTTTCTAAAATAATAACATTTGTGAATGTGAATACCATTCAATTGAACTAACATTAATTCTAATGACGAATTCATTTTTATTCTAATCCTAGATATAGATTTTTAAATAATGTCCATTTTATACCGTATTTCAATAAGTCTTGTTTTTTATCATTCCATTCGATCATTTTATCATTTTACGAGTAAATGTGTTCTTTATTTGAAAATTGAAATTTATTAAAATCACATTTATTATTACTATTATTATTATTATATTATATTCATTAAAATAAATATTAAAAATAAATAATTCTTTGAAGTTAGTATTCTTTGCATTCTTGAATAATTATTAACATGAAAATATCTTGTTTGTTAATTCAATAGATGGATCTAGTATTATTTATTCATTATATTATTCAATTATTTATCTTTTTCATTTATTTTTTTTTCCACTCGAAACAAACATTTAATAAATCATTTTTTTTTTCCTTTAGTGTTTCACCTGTTTTTTTTTTTTATTTTTTTATTCTTTCTTCTTTCTGATTTTTTCCCTTGAATCAGTGTACCTCTTTAATTTCATTTAATATATGAAAAAAATGAAAGATTAAATGAATATATAAAAATTGAATAAATAGAATGAAATCAAAATATTATTAGATTTGAGACAACAAAAATAAAAGAATCGTTTGGAATATTTACATATGTAGTAGCTATATGAATGTACTATAGAACCATATAAAATGGCTTATGGTTATTTTCCAAAAAAAAAAAAAAAAAAAAAAATGGTATTTTACGTAGCATGTCTTTTCTCATTTAAATCTCTTTATATATTCCAGAAGCTTAATCTATTTTATTATTAATAATTAAATTATAATTTTTACATCTGTACACAAAAAAGGGAAAAGTTGTGTTTGAATTAACCAAATTATAAGAAAAACCATCTGCCTTGAACAATTTATGTCGCCTTTGTCGTTTGGAGATGAAGATACATATGTATCTTAGGTCGCAGACGGAGAACGGAATATAAAATTAATGACTCATAATTATTCTCTTGCAATTACATGGGTAGCAAAAGCTTCCACCGAATGAGCATACGTGTAGATTAGGATTAAATGTTGTAAGATTCATTCCACTAACTCATAAACATGCATAAACTCTTCACTATTAATAACTAAATAAATTCTTGATTAACTTCCTTTGCCACTTCTTTCACCGATAACTTTGTCAAAACTAATTATATACTAAGCTCATGAGAGATATACTGATTATCTTTTATTATTTATAAAAGTTGCAATTTAATAAATATTTTATCGTTAAGTGAATGAAATTTTATTAATTATTGTTTTTAAGACATGGAATTTTAGATTCTTGAAAAATTAAATTAAATTCATGTTTTTGGTATAATTTTTTTTTTTCATTTTATGATAGGTTATTAAAATAAAGAAAAAACCTCTAACTTTTGAACATCCTATGAAAGGACAGCGCCTTTTAAGTCGGTAATCAAGGAAGTTAATCTAAGCTGGGTAAAGGTGTTGAATTATCAGTAGAATGGAACCTTTCAACATTTATCTTGATTATCTTCAACTGAGGTGCTACTATTTATTTCAAGTCCCTTTCCAATTTTAATTACCTACATAACTAAGTACTTTTTATCTAAAATTAAAATTTTATTTTTTTTTAAATTTATTGGTATATAGAGGTATAATAAAAATTCGCATTGTTTACCTAGTTTATCATGTGTATTTTATTATTTTTTTATTTATCGGTTTAAGCAAACTTTTTGTAACTGGTCATCAAGTCAGATTCATTATATTTAAATATAGAGCTAATAATAAATACTTCATTCAAAAGATTTTCTTAAGAAAACTCATAATAAAATAGAAATTTTAAATTGAAAAGATTTTTTTCAAACCTGGATTTTAATTAAAAAAACTCATTAAGTCAAGATATATGTATTTTATAAAAGGAAATGTAAATGTAATTTACAACAATAAATAGATAAGAACAAAACAATGTTACAAAAGAATTTTTTTTTTAATTATGATTATTTGAAGCCACACACAATGTCTTTTTTTATTATTCGTCTATGAATACTATTTTATTTATTCATTATCTAAGAATTTAATTAAGGATTATAGAGCTGTCTTAGAGGAGGCACAGCCAACCACTCAGTTAAGTGGCTAATTTGTAGGCTTATCATTACTAGATTGGTATTTTAATATACAATTTTTAATCAGATACTAAAAGTTATGTAATATTAAAAAATCTCAATCATGATTATATTTAAATAATTTTAAATTTTTACAGAAAATACCACTCGACTAGTAAATGGAGATATTATTTTAAGTACTCAAATAAATGGTTTTTTTTTGGTATAATTTATAATGATAGTGATAATAATAATGATTTATAACGATAGAATATTATATATACTAAATAAATTCGTATATTCAAATTTTAGAAATTATATAAAAGTTAGTTTAAGATCTATTTATTTGAAAATTAAAAATTTAATGTTAATTTTTATTGATAATTTTAAATTTTTATTGATAATTTTAATCTTCCTGACTATAAATAATTTTTTTTTTTTATTTTATAAATAAATTAATTATTTTATTGAAATAATTGATTTGATTAAAAACAAAAAGCTTGTTTCATGGATATTTAAGTAATTATTAGGTTTTGTTTTCATATAAAAAAAATGATAAGTGGTGGTACGCTGAGGTAAAAAATTTTCAAAAGAAGAATGAACATCAATAATTTCCCAAAGGGTAGTTGGTGGTTTTCATATAAAATTTGGTAAATTCTTAAACACCTCTGAAAATATTTTATGTACAGCTCTATTCTCATCCACTTTGCATCAGTAACTCTTGTAGTTATAAATAGTATATCATTTTATTTTATTTTTTTACTAATGATATTAAACAAAAATTTTGATTTGTTTATTTTAAACTTTTTATTAAAAATCTACTCATGTTTTTTCGTATATAATATTGTATATGAAGAAAGTAAGGTAAATTTTTGACGAGAAAAAATAACACTTTTGATGAACTATGACATTTTATGTTTGTCTAAGATTAAGATAAAAACTATAAATCATAGAAAATTGAATTCTCTAAAAGAGAATTTTTTTCTTTATTTTAGATAAGAAAGTGATTTCTATTACAAAAAATAAACCAAAATGTGTACTTTCGTAAGAGTAATACAAAGAAAGAAAATGAAAATAGAAAAATCCAAAAATTTTAAATGAATTTTTTTTTTATATTAAAAAAATCAAGACTTGTAAATTTTTAATATATATTTATCAATTTTATAAATATCTTATTATTAGCCCCACAATCTGTCTTCTCCCGATTCCTTTTTGGCTTTTTACTGGGCTTTTCCCAATTGGTTTCCCCGCAAAAAAACTTCTCAACCTTTCTCTAACCATTTTTCACCCAAACAAAACACATGTCCCGATAATAAAAACTTTAAATGATTATGTTTGATGATGAAAAGCAGTTATATAATTTTGACTATCTCGCCAGAGATGGTATTAAGATCATGAAAATTTTCGATGTCGAGATTTTGATGTTTTTATACGTTTTGAAGGTCCCTGAATCATTTTCACTAAAGTTGAGAAAAATGTCTGTCTGTCTCTCTGTGTGTGTGTGTGTGTGTGTGTGTGTGTGTGTGTGTGTGTGTGTGTGTGTGTGTGTGAGTGTAGACAAGATTACGCAAAAACGGTTTGAGCTAGAATCATGAAATTTGGTACATGGGCATTATTCAAAATTCGTAGTTTTCTATCAACTTTTGAGAAATGTAGCTCAACCGCAAAGTGACCGTAAAAATAAAGATATATTTGATAGTTTTTACATGATTAAAAATTGTATAAAACTGCTATATATAGAATTTCAGCTTGATTGAATCGCTGAAAGTACCAGAATTAATTTTTTAACACTGCAAATCTCACGCGCCAACACGTGACGTGGTGCCATTAACAAAGAGCCAAACATGCACTGATTTAATAAATATTATTTATTAATTTTAATTTATAATTTAATTAATTAAATTTAATTTAAATATAATCTATGTTATTTAATCCAATTCAAATTGCGGGATAGTCAAATGGAGACACTCGAGCTTATTTTATAAGCTTTTCACTATTCATTTGAGTTCCCATTTTATATATCTCAAAAAATTTAAGAATGATAAGCAAAATTTATTCTAAACAATTTTCATCATATGTTTAATAATTCATTTATTAAATAAAATATCATTTCATTTTTTTTTCTATATTTCATCAAAATAAACAAATATTAATAAATAACCTCTTATATATTATATATACTCGATATACGTGACCTATATTTAATTTATAAATATTAACTGAATTATCTCTGGTATTGCAATAAAATATTTAATATACCATGTGTTAGTTTGAGTTAACATTATAAAATTTTCAAGCAAAAATTTAATTTTAATAAAAAAATATAATTCAATACATATTTGTTTTAAATGGTAAAATTTAGAATAAAGTTCATATATAACTACAAAAACGAAGAAATTCATATATTCATATTCGCAGAGATATTTGTCAAAATCTGCTGTTCAATGTATGTATATATAAAAAGAATTTTAAAATATTTCTTTTATGGTGACTTTACTTAAAATATACTAGACATTTATTTTTTTTTTCTCTCCCTTTAAAACACTTGGAGTGCATTTAAAGCTTTTCTTTAAAAAGAAGTGATTTAAAAATCAAATAGAATAATTAACGATAAATCATTCTAAAAGAAAAATTATTCTTATGAATTCGCGCTTATCTTATATGTTAAAAAGCATTTCGCTTTGTGATTGTGATAGAAATTTATTTCTTGGCGATTCTCTCTCTTTTCCTTTCTCGTTAAAGGGGACCTTTCATTTATTATAAAATACGAAAAGACCGAGATGGAAACCGGAAAAACCCATGGAATACCTTCTATTAGAAACATTTGCGTAATGATTAATGGATGTAAGAATATCGTAAAAGTCAATATTAAAAAAAAAACCGAGCCGGTTTTTCGTTTCAGGTCAGAGATCGACTAAACGACATTTTAAACATAAATTTTGATAATATATATATATATATATATATATATATACTAGCTGCTCCGAGCGCCTTCGGCGCTCTCCACACCTAGACGGGGGCTCCGCCCCCTGTACCCCCCGAGTGGTACATAGTATTTGGTTAAGAGTAGTAAAAGGTTTTCATCCATTTTGTTTCAATCAGTATATTACATAAAACATTCATTTCTTTTTGTGTTCTTATTTAAAATATATTTTAATTTGATCACTAAATTAATTATATATATTATTATTGTATATATATATTAGAATTTAAAATAAAAAGTGAAGTATTACAATAATTTTTAAATTCTAAGCAAATGTCAAATTATCGCCACCAGCGCCTCTATGATCTAGTATGGTAACTAAACTATTTTTAATTAATTAGCACCTCCTGGACACACCTTAGCAATTAGCGGTTTTATAAAAGAAGTCTGACATGCCCTGAGACCTACTGAATATGCATAAAAAATTTCATAAGAATCGGTCCAGTGGTTTCGGAGGAGTATCATTTCAAAGTTTTGTGACACGAGAATTTTATATATAAGACAAGATATAAGTATATCTTTATTTTACATTGAATATTATTTATAAAAAATATGTCTAGAAGAATATTATATTTTTAAATAATATAAAAAAATATAATATAAGTATATTTCATTTCATCAGTATTATATTTAACACGAGAACATAAATTACTAAATCGTTTCTGTTAAATTTAATCTTTTATTGAATATAGGGGTATAAAGAATATGTAAAGAATTATTTCTTAAAATTATATAATAATACTTTCCGTTTCCGGCATCTTATGCTGCCGGCGGTATAAAACTTTTCTTAGAGGGACAGGCGACTTCTAGCCGCACGAGATTGATTAATAATAATAATTTATAGAAAATTTTGTTTCAAATACTTACAAAACAACGCAATGTTTAAATATAAAATTATTAACTTGATTCAAATTGTCGTAATCATTTTTTTATTATTTTTTTTTTCAATATTTAACAACAAAACAAAATTTTAAAACAATGAAGTTAGTAACAAATAAATAATTTTGATAGGTTTCTTTTTATGTTTATTATGTTTAATAAATTCTCTTTTATGATGTGATATTCATAAAAAATAATATTAATATCAAATTTAAAAATTAGAATATTTCAATGTGTATTTCAAATTGTTTTTTTTTTTTTAATTTAAATTCTATAAAAATTGTAAATTGTATAGCAGACAATATTACAGACATTTCATACATACATACATAGGAAATTATATATGTTGTTGGTTATATTGCCGGCTGTATTATGTAGGTGTAAGGCGTGGACCATGACTTTAAGAGACGAGAATAAATTCATATTATTTAAAAGTAAATAAAAAAAAGATAGCATGGGATGTCAGAAATTGCATAACTAAGAATTTCATGAGCTCTGTGCATCCCCAAATCTACTGAATGAAAAGAATAATATTAGGAAAACGCATGACTTGAATATGGGTGAAGATAATATCGATTACGGTTGCTTCATTAAATACTAAAATTTAAATAAATTATATATATTTATTATGTATTTGAAATAATGAATATGTAAATAGATCAAACTAAGAAGAATAATTTCTGCCTTTATACAAAACCGCACACGTTCGATCAAACTGATTGTGAACACAATAAGCAAACTAATCGAAATACTCATAACAAGATAATAATATTCATAGATTTAATGTAATTTCTATCAATTTAATCTTTATAGCGAAACAATAAAAACAAAATGAGATTTTATTAATTTAAATTAAAATTTAGAATTTTTTATTTAAAAATTGTATTGTGTGTTTTAATGTATGGTTTTAGCTAATGAAATCTGAAATAAAATAATAAATCTTTTTATTTTAACTTGGAACTTTAACTTAAACAATAACAGCCAAAATCATATATCATTTATACTAAAGTTTAAATTATTTATGAAAACTTCTGGTCATGGTAGTAACTACCAAAATGCACCTAATGCAAACAATTAAATAATTAAACAAGAATAATTTACAACATAATCACAAGTTTATTATGTTTTTTTTCCAACTGATTAATTGTAATGTTTTTTTAACTTTTTCACTGTGGACGTTTCCCAATCGGTCTCCCCACCAATATAATAATTTTTTGTCAGTCTTTTATCTCCAATTCCAGCCACGTGTCAGCCTAATATAGCCTTCTCCATTTTATAACCCTAAATATTTTTTGATAGAGGTCATGCAATTACTCGTTATGCAGTCTCCGCTCAGTGACGTAATCCTTCTTTGACCCATAAATGCTGCGAAGAATCCTATTTTCAAATACTCTAAATTCACTCTCGACTCCCAAGGTCTTAGACCACGCCTCAAACCCTAATAATATAATCGGCAAAATAATTGTTATAATACAAGAATTATGATACTTATGAAGAAATTATTATTATTATTAGGCAATTAAATACCCAATTGAACGTTACTTATTGATAATCCAATATTTATTGATCACTTAAAATAATTATGCAGAACCAGTGATTGAAAATCCCTGCTCTTTGTAATACAATCAATTTTATTTACTTTTCCTTTATATTACCCCTACTTGACTGCAACCAGTAATACATGTTCAATCTTTTTCTGTTTCATGGTACATTATTTTCAAAATTTTTGAGTCAAAATGTAATGATAGAATTTGAAGTTAATCGAGTTTGAGCTTTTTAATCTCTTTACAGTAATTGAAAATATTTTTTTTATGATTTTAATAATACAAAATTAAAATTGAATTATATCTATGGACTTATTTTATTCTGAAAAATATTGAAATAAATTTTTAAAACATTTTAATTTTAATTTTTTTTAATTTCTCTAATATTCTATAAATAAGTTTTTAATGAAAAATAGCAAAATTGAAAGCTTATTACTCGTTGCTTTTTCGATAAAGACTTTTCGGAAAATTTTCATTAAGTCTGATAATAATGTCAGTTAGTCTCTCTGAAAAAAGAGCATTACGTTTGAGAGATTTGAATCTGTTTTATAATTTAAGATAAGAACTAACCTTTCATTAGATCTAAACATATACTACAAAGCAGATAGATAATCTTTTTTAACAAGCTTATATCAAAATCGTGAGGTTCAACAAAAATAATCCAATTCATCTGCCATATTTTCAGCGAATAAACTTTCTCTTCTCAAATAGGATGAATTGAAATGTTCAACATTTATTATTTTCTCAATTTTTTTATTTTATAAACAAATATAGTTGTGCATAGAAATTTATTTTATTATACTATAATTAATTTCTTTAACATGAAATCTAACTTTTTTTTAAAAAATTAGTTATCAATTGTGTTTAATTCATCTTATTTATTATAAATTTCTAATTTTTAAATTTTTGATAATTTCATTCTATGCGACCTAAAAAATTATCTCTGTTCTTAAATCATTTTAATTTGTTAATTTAGTAAATCTTTATTAAAGTTTCGAGTTTTTGATCATCTATTTTTGTTATTGCTTTTTATTAACACACTATGAGCAGGGCGGGTATTTGTACCCGATGCGGGGACTGCCACTTATAAGCGCGGGGCGGGTATTTATACCCGTTGCCACTTATATGAGGGAGATATATTAGTTATCGTTTAAAATAAGTAATTTTAAGTGACACAAGGGAAAATATATATTATATAAGTGGGGCAACGGGTATAAATACTCGCCCCGCTTATAAGTGGCAGTCCCTGCAACGGGTACAAATACCCGCCCCGCTCATAGTGTGTTAATTTTTGCCTTTCTCCATCCACTTCCCGCTCCTCACACTCTAACATTTTTTAGAATTGTTTGTAATTGTTTATTTTTGTTTATATAGGAAATGTAAAAATAGTTATAAAATGAAATTAAATGATTAATATTTTGCTTCATTTTTAAGATAATTTTATTAAACAAAAAATCTCTGTGGCTCTTTAGAACTCGAAAGTTCTTGGCCTGTAGCAACCACCTTTCTCCAAACATCCCTATCCTGAGTCATCCCTAACCTACTAATTATATATATAAAATCAAAGATTATTTACTTAACAAAAATGTAAAGTAAAAAAAAAATAATTAAATCAATTTAGCACCATTGCATATTGTAAATATATCCATTATATCCACATCTTATTATTAAACATTTATTTATGAAATTTTATATGATAAATTACAATACTTATTTAAAGTAATTAAGTATCTAAACAATAAACTTTACAATTCAAATCAAATGACTAATTTATTTTTTTTTTAAATATATTTAATATTTATATATATATATGTGGGATGACGTCACCAAGCAGGAGAAGAGTAACGAGTGGAAAGTTGCTAGGGAAACGACAGACTAGATCAGTTGTTGATTAATTAACGAATTGGAGATAGACTATACGGAAGAGAAGAAAGATTTTCAAGGAATTACGAGCCAAAAATAATTATTAAGAATTTGAATTGTTATCTTATGTATTTATATAATTTTGATTTATTAAACGATTAAAGAATTCCTACAAATGGGGACTCGTCCAGAATCAGATAAGCAAGAGCTCGACGACGGTCATGATGATGAATTAACTACGCAGGAAATAGTTCAAATGAAATTATCTGAACTTAAAGAAGAATTAAAAAAACGAGGTATGTCACACGTTGGGAAAAAATCCGAATTATTAGTTAGGCTAATACAAATCGTTAATAAAGATCAGGAAGATGATGAAGAGAATGAAAGTGAATATGAAGATACGGGTGAACTTGAAGATAAACAAATTTTAAACGAAAAGCTAAATATTAATTTAAAATGTCCACCAGCACAATTTTCAATAAAAGATATTGAAGAAAACCTTCCATATTTTACTGGTGATGATAGATTATCAATCGATAAATGGATTTCAAATTTCGAGGAAACGAGTATTTTATTAAAATGGAACGATTTACAAAATTTTATTTATGCAAAAAGAATGTTGAAAGGTTCTGCAAAACAGTTTGTTACTTATGAAAAGGGAATTACTTCTTGGAAAATTTTAAAAAACAAATTAATAGATGAATTTAAAAAGAATATAAACAGTGCTATTATCCATTCTGAATTATCACGAAGAAGAAAACATCCAAATGAAAGCAGTCGTCAATATATTTATGCCATGCAAGAAATCGCTAGTCAAGGTAAAATAGAGGAAGACGCCTTAATTAATTATATTATTGATGGGATAAGAGACGATGAATCTAAAATAATTTTATATCAAGCAAAAAATTTGAAACAACTTAAAGAGCAATTTGAAATTTATGACCGAATTCAAGGAAAATATAATTTTAAAAAAAATAAAACTATTAATTATCACACGAATGATTTTAGAAAAGATCAAATAGTTGATAAAAGGTCAACAAATATAAAAAATTGGAGATGTTTTAATTGCGGATCCAGTTTACATGATGTAAAAAATTGTCCTGATAAAGACAAAGGGCCCAAATGTTTCAAGTGTAATAATTTTGGCCATTTATCAGCAAAATGTAGCGAAACTAGAAATAAAATGGAACCAGTTGCTTGCATAACAACTTCATATAAATTAATACATATTAAAATAGCCACTGAAACCTATGAAGCGCTAATTGACACAGGTAGTGCTATAAATATAATTAGAGAAGATTTATATAAAATTATAAAAACCGATGAGATTGAAAATTCTATGATCCCTACGACAACAACATGCTATGGAATGGGAAATGTTGAAATAATCCCAAAAGGAATAATTAAATTAAAAATAAAAATTAACGAAGATGAGTATGAAACCAAATTTTACATTGTTGAAAAATCGTTAATTAATTTTAAAATTTTGTTGGGACACGAAATGTTAAAAGAAAGCGAAATTTATGTAAGAAGAGGTTATATTTCAATCAAAAAAATACAAGAAGAAAATAAAGAAAATTTTAAAAAAGATGATGTACAAAAACAAAGCGACGATGAAATGATAATGATGATGAATGTCGATGATGATTTAAATATCGATGCACCTCCGAAATATAAACCTGAAATAAAAGATTTAATGAAAAATTATATTCCTTCAAGTGATTCACCGACACAATCGGTTAACGAATTACCTGATTTCAATTCACAAACTACAACTAATCAAATTTCTGATGATATATATAAAAGACTTGAGGAGAGAATGGTTATACAAATGGTATACCAATTTCGTAGAACAGTTGAAGAATTAAAAAACCTTTATCAAAAAGAAATTGAAGAAAAAAAGACTGATGATAAAATTAATGAAGACAGACCCAAAGAAAATGGATCCAAACTCGATGATGATGATAAAATTAAATCTAAAGTATCAGAAGAGTTTGAAAAAGAAAAATACAAAAAAGATATTGACAAAAATATTAAATTAAAAGATAAAGAGGAAGATCGCGATAGAGAAAAAAAGGATAAAAGTTCCCACGATAAGCATAAATCACTTTCCCGATCACCAATTAAATCAAGAAGAAGAAGTCGTTCACGTCCATGCAGGAAAAATAGAAGCCGGTCTAGATCACGAAAGAAGAGTCCTGTACATAGTAGTTGTCGCAAAAGTCATACTCGACCTTCTAGAAGAAATAAGAGAAGTAGAAATAGAAGTCAATCAAGAAAAGGTTTAGATAGGAAACGTAAACGTAAACGTGATAGATGTTCTAAAGGCAGAGACCGAAGGGATCGAGATAAGGAAAGTGACCGAGAATTTTGGATGGACCACGAAACACTACATGAAACCATACCCAAGGATATCTTCGGGGACCGAAGATGGACAGGAATGGCCGAATGTGGGATGACGTCACCAAGCAGGAGAAGAGTAACGAGTGGAAAGTTGCTAGGGAAACGGCAGACTAGATCAGTTGTTGATTAATTAACGAATTGGAGATAGACTATACGGAAGAGAAGAAAGATTTTCAAGGAATTACGAGCCAAAAATAATTATTAAGAATTTGAATTGTTATCTTATGTATTTATATAATTTTGATTTATTAAACGATTAAAGAATTCCTACATATATATATATATATAGATAATTTTCTTATCAAAATATCTACCTTTATCCTGAGCTATCTCTACCCAAATTCAAACTTCAACCAACTCTCTTAAATCTGACTCTTATATTAAGAGTTCTTGCCTTTGATTAGCCGTTTTCCATTTGATAATTTTCTTTCTAAATTAATTATGTTATACAAGATGGACGTAATTAAAATATTATGTCATCCATTTCTTTAAAAGAAATTTTTAAAAATTCATTTGAAAAAAAAAATCATATATTTTATAATTTTAATATTAATAACGTATTTAATAATTCAAATCCTTTTAATAATACATAAAAAACAACATCAACAAAATAAATGTTTAAAATGTTACGACCCTTATTCAAAGAAAAGAAAATTATTATTAATAGTATTTTCATATTTTTTTTTTTTTTTTTTTTTTTTAATCAAAATTATTATCATTATTTTATGACTCAGCGACTCATTAATTTCTTTTTCTATATAATTTTTACTCTACTATTATATTAAAATAATTTTTTCGTGTGTATAAGTTGAAACTTAGCATGTTGTTTCTCATTCCACTTTATTTAATATTCCAACATCACTTAAATATACATATAAGACTGAATATAATATGTTGGATTAAATGTATTATAAATTATAATATATATATATATATATATATATAAATTTCAAATACTTTTAAAAATAAAAGATGATTCGCTTGTCTTGGGATATCTTTATTCTAATTTATCAAAGTGTTGGGCGTTCATAAAAAAGAGGTCAAAAGTCGAATGATGAATGTGAAATTAGGACTAGACAATTGCCCAGAAAAGAGACATTTATTTTTTGATTAATTTGTTACAATTTCACGTTGAGAGACCAGCTAAGGAGTGACGACCAACCACTGAAGGAATTCCTTCCCCCTTCAAAAAAAAACCTTTAAGAATAGCAAGGAAGGAGAGAATGAAGAAATAGAGAAAGGATTAGGCCATAAATCCGGAATACAAAAGATTTTTTACTTCGAATAGACACATATAATGTAGACCAATTTGATTCTCAAGTGTCTACCATTTCTTTCTTTTTTTTTTAAATGAGAAATGACTACCCATAACCGCTTAATTAAATTAGTAAAAGTTCATTTTATAACCGATTAATTCAGATTTCGATTATACTCAAATCAATATTTATAAGAAATTAAAAACCAACACTTTTTCAATTTTTCTTTAACAAAATTATCTTTTATGAATAATAACTCTGGGTAAATGTAGTATGAGTGCTCTTCCTATTCTTTTTCAATTTGTATCAAATTTTCATGAAATTTAAACTTTTGTTTATTTATTTTTAAGTTTCTTGTGTCCTGGTCAATTTTAATATAGAGACTCAGAATTATTTTGATATATATTTATAATTATATACTACCACATTTATATATGTATATATTATCTTCTATTATATTTTTTCTAGATATTCATTCAATTTATAAAGGTATATTAAAAATATTTAAAAATATCTCTCTCTCTCTATATATATATATAAGTTAATCAATCAAATATGATTTAAATTAATTTATTTATCTTAAAAGTTATCATTTTAATTCATTTTATAAGATAATTAAATTATGGTTAATGAATATATTAAAAAGAGGAAGTTATGGAATATTTTTTTCAATATATAAAGAGATAAATGTATTTAAAAGATCATTTTATAGTATATAAATTAATTATATTTTTAATATTCATATATATACGTATATGTTATGATATCTAAAAACCGATTAATAAGTTACCTTTTACTGTAATATTTTGTTATATGCACATTTTAAATAATTACATGAAAAAACCAAATCTAAAAATGAGAACTTTAGAGAAATATTTGTGAGCAATTCTTTCTCTCTCTCTCTCTCTCTCTATATATATATATATATATATATATATATTTATTTATATTATATTCTATGTTGGTTTAGGTTTCCGTGAATGTTATTGTTATTATTACTATCAGATTTATCAGGGATATAATCACGTATTTTTGTGAGATTGTTTTCTCGACGTTTCGGCACCCATTTTGGCGCCATTTTCAAGAGATTATTTAGATGGGAATATTTTTGGAATTCTGGGTCTTAGTCTGTGTGACCAAGGGTTAATATAGAGATTTTGGGTACCGAAACGTCGAGAAGACAATCTCACAAAAATACGTGATTATATCCCTGAAAAATCTGATAGTAATAATATATATATTCCTATATATATTCATGAAATTTAAAATAGTGTTCCTATTTTACATAAATTTTATAAAAATTATAGTAAGTTTGACAATCAGAAAAAGAAAATATTCAAAAAATATTTGCTAGAATAATAAAATTAAACAGGAAGTACGAGGCGTTGGACGGAGAATGTAGGAAGGGACGCAAGCGAGATAAGAAAGAATAGAAGTTGGTTAGGGTAACTCAGGATAGGGATGTTTGGAGAAATGTGGATGCTGACGCTAAGAATGTAAAGCCACAGAGAGAAAGAGAGAGAGGTAGTTAATTTGATTTTCTAAATTTATCTAAATTCTCCACAGACCATTAATTCAAAAATACGATCCATTCAAATTTACTTCCAAAGTTTCATTATCTACATCCAGTAGTGAAGTATATCTTATGAAATAGCTTCAGTAGTTTATCCAATAATGAAGTGTAATAGCAAAATGCACGCAACCAACGTTTGTTGTTTGTAACCTATCCATGACAAATTGCAGCGTGATCACTTACGACTTAATACGGAATAATAAAATTAATGAGTTTCAATTTTTTAGGTGTAAGATGTAAGGTAAATAGAGAAATTAATTATCCCTTGGCACGGTCGGGTCCTTTTTCTACAATTGCTATGCCCTTGACTTGATTGATTATCAATACAATGTGTTAAAGTGGTGAGACTTTTTCACATCGATTGGGGGTATGCATTTTCCAGTTTGATGGAGATCAACGATGTTTCGACTCGTATTTCCTGAAAATATATATCATGTTATGAATAATGAAAGGAAATTAAATTATCCAACATTGTAGAATTTACGATGCAGAAGGTATCAATTTACAACAACAAAAAATAAATAAATAAAAAAATACAAATTCCCAAGAGGATACCAACAGAGAATCTGAATTTTAGTATTTAAATAAACATGATATTTTAGAAAAAAAATAAGATAAATATAGTTATATTTATACATTTAGACACATCATATATATTTATATGTGGCTAATAGTTTTTCATTAGGTTTTGATTTTATTATTCTATTACTCTCTACTTTGGTCTTCGACATAAGAAAAATTTTGTGAACAAAAGGACGAGATATGTGTCGGCAAATAATTTACTTTCACAGCATTCAGGTTGTGTACTACTGCTCTAGTTTACTATAGTAATATTCTTGTTTTTGAATTTGAATTTTACGAATCATTTTAATAGAGTTTTGTTATCATAACTATGATTCTTTTATTATTTTTCAAATTCTTAATTCTAATTTTATTTTTTATGGTGAAACTCGAAAGTTTTTGGCAACAGTACTCACTCTCCTCTTCAACTGATCTTATTTTTTTAGTCTTCCAATTCTCTTTATATTGTTACTAAATTCCGGACTTGATCTGCCCACCACTAAATAATACATGTTCAAAATTGGAAGGTTATTTAAAAATTAATACAATATCTCTGATTAAAAAAGATTAAGGTTGAGAGGACTCGTTGTGTTGATCATACAACACCTTTATGCACATAAGAAACAAATGTCTTAATAGGTGCAATTCTTTCAAAATTCAGATTTGTTTTTTGTTTTTTATCTATAATAAATAATCTCAGTAATTTTAGTTAAAAAACACAATTGAAGAAATTTTATTAATATTTATATTCTTATTTTAAGAATTTTAATTTAAATAGGATGTTTTTGATATTTTTCCTTTTATTTATTAATAATTATTCATATTAAGAATTCAATCATTTTTAAGGATATTATCAACTAAGAGTATTTCAGAGAGAGAGAGAGAGAGACATTACAAGAATTTTATTTATTTAATTTATTTTCAATTGTTCTATGTATTTATATGTTAATTTTGTGAAGCTAATGAAGTATAAGCTCTCTTCAAATGATGTAGATCACCACAGAACTCGACCGGTTATTTTAATTTTATTATGCGTAGAATTATATATAAAAAGTATTAAAAATAATATTTAAATGTGACTATTGTTTAGATTATGTAATCATCATCAAATCAAAAACAAATATTATTATATTGAATGTGTTATTTAAGCCAAAGGGGATATCCTGAGGGACGATGAATTTGTAAACAAAATATATTTTAATATAATAATAATAATAATTTTTTTTTTTTATTTAATCCTTTGAATTAATTCGTTCATAATTGGAGAAATATTGAAAGATCCAATATTTATAAATACATATTTTAAATAAAATTTTTGATAGCATATATTTGAATCTTGCAAGTTCATTGTAATAGCATCAATCGAGAATAAAAATTCGTAGGACAAAAGTTTTAGTCCCTTAACATGTACTTCATGGATTTATATTTAATTATTTTCAATATATTTATTCTAATACGAAGGCAGGTCAATAAGCCTGTGACTTTTTGAATGTTTAAATGACTTAAATGGCAACGCTGCTCCTGTCAGCAGGCAACTATCAGCTGACTCCTGTAGAAATTTGAACCAGCTGGGTCTTTTAGTTTTGGTTTGACATCCATTAATAGCCGACTATCTCGTTATTGGAGAAGAAAATGGAAAAAGTGAGTTTCTTTGAAAATCCATGAATTGGGATACTAATTGCTTCCTCAGCCGCCCTATTCTCCGGATTTAGCTCTTAGTGAGTTAATTAGTGGATTAATTAACACATATATTATATTTAAATTAAATTTAATTAATTATAAATTATAAATTAAAATTAATAAATAATATTTATTAAACCAGCGCATGTTTGGCTCTTTGTTGATGGCACCATGTCACGTGCTGGCGCGTGATTTGTTAAAATATTAATTCCGGTACTTTCAGCTATTCAATCAAACTGAAGTTTTATACAATTTTTAATCATGTGAAAAATTATCAAACATATATATTTATTTTTACGGTCACTTTAGATGAAAAAAATCAAAACGTTGTAGGTAATGACGCTCTTCCGGTTGAGCTACATTTCTCAAAAATTGATAGAAAACTACGAATTTTGAATAATGCCCATGTACCAAATTTCATTTTTCTAGCTCAAACCGTTTTTGAGTAATCTTGTTAATCTTGTCTACATACACACACATATACACACACACAAACACACATCTCTGACGAGATAGTAATTATAATAGGTTAAAGTTGAATCTCCATTTTTAAGTTACCTATTTTTTAGAATATATTTTTTTCCCCAAATTCACCCATCGAATTGTAGAAATGCAATAAATATGTATATAACCCTTTACCGTCCGATTCTTGGTTAATGACGTCACCACTTTTTATAAGAACCCCTCTATTTTCCCCTTGAATGCCTTTTGAATGGGTAGTTTAAAAAATACTCTTTTTCGCTTTTATCGAGGACAATCATCAATTAATAAAGGGCGAGTAATTTCCCCGTATAGAAATATATATTATTATTCTAGTTGAAAGAAAATATTATAGCTCTCGTGTCTTTCAAAGCACAAAGTTGAGTTAAGTGTTATTAGCACTTGTCACGCTCCGACAAACATGTTTAACCTTCAATTAAAACAACGGTACCCAAGTGTGAATGCATTATTGCAACCTAGAGATAAATAACTTCTCCTAGATCTTTTTTTTTATATATTTATATATATATATATATATCGATTCTTTGACTATTTATTATTAGCACAATATTTAAATTCAAATGAATAAACACCTAATAAAGTGAGAAGATAACACTAATTTAAAGCATAATTTATGAATTTTAATGTAAAATTAACAAATAAAATAGATAATTATATATATATCTATTATAGAATATAGATAAATAATTTGTAATTTGTAATAATAAAAATGATTTGGAGTTAATATATTATTCAATTCAATTCAAAAGAGATGTTAATTAGTATTTAATATAATAATTTTGAATAAAAATGAAAGAAAATTAATGATTGAATAATATTATTAATGAACTTTTTGATTAGTATATAATAATTTGATTTATTTCAAACCCCTAAATATGGGTAAAAAAAAACCAGCTATATTTTTATACTTGATAGATATATATATAATGATCTAAATTTAAATACATCTAATAATTTAATAAATTTGTTTAAATAATTAAAGAAATATACTAAAATAATGACTTTATTAATTATTATTAATTATTAAAAATATATACATATTAATAATTATTATTAAAAATCTTTTGTTTTTTACATTGTTTTTTATCAAGGGCAGCATCTATCAAGTGGGTTGCCATTCAAGAAGTGTAAAGGTGTTGTAAGATCAGTATAACGCTGTCTCTTCAGCTTTATCTTGATTTTCTTGATTGTAGACCGCTACTTTTTTTTGCAAATCCCTTTCAAATTTTAATTACATTAATTACCATAAAACCCAACTGAACCCATCTAAAATTTATAATGGATTACTTATTTACTCTTACTTAGTAAAATTACTTAGTAAAATTAAATTTTCTCTCCATAAATGTATTTTCATTTTTATAAAAAACAAACAACAAACAAAATTTCTTCTTAAAAAATGTATTATTGTTTCATAAATATATATTCATATAAATAAAAATTAATATAATAAAATTTATGTATTATATATTAATTCATAAAATTAAAAGAGAGATATTTATAATTTATAAACTCTCTTCGTTATAAACCTCATCTAACATTAACATTTTTAATATTATTAATATTATTATAAATAAAATAATATACGATATATAGTATAAATTTAATATCATGTTATTCTGGATCTTTGAGAAAAGCAAATTGGTATTCGTATATAATATGAATGGATAAACTCATTATAAATTTAAATGGATAACATAAACGTAGAAGTTGTATTTTAGTTACAGTCTATATTTACGTTTGTAAATATTGTTAAATATACATTATGAGGCTTAATTATAACTAAAGTCAAAAATTATATTTTTGTTATTGAAATACTAATAATAAATATTTGTGATATGAAAATAAAAATAAAAGATATAATTATTAATGTAAGACTGAATTAGAATAAATTTAATTTTTAGAAAAATGGATTGTTTTAGAATTTATTTTATCCAAAAAGAGTAACAATTCAAATTGATTTTCTATTTTGAGAAAGGAAGGGGAGTTTAATCTTAACAAATATAACTTGTAAATCATGAATTATCTTTGTAAAAAGAATAAATTATTAATTATTTTTTATAATTAAAAAAAAAAATACAAATATTTTTATTTTTAGTATTTTTCATTAAAATTTATTTAAAAAAAATCCCTTTTCTAAAGGATATAGAAGAAGCAAACTTAATAATCTTCTTCCCCAATTTATCTATTCATGTTATATCAAATCAAAATGTAATTTGCAACTTACTATGCAATATTTTATTAATGATCGAAATATACTTTCATTCATCATTATTGCAATTATTTCCGACAATATTTTGCACCTTACACCAATTAGATGAAAACGAAAGTAATTTTGTTGTCATGAGTAAAAACTAAACATACTTTGGATCAAAATAAATTAAGTATGCCAAGGAAATAAAAAAGAAATAATTATAAAGACTTTTATATATTATTTAATCTTATTAATTCTAACTCTAAAGAATAAATAAATATCAAATTTTAAAATTTTGTAAATTATTAAAGGTAATATATATAGATATAATATTTTTAGAATTTGAGTCAATTTTATATGATAAATATTAATTTATAATTTTTCGAAATTTTCAAATAACCGGAAACCTCTAAATATTTCTATTAACTTCAAAAATTCCCTCATATTTAATTTTACATTCTTGGCATACACAGTGATATTTTGTTCATAGACTTAATCTTTCTTCTCTCAATCAAGCTAAATATTTTGCTCACTTTAATCCAGCGATTCTCAACCTGTGGGGGCGTAAGCTTATCCAAGAGAAAATTCCCGACTTTTTTTCAATATAGTTCTAAATAAGTTGACCTGTGGCCAGGTCCGAACCGACCGACGGTTTGAAATAAATTAATTTCCAGATACAGAAACAATTTCAAATAATTTTAATATATCTATTAATGTAATAAAAAACAGATATGGATACATAAATAATAAATATAAACATTTTTAATTTTATTTTATTTATAATATATATGCAAGACCAGGCTGTGACGTCATGAATGGCTGGATGACGTCATATAATTTTAAATCAAGAAAAAACTAATAAATATGATTTTTCTCGAGGATAAAACCAATACAAAGTGCATGATTCTTGGTGATATATAAAAAATCTCCTTTGGTGTGAAAATAACCCTTCCCTTCCTATCGTCGATCGCTAATACTACCACTTCCGGTTTCCGGAATTGCACCAAAAGTTGATCAATTCATCCCACTAATGCATTAAGTAAATATACCAAATTTCATCAAAATCGGTTGAGCCGTTCAGGCTGTACACATCTATACGGACGGACAGACGGACAGACGGACGGACAGACATCATGCTAAAAATACTTTTTTCTGTTTAGAAAATGCATGATTCGTGGAGATATGTAAAAATCTCCACATGTGAAGTTTGGTGTGAAAACAATACCTCCCTTACTATCGTCGGTCGGTAAAAAAAGATAAGATGATTTTGTGGGCAAACTTTTGAACATTTTCGATTATTTCTCAATTTTTTTCAATATGGTTCTAAAAAATGGGGTTGGGAGGGCGCGATGAAAATTATGATTGAAAATTGGACCGTGAATAGTTTGAGAATAGGTTGAGAAACACTGCTTTAACCTTCTCAAAACTGTAATTCTAAATATATTTACGATCACATCGAGGTTACTGGTAACTAGATGCATTTCGATCCATAAAAGTTACTTAGAATTATTTTCAAAAATTCTAAATACTTAATAACTTTTTTAAATTTTATATCAAATATTTACCAATCGATTTTTAATATTTAATTTAAATTTAAAACAAAATTAACTTAATTTCTAACTGATTTAATTTTGTATCGATAAAATATAATTTATTTTATCTAATATATGGAATTAGATAAAATAATTTCAATATTTTGGTAAATAAATCTGATCTAGCCTTAATAATAATAAATATAATATATAATTATATGTTATTTAATTAAAATCTAATGGTAAATAATATTTTCACGAGTCAATTCCGTATTTCATTATTTCTATATTGTAGTCTTCAAATTCAAACAATATATATTATGTTTTGTATTGAACATCAATATAAATTGTAGCGATATTACCTATATACATATTATAGGTTAACTATCAACACAATATAAATCCCTTTTCTGCTCTTTAATGGAACTGTGATTAGAATTTGTCAATTAATAAGAGCATATCAAATCAACCACGTTTTCAAAATATTTCATTCAATCGTAATGTACACAAATAGAAAGTCTATTTCAATATAATCTCTATATATGTCATAATTGAGGTACTAAACGTGAAAAACAATAATTTAAATAAATAAAATAAATAAAATTATTTATCTTTATATCTATAATTAAAAATTAAATATTATATAAATATTATTTTATTTTATTTTTAACTCCTCTTTCTCTAGCAAAAAGAATAAGGAAGATTAAAAATTTTTATGATAAATCTAATGATTTGTTTAAAAGAGTATTTATTGAAGCATTGACGTTAAGCTCAAAATTATTTTAATCAAAATTTAAATAAACATTTTTCTTTAAATCATACACCATTTAATATTTGTATATTAAAATAAGTTGACCTGTGGCCAAGTCCGAACCGACCGACGGTTTGAAATAAATTAATTTCCAGCTACAGAAACAATTTCAAATAATTTTCATATATCTATTAATGTAATAAAAAACATAAATATTTTTAAGACCAGGCTTTGACGTCATGAATAGCTGGATGACGTCATATAATTTCAAATTAAGAAAAAAACTAATAAAAATGATTTTTCTCGAGAATAAAACCAATACAAAGTGCATGATTCGTGATGATATGTAAAAAATCTCCTTATTTGAAATTTGCTGCGAAAATAACCCTTCCCTTCCTATCGTCGATCGCTAATACTATCACTTCCGGTTTCCGAATTTGCACCAAAAGTTGATCAATTCATCCCACTGATGCATTAAGTAAATATACCAAATTTCATCAAAATCCGTTCAGCCGTTCAGGATGTACACATCTATACGGACAGACGGACGGACGGACGGACGGACATCATTCTAAAAATACTTTTTTCTGTTAAGAAAATGCATGATTCGTGGAGATATGTAAAAATCTCCACATGTGAAATTTGGTGTGAAAACAATACCTTCCTTACTATCCCTTAAAAAACATAAATATATAAAAATAAGTAATTAAATAATATATTTCATTTAGTTGTTTAAAGATTTTATTTTAGAAATGGAAGATGGGTTTCTAGGAATATTATTATTATTATTATTATTGCCTTTATTGGTTCATGATTAAATAATTACAAACATTTTTTACAGATTTTACAATTTTAAACATTATTTACACTTAATACATTTTGCATTTTTTTTTTTTTTTTTTTTTTTCCTTCATATTAAAATTGAACCAGGCCCCTTCGGGCATAGGCCTCTCCCAGATTCCTCCAGGCCAACCTCTGTCTTGCTACTCTAGTCCAGTCGACGCCTGCGACTTCTTCAAGATCATCTGACCATCTTCTTGAGGGTCTACCCCTATTTCTTTTATTCTCCATGGGATGCCATTCAGTTGCAACCTTGGTCCATCGATGGTTATTCATTCTTGAAATGTGGCCAGCCAATTTCCATTTTAGTCTTCTAATAATTACATTGATATTTTCAATATTAAACTTTTTATATATCTGGTTCATATTTATTCTGTCTTTCTTTCTCAGATATAGTATGCTCCTGATCATTGTTCGTTGCGCAATTTCAAGATCTTTTTTATTTTTTAGAGTAAGAGACCAAGTCTGCCCTCCATATATTAAAACCGGTGTTATGCATTTCTTGTAAATTTTTATTTTCGATCTCTGATCTATTTCTTTATTTTTTAAAATATACTTCATGGACCAAAATTTTTTTTCCATGTTAGGAATAATTCAATATATAATTATAATATAATATATAATTCAATATTTAATTTAGCTTTGTTGTTTTTAAATGTGCTTTTATTTTTTTAGTGATAGCTTTTCTGCTAAAAGTTAATTTTTTCTATTTTTTCTATTTTTTCTAATTATGTTTAGTGTGGGATTTATTGTCACACATTTAATAATTTTAAGATAGAAGAAAAAATAATATAATCAAATTAAGAAATTGCGAAAGTTAGAGCTAGATTAAATTAATCAAAATATAAATAAATTTCTTTAAAAATCATATTACTTACGTTATTAATTTATAAAATAAGTAAAAAAAATACTTATAAAAATAATAATATTGTTTAAAAACATTACGTTTGTTCCTTTTTCAGAAATCTTACTCTTATCTAATATAATTTTTTATAAAAAAAAATTTAATGAACGTCAAGCGTATCGTTTGAGATAGCTGTTGTTCAATTTTCTCTTTTCATTTACAACTTTCAAATACTTCCCTTAGGAATTTTAATTTTAAATTAAATTATATTTGTTGGATGAATAGAATTTATTCTTTAAGTAATTGTTTATCTATTTTATTTTTAATTATTTTTAATTTAAATAACAAATAAAAAAGAGAGATTTATATTGTTTGTTCATTTAAAGTAAATCTATTTATACCTACCAACCTCGGGTGGTGGAGGGGGGGGGGGGTGGTAATAATGAGAAAGAAGAAATTTTTATGAGGCATAAGTCTTTCTTTAGAAATTAATTTTTATATTGTATCAAATTTCATATTTTCTTATACAATTCTAAAAAATGGAGAATTTTGAAAAATTTTATAGAAAAATTTTTAGAAAAGTATTTTTTTAGTAATAGTCAAATCGAATGCTCCATTTTAAACTTGTTTAATATCAGTGATTCTCAACCTGTGGGGCGCCACCCCCTAGGGGGCGCGAGCATATCCAAGAGAAAATGTTATTTAAAAAAATTGATTAAGTCAGTGAATGTAAAGAGGCTCTTAAACAACATTTCCGACTTTTTTTCAATATGGTTCTAAAAAAAGAAAAAAAGATAAAATGTTTTAAACATTTTCGACTTTTTTTCAATTTTTTAGACTAATCTTTTTCTTTGTGTGCCGCCAAATTTTTAAACCGTTAAAAGTATGCCGCGGTAAAAAACAGGTTGAGAACCACTGTCGTATACATTTTATTGTATGCGGTGGGAGGGGGGCGGGTAATGAAAATTATGATTAAAAATTGGGCCGTGAATACTAAAAGGTTGAGACAAACTGTTTAATATAATAAACAAAAACTAATATAGATAATTTCTACAGAAGAGCTAAATAAAATATATAATGTCATTGAAAATAATAAAAAAATTAATATAATACTTATGATATAGTAATATATTGAAAACTGAAGTATTAATTTATTTGAATTAAAGCTTATATAAATTTAGATTATCTCAATTCTATAATTTATTGCCTACTTAATAGATAAAATTATACTTAATTAAAAATAAATGTTTCCCTCATCTAAATTCAAACAATTTTATATCTTAGATATATTAAAATTGCGTCATAATAAGAAACAAGACAAACTTTCATAAATAATTGACGATAAATTTTAATCTTTTGATGAAATGTTTTCTTTGTTTGATACCTGGTAACACTTCCTATCTTCTGGATCTTACAATTAATGTTTAATCATTATAAGAGAAGGGCTTGATTGTTGCTTTAATAGCTCTTCTCTTCACGGAAATGATATAAAAAATAATCAGACTAATATTCTTTCAGGGCGTCCATAAATTTGTATTTGTAATGAGTTCAAATAAGGAGGGAGAAAATTAAATCTGAAGTAGAAGGGTGTAAATAGGTGAATAATTAGAAAAATAAAATTTATAGAATAGAGAAAATAATAAATAAATAAATACTTAATATGAATATATAATATAATAATACATTTAGTAAGAAAAAAATTGTCAAAAATATTACAAAAAGATATCAGGTATTTATTTTATTTTATTTATTTATTTTTTTTTTTTAAAGATCTGGAATTTAGGCAACCAATTATACTTTAAAGAGCTCTCGACTAGTGCTCATTAAATTTAAGAAGAGACAACCACTCATCCGATAATGAGTGTTTAAATTAAAGATCCTATAAAAAAAAATTGAAAGTAAGTCTTGATAATAATATATTAAAATATGTAAAATCGAAAAGATTATTTTTAAAAAGAAAATTGATTATAATATACCTATATAATATAAAACATAAAAATATGAATATATATATATATATACATGTGTATTATATTATAAATAAAGGAATATAAATATAAATTTAAAATTGATAAGATAAGGAACAAAGGTTTTGGTAATTTTTTGGATAAAAGTTATGAATAAGGGTCAAATTATTCCGATTGATTCATTGTTCAAGAGGGCCTCTGTCGCAATGATTAATAACCCCACATGCATAAGATCTACCCAATTTTCGTAAGTCAATATGTTGTTACATGTAAATATTTAATTTTATTTTCTTCTATATTTCCTTTAGAAAATTACTTTATTATTCATGGGAAATATTTTAATACTCCTGAGACTGATATAAAAAAATGAGTAAATATATATTTATATATATACCATATATTTATTGATCTATTTATATTTGTGTTGCTAACAAACTTAACAGTTCTCAGTCACCAATAATTCCTCCAACCGATTCTATTCTGAGCCAGCTCCAACCAATTCTTACTATCTCCCATCTCCTCATTTTTTTTTTAGAAATTGTCTTTAGATGTTTAAGATGTGAGTCTCCAATAGGGAAATAATTACTGTTTTCTTGCAGCTTTACCAGTCGCCGTACCACAGGAAATATTTGGGAAGCAATGATGTTTGAATAGGATCTAGGGCGTTGGAATATAGAATGAAAAGATTGGTGTTGGGACTTGACTTCTTCCTGGGTTTGGAGAGAAGTCAAGGCATCGCGTAAGGGCAGGATCGCGTCCCTGAAGTAAACCTGTCCTTCACCAGGGTTGTGAAGGAGTATTTACCCGCTACCCCCTTTTTTTATTATTATTATTATTATTTTGATAATTTTTCATTGAATCTCGTAAAACGAACAACACATATTATACAATATATAAATATACATATATTATAATAAATAAGTTTCATTTATTTAATTATCTTTTTCCATAATTTATTTTGTTAAAAAACTTTATTTTTGAAAGAATATAGAAATATATGTGTGAGAAAGGTATTTTATATTAAAGAGAAAGTGAAAAATAACCTTCGCTTTATTAAAATTAGAGAGTAAATAGAAAGTAAACTAAAACAGAGGAGAGAAAAAAATACGAAGTGTTGAAATTAAAGACTATACCTATATCAAAGAATATGTTAAAAGATAAATTAAAAGACGAACACGAATAAAAATTAAATTTGAACTCATTTTTAAATAGCTAGAGTAGAACAAAGGAAATTAATTAAAATATCAACTTTTTTTTAACCTAATTTTGTAATTATGATAATTATGAAATTTGAATTTATAAATCTTACAAATTTTACTAAATAAATATTTTTTGAGTAGAGGGCGGATGATCTTTATGTTTTTTTTTAATAAACTGATAAGAAAGTATCATACTACTTCATTGATGACATTTGTTGATAATTTCATAAAACTTTCTGTTGAAATTAAAAAATAATTTATTATTTTTTATATTTATATCGTTTTTACCACATTTCATATTTATTTCAATAATTGATTTACTACATGGGCTGAAAAGTCCCGGGATTTTTCAATAGGTGACGCCACTAGAAAATGAACATGACTCATTTCGAGAGGCTCATCTGTCACTAGTTTATGTATGAAGATGAAGTATCATTCGTCCATTCGTTTATAAGCTACATTCGTTTGAATGACGCTACTTTCCCCTTCATAAGAAAAATGGAAAAACAGGAATACCGCGTCTTGATTAAACATTGTTTTTTAATGGGAAAAACTTGTGAACAATCATTGCAATGGTTGCAGGAATGTTATCTCACATCTGCTCCTTCGAGAACAACAGTTTATCAATTGAAAAATTCCGGGACTTTTCATCCCATGTAGTAAATAAATAAAGTAAATATAAAATCTTTTTTTATTAATTTTGACAATATTAAAATTTAAAAGGATAACGATATTTTTTTATATAATAATTTCTATTATTACATATTAAGGATTTGACTTATGGTGCATGGTCAAACAATAAATATAAATATGAATGACATGTGTTGAGTTTGAAGGAGATATCACATCTCGTGATATCGCTTTTATGTCCTATCAATCCAAGCCGCTTTCTACACAATCTCATCGTATTTGATTAGAGAGTGGCAATTGGAAATGAATTGGTACCCAAAAAATAAAATAATAAAAAATGCTAATTCCATTTATAATTGGTTTGGAATACCAAGGTAAATATAATAGATGAGCATGTTTTTAATTACATTCAAGGTTGACATAGGCGGAGGAAACCTCAAAAGATTAAAATTTGTTTGGAATGCTAATGAAAAACAACAAAAATGTTTAGAATATAAGTTTTAAAATTTATTTTGCTCACATTTTCAATTTTAACTATACTTAATTTTGTATTTTAATAGTTTCATTTTTTTTTTTTTGTAATTTAGTCATGTTTTTACCGACCGACGATAGTAAGGGAGGTATTGTTTTCACACCAAATTTCACATGTGGAGATTTTTACATATCTCCACGAATCATGCATTTTCTAAACAGAAAATAGTATTTTTAGCATGATGTCTGTCCGTCTGTCCGTCCGTCCGTCCGTATAGATGTGTACAGCCTGAACGGCTCAACGGATTTTGATGAAATTTGGTATATTTACTTAATGCATCAGTGGGATGAATTGATCAACTTTTGGTGCAATTCCGGAAACCGGAAGTGGTAGTATTAGCGATCGACGATAGGAAGGAAAGGGTTATTTTCACACCAAAGGAGATTTTTTTATATATCACCACGAATCATGCACTTTGTATTGGTTTTATCCTCGAGAAAAATCATATTTATTAGTTTTTTCTTGATTTAAAATTATATGACGTCATCCAGCCATGCATGACGTCACAGTCTGGTCTTACATATATATTATAAATAAAATAAAATTAAAAATATTTATGTTATATCCATATCTGTTTTTTATTACATTAATAGATATATTAAAATTATTTGAAATTGTTTCTGTAGCTGGAAATTAATTTATTTCAAACAGTCGGTCGGTTCGGACCTGGCCACAGGTCAACTTATTTTTTAATATTTTTACCGACCGACGATAGTAAGGGAGGTATTGTTTTCACACCAAATTTCACATGTGGAGATTTTTACCTATCTCCACGAATCATGCATTTTCTTAACGGAAAAAAGTATTTTTAGCAAGATGTCTGTCGGTCCGTCCTATAGATGTGTACAGCCTGAACGGCTCAACGGATTTTGATGAAATTTGGTATATCTACTTAATGCATCAGTATGATGAATTGATCAACTTTTGGTGCAAATCCGGAAACCGGAAGTGGTAGTGTTAGCGATCGACGATAGGAAGGGAAGAGTTATTTTCACACCAAATTTCACATGAGGAAATTTTTTACATATCATCACGAATCATGGACTTTGTATTGGTTTTATACTCGAGAAAAATCATCTTCATTAGTTTTTTCTTAATTTAAAATTATATGACGTTATTCAGCCATTCATGACGTTACAGCCTGGTCTTAAAAATATTTATGTTTTTTATTACATTAATAGATATATTAAAATTATTTGAAATTGTTTCTGTAGCTGGAAATTAATTTATTTCAAACCGTCGGTCGGTTCGGACCTGGCCACAGGTCAACTTATTTTAATCAAAATTTATTTTAGCAATGTGATAACTATTTTTATTTTTTTTAAATAAATTTAAATTATATATTTTCAAATTGATAATTTTTGACAATTTAATGTACAATGAAGAATTGTCTTTAATTATTGTAGTCTAGTAGTATACTTTCTAACAGTTGAGCTATAAATTGGATGATCTTTTGTTTTCTATTTTATTCAATTAAATATGTTTACTTAAGTATGTTGATTTTAAAGTAATCTTAAAATAGTATTCTCCAATATAAATGCACTTTCCTATCATTTATTTAAGAATAAATGGTAACAATTTGTGATCAAAATTTAATAACCGAGATGGATCTCGATACCTAAATAATATATTGAATTTTTTGTTCAACTAACATTCAACATATACATCGATATTGATCATTTATTATGTAGTCTTTAGATGCATAATTGTATTTATATAGCAGTTTGAGATAATCTGTTTTTATTAATTATATAACTGGATAGCCAGAGCGCACTCGGCACCCTAGACAAGAGGCTCCTCCCATTATATCCTCTCTACAAAATATTAAATTTAAATATTATACTTTATATCCAAAAAGTAAAATAAGCATTAAAATATTATCTACTTATTCAATGGATATGTATTATCAATGTGGAAACAAATAAGTTTTTTTTATTTTTTTCACTCTTTTTAACCACGTGTTCCGCTTATAAACTTAATTTATATTTGGTTAATTATTTATCTATATTATTTATCTATTTAAAAATATTTGGAAGGAAATAAATTTCTTCATTTAATATTTTCGAATAATTTTTACTATCTCGCCAGAGATAGTATTGCGATCACGAAAATTTTCGATGTTGAGATTTTGATGTTTTTATACGTTTTGAAGGTTCCTGAATCATTTTCACTAAGGTTGAGAAAAATGTCTGTTTGTGTGTGTGTATGTGTGTGTGTATGTATGTAGGCAAGATTACGCAAAAACGGTTTGAGCTAGAATGATGCAATTTGGTACATGAGCATTATTCAAAATTCATAGTTTTCTATCAACTTTTGAGAAATGTAGCTCAACCGGAAGAGGGTCATTACCTACAACGTTTTGATTTTTTTTCCTCTAAAGTGACCGTAAAAATAAAGATATATGTTTGATAATTTTTCACATGATTAATAATTGTATAAAACTGCTATATATAGAATTTCAGCTTGATTGAATCGCTGAAAGTACCAGAATTAATTTTTTAACACTGCAAATCTCACGCACCAACACGTGCCATGGTGCCATCAATAAAAAACCAAACATGCGCTGGTTTAATATTTATTATTTATAATTTATAATTAATTAAATTTAATTTAAATATATTATGTTATTTAATCCAATTCAAATTGCGAGATAGTCGAGTGGAGACACTCCAGCTTAATTTTTTTAAAAAATGTAAATATAAACATATTGTGTAAATGTAAATGTAAATATAAAATATTGATAATCAAACCCGATACACCATTAAAATTAAAATTTTGAAAACAAATTCTCAATATTATATATATATATATATAGAGAGAGAGAGAGAGAGAGAGAGGGAGAGAGAGATTACTTAATTTATTCTTTTTAATTTAAAAAAAAAATAACATATTTAATATAATAATACAATTTTTATGAATCTATATAATTTTTAGAAAGAGATATTGATATAATTAATCCTAAATGCATTTATACGTAATTGATTTTATTAAATTTTAATTGAAAAATATATTTAACTCATTTATTTAAAGTATTTATATGATATAATATAATATATGCAATATATATAAAAATTATAATATAAAGAGGTAATCCTTTTCTGAAATTCTCATCGCAAATTAATATCGATTGCATCAATAAAATGATCAATTAACAAGATAAAAATAATCATTAATCGAAATCTAATCCAGTGAGATTTTACATACGCCTCTTGTATAGTGAAGAGAAGGCAGTAAAGCAGCAAAACGAGTGGAAAGGCTCTGAGGTAAACATTGCTCACTCCACTGCACTTGTTGAATTAGACAGAAAGGGAATATAAATGAAACTTTTGAGATATATATTTATTTATATATATATGTATTCATGCTATTTGAATAAAATCAAATATTAGATATGATATTTACCCCACTTGTGGGTTTAGACATAAACCAATTTTTTAATTCTTTAATTTAATCGTTGAGTACTACTCAGACTAAAATTGTGTATTACAATAAATACCTAATTACCATCATAGAAATCAATATGGAATTTATTAAACTGTAATAGATATTAAAATAAAATTATTATATACTATAAAATTAATTACTTATAAGATTAAATTCATTTTGAATATAAAAAAAATACAAAATGAATATAACTAATAAATTGCATTATTTCTATGCATCTCCTGATAAGATTGTAATGAAGAGAAGAAGAAGCTCTAAAATGATAATAACAATCGACCAATCGCAGACAATAAAAAAAGAAGTAAGGAGACGATCAGATTTTAGTACAGGATAGGCAAGGTAGGATTTACTCTCTGTGACAATGATAGATTATAATTAATAAATATAACAATTTTAATTCAAGATATTTGTTTTGTTAATTTTTAATATATATTACGTTTTGATATAGTATACTGATTTAGAATCAATGTAATGTAACATTTTTAATAGTATACATGTTATATATAAAATTTCCCTGGGAGATGAGACTAGATTTAGAATTTAGAGTATTTGAGAATAGGATTCTTCGCAGAATTTATGGCCCAAAGAAAGATGAGATCATCGGGGGAGACTGTATAATGAGGAATTGCATGATCTCTATTCATCTCCAGACATAGTTAAGATTATAAAATCGAGGAGGCTTCGATGAGCAGGCCACGTGGCTAGAATGGGAGAGGAAAGAATTGCAAAAAATACATTGGTGGGAAGATTGATTGAGAAACGTCCGGTTGGAAGTCCAAGGTCACGGTGGGTGGACAATGTAGGAAGGGACGTGAGAGAGATAGGACAGGGTTGGATGATGGATGAGGATATGGATACTTGAGGAATGTGGTTGTGGTGACCAAGAACTCGAAAGTTCCGTAGAGCCACAGAGATAAATAGATATTTAAAATTTAATAAATATAAATATTAATTTTAATTCATATTCAAATACTAAATGTATGAAATGAATATATAAATAAAAAATAATAAGGACTTTCTGGGCAAAGTTCACATAAAATATTAGAATATTTTTAAAAGTATCTAATCTGTTTGTAATTTTGATAATCAATTTACTATTTTATATTTACATTCATTTTAAATTGGTCAAAAATTAATATTAAAATAATAAAGATCATATTCGAAGCTGAATATACTATAAGAGAGTGGTGGGGGATAGAGAGAGAGAGAAGTGTCACAGAGATAGATAGATTAATAGTAAAATAAATTTTATATTTTATTTGCATATTTATTTCTGTATTATATAGAATATAGGGCTGAAGTTACCAATCTAACTTGTAATAAATTATGACTAGACATGTAAGTCAGGCAGTGAAGAAGTTCTGTGACAACTGCCTTCTAACAACTACTAAACATTTTAACAGCCACTACCTTATCAGCACCTTATATAAATTTTAAAATAAAATAAAATATTAAAAATAATGCCTTTACAGGTATAATATGCTATATATATGAATACTTCTATTTTTATTTATTTATTTTTTTCTTTTTTTTTTTTTTAAATTTTATCAAAATTTTAGTGAATAAACAAAATTACTTTTTAATTCTTAGAGAGAATAAATTAAGGTAGAGAGTAATAAGTGTTATTTAGAAATAATAAATTTAATTCAACAATTTTTTTTTTCTCATTATAATTTTATAAAATGGATTTTCCAAAAAAAAATCAATAGATTTATGAATTGGGAGGATATTCTAATAAAAATTTTAAATAGGTGAAGTGAAGTGAATACATTTTCATTTTTCATACATAAAAATTAATTTTTTACAATAATTTAAGAGTTATTTTTTGAAAAAATAAAAATTAAAAAAAAAAAAAACTTTTGAAAAATCTTAATTAAAATTTATTTTATAAAATCATTATAAAAAAATCAATAACCAAAAATTATAAATCCTTGAATAATTCTAATATATAATATTCAAATTTTACTATAGGCTATGTGGTTATGTGTTAATTCTAAAAACATATTTATTTAGTTAATGCATATTTTTAATGGCTGTTGTGAAATTTGAAAAGTATAAGTAATTATATATATATATACTATATAAGTATATTTAGAAAGGAAAGATAGGGATATGAAACACGAAATGGGGTGGGTTTTAGTAGATTTGAGTGGAAGCGAGACTTTTGCCGTTACCATTGGACAGGGGAGACGAGAAGGACGCGATTCATGTCGCTCCTGACGGGGTTAAATTCAGATTAAAGAGACTAGAAGGGAGAAGAAGATTGAGATTGGAATAGCGATTGGTATTGTGGGGATAAAAGAGAGGCTGGAAGAGATACTCTTATTAGAATTAATTCGTAAGTGTTAGTTTTTTTTTTTATTTTTCTATTCTTGTTGATATTTCATTATATATTTCCGGGTTATAATCACGTGTTTTTGTATGATTCTCGGCGTTTCGGTGCCCATTTTGGCACCATTTTCAAGATAATTTTTTAGGAGAGAATTTTATTTGGATTAAATGGGTGGTCCATATTGGCTTTTGGTCTCACAGATTAAGACTAAGAATCGCAAAAATGTCTTCCATAACAAAAACATCCTGTTGAAAATATATAAAATTTTAATAATTAATTAACAAAAACGTTGCAATTTTTATAAAGAATTCAGAATCTTTTCTTTCCAGGGACATATAAATAGAATAAAATTTTATTTTTAATATTCTATAGTTTTGTTGATACTTAAAAATAGTCAATAGAACAATAATCGATATTGATCAGATATTTGAATACTTTTATTTAAATATATATTTGTTATAAACGAAGAATATTAAATTTGTATTATCAAATTATAAATTTAAACCTACAATTGATTTTTTAAATGTAAAGGATTTTTTTTTTTTCAAGAATACAGAAATGATTTTTATTCAACTTTCTAATTAAATTCAATATGACGCCTGGGCGGATAACTGGATTAGATTATCACGAATTGCAATACGTGCAAGGTGTGGATACTAATCAAGTATGTATTGATTAATAAAGTTAATTATTCAATGAGAAATACTTGATTGAACTTTAAGATTAGAATTCATATGGACATTGCTTAACAAGAGATCTGAAATGAAAATTTTCAACTCAGAATAGAATTAATATCATAATATATACATATATATATATATGAATATTATACTAACATAACTAACATATATGCACGCATCATGTTTCATTCCTATTAATTATCGAAAAATTTACGTATAAAGAGGTCGGAACAAAATGCTTTTTTAAACATAAATCTATCTTGAAATTAATATTTTATTTTTCTGCATTTATTAAACAAAGCTTTAAGCAATTAATTAAATTATAAAATTAATATGTTATTATTATCACTATATTAAGTATTAACAAAAAAAATATTTTTATTAAAAAAATATTTGTTTTGAGGAAAAAAAAGAACATAATTTTTTATAAATAAATTATTAAGTAAAGAAAAAAGTTCATATTTATAAATATATGTTCTAATTACAGGGGAGAAAATAATAAATTTATTTTACTAATTTAATATTTATCTATTCCTGTGGTAGTTGTTTGTCGTAACAACTCCATTCCTCGTTTTTCCCATCCATCCAATTATTATCTTCTCCTAATTCCTTACAACCAATTTTTTTTTTAAATTATCTATCCAGCAATCCTAGTCAGATTAGTTTTTGAATAAACAAATTTTTCATTATCTTTCTTCACCCATTCAAATATAATATAACGTCTATAAGAGCTTTCTAGTTTATGACTTTTAACTTTATTACCGACCGACGATAGTAAGGGAGGTATTGTTTTCACACCAAATCTCCACATGGGAAATTTGCCATGTGGAGATTTTTACATATCTCCACGAACAATGCATTTTCTTAACAGAAAAAATCGGGAGTGTCCTCCCCTAGACTTTCCCGAAAATAAATAGGTAATTAGGTTATTATTATTATGTTTTAACAACAATAAAAATAAACAAACTAATTAATTTAAATTATAAATTAAAATGGTTTAACACTATTATATATATTTATAATTTACACCTAACGCTACTTGTATAGGTAAAATGTCACTTCCGGTAGTCAGATCATGATGAAATTAGGTATCTGAATTTTTTTCATAATTTTAAATCTATGTACAAAATATAAAGCATATATCTCGAAGCAAACTGGTACTTTACTTGAAAGGTAAACGCAACCAGTGTAGGTAAAGTACCACTACCGGTTAACCGATTTTGACGAAATTTTGATAGAAATCTACAAACTGTGAATAATATCGGTGTACCAAATTTCGAAGTCCTAGCTTGATTAGTTTTTGAGTAAATTTGCTCACAGACATTACATACATACATACATACATACAAACACACAGACATAATTCGAAAAATGGTATTTTCCGACTCAGGGAGGTCTAAAACGTTAAGATCTATCGAAATCTCGAAGTCGAAATTTTTGACGATTCCAATACTTCCCTTATACGAAGTATGCGGGAAAGTAAAAAGTATTTTTAGCATGATGTCTGTCCGTCCGTCCGTCCGTATATATGTGTACAGCCTGAACGGCTCAACGGATTTTGATGAAATTTGGTATATTTACTTAATGCATCAGTAGGATGAATTGATCAACTTTTCGTGCAAATCCGGAAACCGGAAGTGATAGAATTAGTGATCGACGTTAGGAAGGGAAGGGTTATTTTCGTACCAAATTTCACATGAGGAGATTTTTTTACATATCACCACGAATCATGCACTTTGTATTGGTTTTATCCTCGAGAAACATCATCTTTATTAGTTTTTTCTTAATTTAAAATTATATGACGTCATCCAGCCATTCATGACGTCACACCCTGGTTTTACATATATTTTATAAATAAAATAAAATTAAAAATGTTTATATTTATTATTTATGTATCCATATCTGTTTTTTATTACATTAATAGATATATTAAAATTAATTGAATTGTTTCTGTAGCAGGAAATTAATTTACTTCAAACCGTCGGTCGGTTCGGACCTGGCCACAGGTCAACTTATTTTTAAATGAAATCAAATTCTTGGTTTGATTCAAGTTTATTATTCATTTGCTTTTAATCCGCATTTTGATAGTTATACCATACAAATACTGTAGAAAAGATTAAATATAAAATTATCTTTCTCTTTTCGGAAACTCATGGATCAAAAAAGTATTTCTATTCTTTATTGTATTTATTTTGTATATATTACCTTTACGTGTTCTTGTGATGCCTCAAATAAGGTAGATGTTGAATTAATGTATTTCATGGAAGTTAAATAAAAAAAAAAAAATTAATACTACTTGCAAATAAATTTGGTTGTTTCTCTTGAATTTATATTTTATTATGTTAGAAAAATTTAATCAATAAGATTAATTTACCTTAATCATGAATCAATCAATAAAATTTTTCCCAAAATTCATTGAGAAAGTTGTTATAATTCCATTATTGAATTTCCATAAAAATATTTGGTTATTGAATGATTATTTACTTTTTTTTATACAAGATGAAATTTAATTTTAATTTTTAATTTTGATATAATTATTTATTATCTTTTAATATCTCGTAATCATAAATATATATCGAATATATACATTTACATAGGTACCACTACACATAATAATTTTGGGTTCGTGTAACCGCGTTACGGAAGCTTTTTGTGATGTAATACAAACTCATGAATATTAAACAAAAACTGTCAATTTGAAAATAGAATAATGAAAGATAAGCAACCCTTCTAGTCGAAAATTAAAATATCAGTTTTAAATTTAAAATAAAATTTATAATTACTGATAATACTTTCTTAAATAATTTTTTAGAAAATAGAAGTTAAATTGAAATTTCTTAAAATTTTTTTTTTTTATAAATCACCGACTAGTTATTTAAAATTGGGTATTATTCGATTGAAAATTGAAGGAGTAAAGGATGTAACTTCGTAAAGATAAAATAATTGAGATATTTATTGCACAATATATAACTCAAATAAATTATATAATATAACAAATTTTATCAAAATTGTGTATTGAGATCCTAGGATGGTAATTAATCTTTATAAGGGATTAAAAATTTAATTATATCTTGGTTATATCCAATTTATTAATTTTATAAAATAAAAGAGCATTAATATGATAAGGCAAAGAATCAAGCTTTGCTTTGCAATTGTATTCCAGATAGAATATATAACTTCCATTGATTAAAAAAAAAAAATTAGTTTTCTAGAAATATAGAATAGATTAGATGACTTCATTTCTCATTTGAGTAAGAAAAAAAATGTAAATTAGTTTAAATTTTCATTTAATCCGGAAATGTATCAATAGTAAAATTACTTTGTTTAAATTATGATAGAATAATCCAGGTGAAGCGTAAAACGGACTTTTCTAGTTGACCTTTTTTTTCATCAACAAAACAAAAGCAATTTTCTCTCTCAAATTTTATTAATTTAATTGACTTTAATCCGTTTGAAGATCAGAGGGAATTAGAGTAATAGTAGGTAACTGTAATTTTGATTACTCAAGTAGAATTAAAACATTAGAAAAAGAAAAAAATAACAACCTAAACTTTTAAAATATTAAAACAAATAAATTAAGGTTTGTTTTATAAATTAATTTATAAATTATTATTTTTTTCTTTTTACACATTTTCACTATTATTAGATAGTGATGCGTTCATCAAAATTTTCGACGTTGAGATTTTGATGTTTTTATAGGTTTTAAAGTTCCCTGAGTCATTTTCACTAAGGTTGAGAAAAATATGTGTGTGTGTTTGTGTGTTTGTGTGTGTGTTTGTGTGTGTGTGTGTGTGTATGTAGACAAGATTACGCAAAAACGCTTTTAGCTAGTATAATGAAATTTGGTATTCGGGCATTATTCAAAATAGGTAGTTTTCTATCAGCTTTTGAGAAATGTAGCTCAACAGGAAGAGGGTCATTACCTAACACGTTTTGATTTTTTTTTCTCAAAGTGACCGTAAAAATAAAGATATATGTTTGATTGTTTTGGACATGATTAAAAATTGTATAAAACTTCTATATATAGAATTTCAGCTTGATTGAATCGCTGAAAGTACCGGAATTAATATTTTAACAAATCACGCGCCAGCACGTGATGTGGTGCCAGCTACAAAGAGCCAAACACGCGCTGGTTTAATAAATACTATTTATTAATTAATAATTTATATATATATATATATATATAATTAATTAAATTTAATTTAAATATAATATATGTTATTTAATCCAATTCAAATTGCGAGATAGTCGAGGGGAGGCACTCCAGCTTATTTTTTATACTTTGAAATAACTATTTAATTTTTTATTATCTAATATATATATATTTTACAATTTTATTAGATATATTTATTATTTACTATATATATAAATTAATTAATTAATAATTAATATTTATATATATTTCTTAATTTAAATTTTACTAATAGAACTGATAATAAATTTATTTATTATTTTCTGTCAATATACTATAATTATCATAATAATGTAATATATAAGGTGGAAATTTGTTTAATTTATCATTAAATATCAAATTATATTTTATCTTATTCATGATCTTATTATATATTCAAATAAATTGATCAAAAATATAAAATAGATTATATCTTTTATATATGTATATATATACAAAAAGTATAGTTCACCAAGAGAGAAAATTATAATAAGAGAGTTTTTGTCGATCGAAAGGTTAAAATTTATCGAAATCATTCATTTAAAATTCAGATAATCACATTGAAAATTAAAATTCTAATTTTAGGCTTGATATTTCTTCATTTGACATTATGCCTAACAATTTAAGATAAAGTATGCAACGAGTTTTCAAACCCCATTTTCTAGATCTTGAAATTTTAACACTTAATTGAATAATATAATAATTTAATTATTCATTTAAGGAAACTCACATTAAATATGGATTTTGGTTAAAAATACACAAATAAAAAAAAAACGTTAATATTTTCTAATTACTTTGGAAGTAAATAATAAAAAAAAATTAGAAGAACAACAAATAATTAAATAAAAATAAATAAATAATTTTTAATGTTTAATAAAATAAAATATAAAATATATTAAATCAATAAATGATTACAAAATATTTTTGTCTATAAATGAAGAAATTAATTTATGAATTTTTATTAATTTTTTTTTTTTTATTCTTAATTTAATTTGTATTTTTATTTTTTTCGTGGGATATAAAACTATTTAGTATAGATAATAATCACACAAACACAATGTAGTTAAAGAGTTAATTTTATGTTAATCACACAAGAAAATACTATGACCTATTAATAGTAAATGTATATAGATATAAAGATAAGCGAAAGTAAAATAAATAAATAATTAAAAATTTAAATATATTATTTAATGATTTTCGTTCAAATGTTAAGAAATATCTACACTTTTTGAGTTTTCTTATTTTTTTTCAATATTAAGTAATTAATTTTAGTTAAAAACATATATTCAATTTTTGAATAAATATAAATATAAAATATTAATAAATAATTTAAATAAATACTATAAATATAATATAATGAACATTAGGCACATTGTTTTTATTTTATTTATTTATTTTAATTAAAATTTTGTCTCATTATTATTATTATTATTATTATTTTTTTGTTTTTTAACAATAAGAAAATAAACATCATAATACTAATAATAAAGAAAACCAAAGGCATTGAAAATAAAAAAAAGGGATAAAAGATTCATTTAAACAAAAAAAAAAACAAAAAAAAAAAAAAAAAAATTTAAAAATAAAATACAAAGAGAAAGAAAAACAGGTTAAAAAACCTCGAATACCCTTAGTTAAAATTTCATCTATCTGTCATTAGACGGATGGGGGTAGTTTGTCTTTCATTTTATTTTATTTTTATTTTGAATTTTTTCTTTGATAAATCTTTTTGTGTTGAATTTTTTTTTTTATTTCAATAATGACATTTTTCGGAATTTTTAGATAATAGTTATAAAATGCTAGCCTAAATATTTAACGTTTATATATATCTATATTCTAATAGAAAGGATAATTTTTATAATAATTTAATAACAAGAAAAAAAAAAACGCGAATAGAGAGAAACTTAAAATTTTGAAATTATATAATAATAAATGTTAAATGTCAAGTAGAATAATTTTTAATAGTTTTATATAAAATTTTATAATTATCTATTTTAGTATATATATAAAATAAACTGATTGACAATTTGCCACGTTTATTCATTTATTATAATGAAATTTTATATTTTATTAATAAAATTAAATTAGTGATAATTTTTAATTTACATAAAAATTAAGTAAAATATACTTAATTCAATTGAATGTATTATCGTGTGAATAAAATTAAATTTTTTTATTTGATTACCTTTGAGATGTTTATAGAAGAAAAATAAAAATAACAACAGGTGAGACACAAGACGCGATTTTTTTTTCTTGTAATTTTTTGTAAGAAAATAATTCTTTGATAATTGAATTTGATTTTCACGAATGGGTTACGAAAGGTTTCCTTATGCAGTGTAGGTCAGGGATACGAGAATCCAAAATCGGGGCTGTTTTTGGAGTGCGATCCGAATCAGGGGTAGACGCGACGGCAACTAAACACGACGCTAAAGTTTCCGTGTAAACTCTGTACGTGTCTTGCGCAGGCGTCGTCTGTCCAGCCGGGGGTGATCACCCATCCTCGACTGAACCCTATTTACCCTTACCAACCCCACTATCTCTCGTCGCCCAGTTCTAACATTACCCCCTCCTTTAGCAATGTAATTATATTGACCATAGGGGCTGAGCATTGCCAGAAAAGAGATGTAAACAATCGACACCGAGAGACTTTTAAAAAGTAAATAACAACAATTGAATTAAAATAATTATTTTTTCGTGGTAATCAGGAATTTCAATGAATTATTGTTTTAAAAATTTGTAAATATTTTTATTTACTTTAAATTAAATTAATAAATAAATTGCAAAAAATAAAAAAAAATATATATAAATTTAATTAAATGCCGGGTCAAATAAAAAAAAATATTACTATTTTGTAATTGTTTACATTTTAAGATTTCAGGAATTTATTTCTAATATTTTTATATGAATGTGTCTCTTTGAATATGTAAATATTTAACTTCTACATCGTTTGTCAGAAAAAAAAATTCAAATTGGTCTTTTGTATCCCCCAGTATCAACGTTTTCCCCCATTTTATAAATTATTTTTATTTTGAAATTATTAGGTCAAGATTAATTTTAGAAAAAATAAATAAATACTAGATAATATCCACAATAATAATAATAATTATTTAAGAATCTATATTTATATAATAATTATTACTCTACTACTATAATATTATTTATTATTTAGTAATATTATTTAATAAATCAATTTCTTGAAAATGAATAATGTAGTATTATTATTTTATTCATCTGATGAATATTGTTCTATGTTATTCGCTTATAAATAATAAACATTAATGTACTCCATTTACATCGATAACTAAATTACTATTAAATAGTATTGTTAAACTTATTACAATGAAATACATTCAAATCAAGAATTTTATTTTCAAATTAAACTTTCATATTATATTATATTATAAAATAAAAAAAATTTGTTTATTTTGGATTATAAATATTAAATGAATATTTGGAGTATTTTATTTAAAACTAGGTTTTAAAATTTTAATTATTTAAATTGATTAATAATTTATATTTCTTTTAATGCCAACAATTAAAAAAATCTTAGTTATTATACTTATTATTATTTATTATAAATATAGTACCATATTTATACTTTATATATATATATATATATATATATATATATCATTACAGTAATATAATCTCTTTTTTTATTACTACTACGACTAAGATTTTTTTTCTTTTAATTATATAGATTAAATTAACTTAGAAAAAATTTTTGTTTAATGGATAATTTATTTGTGTGTATCATATATCATAATAAAATATTCAAAGATTATGATGTATATTAAGTTGCAAATTTAAATAATTTTAATTACTTTTGAATAGTTAAATAATTTAATTTTAATAATTGGTTCAATGTTTAATGAATTATAATATTTATTTAGCTGTATACATTATATTTTTTTTTTGACTTTTTCGGAATATATCTCCATTTAGCCAGATTTGTTTATTATTTTGATTTTGATTCATATATCGATGCACTCGGGGAGGTTTGAACCCACGAACTCGAGTCGGCGGACCGGTCACTATAACCTCACGGATAAGCTCCCGGTCATAACATTATATATATATAATATAAAAAAAATCAAAATTTTGATTTTAACTAATAATATAACATTATATTCTATTCTAGATTTTTTTTTTATTTTAAATTAATTTTCCAAAATATACGTGGACTGGTTTGATTAATCTCCTCAATAAGTGATGCTGTTTTGTTTATTTACATACTTCTGTTTTTTGTAAAATAAGATTAAATTATAATTTGTTATTGTTGTTGTTTTTGTTGTTGTAGAAAATGCATTTTAGAAATATTAAAAATTATGGATTATGTCGGGAGGCGAATGAAAAAAGTAAAAGTAATTGCAAAATATTGATAGAGAGGGAAGATCGAATCACGAATATTAAATTTCATTAAATAATATTAAGTTTACACAATCAGAAGTTTCAGTTTATTCTTTTATATTTAAGGTTTTATTTATGTTTTTTTCTTACAACATTTAAACTTGGATCGCATTTGTTAAAAAACTCTAAATACACTTTCAATTTATCACTATAATTATTATTTAAATTAAACCATTAACAGTTGACATCAACGTCTCCAACAGGAAATTTGTTTGTAAATATAATATAGTATCCCATTTAATATTAAAATTAATTATACGTATATAAATATACTTCAGCTTACATATTCACCAGACCTGGTTTTTGTGACTTTTTCTGTTTCTCAAAATAAAGAGAACCTTATATGGTCGACCTTTTACAAGTATTGATCATATTTAAAACCTCATAGTTGAAAAAAAATCTAAAAGTTAATGTTATTTCAAAGATCAAGTTTAGGGGATTTTAAGGGCGCTGATCTATATAGGTATATAATGTATAATATTTCAAGAAGATGATTATAATAATGTAGGAGAATAAATAAAGTTTCATAAAATAATAAAGATAATTCCCATTATTTTTTAAACATACATACCTAGTACATTTTATTTATATGAAGTATGTCCTATATAGATAGTATATAATAAAAGTACTGCATTTAATACATACATACAGATAATTTTTACTATCTCGCCAGAGATAGTATTGCTATCACAAAAATTTTCGATGTTGAGATTTTGATGTTTTTATACGTTTTGAAGGTTCCTGAATCATTTTCACTAAGGTTGAGATAAATGTCTGTGTGTGTGTGTATGTGTGTGTGTATGTATGTGGACAAGATTGCGCAAGAATTGATTGAGCTAGAATAATGAAATTTGGTACATGGACATTATTCAAAATTCATAGTTTTCTATCAACTTTTGAGAAATGTAGCTCAACCGGAAGAGGGTCATTACCTACAACGATTTGATTTTTTTTCCTCTAAAGTGACCGTAAAAATAAAGATATATGTTTGATAATTTTTCACATGATTAATAATTGTATAAAACTGCTATATATAGAATTTCAGTTTGATTGAATCGCTGAAAGTACCAGAATTAATTTTTTAGCACTGCAAATCTCACGCGCCAACACGTGCCATGGTGCCATCAATAAAAAGCCAAACATGCGTTGGTTTAATATTTATTATTTATAATTTATAATTAATTAAATTTAATTTAAATATAATATATTATGTTATTTAATCCAATTCAAATTGCGAGATTGTCGAGTGGAGACACTCCAGCTTATTTAATTTTATATTAATATTTTTTCTAAAAAAAGAAACGACAATGATTTTACATTAATTAATCTAATAAAAAATTTAAATCAATCTAATTTGGCAATAAAATATTTTCAAACTAAAACGGTCTTTTCAGGGAGTAGGTAGGATTTGTACAATAAAGGTGACAAGAATAGATTTCCCAAAGGAGAACCGCAAATGCTCTTTGTTTAATTCCATTTGAATCTCCTTGTTATTGATTGTTAAGCGTTTAGTTATATCGCAGTAATTCTAAAGTAATAATTGTATAATCGAATTGTTCTGTTAGTACAGAGAAGTGTTGTCATTTTCAGAAATTCTAAGATTTCCACAAACACTGTAATCACCGGTTACTTTAATAAATCAAGTCGAAAACTACCGTTAATTAACAATAAACAGTCTAATCCAATGATGTTGGTTCTTAATTAATTTCAATTGAAGTTTATGATGTGTCCATTTGTTCACATTAAGGCATTACATTTGTCCATTAAGGATGACTTTCATATAGATCAACTATTCGTATGATCCGCTTTGTTCTTGCATCGAATGACGACGATTCAATCATTTCATTTCAAATTAATAAACATCCATTAACAAAGATCTTTTACTATTAACAATTATCTGGTTATAATCAGTGATGTATTGGTAAAATAAGAAGTATAATATAATAAAATAAGGGAACGCATAGTTGGGGCAAAAAAAGTCCTATTTTCAGCAAACTATTTTTTTCCATATAAGTTTTTATTTTTTTCTTATTCTTACTAAATTTTGTTTAGTTACAACACAATTTACAACACAAAATAAGTTGACCTGTGGCCAGGTCCGAACCGACCGACTGTTTGAAATAAATTAATTTCCAGCTACAGAAACAATTTCAAATAATTTTAATATATCTATTAATGTAATAAAAAACAGATATGGATATAACATAAATATTTTTAATTTTATTTTATTCATAATATATAGCTGAAGTAGCCGGCGTTGCCGGCGTTACCCGAGGCTGTGATGTCATGAAGGGCTGGGTGACGTCATATAATTTTAAATTAAGAAAAACATAATGAAGATGATTTTTCCCGAGGATAAAACCAATACATTCGTGGTGATATGTAAAAAAATCTCCTTATGTGAAATTTGGTGCGAAAATAACCCTTCCCTTCTTATCGTCGATCGCTAATACTACCACTTCCGGTTTCCGGATTTGCATTAAAAGTTGATCAATTCATCCCACTGATGCATTAAGTAAATATACCAAATTTCATCAAAATCCGTTCAGCCGTTCAGGCTGTACATATCTATACGGACGGACGGACGGACTGACGGACGGACAGACGGACAGACGGACAGACGGACGGACGGACAGACGGACAGACGGACGGACGGACAGACGGGCAGACGGACGGACGGACAGACATCATGCTAAAAATACTTTTTTCTGTTAAGAAAATGCATGATTCGTGGAGATATGTAAAAATCTCCACATGTGAAATTTGGTGTGAAAACAATACCTCCCTTACTATCGTCGGTCGGTAAAAATAAATTCTAACAGTAGATTTAAGTGGGAGTGAAAAAGTACTGGAACGCGTTGCGGTTCTGAAAAAAGGTAAGGGAACGTCGTGCCCCCCTCCCAATACACCACTTATTGTGGGTAATAATAAAGAAAATCAGAAAAACTAAAAAAAAAAAGAAATTCAACTTTGTAATACAAAGAAATTCAGTCAATAAAACTCCAATAGGTAAAAGCAGGGAACATTGTTTTTTCTTCTTCTTCTTCTTCTTCTTCTACTTCTTCTACCTCTTCTTCTTTTCCTCTGTTATTCAGTAAAGCATTCTTTCAATCATTATGATTTGCTTTGGAGCTACTTGTAATTGATTCACAATATATCTAAAACTTAAAGTGATTGAACTTTTTGTGTATTCAAAGCAGGTCATTTGGTGATTGGAAACTCTATTTCATGTGTATATTTAAAATTTGTATCACGAAATATCTTTACTTATAGAATTCCATAATCGGTAATCAGAGATAGAGACAGAGAGATAAGTAAATGAGAGAATGAATAAATTTAAAAAAAATAATAATAAAAAAAAGAAGAAAGATTATGTTAAAAAGTCTTCTCAGGCAAAATCAGTACGGTAAAAGTTTTTTATTGAATAAGTCACGCTGTATATTAAAAAAAAATTGATTAAATCAATTTCAAATTAAATTTTAATAATTTTAATATAATAATTAGAATTTATTTAAATAATGAATTCAGTTTTTACGTTAGCGAAATTTAAAATAACAAATGGCAAAGAAAGAATAAAAGAAAAAAAAGTATATTATTATTTCTATTATTAATATAATAATAGTTAGCGTATCAGTATAAGCTATTGATTGTATTACCTATAAATAGATAAAATAAATTATATATCTTCTTCTATATATATAAAAAAAGGTTTTTGTCTGCATATTGCTCAGAATTTAAAAATTTTAAATTTTATAATCAGTTGTGTTTTTTTTAATGCAGATTAAAAATACTTTGAAACTGTTGTTAATCAATGTATCACATATTCATTTTTCGTTATTATAACTTTTAATGAAATAATAATATTTAGATATATTTCAAAGACACATAATAAAATTCTTGTTTAATAAATGAAAGTATTAAAAACTGACCGTTTCTATTATCTATAATTAAAAGAGAATGTTAAAATGATTTCTATTTAAATTTCAATTGATTTTTGATTTTGATAATCATGTAGAATTCTCAGAAAATAATTGATATTGAAAGAATAAATATTTATCAGAATTTATCATTTTTTTAGATAAATTAAACAGTAAATTACAAGATAAAAGAAAAAAAGAAAATAAATTAGCCCTACCGTTTGGGCGTCTCTAGAATAAATGTCACTTCAAATTGAAAATAAAAAAATTATATATTTACTTAAATGAATAATAATATCCAAATATATATTAAAAAAAAAACTAATATTAAATAGAAAATATTAAAAAATAGAATAATAATAAGAAATAGAAATATATATATATATATATATATATATAGGGTACGATATATAATATATCCTATTATATTAAATGACATGAGAAAAATGAAATAGAAAAGAGATTAATTAGAAGAAAAGAAGATATATACATTTTCAAATTCTAATAAAATGTGTAAATAATTTTAAATTAAATTTTGAGTAATGTCAGATATATCACGTTATATATATATATTAATAAATAAAATATCATTCATAATATGAATATGAAATAAAAAACAAATATATTTTTCTATCAGTAATTCATTTGAGACTTTATTACAATGATGGTAGAGGTGATGTTAATTAATAGCTTTATATTGGTGAATTATGTTAATTTCAATAGAAAATACACTTACGCATTTGATATAGTAGAGAGAGAAAGAGCGTCATCGCCGCCCGCCTGGTTTGAGTTGGCATGCGCACTCACACAACGAAATCGACTGACTGACTGAGCGAGCGCTCACTCGACTAGGAGCCCCTGGCATTTAGGCAACCAGCAATACAAGCCACCCAATTTAAACTTGAAATATTTAAATAGTATACTCTATTATTAATTATTAATCGTATTAATTCTACATCTAATATTTCCATAAAAATTTTTAATAAGCATGCAAAAATTTTAAAATAAATTTATAAATTTGAATTTTCTAATATAAGAAACGAATGGTTATCAATTTTAATGGAATTTAGAAAAAAAATAAACAAATAAAAATTTTAAAAGAAACTATTGGAAAATAAAATATGAATTATAGTATAATATCAAGATAATATCAAGATGATAGATATATCATATATATTAGGTTTTTTTGGAATATTGTTTTGATATTTTCATAAATGGGTTTCAATAGAATTAATAAAAATAGAAAAGTAAAGAGCTATCAAAAGATGATTTAATACGAGATAAAAAAAGAAAATTTAAACAAAATTTATACAAAATTGATTAAGGTACCTTAAGTCTATACCAGTCTATGCCAGTAGGTATTGATGATTATTAAGAATAAGTAAATTTGAAAATTTACTTTATTTAATAAGTTAATTAGTGTTTCATATTTTCTCTCTTTAAATGACAGTGGGGTAAAAAAGATTATCCACCCCCTTTTGTATTGAATTAGGTGTGTGATTCTATCTATCCGATCATAAGATTTAAAGATGAGGACACCGGGGAATGGGGGAGACTGCATAACAAGACATTGCATGGCCTCTCTGCATCTTCAGAAATAGTTAGGGTTATAAAAGGGAAAAAGCTGCGATAGGCAGGGAACGTGGCTAGAATGGGAGATGAAAAAGATATTGGATTGGAAAACGGTGTGGAGACCGATTGGAAAACTTCCGCTTGGAAGACCAAGGACGTGTAGGAAGGGACGTAAGAGAGATGGGACAAGGGCTCAGGATAGGAACACTTGGAGAAATGTGGTTGTTTCGGCCAAGGACTTTCGAGTATCTTTGAGCCACATAGATAGATAGATATAACATATACAATCATAATATAAATAATTAATTTACTGATTAAATTAAAATATATTTTAAATAAGAACACAAAAAGAAATGAATGTTTTATGTAATATACTGATTGAAACAAAATGGATGAAAACCTTTTACTACTTTCAACCAAATACTATGTACCACTCGGAGGTACAGGGGGCGGAGCTAGTAATAAATTAAATTAGTTAACTTTTCTTATAAAAATCAATGAATTAATTTTAATCATCAAAAAAACCGTTATAAGTATATTTATTGTTATGAATAGTGACATATAATAAAAATACAAAAACAACATATTACTTTTATTTTATTGAGCTCTTAGTATATTAATTCGTTTTTAATAAAGTATCTATAATATCTATCTTTGTGCGGTTCTACGGATCTCGAAATTTCTTGGCCGCAGAAATCACATTCCTCCAAGTATCCCTATCCTGAGCCACACCCATCCAACTTCTTTTCTCCGATCTCTCTTACATTATCCACCCATTGCGGCCTTGGTCTTTCATCCGAATTTTAATCAAGTATATTTAATTAATAAATAAAAAAATAAATACAAATTGATAACGTCGTATTTGTTAAATATAAATTTGGAAATATAATTTACTGAAATATATACTATTGTGTTACATAATGACACTATTATATTACGATATACCTAAACCTGTATTATAAAATATAATATAACTATCTTTGAAATATAACTTAAGCCTAATAATTTTATTATTTTTTTTATTTATTTCTTTTATTTATTCTAAAAAAATTTATTTATTGTTGATATTGTTGAAATTATCAATAATACTAATTTGTGACGTTAACTGTCTGTCCTCATGTGACATAATCAGTCTATAAATGATTAAATATTGAAATTAAAATATTATTTTTATTTACTATTATTATTATTATATTGATTTAAAATTTAATTCAATTTTAAATTTCAAAATATTTAAAAAAAATATGATAATACATGGATAAGATTGTTTAATTTTTTTTTAAATAGTAAGTAAAATTCCCACCCATAATTATATTGTAAAAACATGTGTAAAAATCGGTTTATTTTATAGTAATCTTGTATGTCAATTTCATAATATTGGGAAACACTTATTATATGATTAAAAAATTAATATTATACGATATTATACATTTCAATTACTATTATTATTGTTAATAGATATTTTTATTAGATTCAAAGTCAAATCCTATGAATTGTATGAATTATATACATATATTCTCTTTGGTTTTTATAAATTTTTTATGATATTTTAAACTAAATAAAATAAATAATATAAAAATATACAAGAAGTTATATTATTTTTATTTTTTTAAATTTTGAAAATATTTATTAGTAATTTACATTTTCAAGAAATACTAATTAGACTGAAAATCTTAATAAGTAATAAATATGCAAATAGTCTTCCGGAAAGGAGAATATATGATAAAAGTTTACCCAAAGTGGAGAAGAGACCTTAAATACGAAATCACATATTTTGATTAAACTTATAAAATGAAAAAATTCTAGAAGCTTAGAAGATATCTCTGAATTGATCGTCAATCAAATAAATTGTCAATAGTTTTTAACAATATTCTTTTCAGTGGTGAGATATAATCTAAATAAATATGCCAGTAGGTTTACATAAACATGATCCACTGAATTTCTAATTTTATCTATTCTTTATTAATTCATTAATTTACTTTGATGAACTCAATTTCGTAATATATTACGTTTTATACCTGAAAGAGTTTGGAGCTCTAAAAAAATTTACGTTAAAATTTATTATGAAGAATATTTCACGAAAATTATTCGAAATATTATTGACAAATAATACCCAATCAGTATAGTTAGTTGGAGAAGATTTTCATCTTTGAAGTGAATCTGAAATTATAAACCTTCTAAGCTTAATTCTTACATTAGAGATGGAAGGAAATGAAATTGCATCCAAGTGAAACTTTGTGAATTCTAGCGTCCAGGAAGGAAGTCAGTCGCCTGAGGACCTTAAGGCGTCTCACTGAAATTCGTGAGTTTCCTGCAAGGATACTAAGACTTGGAATCATCAAAGCATAAAACAATAACATCCCCAATCCACTATTCAACATTTGTCTTAAATAATTTTAAAAAGAATATATTCAATTGATCTTTAAAAATATAAAGGTATGGTGTAATATATATATATTAAAGGTGTTTCTTTTAGAGGTATAAGACTTTAAGTTGCAATAAAACAACGATGGATTATTCGATTGACATGAATTTTATTTATACGAAAGATAATCTTGTGGCATTACATTTTATATATGATTTCTGGCATAGGACCGCCACGGCTGGCTCGGATGTAGTCCAATCTGGACGTCCAATTTTCGATAACTTTTTCCAACATTTGTGGCCGTATATCGGCAATAACACGGCGAATGTTGTCTTCCAAATGGTCAAGCGTTTGTGTCTCATCCGCATAGACCAATGACTTTACATAGCCCCGCAGAAAGTAGTCTAGCGGTGTTAAATCACAAGATCTTGGAGGCCAATTCACAGGTCCAAAACGTGAAATTAGGCGGTCACCAAACGTGTCTTTCAATAAATCGATTGTGGCACGAGCTGTGTGACATGTTGCGCTGTCTTGTTGGATCCACAGCTCCTGGACATCATGGTTGTCCACAGCTCCTGGACATCATGGTTGTTCAATTCAGGAATGAAAAAGTTAGTAATCATGGCGAATGGACTCATTCGGGTCTTCCTCAATGCTACGCGCTCTACAGTAGCAATAGCTTCTTCTGTACGCACCGTACGGCGTCTCTGGGGATGCGAGTTATCAATAAGAATAAACGTGGTGCGAAAACGTTCCATGGTTAATTGAATTAACTGCTCTGATGGACGATTTTGTCGACGATAAAATGGACGTAGTGCACGATCGTATTCCGCACAGAACCATTATTTTCGAAATAAAATTGCACTATTTGCAAGCGTCGTTCAGGCGTGAGTCTATTCATGATGAATTGCCAAACCAAACTGAGAATAAATAACAGCTGTTAAATCGGTCGTCAATTTGAATAGTAATGCCAACTCAAAGTTCTATACCTCGAAAAAAAACTCCCTTTACTATACTCTACAATAATAAATAAATACAACTTTAAACAATTATATTCTAAAATATATAGAAAAGAACACTTGTTATATTTATATTTGGTATTTTGGTAGGCAAATCGCAGGAAGTTGGCAATGGAACTTTTAGTGCCTACCATCACCATCAGAGTGTTCTCTTCTATGTTTAAGGCATATTAGATACATATCATTTAGCATGCTATTTCTAACTAATATAAATTCTTATTTCTAAATATTTATGAACTTTAGTGAGACTCGAACTATCATCCCTAAGTTTCTTATTAAAGAACTAGGAAAATATTGAATTTTTAAATTAATAACAAAATAAATTTAAATTTAAAAACATAATACATAAATTTACTATTGTTATTAATATAGGTGAAAAAAATAATAAAAAAAAAATTAATAATTTTTTTTTATCATCATTTTTAAAATGTAAATTCCTTAATTTTTACTACCATTAATCTCATTAGAGAGAATGACAAGATTTTTAACTTTTTAATAACTAAATCCAATTCATTATAAATTCACAATTAATGAAGCATATTCTCATTTTAATTAAAAGTTAATACGAAAAAAAATTTTATTGTATCGTAAATTTAAGACTTATTATAAGAAGTGATGCTATTCCTCTTCTTTTAAATTACTTTAAAATTATTTAATTTTATCTACTTCCCATTACATCAGTAAGTTCATAAAAAGTACATTTTTAATTCACTCAAATGAAGTCGTTAATTATATTCATTAAAATTAAATATTATCTTAAAAATAATAAATTTAATTATTTAGATTTAAATTAATTATTTAGAACCAAAAGAAAGAGTTTTATCTATTTTTGTCCTTTCCGAAATAATTTATTTTAAAAAAAGGTTAAGCAGACCTGTCACTAGGTGATTTAATCGAGCAGAAATTTTCCATAATTATTGGTACTCAGTTAAAGATATATTATTTTTATTATCTCGCCAGAGATTGTATTGCGATCACGAAAATTTCTCAAGATTTTGATGTTTTTATACGTTTTGAAGGTTCCTGGATCATTTTCACTATGGTTGAGAAAAATGTCTGTGTGTGTGCGTGTATCTAGACAAGATTACACAAAAACTGTTTGAGCTAGAATAATGAAATTTGGTAGATGGGCATTACTCAAAATTCGTAGTTTTCTATCAACTTGTGAGAAATGTAGCTCAACTGGAAGAGGGTCATTACCTACCATGTTTTGATTTTTTTTCCTCTAAATTGACCGTAAAAATAAAGATATATGTTTGATCACATGATTAAAAATTGTATAAAACTGCTATATATAGAATAAAACATTTTCTTAACTAAAATATAGTTCAGCTTGATTGAATCGCTGAAAGTACCGGAATTAATATTTTAACTTTGCGTATCACGCGCCAGCACGTGATGTGGTGCCATCAACAAAGAGTCAAACACCTGTTAGAATCATAATAGATTGAAAAACTCATGAAAAAACTCATTCTGTAAATAAATCAGGATTAGAAGTACTTTATTCTCAAAGAACTTTGAATTTTTTTTCAATAGAAAAGTAAAAAACAGTTTCTCAACTAAAAAAGTAAATTAATATATTCTCAAAAACTTTAATTTAATCGTATGGTTTATTGTATTACAAAATTTACAGAAACGGGTTCAAACCTTAACAAAATTCAAAATTTAAATATAAATTTACTTAATTAAAACAAAAAAAAATAAAAAAGAAATACTCCTTTATAGATTTTAATAGCCTCAAAAAAAACTTTTGAAAATACAAAAAAAATAAAAATAATTTTATTACTGAATTATATTATATATATAAATATTTTTTTATATTAATCTGAATGAACATATGCAGTTCACAATGATTTTCCTCGTTTCAGTTTATTATTGAATATTGAATATTATTAAATTTGTTTTATTGAATCAGAAAAAAAAAAAATTAATAAAGTAAAAAAATTCTGGTTATAAAAAAAAATTACTTAACTATCTCTTAATCGTGGTCTTTTATTTGTCTTAAATTCTAAATATGAATCAAATATAAAATATAAAATTAAAGAAATTCTTCAGCGATTATTAAGTTCGCTAAACTTGGTTAGAGTGTCTTTATTTTATTTATAAAATCTTATTATTAAAATCATGATATCAAAGATTTTCTATATAAAGCACAGCTGGCCATGAATATATTCAGAAAGGAGTTTTAATTATGATTAAATTTAAATTTAATTAATTCTCTTTTGCACGATGCCTGGTCATAAGAAAAAAAAAATTATTATCAAAATAATATAATACACTTTGAAATTTAAAACATATCAAAGACAAATATTTGTTAGGGATTAATTTTTTTTTATTTTGAATTCATGAATGAATCCAAATAAAAATATTTCATTTTCATAGAGGCTTTTGTGAAAATTTAATGAAAATGTAAATTATAATAATAATAAATAAGTGTAAATGATGGGAAGGTGATTTGTTATATATTCTCTTTTAAATGCAATGAATTAAGTAAAAGTGAGAAATTGATTAATAAAGAGACATTAATGATAGCATATATCTAATTTATATTTCTATATTTATTGTTGTAAAATGTAAACTCTACAAAACCAAGGTATTGTTCTTCTTCTCATTTGTCAATTTCAAATATTTAGATACCTTTAACTTCTTCATGATTTAATAAAAAAAAAAAATATAAAAAAACTTACAATTACAATTTCCTTACAATTAATCATATCTAAAAAAGCTGGAGTGTCTCCACTCGACTATCTCGCAATTTGAATAGGATTAAATAACATAATATATTATATTTAAATTAAATTTAATTAATTATAAATTATAAATAATAAATATTAAACCAGCGAATGTTTGGCTCCTTGTTGATGGCACTACGACACGTGCTGGCGCGTGATTTGTTAAAATATTAATTCCGGTACTTTCAGCCATTCAATCAAGCTGAAATTTTATATAAAGCAGTTTTATACAATTTTTAATTATGTGAAAAATTATCTAACATATATCTTTATTTTTACGGTCACTATAGAGGAAAAAAAATCAAAACGTGGTAGGTAATGACCCTCTTCCGGTTGAGCTACATTTCTCAAAAGTTGATAGAAAACTACGAATTTTGAATAATGCTCATGTACCAAATTTCATCATTCTAGCTCAAACCGTTTTTGCGTAATCTTGGTTACATACACACACACACACACACACCGACATTTTTCTCAACCTTAGTGAAAATGATTCAGGAACCTTCAAAACGTATAAAAACATCAAAATCTCAACATCGAAAATTTTCGTGGTCGCAATACTATCTCTTACGAGATAGTAAAAATGAAAGCGTGGGCGCCAAACAAGCAGGGAAAGGAAAAGTATACGAAGGACATTTCATTGTATATGCACAAACCTTTTTTATATTTTTTTTTATTTCCTAACTTTTAGTCCTGACAGAAATTCCGCTCGGTTGTTTTCAGGTTATAGTGTGAATGTTGAAAGAATTTAATTCATGTCGATTCTTCACCTCAAAATACTATATATCAAATCGGTGGTATATTGATAGGGGACTGATTATCATTATTATTATATTATTGGTTTTTATATACAAAGATCTTTTCAAAATCAATATCGCTATTACTTTAATTGATATTCATTTAAATTAAAAAATAACGTTTCTTATTTTTAGAAAATAATTAAACATGATTTAAATTAATTTATATAAAATGATAACTTTTAGAATAAATTATTTAATTCAAATGAGTTACGAGGACAGGTCAATAAGTCCGTGACTTTTTGAGTGAAACCCAGATTTTTGGATAAAAAATTAAATTAGTTCATTCGAACATTGGAAAGTGGGTCAAATTCACCTTGCAATATTTGAAGAGAGGGCACGATGTGAAACTAAATAAAAGCATGTAAAAAAGACTGATTTTTTTACATTTGGATAAAACAGTGCTTATAAAATCGGTTTCCGGTAAAGGTGTTATATATTATCTGTACAACGGATTCTCTCAAACTTGATCTGGATTTTCTTATACAGATGCCACTAATTTTTATTTCCTTTAAATTGCCAATTTTAAACACGAAAAATATTTTTTTTTTAGATATTACACTATTCATCAACATATTCCATAAGTCTACTTATACTTATTAAGCCAATATATTCTTCAAAATGCTATCAAATTTTTGTTTGATGGTTAGTGATAGTTACTCGGAAATCACGTGGATCTGTCATCCATGTTATCATATATGTGTCAGTCCGGGGACTTATTGAGTGATGAGTTACTCGTGACGTGGGTTCAAAACTTAACTAACACATTTAAACAACAATTTTTAAAATATTTTTGTTTTTTATTATAATTATTATTCAGATGATGTTCCTGAGTTGGACATCATTATAAATATAGATCAGAAATAGAAAAATAGAAAAACAAACATATCTTTTATTCGACCTTTAATTATCAATAAGTTAAATAGAATTGAATGTCATTGAATTTTGTTATATTATACAAGATATGTATATATATATATATATATATATATATATGTCACTAGACGAAAATCAATATTTGTTTTAATATTGCAGTGAATAGGATGTTTTAATTTCTCCAAAAGAAAATAGCACTCCTAATGGTTATTCAATTATGATTTATTCATTACATACACTATATTTATTTTAGTCAATATAGAAAATATAAAAGATAAAAAAAATGTCAATATTTGAATAAGTAAAATGAAAAAACCTAAATCTTTAAAAAAATAATTTTCGAGATTGTTGATAATATATTCATAAATTTATTATCATTCTTTCAATTTATTTAAAGAAATCCTCAGACTTTTGTACATTCTATTGAAAGAACGGAGCTTATCAAGTTGATGCAACCTAAGCGGAGTAAAGGTATTATGATCAGTACAACGGGTTCTGTCAAAATTTATTTGAATTTTCTTGTGATCGTAAAATTAAAGATATAAATAAAAATAAAGATATATGTTTGATAGTTTTTTAAAAATTAAAAATTGTATAAAACTGCTATATATAGAATTTCAATTTGATTGAATCGCCGAAAGTACCGGAATATTTTAAATTTTGGTACACGTTGACTGCCAATCACGCACCAGCACGTGACGTGGGTATTAACAAAGAGTCAAACACGCGCTGATTTAATAAATATTATATATTAATTTTAATTTATAATTTAATTTAAATATAATATATGTTAATTAATCCAATTGAAATTTGCGAGATAATCGGGTGGAGACACTCCAGATTTTTTCATGTATGCTGGTTGGACCTCGATATTGTTTAAATAAAAAATAATATACATATAAATATTTTAAACTAATATGAATTATAGAGAGAGAAATATTTCAGCAAATCAATTAAATCTAATTTTTATAATTTTAAATTACTCTTCAAACGTATCTTTACTACCTATATACAGGTTCATTTTGGATAATTGATTAAGAACTCTTATTTACTTTTAGTGGTTAATTGTTTTAAATAATCATTCTAGATTTGATCTTTTTGGCAAAAAGCAAATTGTTTGCGCTCAAATGAGATTTTATTTTATTGGGATGTTCTACTTTTTATATAATCGGCTTAAAGTGAAAAGCTGCTTTATATATAGACTAATTGTATTATATATATATATATATACTTCTGGCTCATTTCTCTCTCATGGAAAGTCGAAATCATTTAATAAAGTCATTTTTAATAATATTGATTCTACTCTTAGTTTATATAATTGAAATATTTAATGACACATTCCTAAATAATAAATATATTTAGTTGGATAGGAATATAATAATATTTATAAAATAAATACTTTTAAATTTTAAAATACGAGTAAATAATAGATTAATTTAATTTAATTTAAAATTTATAGGCAATGTGTTAATTTTTAAAAATTGAATTTGAAATAGTTAATCTATTTTAAATTCACTTGTATGAGTTATATTCATCAATTAAATGTTTTGAGATTTATTTATTTATTTTTTTTTTTTTTTTTTGATTTATAAATAATAGATTTTAAGTTTCGTGATTTCGCAAAAGTTATTTCAATAAGCAGGAGTGTCTCCATCTAGCAATTTGAATAACATATATTATATTTAAATTAAATTTAATTAATTAAATTATAAATTAAAATCAATAAATAATATATATTAAACTAGCGCGTGTTTGGCTCCTTGTTGATGGCACCACGACACGTACTGGCGCGTGATATGCAGTGTTAAAAAATTAATTCCGGTACTTTCATCGATTCAATCAAGCTGAAATTCTATATATATAGCAGTTTTATACAATTTTCAATCATGTTAAAAACTATCAAAAATATACCTTTATTTTTACGGTCAGTTTAGAGGGAAAAACATAAAAACGTGGTAGGTAATGAGACCCTCTTCCCAAAGAGTTACATTTCTCAAAATTGATAGAAAACTAGGAATTTTGAATAATGCCCATGTACCAAATTTCATGATTCTAGCTCAAACCGTTTTTGCGTAATCTTGTCTACAAACACACATACACACACACACAGACATTTTTCTCAACCTTAGTGAAAATGACTCAGGGACGTTTAAAACGTATAAAAACATCAAAATTTCGACATCGAAAATTTTCGTGATCGCAATATTATCTCTGGCGAGATAGTAAAAATGGGAACTAACAAAGCCATATTGACAATTTTAATAAAATATTAATTTTAAAATTTTATCAAAATGACAGACACAGAGCTTATCAGATAAATTTTTGGCGAAATATTTTTAAAAAAGTGCGACGGTGAATTAAGCAAACTGACGGAAATGTCACTTAACTATCAAAAAAACTATTGTTAAGAGATTGATTTTGTACAATACTAAGATTAACGCTAATATAAAAAATTAGTAAATTTTTTGATCAGATAATAATAAAACAAGGCAATAAATAAATGTCAAATAAATATAACACTGGACCGAATGGTATATAGCTAGAAAGGCCAGAAATCAGTACAATGGATCCTCTCAAAGTTTATCCTCTTTCTTGATCTTAGGCCGCTACTTTTTATATATAGTTATTATTTGCTAATAGAAATATTTTAGTCCACAATTAGACTAAATTTAAAAACTATACCAATATATAAATAATAATTTGATACAATATGTAGATGTGAAAAATGGTAAAGGTCAAATTTGATTGGATAAATTGGATTTATTATTTGTATGATTTGAATTCACGCTTTTTATAATGTTGTGGTGACAGAATGGATCCATATCGAGTACATTTTCTAGAACAAGATTTATTGAACCAAATTATTACTATTGATAGGATAGTGCTTCTATAATATCCACGAAGTTAATCCAATTTTATAGGGAAAAGAATAGCTTTTCTTTTACACGAAATACTTTTTATATTTATTTATTAATAAATTTCATTTTTTCTAAGGCAAATATATTCTTGTTTGTAAAAATAAATGAAAATTATATTTTATTTTATAGGAATTTTTCTAACCAGATATGTGTGAATAAAAATTATTTTGAAAAATTCTCAGGACTGGTAAGATAATTTCTCTCTTGGTGGGATTTAGAGACATCAAGGAAATCAAGAGAAACTTTGAGAGGATTCATTGTACTGATCATACAACACTTCTACATCGTAATCAACTTAATAGGCGATGTCCTTTAATAGGGTGTATATACAAAAACCAGAGGTTCCTTTTTTCACTTTTTTACAATTTCCTAGAATTATCATCAAAACTATTATATGATAACATAAAATATAATATAATAAGACACGCTATAGTTCATATATTTTAAATATATTTTTTATTCATATGAATCTTTATTAAAAATTCTAATATTTTTTTATTAAATATATCTAATAGCTAATTGAGGGAATAAGGAAGAAAAATGCAAATATAAAAAGGATTAAATAAACGCGAATTCTTTTAATACTTTCTCAATCTCAAGTTATTTTTTTTTTTCTAAATCCTGTGAGATGTTGCTGCTTAAATTATTATTAGAACGAAGTAGTATTTCCATTTGCATTTTAGATAATTTGTTTTACTAATGCCATCCTAGCATTTTCCATGTTGGCCTAATTTATTCCAGTCATCACTCCTTTTTTTCAATTCATTTCATATCTGCAATTTTCTTGTCTATATCCATTTGAATTCTAATTGAATTTTTGGTAAAATTTCCTTTTTCATCACCACAATATATCTTTTTCTTACGACTCAAACCATTTTCTTTCTCCACATAATTTTGGCAAAGAAGGGATAAGACTTATAATTTTTCTTTTTTTTTTAATTTTATTTAATAAATTACATTTATTTATTATTTGAAGAAAAAAATCTATAAATATGACGTTATATTAATTATAATTTTTTTTTCTATATTTATATAAGAGATTATTAATCTTCTGAAATAATGTTATATAACAAATATATCAGAGTTTCATATCTTTTATTGAATTGATCTTTAAAATAATTCGATATAAAATAATTAATAATTTAAAAATAATAAAATAAAAAATATCGGAAAGTTTCTGTTTCTATTAAGAGAAAAATTGAAATGATAAATATATTTATTTTAGTGCTAATTTTTCAATCTCTTGATAACCTTTAAATAATATAATTTATATTTTTTTTTAATAAAATTTTTTTAAAATAAAGAAATTTAACACTCGCTCTAAATCCAAAATTGCAATGATTCAAGTGGCTTCTTTATTAATATAGGTATCTAATATTATAAAGATAATTGATTAATATTTAAATCAATTTAGAGTTGAAATATAATAAATAATCGAATCTAAAAAGATACGCTAGTCTAAAATTCTGGATTTTGCTAAAAACATTGCTGTTGTGCTTCTTTCACTTGATATCGTGGTGTTTTCATTTAATATCATCTTTATTAAATAAAGATTTTCATTTAAACCCTTACAAAATTCATTTAATACAATAATTAAAATAAGTATATCATAATCAAAGCAGAACTTTTGTTGGAGTTCAGAACATAATGCTGGTATGTCACACAAAATCATCTTTAGTGATTAAGGATCTTTCACATTGTCCAATACGATTAATTTCAAAATGGCGACCTAGAACCTGTAAACGTGGTGGTAGCGGACATTTAAATGATGTTATTTTTCATATATAATTATTAATGCGATAATACTATAAAAATAACAAGCACCAAAAATTCAAATTTCTTTTATTTAAAAAAGTAAACATCTAGGAGCGACTTTTGAAACACCCAGTACTATAAACAATAATATATAATATAAAACTTAAAATAATCAAATATATTAATTAAGGGAACAATATTCAATTATTTTATTTTTGAATGTTTTGATGAACACAATGGAAATAAGTTGACCCGTGGCCAGGCTCAGAACCGACCGGCGGTTTGAAATAAATTAATTTCCAGCTACAGAAACAATTTCAAATAATTTAAATGTATCTATTAATGCAATAAAAAACAGATATGGATTTACCATAAATATTTTTAAATTTATTTTATTTATAATATATAAGTAAGAGCTGGCTGTGACGTCATAAAGGACTGGGTGACTTCATATAATTTTAAATTAAGAAAAAACTAATGAAGATGATTTTCCCGAGGATAAAACCAATACAAAGTGCATGATTTGTGGAGATAAGTAAAAAAATCTCCTCATATGAAATTTGGTGTGAAAATAACCCTTCCTTTCCTATCGATCGGTAATACTACCACTTCCGGTTTCCAGATATACTCCTAAAGTTGATCAATTCATCATACTGATGCATTAAGTAAATATACCATATTTCATGAAAATCTGTTGAGCCGTTCAAGCTGTACACATCTATACGGACACACAGCGAACGGACGGACGGACATACATCATGCTAAAAATACTTTTTTCTGTTAAGAAAATGCATGATTCTTACTATCGTCGGTCAGTAAAATGTTTATTACTCACAGGCGTATTTGTATTTGTACCTAGGTCTCTATCTACCTCTACGGCTCTACTATACTAATTATTATAATTATTATTATTAGGAGTTTAAGAGCAAATAAACATCTCCAGGCTTAAGAGCAAATTATTTATCATAGATCTTTTATACTGTTTATTTTTATTAATTCTCATTTATATCATATAGACTTGATCAAATTTTTTAGAACCCTTTTCGTCGAGGCACAGTGAAGCAATCATTAAATGGAAATTCTTTAAAATTAATTTTCATAATAATTATATCTAATAAATTATTATATTTGAATGGTCAATTTTTATAAAATAATATTCATAGAATTTTATTTTTTACAAATTTATATGTTTAGAGATGAATAAACTAGAAAAATAAGAGAATTACTATTATCTTGATTTTTACTTTCCATATTTTGAAAGAAGTTAGATTAATTTATGAAAAGAAATATATAAAGAAGTTCAATTAAACATTACTATAAATAGTATGTTTATTTTGAAGTCAATTAAAAGGAGCTTTCCCGATTTTGAGATTAACATTGGTACATGATAATTTCAGTTATTTATTATTAAATAGAACTAAAGAGCTAATGCTAATAGACATGGGTGACCTTTTGTTAATGTAACAAGCCTAGGGATATGTTCGAGTTGTCATTTTATCGTACTGATCAATTTATAAACCACAAGAGAATTTAAATTGAACATTGTATATGCACACATTGTTAAATGATAAATTGAACAAGAATATTATTTATTCATTAGAATGTTTTTTTTTTGTATTTTTTGTTTTTACATAAAAATATGTTTTACTATTGAAATATCATATTATTATTAGGCTAACTCTTATGAAATTAAAAAAATATCAAACTTACCATTATCCAACAATCTTTCATTAACATAATGTATATTATATACCTCTTTATATACATATATATACCATTGCTACTATTGGTTCAATTAAACATTATTATACATTATTTTGCAATATTACATAAGCTTATATGAAATTAATTCATTTATTGGCAAATTTTTTTTGCATATTTTAACTACTATTATTTTAAAATAAATAAAAATACAATTATATTAATTAATTTTTATTTTTTCTTACTATTTTTTAATGATTTATTTATTTTTGTTTTTTACACAATTACATTTATTTTTACAATATTTTATTTTACATATACACATTTTTCATAAATTCTACCTTTTAAGATATAGAATGGAGAAATAGTGAATAAATATAATCATGTTTGAATATGAACTGTTTATTTTTTTAGAAATTAAAATGTAATTCGTAAAAGTATTTTTTTTTCTATGAATAGGGTTGAGAGTTAAAGATCGGTGGGTGAGTGTTAACGAAATCATTAAAGAAATTGTTTATTTAAAAAAAAAAAGGAGGCAGCTTGGCCGAGAGTGTATTGTGACAATTTTCTACACAAGAAGTCGGCTTTCGATTCCACCAAATAACAAATTTTTCTAATAAATTCAATTTAACATCAGCTGCTTCCGACTCCAGGAAGTGTCAGTTCCTGGTTCTATACATACAGAAGGCAACGGGAAACCACCGCATTAACATTCCCTAGAAAAATCATCATGGCTGAGCAGGTTCTAAGGCTATCCTAGTTATGATGATGGCCAAACTCCGAAGGGAGACGGCACCTTAAGAAGATGAAGAAAAAAAAATATACAAATTACAATGTATAATAAATTAATTTGTGTTATATTTGGTTTAAAGTTATTATTTTTTTTTATTATTTTCTAAAATTTGGATTAAATTTTAAGGAATTTTAAAAATACTCGTATAATTTATCCATATAGACGGAAGCGTTTAGTATTCTGGAGGTTATCAGGATTATTAAAAGCATTAAGGATGAAAATCATTTCCTCATTTGCTTTGATTCCCTGTATAATCTTAAAGTTTTAGTATCTTTTAATAATAAAAGAAGTAATCCAAATATAATCCTAGACATCATTCTGGAAAAAATTTAAATTTAATTAGTTAATAAAATAATTAATAAAATATTGTATATAAAATAATATTTATTGTTATAATGATATTTTAAGTAAATCTCTTATTCATTTTTTTGTTTTTGTTATGTTTCCTTTTAAATTATAATGCTGTGGGCCAGGCGAGAGAATTTCACTAAGTGAAGTCTATGGAACGGTTTTCAACCACCCACGGTGATCAAAATTGAGAAACTATATGATAAGATTCAACAAGAAAATCAATAATAATAAATAATCCCATAAAAAAGTTTTGATCGATACATTACATTATTCTATTTCATAAATAAATAATTTCTGAATTTTATTAATCTTATCTTATTATGCTAGCTAAAATTGTATATATGTATTTATCTATATATATTGGTTCTCAAAAACCGCTCTAACGATTTTTTTCAAATTCACACTAGATATAGTATTTATAAAGAAAAATTAAGTTTTATTGATGATATCTCTTGAAACATACAGCTTCATTATTAATTTCTTAATTGAAAATTATATATGGAAAACGTCAAAATTTTTAATACTGCCTGCTAAGACAGTAAAAAAATGACAATTTTTTATCTAAATACATATAGTCCAGCGGTTGGACTGATGTTTTAACGAGTGGATTTCGTCGGTTCGAAACTCGCCGGGTGAATCGTTATTTAAAAATGAAAATAATGATTTTGTTATTTTTTTTTCTTTTTATCTATTGTTTACTTTTTAATAAATTACTATTCTATATTTATTTATTCATTGTTCTTTTATTAATAAAGTTTTAGATAGTTTTATAAGTTTTAATATTTTTTCAATAAAATATTATTCAATATATTTATTAATATTATTTTATTTATTATTATTGAGTACCCGAAGTTCCATTCATTTTAATCAGATTGATGCAATGATGCAACAGTTAATAATTGTAATATTGTAATAAATTTCTATCTTGAAAATTGTTACATATTATTCAGGATATTTTAAAAACTATTTCTTTCTTTAATTAATATTCATTTTTTCTATAAGTCAGATATATTTCCAAATATTAAATAATTTTTGAAGTGAAAACTTCTTTAGCGGCGTTGAGCACTTTTGCGGGATGGGGAAAAAGTATAGAACTCGCGTGATCGTGACCAACACCATGAAACCATCTGCTTTCAAATTTCTTATAACAGAGCGCGAAATTTGAATTGTCATTAGAACTGTTTTATAAATTATCTCTAACATATAAATATATATTTATTATGTAAAGTTCATTTCATATATACATATATAATCAAAATTATACGAAATGAACTTCACATAATAAATATATATTTTATGTTAGAGATAAGAATTATAAAACAGTTCGTATTGCAATATTTTAAACAAAGTTGTGTATTTATATATATATAAATATAAGTTACAAATTTGTTTAAAATATATGTTTAAAATAATATATAAGTTATATATATATACATGCATATGAAATTCATCTTTCTCGTGAAATAGCGCGAATTTCGTCTGTTTTAAAATTTCTTACGCAGAAGTTTTCACTTCTGTCGGCCAGTCCCACGACTGCCAATTTTGCTTTTTTAATTCCGAAAAGCTGCAAAGCACGTTTTTTTGTCTTTAGTTTGTTTTATAACCACTTGGGGCGCTAAACAGTTTTTCAAAAAAACACTATAGAAAAAAAATATATGTACCTATATATTATATATTTATGTATTATTGAGGAGCACAAGTTCATTAATTTTAATCAGATTGATGCAAATGTGTAACATTTAATAATTGTAATAAATAATTAAAGAATTGTGTATCAATATTTTTTAAAGGGTAGAGCGAGAGCTCGGTGTCCCAGGTATTAATATTACCAGCCAAATCCAATAATAATGAATCATTTTTTTTAACTTAAGTACCGAGCCGAGGCTCGGGGTCCCGGTACTATTTATATAAACTCTATATTTTGCTAACAAAAAAAAAAGTCAGATAAATACATTTTTTTATATTTCTACACGTTTATACGTATATATAAGTATATAATATACATAACCACATTTAATTTAGTTAATTTTAATAGATGACATTGACATTTAGGTTTTTAGCGAGTAATAAATTGTGTGTAATTTAATCATACTTGATATGACATTAGAAATATGGTTTAATCTTCTATTGAAATATGAGGGTGTAAACAGTTCTAAAATAGTTTGTTGTGTGATTATTTATATAGTGAGAAAATAATCATGTAATTTACTAAAGTAATTAATATTTATTTATATTTATATAATATTGTAAAAAGAATATATAGTTGAAAGAATCAAATTGATTATTTATTTAATATCTTATATATAAAATTCTCGTGTCACAAAACTTTGAAATCATACTCCTCCGAAACGGCTTGACCGATTCTTATGAAATTTTTTATGTATATTCAGTAGGTCTCAGGGCATGTCAGACTTCCTTTAGAAAACCGCTAATTGGTAAGGTGTGTCCAGGAAATGCTAATTAATTAAAAATAGTTTAGTTACCATACTAGCTCATAGAGGCGCTGGTGGTGATAATTTGACATTTGCTCAGAATTTAAAAATTATTGTAATATTTCACTTTTTATTTTAAATTCTAATATTCAAATATCAATTCAATTATATTAAATTATTAAAGCTTTGGTGGTTGTTTTTATTTATAAAGGAATTTTGTAAATTAAACCACATATTGATATTTGCTACTTCTGCAATCGAAACGTTGTGTATATTTTTGTATTTTTTGAATAAATTTACAATAACAAATATCAATATGTTGTTTAATTTACAAAATTCCGTTATCAATTCAATTAAATAATTTATTCTAAAAGTTCTCATTTTAATTTATTTAATAAAATATTTAGATCATATATAACTTAATTTTTATTAATTCTTTCTATATATTTGAATATTTCTTCTTTTCTATTTGATATGATATTAATAAAAAATAATATTAAATTATATATAAATTTAAAAATTAGAATATTTGAATTTTTTTAAATTTTAACACATGTAATCAATCATATGCATAACGAATGGAAAATTTTGAAAATCAACTTGCTATTAAATTCAGAACAAAATACTGATATATAGAATATAATAGACCATTCGAATATAATTTAAAACTATTTCTCTCTTTCTTTTTTAAATTTAAAAAAACGGAGTGTTAAGAAATTAAGATACCTGGATAGGTAAATGGGCTGGAAGAGGAGGTAATTTATAATTTTCTTCTAATTCAGATTGAAATTAATAGTGATAAGAAAAAATATTTAATAACAAAATCTATATACAAAATGTAGAATTTGAATATGTAGAAAAATTGAATGTAATCACGAAGGATAATAATATTTGAAAAGAATTTAAATCGAGGTTGTAATCGGGAAACGCCTGTTATCATGCAGTAAAGAGGCTTATCTCATCAAAATTATTATCAAAAGGAATCAAAATTAAAATATATAAACCAATTATTTTGCCTGTTGTATTATATGGGTGGGACGCAAGGTCTATGACCGTGGGAGATGAGAGTAGATTCAGAGTATTCTTTCCAGCATTTATTGGCCAAAGAAAGATGAGGTCACCGGGGAATGGCGGAGACTGCATAACGAGGAATGGCATGACCTCTATGCATCTTCAGAAATAGTTAGGGTTATAAAAGCGAAAAAGCTGCGATAGGCAGGGGACGTGGCTAGAATGGGAGAGGAAAAAGATATTGAATTGGAAAACGTCCGCTTGGAAGACCAAGGACGTGTAGGAAGGCACGTAAGAGAGATGGGACAAGGGCTCACGATAGGGGCACTTGGAGAAATGTGGTTGCTGCCTTCAAGAACTTTCGAGTTCCTTAGAGTCACAGAGATAGATATATATAACATATACAATAATAATATATATAATTAATTTAGTGATTAAATTAAAATATATTTTAAATAAGAAAACACAAAAAGAAATGAATGTTTTATGTAATATACTGATTGAAACAAAATGGATTAAAACCTTTTACTACTCTTAACCAAATACTATGTACCACTCGGGGGAGTACAGGGGGCGGAGCCCCCGTCTAGGTGTGGAGAGCGCCGAAGGCGCTCGGAGCAGCTAGTAATATTTATAAAATTGTTACATAAAATGCTATCGATGATAATTTATCTTTATTATTATTATTTTTAAAAAAGACATATAGCTAAATAACTCAGGTTTTTCTGTTTCTTTCTTTGAATGTTCAACAAATGTCCATCCTAAATTTTAGTAACAATTTTTAAGGAATATTTTATATTTATCTTTTTTAATTTTTGAATATATTTATTTAAAAAAAGGTTACAAAAAACTTATACAAATTATATACTTATATCAAATAAAAAAATTATAAACTTGTAAGCTTTTGGATCTCATCCAATGACTTATATAGTACCGGGAAAAAAATAAAGTCCGCTGGTGTCGGGCATTCAATTGTTTAAGGAGAATTAACATTGCCCGAAAATAGGGACACAATGGTGTTTACTTTTTTGCGTAATGTACCTATCGTATGAATACTAGTTTATAATAATCAAAATAAGCTAACCAAAAAAATGATCAGGTATAAGGAAAAATTTGTAAATTTCTAAATACAGTGAACGCTCTATAAAAGCAACTCATTTGAATCAATTTCAATAAAAAAGTTTCTTATTGGGAAAAGTTGCTTATAGGGGAATTGAAAGCACAAAAATATTAACCAATTAACAGAAACTAACTATTCTAATTAACAGAAATTAATTTCAATAATGGCATCACAAAACACAAACATATTCCAATAATAGAATTTTTTACAATTGTTATTATGAACAGCTGTCAACTCAAATATATTTATCTTTAAAAAAATAAATTGCTTATATAGAACAGTTGATCTAAAAGAAATTGCTTGTATAGAAGTTTCTTCTAAAGAATGTTGCTTATAGAGATGTTGCTTATATAGAACGTTCACTGTACCATGTAAATACTAAAATCTAATTATTATTTATAAAGGAAGTTATAGATTTAGATTTGGATTTTTATTTAAAAAATCAATGAATAAAAATCTAAACATGTTATATTTCACGGTAATTATAAATATACTTATATTATAAATGATGCTATATTATTATTATTATGTAGTTGCAAAATAAATAAAATTTAAAAAAGTGTAAAGGGATAGTGAGAATTTGTTTTCTTTTTTTTGCTAAAAATAAATTAATTGCAAACAGACATATATTAAAGTTAAAATCAAAGTTAATAGGAAATATTTTATAAAAATATAACTAAATAATAATTTATTAATATACTAATTATAGATAATAGTTAAGTGAAGTGAGGGATTTATTTTATTATTTTATTTTTATGATCCATTTTAATGATATTTTCATTAAAATTAAACTAAATACAATTATATGAGTTCATTTAAATTCGTTACCTCTCTCTTCTATTTCCCTATAGAATTTATTTATTTATACTTTTGATGAGAGAATATATAAGAAATTGGCTTAGGTTTATTCATTCAGTGTCATTAAATAAAAGATGGTTACTTCTAGTGAAAAGGAATTAAATTAAATTATTCAATAGGATACATAGTTGATAATAAAGAGAATATTCGCCAAATTATAGTTGGTAATTATTATAATTTAATTTTTTCGAATTGAAGTTACTAATCAATTTTTTATATTCTTTTATCGAAACTCTCTCTCTCTCTCTCTCTCAGGAGAAGTCTCTATCTATGTATATTTTATTTTTTCTGTAAAAATGAATAAATAAATTAATATTTTATTTGCATGAATAAAGATCTATAAAATAATTTCCCACCAGAAAAAACAAAATGGATTTTCACATTGCAGTATTTATAATTTTTTAATTAAATATTCACGCATAAATTAATGGGACCAAAATAATGACTAATTAAAAAGAAATAGAAGTAATTAAATTAAAAATATCTCTTGCTCATATATATAATAATAATTATATTTTTGGGTTAATTTAAAATGTTAATTTTAAACCATTAGTAATTTATAGACAAGGAGGTAAGAGTTAGTGCATGAGCCGACCCCCACCCTTGGCCAAGCAGTTCCCGCGCCTGCCCCTACCATTCCTACAAAACCTAACCTAACTAACCTCGATAAATGGATCTCACGATAGAGACGTTTAATTAAAAAAAAATAAATAAAATAAAAATCTTTGTCAAAATTACTTTTTTATCACCCGGAACGTTTGAGAGAGTAGAAGACTCTGGTGGAGGAGAAATCACTCTAGGAAGAAGGGGTAGCCCCGCCTCTCCTGGCTGCCGCCCCTCATGCACCAACTCTTACCTCCTCGACTATAATAAGTAATACATACCTATATGTCAGAAAATTAAATATTATTCCCAATTTAATTTATATATATATACATATATTTATACTTAAAATATAGAATTATGTTATGATTGATATAACAAAGTATAATAATACCATAGTACGATAAAGAATAAAATATAAATGAAAAGCTAATAAATTTGTTAAATATTTTGGATATTGACGGACAATTCAAGTATGTATAGGTTATTGGAAGAAATTATTAATAAATTTGAATTCTCCTGAAAACATAAAAAGAAAAAAAGGTATAAATTCCAATAAATTTCTGAATTCCCCTAATATTAGTTTTGTTATTGTACACCATTAGTTATATCCTTTTATAGGTAAATTTAATTTCTGTTAGAAATAAAGTAGCTATTTTAAAAATTTCTCATAATCTCGATAATTGACTTCGAAATTACTGTTTTATCCCACAAAATTCATTTCAAAAATAAAAATATTCAATAACAATAGTGTAAATGATATATTATTCTTGTTATATAAATTAGTAATAATAATAAAATAAACATTAAATTTCAATAAATAATATACAATGTATCTTTGGAACTAGTGAATTTAAAGCTTCTTTGAAAAAGTACCACATTAATCTCTTATAGAATCATAATTAAAATTAAAAATAATTTTTTACTTCAAAAGTTTAATGGTGTTTTAAATGAAGTAAATTTCATTTACATACAATTCAGCGTAACTAGTAATGTTTGAAAGTGAACCTTAAAATGTAAAGAAATGTCAAAATCTCATTATTCGTGAATTAATAAAATATTCAATGAAATAATAAATATTTTTAAGTACTAAGATTTTTATTGAAATTTATTTTTCCAAATAAACCTAAATATAAATTTAATTAATGAAAAGTATTTTTTCTAAAATATTTCTTAAATTCTATACCAAAATTTCTAAGCTTATTATTATCACTTATGATTATAAAATACCTGAAATTTTTTTTTAATTGTGTAAATATGAATGAAAAATAAAATAAAATTGAATTTATATTAACATAAGTATTGGTATTTAGTATTATAAATAAATTCATATATTATATATGTAAATGAAATATCGTACAAATATTATTTAATATTATAAGAATATATAATATTCAGATATTATTTTAAAATTCAGAATATTAAGTTTTATATATCTTCACTTTTGTTCATTTAATAAAAAAAAGGACAGCACCTATTATTTCGGCTACTCTCTAAGTGGGGTAAAGAAGTTGTATGATCAGCACAACGGCTCATCTCAAACTTGATCTGGATTTTCTTGACCAGAGTCGGCTACATTTTATTTCAAGTAGCTTTTCAATTTTAATCACGTATACTGAGTGAACATCCTTCCATAGACCGCACTTAGAGAGAAATTCCCTTGCCAACCCTGGGACTTGATCCACCTGGCGTGTTATTAAGATTTTAATTAAAAACATTTTTATATTTATTTTAAACAATTAAAAACTAATAGGATACATCAATGAAAATAAATATTCTGAATATATAAAGAGCGGTTATTTTATATAATAATAAATATTTTAATACTTTTAAGTATTATTTATTTAAAGAAGAAGAAAAAAATGAAAAGGATAAATCGTTAAGTATTTTTCATTCTAGTTGAACACGCTTTGGTTCGATTGATAGTATTGATTCTATCTATGATAGGGTATTTATTCATTATCCCCTTCTCATTCACTCATGTCTATGAATAGATTGAATTTTGTTAATATTTGATCTTTTATTGTCATCTTACTTCAAACCAGTTGAAAAACTTGTATTAGAAAGGTCATTGTATTTATTAATACCAGCTAAATTCGATTAAACCCAAGTAATATTGGTAGAACATTCAAAAGCCTTCCATTAATACTTACTTTTTTTTACAAGAACCTTCAATTACTTGAAATTGCATTCGATTTTATAGGATTGTAATCAAAAGAGCTGGTCTTCTTGTGTCATTTGTAATTTCTCAACTTCACTCTGGTTGGATCAGAGGAAGGGGAAAAGGGTATGTTGTAGTAAATGTATAAGCCAGCAGAAGAAGAGGGAGCGAAGGGCGAACGGCCTCATAGTGATTGACAAAGGGCTTTTCGAGGGTGAGTAAGCGAACCACCACCGTTGATGTTAAGTTTGAAGTGCCTGCTAGGGGGTGTGGGGTAGGAGAAATATCTGACATTAAGACAAGTAAGAACCCTCTAAATTTCACTCAAAACAAGATGGTCCCTAGGGTCAATGGATTATTTAGTTTTTAAAGAAAATAAAGCAATTTTTTTAAATCACGGTTTGTTTTTTTTTTTACTGAAGACTAACAAAATGCTCAGCTATAATCATTAAATTGAAGGGAATAATAGATGAACTGATCAATAATTAATCAATTTTATTTATTTATTTTTTAGATTCCTTTTAAATAATTCTATTCTATTCTACAAAAAAAATGCAATAAATAAATAATAATAATAATAATAAATCATTTTTTTTTTAATATTAAAGTCTTAGAAATCGGAATCATCCTCCTTTCATGTCAGTTTTATTCACCAACTTTATTTTTTATTCAATAACTTTGTGAAATGAACCCATTTTATTCTAATCACAATGTAGAAAACCTTAATTTATTATTATTATTATTTTCAAAACAATATTATTATTAATTTTGATGAATTTTTTTATAAATTACTAAAATCAAATTTTAAATTTTTTTTTAAATCGTTTTTTTAGTTAAAATATTTGTGTGTATGTAGTTTCTCTAATAAACTCACATAAAGCATAACTTAATAATATTGAAACACAATTAAATTAGATCATACTTTTTTAAGTACAAATGATAAATTTATGAATTAGATATCATTTTCTTTTATTTTTGATACTAAACACGAAACAATTCAAATTTCATCGATATCTCAAATATTTTCATTGATTTCATAGGAAAAACGACATTTTTCACTAATATATTAGCGATAATGCTACTTTTTTTAAAAATAAAAGATAAATTCATATTCTTATGATTTTTTTTTTTTACTTTTTTTATGAGAATGAGGGAAAGAACAAGAATTATAAATTATATAGTTTCTTATATTGTTTGTAAAATTAATTTAAGAAAATTAATTAAAAATTAAATTTATCTAAAATTATTATTAATATTAAAATTTTATTAGGTAGAGGGAAGAGATAATATAAGTAAATGACCAGTACTTTAGTATCAAAATGGACTCTTCTCATTATTAATTCTTATTTAATAGTTTGAAAGTTAATTAATTTAAACTTATTGATTACCTACTTTTAGTTAAACTTTTGAAGCTATAATACAGATGTTATCTAAATGAAGAATGTTCACAGTTTTACCAAAAACATTTAAAAGGGAAAATGAAACTTTTTACTTACAATAAACTCTGTTTGTTGGGAGTTTAATCCATGTTTTTGTTAGCATATCAAGTTAATTAATTGTCTTCGTTTGTTTTCTAATTAAATCTATGATGACATTTTTAAAGTACAATTTCAAAATTTCGAAATTGTTAAATTTGAATTATTTTTAAATCCAGTATCGTTTATTTTATTAATTAATTGAAAGTATAATTTTAACTATCTAATATATAAAAATTAATATTAAAATTAATAAAATTAGATTATTAACTATTATTTAATTAACTAATTGTTCATTATAAAATATTGATTTCCATTCATTATTTGTTAATGCTATAGTGCAGTATTTTTATAAATTTTACAAATTCAAAGTTCAAATTAAGAAAAAGCACTTATTTATTTTATATGTATGTAAAAAAAAGGTAAAATGTTTTTGCGATCAGGCTCTTAAACATTTTCGACTTTTTTCAAATTTTTTCAATATGTTAAATAAGTAAATATTAACTTTTACACCTATCTTTTTCTTTGTGTGCCGCCAAATTAAAAGTTAAAAGTGTGCCGCGGTAAAAAAAGGTTGAGAATCACTGCTATAGTGGAAAACATTGTTTTTATGTATATCCAGCATTTTGAAAGACAAAATCACTAAATGTTAGCAATAGAACTTTACTGATTGCAAGATAAGAAGAGATAATGAATTTTCTTAATAAGTGAAACCGATTTAAAAGTTGGTAAGACCTACTTAAACAATAGTTAAGTGGAAATGCCATGAAATTCGAAAAACCCCAAATTTTTTACAGGAACAAATTAGTTTCCATAACCATATATGCAATTGGTAACTATGCTTGGTTCTTGCCAACCAGTGTAGTCATGTAATTTTCTCCTATTACTTAAGTGATTTACTAAGGTATTTTATATATATATTATATATATATGAATAAAAAACCATATATATATATATATATATATATATCACATTTGGAATTTCATTAGTGATTTCATGGGACTAAGAGCCTAAAGAGAGAGAAGGATAGAGAACAAAAACCATTTCAATTTCAATGTAATAAGACACTAACATTTTTATACTACCTTATCATTTAGAGAATATGAAATCACGAGAGAAGGCTATGTGACTCGGATGCTAAAGGTTATCGGGTTAGTCAAATAAAATTGAATTCTAGAGAAAAATCATGGAATCTTCAGACTTTCTGCTTATTTTTACTAAACTCCATAATTATGTAGTTTAGTTTTTGATTACTTCGATACTTTTTACCGACCGACGATAGTAAGGGAGGTATTTCTCTTTAATTCCCGTTTTATTACAGTTATATTTTTTTTGAAAAGAATCAATCGTTTTGAGAAAAATGATTCAAATTTACATTTATTTAATTTTTTTTTTTTTAATTTTTATAATTAAAAAAAATATTTTATTTAATTTAACGGTTTATCTTTCTAAAAAATTTTCAAATTAAAATACCACTAATTTATCAACTTTAAAGTTTATGCAGTTGAATAGATGTAGCCTGCATTTGATGTTTTTCTATCTGTTGGATCAGGATTAGTTCCACCATCGCTAATTGTCCATACTATAATCTAATTTAAGAAAGTGAAGTATAAATTAAATGATTTCAGGAAGCGGGTCGGCATGAGTGTTGGAGACAGACGGATGCACCCTCACATGGCTCATTTTCAAATTGGCAAGGGAACAATATTGTGATCGTCACATGTGTCTTGAAGTGAAAGCAACCCATTTGCTTGTCATTATAATGACGATGATATCTGCAGTTAACATATGGACCCCTAGTCTTTTCATCCCTCCATGAGTCACATATAATAAAAATCACTTGAAAATGTTCTTATAATATTCTATTTACTAGTAAAAAATTTGTGGGGTCCGATAACGGTTTCTTAATATCAAAATCTTATAGGAAGCTAAAAAAATAATTCAGTGTAGGGTTCTAGGGTAATTTAAAAAATTTGAATAATGAAAAAAATCTCAATATACAAACTTACAATTAAATAGTAGTAATTGTGTTTAACATCCAAGTGTTTAAAACATTATTTAAACGTAATTATTTAAGTTGATTATCATAAAATTGTTTTGTGAAAGTTTAAATAATTTTATCTCGAATGCTGAACTATTGTATTTAAAGACCAGAGTTCAAACCTCAACAAATTGAAAAAAAAAATTATATATTATGTTAAATCAATAAATTAAATTAATGTAAATTGGCAGAAATGGGGTTAGTTCTACAAAACAATAAAACAATTAAATAAAGCAAATTCACTAGGTTTACATAATTACATAATTAAAGTTAAATATGATATTATGTTCTAATAATTACTGGTCTATGTATAATATTAATCTAATCAAAAACATACATGTTAAAAAGGGGGCCATATCGGTTCCTATCGGCTATTTGGTTGCCTAAAAAAGGGTTCAAATCCATCCCAATGCCAAGTTTAGATGCACTTTAAAATCAATCATAATCATTTTCATCAACAGCCTGATCCACTGGTAAACATTTGGCATTCCCAAGAATCGCCACCACACCCAGTCCTCCGCCTCCTGCATCCAGGCACGCCACTTTATTCGCGTCAACGATCCATCTGGCCGAAATTCACTTTACCATACACCCAACTTAAAATATGGTATAGTTGTTAAAATACGTAGGTACTTGGTTTAAAATATCTATAATTATACTACTTAGAAATTTGAACTTGGCAGGTTTTCGTGCTGTACAACTGAGGGTTAAAATAGACCCCCAATAGACCTATAGTTCAGTGTTTAGAGGGAAAAAAATCAAAACGTGGTAGGTAACCCACTTCCGGATGAGCTATGTTTCTCAAAAATTGATAGAAAACTACGAATTTTGAATAATGTCCCTGTACCAAATTTCATTATTCTAGCTCAAACCGTTTTGCGTAATCTTGTCTACATACACACACACATATATATATATATATATATATATATATAAACAGACATTTTTCTCAACCTTAGTGAAAATGTCTGAAGGACCTTCAAAACATAAAAAACATAAAAATCTTGACATTGAAAATTTTCTGGCGAGATAGTGACTACGGAGCACCCCCTGGAAATTAACTTTTTTAAATTTTAATAACAATTAAATAGTAAAATAAATGTACCTATTAGCAAAATCTTATAAAGGAAAGTGTAAATTAGAAGCATTGATGTTTGAAATTATGAAACAATTTATTGAACTCAGAATAGAAAAGTAATATACAAGTAATTTTCTATAAATGCACCTGTGGCCCAGCAGCAGCACCCACGAGGGTGCAGGAGTCCCCACTTTGGGACTTCTAGAATATATTATTAAGTTCAATTTAAATTTAATATAAAATGGTGTAATTATAAAAAAACAAAAAAATATTTAATTAAATTTATATCCTAGCTATAAATTAATAACATAAAAAATATTTAAATTATAATTAATTTATAAAATATATAAAAATAACATATATACATGCCAATAAAATATTATTATTCATTTAATTGAAGGTCTCTGTAAAATAGTAAAAGATTTATTAATGGATTTAGGCAACCAAAAGATTATCAATAAAGTATAAAAGAAGGAGATATTAAAGATGAAGATGATGTAAATACAGATGAGAAGAAAATAAAAATAAGAATATAAGGAGGAAAAGCAAACTATGGGGTTAGTAATGAAATTGAAATAATAATTTTGGTTCGGGTCGAAGTGAATAAAATACTACTCTGGTTTATTCTGGAGAAATCAATAGAATGAAGAAACTAAATATTCACACAGAAGATTTACGGTTAAAAGAAAAAGAACTTATAAATAATTAATTTGTTAAAATTTAATTAATACTAGAATAATATTCTTATTAGCAAAACTATCTTATTATTTTACAACTAAATAATTATTTATTATTATATATAATATTAAATAGGTAGTTCATATTAGTAATATGGCTGGAGAGAATTCGACAATTGTTCTCTTTCTAATATTCAGTTTAATAATTTTTCTTTTTTTATCCTCTTTCATTTTGACACACCCTGTCTGAAATAAAGAGTTGAGTTTCAATTAATTCAAATCTGTTTGGAGTATTGATTTTATTTTTTTTTTTTTTAGATTTGGAACCTGAGAACCTAAACCTTTTTCAATTATAATACAGAACCTGCCAAATCATTTTTTTCTTTGAACAGAATAGATTTTTTAGTATGCATTTATATTCTTGGCTCAAATTGAAACAAATAAAATTTATTTGTCTTTAAAAATTGTAGGTTAACATTTTTTTTAAGAATAAAAATTTGATAAAATAAAGTAAAATCGAATCTATTCTTAATTCCAAATTCTTTATTTAGAATTTTTATATATATTTTATTGATGTTGATAAAAATTGTCGTATAAACTGTAAAACTGTTAAAAGAATTTAAGTATTCTGAGATATAAATACAAAGCCAATCTTGAATTTATAATTATACTAATACATTCTACATAAATAATTTTTTTATGTTTATTTCATCATTTCTATGTATTTATTCTATCTGAATGTTATATTCTTTGAAATGATCTCAAAATTAACTGAAGGGATATGTTACTGTCTCACTGTGGCTAAAGACTAAAATAAATTTAATTACTCAATGACTGGTAAAATGGTTGAGATAAATGTATGAAAGAGGTAATATTTATTTTAATCTTAATCATAAATAATTAAACGTTCAGAAATTATTATATACACTTGACTGATCACTCTAAATTAATTAATTTTAATAAAAAAAAAGTTAATTTAATTAAAAAATTAATAATAGATCATAAGTAAACATTTAAACAAATATTGACATTATCAGGTTCGTCCATCTATGTCCGTTACCTAGAAAACGAACAATTTCATTCAAAGAGGATCGCTTGATGGCATAGGACATTGTGTCATGTTTTCAACCTTTTCAAGTGTCCTTAAATTACATGAAATTTGTTTCTTAAATTTACCGAGAACTAATTTTTGGTCACCTGACTGGGTGAAAAAGTCGAAGAGTTGAAAGAAGGAGTAAGGAGGCATTCTGCTGGATGGAAAGAAGAGGTAAAATCTTTCAGATAGACATCATCTCTGATCGATACGACAGTGCCATGATCCTACATTGAGCTCAAGCTTACAAGTTACTGCCCAGAGAAAATGTATCATGGAACCCTGGAAGGAACCCAGAGAACGCCGCCTGGAGAATCAACCCAAATGCCCTGAATTCTATACTATTAACAATGAACAGCTAAGTGATCGACCCTTAAAAAAATTACAATTGTTAAGCAAATATAAAATCTGACAATTATAGCATTAAAATAAATGTGAAATTTATTTTATATTTAATTAATAAGTTATAATTTCTCATGATACTTAATGCAATTAAGATATATTAATTGTTTTACTATTAAATGTTAATTTTATTATAATTTAATATTTTATTTTTAATCTGAATGAATTCAAATTTAACTCTTCCGTAATCAACCTTCGCTGGATTCACCCTACTATTTTCTATTAATAATAAACAGAGTGCCACAAATTAAATTAAAGATCAATTTTATTAATTTTATACCCATTTTTTACTATCTCGCCAGAGATAGTATTGCGATCACGAAAATTTTCGATGTCGAGATTTTGATGTTTTTATACGTTTTGAAGTACCCTGAGTCATTTTCATTAAGGTTGAGAAAAATGTTTCTGTGTGTGTATGTGTGTATGTATGGAACCGAGATTACGCAAAAACGGTTTGAGCTAGAATGATGAAATTTGGTATATGGGCATTATTCAAAATTCATAGTTTTCTAACAACTTTTGAGAAATGTAGCTCAACCGGAAGAGGGTCATTACCTACATCGTTTTGATTTTTTTTTTCTAAAGTGACCGTAAAAATAAAGATATATGTTTGATAATTTTTCACATGATTAATAATTGTTTAAAACTGCTATATATAGAATTTCACCTTGATTGAATCGCTGAAAGTACCAGAATTAATTTTTTAACACTGCAAATCTTACGTGCCATCAACAAAGAGCCAAACATGCGCTGGTTTAATAAATATTATTTATTAATTTTAATTTATAATTTAATTAATTTAATAAGGTTGCGAAAAATGTAGACATGATTACCTAAAAACGGTTTGAGCTAGAATAATGACATTTGGTACACGGGCATTGTTCAAAATTCGTAGTTTTTTATCAACTTTTGAGAAATGTAACTCTTTCGGAAGAGGGTCTCTCATTACCTATCACGTTTTTATTTTTTTCCCTCTAAACTCACCTTAAAAATAAAGATATATGTTTGATAATTTTTCACATGATTAAAAATTGTATAAAACTGCTATATATAGAATTTCACCTTGATTGAATGGCTGAAAATACCGGAATTAATATTTTACCACGACTGTAAATCCCGCGCCAGCACGTGACGTAGTGCCATCAACAAAGAGCCAAACACGCGCTGGTTTAACAAATATTATTTATTAATTTTAATTTATTATTTAATTAATTAAATTTAATTTAAATATATATAATATATGTTATTTAATCCAATTCAAAGTGGAGACACTCCAGATTTTTTTTTAATAATCCAACTAAGCCTCCAATATACAAATAATTTGGAATACCTCCGGAAGCTCAATATTGTTGATAATTTAGAATTCCATAAAAAATTGATTAAACGCTAGACACTAGAGCGTTCACTCACACATACAATTAACATATAAATGATAAAAACAACAGAAATGAATTATTGGAAACTTATCATCTCAATAAATACCGAAATATTATGCCCGGTTTGTTTTTTAGTTTTACATTGAATTCTAAATAAAAATTACAATAATATTTTTGCCGATCTATCTAATAAGTTTTCATTATACTCATTCTTATTAAATTATTATTTTTTGTAATTTCAATACAATCATACATAAGATATTTAATAAATTTTATTCTTAATTAACTTTATTCCTATTCAATATGTTAATTTGAGTAGATAAATTTAAAAGGTTTTTTTTTTACAAGGATACTACCATTGAATTTCGAAATTCAAAGAACTTTTCAAAAGAGATAATGAACAAATTTATTTTCTTTTAATTAAAGGTATTTGGTAATTTAATTGAAAGAGAGTAATTAAAGAGGTCAATTGTAAGTAATATGAATATAAAATGTTTGTTATAGATCACTTTATTTCTGTTTTGTCTAATATTGTGTGTTTGTATTTGAAGTTATTCTTTATTTTTGATTTTTCTATTATTCGATAACTCAAAAATTTATATCCAAATGTATCTTAAAAAAAAACAATTAGAAAATCTTTTAATCTATAAAATCTATATTATCTATAATAATAAAAGCAAGTGTAATGTGTCTGTTTGTCTGACCGAGGTCTCCAGACAAATCTATCGCACGCAGGGACATGGAATTTTTTACACGGAAGCACAAAGGGGCTGGCCACCAGACCTCGAAGCCCGATTTTCGATTTTTTAATTAGAAAAATTTTAAAAAAATTATAAAGAATAATAATTAAAAATAGTTTAGTTACCATACTAGATCATAGAGGCGCTGGTGGCGATAATTTGGCGGTAATTTAAATTCTGAGCAATGTGCAGATAAAAATCTTTTTATATATCTATTGATATTTACAATATCTCAATTGATCTTATTGGCCTTTTAAACTTTGAAAACATTCACATTACGGCTATAATTTAATACTATTAATTTTTAAGATTATGTGAGTAAATTATTTTAATTAAGAAAATTTGATCTCATAATTGGATTTTCACGTAAGATTTTAATATATAATATATTTTTTAATATTATTTTTATAGTAGTTTAGTGTTATGCTAATTTTATATTTTATTTTTATTTTGTTTACTCTGATTTTTTTTAAAATAAATTAATAACATTTAAAGTAGCATAAAAAAATTAATCGAGGCAGGAAAATTGGGGGGGTACAGTGGGCGGAGCCCCCGTCTAGGTGTGGAGAGCGCCGAAGCAGCTAGTTATAATATATTATTGTATTGTACATAACTTTAATAAAAAAAAAAATGAAGATTTTTTTTATTCATTATCTAACTGTTGGGTATTAGGAAAATTCTTCCCCCAGGCGAAACTGTTAAAATGAATTTTTATTTGAGTGGTATGTATCTTTTGAGACAAGCAGCTTTCTTTAAAGGATCATAATGTCGGGCAGACAATTCTTGGTATTTGCACCATCCTACGCATTCTTTGCATTGATTCTTCGAAAACATTTTGATAAAAAATCAACTCATTACGTTTAACAACCAGTAGTAGAATGAATGAATTCAGATGTTCTTACAAAAACCTTAACAATATAGAAATAGGAATGGCGTTCAGGATTTTATGTAAATTGAATTAATCAAGTGTATAATTTCGTTGTATATTTTTGTTGAAATTATAATAAATTAGAGAAAAAATATGAGTGATAATAAAATATACTAATCGGTAACTGTAACTATCTGTCTTATTATGTTACTTAATCATCTGAAGATAATTGATAATTTTGAAATATTGAAATTAAATATTATATTTTATTTATTATTATTATATTAATTTTTAAAAGTCGGTTAAATTCTAAATTTCAGTTCAATTTACAAAAAAATTAGCTGGAGTGTCTCCACTCGACTATCTCGCAATTTGAATTGGATTAAATAACATAATATATTATATTTAAATTAAATTTAATTAATTATAAATTATAAATAATAAATATTAAACCAGCGCATGTTTGGTTTTTTATTGATGGCACCATGGCACGTGTTGGCGCGTGAGATTTGCAGTGTTAAAAAATTAATTCTGGTACTTTCAGCGATTCAATCAAGCTGAAATTCTATATATAGCAGTTTTATACAATTATTAATCATGTGAAAAATTATCAAACATATATCTTTATTTTTACGGTCACTTTAGAGGAAAAAAAATCAAAACGTTGTAGGTAATGACCCTCTTCCAGTTGAGCTACATTTCTCAAAAGTTGATAGAAAACTATGAATTTTGAATAATGCTCATGTACCAAATTGCATCATTCTAGCTCAAACCGTTTTTGCGGAATCTTGTCTACATACATACACACATACACACACACATACACACACACACACAGACAGACATTTTTCTCAACCTTAGTGAAAATGATTCAGGAACCTTCAAAACGTATAAAAACATCAAAATCTCAACATCGAAAATTTTCGTGATCGCAATACTATCTCTGGCGAGATAGTTAAAATAATAATTATTTCATATTATTTGGTTGTGAATGTTTAATTTTTTTTTTAAGTAAATCAAATTTTCTTCTATAAATATAACATAAAATACCCATCAAATGATGTTTATTATCTATTATAAATTAATTATCAATTATATATATATATATTCTGTAAGTTCCCAAGTACTGTGCGCTTGCTCCGACTAACTGCAAATGACCGTTGCCGGCTTCTTATTCCAAACGTTGTAGAATTATTATTTTAATTTAATAAATAATATTTACAAATAAAAGGGACATTAAATAAAACCCCTTTAATAATTATACTGAATATATAAATATAATATTAGGTTTCTACATAGGATTAGTTTGCTATACAAAATATAGTATTTATTTATTTATTATTATTGTTATTTATTTATTATTTATTTATTTATTAAATTGTCTTCTTTGTTGTTATTATTTTCCGCATAATATATTGTTGTTATTATATATTATATATTCTAGTCATGTTCAATGGGTCCTTTTTTGAACGGTGATATTTTTAATTATTTATTCAACTATTTATTTATTTATTTATTGTATATTGTATTTATTGATTGGGTAATATAATTATTGAATATATTGTTTTTTGTATAAGAAAAAATTCATTCTTTCCAAGTGATCTACCCGGGGGGCGTTGAGTCTGACACAATGGAATCGGATTCAGTAAACTACTGTTTGCCTGTGACTGTGCCCCCGCGAAGATGAAATTCCCCCTGTAGGGATTGCTTGGAGATAAATGAAATCTATCTTGTCCGATGGATGATTTCTTTAAGGCACAAATGGTGTTTATTGCTGAGGTGCCTCGATGTTCAAATAATAATAAAATAATATAAATATAATATTTTTTTAATCTATTTTCAACAATATTATAAATTATAATGATTAAATGTCCAAATCTATTTTTTACTAATAAATATATGAATATATATCAAAATGTTATTCTTATTATATTTAATTCAACCAATACCGGCAAAAATACATCCTATCACAAAATTAAATACATTAATATAAAAACATGGACGGGGGGGGGGGGGTTGCTTTGTAGACAATAAAATTGATTTCAAAGAATAAATACAAATTTTTCATTTTTTTTTTAAAAAATTGACTTTTTTATATAAATAGATTAGTTGTCTATATCAAACTTATTGATTATTGTACTAATCATTATAACAAAGAAATAGTGTTAATATTTTCACAATTAAGAGAAGAGATGAAAAATTAAATAATTCATTTCTTGTATGAAACAATTAATTTAAAAAACAAAACAATCAATATTCAATCTATCACAAATAATTGAATTTCTTCTCAATTTAACAAATAATTTAGATTGATTACATACAGAAACAAAGGATTTTAATTACTAAGGGAGATATTGCTTTTTAAATCAAACTGAACACAATTAACCATGTTAAATTTAAAGGTTTATTTTTTTAATTTCGATAATCAAATATATACATATATGTTACTTATATAATATAAGTATTAGTACCGGGACCCCGAGCCTCGGCTCGGTAATTAAGTTAAAAAAAAATAATTCATTATTATTGAGTTAATACTTGGGACACCGAGCTGATATACAATTCTTTAATTATTTATTACAATTATTAAAGGGAGTCAAATTTCAATATGGATGTCATTTGTGACGTCATCCATATATAAATTTAAATTAAGAAAAAACTAGTGAAGATGTATTTTTCCTGAGATGTGATCAATAAAACTCAATTTTTCTTTATAAATACTATATCTAGTGTGAATTTCAAAAAAATCGTTAGAGCGGTTTTTGAGAACCCATGACCATACAAACAATTTTAGCTAGCATAACAAGATAAGATAAGATAAGATATATAGTGTTGCCAACTCTATAAAGTTCCAAAAAAGGGCACCCTTAAAAAATTAGGTACACTTACAATTAGGGCAGCCGAGAGTATTTAAAAAAGGACTGTTCTTTCCAAAAAAGGCCAGTTGGCAACATTTTACCTTTTTTAGAACCATATTAAATAAGAGGGAGTGTCCTCCCCTAGACTTTCCCGCATATAAATAGGTATAAAGAGTTGTGAATGAATATTTAGAATGTGTAAACTTGGTATTGATAAAGAGCCAGTTCGTATTAGTTTATTGGTGTCAAATTTGATATTTGGTAACATTTATATATATATATAGAATAAAGTGCTACTTCCGGTTAACTGATATTTTAAATGTAAAAATACAGATATGGATATAATATAAATATTTTTAATTTTATTTTATTTATAATATATGGCTGTGACGTCATGAAGTGCTGGGTGACGTCATATAATTTTAAATTAAGAAAAAACTAATGAAGATTTTTCTCGAGGATAAAACCAATACAAAGTGCATAGCACGTGGAGATATGTCTTCACGTGAAATTTGATATGAAAATAACCCTTCACTTCCTCTCTTCGATCGGCAATACTAGCACTTCCGGTTTCCGGATTTGCACCAAAAGTTGATCAATTCATCCTACTGATGTATTAAGTAAATATACCAAATTTCATCAAAATCCGTTGAGCCGTTCAGGCTGTACACATCTATACGGACGGACGGACAGACATGCTAAAAATACTTTTTTCTGTTAATAAAATGCATTATTCGTGGAGATATGTACCTAAAAATATCCTTAGGTGAAATTTGGTGTGAAAACAATACCTCCCTTACTATCGTCGGTCGGTAAGAAAGAAACGCTACTTGTATAGGTAAAATGTCACTTCCGGTAGTCAGATCATGATGAAATTTGGTATCTCAATTTTTTTCATATTTTTAAATCCATATACAAAATATGAAGCAAATATCTCGAAGCAAACTGGTACTTTACTTGAAAGGTAAACGCAACCAGTGTAGGTAAAGTACCACTTCCGGTTAACCGATTTTGACGAAATTTTGATAGAAATCTAGAAACTTTGAATAATATCGGTGTACCAAATTTCGAAGTCCTAGCTTGATTAGTTTTTGAGTAAATTTGCTTACAGACATTACATACATACATACATACATACATACATACATACATACATACATACATACATACATACACACACACAGACATAATTCGAAAAATGGTATTTTCCGACTCAGGGAGGTCTAAAACGTCAAGATCTATCGAAATCTCGAAGTCGAAATTTTTGACGATTCCAATACTTCCCTTATACGAAGTATGCGGGAAAGTAAAAAATGTGTTAAAAAAGGACAAAAGGAGTCCTTCCTAGTGTAAGATAGAATAAGGATAATAAGGTGTTAAAAAGGACTGTCCTTCCCAAAAAAGGTCAGTTGGCAACACTAATTATATATATATATACATGAATATATATATTTTTGGACTCTTTAATTATATTTTAAAATATAAGATATAAGATAAGCTATAAATTATAGGAGTAAGAAATGAAAAAAGAATATTATAAATGTTTACCCAGATTTCATTTTAAGAAATTTTCATTGAATAAATAAGATTATAATTTTTCCAAAAAAAAAAAGAAATTTAAGTTATAAAAGAAGCTTCTGATGTGTGAAACGATTGATGATAATTATTTAACGTTTTTTAGGTTATAAAATTTATAGGACGTCTTTCAAGTAGAAGATAAATGATGTCACTGGGTGGTGTTTTTCTACTTAAGTTTTTCACTTTGCCTTTCTGCTAAAAAACAAAGCAGTAAAGACTTTAAAAATTAATTGAATAATTAGTAAGTCATTATCTGAATTAATTAATTAATTACTAATTTCTGTCAGTGAATATAGATATTGTAGAAACTGAAAAATATAAATTCATGTTTAATGTTTAATTTATAATATCAATAAATTATATTTATAAATTTCTTTTTTGTTTAACACAAATTTAATTTTATTTGTAATTTTTTAATATTCCAATGTTTTTTTTAAGTATTTTCTTATTTAAGTAGTTTATACATTTAAACAAATATTTACATTTCAAGGTTTATTCATTTAGATAAAAAAGGTGCCTTGTAAACATATTTTTTTTTAAATACTGTAAATAAAATTGAAGTAAAATCAAAAGACAGATCATAAAATTTAAATTTTGTCTTATATTTATATTTCAAAAAATTGATTCTAATAAATATCTATCTTTGGAATTAAGATTCTATCCTGAGATAGCTCCATTCAGTTTAAATCTTCTCCTAATTCCCACAAATATTTATATTTTTTATCAATCAGTTTTTATTTATACCGTATTTATATAAACATGGAGTATTTTAAAAGAAAAAAAGAATACTATCTTTCAAATTAAATAACCTTAAAACGTGTATTTCTGTTAAAAAGTTAAAATTAAATTGTTTTGAGTAGATGTTATGTTAAAAATTGCACAATTATCTAATAGATTAAATTTATATAGGTTAAAAAAAATTATTATTAGGAATATCATTAGAATTAGTTTATTTTCACTAAATCTTAAAAAAAAAAAAATTCACAAAATGAATAATTTCAAAGGTTTATTATAAGGAAAGAATCGATTAATTTACATTCATTTGAAGATTAAATTTGATCGTTTCATTATAAATGGCTATTTTTATTTGCCTTAACATTAATTGCCTTCGGGACTCTTTAAAAATAATTTTATACGAATAAACCTTCTAATTGATTAACGTCTAATGAGCCTTTGGTTCTCTGTGAGTGTTTGTGAATCATAAAGTCGAGTTGAGGGGGCCGAATGCATGTTAGTCACGCCCGAGTGAAGCTGTCAGCCGGCCAACAACCCCCTTGCCAACCAAAATCCCTTCTTACTTCGAAAAGGTTTCCCTTCCCTTATCGGATACCATTATGTATCAAATAAAGCAAATTTTAATCATTATTAAAGGGGAATTCTAACCAATAGTGAGAGATTATTTGTCATGACACCATTTAATCTTCATAATTTACTATTCAATTGTACTTATTATATTCAATATAATTTTTCTTAATATAAGTTTAATATAATTACTTCAATAGAAATAGAAATATAACGAATGAAGTAATAAATATTATAAATAATAATACATTATTTTATATATGTGTAAAAATATCTACAAACAAATAAAGAGTAATTTTTAACAACCCTTAAAACGTACAATTTCTGTTGATATTACCATGTTTTGGTATGATGTAATGATGTTAATTGAACATTATTGAATATACTATATGTATATATTCAATATAATAACTTTATATAGGAGGTTCAAGAAAAATTAATATTACGACTATTATCATCCACCGGATAAAGGAGCGGGCAAGCTGGGCGCCAAATTTTGAGGGGTGCTGATTTAAGAATAGACTATTTTTTACCGACCGACGATAGTAAGGGAGGTATTGTTTTCACACCAAATTTCACATGTGGAGATTTTTACATATCTCCACGAATCATGCATTTTCTTAACAGAAAAAAGTATTTTTAGCATGATGTCTGTCCGTCCGTCCGTCTGTCCGTCCGTCCGTCCGTCCGTCCGTCCGTCCGTCCGTCCGTCCGTCCGTCCGTCCGTCCGTCCGTCCGTCCGTCCGTCCGTATAGATGTGTACAGCCTGAACGGCTCAACCGATTTTGATGAAATTTGGTATATTTACTTAATGCATCAGTGGGATGAATTGATCAACTTTTGGTGCAAATCCGGAAACCGGAAGTGGTCCGTCCGTCCGTCCGTCCGTATAGATGTGTACAGCCTGAACGGCTCAACCGATTTTGATGAAATTTGGTATATTTACTTAATGCATCAGTGGGATGAATTGATCAACTTTTGGTGCAAATCCGGAAACCGGAAGTGGTAGTATTAGCAATCGACGATAGGAAGGGAAGGGTTATTTTCACACCAAATTTCACATGAGGAGATTTTTTTATATATCACCACGAATGTATTGGTTTTATCCTCGGGAAAAATCATCTTCATTATGTTTTTCTTAATTTAAAATTATATGACGTCACCCAGTCCTTCATGACGTCACAGCCTCGGGTAACGCCGGGCAACGCCGGCTATTTCAGCTATATATTATAAATAAAATAAAATTAAAAATATTTATGTTATATTTATATATGTTTTTTATTACATTAATAGATATATTAAAATTATTTGAAATTGTTTCTGTAGCTGGAAATTAATTTACTTCAAACCGTCGGTCGGTTCGGACCTGGCCACAGGTCAACTTATTTACTTTGGTTTTAGATTTATTTTTCAAAAGTCTAGATCCGGCTCTGACTATTAGAATTAGTTTATTTTGGATTCTAAAAATTCTTTCTGGTTGTTTACAACATAAAGTCAAAATATTATATTGATTATTTGCAATTTGATTTATACCGTTTATAACCAAAATATTAATTTGTTTTATTAATATTATTTATTTTTTTTATTTATTATCGAACTGATTGAATTATTTAAGTTATAATGACATTTTTATGATCTTATTTACATACTCTATATATATATGTATATACGTATAATTACTTGTATTCGAATATTTACAATTTGTAAAAATAAATTTTCCAAATTAAATTATAGAAAAATTAAATAAAAACAAATGCAGGTAATTGTTTCTTTAAAATTAAAAAAAAATCAAAATAATATCAAAATTCAAAAATAATTTTTCAATTTCAAAATTATCATCATCTATATATATAACCCTAATACTTATTAATTCTAAATTCAAGTAATTATCCCCTATTATATGGTACTGGAATTAAAGAAACATTTTTGATCACAAGTGAAGCAATTAAAAATTATAGAAAAGAGATAAGGTCAGAAAAATATTGTTTTTTACCGACCGACGATAGTAAGGGAGGTATTGTTTTCACCCCAAATTTCAAATGTGGAGATTTTTACATATCTCCACGAATCATGCATTTTCTTAACAGAAAAAAGTATTTTTAGCATGATGTCTGTCCGTCCGTCTGTCCGTCCGTCTGTCCGTCCGTCTGTCCGTCCGTATAGATGTGTACAGCCTGAACGGCTTAGCGGATTTTGATGAAATTTGGTATATTTACTTAATGCATCAGTGGGATGAATTGATCAACTTTTGGTGCAAATCTGGAACCCAGAAGTGGTAGTATTAGCGATCGACGATAAGAAGGGAAGGGTTATATTCGCACCAAATTTCACATAAGGAGATTTGTTTACATATCACCACGAATGTATTGGTTTTATCCTCGGGAAAAATCATCTTCATTATGTTTTTCTTAATTTAAAATTATATGACGTCACCCAGCCCTTCATGACGTCACAGCCTCGGGTAACGCCGGCAACGCCGGCTACTTCAGCTATATATTATAAATAAAATAAAATTAAAAATATTTATGTTATATCCATATCTGTTTTTTATTACATTAATAGATATATGAAAATTATTTGAAATTGTTTCTGTAGCTGGAAATTAATTTATTTCAAACCGTCGGTCGGTTCGGACCTGGCCACAGGTCAACTTATTTTTGTTTTGTTTTAAAAAAACAATTATGAAGAATAAAAACGATTTTTATAATTTTTAAAATATGAACTTGCTTCTACGAGTTAAAAGCCCAAAATAAAGTACAAAAAATTATCTTTATATCGGTTCATTCACTGTATTTTGTCTTAATACTGAAGCTGAATAATAGAAGGATGTAAGAAGAGAAATAAAAATTTTATTTTCATCTGTAAGATTAACTGTTGGTTAAAAACAAGCAATAGCTACGAGACATATCATATAATTATTATACAATATTCAACATTCCCTTGGGATCTTATTTTTCTTTGTATATAAAGATCATAATATAAATATATAATAAAATAATGTAGTAGAGTATGTGATACGTATAACATATGAGTTATTTTTGTAAATTAAACATATATTTTACAAAAATATAGTAATTAAGGTTATTTAGATAAAGAAGATCAAAAAACAAGTATTCATAAGTATAATCAATTAACCCCAAAAGAGAAAGTTAATTAAATTGTATAATAAAATCATTTCTTTTTATCTCAATTTTTTTTAAATTTCATGATCTTAAAAAAATTGATTAATAAAAAGGAAAGGAAATAATCTTTTATCTAAATAAATGACCATCTTTCAATTACTAGTCATTTAATCAAATATTTCATATATATATTATTATATATATATATTTGTATTTTTGATATATTAAACCGCTCTAAGGATTTTTTGAAATTCACACCATAGATAATTTTTATAAAGAAAAATCAATCTGTATTGGTTTCAGCCTCGGAATAAATCATCTTCATTAGTTTTTTTCTCAATTTAAATATATATGACGTCAGCAACTCCGTCAGCGGAGGGGAATCAGAAGACGAAGCTCACAAGAATTTAGACTTTTAATTGTAATTAAATAATAATAGTTATGTAATGTATTTTAGCCTTTGACGCAATGCCTCCATTGTATATTCACTGGCCAAGCCAATGTAATAATAATAAATAAATAAATAAATAAATAACTATATTTTATTTCCTTCCAAATATGATTTACAATGATAAAGAAAAAAAATGATAATTTATTCAAATTATTTTATTATTGAGTATAGATATTAAATATTTAATATATTTACATTCACCTGTTATATTTTTCACAATAAAAAAGTCAAATATAATTATATTTGGTAAGTTAAAAAAATAATAATGACAAAATTATATATTTATAATATGTATGATATTTTTTGTGTTTTAATTTTAAATTGAATAATTTTACAATTACAAGCCTATATATATAATTAATAATTGATTCTACCTAAATTATAAAAACTTTAAAAAGATATAAAAGAGACTACATTATAATTATATTGAATATTTAAATAAGAAAATAAAAAGTTAAGAAAATAATCGCGATATTCGATCATTTTTTTAAAATATTAATTAAATAAAGAAAAAAAACAATTGAATATTAAAATAGGGCCTCCTCCTTTCCCCATAAATTAGCCCTACCAAGCCTCGCCTTACGGAATTTGGAAAAAGTAATGAAAAAGTAAGTTCGCCTTAATAAAAAAAAAAAAAATAAAAAAAAAAAAAAAAAAAAAAAATTAAAAAAAAAAAATAAGACGTTTGGTCTTTAAGTCTTTTTGAATCAGCTGAGAGTACCTTTGATTTTTTTGGATTTCGAAATGAAACCGCTACATTCGGTGCAACCTGAAATAGATCATATCTACCCAAGGCAGTGGATTATCAACCACTGTGCCGCGGCACTTTAGTGTGCCGCGAGATTACGAGGCTCTTAAACTTTTTTTTCTAAATTTTTTCAATTTCGTTCTTAAAAAAAAGGTTAGCCATTTTTGGGACCACTTTTTTCAATATGGTAAACTTTTACACTTATCTTTTTCTTTGCGTGCCGCCAAATTTTTAAATCGTTAAAAGTGTGCCGCGGTAAAAAAAGGTTGAGAATCACTGACCTAAGGGGTACATGGTCTCCACCAATATGGATGGATCACCCATATCACCCATATATAATCGAAAAATTCCTACACTCAAAAGATAATCAACAATTTGTTCCTGTTCAGGCTATTCCCATTTAGGAACTGTGCTGAATTACGTTCAGAATATTCGTTCATTCGATCCACATCAACTACACTCTCAGCAAAACAAAAAGGCAGAATTCAGACCAGGCATGGCACTTTTTTATCCAACTACCCACACATTTTTATTTATTAGTTCTAATCTAATCTATGAATTAGTAAGTTGAGAACATGCATCCCTCGATGGAAGTAGGAGGCAACCTGCTGAAAATTTCTAATAACAAAATAATCCACATATTAGCCCCCCTCTCCCGTCTAACGTATCGAAACATACCAATTCTAAAAAATACCTTTCTTTCTTCTACCTCCTCTATCAATGCTCGTTCTTGACAGATGTACTCTGAAATTCCCTAATCTCAATAAATTCGTCATATAATTTATTACATTTCTCTATTATCTCCTAATGAATATTATCAAAACAAAAAAAAAAAATTCAATTCAATTATAGTTTCTACTATGAATGTATAATTTACTTGAAATTTTAAATTTACATTTGGAAATTTGAACAAATTTTAAAATGTGCCATGCTAAATAAAAAACGATGATTACTTACATTTGGTGAGCTGTATTATGTAGATCATTTTAACATCATCAGGGATGAAGAAGATAATCAAGAATTCAAATCAACATCCAGAATCAGGAACGAAGATTGAGACATGAAATAGAAGTACAAATAACAAATTAAATTAAAAATTAAATTAATAATAAATAAATTTAAATTAAGTTAAAAATCAAATTAATAATAAATAAACTTAAATTAAATTAAAAATCAAATTAATAATAAATACTGACCTCGGAGTTAATAAAGGGTTGATATATCTCGGAGATTAGACTCGAAGACCAACTCAAAGACTTGATATGATGTTCCATCTCTCTTTCCTAGAAAAGTAAAAAATTAAGTAGGTAAGATTAGATATTTTTATCAGGGAAATGTGAAAAAAGATATAAAATCAAATAAATAACATTTCTATGATTCAAAATGTGTATAGATTTATAAAAATATTTTCTTATTTCTGTGATATTAAAATATTAAAATTCTTTAAATTTATAAAATATTATTATGATATAACTATAATTTAATGCCTTTAACTTATAAAAGAGGGTTGGGTCTTACATTTGATTGAAGTTTTGCAGTTCGACATGTTATTTGGAAGATATCGATATGTTTAGCTGATTTCTCTGTGTTCATTGCACTTAACACACGTAAATCAGATAATAAATTAAAAAACATGCATAAGAATAAAACATTACTAAGTCGTTTGATTGTTCTCGCAAGAGTTAAAGGCAAAATATATTTCCATCCTAAATAAATAATAATCAGGGTCAATAATCTCTTCCTATAAAAAAATATCTTTTTTACTAATCGGATTATCTTTTTTTTAAAAAGAAAATAATAAAGAATCTAAATATATTATATAAAAAATACCACACACATTTAATTTTACTTGTTAGTATTATTTTTAAAAAGAGATAACACAATATTGGAAAAAACTAAAATATCATTTATTAATTTATGAGTTTTTTCTTATAAATAACTAAATTTATCTAAAAGAACCTTATCTTTAGTTAGAATAGAAGCAAAACAATACCTCCCTTACTATCGTCGGTCGGTAAAAATAGTATAAAGATATCAAGGTTGAAATTGAATACAATATTATATATACTTATTATATTTAAAAATTATTTTCATATAAATATTTCTTAATTAAACATGTTTTTATCATATTTATTTTATATGTAAATAATAAATAAGTAAAATGTATTATGCTCTATTTTCATTTATAAAATAAATTTATCTAATCTCTTCTTCTTTAGCCTTATTTCCCACGGGGTGTGGGGTCGGCTCTTCTCGTTAATTGGCGCCAACTAAATCTGTTGTTGACGTCGTCTGTAGAGAGACCAGATGCCATTAGATCTCCCGTTATACGGCAGGACCAGCTGGTTTTTTAGGCCTCCCAAGCGGTCTTTGGTACTCAACCTTCGATGACGGTGATGATAAAAATAAATAAAATAAATTTATCTAATAATATAATATAATATTATAGGTGCAAATAATAATAATAAAAAATAATAATAATAACTCTAATCTTTGTTAGTGTGTTGATTATTACCGTTTTACATTCAACAATATTGTTTAGATTTATCCTGGACATTGTATCAAATTCTTTTAAATCCATTTTTACTTTCCCGCATACTTCGTATAAGGGAAGTATTGGAATCGTCAAAAATTTCGACTTCGAGATTTTGATAGATCTTGACGTTTTAGACCTCCCTGAGTCGGAAAATACCATTTTTGGAATTATGTCTGTGTGTATGTATGTATGTATGTATGTATGTATGTATGTATGTATGTAATGTCTGTAAGCAAATTTACTCAAAAACTAATCAAGCTAGGACTTCGAAATTTGGTACACCGATATTATTCACAGTTTGTAGATTTCTATCAAAATTTCGTCAAAATCGGTTAACCGGAAGTGGTGCTTTACCTACACCGGTTGCGTTTACCTTTCAAGTAAAGTACCAGTTTGCTTCGAGATATTTGCTTCATATTTTGTATATAGATTTACAAATATGAAAAAAATTGAGATACCAAATTTCATCATGATCTGACTACCGGAAGTGACATTTTACCTATACAAGTAGCGTTTCTTTTTTACCGACCGACGATAGTAAGGGAGGTATTGTTTTCACACCAAATTTCACCTATGGATATTTTTAGGTACATATCTCCACGAATCATGCATTTTCTTAACAGAAAAAAGTATTTTTAGCATGATGTCTGTCCGTCCGTCCGCTGTGTGTCCGTAGAGATGTGTACAGCCTGAACGGCTCAACGGATTTTGATGAAATTTGGTATATTTACTTAATACATCAGTAGGATGAATGGATCAACTTTTGGTGCAAATCCGAAAACCGGAAATGCTAGTATTGCCGATCGAAGAGAGGAAGTGAAGGGTTATTTTCATATCAAATTTCACGTGAAGGCATATCTCCACGTGTTATGCACTTTGTATTGGTTTTATCCTCGAGAAAAATCATCTTCATTAGTTTTTTCTTAATTTAAAATTATATGACGTCACCCCGCACTTCATGACGTCACAGCCAGCCCTTATATATTATAAACTAAATAAAATTAAAAATATTTATATTATATCCATATCTGTTTTTTTTACATTTAAAATATCAGTTAACCGGAAGTAGCACTTTATTACATTCTAAATATTCATTCACAACTCTTTATACCTATTTATATGCGGGAAAGTCTAGGGGAGGACACTCCCGCTTATTATATTCTATCATTGTAACATAAAAATTATCATCATAACGTTTCAATGCTTCATATATTAATAAACCCTTCTCAATGGATCAATTAATTTTTTACAAGTTCTGGAATATTAATTTTTTCAATAAAACTGGATTTCGAATAAATTTATATTTCGATTTTCAATTATTAAACTAGAATTATAATTCTATTAATAATATGCAATCTATGAGCAATAAACATTAAAAAGTTAAATTATAAATTAAAAAAATATAAATATAAAAATTTTTTTATAAAATATCGTTTTTCGCATGGACTAAAAAGAATAAAATAATGACGGTCATTAATCATCATTTAATATTTATTTGTCCTACAAGGATAGTCTCCTTGTCAATAGTTATCCATCAGATGGCGTGAATGAAAATTCAAATACTAGACAATTAATCGGTAATTAAAATACAATTAATTAATTATAATTCAATTATATTTATTCCATATCTTCTAGGGATTCATTGAAATATCTGTAAAAATTTTCAAAAGTCTGTCTCAATTTAAAGTTGATGAAAAATCGATTTCAATTTGTCATAAGAGCGAAAAGACAGACAGACAGACATGAAGGGAGGTTGATAAAAAGGTTATAATAATTTATAAGAATACAAATATGTATATTAAGTTTCCTTTGTTTAACAAAACATAACTCTTGTATGAAATTTTCGTGTGGAATATTAATTTTTAATTTGAATAAATATAAAGAAATTAGCAGCTAAAGTTAATTAATTAATTGCTTATAAAAGCATATGGTGACAGCACTTTAAGAGACAGATATTGTTGTGAGTTTCAAAAGTTTAAACGGTGATTTTGACATGGAAGACATAGAACATTATGGAAGGTCCATTGTGGATGTAATTCGTGGCTAATGCATGAAGATTTTAGATCTACACTAGAAGAGAATCAACTAGCAATTTCATATTGTTTAAAATTAGTAAATTCTTAATTTTAGATAGAAAACGTATTAGTACTGCTATTTAATATATTATATATCTAGAATCAAATTTAAATAATCAATGATAGAAGGCACTACATCATTTTGTTTGATAACTTGAGGTCATTTTGAAGAAAATTTTATAATTATGTGATTGAAGTAGTTTTCTATGAGTAAAAATGATTTTTGAAAAACACTCAGAGCATTTTTTTAACTTTACCAATTATTATTCTCACCCCTTCTCTCACTCAATATATATATATATATATATATATATATATATAAATTACACTTCTGTTATACTTCATATACTAGTTATAATTCAAAACTGCAATTAACTAATCATGCTATTATGTAAAATAAAGTAAAAAAAAGTAAAGAAAATACATAACTTGTGATAATGAAAGTTATTGATACATCTTAATATGATTATTAACATATAAATATTTAAAAAAAAATCATATAGAATTTAAAATAAAAGTTAAAAAAAAGAGATTGGTTAAAAAGAGAATACTTTTTTTTTTTTTTTTTTTTTTTTGTCTATTTAAATCTGAGCCGAGTCTCTTTGAATAGAACAAGTATGGCCTCAGAATTGCATCGATTTCAACTTGGCTTAAAATAAGCTCTCGTTATTTTTAATTAAGCGTTCCTTTCCCAGCGGGAGAAACTCAGGAAACCGTTCCAATTAGTACTAATTATATTTTTCCTATGCAAATGCTTATTTACATATGTAAATGGTCACTCACAATCTCTTCAATCGGTTGATATTTTTGTGATAAATGATATGAAAATGACAATGCTATCTTATTTGTACATTAAATTATTCGTATTATTATTATTATTATTATTACTATTATTATTATTCGAAATTATTATGAAAGAGTGGTAAATTGCCCTTTAAAAGTTGATGGAATATTATTCTTAGTCCATTAAAAAAGTAATTTTTTAGCAATAAAATATCTCTTTAGACAAAAAAAAAATGTAGGTAATTTTATACGTTTTTCTAAATCTCATGACAGAATAAAAAAGAACATCTTTATAAAAGAATTGTAAATTTAAAACCCACCTATTAAATATTGCATTTAGGTAACTTTATATAATTATTTTTTTAATGATCTAAAAAGATTTAGGATAATAGGATTTATTCACATTTATTTCTGACAATGCACTTGTATGTAGAATGGTCGTTGAATGGTTGCATGCATCTGATCAAAGATAAATCCCATTAAGTCCTAGATCAGGGATGAGCAACCCGCGGCCCTCGGGCCGCATGCGGCCCTTTAAATGTTTTTCTGCGGCCCGCCGAGCATTTCTAAAATAGAATTTTATTATTCGTCTCGATTATTTATAAACAATATTATAATGTTTATTAGTATATATATAAAGCTTTGTAAATTATTAGTAAGTGCGGCCCGCCACAAAATTTTAAAATTTAAATTGGCCCGTGGGTTAAAAAGGTTGCTCACCCCTGTCCTAGATTGTACTGATTACTTTCAGTTAAGAGTGTTATATTTAACTAGTGACATCTATGAGAGTTTGGAAGAATGAGAGAAAGAAAGAAACAACAATTTTGATAAAGAGTCCGTTACATTATTTAATACAGTTACCTCTTTTAAAATAGAAACTCTTTACACATCAACTGACGATTATTTTCTTCTTCATCTTCTACGATGGCTCTACAGTTTAAATCGAGTCATGGCGCTATACTTTGCCTCCATCCACTCCGGTCTCCATCGCTCTTCTCCGGTTTCCGATAATTTTAATTGATTATATATAAATATATATATATATAATCAAAAAGATATAAGAAATAATTTGCTCCTCCCTCCATTCAATAATAAGGAACAGAGAATCAGAAATTGGGATCGATGTTATTTAACCTCATTTCTGATTACTTTTTTATTTTATCCTTCTTATAAATAAGATCTATTTAATTAACTCAGATATTTTTTAAATAGTCTTCTATTGTTTCTTCTCAATTTTCCTCTTCCTGCCATTTCAATTGATAAATCTTTTTTATCCTCAAAAGATTCAATCACTGATATAAAAGACTCTCAGACGATAAAATGGAACTCGTTTTTTAACCAATTTACTCATTAAAAAAAAAAACATACAAAAATTTTTGGCAAAAATATGATATTTATTATCCATTATTTATTATATTTATTTATCCATGTCGTTTCGAAATGTAATAGGATCATCAAAATTCGCAATGATACAATCGCTATCAAATGAAAATAAATTGTGATTTAAGCTTTAATGCGGCAAGTGTTGAGGACATGCCATTTCAAATCATCTCAACTCGCCCCTATGGAACACAACATTTTCTCACCCATACATATAAAAAGTCCCTAAGCACGCAGCAACGCTTGCAAAAATATCATATTGTCATTATTAGACGGGAATTTCCATGACTAACGCGGGTTTCATTTGGACATTATTGAAATTCCGAACCAATGGTCGCAATATATGCATAAATGTAGGGATGCAATTGGAGTGCGATGTGGACGGTTAAAGCAGTTGATAGAAATAGTAGCATTAGCAAGTTGAAGATCACCAACACTGAACACACAGCAGCTGGGATCGAATAAATTCACTTCCAACATATAATCACGGAGATTACCACTTCTAAATTATTTCCAAACTTTTATAATTAAAATATTAATAATATTACAAATAACAGAATGAAGGTTTTATGCATATCCATGATAATAGCAATTGAACTCTCTTTCTCTCTTTTCCCTTTCTCTCACACTCTTATCCCACAATTCTATTTTGAATAAAATATATCTTATTGATTTTTAGAACTTCGTTTCTTTTAAAGATATATCATTAAACTTATTGAGTTGTACTGAATAAAATTATTTGAAAGAGTTAGAAATAATTAATTAAAATCAAATCTTTTGTTGTTGGCTGCAACATTCACGTTCCTCCAACCATCCCTATCCAGAGCCACATCTTAATTCTATCATATTTAATTTTTTATTACATACCGAAAAGAAAATGTTAGTATTTTCTGATGAAATTAAAATAGTAGTAGCAAATATTAAATTGTGAGGATTCACTCGAATACACGTTGACTTTGATAATATGTATATCATTTTCAACACTTAAGCCTGAAATATTTGACTTTATTTCAACAGAAAGTATTCATATTTATTGAATACATAGGAATCTATATAAATATTAAATTTTTTTTTATGTAAAACAATAAATTCTAAGGTTTAAAATATTTTAGAAAATTTCACTCCTGTTTCCTTTCCAGATTTGAAATTTTAAAGTTTAAAGTTTTAAGTGTAATGGTCTTGTATTGAAAGTTAAATATATGAAAATTCCAAAATATATTAATTAAGATATTTAAGATTAAGACATTTATGAGCCAAGTTGGATAGATTGTAATAAAGCACATGTGTCATATTAATGGTTTACGTTAAAAACAAATACTGCTATTTTTGTTGGATGATCCAGATCATTCATATATGATATTTTGTAAAATTAATGATCTTTTGAAAAAGTGAAGGAATTAGTTTGCAGAAAATTAAATATTTTATTAAAATTTAATGAGAAAAACTACACAAATATTTTCCCTAAAACACAAAGCATCTTAAATATGTTAAGAAATACATATACATTATCTTTTTAAACAATTAGTCGGCATACACTACATCATTCAAACGATTAATATATGTAAGTCAATGATTATTGGATTTCCTTTTATTGTATATAACAGATCATTTAATAAATTCCTAAAATAAGTAAGAAAAAAATTTTTTTTTTGTCAAAATTCGATTTTATTATTCGATATAGCGATATTTCAACAATCTGGTACGATTTTTACAGTGCTATTTGCCTTTTGCTTTAAAATAGATCTCAGTTTCAGCGATTTCTTTATCGGAGTTAAATTTCCAGTGATCATTCTTTTAAGATCTAAAAAAAGAAAATAGTCACTGGAGAACAGGTCTGGAGAGTAAGGTGAATGGGAAACCAATTGATTCAATTTCATTGTTTTGAAAATATAATATAATATAAATCATAAATAATAAACTAGAAATGGTATATCTCACAAACGTATCGTCTGTTTGCAATCAAATTTTGACACATTATCTGAAAAATGGTTAATTTGAATTATTGAATTATCTATTGGAAATTATTTTTAATTAATAAAGATATTTTCGTCATTTGAATATTTGATATTTGTTATAAAGTTTCTTTGAGTTTAATCTGAATTTATTTGACATTTGACAGTTGTCTTTAACTAAGAGTATGTTTACCAAACAAACCTAAATGTATATATGCATTCCTATTTATTTGGTGATTAATCTCATTAATACTTCAATAGAAAGAAATTCAAATTCTAATATTCTAATATAATTTTCATTTCCCAATATTAATGGTAATCAAATGAGAACGAGTGATTAAAATACCAATCCAACTGTATTTCGCTCATTATCGCAATTTAATCAATGTTAGTCAAGACAAATTGACTGCCATTAGAGTAAACTGTTATTTGCATATGTATAGTAATAATAAGCTATGGCTTTATTGTGCTGGCGATATAGATGCTTACAGGAAAATGCGGAGAGGTGTTTTAGCTTAACCCATAAACGAGAACAGAGTAACCCATGCTAATTCGCTTTTGTACGAAATCCTCATTCCCTTTGGCCCTTGTTAATTAGGTAAATGCAATTAACAAGCGAATCAATGGAAGAGGTTTGATTGATCTCCTTGATAAACTCTTTTATGAAAAATCTTATGTATATATTAATATATTATAGATATATAGGCATTGGATTTATGTTTCAAATTAGTGATTTGGACTTAACATTCAAATCATGTCTTAGCAAATTTTACTTTCATTTAATTCATATATATTCATATAATAATCTATATATATAAAGGAGAGTGTTTGTTTGTATGTATGTAATTTGTTTACTTCTTTGCTGTCATAGAAACAAAATAAGTTGACCTGTGGCCAGGTCCGAACCGACCGACGGTTTGAAGTAAATTAATTTCCAGCTACAGAAATAATTTCAAATAATTTTAATCTTTCTATTAATGCAATAAAAAACAGATATGGATAGAACATAAATATTTTTAATTTTATTTTATTTATAATATATATGTAAGACCAGGCTGTGACGTCATGAATGGCTGGATGGCGTCATATAATTTTAAATTAAGAAAAAAACTAATAAAGATGATTTTTCTCGAAGATAAAACCAATACAAAGTGAATGTATAGGGTTTCGAAATAAAACGCTATGTCGAGATAGAAATAGATTTATTTATCGCAAATTGTAATGGCACGTGAGCAAGTCGAACTGCACAGTTGAATGATCTCGTGACGACGAGATCTCTTGCCTAAGTCCCGCGCGAAGCTGGCACACAAAACATTTTTGGAAAGTCGCGTGAGTCGTCATATGTGGTCTATGTCGTGTGTGTTTTGTGCTTGCTGCCACACCAGCCCCCCGCGGAGAAAGAAGGGTCAGTAGGCCCTTCTAGGCCTTGTATGTTGTCGTGGGTTTCACACGCCGTCCACTGCGTGTGACGTAGTCTGTCGTCGGTGTCGTTGTCCTGGTGGTGTCGGTGGTCGATACGTATGCCGGTTTCAGTCTGTCTATGGAGACGCGCGTGTCCGAGCCTTGGACTCGGATTACGAACGTCTTCTCATCGCGTTTGATCACTTGGTGGGGGCCGGTGTAAGGAGGCTGCAGCGGCGCGCGAATCTTGTCGTCTCTTAGGAATACGTGGGTGCAGGTTGCCAGGTCTTTGAATACAAAGACGGTTGGCTTTCTGTGGCTCGATGCTGGAGAGGGGCGTAGACGACGCATCTGCTGTTGTAGCCGTTCGATGAAGTCGGCGTGGGATATCGTCTGCGCGTTCGTGGGTGGAGGGATGAGCATCTCACCGGGTAGGCGTAGCGGTTCGCCGTACACCAATTCGGCGGAGGTGGTCTTGAGGTCCTCCTTGAAGGCGCTGCGTATGCCGAGGAGGGCAACGGGCAGCGACTCCAGCCATGTGGTGCCGGGGTGGCACATGAAGGCGGCCTTGAGTTGCCGGTGTAGTCGCTCGACCATCCCGTTGGCGCAGGGGTGGTAGCCGGTGGTGCGCGACCTGCTGAAGCCGGTGCGGTTACCCAAAGCCTGGAAGAGCTGGCTCTCGAACTGGCGCCCCTGGTCGGTCGTGATGGTCTCGGGGACTCCGAACCGGGCGATCCAGCCGGCGAAGAGGGTAGTTGCGACTCTGTCGGCCGTGATGTTCTCGATGGGCCAGGCTTCCGGCCATCGTGAGAATCGGTCGATGGCTGTCAGGCAGTAACGATATGGGCCCGCGGTTGGTAGGGGGCCGATGATGTCAATGTGAATGTGCCTGAAGCGCTGGGTCGGGATCTCGAACGTGCTCGGTGGTGATGTGGTGTGCCGGCTCACCTTTGATCGTTGGCAGGGTAGGCATGTGCGTGTCCAGGTGTTACAGTCACGGCGCATGCCTGGCCAAACGAATCGTTCGGCGATGAGGCGCGTCGTCGCTCGTGTTCCTGGGTGGCTGAGGCCATGTAGGCTGTCGAATATCTGGCGTCTATAGCTGGCTGGGACGAAGGGTCTTGTCCGTGTCGTCGATGTGTCGCAGTAGAGGGTAACGTCAAGGCCGGGTGGCGTGATGTTCGTCAGTCGTAGGGAGGTCTCGCCGTTCAGGAGTCCTTGTAACTCCGTGTCGTTCGTCTGTGCTTGTGCTAGGTCGGCTAGGCTGGTGGTCGTTAGCTCGATGGTCTCGATTCGTGACAGAGCGTCGGCGACGACGTTATCGGCGCCGCTGACGTGCTCGATATCGGTGGTAAATTGTGCCACGAATGAGAGTTGGTTCAGTTGGACTGGCGGTAGGCGCTCGCGGTGCTCGGTGAACGCGGACGTGAGCGGCTTGTGGTCGGTGTATATCGTGCAGTGTTGCGCCTCGAGTATGTGGCGGAAGTGCTGCACGGCTTCGTAGACGGCAAGGAGTTCACGGTAGTAGGCGGGCCATCCAACGTGCTTGTCCGTGAGCTTCTTGGAAAAGAAAGCTAACGGTTGCCAACTGTCGCCGATACGTTGCTGTAGACTGGCGCCGATGGATGTCGCGGAGGCGTCGGTGAAGAGGCCGAGTCGTGCGTCCGGGGCGGGGTGCGCTAGCATGGTTGCCGTCGACAGGGCCTCTTTACAAGCCTCGAACGCTTGAGTGAGCGCTGGCGACCAGGGGATTGGCTGAGAGCTTCGTAGCTTCGTCAAGGCGTCGTGGAGTGGTGCTTGGTGCGTGGCGGCGGAGGGGATGAAACGTCGATAGAAGTTTATGACTCCTAGGAAGCGGCGGCGGTCTTTAGCTGTTTTGGGTGGGGGGTAGCCTTGTAGGGCGGCGATACGGTCGGGAAGGGGGCGTGTCCCCTCGGCGCTAACCTCGTAGCCCAAGAATGTTACTTTGTCGGCGCCCAGGACGCTTTTGGGGGCGTTCACGATGATCCCGTGGTCGGACAGGCGTTGGAAAAGGGCGCGGAGGTGTTGCTTGTGCTCCTCTTCGGTGCGCGAGCATACAAGGATGTCATCGACGTAGGCGTAGGCGAACTCGAGTCCATTGATGACCTCGTCGATGAACCTTTGGAACGTCTGTCCGGCGTTTCGGAGGCCGAACGACATGTATGGGAATTCATACATGCCGAACGGGGTCGTGATAGCCGTTTTAGGTACGTCGGCGGGATTCACTGGGATCTGTGTGTAAGCCTTCACCAAGTCAATGACTGAGAAGACTTTACAGTCCCTGATGTTCTGGTTGAAGTCATGAATGTGCCGCACCGGGTACCTGTCGGGGATCGTCCGTGCGTTGAGGGCCCTGTAGTCTCCACAGGGGCGCCAGTCATCGTTCTTTTTAGGGACCATCAGCAACGGCGAGGCCCAGGGGCTCTCGGATCGGCGTGCGATTCCGTCGCGCACCATCTCGTCGAAGATGGTTTTGGCAATGCGTAGTCGGTCCGGGGCGAGGCGACGTGGTCGACATGACGTTGGTGGTCCGGGCGTGGTCCGTATGTGGTGGACGGTTGTGTGTAGGGGCCCACGTTGTACGCCATCCGGTCGGGTTGCGAGTGGGTACTCGGCCAGGATGTCAAAGTATACGGACTCACCCGGGATCATCGTCTTGACGCTTGCTTGGCGCACTTTATTACTGGAGCCTGTGATGGAGAGGCCAGTGTCGCCGTCGATTAGCAGACTACGTCGGCAGTCTGGTAGCAGTCGGAAGTGCGCCAGGAAGTCCGAGCCGAGGATGGGGGTGGACACGTCGGCGACGACGAAGTTCCACTTGTATTTGTGGCGTAGGCCCAGGTCCAAGTGTAGCTGGATGTTGCCGTATGTTTTGATGGTGGTGTTGTTCGCGGCGCTGAGTTCATACGTCGTCGCTGAACGGGGTCCGCAGACGCGGGAGCGGGGCCAGCAGGAAAGGTCGGACCCGGTGTCGACCAGGAAGCGTGTGCCCGTGTCGCGTGTACTGATGATCAGGCGGTGGGTGTTGGTAGTACCAGCGGCTGCCGCCTTCAGGCGCTGGTGTCGGTGTTTTTTGGCGTGAAGGATCAGGGTGGCCTACACTTTCGGGCTTCGGCCCCGAAGCGAGCGTGGTAGTAACACTGGCTGTTCGGGGGGGCGGCTGGTTGCTGTTGGCCCGAAGCTCGTGGCCTTGAGGGTGCCGGCCTGGACAGATTTGCCGCGAGCTGCTGGATTTGTCGCTCCAAGTCCGTTAAGCGTTCGCTCAGCGAGCGGGCTTCGGCGACCTGTTGTTGATGCGCGACGTTAGTTGTTGTGCGCTCATGCGCACTACAGGCTGCGTCAGCGAGCTGCGCAGTCGTTTCGAGCGGCAGCTGGGGCTGTCCCCCGATTATGGCCTGCGTGATGGTGGGTAGGCGTTGCAACCAGAGGGAGCGCGTGAGGTCCTCGGGGACGGCGTTGGCCTTGGCCAGTGTGAGCATCTCTCGGAGAAGCTCCGACGGCTTCCGATCTCCAAGGGGCGCTTCCTCTAGCAGTTGTTTCAGCTGCTGTTGTTTGGTCGGAGCGAGGCGGCTGATGAGGCCTTCCTTCAATTTGGCGTATTTGCCGTTGTTGAGGGGGTCCTCGATGATGTCCTCCACTAGGGCGGCTTCGCTGGCTTCAAGACGAGACAAGATGTGGTAGTACCTTGTCTCGTCCTGGGTTATGCCCGCAAGGGTGAACTGAGCCTCTGCGACGGCGAACCATGCTCCGGGCCGTTCGTGCCAAAATGGCGGGAGTTTGACCGCCGTGTGTTGGATCGCTGGCGTACTCATTTCGGGGTCACCAATATAGGGTTTCGAAATAAAACGCTATGTCGAGATAGAAATAGATTTATTTATCGCAAATTGTAATGGCACGTGAGCAAGTCGAACTGCACAGTTGAATGATCTCGTGACGACGAGATCTCTTGCCTAAGTCCCGCGCGAAGCTGGCACACAAAACATTTTTGGAAAGTCGCGTGAGTCGTCATATGTGGTCTATGTCGTGTGTGTTTTGTGCTTGCTGCCACAAATGATTCGTGATAATATGTAAAAAATCTCCTCATGTGAAATTTGGTGTGAAAATAACCCTTTCCTTCCTATCGTCGATCGCTAATACTACCACTTCCGGTTTTCGGATTTGCACCAAAAGTTGATCAATTCATCCCACTGATTCATTAAGTAAATATACCAAATTACATCAAAATCCGTTGAGCCGTTCAGGCTGTACACATCTATACAGACGGACGGACGGACGGACGGACGGACAGACATCATGCTAAAAATACTTTTTTCTGTTTAGAAAATGCATGATTCGTGGAGATATGTAAAAATCTCCACATGTGAAATTTGGTGTGAAAACAATACCTCCCTTACTATCGTCGGTCGGTAAAAAAAGAAATTTCTTACTTAACCGACACTTATGTATCCACGTAATGTATGATGGAATTGAGGCAGGAAATAAGATGGGGATTGAAATTAATAGGGATAAAACAAAATATTTAGTAAGAGAGAAAAACATTATTAACACACAATGTCTTAACATACAAAATGTAGAATTTGAAAATGCAGAAAAATTTAAATACTTAGATTCTATAATTACAAAGGATAATAATATTGGATAAGAATTTAAATCGAGGTCGCAATCGGGTAACGTCTGTTATCATACAGTAAAGAGCAGTGGCGCAACCAGGATTTGATCCTGGGGGGGGTTTTGACTAGCCGCTCCACCATCCTATGGCGCGCCCCCCCCCCCCCCGGGCTCTCTCAAAGACAAATTTTCATTAAGATTTTTTTTTATATTAAATATTTAAAAAAGTTTTGTAAATGAAACACTGATTTTACAAAATCTGGCAAAAAATTTAATTTTGTATTTTATTTACTCGTATTCTCAGTTTTAGAAAGAAAATATTTTTTTCCAGCTATAAGTAAATCATTTTAGCTTTCCTCATGGAATGATAGCTGTATAAGCTATCATACGATGGTCGGAAAATTTTGAAAATTTTTTCTCCGAGATTTTTCGAGATTTCCACTTTTCAGACGGTTCTGAATCCAAAACTGCAAAAAAAAAAAATTTTGAACCGGCCGGCCGTTCGTTACCGAGATTACGTCTAGACAAAATGAGATATTGTCTTGAAATTTGATATTTAGATGATTTTTTTTTGGCGAATGATGGGCGGGGATTGGATTGTTTTTGGACAAGATCGGACCTTAAGTAAAGTTAGTTTAATCCCTAATTTTTTTAAAGTATCAAAGCACATTTTATTGATTTTCTCAATAAATACCGATTTTTATGAGAATTATACTATCGTATTAAATTTATAGGAAATCGAATTTACTAAAAGTTTCATTATATTCATTTTTACCTAAACATAATAATAAAGGAGTTATTTATAAAAAAACTACTTTAAGATTTCGAAATCTTTTCGTCCGTCCGTAGTGGCAGGATATTTTGAAAAAAATCATGTAAAAATCCCTAAGAAAAAATCCCTAAATCAAAAATCCCTGGAAAAAAATCCCTAAATGCAAAAATCCCTAAGTAAAATATCTCTAAAAAAATAAATCCCTAAATAAAAAATTTCCCTAATTTTTTGTACTTATTTAATAATGAATGAAGAGACTTGAATAAGGTAGTTATACATCATTCTTGGTGTCATCACATCTGTTCCATCTGGTTTTTTAGCGTCCCATTTTTCATGGTTTGCCTTCATTATGATCAGAAGCTCATCATGCGAGTCGCGGAATCGTTTCCTTGGTGGATCAGACTTCTTACCACGAACATCACGACAGATTTCCAAAGAGATAAGGTTATGCGCAATATGGATTTGCTTAATCAGGTCCCATACTGATGTCTTGTAATCTCCTAAGCGTGAACGAAGAGCACTGTTGTAACCTTCCAATCAGGGCCGTCTTAAGGAATTCGGCGCCCATGGGCTACTAAAAATAATGCGCCTTTCTTCCTAAGAAAATACACAGAATGGCAAATTGGAGTCGGAAAAGTTATACAAAACAAAAGTGTCAGTACAAGAAAAAAACTATTTATTACTTTTATAATAAACTGTTATCTTTATTGTAACTTTTCTTTAAAGTCACTTATTTAAAAGATGGGTATTTAAAAGATGGTTTACCCAGATTTGAGGGGATTATCTCAATAATGACAGTTCCGATCAGTTTTTAGTCTAATCCTTAGAACTATTAACTTGATCGGAACTATTATATGATTGGTGGTCTTATATTAACTCCAGTGCGACTGAAACAAAAGTACGATCGGTAGGGTGTTACTCCTATTTCGCGTTGCCCTTCTCCATCTATCGTTTTTCAGCACATTTGAAAGAAATAAAAATCAGTTTAATATTTTAAGAAGTGTTTTAATTTAAAAATAAGTAAAAACTAATAAAATGAAAAATAAGTTTTTACTATATCGCAAATAAAAAATTGCCGCCTCAAAAGGCTTGCGCCCTGGGGCTATAGCCCATTTAGCCCTGTGGTTAGGGCGGCACTGCTTCCAATGAATTGTTTGTTCGAGGCAAACCCATCAAAGTGGCATCGTAGATGTTCCAATGTTCCAATGTCGAATTCGGGGTCATAAAAGCCAGCCAAAAATTGTTCACCTAGCCAAGTGCGCTCGAAGTAAGAAAAAAGATCACGAAGTTTTACCCTGTTGGTCGTCCAGCTAATGCTTGGGAGGCTACAATGACTTTTGATGGTGGTACCAAAACCAAAGCTGCAAGAGTTCGTAAATGAGTGGAGTTGTCAGGATTATCTATATCATTATAGAGCTTCAAAACTTCTGGCATTGACTTGATGTTTCTATAAATGCATTGAGCAAAATGAAAAAGACAACCTCTGATGATAGTAAATTTCATAAATTGCGTTATATATTCCCTGGTGAAATATACGGTGCAAATGGTGTATTTTGTATTTGGAATCATTAATCTATTAAAACGTATGCTAATAAACGAAATTTGAGTAAATTCCCTTTATTTAACATACGAATTTGACACCCCTATTTTTGGAAAAATCACGTGTGTGGCCCCTATGTATTTTTTGACCTATTTTTCCCTTCTTTCGGTCCAGGCCTGTTTACCTCCTTGGGAGGTCTTGTCTCAGGCAACTGGGTGTCATGCTCACCTTGTGATTTAATTTTCTTAATCACAATTAAAATTAATACAAAAATGAAAAATTTTGTTTTTAGTAATTTTTTCTTTTAGGGATTTTTTCAGTCAATGATATTTTTATTTAGGGATTTTCGGTCTTAGGGATTTTTCTTTTTAGGGATTTTTACCCGTTTCCACACATTTTGAAAAAAATAGTCTTCGCTTCACAATTTTTATGAAATTAGCAATTATTGTATTCTTAATAAAAAATATTTAGAATTTGAGTAATATTTTTATTTATTTTATATTTAAATAATAGTCAAATTGGAAAATTTCACAATCATCTAGTAATTTTATATTAAGTCTTTTGTTTTTCATGATTTAGGAGAAATAATAAAATAATTTTTTTATTTCTTATATTAAATTCTGCACGAAAAAATAAGCAATTTTTACTTTTGTTAAAATTTTTTTAAAATAAAATAAACTTACTTATTATACACTAAGTTATGGTTTAAGAATTTTTTTTTTTCAAATAAAAAGAAGGAAGAAAGATTATATTTTTTCTTTTCTATTTGTAATATAGTACATAATATACAGCAATTTTAATATTTTTTTCTCTCCTGGGGGGGGGGGGTTATAACCCCAAAACTAACCCCCCTGGTTGCGCCATTGGGAGAAATAATAAAATAATTTTTTATTTCTTATATTTAATTCTGTACGAAAAAATAAGCAATTTTTATTTTTGTTAAAATTTTTTTAAAATAAAATAAACTTACTTATTAAACACTAAGTTATACTGTAAGAATTTTTTTTTCTTTTCTATTTGTAATATAGTACATAATATACAGCAAGTTATATTTTTTTCTCTCCTGGGGGGGGGGTTTAACCCCCAAAACCCCCCCCCCTGGTTGCGCCACTGGTAAAGAGGCTTAACTCATCAAAACTTAACTTAACTTTTTTTTTTTAAAAGATATGATAATATCTTATCTTATTATGCTAGCTAAAATTGTATATATCTATCTATCTATCTATTTATCTATATTGGTTCTCAAAAACCGCTCTAACGATTTTTTTCAAATTCACACTAGATATAGTATTTATAAAGAAAAATTAAGTTTTATTGGTGATATCTCTTGAAACATTATTAATTTCTTAATTGAAAATTATATATGGAAAACGTCAAAATTGGCATCCATTTTTATTTGTATTAATATTTTTTTTTATTTAAAATATTTTAAAATTTATTATTTAATTTCGAAATAAAATTAAAAATATTTATTTTTAATAAAATATATATTAATCTCTCTCAAAAAAAAAAAATAAATAAAAAACATCAAATACTGCTAAGACAGTAAAAAAATGACAATTTTTTATCTAAATATATATAGAACAGAGGCTAGAGTGATGTTTTAACGAGTGGATTTCGTCGGTTCGAAACTCGCCGGGTGAATCGTTATTTAAAAATGAAAATAATGATTTTGTTATTTTTTTTTCTTTTTATCTATTGTTTACTTTTTAATAAATTACTATTTTATATGTATTTATTCATTGTTCTTTTATTAATTAAGTTTTAGATAGTTTTATAATTTTTAATATTTTTTCAATAAAATATTATTTAATATATTTATTAATATTATTTTATTTATTATTATTGAGTACCCGAAGTTCCATTCATTTTAATCAGATTGATGCAATGATGCAACAGTTAATAATTGTAATATTGTAATAAATTTCTATCTTGAAAATTGTTACATATTATTCAGGATATTTTAAAAACAATTTCTTTCTTTAATTAATTTTCATTTTTTCTATAAGTCAGATATATTTCCAAATATTAAATAATTTTTGAAGTGAAAACTTCTTTAGCGGCGTTGAGCACTTTTGCGGGATGGGGAAAAAGTATAGAACTCGCGTGATCGTGACCAACACCATGAAGCTAGCACATTACGTCTGCTTTCAAATTTCTTATAACAGAGCGCGAAATTTGAATTGTCATTAGAACTGTTTTATAAATTATCTCTAACATATAAATATATATTTATTATGTAAAGTTCATTTCATATATACATATATAATCAAAATTATACGAAATGAACTTCACATAATAAATATATATTTTATGTTAGAGATAAGAATTATAAAACAGTTCGTATTGCAATATTTTAAACAAAGTTGTGTATTTATATATATATAAATATAAGTTACAAATTTGTTTAAAATATATGTTTAAAATAATATATAAGTTATATATATATACATGCATATGAAATTCATCTTTCTCGTGAAATAGCGCGAATTTCGTCTGTTTTAAAATTTCTTACGCAGAAGTTTTCACTTCTGTCGGCCAGTCCCACGACTGCCAATTTTGCTTTTTTAATTCCGAAAAGCTGCAAAGCACGTTTTTTTGTCTTTAGTTTGTTTTATAACCACTTGGGGCGCTAAACAGTTTTTCAAAAAAACACTATAGAAAAAAAATATATGTACCTATATATTATATATTTATGTATTATTGAGGAGCACAAGTTCATTAATTTTAATCAGATTGATGCAAATGTGTAACATTTAATAATTGTAATAAATAATTAAAGAATTGTGTATCAATATTTTTTAAAGGGTAGAGCGAGAGCTCGGTGTCCCAGGTATTAATATTACCAGCCAAATCCAATAATAATGAATCATTTTTTTTAACTTAAGTACCGAGCCGAGGCTCGGGGTCCCGGTACTAATGTAATATACTGATTGCAACAAAATGGATGAAAACCTTTTACATACAGACATTCAACGAAATACTATGTATTACTTCGGGGTACAGGGGGCGGAGCCCCCGTCTAGGTGAGAAGAGCGCCGAAGGCAGTTAAATGTTAAATTATAATTATAATAGATTAATAATATGTCATTTAATCCAATTCAAATTGCAAGATAGTCGATTTTTTTTTTGTTTTAAAATCGAATACTAAGTTAATAATTTAATCATTAATAATACTAATTAAAGTTATCTCCTTTTAAAGTAGATTCTGAAAAAAAAGAATATAAAAAAATATTAAATAGACATATATTGTTTAAATGAAAAGTATAAATATATATCCTATAACATAACATTCAAGATTTCTCTTTTAAAATTTAGATATTAATTCGAAATGGGGATATGGATCTGTTGAAAAGACCCTCGACATGATTTTTGTTGTATTGTTTGAATTTAATCAAAACTTTTTAACTAAGGATTAATATTTGCCTAAAGACTGAATGGTATTAAAAAAAATTCCCCTATATATTCATGATTAAAATTATATATAAATCGTACAAGGGATGGATTTATCAACTTTCACTTGTACCAATACAATAACTAAAAATCACAACACTTTATCTCATCTAAATACAATAATATTAATTTTTTATTTTCTTTATTTAATTAATGTGAAAAATTATTTATATTTTTATAATAGTTATATTATTAATATTTAATCATATTTGTTATTTAAAAATAATATGCAGCAAATAAAATATAATTTATTGATTATAAATGATAAAAAAATTCATTTAGATTATTTATTAACAATTTCTATTTGTAATATAGAAACAATGAATTTTTCTCATTCCAGGCATTGATTTTAAAATTTTTACGACTCAATTAAAAATTGAGAATTGAAAAGTGAAATTTAAATAAAACAACTTTTTTACAGGAACAAATTAGTGTTTACAATTATACAATACAAAGTTGGTAGCCATGCGTAATGTTTTGCTTACCAGTCATATATTTAATGATTGTTCCTCGTGTTCGGGCCCTAGATGAAAAAAAAAATAAAATCTATTATTTATTTTATTTTTCAATTAAATAAGCTGGAGTGTCTCCACTCGACTATCTCGCAATTTGAATTGGATTAAATAACATAATATATTATATTTAAATTAAATTTAATTAATTATAAATTATAAATAATAAATATTAAACCAGCGCATGTTTGGCTTTTTATTGATGGCACCATGGCACGTGTTGGCGCGTGAGATTTGCAGTGTTAAAAAATTAATTCTGGTACTTTCAGCGATTCAATCAAACTGAAATTCTATATATAGCAGTTTTATACAATTCTTAATCATGTGAAAAATTATCAAACATATATCTTTATTTTTACGGTCACTTTAGAGGAAAAAAAATCAAAACGTTGTAAGTAATGACCCTCTTCCGGTTGAGCTACATTTCTCAAAAGTTGATAGAAAACTACGAATTTTGAATAATGCTCATGTACCAAATTTCATCATTCTAGCTCAAACCGCTTTTGCGTAATCTTGACTACATACACACACACACACACACACAGAAATTTTTCTCAACCTTAGTAAAAATGAATCAGGAACCTTTAAAACGTATAAAAGCATCGAAATCTCAACATCGAAAATTTTCGTGATCGCAATACTATCTCTTACGAGATAGTAAATAAGTTGACCTGTGGCCAGGTCCGAACCGACCGACGGTTTGAAATAAATTAATTTCCAGCTACAGAAACAATTTCAAATAATTTTAATAAATCTATTAATGTAATAAAAAAGACATTTTTCTCAACCTTAGTGAAAATGATTCAGGAACCTACAAAACGTATATAAACATCAAAATCTCAACATCGAAAATTTTCGTGATCGTAATACTATCTCTTACGAGATAGTAAAAAATTATTTTTGAAGACTACGTTTTGAAGGTTCCTGAATCATTTTCACTAATGTTGAGAAAAATTTCTGTGTGTGTGTATATGTGTGTGTGTGTGTGTGTATGTATGTAGACAAGTTTACGCAAAAACAGTTTGAGCTAGAATCATGAAATTTGGTACATGGGCATTATTCAAAATTCGTAGTTTTCTATTAACTTTTGAGAAATGTAGCTCATTCTGAAGAGGATTATTACCTACCACATTTTCATTTTTTTTCCTCTAAACCGACCGTAAAAATAAAGATGTTTGATAGTTTTTTCACATGATTAAAAATTGTATAAAACTGCTATATATAGAATTTCAGCTTGATTGAATCGCTGAAAGTACCAGAATTAATTTTTTAACACTGCAAATCTCACGCGCCAACACGTAACGTGGTGCCATCATCAGAGTCAAACATACGCTTGTTTTATATATATTTTTATTTTTTGCTATAACTTGTGCATGAAAAATTTATATTCTGTATTTATTTAGCGATATCTTAGCTAAATGATGAATTAATTAATTATTTGACTTTATTTTTAATATATATTCTCTTTTAATCGTGATCGCAAAATCATTTTACCTTTTTTACCGACCGACGATAGTAAGGGAGGTATTGTTTTCACACCAAATTTCACATGTGGAGATTTTTACATATCTCCAAGAATCATGCATTTTCTTAACAGAAAAAGTATTTTTAGCATGATGTCTGTCCGTCCGTCTGTCCGTCTGTCCGTCCGTATAGATGTGTACAGCCAGAACGGCTTAACGGATTTTGATGAAATTTGGTATATTTACTTAATGCATCAGTGGGATGAATTGATCAACTTTTGGTGCAAATCCGGAAACCGGAAGTGGTGGTATTAGCGATCGACGATAAGAAGGGAAGGGTTATTTTCGCACCAAATTTCACATAAGGAGATTTTTTTACATATCACCACGAATGTATTGGTTTTATTCTCGGGAAAAATCATCTTCATTATGTTTTTCTTAATTTAAAATTATATGACGTCACCCAGTCCTTCATGACGTCACAGCCTCGGGTAACGCCGGCAACGCCGGCTACTTCAGCTATATATTATAAATAAAATAAAATTAAAAATATTTATATGTGTTTTTTATTACATTAATAGATTTATTAAAATTATTTGAAATTGTTTCTGTAGCTGGAAATTAATTTATTTCAAACCGTCGGTCGGTTCGGACCTGGACACAGGTCAACTTATTTACTATCTCGTAAGAGATAGTATTGCGATCACGAAAATTTTCGATGTTGAGATTTCGATGCTTTTATACGTTTTAAAGGTTCCTGATTCATTTTTACTAAGGTTGAGAAAAATTTCTGTGTGTGTGTGTGTGTGTGTATGTAGTCAAGATTACGCAAAAGCGGTTTGAGCTAGAATGATGAAATTTGGTACATGAGCATTATTCAAAATTCGTAGTTTTCTATCAACTTTTGAGAAATGTAGCTCAACCGGAAGAGGGTCATTACTTACAACGTTTTGATTTTTTTTCCTCTAAAGTGACCGTAAAAATAAAGATATATGTTTGATAATTTTTCACATGATTAATAATTGTATAAAACTGCTATATATAGAATTTCAGTTTGATTGAATCGCTGAAAGTACCAGAATTAATTTTTTAACACTGCAAATCTCACGCGCCAACACGTGCCATGGTGCCATCAATAAAAAGCCAAACATGCGCTGGTTTAATATTTATTATTTATAATTTATAATTAATTAAATTTAATTTAAATATAATATATTATGTTATTTAATCCAATTCAAATTGCGAGATAGTCGAGTGGAGACACTCCAGCTAATTTTTTATTTGATATGAAAAAAATAAAAAAAAAAATATTTAAAAGTCTGATCGCAAAAGGTTTTATTGTATAGAATAGTTTTGTTTGGACTGTTTAATTCATAATATTTATTTAGCAAATTTACCAGCTTGAAAAAATTCACGATTTTTTGAACTGTATTACGGGCCCCCTGAAATTACGAGCCCTAGGCAGTTGCGTATTCTGCCGAGGCCTAAATCCGCACGTGTCCTTGAATATCTTTTTTCTTGAACTGCAATTTCAATATGCATTATCTTTTGTCAATGGTGTGAGGTCAAAAGATCCTTTCTGTTGTATTATTATTGTCTTTCCTTGTAAACATAAAAGCTTTGAAAATGTCCTTTTTGTTGGTTTGTTTTTTTCATTCATCTTCAAGTAAACAAAATTCAATTGTTAATGAAACAAGTTAAAATATATAGTTTCACATATTTTTCAAATACCTGAAAAAGGTTGAAAAACCATTGTGTGCAAGTGGCAGTCACTAGAAATGACCATAATGTTGAATTCTATCAACATATGAAGAGACTTTCACGTGATACCCTGGTAAATATATTTGTCTATTTACCAGTCCTAGATTTGCTTATATTGAGCGAATGTCCTTTTTATATTATAAAGTTTTTCTCAACTTCACTTGGCGTCTGTCTCACTGTCTATTCGCTCTTTTCATTCATATGTATACATATATATCACACTAAAACACTTAATTAACAAGTAACACTATTTCTTCAAATATAATCAACCATTTTGGATTTGATTGATAATATCTAAATTTAATAAAAATTCTTTTAAATTTCGATACATACTTTGATATAAGTATATTACAGTGAAAAATAATAAAAGATTAATTTCTTAGCTCTTAAACTATCAATTAGGATTTTATTGCATGATAAAAAAATTTGTCAGTTTATGTGTTTAATAAAATTTTTATTATTACAAAAATTTGACTTGATTGTTCATATAAATAAATTAAACTAAATTCGGCCAACTTTTTTCGTTGAATATGAAGCAATTCATTCATAAACTTTGTCAGGCTTATAGAAAAATTATTTTATTCTTTTTAGTCCATTGGAAAAACGTTATTTTATAAAATTTTTTTATATTTATATTATTTTATCTATTTTCGTGTTTATATTTTATTAAATTACTAATTTATATTTATTTATTAATTGTTCTTTTATTAATTAATTTTTAGATAGTTTTATAATTTTTAATATTTTTTCACTAAAATATATCATTTAATATTTATTAATATTATTTATTATTATTGAGGGCCCCAAGTTCCATTTATTTTACTCACATTGATGCAATCATATAACATTTAATAATTGTAATAAATAATTAAAGAATTGTTTGACAATATTTTTTAAAAGCTTGAGCGATCGTTCGGTGTTCCAGGTACAATTTTGACTTTTTTAATAATTATAATTTAGGACGTTTTTATGATTACATTTAAAATCATTTTAAAATTATAATTTCATCATTACAAAGGGAGTTAGAAAAAAAGGTTCGAACCCCACTCTTCTTATTTGTACTTAAGGGGTCTTCTGATTGGTTGCCTGTTTTGACACACCTTTTTTCGACTTAAACGGCACCCTCAATTTCCTTCAGGTATCATTTGCTCTCTGCATCTCAGTTAGTCAACATTATCACTCTTCCCAACTCTTCCTAACAGAGTGTACTTTTCAATCTGTTTTGTTTTTGATTTTGTTTTTTGTTTTTTAATCATACCATCCAAAAAGATGGAAAAAACAAAACATTGTGTTCAGAAGATGACTCCTGTAAATGAAGCAACTGTTAATTATAATTGTGATCAAGAATTAAATCAACTTCTGAGAACATTACAGCAAGCATCAGTGGGTGATATTCTGAAATATTTAACAATACAACAATTGCTTGTTTTTAGTGAAGATCCATATTTTTACGATGTGATTATCAATTCTAGTATTGTCTCTGAAATATTATTCGACAGTCCGAATTCCTTCCACGCTGAACAGTTTTTTGAACAATTCTATTTTTTAATAGAAACTGTTTTTGTAAGTGAGTTGAATTATAAATTTTTAATCAAGTTTATAAAAAAATTTTCCATGCCACAATTAAAAAAAATTATTTTTCGAATTTACTGCATACATCAATGTAATATATTTCGAAATCTTCTAAAAGAATTAAAACGTCTTATCCAAGAAGGTAAATTGCCAACTTGTCCTATTTTCAATAACGTAGAAGAAATTATTATATATGGGTTACCAGAAAATGATGATATTTTTCTATGGGCTATTAATTATTTTTTTCCACATTTAAAAAAGTTTTCTCTTCCACGTGACATTTGTCGTAGTTTATCTAATAAATTAATAGTGAACAATCTTGAATCATTAAATTTGCCGAATTTTCGTATAAATACAATTGAATCATTGAAAACAATAGTTAACATCTCTAATTTAAAACAATTAAAAATCGGTTTTGATTTTGATAATAAAATCTGGCCATCTTATTTGTCTAAATTAGAAAATTTAGAACACCTACAGATTACATACAATGGCTCAGAAGAAATTCTCAGGAGTTATTTTGAAATTGCTCCATTAGGTAAATTGAAAAAAGTAACGTTTTGGCAAATTAGATCTTTTAAAGAACAACTAGTTAAAGTGTTTCTTGAAAAAAAGATACCATTAACAAATTTTAAAATATTTTATTGTCAAGATGTCCAGAAAGATGCCTTGAAATTGCTTAAACAATTTGAAAATTTAACAGAACTCCGATTAGAACACTGTAAATTATTAAAATCTAGTGATCTAGAGGATATCCATAAAATAACAAAATTAAATATTTTATCTTTGTTTGGATGTTCCTTAATATGTAATGAAGTACTGCCATACATTTATCAAAGTAAAACATTATATCAATTAATTCTTGATTTCACAAAGATAAAAATTGATTTTACGGAAATGAAAAATAACTTGCGTCTTCATACATTGAACATTCAACAACAAGACAAACATGTTAATAATAAGATCTATCCATCTAATTTATATTCTCGAGATAACGATCAGAATGTAAAAAAATTGTTACCTTGTGCAAGAATTATCGAAAGTTTTGATTATAATAAATATATTGAATATTAATGAATATTAATAAATATTATAAAATGAAATTTGTGAATTTATTTTGTTTTATTTAATCAATCCCATATCCTTTCCTATACTCTATATATATATATATATTATAAAATTAAATAGTTATATAATATATCTACATATTATTTATGGTTTCTCAAACTTTTAGTCTCATAAATTAAAACAAGTCTGTAAGAATTGAATTAATTAAGAATGTTTTTAATAGATAGAACCCAGGAATGTTTTTTTTTATGTTTAAATTAATAATTTATAATAATATATTTTATAATAATTAAAAATATTAAGATCAATTAAAATAAGATGTTTTAGAACTTAACAATTTGTGTTAATTCATGGTTTCACGTTTTTTTGCTAAATACACTAAAATTTCATAAACCCTTGAACAATGCACGGACTAAGGAATTTTCGGGCCCTAGGGAAGGACAGAATTCCGGGCCCCCCACCCAGATGAAAAATAAACATAAGATCTATTATTTATTTTTCATTTAAAAAGAATATTTTTGAAGAGTAGTACATTGTATGGAATAAAGAGGTATTATTGCATAGAGCAGGGGTTGGCAACCTTTTTCAATAGTCGGGCCAGTCGGGCACCTTTTTGAAATAATATAACAGGGATGGGCACACTTGGTGATACTTAAGGCATGAAAAATCGTGATCCCAAAATCATTTTACCTTTTTTTTTTTATTTTTTAGAACCATATTGAAAAAAATAAAAAAAAATATTTAAAAGTCTGATCGCAAATGGTTTTATTGTATAGAATGGTTTTGTTTGGAATTTTTAATTCATAATATTTATTTAGCAAATTTACCAGCTTAAAAAAATTCACGATTTTTACCGACCGACGATAGTAAGGGAGGTATTGTTTTCACACCAAATTTCACATGTGGAGATTTTTACATATCTCCACGAATCATGCATTTTCTAAACAGAAAAAAGTATTTTTAGCATGATGTCTGTCCGTCTGTCCGTCCGTCCGTCTGTCCGTCCGTATAGATGTGTACAGCCTGAACGGCTCAACCGATTTTGATGAAATTTGGTATATTTACTTAATGTATCAGTGGGATGAATTGATCAACTTTTGGTGCAATTCCGGAAACCGGAAGTGGTAGTATTAGCGATCGACGATAGGAAGGAAAGGGTTATTTTCACACCAAAGGAGATTTTTTTATATATCACCACGAATCATGCATTTTGTATTGGTTTTATCCTCGAAAAAAATCATATTTATTTGGATATTTTGTTTGGAATTTTTAATTCATAATATTTATTTAGCAAATTTACCAGCTTAAAAAAATTCACGATTTTTACCGACCGACGATAATAAGGGAGGTATTGTTTTCACACCAAATTTCACATGTGGAGATTTTTACATATCTCCACGAATCATGCATTTTCTAAACAGAAAAAAGTATTTTTAGCATGATGTCTGTCCGTCTGTCCGTCCGTATAGATGTGTACAGCCTGAACGGCTCAACCGATTTTGATGAAATTTGGTATATTTACTTAATGTATCAGTGGGATGAATTGATCAACTTTTGGTGCAATTCCGGAAACCGGAAGTGGTAGTATTAGCGATCGACGATAGGAAGGAAAGGGTAATTTTCACACCAAAGGAGATTTTTTTATATATCACCACGAATCATGCACTTTGTATTGGTTTTATCCTCGAGAAAAATCATATTTATTAGTTTTTTCTTGATTTAAAATTATATGACGTCATCCAGCCATTCATGACGTCACAGCCTGGTCTTGCATATATATTATAAATAAAATAAAATTAAAAATGTTTATATTTATTATTTATGTATCCATATCTGTTTTTTATTACATTAATAGATATATGAAAATTATTTGAAATTGTTTCTGTAGCTGGAAATTAATTTATTTCAAACCGTCGGTCGGTTCGGACCTGGCCACAGGTCAACTTATTTGAACTGTATTACGGGCCCAAGGCAGTTGCCTATTCTGCCTAGGCCAAATCCGCCCCTCCTCATGTATATTTTTCTTAATAATAAATTTTAAAGTTAATAGAATGTTTCATGTTTGCATGTATGTTATTTCTTTAACCTTTTAAAAAAATAAACATCGATCAATAAAACAAAAAGGAAAAAAATAAATAAATACAAAACAAAAAACTAGGGATAATTCATTTTGTATTTTTCATTTTATGTATATAATATATTATTTTATTGTTGCGTTTCAATGTGATGGGGCTGTAGAAGTGCGTGTCACTAAAATTAAAATTTAACAACTTTTTGCTAACAACCAGAAAAATTATATAATAAAACTAATTAAATTTAAATTTTGTATGTAATAATATATATATATATAAGTATAAATTGAAATAAAAAAGTATGGATTAATAGAAAATATTAATATTTAAATGATTTTGATTATGATATGAAAAATAAAAGATGTGATTAAATGTTATTTATTTTTTTACATCTATTCAGGATATTTTATTTTTATTTATGTGTCAATTTTTCAACAACGGGAATAACTTAATATTTATTCATACCTTTTTTGCTAGATTTGACAGATTTTATTTTACATTTTCTATTAATTAAAATGGTGTTTCATGATTTTATTTTTGTGGAGAAGAGAAATCACCTCTTCGTCCAACCTCCAAGTGGTGGAACAGCTGTAATGGAGAAAATTTAAGATTTACATCTAATTATAATAAAATAGAATATATACTAAAAATAAAGTCAATTAATCAATTAATTAATTAATTAATTAATTCATCATTTAGCTAAGATATCGCTAAATAAATACAGAATATACATTTTTCATGCACAAGTTATAGTAAAAAATAAAAATATATATAAAACAAGAGCATGTTTTGCTTTTTGTTGATGGCACCACGTCACGTGTTGGCGCGTGAGATTTTCAGTGTTAAAAAATTAATTCCGATACTTTCAGACATTCAATGAAGGTGAGATTCTATATATAGCAGTTTTATCCAATTTTTAATCATGTGAAAAACTATCAAACATATGTCTTTATTTTTACGGTTTTACTTTAGAGGAAAAAAAGTTAAAACGTTGTAGGTAATGACCCTCTTCCGGTTTAGCTACATTTCTCAAAAGTTGATAGAAAACTACAAATTTTGAATAATGCCCGTGTACCGAATTTCATTATTATAGCTCAAACAGTTTTTGTGTAATCTTGACCACACACACACACGCACATTTTTCTCAACCTTAGTGAAAATGATTCAGGAACCTTCAAAACGTATAAAAACATGAAAATCTCATCATCGAAAATTTTCGTGATCGCAATACTATCTCTGGCGAGATAGTAAAAATAAAAAGTAGTAATTAATAGTAAAAAATAAAAATATATAGAAATAGGTTATCTCCTAAAAAAATATAAGCAAAAACACACAATGTGAGGAACAGAAAAAAAATCAAATATCAAATTAAATTAAGAGAGGTTAGAATTAAAAAATAATTTCAGACTATATTAATCAATTAATAAAGCTTCTAATGCTTATGATTATATATTAGAAGTTATAAAATATAATAGAATAAAACAGAGAGAAAGAAGAAAAAAATAGATATCGTTTTAGTTGCCGCTCTTGTCCGTGGATGTTGACTTGTCTATACAATTACAAGATTATTATAATTCTTGTAACTCGTAGTGATGTATAAATAGTATCAATGGTTCGAGTGACACACTAACAATACAATTTTTTTATATTACTTGTTTTTTCTTAATTTTCTCATTTTATATTTAATGAAAAAAATTGAAATAGTAGAAGAACAATTTAAATATGAATGCTTTCTTTATTTTCAAGTGTCGTAAATTAAAGTAGAATAAAAGCAGGGTACTATATTTAATATTTTGTATTGCATAATTACCCCTTAAAATTATTATTCATTAATATTACCAATAGGAAATTTCTTAAAAATTCGCAACATTCTATGTTTCAATACAATAAATCATCATTTTGACATGCTATGTCCATTGGGACTTGGTTGTATGGCTGTTATAATGTTCATCAACTGATAATAGTAAATAATAAATAATCAGGTTGATTTATTCATGTTTATATTTAGTAATTTCATCCATTATTTTATTTTATTATAATTAACTAAAACCTAATGTATCTGGTTATTAGAAGTTATTTTGTTTTAAAAATAAAAATTTAAGCAAATTAAATTCGATTATTTTGCATTTATTGAGTTAATTTAATTATAAAAATTCAACTTCATATTTTTCAATAATTTTTGTCTTAAAATAATATTTTTATTTTTTTCAGAATTTGCTTTTTTATTTCTCTTTATTCGATTAGATTGTTCACATAAATAAATAGATTTTTCAAATGAGATGCTACTTGATGCGTCTTCGATCAAGAAAGGATTCTTCTACTGATCATATAATATGTTTACCTTGCTTGATAAACGCTCTCATTTCATAAGATATACAAAAGTCAGAGAATATATATAAAAAAGATAATAAATAAACTATGATAGAATATATATATTTATTTAAGTTGAGATATCCCGTTTTACTGATCATAGAAAACCTTTATCTCGCTTAGGCGGTAGCTGACTTGATAGGCGCTCCCATTCCGGAAGATGTTAAAAAGTTAGAAGTTTTTTATTATACTTATTCAAATTGTAACTTGAAAATAGGTCTAACCATATTTGTACTCATTTGTTTCATACTTCTATATATATTTGGAGAATAATAATTAGAGTTGTTGAATAAAAATCAATTTTATAACCATTATTATGGCATCTAATTAAATCTCTTCTTCTCTCTTTGAAACATTATAGGTTAGATAAATGTACTATTAAAGATTTCATAGGAAATGAGAGAGAGAATAAGACAGAGACAAAGAAAGGGAGTGATTGAAATCGAGATAATAAGTAAGGGGATTGTAGGTCAGACGAATTGACAAAGAGGTATAATGAGAATGAGAATTCACTTTTGGGTTGATCTCCATATAAGAAATAGATGAATGCGATCGCATTGATGGGAACCAATCAGTTTTTTTTTTTGTTTTTTTTTTTTTTTTGGAAGCACGTTTTATTCAATGTTTTTCTTTAAATCTTTTCTTAATTATCTAATATCTGTATTTATAATATTTTTTCCATGGTAAATTGTTTTCAAATTTCCTTTTCTTTCCCCATTCACACCAAGTGGCCCACTCATTGATATTATTATATATTATGCAATCCCTCTCTTTCTTCGATTTTCTTCTGGGCCATTAATGATTCGAGGAATTTTTTAACAATCCTGAATCTTTTATCATCCCCTAATAATTAATATATTTAAAAAAAAATATTCCAAAAATACTTTTCCTCTCTATACATTGATAAATTGGATGTATTTATTTACCAATTCGGAGAAAGTGATAATTTATTTGAATTAGATAATAAAAAAAGTTCAAATTTGGTCTGATTTTAAGAATGACCCTCATTAAAATAGTATTTGATTTTTAATTGACAAATCGGTATACAAAGTAGGCAGAGATTATTTTATTGAATTTATTAACATGTCATAAAAGTAAGGTAGAATCTAGCTATGATTTCTTTTAAAATTAAAAATAAGTTGACCTGTGGCCAGGTCCGAACCGACCGACGGTTTGAAGTAAATTAATTTCCAGCTACAGAAACAATTTCAAATAATTTTAATATATCTATTAATGTAATAAAAAAACAGATAGGCATATAACATAAATATTTTTAATTTTATTTTATTTATAATATATAGCTGAAGTAGCCGGCGTTACCCGGCGTTACCCGAGGCTGTGACGTCATGAAGGGCTGGGTGACGTCATATAATTTTAAATTAAGGAAAACATAATGAAGATGATTTTTCCCGAGGATAAAACCAATACATTCGTGGTGATATCTAAAAAAATCTCCTCATGTGAAATTTGGGGTGAAAATAACCCTTCCCTTCCTATCGTCGATCGCTAATACTACCACTTCCGGTTTCCGGATTTGTACCAAAAGTTGATCAATTCATCCCACTGATGCATTAAGTAAATATACCAAATTTCATCAAAATCGGTTGAGCCGTTCAGGCTGTACACATCTATACGGACGGACGGACGGACGGACGGACATCATGCTAAAAATACTTTTTTCTGTTAAGAAAATGCTTGATTCGTGGAGATATGTAAAAATCTCCACATGTGAAATTTGGTGTGAAAACAATACCTCCCTTACTATCGTCGGTCGGTAAAAATGATCATATCTTCTTGAAAAATGTTATATATGATATGGATATTTTTTTGCAAAGTTTAAAAACATAATCAAGTAAATTTGCAGAATAAAAATAAATAATTATACTTAAATAGTTTCAATATTTAGTCTAGAATATATATAGGTATATTATATGAAAATTATTTTTACTATCTCGCCAGAGATAATATTGAAATCACGAAAATTTTCGATGTGTAGATTTTGATGTTTTTAATCGTTTTGAAGGTCCCCGAGTCATTTTCACTAAGGTTGAGAGAAATGTCTGTGTGTATGTGTATATGTGTATGTGTGTAGACAAGATTACGCAAAAACAGTTTGAGCTATAATAATGAAATTCGGTACACGGGCATTATTCAAAATTCGTAGTTTTCTATCAGCTTTTGAGAAATAAAGCCCATTCGGAACAGTACCATTATCTACAAAAATAAAGATATATATTTGATAGTTTTTCACATTATTAAAAATTGTATAAAACTGTCATATATAGACGTGGTGCCAACAACAAAGAACCAAACAGGCGCTGGTTTAATAAATATTATTTATTAATTTGAATTTATAATTTAATTAATTAAAAATTTAATTTAAATATAATATATTATGTTATTTAATTTAATTCAAATTGCGAGGTAGTGGAGACACTCCAGCTTATTTTTTATTGAAATTAAAGTTTCTGAATCAATCAAAATGTCAGAAAATTTTTATATAAATATTTAAAATAAATCTGCAGCTTAAATAATATAAATTGTTATTTAAAATAATAACATTGACCGTTTACATAATGTTAATTTAATTTCAACTGTCCAAACAATAATAAAATATATATCTTTCAATATTCATACATATAGGTATATACTGGATATTGATATTTAACGTCGAATACATTTGCATTAAATCTGTAAAGCAGGATGGCCATACGAGACTATAGATATGATTTAATGTTAATTTATTATAATTATGTTATTATTTTAAGTAAAGTTTATTTTAGTGTATGTTTATTTTAATATATAAGTTAATATGTGTGTGTGTGTGTGATCTCTCCTTTTTTTTCTGTATATAAATTTAATTAAGGATTTTATTTTTAAATACATAAATCTTATATCTTCTCAGCCAACATATTCGATAGTCAATCAATAAGTAAAGAGACAAATGGCTCTTGCTAAAAAACGGTTTATTTGATTCTTACAAAATTCAGGCTATTTTTCAACATAATCGCACCCCCTACAGTTATGCACTTGTGTAATCTTTCTTGCAGGTTCCTAATTTTCTTGGCAAGGAATTCTTTCGATTTTCCCCGAAGCTACTTTTGCATCACTTTCTTAACTTCCTAATTGTTAGCAAATCTTTTTCCACGTACGGCGTCTTTGAGTGGTTCAAAATCAGATGGGGCGAGGTCGGGACTGTAAGCAGGATGTGCTAAGATTTCCCAATCCAATTTTTGAAGCTTATCACGGGTCAGTTTCGGAAGTTGCAAGAAAGATGTTCAAGTGCATAATTGGGGGAGGGGGATGATTATGTTGAAAATTTTGTAAGAACCAAATAATCAATTTTTGAGCTTTAATGACCCTCGTATATATGTAAATATTAATGTTAATGTATTTGGCTCTTGAGTCATTTAATAGCACAAATACTGATTTTATTTATACATATAATTAATCATTAATGAGTAAAGGGACATAATATCGAGCGACGTTGCTGACTTATCTCTAAATAACAAGAAATGGATGAGATTATATAATTTTAGTGAAGTCATGTCAAGCATCAACTGTTCTTTTGCAACAAATCCAATAGGTGTTCATTGGACATAAAAAATGTAAATATTGCTAAAATGAACATATTTGATAAAAAAATAAAATTATGGTGATGTAACATTAATGATTAAATGTTCTATATTAATTGATTTTTATTGATTCTTCTGTAAATATGTTTTATAATTAAATTTTATTCAAATCGATGAAAAAAAAAGCTTATTGTTAGATAACGACCAATTTGTATATTACATTTATGTCATTTATTAAATTATTAAACTATTAATTATATATCTTTTCAAAATTAATATTAAAATTCAATTTTTTATTTAATTTCAATTTTTTTAACATTTGTAACCATCCATTTAATATGAAATTATCGGCCAATAAATTAAATAAAATAAAAATATTCAAAATAATTTTTCGAATATAATAATATACTTACCTATATATACAAACATACAATTTTTGCAAGTATAATAAGATATATATTAATAGGTATATTCCTTAAAGAAATTTTAAATAAAAATATATTCATATACAATTTTTAGTATAAACTAATTGAACATTTATTTGAAATTTTAGATAGATTCATTCAAAATAATAAAATACTGAATATTTATTTGAGATTTCAAGTTGTGAATGTCTTGATCATCCAAAAGTATTCATTTCGGAACTTTGCATGAACAAGCTTTGTAAATCTCTGAGGCGTCTATTACAAAGGACTTATCGATTCATAACATCTCCTAACTGCACGGGTTAAAGGACAGAGAGAAGTCAAGCTCAGCCGATGCACAATCCCATGGCCTTTGTTCCAAACCAACTTGATAATAGGTTATGATTGCCATCCTAAACTGATGTTGGAAAATAACAAAGAAAAAGGACTACAAATTTAATTTGATTCTCCATTCATAATCTAAAAGAAAAAAATAATTTATTAAAAAAAATGAGTATATTAAAATAATTCTCTCTATTTATCTAATTATATAGTAGATAAGTTAACTATATATTAGGCAGTCTAATAAATTATATTATATACGTATTATATGAAAAAGAGAGACAATTTTATTTTTTCTCTTAGGTTATGTAGGAGTGAATAATAAAGTTTCTCTATCGTTTAAATATTTTATTAAAATTAAATCAATTATAAAGTTACATTTTAAGGACTTTTATATTAAATAAACATATGAATAAATTAGTGACGTGACGAATATAACTCGAGCACAGTCACACACGTTTTTATAAAAAAATCTCAATTTTTTCAAAAGGATATATGAGGGACTCTACAAGTAGCTTTCGGGTCATGGTTGGCGCTTTAGCCATTGAAATTGTATTAAATGAATTGTTTCAAAATTAAAATAAAATATACTAATAAAAGAAAAGAACTAAGAACATGAAGGACGAATGCGAGAATATAGGAAGACATTAAAACTAAAAGGAAGAGTTGAGAGACAGATGGTCCTTAAATAGCGTAAACGATAAGAAGTAGAAGAAATAAATAGAATAAAGTAATAATTCACAAATTTTAAATTTTTTTATACATAAAATCTCCAGAAAGCGTCATTAATATAAATTTTTTTTAAAAATAACAATATACTATAGATTATAGATGATATTAATCATGATTTATTTTTTAAAAAAAAATATTTAGTGATATTAAAAAAAGGTAAATTGAGAATTAATTGAAAAATAATGAAAATTACAAAAGTTACATATAAAATTATATATATATAAAATTACAAACAATTATTTTAAAATTAGAAATTTTTATAACTTTTTATATTTCTATTTCTCGAAAATATGTAAAATTTGTTTAATATAAAATATTAAAAAACAATGATTTGTATATTAATATAACAGTGTTTTTATATATATTGTAAAGGAATATCATTGGCGATATTTTATATTTTATAAACTATTTTAAGATAATATATTTGATTGAAACAAAATGTGTCAAGATTCAACATTTCAATTCACTCATCTTTACTCCAAGCGAATGTGAACAAACATGATTGTCATATAAAATTTAAATTTATAGTATTAAAAGAAAATATTATTAAAATAATAAAAAAATATTTATTGTAAAATAAACAAATAATAAATAAATAATTCATAGAGATAAAAATTAGAAATAAAATAATTATATTAATATATGTACCTATATTTATATATACATATTTAATATTATTATTTAATATTTATTTAATTCTATCAAATAATAATCTCGAGAAATCCATTGAATAGAAACCAAGAATTTGTTAATAAAATAAATAATAAAATCGAGAATATAAGATAATGAATGTAGTAGATTTCTTAAAGTAGGCAACTAAATGATATAATAATAAAAACAAAAATTACAAAAATCATTCAAAAATTGAAAATAAATTAAAATAATAGAGATTTCAAATAGAAATGAAAAATTTTCATATTGAAGTGAAGTAAATTTATTTATGATCTATCATAACTTTGTTCTATATACATAGACTAGAAAATGTTCATTAACATCGCTTTGGAAATTGAGAGGTAAGTAGTCTCAAATAGAGCAACAAAGTAAGGGTTTATTAACCATTTTTTTCAAATGTTCTTTTATATACTATAAACTATTATAATATATTATATTAATTATAGTATATTCAGTTTTCCAAGAATTAAAAATCATCACATTAAAAATTTAAAAAAAATAATAATATGAAAACCAAACAAAATGTATATATTTTCAGTTAGTTAATCAATTTTTTTAGAAATAAAATTTTCTCTTTGGATATTTTCGCGCCCTTCAGGTTGATAATCACTGGTCTTATACTTATAATAGACATTCTTGGATAAGTATATAATTATATCGATAAAGTAAGGCCTAATATTTTTCTATCTCGGTAGATTTATGGAACTCAACCATCAACATTTCTCCAAGTGTTTCTATCCTGAGTAACAACTATTAAACGCCTATTTTCTCTCCCACGTCTATTACTTCCCTTCCTACATTGTCTCTGTCCATTGTCTCAATATATTTTTCACCAGTCTTTCATCACCTATTCTTGCTAATTGTTCTGTACATCTTCTTGATTTTATTATTATTATTTATTATTATTATTATGTCTAGAGATTAATAGTTGGAGAGCATAGAGACCATGCAGGTTTGAACCCTTAAGTTCCACATCTAACGACTTTACCATTAGGATTTTCTGAGAATTGTTAGCAGCAATATTTTCATTATTTTTACTAGCTCGCGCGATCACGAAAATTTTCGAATGAGCTAGAATAATGAAATTTGGTACACGAACATTATTCAAAATAGGTAGTTTTCAATCAACTTTTGAGAAATGTAGCTCATTCGGAAGAGGACCATTACTTACCACGTTTTCATTTTTTTTCCTCTAAACTGACCGTAAGAATAAAGATAAATGTTTGATAGTTTTTCACATGATTAAAAATTGTATAAAACTTATATATATAGAATTTCAGCTTGATTGAAGTAACGAAATTAATTTTTTAAATTTGTTAACACCGCAAATCACGCTCCAGCACGTGACGTGGGGTTATCAACAAAGAGCCAAACACCCGCTGGTTTAATAAATATTAATTTTAATTTAATTAATTAAATTTAATTTAAATATAATATAGTATGTATCCAATTCAAATTTACGAGATAGTCGAGTGGAGACACTTCAGATATTTTGTATACTATGTACTAACAGAAAAAAATATATTATTCTCTAATAAGAAGAATGAATGAATAGGACAAGATATCCGATATTGTTAGAGTGACAAGATTGGTCAAGTTTTCAAATGGGTAACCCTTTTCTGTGTTATGATAAATGAACTAATCTTAAGCTTGATGGAACAATAATTTACAAATGAACGTGACGTGGAACAATTGAGGTTAGAGATATGGAATGGAATGAGATATCAGCAGTTGTTTATATTTATTTTTTTTTTTTTGGTAAATTTAACTAGCTTAATTATCTAATTAATGAACCATTAATCTATTTTATCCGATTAAATAGAATGAATTATGATTAGTCCCAAAGATTTGACAGAGTTCTAGTAAGGATTAAAAGCTTGACGTAAGATTAGTAGCTTGAATCATCAGCAATTGTATTCTGGCACCCTTTGCAATCCGATTGTCCCGTGGATATTGTAAACTAAAGCCACTTTGCTAACGGACTGGAATTGTACATCAATATCAAGGGAGAGACCATACATAGGACATGGCTTAACTGAGATTAATAATTAATCACTCGTTCTACGTATATTACATATATTCAATATATTAAAACAAGATGGTAGTGATATTCAAGGAGAATGACATTGTTAATATCTATGAAAATTTATTGAATAATAAAATTTAATTTTGAATAACTTCATCATCGTAAAATTATTGGTAATTGTTTTATTAGAAATCAATATTAAATTATTAATTCAAATTAACAAAAATATTGATAAAAAAAATATTAATTAGAATTTTATATTTGATTTTAATCAATAGGTAGAATAAACATCAATGTAATTTTTAGGTTTGAATCTATATATTCTATGATAATTTCAGTATATGGTGATAATAGCATCTGACACTCTATAAAAGGACAGCGGTAATAAGGCCGGTTGTCATCTTAGCGGGGTAAAGGTATTAAATGATCAGTACAACGGATCCTATATTGATTTTGTTTATCGGAGGTACTACTATCTACTACTATCAACTAGCTTTCCAATTTTGCTGAGATATGCTCGGTGGTCCTCGTTCTCATAGACCTCTTCCTAGAAAGAAATTCCTTTTTAAGAATCAAGACTTGAACTTAGGATCAATCAATCATATTTGTCAGACTATGTAGTGTCTTAATGAATCGATAGGAATTAATAGTTCAATTTAAATTTTCTTTCTGATATATTTGAAATTGAAAGATCAAGGACGGTATTATTTTAAATTAATTATTTTGTGTAAATTAAATAATTCTTATATATCTTATATATATTTCTCCAATGAGACTACCTAAACCCTATTTCTCTCTATCACATCTAATGATGGACTCTAGGTTCCTGGGCTTTAAATCCCTATGTTTCCCGCTTTTCTAATTTGAGTAAAACACATTTCACCTACAAAACTTAATTAGTAGTACAATAAAAAGAGCCTTGATTTCCTGATTGTTTTCAGCAGGATTTCACTTAAGTAAATCAATTATATTCAATCAAATATTATACAAAAAAATTTAATTTGTATTTATATACATATTTAATAAGGAAATGATTATTAAATGGAGATCACTTACTCTTCATTTTATAATAATTTGTGATTTATAAATAATTTTAACTTATTAAAAGTTACCAATTGAATTATATATTATATATAAGTAAATGCCACAAATGAGTTTAAATTAATGAAACTTTAAGTAATATACTGACAAAATATATATATATATTGGGTTAAGTATTATTTATAGTATTATTATGTGAAGTTATTATATTGTAAGATTTGTTTTCCAATGTTTCCGTGATTGTTTTGACGCCATTTTACTGAGAGGTCATCTGAATCAGTGTTATGATTTTGGGTTAAATGAATCACAAATCTCTCAATAAAATATGAAAATAATCCGGAAATTACTTCTCATATATCTATCTATCTATATATATAAAGGAGAGTGTTTGTATGTATGTATGTAATTTGTTTACTTTTTTGCTGTCATAGAAACAAACAAAAAAGAAATTTCTTACTTAACCGACACTTTACCGGTAATTTAGAATTATAAACAAAAACAATTGAACATCAAAAATAAAATTCTCACTTAAACGACACTTGGTAATTTAAAACTATAAACAAATTGAACATTTTCAAGATAGAAAGACAGAAAGATTTATACTTACAACGTTTACAAGACTAATAAGATGAATTTTAGATTAATATATAAATCTATATATATAAAAAAAGGTTTTTGTCTGCACATTGCTCAGAATTTAAAAATTTTCGCGTTTCATGACCTCTAGAATCCAAAAGTGACTTTATAATTTTTCATGTCTGTCCGTCCGGAAAATAAGGATGTTATAGACTCAAAATTCTATGAAATTACATCACAATATTCTTATATACCTCTATGGTAACATAGGCTTTAAATTTTATTAATATCTAATCAATAACCGCAGAATTTAATTTTTTGAAGTTTATATAGTTCTCCGTGTTGTTCATTCAATGAAATTAAAATATCAAAATGAAATGATCAAGAAATATTATACATCGGAATTATACATTATGCGGAGGAAATATTAGAAGATACCATTGCGGGTTCAGGCCAAATCGATCAACATTAATTAAGATATTTTCATTATGATAGATATTCGCAAAAACCGCGAATTCAATATTTCTGTTCACTAATTATTTGTAGACTTTAGTAAAACCTACGCATGACTCAATAGATCCGGATAAACTTTTTCAAATTTTGATCTTCAAGGTAGTAAAGAAAGAGTAAGATGCGGAAATCAATTGTAAAATATTAGGTTACCCAGACGACTTAAATATAATAGAGATTCGGCAATTGCAATTACAGATAGCTAGGAAAAATTAATGGAGGTAGGAAAAGAGATGAGGTTTGAAATTAATAATGATAAATAAAAATATTTAGAAATAGGAGCAGTATTAACATACAAAATGTAGAATTTGAATATGTAGAAAAATTGAATGTAATCACGAAGGATAATAATATTTGAGAAGAATTTAAATCGAGGTTGCAATCGGGAAACGCCTGTTATCATGCAATAAAGAGGGTTATCTCATCAAAATTATTATAAAAGGGAATCAAAATTAAAATAAATAAAACAATTATTTTGTCTGTTGTATTATATGGGTGTGAGACATGGTCAATGATCTTAAGAGATAAGAGTGGATTTAGAGTATTTGAGAATAGGATTCTTCCCAGCATTTATGGGCCAAAGAAAGATGAGGACACCAAGGAATGACGTAAGAGAGATGGAACAGAGGCTCAGGATAAGAACACTTGGAGAAATGTGGTTGTAGCTGCCAAGAACTTTCGAGTACCGTTGAGCCACATAGATAGATAGATATAACATATTCAATAATAATATATATAATTAATTTACTGATTAAATTAAAATATATTTTAAATAATCACACAATAAGAAATGAATGTTTTATGTTATACACTGATTGAAACAAAATGGATGAAAACCTTTTACCACTTTCAACCAAATACTATATACCACTCGGGGGTACAGGGGGCGGAGCCCCCGTCTAGGTGTGAAGAGCAACGAAGGAGCTCTGAGCAGCTAGTATATATATAAATGGGAAGTAATTGAAAATATTTAACTATATCTATTATCCATTCTTAGATCATTTAAGAGCAACATATTTGCTTCCTGGTTATCGCGTATAAATTTGAAATGCCAAATCAAGCGATTGTATTATCTTTCAGCTTATAAGACTAAAGTACCTGGAACATCGCTCGATCCTTTAACACAGTGATTCTCAACCACTGTGCCGCGGCACTTTTGTATGCTGCGAGATTTTCAAAATGAGCCGCCAAATTTTACAAATATAAAGTTCAAATTAAGAAAAACTACTTATTTATTTTATATGTATGTAAAAAAAGGCAAAATGTTTTTATGGCTCTTAGACATTTTCGACTTTTTGCAATTTTTCCAATATGGTAAATAAGTAAATAACTTTTACACTAAATTATCTTTTTCTTTGTGTGCTGCCAAATTTTTAAACCGTTAAAAGTGTGCCGCGGTAAAAAAAAGGTTGAGAATCACTGCTTTAACAAATTTATACAATTTATTATTATAAACTTTAAAAATGTTACAATTTTTAAATTATTTATTACATTTTTTGTTAAATGGGTTTTATAAAAATTACACATCAAAAATTTGTTTCCTAAAATGGTACAAATGACAAATTGCCCAATTTTTTTTTTTTAATTCACCTTTAATTTTGTATGTATGTAATAAGAAGGTAAATGTTATAACAAATAATGACGTTTAGGAAATAACCTTGCTTTTCTATTTAATTATTAGATTTCTATTTATAACTAAGTTTATTTATTTATATTGTTTTCGCGCAAAACAAACAAAAGAATAAAGAATATTTTAATTAAGTCGACAGTAATTGCTGGTTTAGTCTATCACTGTTTTTGGATGTTAATAATACAGAAAGTAATCAAACAAAATGGATGATTTTTTATAAAATACTTATTTATAAACTTAATGAAATTATTTAATTCTAGGGGTTTAATTTACAATAACAATATTAATCTGATTTTAATTATTAATGACAAAAAACAAAAAAAAAAACGAAGAAGAATAAATATCCAAGTGCAAAAAAAACAAAGCAATATTTTAAATTTTTATAAATACCTTTTAGATAGGGCAAAATAATTAGATTTATTCATAAATAATAAATATATTCATTACTAGCTGCTCAGAGCGCCTTCGGCGCTCTTCACACCTAGACTAGGCCTCCGCTCCCTGTACCCTCGAAGTAATACATAGTATTTTTTTTAAAGTCTTTATGTAAAAGGTTTTCATCCATTTTGTTTCAATCAGTTGCATAAAACATAAAACATTCATTTGTTTTTGTGTTCTTAATTAAAATATATTTTAATTTAATCAGTAAATTAATCATATATTATGTACTATTGTATTTGTTATATCTATCTATCTATCTCTGTGGCTCTACGGTACTCGAAAGCAACCCCATTTCTCCAAGTATCCCAATCCTGAGCTATAACCATCTAACTCCTATCCCAGTGTTTCTCAACATTTTAGTATTCACGGCCCAATTTTCAATCATAATTTTCATTGCGCTCCCCCCCCCCCCATCGGAAATGTTGCAGGTTTCAGAACATGAAAACTCATCTGACATCTTCACATGTGGAGATTTTTACATATCTCCACGAATCATGCATTTTATTAACAGAAAAAAGTATTTTTAGCATGATGTCTGTCCGTCAGTCCGTATTGATGTGTACAGCCTGAACGGCTCAACGGATTTTGATGAAATTTGGTATATTTACTTAATGCATCAGTATGATGAATTGATCAACTTTTGGTGCAAATCCGGAAACCGGAAGAAGTAGTATTAGCGATCGACGATAGGAAGGGGGAAGGGTTACTTTCACACCAAATTTCACATGAGGAGATTTTTTACATATAACCACGAATCATGCACTTTGTGGTGGTTTTACTCTCGAGAAAAATCATATTTATTAGTTTTTTTCTTAATTTAAAATTATATGACGTCATCCAGCCATTCATGACGTCACAGCCTGGTCTTACATATATATTATAAATAAAATAATATCAAAAATATTTATGTTATATCCATAACTGTTTTTTATTACATTAATAGATATATTAAAATTATTTGAAATTGTTTCTGTAGTTGGAAATTAATTTATTTCAAACCGTCGGTCGGTTCGGACCTGGCCACAGGTCAACTTATTTTAGAACTATATTGAAAAAAGTCGGGAATTTCTTATGGATATGCTCGCCCCCCCCTGGAGTATGCTCGCCCCACAGGTTGAGAATCGCTGTCCTACCCTCAAGAAAATCAACCAAAGACAATGAGAATAGGAGAAAAAATCTGAAGTGTTTCCATTCGACTATCTCGCAAATTTGAATTGGATTAATTAACACATATATTATATTTAAATAAAATTTAATTCATTATAAATTATAAATTAATAAATAATATTTATTAAACCAGCGCATGTTTGGCTCTTTGTTGATGGCACCACGCCACGTGCTAGCGCGTGATTAGCAGTCAACGTTTTAAAAAATTAAAAAAAATTAATTCCGGTACTTTCAGCGATTCAATCAATCTGAAAGTCTATATATAAGCTTTATACAATTTTTAATCATGTCAAATACTATCAAACATATATCTTTATTTATACGGTCAGTTAAGAGGAAAAAAAAATCAAAATATGCTAGTTAATGGCCATTTTCCGGTTGAGCTACATTTCTCAAAAGTTGATAGAAAACTACGAATTTTGAATAATGCCCGTGTACCGAATTTCATTATTCTATCTCAAACCGTTTTTGCGTAATCTTGTTAATCTACACCAACATTTTTATCAACCTTAGTGAAAATGACTCAGGGACCTTTCGTGATCGCAATGCTATCTCTGGCGAGATAGTAAAAACTCAGAGAGAACAAAAAAAAAAACAAAAGAACTTGGTGCGGAAATCTGTGCGTAACTTCACAGCCCACAGCTCTCCGCCGAGAACAGTGGCTCGTAATATGAATATAAAGAAATATGTTGACTCATATATTTGGCACTAACAATTTATAGTAACAAAAATTAAATTAAGCTAAATTTAAAAATAACGAGTTGATACTTCTGAAATTGTGACTTTCTTTTTAAAATATCATACAGATGAAACTAATTGTCCAAAAACTGCTGACAATCTTGATTACAATTGGAATAGCATAGTAGGCCCCTCGAGCAATTAGAAAAACAAGAAATGTTTAATAATTCCAGATATGAACTGTAAATATAAAGAATAATTAAAATTAATTGTAAGAAATCATAAAATATATTAATAAAACCAATCTTTAGTGCATTTCATTCCATTTATTTATTCTACACCCATTTTAGGTTGATGGTCAATTAGTGAATCAAAATATGGTCAATTACTAGAACAAAAAATTCGTTTAGAAAAAAAAAAATATTTAAAAAAACATTAACCGAATTTTTGTGTTACAGTGATAATTAAAAATAGTTATACAATATGTTAGCCCTTGTTTTAGCACTTGTTTTGTTGTTATTCTCAATTTCGTTACAGAATGATAGTGTTTTTTTATGAAAAATTCTCTTAAGGCGGTCAACTAATGGTACGTTTTCCCTAATTGAAGTTATTTTATATTATAGATTAAATAAAATATAAGATAACAATGAAAAAAATGTGATTTAATATGAAAATGAATTGAAAATTTATGGTAGAAAAAAAATTTATCAACTTTTTAACAATTAACTATTAAAACTGTATAATATTACTTACTTATATAAATTAATATTTCATAAAGTGAAATTGTTGTGATTAAATTATAAATCCTTTATTTTTATTTCTTCATGTAATTTGTAAAATGAACTTTTATCTAAGTTTTATGATAATTTTTAAGTCTTTATTTTTTTTATTTCTAGTTCTTTCTAATTAATCATTTCTCTAATTACGCAGAGTTTCAGTACATTTTATTAATTCCACGATCAAGATGCTTATAATATACAAATGCGACACGATGAGCTCGCGGTAGTATATTTTGCCATGATCCCCTTACCTCTTTTCCTACCCTTCTTGCCAAAGTGGTGTTAAGCAATCCCCAGAAACACTTGTCACTTAATCGCCTTTGTAGAGAGAGCAAGGGCGGTGCTAACAACCCATGCCTTGCATACTAAAGAAACACGTATTTTACTACAAGATAACATCTAAAGCTAACAATACTACATCTGCTTTTTGAAAACGAATTTACCAACAATTAACCATTAATATAATGATAATTACCTTAACAATGTTGATATTTCTATTGAAGCACTGATAAATAAATACATTTACACTTTTAAAAAAAATTTAATTGATGATGTTTATATTTTTTTATATTTTTAATTTAATAAATAAATAAAAAAATAATAAATAAATAACTAATTAATGAAATCGATACTATTACTTAACTAGGTAGCAAAAATTTATTTGTATTTTTAATTTTTATTAATATTTCATGATTAATTAATAAAGATGGAAATTCTTGTCTTTTTACTCCAAAAAGTATATTGTGAGGCATCTCTCTAAACAAAAGCGTTTGCCATCAGCCCGCATATTTCTGTACAAAAATAATACAGAATAAATAGTTTCTTTTACAGAATATTGACTACTTATTAAATTTAATTAGAGCTTCCTTTTTCTTTCATAATGATACTAATTTAGTTAAGAAAAAATTCGAAGAATTTTTATAATTGTGAGTATATAAAAAACACAAATAAAAATAAGCTGGAGTGTCTCCACTCGACTATCTCGCAATTTGAATTGGATTAAATAACATAATATATTATATTTAAATTAAATTTAATTAATTATAAATTATAAATAATAAATATTAAACCAGCGCATGTTTGGTTTTTTATTGATGGCACCATAGCACGTGTTGGCGCGTGAGATTTGCAGTGTTAAAAAATTAATTCTGGTACTTTCAGCGAATCAATAAAGCTGAAATTATATATATAGCAGTTTTATACAATTATTAATCATGTGAAAAATTATCAAACATATATCTTTATTTTTACGGTCACTTTAGAGGAAAAAAAATCAAAACGTTGTAGGTAATGACCCTCTTCCGGTTGAGCTACATTTCTCAAAAGTTGATAGAAAACTACGAATTTTGAATAATGCTCATGTACCAAATTTCATCATTCTAGCTCAAACCGCTTTTGCGTAATCTTGCCTACATACATACACAAACACACACACACATACACACACACATTCACACACACACAGACATTTTTCTCAACCTTAGTGAAAATGATTCAGGAACCTTCAAAACGTATAAAAACATCAAAATCTCAAAATCAAAAATTTTCGTGATCGCAATACTATCTCTTACGAGATAGTAAAAAAATATAAAGAGACTGCGGTTTTTTGCAAATTTATAACGAAAAATTTGAGTTTCGTTCGGTGAGAAAGCTGAGAGGAACGAAGGAGGGTAATTTTATCTATCGTTTTCACAATCCTTTCTGAAAAGTCGATGAAATTTTGCAACTGGTTGAACAAGTCCGGCATGCAAGACGTCTGGACCCTAAACATCAACCACATGACAGTTTGAAATCATTTGAAAAGAACAAGCTATAAAAAGTTGCTCGATATTTAACAATTTATTGGTAGTACCATTAAGATCTTTTATATGATCTAGTGTATAGAATAATATACAAGATTATAATTTTTATCAATTTAAATGTAATTACCCAGATGTTTTTTTAAGTATAATAATTTTCATTTTATTTATTGTCCTTTCGGATCAAAACTCATTTTATTTCCCAGTAAATTTTAATTGTAAATATATCTTTTATAATTAAATTTTTTAAATTCTCTCGACTTAAAGATCTGATAATTAGTATTCGATTGATGAAAAAACTTCTAACCTTATATTAGTAAATTACTATAATTAAAAAGCAAATTTTTCACTCTCTACTAACTGTGAATCCCTTCTCATTTCATAACTGAAAATAGTTTAAATTTATTAATTTAATTAAATACATTTGTTTAAAAAATTTCTTCATTACATCAATTAATTTGAATTTCTATTTAAAACGTTTTATTTATTTAATTTAATTTTATTTATTTTTTGATCATTTTATTTGCATTTTTATATTAATAATTGTTTTTTTTAGATAATTTAATAACATTTATTATTGCCTTTTTTACTTGATTAATTTTGAATTTTGATTTAATTATTTTTTTATTCTTTCATATTTATTTAATTACTTAAAAATTTAATTTTATCAAATAAATATCTAATTATAATATTTTCAGTTAAGTTTATATATTTTGTATTTTTTAATCTTATTATGCTAGCTAAAATTGTTTGTTTGTATTGTTGATGCAACATTTAATAATTGTAATAAATAATTAAAGAATTATATATCAATATTTTTTAAAGGGTCGAGCGAGAGCTCGGTGTCCCAGGTATTAATATTACCAACCAAACCCAATAATAATGAATCATTTTTTTTAACTTAATTACCGAGACAAGGCTCGGGATCCAGGTACTTATTTTCTATATTAATTGCGGAGACTATATAAACCAAGAATTGCATGATTTCTATGCATCTTCAGACATAATAGAGTTTGTTGTTATTATGGTTGCTATGGTTGCTATGTAAAGGACACATGACATGAAGGCAAACACTGTAGGAAAACACATAAGAGAGATGGGAGAGAATAGGTGTAGAATGGGGTGACCCAGAATAGAGACTTTTGGAGAAAAAGGTTTTTGCGGTCAAGAGTTTTTGTGTTACATAGATGATATATAAAAAAATATTACATATAAATATGGTATAAAAACGATGATATGTAGAGATAAAAGACTAGAATAAATTTTCATATGAGAAAAATAATAATTGACAAATCCAATTATAAAATAATTGTTTTTGAGGCAAGATACAATATTAACCAACATTTAATAATTATTTTCATTTTGTTTTGTTTTTTTTTTTATTATATGTTCCTATATTTTCATTTTCATTTTTAAAAATATATGTAAGTATATAATAAACAACCCTAAAGCTCCAAATAAAAAAGGTAATATATATTAAATAAATATAGAAATATATCCAAAGGGATATTATTTTTATTTTAATCAACAAATCTTTATAAAATGTTTTCAATTAATCTTTGTCCACTAGAAATATACCATATTTTTTATCATTAGAGTTGATGATTTTCACAAGACCCATTAAATAACAACAATCCAATTGATTTTCTTCTACACGCAACTAAAAATATAATCTAATAATCAATCAAAAAAAAAAAAAAAAAAAATTATCAGACACTCGAAAAGAAATCATCAATTTTTCAAGGAAGAATCGGATCTTGATATCAATTTAAAAAAAAAATGTTAAGAATTTAGATAAACAAAAATATTTTTTGTTATTGTTGTTGTGTGATCTATGGATAATTTTTTTTTTTTTTTTTTTTTTGTTAAAATTAGTAAATTGCGATTTTTAATTTATATGTTATTAATCATGAATAAAAAACAAGTTTAGAGGTAGATGGGTAGGCGATTTCTTAAACAAGAATGTTATTTTTCAAAATTACGGTCAAAAATTTTTTCTAACCAGTTTATGTAAATTTATTGACATTCAACTAAAACAGAACACTTTAAACTTTGATAATATATAAATTAATTAATAAATAAATAGTCAATAATTATTATTCAAGAGTTATTTAATGAAAATTGCTTATTTTTTTATGTTTTTTTTAAGTTTTTTTATGTTTAAATATTTTATGTTTAAAGATTTTTAGAATATTTTCTCTGAATATATTATTTATTAATTGGTTTAGCATCAAATGAAAATATTTCAAGAACTCTTTAAAAATAAATTGAGAACAAAATTATTTTCTTTTTTCCTAAATTTCTAAACTCTTGGATTCCAAGCATTCCAAGAGTGTAAATATTCTTGATAATTATGAGTCAAATATCAAGGTATTTATTATTATTAAATTTTAAAATATTAATTTATGATATTTTTTTGTATTTTTTTCTTATATATATTTTTCATTTTATGAATTTTTTTTTAAATAAAATAAAAATATGTAGATATGCCAGTTTGCTTATTTTCTTTGATATGATAAAAAATAAATAAATTATTAATTAATTTTTTCTCTTTATTAATAAGAGAAATTTGAAATAAGCATTTTTCAATCACTCAATATTTTTACGATCCAAAAACTTTCTGGGTCTTTTTTAAGTAATCAACTAACAGGAAAGTTCATCACGTTACCTTCATTTATTTAGCGACCAACCAAAGGACAAATTCAAAATTAAGTCATTAATAAATACATACATAATTAAATAGATACAATAATATAAATGGGTAAGACAAAACTAAAGTTAGTAATAATAATAAATTAAAATTGAAGAGAAATAAACTCTAAATAAATATCAAAGCGAGATTATAATCACAGTTTGTAGAGCTAGGCCAAGGCAAGAATATTTTAATGTAATTTGAAAGAATATTTCGATTTCTAAAGATTATTAATCTCAAGATCTATAAAATATAAATTAAATAATATTATAAATTTAAGAAAGGATTTCATCATCTTTTGGTTGATTGAATAATTTCTAATAAATTTGTTGGGATTGATACAATTATTTTTAAATAAATTACTTTACTTATGTAGAATTAATAAAATTCCCCTCACATATAATTTAATTAATTTAATTTACAAAAGGGTTTTTCAATCTTCATTTAAAAAAATACATATATGTTATTTTATTTATATTGAAAATATATCTTTGTATTATTTTTAATAGAGTTTGTTTAATCTAATATTTAAATTGACAAATATAATTTATTTGTGTTAATTTAAAAGTGAACATAAAGGGTTTTATATAAAGAATTAATGATTAATTAATTGATATAATAATTTTAATTCAATAGATAACAAGGATACCCATCATCTCATATTTAATTGTTTTTAATATCCAAAATTTTAATAATATAAACAACTTTAATTATTCTGTTTCAACACTAGACAACAAAATTTACAAATTTACAAATTAACATATTCCATATAATTTAGAAAAGAAGGATATGTAGATATATATAACCTGACTCAAAATTTTGCGATTGGTGACGGGACTATTTTAATTCTCTGCATTTGCATTATTAAGAATTTTATTTTCACATTTATTTTTTCTTTGAATAATAAGTTAATCAATTTTATACTGTATAATAGATAGCATAATTTATAATATCATATAGATATAATAGATAATTAATTACATTTTTATTTATTAACACTAACTTTACAAATCTTTTTTTTTGAGAGTAAAGTAGTTAGGTAAGCATTTTTTTATAGATCTCCACGTTTCAAGTTTTTCTGATTCTAAAAAAGTGTTTTGGATGGATTTATGTATTTATGTGTCTGTGTGTGGAAGAAATCTTGTAAACAAAATTCTGGACCATCGATGAAACCAATCATATCCAAATTTTATATTTCTATTTCTATTGGGATTCTAAAGATCTAGCAACATTTTCGCTTAAATACACTCTATTAAAATAGCCAAGTATCAAAAAATCCTAATGCTTTAAAAATTGTGATAAGCCAAATTTGGAAATTTTTTTCCTTAAAATTTTTGATAAACGAATTAAGTAAATCCTTACGAGTTGATTGAAAAATCTTTTGTAGGCTACCACATATATAAACAAGTGGTTTTTAATTATAATTTAAATAGTAATTTTATTATCTTTATTTTTGTGTGCTTTACTGTAGGAGGATGTTGAGATCCGATAATATATTATAGAACGGGTTACCAAACCTCAAATTCACAAAAAAATTTAATCGATGTATATATAATATTATAATTTATAAAGAAAAATGTATATATATATAAGTAGGATAAAATGTTCTTCCCGATGACCAATAATACAATATAAATAATATTTACTATTGATATTTATAATGACTTTCGAAATAGATTAAGAATCTATGCAGAATTCATGGATTGAAAAAATATGTAATTAGAGGAGGATAACGCATTTTTTTAATAATGATCTCTATTCAACTCTAATCATAAAATAATAAAATTTGTAAGGTTATAATGGACGGAATACGTGGATCGAATTGGTGAAGAAAGGATAGTAATGAGCACTTTGTATTTCTAAGACGTGGTATGGTGAAAATAAAGAAGTTATAAAAATACTGTATAGTGTATACTAATGTATACAAGAATTGCGAGAGAATAACAATTGAATGGGAAATAGATATAGTTAGATTGATAGATCTATAAATCTTAACAATAAAATAGAAAATTAAATTTGTTATACAATATCAATAAATAAAATCCGTTAGATAATTATTTATTCTTATTTTCTTATAATAATAACAGTCAAACAACACAATCGAAATAAATAAATCATCAACAGAAAATTTAAACGAATTTACAAAAATAATAAAAACAAAAAAAAAATTGTAAAAGATATTAAAAAAACAAAAAAAAAAATTAAATAAATCTTTTAAAAATGATGAATAAACAATTGCGTGAGATCTTAATCTCTCTTTTATGAGAATACATTATTATTTTTCAAATCATAAATTCGCCAGTTTCAATAAAAAAATAAAATTGCTATAATATATATATATATATATATATATATATATATATTTAGATATCTCGGTGATATCAAAAGTTTCCATTACCAATAAATATTCGAATCAATCAGCATTAAATGACAACACCAATAATCGAACCACTCTAAATAGCTCTAGTAAATAGAAAATTTATTAACTTGATCCTTTTAGATTGATTCTAAATCGAAAAGTACCTTTTAAATCTTGGATCGATTATAATCAACACATTGGAAAAAAGAGGTCAAACCATTTGGGATTAACCCTATCCCTGATAAGTGAATTTTGTATGATAATATTTCAAAATTTATATTGTTAATAGATAAAGATGAAATATTTTCAAGACCAAATTTACCCTTCGTTACTTATATATATATATGTATATTCGTAATGTTCACATAGAATATTCTTAAATAATAACTTTCAGTGAGATAGAAGAATTTCCTTTGGCTCCTTTAATAAATGGTGGGAATAGCATTATCTAGATGATTTACCTTTCATTTATGCAAGAAGTGACATTCTTTTCAGTGAATTATGACGATAAGATAAATTTAATCAAATACAATTAATCATTTAATATAATTCTTTACTTATAATCAATTCTATATATATATATATATATATGTTATACAATAAAATAATGATATAAAGAATTTATTTTATAAAGAGAATGAATTAAAATGAAAAATCAAGATAAAAGAAAATATAAAAGTAATAAAAAACAAAATAAAGTAATATGAATTTTTTTTTTTGGAAAATGAATATAGGGGGAGATTTAATAAAAAAATAATAATAATAAAAAAAAATAAATAAATGAAATATTAAATTATATGTTAATGCGAAAAAAATTAATTTAGTAATGGATAATTAAATGATTCTTATTTCTATAGCCTTGGACTTTAAAAAACAATGAGTTTTTTATAAGATATTAGCAGGGTATGATTATAGTAGAGTTGGGAAGCTTATTCGATTGAATTGGTACTTTGGTAGATAGATGACATTCATGGGAGAGTAGAACATATCAAATTCATCTTCATATATAATAAAATTATTTATTATTTTTAATTTTATTAAATATAATTTTTTATCATTTAATACGGATAGAATAGAATACCCTATGATAACTGGTTATATTTTAGTATTTTATAATTATATCTCTCGATAAATAAAAATAAAATGGCCTCACACAGCCTGGATGTTAATATGCTTGACTCTCATCCTCTTGGATTCGGGTTCAAGTCCCAGGCTTGACAAATGATTTTTTCTAGTAGGGATCTATGAGTCAAAATCCACACACCCTCCGGAATCAAAATTGGGCTGCTACTTGAAATAAAAAGTAGTACCTTCGATCAAGAAAATCAAGATAAATAGTGAAAGGATCCATTCTACTGATCATAGAACACCTTTACAACGCATAGTCAGCAACCGTCCATTTTCATAAAATGTACAAAAGTCAGTGAATATAGAAAAAAGATAATAAATAAAAATATTTATTTATTTTTTTTTTAATTTGTTTTTTTATTTTTTTATTGTTGTTGTTGAGTCATTTAATTATCTTGTGTGACGTGTAATTAACAACAAGAATAAAAAGTGCTTAAATAAAAATTGTCTAAAGGTTTTAATCGAAGTGATAAGAAAATTTAAATTGGATCGTTGACAGATAAGATCTTTGGCCGTTCCCCTAATGTGTTTACCAGGGGTGGATCACACATGCGGCTTAATGAATACGTTAAGCTCAATTGTATATATCGTTCCCATCAGATGCATTAGCTTCTTGTTAATTATTGGATAATAATTAAGTCAAGACAAGTACTAATGAGAACAACACGTGATCGGAGTTCCCGATTAATTTTCACCGATTTGCCAATTGGAAAGACATTTCGTCACGAATTACAATGACAAAGTTGAATAAAGTACATTTATCAAACAATAAAAACACAACAAATTTTATTTTAATTTTAAATTATTCTTAATAGTTTACGACAGAACTTAAAATTAAATTAAAATAATTTAAAAATTATTTATTATTATAAATTTTTGAAAACTTGGTCACATGCACTAAAGTATTTTATTACTTAACAATAATAATAATAAAATATAAGATTAAGGATGTGGACAGTTCAAGAGATTGAAATAAAAATCAAATTTTATGGAATCTTGGTAATGTATATACACTACCACAATTTATAATCAAGAACTTTCTTGTTCTGAGGAAGGGTGCGACCTTGAACCCGAAAAGTCCTGAGAAAATTGGAATAAAAAATTTAAATTTTTATTTTAATCTCCTGAGCTATCCACATTCTGAATCACTTATTTTTTTCAAAATTGCAGTCATAAACATCATATTTATTGAATAATAAAAATAATAGAATAATTAATAAAAGGGGAAAAGTATTATAAAGAGGTTATTTATTTACAATAAAACTTGATTAAAAATTGCTATTTGGGGTAAAAATTGAATTTAAAAGATCCAATAAGAGAGGAACAACTACATATATTTTTAAATAAGTATATATGTAGTATAAACTACACGATAAGTTAAAAAGTTTTATGGTAAATTTATATAATGTAAGATATCTTTGAATAATCTAGGAAAGAAATCCAAAATGAAAAACTACAAAGCATGAATGTTGAATACTAAATACCTAAATATCAATATATAAAATATGTAGAGGCTGTCGTCTTATTTCTTAGCAAACAAACAAACTCGTACCTAGCTTAAAGAAGACACCATCTTGAAAAAGTTTACTAAAACACTCGTTCTTTTCAAAAACAAAAACAAAAAAAAAATACATTTTACTTTTTGACAGTGAGGATATAGTTTCCAATTATTACCATGTCAAATGTGTATATTCAATTTTATATATAAATAATAGTATAATTATTATTTTATTATTGGAAATGTTTAATTATTTAATGAGTAGTTCATACACGGGTTTGTATAAAAACGATAATTTGTTTCATAATATATACAAACAATTAATTTTTTATTTAAATGAAAATGGAGCAAAAAAATTAATAAATAAAATCAATTTTGTTTAATTTGTGAACTTATATTAAAAAATTGTATATTTATTTATATACTTTACTGTAGCTATTATATTAGATATTTAATCTATTAGTTCGATTAAACTATTATAGCATAAATGAAAATCTATAATAGGAAGGGGATGAAGGTGTGATATGATAAGGAGTTCTGTGATATTGTTATTATTAAGTGTGGGATCGATATCTTAGACACTCAAAGACATATGCATGCTTTGAAGAAAATCTGCGAATTATATATGCTAATATGACATTTTAATTTTGATTATATTTATATTGTATAATCTATTAAGTTAACACACTATGAGCGGGGCGGGTATTTGTACCCGTTGCGGGGACTGCCACTTATAAGCGGGGCGGATATTTATACCCGTTGTGCCACTTATATGAGGGATATATATTAGTTATCGTTTAAAATAAGTAATTTTATGTGACACAAGGGAAAATATATATTATCTGAGCGGCTAGCGTCCGCCCCGCTTATAACTGGCAGTCCCCGCAACGGGTACAAATACCCACCCCGCTCATAGTGTGTTAATAGGATAGTTCGATAGTTGCAAGCTTATAAAGGCTTATAAAGATATAAGGCTTTAAGTGTTTTATTCACAATGTATTAATTATGTAACTTTTGGATTTTTTTCAATTTCATTAAATCAAACAATATGTGCATTATTAGTACCAGCATATATATATTTGAATTACAATTTGCTCAGAGGTTCTCAAAGTGGTCTATATCGACCCCCAGGGGTCTATGGCAACCTACAAGGGGTCTACGGTAGCTACTACCCTAAAATCACGTGGGTTTGTCAACAGTGTTGCCATATATGTGTTAAGTAAAGAAAATAACGAATTTAAATAATTGAATAATTTATAAAAAGTCAAAAGTTTTAATGAGTATATAATAGATGTTTATTTATAGAATTAATAACTAATTGTAAAATTTAATAAACATAATATGAAATTAATATATGTATTCTAATTTCAATTAATGTACAAAGTAATCAAATTTATACTATGATAATATATTATTTGTTAGTATTAAAAATAAATTTTTTTTATTATTAGTATTTTAATAACAATTGTGGTAGAACAATAAATTATAATTCTATAGCCTGTTGAATGATTAAAAAGATTTTAAAGGAGCAAAAAAAAAAAAAAATTTCCAATCTTCATTATTGACCATTATTAGAGAAAACAATAGCACACGAGTCATTCATTCTTAATAGCGTGTAAAGCAGAGTGAAGTGATCAGTGCGCAGGCGGAGAATCGATTCATTGCCCTTAAATGGCTGATTCGCCCAATTGGCCTTAATTGAACATTCTCGAATCCTTGAATCTGGGATTTCCGAAAGTTATAAAAAATTTAAATTATTAAAAATCGAGTAAAAAAAAAGAAAGATCGTTTCAGATTAGATAAAAATTTAATTATCCTTTCACTTTAAGAATTTAAAATAACATAAATTATAAATTAAAAAAATAATTGATTTTATTTTAATTTGTTCATCTCTTTTTCTCTGATTATTGTAATATATATATATATTAACAGGGTTTTAATAGGGTTATATGATTGAAGAAAATGAATAATATATAACAAAATATTTATAATTTTATAAAAATAAAATTAAAATTAGATTTAATCATTTTCGTTGTAATATACTATACGAGTATTTATAAATTTATATAAGTTTTTTTTTTATAAATATTAATTGTGAGAGGAAACTAATTTGTATAATAAATCATTCTATTCGTGCATATTAGTTATTGTAATTTCAATGAAAAATTAATTGTAATATATAGATATATAATATACAAATTAATTATAGATTATATTATATTTTCATAATATTATAATATTATATTTTGATAATAAAAAAAATTAAATTAAATTTTTTTTAGATTTTGCATATATGAATATCAATAAAATTTGAATAAAAACCAATAAGGTTTATTTATAAATGTATTTATACAATAGATTGATTTTTGATATTTTTACAATGATGTGTGTAGATTGATGTGTGACTGATTAGGGGTTTTAATAAAAATTATGATAATTTCAATATAAAATTTGCTTACCCTTGCGAGGTTGACAGGTGTTAAGGTGCGTGCGCACTCACTCACTAACACCGAGTGACTGGCGCGCCGGCCTTCAAGCTCATAGGAGCCCCTTAGATTTAGGCAACCCGCAACACCTTCTTCCAAATTCAAAATTTATGATTAATTTTTACTAAGTTAGTAAAATTAACTTACGACTTCATGAACCAAAGACTTGAAAACGTTTTAATAGGAACTCCAAAAGAGTAAAGTATTTTCCAAAAAACAAAATATTAATAACTTAATTAATATGCATTTAATATGCATATTAATATTATGTGCTCTTGCTTGTTTTATTAAAAATAATCATAACAAATTGTATTTTGAATTTTTAAAAAATTATTTAAACATTAAAGTTTATTTTAAATTGTTTTTTATTCCAACGAAATAATATTATAGTAAAATATCATATTAAAAATATTTTGCTTTATTAAACATTTTGAGAAAAATAAATATTAATAATAATAATAACAATTTGTAATTATAATATATATTATTTTATATTTATTTTGCATATATATATATATATATATATATATATTGCACATTGCAAAATCTTTAAAATGTAGTACAAATTTAAATTATTATTAAATAAAAATTTTTTATAATTAAGATTACTTTATAAATATATTTTATTTCTTCTTTTTAAGGTGCCCTATCCCTTTTAGAGTTTGGCTATCATCATGACTTATTAAGCTGCCCAGCCATGATGATTTTTCTTGGGAATGTTAATGCGGTGGTTTCCCGTTGCCTTCCGCATGTATAGAACTGACAGTTCCTGGAGCCGGAGGCAGCTGATGTTAAATTGAATTTTATTAGAAAAATTCGTTCTTAGTTGAAATCGAACGCCGATTTTGTGTAGAAAATCACTACGCTACACTCTCGGCTAGCTGCCATTTAATGAATAATAAATAAAATTACAATTAATTAAAAATAATAATTTTCAATTGTTATATAAATATCAATTAAAGGCGCCACATGGTGTGATGACTAGCGTCACTGACTCACATTCTCGTGGTCCCGGGCCATGCAAGGGAATTTCTCTAGCTGGGGTCTATGGGACGGAGTCAACCCAGCCTCCAGGATCAACATTGGGAAGTTACTTGATTAAAAGTAGCGCCTCCGAACAAGAAAATCAAGGTAAAGGTTCATAGGACCCGTTCTACTGATCATAGGACACTTAATTAATATAACCGACTTGATAGGCGTTGACCTTGTGTAGGATGTACAAAAATCAGAGGTTTTTTTCTTTTTATAAAAATATCAATAAATAATAAATTCGATACATTATAAATTTTCTTGAATAATTATTGATTTTTATATTATTTTTGTTTATTTTTGAATAAATGATTAATTCTCCGCATCCACCAAATGAAAGTTGATTATACAAAATATCTTCACAATTCACAGCGAAACTGATAGGGATTAATATTCGTCTCTGTGAAGGTATAAGCGGCCCTCTTCGTTGCTCATTGAGTGCCCTTCAATGAAATTAGTCTTGTTCTTGTGTACCCCCTAGGTTATACATCTGCCTGGCATAACAATATCGCCATACATTACCATAATTGATTGAAGAATCCTCTCCAGGACGTTCTCCTACTCTCCTTCTTTGTCACTCCCTTTTTGAATCTCAGATCTTTGTATAGCCTTTTTTTTCTTTACCGTTTATTTGGTTAACTTTTTTTATTTTTTTCAAAAAAAAAAATATTTTTTTTTATAAATAATTCTCAAATAAAATAAAGTAATTTTTAATTCTATAATTGAAAAATTTTCATCAATATTCATCTTCAGAATGAGTTTTATTAAAATTTGCTTTAATTTACTATATTTAATATAATCAATTTAAATTTATTATATATTTAATTTATTTATTATATAATTGTAAATATATGACTCATACGAGTATAAAATATGTTATTCATAATAACTTTATTTCCTATTTATTGTTCTGCTTGTGTTTAGTATTATAATAGACCTTTTAAACATTATTATTTATTATTATTATTATTATTTTTTTGTTATTATTCATATTGAGAATAAAATAAAAATATAAATAGTCTATTTTAGAGATGCATGCGATTTAAATTTTTATTCATAAAGATCTCATTTGGAATGCATTTTCCGAATGCCTGAATTTGCAGCATCTGTTTAATGCTCCGGTTTAGAATAAAATTCCCACAAGATAACCCAAGCGAACTAAAACCCCTAGAACAAAGTTATATCAAATAATATAAGGGGGTACAGCCCTCATCGGCAAACTTTGTAAATTAAAACGAAATTGCAGCCCAATATATTATCTAAGCTAAACATATCGTAACAACAAAATACAAAAAATTAAATTACTTCTATATATGTACGAACCTTAAAAAAAAATTTCAATTAAAATTAATACGAGTATTAAAGAATAGTGGCTCATTTTGGGACATATATTTTTTCTATCTGTATTCTAAATTTTTTATATTGATTATATTATTGTCAAAATTTTACCTAGTAGTCGTTCAACCTTTTTCAATAATATTAAAAACATTTAATCTCATCAATATTATGAAAAAATTAAAAAAAAAAAATATTTTGTATCTTATTTCATTGACCCAAGATGAACTTAGCGGCTCATTTATTTTTGTTTTTCTCACTTTATTTTCATTCTTCTTTATTTTTAATTCTTGGCATTGTTAAACATAATAAATTCCTAAAAATTGAGATAATGAGTCTTAAGAAACTCAAGTTACTTAGATTAAATAAAAAATAATATTATAAACATAATAGATTTTTGTAAAATAAAAGTTAGGTTGGTATATCTCCTGTCCCAACGTGGACTATTTCAATATGTACCAAGGTGTACAATACACAAATTTTCAAACTTTAGATGCATTGGACTTTAAATTACACTATAATACCTTTTATTTCAAAATATTTTCATTAAAATTCACTTATCATGTTCTAAAAATCAAAATCTTAATAATTTCTAAACTATTTTTTTAAATGAATTAAAATACATCTGATAATTTTATTGTGCTGTACTTTCTCCACGTCTGCTAGAACTAAGATATAATTTATAATTAAGGGCAAAAAAAATAAAGCAGTCCCAAAGGTGTATTGTGCTCTTCTATAATACAAATAAGATTTTAAAAAAATATGATCTAATGATAAAGTACATTATTATTATTATTATTATTAGTATTATATTATTCAAATTCATAAAATAAAATTATTGATTTTCAAAATTCAAATTTTCAAAAAATATAATTTACTTACTCCAACTCAATTGAAACTCCGTTTCTTAGAGTTCTGAGAGAAAGTATCAAAGGATAGTTGCACATTCTAGGTGAGTTATGTAATCAACACCACCCTTTTCACTGTTAACCAAAACAAAAAATGTGTCCAATCGACTATCTCGCAATTTGAATTGGATTAAATATCATATATTATATTTCAATTAAAATTCATTATTATAAATTATAAATTAAAATTAATAAATAATATCTATTAAACCAGCGGGTGTTTGGCTCTTTATTGATAGCACCACGTCACGTACTGGCGCGTGATTTGCAATCAACGTGTTAAAAAATTAAAAAAATTAATTACGTTACTCTAAGCAAATACAGTTTTATACAATTTTTAATCATGTGAAAATCTATCAAACTTATATTTTTATTTTTACGGTCAGTTTAGAGGGAAAAAAATGAAAACGTGGTAGGTAATGATCCTCTTCCGAATGAGATACATTTCTCAAAAGTTGATAGAAAACTACGAATTTTGAATAATGCCCGTGTACCAAATTTCATTATTCTAGCTCAAACCGTTTTTGCGTAATCTTGTCTACACACACACACATACATACACACACAGACTTTTCTCTCAACCTTAGTGAAAATGACTCGGGGACCTTCAAAACGGATAAAAACATCAAAATCTACACATCGAAAATTTTCGTGATTGCAATACTATCTCTGGCGAGATAGTATAAATAATCTTTATAATCTTTATAGAATATACCTATTCTAGACTAAATATTGATACTATTTAAGTATAATTATTTATTTTTATTCTGCAAATTTACTTGATTATTTTTTTAAACTTTGCAAAAAATATCTATATCGATTTGTCAATTAAATATCAAATACTATTTTAATGAGGGTTATTCTTAAAATCAGACCAAATTTTAACTTTTTTATTATCTAATTCAAATAAATTATCATTTTCTCCGAATTGATAAATAAATATATCCAATTTATCAACGAATAAAGAGGAAAAGTATTATTGGAATATTTTTTTTAAATATATTAATTATTAGGGGATGATAAAAGATTCAGGATTGTTAAAAAATTCTTCGAATCATTTAAGACCCATTTAAGACCCATTTAAGACATTTTTCAAAACCTTGGTGAAAATGACTCAGGGACCTTCAAAATGTATAAAAACATTAAAATCTCGACATCGAAAATTTTCGTGATCGCAATACTATCTCTGGCGAGATAGTAAAAACAACCCTGGATAAATACTGGTATATTAATTCTCAGATAGAAACTGCAAAATTACATTGAGGCGAAATTCCTTATGTATGAATAAGAAATAATAATAAAGTAGATTTAGAGAAAATATTAATTTCATTAACCAGAAGGGAAACATTTTAGTTTTTTTAATTGTTTCAAGTTCTTTTATTGAGATATAATTCACCCAAAGACGTACCAAGGGTAAATGGAACAACGACCTTGCGCCCCTCTTATTCGATAGGTTTGATATTATTTTTTTTTTTTTTGGGAACAACATGGCACGTGTCATGCTTGTCATTCCCTAGTTTCACCTTTGAATACACCCAAGGCGTTAAATACAATTTTATTCTTATATGTATTTGTTTTAGAATTTTATTTTTTTGTTTTGTTATATGAATAATAATATTAATTGATTTCTGGAAATAAATTAATAAAAAATAAAAATCTGATTGAATTAATATTTATAAAAAGGAAATTATATAAATGAATGACATCTAAAAAAAATTTATTATATAATTAAAGAAAATAAAAATAAAATAATCAATATTTTTCCTATTGGGATTTAAAGGGGAAGTCCATTAAAATTCCCTTCTCAATTACTCTCTAATTCAAAAACTACAAACAACTTTGGACAACTCTGTCCTACTCTCACACACACTTTGTCAGCTATATCGATATCCCTTTCACCTTTCGACTGAGTACGTGTAAATATGCATGAGCTCTTTTTTGCATAGTCAGTACTCATCCCCTCCCTCCTCTCTCTTTCTCTCGTATATCTATCTATCTATCTATCTATCTATTTATATATATATATATATATATATATCAACGATTGATACAAAAGACAGAAAAAGATTAACAATTAAAAAAGGGTGAACAAGACATTTGAAAATAAATCGCATTCAACAACCAATCAAAAACAACTTACGAATGTTTTATTTAAATTAATTTATTATTTAAAATAATATATTCTTTTATTTTCATTTTGTAAATTATTTCTATTGTGAAGAAGATTCCATACTTTGAAGTTTATTGATTTCTGACAATAAAATAAAACATGAATAATAGTCCTTGCGATCCCAAATTGACTCAAAGCCATTTAAACTAAATAATTGTAAAATGAATAAATTAAAATACTTTACTAATATAATAATATAAACTAATATTATTATTATTAGAGACACCCACCTGTGGGGCTAATATGTTGAGAATTAGGAGAATAATTTTTAAACTTGATAAAAATCATCCTTTTAGTTTCATTGAATTAATTTGGTGTCTATTTTATTCATCTTTTATTTTATTATAAATCTCTGATAGTTAATCGCATTATCATAAAATATATATTTAATTTAACACACTATGAGCGGGGCGGGTATTTGTACCCGTTGCGGGGACTGCCACTTATAAGCGGGACGGGTATTTATACCCGTTGCCACTTATATGAGGGATATATATTAGTTATCGTTTAAAATAAGTAATTTTAAGTGACACAAGGGAAAATATATATTATATAAGTGGCAACGGGTATAAATACCCGCCCCGCTCATAGTGTGTTAATATAATATTTATAAATTTAATATAAATATTCGAGTATTTGAGAATAAGATTCTTTACAGCATTTATGGGCCAAAAAAAATGAGGTCACCGGAGAATGGGGAGACTTCCTAACGTGGAATTGCATGACTATGCATCTCCAGATATAGTTAGAATTATAAAATCGAGAAGGCTGCGATGGGCAGGGCACGTGGCTAGAATGGGAGAAGAAAGAATGGCGAAAAATATATTGGTGGGGAGAAAGAGTGGGAAACGTCCGCGCGGAAGACCAAGGACGCGGTGGATGGATAATGTGAGAAGGGACATGAGAGAGATGGGAGAGGGTAGGGATTGGAGGGTTGTGGCTCAGAATAGGGATACTTGGAGAAGTGCAGTTGTTGCGGCAAAGAACTTTTGAGTCTCGTACAGCCACAGAGATAGATAGTTTTATTATAAATTTTATATTAAGTAATTTTCTCTTATTAAACAAAATTGAAGAATTTATTTGGATGTAATGAGTGTGTAAGTGACTTTATATAATTCCTTAATTTAATACTCAAATCATTTTTAAACATTTATGATTTATTATAAGATAAATTAAGAAGATAGAAATAATATAATAATAAATATAATCAAATACTTAAATAAGAATAAAAAAAACTACTCTTATATATATAATACAAGGTTGAGGAAGAAACTTTAATTATTAAATAATTTAATTAAATTATAAATAAATATTAATATTTTTGATAAAATAATATATAAATGATTTTTTTTTGTTTTTATTTTAAAAGATTTACATATTTTAATTTTAATTTTTTTTTTTAATTAATTTAAATAATTTAATTATTGAATTATTTAAATATGAGTTTTTTGACCGTACATTTTTTTTATTTATTTTTTTTTTACCATTTATCTACTATATATCATGCAAAACCTCCTCTATGATTTCTGATATAAAATAATTATTTCCTACTTTTAGCACGCGTTTCTAATTTCTATATTTTATTAGATTCGATTTAGAATCCTTACTAAAGAAGAATTTGCAACTTTAGGCTGTTTGGATATGCAAAGATTGTAATCTTTAAAGATTGGGTTGATTTATATGTAAGTAATAATTATAAAACAGGGTTTCATTTTAATTTAAATTTCATAATATAATTAATTCTATGGGTTGATGTGAGAAGTATCAATGCCAGATTTTTGACAAAATCAATTAATAACTTTGGAAACTTTTAATATTTCGTGCAAGAAATATCAAAGTCGATGTATAATTAAGAACTAGGAAAATGAGATTAATAAATGGATGCCAATTAGAATAAAATTTTTATAACAGATTCAAAATTGCATATTAAATAAATAAGAAATAAAGCAAAACTAATGTTTCTCTTATGATTTAGATTGAGAATTTAAATTTAATATATATAATATAATTTAATTAATATAATTTAATATATATATATATATAATCGATTATTTATTTTATGTGATCATTTTTATGACTTATTTACAATTTTTTTTCTATACTTTACCTTAAAAAGAAATTTAAGAAAGACAGTAATTAAAATGTTAAAAATATGTAAAACTAACTTAGCCAAATTAACATAAAGTAATTTATCATGTCTTGATATTATGTCTTAAGTTGATATCATTGGTTCAGTCAATATTTACAAAAGATCAATGTAATTTTTTATTCCTTTCTTTAAATTGTATTTAATGTATTATACAATTTTTATGTCAGAAAAAGGCTTTAATTTAACTTTTTATCTATTTAAAAGAATCTAAAAAATATGCTAAACAAAACAATTAAATCAAACTGAATCGGATAACAGAACAACATAAAAAATTCACATGAAATTTTATAATTCACTATTACAATTACTTTACCTATGTGGCATTTAATAACAGGTCTGGTAAAAGAATGAGGTCCACCCATTCTAAATGATTAAAATTTGGAATCAACTTGAAAATTAGCACGCTCAGATCTAGATAAATGTTGAGAACATACGTTGTACTGATCGCACAACACATTTACCCCGCTTAGACGGCAACTTTCTTGATAGGCGTTGTTCTCTCATAAGGTGTATAAAAGTTAAAGGTGTGGCATTTAAATCAAAGTTCAACCATTCATGTAAAAAATTTATTTTATTTTGTATTTCCCTTCAATTTTACTAAAACCTGTTTTTTTAATTGTAAAATGTTAAATAATAATGTTATATTTGGTTTTCTCTATTAATTTTGGTAAATTTTTTTTTATGGTGAAATTTTAGTTTTAGTAGTACTGAACTAACCTTTCCTAAGTTAATTTATTTTATCCCATTGTTTTAAGAAATTATTTCAGGGCAATTTGTTGTGATTTTGTGCGAAATTCATTTGGGTCTTGTCACATATACTAAGATTTATTCGTAATCATAAATTTCATAGATCCTCCGTTTTAAGTTTCCTTCAATTTTAAGCTCCTATCTGCTTCGGCCCTAGATGCTTTTAAATCGCGATGACTTTAATTAGCTAAAAAATAATTCTGAAACCAAATAAATATTTATATTTAAGAAAACGTTATCATAATATTTAATTAATTATATTCTCATTATTTATTTTTTATAATAAAATTATACTTTTATTAAATTAAATACTGAACTAACATAATGTATTCTCTTTCATCTTTTCGATGAATAATCTAAAATTAAATATATATTTATACACAAGTATATATTGAAGATAAAAATATTCAGTATTAAAACGTTCCAACTAATGATTGGTATTTTTTTACTATTAATTAAGACAAAAATAAAGTAATTAATTATTATTTAATATTTATATATTTTAATATATTTATCATTGTTTATGTATCTATATTCATTTTTCTAATAAAGGTTTATTATTGTTTATCGCGTAGATTTGTTATTGAACAATGATAAACAATTTACTCATTAGCTCGGGAGTTCATTAATTCTATATTTTCTCTACTATATGTGTTATCTAACAGGTTTACAGAATATTTAAGGTCAACTTACACATCCGGCTTATTTAAATGAAAACATTCATAAATATTATAGGTATACAAAATAATTCGCATCATAAGGTCAAATTAGATGATCACAGGACTGGAAATTACTTAACACTCAGTGACTAAAACCCATTAATCAAGTATATTTCATAGAATTAATATATATTTAAGTATTATTTAAACCATCAACTTATTTTAATGAATAATAACTAAAAATTAATAAAAAAAATCAATGTATCTAATATTATTATCCTTGATTTTGTATTTAAAGGGTCCATTTGATAAAATACTGATCATTAATAATTAATGAAAATTATTAGATAAATATAATATGATTTGTCATTCTTTGTAAACAAATTTTTTTAATCAATTTTAAGTATATATATATATATATATATATATATATATATAATTAAATGTTTATTATTATTATTAAAGACGTCACGCAATTGACACGGCGATTTCATTCTCGTGTTACTGGAGTTCAAGTTCCAGGACTTGTCTCTAGTTTGGGTCTATAACAGTGATTCTCAACCTTTTTTTTACTGCGGCACACTTTTAACGGTGTAATAATTTGGCGGCACCCATAAAAAAGATAAGTGTAAAAGTTTACCATATTGAAAAATAGTGATCCGAAAAGCGGTTTACTTTTTTTTTAAAACCAAATTGAAAAAAATTCATAATTCATATTCTCGCGGCCGCGGCACAGTGGTTGAGAATCACTGATCTAAATGAATAAATAAAAATATTTGTTTAAATCAGGGCTTCGAACCGGAACTGAACCGAAAACCGAAAACCGAAAAAAACCGGTATTTTTGTCGGAACGAAAACCGGAGCTGAACCGAAAAAAATAATATCGGTTTATTTCGGTTCAGTACGTGTTCAATCCAGAGTTGCCACAAGAGGTGTTTTGGCAACACCCAAGCCCGAATTTTTTTCAATTAGTTATGCCTCGCACTGCATGGTGTCGCTAAAAACTTTGTTTCAAAAATTAGTGTCCTAGTCATACTCTCCTTTCGGTTGTGTTGGCAGCGTCTCGTAGTCGCAATACAGAATTTAATGTTTTCATCGTTTGTTTAATACTGATATTTTGATTTAATGATAGTATTAATTTTTTAAATTATTTATTCCATTTCTTAGAGGGTTATGTATTGATATAAAGAAAATGATTCATAAATATAAAGAAAATTATTAAATAAATTTAAACAAATATTGAATAACTTTGACCAAGTACGAAGATTAGACAGTAAAAAACTTATTTTAGAATTTTGAGAGGAAAATAAAAATACATATCCACATTTTAACAAAATTGCAATGGTGGTTTTAGGAGATACTGCAACACAAGTTAGTGTTGAAAGAGCTTTCTCTGGTTTAAAGTTTATTTTACGAGACAATAGAAATAGTTTAAATGAAAATATATTAGAAGATATTTTAATAATTAGACGTATAATTTTCATCTTTTATAATTCTAGTTATAATTATAAGTAAATATATCCAAGAATCCTGTATACTTTAACATTAAATATACGAATTTGTTTCGTTTGTTGAGTGTTTGAAAGTAGAAGGATGTAAAAAAATATTCATACTTATTTGTTTCGTTTAATAAATTATATTAACATCTTATATTATATACTTCTAATTATTATACCTTTAATTAATTATTATTATTTATATTATATTGTTTCAATTCATGTAGTATGATTTAGGGTGGTAGCAAGAAATATTTTTATATATTTATGGCAGACTCGGCATACCCCGACCTAAATTTCTAATACAAATAAAAGGTCTTTAAAATTAATTAATCGGAGCTGAACCGAAAACCGAAAACCGAAAAAAACCGTTATTTTTGCCGGAACGAAAACCGGAACCGAACTGATATTTTTTTTTTTTTATTGAACCGGAACGAAAACCGAAACGAAAAAAATAACGGTTCGAAGCCCTGGTTTAAATATATAAACTACTTAAATAAGAAAATACTTAAAAAAAATTAGAAAATTAAAAAAATTAAAAATACAATTTAAATTTGTGTTAAAAAAATGAAATTTATAAATATAATATTAGGTTGGGGAAAAAGAAATCCATTATTTTTACGTGAACTTCAAGACTTTATTGAACATGTTTTGCATTGTCCGATTTAGGTCAAATATGCACCATTTTGTTCTATAATTTGTTGCCATTTTAATGGTAGCTTCATTATGCCTCTCTCATAAAAGTCTTGGTCCTTATTAGCGAAAAACTCCAGCAATTGATTTTCACACTCTTCCCTTGATGCCAATTTCTTATCACTAAAAAAGTTTTGCAATGCAAGAAAAAGATGGTAATCGCTTGGTGCGAGGTCCGGACTGTATGGTGGATGCATCAAAACTTCCCAACCAAGCTCCCGGAGTTTCTGACGAGTCACTATAGAAGTGTGTGGCCTGGCGTTGTCCTGATGGAACACGACACCTCTTCTGTTGGCCAATTCTGGCCGTTTCTGGTCAATTGCTCGCTTCAGACGGTCCAGTTGTTGACAATAGATGTCTGAATTTAATGTTTGGCCATATGGAAGCAACTCGTAATAAATGATTCCTTTCCAATCCCACCAAACGCAAAGCAGAACCTTCCTGGCCGTTAGTCCCGGTTTGGCCACCGTCTGAGCTGCTTCACCGCGCTTTGACCACGATCGCTTTCGCATAATGTTGTCGTATGTGACCCATTTCTCATCCCCAGTCACCATCCGTTTAAGAAATGGGTTGATTTCATTACGTTTGGCCAAGGCTTCGCAGATGGATCGAATTTCCACCCAAACATCAAGCTTTTTTTTAAACCCAGCTTTGTGCAAATGGTTTAAAACTGTTTTGTGGTCGATCTTTAACTCCTGGGCGATGCTACGACTACTAACATGCCGGTCCACTTCGATGATTTCAGTGACTTTGTCGACATTTTCGACGACGGGCCTGCCTGTGCGAGGGGCATCCTTAACGTCAAAAATACCCGAACGGAATCGACGAAACCAAAATTGCGCGTAATTAGCTGTTACAGTATCGGGACCATAAACACTATTCACATTTTCAGCCGCCTGACTTGCATTTTCGCCCTTATCAAAGAAAAACTGTAAAATATACCGAATTTTCTCTTTGTTGACTTCCATCTTTAACGGCGTGTAACTCAGAACTGAATGGACAAAACAAAAAACTGCAAACGAATTCTTTTAGTGCGAATTGTTACCTTGACAACGAGCATAAATTTGAAATTGTTTGATCGATAATTTACGAGATATCGATCACTACAGCCATCTACCGAAAAAATAATGGATTTCTTTTTCCCCAACCTATTATATTGATATTATAAAGTAAAATTAAACATTAAACATGAATTTATATTTTTCAGTTTCTAAAATGTGTATTTTTTTTTTATTTTAAATTTAGAAAGTCCGAAATGTTTAAGAGCCTCTTTACATTTGTAATAATTTGTCGGCACATTTTGATAATCTCGCGGCACTCAAAAGTGCCGCGGCAGAGTGGTTGAGAATCACTGGTCTATAGGAACAAAATCCACCTAGATTAAGAGACTTGATTTGGGAAGCTTATTAAAATAAGTAGCCGCCACTAATCAAATAAATCAAGACAAAATTTAAGAGGGTATGTTATAATGATCATACAACTCCTTTACCCCGTTTAGGTGTAATCTTACTTGATAAGATATAGAATGTATAAAAGTGAGTGGTGTGGGGCATTTTAATTTTAATTATTTAAATAAGCTTATGTGTTTTAAACATAATATCTTCTTCTTTTTCTTAGCATTTGCTTCTTGCGGGGTCTGCTGTTTTGGGCTCCTCCAAGGGTCGTTCTGTCCATCTGTGATAAGAACTCAAAGAAAACCTTCAGCCCACTTGTCGCGAGAGTCTGACGTCGGATTGTAGGAATGGGGGAAGGAATGGAATGGATTTTAAATATTGAATTGATGGTATTTGGGATTTGATTAGGGTTTAGGACGCGACTTTCTCAATTGGAGACGAGAAAAAGCCGTGGCTTGCGTGAGCAGGGTTGCTTCCCTGAAGTGGAGTTACCTCTATCGGGGTCATAGAGTGTCCACCCGCTACTCCTGTTTTAATTTTTATATAGTTTAATAAAATATGAAGAAATCTTAAATTTAGAAGAAGAAATAAGACATAGAAAATTACATTAAATTGTACAATCTAAAATACCTATTTAATATACTGATTTAAAAAATTTTAAAATTTTAATTTATCAATAAATTTTATTAAATTATTTGTTATAATATTTTTTTAAAAATCGATAGCAAAGTAGAAAAGATGAATGGTTTCAATTTTTTATGTTTTGTATCAATCCTCACCTTAGCATCTTAAACAAACATCTTTTGTTTTACAAACTCAAAATATAATATACAGTAGAACCTCGGTAACTCAAACTTCGGTAACTTAAAAACCTCTATAACTTCAAAAAATAATATGTTCTCTTCCTATCAGAGCCCAAAAACCTCAATAACTTAAAATACACAACCTCTATAACTTAAATAAGTAATCTCTGTATTGGCCCTCAGAAGCTGAAACAAGAATCAGGAGAAATTCTTCAATGTAAAAGACGAAAAATTGCCGAATTCTCTAATTTAGAACAATGTTTGTTTACGAGGTTCAAACAGTGTTGAAACAAAAACATCAATGTTAGTGGACCCATACTGAAAGAAAAAGCTGAAGAGTTCGCTAATTCGCTGAAAATCAAAAATTTTAAAGCAAGCAATGGCTGGTTACAGAATTTTAAGAAACGACATGATTTAACCTTTAAAAAAATGTTATTAACCTATACGTCTATCCCTAACATAGACCCTTGATAACTTAAAATCTCTATAACTTAAAATATTTTGTGTTTCCCTTGGACTTTAACTTATCGAGGTTCTACTGTAATACAACAATCGTTAGTTTCAAGTCTGATTAAGCCCATTACTTAACAATTAATTAAAATATAATTTTTATAAATTTGATATTTCAGTTATTATAAATTGTTCCTAATAATATTCTCGCATCGGTTTATTTTATTTTTTATCTTGGTTATTTAGCCGTTAATCATAAAATTCGTATTAAATGCAATAAATCATTTTATAATATAGGTATAACTTATTATAATTTATTTTAATCCGTATTGATGTTTCATCTGTTTCTACTAAATGGCCTTTAATCGATAATTTTTTTTTTCGTGCCGAATATTTTGATTACTAGATTTAGGACCGTTTAGATTTATTACCACTGTCTATCACTCGTTTTGTAGAAATGAAATGTAGTGAATGTTTAAATATAGTATTATATAATGAAGTATGACATTTAACAGATGATGCCTTTAACCAATGTAAAGAAAAAAAATTCAAAAAACAATCATATAAATTTTTTATTCATAGATATAACGAGATAATGATTTTATTTTCAAATCATGATAATTTTAGGAATATTAATCTCAGATTTAATCTAACTAAATTATATTAACTAAAAGTATAGAGTAATGTGATTAATAGAGAATTTAAGGAATGTCCTTATTCATATATACATATAAATATATTATAATATAAATACAATTGGAATTTTTTTAAATTATTAATACTAAATATCCTTGAAAATGATTTATGTATTGAAATTATCTGTAAAAAGAATTATTTAAAATTTTTAATCAATATTTTCATTATACTTATCTTAAATGAAATATTTATTTTTTTTTTTTTATTTTTTTATTTTAAATGTTTCATCCTTGAATTACAGCTGAATTAAATATAATTATTCTTTTCATTTTAATATTCATTTTCATGTTCATTTCAGCAGACGATACACAATTTTTTGGAGAATTGTTAATTTTCAAGAAAAATCTCACAAACAAAAATCAACACAAACAAAAACAATAAACAAAAATTTTATTTTGAATCTATTTAATAAAACAATTATTTTTATAAAATGAGTTTAATTAATTGAGGACTCTATAGAATGTTAGAAACAAAGATTTTAAATTTTTGATCAAGCCATAGTTGTAACTATACAATATGAGTAAATTAATTACAATTACAGAGTAAGAAAAAGTATTACAATTAAATAATATATTAAAAAACTTATGTTATTAGTTAGTTTTTAAGTTTTCAGAAATGCATTTTCTCCACATTTTTATATTATGTCTGATAGTGTGTAGGTGAACACTCTAGCGTCTACACTTATATATATATATATATATACAGGGGTTGGACAAAAATATGGAAACACCTTTAAAAAAACATGTTTCTTTGCTTAAGCACGGCCAGCAATTCCCTGTTTATGAAGCTCCCTTCTAATTGTTTTGGTTCTCACAGGATTCGGTAACACAACATTCATTTCAGCAGTAACTTTTGCAGCTGTGGTCTTCTTATTTTTGTCACAATTGCCCTTAATGATCGTCTGCCACGCGATCACTCAGGACACACTTTCGTCGGCACTGTGACTTAGCAGATGATGTTTTTCCGCTTTTCAAATATGCGGAATAAATCTTCGATACAGTACCTCTTGATACACTAAACACCGCTACCTTGCTTACAGAAGCACCTACCATACGAGCTCCAACAATTTGCCCACGTTCGAAGTCTGTTAACTCTGACATAATGCAATGACAACCTCACATAACAGTACTCCGACAACAACTGAACTGTTTAGCACATTTACGAAGTTGTAGGTGGCAGTAGTCAAAAACGCCAGCGGCACCTACATATTTCATTAAAATCATTCTTTCTTTTCAAACATGCATTTCACAAGGTGTTTCCATATTTTTGTCCAACCCCTGTATATATATATATATATATATATGGTCTTTTACATTAATGTTTCCAGATGTTTAACCATCTATCATTCTTATTTTTAGTACATTAAGTTTACGCTTGTTACTGGAATTGCATGATTACAAAGTATAGAAAGATTACTAAATACAAAGGTTTCACGAAAGTAATCTCCATTATCGGTTTAAAAATTTTATGAGTCAAAAATTTATTTTAAATTTTAGCAATTAATTTAAATTTTCTTTCATTTAGTTTAAGATATTTTTAAAATTTAACAGTAACAAAACAAAAATAACAAAAATATGAATTAATAAAGCAAAAAAAAATGCATTATATGATATCACTTTCCTGCTCTTGGTAGGTTTTTTATATAAATGAGAGAGAGATAAAAGGGTAATATTTATAAAAATTGTATATTATTATAATCAAATTAAAATATTCAATTTGAAATCATAACTTTATGAACCAATTCGTTTTCAATAAGTATTAATAAAATAGGCATTTTTTTTTTAAAAAAAAGTAATATACAATAATCTTTTCAATTTTTTTTTTTAAATTATTAATTTTCACTTTTTTTTGGTACTGAATTTTTCTGGATATGGTCTGTTTGTTTCATTATATGTAGTTAAATTGAGGTTAATCGAATGGTATGAAAGAAAAAAAAATTCTATATAAAAATACCCACCATGACTGTCACTGTAGCTTAATTACCTACTCTGTCAGTAATTAGTTTAGATTTTTTTTGGTTGGGTGACACCAATAGTTTACGTTTATACCCATGTTACAAGTTAATATCATGTTTTTGTTAATGGGAAAATAAAATGAAAATATAAACATTGACTAATATATGTGCACGTATGAGAATAAACATATACTTCATTATACTTTTACTAGAATATTTTAACATATTCCATTAAAAATAATGTGATTTAACAAAAAATAAAAACAAAAAAATATCCACTCCATGTGAATTCTTTTATAAAATGTTTGGACGAAATGAATTATATTAAAAATAATATTAGCCGTGGACATAATATTATATAAACCAAGATTTGATCTTTTTTAATTCGTTTGTCGATTGATCAGGCTATTAGATTTTCATTTTTGAGAGATAGGTAGTATTTTAAAGAAAGGAAATTGTTTTGATCCATTCAAATGTATCAGCAGCTTAATAAAAATAAACTGGAGTGTCTCCATTTGAATTGGATTAAATAACATATATTACATTTAAATTAAAATTAATAAATAATATCTATTAAACCAGCAGCCAGTATAAAAAAATATTTTTAAAACTTGAATTAAAATGACTAAATTATAGTATCTTAGTTTTATTTTAGTTTAATTAATCAATTATTTATCAATACTATATTTTAAGTGAAATATTTTCTAACAATGAATATAAAATTAATACTTTGTAAACTACCTATTCCAGTTTCCGGATATACACCAAAAGTTAATGAATTGAACTAATGCATTAAAAAAATATACCAAATTTTATCAAAATCCGTATACGGACACGCAATGGACAGACGGACGGACATTCATCATGCTAAAAATATTTTTTTCTTTTAACAAAATGTAAGATTCGTGGAAATATGTAAAAATCTCCACATGTGAAATTTGGTGTGAAAATAATACCTTCCCTTCCTATCGTCGGTCGGTTTATTTTAAGTGATAAATTTCTTAATTGATTATAATATAATAAATTAAGTGTATTTAGATGAATGCACAAGTCAGTTCCCGCCTAAGCTGTGTAAAGGTGTTGTATGATCAGTACAACAGATCCACTTAACTTTTATCTTAATTTTTTTTTAAGAAGCATCCAAATTTTGAACCTCTAGGCCGGGAGGACCTCGTTCCTCACTTAGAGAGAAATTCCCTTGCTACGCCTGGGGCATGTACCTAGGACCAGGAGGATGAAAGTCAAGCTATATTTATGTATATTGTACATATATACAGCTACTAATGCATTCACTGAAGTATCTAATTGAAGGATGTTTAAAGTCTGATAGATAAATAATGGTATAATCCTAGTTCCACTATATTGTTCGTGAATTGATCAAGAAATAAAATATCTAAAATATTAAAATAATATTAATTTAAAAAAATCTGGAGTGTCTCCACTCGACTATCTCGTAAATTTGAATTGGATTAATTAACATATATTATATTTAAATTAAATTTAATTAATTAATACATTAAAATTAATAAATAATACTTATTAAATCAGGGCGTGCTTTTCTCTTTGTTGTTAGCACCACGTCACGTGCTGGCGCGTGATTGCCAGTCAAGGTGATAAAAAATTAATTCCGGTATTTCAGCAATTCGATCAAGCTGAAATTCTATATATATAGCAGTATTATACAATTTTTAATCATGTGAAAAATTATTAAACATGTATCTTTATTTTTACGGTCAGTTTAGAGGGAAAAAAAATGTAAAAGTGGTAGGTAATGACCCTCTTCCGGTTGAGCTACATTTCTCAAAAATTGATAGAAAACTACGAATTTTGAATAACCGTGTACCAAATTTCATTATTTTAGCTCAAACCGTTTTTGCGTAACATACACACCCACCCACCCATACACACAGAGATACAGACATTTTTCTCAACCCTGACTCAGGGACCATCAAAATCTCAAAATCTCGACATCGAAAATTTTCATGATCACAATACTATCCCTGACGAGATAGTAAAAAAAATTCTTAATTAATTTTATAATCTAAATATTTGAAGTTAAACTAATTAAATAACAAAAATAACATTAAAAACTTAAAATTTGTTGTTTATGTAGTTCAATTAGTTAAGAATAATGTAAGATCTAATATATACATATACTTATCTAATTAAATACCCTTTATCTTAGTAATTGATTAATCAATAGAATATTCATTAAGGAGGTGAATTGTAAAATCGAATTAATGTAATTAGAAAGGTTTTCTCAGGGACGATAATAATGAAGATAATATTGTATTTAGTAAACTCGGAACTAGAGTCGATTATTCTTCTTTGTTATAAAGAGAGGTTGAGAAAGGAAAAGGAGGATAAGGGGAGGAGGGTGAGATTGAAATCTTGGAATTGTCATAATCGTAATCTATATGAAATGGGATGGTATATACAAAGTGGGATGAATTCCCGATTGGTTTGCCATTTCCTTTAACAAGCTCCAAGCGACATGGCCAGAAGAGAAACAGGAGCCTCCGGCCACCTGTCTCGTCGGATATCTGTCTGTCTGTCGTTGGAACATAAACACACCAGCTGTTCCTAATGCCTCTTACTTATCATGCAACTAATGCCAGCCTCACTTCATTTACTTAACTCTTCACCCCTTCCAATGAACATTTATGTTATACACTAGCTTTATCTTCTTCCTCTCTTTAATGATCTTGATAATAATAATAATTCCAAAAATACTTTTGACCTTTTGTTTTTGAATATAGGTATATATGTAAGATATTATCTAGTATATTATTCAGTAAAAAAAAAATCTAAGCATTTCTTTAAATTATGAATTATTGTACAAATTATATATATATATATATATATATATAAGGTATGTATGATTTTAAAGATGAATTAATTAAATCATTATTTACATTTATTTTTCTCCTTTACATTTTATTATACAGAAATATATATTTATAAATATATTTCTGATCTTGTGATTAGAATTTATTTTAATTTTAATTCATTCAATTGAACTATATATCTGTTTGAGTGTATTTTATGCATTTATGTTAAGTAAATGTTATTATTGAATAATAATTATTATTTTATATTTATAAATAAATAATTTTTATAAATATGAGATTTTATAAATGTATATATATATATAAATATATACATTAATATATATATAAATGTATATTATATATATTGTCTTGAAAAACAAAAGGTTATTCTATCGTTTTGTTTCCTTTCTATCGGGGATAGATACAATGTATAAATATAAAAGATATTTTCTCTACACCATCTGAGGGGAAGAAACCCCTCCTCATTGGCGATACAACTGATTAATAAGAATTCATCATTAATTTTAATGCTATGAAATATTTTTAAATACGTTCAAAATGAAAATCTATCCTGAAATCAATATTTATGTTTCAAAATCCGTTGAAAAAAAATTAATCGGAGCAATACAAAAGGAGTTAGTTACTAAAAGTAATTAATCGCTAATTAATTACAATTAACTAATTATAATTCAATTATATTTCTTCTATACCTTCTAGTGATCCATTGAAATATCTATAAAAATTTTCAAAAGTCTATCTCAATAAAAAGTCGATGAAAAATCGATTTCAATTTGTCAAAAGAGCGAACATAAAGACAAAGAGACACGCCAAATGAAGTTAAGAAAAACGTTATAAAATACAATCATATCTATCATAATTCTAAGGAACAAATATTTAATTCTGAATTAAAATTAAAGTGTAATATTACTCAAACACATTCACCCAGACACTCAAATAGAACAAATCCAGCTCGATGTGAATTTTGTGTTTGTTTCTTTTCCTGAAACTGAAAAATATACTATAAAATATATTTTCATTCTTTTCTTATTATTTAAAAAAGTGCTAACCTGTTGATAACTTGTTGATTTTTTTTCTTTTTATCCTAAAAAATTTAAAAACAGTTTGGACTCAAAGTCACTCTCCTTTCACAATTCTCTTAACTTGCCCTCTGAAAATGTATATTAATCAGAGATTATTTGGTAACTTTGGATAAATCAAATATTTTTCAATCTTTTTTGTTTTGATTTTGATTTAAAAATATAATAAAAGAAAGCAAAATTATTAAATTTTATTTTTCTGATTGATAAAAATAATTTCAAAATATATTTCCTTATTATAATTATTTTATTTAAATACATATATATTTATATAATATATATTAATCAGAGAAAATATATATATATATATATATATTATTATTATGAAAAATTTCCCAGGAACATATATATATTGGAATTTTACCAATATTATTAAACGTTTTATAAATACTAGCTGGCCAATGCGAAGATTTCGCACAGATATATTAATGAATAAAGAGTCAAATTATTTCAAATTCTTTTTAATAAAGAATATAGAGCAAAGATACAAAGAAAAGATAAGTGAAGCAAGTTTAAATTATTATTTAATACATAGTTATTTATTGAAAGTCTGTATGCGAAAGGTTTTAATTCATTTTAATTCAATCAGTATATTAAAATATTCATATTCACGACGGGGTTCAGTGTATTTGTTAATCACTTTTGAGTAGCATGTCTTTTTTTCCGACTTTTAAATTGTTTATATACCATATTAATAATGACAACACGTTCTTTTAGTTTATGAAAATTTCTATATAGATGTCCTCAGAAAAATGAACATGGTTTAATAAACCAATGTTTAATTTATATCATCATAGGACATCTTAGTTAAAAAAAATATTTAATAAAATTAAATAAAATGAGCTACCTCTTATATACATTTTTACTACTACTTAAAAGTGATATTTACAACAAATACAAAGTAACAAAATATGTCAAGAAATAAATAATTCTATAAAATATGTGTATAAAAAATAGCAATACAATAATAATTAATTAATTATAATTTTGAGTGTCAATTTATTAACTGAGCCACCAGAGGCGACACATGGTTTATTTAGGTCGGTTTTTTGTCCATAACTTTGGAACGTATAAACTTTTTTGAAATTTTCAACCTTATACCTTATCCTTGGGTCATGACGGTTCTAATGATACCATTAAGATCCATGAAGCCGTTTAGAAGGAGTTTAATTATATAGATGATAATTAGAAATGAAAGTATTATTAATTAGAAACAATTATTTTTCAAAAATATTTATTAAAATTTAAATTAAAATTTAGGTTAATATTTTTTTGATATTTAGATATACAAATATTAAAAAAAAAATTAGATAAATATATTTCTTTCAAATAAATGATTTATCTAACTGAATATTTATTTTTATTGGTCTTTTGAATTATAATGTTGTTAATTGCAACAAACACATTCCTCCAACCATCCTTATCCATAATCACTTTCATGAATTCTTATTTTTTATTCTCTTCTAATTCCTTAGAAACTTAGGGTATTCATCTTTTTATTGTATTCTTGGTTTTTTTCATAAATTATTTTATTTTATCTTCAATAAACATTTTACCAATCTACTTTATCACATTCATACTTAATTTTCCGTCCATTTTTAATCACTCTTATTTCTATTTTTTTCTTTTCTATAATTTTAACTATATTTAGAGATGTAAAGTGATAATGAATATAACTGTATATTCACCCATATTCCTCCAACCATATCTATCCTTAACCACCTTCATCAATTCTTTTTCTCTTCTAATTCCTTTATTTTATATTTACTTACTAATTTATTCATTGTTTAATCTACACCAAACAACAATAACATTTTTGGCTTATTGTTGAAATTGATTGAAATATTTATTAACATTTCAATATTTTTAATTTAAGTTTTAAGTTTATTTTTTGCATTTCTATTATTATTCAAGAAAAATAATGATAAATAATTAACACAGTGTGGACTATTAAGATTCACTAAAATTTATTGAAAAAGCGAATTACAAATAATATTATACTAATTTAAAATTATTCATTCATTTTATATGCAAAAATATTAATTGAATATAATATTGTATTGATATTAATGAATAATAAATTCTATCTAGATACAAGAATTCAATTTTTATACAACTATTTATTATCACTGAATTTAATGAGCATGTTTGTAAATATATTACTTTATAATACTAATAATATACAATTTATTTAAAAAGTATCCTATTTATTAATGTATTATCAATTAATTAGACTATAAAGTATAATATTTTATTAAAATAATAACTTTCTTCTAGTATTATTAAAAACTAAATTAATTAGACTTGATTATTTATCAATTCTCGCTTTATGATTTTAATAATTACATTTTCAGACATTAAAATGAAATAAATTGAATAGTGGATAATGTGAAAAAATATTGTTAATTATATTTAATTTATGTTTTCTGGAAAAAAGATTATTTAAATAAAAATTATATGTTTGTTTTAATTAATAAAATTTATTATTTAATTAGAATTTTTGTTTTATTGAGTTATTTTAAATATTTTTATTTATTGTGATGATGTTTGTTCCGTTTTTAGCTAGATGGTGTTGTTGGTTGGTCCTCTTGTTGATCTCCTTTTCCTCTTCGTGATTTTCTATTTTCACGATTACGTCTTCCATTTTCACCAGGTTCTTTTTCACGATTCCGTCTTCCATTTTCACCAGGTTCTTTACCATCACGATTACCTCTTCCATTTCCTCTGCCTCGGTTCTGCCCTCTGTCACCACCTTTGCCTCTACGTCTTTCACCAGCAGCTTGAGTTCCAACTTCTTGAGGTTCTGCCGTTGACGATTCAGCTTCTCGCTTTTGACGTACTTCTTGAGTGTCATCTTTCACTCTACGTTGCCTATTGCGACGGCTTCGCCTTCTTTGACTGTTTAGCGTTTCTGCATCATCAGCGCCATTAGCGGTTCGGTTACGTCCACAACCAGCTTCATCTTTTTTATCCAGAGTGATAACACCTCCATCGTCAGTTTTGCTTTCTAAGGGATTACTAATAGTCACATCATTTGTTTCTTCTTTATATGGAAGAGATTTTCCATTTATAAGAATTAAAGTTGCTGAAACAACCTGAAAATAAAATTATTTATATAGATTACATATGATTTAACAATAATATTATTATTATTATTATCATTAAACAATGTTATTATTACTGCTATTGTTATTATTGTTTCCATATATCAATAAATGGACCTCTGGTGAGAGAGTATTATAACTACAAAACTATATTTGAAAATTATGAATCAAAAACAACAATATAATCTACATTAAAAATTATGACTTAAAATTAATAAAAATTTAAATTTTTAATTTTAAAAATTGAGTTTATTTTTAATTTAAATGAAGAAATTACTAATAACAATAATTAATAATAATAATATAATTTAATTCACTTAGTTCAATATATATAAAATACTATTTTAAAGTTGCATATATAAAATAAAATAAAAATTGATATTCCTTAAACTATACAATTTCGATTAATTAAATTTTAATGAAAATAATTATGTTGCATTGCAATTAAATATTTTTAAATTTATTTAAAATTTATTTTAATCGAAATAAATTAAAGAATTTCTAAGGGATTGGTATAATACTGAATTAGGAAAATTGACGACGAATGTTCAAACCACAGTGTTTACAAAATTTTTAAATAAAAAATTAAGTATATAAAAAAATATAAAATAAAAATAAAAAATATAAAAAAAACATTAAAAGAGCGTGTATATTTATATAACCATTGGAAATTACGAATAAATTCAGTGCACATGGCTAGAATGGGAGAAGAAAGAATGGCGAAAAATATATTGGTGGAGAAACCGATTGGGAAACTTCCGCTTGGAAGACCAAGGCGCAGTGGGTGGAAAATGTAGAAAGGGACTTGGGAAAGTTGGGAAAAAGTAGAAGGTGGATGGATGTAGCTCAGAATAGGGACACTTTGAGAAATGTGCTTGCTGTGGCCAAGAACTTTCGAGTTTCGTAGAGTCACAGAGATAAATATATTGATGAGTTAAATTCATTTAAGTAATAGTAAAATTAAAACCAATTTATTGAAAAATATTTCTTGAAATTGGATATTCATGCTATTTCAGTGTAGATTGACCAAAATTTAATAAACTTTAATTGTCAAAAATTTCTATCAATTTAAAACAAAATTGTTGAAGCCCATTTGGTATTTTAACGAAATTTTTTTACAGGAGAATACCAATACTTCTGGTTTTCAAATTTTATCGAAAATGTTACAAATATCATTCCAGAAAAAAACGCGAAATTTGTGTAAATTTAAAATTTCCGCATTCTTTTTATCCCCTCTATAATAACAGATGAACACTGTGACAAAAAAATTTCTAAAAATGTCAGATGACCATGATACTTGAATATCTATTGAAATTATGATGTGAAATTTCCTCAAAAAAGAAAAATAAATAAATAAATAAATTGATAAATATTATATTTTTTTTCCTTTCACTTATTAATTATGTAATATTAAAATGGGTAGATAAACAATGAATATAAATGATTGATAAAAAATTTATGTGACACCAGGATAATTATACTATTTTCAGGATATTAAATAACAATGTGATGAAGAAAATAAAAAAAAAAAAAATTAAACATTTCTATAAATTTTTTTAAAATTCCCTTTCTCTAAAAACTATTTTCTAATATTGATTGATTAATTTATTTAAACCTTTAATATATTAGCAAGAGATTTGATTAAATATAATCAAATTAAAATTAAATGGATTATATTTGAAAAAGTAAATAAATAAATATACGATAAATGTTAAAATAAATTTGAGATTCTAAGGGTAAATTTGTAAAATTAATAAAAAAAAAAAGTTTTATATAATTTATTAAATGTACTAACCAGCAAGCAACCGACCAGATGGATTAAAGTTTTCATGATTAATAAATCACTTTAGAACATTGCTGACTTTATATATGAAATTACCTATTACGTGAATACGGATGTTGATTCATATTGAAATAATTAATCGTGAATTTGAGATATATATATATATATATTTAAACTCACACACAAACATATTTGATATTTGTTTATTAAATATAAATATAAATTATATATATAAATATATAATGAATTTCCATTTCAGTTGGAAATATTTTAAATTTTAATTAACTAAAAGGTATATTATATATATATATATATATATATATATAAAGAAGAAATAGATAGATATGTAATGATAAAATTATCTATAAAGTTAATCATAATTGAGATATTCTAAAATATTATTATAATTTTCTATATCAGATATTAAATAATATCTAATATATAATATATTAAAAAAATAATATAGTTTGAATATTATTATTTATACTTAATAATTTTTAACACACACTGACCCATGTTATGTTACTTCCAATAAATCTCTTCCAATTTTCTCACTTTTATATTTATATTTCATTTATATATCATACAATAAGTATCCACAGAGGTAAATTTTCAATTATTTTTTTCTGTAAACAAACTTGTCATTAACCTTTCTTCTCCAATTCAAGTCATTTTACTCTCCCAACCTCTATAATTTATTATTACGTTATCCTTGCCAATATTCTTGAGATTTCATAGTTTTTCATACTTTAAATTTGACGAAACTTTCTTATTTCACATACTCTAAATTTTTTTCGTTTTAAAGTAATATAGTACGCCTCACACCAGAAAATATTAATTTTACCGTTTTTAAATTTTATATTCTTTTTATCAGAAATTTTATCCGATTGCATCTTAATCTTAATTATTGTTTAATATTATTATCTTTCGAGATTATAGAAACACATTTAAATTTTTTTAAATTTGCAAATTTTAAGATTTTGTATTGAATTTATACTCTCTTTTTGATATTTATACTAAATATTTTGTCTTTTCAATATTAATTCCTGATTCTTTTCAATCTTTTTAACGATTAGATAGTTTAATTTAATTTATACTTTATTATTAAAATATTTTATATATTAAGTATTATTTTTTCCTAATAAAATAAATATATAAAATAAAAAAATTCGATAGAAACTCTTTTTAAAATATATTGTCAATTAAAATTATGATGACTATATACTCAAAAACACATTTCTATTGTTGTCAAAAAGTTTATTTTTTTACGAGATTAGATACGTTAAATATTATTCAAGTACTAATAACGAATTTATAAATAATTGTATAAAACTATTTTTTATAATACGTCACGTAGGTTGGTGGTTAACAGTGTTAACCCACATGGCCCCGGATTCAAGTCCCAGGCCTAGTAAGGGAATTTCTTTACCTGTGGTTTATGCGACGAGTCAACGACCCTCTAGGTTCAAAATTGGGAAACTATTTGACAAAAAAGTAGCGCCCGTGATCAAGAAAATCAAGGTAAAGGTTAATAGGACCTGTTCTTTAGATTTAGATTATAGGACACCTAATTGATATAATTAACTTGATAGAGTTGTTTTTGCATAGGATATACAAAAGTTAGAGGTTCTTTTTAGATATTTTTTATATGATAATCATTATATCATCATCTATATTAAATTTTTGATATATATTATATTTTGATTCCTAGTTATTAGGAAAAAATTAAAAAAAAAATAATATCAAAATAAAAACTGCAAGAGTATATCATTGAAATAATACACAAAAAAAAAACACTTCAATTTCACTTTTGTTAAATTAAAAGTATAATATAAAATTGTCTACAAGTGATATTCATATTCGACTAAATTAATTTTCTATAACATTTTTTACTAAAATATTTGTACTTTATATAATTTTATCTTAAAAATTAATACATATAACTATTATATCATATATCTTCTATATATCGACACATGTCTATATCGAAAGATTAATTATTAACAAAGGAATTTTTCAATTGTAAATCAATACTCTAAAAACCTTGAATGAAATCAGAATAATTTTAAAAGAAAGTATATTCAGTAATTTTCAGAACTAAAACTAAACTAAAAATATTTTGAAATATATTTAATAATATATATTAGAGACGTAACGAGACTATTGCTGTACAACATTTTATTTGGAATTTAAAATTTTTAGTTATTATAACTTTCATTATTATACATCCCTTCTCTAGCCATACAAATACAATTTTTTATTGTGTGCAAAAATTATATTCATGGTCAGTCAGAGTGAAATGCTACATTTGTTGTAGAAATGTGTAATTTGGGGAGATGGTAAAGACTGGGGTAAACTAAAGACTCGAAGGAAAGACATTAAAATTAATAAGTGAGGGAATTAAAAGAGAATAGAAAATAGATGGAGATACAACATAGAGATGATTGAAAGAATCTGGCTTAGGTTTAGTAATATGATTAATTAATTTGTTGATTAATTTTTATTAAACACTTATATATATATAAAACAAATTTGATATTATCTTATCTTATTATGCTAGCTAAAATTGTATATATATTTGGCCATGGGTTCTCAAAAACCGCTATAACAATTTTTTTGAAATTCACACTAGATATAGTATTTATAAAGAAAAATTGAGTTTTATTGATCACATCTCAGGAAAAATACATCTTCATTAGTTTTTTCTTAATTTAAATTTATATATGGATGACGTCACAAATGACATCCATATTGAAATTTGACTCCCGCCTTTTTTTATAGGATATTGTATTAATATTTTTTTTATATTTAAAATATTTTAAAATTTTTTATTTAATTTTGAAATAAAATTAAAAATATATATTTTAATAATATTTTATAATTATAAATTACGATATATATATGTATCATTCTTCCAATAAAAAAAAAATATTAATGCATTTAGAAACATAATAATACATATTTATGTATTATTAAGGACCACAAGTTCCATTCATTTTAATCGGATTGATGCAATAATGCAACATTTAATTATTGTAATAAATAATTAAAGAATTGTATATCAGCTCGGTGTCTCAAGTATTAAATTTACCAGGCAAACCCAATAATAATGAATTATTTTTTTTTTAACTTAATTACAGAGCCGAGGTTCGGGGTCCTGGTACTGATATGTTAATTGTTATCATTATTTACATTTTTCCAAAAGTTTAAATAAAAATAAAATTTGTGTTTTGATTATAATATTTAATCAATTTAACAATTTTCTTCTAAGTATAATTAATAGTAATAAAAATATTTTTTTAATCATAAATTTAAATATATAAAAACTTGACCTTAAACATCAATCAGAGGAGAGCCAATCAAACTGTCACATTTTATTATTAATATTAATATTATATAATATTTTTACATTATTATGTTTTCATATTGATATATTTCAAATTGTGATAATAATTAATCAGAATAACATTGTATAAAATTATGAATTGTCAGTAAAAAAATGCTATGTTATTAAATATAATTTTCTCAAATTATCAACTCAAATAAAAAAATAATAATAAAAAAATAAAATCATGAATATAAATTGTATTGATTTATTTTAATATACATAATCATAAATTATTGGTCATATATAATAATATAAAAATAAATAATTAATACAATACAAATATAAAAAATTCATTCATTCATAAAATACTAAACAAAAAGTAGTAATTAAATATTAAATTTATTAAATTTTCATAATATTTTTTTAAATAATAATAATATTTAAAAAATATATTGACTATTTTTTTAAGTATAGGTATATGTTTTTAAATAGATTAACAAAATTCCTGTTTAAGCCTTCAACCTATTAAATTGAGAGAATGAAAATGGGTGAATGACTCTATGGTTTAGCAAGAGAATAAACACTGAAAGTTATTAATCCAACTAAGGACTTTATACTATTTTTCTTTAAATGCTTAAATGATGTATATAATCATTCAAGGTTATCAAAAAATTAAATTTTCAAAAGAATTTGTAGATTGGGATATTCATTTGTAATGTATTCTTGAGAAGACAGAAGTTTGTAGGAATATTTATTTTGCAATTTTCTTGAATAAAGTAATTATATTCTTCAGAAAAGCAGAGTGAACTATACCCATCTAATTGCTATTTTCTTCAAATTCTCTCATTACTTTCTTTATCTTGTCAACCCACCCTTAACATATACAATTTTTTTTTTCTTTTGTAAATTTAAATATCAATAATAAATTAAAAATATATTAAAATTGAATATTATAAACTGTCATTAAAATAAAGTAAAAAAAAGCTTCTAACTTTTGAACATCCTATTAAAAGACAATTTCACCTGGTTGCTGGCTAAGATGATGAATAGAGGTGTTGTGTGATCAGTACAACAGGTCCCCTTAACCTTAAACTTGATTTTTTTTATTGGAAGCTTTAATTCTTATTCTAAGTTGTTTCCCAATTTTGATCTCCTAGGCCTAGTGGATTTTGTTCCCATAGACCCCAGCTAGAAAGAAAACCCACTTGCCAGGACTGAGACAAACCCGGGATCACAAGGTTGAGAGCCAAGTCTATTGACTCAAGACTCCGTTGGGTCTTCAAAAAAAAAAAAGTATAATGGAAATATTTTGTTCAATGTCGATAAAAATATCACTATACACTTGAACGAAATATTAAGATTAATTGATAATCAGATTCAATCGAATCCTAAAGGGTGTTTCTTTTAGAGGTATAGAACTTTAAATTGAAATAAAACAACGATGAATTATTCGATTGACATGAATTTTATTTATACGAAAGATAATCTTGTGGCATTACATTTTATATATGATTTCTGGCATATGACCGCCACGGCTGGCTCGGATGTAGTCCAATCTGGACGTCCAATTTTCGATAACTTTTTCCAACATTTGTGGTCGTATATCGGCAATAACACGGCGAATGTTGTCTTCCAAATGATCAAGCATTTGTGGCTTATCCGCAAAGACCAATGACTTTACATAGCCCCACAGAAAGTAATCTAGCGGTATTAAATCACAAGATCTTGGAGGCCAATTCACAGGTCCAAAACGTGAAATTAGGCGGTCACCAAACGTGTCTTTCAATAAATCGATTGTGTCACATGTTGCGCCGTCTTATTGGAGCCACAGCTCCTGGACATCATGGTTGTTCAATTCAGGAATGAAAAAGTTAGTAATCATGGCGAATGGACTCATTCGGGTCTTCCTCAATGCTACGCTCTACAGTAGCAATAGCTTCTTCTGTACTCACCATACGGCGTCTCTGGGGATGCGAGTTATTAATAAGAATAAACGTGGTGCGAAAACGTTCCATGATTAATCGAATTAACTGCTCTGATGGACGATTTTGTAGACTATAAAATGGACGTAGTGCACAATACGTATTCTGCACAGAACCATTATTTTCGAAATAAAATTGCACTATTTGCAAGCGTTCTTCAGGCGTGAGTCTATTCATGATGAATTGCCAAACCAAACTGAGAATAAATCACTTGACAGCTGTTAAATCGGTCGTCAACTTGAACAGTAATGCCAACTTAAAGTTCTATACCTTGAAAAATAACACCCTTTATTTACCTCAATTGTATATATACCCTTTATTGTATTATATTATAATATATTTATTATATATTCTATGATTTGTTATATTTGATTATAAATACAAGTTTCATAAATAACTCATTTTAATAAATCCTACCATTGAATAAATAGATGTTTTGCAACGCTTTTCATATTTCCCTTATGTTATTAATGGAATTCTAGATTTGCTTTATTTCCATTAAAATATTTTATTCTTGGTAGCAAGTCATGTTGTTAGAGAAAACGAGGTTGATGCTGTCTGCTTAGATAAACATATGAGAGACAATCGTTCGAAGACTCAAGATTTCAAGATACTAAATATTATATGCAATGAAAAATAAATATCATTTTGTCACGCAAACGTAACATGAGGAAAAATCGAGATTAGGTATTTTTATTTTTTTCTTACGTCTGTTGGTGAGGAGGAACAAAAATAACATTATGGGGGACGTGTTTAAAAGAACATTTATTAAATATTAGATATGTACAATAGTGAATATAACCTTATTATGCATGAGATGGATATTTCTTGTATTTATTAGAATAAGTCTGTTGACTGTAGGTGGTGGAACGAAAATTCATTCACCCTTAAACAAGATCTCAAGCGAGATTCTATTAGACTAAATGTTGTACTAACAAAAATAAACAAAGAAGAATTCTATATAAATAATGTGCTGTCTGTTCCGTTTGTCTTTGTCATTTAAAGTACTTTCCGTTAGAATTTTTTTTAATTTTAAATTTTACTAACTGTCCCAGGGAAGTTCGTACCCTCGAAATCAATGAGAGTACGGTTAACTTATTAGTTGAAAGAAATTCTGTTTTTTATTTAATTATAAGTACTTATAATATATTAATTGAATATTTTCTTATACTCTTGCTGCTCTGACCGCTTTCGACGTTCTTTACTCAGACAGTGACCCTGCCCCCTGTATCCACTTAGTAATTATTGAAACTTACTTTTATTTTATTTCAATCCATATAATAAAACGTTTATTTGTTTTTGTTTTTATTGATATGACCTTTCAAATAGAACAGTGTCAAAATCAATTCAAATTTACTTTAAAAATAAATTTATTGAGAAGTAATAATGAGATTACATTTTATTTAAGTTTAATAAAATTTTAATTTATATATTATTAATTTCAAATATTTGTTTTGAAATTAGCAATAATTAACCCATTATATGAATTAATTTAATATTAAAGAAAAATACTCTTAGTATTGTAATAAAAAAAATATAAAAAAAACTTTTTAAATAATTTTTTTATGTAAATGTACTAAAAAGGAGAACTCACACACACCAGGATTTCCTTACAGTTAATCATATTCCAAAAATGAAAGCGTGGAAGGAAAAGAATACGAAGGGCATTTCATTGTACCAATGGACTAAAAAGAATAAAATAATTTTTCTATAAGCCTGACAAAGTTTATGAATGAATTGCTTCAAATTCAACGAAAAACGTTGGGCGCATTTAGTTCTATGCAATTAACTTCCTTTATAAAGCTATAATTCATATATATATACTAAGATACATACCACGATACCACATTAAAACACTTAATTAACAAGTAACACTATTTCTTCTATTATAATATAATCAACCATATTTGATTTGATTGATAATAAGTAAATTTAATAAAGATTCTTTTAAATTTTGATACATACTTTGATATAATTATATTACAGTGAATAATAATAAAAGATTAATTTCTTAGCTCTTAAACTATCAATTTTATTGAATGATAAAAAAAATTTGTCAGTTTATGTGTTTAATAAAATTTTTATTATTACAAAAATTTGACTTGATTGTTCATATAAATAAATTAAACTAAATGGGCCCAACTTTTTTCGTTGAATATGAAGTAATTCATCCATAAACTTTGTCAGGCTTATAGAAAAATTATTTTATTCTTTTTTGGAAAAACGTTATTTTATAAAATTTTTATATATATATATTATTTTCCTTTTCACTATACTTGATAACTATGTCTATTTGAAATAGAATTTGAGTTTTTCTTGGCATATTTGACAAATTCTACTTCAAATAGACATAGTTATCAAGTATAGTGAAAAGAACAAAAACAGAAAGTTTTGTGCATATACAATGAAATGTCCTTCGTATCCTTTTCCTTTTCCTGCAAGTTTGGCGTCCACGCTTTCATTTTCTGGATATGATTAATTGTTAATGTAGATAAATTATTTTTTCCTTTTTAGGGCATTTAAATAAAAGACCGTTTTTAAAAAGTCTTGACAGAAATTTCGAAATATTGAAATAGTTTTAATTTTATTAAAATGAATTTATAATTGAAATTTAATTAATTTTTGTTTACTTAATATAAGTTTTTTATTTTTATTATTTTTTTTTAATTGACAAATTTTAAAAATCCGTATTTTTGAAAAATTCAAAATATTTTTTTGATTATTGCAGTGTCATCGACTTTCAATATAAGTTTCAAATTTGAGTGTAATCGCTCAACTAAGAGAGGGTCAAATTCACCAAGATTTGACGACAGGACACGATGTGAAACTAAATAAAAGCGTGTAAAAATCATTAAATGTTTATTTCAAATGAAATAAAATTAATTTCATAGGTTAAAGAAATTTTGAATAATTAATTAATTAAGTCATTTTTAAGTAAATTTTATATTTATAATTATTGAAATCGATATATCAATAATTTTATATTATCCTTAGTATGTATTATATTTATAATTTTATCTAATTTTCAAATTCATATATTATAAGAATTTAATACATATAATAACACAACCACGTTTATTTATAGTTAAACATATACAATTTCAAAATTGAATAAAAATAACTTGCAAATTATAATAAACATTTAAATGCGCATTTAGATAAATTTTAAATTTTTTTTATATAGATTTTAAATAAATTAATTTTTTTTTAATTCAACTAATAATCCATTCGTAATGAAATGGTAATGGCTTCACACTTAACTCAATTATTTTGCAATATAAACATTACCTTATTAATATTTATGAGTAATATTAGGAAATATAAAAAAAAAATCATTTGTGGCCAATATATTCATGAGTGACCAATTGACATAAAAAGCTTTTCACAATTATAAACAAATTGTTTTTTTTTGTTAATAATTCAAAATCAAAAACTAGAAAATCATATAGTAGATACTACAAAGATAGTATTGCGATCACGAAAATTTATGATGTCAGGATTTTAATGTTTTTATACGTTTTGAAGGCTCCTGAGTCATTTTCACTTGTAAGGTTGAGAAAAATGTCTAGGTGTATATAAGGTAATGGCACCTATAGATGACATGGCACCTATAGATGACACTTTTGAATTTAAACTAAAAAAATAAGCAAATTTTAAAACATACGCGGAAATTTTTTTTTTTAAATGATAGTTATGCTTTTCCACCACCTGAGATATCCTACAACAATACAATAAGTCGCCCTATTTTTTTTCTTTTAACTTGAAAAGCAGACCGAATCGTCAACAATTGATTTTTTCAACAAATCTTAAAGATAACCTTAAGGGAAGTAATGTTCTTAATTAGTATTTTATATTTTTATATTCATATTTATCAAGAATTTAACAACTACATTATAAAATAGACTTAATATAGATATAAATCATTTCAATTTAAACACCTAATTTTTAAAAGTATCTTTTTTATCAATGGTGTTATCTATAGGTGCCCCTAAAAATTGTTTTTCCTATAGATGACAGCAATGTCAGCTATAAGTAGGTTTTTAAAAAAATTGTCTATTATATTAATAGCTGTAAAGAGGAGATAATTTTATATAATTCCACCAAGTTGCATGTCTGAATTGATATATGAACCTAAAGGTGACGCTGTGTTTCTCATGGTCAGAAAATTTTTTTCTGTTCCAGAACTTCATACACTATTTTTTTGAAATTTTTTTTAAATTACTCTGTTCTCAATGTATAATTAAAAATGCATAATTAAAAAAAGATTTGTTTAAAATCAATTTTTTATTTTATTATAATAATCAGCTAAAAATAAAATCAATCACAATAAATATATTTAATGTATCATTATATGAAACCTGATTTTTTTATTATAACTAAAGTTAAAGCAGCAACAAGGTGTTGGAAAGATGTTTTATTTTGTAAGTAAATAAGTTGAAGATAAAGAGAGCTAGCGAAGTGAAAAAAAGTAGATGTCATCTTTGGGTTCCATAATTGTCATCATTAGGTTCCACCAAAATTTTTGGTGTCATCTATAGGTTCCATTTGATTACTTTGAAAAAAAATTATATTTCCTATTAAACTCATATAAAAGTTTAAAATATTTATCCTGGTGATAAAAGGTAAGATAAGCTTTATAATAACCAAAAGATTTTTTTTGTGAGACGTATAGTTTCGGTTTTATAAAAGAAAATAGCGACAAGAGCGCTTAAAATGTCATCTATTGGTGCCATTACCTTATATATATGTGTGTGTGTGTGTGTGTGTATGTAGACAAGATTACGCAAAAATGGTTTAAGCTAGAATAATGAAATTTGGTACACGGGCATTATTCAAAATTTGTAGTTTTCTATCAACTTTTGAGAAATTTAGCTCATCCGGAAGTGGGCAATTACCTTCCACGCGTTTTCATTTTTTCCCTCTAAACTAACCGTAAAAATAAAGATATATATTTGATAGTTTTTCAGATGATTAAAAATTGTATAAAACTACTTGATTGAATCTCTGGAATTAATTTTTTAACACGACTGCAAATAACGCGACAGCACGTGACGTGGTGCCATCGACGAAAAGCCAAACACTTGCTGGTTTAATAAATATTATTTACTAATTTTATAATATATAATTTAATTAATTAAATATATATATATGCTATTTAATCCAATTCAAATTTGCGAGATAGTCGACTAGAGAAACTCCAGATTTTTTATACTTGTTTTTAATTTTGAAAATTCATATTTTATTAACATCTATGGATTTTGAACAACCTATGAAAGGACAGTGCCTAGTCGGTTACCGCTTAAGCTAGAAGAGGTGTTATATGATCAGTGCAACGAATCCTCTCAACCTTGATCTTGACTTTTTTGATCGTAGTTTGCAATTTTTTATTTCTATTCTATTGATAATTTGGATTACGAATTTTGGGTGAACCTCGTTTTCATAGATGCCACCTAGAGAGACTTGAAAGGTTTTGCTTGTTGCCTCTTATTGTTAGACTGCGTGAAACTTATGGATATTTTCAGTATACATTTAATTAGTATATTATGAATTAAATTTATAATTAATGAATAATTAATTTATTTGAATGGAAAATTCTCTTATTTCATATTAAATGAAATTAATTTTATATTGCATATCAATCTATCTCTAAAAAAGAAAAAATGGGCAAACGATGAAGTCTAAAGGAATAGTTGCTAAGTATGTTTAAATGCCATATAGATATATACAGGGTGTTACAACTAATAAAGATAAATCATGAGTAGAAGAGAACTATCCAAAATAAAAATAATTATTTTGATATTAATGAGAATCATTTTATTTAATTTTAAATTATTTTTATAATTATTATTAAATTAATAAATTTTCACTATTCTAATTATTAATTAGTAGTAATAAAACAATGTCCTAAGTGCATTGAAAGATCTTTTCTAATGACAAATAATTTCTATTAGGGAAACTCACTGGACTAAAGATTAATGGGATACGGATGGTTGATTATCTGTACCAATAGCCTAGAGCAGCATTGTCTCATTGTTTGAATATCGAGATCTATTCTACCATTATTGATTTATAGCAAATTAATTGTTTTGTAAAGTAATCAATACACTTTCTTACATCTTACATAATTAATTTATATGAATGGAAAATTCTCTTATTTCATTTTAAATCAAATTAATTTTATATTGCATATCAATTTTACCTCTAAGAAAGAAAGAAAATTATAGCCTGTTATTTTGTGAAAAGTACCACTTATTCGTGCTATTCTTCTCGTGCCTATGGCCATGTTTTATGTCCTTGTATGGCGTTGGTCCATCTACGATACAAGAGAAAGCCAATGATTTCTCTGGGGTGTTGGAGTAAGCCCCGTTGGCCACAAACCATACACCTTGAGTTATTCCAGAGTAAGTGAATCTCCTTTCCAGTTTCTATAGTCCGGTCAATAGAGGCATTTGTGCGTGTTCGATTCTAGATGAAATATTAATAGATAATCGAAACGCCCCAAGGTTTCGACACAATTGGAAAACGACTGCAAAGTCAAACGTAAATCCTGTCATGGGCCTAAGGCTTTGCTATAAAGTCAAACAGTAAATAACTCTCACCTGCTGGAAATTTATACCTGAAATTCATCTACAAATAAACATTAATTTTTTTCTTAATAAATATTAATCAATCAATAGAATTCAATTTTTATGATACTATTTTACAGAAATGTAATATAAAATTCAAATTTATTTGATTATCAAAATTTCAGTAATATAAACCGATATTATTATTTTAAATTGTAATTAATATTTTTTTAATTATTCAGAGGAAATAAAAACAATTTCAATGTTTTTTTTATTAATGACACCTCGCCTCGTAGTTATTGTTGGTGTTTGTTAGCCCAAATTCTCGTGGTCCCGGATACAAGTCACGGGAAGGAATTTTCTCTCCTCCTTGCCCAGCCTCCAGGATTAAAATTGGGAGGCTACTTAATAAAAAGTAGCGCCTCCAATCAAGAAAATCAAGATAAGATCCGTTCTCCTGATCATAGGACACCTTTATATAAACGACTTGATATGCGAGGTCCTTGCTTAGGATGTACAAAGTCAGAGATTTTTTTATGTTTGTTAATTATTTTACAATCCCCCTAATCTTCTCCAATTAAGTGATATTTTAAATTAAATCAAACAAAGAATACTGAATGTTTTACTAAACCATAAATTAATTTCAATTTTTTCATTCATTAACTTAAATAATCTAACATGTCGCTAGAATATAAAGTGTTGAAATAAAAATTTCGAATTTTTAGATAATTTCAAGATCTTATTGATAATTTAAGATTGTAAAAAATTATGTATTTTTAGAAAATATTTTAATTTTGTCTGCTATTTAATATTTTAATTAAAGCTTATAAATAGATCCAAAATTGAACCGATTTTTTGGTTGTAACCAGTTGATTGCAAATATGAGAGTTCTCGCTCTTGGTTTCAATTTCCAATATATATAAAATTATTGTAAAAATTGAATTTTTTATTAATTTTACTTTATTAAAAGATTCAAATGTAACTCAAATTCTATAATAATGAGTTATGTAACTAGAGATAGAGAGCGAGAGTTAAAACCTCATTATACTTGGATCCTAATTACCTTAAATCATTAATTTATATAACTATATCTTTATTTATATTTAATTATAAATTAATTGTAATAAAATATCTATATTTGTGTATGTAAACACGCAATTCTAAATTTTCTTAGATAAAACAATAACTTTTAAAATATATATATATATATATATATATGTAACAAAGTCACTGCTACTGCTATATAGTACCCTTTAGTCACCGCCATCTGTTAGTGATATTGTTTGTATTATTTATAAGAATCAACTAACTAATTTTAGAATGGATTAAAGACGAATATAAATTGTAATAGGATAATTTTTAATTAGAATTATTAGTTAATAATTTATATTTGGCATTTGTAAGAATTATCTGGAAGAATCAACTTTAGAATCGATTTCTTTACAGGTAATTTATATTTCTAATATTGTAAATAATCAATGTAAAAAAAAATTAATATTGAATAAAAATCTTTACAGAGAACGAAATCGATTTAGTTACCAGAATCCCTGAACATACTTATAAATCGATTCTTTTCAAGATTGGAAACATGCCTTCTGATATAAAGATTCACATCGTTAAGGAATTTGAAGAAGGAAAATTGGTGAATAAAATCAAGACCATAAAATTTCTGGGCAGTGATGAAATATATGCATTCCCAACGGAGAGCCAGCATGAAAGTGAACATCAGGACCTCTTTCAGCTAAGTACAGTGAAATTAGGATGTAAGAGTATGTTAAAACAGGGAAATTTCAGAAACATAAATATTGCATTGTCAGAAAAATTAAAAAAAAGATATTTAGATGAAAAAGATAATTTTATATTTGATGGATATATGCTGGAAGAAGTTTTTGTTGAAAATATAGAAAAATCTAATCCATTAGAGATGAAACTGGATTATAATTATGTGAATAAAATAAATTTATTAGAGATTGAAAAAAAATTTAATATTGAGAAATTCATAGGCATTCAACAAAATGCTAAAGAATGGATAAAAACATTTGAAAGTGAATGTCATAGGCATCAAATAATAATAGATTCCATGAAAATACAAACATTGCGATTATTTTTAGAAGGAAATGCCAATGACTGGTACAGGATTAACAGTAAAAAAATTATTGATAGTAATTGGAGTGAATGGAGAGAATCCTTCTTATTAGTTTATGCGAGTAAAGGGTGGTCTGATGTGAGATATGCATATAAATATAGATATATGGGAGAATCGGTCATCGATTACTGTCTGAAAAAAGAAAGATTATTGGTAGAAGCTGAGCCTTCCATTTCAGAAACCTCAAAAGTAAATCATATTATGGTAGGTTTACCCATTCATATTCAGAATATAGTAGATAAAGATGAGGTGACAAATACCAACAAATTAATTAATATGCTAAGAAAATATGATTGGGCTATAATAAAAAAGAAAAATAATGAAATAAAAACAGATATAAATGTCAAGAAGGTTCCTTGTTATATATGTAAAGGATTGGAAAAAGGAGACCGATATCATCCAGTTGAGAAGTGTTTTAATAAAAAAATATATGATAAAAAAATTAGTATAAACTGTTTGGAAGAGATGGTTTCGAATGAAAAAAACGTATAAGCCCCGGCAGAACAATACCGTTAATAAAATTAAATGTAGTAATTAACAAAAATAAAAATATCAAAGCAGTATATGATACGGGTTCAAATGTATCTCTTATTAATTATAAAGTAATTATGAAAGAAATAAAAAAAAAAATAAAAAGGGAAAATATTATATTTAAGACGATTAACGGGATAAGTTTTGTTGAAGGCCGGGCCCACTTACAATTGAAGATAAATGAAATTTCGGATACATTGAATGTTTATATAATTAAAAATAATAATTTTTCATATGACATGTTACTTGGACTTGACGCAATAAAAAAATTTAAATTAATACAAAATGAGGAATTAAAAATATTTCAAAAAATTGGAAATGTTACAAAAGAAATAAAAGATATTGAAATTGATAATAATATAAATAGTCAAAATAATAGAGACAGATATAAAAATAAAAATATTGAATACAAAAGAAAAGATTATAAAGAAATAAACTTGAATGAATACATCGACTTGGATGAATATGAATCCCATTTAAATCATTTAAATAAGGATAATAGAAATGAATTAAAAAAATTATTAATTAATAAAAAAAACATATTTGCTAAAGATAAATATGATACAGGGAAAGTAAAAAATTATGAAGCTGTGGTCAAATTGAGAGAATATAAATATATATCAAAGAAACCATATAGAAGTTCTTTGCCTGATCAGAAGGAAATTGAAAAACAAGTAGAGAGGTTACAGGAGGCAGGTCTTATAGAAGAATCATCTTCCCCTTTTGCTGCTCCTGTAACAATGGCATACAAGAAGGATGAAGCTGGAAGAAAAAGGTTGTGTTGCGATTTCAGGGAATTGAATAAGTTAGTTGTACCAGAAAGTCAACCGTTTTTAAGAATAGAAGATATAATGGTAAAAGCAGGCGATTGTTCATGGTTTTCTGCGTTGGACATAAACTCGGCTTTCTGGTCAATTCCTGTAAGAAATAAGGATAGAGAAAAATTAGGGTTTGTCACACAAAAGGGCCATTGGCAGTGGAATGTTTTACCTTTCGGATTAAGAATCTCAAGTAGTGTGTTTCAAAGGATACTCTCAAACTTATTAAGAAGAAATAAATTAGACAGTTTTTGTGTTAACTACATTGACGATATATTAATCTTTTCAAATACATTTGAGGAACACATGAAACATATTGAGTTAGTATTGGATATGATTAAAAGAGAAGGATTCAAATTAAAATTAATAAAATGCATATTTGCAAAGAATGCTGTTAAATATTTAGGACATATTATAGAAAAAGGGAGAATAATGCCTTACAAGGACAATCTCATAGCAATACAAAAATTTGAAACACCTAAAAGTAAGAAAAACATAAGACAATTTTTAGGAAAGGTAAATTTTTATTATAAATACATTGAAAATGCTGTGAAACTCCTGGAGCCATTACATAATCTACTAAGAAAAAATGTTAATTTCAAATGGGATTGTAAATGTGAGGAATCTTTTAAATTAATAAAAGAGTATTTATGTTCGAGTCCCATATTAAAAATATATGATGAAAAAAAAGAGGTGTTCATATACACGGATGCAAGTGGAGAAGGTTTAGGCGCCGTCTTTAAACAGCCTGATGATGATGGTTTTCTACATCCAGTTGCATATTTCTCTAAAAAGTTGAGTAATGGCCAAAAGAAAAGAAAAGCTATTTATCTAGAGTGTTTGGCTATTAAGGAAGCAATTGTTTACTGGCAACACTGGTTAATAGGAAGAAAATTTAATATAATCTCAGATCATAAACCTTTGGAGACTTTGCGTGTGAAAGCTAGAACAGATGAACCTCTTGGGGATCTTATGCATTATTTGTCTCAGTATGATTTCAAAATCATGTATGCACCAGGATCCTCAAATGTGGAAGCAGACTCTTTGTCTCGAAATCCAGTGTTAGAAAGTTTTGAGAATGAAGAGGATGTCTTAGAAGTAGTGAATTTAGTGACAATGAATGAGATTATAGATGATCAGAAATTAAATGAGCATGAAATAAAAAAGTCAATTGACATAAATTATAAAGGTAATATTTACTTTAAATGTACGAAGGCAAATCTTAGAATATATATATCAGAGAGATTAGGTTTGGAATTGTGCAAGAAAGTTCACAAAATTTATGGACATATTGGAGTAAAACAAATGATAAAGATAATAAGACCACAATATTATTTTAAAAAAATGGATAAAATGATTAATAATATATGTAAAAATTGTGAAATTTGCATTTTAAATAAGTCAAGAAAGGGCAGAGTTATTGGTTTATTGTCACAACTAGGCCCAGCTAAAGAACCATATGAAATAGTTTCAATGGACACAATAGGAGGATTTGACGGAAATGGATCTAAAAAAAAATATCTCCACTTATTGATTGATCATTTAACCAGATATATTTATGCAGTACCATCGGAGACACAATCAGCACGGGATTATATAAGATTAATTAAAAAAATAGAAAAGCCTAACAAAATAAAATTATTATTATGCGATCAATATAGTGCAATAAATTCTAGAGAATTTAAAAACTTTGTAAAAATCGAAGACATAAATATAGTTTTTACGGATGTAGATTGTCCGGAATCAAATGGAATGGTTGAACGTGTAAATCAGACGATTGTGAATAGAATAAGATGTAAAATAAATGAAGGAAATAAAAGATCTTGGGTGATTGTATTAAATGAGTGCATTGAGGAATATAACAAAACAATTCATACAGTGACAGGTTTTGCTCCAAAATATCTATTATATGGAATAAAATCAGAAATAACACCAGATAGTTTAGCGAGAGTAAGTAGTGTAAAAGAAGATAGAGAAGAAGCTATTAAAAACTCTTTAGTTAGTTTTCAAAAAAATAAAATTAATATTGACAAGAGGAGAAAGGAATTAAAATTTAAAAAAGGTGATTTAGTGTACATTGAAACAGGAAATAAGATAAACAGAAGAAAGTTGGATCAAATACGAATGGGTCCATTTCATGTGATAGGACAATTTTCAAACTCAATATATGAAATAGACTGTAAGAAAAAAGGAAAGGATTCCACATTAATTCATGTAAATAAGTTAATACCTTATAAATTGTAAAAAAAAAAAAAAAAAAAAAAAAAAAAAAAAAAAAAAAAAAAAAAAAAAAAAAAAAAATTAATTAATTTTTTTTTGTGAGGATGGGGGAGATGTAACAAAGTCACTGCTACTGCTATATAGTACCCTTTAGTCACCGCCATCTGTTAGTGATATTGTTTGTATTATTTATAAGAATCAACTAACTAATTTTAGAATGGATTAAAGACGAATATAAATTGTAATAGGATAATTTTTAATTAGAATTATTAGTTAATAATTTATATTTGGCATTTGTAAGAATTATCTGGAAGAATCAACTTTAGAATCGATTTCTTTACAGGTAATTTATATTTCTAATATTGTAAATAATCAATGTAAAAAAAAATTAATATTGAATAAAAATCTTTACAGAGAACGAAATCGATTTAGTTACCAGAATCCCTGAACATACTTATATATATATATATTTATAAGATCCCAATGGGCTGAAAAAAAAATTTGAAAGTCAAAATTAATTATATTTTTCATATAATTAATATGATTTGTGAAATGTAATAAAGATAGAAGCCCAAACTCTGCACGTCTATATAAAAAACATAAAATTTATTATACGATTAATTAAATTAAATACATAATATTTTATCATAATTTTAAATATCAGAAGACATTTTTCAATCTTTTTTTTTAAATTATTTTCCTATTTTTGAATTTAATACAAAATTTTGTCTAATGTACGTGCACACTTTCTCTACATTATTAAATAACTTTCAATCCAATATCAACCAGTACCAAGGTGTATCATACATACACTTTAAAACTTTTGATTGGCATGCTGTTAGGTTTAGTCCCAAAACAATTATTATTTTTAAAGCATTAATTATAAAGAAAAGTCTAAATTTTATTATACTTAGTACCTTTTATTTCAAAATATTTTCATTAAAAATTCACTTTATAATTTATCAAAATTTTATATGAAATTAATTAGACATGTTTTAAAAATAAAAATCTTAATAATTCTAACCTGATTTATCAATTTAATCAAAACTAATTAGACAATTTGTATGATGCCCTTTCCTTACATCTACAATATTAATCTATTGTTCTGAGACTAAACCTAACAGCATGTCAATCAAAAGTTTTAAAGTGTGTGTATGCTACACCTTGGTACAGGTTGATATGGGATTGAATGTTATTTAATAATGTATATATTATATATGTTATATATTTATTATTTGCGGATAGACCCTGAGGATCACGCAGAGCTTTAAAGAGAAGTTATTAATTATTGAATTTCCCTAGGCCCAAACTCGAGTCATCAGTGTAGTAGTCAATCGTGCTAACCACTAAACCACTGAAGAGTTATATTATATATTATATAAATTATTATACTAAATCATAAAATGAACATAACGAATTATTTTGAATTTCTTTAGGTTATAAGTTAGGTTATAGGCTATAAGATATTATATTTTGATGATATATGCATATATGTGTTTGTGTGTGTATGAGAAACGGTCTAATGTATATAACTTTGTAGAATTAGATAAACATGAATAAGTATTTAAAAATGTTTTTGATCAGACTTTCCTCGGTGAGACAATATATAATGGAATTTTATTCGTGTGATTTATAAGAATTTAAAGATGGTTTCAATTGTGAAACAAAAAAAACAAACAATTGAGTTTATTTGTATATATGTATTTAATACAATTAAAAAAATGGTAAGAAACCATAGAAAAATCAAATTATATATATATATAGAACGTTAAATTATCTCTAGAAAAGATAATATATTGTCTTACTTGTAAATTATTATATCAAGAAGAGAGTACACAAAAAGTTAACTAAATTATATATATATATCTAAATGAATTACAATTCTGACATAATTTATAGTCAAATGTCTCTTGTCAGGCTTTTGGTGATAGTCTAAATAGAAAAGAGCCGCATGGAGAAGGACCGGAGCTTCAGACAAAACCGAAATTGTGGCAACAGTTGTGCAACTAAGGAATTTATGCCTTGTGTCTCGCCACCCGCAGCTCAAGATGAGATAAATGGTGTCTTTAATTGATATATACATTAAGCCTAAAGTGCTGTTTTCTTATACGTATATTTAACTTTCAGATTTATCATCCAGTTTCAACAAATAAATAAATCAGTGCAATTTTAGACCTATTTGTAAAAACAATTAAATCATTAAAGAATAAAATGATTTATTTATTATATGTTTATAATTAAAGCTTTTTAATTAATGTAATGTGATAACTTTAATGATTTAACAATTTATTTTTCATTTTCTTTAGAATTTAGAAAAACAAACTGAGTTTTTCATTTATATTAAATATTGTCAATTATTAATAAACTTTTATTAATTAACTATTAATATGTAAGATTATTTGAGTATTTTGCATGGAGTCCAGAAAAGGAAAGCTATATGGACAGATTCATGGTTTTTGCAACACTCCTTCCCTTATTACCCATTTCTTTCAAAACTTAACCCGTATCGTTCCATAACCACCTAATTCACTTGATTTACTACTTAAGGCGCTCTATGCTTCTTCTTTTAAAGTGAAAAAAATACTAGCCATTGAATTCAATTAAAGATATAAAAACAGATTCATGAAAATATAGAATGTACTTCAAGAAAAAGACTTTTGAAAAGTTTAACATTGTATCGAGACGCCTCGTAGGGTGTTGGTTAACTGTGTTAGCTCACATTCTCGTGGTCCCGGACCTAGCAAAAGATTTTCTCTATAAGATGGAATCAACCCAGCCTACGGGATCAAAATTGGGAAGCCACTTGATAAAAAGTAGCACCTCCGATCAAGAAAATCAAGAATAGGTTGATAGGACCCGTTCTTCTGATCATAGGACAACTAATTAATATAATCAAATTGATAGATGCTGTCCTTGAGTAGGATTTACAAAAGTCAGAGGTTTTTTTTTAACATTGTGTCGAACTAGAAGTATCTTGTTAGGGATAAAATTAATTTGGAAGTATAAATGACCGACGATAGGATGGGAAGGTATTGTTTTCACACGAAATTTCCCATGTGGAGATTTTTAAATATCTCCACGTATTTTATTAACAGAAAAAAGTATTTTTAGAATGATATCTGTCAGTCCGTCTGTCCATTGTGTGTCAGTATAGAGGTGTATAGCTTGAACGGCTCAACGGATTTTGATAAAATTTGGTAAATTTACTTAAAGCATCAGTAGCATGAATTCATTAACTTTTGGTGTATATCCGGAAACCGGAAGTAGTAGTTTACAAAGTATTAATTTTATATTCATTTTCGGAAAATATTTCACTTAAAATATATTAATGAAAAATAATTGATTAATTAAACTAAAAATAAAAACTAAGATAATATAATTTAGTCATTTTAATTTAAGTTTTAAAAATATATTTTTTTATTCTTTACATATGTTGTTTGGAAATTAATTTATTTCAAATCGTCGGTCGGTTCTGTGCCTAGCCACAGCTCATATTTTTTATTTTAAAAACTAATGTAGCTATATTTTGTCATGAAAGAAATATTAGTAAAACAACTGAATTCCACACATAGGAGGTATTTTTATTTAATTTCTTCTTTTTGATCTCAATGATTTTTTTTTTAAGTTAATCAATATTCACATATGGGGCACCCTGTATATATATATATTACATTTTTTTTATTTAAATTTAAAAAAGAAGCAATAAATGCTGATTTATTAGCTCTCAACATTTCTTCATATAAAATTTAAAAAATTAAATATGCAAGTGTATAAAATATAATTATTCATATATATATATATATATATTAATTATTTTTTAAATTCTTTAAAAAAAAAAAAAATAAAAAATAAAATTAAAAACCAACCAGAAAACTAATTAGAGACATGAAGATTCCATAAAAGTTCTCCTCCCATCTCACTACTCATAAAAAAGTTATCTTTGTATACATTAAAAAAGAATATTTATGAATTCAATCGATTAATAAAATAAAATAAAAATAATAATAAAAAATAAATAATAATTATTTAATTTTACTAGAATAATTATTTTTAAATATTTTCAATATGTTGTATGAAATATTTAATGTGCACCTGGGGTGCAACTGATTAGAAGTTAATTTTTGTATAGGTATATATTTATAGGAAATGATATGATATAACATATGTTTCATAAATCAGAGAGAAGACTCTTGTATAAATTGACTCGCAAGTGTGTGAAATATATTTTAATTTAATGTCTCATATTAACATTTAAAAATTAACTTTTTATATCTAATTAAATAAATATTTTAGATATATTCACTTGCAAAATAAATTCATCAATTCTTTCCACAGCAGTGTAGTTATTTTTTAGAAATTGATCTTCCTGAAACTAGTATATTAAAAGTCAGAGAAGAATTATGATAGAACTTTTATACTCTACTTTCTAAAAATTATAAAATATATTTCGGTAATTATTTACATGAGCTCCACAAGCTTTATTAATTAAACTAAAATAGATCATGCAAAAAGTCATAAGAAAAAGTTGTTTAGAATCATACAAAGAATAGAGCAGGGTAAGTTTCATGAACCCACCTAGCTGCGGCTGTCAACGAAATAATTACCTATTTTAGAAATAGTTTGATTAATACTAAAGTTATTTAAAGACATTTTCGGTTTTTTAAATTCGGTTTATTTTATTTTAGAAATAGTTTTATTCATACCAAAGTTATTTAAACGCTTTTTCGGAGTTTATATTTTCTAAAATAAAATAAACCGAATTTAAAAAACCGAAAAGTCGTTGTGGGAATTCAACGTTGGGATAAGATACAGGTTGTTGATATAATCCAAATTTTGAATTTGATTCTCGCTCCCATCAATAGCGCCACCTGATAGTGTGCCGTGGTTTTGCCACCAACAACCATAAAAGAAAAGATTGTCAAAATGAATAGGAAAATTGGTAATTATTTCGTTGACACCCGCAGCTAGATGGGTTCATGAAACTTACCCTGCTCTATTCCTTGTATGATTCTAAACAACTTTTTCTTATGACTTTTTGCATGCTCTCTTTTAGTTTCATTAATAAAGCTTGTAGAGCTCATGTAAATAATTACCTATATTTCTACTCTATTTTAACAATAATCAATCAGATTCTTAATCCAAAGTCTGTTTTACAACAAACAAAATACTTTTCTAAAAAAAACAAAAGTATTTTTATTTTATATAAAGTATGGGTAGAGACATTACATGATCAGTACAACGGAGCTTCCTTTATCTTGATTTTTCTTGTTTCAAGTAGCTTCCAGTATTTGATTCCCTAGGCAGGGTGGACATCCCATAGAATCCAATTAGAAAGAATTCTCTTGCCATATATTTTGATAAATGAGTTAATATAATTAATTTATCTATCAATCTATCTCTATTGCCCCAATACACTCTCTTTAGGTATATCGATTAAATTCTTTTTCTTTCTTCCAATTCTTATTTAGTGAGCCTAATCATGTCTCTGCCCTAATTAATTTATATATAATTGAATAATATTTAAAAAATAAATCATTTTTTATAGGGCACTGATGATGAATTTCTTAACATTAGAATGAAATAAAAAAAAAACAGAATTTATCATACATATTATGATGATAATAAAAGGAGAAATTAAAAATTAAACATGTCTCTAACCAAAATGGAAACGACGGATGAAGATTGAAAAATAAATACACATTCCTTTTACTTTTTCAATTAATGCAACATTTCCGACGCTGGTCGTTACCTTCTACAAATATCATAATATTCACAGAATTTAATTATTATTATTATTAATACTCATAAAAATAAAAATAATAGTGTGATTTATTTAAAAATTATTAATTCTATTAAAAATCCATTATTGAGAGTTTTAAGATAAATACTATGGTAAATAAAATTATCATCTTTTATTTTGATTACAATGTATATATTATTTATTTATTTGCTATTTTCTGTTGTTTTACAAAATTTACAATGAAAATAAATTACTTGTAAACAATATGTGATAACAAGAGTTTTCAAAGACAGTTTTCACAAACAAATTCATATTATTTTTCATTTTACATTTAAATACATAATTGTTTTTGAAATTATATTTATAATTTTTTTTTTGTTTTATAATTTATGAATTGTTTTCTATTTTACGAGATGTTCTTTTTTCCAGTTTATATAATATTAACTTTTACTTTATATAATTGTTGTATATATATATATATATATATTAATTTTATATAATATATAACAAATATTTTACCGTTTGTTATTATATGGATGTGAGGCGTGGTCTACGACTTTGGGAAACGAAAATAGATTTAGAGAATTTAAAAAAGCATATATATATATAAGCCGAAGAAGGATAAGATCACCGGGGATTGGTGGAGACTATATAACGAGGAATTTCATGACTTTTATGTATGTCCAAACAGTAAGAGTCATAAAATCCAGAAGAGTATCAGGAGAGGAACACATGTATAGAATGGGAAAGGAAAGGTTGGCGAGAAACTTATTAGTGAGGAGGCTGATTAGGAAGCAACCGATTTGTAAACCATGAGCAAATAAGAAGAGGTGTAAGAGAGATGGTAATGAATGTATGGATGGGAGTGACTCTGTATAGGGATGTTTGGAGAAATGGGATTCTTACGGACAGTGGAGTGGAGTAGAAGATAGATAGATATATTTTTTTTTGTTGGGGAAAATCTTTGAATTTTTTCTAATTTTTGGAACCAATTCGCCTTTTTACTATCTCGCCAGAGATAGTATTGCGATCACGAAAATTTTCGATGTTGAGATTTTGATGTTTTTATACGTTTTGAAGGTTCCTGAATCATTTTCACTAAGGTTGAGAAAAATGTCTGTGTGTGTGTGTGTGTGTGTGTGTGTGTATGTAGGCAAGATTACGCAAAAACGGTTTGAGCTAGAATGATGAAATTTGGTACATGGACATTATTCAAAATTCATAGTTTTCTATCAACTTTTGAGAAATGTAGCTCAACCGGAAGAGGGTCATTACCTACAACGTTTTGATTTTTTTCCTCTAAAGTGACCGTAAAAATAAAGATATATGTTTGATAATTTTTCACATGATTAATAATTGTATAAAACTGCTATATATAGAATTTCAGCTTGATTGATAGGCTGAAATTACCAGAATTAATTTTTAACACTGCAAATCTCACGCGCCAACACGTGACGTGGTGCCATCAACAAAAAGCCAAACATGCGCTGGTTTAATATTTATTATTAATTATTTATAATTAATTAAATTTAATTTAAATATAATATATTATGTTATTTAATCCAATTCAAATTGCGAGATAGTCGAGTGGAGACACTCCAGCTAATTTTATATAAAATAGGGTTCACATTACGCGGATTTGTGTTGCATATTATTTTCTAGAATAAAACTACCCCACAGCCGAAGCGATTATTGTATCAATATGTTTTATTCAAATAACATAATATATTCTATATATGTAGAAATTAAATGTAATTGTATGAATCTAAACATATAGATTCATAATAGTGAAAAAAACAATATTCCATATTTATTGTAAGAAATAATATAATGTCAAGTTTTTTGTTTTTTTTAATGAAAAGAAAAGAAAAGTGATTTTGTTGAAATTTTTTTTTTCCAGTTATAATAAGTGGGAGGAAATAAATAAAAAAAAAGGATTGTATATACATATAGTATATAATTATAAAAAAAGTAGTAAGAAAATTTTACATATAAATTAAAGAAAAGTTTCCATTATTAAATGGAATTTTTACTATCTCGCCAGTATTGCGATCACGAAAATTTCGATGTCGAGATTTTGATGTTTTTATATGTTTTGAAGGTCCCTGAGCCATTTGGTTGAGAAAAATGTCTGTCTGTGTGTGTGTATGTAGACAAGATTACGTAAAAATAGTAACGGTAAAATTTGGTATACGAGCATTATTCAATAGTACCGGGACCCCGAGCCTCGGCTCGGTACTTAAGTTAAAAAAAATGATTCATTATTATTGAATTTGGCTGGTAATATTAATACTTGGGACACCGAGCTATTGCTCGACCCTTTAAAAAATATTGATATACAATTTTTTAATAAAATCTCATATCAAAAAAGAAAATTTATTAAAAATTAAAAATAAAAAAATATAAACATCTCCTTTTTATTATTTATCTAAAAATTCATATTTTAATTTTTATATAACCTACAAATCATTTTTTTTCTTAAAATATAGTTGTAATAAATAATTTTAACAAAAACAAAAAATAATATAATTTAGTCATTTTAATTGACATTTTGAAAATATTTTATTATTCATAAAAAATTTAAAATAATATATTCTGTTTTTTTATTTTAGACAATGATAAAATTGGATTTCTTAAAATGACCCATTAAAAATTTGTTTCCTAAAATGTTCCAAATAAATTAAAATAAATTGATTTTCATTTCAATATATAAAAACCTTTTCAAATTTACTTGATCAAATAAAATAATTGATCCTATATTATATATACATCGAACACCGAGCTATCGCTCGACCCTTTCATAAATAAATAACAAAATTGTATCAAATACGATTTATTATTCAATATTATTACAATCATTCACACCAATATTAATATTAGATCATTACATCAATCTAATTAAAATTAATATAACTTAAATATAATTTTTTTTTTTTTTTTTTTTATTTATAGTGTGTTAGGGGAAAGCTAATCTTAAACAATTTTTAAATAGTTTAATGTATGGATATATGTGTTCATGCAATGAAAACAGATATCGGTATAACAAATATTTTTAATTTTATTTAATATTTATAATATAAATAATAAGATATAAGAAGCGGTGGCTTGATTGAATAAATGTGTTAAAATTTAAACAAATTCAAATATTCTTTTATATACAATTGTAATAATAAATAATAATGATTTGATAAAGGATATAACTTTAATTTGGGCGCCAAGATAATAAGGGTTGATAAAAATAAACTTTCACAAAATATTTCTATATTGTTAACGGGTTTAATAGAAAGAAAGAAAACAAAAATAAAGATAAATTTACCAAATATTTCAGAACATGGAACATATAAACATAAATTTAAGGATTGAGTACCATGCCCTATCTCATCAGCTCAATGGTTTCACAACGACTCCAACGACTGTCTATCATAGCGAGCTAAGGGCTGCTAAGATCTTTAGGGGAATCCCTTTTAGTTTGCGCGGGCTCCATCTGAGCAGCACCTCCTGGGAGCCAATTCCAGTGGATGAGTTCACCAGGTTTAAATATAATTACAAATAAAATAAATGGTCCGCCCGTTACACACACATATTATATACAATTTAATATTATTTTATATATATTTATATTATTGAATATATGTGTTAAAATTTAAACAAATTCAATTTTAAGAATATATATATATATATATATATATATATATATATATATTAAAGAAAGAAATTGTTTTTAAAATATCCTAAATAATATGTGAAGAGTCCGAGTCGAGCTTTTGAAGTGACAACACGTATTAAAAAGTGCTCCTAATATTATTTGGATATAAATACTGAATCGAAAGTGTAGTTATTGAAAAATATATCAATAGGAAGGGAAATTAAGAAGTACAAAGATAGTGAAACAATCAAGGCTCTATCTAACAATAGAAGACAGGAAAAACTAAATAAACCATTGTCCAGCGCTGAATATAAATGCCAAGTAAGCAATTTATTTTCTTGCATATATAAGATAATCGGATCAAAATATTTTAAAAAGAAAAATATTTTAAAAATAAAATAAACAGAAAAATGGATAGACAATTGATTAGTGTCATGAATGAAATAAAAGAGGATATGGAAGAAAAATTCCGACAGCTGATAAACAATTTTCAGGAGATTATAGATAAAAAGATGACAGAAATAGAAAGACTTGAGAAAAACTTGGAAAGAGAATCTAAAATTAGAAATATTATTATTTTTAACATAGAGGAAAAAGAAGAAGATATGATTTCACTAGAAAATGTAGTAATTAATTTTATTGAAAAAAATCTATATAACGAAATCAAAATAGAACATATTGATTTTATAAAACGAATCGGTAAAAAGATAGAAGGTGAAAATAGACCTATAATCGTTGCATTCTTGGCCTTAAGAACGAAAAAGATAATAATGAAAAACGGTAAAAACCTAAAAGGCTTGCCACAGAATATGAGTGAAGATTACCCCAAAAAAATAGTGGAAAGAAGGAAAGAATTATTCCCTCAGATGAAAAAAGCTAGAGAAGAAGGAAAATTTGCAATCATAAAATATGATAAACTAATTATAAGAGAGGAACCAAATAAAATAAACAAGAAGACAGATAATAGACAAAAAAGACAATTGAGCACATCTCCAACGGATAAACCTGATCCTAAACAATATAAAAGTCAAATAACACAAAAACAGGTAAATGTAAAGAAATTGGACAAACTAAAGCAAAGTTCAATGAAAGACTTATTGTCAAAAGAAAAAAGTAGATCGTTGGGAAAACTGAACGAAAATTACCCAAACTAAATATAAACGAAAACATAAAAAACAATGTTAACAACAAAAAAGAAAATTATAAAACAATAGCACAGAACAATAAGAATAAGCTCGAGACTCATTGCTCAGGGGGTCTGGTCAACCAGAGCATATTAGACCAAAACCTTTCAACAGAATCTAATGAAGAAATAAGCAGAAATATCAATAAAAATATTAATAAAAAAACTAATAAGAAAAAGAAACAACTAGTAATTGCTACCCTTAACGTACGTACATTAAAAGACGAAGAACGTTATATAGAACTTGAAAATGCTTTAGATAACACAAACATAGATATTTTGGGCGTCAGCGAAGTTAGGAGAGCCGGAGAAAAAATTATTAAAATGAAAAGCGGAAAAATTTTTTACCATATGGGTGAGATACAAGGACAGAGAGGAGTGGGTTTTGTGATTTCAGAAAAGTGTGGCTTTGAGATAATGGAATATAAAGGACACTCGGACAGAATAGCACTTATAAAAATAAAAACAAATAAACAAATAATAATAAATATAATACAAATATATGCTCCAACATCTGACTATGATATAGAAATAATAGAAAAGTATTACGAACAACTAAATGAAATTATTAAAAACACTAAGGTAAATCATAAGAACCATCTAATAGTAATGGGAGACTTTAATGGACAAATAGGATCGGGAAATAAGGAAGAAAGAGAGACAATCGGACCATATGGATATGGTACACGTAATCAAAATGGAGAAAACTTGATTCTTTTTTGCCAGGAGAATAACCTAAAGATAATCAATACATTTTTTAAAAAAAGAATAGGCAAGAGATGGACATGGTTGGCTCCTAATATGACAACTAAAACTCAAATAGATTATATTATTACGCAAAAACTTAACATTATAAATAAATTTGAATTAGACGATAAATTTCTATTTAATACAGATCATAGACTGATAAAAGTGACACTTGATATGTATGATATTATGAGGAGGCCACATCTGAGAAATAAGAATCCCCGCGAAGTTAATTTAGATAATGTAGATAGTGCTAAACTAATAGAAATATCAAAAAGTCTAGAAACGATTGGATTAACAGAGGGAGATGTGCAAAAACAATACGACCAGATTGAAACTATTTTAAAAAAGATCCAAGGAGAAATAATAACAAAAAATGAAAATAATGCTAATAAAGAATCAAAAATTTCGGTTAATACTAGAAATTTAATTAAAAAAAGAAATGAGCTTAAAAATAAACGAAATGACAGCAAAAGTAAAATAGAACACAACCTTTTATGCAAAATGGTAAAACAAGATATAAAATATGACTTAAAAAAATATAATGATAAGATAATTAATGCATTAATAGAACCGCACTCCTCTATAAAAAAAATTAGAAAGAATCTATCAACAGGTAAACAAATGATAACATGTCTCAAAGATGAACAGAAAAAGACTCACCATGACCGAACAATGATAATAAAAATTGCGACGGATTTCTATAGAAATTTGTATTCCAAAATAAAAAATAACGAAAATACCGTAATAACATCTATAGTAGCATTTGAACCGCCTTTTCTTGAGTCAGAAATAGAATATATGATCAAAAAATTAAAAGTAAATAAAACTCCCGGAATCGACTCTATAAATAATGAAACAATTAAAGCACTGAATGACATAATCAAGAAACCTCTAACAAATATATTTAATAAAATATTAAAAACACTTATTATCCCTGAACAATGGAAAATGGCAAATATATTGATACTTTATAAAAAAGGAGACCAAAATAACATAAATAACTATCGTCCATTGACTCTGACTTCATGTGTGGGTAAGATATTCATGAAACTACTAAATTCAAGAATGAAAAAAACTTTCGAGTTCGGTCAGCCGGTTGAACAGGCTGGCTTCCGTGGGGGTTTCTCAACGTGTGATCATCTGCATGCTATAAACCAACTTATAGAGAAATCCAAAGAGTATCAAATTGAGATCTTTTTGGCATTTTTGGATTATAATAAAGCGTTCGATAGCATACATCAGGAATATATCTTGCAAGCAATGATTACCCAAGGAGTGAGTAAGCACTATATTAAAATCATACAAAACATATATGAAGGCTGTGAGGCCCGAGTTGTGCTAGACGAACAAGGTCCTTTTTTCGAGGTTGGGAGAGGAGTGAGACAGGGAGACCCGCTCTCACCTAGCCTGTTTAACTGTGCATTAGAACAGATGTTCAGAGAATTGAATTGGCAAAATATTGGATTGAAGATAAACGGTAAATATATAAACAACCTAAGATTCGCGGACGATATAGTGCTGATAGGAACTTCGGAAAAAGAAATAAGGAAAATGCTAACGGAACTAAATTCAAAAAGTCAAAACATCGGGCTAAGTATAAATTTAAACAAATCGGTCATATTAACAAATAATAAAAACCAAAGAAATCTAGTTTTTAGTAAAGAATTGCCAATACCCTACAAAAAAGAAACTATTTATCTGGGACAGACGGTTAGCTTCGAAAATAGAGCAGCCGAAGAGATCAACAGAAGAATAGCAATGGCTTGGAAAAAGTTTTGGAGTTTAAAATTTATACTAAAAAACAAGGAAATAAAAATAGAATCAAAGATAAATGTAATGAATAAATGTATTAATCCAGTTCTGACATATGGGGCACAGACTTGGTCGTTGACAAAAGAACTGAAAAGAAAAATAGAAACTACACAAAAAGCAATGCTAAGAAGTGTCCTATGTGTCAGAAAAAGAGAAATTAAAATTAAGGATTTATACAAAAGAACAAAATCCACAAACATAAACGCAACCATTAATAAACTAAAGTGGAAATGGGCTGGACACTTAATTAGACGAGAGGACGAAAGATGGACAAAAATTATAACGGAATGGTGCCCAATGGAACAGAGAAGAAGAAGGGGAAGACAAGTAAAAAGATGGACGGATGACATCTCCAAGGTGGCAGGAAGAGATTGGAGCAGGGTAGCAAGACAAAGAAGAGCATGGATTCTGCTGGAAGAGGCCTTTGCCCTAAGGGGCCTGGTTTAAAAGAAAATATTATGTAATATATTGTAATAATTGTAAATAAACCAATTACGGCTTAATAAATAAATAAATAAATAAATAATATGTAACAATTTTCAAGATAGAAATTTATTACAATATTACTATTATTAAATGTTGCATCATTGCATCAATCTGATTAAAATGAATGGAACTTCGGGTACTCAATAATAATAAATAAATAATGTTAATAAATATTAAATGATATTTTAGTGAAGAAATATTAAAAATTATAAAACTATCTAAAACTTAATTAATAAAATAAAATAAAAGAACAATGAATAAATAAATATAAAATAGTAATTTATTAAAAAATAATAGATTAAAAAAAAAAAAAAAACTATTTTCCGCCGGTTTCGATCCTGCGAAGTTGAATCGTCAGACAGTCGCTCTACCCCATAGACTAATAATACTTAGATGATGAAAACGACATTTTTTACTTTCTTAGCAAGACGTATATGTTTTTTGTTTTTGTTTTTGTTTTGTTTTTTGAGAGAGATTAATAAATATCTATATATATTTTATTAAAAATAAATATTTTTAATTTTATTTCGAAATTAAATAATAAATTTTAAAATATTTTAAATAAAAAAAAATATTAATACAATTTCAGTTAAAAAATAAAAATGGATGCCAATTTTGACGTTTTCCATATATAATTTTTAATTAAGAAATTAATAATGAAAATGTATTTTTCAAGAGATGTGATCAATAAAACTCAATTTTTCTTTATAGATACTATATCTAGTGTAAATTTGAAAAAAATCGTTAGAGCGGTTTTTGAGAACCAATGGCTATATATATATATACAATTTTAGCTAGCATAATAAGATAAGATTTGTAGTTTTCTATCAACTTTTAAGAAATGGATCCCAATCGGAAGAGGGTCATTACTAACAATGTTTTGATTTTTTTTCCTTTAAAGTGACCGTAAAAATAAAGATATATATTTGATAGTTTTTCACATGATTAAAAATTTTATAAAACTGATATATAATTAATTTCAATTTGATTGAATCGCTGAAAGTACCGGAATTAATTTTTTAACACTGCAAATCACGCACCAGCATGTGACGTGGTGCCATCAACAAAGAGCCAAACACGCACTGGTTTAATAAATATTATTTATTAATTTTAATTTATAATTTAATTAATAAAATTATATTTAAATATAATATATGTTATTTTATCCAAATTAAATTGCGAGATAGTCGAGTGGAGACACTCCAGCTTATTTGAATTATATCAATATTTCAACAACGAACAATAAAAATTTGATTTTAAAATATTATTTAAAGATATTTATATTTGGTATAGTATTTTTAAATTTATTTATCAGAGTCTAACAAAAGGGAACTTAACGTGATTGAGATATTCATGTTAATAGAATACGATAACAATCCAATTGCATTGTAATATAGTCGCTTTTTCCATTTAGTTAATGTGCTCGTTTTTCATTTTAATGCACTTTTAATGATGATTATTTTTGGTAAGATTTTTTTTTTAATGCAATTCTTTAGCGCACCCTCGGTCTTACCTTATTCTCTTCAATTCAGTTGAAAATCTTTCTGGTAAATTAACCAAGTCTATATTCATTTTACTCTGTCGAACCATTTATAAACTGATTGTTTTATGTGAAATATACTTTCCTCAATTTCATTTGTTCACAAATCAATTGACAATATCATTTGCGATTTAATAACATTTGTTTATATTTTTTACCCTCCCCACATAAAATAAATTGAATTTTTATTTTAACGTATTGTTTAAATTTCTCTCCCTATTTCACCCTCATATATATATATATATATATATATATATATATATATATATAATGTATGTAGATGAAAGTGTACCCCTCTCCCTTTTCCATAAAAAAATTGTCTATGATCGATTATTTTTGTTATTATTTTTAAGGATATTTGAATGTGATGATCTGTTAATAATAGAATCTTTATTTGAAATCATAAAATAAATAAATACATACACTAATAAATAAATAATTTATTAAAAAAATACATTTTGTTTGAATTCCGTGATTATTATTATTCCCCCCTCTTGATTATTTTTCTTCAGATAATCAATAAATTCTAATTAAATTTTATTACTTTCAAACGAAATTTAATTTAGACAAGGAATATAATTTGATGAGGTTATTAAAAGATTTTAATTTTTTAATTAATTTTACTCAAGTGCTTGGGTAAGCAAAATATAAAGGGGAAAAGAAAGCTAGGCATTTAGCCAACAAACCAGGCGAATTAGAATATTAACGTATATATATATATATATTATAAATAAATAAATAAATAAATAAAGATCATTGCGTTTCTTTCTTCAAAGATCAATTGGTAAGATTACTGAATTGCAGAGCGTGATATTACGGACCCGGTTCGAAATGATAAAATGACTTAATTTAAAAAAAAATAGTCTACAAATGTTTTATTTTTTTTTTTTAATTATTATACTAATAAAATATATAACAGAAATCAATATAAATAAACTATAACACTGGTCAACACTGGTTTTAGTGCTAAAGATTTTGGAGGTGATTTTATATGAATTTGATGCCCTGAATTCAAATATGCCATTAGTTTTTGCCTATCAGCTCGAATTTTTAAGATATCAAAATTTTAGTAAATTATACTTTACACTGTTTTAAAAGAAAAACCATGGTTTAAACAAACAAATTAAACAGGGAAATTTTATTATATTACATAGATATCTATATATTTAATACGATAGTGTCCGTCTGTACGCAAAAAACTCCAGAGCCTAAACTACAAGGAGTAAGGTAACCAAATTTTTCTGAGGTGGAGGGTACCTCAAATGATGAAAAATAAAAAAGAAATTAGAATCTTAGGTAACTCCTGAGCTGAGCTGCGGGTGTTCCATTTTCCAGAAATATATATAAAGGAGAGTGTTTGTATGTATGTAATTTGTTTACTTTTTTGTTGTCATAGAAACAGATATATATATATATATATATATATATATAATTAGAACCTCTCTCTCTCCCTCTATTTAAAATTTTAAAAAATGGAGTGTTCTAGCTAAATTAAGAAATTTAAATTCCTTATGCAACATTGATAGGTAAATGAATTGGACTGGAAGAGGAGACATATGATTAGAGAAATTGGGAAAAAATCAACCGAAATGTAATTAAACAAAAAAATTCAAGAATTAAGATACGGATACGACTTACATACAATTAACATACAAAATGTAGAATTTGAAAAAGTATAAATATTTAAATACTTAAGATAATAATATTCGAGAAGAATTTAAATCGACGTTGTAATTGAGTAACGCCTGTTATTATGCAGTAAAGGGGCTTATCTCATCAAAGAGGATCAAAATTAAAATATATAAAACAATTATTTTTCATGTTGATCGATGACTAGGGTGACCATATTTCGAAAACACCAAACCGGGACAAACGGTATACCTTTTTTTTAGAACTAAATTGAAAAAATTTTGAAAAAAAAATTACGAAATGTCCTAAATATTGAAAAAACAGTAGGGTGTCCCGAAGACATTTTTGGGACAGAGCACCTAAAGACGGGACGTTTGGTCACCCTATCGATGACTCTGGGAGACGAGAGTAGATTTGGAGTATTTTTGAGATTAATATTGTTCGCAGCATTTATAGGCCAAAAGAAGATGAGGTCACAGGGGGATGGCGGAGATGGCATAACGAGAAATAATGTCCAGATATAGTTAAGGTTATAAAATCGAGAAGGCGGTTGGAATTGGAGAAACTAGAAATTGGGAGAAACCGATTGGGAAACATCCGGTGGAAGACCAAGGACCAAGGTGGGTGGACAATGAAGAAAGGGACATGGGAGAGATGGGACAGGGTAGGATTTGGTTGTAGCTCAGGATAGGGACGCTTAGAGAAATGTGGATGCTGCGGCTAAGAACTTTCGAAAACTGTAGAGACACAGAGTTAGATAAATATAACATATACAATAATAATATATAATTAATTTACTGATTAAATTAAAATATATTTTACAAGAAAACAAATACATGTCTTATCTACTTATACTGATTGAAACAAAATGCATGAAAACCTTTTACATACAGACTTTCAACCAAATTCTATGTATCTCTCGGGGGTACAGGGGGCGGAGCCCCCGTCTAGGTGTGAAGAGCGCCGAAGGCGCTCGGAGCAGCTAGTTACTTATTAATATAAAAGAAAACAGAAAAAGTCATCATTTTAAACCAATTACTCACTGACATTCTTGAATGTATTTTGGAACAATCCCGTTTTAAAGTCCAACAGTAATCTGTTATCATGTGAGTATCCCATCTCCCATAGCGATCCCCCTTACATTTTATATTTTGGTGAAATCTTTTACCTTGCTCCACACTTTTTTTCTTCGTTGTCGATAACTTCCTAACGGAAGTGTCGTGGCCCTAATAACTCCACAGGAGTCATAGGGTGTTCATGGGAAAATTTGACCGAAGTGGTTTCCCCTTGCCTTCTTCGGTGGGGCAGCCGATGTTAAATTGAATTAAATTTTTATATTTATTAATTTATTTATTAATTAATTAAATAAATATATAATCTTGAGTTCTATGCTGGGATTCGAACTCAGGCTTCCTGTGTAGAAATCTAGTACTCTACCCACTCAGCCATGCTGCCCCACACTAATATCTCCTAAATTTTCAGGAAAACGGTCTAAGTGGCTATATAAATAGTGCACCTTAATTCTCATATTAAACCCAAGGGATCTGAAATTATTCAGCATCTGATGCTATGCAACAAATGAATTCCAGGCTTTTTGTTCAATCTCATTCATTGAATTTACGAAGTCAGGGACTTTAATCAGCTGTCTTATTTGTGGACCATCAAATATTCCAGCTTTAATTTTTTCCATACTCAACTGAGGCATTTTTTTTCCCTATATATATAAAGCATGTCCCATTCTTATCAAGAGCCTTTATAAACTTCTTCATTAGACCCAGCTTGATATGCAGGTGTAGAAAGATGATTTGATCAGGGTTGCGTCCCTGAACTGGACCTATCTCTATCCAAGTCATAGAGAGTATTCACTCGTTACTCCTAAATAATATATATCTTATCTTTTCTTATTATACACCTATCCCTCGATTTACACGGTAAATACGTTCCTGAGAAAAACGTGTAAATCGAAAATTGAAAATTTTCAAGGCAAAACCGTGTAAATCGAAAAGCTTGCAGAAAATGCATAATTTTGCTATTTAACAGTTGTGATTTTTTTCAATATTTTTAGGTGTACACAGAAATAAAAATAAAATGCATTGACAGGTTAAAATATGTAATATATTACGGAAACACTGTTTTTTTATTTAATTACAATACATTAAACAGAAGAACAAAAAATAAAACCAAAGGTGTTTTATTATCCTTCATCACTATCAGAGATTACTCTCATTCTTCTTTTCGGAATCGAAGGTTGGAATATGGAAAATTAAATCTTTCTGAAACTGTGAAACTTTCACTCAAATACAATTTTCCGTAGATAAAACTTTAATTTTATGCGAAGAAATACAGACACAGTGTGCATGTGCAGCAAGTCAGCACATAAGCTCGGGATTCCCCATGAGATGTGTACACAGTAGCATTTAGTACAGTGCGATAAAAACAAAAAAAACTTATTTGGAAAACCGTGTAAAAGCGAAAACGTGTAAAACAAGTACCGTGTAAATCGGGGGATAGGTGTACTAGCTAATTGTATATATATATATATATATATATATATATTTGTATATTTTTGAATTAATTTATTAATTAACCTCTCGAATGATTTTTTTGAAATTCACACCATAGATAATATTTATAAATACAAATCGATCTGTATTGGTTTGGAGAAAAATCATATTCATTAGTTTTTTCTTAATTTAAATTTATAACACGTCACAAATAAAAAAAAAATCACCCCAAAAAAAAAATCTAAAATTTATTTTCCTTGTAAACATTGTAAGTTTATTTATGATATTTTAAAAACTATTTTTAATCTGTTTTCTCTTTTAATTTTTTGTTATTTCTTATAAATTTTTATTAGTTTATTTATTATTTATTTTTTATTAAAATACTAATTTATGTTTATTTATTCATTGTTTTTTTATTAATTAATTTTTAGATAGTTTTATAGTTTTTAATATTTTTTCAACTAAAATATTATTTATTATTTATTATTATTATTGAGGACCCCAAATTCCATTCATTTTAATAAGATTAATGCATTGATATAACATTTAATAATTGTAATTAAAAATTAATGAATTGTATATCAATATTTTTTAAAGGGTCAAGCGAGTCCAGGTACTATATACTATATATAATACGCTATTTAATAACAATAGGATGACAGATAGATGACGCCACTATCAAAAGCAATATCTCATCAACCATCATTTAAATAATATGTGTCAAAATTTGACAGTGATCAGGGAATTATTTTGCGAGATCTAGATTTCTAGAAAAGTAACTTATATTATTTTCAAAAACAACAAAATTGCATGTGGAAAGAGACTTCACCTTGGCCCTTACAGTTTAGTTATTGATGTAATCATAATTATCATTAATCAGATATTATTATTATTATTATTTAAATATAAACATTCAACATTACATTCAATAAATATATGAAAAATCTTTTTCTAAGCCCATTTTAGTCATATATATGGTAGGTAGGTTTAAGTCTAAGATTTTTTTTTTAAAATTCTTTCATTTAAGTAATATAAATTTTTGGAATTTGATGTGGTTTGAATCTTAATCTTAAATTTAAATAGTTCAGCATTTTTAATGCATATTATTGATAATGACAAATCTTTATAACAAGTATAAATGTTTAAAATTAATGAGTATATAAAATATAGGTATTATTTTTTTTTAATTAAAGCTATTTTATCTAAAATATTTGTTCAATAAAAATTTTCATTTTAATTTTGAAATTTTTTTTTCTCCTATTGTTCTACATAGAGGATTAATTTACTATAATTTCTCTACTAATTTGTTTTAAATTTAATATATTTCCTTAGTAAGAGAAAGCTTCAGGTGGGTGCGTGTTTCAAGTGTAATTATCTCTTTAGAAAAAGTACTAAAGTTGTGATCGAAGTTTTTCTAGAAAAATCTTTATATTAATTACTTACTCTTGCTTGATGAGCGAAAGTCAATTGAAGTATTCGCCCAAGAGCTATAGTAGAAATTTAAAAGTGGAAAGAACATCAAGTGCCACTCAATTGGTAAAAACTAACCAAGTGAGAACAAAAAGCAATCAACTTGGATTAAGTTAACAAGGAACTTACTTACCTCTTGACTTTTGTTTTTTAGATTATTTCAAAATAACATTAAAAATTAGATTTTTATTTTTATTTCCCATTCAGTGAGTAGCTCTCGAATAGATTGGATGTGTTAAATCGGATTCCTGCTCCCGAAGTGGATTTGTGGGACCTTCTAGCTTTTTTTTGTTTCAAGTCTGCCAATTTTGGTGAGATCTGATTCACTACGCATGTATATATGTATATTTACTTAAATTAAACAAACTGAATTGTCAAATTTTGACAATTTTGTTGTGTTTTTATAAAAATTTTATATAATTTTATGTATTTTTTCTATAATTTTCTTGCTAAATAATAGGATTGTTAGTTAAATACTTTCTTATTTTAGATTTTTATCCTTAAATCGCCTTATCCAAAATCCTAGTTAAAGATTTTATTTATTTTTAATTTTAAATTATCTTTAATTTTTCCAAGGCTTTATCTCCTAAGGTCAGTCACACCAAAGAGCCAGGGCTGTGTGAAGAAAATTTATCCTCTCACCTCCCCCCCATATCCTTCCCTTGTACACACCTTTTATAAATATAAATGTATATATTTGTATATTTTTTTTTTTTTTTTACAATAAGTAAATAGTTAATTAAATAGATTATAGGAATAATTATTGTTTCTATTTTATTATAATATGAGTCGGCATGAACTTGGATAAGGAGTCAATAAACCCTTTCCAAGGGACAAAATTACAGAGAACCCCGCCGCTCAAATCTCAAATAGAAGATGTGTGTAAGAAGGATGTAAATAGGGAAATCACTGAAAATTCAAATAATGAATTAGAAACATTATCTGAAAATGAAATTTTAAAAAATGAAAATAGTCATTTAAAAGAGGTGATAAAAAACCTCACCAAAGATCTTCAAGAAATAAAAAGCAAGATCTTAGGAAATCCTTGCCCTGAAATTACATCTGATAAACAGGAAGTAGACACTAAATTGCAAAATTTGAAAACTTCCGACAATGCAATTGTATATCTCACGGACGAAGAGGAATTGGAAAATGAAATAGGATGGTCAACGGTAAATAGACATGGGAATAAAAAAAGGAAAACTTTTTATTCTCCTGAAAATTTACAAAATAAAGAGGACAATTTTGAAAAATCTAATAATAGAAATGTTAAACAGCAAACTACTGAATCATATTGGTTAAACAATCCAAACGTAAAAACAGCAAATCGTTTTGAAAATCTTCAGGTTGAAACTATAAATAAAAAAACAACTGAAAAAGCAGTAAAACCTCCTCCGATCTTTGTAGCGGGAGTTGAAAATATCCAACCGCTAATGAATCTATTAAATAAAATGGGACCAAATTGTTTTAATATAAAATGTTTGAAGGAAAATGAGGTCAAGATCCAACCATATGAACCTCACATCTATACATCAATTGTTAAAGAGTTGGAATCTAAAAACACTCAATTCCATACATATCAGCTAAAAAAAGATAGGCCTTTTAAAGTTGTATTAAGGAACATGCATCATTCAATGCCTGCCGAAGATATTAAAGAGGCACTACTAAATCATGGACATGATGTAATAAATATACACAATATAAAAAATAAAAATAAAAACCCTCTACCTTTATTCTTCATAGACCTTAAACCTAAACCTAGTAATAAAGAAATATACAATATTAAAAATATCCTTAATACAATTGTCACATTTGAACCACCATATCCTAAAAGAGAAATTCCTCAATGTTTTAATTGTCAACTTTTTGGCCACACAAAAAATTTTTGTGCAAGAAAACCCAAATGTGTGAAATGTGCTATGGCACATTTAACAAAAGACTGCAAAATTAAGGATAACAATACAACTCCTTTATGTGCTAACTGCGGCGAAAACCATCCAGCAAGTTATAAAGGATGTACAATATATCAAGAGTTAAAAAATAAACAGTTTCCACCTTTGAGGATAAAGGTATCTCAACAACCAAAAGAGAAAATATCCCCCAATTCCAAAAATGAGACCATTGAGAGTGTTCCACCAGTACAAAATGTATGGACTAAAGAGAAACCTACACCAGTAAATGTTCAAGAATCAAATTTACATAAACTTGAAGATTTTATGCTTAAAATGATGGTTAAAATGGACAAAATGTTAGATATTCTAACAGTTCTTGTAACTAAAATGGCATAATGGATAGAAAAACACTTAAAATTGTAATATGGAATGCAAATGGTTTATTTAATCATTTACTCGAAATCAAAAAATTTCTTATAATTAACAACATTGATATTATGCTCATAAGTGAAACACATTTAACTAATAGAAGCTACATTAAAATACCCCAATACAATATATATGACACTAAGCATCCGGATGGAAAAGCTAGAGGAGGAACTGCTATTATAATTAAAAAAAATATTCAACACCATCAATTAAATAGCTATTCGGAAAAGCATCTTCAAGCAACAACAATTGAAATTGATGAATGGCTAGGGAAACTTTCACTATCTGCAGTTTACTGCCCGCCGGGTACTAAAATTGAGTGTGAACATTTTAAACAGTTTTTTAATACCTTGGGCCACAAATTCATCTCAGGTGGAGATTTCAACGCTAAGCACACCCATTGGGGCTCAAGATTGACAACACCTAGAGGGAGGCAACTTTACCAAGCTATTCAAGAAAGAAATCTGAATGAAATTTCAACTCGTCAACCAACCTACTGGCCTTCAGATCCAAAAAAAACCCCTGATCTATTAGATTTTTGTATTTTTAAAGGTATTTCTCTTGATTGCTTAAATATTGAATCTAGTTTGGATTTATCATCTGATCACTCTCCTATAATTTTAACTGTATCAACCCAATTAGATAAAAGAGTAAAAAATGTTCCCCTTTTCAATAGATATACAAATTGGAACCACTATAGAAATTTAATAACAAAAAATATAAACCTCAATATTTGTATAAAAGACAAACATGATATTGAGGATAATATAAACAACTTAACAAAAATAATTCAAAAAGCTTCTCTGCAATCTACCCCCATAGCAAATATTAAAAATCAAAAAAACCTTTGTTCTCAATTAATTAAGGACAAAATAGATGAAAAACGCAAAGCTAGACAGAGATGGCAAAAGACAAGGTCCCCTACGGATAAAAAAACTCTAAATAAATGTATAAAAAATTTAAAAAAAATATTAAAAATTGAAAAAGAAAAAGGTATTCAGAAATACTTAAGTAACCTTAGTCCAGGGGAAGAAAGCAATTACTCTTTGTGGAAGGCAACTAAGACCTTAAAAAGACCCCAAACCCAAATTCCACCAATAAAAACTTCTAAGGGATGGGCTAGAGGTGAGAAAGAAAAAGTAGATATTTTTGCTAAGCACTTATTTAATGTGTTCAATGAACCCCCTGAAAATGAAAATAAATACAAGTGTGATGAAATCATCATAAAAACTAGTAAATTACATAAGGACCCCCATAGATTTAAAAAAATCAAACTTGAGCAGGTTCTTGACGAAATTAAAAATATAAAAGATAAAAAATCTCCTGGATATGATCTGATTTCAGGCAAATTATTAAAAGAACTTCCCAAAATAGCCTTTATTTTTATTGCAAATATTTATAATGCTATAATTAAATTAAATTACTTTCCAACATTATGGAAAGTAGCTCAAATTATAATGATACCAAAACCAGGTAAAAATCCAAACGAATTAACATCATATAGGCCTATTAGTCTTCTTCCAATTTTGGGAAAGATCTTGGAAAAAATTTTATTCCGAGAATTAAAGCCTTACTTAACAAATATAATTCCTGAATATCAATTCGGCTTTCGTCAAGAACACTCTACTATCGAACAGGTGCATAGGGTAGTTAAAAAAATTAAAGATGCATTTGAAAGTAAATCTTACTGTGGAATAGTATATCTTGATATAACACAGGCTTTTGATAAAATTTGGCACACAGGGTTAATTTATAAAATTAAAAACTATTTACCAGATACATTTTATCAATTATTAAAGTCTTATCTATCGAATAGACACTTTTTTGTTAAATATGGGTGTTCTTCCTCCAACTTAATGCAAATTAGAGCAGGAGTCCCTCAGGGTAGTATTCTAGGGCCAGCCCTTTTCCTATTATATATGATAGACATGCCTCTCTCTCCTTATAATGACATAGCAACTTTCGCTGATGATACTGCAATCATTTCAACAAATGTAAATCATAATGTCGTATCTGAAAGACTTCAAACTCATCTCGATATGTTATATCTTTGGTTTAAAAGATGGCGGTTAAAGATAAATGCAACCAAATCTATATTTGTCACCTACACCTTAAATAGGCAAACATGCCCACCAATATACATGAATAAATCTATCATTCCGCAAAAAGATGAGGCAAAATACCTAGGAATCCATCTAGATAGGCGCTTGACTTGGAAAAAACATATTTCAGCTAGAATTGTCCACTCAAGGGAAGAGTATAGAAAACTATATTGGCTTTTAGGGAGACATTCTAGCCTAGGATTAGAAAGCAAAGTTCTTCTATACAAATCCATAATCAAACCAAAACTGATGTATGGGATCCAACTCTGGGGATCAGCCTCAAAAACTAACATAAAAAAAATTGAAAGTTTTCAAAACAAAACACTTAAAAATCTTGTAAGAGCCCCGTGGTATGTTCCAATTAGATTCATACAAAGGGACTTAGAAATTAAAAACTTAAATGATGAAATAAACATCCTAAGTGAAAAGTATATTAAAAAAATGGAAAACCATCCAAATGTGTTAGTTAAAAAATTACTAGTTAGGGATGATACAATCAAGAGATTAAAAAGATATGATATATTGGATCTCGTTAATAGAAAATTTTGACATTCATGTGTGACAAAGTGAAGTGCGTGTTTATGAAATGTTCGGGATGAGTGTGTGTGTTTAGTGTATAATATTTAAAACTAATATGTGTGTGTCAAGTGCAAATATGTTGCTTGGCATGATATTGTATTGCCAATGATATGTATGTATTGTTTGTATTTCATTTTTTATAAAAATTACTTATTGCCTATATTAAAATGGGCAGATTGTATATTTTCTGAAATAATATATAAAAAAAAAAAAAAAAAAAAAAAAAATTTTTATTTCCATTTAATCCTTAGATTAAGATTTATTATTTAGATAAATCTTAAAATTTTATTTTAGTTTAAATGTATATTATATTAAATACTTACCAGCAACATGTATTCATTACAACCTTCAATTTTTTATACATCAGTCCAATTATTTCAACTTCATTTAAAGTATTTTTGTTTTTTTTAATCGGATTAACGAAAAATAGATTTAATTTTTAAAATATATGATAAAATATTTCCTGCAATAAAATAATATATAGATAAAAAAATGTTTTTTGAATATCATACTAACAGTAAGTCTAAATGAATAAATTTTGTAAAATATTTTAAAATTATCTTGAGTATTTTTTGAATAAAAAAATTTGAAGTATAATTATAATATATAGTCTAATTAATATTATTATACTGGCGGCGGTCTTCACACCTAGACGGGGGCTCCGCCCCCTGTACCCCCGAGTAGTACATAGTATTTGGTTGAAAGTAGTAAAAGGTTTTCATCCATTTTGTGTTTCAATCAGTACATAAAACATTCATTTCTTTTTGTGTTCTTATTTAAAATATATTTTAATTTAATCAGTAAATTAATTATATACATATATTATTATTATGCCCTGCCTATCGCAGTTTTTTCCCTTTTATAACCCTAACTATTTCTGAAGATGCAGAGAGGCCATGCAATTTCTTGTTATGCAGTCTCCCCCATTCCCCGGTGACCTCATCTTTAAATCTTATGATCGGAGAGATAGATAGAATCACACACCTCATTCAATACAAAAGGGGGTGGATGATCTTTTTTACCCCACTGTCATTTAAACCAAAGACGCGTAGGAAGGGACGTAAGAGAGATGGGACAAGGGCTTAGGATAGGGACACTTGGAGAAATGTGGTTGTTGCGGCCAAGAACTTTCGAGTATCTTTGAGCCACATAGATAGATAGATATAACATATACAATAATAATATATATAATTAATTTACTGATGAAATTAAAATATATTTTAAATAAGAACACAAAAAGAAATGAATGTTTTATGTAATATACTGATTGAAACAAAATGGATGAAAACCTTTTACTACTTTCAACCACCAAATACTATGTACCACACGGGGGTAGAGGGGAGGAGCCCCCGTCTAGGTGTGGAGAGCGCCGAAGGCGCTCTGAGCAGCTAGCATTTAAATAAAAAAATAATATATAATTGTCTGTATATATAATATATAATATATCCTTTTATATTAAATGCCATGAGAAAAATGAAATAGAAAAGAGATTAATTAGAAGAAAAGAAGATATATACATTTTCAAATTCTAATAAAATGTGTAAATAATTTTAAATTAAATTTTGAGTAATGTGCAGATATATCACGTTAAATATATATATATATATTAATAAATAAAATATCATTCATAATATGAAATAAAATGAAATATATGAAATAAAAAACAAATATGATATTTTTCTATCAGTAAATCATTTGAGACTTTATTACAATGATGGTAGAGGTGATGTTAATTAATCGCTTTATATTGGTGAATTATGATAATTTCAATAGAAAATACACTTACGCTTTTGATTAATAGAGAGAGAAAGAGCGTCATCACCGCCCGCCTGGATTGAGTTGGCAAGCGCACTCACACAACGAAATCGACTGACTGACTGAGCGAGCGCTCACTCGTCTAGGAGCCCCTGGCATTTAGGCAACCAGCAATACAAGCCACCCAATTTAAACTTGAAATATTTAAAATTTAAATATTTCAATTTAACTATTTAAATTTTAAATAGTATACCCTATTATTAATTATTAATCGTATTAATTCTGCATCTAATATTTCCATAAAAATTTCTAATAAGCATGCAAAAATTTTAAAATAAATTTATATATTTGAATTTTCTAATATAAGAAACGAATGGTTATCAATTTTAATGGAATTTAGAAAAAAAATAAACAAATAAAAATTTTAAAAGAAACTACTGGAAAATAAAATATAAAATATAGTATAATATCAAGATAATATCAAGATGATAGATATATCATATATATTAGGTTTTTTGGAATATTGTTTTGATATTTTCATAAATGGGTTTAAATAGAATTAATAAAAATAGAAAAGTAAAGAGCTATCAAAAGATGATGTAATACATTAAAAATAATATATTCTGTTTTTTTAACCTTTCACTTTCAAATAGAAAAGAAGAAATATTCAAATATATAGAAAGAATAAGTTCAATATGATCTAAATATTTTATTAAATTAATTAAAATGAGAACTTTTAGAATAAATTATTTAATTGAATTGATATTTGAATATTAGAATTTAAAATAAAAACTGAAATATTATAATAATTCTTTGATTGGGAATTGCTATGATAATTCATTGTTTAAAATGCTTCCGCTAGGGACAGTGAGCCGCGAGATGCTCTTGAATGAACAACACGGAGAATTATATAAACTTTAAAAAATTAATTTCTGCGGTATTGATTAAATATTAATAAAATTTATAGCCTATGTTACTCTAGAGGTATATAAAAATATTGTGATGTAATTTCATAGAAATCGGTTCAGCCAATTCTGAGTCTATAAAATAGTAATTTTCTTGACAGACAGACAGACAGACAGACATCAAAAATTCTAAAGTCACTTTTGGATTCTAGAGTTCATGAAACGCGAAGATATGCAAAAAAATTTAAATTCTGAGCAATGTGCAGACAAAATCCTTTTTTTATATATATAGAAGATGTATTTGAAGTTCGCGGAACCTCAGCAATAATGGCTATTAGAGCCGTAAGGAAATCATTTCGTGATTAATTTCATTCCTCACCAAGCAATCCCTTCAGGGAGAATTTAGTACTCATCGCCGGGACACAGCCAGGATATCTGTAAACTACTGGATCTTGACCAGTTTCATTGTGTTCTGATTAATAATTATAATAATATAAAATCATTATTCATTTCATTCTTTAAATTATATAATAAATTTCAAATCAACTAGATTTTTTTTTATAAATGTTATGGTCGTTTATATATAAAATGATAATAATTATATCATTTCAAGAATATATGCTTAATACAAAAATAATAATTTAAAAAATATATTTATGAAAATTCTTGCCAAAAAATGAATAATAAATATTCAATTTATTTTTTCATATATATATATATATATATATTTATCTATATATGTATAATGGAATAACTGAGTTTCAAAAGAATCCATTTTCAAAACATTATCACAATAAGGGAATATCTCCAGGGATTTTATCAGCTTTTGGACAATTTTTCTCTTTTTTTATATAAAATCTTTTTCATTCCTTTTATCTATTTTTTTCTTGGGGAATTTTTTATAAGAGAAAAAAAAGAAACAACGCAAAAATTATAAAACAAGTGTAACTAGGTAGTGAAAAAAATTACAATTAATTGCAATATCTATTTATTTAATTTCACACACTCATTTAAAATTATTTTATTATATTTTAAAGTAAAATATAAAAGTTGTTTCCTTTGTACCGACCGACGATAGTAAGGGAGGTATTGTTTTCACACCAAATTTCACATGTGGAGATTTTTACATATCTCCACGTATCATGCATTTTCTTAACAGAAAAAAGTATTTTTAGCATGTCTGTCCGTCCGTCTGTCGGTCCGTTTAGATGTGTACAGCCTGAACGGCTCAACCGATTTTGATGAAATTTTTATTTTATTCTCATACACAAAAAATATGGGGATTCTCTGGGAAGTTATCTTTTAAAAAGTTGACATCATCGTTTGCCTTCATCTAATAAATTATAATATTATTTACTGTCATTCATTTAAAAGCTTCAAAGAGTTTGGTTTGAATTATTATTGTTATTTTGTGTAAATTTTAACGTAATGTGTGTTTTTGTAGATGAAACAACTTTATGCATTTTATGTTGACAAAAGAACTTTTAATGTTTAAGCATAAAAAAAGCAGTGTTATTTAATAAAACTTCTTTCATTTGAATGAAACTTAACAAGGGCAATAGATTTTGATGTTATTATTGTAAAATTATAATTATTCATAATTTCATACATGGTTCTTGTAATACCCATTTGTATAAACAACTACATAGTTTACTAATCATTTTTTTTTTTTTATTGATCTTTATTTTGTTTCAATTAATACTCTATTTTGACAAAATTTATGCTTGTTTTAAAAAATGTAGAAAATTTTTTCTCGTTTTTACCGACCGACCATAGTAAGGGAGGTATTGTTTTCACACCAAATTTCACATGAGGAGATTTCTACATATCTCAATGAATCATGCATTTTCTTAACAGAAAAAAGTATTTTTAGCATGATGTCTGTCCGTCCGTCCGCTGTGTGTACGTATAGATGTGTACAGCTTGGACGGCTCAATGGATTTTGATGAAATTTGGTATATTTACTTAATGCATCAGTGGGATGAATTGATCAACTTTTGGTGCAATTCCGGAAACCGGAAGTGGTAGTATTAGCGATCGACGATAGGAAGGGAAGGGTTATTTTCACACCAAATTTCACATGAGGAGATTTTTTACATATCACCACGAATCATGCACTTTGTATTGGTTTTATCCTCGGGAAAAATAATCTTCATTATTAGTTTTTTCTTAATTTAAAATTATATGACGTCATCCAGCCATTCATGACGTCACAGCCTGGTCTTACATATATATTATAAATAAAATAAAATTAAAAATATTTATGTTATATGCCTATCTGTTTTTTATTACATTAATAGATATATTAAAATTATTTGAAATTGTTTCTGTAGCTGGAACCGTCGGTCGGTTCGGACCTGGCCACAGGTCAACTTATTTATTATTCAAATCTTCATTTATTTGTAAAATAGATTCTAAAATATTAAGACAAATGTTTAATTTTATTTAAGCATCAAAACATTATTTTTTTCTTAATATTATTTAATATTAGATTTATTATAATATTATAAATGTATACAATATATTATATATTTAATAAATAATTTCTATACATAGGTACCTTCAAAATTATCAACATCATATTTTTTAATTTTAATTTAAATATAATTATATATTTTTCACTTTTAGCCCTTAGCATTTTTCTTATTTTTATATTTTATTTTATATTATTTTTTTATTTTATTAAATTATAAATTATATGAATTTGACGGGGTTCGATTCTACGATTTCAAGTTCACCAGACTACAAGTATAATAAATAACTATATTACTATTAATTTTTTAATTGTTTTTGTACTCTTTTTCCATTAAAATTTAGGATCAAACCACGCAATTTAATATAAAATATTAATAATATTCTTTGGAAAGCCTGGTGAACAGTTTAACATTTGAAAATACATAAACTTTTTTCATATATATATTATTATCCTTTATTTATTTCAAATAATTTAAAAAAACAACTTATATCATATAAATTAGTATTGGTATGATAACTATAAATCGTTACATTTATTATTGTTTAATGAACATTCTTCCAGAGATATTTTTTTAAATCCCAGATGATTATCCTGAATACTTGGGAAAGCACCAACCATCATAAATAAAAGAATAAAAGTTTTCAAATGCATAAAAAAATGAACAATTCCCATATCTGTTGGAAAATAACTTTTTGAGTTTCTTTTAAGCTTTAGAAACTCGTATAGAAGTTTTCGACAATCTAATCTGCATGATATATTTGTTTATATCGTTCAGTCATTCAATAGAGTAAACGCGATTCGAATTCGCTTCTAATTAGATCTGTTTATCTTTTGGAGGAGATGTCGCCATAAATTACGGACACGAGAACAATGGGGTCTCCAACTCTAGATTGGTCCCCTTTTACATCCGTTGAAAGGTCTCTCCATGCCCTCATATCAACACCATCTCACATCACCCTCCAGTTCCGACAAATCCCAATTTCCTCGATTACCATTTCAAGGTATGTTTGATTTTGGATGAAAATCGAAATCAATTGTTTTTTGTTACAAATTTATATTTATTGACGTTTGATCCTGGTTTATATTATAATATATATATTCTATTATCATCTAAACTCATGACAAATTAACCTTTGACTTTTATACGTTCAACAGGGTAAAGGTGTTGTTTTATCAGGACAATCGTTCCTCTAATCTAAATTCGTTATTGACAATAAATTAAATCTTCAATTTTTTTACTAATGGCTTTATAATTATCCTAATCGTATTATTGAAATAATAATGATTCATATTATTGGATATATTAAATAAAATATTTTACAACTAATTAATTCAGTGTTTCTCAACCTTTTAGAATTCACGGCCCAATTTTCAATCATAATTTTCATCGTCCCCTCCCCCCCCCCCTGAGAAGCACTGAATTAATTAATTAAACCATAAAACGTTTGAAATGAAAATTTTAAAAGGTTATCCAACCTACCTTCTTTATGTGTCCCATTGTTATCATTGTTTAAAGGACCTAGAGGTTTATTTTTTATTCTCTGGGTCATAAACCCTAAATAATCTTTAAGCCAATATATTTATCAAATTATTAAATTTTATATTGTAAATATAAAAAAATGGGTCAACTAAAATAATAATAATAATAATTAAAAGTGGTTTTTATATCATTTTTATTTTGCGGCACTTCTCTCTAATAATAAATTCTAACTCAGCTTCCTAATTAAACAACCTTTTAAAATGTTTACTTTAATGGTCAAAATATATGAAAATAACACAGGAATAAGTTGAAACGGTAAAATGAATGTTATATGACTTCATATTTCATTTGATTTTGAATTTACTGGGTTTTATAAAGACGAATATTATATTATCATGCAAAAGAAAGGATTAATTAAAATATTATTTTTTTCTCCAACCTAATAACTTTATTTTGTAAGATTAGTGACAGCCATAAAACAAGTTTAGAGATTTTGCCAAAAGTTAATTTTTATTTACTCAAATTAAATTTATTCAGAAGGATATCTTGATATGTATGAGTGTGTGGGTATATATAGTATACATATATATATCAAAGCTAAAAAAGTCATAAAATAAATATTTTGTAAATAATCTTTAGATAAGATCTAGAAAAAATTAAGTCATATATTTCCTGAAAAAACATATTCTGTATTTTTTTAAAAGTTCACATTTTTTCACCAACAGTGAAACTATTGTTTTAATAAATTTATTATATTCTTTCTCTCTCTCTCTCGCTTATTTTATATTTATATTTTGGACTCAAAAATTATTAAATAAAGTTGAAACAATATAGGGAAGTTAAAATAAATTCAAAAAGGATCATATATAATATTATAAGTTTTTTATATATTTGATAAGATATAATAAGAAATAATCAACTAGTAGTTTACTAGGATAAGTTTTGAAGAAATTGAATTTGAGAATAAAAGCACTTAATCTATAAAAGAAATGATGAACCTTTATCCTTTTCTGTGTTAAAATCTTATACTTAATGTATATATATATATATAATTTATATCTATATAAATATATATTTATATACAGAGACGTAACATGATTTTGGTGCCCTTGTAAAATTGTATATGTGTAGCTTGACCTTTTCTTTGTTTTGAAAATATAGTAAAATAAGTTGACCTGTGGCCAGACGCAGAATCAACCGACGGTTTGAAATATATTAATTTCCAGCTACAGAAACAATTTCAAATAATTTAAATGTATCTATAAATGCAATAAAAATAATACATAAATATTTTTAATTTTATTTTATTTATAATATATGAGCTGGCTGTGACGTCATGAAGGGCTGAGTGACGTCATATAATTTTAAATTAAGAAAAAACTAATGAAGATTATTTTTCCCGAGGATAAAACCAATACAAACTGCATGATTTGTGGAGATATGTAAAAAAATCTCATCATGTGAAATTTGGTGTGAAAATAACCCTTTCCTTCCTATCGTCGATCGGTAATGCTACCACTTCCGGTTTCAGGAAATACACCAAAAGTTGATCAATTCATCATACTGATGTATTAAGTAAATATACCATATTTCATCAAATTCTGTTGAGCCGTCCAAGCTGTACACATCTATACGGACACACAGCGGACGGACGGACGGACAGACATCATGCTAAAAATACTTTTTTCTGTTAAGAAAATGCATGATTCATTGAGATATGTAGAAATCTCCTCATGTGAAATTTTAAAACAAGCATAAATTTTGTCAAAATAGAATATTAATTGAAACAAAATAAAGATCAATAAAAAAAAAAATAAAATGATTAGTAAACTATGTAGTTGTTTATACAAATGAGTATTACAAGAACCATGTATGAGATTATGAATAATTATAATTTTACAATAATATCATCAAAATCTATTGCTCTTGTTAAGTTTCATTCAAATGAAAGAAGTTTTATTAAATAACACTGCTTTTTTTATGCTTAAACATAAAAAGTTCTTTTGTCAACATAAAATGCATAAATCTACAAAAACACTCACTACGTTAAAATTTACACAAAATAACAATAATAATTCAAACCAAACTCTTTGAAGCTTTTAAATGAATGACAGTAAATATTATTATAATTTATTAGATGATGGCAAACGATGATGTCAACTTTTTAAAAGATAACTTCCCAGAGAATCCCCATATTTTTTGTGTATGAGAATAAAATAAATAAAAACTACTTACACACACACAATGTGAGCTTCTTGGTAATAGAAATAAAAGGTATCATTAAATAAAATTCAGAAGCATTTGAATGAAAGACGATAATTTGTTTTTTATTTCACTTAAATTAAAGTCTTATCGGATTTATATATTCCGATATATATTCTTCAATATAAAATTGAATTCCTTAGAAATAAAATTTCTAATAATTTTATTAATGGCTCTAGGGATCAAAATCCTTTTTAATAGTTTACATATATATATTTATTTTACATTAAATATTATTTATCAACTAAATTCCTGAAGTTCAGTAGTTCAACATTTTTCTACATAAATAATAGTAAATATGTAGTTATAAAGCGATGCACTTAAACAAAATTAAGTTGGAATCACTAATGCAACACTGTTTTAATAATAAATAATTTAAATAAACTTTTAGTTTCATTTGCATTTTCCGTACTAAAACGTTACTACTGTTTAAGTAGTAACCATAACTTGTCCCCTAGTTTTGATCCTGGCTACGTTCCTGTATAGGTTATAAAATATACAATCAAGACAAGAGGAGAGGAAGGTATTTGGGGCAAATAAACAGATAAACATTAACTTAGTAAATATAAATTTATAAATCCCCCTGCCGTTCAAAACCTTCATTGAAATTGTACTTTCTCTAAGATTAGTAGTAGGTATTTATATTGCAAAGTATTAAAGTACGATTTTTTTTTTATTTATTAATACTTTTTAAAATCAAACTATTGTGTGTGTGAATATTATTAAATATTAAAAATTAATTCAAATTAAAGTCTAAACCCAAAATAAGTGAAAAAATGTGGTAATTCATAAGTGAGTTTAGAAATTTTTGTAATATTGAATATTCTAAAAATTATTATTGTTTAGGTTAATGTTGAGAGTTAGATCAAAGGTCGCCAACTCAAAATAACATTTAGTGCATCAGTTAAAAGGTCCCATTTAAAAATATATTATATAAATATAAAGGATATATTTTTAAATAAATTATTTTTCATTATTTTCATCATTATATAATAAATATACGAGGGCAGGTCAATAAATCCGTGATTTTTTGAATTTTCTGTCTCTTAGATGAAATGGTAAACAAGCTCCTGTCAACTATCAACTGACTCCTATCGAAATTTGAACCAGCTGGATCTTTTAGTTTTTGTTTGATATCCAATAATAGCAGACTACCTCGAGATTTGAGTAGAAAATAGAAAAAGGCGAATTTCGTGTGCTCATTAAGCATTATTTTTTGCAAAAACATCACTGAAATTAATTAATTAATTAATTAAGAAACTGAAAACTCTGTTTCATATTCATGTATTGTCATCCAAATCTGAAAAGTGTGCAAAATTTTAGTTCGATTGGTCAACTGCAACTGTGTTAAAAATGAGTTACTAGATTTGAACCATACAGACAACCAAGCAAGTTAAATAAAACACTGTAAAAGGTGATTTCGTGTGCTCATTAAGCATTATTTTTGCAAAAATATCACTGAAACTGAGTTTTCGCGCCGTTTCGTAACTAGGATCGGTGTGTATCGGCACCAAAGATGTCCTTAGTTTTATCTTATTTTTTGAAGAAGATAAACAAAATTTGGATGAAGTAAATAAAGCTCAAAGTAGACTAAGTTGAAAAATAAAATAGTTTTTTATCCAAAAACTTGTGTTTCATTTAAAAAGTCACAGACTTATTGACTTACACTCTTAATTTACAAAAGTGTGGTGAATTTAGCGCGGACATAAAAATTATGATGGGACGAATTCGGAACGCCAAGTTATCCACTCCTCAGTTAAACATTTATATAAAATCTGCGCATTTTATATTTTTTTAAATATTTTTAAATGATTTATTTCGAAATAAGTATTGTGGTTCTAGATTTTGTTTATTATTAATAATGAAAATCTAATTGTTTTTGAATACTATGTTTTTTATTTCAAAATTGCCAATAAATAAAATATTTTAATTAAAAATATATCGGATTTTGTATTATATATGGAAATTAATTCTCCTCGACTCAATTCTAATTAAAAATATAAGTTTATATATATAATATATAGAATACATTATATTTACATTAAAATTATTAATTATTTAAAAAAAAATAAATAAATAATCTATTCATATGGATATAAATGAACAAATCAATATATCAAATATCTCAATAAAGGTTGAGTGGTTTTATTTTAGCTCGTTTATATTTTTATTTGTATTTCTTTATTTAGTGATAAATTTAATAATCAATTCGATAAAAGTCCAATTATGTTTTATTTCAAATATAATAGTTAGTTTGTATTATAATATTGGTCGATAGAAGATAAGAAAGTATCCTTGTGCTAAACACCTTAAGAAAAGAGTGATCATTTATCTGCTTAGGTTACTTCTCAAACTTCATAGTTGATCATCCAAAGAATGACGCGTTTATCTTGTTCAATTCTCATTCATCCATCAATGTCCATAAAACTGAAAAAAATTATTTTTCCTTAAAAAACGAAAGGTTATATTTTTAAAATAAAAATTATATTCAATAAAAAAAAAATTGTATCAATGAACGAAAAAATTTGAAAAAAATTGAAAATGAGTTTTTATAAAAAAAAAAAAAAAAAATTAGTTACTGAAAAATTAATAATGATATTTTATTCAATTTGAAATAATTTTTCTTTACTTCCTGTCTTAAAATATTAAACAATAGCTATTTTTTACAATCAATTGTCTATGAAATGATCATTCATTCCACTTCATTCCCTAAATATCATTTCAAGTAAATTTAATAGCTTCTTAATTTAATTAATCTATCTCTGTGGCTCTACAGAACTCGAAAGTTCTTCGAAACCAGATTTTTCAAAGTGATCCTATCCTGAGCCACGACCATCCATCTCTTACCCTCTCCCATCTCCCTCAAGGCCTTTCCTCACGTCCCCCACTCAACTTGGTCTTCCAAGCGGACGTTTCGCAATCGGTCTCCCCTCTAATATATTTTTCGCCATTCTTTCCTTTCTCATTCTAGCCACGTGCCCTAACCTTCTCAATTTCATAACCCAAACTATGCCTGGCGATACATAAAGGTCATGCAACTTCTCGTTATGCAGTTTCCATCATTCCCCAGTGTCCTCATCTTTCTTTGGCTCATAAATGTCTTCTATTCTTATCTTTAATATTCAAATATAAAAATAAATTGTCTATTGTGTGTAAATTAAAATTTGTCTGTCATTAATATTTTGATATTGTAATATTGTCGAATTTTATTTCGTTTTTTTTATGATTTTTAATATAAATATAATTACATCAAATTAATTAATAATAAAACAAATCTGCTGTATTGACGATGACGAATATAAATTATTCAAGATATAAAAATGAAATATTATAATTAATTAAAATATCATTTCGTGGGTTAAATAAAAATTATTTATATATAAAGCTTAAGAAATTAATTTAATTACAATATTAAAATGAATGATTAATCCCTCTAAAATAAAATCAACAATCACGTAATATACATTTATATAAATTATAAATTCAGATGTTTTTATTTCATTTATTTAAAAAAAATCCTTTAATTCAATAAGTTTAATAAATATTGGATTATGTCCTGTTTGAGGGAGCACATGGTAGTATGGCTAGAATGGATGTGCACACTCTAGCGGGAAAGTTGTAAGTTATTTAGTGATTACAACCTTTCACCTTTTCTTTATCCAAACAATAATTTGTCATTAAAGAAAGTTCATTGCGAAGTAAAAAGTGAAAACTCCACTCTTATTCCTATTGATTAAATTATTGGCAATTTATAATAATATTATAACATTATTCCTCTAATTGGTTAAATAGTTCTCAACTCCTTCAATAAGTGTGCATCTAATCATTCATTTAATTGAGTTTATTCACAAATAAAAAAATAGCAAAATCGAAATATTTTTTAATGTCCATAAAGTAATTTGCATGCTAGTAACTTTATTAATAGTTTAATTACTTTTTTTAAATAGATTTAGATAAATTAGCTTTAATCAATGTGTGTAAATGTCAGCTGAAACTGGTGCCCTGGGTTTTATATTTATTATTACAGTAAGAAAAAAAAATGTTTTTTTATAAATATCGGTTATTTATAATTATTAATAAAATATCTATCTCTCTATCTATCTATCTCTGTGGCTTTACTGAAATTGAAAGTTTTTGACTCCAGCAACCACATTTTTCAGTGATCCTACTCTGAGCTTCACTCATCTAACTTCTTTCTTTTCTCCTCTCTCTCTTATGAACCTCTTTACAGTATCCACCCACCGTGTCCTTGGTCTTTCAACAGGACGTTTTCCAATAGGTTGCCCCACAAATATATTTTTCGTCAGTCTTTCATCTCTCATTCTGACCAAGTGTCAAGCCCATCACAATCTTTTTAATTTTATGACTCTATCTATGTCTGTAAATGCATAGAGATCATGCAAATCTCCGTCTTTCTATGGCCCTTAAATGCAAGAACCCTATTTTCAAATTCTCTAAATCTACTCTCGTCTCCTAAGGTCATACACCACGCCTCACACACGTATAATTCAACCGGCAAAATAATTGTTTTATATAAATAAAATATATAACAGAACTAAATATAAATAATCTATAATTTAGTAATTTTTAAAATAAATATTTATATAATATAAAAAAACTAGATGAAAATTTCACCCACTCTACTTTTTACTCCATTCACTACTCCATTGTAATTATAATTGTCTTTCGAGACCTTTATCGTTCGGCGCTTTTATCGTCCAGCGAATTAGAAACATCACTTGCACCACCTGTCTGTGATAATTATGTATAAATAATATTCTAACACATCTTTAACAATCGATTTTTAAAAAAAAAACTTGTATTATAAGGATAAGGGGAAAATTGAGATGATACAAAAACGAAATACATTCCCTTAGTAACCTAAGCTGGTTCAAGTATAACTGTAAACAAAATTTAATTTCTTAAAAATGCATGCATTTTCTAGAAAATAATGGGATTAATAATGAAACTTAATTGAGAATTTTTATTAAAATTACTTTCACATAGAGAAGTCGGATTCTAATTTTTTTTTTCTTCTCGTTTAATCCCTTAGGTGCCCATTTCCATGAATATAAAAACTAATGGGTACTAAAACGGAATCTTATCGATTTTTAAGCATTATATAATCATTATCTTCAATATAAGCTACATATCGTATAGCTATATATTAATGTTTAATATAATAATAATATTAATTTAAATATTCAATTTTCATATTTGCATAAATAATAGACATTTGAAATGTTTTTTTTTTTATTTGAAAAAAGTTGTGTGCAAATTCGTCATAGAATAAACCCCATATCAAATATATTTTCTTTTCTTTACATTTTTTTTTCTTTTTACTTTCTCTTTCCCATAAATTCTTTTAAAGAGATTGTACCTCCATTTCTTCAACCAATTTCTTTCCCTTCGACAAGTCTGATATATCCGATCTTTTGGACCTCGATTTCATCCGTCTTCTCGAAATGCACCTATCGCATACATTTATTTTATCGATTGAAATTTATCTTTTTTTTTCTTGCCTAAATAAAAATTGAACTTGAGTGATTTAGGAGAGTTTTAAAGTTTAGATAAAAATCAATTAAAATTTAAAATGAAAAGAAATAACTCTGTATATGTGAATAGATATCGTATATATATAATAGATCTTTGATCTTTGCGCATCTCTTGTCTGAATATATATATATTGAAATACTTATCGTATATATTATACGATAAGTATTTCAAAGATGTTTTTTATATGATTTGACTACATATAACATGAATAAAATATTTTTTAATATTCAATTATTTTTTTTAATTTTTTAAAAAATAGGGTATGTTGGGGCTAAAGTGGTTAGCATAAGGGAGAAACTAGTTTGTAGGGAAACCGATAGGATAACCGGTTGGTAGTCTAACGTGGTGTGCAGACAATGTAAAGAGGGCCGTGAGGGAGTTGGGAGAGAGTGAAAATTGGATGGTTTGAAATTATGTAGGTAGAACTCTTGAGTTCCGTCGAGATACTGAGATAAATAGATATGTTGGCTAATAATAATTAAGTATTCAAAAAGTATTCTATTAATATTTATTAAGAATCCAAAAAATTGAATATTTTTATAAAAAATCATTTATGTCAATTAGTTTCGAGTTAAATGATAAGTTTTTGTAAGTGAAAGTTTAAGAATTAATTTAAGAATTTTTTTATAAATATAATGGTTTTTTATCCTATACTAAATAAGAAATTATTTATTTTAGGTTTAAATTTCATTATTTGAATGATAAGAAAGATCAGACATAGGGCTGAAATATATATCAATTTACATAATTTCCGTCGTGTATATGTATGTATTTGATGTCTGTTACATTATGAAGTTAGGTATGTGATGCCTGTAACATTATGAAGATAGTTACAAATTCAGTTTAAACTTAAATTGCAACACCGTTTATAATGGCTTCGTCTAGCACAGTGTTTCTCAATCTTTTTGGACCTAACGCCCCCTTTGTAAGACCCGCTTCTTAATTCGCCCCCCTATAAATTTTTACAGATAAAAATTGCATGATAATCCCTAATATAAGGTAGGTACACTATGTGATACTTAGAGCCATTTTGAAAAATCGAGTTTCAGAACCTGATTGCAAAATCATCTTACCTTTTTTTTAGAGTTGAAAATGATTTCGCCCCCCAAAATCGTATAGTCAAATAATCGCCCCCTTTAAGATGTCGATCGCCCAGGTTGAGAATCACTGGTCTAGTATATATACAATTATGATTTTGTATTAGACTCTTAATTAAATTAAATTTAATTTCTTTTTAAAAAATAATCAAATAATTTGTCTAAATTTCAATATTATTTAATTTTTTATCTTTTTGTTATTTATTTAATTTCTTATAAATAGTTATAGATTTTCGAAGAAAAGAAGGCTCTCTCTCTATCGATCCGGGCAGCATATATATACAAGCGGTTGTCACAATGTCTTAAGACTTTCCTGGCTGTATCCTAGCGAAGTTGGCTCTATCGTCTATCAGGGTTTCAGGGTTAAGAATTAAATGAAGAATTTATATAAATGATAGTATAGTAACAGAGAGGAATAATATTAACACACAAAGTCTTAACTTCCAAAATATAGATTTCGAAAATGTAGAAAAATTTAAATACTTAGGTTCTGTAATCACAGGATAATAATAAAGGACAGTGGCGCAACCAGGATTTGATCCTGGGGGGGGGGTTTTGACTAGCCGCTCCACCTTCCTATGGCGCCCCCCCCCCCCCGGGCTCTCTCAAAGACAAATTTTCATTAAGATTTTTTTTTATATTAAATATTTAAAAATGTTTTGTAAATGAAACACTGATTTTACAAAATCTGGCAAAAAAATTTAATTTTGTATTTTATTTACTCGTATTCACAGTTTTAGAAAGAAAATATTTTTTTCCAGCTATAAGTAAATTATTTTAGCTTTCCTCATGAAATAAGGATAGCTTATACGATGATCGGAAAATTTTTGCTCCGAGATTCTTTGAGATTTTCACTTTTCAGACGGTTCTGAATCCAAAACTGCAAAAAAATTTTTTGAACCGGCTCGTTACCGAGATTACGTCTAAACAAAATGAGATATTGTATTGAAATTTGATATTTAGATGTTTTTTTGGGAATGATGGGCGGGGATTGGATTGTTGTTGGACAAGATCGGACCATAAGTAAGGGTAGTTTAAAGATGTGTCAAAGCATATTTTATTGATTTTCTCAATAAATACCGATTTTTATGAGAATTATCATACTATCGTATTAAATTTATAGGGATTCGAATTTACTAAAAGTTTCATTATATTCATTTTTACCTAAACTTAATAATAAAGGAGTTATTTATAAAAAACTATTAGGTTGTCCCATAAGTTTTTTCCGCGTCACGCTATGAATGAATCTAACTGCCTATGTTTATATATATATATATATATATATATAAACATGCAGGCTTATCTCTTAGCCGTTTATGGCATCTTATTTAATCATCCCAGAGCTTTTTCAGAATTCGTTTCGTTGGTGACAAAGTCTCTTTAAAATTTTTCTACTATGGAGAGCCAAAAGATCATTTGCGGCAGAAGAGATTTGCACCGTTTACGGGATTGGTGCTTCGACTATTAGGACCGTCCGCAATTGGTTTAAGAAATTTAGAGCTGGCCACCCAGCAACGACGGATATTATCAAGACTGTGCATGCTGAAAATCCACGATACAGTGTGCGCGAGATAGCTGGTGAAACTAACATTCCCAAAACAACGGCACATAAGCATTTAATCAAAATGGGATATGCGAGTCGATATGAAGCTTGGGTTCCACACCAATTGACGGAGACCGGCCTTATAAAGAGCGTCCCTACGTGCGATTTGCTTCTACAGAGACACAAAAGAAATCATTTCTTAAAGAGTCTTGTCACTGGAGACGAGACTTGGATTTTGTATCAAAATGTGGATCGAAAACGGATTTGGTCTAAAGAAAATAGACCTTCAACTGTTGCGAAGTCTGGGCTTCATCCGAAGAAGGTTCTTTTGTGCATTTGATGGGACTGGAAGCGTGTACTGTACTACGAGCTCCTTCCTGAAGGTGATATGATCAATGCTGACAAATATTGCAATCAACTGAATTAACTAAAAACCGCTATAGCAGAAAAACGGTAAGAATTGGCGAACCGACGAGGTGTAGTATTCCATCACGGCAACGCAAGGCCGCTTATTGCGTTGATCGTAAGGCAAATATTATTACAGTTTGATTGGGACGTTCTACCTCATCCTCCATACTCCCCATACCTTCCTCCATCCGATTATTACTTGTTCCTCTCCTTAAAAATCTCTCTCCGTGGTAAATCTTTCAAATCCATAATCGAAATAAAAACGCACCTAAATGAATATTTTGAAAGTAAGCCTCAACTATTTTGGAAAGAGGGCATAATCAGGCTTCCTGGGAGATGGAAGAAGGTTATAGAACAGAATGGTTCATACATAACATAATAAATCAACCTTAACCAACAAATATCGTGTATTCATTTCGCATCAAAAAAAGCGAAGAAACTTATGGGACACCCCAAGTACTTTAAGATTTCGAAAGCTTTTCGTCCGCCCGTAGTGGCAGGATATTTTGAAAGAAATCATGTAAAAATCCCTTAGAAAAAATCCCTAAATAAAAAATTTCCCTAATTTTTTTGTACTTATTTAATAATGAAAAGCCGAAGAGACTTGAATGAGGTAGTTATACATCATGCTTGGTGTCATCACATCTGTTCCATCTGGTTTTTTAGCGTCCCATTTTTCATGGTTTGCCTTCATTATGGTCAGAAGCTCATCATGCGAGTCGCTGAATCGTTTCCTTGGTGGATCAGGCTTCTTACCAAGAACATCACGACAGATTTCCAAAGAGATAAGGTTATGCTCAATATGGATTTGCTTAATCAGGTGACCCATACTGATGTCTTATAACCTTCTACTGCATTGTTTGTTCGAGGTAAACCCATCAAAGTGGCATCGTAGATGTTCCAATGTTCCAATGTCGAATTCGGGGTTATAAAAGCCAGCCAAAAATTGTTCACTTAGCCAAGTGCGCTCGAAGGAAGAAAAAAGATCACGAAGTTTTGCCCTGTTGGTCGTCCAGCTAATGCTTGTTAGGCTACAATGACTTTTGATGGTGGTACCAAAATCAAAGCTGCAAGAGTTTGTAAATGAGTGGAGTTGTCAGGATTATCTATATCATTATAGAGCTTCAAAACTTCTGGCATTGATTTGATGTTTCTATAAATGCATTGAGCACAATGAAAAAGACAACCTCTGATGATTGTAAATTTCACAAATTGCGTTATATATTCCCTGGTGAAATATACGGTGCAAATGGTGTATTTTGTATTTGGAATCATTAAGTTATTAAAACGTATGCTAATAAACGAAATTTGAGTAAATTCCCTTTATTTTACATACGAATTTGACACCTCTATTTTTTTGGAAAAATCACGTGTGTGGGCCCTATGTATGTATTTTTTTACCTATTTTTCCCTACTTTCGGTCCAGGCTCGATTACCTCCTTGGGAGGTCGTGTCTCAGGCAACTGGGTGTCATGCTCACCTTGTAATTAAATTTTCTTAATCACAATTAAAATTAATACATAAATGAAAAATTTTCTTTTTAGTGATTTTTTCTTTTAGGGATTTTTTCAGTCATGGATATTTTTATTTAGGGATTTTCGGTTTTAAGGATTTTTCTTTTTAGGGATATTTGGTTTTAGGGAGAGAGAGTTTTGACTTTTATGGATTTTTTCCTTTAGGGATTTTTACCCGTTTCCATTTTGAAAAAATTAGTCTTCGCTTCATAATTTTTATGAAATATTTAGAATTTGAGTAATATTTTTCTTTATTTTATATTTAAATAATAGTCAAATTGGAAAATTTCACAATCATCTAGTAATCTTATATTAAGTCTTTTGTTTTTTATGATTTAGGAGAAATAATAAAATAATTTTTTATTTCTTATATTTAATTCTGTACGAAAAAATAAGCAATTTTTATTTTTGTTAAAATTATTTTAAAATAAAATAAACTTACTTATTATACACTAAATTATACTTTATGAATTATTTTTTTTTCAAATAAAAAGAAGGATTATATTTTTTCTTTTTTATTTGTAATATAGTACATGATATACAGCAATGTATATTTTTTTCTCTCCTGGGGGGGGTTTTGACCCCCAAAACCCCCCCCTGGTTGCGCCACTGATAAAGGATAATAATATTCTAGAAGAATTTAAAGCGAGGTTGCAATCGGGAAACGCCTGCTTATCGCGTCAAAATTAATATCAATGGGTATAAAAATTAAAATATATAACATTTATTTTGACGGTTGTATTATATGGGTGTGAGGCCTGGTCTATGACCTTAGGAGACGAGGGTAGATTTAGAGTATTTAAGAATAGGATTCTGCGAAGCATTTATGGGCCAAAGAAAGAGGAGGCCACCGGAGAATAGCGGAGATTGCATAACGAGGAATTGCATGACCTCTATGCATCTCTAGATATAGCTAGAATTATAAAATCGAGAAGGCTACGATGGGCAGGGCTCGTGTCTAGAATGGGAAAAGAAAGAATGGCGAAAAATATATTGGTGGAGAGACCGAGTGGGAAACGTCCACTTGGAAGACCAAGGACGCGGTAGGTGGATAAAGTGGGAAGGGATGTGAGAGAGATGGGAGAGGGTAGGGATTGGAGGGTTGTTTCTCAAAATAGGGATACTTGGAGTAGTGTGGTTGCTGCGGCCAAGAACTTTCGAGTTCCGTAGAGCCACAGAGATAGATATAAATGATAGTATTTAGGGAGAATCATAGAATTCAAATAATAGATGTTGTAAATTCAAGTTAAATGATGATCTCATATATCATTTGATTTTAAAATACAAAATATTAATTGTATTAATTAATAGAAAAAATAAATAGGAAAATAACAAATTTTTTGTTGAAAATTCGTGTTTAAATTATGTTTAAAAGCATATATAAGTAATCTTTCGTTCTGAAGGGGATTCTTTCTTACTGAATGAGATTTTTATTTTTATTAATCATAGTCTTTACATCCCCTATCACGAATGAGTCAACACAGGATTTACAATTATATAGGTACCTATGTTTGTTGACTGTAAATATTTGCTCTGTTCATTTCGTTCCTCTAGAAACTTTCTCTCATTTGTTATTATTCTTTTAATTCATGTCACATTCATAATCTATAAGCATATGAGGTAATCATTTATTAGAAAAAGATTGGAGTAATTATAAAAAAAAGAAATTAATTAATGGTATTTATGTAATATATAATATAAATTATTAATTTATAAAATACATTTTTTTACAAATATATTTTTACAAATATATAAATAACAATACCTCCCTTACTATCGTCGGTCGGTAAAAAGGAATTTTATACAAAAACAAATTCTTAATTTCAATAACAAGGAAAATAAAGTTATTCCGATTTCATATGTATTTATGGGTTTATGTATTTTATGTTTATTTTATTACTTTATATATTAATGTATATTATATATAACTTTCTCTAATAATATATTATATCTATCAATTTCTAATGCTAAATACTTGTTGATCTTTACTGTTTACAAACTTTTTGTTGAAAAATAAATATTTTTTGAATAAATATATTATTTATAATTAAAAAAAAACCGATCATTTATTTATTATTTAATATAATATCAAATATATTATGTTAAAATTTATTACTGTTAATATAATCTATATGGATTTGAAATTTTTAAAATTTTTCAAAAATGTATTTCTCTCTTAAAATGGGCATTTTTTTATTATAATTTGTTTTAAAATGTAGGTAAAACATATTTGTATCATTTTGTTAAAAAAAACAAAATCTAAACATTAAATTATTAATATTCATTTTTTAAATTTTGTTTTATAAACACATAAACCTTTCATTTTCATTTTTTTTGTTATATAACATAACAAACACATCCCTAATTTAATTAATATCCACAATCATTATTTTTAATGTGAATAAAATGAGGCTTAGGCTTAGTCATTTTCTATATTAAACAAATTTATTTAGATATTTTAAAATTTAGTGAAATTCTTATTTTAAAATCGAATTTACTTTACTAATATATGGGAAATGAATTAAACTCTTCTCTGATTATAAATTAAAATAAATAAAAAACTTGTTCACAATTGTAAAAATTAAAAGTGTATAGGTGAGAACACTGTTTATATTTACATTCGGTATTTTGGTAGGCAAATCGCAGGATGTTGGCAATGGAACATTCCTAAGACAAGGAGAGGTATGGAATTTTCTCATATATAGGAACTGATTTTAAATTTTTAAGATCCAATTAAACAACAGTTTAGAGGAGTTACCTTGAAATTCGATAAAAGCCCATATTTTTTTGCAATAAACTAATCAGATTTCTCAATCATACGCTAGAAAATTGGTAACCCTGCTGGTTTCTTGCCTCTCAGTTAGCGTGTTTTCTCCGATAATAACTACTTACTAAATATAATCAATTAAAATTTAATTATTTAATCTTTGAATTTTTATAAGAAATAAGTATACATTATAAAAAATCATCTTTCATTAAATTGTAAAAAAAATTCATTTCATATAAGTGTCATTTTAATTTTTTGACGAAAAAAGATCTTAAAAGCCTGTCTAACATTGTCTACGTCTGTCTTTTTCTTAATACCCGTCTAAGATAATGTCATCACTCTCGTTATATTGCAAATTTCAGAAAAAATGTTACGTAAAAATAGTAGTAGTAATAGATTGTTATAGGTATCAAAATGAAATACACTCTCGGTCAAAAAAATCGTGCCACCTATTTTTATCTCATATTCAAATTGGGATAAAAATAGTGTCATATTTTATGTAATTTAATACAATTTAATTCTAAAGAAAGTTTCATTTTGAACAATAACTTTTATATTTATTGAACGCTGGAGTTCTAAGTTGCAAGTTGAAAGCGATACCTCTGAATCATAGAATTTGAAAATGTAGAAAAATTTAAATATCGAGGTTGCAATCATGCAGTAAAGGGCTTATCTTGTCAAAATGATTAACAATGGGTATCAAAATTAAAATGTATAAAACAATTATTTTGGGGGTTATATTATATGGGAGTGAGCCGTGGTCTGTGACCTTGAGAGACGAGAGTTGATTTAGAGTTAGAGTATTTGAAAATAGAATTCTTTGCAGCGTTTATGAGCCAAAGAAAGATAAGGTCTCTGGGGAATGCTGGAGATTACATAACGAGGAATTGCATGATTTCTATGCATCTCCAAACATAGTTAGAGTTATAAAATCAAGATGGTTATGACACGTGGCTAGAATGGGAAAGGAAAGAATGTAAAAAATATATTGGTGGGAAACGTCCACTTGTATGTCCAAGGACGCGGTGGGTGGATAATGTAGGAAGGGACGTGAGAGAGATGGGAGAGGGTAGGGACTGGAGGGTCGTGCCTCAGAATAGGGATGTTTGGAGAAGTGTGGTTGCTGAGGCCAAGAACTTCATAAAAAAACAGCAAAAAAGTCCCTGATAATTAAACAAAGATCGATTACATAACATTTAATTAACTATGTACGTATTAATTAAATTTGTAAAATATTATATTTTAAGTAAAAATCGTATGTTATTTTAAAAAGAGATTAAAAAGTAAATTAAAAGATTTTAATTATTTATTGATTCTTTGTTATTTAATCCCTTTGAATAATACTTAAATCATGTATATAAAATGTTCTATCCATTCATTTGTTCCCTCTTTTTCTTTTAGGCTTTCCCCTTCACGTATTCTCTTTTAATATCAAGCTTTTGTTTCTCCCTATTCATTTTTTCCCTTTTTCCATTCAAATAATTGTTGCAAATGACTAGACAAGCAAAGGCAAAAGTTTTTTGATCGCAAACATTTTCTTATATGTTATGAATATACATATACATATTAGTATATTGCAAAATATAAATATAATCGATTGATTTTTGTTTGCAACCATCAAAGGTGATTGAATATATCCCTTATCTTCGAAGATTAATAAGAAAATATGAATTGCCAATTCACATGAATTTGTCAATAAAGTTATACGATAATTGTTCAGATTAGTTGTCATGTCATGGATTTGGATAAAACTTTACCAGTGAGTTCCTTTTTTAATTCCAAAGAAACTTTCCTTATGCAATATTTTTTGTTCTTTTCTGGTTTACGTGATAAAAATTATTAAAGTTTGACAGATTAGCTGGTTATGAACGTCGAAATGTGCAGCCATTAATAATGTTTTATTGACTAATTCACTAATTATTCACTAATTTTCGGCTTCTTCCGGTTCTGTTTGGTTATTGGAAAATTATTTAATTAATTATTTTTTTAAATTTTCCTATATCCAAACTGAACTGAAAAAAACCCCCCAGAAAATTAGCGAAACCCTCTACTGGCCAAATCAATAAAACATGGTAGCTAAATAGAATATCAATGGATTACTGGTAAAGTTTTATCCAAATTCATAACATGGCAACTAATCATTTATACCAGTTCGCCAGTTAATTTTTTTTAACAAAAATCGGTTTAAAATAGCCGTAATCTATCAATCAAAGAAGTTTAAGATTGTAATACAAATTTATTGAAATAAATAACAATCCTAATTAATTTATAATGATGAAGAGGTTTTTGAATATATGGTATATGAATATTATATTATTATTTATTTCTAGTGATAACTTCAATAAAAGTATTTGGAGTAAATCGCTCACAGTGGTGCCATTTTATAATTATTTAAATAATTTAAATAATTATATAGGAGATTCAACAAATTCAATCAAAGATGGGGTAGAGAAATTTATAGACGCTGAAAAAAAGCTAGGACTTAAAATTAATGATGCCAAGACAAAATTTTTAATAGATGATAGAAATAGTATTAACACTCAAAATCTTAACATACAAAATGTAGAAAAATTTAAATACTTTAAATTTTAATCACTAAGAATAATAATATTCGAGAAGAAATTAAAATTTATAAAACAATTATTTTGCCGGTTGTATTATACAGGTGTGGGGCGTAATCAATGACCTTCTAAGAAGAGAATATTAGAGTATTTGAAAATAGGATTCTTCGCAGCATTTATAAACCAAGCAAAGAGATGAGTTCACCGGGAATTGGTGAAGACTGTATTACGAGAGAAACATTGGGAAGACCTATAAGATATGACCAGTTCGAAGACCAAGGCACGTGGAAGAAAGTATGAGTTGGATGGATATAGCTAAGGATGGAGGAATATAGTTGCTGTGGCCAAGAACTTTCGAGGTCCATAAAGTCACAGAGATACAGAGATAGAATCAAGATTTTTTAAAAATTCAAAAATAATCTTAGAAATTAGTGTACGTGTATTGCCTATATCAATTAATTTTTAATATATTTACTATTATTTTGGTTTTGTTTTTAATAAAAAAAAATGTGGTGATAGGTTTTATAGATTGATAAAGAGCATTCGAAATTAAGTAAATATCTTGAAGTATAATGGTCATGTCCTAGTTAGTGTATTCGATTATTGACCGGCATTGATATATTATTCCAATTAATTATTAATATACACATTCAGTACCCCATATGAGTAGTAGACTAATAAACAAATCGAAGAAATGAAAACTTATTGGACAAAATGGAAAACGATTAATTGCTTGATAAGAGTAAACTATTGATAATTACAACCTTTTAGATGGCAATTATTAACTAACTAATATAAGTATAGAATTAATTAATTTATTGTCATGTGAAGGAAGATTAAAGTTAGCTCGTTTTTGTTTAATGGGTATTTTACTAATTATCAACTTTGGCTCTCAAAAGAAAATTTTATAGGTAGCAAAAAAAAAAAATTTATATTTTGTATTTGTATTTTTATAATGCAATCAAATATGATAAACTACTACTGTTCAAGTTCAGTCGGAGTTTTGAAATTTATTTTTTAAATTTTAATAATAAATCAAAATAAAATATATATTTCTGATACTAGTCTAACGATTTTCAAAATTTATGGAAGTCCCCTTTAAATTCATTATTTTTTTTAATTTAAATAAAACAGTTAATTTTACAGATGAATTCAACAAATCAAAAGAAATGATCTATATATGAATACTATTTCATAATTACTTTACAATACTTCATACACCATTCACAGAGTTAGGATTCAAAGATATATAAAGACTAAAACAGACTAAAACAGCTCAATAATTATAGCCTTAGACTGATGAACTTGTCTGTAAAATATTATAGTATGTATAATTAAAGAATTAATTTCTTTAAATAAATAATATATAATAATATAAAAGAGCCCGTTATATTATTTAGTGATCTATCACTTTAGAAATCAAGTAGCCTCCCAATTTTGATCCCGGAGGCTCGGTTGGCTCCGTCTCATAGAACCCAGCTAAAAAAATTCCCTTACCAGGCTCAGGACTTAAGCTCGGACCATGTGGATGTAGGTTAACGTCGTTAACCCCCACGCTGCATGTCGCCTTCAAATATATGTATATATTCAAATTAAATTTATTTTTGAGAAATAAATAAATAATTAATTTTCTACTAGCATTAATTAATGAATACTATTTTTACCGACCGAGGGTAGTAAGGGATGTATTGTTTTCACATCAAATTTCACATGTGGGGATTTTTACATATCTCCACGAATCATTCATTTTGTTAACAGAAAAAAGTATTTTTAGTATGATGTCTGTCCGTCCGTCTGTCCGTCTGTCCGTCTGTCCGTCCGTATAGATGTGTACAGCCTGAACGGCTTAACGGATTTTGATGAAATTTGGTATATTTACTTAATGCATCAGTGGGATGAATTGATCAACTTTTGGTGCAAATCCGGAAACCGGAAGTGGTAGTATTAGCGATCGACGATAAGAAGGGAAGGGTTATTTTCGCACCAAATTTCACATAAGGAGATTTTTTTACATATCACCACGAATGTATTGGTTTTATCCTCGGGAAAAATCATCTTCATTATGTTTTTCTTAATTTAAAATTATATGACGTCACCCAGCCCTTCGTGACGTCACAGCCTCGGGTAACGCCGGGCAACGCCGGCTACTTCAGCTATATATTATAAATAAAATAAAATTAAAAATATTTATGTTCTATCCATATCTGTTTTTTATTACATTAATAGATATATTAAAATTATTTGAAATTGTTTCTGTAGCTGGAAATTAATTTATTTCAAACCGTCGGTCGGTTCTGACCTGGCCACAGGTCAACTTATTTATACTTTATATATAAATATATAAATATGGTATATGTTGTTTGGAAATTAATTTATTTCAAATTGTCGGTCGGTTCTGTGCCTGGCCACACAGCTCATATTTATTAACATATATTCCATCATCAAATTTTATACTTTAAATTTATGATAATTTTATCTCATTTGTAAATGATAATTGGATGATATCGAGTTAATAGAATTGTGCAAAAAACGATGGTGAATCAAAGACATGTGAAAGCCCCACTTAAAGAGACCCTTATCAATTTGACCAATTAGATGTTCTTTTATCTTTTTCCGATACTCAATTTCGGCAAATCAGCTACCATTATCATCGCCTCTGTCGGTTTTTTTTTCAAATGTATGGATTATAGTTTTTATGTGGAGTCTTCTTCAGGTGGATTTAGAGAGAAAATTTTTTTAATCAGTGTATCTCCTTTAATTGTTATATATACATATATACAATAATTTATACAATATATTTAATTTATGATTACAAATAAATTAGCTAAGAAATTCAAGAAATTAAATATTTAGTTTTATTCTTGGACCGATTAGCATGCTATGAAATTTGATTTTTTTTTATTAATTATTTCAAAACTCAAGAGATCCAATCAAGCTTTTATTATTAATCGACTTTATGATTTTTTTTACTCTGTCAGCTCATAGATGTTTTTATCCCAAAGGATAATCATTAACGGAAATCCTATTAATCAAAATTATACGCTTATAATTCAGGTTTAGATAAAAAAAAAACAAGGAAATAATTATTTATCATATTTATCAATATCAAAAATCAATCTTTTAATTAAATTAATCATAATAAGAACTGAATTTAACTTTTTTCAAAAAAAAAAAAAAATTATTATTATTATTTTTTAATCAAATTCATAAAAGATAAAAAGAAACAAAAATCAAAGGCCTTTATTAATAATAGGATAAAAATGTAATCAAGATATAATGAAATTTTCAGTGTTTTCTTTAAAAAAAAAATATATTTAATCAGATAAAATACTTCTTCTGTAGAAAATGACTGTTTCTTTCAGTTTTTCATTTCAATTTCAATTTCATTGTCATTTTAGAAAAAAGGGTCTTTATTGTGGAGAGCTCTTAAGCTTGGAATACCAATTTAAAAAAAAATATTAAAGGTTCCCCTTATGAGCGTTTAAGTTCTTATATATATTAAAAACTTGATTATATTTTTTACAAAGTGAGTTAAAAAATTAAAAATGATTTTTACATATTACAATAGCATTCATAATTTGAAATGGTCAAGATTAGGAGAATTATTTCTTTAAATTATTAAATAAATATTAAATGTATTCTTATTTTTTCGCATGCCAATCTACCAACTGATAATGTAAGTTAATTAAAATAAGTTGACCTGTGGCCAGGTTCGAACCGACCGACGGTTTGAAGTAAATTAATTTCCAGCTACAGAAACAATTTCAAATAATTTTAATATATCTATTAATCCAATAAAGAACAGATATGGATAGAACAGAAATATTTTTAATTTTATTTTATTTATAATATATATGAAAGACCAGGTTGTGATGTCATGAATGGCTGGATGACGTCATATAATTTTAAATTAAGAAAAAACTAATAATGAAGATTATTTTTCCCGAGGATAAAACCAATACAAAGTGCATGATTCGTGGGGATATGTAAAAAATCTCCTCATGTGAAATTTGGTGTGAAAATAACCCTTCCCTTCCTATCGTCGATCGCTAATACTACCACTTCCGGTTTCCGAATTTGCACCAAAAGTTGATCAATTCATCATACTGATGCATTAAGTAGATATACCAAATTTCATCAAAATCCGTTGAGCCGTTCAAGCTGTTCATATCTATACGGACGGACGGACAGACGGACGGACAGACATCATGCTAAAAATACTTTTTCATGTTAACAAAATGCATGATTCGTGTAGATATGTAAAAATCTCCACATGTGAAATTTGGTATGAAAACAATACCTCCCTTACTATCGTCGGTCGGCAAAAAGTAAGTAAATTAAATTAAGTTAAAGTAGGGGTATTTGATTTTGAAAATGACAGAACTTGAACTGTCATATTGTATTTAATATTGATGATTCTTAAGCAACATAGGTCCGGATCGCAAGAAATTGCATGGAATCGCATAAAATCTCACAGTTAAAGAAAATTTAAACAGATATTACCCTCCTATACGTAAATGAAAATGAAATCGATTTAATAGAATTAAATAATACTCGCTTAAATAAATAAGATAATATCTTTCTTATGAATTATGGTATACAAGATGAACTGTAAAAGTTGATTTATTAGTAGGGCTTAATGATATTTAATTAATCATAACCTGAATATATATTCATTCAAGAAAATCCCTATGAATGAATAATAGAGTTTAATTATTCAAGAACAAAGTTAATGAAAAAAAATATTTCCAGGATTATGACCGTAGGCGGAATTCCCAATAGGCAAAATAGGCTTGAGACTAGAAAGGGGGAATTTCTTAGTCTAAAATTAGTACTTTTTTTTAATATCAACTAAAGTTATTAATAATCGATAAAGTAGATTAGTGTAGGAAGTTTCAATTTATATGTATAATAATTTAACTGATTCAATAAAAGTAATTTGCTAAACATCAGGGCGGGGCAAGTGGTCGATCATGAACAGAGTCGATCGCGCAGTATAAAAGACGAAAGTTGGTAAAAAGAAAATGATTGATGGTGAATGAATAAGAAAAATTATTGTCAAACATAGCAGAATTCAATTTATCCACCCTTGCTATATACCTTATAATGTCCTTTTTTGGATCACAAAAGTAAAAGAAAGAAAATAATTTTTGAAAAAATAAATAAAACATGATAAAATTTATATGAAATTTCTTAAAATACAATAATTTTCACTATGTCGACAGAGATAGTATTGCGATCACGAAAATTTTAGATGTCGAGATTTTGATGTTTTTATACGTTTTGAAGGTTCCTGACTCATTTTCACTAAGTTGAGAAAAATGTCTGTGTGTGTATGTATGTAAATAAGATTACGCAAAAACGGTTTGAGCTAGAATCATGAAATTTAGTACACGGGCATTCGAAGTTTTCTATCAACTTTTGAGAAATGTATCTCATCCGGAAGAGGATCATTACCTACCACGTTTTCATTTTTTTTTCCCTCTAAACTGACAGTAAAAATAAAGGTATATGTTTGATAGTATGTCAAATGATTAAAAATTGTATAAAACTGTTATGAATAGAATTTCAGCTTGATTGAATCGCACTGCAAATCACGCGCCAGCACGTGACCGTAAAAATAAAGATATATGTTTGATAGTTTTGGACATGATTAAAAATTGTATAAAACTGCTATGAATAGAATTTCAGCTTGATTGAATCGCTGAAAGTACGAGAATTAATTTTTTAACACTGCCAATCACGCGTCAGCACGTGACGTAGTGCCATCAACAAAGAGCTATACACGCACTGGTTTAATAAATATTATTAAAAATAAATTTTAATTTATAATTTAATTAATTAAATTTAATTTAAATATAATATATGTTAATTAATCCAATTCAAATTTGCAAGATAGTCGAGTGGTGACACTCAAGATTTTTTTTAAATCTCAACTCGTCCATCAAAGTCATTCTCACTATCAACAATTTGCTTTCCCGAAATAAGTTACATAACATACTCGTATTAATCTTTCTTAATTAATTTTCAATAAATTTTTAAAAATAATTCAAATGTATTCCCTTTTTTTTAAAATTTATTAAAAAATATTTTCAAATATGTAAAAAAGTTAAATCTTATTTGTCTATTTCACTGGATCGCATTTTATTATACCCGCTACTATTATATTATATTATTTATTTAACTATTAATAAATATTAAATTAATTTAATTCATTTTAATTTTACTAATTAATTGCTTTACTTGCTATATTATTATTCTAAATTATTTGAATACACATTTATTTGTAATATATATCTTAGATTTCAGGAATAAAAGGGAGGGAGAAACGAGTGATAAAACGTAAGGAAAAAAAAGAAGGAAGTCAGAAAAATAGAATAGATCATCCAGTATGTACCCTAATCTCAATTCTAATCTTGCAACATTTTTTATTGCTTAGAGATGAAGTCCGATACCCTTCCTGATTCCCATGGGATATGGATCCCTCTGGCTAAGTAACGAAACCCTAATAGGTTACTTAAATGACTTTATTGATCTCTATAGATAAAGGGAAAGAGACATTTTCCTTTTTATATAATTGGAAATTGTCATTTTTACTAAGATATATTTAAAAAATATTTAATTAGAATGGATTTAATTAATTTTGTAAAAAAATATAAAAAAATATTAATAAGAAAAATAAAATAAATTCAATAGAAGAATATCATCATTGTATATGTGAACAATTTGAAATAGGTTTATTGAAAATGTCATGCATATTTAGTATTATTAAGAAAATAATCCTTTTAATGTAATATTGACAAAATAATTTTAATAATGACTTTTAATGATTTTTGAAATTAAGAAATGATCTATTATATACAAATAATATTGACAATATTTCAAATTGTGTAATATCATTGATGATCGATGATATGGAAGATAAAAATATTACACCTTATATAAAAAAAGAATCATGACTAAGGCGCGGCCGCGCACTGAAGAATTATGTTTTATACAATCTGACTTATCCATGATTTTTTTACAATGTATAAAATAATCGCATATAAAAATAGTAAATTAGTAAAAGTTTTACTATAAATAAAAAGTTATTAAGATCCTTTAAAATATAATTTTCAAGAGTATTTATTTATTAAAAAGAAAAATTTTGACTTTAAACACAGACACAGGATTTCCCCTTGTACATGTCTTGAACATTGTTACCCTTATGTACTTTTGTATCGCGAAATCAGGATATAGACAAGGTTTTTTTGTATTATATAGCCTTTTCCTAGACAAAAAAAAAATATTAATAATGAATTTAGAGATAATAATTGTATTATTAAAAATAGTAAATAGAATAGAAATAAAATAAAACATTGTATATATAATTACGACCCTGGATTCACCTATTAACTGTAAAAAAAGTCATGTAATCCCTTTTACATGTTATGGGAAAAACATATATTTGTATTTCAGTGGCGTACCTAGAACTTTTGCCGCCCGGGGCGATCTCCAGTTTGCCGCCCTTTCTATTATAAGTCAATCAAATAGTGGTTTTTATAAATTAATACACATAAATAAATTATTAAGTTATTTAATCAATATTAATTAATAAACAGAGAGTAAATTTTTTTACACATATTTATATGCACTCGTAAACATATTTATATAATATTTACTCTTCTAGCTTTCATACTAGAAAAATCGTGTATAATTTCTCAAAATTTATATTATTTGTAATTTCTTGTTCTATTGACAATATTGCAAGATTTTGTAGTCTTAATTGACTCATTGTAGAACGAAGATAATTTTGCCGAACAAAATCTTAAATATGCGTTTACGAATTCAACGAATTTTAATGAATACAATAAAATAAAATTATTATCCTGTTCTTGGAATTAGAATTCAAAATTTACACTAAAATGCATTTATATACACCGAGGAAAATTCGAAATCATATAGTTGATCATAATTTATATAAATCAAATAGTAAACTTATAATAATCATAATAATCATTTATTATTCAAGAAAGAAAAAAATAAATATGAAATGAATAAGTTGCTTTTTACAACTATAACTAAATATAAAGAATACCGCCCCAAGATAAGTGCCGCCCGGTACAGACCGCACCCCCCCCCCTTAGGTACGCCACTGTTGTATTTTTGGATAATAAATATACTTTTTAAACTTAAACTTAAAAACCTCAAAATCAGGAACATTGACTTTGGGCGTTATAAAATACAGTCCGAAATTTTATAATAATGTTATTAAATTTAGTGTGAGTATCCTAAATAATATTTTCATTAATTAAAAAAATTTCAGCTAAAAATTATCTCACAAGTTAATAAAATAAAAATATAAGGGGAGAAATGATATTTTTTATAGGCTCAAGGGATTTTAATATTTTGTTCAACTTTAATATAAAACAATAAAAAATAATTTAGTTATTTCAAATTATTTAAAGGGTTATTAATGTAATATAATTTATTTTTTTTTATTATCATCTTATCTAAAAAATATTTTTTTTTTTTGAAATTAAGTGGTCGAGGGAGAGCAAGAGAAGAGAATAATCTAAGGAAGTGGAAAATATAGTTAGTCTAGGTTAAATAGAAAAATGTAGATGAGTACAAATGATTGGACTATCTTGAAATTTCTGTAGAAATTAAATGTAAATGCAATTTGATTTTAATTAATAATCTAATCACCAAATCTCTCGAGAAAAGAAAGGAATTAAATGATATAAATAAATTGAAGAAAATAAAAACCAATTGCTTTTCATTAACAAAAAAACAAAAACAAAAACAAAAACAAAAACAAAAATTTTTCAACTTTTCACATATTCTTCTTTATTTATTATAAAATATTTTTTTAAAATGTGACATAATAAAATAAATAATCTTTTAATTTAATAATTAATATTAATTTTTATACTCATTCAACCATGTTTCACTAAATTACTTCTTTCCTCAGTTCGTGATTACACAAATAAATATAACGTTTATAATTAAAAAAAAAATCCTAGCTAATCATTATACACACACATTCATGAAACCTTATACAAATATACTCTTAAAAAAAATCCATTATTTTTACTTTTTTTTTGGTATAAGGGATTTTCAAACTAATTCCAGACATTCCATTTTACCCTTTACTATGAGAGGAATGTAAAAGAATAAAGAATTAAATAAATTAGTTGTATTAAAAAGAGTAATTAAAATTAAAAAAAAAAAAAAAATTAAAACACTTTCAATTATATTATATTTAATACTTAATTAAAAAGTGAATCACATGTTAAAATATTTAAAGAAAATATCAAAAAAAACAAAAAAAAAAAAAAAAAAACTTTAATTTATATATATTGTATATACTCGTGCACATCGACCACATATATCGAATTAGATAGATCCAGTTTGTTTGGATGGGTTATGATTGTGATCCATTTAAAATCTCATCAGAGTTTAATACCCAAACAAATATCACGATATGGCAAGAGACCCCGGAGATAGGTCTAATTCCCGAACACATAGGGGCCATTCATTGCTGTGATAAGCACGCAAAGCGAAATGCAGAGGGAAAAATTGTCCAGCCGGAGTGGCGTTCGTTCTCTTCTACTGCCACTAATTCGATTATTCTAATTGTGCGCCTTGGCCATTGCGTGAGACCGAAATAGCTGAGGGCCAAACAGTAGATAAAACCCCCACGGGAGGGAATAATTTCTTAAGAAATATTAAATAGAAATTTATTTAAATTCTTTTTTTTTTAAATTTCTATTTTTGAGAACAAGCACCACTTTAATTAAATGAAAATATTTCCAAGAGAATTTCATAAATATAATGATTTAATTATTTCTATTGTTCAAATTCCACTTTAATTGTTATATAAATATATATATACTCGAATATATAGTATAGGAGGAAAGATCAATAAGTCCGTGACTTTTTGAATGAAACAAGTTTTTGGAAAAAAAATTATTTTATTTTTCAACGTAGTCGCCTTTGAGCTCTTTCTCTACTTAGTCCAACGTTTCTCAAATTTTTTATCTCTTTCAAATAATAAGATTTGTCGAGGACATCTTTAGTGCCGATTCACACCGAGACCGTTTATTGCTGTTTGGTCTCTGGTGTGTTGTGGTGGATCCAAATTTCATCCACGGTTACGAAAAGGCGCAAAAACACAGTTTCAGTGATGTTTTTACAAAAAATAATGTTTAATGAGCACACAAAATTCACCTTTTTCCATTTTCCTCTCAAATCTCGAGATAGTCTTCTATTAATGGATGTCAAACAAAAACTAAAAGATCCAGCTCGTTCAAATTTCGACAGGGGTCATCTGATAGTTGCCTGCAGACAGGAGAAGCAATGTTGCAATTTCATTTAAGTTACAGGTATATATATATATATATATATATATATACCTATAATTATGAATAAAAATAAAATAAAATATCTAACTTTTGGCTAGTAAAGTTCTTACCCACAGTAATCCCATTCTTCCAACAATTCCTAACTCAAGCTACCTCTAATCAATTTCTATCCTCACACAATTATACTATATCAATTTTTATACTTTCAGCTTTCTCATTAATTTCCTTATAAACAACTTCTTACCTATTTGATCCCATTGTCCTGCACATTGTCATCAATCTCCTCTTTGTTTTGTCATCTAACATAATATACAAATTCATATGAAACTTTTGTCAGATTTCAACGACATATGACTGTATTAATACTTGAGAAGCCCATAGATTTAAAAAAAAATCACCTTAATTTTTGGTCATAGTAGTATAATTGAAACCTAAACATAAACCTAAATAATATAAACTTCCCTTAAGTATTACTTACTTTATTAAAATTTTATAATAATTATTATAATTAAGATAATAGATGAAATGTATTAACCGAAATACTTCATATATAATACTTCGAACATTGCCAATTTATCTTGTAATTTAAGATTTTAGAAATATTCGATTTTATATTCGACAAATAATTATTTCTTTCTATTTATACGTAATATAATTAATTTTATATCATTTACATACGTTTTATTTATTTATAGATTAATTGAAATTCAAATGGAAATGTATGGTTGCTAACTAAAAATTCTAATAGGAATAATTAACTGATTAAACTGATTAAAGATAATATATTGATAATTATTATTCGGATTTATATTCAGTATATTAATTGAAAAGAGTTCCAAATAAATAAATGATAAGATCTTTTAAATGAATGTCTTATTTAGTCAATATTTTTCTAATAAAATGACCCTTACCTTTTAGAAAGGTATTATATTATATAGATTTCAATTTTAAATCATTCAAATTGCCAATTAGGTTGTGAAAATTTATTTGATAACATACATTTATTTTCAATTAAATATAATAATTTTTAACTAATTACAAAGATTTGAACTTCAGATAATTTATAGCCGGGGATTTAACCACTGGAATACACTCATGTTGTGCCTATTAGTCTGTTTTATATAAATGTTGTTGTTAATTTTACAATTCTTGTTGAATTAACTAATTGGTTTTGTATATATATATATATATATATCATAGTAGTATAATTGTATTTAGTCAAAAGTTTCACAAAATTTTATCTAAAATAAATTTTCTTTCCTTTTGGGGCCTTAATTTATTAAGAATTAAAATAATAAATAATTTATTACAAATCTTAATGAATTGTCAATGATAAAATATGAGAAATAATTCTATAATCCATAACTAAAAAATGTTATAATATAAATTAATTCAAACCCCTCTCGGAATAACATGTATTCGTGGCTTGAATGCCATATGTCATATGTTAATTTACACGATTTTCGATTTAACTATTGCAAAACATATCATCTTTCAATTATGATATTCCGAATTTAAACATGAATACATTTATTTATTTTAATTTTAATTTATTCAAATTATTCTCCATATTTTATAAATTGCAAAACAATATATATATATATATATTTAATATAAAATTATATGAATACATTAATTATAAGAATATAATATATTAATATAAATTAATTATTTTTAGAACCTATATATATTTTAATTTAAATTTTATTATTTATCTTGACAAGAAAGGATTCTCAATAATTATACAAGTATAATATTAAAGGCTATATACGAGGGCATGTCAATAACCCCGTGACTTTTTAAATGAAACACAGGTTTTTAGATAAAAACTATTTTATTTTTCAACGTAGTCCAACGATTCTCCAATTTTTTTATCCCTTCCAAAAAATAAGATATCAAAATGGGTATTTGTTTGTAAGATGATTTTAGCATTGGAGTCAAATCTCTTTCCGTTTTAGAAACAAGAAATAGGGGCTAAACCCGGAGAATAGAGTGGATGAGGGAGCAATTCGTATCCCAATTCACTTTTTTCCATTTTCTTCTCAAATTTTGAGGTAGTATGCTATTAGTGGATGCTAAACAAAAACTAAAAAATCCAGCTAGTTTAAATTTTGTCAGGTGATAGTTTCCTGCGACAGGAGCAGTGTAGCCATTTCAGTTAAATTTAAAAAGTCACGGACATATTGCTTTGCCCTCGTATTAGAAAACATAAAACTAGAAAAATTAAGTTAAATGGGTTTATTATTTAGCATCCTCGAACTATTATACATATCGAATCTGTTTAGTCTTTTACCAAATAAAAGATCAAATAAAAAATTTAACCAATTCCATTCTACTTTAAATTTTTAATAAATCTACAATTATTTATAAATGTAGAAAGTTATATTTATAGAAATGATTTTATTGTTTCCTATTGCATTGTATATATCTTATCTTTATACATATTTAATACATTAAGAAATCCTATTAAATATTTATCAACTCTTGTTTTTTGTTTTTTGTTTTTTGAAAAATCCAATTATTTAAGCTTCGTTTCTCTAGAGCTATTCAATGTATATACATATATAAAGTGTTATATGGGTATAACAATCGGATCGAGTATAATTCTAATTCTTTCAAAGTACCAAATCGAATTATTAATGGTTCCGAAGCACTGGATAAAAATCATAGAATCTAACATTGGGAATGCGGGGCTGGCAAATTCTCTTGATTCCCTATTGGATTAAACTGGCCTTTCGGTTTGTTAAAAGGCAAATCCGGTAAGTGAACTCGATGAGGTTTGCCCGCTTTGCCTCGCGTCCTGTTGACAAGAGCAATCTCTACCCTAGGGCCAAAAGAATAGTAGGCCTCGACTGAATACGAAATACGTCGACATCTAAATAAGATTTATGTTATAATAATCTGTAAACAAGGCTTTTTCGTTCACAGTCGTCTCGTTAGACATTTGGGAATACCTCTTGTCATATGATAAAAGGAACAAAGATATCGAGAACTTTTTTATTTTATTTTTTTTTTTTGAACCAATCTCTTGCTCATTTTTGACAATAGAAATTAATTTAATTTTTTTTTCTACAAATAACAGACTTACTTATCATCCTTTCTCTAATTAATGTAAAAATATCGTTAGATCTTTTTATAATATTTATAATAAAAGATTTATAAAGACAGAAAAAAAAAATAAAATGAAGAAAAGTTACTAAAAGGTTCAAATTTATGTTTATAAAATGGTAAACCTTCATTCATTCTTAATGAATTCAAATAAAATATTTATTTTTGTACATCCTATGCGATGCAGCGCCTATCAAATTGATTATATTCATTAGGTGTCCTATGATCAGTAAAACGGGTCATATTAATCTTTACCTTGATTTTCTTGAGCAAGGACGCTACTTTTTTTTATATCAAATAGCCTCCTAATTTTGATCCCGGAGGCTGGGTTGATTCCGTCCCCCTGGAAATTCCCTTGCCATACTCGAGACTTGAACCAGGGACCACGAGGATATTTACTACAAATATACTTATATATTTCTGTGTGTGATAGGTTAATTGTTAAATTGAATTTAAATTTCCTAATTGAGCAGTTTATTAATAACCTAAGTCTAAAATACTTTATAGTTTATTACATTACTTTAAATTTCAATAAAAATTATTAAATTCACATTAAAACTTATCTAAATTTTATATAAAATTTACTAGCGATGTTCTAAAAATAAAAATTTTAACAAATTGTAACCTGCTTTTTCAGTTAAATCAAAAAACATCTGACAATTTGAATGTGCTGCACTTTCTCTACATCTGCAAGAGGATTAAGGGTTAATTTAAAATATATAGCAAAAATTAAAGCTGACCTGAGGTTTACTGTGTCCCAAGATGATTCCTTCTTTCCTAATTTAATATCTTAACAATTTCTAAAACTTTCCAAAAATATTGCTCATTCAAATTTTTTTTTTTCATTTCATATATTTTTATAAAATTGAACGATATCTTAGAATTACAGACTAATAAAAGTTTTCACATGTATTTCATTAATGTTTTTGTTATATATATGATTTGCATGAGATATAAACCAAAATTTATTATTATTAGTTATTTTTAAAATAAAATGGAAATTTAATAAATAAATTTCTCTATGTTTTTGTATAAATTATTTTCAAAAATAAATTAGGACTTATAACTGAGAGGTTTCTTTTAAAGTCAATCAACAAATATGTATATGTGTATAATAAAAGGAAATTTTCGAATTAAATTTTTTATTAGTTTCGTGAAAAATTCATTAATGTATACATTATATAACTACTTTTATTTTGTTTTAATTCAAGGTTAAAAAAAATGCTTAAAAGTCTGCAATGATAAAATTCAAACTTATAAATATTTATATGAAAAGTAGTATTTTAAAATTATTTAAAATTAGCTGGAGTGTCTCCAGTCGACTATCTCGCAATTTGAATTGGATTCAATAACATAATATATTATATTTAAATTAAATTTAATTAATTATAAATTATAAATAATAAATAATAAATATTAAACCAGCGCATGTTTGGCTTTTTGTTGATGGCACCACGTCACGTGTTGGCGCGTGAGATTTTCAGTGTTAAAAAATTCTTCTTCTTCTTCTTGTTTCTAGGCTAAGAGCCTGTTGTTTTCCCAAGGAATAATATTACCATCCCTCAACTCTGAGACCATCTTTTCTTTGGTCTACCTCTGCCTCTTTTGCCGTCAGGATGGTTTTCTGATACAATTTTTGGTAGCCGGTCTTCGTCCATTCGCTCTACATGCGCTGCCCATTCCCTCCTGCGCACCCTGACCCAGTCCACGATGTCCTGAATCTCGCAGGCTGCCCTCAGCTCTTCGTTTCTTTTCCTATCCAACAGTGTTTTTCCATTTATAGCTCTGATGATCCTCATTTCGGCCGTCTGGAGTAGTTGTTGTGTTGTAGTTGTGTCCGCCCTTGCTTCGATTCCGTATGTAAAAACTGGCCTTACACACGTCTTATAGATCTTGGTTTTGCTATCCACGGACATATGTTTATTCTTCCAGACGACATTATTGAGACATCCGGCTATGCGGTTCCCTTTTAAAATCTGTTGCTTAACTTCCAGATTCAAGTCCCTATTGTTAGAAATTTCAACTCCGAGGTAATTAAATCCAGAAACTTGCTCAATTGGAGACCCGCGAAGGCTGATATTGCAGGGCAGATTTTTCCTATTTACCACTAGGCATTTTGTTTTCACTGTTGAAATCTGCATATTGAGGGACTCAGCAGTATCATTGAAAGCGTCTAAAAGATCTTGGAGATTTTCTTCGTTCTCTGCTACCAGGACCGCGTCATCTGCGTAACATACTAGCGGGATGAAAGTTCCGCCCATTTTATAGCCCAGCCGAGTTGGAATGCTGTCTATTATCCTGTCCATAATCACATTGAATAGCATAGGGCTTAGGGAATCCCCCTGTCTAACTAAGCAAACAGTCGGCGACGTCTTTCAGACGAACTCTGTCAAAAGCTTTGGTAAGGTCCACAAAACAAAGGAAGGCAGGTTTGTTAAATTCAATAGCCTTCTCGGCTATTTGTCTAACGATAAATATTGCATCGGTTGTTGATCTATTCCTGCGGAATCCCTGTTGCTCTTCTCTGGGTGAAATGTGGGTAAGCAGTTTGTTCAGAACGAGCTTGGAAAGTAACTTCAATGTAGAGTTCATTAGATTTATCCCTCTATAATTCTCTGGGTCTTTTTTATTACCTTTTTTGAAGACGGGTATTATGGTGCTCACTTTCCAAGCAGAGGGTATTTCTAGTTTTTCAAAGACGTTATTGAATAAATGAGTAAGTTGTTTAATCAACTCATTGCCGCCGTATTTTATCATCTCGTTGGATACATTATCTGGACCTGGGGATTTTCTGTTCTTTAATTTTTTCACCTCCAAAGTAATCTCTTCTTCATTTATATAGATATTAGCCCCTGAGGCGACCTGGATTTGTACCGGGATCTCAGAACTACTATATAGGTTCTCAAAATAGGTTTGCCATTCCTGAACAGAGATCTTGGAGTCATTCACCAGTTCATTGACATTGTTTTTAGTTCTTTTTAGCAATTTCCAGATTTTTCTTTGGGCTCCATAAAGATCCTTTTCCATATCGGAAGTAAATTTACGCCAAAAATCCTCTTTGATTTTTCTAATTTTCTTGTTTGCTTCATTTCTTATTTTTACATAGTATTCTCTGGTGTTCTGAGATCGATTAGAAATGAAAGCCAGATAAGCCTTTCTTTTTGTTTGTGCTAGTTCCTTAATTTCAGGGGTGAACCAAGGAACAGTTTTCTTTGAAGCGTTGATGTTGATTTCCCGTTTTCCTAGCGCTTCCTCCGCTGCTTTTAGCATACAAGATTTTATTCTGTCCCATTGCTCATCCATCGACATGTCTGAGCATACAGGGAACTCTTCGAATTTTAACGATAGTCTTCTTGCATACAAATACTTAGTTGATTCGTCTATAAAGGCTTCTAGATTGAATTTTGACATAATCTGAGGTTTTGGTTTTTTTGATAATTGGGCTTTTAATCTAAGTTTAGCTATTACCAGGCTATGATCCGTGCCTATTAAAAAATTAATTCTGGTAATTTCAGCGAATCAATCAAGCTGAAATTCTATATATAGCAGTTTTATACAATTATTAATCATGTGAAAAATTATCAAACATATATCTTTATTTTTACGGTCACTTTAGAGGAAAAAAAATCAAAACGTTGTAGGTAATGACCCTCTTCCGGTTGAGCTACATTTCTCAAAAGTTGATAGAAAACTATGAATTTTGAATAATGTCCATGTACCAAATTTCATCATTCTAGCTCAAACCGTTTTTGCGTAATCTTGCCTACATACACACACACACAGACACACACACACACACACACACACACACACACACACACACACACACACACACACACACAGACATTTTTCTCAACCTTAGTGAAAATGATTCAGGAACCTTCAAAAAGTATAAAAACATCAAAATCTCAACATCGAAAATTTTCGTGATCGCAATACTATCTCTGGCGAGATAGTAAAAATTAATTGTAGTAATATTAAGCAAGTAAATAATAAACTAACATTTTTTTTAATTAATAATAATAGAATTAATTCTATCTATAGAATTTTATGTTTATTATTGATGATTAGAAAATAATTTTCTAAGTTGCGCAGTAAGCTCACCTAAGTTATTCTGATCTTCTCGCTTATCCTCTCCTTTACTCTGCCTCTGTTAGCAGGTGAGTGTATAGGGAGGAAGATTCAGTTATAATTCAATGCGCAGTACACTAAGGGAGCGATTTCCCCACAGAAATCAACCTTTAATCACTGTGATTAATAAATAAATTTATTTAAACATGATTTAAATATATATATATATATATACATATATAAGTATATATTGTATTTGTGACCTTTATTATCGTCAATTCATAAATTTTGATAAAATTTTGTATAAACACAAGCACTATTATATTATTTTTAATGTTGCAAAGAAAATCTAAAAAAATAGGACCAAAATTTTTCAGGAAGATTTCTATACTGATATAAAACATAAAATAAATTAACCTTCTTATGGTAATAAAGGCTAAATAAATTATTAATATAAGTTAATATAAGAAATAAAAATAAGAAAATTATATTTACTCATCATGTATATTATATCAATACAGTGAACGTTCTATATAAGCAACCTCTCTATAAACAACATTCTTTACAAGAAAATTAATTAATTCAACTGTTCTGTATGAGCAACTTATTTTTTTAAAGCAAAATATTTGAGTTGAAAGCTGTTCACAACAACTTAACCTCAAATTGTAAAAAATTTTGTTATTGGATTATGTTTTTGTTTTGTGTTGCCAATATTGAAGTTAATTTCTGTTAATTAGATTATTTACTATAATTTCTGTGTATTTATATTAATTAATTAATTATTATTGTTTTGCTTTTTTTCCCTATAATCAATTTTTACCAATAAACTTTTTTATTGAAATTGATTCAAATGAGTTGCTTATATAGAGCGTTCACTGTATTTTAATTGTTTTTTTAAAACATGTAACAAGTGGTTATAAAAGACCCATGATACCACATTTGGCAGTGTTCTGAAAATTGCAATGTATATTATTGACCTTCCCCAATCTTCCTATCCGCGCTGGTGTTAACTGATCACGCTTGCCGAGAGATCCAGCGCTTAAATATATGTTTAATTATCTGTTTCCAAGCACGATTTTTTAAACAAAATAGTTTTAATAATGTATTAATATAAAAGATAATATAATCAAAATGTTTTAATAAAATATTCACTAATAATAAATTCATTACGACTAACTACAAATCGAAGTGCTATTTAGAGGGGATAATTAGATCGTCCCTATGGCCGGCCGCTTTAAACTGCGTTAAAACCTGTCTAATAATAGAAAATATAACTAAAAGAGAATTCAGAGGGTAGACTGCCCGACCGGCTATTTAATATTATATAAAATTTTATTTTAATTGAATATAAATTAAAATTAAAATTTTGGTCAAAATAAAAACAATAAGATGGTAATCTAATCAGACAACTTATTTAATATTTTATCATAGATTACCTTAAATCTACCCTACAAGTAAAGGTATATTAGCAAGTTTAAATAAATACTTTGTTTTTTAAAAAATAATCGGTGGTGAACTAGATAAATTATGTGTAAGAAACATGACAGGGGGGTAAGGGTGTTTGATCCACAAGCCTAAACACAACCCAGTTTATACTATGTAATAAAAATTCGCAGGGAAAACAAAAATTAAAAATAAATGTTTAATACTATAATTAAAAAAGTTTTACGGCTGGACAGGTTATGTTTATACACTTTACTATCTAAATATGAAAGAAGAAAAAAATAGAACAAAGAAAAGGATTCGCTATGTAATTTAGTTATCAGTTTTAATTTCCCTGTCAAATAAAATGCGTCTTAACCGGATATTATCATTTAAAAAACATTACCTATAAAGTACAATAACTTTTTTAATATGGTTTCTTTTAAGGAAATGATTAATTCTTCTTAATAATCGCCAAAATATGCTTTATATTAAAAATAAAATTCAATTCTATAATTTTCTTCATGATTGACTATCTAATATCATTTTGGATAATTAAATCTTTACGTTAGAAAACATGGTTCAAAAAAGGATCAGGATAATTTGGTGTCTATTGAAATTTCGATTACCCCCTTCACTGGAAGAGTTGATTCTTATAGAAAATAGAAATGAAAAGAAAGGGTAAAACCGCTTTTCAAACCGCTACCCCTTCACAGGGGTCAAACAAAAAGAAAAGCGGTAAAAATCGATGTAAGAAGATAAATAATTCATGAATTTTGGTAGCAAAAGATAGAGAAAAAAAAAGTAAAAAATTGTGGAGTGAGCAAAAATGCCATTGAGTGAAAGCATTGGAAAAGGGAGAAAGGGACTCTGGCGGGTAAGCAGATGAAGTTGAGAGAATACTTGAAAAAGAACCAGTTTGTAGGACGAAGCAAAAATGATGGCTTCTCCCCTTTAGTACGCTTGAATGTGTGACAATTATTTTGATGATTTTTCTCAGATGAACTCTTCCTCTGTAATGTTTTTAAGGCGAAATTTAATCTGATGATAGAAGGAAAAATAAAAGAAAGGAAAAACACTCAACCTAATCCAAATGAAATCTCCTCAAGTGATATAAACCTTTTAGAAGTTCGATGACAAAGAGCATTCAAACATTTTTCTATTGTCTTTCAATATATAGATATATATTACAATCACGAGATTAAAAAATATAATGTATTCTACATATTGATAATATTTATTTTTGTATATGTTATATACTACCACCGTTCCACAATAGTTGTCACATTTGGATACTTTTGGTCCGATTATTGAAAATGTTTGCTATTTGAGTAATTTTTTTAAAGATTTGCTAAATTTGTACTGTATTAATTATTTTCTAAAATGCAAATTTAAGAAAAAAAAAAAATTATTTAGTTAAAAAATTAAAAAAATATAGTACTAGTACTATTACTCACTTTTTTTCCACATTACTTGTCACATTTCGTCTTACAGTTTGAGTATATCCTGTTACGAGAAACATTTCCAAAAAGTGAAAAATTACCTAATGCTTACATACAGCAAGACAATACCAAGCCTCATTTAACGAATAATAATTCTGCTTTACAAGAAGAACTTGTAAAAGAAGGTTGGAGTCTACAATTGAAATCTCAACCTCCGAATAAAAGTCCAGGTCTAAATTTTTGAATCTTGGGTTTTTTTAATTCAATACAAGCATTGCAACATCAGAAGGTCACTAAAAATATTGATAATTTAATTATTGCAGGGCCGCCCTAACCACAGGGCTAATTGGGCTATAGCCCTAGGGCGCAATCCTTCTGGGGGCGGCATTTTTTAATGGTTTATATATTTTCTCTTATTGTTAAATAGGAGTTTTATAGTAACCTCCAACCCGGAGTGACATCACTTCAAAGATTTTAATCATGCACATTCAAAATACATATCTATTTTTCTTATTCATTATATCCGTATAAGCATTGAATAAATAATTTTAATAAGAATCCTAACAGCAGCGATAATTGTGCAGTTTGAAAATGTTGACATATAACATTTTCAACACAAATCATACTGTTTCAAATTTTATTGAAGAGTGTCTTTATTTTACGTGAATTTATTAGAAAATTTCTTATGAAAAGGGGCGCAAAATTTTAGAAAATCTTAGGACGGCTCTGAATTAGTGCAGTAGAAACAGTTTTCCAACAATTAGATCGAGACGCACTTGATAGTGTAATTTAACACTAGAAACATATATGAAAAATATCATATGATATGGAAACCACTTTTATAAGATTACATAAATAAAGTAAAATGTAATGTACTGAATGTAGAATACAATTTTTTTTTAAATATTGTATAACTGAAATAAATGTTATTACTATAAAATTAATAAAGAACTTATTTCTGACTTGAAATTTTTTATTCATCTATTAATCACCTATGTTTGAGTACTCAAGCTTGATAGAAAGCCTGGTGTAACCCTTTTCAACAAGATATTACTTTTGAAAATCGGTCTAAAACAAGCCAAACTATAGCTAAAAGATTGATCAAATGTGACAATATTTATGGAACAAAATTTATGCATCAAATGTGACAACTATTATGTAATAGACGTAGAATATATTTATATATTTATTTAAATGAAGGTTTTTGTCTGTACATTGTTCAAAAATTAAAATGTTTAGCATATATCTTAACATTTCATTATCTGGAAGTACCAAATATACTTTATAATTTTTCATGTCTCTCTGTCCTGGAAATTATAAGACTATACACTTAAAATTGACTTGGCAGATTACTATGAAAATGAATCATAACATTCTTAAGTAACCTTAGGAAGATAAGTTATTTTTTTGTGTACAGGGGTCGGAGCCCCTTATCTAGGTACGAAGAAAACCGTAGGTCGTCTGAGTAACGAGATATAAAGACAACATATTATTAATAAGATTATTTTGTTATTATAAAATCTATTTGGTATCAACTGTTTTTTTTAAAAATTACAATAATTTGTAATCAATTAATATATTGAAACGATCATGATGAGAACATTAAAATATTAAAAATGAAATGTTAAAGATAAAAAGTGCATGACGTTTGTCATGAAAAAACAAATAAACAAATCATAAATAATTATTAAATACTAAAAACATATAAAATAAAAAAATAAAAAAACAAATCAATATAAAATAATTAATATTTATAATTAGAGAGAATTAATAAATGAGTTTTATTTACCTAACAAATTTCACAATCAACCTGTTTGGCGTTTTGTCCTATTCACTGAGAAATGCAAACTAAAGAATTTATTTTAATACTAGCAGAGCGCCTTCGGCGCTCTTTACATCTAAACGAGGGCTCCGCCCCTGTACCCCTGAGTGGTACATAGTATTTGGTTGAAAGTAGTAAAAGGTTTTCATCCATTTAGTTTCAATCAATATATTACAAAAAACATTCATTTCTTTTTGTGTTCTTATTTAAAATATATTTTAATTTAATCAGTAAATTAATTATATATGTTATTATTGTATAGGTTATATCTATCTATCTATGTAGCTCAACGATACTCGAAAGTTCTTGGCTGCAACAACCACACTTCTCCAAGTATCCCTATCCTGAGCCACATCCATCCAACTCCTACCCTCTCGCATCTCTCTTATGTCCCTTCCTACGCGTCCTTGGTTTTCCAAGCGGACGTTTTCCAATCGGTCTCGCCTCTTTTTTCTCTCCCATTCTCTATCCACGTGCCCTGCCTATAGCAGCTTTTTTCCCTTTTATAACCCTAAGGTCATGCAATTCCTCGTTAAGCAGTCTCCGCCATTCCCCGGTGACCTCATCTTTCTTTGGCTAATAAATGCGGGGAAGAATCCTATTCTCAAATACTCTGAATCTACTCTCATCTCCCAGGGTCATAGACAATGCCTCCCACCCATATAATACAACAGGCAAAATAATTGTTTTATATATTTTAATTTTGATTCCCTTTGATAATAATTTTGATGAGATAAGCCTCTGTACTGCATGATAACAGGCGTTTGCCGATTGCAACCTCGATTTAAATTCTTCTCAAATATTATTCGTGATTAAATTCAATTTTTCTACATATTCAAATTCTACATTTTGTATATTAATACTATTCCTCTTTGTTAATAAATATTTTTTCTTATCACTATTATCGATTAATTTTTACTCGCTATCTGTAATTGTAATTCCCGAATCTCCTATTATATTTAAGTGGTCTGGGTAACCTAATATTTCCGCATCTTACTCTTTCTTTACGACCTTCAAGACACATTTTAAAATCAAAATTTGAAAAAGTTTATCCGGATCCATTGAGTCATACGTATGTTTTACTAAAGTCTACAAATAATTTGTGAAACAAAAAATATTGAATTCGCGGGTTTTTTTCTAATATCTGTCATAATGAAAATATCTTAATTAATGTTGATCGACTTGGCCTGAACCCGCATTGATATCCTCCTAATATTTCCTCCGCCTATGGTTTGTAAGTATTGTATATGTTATAATCTTATAATAGATTATGATATTTCTTTATCATTTCTTTTTGATATTTTATTTTCATTGTTTGATTTTTATTGAATTCTTTTAATTATAATTTAATTTGAGAAAATGCAAAGTTAGAGACTTGAGAAGGGAAGGGTTATTTTCACACCAAATTTCACATGAAGAGATTTTTTACATATCACCACAAATCATGCACTTTGTATTGGTTTTATCCTCGAGAAAAATCATCTTTATTAGTTTTTACTTAATTTAAAATTATATGACGTCACAGCCTGGTCTTACATATATATTCTAAATAAAATAAAATTAAAAATATTTACGTTATATCCATATCTGTTTTTTATTACTTTAATAGATATATTAAAATTATTTGAAATTGTTTCTGTAGCTGGAAATTAATTTACTTCAAACCGTCGGTCAGTTCGGACCTGGCCACAGGTCAACTTATTATAAAATATAGGAATATATAATTTTAAATATTCTATATGTTCTTTCTAATCTGATTATCGCTAACACCGTTCCTTTCAAATCTCATATGAATATTGTTTTGTCAATTTCATATTAATATAATACTTTTGAAAAATGAATAATATTTCTATTACCTATATATCAATTAAACAGAATAAAATCTTCTTGAAATTAATAATATAATCATAATTAGTTTTCTGATGTTTTCTAAGATATTTTTATTATTTGTCTATTAAATGCGTATTATAACTTATTATAATCATGGTTCTATATAGGGTGTAAAATAATTTTAGTATTTTAATATTACAGAAATAAGATAATACATTTTTTAATCCTTTTAATATTATTTATTTATTTATATCTTATTTTTTTATTTTCTGTATATAATATAAATATCTAATCTTAATTATTTTTTTCTTTATTAAGGCGAGAGTGATGGACATCAATTCAAGTCTACGAGCTGTTCTTCGAGTTTAATCTGCGAGAAATATCAACCCTTTATTAACTCCGAGGTCAGTATTTATTATTAATTTTATTTTTAATTCAATTTAAATTTATTGATTATAAATTAATAAGTTATTTTTCTTCTTATATTTCATGTTTGAATCTTCATTCCTGCTACTGAATGTTGATTTGAATTCTTGATTATCTTCTCCATCCTTCATGACGATGAAATGATTTAAATACAGCTCTCCAAATGTAAGTAATAATCGTTATTTATTTAGCATGGCGCACTTTAAAATAGACATTGTAAATATAATATTTATTTAAAGTAAAGTTTAATATAATATAGAAAGTATAATTAAATTACAATGATTTTTTGCTTTTGATAATATTCATTAGGAGATTATAGAGAAACATATTAAATTATATGACAGAATTTAGTGAGATTAGGGAATTTCAGAGTACATCTTTCAAGAAGAAGCATTGATAAAGGAGGCAGAAGAGACAAAGGTACTTTTAGAATTACTAGGTTTCGATGCGTTATACTGGGAGGGTGGCTATTTTTTGATATATATATATATATATATAGTTGTTAGGAATTTTCAGGTGGTTGCCTCCTACATCCATGCATGTTCTCATCATACTAATTCATAGATTAGATTAGAATTAATAAATAAATAAAATGTGGGTGGATAAAACAAATGCCATGCTATTATTTAAGGGATGGTTTGCATGAAGTTTAATATAATATAGAAAGTATAATTAAATTACAATGATTTTTTGCTTTTGATAATATTCATTAGGAGATTATAGAGAAACATATTAAATTATATGACAGAATTTAGTGAGATTAGGGAATTTCAGAGTACATCTTTCAAGAAGAAGCATTGATAAAGGAGGCAGAAGAGACAAAGGTACTTTTAGAATTACTAGGTTTCGATGCGTTATACTGGGAGGGTGGCTATTTTTTGATATATATATATATGTAAATTTGAAATTGCCACTAGAGTGTAGAGCGCATCACAATCGCATCTCACTAATGGAAAGCGACTGTCCCGCCCATCAGAGAACTGCATCAGAGAACTGCATCAAGAACGCCAAGACAGCAGCAAGATTTAAATAATTATCAAATATCTAATCTAATAATTGTATTGTATAATATATTAAAAAACCTGTGAGATTGGACCTGAAAATTCGATTTCTATTTGTTTTTAGGTACCAATAACATAATTCAATAGTCTTGTATCATATTAAAATTATAATAAATTCTATTTGTTTTTAGAAACTCGAATTTCATTTACCAAGCCATCTTGTCAACCTTACAAATCGAATTTTCTACAAGTCTTAAAGGATCATGGATACCTGGTTTAATCTGCATATAAGAAGAGAACAGATTGATGGAAAAACGGTATGCTCATTTCACTCTATTGGTTTTTTATACAATAATTCAAATTATATCTTCCCCCAAAAATTTCGTCATGAGAAATTTCATAAAGAGCTAATGAAGTTAGGGCCCATAAAGGCAGCTTGCAAAGGGATGGCTAGCTTAGGAAATTATAGAAATGCTAAGGTAGCATTAGATGATGAAATAAAAAAATTATATGTTGATGAAGGGGGTAATTTTATTTTTAATGAGGAGATGTTGGAAGAAAAAAATGATATGTATGATGTATTAGATATATCTCAAAAGACGAATATAAATAGTCAGCTCGATATACTAAGGGATATAGAAAATAAATTCAATATCACAGTATTTGTGGGTAAAAATGAAGATGTAGAGGAATGGATTAGTGCTTTTCAAAATGAATGTGATAGATTCCAAATAACTGACGCTGCCACCAAGTTACGAGCGGTGAAATATTTCTTGAAAGGTAGTGCAAGGGATTGGTATGAACTATCTATAAAGAAAAATACATTGGATTGGCTAGGCTGGATTGAGTCTTTTAAATTAGCTTTTAAAAAAAGAGGCTGGTCACACCTAAGGCATGCTTTTAAATTTGAATACATGAAAGGGTCCTTAGTAGATTATTGCATTAAAAAAGAAAGTCTGTTGTTACAAGCCCAGCCAAATATTCAATTAGAAACGGTTATTAATCTAATTGTCATTGGATTGCCAATCAATATCCAGGATAACTTAGATAAAATGGATATTAAATCAACGGAACACTTGATTGGTTTACTACAAAAATATGACTCGGATAATATATTAATAGGAAAATTAAATAAAATAAAATTTAATGATGATAATCGAGCTGAGGGAATATCAAATCCAATAAATAAATTTAAAAAAGAAAAAAAGCCATGTTTTAAGTGTGAGAGGCTAGGAAAACCAAATAGATTTCATCCAGTAGAAATATGTTTTAACAAAAATAAATATGATAATTTAGCGAAAAATTTATTAAATGAAAATATGAATACTGATGAAATAGATGATATAAAAAACTAGAAAAGCCCAGTGATTTAATACCACTAATTAAGCTAAAAGTAATATTAAACAACAACAAAGAAGCAATTGGTATATATGATTCTGGATCAAATATTTCCATAGTAAATGAAAAGCTTATTAGAGAAATGAAGGAAGAAATTTTAAAAAAAGATAATAATAAAATTTTGTTCAAAACTCTTAGTGGTATAAATTGCACTACTGGGCAAATCAAATTGAAATTAAAAATAGGTAATATTGAAGATAGTCTAAATGTTTTTATAATAAAAGAAAATGATTTCTCATTTGACCTGATATTGGGCCTAGATGCTATTAAAAAATTTAAACTTAGTCAAAATAAAAATTTGCAAATTTTACAGGAAAAGGATGATAAAAAAATAATATTGAACAAAATAGGAAGATCAAATATGGATAGATGTAAAGTTGATAGAAAGGAGAATAACGTAAATATTAATACATATATAAATGAATATATTAACTTGAAAGATTATGAAGATTTTTTGAATCATTTAGACACACATCGAAAAAAAGAGATAACAAGGTTGCTAGAGCAAAATAGATCTATTTTTGCTAAGAATAAGTACGATGTCGGTATTATAAAAAATGCTCAAGCTAATATAAGACTGAAAGAATATAAATATGTTTACAAAAAACCTTATAGATGCTCAATGGAAGATCAGAGAGAGATAGATGATCAAATAGTGAAACTTTTAAAAGCAAATTTAATTGAGGAATCGAGTTCTCCTTTCGCAGCTCCTGTCACAATGGTTTTTAAAAAGGATGAAAATAAAAGAAGTCGACTGTGCATAGACTATAGAGGTATAAATAATATCTTGACCCCTGAAAGCCATCCTTTTCCGCGGATTGAGGATATACTGATAAAAGCAGGAAACTGTGCCTGGTTCTCGGCTTTTGATGTAAATTCTGCTTTCTGGTCTATCCCGGTTAGAGAAAAAGATAGGGAAAAACTGGGATTCGTAACACAAAACGGCCACTATCAGTGGAAAGTTCTTCCGTTCGGTCTCAAAGTATCGAGTAGTATCTTCCAAAGAATTCTCGCGAACGCAATTAGAAGAAATAAATTAAGTAATTTCTGTATAAACTATATAGATGACGTATTAGTTTTTTCAAAAACTTTTAATGAACATTTGAAACATATTGAATTGCTGATTAATGTTATCAAAGAAGAAGGCTTTAAATTAAAATTGTCAAAATGTAACATAGCAAAAAATTCAATCAAATATTTAGGACATGTTATTGAAAAAAATAAAGTTAAACCTTACAAGGATAATTTGATCTCTATAAGAAATTTTGAACAACCAAAAAATAAAAAAAATATCAGGCAGTTTTTAGGCAAAATTAACTTTTACCATAACTACATTGAAAACTCGGTTCAGTTACTAGAACCATTACATAACTTGTTAAGGAAAGATATAAAGTTTCTATGGGATGATAAGTGTCAGACAGCCTTCGAGAAAGTTAAAAAACTTCTATGCTCTGCTCCAATTTTACAGATATTTGACGCAGATAAAGATATCTATATTTATACAGATGCGTCAGGAGAAGGCTTGGGTGCCATCTTAAAGCAGCCAGACAAAGAAGGAAACCTACATCCAGTAGCATACTTCTCAAAAAAATTGAATCCATCTCAAAAGAAAAGAAAAGCAATTTTCCTGGAATGTCTGGCTATCAAAGAAGCAATTCGTTTCTGGCAGCATTGGCTGATAGGTAGACAATTTACAGTAGTGACAGACCATAAACCCTTGGAAAGTTTAAAAGTAAAAGCCAGACCGGATGAACCACTGGGAGACATGATATACTATTTATCTCAATATTCATTTAAGATAATATATGCACCTGGGAAAGAAAATTTGGAGGCAGATTCATTGTCAAGAAACCCTGTTTTGGAGAGTTTTGACAATGAAGAAGATATATTGAAAGTAGTTAACATGGTATCTATACAAGACATTATAAATGATCAAACTCTAAATGAAAGTGAAATAGAACTATCAAGAAATATATATAAAAGAGGGAACATTTATTTTAAAAAAAATAATAATAATGCAAGAATATATGTTTCGAAATTATTTGGGATAGAGCTTATACAGAATGTACATAATTACTATGGACACATAGGGAGTAAACATTTGATTAATAAGATAAGACCGCACTACTATTTTAAGAATATGGATGCCATAATAGAAGATTTCTGTAATAAATGTAAAGCTTGCATTGAAAATAAAACAAGAAGAAAAAGAATAATAGAAAAATTATCTCAATTAGGTCCAGCCACCAGACCTTACGAAATTATGTCTATTGACACAATAGGGGGCTTTAATGGAAATAATTCAAATAAAAAATATATGCACATATTAATTGATCACTTCTCGAGATATATTTTTGCATCAACATCGAAAACACAATCAGCTAGAGATTTCATTAATCTGTTAGAACCAATAGTCAAAAAAAATGATATAATTACGTTGCTGGGAGATCAGTATGCAGGCATAAATTCTAATGAATTTAAGAATTATTTAAATAATAAAAATATTGAAATGATATTCACATGCGTTGATTGTCCTGAATCAAATGGACTTAATGAACGTGTTAATCAAACATTGACAAACAGGTTAAGGATTAAAAGAAATGATGAAAAAAATAAAAATAAGTCATGGGCAGTCTTAGCAGAAGAATGTGTTAAGGAATACAACAAAACAACACACACAACAACAAGATATCCACCTTCATATTTATTATTAGGAGAAAAATCTGAAATTATACCAGAGTGTTTACAAGAGATAGAAAATTTAGAGGTAGACAGAAAAAAGGCGTTAGAATTCTCAATAGAAAAATTCAAAATAAATGAGGAGAGAATAAATAAGAAGCGAAAGGATAATTGTTTTAAAGAAGGGGACCTAGTATATATAGAGACAGGGAATAAGCTAAATAGAAGAAAACTGGATAAAATAAGAAGAGGCCCTTTTAAAATAATAAAGCGCATTTCAAATTCAGTTTATCAAGTAAACCAGACTAAGAAAGGTAAACAGTTCACATTGTTTCACGTAAACAAATTATTACCCTTTAAATAAAATCCATGACGAATTTTAAAATAAGGGGGGGGGGGAGATGTAAATTTGAAATTGCCACTAGAGTGTAGAGCGCATCACAATCGCATCTCACTAATGGAAAGCGACTGTCCCGCCCATCAGAGAACTGCATCAGAGAACTGCATCAAGAACGCCAAGACAGCAGCAAGATTTAAATAATTATCAAATATCTAATCTAATAATTGTATTGTATAATATATTAAAAAACCTGTGAGATTGGACCTGAAAATTCGATTTCTATTTGTTTTTAGGTACCAATAACATAATTCAATAGTCTTGTATCATATTAAAATTATAATAAATTCTATTTGTTTTTAGAAACTCGAATTTCATTTACCAAGCCATCTTGTCAACCTTACATATATATATATAGTTGTTAGGAATTTGCCTCCTACATCCATGCATGTTCTCATCATACTAATTCATAGATTAGATTAGAATTAATAAATAAATAAAATGTGGGTGGATAAAACAAATGCCATGCTATTATTTAAGGGATGGTTTGCATGAATTGTGCATGTCAGGTCTGAATTGTGCCATTTTGTATTACTGAGAGTGTATTTGAGGTGGATTGGATGAACGGAAATTCGGGAAGGTAAATCAGCACAGTTCCAAAATGGGATTAGCCTGAACAGGAACAAATTGTTGGTTACCTTTTGAGCGCAGGGCTTTTTCGATTAGCATGGGCCTTCCATCCATATTGATGGAGGCTATGCACTCCCTTACTAGGTAGGTTTTATTTCAGGTTGCCCCGAATGTCGCGATTTCATTTCGAAATCCAAAAAATCAAAGGCACTCTCAGATGATTCAAAGAGGCTACAGACCAAACGCCTTATTTTTTTTAATCTTTTTTTTTAAGGCAAACTTTCTTTATTATTACTTTTTCTAAATTTCGGAAGGCGAGGCTTGGAAGGGCTAATTTATGGGGAAAGGAGGAGGCCCTATTAAATATTCAATTGTTTTTTTATAATTTAATTAATAATAAAAAAATAATTGAATTTCGCGATTATTTTCTTTAACTTTTTATTTTCATTTTGAAATATACAATTTCATAATTTAAACTTTGATATATTTTAAATATTTTACTATATAGGTAGAATTAATTATTATTATAATTTCTCAATTTAAAATTAAAATGCAAACATCACAAAAAAAAAATCATATATATTGTAAAAATATAACTCTTTTTCATTATTATTTCTTTTTAACTTACCAAATATAAAAATATTTTATTTTTTTTTATTATGGAAATTATTTCATATGAATATAAATATATTGTAATCGAATATATCTATACTCAATAATAATTTAATATTAATAAATTATCAAATTTTTTTTCTTATCATTGCACTGATAAATCATATTTGGAAAGAAATATAATATATATAGTTAAGCTTATTTAAAAAATTAACTTAATGTATAATTTTTGTTAATTATAAACATGTGGTACAACTTATTTTAAATAAATAAATAAAATTAGATCTCCTAAATTTTTTTTTTAATTTTGATAGATCAAATATTCTAATTCTTTAGCTGACTTACAAATCCCATGCGATCATTTTGCTTATTCTTATGTGTATTCTCTGTGTCCCAGTGTCCCCGCAAAAATTCTCCGGGAGATAAAAATGTCTCGGATTACATAAATAATAATATCATCCGTGAATAAACCCAATATTATTCAATTTTTACCGACCGACGATAGTAAGGGATGTATTGTTTTCACACCAAATTTCACATGTGGATATTTTTACATATCTCCACGAATCATGCACTTTGTATTGGTTTTATACTCGGGAAAAATCATCTTCATTAGTTTTTTCTTAATTTTAAATTATATGACGACACCCAGCCCTTCATGACGTCACAGCCAGCTACTACTTATATATTATAAATATAATAAAATTAAAAATATTTATGTTATATGCCTATCTGTTTTTCATTGCATTAATAGATATATTAAAATTATTTGAAATTGTTTCTGTAGCTGGAAATTAATTTACTTCAAAGGTTCGGACCTGGCCACAGGTCAACTTATTTTTCTGAATTTATAGTGAATAGTAATATTATTATTTATTTTTGTATTATATATAACAAAATTGATGCCTTATTTTTTAATATATTATAAAACTCAATTCTTAATTTTACTATAAATCAATCAATTAATAATCCTGAGAATATAATCTCTTGTAACATTTGATATTGATATATGTACACATTTAAGTAAGCTTATTGATAAATCACCTCCCTAATATCCATTTCACGTCCATTTACGATTCACTGATTAATTAATTGATTAGTATCCGAATCGACAGACACGATTTTACTTATAACGTTTCATGGTTGGAAAATTCATTCCTCTTTTTTTTATATTAATTTTCAACTAATATCATAAATCAGAGTGTCGAGAATTTTTTCATTAATAATAAGAAATAGAGAAGGTTATACAAAAATTTAAAATAGAACTTAAAAAAACTTTATAATGAATATTCCAATATGAAAAATAAATATAATTAAATAAATATAACTTTAAATTAAGATGATATATAGGGATAATATAAAATAAATATAAAAGATAAAAAATTATAATTAAAATAAATTAAATTGATATTCTATGTAGAGTAAGGTGGGGCAAAGATCCTCACGAGGAAAAGGTCCGCACTCCTATTTTAAATCTACTGGTAGTCTTGGCGTAGTACTAAATAACTATATTTGGTTGGATAATAATTTTATATTTAGATTTATTTGGGTAATTTTTTTAAATTAGATTTCTTAACTTTAAAGGCGCCACAGGGTGGGAGGTAGCATATATATATATTATAAATAAAATATAGGAATAAATGAATCCATAACATACCGATACCTAAAGTATTTCTTATTTTTTCACTTTGATTTGAGGAGGTTGTTAAATGCAGAAGCCGATCTGTTGTTAGCATCTTTCGGACCCGTTCAGTATTTTCTGGTGTCCTGCTTGTGGATTGCCGGCCTGAACGTTGTGACGGCTACTCTGAGAACGATTCCACATCAAGACTTCTCCCAGTGGCGTACCTAGAACTTTTGCCGCCTGGGGCGATCTCCAGTTTGCCGCCCTTTTTACTATAAGTCAATCAAATAGTGGTTTTTATAAATTAATACACATATAAATAAATTATTAAGTTATTTAATCAATATTAATTAATACACAGAGTAAATTTTTTTACACATATTTGTATGCACTCGTAAACATATTTATATAATATTTACTCTTCTAGCTTTCATACTAGAAAAATCGTGTATAATGCTCTCAAAATTTATATTTATATTTTTTCCGCCGGCCCTGCTTTTCAAAACAAAAATCGATGATTTAATAAAATATTGGTATATCACTTCAAAGTAATCATATAAACTTTTCAAAAGAAATGACATTTATAAACTGATATCAAAAAATTTTAGTTAGGAAAAATTGCCGAACAAAATCGTAAAGATGCGTTTACGAATTCAACGAATTTTAATGAATACAATAAAATAAAATTATTATCCTGTTCTTGGAATTAGAATTCAAAATTTACTCTAAAATGCATTTATATACAGCGAGGAATAATATTCGAAATCATATAGTTAATCATAATTTATATAAATTAAATAGTAAACTTTTAATAATCATAATAATCATTTATTATTCAAGAAAGAAAAAAAATAAATATGAAATGAATAAGTTGCTTTTTACAACTATAACTAAATATAAAAAATGCCGCCCTAAGATAAGTGCCGCCCGGTGCGGACCGCACCCACCGCCACCCCCTAGGTATGCCACTGACTTCTCCAACAGTTTTCAAGCGTTATCAGAAGTGGGTTGTGGCTAGTGGAGAGTATTTTGAAGGTTGATAAAGGTATTTACAATTAACATTCTCATTTTAATGTTTTTATGATTCCATTCACCGAACTTTTTAGACACATCTCGTATATATTATGCCTTGTATCTAGCAAATATAATTTCAGAGATAGTAATATATTTTCATAGTATCACTTTTTAACTGTTTATATAAATTTGGGTTAAATTTTAGAAAAAAAAATTAAAAGAAATTAATTTTCTGATTCCTTTTTTAATAGGTTCTATTAAATTTTTTCAATATGTTAAATTAAATTTTATATAAAACTGATTACTTATTCTTAATTATGTATTTACTATCTAGTCACATTTAAAAATTGCTATTAATGAATTGACATAATTTTCTTTTGGTTCATTAATATTGTCTTTCGTCAGACACAGATGGCATTCCTTTTTTGTTGGTTGGAGTCTTATTGTAGCCTGTCTGCTTGTGGTACTTTTCCACTAGACGAAGCCAAGAGCCGGGATTACAATGCCTCGGAGACTAATTAAATTTCCGTCGCGCCCCGGGATTTATAGAGAGAACGGAGGCTAAACGTGGGTCAGGGAAGCTACTTTTCTTTTTTCTATAAAAGCACATTCAAACCATTATTCCACACCCAAAAAATAATACCTTAATAAAACAATCAGGTCACTTATTAAGCTTGGTTTATAAATAAAAGGCTTAGAACTGTAGTTACTCTATTAAACAATTGTTTAAAATATAAAAGAAAAAAAAATGGGTTGAATATAAATTAGAATAACGTTGTAAAACATATTATTTCATCCCCTTATTATTATAAAGTAATTTTTTAATGAGAACTGAAAATTTAAGCATATAATTACTAATTTAAAAAATTTAATTTTTATATACCTCTAAAATACATAAAATATATTTAAAAAAATATAAAATTAAAATAAAATGATACAAATCTAATGTGTAAGAATATAATATATATTATACATATAGATATGTGACGTGGACAAAGATTAAAATTAGAAAGAGATAGTTGGAGTTGATAAAGAACTCTCAAGTTTATCTTACGGCAAGGAGATAGATGATCTCAGAAATATATAAATAAAATACGAGAGTGAATCATTTATAAACTGTAATTTCTTTTCACGCATTGTGAGATGAACGAAGAGGGAGAAAAATTGTAGCGTTGTAAGGAATGATTGACTGGAGAAGAATGCCTTGCACTATTGTTTTTTTTTTTAGTTATCAAATTTCTCAAATAAGACTCAAAATTTAATTTAAATTTTTTCATATTCTCTGACAAAACCTTTTAAATAAGTTGACCTGTGGCCAGGTCCGAACCGACCGACGGTTTGAAGTAAATTAATTTCCAGCTACAGAAACAATTTCAAATAATTTTAAGATATCTATTAATGTAATAAAAAAACAGATATGGACATAACATAAATATTTTTAATTTTATTTTATTTGTAATATATATGTAAGACCAGGCTGTGACGTCATATAATTTTAAATTAAGAAAAAACTAATAAAGATGATTTTACTCGAGGATAAAACCAATACAAAGTGCATGATTCGTGGTGATATGTAAAAACTCTCCTCATGTGAAATTTGGTGTGAAAATAACCCTTCCCTTCCTATCGTCGATCGCTAATACTACCACTTCCGGTTTCCGGATTTGCACCAAGAGTTGATCAATTCATCCTACTGATGCATTAAGTAAATATACCAAATTTCATCAAAATCCGTTGAGCAGTTCAAGCTGTACACATCTATACGGAAGCACGGACGGACGGACAGACATCATGCTAAAAATACTTTTTTTGTTAAGAAAATGCATGATTTGTGGAGATATGTAAAAATCTCCACATGTGAAATTTGGTGAGAAAACAATACCTCCCTTACTATTGTCATATATAAACATATTAGGAAATTTTTTTTTTTCAAATTAGAATAAACTTAAAAAAAATATATATATTTATAATAAAGTAAAAGATTTTGGAGTTTTATTTCTACTTACTCATTAACTCACAAGTTTTTAATTTTTTATATTTTCCTCTTTTTAATCTTAATTTGAATTAGTTATCCAATAATTCAAATTAACAAACCTTATTTTATTTGTTCATTTTTGTCATATGGCCACAAACAAACATTTACAAAGTAAGTTAAATAAAATTCTATAAAAATAATTAACTCTATACAATTTTTATAAAAACAAGAAGGAGATGTAAATGAAATTAGAGTTAGCAAATTAATTTCTACTGAGTTTTTATTTCAAAAAAATTTTAAATATTAATTTTCTCTACAATTTTTATTTCAAAAAGTACTTATTTTTTCTTTATAATTAAAATAAAATAATATACGCGTATTAATATTAATTTATATTGTAACGATATAATATTCTAGAATATTCATCTCTTTGGAACTAGTGGGTGATTGCTTACATTGTTAAATAGTTTTTTTTATAATTAATTATAAATAATCAGTTTGAAGATTAATAAATTATAGGAAAATGATCAGATTTAGTGATTGAACTCCAAAAATTTTATTTGATTGAATTGAAAATAATTTGTAATGCTTCGGGATAATTTTTTTTTAATTTAACTCTATAACTTAAAAATTTATTCAAAAATTACCGATTTTTAACACAATGAATCTATATATTCCAAAGTAACTAATATCGAATAATATTTTAATAATACCTACATTTCAAAGTTACGAGGGCAGGTCAATAAGTCAGTGACTTTTTGAATGAAACACAGGTTTTTGTATAAAAAATTATTTTATTTTTCAAAGTAGTCTCCCTTGAGCTCTATACACTTCGATAAACGTTTCTCCAATTTGTTTATCTCTTTCAAAAAATACGATTTGTCGAGGACACTTTTGGTGCCGATTCACCCCGAGAAACCCACTGATTTGACTGTGGTTTGGTCTCTGGTGTGTTGTGATGTATCCATGTTTCATCCACGATTACAAAACGGCGCAAAAACTCGATTTCAGTTATGGTTTTTTTTGCAAAAAATAATGCTTAATGAATACACGAAATTCACTTTTTCCATTTTCTTCTCAATTCATAAGGTAGTCTGTTATTAATGGATATCAAACAAAAACTAAAAGACTCAGCTGATTGAAAATTCGACATGAGTCAGCTGATAATTGCCTTCTGAGAGAAGCAGTATTGCCATTTCATTTAAGAGACAGAAAATTCAAAAAGTCACGGACTTGTTGATCTGCTCTTGTATTATTTTAAAAGGGTAGTTCCATGGGATCCAAATAACCAAGAAGCTTTTTCTTATTTTTATCAGAATAGATAATATAAAAGATTTGAAATACAAAAATCCTTTTAATTTTCATATAAATAATTTTAAATAAGTATAATTTTGTTTAATAATTTTTTATTTATAATTTAATCTATATAATCATATTATATATTTATATTTATATATTTGATATTATCAAAAAATGTGGATCTATAATTTTATTTTAATTAAAAAAATTCATTCTAATAATTATCTATCTTTATAAGTATTTATTATTTGTTTGTAATTTAAAGGGATGTTCGTTCATCGCATTGATTTTACTATCTTGGTTTAAATAAAGACTCGAAAAGAGTCAAAAGTAACAGGAGATGAAGATAGCACTCTTTTCACTGGAGATGGTTTTCTTTTGCCCAGCATCATTTTATAAATTGCTAGATAAAACTGAGCCCCAGGAACGGGAGAAACGCTTTCTGATGAAGCCGGGAGGCTCGAGATGTTTGAGGAAAAAAGAGCATTGAGAAAAAGGATGAGTGGAATGAGGATGAAGGGTGGAGAGGGTGGGGGACTGAAGGAGGGAGGGAGAAGTGCCTAAAATTGTCAGAGAAAATGCGAATCAAACTTTTACACCTAGCAGAATAACTGATTTGATTTCCAGCCAACCGGCAACTAGCTGATATGCCTCAATTTTAAATTGATTATCTTGAATGCATTGATAAAAAAAAATGAAGAGGTAAATTTCACGTTAATTTGATATTTATTGGAATGCTTTTTCAATATTTTTTTTCTTAAAAACAAATCTATAATATTTTATTATAAAAATATATTGATTCTGAAATAAAAGGGAAATTATACTATTACTAATAATCATTTTAAAATTAACTATATACTTAGAAATTGATAAGCCAGGCACAAATAAGATAATGAAATTTATATAATTATATAGAAGGTAATGATTGTCTAATAACTGATAAAGAAATCACATATATAATTTTATTTTAGAATACTTCACTCTAAAAATAATTATAGAGATTTTCATTCATCCAAGGTCTTGAAAGCTAACTTAATTTTCTATGAATGAAAATTAATTGGAATTATAAATTAAAAATTGAATTTTGACTTCATTCTAAAATTAAATAGATATAATATTATAATTAAGAGACATTGTAATCATTAATCACAAAATTAAAATATCTATTAATACAATTTGAAAAATTTTAAACTAAGAAAAATAGAAATAATATAATCATAATACTATAAAAAAAATTTAAAATGAGTGTAAATGTAAATATAGAATATATACTATAAATATAATATTAAAAACACTGAAAAACAACGAATTTATAAACATGGGTTTCCCTTCAAATTGTTATTGTTGTTTTTTTAATTAAATATATAAATCATTTAGTTTTGCTCTCTTTATGTGGCACCATTCCTCAAATATCGTTATTAATAATAAAATGAATAATAATTAGTTTTAATCCATTAGTCATTTGTAAGTATAATGAAGTTATCGTATAGTTATCCTAAACAATCGGGTATAGAAAAACCTTTGGCTTTTTCCACTTACAAAACGATTGCCACCTAAGTGGATTAAAGGCATTGTATGATCAGTACAATGGACCCCCTCAACAATTTTGAAGGTGCTTGTAGAACAGTTAACCAGACTACAGTAGTCAATACTAGATTTAATGAAAGGTAGCAAAGATTTTACTTACTATTTCACTTACTATACATAGATAAAGAACTAATTAAAGAGATATTTCTGTTCTTGTTTTTTTTTGCTTGTTTGTGAAAAATAGTAAAATGTAATAATATTATTTCCTTCTAAAAATCTAAAGTTTAGAAAATGGGAAAATGTTAGTGATCTTTTAAATATTTAGACTATATTATCACATCAAACAACATTTATTTCAATTTTTATTATACTTTTTCATACAGTTTTAAAAACTAATGTTTGTAAAAAAGATTTATTAATTTTCCGGAGGTAGTAATATGTTTATAGCTAATACATATGAAGAAATTGTATATAAATAAATAATTATTAAAATATAGATAAATTTAATATTAACATGTTTGTATATATTTGTAAAGATACTATTTGTAATTTGAATTTGTTTAATTCTTCCTCCAATCACTTTAAGTTTCTTTTGATTACCTTTTTTGTTAAGTCAATTGTGCTTGAAGGTTTTTCTGAATGAGGTCGAATCCCTCTTTTCTCTCATGAGAAAAATTATCCGTACTTATTTAATAGTAAGGCCCTTTTGATAAATGTCTTCCAAACCTTTCCAAATTTAATAGATATTTTATTTTTATTATAATTATTATTGTTATTAATATTATATCAAAAAGATTATCGATTATATTTATTAAAACTTTTGTGGTTTTTATAATTATTTAAGCGATTTTTATTAATTTAATCGATTAATTTAGTCTATGAAGATTTCAAAAAATTATATAGGAGTCGATGATAAAATAAGTTGGCCTGTGGCCAGACACAGAACCGACCGACGGTTTGAAATAAATTAATTTTCACCTACAGAAACAATTTCAAATAATTTTAATATATCTATTAATGCAATAAAAAACGGATATGGATATAACATAAATATTTTTAATTTTATTTTATTTATAATATATATGGAGGCGCTGGCTGTGAAGTCATGAAGGGCTGGGTGACGTCATATAATTTTAAATTAAGAAAAAACTAATAAAGATGATTTTTCCCGGAGATAAAACCAATACAATGAAATTTGATATATTTACTTAATGCATCAGTATGATGAATTGATCAACTTTTGGTGCAAATCCGGAAACCGGAAGTGGTAGTATTAGCGATCGACGATAGGAAGGGAAGGGTTATTTTCACATGAGGAGATTTTTTACATATCACCACGAATCATGCACTTTATATTGGTTTTATCCTCGAGAAAAATGATATTTATTAGTTTTTTCTTAATTTAAAATTATATGACGTCACTCAGCCCTTCATGACGTCACAGCCTGGTCTTACATATATATTATATATCAAATAAAATTAAAAATATTTATGTTATATACCTATCTGTTTTTTATTGCATTAATAGATATATTAAAATTATTTGAAATTGTTTCTGTAGGTGGAAATTAATTTATTTCAAACCGTCGGTCGGTTCTGTGTCTGGCCACAGGCCAACTTATTTTATCATCGACTTCTATATAATTTTTTGAAATCTTCATAGACTAAATTAATCGATTAAATTAATAAACATCGCTTTAGTAATTATAAAAACCACAAAAGTTTTAATAAATGTAATCGATAATCTTTTTGAAATTAATTTACTTCAAACCCTATTCGGTTCGGACCTAGTCACAGGGCAACTTATTTTTATAGTTTTTATTTACACTCCTCTAATTTATCCAACAATTAGCATATTCTTTTATAAGAATAGTGCTCTCTCTCTCTCTGGCTTCAATAAATATTTCTTATAATTTCATCACTGCGGGGGTACAAGGAGCTGAGCAAATCCATTCCCAACCAAAAGTTTCACTTGAATTTATTAGTTTCTATTATTGTTTTTAAATAAATGTTTGATATTGTGTGATGTGTTAGTGTACTGAAATCATATCTTGTTTTTATGAAATTACCCGCGAAATGGAGAATCGACGATTTGTGGATCGTTTTGAGAGAAATAAGGGTGTGCGACTCCAATTAACTTGACGATATGGAATGGCTATGCTATTCAGATGCAAACGAGATTACCAAGTATTGGAACGAGTTGGCAACTTCGCCATGTGGAAAGAGACCCCAGACTTTAGAGACTTTCCACAAAATGAGACATTCTCCATTTCTTGTCTTTCTTTCATTTTAACTAAAATCATTTTCAGAAAGTAGCAATGATGTCTATCATGTAATTTGTGACTAAAATCTTAATCATTTTTCAAATTTTTTCTTAAAAACTTTCACATGAAAATAAATAAAGATTGTAATTTCATAAGTTAAAATGAATTTAACTTGAAACTGATAATGGAAACAATGGGAGTGGAGTGAACGTTCAATCAAGGAAGAGAGTTATTTAAATTTTAGAAATTATTGGATTCGAATTAATATTTTAAATTGTGAAATTATTCAATCTAAATATATATCATATAATTTTTATATTTAAGGTTATATCTTTGAAAGTTTCTTTAAATCAAATAAAATAACTAATATAAATCTGTTTTTTTTTTAGAAAATTTAGTAAATTAAAGCAATTATTTTCAAAATATAAATATTTTTATGAAATAATTTCCGATTAGAATTTGTTCAATTACAAGGAATTGTTTTGTTTGAGTAGTAAATTTTAATAGTAATTTTAAGTTTACAAGGCGAAACGCTATTTCATTTAAAATAGAAATAAAATGTATTTTATATATTTAAAAATATTCGCAAAAAAAAATAATGATCAATTTTCTTATGAATTTATTTATTTATATAAAACAGTTTTATTTTTAATAAATTGCAAGTATTGAATTAAAACTACATTCTTCAAGGCCTTTATAAATTTAATTTTATTATTAAATTCATTTATTAATTTGTGTCAGTTTGTCTACGTTGATTTTCCCATTGGTTTAACATCATTTGGCTGTTAAAATAATACTTTAAAATCCCACAGTTCAAAATATTATTTTTATTTTATTTTTTTTATTTAAATATTTTATTAAATTTATTATTAATAAATTGAATAATAAAATAAGCAAAATCTGTTTTAAACATTTAAACATTTAAATATTTTAAGTTTAAATTGGGTGGCTGGTGTTGCTGGTTGCATACATGCCAGGGGCTCCTATCCAAGTAAACGTTTAGTCAGTCGCTTTCGTTGTGTGAGTGCGCATGGCATAGCACACCGGGCGGGCGACGCTCTGTTTCAGCGAAAGGGTAAGTGAATTTTCCATTAAAATTATCATAATTCACTAATACTAAGTAACCAATTAATGCCAATCTTTCCACTTACACACAAAGATCATTGTAAAATTGTTTGAAATGATTTACTTATTTTTTTATTGGCACTTATCACTTAGAGAAGGGGTAACGTCCCATTCATCCCCTTAAGCGTTAATATATAATTGTATATATTTCTATATCTTGTAACAATCCTGAATAAAAGTGTTATAATTTTAAATATTAAATTTTATATCAATAAAATAAAATTATTATCAAAAAGATATTATCATCTTCTTCAATGAATATGTTTTAATGTTTTTAGACTATTTATATATATATATTAAATTTTATTAATAATTGATTTTATATATAAATATATTTTAATATAATATTCATAATTATAATTTATCAAAAACCTTGTTTACTTTAATATATCCACATTCTTTAAAATATTAATATATTATATATTAAATTTACATAGGATTGATTATTTGTATTAAAATTTGGAAAAATAAATTTCTTCTTTAATATTTTTGAATAATTCTTTTTATAAATTTAAAAATAAAGAAATTTGTGAATACAATCTACTATATAGGTTTCCCACTATATTAAATTAATTCTACAGGTAAATATATCAAACCTAATGCATGTGATTTATTCTTTTTAAATTTCTCCATCGCTTCTTCAAAATTGATTTCTGTTGAGGCCACCGATATGATTTCTGTTTTATTATTTACATTCGAATTTAATATTTTTTCCAAATAATCCCTCGATCTATTTATTCTTAACAGAAAATATCATTTAATATTTTTTTTTTCGTTATGTGGATTAAATTTGAACGAATTTTGAATAATGCTCATGTACCAAATTTCATCATTCTTGCTCAAACCGTTTTTGCGTAATATTGATTATATACATACACACACACACACACAGACATTTTTCTCAACCTTAGTGAAAATGATTCAGGAACCTTCAAAACGTATAAAAACATCAAAATCTCAACATCGAAAATTTTTGTGATCGCAATACTATCTCTTACGAAATAGTAATAGGAGAAAAATATTGATAAAAAAATAAACATCCAAATTTATAAAATATTTAAACTGTTGTTTAAAAATTTGACTGAAATTTTTGAATATACTGATTTAAATAAAATAAATTAAAAACCCAAACATTTTGGAGGCTGAGTCCTTATCAAGATGAGAAATCCATTGACGATGGTCTGAGAGTCAAGTTAAATTTAATAACATTTTAATTAAAGCTCTTATTTTCATTAGATAGTAAACCTAACATATAATAGTTTCCTTTATATGTGCCTCTTAGATTACTTAAATGAAAAATAGTGCATTCTGATTTTGAAAATAATAAAAAATATACCTCTTTTTGTTAATTAATTATGTTTTATCAAATTTCATTTAAAACTTTAAATAAGCAATTTAGCAATAAGTATATAATAAATTTATTACCGGCCGACGATAGTAAGGGAGGTATTGTTTTCACACCAAATTTCACATGTGGAGATTTTTACATATCTCCACGAATCATGCATTTTCTTAACAGAAAAAAGTATTTTTAGCATGATGTCTGTCCGTCCGTCTGTCCGTCCGTATAGATGTGTACAGCCTGAACGGCTCAACGGATTTTGATGAAATTTGGTATATTTACTTAATGCATCAGTGGGATGAATTGATCAACTGTCGGTCGGTTCGGACCTGGCCACAGATCAACTTATTATATTTTGATTTTGATAAATAAAATAAATTTTCTACTGTTTTGTTTCTTCTGAATCCTATTTTATTTATTTGTAATCAAAATAAACATTATTATCGTTGTTTGTTAACAAGTTAGATCCTTACATTGATGAAATAAAAAATACTATGAAATCTAAAAAACATAAATAAACTATTAATTAAAAAATATTAATATTATTTAAAATTATTCTTAAAAGTAGCAACAATGTTCCTCAATCTATCTCTTCACTCAGGTCCACCTTAACATTATCTATCTGTAAATAAGATTCATCCTAATTTTCTCTCTTTCGAGCCCGATCATCTCAATCCGCTTCCTTAAATTTTTATTGTTTTTAATTAAAGTTTAATAAAAAAAATTGGCAGTCGTGGGACTGGCCGACAGAAGTGAAAACTTGTGGGTAAGAAATTTGAAAGCAGACGGAATGCGCACCAGCTTCACGAGAAAAATGAAATTTATATACCTACGTATATATATATATATATATAAAATTCATAATTATTTTTTTCAGCAAACTGATTATTATTACAAAAATATTAAAAATACGATGTGTATGAATATATATATATATGTCTGTCTGTCTGTCTGTCTGTGTGTGTGTCTGTCAAATACTCAAAAACTACCCGTCCGATTGCGATGAAACTTTCAGGGATTGTTGTGGGCGTCCCAGGGAAGGTTTTAGTGTAGTTTAATCCAAAATTAATTTATCCAAAATTAATTTAATTAGTAATATTTTGGTAAAAGTCTATTTATGGTTACCATGGTTACATTGAAAAATTTACAATAAATAAATAAAAATAATTGGAAATCTTTTCAACTTATTATTTTGATAAATTTTATTAATATTTTTAATTTTTTTTAAACTGCCAAAAATAACATACCCATAATAATAGTTGTAATAAAAATAAAAATATAAATCACAATGTAAGTAAAATATTGAATCGTTTTATTTATATTGTTTCAATTATTGTTTGAATATTTATTAAATTTATATATAGATTAATTTACATGTTTAAATGTATATTTAATAAATTTATTTATTGATTCTTAATATTAATAATTCCAATTACTTTCTTGAAATTTTTTTTTATTTAAAAGCATATTCAGCATATCTCGCAAATTTGAATTGGATTAAATAACATATATTAATTTAAATTAAATTAAATTAATTCAATTATAAATTAAAATTAATAAATAATATTTATTAAACCAGCGAAAGTTTGGCTCTTTTTTGATGGCACCACATCACATGTTGGCGCGTGAGATTTCCAGTGTTAAAAAAATTAATTCTGGTACTTTCAGCAATTCAATTTTCGATGTTGAGATTTTGATGTTATAAATAATATTTATTAAATTATAATTTAATTAATTTAATTTAATTTAAATTAATAAATATTATTTAATCAAATTCAAATTTGCGAGATAGTCGAGTGGATAGTGGAGTGTTTGGCTCTTTGTTGATGGCACCACGTCACGTGTTGGCGCGTGAGATTTCCAGTGTTAAAAAATTAATTCTGGTACTTTCAGCGATTCTATCAAGCTCAAATTCTATATATAGCAGTTTTATACAATTATTAATCCTGTGAAAAATTATCAAACATATATCTTTATTTTTACGGTCACACACACACACACACACACACATATTTAAAAATTAATTTATTAAAATATATATTATATAATATATTATATATAGTATATAATTTAATATATATATATATATATATATATATTCAGAAATTAATTTTAAATTATATAAATATATTAGAAATTAATTTAATATAATTTAACACATAATAATATATTAAAATATTTTATTTTATATATACATAATTTAGTAATACTGATTATTAATGTAAATATAAATAATAATATTTAATATGGCAAATATGTAAAATTTTGTAAAGAATGTATCAGAAGTTTAGTGTCTAACATTCTGGCGTATTGCGCATGCGTATATCGGTCGGGTCGGTGTCGTTTTGGAATCTCACGCGAAATCTATATTTTTTCCCCATCCGCAAAAGTGCTCAACGCCGCTAAAGAAGTTTTCACTTCAAAAATAAGCTGGAGTGTCTCCACTCGACTATCTCGCAAATTTGAATTGGATTAAATAACATAATATATTATATTTAAATTAAATTTAATTAATTATAAATTATAAATAATAAATATTAAACCAGCGCATGTTTGGTTTTTTATTGATGGCACCATGGCACATGTTGGCGCGTGAGATTTGCAGTGTTAAAAAATTTATTCTGGTAATTTCAGCGATTCAATCAAGCTGAAATTCTATATATAGCAGTTTTATACAATTATTAATAATGTGAAAAATTATCAAATATATATCTTTATTTTTACGGTCACTTTAGAGGAAAAAAAATCAAAACGTTGTAGGTAATGACCCTCTTCCGGTTGAGCTACATTTCTCAAAAGTTGATAGAAAACTATGAATTTTGAATAATGCTCATGTACCAAATTGCATCATTCTAGCTCAAACCGTTTTTGCGTAATCTTGCCTACATACATACACACACACACACACACACACACACACACACACACACACACACACACACACACACACACACACACACACACACACACACACCCAGACATTTTTCTCAACCTTAGTGAAAATGATTCAGGAACCTTCAAAACGTATAAAAACATCAAAATCTCAACATCGAAAATTTTCGTGATCGCAATACTATCTCTGGCGAGATAGTAAAAATTTGAAGAGTGTCTCATGTATTGAATTATTCATCTTTATTTAAATGACATATAACAACGGTGGCCAAATCGTGGCTCGCGGGCCACATGTGGCTCTTTTTACTATCTCGCCAGAGATAATATTGCGATCACGAAAATTTTCGATGTCGAGATTTGGATGATTTTATATGTTTTGAAGGTCCCTGAGTCATTTTCATTAAGGTTGAGAAAAATGTCTGTGCGTCTGTATGTGTGTATGCAGACATGATTACGCAAAATTCAAAATTCGTAGTTTTCTATCAACTTTTTAGAAATGTAGCTCAACTGGAAGAGGGTCATTACCTACGTTTTGATTTTTTTTCCTCTAAAGTGACCGAATATATGTATATATATGTTTGATAGTTTTTCAAAATGATTAAAAATTGTATAAAACTGCTATATATAGAATTTCAGCTTAATTGAAGTACCGGAATTAATTTTTAACACTGTAAATCACGCGCCAGCACGTGACGTGGTGCCATCAACAAAGAGCCAAACACGCGCTGGTTTAATAAATATTATTTATTAATTTAAATTTTTAATTTAATTAATTAAATTGAATTTAAATTAAAATTAAAATTTGCGAGATAGTCGAGTGGAGACACTCCAGATTTATCCAGTTTATTGTAGCTCAATTAAAAAATTTAAAGTTAGCATAATTTAGAATTTACATATATTAAACTGGAAAAAGGCTACGCCATGACACATATTTATTTACATATAATTATTTAAAGAAAATTTAAACCAGCCCTGACATATAACATATACTTTTATAATGTTGAGGAGATTCGTTGTGCTGATCTCATAACACTTTTACTCCGTTTACGTAGGTGGCAATCGACTTGATAGGCGCTGTCCTTTAATAGAATTTTGTCTTATTTTATTTTTAAAGTCCTGACCAAACACTTCGCAATCTCATAATGGTTTCTAATTTAATATTAAAATTAATAATATTACAATTGATTTTAAATCCTTGCTAAAATAAAAAAAAAACATATGAAAGTTATATACAAAAAAAAAAAAAAAATTATATTCTATATGAATAAATGGATATAACAAATGAAATGACTCCTTTCTAGTATATCAGATTTTTTTCTATTAAAACAAATCTGCGATAATTTATATGAAATTACTTCAAAAATTTATACCCTTAATCCTACTTTTGCCATCATTTTTGGCATCTGCGCTTTGGGTGAATATGTTAGATGGGTATTATCAATTCTAACGGATTTAATGGCACGGAATCGAATGTTCGTTTTAATAAGTGACATTAGTTAAAATTGAAATGACTATGGGGACCTCTTACTGCAAGATTCGTCCTCCATTAACAAACCCGCTCCTATACTCAATGTGTTTTATCGAATGTCGCCTCTATGTTACCTAAATTCTTTATTTTCTCTTTCACATCATTATCTCCATTAGTCTTACCCAACTGGCGCCTCTCATTTTCCCTCCTCTCCTTCATCTTTCTTGCTTTTTCCCTCTCTTTATATTATAGCTTTGATATCTTCACTCTTATTTCAAATTAGCTACTATCTCTACAATGAAGTTTTATTTTTTGCCTTTGAGTCTTTGCTGTCGAATAAAAAATTAAAAAAAAAATTCTATTACGATAAAAAAAAAATTCTCTTGTATAGAATCCTAATTTGTTTAAAGAGGTAGGAAGGAGCTTAAATGAAATATATTCAGAGTACTTGAGCACATTATATAGTCAAGTAATTTTTTTCTTTTTTTTTTGGGGGGGGGGCTCATTTAATAGTAGTCATAGTATAAAAAATTAAATTATTATTTTAGAAATTCTCTTTATCATTAGATGAATAGTATTATAATAATAATAGTAATATTTTTATTGTAATTAGTATAGGAGGAAATGCTGTTTATATTTAAATCTGGTATTTTGGTAAGTCAAATCGCAGGATATTGGCAATGGAATCAATTAATTATTCAATTCAATTAATTAATTAATTTTAAATTTTTTTAGAATCAATTAAAAAAGTTTAGTGTAATTGTCTTGAAATGCGAAAAAAACTCAAATTTATTCTATAAACTAGTGATTCTCAACCTGGGCAATCGACATCTTATTTGACTAAACGATTTTGGGCGCGATAGTATTTTTGGGGGTGCGAAATCATTTTCAACTCTAAAAAAAAAGTAAGATGATTTTGCGAACAGGCTTTTAAACATTTCCGCTTTTTTTCAATTTTTTTGAATATGGTTCTAAAAAAAAGGTAAGATGATTTTGCGATTAGGTTCTGAAACTCGATTTTTCAATATGGCTCTAAGTATTAGGGATTATCATGCAATTTTTATGAAGAAAACAAGAAAACGAAATGGGCGTTTGGTCCAAAAATGTTGAGAACCACTACCATAAACTAATCGGTTTTTACAACCATACACTACATAATTGGTAACAATGCTGGTTTCTTGCCTATTGTGACTTCACAATGTTTTCTCCTAATTTATTTATGTAAAATTTTATAAAGAAATATTTCAAATTATTAAAAATTTTGTTGATTTACTTGATTATTTTACAGTCTAAAATTGATCAATTCATTAAATTTAATTCATTTTTAAGAATACTAATCCCCATTACCAAAGTTTACATATATTATATTAAATCTTTTACAATTAGAAAATTTTTAATTATTTTTAAATGACAAAAATTTTAAATTTATTTCAGAGGTAATGCAATGAATATAGTAAATGATTAAATAGTCAAATATATATAAAAATATTTCATTAAATATGAATATTTAATAACGTATACTACTTAACCTAGTCAATCATTTAATTAACTCAGTTATTTATATGTACTTTGATTTTAAACTAATATAAATTAAATAGAATCTCTACGTGTTGCAAATTGTAAAAGGGCTCAGAAATAATTTAGATTTAAAAGACACAAATTTATCTTCTTACGTTAGATAGGTTATGTCAATATTCCTTAGCGATGTTTGTTTGTATGTCTTAACGAATAATTATGCACAAGAACCTCGATGCCTGACGCATGAAGACCAAAGAAAAGCAGAGGAACAAACTAGAAAAGATGCCTTCATTGGCCCCTTCATTTGAGAGGAGTGAATCCGAGGAAATTGATTAATCAAAAGAACTGGGGGCGTTTGAAGTTACGGTTGATTTCGTCGACCGATTCCGGAGATACGGGCGCTCCTCGAGGTGCGTTTGTTCTCTGACAAACTGCCACTTTGATCATTTCATACGCCTACTTTTTATTTGTACATCTTCGAAAATTCATTTTACTCTAATATGCAACGCGATTTGGTATTTTATTATAGAAAACACTCCATTTTATAGATTTGGGGACTGATTGATTTAAAAAAAAATATATTTATTTAATTTATTTATTTATTTACAAATTGCCTTTTCTATTAGGTTTAGGCTACATTTTAGTTATACAATCATAATAATATAATATAATACTTTTTAATTAACTATTTAATACATCTTTATATTTATTTATTTATTATTTATTGCCATATGGAAACGCATAGTGATCAGATAAACAAACAGATAACCTCTTTGATATATATTTTCTTTTAAATTATAATGAATAAATAAGAAATTTATATATCTTTTTTGTGGTGCTAGTGAACTCTCGAAAGTTCTTTGCAGCAACAACCACATTTCTCCTACCATCCATATCTTAAGTTACTTCCGTCTAACTACTATTCCCTTCCAACTCCCATCCTTTCGAACCACTCCACCGAATATCACGCTAGATATGTCCGCAAGCATACATAAACATTTTATCTCACACAATTGGAATAGTATAATAGTAATTGGTATAACTTATAAAAAATGTCAATCAGCCTTTAGTCTTAAAATTCATTTACATATGTAATAAACTATTAAATTTGAACTTTTGTTAAGAAGGTAATTTTCTCGTACTGGAATAGTAGACCCTTCCAGCTGTACATAGGTGCATTAGGTTAGAGGCCGTCTGCGCGCGCAGTCTCGTTATTTATTAGCCAGACCTCGTATTATAAATAAGCTGTCGTTGAGACGGACAAGGAGTATTGAGATAGTATTGAGATAGAGACAGAATGCAGTAGTAATATACTAGAGATTCCTCGATACTCATTTCCCCCTTTCGGCCATTTAATGATTGTAACTTAGTCTAGTTCATAAATAAATATATTTTTCTTGTATTCATTATCGAACATGAATGCACAGGTTCACAGGTTCCCAGATCGACAACGCGGAATGAATTTTAAAAAAATAATTGTTTTTTTCTTGATATTGATAAAATATAGTCTTATGTTAAATAGGGGTTTTCTCATTTGATTTAAATTATAAAATTTTTCAATGTATTGTTAATTATTCTAATAGTCGCATTTAAGTCCATCATATCAGAGATAATGATGACCGGTCCGTTCATTCTTGAGTTATAAATGGTGTAACTATCTCGACTTTGTTTTGTATATAAGATTAAATTTTATTAATATTTATTTTACTTTATAATCATAAAAGATTTTGTCACATATATTCTCATAATCTAAAATAAAATTATAGTTTATTGTGATTTCATTAAAATATGATTTATCGATTTTTTTATATTTTAATACCATGAATATTTTCTTTTATAAAAGTCTCCTACTCTCCAGTTTTTAAGTGAAATAATTTTTATTAACAAATTCATAATTACTTTCCGAGATGAATAATTTATATTTTGAGTTTTAGATGATATTAATATTTCTCTGTGCCCATCAAAAGATGCAATGTGCAAATTCTGTATATATTTTCATTTAAATAATTTATTGTATAATATATATATATATAATAAATAATTGGCTAAAGTACTATGGTAGTTTTTATTACTATATTTTGGTCACTATAACACCTGTAAAATTAAAATACGTACATATTTTTAAAAATTGTATTAAACTATCTAGTATTGATGATAATTGGCTTGGGTTTAAATACCTTAACAGACGAAATTTGTGTATTTTAAAGCTTATTGATACAATTTCAATTAAGTTGTTTTTTAAGGGTAAAACAAAAATTAAATTAACATATATGTATTTGTTTTGGTTTAAAGTCTTACATTAATGGAGGTTTTTATTGTTTATATATTTTTTACTAATTCGCCTGTATCGTCATGTCTTCTTGACTAATTTCATTAAGACTGTAAGATGGATATAAAGTTGGAGATATTTATTCAGTTTCAAATTAATCCAAATTGTTAAGAATCTTTTCTTTAAGAAATCGGATTACTTCCTTGGTTTCTTTCTTAACTATTGGGATTCTTTTTATAAAAAATTTCACTGCCTCTTTTAAACACATTATGGCAGGTGTCTTTAAAAGGGTATTTAATTAAATAATTTCAAAATCTACAAAACTTACAATTTTATATAATTTAGTAGTGTTTTAAATATAATAGTTTGTTAATATTTTTTGGTTGAAAAGAATACAATGTGAACGATGATTATCCAAAATTTCAATCAATTGGAATAAAATATGAAAAAAATTTGATTCGGTTACATTACTTATAGTATTTAGTTATTACGAATCATTTAGCTACGAAATATGTCTGTTTTATCATTTTATTTTATGTTTATTCATTTTAACATATGTAATGGATTATTGATCAAAAAAGTCATTGCTGTTGATAGATGTATTCTTGATTATTCCTTTAATGTGTATTTTACAAAGTATATATCTTCAAATAAGGTGATACTATTGAGATGTTTATATTATTGGTATATGCTATAAATGTATTAAACTTTATAAAGTTTTTTGATTTTATAACTATAAGAATATGAGAATATCAATTTAATTCTGCAATTTAACCCCCAAAATTAAAGTACAAACTTGGACGAATTAGTAAAACGACGAAAAACAATATTTTGTTCAAAGAGGTCCTTAACAACACTAGTTATTTTAAAAACTAATAGATAAGGGATGGAGCAAATAGGTTACTGCAACAATTTTAGACAGCTAAATGACCTGGTTTGAATATCAAAATGTCTTATACCTTGCATTTGTCTCTTGCGGGGTCCGCTTAATTAGACCGCTTATAATGGTACTTTCCATCTTTGATACGAAAAAAACCTCCAGAGGACCTGTCGAGGACAATTTTTATTTAAATTAATTTTGCCCTTGTTGATCTCGAACACTGGACTCCTGGTTTTTTTGTTGAATGCGCTACCAGGTATCCTGCTCCCCTGAATCTCACTGTATATCTCACTGTAATATTATAATTATTATTATTTATTATTTTTTTAAATAGAGAAACGAATTAATTATCCTATTATTTGAAGTGGAAGATAAAAAGCTGGCTCGATTAATACAAATTTATTTATAATATGCACAGGATAATATTAGAATTACAAAACGTTAACTTTCGTTAAATCCAAATTAATTTTTCTAAAACTGAACATATTCATATTTTAATTAGGAGTTAACTCAATTGTCTGGGGCAGACATCCATGGATACCCCTCTAGCCCCAACTATCCCCATATTGCGACAAAAATTGTCCGAGTCGAACTTTACCTATAAACAAAAATATCTCCTTTACATTTAGAAATTAAACATGACATTTAAAGAGATGTTTATAGGTTTATACAAATAAACTAGAATTCGTGTTTTTTATTATCGATGTACCTACCTTCCATCTTTAACCCAGATAATCGAGGTTCTACTGAATTTAATATATTGGACTTCTTGAAATATTGTAGTTTTCAGAAGGTATAGTGATTAACTTTTTTTTTTATAAGAAAAAGAGTTCAATAATTTAATATTTATTTTATGAGTACAACGCTGGCAAATAAATCATCAATATTTATTAAATCAATTAAAAAAATTAAGTGTTTTAAAAAGTTATTATTAGTATTTTATTTTATAAAATACAAAGTATTCATATTAAAGGTTACGAGATCTATTAAAAAAAAAGTTTGAGATAGAAGAAGAAAAGAAAAAGATTATTTTTGTATAATTAATTTATTTTATGTATACATCATATTTAATGGGATGCATATCATTTAAAATCGTGAATTTCATTTAGTCATATTGTCAAAGAAGTGTTATCATTTCTTAGATAATTGAAAGAAAAATAATATTTGGTAGGAGGTTCTTGACTTGGCAAGCGATTGTGTTTAAGGACCTTGAAGGGTGAGAGGGATTGGGAGAGAAATCGAGAAACCACCCAATTAAACGAGATTGACTGGGGATAAGAGGAAGACGATTAGGGTGAAATAGGGAAAGAGTAGAAAGGAGATGAAAATGAATAGAGGGAGGTTGGGAAAAAAAGAAGGATGGGGAAGAGTTAAGGAAGAAATCGGGATGGCAATACCACAAGGACACTCAAAGCACTTCTCTTTTTGCTTAATAGATTTGTCAAATTGTAGCATACTCTAAACGAATTAATCTTTTCTTGACTTAGCATTCTAGAAGGAGAACAGCGGTTTTTTTTTTGCTTTTCTCATCTCAAAAAGAATCAGTTATCCAATTAAAAAAAAAGAATAAAAAATGCCGTACTAAGCATTACTATAGAATTTAATTATTAAGAATCTTTTCTTCACAATTTTGTATAAATATTTAATCCAAACAATTATTCAAATATTATGATAATAATTCAATTTTGTAGTGGGTGAATTGACATTTTGGAACTAGTTTTGATCTGATTAAAATATTTTATGAACACATCTTGATTAAAACTAGTTAAATGACACAAAAACATATTTTGTTCAGAGATTCTTACTTACTGACAATCCATAAGTCATTTTAAAAAATACTCCTAATAAATATGAGATGGAGCAAATAGGCTTCTCTTTAACGCCAGTTTTAGGTTAATGAAAACATTTGAATCTCTATGTATATATGAGATATTATTATTATTTATTCTTTTTTTTTAAATAAATATATCGAAAATAAATCTAAAAGCACACAAAAATATTAATAGATATTTATTTTTTACAAATTTCCCGAAATTAATTCTTTAAATATTAATTTTCTTTATTTAATTTGAATATATAGTATATTTTTACCGACCGACGATAGTAAAATATTTACATATCTCCACGAATCATGCATTTTCTTAACAGAAAAAAGTATTTTTAGCATGATGTCTGTCCGTCCGTCCGTCCGTCCGTATAGATGTGTACAGCTTGAACGGCTCAACGGATTTTGATGAAATTTGGTATATTTACTTAATGCATCAGTGGGATGAATTGATTGGTGCAAATCCGGAAACCGGAAGTGGTAGTATTAGCGATAGGAAGGGAAGGGTTATTTTCACATCAAATTTCACATGAGGAGATTTTTTACAAATCACCACGAATCATCTTTATTAGTTTTTTCTTAATTTAAAATTATGACGTCACAGCCTGGTCTTACATATATATTATAAATAAAATAAAATTAAAAATATTTATGTTCTATTCATATCTGTTTTTTATTACATTAATAGATATATTAAAATTATTTGAAATTGTTTCTGTAGCTGGAAATTAATTTACTTCAAACCGTCGGTCGGTTCGGACCTGGCCACAGGTCAACTTATTACTATTAATGATGAAGAGACGGGTCTAGGAGGAATTTAGTGAACGGAGACCAACATCGAATCATTTGGGCCCCCGAAGGCGGCCCATTGACTATTATATATAAAAATAAATTTACATAAAAAAAATGTTCTTAATAAAAAATATTTTTATTTATATGTCACGTGGACATGATTTATGCTAGTACAATGGAATTATTTGTGGTATTTAGCTTTGAAGTAATCCGAGATAAAAATGCACATATTTGCAAGAGAATAGATGCCAGTGAGATCGATTTGCTTTATTCGTATGAGGTGAGAAGAGATATTTCATTTCCCGTAAAATACAACAGTTATTTGGCCAAAAAGAGCTATTTATTTATTTTCTAGATTTATTTTTATAAATTTTGATTTATTTGACATGGAGCACTCATCCGTAGCGGTCCACTCCAAAGTGTTCAGAAGTGAATAGAAAGAAGAAGAGTAAAAAAGGGAAAAATAAAATACAATGAAAACAGTAACGCTGAATAGTATATTGTTTTGTTTTGTTTGCAAGATTAATAATAAGAGAAGATATACTAGTTGATTAAATGTTAAGTTCATTCTAAACTGACAAATTATTAAAAAAAAAAAAAATTGTTAAATTTACAGGGTGAAACAGACAAAAAACATATTTCTGATATTTATCTGAATATTAGATTAAACATAAAAATTTATAATGTTGAAAAATAAATTTTATTTTAAATTAACGTTTCAGCTAAGAAGCTCGCATATGAGGGATTAGAGTTTGTTGATTAAGATCTCTCTTTAATATGTAGCTACCCCAGGAAAATCTCGTTTAACATCGTCTCGTATTGCGTCGCCTCGGATTGCGCCATTTTATTTTAAAATCCAAATTTTATTATATTTCTTTATTTTAAATTTTGTTCTCTTAATATGTGATATGTTTCAAGTTTACGCTGCTAAATTTTTAATTTTAATTGTTTAATTTTAATTGTTAGCTTAGTAGACTATGAGATTGTGAATGTAAATTTGTAAGCTTGTTTAAAGATATGTACTTTTTCTTGTTTAATAAAACTTTTATTATAACATTATTTCAATTCCTTATATTATGTCGTTTAAGTTTTTACGTCGTGTGCACGATGGAACGCATCCGTGTCATATATTATAAAAATATGAGCTTGTGGCCAGTCACAGAACCGACCGATGATTTGAAATAAATTAATTTCCAAATAACTTTATATAAATGTATCAGAAAAAAAAAAATTTAAAACTCGAATTAAAATGACTAATTTATATTATCTTGGTTTTTATTTTTAGTTTAATTATTTCTATATTTTAAGTAAAAAATTTCCGATAACGAATATAAAATTAATACTTTGTAAACTATCACTTCCAGGTTTCCAGATATACACCAAAAGTTGATGAATTCATGCGACTGATTCATTAAGTCATAGGTTCTTAAACTTATGTACTCCACGGACCCCCACTTGAAAAAATTTTTTTTGACGGACCCCCATCACAACTTTAGGTACTTTACGTCATTTTATTAATTAATTTCTGGCTTACGATCTCATAAGGACAAGGATATATGATGAATATTTCTAACAGTGATTGGTGAATAACGATTTTTTTGCATATTGTAGAACACATTTTATTAGAAATTATAATATTGAAGAAAGAAAATACAAACATTGTCATAGCAACAAATCTCACAAATTATAATGGGTACTTACATTAAATTCATATAAATATTTTATAATTTTTTTCAGAAAATATTAAATAAGAAATATTTTAAAAAATAACTGCATCTATCTCATTAAATATAACTTACATATTTAATGAGATGTATGCAGTTGTTTTCTTGAAACAAGAATCTCAATATCTGGCTTAATATTGGAAACTTTTAATCTAAGATCCGGCTCTACATTTAATTTGTTTCTATATTTAGACTTAATATAAAATAGTACCGAAAAAGCTTGTTCGCATAAATATGTTGTGCAGAATGGAATCAAGTGTTGAAGTGCTTTATTTGCAAGCGCAGGATAATCTGACCTGAGAAGTAACCAAAAGTTGCTCAATTCAGTTTTGTTAAATTTTAGTTTATAAGTTGTATCACATGATAATTCCACGAGAATATCTTGTTCAGGTGCAGATAAATGTTTAGCATTTGTAATTTCCATATTAAATGGATCTCTGATCCAGTTATTGCAAGGATCAGGAGTAGAAAAATACTTCCTGAAGTTGCTTTTCAAAGTAATTAAATGTTCAACAAATAATTGACGCGTTTGATTAAGCAATTTTTCACTGGAGCTTTCTATGAAATCATTGAGAGTTGGAAAAGACTCATATACACCGTTCTGGATGCGTTTCGACCACAAGTCGATTTTTTTAATCATTGCTTCTATTTTATCTTCAACTTTAAATATATTTACAACAGTACCTTGCAGGCTCAAATTAAGTTCGTTCAATTTTGTAAAAATATCAGTCAAGTAAGCCACCTTAGCTAACCAGATAAAATCATTGAAACATTCGGTCAGTTCAAAATGCGCATCTATTAAAAACAATCGTATTTCATCTCGAAGCTCAAAAAGGCGAATGAGTACTTTCCCGCGGGACAACCAACGTACATCTGTATGTAATAATAAATGTGTATGTTGACTACCCATTTCCTCACACAAAATTTTAAAAACTCTGGAATTAAGTGGACGAGCCTTAATGAAATTGACAATTTTAACTACTTCGTCTAATGTTCTTTTCAAATCTGGTGACATATTTTTGGCTGCTAATGATTCTCTGTGAATGCAGCAATGATTCCAAACAACCTGAGGCGCAACATTTTTAATAAGAGCAATCAATCCAGTTCTTGTACCTGACATTGCACGAGCACCATCAGTGCAAATTCCAACACATTTTGGCCACTCTATTTCATTTTCGGTTATAAAATTATTCAAACTGTTAAATATGTCATTAGCTGTCGTTCGTGAAGGTAGTGAATCACAAAACAATACATCTTCTTGTATTTGATTTTCAAACTCATATCTAATGAAAGCTAACAAATTGGCATTATTAGTGACATCAGTACTTTCATCCAATTGTAATGAGTAATAGTGACTTTTGCGCACTCTCGATATTAATTCTTCTTTTATATTACATGACATGTCTTCAATCCTATTCTTAACCGTATCATTTGATAATGAAATCAAATTTATATCGTTTGCTGCTTTAGTTCCTAACATTATATTTGTAATTACTTTTGTAGCAGGAAGAATTAATTGCTCTGCTATATTATGCGGCTTTCCTGCTTTAGCAATAAGTAGAGCTACTTCATATGATGCCATTACTGCTTTCTTACTCATACCACCAGATCCCGTCTTTACCATCAATTTCTGACTTGAATTAAGTTCTTCTTTTTTCATTTTAAAAAATTCGATAGACTTACTAACATGCTCGCTGTGCTTTGTTTGTAAATGACGTCTGAGATTAGCAGGTTTCATACTTTCATTGGATAAACTTTCCTGACATAGAACGCAGACTGGTCTTTCCACATCATTGTTGCAAATATAAGTAAATCCAAATGATAAATAATCATCCGAATATTTTCTAGTTTTGCGTTTCTTGGTAGAGTTTGCTGTTGATGCCTCATCATCTGATTCTTTCCGTTTCTGTGTTGAACCAGTTTGTAGCCAACGATCCATTTTATGGAGTAATTTATTAACATTGAACTACAATAATATAAATATAATATAAATATAATATAAATATAACGAATTATTATTTACTAGCTATGTTTTAATATGATTTTAAATGAATGTTTTAATATCATTTTAAATGAATGTTTTAAATCATTTTAATAAATGTTTTAAATCATTTTAAATAAATGATTTAATATCATTTTAAATGAATATTAATTTATATAATAAATATATTTCGTAATTTGATTCTAAAATATTATTAATTTCGTAATTTGATTCTAAAATATTATTAATTTCGTAATTTGATTCTAAAATATTATTAAAATAAATATTTTTTATTCATAAAACTAACTTATACTTACTCTCAAAAACAGCCTTTCTGGGAAATTGCAAAATGTGTTTAGTGTTTTTATAAAATAATGATCATGCAAATTACACTAAAAATTAAAAAAAATAATTAGCTATAATAAACTATTATTAGCTATAATTTAATTATAATTAATTAAATTAATAAAAATAATTTAAAGATACAACTCGTTGAGAAATGAACTTATAATTAACATTAATAAAAATAATTTAAAGATACAACTCGTTGAGAAATGAACTTATAATTAACATTTGCTTTAAAACTGTTTAAAACCCCAGAGTGGACGCTGACAATTTGGGTTTTTCCGGGTAAGACTGTCCCCTCCCCTGGTTTTCCCCAATAACAAAGTGAAAGAAAATTCCCTTATATGCCTCCCCTTCCGAGCCCCTAAGAGGGGTTATTTTAAAGGAACAATCGAAAAATGATTTTAAATGAATGAATGGATGAAAATTCAAATTTTATATATAGTTTTTTATATATGTTTATTTATTCACAAAAAATTAATTGACATAATTATCAATTTAATAAAATAAAATAGTATTATTAATAGTATTAAATTATAGCCGTAATTCTCTAGGAGGATATAGTTACACAATGAACTTTAAATATTTATATATGTATATATTTTTACGATGATTTTTTTCCGAGGACCGCGGACCCCCAGTAAAGGCTTCGCGGACCCCCAGGGGTCCGCGGACCACAGTTTAAGAACCACTGCAATAGAATATTTTGAATTTTAAAAATAAAATAAAATAATTATTCATACGAGTAGGGTCAAAAAGTTCGCGGAATGGTCGCTTATAGTCAAGTATTTCTTAGCTGAAAGGGAAATTTTTGTTTGTGAGGTTGGCATAACTGGTAGTGAATGTGCTTTTGAGGTTAGCAGGCAGTTGTAGTTGGTTCCGTGCGTTCGGTGTTTAATATTGTAGATCAGAGGTTCTTAATCTTATGTACTCTGCGGACCCCCACTTGAAAAAATTTTTTTTGACGGACCCCATTCCAACTTTAGGTACTTTACGTCATTTTATTAGTTAATTTCTGGCTTACAATCTCATAAGAACAAGGATATATGATGAATATTTCTAACAGTGATTGGTGAATAACGATTTTTTTGCATATTGTAGAACACATTTTATTAGAAATTATAATATTGATGAAAGAAAATTCTGCTAAATATGAAGATGGAAACGGTAGCAATAGTTTTCTTGCACATTTCGTTGAATTTGGGTATTTGATCTCTGTTTCCTCACAAAGCCATGCCATCGCTTCTTTTATATTAAATAAAGTTTTAACCGACTCATCATTTTCTCGTGCACCTGTACGATGGCTTTGCGGACCCCCAGTAAAGGCTTCGCGGACCCCCAGGGGTCCGCGGACCACAGTTTAAGAACCTCTGCATTAAGTAAATATACCAAATTTTATTCTGTTGAGCCGTTCATGCTGTACACGTCTATACGGACAGTCGGACGGACAGACGGACAGACATCATGCTAAAAATATTTTTTTCTGTTAACAAAATGCATGATTAGTGAAGATATATAAAAATCTACACATGTGAAATTTGGTATGAAAACAATCCTTCCCTTCCTATAGTCGGTCGGTAAAAATTAAAGAAAAATTCATTTATTATTTATAAAGTGATTTTATAATAATGAATATAAATTTATCATAGTTATATAAATTGAAAACCTAAATCAATTTATATATAATTATATATCAATTAGCCTACTTATTCAATCAAAAATAAAACACCTCCTGTCTCTTGAACTCTATTACATATATTTCATGCATTACAATTTACTCTCTTATGAACTCAATTAATGTTTTTTTTTCATATGCAGACATAATGGTTCAAAAAGGCTCTTGTTTATTCAATACCAAATAAGAATGAATGAGACAAGTGTTTACGCACCATAAGAGGTGCCTCTAGTACCGATCAGATGGGTTTTTTAAGGGTATTGAAAAAAGCGAAACGAAAAGCACTTCATTCAAATAATAAAAAAAATACTCATCGTAGCGGTCATTTCTTTCAAAAGAGATTCACAACTTTTTTTTTTTAATTTCATAAATAAAATTCATATGTAAAATTGAAGTACTATAATCATGACCGCCTTCGTAGAGTTATGGCCAGACTACTTAGAGTGAAATGTTGACGTCCAATTTAGGCAGTTTATTTTAAAATGAAAAAAAACCCACAAACATTTATTTTTACTTTCCCGCATACTTCGTATAAGGGATATATTGGAATCGTCAAAAATTCCGCGACTTCGAGATTTCGATAGATCTTGACGTTTTAGACCTCCCTGAGTCGGAAAATACCATTTTTCGAATTATGTCTGTGTGTGTGTATGTATGGATCTATGGATGTATGTAATGTTTGTCTGTGAGCAAATTTACTCAGAAACTAATCAAGTTAGGACTTTGAAATTTGGTACACCGATATTATTCACTGTTTGTAGATTTCTATCAAAATTTCGTCAAAATCGGTTAACCGGAAGTGGTACTTTACCTACACTGGTTGCGTTTACCTTTCAAGTAAAATACCAGTTTGCTTCGAGATATTTGCTTCATATTTTGTATATAGATTTAAAAATATGAAAAAAATTCAGATACCAAATTTCATCATGATCTGACTATCGGAAGAGACATTTTACCTATACAAGTAGCGTTAGGTGTAAATTATAAATATATATAATCGTGTTAAACCATTTTACTTTATAATTTAAATTAATTAGTTTGTTTATTTTTATTGTTATTAAAACATAATAATAATAACCTAATTACCTATTTATATGCGGGAAAGTCTAGGGGAGGACAATCCCGATTTTTTTTCCCCGAAATTTTGATAACTAAAATAGATAAATAATAGTTATTGATTAGTATATACATATATATATGTTTTTCCAAATTTTAATAATTTTTTAATATCAAATTAATTAATTCTTAGCACAGAAAATGTAAAAAAATGTTTAAATTTTTAACGATTAGATAATTCAATTGATTAATATTTTCATATGATTTTTTTTTCTAATTTTCTTAATTCAAAATAAAAAAAAAATCAAAGGGTATTTATATATAGACTATTTAGTAAATGGGTTGCTAAACGTGATAAATTGCTAAGTTGTTAATAAATTAGAACACCTAAAGGGGAGGAAATAGAACTCCTCTTAGTTGTCTGTTTTCCTAAAATTTTGCTGTTGAGTTACTCTTAATACATGTTGCGGACAAGCTTCTAGCATACCTGAAGGTTATTAATCACGTGAAAGAACCATAGCCGCACAATAGGTAGGATGATCTGTCACTGCCCTGGAAGTGAAACGGGAGGGAAAATATCCACCCTTAGGGGATGTCCTCCGCTCCTGACCTTCGCCAGGCAATCAATTGGGCAGAGCCGGTACTCAAGGCGCATTGACCCATAATTCGGACCTCGCGTTTTCTGGTTTCAAGTGTCAAGTGGGGTGTCTGGCTTGTCTACTTTCTCTCTCACTCTCTCCCTTTCCATGCTCCTTTTTCCTTCAATCCTCTTCCAATTTAGTCGATAAACAAAGGGAAAGTTTCTAGAGGAAAACAAAAATAAAACTTATTTGAGGAAAAAAAGTTAACAGGAAATTTCTTTCTCTAGAGGTATACGAACTGAAAATAGATTCAATTTAAGCAGGTTATTAATTGTTTTTATACTATCAAATGTCTACCTTTCACCTTTCAAGTTGAAATTTACCCAAACAAGACAGTTATTCTTGTAAATCTTATTTTTAACAATAAATATATATAGGATATAGGTATACTTACAGAAGAATCAAGACCTTTCGAATTTTCTAAAAAATTAATAAAAGTATGGTATTATGTATACATTTTTAATATTAATTATTGTAAAGGTAAATTTTATAATTTACTAGACAAAATTTTTTTTAATACTTAATTATATAGTAACAGAATTTCTTATTCAATTGTAACTTAAAAAAAAAAATAAAAAAAATTTGAATTGTTTTCGTAATTGAAAAGAAAAAAGTTTCATATTTTGAGCAAAATATTATTTTAAATTAGGGATGTTTTTCTATCAATTTATAAATTGTTATTATTGGTAATATTTGTTTATACCAATCAAAATTTATCTAGAAGACGAACAAATTAAAAAGAAACAATTGAGAATAATATAATAATGATTGAATGAATATAAATCAATGAGAATTATTTAATTTAATAACATTTAAAGAGTAATAATAAAATAAACAATTAATGCACAATTAAATAAATGGTAATTAACTCAAAATTTAATCAAAAAATTAATTGATAATAACCTATTAGTTATAAATTCATATTGTAACAACAAGGACAGGCTTCAGTTCTCATTTGACCTTTGGAGTGGGGGAGAAGGGTACTTTTCAATTAAGGAAAGAAAATGCCTTAAATGGACTGATGTCAAGTTTTTTTTATTTTAGATATATCTTATTAACATTTAATATTTATTAAATGAGAACTGAGGGCCTGTCCTTGTTGTTACAATATGAATTTATAACACTAATAGGTTATTATCAATTTATTTTTTTGATTAAATTTTGAGTTAATTACCATTTATTTAATTGTGCATTAAAGTGTTTTGTAATAAAATGACACCTCTCTCAATTCTGTAAGTAATTTCAATTAATATCTATGTGCTTTCAAAGTTGTAAAGTCCTTTTATAATCACCCTGTATTTCTATCTATCAATCTATCTATTTGCCTATCCATATTCATTTTTATATATATATATTACATTATTCATGGGTTTTATTACAAATTTCCTTTAGTGGCGATAGCTACCTTATACACCTTAACTATATATTTAGTCATATATTTAGAAGAGATTACTTTTAAATAAACTGATTAGAAATTTCCATTGGATCAACTTTTGATGTATACGTATCATTCTGTCTTTTTTCTAAACAAATGTAGTCCATCAATCATTTTTTTTTTTTATTGAGGACTAAATTATTTTTAACAGCTTAAAATATTGAGATATCTATCAAAACAATATTTTTATATAATTGATATTAATTTTACTTATTATTTTAAAAATTATTGTTTAATAAAAAATAAATATAATAATATGCACTTTAAAATGAAATTATTAAATATATCTTATCCAATCCCGCTTAATTTAAAAAGAAAATTAATGTAAAATATAGTTTTATAATAAGAATGGTTTGTCAAGTTATTTTATAACGAGAAATAGTATATAAATTGATAGAATTACTCGTATATGCAAATAATAATTTATCAATTTATAAATTGTATGTTTTTTTCTCTTAGATTTCAATCAAAAGTTATTATAAATAAGATAATTTTAAAATTACACTTTGTATAATTATATAATATAAATAATAAAAAATAATATTATTAATTTTATTTTTGTCTCCAAGCATTTTATTTTTTAGAGCAGTGATTCCCAAAGAGGGCGCTACCGCCCCCTCGTGGGCGCTGGAGCGATCCAGAGGGGCGGTGATGGTAACAGATGCATTTAGGGAAAATTACTTGTATATTACTTTTCTATTCTGAGATCAATAAATAAATACATAAATTCAATTTTTCTAATTTACACCTTTATTTATAATATTTTGCAAATAGGTACATTTATCTTTCTGTTTAATTGTTATTAAAATTAAAAAGAGTTAATTTCTAAGGAGGTGCTGAGTAAATTTTTTTCTGGAAAAGGGGCGCTTGGCCAAATAAGTTTGGGAACCACTGTTCTAGAGAAATAGACAGTAACTCCTAAAAATAGCAGCGATTCTGAACCAGGGGCGAGCATATCCAAGAGAAATTCCCGACTTTTTTCAATATAAAGGTAAGATGATTTTGTGGACAAACTTTTGAACATTTTCGATTATTTCTCAAAAAAAAAATTAGCTGGAGTGTCTCCACTCGACTATCTCGCAATTTGAATTGGATTAAATAACATAATATATTATATTTAAATTAAATTTAATTAATTATAAATTATAAATAATAAATATTAAACCAGCGCATGTTTGGCTTTTTATTGATGGCACCATGGCACGTGTTGGCGCGTGAGATTTGCAGTGTTAAAAAATTAATTCTGGTACTTTCAGCATTCAATCAAGCTGAAATTATATATATAGCAGTTTTATACAATTATTAATCATGTTAAAAATTATAAAACATATATTTTTATTTTTACGGTCACTTTAGAGGAAAAAAAATCAAAACGTTGTAGGTAATGACCCTCTTCCGGTTGAGCTACATTTCTCAAAAGTTGATAGAAAACTATGAATTTTGAATAATGTCCATCTACCAAATTTCATCATTCTAGCTGAAACCGTTTTTGCGTAATCTTGTCTACATACATACACACATACATACACACACACACACACAGACATTTTTCTCAACCTTAGTGAAAATGATTCAGGAACCTTCAAAACGTATAAAAACATCAAAATCTCAACATCGAAAATTTTCATGATCAGCAATACTATCTGGCGAGATAGTAAAAATTTGTCAGATGATTTTGCTATGCTCTGAACCATTTCCGATGGGGGGGGCGATGAAAATTATGATTGAAAATTGGGCCGTGAATACTAAAAGGTTGAGAAACAGTGTCTTAAGCCCAATTTACACAGGCTTAGTACTTGCCATTAGTTCAGGGGTGGGCAAATACTTTTAAGCGCGGGCCAAAATTAAATTTTAAAAATCTCTTCCAAGCCGGAGGACCATATTTCGAAAACACTAATAAAAAAATTTATCTTGTTTTTTTTTTTCTTTTAAGAGATATATTGAACGAAAAATCAAAATAAGAGCCAACTTTTTCAAAAGGCCCGCGCTTAAAAGTATTTGCCCACTCCTGAACTAATGGCAAGTACTAAGCCCGTGTAAATTGGGCTTTAGGGAAGTTGAATTAACATCTTATTCAATAAACATATTAATATTTAACCCTAATAATTCAGTAAGTTTTCATAAATAAGATTTTTTTTTCATAGACCTAAAATTCTTACTCTCTTTTTTATTATTTATAAATAATGTATGTGTTTTTTTCTAAGGATCATTCAACATCAACAACAAAAGCAACAATAGAGCTTTTATTTGTAAAAAATAAATTTATGCACGTCGGAGCAGAGGCTACGTCGTCGTGCCCTGATGGTCATATATACATTCAGTTCATATGTATGAAGAGAACGTAGTTGAGATGAAAAATTAACGGGGCTAAACACAGGTATAAAAAATGCAGAGAATTCTTGTATAGAAGTTAAAAGGGAATTGGGTGTTCCCTGTTCATCCTACTATCCTCTTATTTTACCTCCAAAGTAAACATTACAAAAGCGAAATCATTATTATTGTTCATTTATTATAATTTTATCTATTATATATATATATATATATATAAAATTTATATTCAAATTTTATACATTAATATAAATAAAAACATAACACAGATAATACACATACATAAGTTTATTCTGATATGTAATTTGTTTTATATTTCAAAAATAATGAGTTAATTTTATTCTAAATATATATATTTGAGTAATTGTAAAAATAATAGAAATTAATTTAGACTAACATTTTGTAAATTTTTTTCATTGCTCATTGTATACAGTATAGGGCGTTTTGGGTCATAGTTAGTCTTACTACACATAATTTTGTTTTATTATAATAAAACGGAACAAATTTGGTGATTTGTTTAAAATAGAGAATGCACCAAATGCGAGCTGATAATTAACTATTATTATAAATCCAAATAAGCTGGAGTGTCTCCACTCGACTATCTCGCAAATTTGAATTGGATTTATTAACATATATTATATTTAAATTAAATTTAATTAATTAAATTATAAATTAAAATTAATAAATAAGATTTATTAAGCCAGCGCGTGTTTGGCTCTTTGTTGATGGCACCAAGTCACTTGCTGGCGTGTGATTTGGAGAGCTTTTAAAAAATTAATTCCGGTACTTTGAGCAATTCAATCAAGCTGAAATTCTATATATAGCAGTTTTATACAATTTTTAATCGTGTGAAAATCTATCAAACATCTTTATTTTTACGGTCAGTTTAGAGGAAAAAAAATGAAAACGAGACCTTTTTCCGAAAGAGCTACATTTCTCAAAAGTTGAGAGAAAACTACGAGTTTTGAATAATGCTCGTGTACGAAGTTTCATTATTCTAGTTCAAACCGTTTTTTTCATAATCTTGTCTACACACACACACACACACACACACACACACACACACAGAGAGAGAAAGACCAACCTTAGTGAAAATACTCAGGGACCTTCAAAACGTGCAAAAACATCAAAATCTCGACATCGTGGTCGCAATATTATCTCTGACGAGATAGTAAAAACTTAGAGGTCTATTAAAAGAGAAGAAAGAATAATGGGGGTCGACGTAGAAAAAAGGTTGGGAAGTCCTATTCAATAGGATGCCTTTTTGAATTAACACACTTATTTGGTCACCAAAATAATACGAATAGACTGTCAAATTAAAAAGAAGATATTCATATTGAATAAGAATTTTATTCATTAATATACGAAATTGTTCACACTTTTGTGACAATGATTAAATCTCCTTTTCCTTGCTCGCCCTTTGAAGATGATCCATTATATCATAAATGAAATACTATAAGAAAAAGACACCTTGTTTCCTATTGTCTCTTCTTTTGGAATTCTCTATTGCGTGTCGTATGTCGAATTTCCCATCAGGTATTGTTCCAGAAAATCTCTCCCCCACCAGGCTAACAGATTTTCTTTTGTTCACTTTCCAGTAGCATTTTTCTTCTGCTGAATGCGTCATAGAATCTATTGGAGAGTTCACTGGCTCACGGAATTTAATTTATTGACCTAGACATAACATGAATTCTTGAATCCATGAAAAATTCCTATGCATTATCTTCTGCTATCTAAGAGAGAGTAGACTTTTTATTGAGATTAATGATATTTGTATTATTATATTATTATATATAAGATTTTTATTTTATTTTTTTTTTTCATTTTAGTTTTTTAAATATTATTTTATAAACAAAATGTAATCAAATATCCTTGTAAAAAAAGATCAGAAATTTTGTTTGTATTTTTGATAAGATATAATTAATTAAAATAATTATAATTTTTAATTTAATTTTTATTCTAATAAATATAATTTCTTTAAATGTAAAATTAAAATATTGTCTGAAACTTTTATATGATTTTACTAAAATAATATGTTTGATATAAATGTTTTGAGAAACCGGTTGTTTAAAAAATGTATAGTTCACGATACAGTATAGTACATATAATACCGTATAGTAGACCAGCTATCAGGAGAAAACACTTTGGACTCTTGTCAAAAGAAGTCATTCTTCAGCGCGATAACGCCCGCCCTCACACAGCCCAACTGACTGGTGATTAGCTTCAAAAATTGGGTTGGAAGGTCTTTGATCATCCTGCCTACATTCCCGAGCTTGCCTCATCTGATTTTTACCTGTTTCGACAACTCAATGACGCCTTACGTGGAAAAAGTTGAGGAAATTAAGGAAGCGGTGCAAAAGTGGCTTCTCGGGTTAAATCGAAAGAATTATTCACCAAGGGAATTTTAATCGACCGACGATAGTAAGGGAGGTATTGTTTTCACACCAAATTTCACATGTGGAGATTTGTACATATCTCCACGAATCATGCATTTTCTTAACAGAAAAAAAGTATTTTTAGCATGATGTCTTATTCTTATATACTTATCTTCTAAAATCAATTCTATAAATGGTTTAATATTTTTTCATCTGATTCCGAAAAACAAAATTCTATTATATTTTAAGAATTTTATAAATGTTATAATATCAATTGTTGAAGAACTCAATTTTAAATGAAATTTTTATCTGATTGACTTTTATACATGTATTTAGAATAATCATAATTTTTTATTTGCTTTCTAGAATAATAATAATTTTAATGTAACGTACCGTTTATTCCCTCTGGATTTCTCTTGTGTAGATGAATTTTTCTTAAAAGGTTCACCGTGATTACAATTAAATAAATATCAAAAGCTAATGATCTATTTAATTATAGTCAAAAATTTAACTATGATTATAAAATGAATAAATATAAATTAATTAATGCAAAGAATACAAACAAAAGAATATATAATTCAACCATATATTTTCGCTATTTTTGGCCTAAAAATTCTTAAATTTAATTTTAATTAAATTTTATTGTTTTATTTTATGCTACATTATAAAAATTATGTAAAGTTGGTGATTTATATCTTATTTTGTAATATATATTTAAAATGTAATATTTTTATTATGCTAATATTAAATTTAATAATTCTACATATTTTTCTAATTATTTATATATATATATATATATATATATATATATATATAATATTGAATTTTAAATATATTATATATAACTGGCATTAAAGTTTTTTTTTATTTTCTATGTTTTAAATGTGGCGGTAACCATTTTCTAGTGTTTTTAATCTTTTTGGTTAGACTGTAAGCTCTAGGTTTAAATACCTCCCTGGTTTAAATTCTTCCCTCTCTGAATTCTTCACATGAGGAATTGAGTGACCATATCAGACCATATTCACCATATTTTTCATTTAAAATTTGGTGTTTGGAACACAGACCATGGAAGCAAGTCAAAACCTTATTAATTACTATAGTAAAATTAAATGTTTTAACCAACCAGTTATAGAAGGTATTTATAAATTAAAACAATAATTTAATTTAAAATTAAAAAAAAAAATTGATTATTTTTGATTTTATTATATTTATAATTTCTCTTATTTTAGAAACATTGATAATGTTAAAAAAGTTTTATGAAATAATATAAAAAAAGATGAACATTTTTTTTAATCAATTTTGAAATATCTTCTAGTCTTATTACATGTATATAAACTTATTTCAAGGTTGGTTTATTTAAAATTAATTCATTTCATTTTTTTATTAATTTTATATTAAAATACAAATAATAATTGTTGTTTATTAAAAATTTCAAATTATTAAAATCCTATTAATTCAAACTGACATAATTTTGAACATTACTGATCTTTTCATATTGTCTATTTCAATTCTGTCTATTATTATAATAAAGTAATTTAATCTATAAATTAGATCTTCCAGCACATCTTGAAGTATGAGAATCTGTCAAGTCAAATATTCATAAACAAGACATAAATTTATATATATTAAATATATATCATTAAAAGTATGAAATACTTTTTACAAACCTGATATATATACCCCCTAATGAATTCTAGGAACATTTTAAAAAGAAATTCATAAGGTATAAAATTGTCTTTTTCTTTTTTTATAAAATATGATTTAATTAAAAATCCTTATATTTTTAATAGGTTTCAATTATAACTGACTTCCTTCTTTAATTATGTTTATATCTGCAATTACAACAGGTATGGATTAATGAAATTAAAATTATTAAAATCATAATTAAAAATAATATATTTAGATTACTCAAAGTTAATTAAATTATATTTATTTTTACATGCTTATATTTATAATCTTGAATAAATATATGATATTTAATATAATATTAAAAACATTTATTATTTTGGAAATTAATAAAATATTAATTTCTTAATATAACCATTCATAAGTGTTAGTAAATTATTAAATTATAACTAAATTTGATTTTCTAAACATTTTGCTATATATTCATTATTTTGCAAAAATTGTTTTTAAAAATTCTCTTAATTTATAAATTTATAACATTAAATATTAATTTACAAAAATTTTCAAACCAATCAATAATTGAATTAAACTTTTTAATTATCTTTATTAAATAAAATGATTAAATTTTCAGTAACACTTAACATTAATTTTGATTTTAGATTCTTCAATGAATAATTATATCATACTATCTTCACTTCTACAGCATAGGATAATATCAAATGAAATCGTTTTTGAATAAATATTTTACACAAAGAAGTTTTTAGAAAAAAATGATCTTTGTAAGGTATATATATATATATATATATTAATTTTAGTAAACTTCTATTCTATTATAAAATATTTTTAAAGTTATTTAAATATATGTAATCTCCAGTATTCTCTATAAACTGTGCTTTAGTTTATGTACTCATATATTTTAATTGCACATACAAGAAATTTTTTCCCCATAAAATAAAATTTCTTTTGAATAGTATAACTTAAATTAAATGTCTCTTGATACCACACAATTTAAGTAATCGAAATATTATATATATTCATTTATATTTAATTTATTATGTATTCTATTATATACTATTATTTTATAGTTTATTTTTAAAAAAAATGGAGTGACTTCACTCGATTATTTCGCCAATTTGAATTGGATTAATTAACATATATTATATTTAAATTAAATTTAATTAATTATAAATTATAAATTAAAATTAATAAATAATATTTATTAAACCAGCGACTGTTTGGCTCATTGTTGATGGCACCACGTCACTTGCTGACGCATGATTTGCTAACAGCGAGTTAAAAAATTAATTCTGGTACTTTCAGCGATTCAATCAAGCTGAAATTCTATATATGAGCCACTCAGAAGCCAAAGCGATTAACTCCACAAATAAACAAACTGAGAAAATTAAGCCCAAAGTTAACAACTTATAGGAAATTCAGAGTTATTGATTACATGAAAAATTTATATTGCATTGCAATATTAAGTTTATCAAGTTCATTATTCACTTAATTTGTTGCAGATTATACTACATTATACTACACTACATTACTAGCAAAATTTTAAAAATTGGAGTTAATCAGTTTGACTTCTGACTTAAGTGGCACATATAGCAGTTTTATACAATTTTTAATCATGTGAATAACTATCAAACATATATCTTTATTTTTACCGTCAGTTTAGAGGAAAAAAACGGCAAACGTGCTAGATAAAAATAAAAACAAAGCCTTTCAATGTTTTCAATCTTGATATTTCATGATTAAAAAACATACTTACCCTAATATAAATAAAAATAAAATAAATGGTTCAATTCTCTAATTGTTTTTAACATCTAATATTTGATCATTTATTTAATATTATTAATTTTAAAACAAAATTTTTAATTAATTATTTTTTCAATAGAATATTTAAATTTTTGAATTAAACAAGATATATTAACTTTCTAAGTAAACATTTGTTCACAAGATCAATTATTTAATTTAATATAAATAAAAATAACACTTCAATAACAATCCAAAGGTTGACTAAAAACTTCTTAGATCGTAGTGACCAATAAAACTAAAAAATTTCCTTTGTTTATTGGAAAGAAATATTCTTTCTTAAGAGATTATGCAACGGTTCTAGCAATTCTACACTATTGGGAATGTACGACGTGTGTCTAAAAAGTTCGGTGAATGGCATGATAAAAACATTAAAAAGAGAATGTTAATTGTAAATACCGGTATTAGCAAAGACACAGTAACTAGTGTTTTCTGGTGTCCTGCTTGTGATCCACATCAAGACTTCTCCAACATTTTTCAAGCGTTAACCTTGTCAAAAATGGGTTGTGGCTAGTGGAGAGTATTGAAGGTTAATAAAGGTATTTAAAATCAACATTCTCTTTTTAATGTTTTTATCATACCATTCACTGAACTTTTTAGACACACCTCGTATTTATAGTAGAAATTAATCTTCCCTTAGAATTGTCTTACGTTCTTTTTGTTATGGGGTATCGTAAAGTCTTTAATTGATTTTAAATTATTATAATAAACAAAAATCATTGCATAACCGCATTCGTTTCTTATCTTTTTTAAATGCTTTAACTATAAAAATAATTATTTTTTCCAATGAGGTTAATAGTCAAATATAAATTATAGTAATTATTTCTATATAACAAATATAAATATATATATAAGTCAAATGAACATGAAATGAAATAAATATTTAGACCGAATTAATAAAATATCCCAGGTCACAGGTGTTCCAAAAGGTGAACTAGACTCTTCTATTAAACCATTTTTTAATAATTGTGTTATTTGTCATTCTATCTCTTACTGATCTGAAATTCAGCATCGATATGGTTTTTTTGAAATATATTTATTTTTCAACAATTTTATATGCGTTTCATGATATTTTACTTTGCCTACGACATATTTATTTTTGGCAAAACTTTCTAAATTTGGGGATTTGAAGATAACTAGCCAATGGAATGTTATCTTAGATTGAAATGACCGTGGTGTGGAAGAAGAAAATGTAAAAGGGTATGCCTAATGGAAGAAGCCAAAAATCGGATCTTGTCAACTCAACAGGAGATGCTTTTGGTCAGGGCTTCGAACCGTTATTTTTTTCGTTTCGGTTTTCGTTCCGGTTCAATAAAAAAAAAATATCAGTTCGGTTCCGGTTTTCGTTCCGGCAAAAATAATGGTTTTTTCGGTTTTCGGTTTTCGGTTCAGTTCGGATTAATTAATTTTAAAGGCCTTTTATTTGTATTAGAAATTTAGGTCGGGGTATGCCGAGTCTGCCATAAATATATAAAAATATTTCTTGCTACCACCCTAAATCATACTACATGAATTGATACAATATAATATAAATAATAATAATTAATTAAAGGTATAATAATTAGAAGTATATAATATAAGATGTTAATATAATTTATTAAACGAAACAAATAAGTATGAATATTTTTTTACATCCTTCTACTTTCAAACACTCAACAAACGAAACAAATTCGTATATTTAATGTTAAAGTATACAGGATTCTTGGATATATTTACTTACAATTATAACTATAATTATAAAAGATGAAAATTACCTCTAATTTTTGAAACAAAGTTTTTAGCGACACCATGCAGTGCGAGGCATAACTAATTGAAAAAAAATTCGGGCTTGTGTGTTGCCAAAACACCTCTTCTGGCAACTCTGGATTGAACACGTACTGAACTGAAATAAACCGATATTATTTTTTTCGGTTCAGCTCCGGTTTTCGTTCCGACAAAAATACCGGTTTTTTTCGGTTTTCGGTTCAGTTCCGGTTCGAAGCCCTGCTTTTGGTACCTTTAAGTCAGAATTATCCCAATTTAAGTCGCAAATTGGATGATAAAATGCAAGTCTGTTAGAAATTCTACTAATAAGAAATAAGAGGCAACCCGAATTGGAGAGACGTGTCGTCTACGCAGATATTAAGGATTTCTTCTACGTTATCCTTTATTTTTTTGATGTTGATGCCGTCTTTAGTGATGCTTGTTTCTGCGTGCATTGTAAGTCGTTCCCAATAAGGATTTTTTCTTTCATTACATTTGAGGGTACTACATTAATTTTAGTAATAAAATTATCTTCATCAATTGTTATAGGTGCCTGAAAGTAACCCAATGTATTGACGTTGGCTTTACCTAATCCTGAGAGAGTTGTGGGAATCTTTCTTAATCTTTGGTTCCATATTTTCTTATATTCTCTTTCTAACATCAGCGTGATGTTGCTTCCTGTGTCGATTAGTGCTTCCACTCTCGCTGTCAAGAAATAATTTAGCTAAACCTGTGATGGACTTTTTGGCTATTATGAGTGTTTGGAGATTGCTGAGTCTGTATAGTCTTGAACCTTCATCGATGTCTCTGTCCCATTTCTGCACGGAATATTTTCTAGTTCCATCAAATTTCTTAAAAGAATCTTAAACATCTCGTATATTGACGTGTGGGTGGTCTGTCACATGACCTATCATGGATCCAGTAAAGGAGCCGTTGTCATCCTGTTGAAGACTGGCTTCATCGCTCTTCGTTGTTTGCGTCTTCTTCTTCTTCTTTGGGTATATTCTGTTCTTCTTCATCGTAATCTAAATTACAGACCAGGTATAATATTTCTTTTCTCTCATTTTCTTCTGTACTTTCTGGTATACCTAAAATCTTACACAAATGATATTAGATTAATATTTAATAATTATAATAATTTAGCAACAGTACCACAAAGCTTGCAAACAACCAACTGACTCCCTGATGCAGTGCTCCGCTAGGGGAACCTTTTGTGGGCTATTCAAAAGTTACACAAGTATACAACATCTCTTTTTACATAAGATAATCTTTTTGCCATACTGGCTTAGTTACTCGACGCTGCGGTCTTTTATATTCCCGCGATCCTGCGCTACTAGAGCTTTCCTGATCCTCGACTTCCAGCTCTACACTTGACTTAACGGCTTCCTCATTTTTTGAAGGACGCAAATGATGTCTATTACGACGCAGTTGTCTGCCAGTGTTGCAATCTTTTATAATATAAGATCGTGGAGCAACATCCGACTCAACCACTAAAGCTGGTTTCCAAACATTATCTTTTTGATAAACTACACTTGCGTGCAGCTAAATCGACTCAACCCAAAAGCGCGCAAACAAAGTCTTATTTTTTTGAAATGGCTAAGCCAATATTTATAAAATGTATATATTTTTAAAGCTTATTTATTTAGCTTTACGTTGATATCAACATCAAGCAAATTAGTTGATTACTTTTTAAATTTCTTGATCTGAATGACAATGAAAGTGAAAAACGATGTTAAGGAAAGGAAAAGTAGGAATGTTAAAAATTTAAATAAAACAATAATTTTAATCATAATAAAGAAAATTTATTTTCTTAATAATTGGTGTTCCCCCCTCTAGCTTTAATGACAGCCCTCATGCGATCCCGCATCGACCTTATAAGATTTTTTATAAAATCTTGGGGATGTTCTCCCATTCTTCTAACAAAGCTCTTTGGAGCTCAACAATGGTCGAAGGTGCGGGATTTCCTGATCGTACCCTTTGTTTGAGGTGGTCCCACATATGCTCTATTGGATTCATGACCGGGCTGACCGCTGGCCACTCCATGGTCTCGATAACAACTTCAGTCAAGTATTGCCTAGTGGCCACCGCAGTGTGGCTCCTGGCATTATCATGCATCAATAAAAAAATTTCGCCAATGAATCCGGCGTAGGGAACAACATGATGCACGAGAATGTCCGCAATATATCGGTCAGCTGTTAGACCCCTTCCACGGCCTCCGCCAGGCACAAAAACAATGTCTGTTTTTCCGTCCAAGGAAATGCCACCCCAAATCATGCAAGAACCACCACCATAAAAGACTGTTTCAGAGAAACAGCATTGAGAAAATCGCTCACCCGGACGCCTGTACACTCGACTTCTCCTATCACTACCATAAAGGCACACTCTACACTCATCAGTGAATAGAACTGCCCTCCATTGGTCGATACTCCAATTGAGATGCTCTCGAGCAAATTGAAGTCGAGCTACACGGTGGGTTGTGGTTAATTTCGGGCCAGTGGCAGGTCTTTTGCAAGTGAGGTTGGCTTCCTTCAAGCGTCTTCTCACTGTCTACTGACTGACAGCCACACCTCGAACTTCTCTCAGCTGCTGCTGAAGACTTACGACAGTGAGGTGGCGATTTCGGAGAGACGTCGTAACGATAAAACGGTCATCTCTCGCAGACGTTGACCGACGGCAGCGGGTATTTGGTCTCCGAGTAAAGCCACCAGTTTGCTGAAACCTCCTGTAGATCCTTGAGACAGCACTGACTTAAGTTCAACAGTCGAGCGACTTCTCTTTGGCAATGACCCTGTTTTATCAAAACAACAACTTGAGAGGCAACCTCTGGATTTGTATCCATGATTTTCTGATAAAAATGGTTGTCAATTTGTGTAAATTTAATCCAAAAAACATATGAAATGCGATTAATAAGAATAATTGGTTTTATGGAATTTTATAAGGCAATTGAAAATAAGCATTAGAGGCAGCTAGGAACAACATTTTTTCCAGTTCAGTCATTCAGATCAAATAATTTAAAAAGTAATCAACCAATTTACTTGATATTGATATCAATGTAAAGCTAAATAAACAAGCTTGAAAATATATATATATTTTATAAATATCGGCTTAGCCATTTCAAAAAAATAAGACTTTGTATTCGCGCTTTTGGGTTGAGTCGATTTAGCTGCACGCAAGTGTATATTTTGATTTTGACTTAACCACTGCGAACTTGCCGTTTTTCTATCATAATAATTTTTTATTAAAGTTTGTTTTTTGTTTAAACCCTCTAATACTTCTTCTTTATTAATTACTTGTGGTGTTAATTTATTTACATCAATCGGTAACTTTGACTTTAATTTTCTCCCCATTAATAATTCCGATGGTGTTTTATTTAATTTACTTATTTTCGTGTTTCTATAGTTTAACAAAGCTACATCTAGATCTGATCCCTTTTTTAATATACTTTTTGCTATTTTAACTCCACTTTCTGCAAATCCATTACTTTGAGGGTAGTGTGGGCTATTAGTATTAATTTTGAATCCAAACTCATCCGAGAACTTTACGGTATCGGGTGATTTATCATAGGTTCTGATTTATTTGTCGGTTGATATTTTTCACACTGTTTACATTTACTGACATATTCATTATCATTTAAATTCATACGAGGCCAGTAAAATGATTCGCTTGCTCTGAGCAGTGTTTTATTTATTCCCACGTGCCCTCTTCATGAGCTAAAGCTAACATTTGTTCTCGAAGTCGTTGAGGTACAATTAATCTATTATTATATAATAAAATACCTTCAACTAAGCTGATATTATTTCTTAATGTGTAATACTTTTTTACTTCATCTGGGATTTGATTGGCTTTGGGAGGCCATCCACTTAAACAATATTTTTTGACACATTTCATCACTGACTCATTGTCAATTTCTTGTTGAAATTCTGATTTCTTTTTATCGGAAGTATTGTTTGTAGGTTTGATTATCGGGGTGGATTTTTTTATTGCGTTGCGGATATGTGTATCAATTTCCTCTATATTTTCATCTATTTCCTTATTATTTAAATTTTGAGTAGGAGAGATATTCAGTTTACAATTTCTGTTTAGGTGATTGGTGAATTCGTTTCAGTTTGTTTTACAATAATTGAAAGAGCTCACATCATTGTTATTATGCAGCTCAATTATGAAATTTGAATTGTCGATTTCTATCTCTCCTATGATGCCTAAATGATCAGAGTTGTTGGGAATTCACGGTAGACGATCTGATCCTCGCAAATTCGAAACTTTAATTCTCGCATCCACGAGGACATGATCGATGTATGAGTCGCTTCTTGGAAACGAGGGAAATTCCGAAATAATTTAATTTTGTATTTAATTTCATTCTCATCAATCCATTTGAAAAGCTTTTTTGTACGTACATTAGTTGTACATACACAATTTGCATTTAGGTCCCCAGCCAGATAGTACAGATTGTTAGGGTTGTCGAGTTCTAAATGTTCAAAAATATTGTCTAAATCACCTATAAAAGTGCTATTAGATCTATTGGTGCTATAAACAGAAATTATGAATATGTTTTTAATTTAATTTTTATGATGGTGGATTCCATTTCTTTATTATTAATAATTCCGCCAATTCTTATTTCAGAGAATTTTAATCCTTTTTTGATCAAAATGGCAGTACCACCCCCCTTTTTATCTCTATTCCTATCGGATGCGATTGCGCACACATTGAGGGAAAGAATTTTTAATTTGTAATTAATTTTTTTACTCACAGTTGTTTGATTGAAAGTCGCGACGTCAGCAGTTCATGCAATTCCCGAATGAATCGTTCATCTTTATCATTGATCTTTCTAGTACGTCTAGTCTTAATTCAATGGAGTGATCACTTTGTTGTTGTGGATTGGGTTGAGACACTGGGACACTAATTTTATTTGTTTGCACTGGATTGTCATTAGCATTTCCATTGCTTCTACTTGTAGCGTTGGCATAGCTGATCCCAGAAGTGACTAGCTTGTTTATTGAGATTAGTTTTTTTTCTTTCGCTTTTTCTTGATCCTCTTTTTGTTTTTTTGCTCTATTTCTTCTTTCTTGTTTAATAGGGCATTCATAGTAAGATGAGGGGTGGCCTTCTTTTTTGCAATTTGCACAGTAAAGATTGGATTTATTAATTTTTTCTATTATTTTACACTGACCAGGGAGGTGTTTTTCGGGGCATTTGATACACCTGAACTCCATTTCGCAGTTAATGGCTACGTGGCCCATCCTCTGACAATTATAGTATTGCTTCGTTTTTTTTTAAAGGCACCGGTGTGACAGTGGCCTTGGGCTCCGTTAGAGGGGCGTTGCACTGGCTAAGGGTCTCCACTCTGAGAGAGATGTTGACTGTTCAAAAGCTAGGTCGAGACTGATGATTGGGCAAAATATGACTTATACCAGGTACCCTTTCAATACGATTTTTTTTTAACAATTCATGTGTTAGAAATGGGTATATTATATAAAGGATAATATAGTTTCTTGGGGTGGGACTTCGGAATAATATCAGGATATACCACGGAGTAAGAAAAGACAGTATGTTTATATAAAAGAGATAATATAATTATAAGCAAAGTGCGACAACGCGCAGACAGTAATACAATTATTAGACAAAGGGATGAGCGAATGATAATGAGATTGAATATCCCTTCTCGGAACACGGAATGCGAAGGAGATATTACAAGAAGGGAGACGGAATAAAGACGTGAAATGATATGGAAATATGAATGAACAGATAGATCGGTTTATCAAATCAACGGGTTGGTCGGTGTAACGGATAACGTAAGAAAAGGTAGGCAAGGTCGGTAGAGAGAGAGAGATCGGATTATCAGAGTAGCGGGGTCAACATATAGAGAAATGATAATCAGGATAGCAGGGTCGGTTAATCGAGAATAGATAGACAGGATAGCTGGGTCGGATAATCGAGAATGGAGTTATCGAGATGGCGGAGGTCAAAGCGGGATTATTGAAATACAGTTTTGATAGAATTAACTGACATCTATCCTTAGATATGGCACTTTTAATTTCCTCATTACCTAAGGATTTTCTGCTTGACCAATACATATGATATACTGGTAAACGATTGTAACTCATTGCAAGATAACAACCAAGCACAATCATTATTTCTGCACTCTATGTCTTGTTAAAATTTCTTTTAGAAATTTTTTCTATAATTTCTAAACATTGATTAGTGCATTGTGCAATCCATACAAATAAGCTTTTAGGAAATAATTTCAACACAGCATCGATTTCAGAAGACGTGTTTGTTATATTACACAGTACAATTGTTTGTTTTTCTTGTGGAATATTATGTTTCGGTTTAAAATTTTCAGTTTTTCTAGTCCAGTCAAACGCAATAAACGGAATTTCGTTTTCCTTTTAATCTTCGCCGTTGAATTCTTCATATTCAGAATTAAACGCATCATCCAAAATTTGTGTCAATCATGTATCTTCATCATCACTTGAAGAATCATCATCTCTATCGTTATCCCCAATATCTTGTAGCTCTTTGTCTGACAAAGATTTATCCATGCTAAAAAGAAAATTTTGAATATATAGGTTATTCAATATTGATGGGACATAATACCCCATATATGTCCCATTTCTATTTTTGAGAATAAAAAAGTGACAAAAACTATTGCTGGAAACTAAATAAGTAAAATAAAATTATAAATAGCTTTCTTTTTTTTGAATATAAATGTTATTCAATACTAATGGGATATACTATCTCAACAATTAACAATATTTGGATATATAAGTTATATTTTTATTTTTGGGAATAAAAAAGTGACAAAAACTATTGCTGCACACTAAATAAGTAAAATAAAATTATAAATAGCTTACTTGGTAATTCCGAACACAGAACATATAAACACACAGATAGTAATAAGAGTAACGCGTGTGTATTGTTTGCTAGTAATATCTAGAATGACAAAATATTATAAAAAAGAAAAAAAAACAGCAAATAAACGGGTTATTTATGAGCCTGTAACCTTTGAACTATGACAGCAATAAAATATCCAGATGCATTTGTAAGTATTTAAATTATTTTAATATATATTAGAAATGCTCTGGGACAATATGTCCCTACAGTATTGAAACATAGTCCTTCGGTTCACTTGTGCACCACCACAAGGTGGAGATATGGATTAATTGCGTATTTACCAACCAACCAATCATGTTGATCCACGCCTCCCATATATGAATTATAATTTTTCAAAACTCGAGGTTGAGGAATGGGTCGTTTTTCCCTACCCTTTCTATCCCACCTATTAGTCTGAAACAAAGGTTCTATTTTGTCAAAATTAGTGGCTACAGTAATGCATTTATTGTCATTCCATTTTACAAAAAGTATTTCGGCATTTTTATCAAACCGAAAATCAAGTTTCGCGTGCTTCTTTACCAAGAGTTTTAGAATCTTTCAAAGGACATTTAGCTAATTTATTTTCTCGTAAAGTGCCAGTTGCACGGTATCCCAATTTCTGTAAATATATCAACAGGTCTCTACTGGTAAATAGGTTATCAAAATATATACAATGATTTGCAGGATCCGAAATGCAATCCAACATATCAAGAACTACTCTTGATCCTAAAGTTAAATCTTCACGGTCATTGTTAGCAATTGTTTTGCCAGTGTACAAATCAAAATTGTAACAATACCCATTACTTCCGCAAAGAGCCCAAAATTTATACCCTAATCTAATAGGTTTTCCACGATTAAATTGCTTTAACCCGTGATGTCCGTAATACTTGACAATCATTTCATCAACGGATGAAACTTTAACAAAAATGCCGTACTTTTTAAATTCAACATTTATCATTTGAAACAGTGGCCTAATTTTAAAACCTCTATCTTCTCGGTCTACATTCATATTATTAGTAAAAAGTATGAATTTAAACATAAAAATTATGTTGTCCACTCAGAAAAATAACTTATAAACTGATCTCAACAAATAAGTAAAGGTAAAACATAAAAGCGTAACCTGTTATGGATTTTCGATCTATTATTGAGTTACCCCAATCAGAATCAACATATCCACATAATGGAGTACTCGACCCGTCAAATTTTAAACCAATATTTTTGGATCCTTTTAAGTACCTTAAAACTCTTTTTGCCGCTATGAAATGTTCCTTATCGTTGTTAAATTGACTTAAAAAGTTCACCGCATACGTTATATCTGGTCTTGTGCTAATTGATATATAATTCAATGAACCTATTAATGATTGATAAGGATATTTATTTAAGTTTTCTTTATTTTCGGATTTATGCAATTTCAAATTTTTCTCAATCGGAGTTGAAATTGTTTTGCAATCTTCCATGTTAAACCTTTTTAACAATTCATCAATATATTTGGTTTGATTCATATTTAAAGCCGCGTCCACACTATGTCGATCGACACCGATCGATAAAATCGCTCGATACCTTCGACTGTGTCAACTCGTCTAAATTGCCTCAGTACATGTGGACGAGTCGACCGACAACCATCATAAATTTTTATATATATGAGTGATGATGAAGATGCTGGAGCAGCGGCTTCTGCTGCAATTCTTATTGCCATCTTGGGAAGCCAAAAAGATCCTAATCGTCGCCCGCGGAGATTTTGGGTACGGCCTAGCCTCGTTCGAGGCAGAAAAAGGTATAGTACGGAGGAATTTATGCGAGATTTATTGCTGGATGAGGTTGACGAATTAAATCTAGAATATAGATGTGACGCGGGCTTTAAAAACTTTTTTAGAATGAAAAGTTCCGATTTTGAAAATCTTTTGAAAATGATTGCGCCTAACATAATTAAAAAAGACACACCATTCAGAAAAGCAATTCCAGTGAACCATCGCCTTGCAGTAACACTGTGCTTTTTGGCAACTGGCGATTCATACACTTCATTAAGCTACTTGTTGAAGATATCAAAACAAGCAATCTCCATCATTGTCCCAGAAGTTTGTGATGCCCTGGTAGAAACACTTAAGGATTATGCCAAGGTAAGAAAGTTAACTACACATTCTAGTAAATGCAATACTTTATTTTCATATTTTGTTTATTCAATTTAAATTACAGCTTACAAAATTGGAAAAATTATGTAACATTTGAAAATATAAATGTGTAAATTATTAATTGCATGTAAAATTAAATACGTTTAATAAAATTCTCGGATCTCGTTTTCGTTAAGTTCAGGTTGTCCTCCCAAGTTATTCGAAATATTGTCAGACCGAACAGATCATGGGGACTGAGAGGCAGAAAAGGATGAAGATGAATATTGTGAATTTAACGTAGGAGATTGTGTTAATGGGTAGGGCGGTAACTGAGGTTGATAATTTTGATTTGTAGATGGGAAGATATTGGGATATGTTTGTTGATGTGTGTTGGCATTGTACGAGTAACCTGCCATGCCCATCTCTGCCTCGAATAATGTTTTATTAATTATTTGTTGGGCTTCAAACCTTGCTTGAGGTGAAGTAATTTTCCTCAGTTTAATGGCTACCTGTTCTCTAAATGAATCGTACTCATCTTTTTCTTTCTTCTTTGACTGAACAGATCTCAATAAGTTAACCGCTTCATTCATGATCGGTGCACTGCCAGCAGAAGTTGATCTTACTTTGCGCTTATTAATTGGTGTTTTTGGGGAGGTAAATGCGTCTTCAGGCGGTGGTGTACTTGCACTTTCATTGTTGTCTTTCGAATTTGATGTCTGTGACTGTTCGACGCTTTCTTCATTATCATTTTTTTTCTGTTGGGGGGGGGGGGGTTGAGGACTGGGAACTTTTGAGTGGTAGGACTCAACGGGGACTCGACGATGCGATGTCCGTGGCGTCGGCGCGGCGCTTTGTTTCAAAGTTCCAATTCCAATGCAGTGATAGTGATATGCTTAAATTTTTGATGGGCCGGGACACCGGGACATTGGGCCAGAAACCGGGACGTATGGCAACCCTACCCTAGCATCAACTAGCATGTGTTTCAAAAGCAAACGTGCTTCACAAGCCTCATTAAACTCGGTTTCACATGCCTTTGCATGTAAATTATTATCCAAAATAAAATTAATTAATTTATCTAACTTTTGAACTGTTTCTGATATGGGCGGTTTTGGAATAATATTTTTTATGATATTATTCTGTAGAGCCCTTTTATAGTGAACTGTAGTAATGTTTATTTGTGGTTTTTGAAATGCACCTTTTAAAAATTAGTCAAGCAGCAAGGTATTAGAATAAAATTTTAATATTAATTTTAACAATATTTATTAATAATAATTTAATATAATAGAGATTTATGAAATATAGCAGATAACAGTAGTTTTATAATAAGATATAATTAACCCTACACTGCTCGATTTTTTTAAATATTTGTAAAAAAAATACTTTTGGATGCAGATTTTTCTGTAATTTAACGTAAAATAAATAAAAAAAAAATTACCCAAAAATAATAATTTTATTCAAAAAAATATAGCTGTATCAAATTTGATACAAAATGTACATATGTCATAAAATTTAAGACGTGTGAAATTTCACAAAGCAATTATTATTTTTGTTTATGCAAAAATGTAAACCACATTTTGAACATTTTATATGTGAAAACGATTTGCACGTTGGCAATTTACATCTTTGGCGGCTTTCGTCATATATGGGCCAATGGGATTGGCCGTCGAGACGAACATCTTTAGGTGGGGCTGTGGATGTCGTTGCAGACCTTTTCTTTTTTTCTACTAACCCCTTTTCGACGTCCGAAGGTCTCCCTCTTTTCTTAATACCACCAACTTGATAATGACATAGGCAATAGGCAATTTCAGCCCTAAAATCTGCAAGGTTTATTGTTTTTTCTGATCTTTGGATAGCTATTTTTTTATAAATGATCCACGAGTTGACAATTGTTATATCAAGAAGGTGATAAAATAATCTCATGTACCATTTTTTGGTCCTCATTTTTATTTTATACCTTCCGATTAACCCATCCAATAAATCAACCCCTCCCATGTGTTTGTTATAGTTCATTACTATATCAGGACAGTCAATTTTTTTGTTTTTTGTCAAATCTTTTTATTTTGTTAAGGGGCATTTTACCCGAAAAAGTAGATAACAGATTGACAATTCTATTATCTTTCCACGAGACACATGAAATTTCAACGCCCTCTGCATCAGCAACAAATTCAACTGATGCCCCTCTTGGCTTTGACTTCATATCTGCCTCAGATAATACTTTGCAGTTAGGAATTCTTGTTTTTCTAATTGTACCCAACGAGTGAATTCCTCTTTTTCTTAAATATACTAGCAAGGGTATTGTGGTATAAAAATTATCAAAATATACCTTGAATTGTCTCCCATTAGGTATTATACGGAATAATCTTACCACAATATTTGCACACGAACCCAAGTCAGGTTCATCATGCTTTAGTTTCTGTTCTATGCCTGCACCGCAATAAATTTCGAAAGAATATGCAAATCCATCAGATCCACATAGAAGAAATAATTTGTAACCCCATTTGTGTGGTTTTGCTGGGAGATACTGCTTCAAGTAGTTTCGTGCTTTCGTTGCACACATTTGCTCATCTATTGCAAGGTATTCCTGTAGAGGAATACCTTGAAATTTCAAATTTAAGTGCTCTATAATAGGTCGTAGTTTGTAAAGGCGATCATGTTGCGGGTGATCCCTGCCGAACATTTTTTCATTATTATTAAAATGAAGGGAAGCACGAATTTTTTCAAAATCTTTGTAGCTCATTACTTCTTTGATATGGAGATAGCCTAAAGTGTTGGACCAATAACTTCTGACATTAGGCATATGGACAATGGACATATATAAATACATATGCCCAAAAACTTTCTTAAGTCGTCTGAGAGTTTAAATGTATTATTCGGATCTTGTTGCCTTAAATATAAATTTGACTCCTCAATGATTTTGGTGAGAATGTCGTCACCAAAAAAATAAGTAAAGAATTGGAATGGGGTTGTGATGTTTTCAAAGGTATTGCTACAAGAACCATCTGAAATAAAATGCTTCCTCTCTTCTTCTAAAATTAAATTTTTCTGTCTCCAGATTATTTTTGAATATCTTTGCTTGAGCTCACTGTTAAAGCCTGAACGACTTTAACGAGATGAAGGGTATTCTATTGAGTACCCAACTGACTTCATACGGAGCTGATGAAATGGCTTGCGTATGAAGGATCCTGAAGTTACAGATTTGTTCCTTAATCCCTTCACTTGTGCAAAACCACGGGAACTGTTAGGGTCCTTGTATTGAAAAAGAGATGGGTATTTTTCAGAATAAAGTAAAGAAAATGGTTTCATAAAACGTTATAATTGGGTTAGCTCTTTAAAACAAATAATAGATTACAATAATTAACAAATAGGAATTATATATTAAGACAATATGAAAATATTAAATCTTAAATTTAAAGATTTTAAATTTTTTATGGTTTAATAAACCTTTTATAACAAAATAAAATTGATGCAAAGAGCAAGAGATATAATTAAGCAATTAATGGCTTAAATTTTACAAATGTAATTAATTTTACTTAAAAAGAATTATTATCAATAATACAATATATTGATACAACGAAATAATCTTTTAATTTGATTATACGTTAAATATACAATTAAATAATTTTATAGTTAAATATAAAGAAAAGGTAGAATTAATCGAAAGGACAAAGTCCTTAATTCTATTTTTTCCTTAAGAGATTAGACTGCACGATTGGAATTGTTATATTAAAGAAATTAATAAAATATTTCTACAGAAATAGATTATCTTACTCGAGTTAACAAAATATTATATTGGCTTAAACCAAATATAAATAAAATTAAATTCGAAAATCAGCTGTTTTAGAAACTGATAATTCGATCACTTCTATCAATATAATAAATATTAATAGAAGAGAGAAATTCTCGAGAACAATGTAATATATTAATTGAACTGAATAACCTTAAAATAGATTATTCTTTATACAAAACTCAATCGTAAAATTTTATATTTATAAAACAAAATTGATAATGTAACAAAATTATCAATATTGTTTTTCCACAAGAATTAAATAATATAATTAGATTTATTCTATATTAAATAAACTAATAAAAAGTGTTCTCACCGAACGAGTATATATATTAAGATATAACAAAATATATAAGTATAATTCGATAATTTTATATCGACAATTATAAAGTTTTAGATTTAACTAAAGAGATAAGATTAAATGTTGGTTCGCAGACTCAACATTTAAATTACAATAAAATAATTTGAATAAAATATTCTAATTAAAGGGAATTCGAAAAGATGTCCGTTTTTAGAATATTTTATAATAAATAATAATCAACTTTAAGAAAAATAATTTAAGAAAGATCTCATTTGAGAAATGTAATCAATATAATATTGATAGAGATATATGATTAAATTAATATTTAATTTTTTAATCTAAATATATGAAAAAGGAAAAAAGAGAAAATGGTGTTATACCTTAATAATGCAACGTGAGAGAAATGTTAAGTTTTGGATTTTCCTTTTTTTTACATAAATTAATTACAATACAGGGATTTATCAAAAGAAATCCAATACTTTTTGCTATCTCGGTCCGACCAGTCAAGACAGATAACGAAAAGAGAAATTATGTTTAATATATTTAAGAGAAATGCTTTAAATAAAGCGAGATTACAAAGATATTTAGCGATTCAAGAAACACGTCTGTGCTTGACGGAGTCGTGGCGAGAGAGAAGGAAATAGGATGTTTGCCGCTTGAACAGGCCATTCTAAGAGGAGAAAAAGAGAGAGAGAATTCTATTCGCATACATTTGTTATAGCGAATGAAGCGCTTGTGGCAAAAAATAAAACCCTTATAGGAAATCTTTTCCACTTGAACTCTTTAAAAATAAAAAATACAAAGGTCTGAAAACAGGCCTTAACACACCGGCCCACCAAAAGCGGCATTGTTCCTTTTTTTAAACAAAACTTAGATAGAGTGGGTTGATGAGTCTCTTAAATCTTTGCTAGTATCTCAAAATGACATGCTTTCGCAACAAAGAAGACAGAAATAGCTGCTTTAAACAAAAAATTAGATAACCCTTTGTTTTCAAAACAATTTATATTATTAGAAAAAAGGGTAAATGAGAAAGAAAAAAAGGAAAAAGATTTTTTTTTCTTTTAACCTTCAACAGGCAACAGAGTAATTTTGGATACAGGTCTTTTTAGAACACCTGTAGAAGTTTTTATAGAAACTATGCGGGTGACAGAATCCGCACCAGGATGAACTTCAATAATTCTACCCATCGGCCAATGTAATGGAGGTACATTTTTCTCATTAATGATTACAAGAGCTCCCACTTGAATTGGAGGGGATCTTTGATTATCTTTAAATCTCTGCTGTAGAGAAGTGAGGTAAGAGTTTGACCAAACCTTCCAAAACTGAGAAATCATTAAAATTTGGTTCTTATAATAAGAACTGAAACGAATTATATTATTTTCAATAGGATTAGATGGAAGTTGATAGGTGGGTCTACCTATCAAGAAATGACTAGGGGAGATGTATTCTAAAGAATCTACGTCACTCGTCATAGGAGTGAGAGGGCGAGAATTGAGAATAGCTTCTATCTTGGCTAAAAGGGTTTGCATCCCTTCATAGGACAAGATTTGAGCGCCTATGGTTCTTTTCATACAAGTTTTTGCTTGTTTAATATTAGATTCCCATAACCCGCCAAAGTTAGGGGTATAGACTGGAATATAAGTCCAGTCTACAGAAGAAGACTCGAGAAAACGAATTACCATATTACTCTTGGAATTTTTAATCAATGTATCGAGATCTCTCCTGATAGCCTTATTTGTGGCAATAAAGGTTGTGCCATTATCGGAATAAATCTTCCTAGGCAAACCTCTCCTGGAAATAAATCGCTGTAGAGCATTTAAAAATGTCTCTGTAGTTAAATCGGAACAGAGCTCAAAGTGACTTGCCTTGGTGGCTAAGCAAATAAAAATAGCGGCGTAGGCTTTTGTAGGCTTTGAGCCGCGAGAGACTTTCATGTGGATACGAAAAGGTCCGAAGAAATCTAGACCAGTGACGGCAAAGGGGGGAGAAGGGGTAATTCTATCTTGAGGTAAATCCCCCATAAAAGGAGTTATATTTCTCTTTATTAACGAAGAGCAGACGATACAATTCCTATAAACAGAACGAATTAACCTTCGACCCCTCAAAATCCAAAATTTATTCAAAAGGAGAGTTGAAAGAGCACTAGGCCCACAATGTAGATTTTTATAGTGAAAATCTCGAACGATAATTTTTGTTAAATGGCATTTATTAGATAAAAGGATTGGATGTTTTTGATTATAATGTAAAAAGGAGTTCTTCAATCTACCTCCTACACGAATCAAACCCTGTTCATCCAGAAAGGGAGACAAAGACAATAAGGGGCTACTTTTAGTTAGAAAACCTTTAACACTTAATTCGGAATGTTCTTTCTCGAAGTGATAAACTTGAGATTTCCTAATTAAAATCTGAAGAGATACATCTAAATAATTCACATCGATAGTGTTTAAATTCTCTGAATAATTTTTATAATTATCAGGATATTGATTTTTCAAACGTAAAAAATCTAGAAATTTTCGAAAAATAGAAACATGTTTTATCAACGTGTGATAGGAAGAAAATCTAGACATGAAGTTTATTAAAAAATCGTTAGAAAAAACTTGAAGGGTGGAAAGAAAAGCGACTTTGGCTTTCAATTCCGTTGGAGGTAAAGGTAAGTTTTTAATAAATTTGTAAGGGGGTGGATCTACTTGGAAATGATGAATCTTTCCGAATTTCCAATCGTCCATATAGACAAGCTCATCAACTTGAATTCCCCTTGTACCTACGTCAGCGATGTTCTCCGCTGAAGAGATGTGATGCCACGAATGTGGAAAATCGAAATCTTGTATGAATTGTATTCTATTAGAAACGAATGTCTTGTATTCATAAGAAGGAGACTTGATCCAATTCAATACAATAGTGGAATCTGAGAAAAGAAAAATATGACTAACCGAAAAATTAAAAGTCGGTAGATAAAATTTTAAAGTTTTAATTAAAAGGCATGAAGCCGAAAGCTCCAATCGGGGGAGAGTTAAAACTTTAATGGGTGCTACCCTAAATCTTGAAAATAGGATATAAGAAGCAAGATAGTTATTGTTCTTATATGAAACTAAATGAGCGACGCAGCCAAAAGCTTTTTCGCTTGCATCTGCATAAGCAAATATTTTAAAAGAATCAGCCTCAGGATGCAAAATCTTGCGAGGCAGAGAAAAATTAGAGATGAGATTAATATTGTCTCGAAAAAACTGCCACTTTTGTTGAAAAGCAGAGGGGACGGCTGCATCCCAATCGAAACGAAGTTTACATAAATCCTGGAAAATGATTTTGAATGCAATTAGGCAAGGATTTAACCAACCTAAAGGATCGAAAACTCTAGCCAAATCGGAAAGAATGGATCTTTTCGTCATCTTTTTAGTGATCGCTGTATTATATTTATAGGAAAGCGTGTCACTGACAGGATCCCATTTTAAGCCTAAGATAGTAGTTTCATTTCCAAATGTTAAAACAGTTGATTCGGAATTAAATATATCACACTTTTCAAGAGATTTTACGAGAGAAAGCGAATTCGAAGACCACTTGTATAAATGAAAAAATGATTCACTGAAACATTTATTTAAAAGTTTAATTAATGTTATTAAGCTTTGTTTTTCATTTGATCCTAGAAGGAAATCGTCGAGATAAGAATGGTTTTCTATAACCTTAACTAAAGAATTAAATTCAGGTTTACTGGACGCGATCCATCTCAAGACTCTCATCGCGATGAACGCGCTAGAGGTCAAACCAAAAGGTAAACAAGTGAAACGAAAAATTTTTATTCTTTCATCTTTGGAATCGCGCCAAAAAATTCTTAAAAAATCTCTATCGTCAGGGTGGATAGAAACCTGAAGATACATCTTAACTATGTCAGTGGTAATTACATATTCAAATGTTCTAAACAAAGTCAAAATGACTCTAATGTCGCTCTGCAATTTGTCACCGACAGCCAATAGGTCATTTAGTGAAAACCCCGTAGAGGATTTAGACGAACCGTTAATGACGATTCTAATTTTCTTTGTATCTTTTTTATAAACGCCGTGATGCGGTAAATAAAATTGAGACTGATTAAATCTGTCATCATGTGATTCTAAACCACCGACACATTCTATATAATTTCCTTTCAACAATTCATGAAAGTAATTTTTGTAGGACGAATAAACTTCCGGATTCCTATTCAAAAAATTTTCCTGAGATTTAAAAAGCTTTAAGGACCTATCGTAGGAATTACCTAACAACTCAGGTGATTTTAAGAAAGGTAACTTCACCTGCACCCTACCTGTAGGGAGAATTTTAACATTATCTAAAAAATGTCTTTCCGCGAAAGAAGGTGGGAGAGAATTACATTTATTTATATTGTCGTAATTTTCCATCTCCCATAAATTGTGTAAACTTTTTAGAATTGAACTATTAGTGGGAGGCGTATCAACGCCTGAAGATACGAGGTGAAACATTTTTCTATTTTGTTGTTCACCAGCGTTTGAAGAGATTAAAGGTTTAGCCTTACCAAAAAGCACATAACCCAAGCTTGTGGCTTGGGCCACAAGGCTGGAGTTGGCATTCTTTTTAATTTTTCCCTTTAAAAGTTTAGCGTACAAAGGCGCTCCTATAATAACCTGTACAGACTGAGGATTGAGGTAATCTTTATCAGCCAATGGTAATCCTTTCGTGAATTGAAACTGATTCGGATCAAGAGGAAAAGAAGGGGTTTTGATGTTCATTTTTTCAACTATGGAAAAACTAGCGAGGATATTGAACCGCGGGTTGGTGGTGGAACCAAACCGAAATTCAATAAAATTCTTTGATTCAACCAAGGGAGTATCATTGTAACCCTGAACTTGAATTTTCGAATCGAAAGGAACGGCTTCGATGAGCTGAGCGGCTTGAGAACTAATCAAATTAATTTCAGACCCAGGGTCAATAAAGGCATAAAAGATTAAATTTTTCCCATGGGGAGATTTATAGGAAATTTGCGCTCGCGCTAATATTACCGGTCTCTCTCTCTTAGATGTAACGTAATTATTTCTAACTACTGCTCCTCCATCTTCGACCGAAGCAGACAATTCCTCCTCCTTCTCCCGCGCAGGCCGATCAGCTTTCTTAACTCCGTCTTTGGAGACATCAGTTGAAAATTTGTGTAAAAGAATGTTATGATTTCCGTTGCATCTGAAACATCTTTTGAATTTACATGCATTAAAATCATGAAATGAACTTAGACAAATTTTACATATTTTGCGACGATCGATAAAACTAAATTTATCTTTCAAAGAAAGATTAGAAAAGGATTTACATTGAAATAATACATGATTCTCATTGCAATAAAAACATTCGACTAAGTCGGATTTATTTTTATTTTTATTTTCTTTAAAATTGTTAAAATGATTATTTTTCACTGGAAATTTAAGAAGGTTATTAGTTTTAATAACATTTAATTTCTTTTTAGAAAAATTAGATAAATTTACTTTTCTGTTTTCTACAGAGAAATTCTTATTAGAAGAGTCGAGATAAGCTTCGCTCTCTTTTAAAATAAAACTAAGTAAGTGGTTTAGAGGAGGTATTTCCTCTTTTTCGAGAGTTAGGAGCCACTTCCTTTTTAATTGTGGACCTAATTTGTTCAAAATAATGCGAACGAGAAAAGTATTAGAATTTTCAACATCAACTTGAAAATTTTCGAGTTGAGAAATGATTTCTTTCAACTTATAAACTAAAGAAGTATAATCTAATTGTTTATCATTGTTTAATGAAACTTTTAATTCTAAAAATTGATCAATTAAATTAAAAATAATTCTACGAGAATTTTTGTACTTATCTTCTAGTAGATCAATGGCAATCTTGAAATTTTCATCCGTATTTTCAAGTTGAGAAATTAACGAGAGAGGGCTTCTATCCAGGTACATCTTTAGATACTGGAGTTTTTGAGAATTAGTCAGTTGAGTATTGTTGGTCACAACTGAATTAAATTGGTCCATAAATGCAATGAAATTTTCTTCTGCTCCATCAAATTTGTTTAAGGATAGAGTAGGAAGAGTAAATATTGCCGCCTGCTGTATTGAAGCGGGTGGGAACAATAAGGGTTTTTTCTCTTCGATCACGTTCTTTAAAAGCTTTAGTTTGGCTTTCTGCAATAGAGAAAGAAAGTCAGTTATAGTATTTTCAACTTCCAAACCTGTTGAATTGTTTAAAACATGATTGATTTCCAAAACTGCTTTGAGGAATTCCTTTGATTGTTTAACGATACCCTCAATTTCTTGAATATAATAATCTGCGAGTCTCGATGTGAATTGTTCCTCTGAGTTGATTATATCAAGTGCTGGTTGGAACGAAATTATGAGGGACTGGGCCTCGGCAGTCAATTGTTCAATTGATAAAGACATTTTGAAGAAATCGACTAAAGAGATTAGAAATATTAAAAGAGAAAACAATACAAATTCTTACAAATACCCCTCTCTATTCTAAGGGCCTCCGACAGCACCGGGTTTTGCGAAAAGAATAAGTCTCATGTTACGGTCGCCAATCTATAAGGTGTTAAAGCCTGAACGACTTTAACGAGATGAAGGGTATTCTATTGAGTACCCAACTGACTTCATACGGAGCTGATGAAATGGCTTGCGTATGAAGGATCCTGAAGTTACAGATTTGTTCCTTAATCCCTTCACTTGTGCAAAACCACGGGAACTGTTAGGGTCCTTGTATTGAAAAAGAGATGGGTATTTTTCAGAATAAAGTAAAGAAAATGGTTTCATAAAACGTTATAATTGGGTTAGCTCTTTAAAACAAATAATAGATTACAATAATTAACAAATAGGAATTATATATTAAGACAATATGAAAATATTAAATCTTAAATTTAAAGATTTTAAATTTTTTATGGTTTAATAAACCTTTTATAACAAAATAAAATTGATGCAAAGAGCAAGAGATATAATTAAGCAATTAATGGCTTAAATTTTACAAATGTAATTAATTTTACTTAAAAAGAATTATTATCAATAATACAATATATTGATACAACGAAATAATCTTTTAATTTGATTATACGTTAAATATACAATTAAATAATTTTATAGTTAAATATAAAGAAAAGGTAGAATTAATCGAAAGGACAAAGTCCTTAATTCTATTTTTTCCTTAAGAGATTAGACTGCACGATTGGAATTGTTATATTAAAGAAATTAATAAAATATTTCTACAGAAATAGATTATCTTACTCGAGTTAACAAAATATTATATTGGCTTAAACCAAATATAAATAAAATTAAATTCGAAAATCAGCTGTTTTAGAAACTGATAATTCGATCACTTCTATCAATATAATAAATATTAATAGAAGAGAGAAATTCTCGAGAACAATGTAATATATTAATTGAACTGAATAACCTTAAAATAGATTATTCTTTATACAAAACTCAATCGTAAAATTTTATATTTATAAAACAAAATTGATAATGTAACAAAATTATCAATATTGTTTTTCCACAAGAATTAAATAATATAATTAGATTTATTCTATATTAAATAAACTAATAAAAAGTGTTCTCACCGAACGAGTATATATATTAAGATATAACAAAATATATAAGTATAATTCGATAATTTTATATCGACAATTATAAAGTTTTAGATTTAACTAAAGAGATAAGATTAAATGTTGGTTCGCAGACTCAACATTTAAATTACAATAAAATAATTTGAATAAAATATTCTAATTAAAGGGAATTCGAAAAGATGTCCGTTTTTAGAATATTTTATAATAAATAATAATCAACTTTAAGAAAAATAATTTAAGAAAGATCTCATTTGAGAAATGTAATCAATATAATATTGATAGAGATATATGATTAAATTAATATTTAATTTTTTAATCTAAATATATGAAAAAGGAAAAAAGAGAAAATGGTGTTATACCTTAATAATGCAACGTGAGAGAAATGTTAAGTTTTGGATTTTCCTTTTTTTTACATAAATTAATTACAATACAGGGATTTATCAAAAGAAATCCAATACTTTTTGCTATCTCGGTCCGACCAGTCAAGACAGATAACGAAAAGAGAAATTATGTTTAATATATTTAAGAGAAATGCTTTAAATAAAGCGAGATTACAAAGATATTTAGCGATTCAAGAAACACGTCTGTGCTTGACGGAGTCGTGGCGAGAGAGAAGGAAATAGGATGTTTGCCGCTTGAACAGGCCATTCTAAGAGGAGAAAAAGAGAGAGAGAATTCTATTCGCATACATTTGTTATAGCGAATGAAGCGCTTGTGGCAAAAAATAAAACCCTTATAGGAAATCTTTTCCACTTGAACTCTTTAAAAATAAAAAATACAAAGGTCTGAAAACAGGCCTTAACACACCGGCCCACCAAAAGCGGCATTGTTCCTTTTTTTAAACAAAACTTAGATAGAGTGGGTTGATGAGTCTCTTAAATCTTTGCTAGTATCTCAAAATGACATGCTTTCGCAACAAAGAAGACAGAAATAGCTGCTTTAAACAAAAAATTAGATAACCCTTTGTTTTCAAAACAATTTATATTATTAGAAAAAAGGGTAAATGAGAAAGAAAAAAAGGAAAAAGATTTTTTTTTCTTTTAACCTTCAACAGGCAACAGAGTAATTTTGGATACAGGTCTTTTTAGAACACCTGTAGAAGTTTTTATAGAAACTATGCGGGTGACAGAATCCGCACCAGGATGAACTTCAATAATTCTACCCATCGGCCAATGTAATGGAGGTACATTTTTCTCATTAATGATTACAAGAGCTCCCACTTGAATTGGAGGGGATCTTTGATTATCTTTAAATCTCTGCTGTAGAGAAGTGAGGTAAGAGTTTGACCAAACCTTCCAAAACTGAGAAATCATTAAAATTTGGTTCTTATAATAAGAACTGAAACGAATTATATTATTTTCAATAGGATTAGATGGAAGTTGATAGGTGGGTCTACCTATCAAGAAATGACTAGGGGAGATGTATTCTAAAGAATCTACGTCACTCGTCATAGGAGTGAGAGGGCGAGAATTGAGAATAGCTTCTATCTTGGCTAAAAGGGTTTGCATCCCTTCATAGGACAAGATTTGAGCGCCTATGGTTCTTTTCATACAAGTTTTTGCTTGTTTAATATTAGATTCCCATAACCCGCCAAAGTTAGGGGTATAGACTGGAATATAAGTCCAGTCTACAGAAGAAGACTCGAGAAAACGAATTACCATATTACTCTTGGAATTTTTAATCAATGTATCGAGATCTCTCCTGATAGCCTTATTTGTGGCAATAAAGGTTGTGCCATTATCGGAATAAATCTTCCTAGGCAAACCTCTCCTGGAAATAAATCGCTGTAGAGCATTTAAAAATGTCTCTGTAGTTAAATCGGAACAGAGCTCAAAGTGACTTGCCTTGGTGGCTAAGCAAATAAAAATAGCGGCGTAGGCTTTTGTAGGCTTTGAGCCGCGAGAGACTTTCATGTGGATACGAAAAGGTCCGAAGAAATCTAGACCAGTGACGGCAAAGGGGGGAGAAGGGGTAATTCTATCTTGAGGTAAATCCCCCATAAAAGGAGTTATATTTCTCTTTATTAACGAAGAGCAGACGATACAATTCCTATAAACAGAACGAATTAACCTTCGACCCCTCAAAATCCAAAATTTATTCAAAAGGAGAGTTGAAAGAGCACTAGGCCCACAATGTAGATTTTTATAGTGAAAATCTCGAACGATAATCAGAGAGTCGTAGATTTAATATAAATTTATTAACGGAAGAGTTTTATAAAGATTTAATCAATTTAAAGGGAATTCAAGCAGAGTGACATTAAGATAATAATAAAGTCGGCTTACGTACTTTCTGGAGAGTCAGCAAATCACTTAACACTTTTGGCACTTGGAGTAAAATAGTAGTATCTACAATCGAATGTACTGGAGGCGCTGGATGAACTGCCTTTTGGAAGCTGATCGTCTGATATATAATTAGTCAATGTCTTAAAGTCACTCTTTACATTATCCGGGTTTATAATCGAATACAAAAATTATTGGCTATGTCTAAGGGTTTAATAACTAGGTAATTCAAGAGAGGACTTCATGATGCGTTGATTGACTGTTTTACTTATGTGTTCAGACACTTGGGTCGACCTCTTTATACCTGGGTAGAAGCCTTTACGCGGCGTCTTAAGTTTACAGGCCCCGCCCATTGAGTGCGACGTGGCTCGCCGCCATCTCGCTTGGTCTGGGGGGAAATATCAAACCCGCAATCGGCCATTCCTGACCTTCATAGTGTCCTCACTTGATCACAGTTTCAAAAATTCTCTAAACTTAAAAACAATTTGAACATAAAAAATAACTTCTTAAACATTATTATTAAACAATTTTCTAAACTTAAAAGCATTTGAACATAAAAATAACTTCTTTAACATTATTATTAAACAATTTTCTAAACTTAAAAGCATTTGAACATAAAAATAACTTCTTTAACATTATTATTAAACAATTTTCTAAACTCAAAAACAATTGAACATGAAAATAACTTCTTTAACATTATTATTAGACAACAATAGATTACCATAATAAAATAATTTTTTGACATTGCAATTAAAGAATTGAACAATTTTTTAAACACTATAATGAAATCATTGTAATTGAAGAATTTTAAACATCAAAATTCACATAAGTTATTTCTTTAGAATAACAAAATTTTCTTAATTCTATATTATTTTATTACACTAGATCACTTTGTTAGTATTGTTTTATCACTTTATTTTAATATTACACTTACATTTTACTTTTCACTATTTCACTCATATTTCACTTTTTCACTATTTCACTCATATTTCACTTTTTCCACTATTTCTCTTGTATTTCACTTTCTCACTATTTCACTTGGTTCTTTTAATAATCGGGGTAGGGTTTCATAAATTCAGATGAAGTTAGAGAGAGATTTGGCCCTTCACAATTCGAAATTTTCTTGACTTGGTATTTGTTATGATTCAAAGCTTGTACCACTTCATATGGCCCTAAAAACGCACTTTTAATTTTTAGACCGGGGTTGAATTGGGTTCTTTTTATGGCGACCAAATCTCCGTTTCGATACTTGATGGGTGTTTTACATTTTTTCGCATATGTTTTTTTATTTTCTTCTTGAACTTTAAGTATGGAGTTTTTAGCTTCTTTTCGTAAATTTTCGCGGTGGTCTTGAAATTGTTCGATGATCTCTTCTTCTATTAATTCTCGTATTTTCAAATCTTCTTTATTCTTCATTTTAGTACCCACCAGCAACTCAAAAGGTGTCATACCGATTGATCGTTGGTAAGTACTATTTATTGCGCGTTGGGTTCTTTCTATAAATTTGAACCATTTGTTTGGTTGATCTATGGATAATTTAGATAAAATAGGGATTATAATTTGATGGATTCTTTCGACTTGCCCATTTCCCCTTGGCATCCCTGTGCTAATTAACAGATGTTTAATGTTTTCCTCCTCGCAGAATGTCTCGAAATCATGAGAGGTAAATGCTGTTCCTCTGTCGGTAATTATTCGATTGGGATTTCCAAATGTTTGCTGTTGAATTTTTAATTTATTTAGAACTTCAGCCGTTCCAGTTGACTTAGTGGGATATATCCAAGTGAATTTAGTGAAACCATCTACTACAACTAGCAAATATTTATACTGTTTGCCAGTTGCAGAAATCGGTCCCAAATGGTCTAAGTGGTATGTGTCTAGCGGTATATCTCCCTTAGGTATAGGTTCCAATTCATGCTCTTTCTTTCCTTTCTTTTTTTCGATCATTATGCAAGTGATGCAGCATTCTATTACACGTTTTATTTTTTCTTTTAAATTAGGGATATAATATTCGACTTTCAAATTTTCTTCCACCTTTTTTGTTCCGAAATGTCCGTTTTCGTGAGATTTTTTAATAATGTCGATTTCCATGGACTCGGGTAATACTATTAAATTAATTCCATTTTTATTTCTTTTGAGGATTTCATTTTCGATGAGATAATTGGCATAAGTGTCGTTTTTTAATATTTCTTTGATAACTTTCAATTTTTCATCTTCATTTTGTTTATTACGTATGGTTTTTCTCAACGAATCTTCTATTAGATTAACTGGATATCTACTAAGGGCATCTACGTGCTTCATTCTGGTTCCTTCTCTGTGTTTAATTATATAATCAAATTCTTCAATTTTCATTGCCCAACGGGCTATTTTTGGGGTGAGGTCTTTTGAAAGAGGTTCTTTGGAAAGCAGCGCAATCGGTTATTAAGGTAAATTTAGTTCCTAGTAAGTAAGCTCTGAATTTATTTAAGAATTGTATGATGGCTAGTATTTCTAATTCGTAAGAATGATATTTTTTCTCGGTTTCAGATGTTTTGCGACTCATATAATGTGTTGGATGGAATTTATCTTCTCCAGGCGCCTTTTGCAATATCATCGCTCCATATCCCTCTTTACTGGCGTCGGTGTGAAGTTCTGTAGTTGCTCCTGGGTTGAAAATTTTTAAGACTGGTTCGTTGCATAATATGATTTTGAGATTTTGAAAGGAATGCTTTTGTTCGTCATTAAATTTAAAAATTGCGTCGTTTTTTAAAAGATTAGATAGTGGGAGTGCTATTTTGGCATAATTTCTGATGAATTTTCGAAAGTATCCTGTTAGTCCAAGAAAGCTCTGTACATCTTTTTTAGTTTTAGGTTCCGGAAAGTTTTTTACGGCTTTGATTTTACTTGGAGAGGGTGAAATAAATCCATCTTCTATAACATATCCCAAGAATTCAACCCTTTGCTGCAGGAAACTACATTTTTTCCAATTAATTTGGAAGCCATTTTCTTCGGCACATTTTAATGTTTGCTTTAAATTATCGAACGCGTTGTTTATTGTCGTTCCTGGACAAATTAAATCATCCATGTACGTGATGACTATTCCCTTTTGAATTAGTTCTTGGAAAGCTTCAGCAATACGTCTCAGGAAGCTGGTTGGACTGATACTCAATCCGAAAGGAGTACGTAGGAATTCGTATTGTCCATTGTAGGTAACGAATGATGTATATTTTATACTACTCTCGTCGACTGGCACGTGGAAGAATCCGTTTTTGAAATCTAAAGTTGAAAATACTTTAGCTTCTGATAATGCATCTATACAGTCTTCTATTAGAGGCATAGGGAACTGGTCCCTCAGTATTTTTCTGTTTAATAATCTGTAATCAATACAAGTACGGTATTCCCCATTTTTTTTCGGGACTATAACTATAGGGCTTGCATAATTACTTTTACTTGGTTGGATTATTTTATTTTCCAACCATTCTTTTATTTGTTCGTCTAGAATTCTTTTTTCTTTAGGTGCGATCCTTCTGGGCCGTTGGCACACTGGTACATCATCTGTTAATACTATTTTTGTTTTAATTTCTGAGTTTATTGATTTATTTGGTTTGTAGTTTTTAATTATGTCGGAAATTTTATCTTTATATATAGATGGTGCATCAATTTCTTCCTGAGCGTGGTCATCCTTTAGAATTGTCATTAGATCTGCTGTATCCTTAGCCTCATCTGACTTGTTTTCTTTACTAAGATTTTTTAATGTGATACTTCCTTTTTTCATTATTAATTCACATTGTTGTAACAATTCTTGCCCAATGATTAGCTTGTAATTAATTTGGCTTTTCTTTAGTATGTATAATTTGATTTGAAAAACTTCATCGTCTATAGTGATGTTAGTTACAAAGCTGCCTGGCGAAGTTGTTGTTATATTACCGAGGCCTGTGTAAGCTTTGCTTGTTTCTGTTATTTCTGGGCTACCGATGTCATGATATAAATCTTCTCTTATGAGATTTACATCGCTTCCCGTGTCGATCAAAGCGGTGCTCTTGTTATCATGAATTGTAATTGGTATTGTATTATTTTTTTCGATCGCTAAATTTACTGAGGCTTTATTCTCACGGCATAGTCGGGCTAAATGACCAAATTTTCCACAATTGTAGCACTTAGTTCCTTTACTTTTGTCAGGGCATCTTATTGAGAGATGTTGGTTTGAGCCGCAATTGAAACATCGTACTGGTTTTTGAAAATCTTTTGGTTGCTCTCTGGGTTTTCTCCAATCTTTTTCTAATATTTTCGTTGAGTTTGGGGTTTTATTGCTTATTTTATTTTTAATTTTTTCGTAGATCCTCAGTTTGTCTTTGAATTCGGAAAGGTTTTTGGCTCCGTATAAAATTGATTTATTTGTTTCGTTATCCTCTATCCCGTTGATGACGTACTCAAAAAGAGATGCTTGCTCAATATTTCCTCTATTTGCCATTTCTTTCATTACTAAGAAATATTCTTGCGTAGATTCCTCTCGTCGTTTTCGTCGTTCATTCAGTGATCTATGCAAGCTGGCACTTGAAATTTTTGATCCGAATTCACTTCTTAGTTTCTCTTTTAATGTTCGCCACGAATCGATACAAGGTTCCGACTGAATAAATAATTTTGCCAAATCAGTTAAAGATCGTTTTGCATAAATTAAAGTCTGGAGAGGGTTCAATTTTAGCAAAATCTTGATATTGTCAAACTCTTCAATCCATTTTTCTATTGGATATCCGTCCTTTCCATTGAATTTTCTGATCATCTCTTCAATGTCTCGGAAACCAACAGAGCAATTTGAATTGAAGATTTGCTCACCTTTGTTTCTGACTATCTTCGGGTCGTCGTAATCGATTTGGTTGAGTTCATCCTCCTTTTCCTGCTGATTGTTGCCTTCGTTATCGTCGTTGATTTCTTCATCGTCGTTGGTTCCCTCGTCGTCGGATTCTTCGTTATCTTCATCGCTGTCGTCCTCATCTTCGTATTCCAAGTGACACAAAAATGATAATATTCTTTTTCTTAAGATGTCTTCTGATGGATGGCATTTTATATTCAAGACGGGTGAAATTTTAATTAAATCTTGCCATGTTAAATTTTGTTTCATATATTCCAATTTATTTATAAATTCTTCTGAATCTTCCGAAAAATTGAATCCCTTGAAAGATAGAATATTTTTTCTATTCACTCTCGTTGATTTGTCGAAATTACTGTGTTCAATATTTTAACAATTTTGAGTTTTTCTGTTTTAATTTTGTTGGCTACTTCGATCATTTCCCTTAAGGTACTCATTCTGAGTTAGAGAATTATTTTTGGCGCGTTATTATTTAAAATCCCAGCCACTTTGTGGATATTTAATTCAAATCCCGGACAGGCCCCCAATTTGTGGGATTTCTTGATTTAGGGGAAATGATCAGAGAGTCGTAGATTTAATATAAATTTATTAACGGAAGAGTTTTATAAAGATTTAATCAATTTAAAGGGAATTCAAGCAGAGTGACATTAAGATAATAATAAAGTCGGCTTACGTACTTTCTGGAGAGTCAGCAAATCACTTAACACTTTTGGCACTTGGAGTAAAATAGTAGTATCTACAATCGAATGTACTGGAGGCGCTGGATGAACTGCCTTTTGGAAGCTGATCGTCTGATATATAATTAGTCAATGTCTTAAAGTCACTCTTTACATTATCCGGGTTTATAATCGAATACAAAAATTATTGGCTATGTCTAAGGGTTTAATAACTAGGTAATTCAAGAGAGGACTTCATGATGCGTTGATTGACTGTTTTACTTATGTGTTCAGACACTTGGGTCGACCTCTTTATACCTGGGTAGAAGCCTTTACGCGGCGTCTTAAGTTTACAGGCCCCGCCCATTGAGTGCGACGTGGCTCGCCGCCATCTCGCTTGGTCTGGGGGGAAATATCAAACCCGCATATATTAATTTCTAATTTAATAAATCAAAAGTCAACAAGTTAGGTTTTATATACAATTATATTTAACGAAAATAAGATTATTATATACAAGAATATTTGAAAAATTAATATTTTATTTGAAACATTAATAATTCGAAATATTATAAGAAAAATATATACGAGGTAGGGTCAAAAAGTTCGCGGAATTGGTTATTAAAAATTTATTAAAAATATTTATAACATTCTTACATTATTTCCCTTCAAAATACTCTCCTCCTGCATCTACACATTTATTCCGCACGCACAATTTGTCGAACGCGCTCAACATTGTCGTCTGTAGTGGAAGTGGAAGGCCGCCCAGTCCGAACGTCATCATCAATTGTGCGACCGTCGCGAAAACGCTTATGCCACTCGTAAACTGCTGTTTTCTTCATCGCAGAATTTCCGTATGCTTTTTTTAGCATAGCAATACCTTTAATCTGAGGTAGTTTCGAAAATTGAACACAGCTCGTGTTATAAATATATTACGAAATAGAAACGAGAAAATGATAAGTTATGATCTAATCGTTCGATTTGATACGAATTAGAAAAAACAAGTTAATTATCCAAAGGTACTATTTGCTACGAATTGGATAATTACGAAAGATTTTAATCGATGGAATTTAAATACAAAATCGAAAAAATATGAAGCCAAAACGAGATGAATTATAAACGAGAGAAAGAACGAAGTGAAAAGATGGCTTCCGACGAAGATAATTACGAATGCGAAGGTTTGACGAACACGTCCGAATCGAAGTGAAACCAAACGAGAAGTGACTTCAAGCATCAAAAAACTCAATCGAGATGAAGAAGGCGGAAGTCAGTTGCGCCCTCCCTCATACGTTAAATCAACCAATTTCAAACAACTAAAAATATTCAAAAGTTTTTATACAGTGAGTATGAACATTTCAAGATTGCCACTTTCCACGTGTTGATGCCAGAGTTGCACCTTTGAACGGAATCCATTTATTTTATTTGTTACAAACTGTACGTTTACAAATAAAGGAAACCGTATTATATTTAGAATCATTTTTTCTTGGACAAGCATAACATCGCTGCCTCTTCCTGGAAGTTGATACTTCAGTTTCAGCTTCGGAGCTATCTATATTGACTCCACTTTCCTGAAGATATAATTGTATTTTTTGTCTAAGCTGTTTAGATAATGATCCATAATAAACCTTTTTGTTTGATATGGCAATATCAATTGATGACCCAAATTTTTTAAAAAATCTCTTAGTAATACGCCTTCCCCCTTCCTTATCCTGTTATGCTTTTGAATAATGTACGAGTTTATTGCAGTAACATTTAAAAGGTATCCAAATATTGAAAGTGGCCATCTTTTAGTACGCCTTCCAACATTATTTGTAGCACAAAGTTGATCATTTGTGTCAACTCCACCCTTGGTGCTATTATAAAAAATTATGATTTCTGGTTTTTGTTTATCTGCAGATTCTGTGTCTATGTTATCATCATGCAATTTACGTGGAACATATGACACTAAAGATATGTCACGAGTAAATCCAAAGAGACATGTATTTACTTCTCTGCCTTTTCGGGGTAAAAATTCTTGCGGAATGTCCGGTTTATTTTTTTTTATTGTGCCAACCAAAGTTAACTTTCTTTTTAGAAGTTCATTTGCCAGGGGAATACTTATAAACCAATTGTCGGTCGTTACATTCAATTGGCTTTATCATCCTAAGAACAATATCCAAAGCTGCATTTGATTCTTTAAAATGCCCATCAGGTTAAGTCGCTACATATATCTCAAATTTTAGTAAGTAAAACGATCTTGCATCTACACAAGCAAATACTTTTATTCCGTATCTTTTCGGTTTATTAGGCAGATATTGTCTGAAGCTGCATCTGCCACGAAATGGTATAAGTTGCTCATCAACTGTGACGAATTCCGAAGGGGTAAAATACACCTATCCCCCGATTTACACGGTAGATACGTTCCTGAGAAAAACGTGTAAATCGAAAATTAAAAATTTTCAAGTCAAAACCGTGTAAATCGAAAAGCTTGCAGAAAATGTATAATTTTGCTATTTAACAAAATAAAATGCATTGGCAGGTTAAAATATGTAATATATTACGGAAACACTGTTTTTTTATTTAATTACAATACATTAAACAAGAACAAAAAATAAAACCAAAGTGTTTTATTATCCTTCATCACTATCAGAAATTACTCTCATTCTTTTTTTCGGAATCGAAGGTTGGAATTCACTTTCATCACTCGAAGTTATTTGTGCCGATTCGATGTTTGAAGCAGAAATATTTACATTCTGAGAGGTGGTAATAAAATCGGTTATTAACAATTGTGCTCATACTCGTGGTATTGCCAGTGCAACACTATTTCTAATTGTGTTTTCATCGTTTTCATTTGTTCTAATAGTTCTTATTGTAGCTTCGTTCATGCTATATGATTTTGCAACATCTACTCTATTTCCCTTTCGTAAGCGATCCAAAATTTCGATTTTAGTTTCTAAAGAAATAACTTTTCTTTTAACTTCTTTAGACATTATGAGCCTATAATTTTTTTTAATTTATGTTAATTTATAATAATCTAAATTATGCACTCACTTGTAATTTACGAATATGGAAAATTAAATCTTTCTGAAACTGTGAAACTTTCACTCAAATACAATTTTCCGTAGATAAAACTTTAATTTTATGCGAAGAAATACAGACACAGTGTGCATGTGCAGCAACTCAGCACATAAGCTCGGGATTCCCCGTGAGATGTGTAGACAGCGCACGTGTTCAAACACAGTAGCATTTAGTAGAGTGCGGTAAAAACAAAAAAAATCTTATTTGGAAAACCGTGTAAAAGCGAAAACGTGTAAAAAAAGTACCGTGTAAATCGGGGGATAGGTGTAGTTTTCGAAGTTATTCCCTATTTGCCCAACTAGTTCTCTGATGGGCGCAAGTTTATCAAAACGTTTTCGTTTCTTTTCACTTTCTCCCAATTAATTTTTTGGTAATTTAAATGCTTGATCTTTAATAGGTCTGCAGGATTGGAACTGGCCGATATCTTAACCAAAATGTGAGGAAGTATATATCCTTTACGTTGGGAGATTTTTGTTGAAAATCTCTCTATTTTTTCGAAAGAAATATGTGAATGAGATTTTAACTCATTCCGAATTTCGTCCAAATCGCTGGCTGGATCTAATCCTTTTAGTAAAAAAGATATATATTTTAAAGATTTAGGTGTAAAGGTGAAGAAATGAATTCCTTCCTTTACCAGCGCTTCTTTAATTTTTTGGTAAATATTTAAATTTCTAGTAAATATCGAATGTCTATCAATCGTATATTTTTTAACATAACAATCTTTGATGTTATATTTATTTGGAAGAAGGTGGATAATTTTTAAAATGTCACTATATCTTAGGTTTAATGGTGGAACTTTTTCAGATTTCTCTGATTGGCTTGGAGTTATAATGCTGGTCAATGCTGTTTTTATTGATGAATCCCTTGAAGTGCTGGAAGGTGCCGATTTTTTAGGTGTTTCTTTTGGAGCTATAGTTATGTTCACTGGATTAGGACCTGCCGTTTTTATTTTTTTTTATATCTGCTTCTTCTTGTGTGGATTTTCTTTTCGATCGGACTGTAGTCCATTCTGTAGATTCAATATCTTCTATTTCTTGTGAATCCGTCGGTATAATTTGATTCTGGAGGTTTTTAATAAGGGCCTCCAATTGTCGTTTAATGAAACCTTTAACTCTAAAAATTGGTCAATCAAATTAAAAATAATTCTACGAGAATTTTTGTACTTATCTTCTAGTAAATCAATGGCAATCTTGAAATTTTCATCCGTATTTTCAAACTGAGAAATTAAAGAGAGAGGGCTTCTATCCAGGTACATCTTTAAATACTGGAGTTTTTGAGAATTAGTCAATTTAGAATTGTTGGTAACAACTGAATTAAATTGGTCCATAAATCTTCTCTATATTGATTATTTTATTTTTCCATTTTTGTTTAATTTGTAAATTTTCATCCTGGATTAGAGAGAGTCTATTTTATTTATTGCGTCTAATCCTAATAATAGGTCATAATCAAATTTATTGTTTTTTATCACTATTACCTCTAGGTCTTCTTCAATTTCCCCGATTTTTAATTGTATATTGGCCCGGCTTTTACAAAAATCCATACCGTTTATTGTTTTTAACATAGTTTTGTTATTAATTAATTTACCTTTCAACAATCGGATAATTTTCTCATTGATCAGTGAGCATGTGGACCCATTATCGTATATTGCTTTTATCTTGTATTTATTATCGGCTATTACTTTGATGTTAATTAATGGTTGTAATTTGGATTTGACCGGGCTTATTAGTTTAAATTCTCTTCTTCAGATTCTATTTCTTGAGTAATATTTTCTTGCTCCATTAATTTTATTTGATTCACGTCTAATTTTTGATTTTTATTTCTACATATTTGTATTGGGTGGTATCTTCCTTTAAAGCCTAATTTTTCACATATATTACATGGCTTTTTTTCTAGTGGCTTTATAGGAGTCTTCTTTTGTCTCTCTTCCGATTCTACTTTTATTCTGTACACATCACTATGTTTCTTCACTTTCATTATTAAGGTATTCATATCTGTAATCTCGTAGAAACCCCCTTCCTTATTTGCGAAGAACTCGGACAGCCACTTTTCACAAGCCTTTTTTGAGTCTAACTTTACACCACCAAGGGCGTTTGCCATGGACAGGAACAGGTGGTAATTACTTGGCGCTATGTCCAGCCTATATGGTGGATGTGATAAATCCTCCCATCTGAGCTCCTGTAGCTTCTGACGAGTCATCAACGAAGTGTGTAGTCTTGCGTTGTCCTGGTGGAACACTACACCCTTCCTTTTGGCCAATTCTGGACGCTTCTGGTCGATCTACTTCTTCAAGCGGTCCAGTTGTTCGCAATAGATGGTAGAATTAAGCGTCTGGCCATATGGGAGCAGCTCAAAGTGGATGATTCCCTTCCAATCCCACCAAACACACAGCAAAACCTTCCTGGCCGTCAAGCCCGGCTTGGCCACTGTTTGGGACGATTCACAGGCCTTCGACCACGACCGTTTTCGCTTGATATTGTCGTATGTGATCCATTTTTCGTCGCCAGTCACCATCCGCTTAAAAAATGGGTCAAGTTCGCTCCGTTTCAGCAGCATTTCGCAGGCGTTGATTCGGTCCAGAAGGTTTTTTTGCGTCAAATCATGCGGCACCCAAACATCAAGCTTTTTTTTGTATCCAGCCTTCTGCAGATGGTTTAAAATGGTTTGGTGACTAACTCCCATCTCCTGGGCGATGTCACGAGATACCACATGCCGGTCTAACAGGATGTTTTCCATGATTTGATCGGTATTCGTCGTCACGGGTCTTCCGCCGGCTGGCTTATCTATGGTGTCGTTTTCACCGGCTCTGAATCGTCGAAACCATTCCTCTGCGGTTCTAAGTGATAGAGTACCATCCCCCAAAACACCATTAATCTCACGGAACGTTTCTCTAGCGGATTTGCCTTTAACGAAGGAAAACTTTAAAATAGAGCGAATTTCGGCGTTAGTGAACTCCATGTTTACACGTCTATAACTGTTTAACGCAATATCCAAACTAATCATGCATAGCGTCGTTTTGTAGATTATGTCAAGACCTTTCAAATGATGTATAGTATTACCAGATACAAGCTCTGTAGCGCTTTATACATAGCCGCGAAATTCATAAGACAAAAAGGCGGAAGGGAGATATTTGACAACCTAATATGTATATTAAACATGTTAGAAAACACTTAAAAATATTTAAAACTTGATTGAGATTTACTAAATTAATAATCATTATCTAAAAAATTAAGTATACAATTAAATTAATATAATAAAATATTTATCATTCTATTTTATATTTATACTAATTTTTTAGTGTTTATTTTATTTCTTTTAAATTTTTCAAACTTTTTAAAATTAAAAAAAATACAGTAAAAATATTTATTTGTATATTTATTTTTTGTGATAATTTTCCTTTACATTTCCAACTACTATTTAAAATATTATCTGATCCTTAGATCACACATTTCCCAAAAAGGCGGAAGGGAGATATTTGACAACCTAATATATTTATTTCTTATAAATATATTTTAGGATTCAAGCCTCTTTCATTATAGTTAATTTCACTTTTTGTATTACTCTTTATTCGAAACCAAAATATACATATGATAACATAATTCTAGTCCTTTTGAAAAAAAAATGAAAATTAATATCATTAGCCTTTAGTTCATTGTACAAATGATATAATAAAATGTCTCTCTTAGTCTGGCTACTCAATTTTGGGAAACCCTGTCAGAAACTTTTACTAACATAATCCAAAATATCACTGTAGCACACAAGCCCCTCCACCACGTCAAGGTAGAGACATAAGGAGGGGGAAGACAGACGACATACAACATACAACGGAAACATGGACAGACTGGATCAAATATATATATAAAGACACACAGAGAGTAGACTTCTGAAAAAATAACAATATCTTATAAATTAAATTTATTGGAGTGCTTCTTTGTAAACTACATTATTAGTACGACCTCCAGGAGAATAAATATACAAACAGTTGCTAGCTCTGACTCTTGAGCAAGCAACATAAAGCTGTCCATGTGAAAAACATCCTGACTTACCTAAATCTATTCCAGCAATAGTCAATGTCTGCCCTTGAGACTTATTGATAGTTAAGGCAAAGGAAACATTAACAGGAAATTGCAAACGGATAAGTTCTTTTATTGAGGGATAAGTTCTTTTATTGAGTATTATAGGAATTCTAGGAATGAAACAAACTTCGCCAGCCCCACAGGCTGTCAAAATATCAGCTTCTATAATATTATTATATAAGGAACGCACTCGAAGCCTAGTTCCGTTGCAAAGTTAAGGAGGACTAAGATTTCGCATCAGAATTATGGGTGCTCCAACCTTGAGATGCAATTCATGAACAGGTAATCCTGGAGCTGTAATTGAATCTAGAAACTACTGGATAACGCACAGCATCATCTTGATTAATTACATTATTAATAGATTTATAAATCTTTTCATCGGCTTGAAATAGACCAAGGATTTTTTTTTTTTATTAATTTCATTTACTTGATTATTAGTGGGAGTGAGTATGGCTCGATTACAAAGCCAGGAATTTGAAATAGAATTAAGGTCGTTAATTCCAGGAAACACAAAATTTATTAGCTCATCTTGAGAGTTTACCAATATGGCCTTCCCTCACCTATCTCTAATAGTATGTTAGAAAATATTTCACTTGAATGATTTTCTCCTAAATGAACTCTCATATTTTTAGTAAGAGAGATGCGATCGATATTTTTCCAAATTGATGACTGTTTTAAAGAAGCATTCACTTCATCGGCTCTGGTGAATTTGATCTAGACACATCGTATAAATGAGGACTATTAGTATCAGGTTGTCAAGTATGAAATTTGTAGAAAAAACACAAAGTTTATTGATAACTTACAAACATAAGGAGTTATTCTAATCATCGAAGTATGCACCCATATTGTCTACACAATTTGCCATTTAAGTGGGAGGTTATTCAGGCCGTTAGTATAAAACCCTGGTGACCGGGAGTCAATGAATTCCTGGAAGGCCAGTTTAACTGCATTATCGGAATTGAACTTTTTTCCTATCAAGCAGTTGTCCAAATTTCGGAAGAAGTGGTAGTCAGTGGGGGCTAGGTCTGGTGAGTATGGTGGATCATGGAGAAGTTCCAACTCCAATTCCTGTATCTTTGCCACAGTCATTTGTGCAGTGTGTTGTCTAGCGTTATCATGCAAAAGGACAGGTGTCGATCTGTTGACCAATCTGGGCTGTTTTTCTTTAAGTTTTTGCATCATTTCGTCCAGTTGGTTGCAGTATATGTCTGCTGTAATCGATGAGCCAGGTTTCATGAACTCATAATGGATTACACCTGCGCTAGACCACCAAACACTCACCATCAGCTTCTTGTCATAGATATTCCGCTTTGAAGTGTGTTTTCGTGGTTGATTCTTGTCCAACCACTGTGCTGATCGTTTTCGATTATCATATCGGATCCATTTTTCATCACAAGTGACAATTCGATTCAAAAACGGATCAGATTTGTGACGAGAAAGCAGCATTAAGCAAGCTTCCAAACGCCTGTTTTTCATTAAGTTCATGTGGAACCCACTTATCCAACTTTTTCACCTTCCCGATTTGCGCTAAATGAGTCAATATTGTTTGTTTGGTAACACCAAACTTTAGTGATAATTCATATGCACTTTGGGATGGGTCAGACTCAACGGTGACCTTTAGATCGTCATTATTCACCTTTGATTTCGGGCGACCGCGAGGCTCATTTGCGAGGTCAAAGTTACCTGTTCGAAATTTAGCGAACCAATTAGATACTGTCTGTTGCGTAGTAACACTAGAGCCAAATACAGTATTAATGTTTCGCGTGGCCTGCGACGCCGTATTTCCACGTAGGAACTCATACTTCATAATTGTTCGAATTTCGGACCTTTCCATTTTAAACAAAATTGATTTAAAAAAAAACCGTTTTACACTTTTTAGGGATTATAATAATTCTTTCAAACAAGCAAGCTGTGTAAATTGACAGAAAAAATAACGGTAAAATATTCAGCCAATGTCAAGTTATAAGCTATTAAGGTTGGCCATATTACTAGCTACAAATTTCATCCTTGCCAACCTAATATAATTAATTGATGGATTCACTTTTTGAGCATCTTTTAAAAAATCTTCAGCTAAATAATCTCGAAATTTATTCCAGAGTTTTAAAGGGTCAATAATACTACAAAAAACCAGTAAAACAGAAAATAATTCCCTAAGCTTTCTTGGATTATCACTTACAATAGCCTCCATCATAATATCTTCCCAATTAACATCTACCAATAAGCCGAGAGATTTGCAAGCTTCTTGGAATGTCGAATAAACTATCCCTTTAATTGTTCTTAAATCCTCAAAAGATATGGGGCCTCTGACAGTATGTAATAGAAGACGCAAATAATAACAATCACTATTAGCCGGATGAATTGTGAATACCCTTTCAATAGCAGAATCTTTCTTAATTCCTGGATACCCTTGAACAGGTTTTCCAATTTTTCTTCGGGAAAACCTTCCTGATTTTTTATCGAATGTGAAGTAAGAAGTATCCGCCACACTGCCTCCGAAGAACTAATATATCGTCCACTCTGATAATTATGAATTTCATCACGTTCATTTTGCAAACCAATAGTAGCACCATCTGAACCCTTATTAATATACTTACAAACATATTTTATCCCCTTAACACTACTACAAAATTCCACATTAATATGGTTTTTTCAAGGTCCTTAAAATAACAGGAGAATAAGGCACTACCCAGCGATTATCCACATTCATTAATTTGCGATTTCTAATTCTAAGAAGTGTAGTAAAACTGCCAAACTCAGGCGCTCGCCTTCTATAAGTGGGATAACCGTCATCACCAGTTTGTGTTTCATTTACAAACTGTCTCGGGTATTTTTTTGAACATCGGCCCTTAATCATCCATGGTGATTTTTTATTAAAATAACCACAGGGGTCATGAAGCATATGGTTCTTGACTATTTCAAAAAGTTGTGGATCTGTTTGAGGATCAGGAAATTCTGCTGAAATTACACTATCTATACATGAAGGTCTAATAGACCCATCAACCCAAAGAAGAATATGGGCATGTGGAAGTCCACGTTTCTGCCATTCGACAGAATATATGAAACATTTTGCTTCACCAAAAATAGCACCTTTTTTAAGAAGGGACATCATGCATTTTAATTTTAAATTAAAAACTCGGGAAATAATGTCCTGACGATTTTGAGAATATTGGCCCGTAATTAATTCATTTTGAATTTCATCCCACTTGGGATTTGTCGTTATTGTTATAAATAAATCTGATCGTCCATATTTTCTAACATAACAAAACGAGAGAGAGAAATCAGGTATCAGGCAAGCAGGGTCGGTATCAGGAGAGAAATCAATTATCAGGCAGGCAGGATCGGTGTAGTGAGAGATGGCAAATATCGGAATAGCGGGGTCAGTAATGAGATGGCGGGAAAAACGGTAAGGGAACGGTACGGAGATGTGTCTCGAACGGAGGCAGAAAGCATAAGATTATAGAATTTCACATACCCAGAGAATTGAATTTCTGTTCTTTTATCACTATTATTTTAATATACACAATTTAACAAAATATGAGATAAATCTTATTTATACTTATTATGCTTGTCACTGACTATATGAAAGTAGTAACTAACCGTTAATTCATCTCTTAGAACTAAATACACTAACTCCATTAGGTGGCGCCAAATACAACTTTACATCTACCCTCGTTATTGACTCTTTTTCAACCTTTTAAAAAGAGTAAGGAACTAACTTATTACTATGAAACAAATTTACCTCTCTTCGTTTTCTGTCCGTTTCTACTTCATATATTAAACTTGAAATCTTTCTCTTTATTACAAAAGGTCCTTCTCTCACTCTATCCAATTTATTTCTATTTAACTTATTTCCATATGATATGTATACCGTCTTTTTCAAAATATAAGACACTGTCTTACTTTCTTTTTTGGTCCAAAATACGCGGTAGGGCTTATTTTCGGGGGAGGGCAAAAATAAAAGTATTATAGGAAAAATTCGGTGAATAGGCGCTTACGATGGCAGGAGTTACGTCGGTGGACCTGGCTGTGACGGGACGGAGCATGCGTGTGGCGGAGATAGGAGAATGGCGGGTATTCTGGAGTATTGTGTGGCAGAGATTGGTGTGTGGAGTTGGCGAATAAACGATTTTTAATAACCTGCGATTTAATTTTATTTAATATACAGAAATTTATATTTATTCAATTACAGTCATGTCATCTTCTGGAACATCGTCATAAATACAATTCTGAATTTTATTCTGATTTTCTTCCAAATTCATTTCCTGTTGAATCATTGGTCCAAATCACTCATGTCTTGCGATATAGCTATCGTTAAATGAATACTCCTTGTCTAAGTAGCCTGTTCGTAGTACATTGGAAACATCGCTATCAGTTATTTTGTCCCATGAATTTTTTACCCAATTAACAACTTCTTGTAAGGCTGGTTTTGTAAAATTACCTCGTTGATTTCTCACCATTCTGTTTTCAATATATTCATTGATTTCCTTCCGCAAATGATCCTTGAATGGCTTGTTGATTGCAATGTCAAGTGTCTGGAGGTAATTAGTCATTCCTGCCGGAATCATTATTTGGTCAATCTTCCTCTCAGCAAGAAAGTTTTTCATGTCTTTAGCACGGTGAGTACTGGCTGAATCCCAAACTAGTAAACCTCTATTCTGACCCCTAAACAGGTGGCAGCATAAAATCAACCCATTTTCTTATAACTGCTTGGGTGCACTAGGCTTTTTTACTTTCAATTACATAAATTCCTGAAAGACGTTGAATCTGGTCTTTTTTACCTTTAGTGATTATAAATGGCGGTGCTTTCTTGCCATCTAGACGAATAGCCAAAATAGACGTAACACGTGCACTCTCGTAACCGGTAGAAGCAACATAAATTGACGAGGAAGCCTTGTGGTGAATTGTCGTGTGAGCTCCTTGTCTCATCCATAGCTATCATGTTGGAGAGTTGGTATTTCGAAAAATCGATGCCATCAACAAATCGCTTAAACGCAAAAGCACGCTTAACAACTTCATTGTCGTCAAGTTTAAACAATGTTGATCTCCTTAGAGACAGTTCACGTCGTTGGAGGAAGTTATCCGTCCAGCGTGACGATGCTTTAAATTCTTTTGTGGATATACCAAATTCAATTGCTGTTTCAAGGGAAAATTTTTGAATATCAGCCCTTCGCACAACCAAAGCCATTGCTCTTCTTCCGGCAACCCATTACGAGATGCAATCTTCCAACTCAGAAAATAACGGCTGCCGACCTGATCCAATTTTGCGTTTTTTCTCTTTTCCTTGGTCCACCAGTTGACACAGGCTATCGTAATCTGCACGCCATTTACGAACAATACGGTGATCCAACATCTTCTCTTTACATAAGGCTTTAAGATTTACTCCCATGGAGTCTTCCACGATTCCCTTTTTGTACTCGACGGAATAGCTCTTTCGTTTTGCATTCATTTTAACTGGGGTTAAAAATTATTCACTTTATAAAAAATAAAATTACGTATGAAGAGATAATCCGACTTACAAGACTGAAATGAATAAACGTTATCCTGCACTGTAGCTTAATGTAGACTACTGCCTTATGCTGTATTTTTAAGTGATTCTGAAAATAATTTAGACGCTCAAATCAATTGTTATTTTATTGCAGCGCGTTTGTTTTAAAAACCAAACAAGATGGCAACTGTTGTTACTAAACAGGTTCACCAACCTACAACTACGCTAATGCCATGCGGCAGGGTCTCTGAACTAAAAATCTATTAAGTGCAATAGAAGTGGCCTAAGCGGACCATCCCGTCCCTGAGACAAATTCCAAAAATTTGAAACGAACTATACAGATAAACAATGAATTTCTCGAAATGTTTTGTTTCAGTACAGCCACTTGGCGCCATCTCTAGTCCCTATCTTAGGCTATGCTCTGTCTTAATGCTTGAGTGGGACTGTAGATGGCGAGCAGGAATATTTCTTCCATGTCGTTTGGGTAGCATTTTTTAACGATATTTTAACTAGGGCTTATTTTCGGGGGAGGGCTTATATTACAAAAAGTTCCGAAAATCACGATAGGGCTTATTTTTGACAAAGAAATTCTTTTATCTTCGTAAAGACTTTCGCAGTCCACTGTCCATATGAATTTTACATTCTTTCTCAATAATTGGTGTAGCGGATCTAATAATATTGAGCGTTTTTCTATATATTCATGGTAAAAATTTATTTTCCCCAGGAATTGCCTGATTTGCTTCTGTGTGGTAGGGGTGGGGAAATTCTTTATTGATATTATATTATCTTTCACAGGTGTTACTGAATTTTCCCCTATTATATGCCCCAAATATTTAACTGAACTGGCCGCAAACATACATTTCTTTTTCTAATGAATCTCGTACTTTTTTATAAGCATCCGTCATTTTTAATACTTCATGATTATCTGCATAAGTGAATTCACCTGGGAAGATATATCTTTGTCCTTCTTCAGTTCCAATTGAGATTATAGCTATTACTGTAGTCTTTGGCTCCTTTGGAGAGGCTACAGCCGTGAATACGAATTTCAATTTCATTTTTGACGAAAATTGTCGTTTTATAATATGTTTATGATTAAAGGGTTGAAATAACAAACCAAATTAGTTTCTCTGAAAATAAGAGTTTTATATTTTAATCATTCAATGTTTCTTTTTACAACTTATATACAAATTTACAAATTACCTGAAAATAAGAGAAACGACAATTAAGGTTTATTATTCGTCTCTGTTTTACAATTCTTCTTTAGTTATTTCTATTTATTTATTTTTACAAGTCTTATATCTATCTGTTTTATTTATTTCTTGCCTGTCATCTATATCTGCTAATATAGATGATCAGAGACCTCTAGCAGCAGTTATAGAAGCGCGCGCCATATTTAAAGAGAATATATTCTCTTTACATATATATATATATATATATTTCAGTCAATTCGTTGATTAAACGGGTAACTCCAATTGATTGGCAAGAATTTTTTTTGTTTGTTAGCCTTGATCCATGAATACGATCACGCTCTACACCAATGTATGTATCGAGAGGTATTGTTGAAAAAGACGCCCACCGGAAATGTAAAGCGTTGAACTTTTTTTCACATAAATCAGCACCCATTATAGTGACAAAATATATTTGCAGATTTTGGACGAAATGCAATTCCATATTGTGCAAATTGTAGCCGAGTAAGATGATTGCGGTTGGCATAAAGGATACTTAAAGCTGAATCAACAGAATAACCAAATGTACCATTTAAGTAGAATACTGGGTACGTAAAAGGTTCCACACGTTTATCAGTGTTTTTCAAATTAATGATTTGTCTGCCACGTTGATGAATTATCATCTCATTATCCGGAAAACTTTGATCAGCGTTTAGTGTTATAACTGCACACACTTAATTGGATAAAGACACATTAAATCTTCGATAATCCATAGTTTCATCAATAATAAAGAGAAATTTTACTAATGGAGGTGGAATACCTTCTCTATTCGCGCGGAAGTTACCTTCTTTTTCTACATCATGCATCATCATATATTTTGCAATATATGCAAAATTGTTTTGATATCGAAATATTTGCTCTAGCAATTCTAAAACATCTCTATTGATTCCATGGTTCAGAGGATGTTGCATCCGTTCAACAGCATCTTAAGGACTTAAAAAATACATTTGTCCATATAGCGGTCTTTCCAAAACACTTACTGTTTTGTGCCTGATGTGCTGCCAAATTCATTTTATGATAAACTTGTCCGCAACCCGTAAAGCTATAAATACCATAATTGTTAATAGTCCGATCATCCTTTGCATTAAATGAAGCAAAAGCAAAACACGAATTCAAGTTTCGAATTCTTTTATGAAATCGTTCAGCGAATGGATGATGTTTTAAACATAGACGTACCAATTCATTTATAAATTGTGGTTGTTCAAGTGTTGTTCGGCCATGTAAACAACAATCACCAAATGAGTCACGATTGATTATATACACGTTCCTCAAGAAAATGAACAGCCTTACAATGTATACACTCAATGTCAAAGGTTCCCAAACATTGATAACTTGCATCTCTTTGAGTTGCCCGTTTCCTAGTGGATAATCTATTCTGTCCATAAGTTCTTAAACGTCTAATATTTCTTTGACGTTCTCCTAAACGATAATACCGCTCTTCAGAGCTTTCATAAGCGATTCGTTGCAGCATTTTTTTCAATAGTGTCTTAACTTACCAAAAAATCTATTACACCGGGTAAAAAATCATTTTCGCCGTGAGTCAAGAGACTACAATATGTTCCGGGAGATTACAAAATTGAGAGCAGGAAGAGCATCTCTATACAACTTAAAGAGTAATTGAGCGGCACATAACTCCAACCTTGGAATTGATAGCTCCTTGATAGGAGCTACTCTTGATTTGGATCAAGTACGTCGAACCATAACTCGATTCTGTTGATCTGATGATCGAAATAACAATCACCATAACCAGTCATACTGACATCGCTGAAACCATGTAATTCTATGTCTACTACATCTGGTATTATCAAGTTACGATCAATAGACAAGTCTTTAATTTGAGGAAGCTGTTCGGCGAATTTCAGCTAACGCAAATACAATTGTTGAGGTAATTCTTCGTCCCAATGGACTTTATCTTTCCAGCATTCTTGGATGATACTCTTTGCCACTAAAATTACCAGACCCAGGAGACCAATAGGATCGAAGATTTTAGCAATGTTAGATAAAATTGTGCGTTTAGGGAAGAATCGACAGGTGTAACTTTAAAAATGAAGCTGTCAGTGATAGAGTTCCAGACGATTCCAAGAGTTTTGGAAACTGGATCATCATTGATAGCGCAATCAAGATCTAGGGTTCTTTCATCGAAATTATCGAGAGTATGTTTGTGATTCGAAGCCCATTGCCTAGGTTCAAATCCCCCCTTTCTTACCAATTCAATAAACTCCTCACGCAATTGCAGAATTTCAGTCAGAGAATTGGTTCTAGTCAAGAGATTATCTACATTGAGATCTCTTTTTAGAATTACGGAAGCTCTAGGAAAGTGAGCTTTGTCTTCAGCGAGCTGATTTATAGTTCGAGTAGCGATAAAGGGTACAGCAGAGACTCGAAAGGTAACTCTCTGAATTTCAAAGGTACTGATAACATCATTGTGATAGTATAGAATCCTTTGAAACTTATGATGATCCGGATGAATACAGATTTGTCGATACATCTGGGGAATGTCTAAAGTCATAACATATGTATGAGTAGGAACACGACAAGGCTATGTACCGATTCTGAGTATCGGCTAGGTATCGAAAAAGGATAGTATCGGATTCCAAAGTATCGGTATCGGAAGCAAATAATCGATGCTCCTATAGTATTGAAGTATCGTTAGTGTCCCTAGGTATGAAGTCGGAAACGAAGAAGAATACTTGAAAAAGCCTATAGAAAGGATACCTATGAAGAAATTATCAAGATGATAATTTCTGGGTGGGGGGAAAGACCGTGAAAATGAAAATAAAGGAAAAATGTTAAATTTAGAAGGTCGCCAGCCGTATTTTATCAGTTTTTCATGAACTTTGTCAATTTGCGAGCAGTAGACAGTTGCATTGATCGTTTGACCTCGTGGTAAGTAGTCAATTTGTAAGATTCCACGCGCAGTCCACCACATAGTCATCAAAATCTTTCTTGGGGTAAGATTTTTTTTCGGATGTGTTCCACCTGGTTGGCCACGTTCAACCCATTGTCCTGACCGGCGAGAATTGTCGTAATTAATCCATTTTTCATCACTCGTAACAATACGATCAATAAAAGGTTCGTTTGCGTTGCGTGCAATCAAAGAATTAGCAAAAGTCAGACGCATAATTTTGTTGTCTTCACTTAACTTATGCGGAATCCATTTGTCTAACTTTTTTATAAAATTCATTGCATGTAATCTTTTTCTGATGGTTGATTCATCACAGTTGAATGCTTCTCCCATTTCTGAACATGTTGCACGAGGGTTATTGTCCAAAAATAGTTTGATTTCATCGTCAGAGCACCCTTCAGGACGACCTTGGCGTTGCTCATCTTCAATGCTTTCATTACCGCTTTTTACAGCGCCGAAACCAAAACCGTGCCACTTCATTACTTACGGCATCTTCCCAAAGGCATTGCGAATTCGACGTGCCGCTTCTGCTGCTTTAAGGTGATTTTTGAATTCGTAAAGTTGCACGAATAATGAACCTAAAATATAATATTTCAATTAAATTGGATTACAAAGTTCTATACATGATGGAAAGAGCAAAAAATAAGCTTTCAGAAGAAATAAACACTTTTATGAATAACGTCTAAAGAACACCATAAATATCTATCAAATTAATACAACACAAAAACGTATTTTAGCAATTAAATTAACAGTGGTATGATTTAATCGCTTGGGTCGGGTGTTCATGAAAGTGTCTAGGAAGGCCACGGGCAAAGAATAAACAACGTATCTTTTATAATAAGAAATGAATATAATTGAAATGAAATATAGCAAATACATTAATAAATACAAATAGAGAAACGGATAACAGGATATTGAAACTGACAGAATGAACGGAAGTATAAACGGAACAGAGATTCGGTGAGGCGGTATGAATAATGTATCGGAAATCGTATTGGTTATACAGGCAATGGTCGGGTACAGGAGAGCAATCATATATTTAGCAAGCACGGGTCGTTGTCAGGAGAATATATAGCTAACAGGAAGGCTTGGTCGGTGTCGGGAGAGTGAACAGATATCGGGTAACGGAGTCGGTAATCGGTAGACGGAGCGGATTGATGTGTCTCGGACGGAGGTTCAGTACACAAGAGCGAGTGTTGGTCGACTTCGCATCCGGCAAGGAGAAAAGATATCAGAATCAAGAGAGTGCATTTCTCCACCCAGCGCTCAGTACATCGCTCGGCTGCCAGGGGCGCTGTTGGTGCCGCTAACACGTAAATTACTTTTTCCGGAACCTAATATTTAAAAAGGCTTGTAAGGCGCTTGGTCCCATATTTTAAATGATAATATCGAATGAGTAAAGGGGTTAGAGCGCTCTCGGAAGGTAGTAAATAAGGATGTTTGAAATTATAAGAAAATTTGGATTTGTCAATTCGTCCCCCCAACCGCAAAAACTTCTCGCTATCTAAAAAAGGTGAAAGTAATTTGAGCGAAGGATGTTGAGTGTCTTTATTATGTAATAAATTTTTAATATCTTGCGAATAATATAATTTTTGAGCATTTTTTATCAAGAAAAGCTTTGCCTGATTTAGATCCTCAGCTTTTAAACCATTGAAATAATCTTTAATTGGTAAATTACTTTTAGCCGCGATTGGTTTACCAGGTGGCAATATGCAAAATTAATTTATAAAACGAAGAGTAATTTTTAATAAAATTTTCAATATAATTAGAATTAATTTTGGAGGATAGAGTGAATAAAGAAACATGAGTTTTCTCTTCCAATAACGACGAATCAATTTTATTTGCACATATGCTCTTATCGAAAGGTAGCACATTCGAATAAATTTCTACGGGGCCTGTTTTCCATAATGAATTGGTGATAAATTTAGATATACTAATTGATCTGGTGGCCAGATATGCAGGGTTCATTTCAGTGGATATGTAAGAATGAGTGGGGAAAAAATGTAAATTTTGTATATATGACACTATTTGAAATGTAAGTTTTGAATTTATTAGGGTCTGAAAGAACCCAACTCAAAACAACTTTAGAATCACTGAATAAATGAACCTTTTCAATTGAAACTTCTAATGAAGGGTAAATAAAGTTAATAGTTTGACACATTAACAAATAGGCCGACAATTCGAGTCGTGCAATAGATACCTTTTTAATGGGGGACACTCTAAATCGCGAAAGTAAGAAAACTGATGATAGAATTTGATTGTATTCATCGAATGACACAAGATAGGAACAAAACCCATAGGCGGATTCGCTTGCATCACTAAACGCAAAAATTTTGAAAGTTTTATCCTGATGGATGAATTAATACTCGGGGAATACTAAAATTAGACAGTAATGGATACTCTGATTTAAATTTAGACCAAAAGGATTGAATTTTTTCGGGCAACGGATCGTCCCAGCTTAGTTTTTGAGGTGATTTCAAAGCTAATTGTAAAAGGATTCTAAGTGAAATTACTATGGGAGAAATCATTCCAATCGGGTCCCTATGAGAAGCAGTTAGCGAAAGCAAAAAGCGTTTAGTTAATACGTTGACAGACACGTCGGGAATATCAACAAAAAATCTGTCATTACTTGGGCTCCACATCACTCCCAATAATTTAGTGGAAGAGTGAATGGGATTATATTTAATATTGTCATTTTGATTAAAATGATTCAATAAATAATCTAAAATATTTTGGTCATTAGTGGACCATTTGTTCAGTAAAAAATTATAAGTTTTCAAAAGATCCACTAATTGATTGACAATTTTAATCAATTCATCGGATGAGGATGCAGTGATGATAAAATCATCCAAGTAAGAATTTTGCTTAATAACTCGATAAGCCAACGGGTGAGTTGACTTATGCTTGTCAGGAAGATAAAATAAACAACGAACCGCTAAAAATGCACTACAAGCTAATCCGAAGGGGAGACGACACATGCGAAAAATCTGTGCATGATCGTCTTCAGGTAATTTCCAAATAATTCTTAGGAAATCCCTATGTGTGGGGTTAATCGAAATCATAAGATACATGCTAACTATGTCAGTAGATAATAAAATAGAATTTAAACGCGACTTGAGTAAAATCAATCTCAAGTCATTCTGGATGGGTGGGCCAATGGATAAAATAGAATTTAATGATAAATGATTAGAAGATGGGCAACTGCCTGCCATTCATCACGACTCTCATGGAGTGATTTGATTTTTTATAAATCACGTGATGAGGCAGGTAAAAGCTATTTTGGGCATAGTTATGACACGAGAGGGGGCCTACCCTTTCCATGAAGCCTTGATTAAACATATTTTTCATGTAATCATGATACTCGATAAATAATGACTTGTCTTTGGACATTTTCCTTTCTAAATTGTTAAAAACTTGCAAAGCCTTGTTAAAGGATTGTCCCAAAGGTTTAGAATTATTAACAAAAGGCAGATCTACTTCGAGATGGCCAGAATTTAATAATTTTACATTTTTAACAAAATGTTTCTCCACCTCGTTGTTCGAGTCTATCTTTGTAGATAGACCCATTTGGTCCATTTCAAATAATTTCAAAATAAGGTCATGATTTTTGTCTAAAGTATTATCTTCTATTTGTTCAGAAGATTGAGTTACAATATGATTAATGCTGGACTCGTGTGATGCTCGACCACAAAAGGTCCAGCCTAATTTAGTATCCATTGCAATAATGGATTTGTTAGGACTTAAAATATTATTAGATTTAAGCAGTATTGGAATTAAATCTGAACCAATAATAATTTTAACGTTATACGGTGTACAGTAGTTGGGGTCTGCCCAGGGAAAGTGTTTAATAAAATCAAATTGTTGAGAATTCAAATGGTTAGAGGGAATAATAGTTTTTATAGAGTCAATAACATGGAAAAGGTGCGAAAATTTAAAATTATTAACTGTCGATTGACATTTTAAATTGACTTGAAATTTGGATTTAATGGAAAATGTATGATCTATTCCGCCAATTGACATTTGGTGAGGAATTAAAGGAAGTTCGAGAGAGAACGCAACATCAGAGCTAATGGCACTAATTTGTGAACCTGAATCAATAAAGCAAGTCAGTGTAACGGATATACCTCTTGGAGTGAAAACTTGGAGTGAAAACTTGTAGTGAAACTTTTGAAAGCAAAGTTTCGCCTGAATCATTAAGATGGTTGATTTCCTGAGATGGTGATTTAAACGTCCGCTCTTCCAATTCCGCGTCGATAGAAGATTCATTATTATTTCCCGATGAATTGGTGTTTCTCTCTCTTTGCTCCCGTATGCTGCTGGATCTGGAATAATGTAAAAGAGATGAGTTTTTCATTTTACAAATTTGGCAAGGATCTGCGTTGCATTTCTCATGATGCTTTGATAAGCAACTCTTACATATATGGTTTGATCTACAAAAATCAAACCTTTCTTGTACTGTCCAGTTAAGAATTTCTGGACAGTTATGAATTGAATGATCTCTCTTGCAGAGGAGACATAAAAATTTTGAATTTGTTTTTGAAGACTTCACAGTCTTTTTGGAATCGAAATCGTTAGATGCTAAATGAAATGTTTTTGAATTATTATGTTTCTTAGCATTGAATTTTCTTGAAGGAGTAGGACTTATCTTATTTTTCTGCCGACTTCTTTCTTCTTCCTTTTCAGATGCAAATCTAGCCATTTTTTGAATATATAGCAGAATGTCTGCAACATCTGGAATAATGTTGTCTTCTGGAAGTTGTAACAAGTATTGATCCTTGAGAGCAGATGGCAGCTTGTCTAAAATCCATAATCCAACAATACTGAATAAATTGTCTTCGGTAGTGGGACCAGTCAGTAGAACCTCATTCAAGGAATACCTTTTTCTGATTTAGCAGAGGCTTCGAATACGACGCGCACCTTAGTGGTGGTGCTGGAGTTTTTAATCACTGGATGATAAGGCATGTAATATCCCGGCTCGTGGACATCTGAGACCTGCACCATATGGCCCAGATCAATATATTCCTGCATTACCTTGCAATATTTAGTTTTTAATTTAATCTCCTCTGTAAGTATAAAAATCGTCGAAAAGCTTGATTTCTAGAATCTCCAAATTCAATATTATCGACACGGAATGGTAATTTAACAATGTATCGTCAGTATGGATTGCGAGTAGTGTGAGTTTGATAATGAGTTTCACGTAAAGAGTCTTCTAGAGATCTGGAACCCTTTGGATTCACGTCTTCAATGACCCAAAATTGTGTTAATTTCTTTGATAAATCTGTCAGTTGACAGGATATAGGTTGTGATATATTATTTCCATTCATTCTCCCCGCTATATCCCAACCAAGTTGTCTTTTGCACAATCACATCACAATCTTTTGTTGAGAGGTTGATTTGCCCAATGGATAGGAGAGAAAGGGTTGTTCCTGAGTCAATAAGGGCATCTATTGGATCTGATAAATCAAAATGCGGGTCACCCAGTTTAATGTTTGGTGGGAGTATTATTGTATCACGGGGGAAAATCTCACTTAGACTTAGATCCGCAATTTGATTAACAGTTAAAAGATAGTAACTTTTGGAATTTATCATTCATAGATTATTTTTGGTATTTGTGGATCTTTCGGTTTTAATTTTTCCTTATTTTTTTCCTCAATAGGTAGATTTTTTATTAGTGATTTTAGTTTTCTACAGAGTTTATTCGTTGGATCTTTTTTCTGTATTTAGTAAGTAGAAGAATTTAAAATATTCTCCATTTTTTGTTTATAATTCACTGTATTCATTACAACAGTGGCGTTACCTTTGTAGGCAGGGATAATCTTTAGAGTCATCGTTTCTAATTTCCTTCAGAGCACGTATCTCAAATTTAGTTAAATTTGGTTTGGGTGGTTTTGCATTTTTTAATATGTTAATCGTATCAAATCTAATTTCCTCTGCAATGTTGTTTGGTAAGTTATATAAGGATGATTCAATTGAACTATCTCAATTTTTGGAATTTTATTTGGTGCTATGGAGAACTTTGGTCCTTTTGCTAACACTGAGATGGTATTGAGGTCAAGACTTTTATTTTATAGATTGACTACTAATTTATTATTATCAAAACTCGGAATAGATGTTTTACTTTTTTTACTGTTTGAAAGTTTATCAAATTTTGATTTTTGAATATCGGTTTGTTTCTTATGTGTGAATTTAAAGTGTGTCTAGGACACGTGCTGCAAATATGAAATTTCTTCATGGGTTAAAACAAATTTTAGATCATTATATTCGTTAAACCAGTGTCTAATGTAAATAAAACTTGATATTGCTGATGCTTTTTCGTAACAGAGCCAGACTATCATTATTATATATATCCGCTGCTAAAAAAGTACTTGCCGTCAAACCAAAAGGCACTACTTTAAAACGATAGATTTCTGTACCTTCCAACGAACCCCTGGGACTGGATTGTTATTATAAAAGGCCTGCTTGACCGGTCTCGGAACAAGCGGATTGTTGATGGCGAGGAGAGTCCTTCGCAAATTTGACAACGTAATGTTGTTGACTTGAGGGAGCATGTGCCCATTTGCCTCTATATTACGTGCCACGGTTGGTATCATAGATACCCCGTTTTCCGTGAAGACACCGATGTGAGACAGAAAAACCCCAATCTCTATGGGGTAGGCTACACCGCCTCCACCTTATTTTTCAGCTCAACAGAGTCGTCAAGTTGTTGCGCCGGAGCCCGACGCTGACCGATGGGCTTGTTTCGGCTGACGCGTGCGCATCTAGCTTCGAAGAGGGCTAGGTTCACTCGATAGAATTGGTGAACTGTACACAAATCTGGGTTGGCCATACGAGCTACTGATCTGTACATTTTGACACATGCTAAACCTAAAATCCGTGTTGTTACTATAGTTGTTATGGCAGTAAGTGTCTGTGTACTTTCAAGTCGGTTGAGAATCGGAGCTAAATCTCCATGACTTATTCCTATTTTTGCATCAAGGTTAGCAGTAATTATATTAAGAAATTCTTTACCACGATCCTCTCGATGGGACTCAGCGCGCTGCTGGTTACGACGTCTTCTTCCTTGATCGACATTTCGGCTTCCATTCACGTTTCGATCCTTTATTGCTTGGTCCTTTCGGACTTCACTCAATACTCGGGAATCAAACGAAACACCATCGTCGCGTGGGTACGACGAAGAGGGAATATTTCTTCCTCTAGTATGCTTAGGCATTGTTTTAAAACTTTGTTGACCCGGTTTGCCGTGGTACAAAAAGCAAATTGCGATGTTTTGGATCGATTTCGATATTAAGGAACATCTTTTCTATATTAGTCGTATCCACATATTTAAATATTCGAAAACGATTTATAATTAATCTAATATCATTATGGAGGGTATCTCCAGATTCCAAAATGTCGTTTAACCTTTTCGCTGATGAGCCTAAAATTTGTTTCACTTTCTCTAAGCGGCAACCGTTGGCCCTTGAGTGGAAAGTCTGTGCGGGGTACTTTTTTACCACGTTTTTCTTAGCTTGCTTTCTTGTTTGTTTGTTTATTTATCTGTTCGGGTCAAATCTTGCAATCGAAATTTCGACCACTTCCAGTCATCCAATCGCTCTGAAACTTTTCAGAGTTATGTATTCTGGATGACAATACAATAAAATAACACATTCGTAGCTTGCAAGTGTTTAATTAGAGCATAATTAATGAATATAATTTTGTATGGGAAAATCAAAACAAAAAGTGTAAATATTTAAATTTGAAAAAAACCGTTAAAAACCCGTTAAAAGAATAATTCTTCTTAATTATTAATCTTTGTACTGCCATGATTAAAATAATTCTTCTTAATTATTAATCTTTGTACTGCCATGATTAAAATAAAACTATCTTTATATCTAAACTTTAATAGAGTAAATCATAATGACTTTTATTTGATGAATGGAATAAATACACATTTAAAAAGTAAGCTAAGAAAAACGTGGTAAAAAATCATTTTATTTTGTTTGTGATTATATTTCACAAATCTTGTCAATGATGTTGGAATACATGTAAAATAAATTCAAATGTGCCTTATCGGCCAGGGGCCCCTCGGGGGCAAAGCTTCTTATCCCTAGAGCTGATTTATGTCTCGTTTTATATATCCTTTCCGGGGGAGAATAGTTGTGGAGGGGGATGCTGGATGCATCAAAATGATGAAGAGCCAAGGCTGGTCTGCTTTGGCCAAGGATTGCCCACTGGGTCGGATCGTTCGTTCGTTTTCAACCTCTGGACGTGATTTTCTTTCGAAATAAACCTACCTATCTAGAGAGTTGTGGGGGGGGGGGGTGGAGGGTGAACTTTGTATAATTACTAACAAATATAATATTTAAATTTAATAATTATATAAATTAAGTAAATAATCAGACAAATAAATATTTTAAAAATACAATACTAGATACTAGAGATTTAATTTACAAGAAATTAGACAAATGAAATGAAATAAAATTTCCTAAATTCATTTTGAATTTTAATAGAGAATCAATTTTCTAATTATATTAATTAAAATTATCATTTTAATCTTGTTTTTATTTTTATATCAATTCATACCCTTAACCCTATTAATATCAACAACTTGTTCCTAAATTATATCTATTTTAAATTTTATTAGAATATATTTAACAAAAATATTATTGTTAATTATACAAGTTAATATTTAACTACTTAATTTGTTTGTGTGAAAAAATATTTGGCTTAATAGTCAAATTTATTTACATTTTAAATATTATACATATTATTATTGTTTCTATTTTAATAAGAAATCATTTTTTTTTTTTAAATAAAACTACTTAGTTGATTTTTTCCAAATATATAATATAAACACTCCTTCTTAACAGAAAATAAATTAAACATTTCTTGATGAGTGTTTTTTTAGTTATACGAGGGTTACCTTTAAGTTTAAGTTTAAATTTATGAAATATAGTGTTTGAAAAGTTAACTTTGGATAAGTGAAGAATAAAAATTATAATTTACACATATTAAAAATTTGAAAAAAGTGAAGTTGAAATAAAATAATAAAATAAAAGATGGGATTAACAACGACACAAAAGAAACGACGCCTGGAAAAAGCAAGAATGAAATATAAACAGAAGCGTGAACAGGAAAGTGAAAAAGGTAAGGAAGAAAGATTAATTAAACGAAGAAAAATTGTTGAAAATGAATCTGAGGAACAGCGCAAAATTAAACAAGCTCATGCTAAAGAGCGTATGTCTCGACTTCGTACAAACGAATCTGACTTAGAAAGAGTTTTAAGATTAACTGCAGATAGAGAACGACATTCACAGGTAATAAACTTAGAAACGAACGAAAATAGAATTTCTCGACTTGCTGATATGCGTAGTCGAATGTCACAGCTACGTGCTGTAGAATCAGATGAAGATAGAAATTCTCGGCTTGCAGAAATGCAAAGTCGAATGCTCCAGCTACGAGCTGTAGAGTCATATGAAGCTAGAAATTCTCGGCTTGAAGAAATGAAAGTACGAATGTCACAGCTACGTGCTGTAGAGTCAGATGAAGATAGAAATTCTCGGCTTGCAGAAATGCAAAGTCGAATGCTCCAGCTACGAGCTGTAGAGTCATATGAAGCTAGAAATTCTCGGCTTGCAGAAATGCAAGTACGAATGTTCCAGCTACGCGCTGTTGAATCTGCAGAAATGCACCAAGAAAGATTAAGTAGATTACGTACTGTATATGCTCAAAAATCAGCAGATGAAGAATTTCATAAAACTGTTAATACATTTTGTAATAAAACTTGTGAAATTTGCATGAAACAGTGTTACCCTAATCAGGTAACTAAATATTACTTAGTAACTCCAAAATCATATTTACCTCCAGAGTTACAAAATAAAGATGTATTGGAGGTTTGTCATAGATGTAATACGCATCTTAAAAATTTTTTTTTTTTTTTTTTTTTAGCTTTATTTTTAATTACAATCAGCCTAAAAGAGGCTATAAGTAATTTTGAATAACAAAGAATTGACATGAGTGGGAAGTCATCCATTGATGGCTTCCCTAATTAAATTTTATTTTCCATCGGTTGTTGAGGAAACGATCTTGAATGTCCAGTATATGTTTTCTTTTAAGTCTTCGTATTGTTTCACTGTTATCCAGAAGATTGATGGCCGATGAGTTTATATGGTTCTCCAATTTCTTGAAGTGTATTATTGATACATTGTATATCTCCTCTCTGACCGAGGGAACAGCGAGGTCATTATGCAAAACCTCGTTGGAAACATACCATGGGGCATTTGCTATCGATCTAAGAATCTTAGATTGGACTCTTTGTATTTTACTTAAGTTGGATTCGCTGGCTGTTCCCCAGATTTGACAGCCATATCTCCATATCGGTTTGAGTATTGCCTTGTATACCATTATTTTAGTTTTTAAGGCAAGTTGTGATTTTCTTCCGATTAACCAATACATATTTTTGTATTTTATATTTATTTCATTCTTTTTTTTGTTAATGTGGTTTTTCCATGTGAGTCTAGAGTCCAAATGTAAGCCCAGATATCTCACCGAATTGCTGTTAGGAATAATTTTCGAATTTATGTATACTGATGAGCATATATATTTTTTATTTGTAAAAGTAATATGAGTTGATTTACTCTCATTCACTCGAATCCTCCATTTACTTAACCATTTTTGAAGAGTATTTAGTTGGTCTTGGAATTTATTTGTGGCTAGAACTGCGTCTTCACTTGACTCTAGAATAGCAGTGTCATCGGCATACGTGGCAATAAATGTGGATTCGGAACTCGGTATATCTGCAGTGTACACCGAGTATAAAAGAGGCCCAAGTATACTACCTTGTGGGACGCCTGATAGTATTGTATGCATCTGAGAGAAATCGTTCTCGACTTTGACTTGGAAGTACCTGTCTTTGAGATAAGACGAAAGTATAAGAAAGTAATGGTAGGGAAAAATCTTTTTGATTTTATGAAGAAGGCCCAGATGCCAAACCTTATCGAATGCCTTTTCAACATCTAGGAATACTCCCGTACATATTTTTCGTTCTTCCAACGATTTCTCAATAACATTGACTATTCGATGTATCTGCTCCAACGTCGAGTGTTGTTGTCGGAATCCATATTGATGATAAGGTAACACTGTATCCAAATCAACTTCAGCTTTGAGTCTATTAATGAGAAGTTTTTCGAATAATTTTGATGTTTGAGGGAGCAGGCTTATCGGGCGATAGGATGATGGTTGATTTTCTGGTTTGCCAGGTTTTAAAATCATTATAATTTGTGCAAATTTCCATTGAGTGGGAAAATAACAAGTTCTTAGTATGGCATTATACAGCTCAGTAAGGAAAGTTAGTCCTTTTTTAGGTAACTTTTTTAGAATTTCAATAGTTATCAAGTCGTATCCCGGAGTCTTTTTTTTATTATGCTCATTTTTTATAATTTGTTTGATTTCTTTGGTAGAAAATAATTTGATAGGAGGGGAAAGTTGTAACGGTGAATATACAAATTCTTCAATTTCGGTATTTTCAAGGTTAGGACAAGATTGGGAGAATGGAACAAATACACTTTCTAGGTATTGCGCAAAAGTTTCCGCCTTTTCTGTACTTGTTCTGGCCCATGTATTCAAACTGGTTTTTAATGGAGAGATTAATGTTTTGGGCCTTTTAAGGTTTTTTGTAGCCTTCCAAACAGTGTGTTCATTGTTTCCTTGTGGAGATAATTTGTCTAGATAATTTTGAAGGGTTTCATTTTTATTTTTGGCAATCATAAGTTTAAGTTCTTTTGTAGCTTTGTTAAAATAGTATTTGTGAAGTGGATATTGGGTTCTTTGCCAATTTTGTCTGAGTTTTCGTTTTTGTTTTATTTTTTCTCTAATCTCCAATGGATAGTTTATTTGTCTATTTTTGTATTTCATTTCCGGAGTTGCTAGCCAGGCTAATTCCTGAATAATTTTATTGAAGTACTCAACAGCTCCCTCAATTTCATCTTCTGTTTTCAAAGACATGTTGAGGTTTATATTTTCTTCAATATTTCTTTGGAATAAACTCCAGTTTGTTTTTATATTGCACAAGGTGGGATGGCTTTTTGTTTTTATTAGCGTTGAGCTAATAGTAGCTACTATTGGAGTATGATCTGAGCTTAGATCTAAACTATCTTCTATATCTGTATAGGAATTTGATAACCCTTTTGTAATAAAGAAATCTAATAAGTCCGGAAGTCTATTAGAATCAGAAGGCCAATATGTTGGCTTTCTAGTAGTTAGAGTGTTGTATCCATTTACCGAAATTGAATTAAACAAACTTCTACCCTTTGGGGTAATTAATCGATATCCCCAATTCGTGTGTTTGGCGTTGAAGTCGCCTCCCACTAAAAATTTTTGACCCAGTGTTTGAAAGAATAATGAAAATTCCTCTTTTGATATGGAATGTCTTGGGGGGCAATATACAGCACTTATAACAATGTTAGCTCCATTCTTACATGTAATATTAATTGTTGTTGCTTGGAGAAAGTTTTTTTCATACTTTTCAAGTTCATAATGAAGAATAGATTTTTTAATAATGATTGCTGTCCCTCCATGAGCTTTATTATCTGGATGTATAGTATAATAACATTTATAATTTGGAATTGTGAAATAGCTTTTGCTGGTAAAGTGTGTTTCCGACACTAGGATGATATCAATTTCTTCCGTATTAAGAAATATTTCTAATTCATTTTTCCGTTGAATTAAACCATTGGCGTTCCAAAGAGCTATTCTGATTGCATTAGTCATTTTTATTTCTGTTCTTAATGACTTGAGTTAGTAAATCTAGTATCATACGGTTTTGTTCAAATAATTGAGTGAACACTGTTTTAAATTCATTAATAAAGGACGTTAATAAATTATTTATGTCATGTGTCTGGTTATCATTATTTTCGTTTCGAACCGTTTGGGCGTAAGACCTTTGAAGTCTTTGTGGAGAGTTTATATTAGGGAGTGGAGGAGGAAGATGTGGTGTTGGTATATGTCTAGTTTGTGTTTTAAGGTGTGAGTTATTTTGATTGTTGAAGGATTGGGTATTGTATCTCGATTCAATTCTCTTTTTTTGCAGCTCTTTGTAAATAGAACAACCCTTATAATTTGCGGGATGGTTACCCTTACAATTAGCACATGTCGCGGGGGTGTTTCTTGATTTAGGACATAAATCTGAACTATGATCTGAGCCGCATTTCAGGCATTTATAGGGCTTAAAACAGTATGATTTTGTATGCAGGAATTGTAAACAACGAGCACACTGAGGTATATCATAATTTTTTTTTTGGAGCCTCAATTATTACTTTGGTATTCAGAAGATAGTTAACATTATAAATTAATTTATTATCATCATTAGGTTCCAGATCCAGAAAAAATAGTGGAAGGGGATCTTTAGTTGTTCTATTTTTTATATTAATCATATTTCGTACATGAAACCTTTTTCGTTCAATTCAAATTTAACATCTTCCACGTCTATAGAATGGTGAAGGTTTCTAATAACGACTCGAAAAGCTCTATCTTGCTTTAATTGGTAAGTATGATGAATTATTTTCATCTCCTTTAAATACTTTGATAGCTTTCTGTAAGCCTCTATGGTTGAAACATTTATTTTTATATTAGAGTCTTTCAAGGACTTACATATAAATTCCTTTTTATTTATGACGTTGGATATGCTATTTACCATATCACGGTAATTTGAAACGTCATATATATAAATTGGTGGAGGTTTGGGAATTCTATTTGAGGACTCCTTCTCGGAAATTCTATTTTCAATTTCTATATTATTTGAAAGTACAGCAAATCTATTTCTTTGCTCTAATTGTATTTCTACTGTATCTTGTTGAGGTAATAAAAAATTTTCACCTGACCCAGTACGTTTCCTTTTGATACGTTGCCATGGTACAGCCGATTCATCTAGAGATTCTTGCTCCATTGGGATTTTTCCATTTTCATTATTTGATGACTCAGCAGGATCTTCAGCACTTTGTGAGGCATTAATTGATGCCATTGATTTTTAAAAGTGCCGCTTGTTGGTTCGCGCGCCACTAGAGCGCCGGTTGCGTTGAGTGAGCTACACCTGAACTAATGGTGTCTGTCAAGATTTTCGGGTTATCAAGATCAAAACTTGAGGAAATAGATCAAATTTTTTAAAGAATTATTGAGTTTGATATTTAAATCAATAAATATACCTTTTGGGTCGCTGGTCTGCAAATCTCAGACACTGATCGGTACTAGAGCCCTTTTGTGGGAAAGAAAACTTGAGACACTGTGACGCACATGTGCATGCTATGACGGTCAGCACTCGAGAGATCTTAAAAATAATACTTTATATAAAAAAAACCTTTTTTAAAAAACCACGTTTTTAACGCACTAAAAAGAAGACAATAATTTTTCTGAAACCCCATAGGTACTGACATTACAAACAAGAGATATGATTTGAAGAAAATTTTCTATAACGTAAAACGTGGGGCGCAACTATGGCTAAAATATTCTGTATCGTATAAAAATTTATAAATAAATGTTATTAGGTACAAATTAATAGGATAAATGAATTCATATTTTAATTAGCTTCAAAAAGTAAAGCTTATAACTTATCGAAATTTTTAAAAGAGGTAAATTTAATTTATGAAAAGATTACCTTTAGATTACTAATAATATTCACTTTTAAAAAATTATGATAAAAAATGACATCCTAACAATATTCTGGTAAATAATATAAGAAATTTAACTTGAAGAAATCTAAAACTAAATTTTGCTACTGCAAAACTTCTAGCAAATATTTAATATTTATGTTGTAAGGGGGGAGGCCCACAGTGGATGCCAACAGGCCCCTTACAAGGAGGAGGGAAGAAGGGGGAGAGAAGGGAGGGAAAATGTGATAGAAGAGAGAAGAGGGGAAATGGGAGAGGGAAAAACGGATCTTATGTGGAGAGGGAAAAAAGGAGTTTAAGGTCTCCACAGGTAAACAGGTGGATATCTTCTTGAAGGGGGAAAATATTACCCGCAGCTGCAGAGAACAAACTGCCTTTCCTCCAGTGGTCCAGCGGAGATGAAGGTTACGTGGGCGCCATGCTATACTCAGAGGTAAAGCAGATGTAGAGAGACTGGTCAATAAGGATGTAGTTTAAGTTAAATTGAAAAAACGGTTGTTTAAAAGAAAATGTATAATTATAAGTTATAAGAAATATTATATTACTTCTCCACCATGGGAGTCACAAAAAGATCCATCCAACATGGAGGATCATCAAAACACGTCTTTATGTAAAGAACGTGGAGACAAGATAACACGTCTTTACACAAAGAACGCTGGAATCAAACTATAATATAATTTCCCCACCATGGGAGTCACAAAAGATCCATCCAGCATGGAGGATCATCAAAACACGTCTTTATGTAAAGAACGTAGAGACAAGATAACACGTCTTTACATAAAGAACGCTGGTATCATACTATAATATAATTTCTCCACCATGGGAGTCACAAAAGATCCATCCAACATGGAGGATCATCAAAACACGTCTTTATATAAAGAACGTGGAGACAAGATAACACGTCTTTACATAAAGAACGCTGTAATCATACTATCTATATAATTTCTCCACCATGGGGGTCACAAAAGATCCATCCAGCATGGAGGATCATCAAAACACGTCTTTATATAAAGAACGTGGAGACAAGATAACACGTCTTTACATAAAGAACGCTGGTAACCGACTGACTATATAATGCCAAGTCACCAACCGCGCCGAGTGCAGTCGGAATCCCCCAGACGTTGCCATTCAGTCATGCAACAGCGCCTGGGGTGACTTTGTCATATTTATATATAATAAATATACATTCGTTACATCCTCCCCCTCTGACTCCTGAAGACGTCCCAACGAAGGAGTCAGAAAAAGAGAAAAGCGAAAAACAATATTTAATAATACAACAAAAAAAAATTCATAAAGATTAAAGACAAAGATATAATAATTCTTAATACTTAACTAAAAAAAATGGATAATACATAAGTTCACAAAAATTTAAGAAAAACACATAATAATCTTAATAATTAATTAAACAATTAATAATATAAAAAGTTCACAAAAATCAAAGAAAAATATACAATAATCTTAATAATTAATTAAACAATTAATAATATAAAAAAAGTTCACAAAAATCAAAGAAAAATATACAATAGTTTTTAATAATTAATTAGAGTCACCCTTTCGAGGTCGACCTCTCTTTTTAGGAATATATCTCCTATACCAAGAGCAAGTTTGTATAGGAAATGACAATTGTTGAAGATTTTTATCATTGCAATTCTTATTTTTTAATTGCTTAGATTCGATTCTTTCATTTATAAATTTCAAATTATTTGCGAATCTCTTTAGATAAGGGGTGATTTCTGGGACGAAGTTGTCATTGTAAATCACCTGTCCATTTATGTGCTCACCAAAAGGTGTAGGCTCTCCCCCTGCAGTAAAGATATTATTGGATTCGTTCAATAAGGGATTCGATTTCTGCTTTTGGGAGACGTTTAACATTTTGTTATCAATCAAAACACTAGATAAATAATCAATCCTATGAGGTTCAGAGGCGAAAAGGGGTTCCTCTTTCTCAAAGGGGTATTTTGATTTCACCTTATTATTAAAATACCATTGATTAGAAAAAATATCAATAATTACTCTTGATTTTTTTAAAAAATCAATTCCCAATAAAGTTCTAGGGATTTTTATATTTTGAAAAAACATCAGCCTGGTGGGCACTATTTTATTTTTAATAATTATAGGTATATCAATTAAATCTACTTGATGCTCTTGACTAGAGCCATCAGCTAAACTAATAGTTACTGATTTATTATAAAATGTAACATTTTTATTTTTAAAAATGTTATATAATTTTTCACTCCCTATGGAATGAGAGGCACCAGAGTCAGCACATGCCGTACCCGTGGCATCGCCTATTTGAATGGGGAGGAGAGGGAGAAATCCTTTTTGTTCATTTGAAGATATTTTGATAGTATTACTAAAATTAAAAGTAGGATCTACTTTATTAGTTTTTAATTGGGGATTGCAATCAGTGCATTTGGGCTTAATAGTACCTATTTTCCCACATCCATAACATTTTTTTACATTTTTAAAAGGTTTCTCCATAGAAACGGTATCAGTGCCACGGGGGGCTACTTTATTTACAATTTTGCCATCCGTATTTCGGAGGTTGTCATAATTTTCAAGTTTTTTTATTAATTCAAGAGGCTTATTTAATGTTTCCCATTCATCTAAAAAGTGCTCACGACATTGTGATGACACGTGAGTTTTTAATTGATTTGTAATAATTAAATCCTTTAATGCCTCGAAGTTATTGATATTCAATTCCTTTATCCATGATTCAAAATGAACCAATAAGCTATGATAGAAATCAGTCCACGTGTGAGTGGGACATTTTTTACTGTTGTAAAATAATTGACGCATCTTTTCTTTAGTGATTTTAAATCTTTGCATCAAAAGGGTTTTAATATAATTAAAATCCATTAAATTTTTATCCGATTCTCTATATAACAACCTTACTAGGTCTAAAGGGAGGGTTGTAGATAAATAAGATACCCAATTTTCTTGAGGTATTTTAAAAAAATTCATCTGTCTTTCAAAGACCATTAAGTATGAATTAATATCATCATTTTTATTAAGTTTTGGGAGGCGATTGGCTAAATCTATTTGGGGAAAGGGGGCTCCTACAGGTGGAGGGTTGTGATGAGGTGAGTTAAGTCTAATTTTTTCTAACTCTAGCCTTTCAACTCTCTGTTCTACAATAGAATTGGGGATACCCTGAGCTATCTCATCATCAAAATCATCATGTGCTAATATAGCATCTTTAATTTGAATAATTTTCATTGAATTATTAATTTCAATGCCCAATTCATCAGCCAAAACTATTAAATCCTCCTTACGTGCTCTAGTGAGGAAAGCCATTTCTTAACAATAAATTATATACCACAATATACTACTAATTATAATAATTAATTAATTGTATGTAAAAACTATAATATAAAAATAAAAATATATAAATTGAATATTAAATTAAATATAAATCCTAATAACTAAATAATAAATAAATACAATGAAAGTAAAAATAAAAAATAATAATAATAATAATACAATGTCAATGTAACTGAGAAAGAGAGAAAAAAAAAATTCAATTCTCAAACAAAGTATAAATAATAGAAAGAAAAATAAAAAAAAATCATAGGTTTTAAAACCAAAAGAAAAAAAATATATATATAAATGTACTTAAGTGTGGTTGTTCCTTAGGGCGAGTGTCACCATATGGTTGATTAATATTCACAAATTATTTGCACTAATATCACTTATTGCCTTCACAGGGGTGGGGAAAACAGGCCTCGACGTTGGGCGTCAATTTGTAAGGGGGGAGGCCCACAGTGGATGCCAACAGGCCCCTTACAAGGAGGAGGGAAGAAGGGGGAGAGAAGGGAGGGAAAATGTGATAGAAGAGAGAAGAGGGGAAATGGGAGAGGGAAAAACGGATCTTATGTGGAGAGGGAAAAAAGGAGTTTAAGGTCTCCACAGGTAAACAGGTGGATATCTTCTTGAAGGGGGAAAATATTACCCGCAGCTGCAGAGAACAAACTGCCTTTCCTCCAGTGGTCCAGCGGAGATGAAGGTTACGTGGGCGCCATGCTATACTCAGAGGTAAAGCAGATGTAGAGAGACTGGTCAATAAGGATGTAGTTTAAGTTAAATTGAAAAAAACGGTTGTTTAAAAGAAAATGTATAATTATAAGTTATAAGAAATATTATATTACTTCTCCACCATGGGAGTCACAAAAAGATCCATCCAACATGGAGGATCATCAAAACACGTCTTTATGTAAAGAACGTGGAGACAAGATAACACGTCTTTACACAAAGAACGCTGGAATCAAACTATAATATAATTTCTCCACCATGGGAGTCACAAAAGATCTATCACCGATATTTGGTGATATGAAAATAACTTATTGGAGAATAATAAATAACATGTACAAAATGAGTGTGTTTTATTTAAGACTTAATGAAAGTGGTTGACAGCGTGTGTTTTTGTAAATTATTAGCTACCTTCTGGTCATGGCGCTGAAGTGTCCACAACGAGCTGTGCTCTATACTACTTGATATATACAATGACTTAATTTAATTACAATCATTTATAATGTGATTCTATATATTATTTTACAATTATCATTTATTTAATAAATTCTTAATATTTATTTTATTTAGTTAGTATTGTACTTTATTAAGTTAAAATTTATTTAAATTTATATTTTCTTGTGGCGCCAATTATGATATTGCCGCTACATTCACTCTCTCCTCTAGTAACTATGTTACGATAGCCGTACTAGTTAGAGATTAGTGTGTTTGTCTTTTTTTATTAACTTAATACATTTTTATTATTATTAGTATTTAACAATTTAACTTTTAAAACTTATTTTTAATCAAATGTTCATTTAATTATATTTTATTTAAAATTAACACTTTGACACTTGCATTATTTTAATATTCATTATATTATTTTTTTTTTTTTTTTTTTTTTTTTTTTTTTAACTTAACCATTTATATCACTTCACAACACTGCTGATTTTAATTTTTAAAACGAACTGGTAGTCGAACCTTCCTTCCGCTTCTCGACGTTTTTTCTTGATCCTCTGGTTTCGAGTCTTCATTTCCGTCTTGCGGTGGCCGATCATCCGTCGATGCTGGAGCTTCTTCAGTGTTGAGTAGATATGCCGGTTTGAGCCGATCGATTGAGATATTTATCTCACGACCTTTCACGTTTACCAAGAAATATTTAATTTCTCTGGCTTTTACTTCAAATGGGCCTTCATAAGGAGGTTCGAGTGATTTTTTAACTCTATCCACCCTTACGAAAACATGTGTGCATTTGTTTAATTCTTTGTGAATGAATATGTTTTGTTTGGTGCTTTTACGGGTTTCTATTGGTTTGAGGGTGTTCATGTGTTGCTTTAATTCGTATAAAAATGAGTCCGGATTTAGGATTGGGGTTGGAATTGAAGGAGCGTTAAAAAATTCTCCTGGTACTTTAATTGTAGTACCATATACCATTTCGGCCATTGAATATCTGGTTCCCTCTTTGAGGCTAGTTCTAAGTCCCAATAATACGGTAGGTAAAATTTCGGTCCATTTTTTCGAATTATGGCATCTGATAGCCGCTTTAAGCGTTCTGTGTACCCTCTCGATTTTCCCATTCCCTTGGGGGTGGTAGGGGGTTGTATGACTTATCTTCGTGCCGCATAACCTAGCTAAGCTCTGAAAGAGTTCCGACTCAAACTGCCTTCCTTGATCCGTGACTAAGTTGAGGGGCGTTCCGAATCTTGTTATCCAATTTTCATAAAATTTTCTTGCAACTGTTGAAGCATTTGAATCTTTCATTGGAATAACTTCGATCCAGCCGCTGAATCTATCTATACATGTCAAGCAATACACGTTTTCTTCCGATGGTGGAAGTGGGCCTATTATATCTATATGAATCATTTTAAAACGTTCATCTGGCTCTTTAAAACTTTGAATTTCTGATTTCGTGTGCCTAGTTACTTTATTTCTTTGACAATCAACACAAGCTTGAGCCCATGTACGAATGTCTTTTTTAATATTTTTCCAAATGAATTTATTTGTGACCTGTTTTACGGTGTTTTCTATTCCTGGATGGGATAAGTTATGAATTTTTTCGAAAATTTGATATCGAAATTTTTTTGGAATATATGGTCGAATATTTTCTGTTGAAATGTCACACCATAATATGTTTTTTTTTTTTAAATTTTGTTTTTTAAATTTTAAAGATTTATTATTTTTAATCAATTCATCCAATTCTTCGTCGTTTTCTTGATATTTGGAAATTTCTTCATAATCCATAATTGCGATTTCATTAATTCTAGATAATGTGTCAGCAACTATGTTATCTTTACCACTGATATGATTGATGTTTGTTGTAAACTGAGAAATGTATTGTAATTGTCTCAGTTGTCTAGGCGATGCTTTTTCATTTTTCTGCTTGAATGCAAAAGTGAGAGGTTTGTGATCTGTCCATATCTTGAAGTCTCTCGCTTCTAAATAATGTTTGAATTGTTTGATTGTTAAATAGATTCCTAATAACTCTTTGTCATATGTGCTATATGATTTTTGTGCGTCGTTTAATTTTTTCGAGAAAAATGCTATCGGTTTCCAATTCTGGTTTTCATATTGTTGCAATACGCCTCCTATTGCCGTGTCCGATGCATCTGTAAATACACCAAGTGGTAGCTCGGGGTTCGGAAATGTCAATAGGGTTGCGTTAATTAATTCTTCTTTGCATTTTTCAAAATTTTTCTTTGTTTCTTCGGTCCAATCTATTATACTTCTATCATTTTTCTTTGAACCTTTTAAATATTCATGGAGTGGTGCTTGAGTTTCAGCCGCGTTTTTTAAATATCTCCTATAGAAGTTTATTAATCCTAGAAACGTTCGGAGGTCTCGAACTGCTTCCGGGAGCTTGTATTCTTTTATGATTTGTATTTTTTCCATTTGTGGCTTCGAACCTTCAGGTGTAATTAAATACCCTAAAAATTTTAATTCCTGGACGCCAATTTCAGACTTTGAAATATTTATATGAAGACCGTATTGTGACAACCGTTGTATTACTGTTTCTAAATGTTTTTTATGTTCCTCTTCGTCTCTTGAGGCTATTAGAATGTCATCTATGTATGGAAACACAAAATCTACGCCTTGAAAAACTTCATTTATGAATCTTTGGAACGTAGCAGGGGCATTACGCAATCCAAAGCTCATAACATTAAATTCAAAGAGTCCAAAGGGGGTTATCACTGCTGTTTTGTGTTTATCTTGTTCGGCTATTGGGACTTGAAAGTACGCCTTGAACAAGTCTAATTTTGAAAAAATTTTAGTATTTTTTAAAATGTGATTGAAATCTTCTATTCTAGGTATAGGATATCGATCTGGAATTGTTTTATCATTCAGTCTGCGATAGTCTCCGCAGGGCCTAATTGATCCGTCTTTTTTGTCGACTAGGTGTAGTGGGCTTGCCCATTCAGATTTCGATGGTCTAATTATATTATTATTTAACATGAGATGGAATTCTTCTTTTGCTAATTTTAATCGATGAGGGGCTAATGGTCTAGCTTTACTATGTACTGGTGGACCTGTTGTATTTATATAATGCTTAACCTTATGTTTTCATTCATCTTTTTTTATTATGTTTGGTTTGCTTATTTCTGGATATTTTTTAAATATTTCCGAAAATTTTGTTTTACTGTTAAGCGTTTTAATGCATAAATTTTCTGAGATTGACGTAATATTGCCTTTGGTTGTGAGGTTGGTTACGCCATCTATTAATTTTTTATTTCTGATATCCACTAGTAAATTAAATTGGTTTAAAAAATCTGCACCTATTATCCCTCTCCCGACTTTGGCTACTACAAATTCCCATTGAAAATCTCTTCGCAGGCCTAAATTTAATTTTAAAGTTTTTAAACCATATGTTGGAATTTCCGTGCCATTTGCTGCATATAATTTATATTCAGATTGGGTTTTCTCAAAATTTCTTGGTGGAGGAATTACTGAAATATCTGCGCCGCTATCAATTAAAAATGTCTTTCCGGTTTCTTTGTCTTGAACAAATAGTCGGTGGCGTGCCTTTATTTCGAAATTGGTGGCGGCAGGGCTGGCAGCGCGCTCTGCCGCGGCCTCTAGTTTCCCGACCAAGCGCACGGCTGTACGCATTTGTCTGCGCGGCATTTTTTTCCAAATTTAAAATGGAAGTAGCAATATTTGCCATCGGGCTTATATCTACTTTTCGACCTAGCACTTCTTGGGCCGTTGCCTCGCCCAGAGCTTCGGCTTCTCCGGGGGTTTTTTAAATTTTCAATTTCCAGTTGTAATTGTTCGATTTTATTAATTAACATCTGGTTGGCATCATTATTTTGATTTGATTTGTTGATGCTCTCAATGTGGTCCTGGTTAGTGTCGTAAATTTTGTCTGCCATTTTAGCGATAGTTTCTAAATTTTCCTCGCTAATGGAAATTATTTCCCTAGTTGATTTTGGTAATTTATCTAACCACATCATTTTTAATGCGGAATTACTTAAATTTTTGCTTCCCTGGCCAAAAAGGAGGAATTTTAACGCTCACCTTTTCAATAGTGTCCATGTTGAATCTTGGTTTTTCTGTCTTCTTTTTTATTTAATTTAACACTAATTTTTGTCTTCACTTGTTCACAGTATTTATTTCGCCACTTAAAATCACGTCGGGGTCACCAATTATCACCGATATTTGGTGATATGAAAATAACTTATTGGAGAATAATAAATAACATGTACAAAATGAGTGTGTTTTATTTAAGACTTAATGAAAGTGGTTGACAGCGTGTGTTTTTGTAAATTATTAGCTACCTTCTGGTCATGGCGCTGAAGTGTCCACAACGAGCTGTGCTCTATACTACTTGATATATACAATGACTTAATTTAATTACAATCATTTATAATGTGATTCTATATATTATTTTACAATTATCATTTATTTAATAAATTCTTAATATTTATTTTATTTAGTTAGTATTGTACTTTATTAAGTTAAAATTTATTTAAATTTATATTTTCTTGTGGCGCCAATTATGATATTGCCGCTACAGATCCATCCAGCATGGAGGATCATCAAAACACGTCTTTATATAAAGAACGTGGAGACAAGATAACACGTCTTTACATAAAGAACGCTGTAATCATACTATTTATATAATTTCTCCACCATGGGAGTCACAAAAGATCCATCCAGCATGGAGGATCATCAAAACACGTCTTTATATAAAGAACGTGGAGACAAGATAACACGTCTTTACATAAAGAACGCTGGTAACCGACTGACTATATAATGCCAAGTCACCAACCGCGCCGAGTGCAGTCGGAATCCCCCAGACGTTGCCATTCAGTCATGCAACAGCGCCTGGGGTGACTTTGTCATATTTATATATAATAAATATACATTCGTTACAATGTTAATAAAATTTCTAAAGTGTAAATTGAAGATGTTTATTTAATATTAAGGAATTAATTTTCCAAAAAAAATTTACATTAATAAAAGTATTCTGTTGGATTACTAATAATATTCCCTTTTACAAAAAGTCTGGTAAAAAATATAAAACTTAAAATATAAATCCATGGATATTGAAATAAATTAATCAAAGAAATTATATTGCATTTAAAAAATTTATTATTATTTGCGCCCCACGTTTTACGTTATAGAAAATTTTCTTCAAATCATATCTCTTGTTTGTAATGTCAGTACCTATGGGGTTTCAGAAAAATTATTTTCTTCTTTTTAGTGCGTTAAAAACTTGGTTTTTTAAAAAAGTTTTTTTTTTATATAAAGTATTATTGTAGCTTACTTGGCTATAATGACTAAAAGAGGGGGCATATTGTTAAGGCAATCCTGTTACGATCGCCAAAATTTATTTATGTTAACGCAAAAAAGATCCCAATTGAAAATATGCTTCAGTGCATAAATTAATTCCCTTCTTTGCGTTAACAATGGGGGGTGTTTTTTATTATATTATATATAAATATTTAATATATATAATTCAAATACAAGTTTCGTCAAGGCGGCCAGTTAATTTTGTTTTATCAAAAAGGAAAATTAACAAAACCTTTTAATTCAAATAATACTTACACAAGTAGACCAGTTAGACTTATATAATTTCTTAAATCATAGGAAATACATAAATCGTCCCTGGGTGATCCGAATTTTGCAGGCACGAGGTTTCTAATTCTTATTCAAATAAAATAAGAAATAAAAACACTGGAAGCTCTCCAAACCACAATCAATTTAACCCACCTAGATCTCCTTAAGGTATAAAGAAATAATTAATAAATAAAACAATTTTAATTTCGTTTTTCCGATATATTTATAAATAAAGCAATATATATTTTAAAAGATAAAAAGATATAAAAACAGTATACAACTAGGTTTGAGATGAAAACAAATAAAGCAAATAATCTTAATTTAAAATTAAACAACTTAATAAACGAATAAACTAATAAAGTATAATGGAGATCGCACAATATTTCTCCACTGGACCTCAAATATGTAAATAAATCAAATTATAAAATAAGATTTAATTAAACATTAAACAAATTAATTAATATATCAATTTCAATACAACCTGAGCAGCAAGAATTAAAGAAAGGAGAATTTTTACGAACCCAAAAATGGTTTCTGTTCGATTTGAGAGGTTTTCCAATTCAACCTCACGCCAGACTGACCATACACCAAATAGACCGTCTCTCCACGTGGAAAGAAGTGATCATAGAACAATCCAAAGACTCAGAAACACTAGACTGCACAAAAACATTCAAATTTCTCAACCCCGTGTCACGTGACTCGTCTTGTCTTCTCTGACCTTAGACATTTCAAAATATTAAATTTGCGGGAGATTCAATCTTGCTTAAACACATATAATTAAAAAAAATGAAAAATTATTACAATATTCCCTTCTCCAGCCATCATTTCTTTTTCTACGTTAATAACTTTGATTTTCCATTTTTTTTCCTCAGTTCTTCAATTATAAATTTATCACCCATATTTTCTTGGATCAACTCTTACCGCTACGTGAGTATTCTTGTTTCCTCCCTTGATATCCCTTTTATAGCCTATGAAGACTTTGCCATTGAGTTACTCCAATTGGTAAACTTTTAATGTCAATTTTATTCTTTATTTCATCCTTAGTTACCTTGTTGTCTCTATTTTCTTTTGGTTTGACCACAAGGATATTTTGTCTTGGAGGGTCTCTTTTAACCGCATCACTATAACTATTCTTTTTGGTCTCATGAGCTATTCCATTTAGAGCCATTATAGCAGCCTTTAAAGCAGGGGTGGGCAACTTTTTTCAGCATAGGGCCAATTTTCAATTTTCAATTTTCCTCTGACAATGCGGGCCTGATCAAATCGAGCGATTTAATATACTATATATATATATAATACTTTATATATACTATATAAATAAAACTATGAACATTTTTCGTGAAAAACAATGAAAATTCGGGGGCATTAGAAATACGGCACTGCAAATTAAGGGCTACCAAAAATTAGTTATCTAATTAAAAAATGTGAAATTATTTGAATAGAAAAACAATTAACAGAGTAGAAAATAAAAATAATAATAAATACATATTTACCACAATGGGAATAAAGTATAAATAAAAATAAAAATTTGCAATTAACACTTTTATTATTGCAATGATTACAATAAACTTTCCTCAATCTTCAATGTGATGGATTAAATTTAGAATGTTCCTGATCTATTATTACATCATACTTAGGATCTAATTTGCTAGTAGCAATTCGAAGAACTGCGTCCAAATTTTCATCTGTTATTCTCGATCTGATTTTACTTTTTGTATGTTTCATTAACGAAAATGTACTTTCGCACAGGTAAGTTGATCCAAAGAACGCGAGATATTTTTGTGCATGATCCAGAATATTTTTGAAAATTTCCGGATTTAACGAAGCATAAAATTCCGGTACTGATTTTTCAGTAAATTGATTTTTTAATAGTGCACTTGATTGTAAATTTATCTGTTCTAGTTGAATACTGGATGGTGCATCATCGACATTAAAAGCAAATGGTAGACTTACTAATGCAAGATCATTAGAAATTTTATTAAAATCTTCAAATCTTCTTTGAAATTCCGTCAATAAATCTTTTATTATCATTTCATATTTTTCATAATCAAGTTAAGTTATTTTCCCTTTGTTTTAAAGTTGGAAAGTGAATCAACTGTTCCTGTTGAAACTGTTGAGAAAATAATTTTAATTTACTTGTAAATGAGGTAACATTTGTGTACATATCATAAATAAAAAGTCCCTTTCCTTGTAATGAAACATTCAAATCGTTCAAATGTGATAATAAATCAACTGAGAAGGAAAGATCATTCAACCATTGTACATTCTTTAGTTCTTCAAATTCATTAAGCTTGTTTTTAATATTTAAGAAGTTCACAATTTCATCTAACAAATTGTGAAATCGTTTTAATACTTTTGAAAGACAGCCATCTAATCTCCGTATGGTAAGGAATATCACTAAAATCACATTCAATTTCTTTCAAAAAGTTAAGAATTGACGGTGGTTTAATGCTCGTCCACGGATAAAATTAACAACCTTTGTTACAAGTGATATCACGTGCTTTAGTTTCAGAACCTTTTTACAAAGTGTTTATTGGTGTAAAATACAATGTAAAAAAATTATTTCTTTTCCTGGAGTGCACTTTATGTCATCACTTATTCTTTTTAACAATCCAATGTTTTTTCCTGTAAAACTGGGACACCCATCGGTTGTAATATTGACAATTTTGTCCCACTTAACATTTTGTTTTTCCAGTACTTCTTGGATCGCCGTAAAAAAGTCTTCGTCAGTGGTGGTGCCTTTCATAGGACATGTAGAAAGTAATTCCTCGATAATTTCAAATCGATCATTTATACCTCGAATGAAAATTAGAAGTTGACTCGTATCGTTAATATCACACGACTCGTCTAAAGCCAGTGCATAATAAATGCAGTTTTCCAATTTTAATTTCACTTGATCACACAAGTTAAGTATGTGAAATATGATTTATACGTCTTACAATTGTTCTTCGTGAGAGACTAATTTTTTCAAGAGTAGTTTTTTTATCAGGAATTAATATATAATTCGGCAACATCTAACAATCACTCCTTAAAAAATTCTCCATCAGAAAATGTTTTGCCTTGTTTCGCAATTTTATGTGCAACAATGTATCCAGCTTTTGTTAAAGCTTTATCTGTCTCTGACAGGCTTTTGAAAGTATTTTGTTGTTTAGTTAAACCATTTTTTAATTTCTCTGCTTCAACTTTCATTTGCTCTGGCAAAAATAATTTATATTTGTCGAAATGATTTGTTGAAAAGTGCCGTTTTAAATTATATTCCTTAAAAACGGAAATAGTTTTATTACAAACCAAACATACGGCTTTATCTTGTATATTTGTAATTAAATATTTGAAGGTCCAATTGTCATTAAAACTGCGGCCTTCGCCATCAATTTTTCTCTTCTTTAATTGACTCATTTTATGGGCTGTAATAAATTAAAATTCTATTCATTACAAAAAAAATAATTTGCTATCTTCTTTGGAATACCTTATAAAAGTCCAAAATCTAAGGAAATATTGTTCGAATTGTTCTCTAGCTCACAACACACTAATAAACAACCACGATGCACGTACGCACCTACCCGTGGCTCATGAAACACTAAAATAGTTTTAACTTTTCAACCACGTGTGTGCACGTGTGCGTCCGCGACCGCAGTCGCCGCGTTCGTCTCTCAAAGTCGCTCAAAGTATCAGGTTGCACACGATTGAAATGCACGTTTAGCTTGCGAAATTCTCCATCTCACCCTTTAAATGTCTTTTGTCTTTGTCTGGCATTCACAATTATCATCATCTTTGCGCAAAGTTTTTCTACACCGCAATCTCGTCACACTGCTTGCACAATTTTTCATTTATGCCGCGGGCCAACTTTAACATCGTAACGGGCCGGATTAGGCTCGCGGGCCGGCAGTTGCCCATCGCTGCTTTAAAGCTTCCATTTTTCCCTCTCAAGCTAGAGATCTCATTTTTAACAATTTCTTTAGGGGAATAAATAATAGGCCGTCAAAAAACGTAATTTTCACGACAAATTGTCAGCTGTAAAAGTAGTAAAATTAACGACAAATTAGGTATTTAGCGCGACAAATTAGGTATCCTTACAAACTATTCATGTCACGACAAATTATGTTTTAAGCACAACAAAAATAGATTTTAAAGCGACAATCGGCAACCGCCAAATTTATAGGTTATATTTTTCTTATTTGCACTACTTGTATACAGATGGTTATTTATTATTAAGTATTAAATAATAAAAAATAAATAAACCAGAAATTTATTTATAGTAAATTTATTTAACAAAACGAGTATACATTATAATTAAGTAAATATAAATATAATTGTAAATAATATATATAATATAAAACAAACATTTGTAGCAAATTTATTTAACAAAACAAAACGATTAAACATACATATATAATTAAGTCAAATGTAAATATAAATATAATTGTAAATAAATATATTTAAGAAAATGAGTAAATATTATAATTAAATCTAAACTATTTGGTAAATAATGCACATTAAGTCATTAAACGTATAATATTAGTGAGAAAGCAATATATTTGTCAATTCTGAACAATTAAAGCCTTTCTAGCTTTTGCAGGTCTTCCCCTTTTACGTTTATTACCTAGTGGCAAAGTTTTGGCTTCTTTAGGAACGTTTACCATTTTCAGTCGAATTTTAAGTCCTAAAACATGCTTACATTTATAATTTTTCATAAATGAAGGACAGGAACACACAAATTCATCATTTTTCTTTTCAATCACCCAAATACTAAAATTAATTTTTTTAAAATCGTCAAATGTATCCCAATTGTTTTCTGTAAACTTAGTAAACAATTCCGTAAAAATGGCTTCGGCTTCACAATTTGAAGATGAAATATAATACTTATCATCTAAAATTCTTACATTTTTGTTTAATAATACCCATTGATATGCTTCGGTCCAATCGTTCATGGAAATGGTCGGTTCAAGAGAAAATTCTTTATAATTTGGTGAAAGAGGATCTCTCTCTTTTGACCATTTTAACAAAAGATTTTCAAGATTATTTAAAAATTGCCCTACAGGTAGACGTTCTCTTAATGTGTGTTCTTTTTTTATGACAGCATTTGTTGCCTCTATGCCATTATTAGTACTTGGATAACTAAGAGCTGCTCCTTCATACCAATTTGAATTATTTTTTAACCATTGCTCCTGAAAATATTCTAAGAATATATCAATGTCAGGCTGCATGTTACACCATTTTAATGAAAATAATTGACAAGCTTTTTCAAAAATATGCACGCTATTACAAAGTTGTAGCATACTAATATCACTTTTTATTTCAACAGAATTTTTTACCATCTTTAATTTTTTTTCTATTGCTTGTATAACATGGAAATAGCACATTAACCTAACATTAGGGCCATTAAATATTTTGTTAAAACCATTTGTAATAGCATTACTTGCATCGGCAAGTAATATGGTTGGTTTCCATGTACTATTATATTTATGAATTGCAGAAAATATAAATGAAAAATCATTTTCATTTTCTGTGTTACAAACTGATACAACAAATGGATGAAAAGTTTTATTTTTGTCACTACTTCCCATAATTGTTACTGGGTAACCCTGCCAGATTAACTTGTAAGTTGTATCAGTTTGTACCATACAAGATTTATTTATATTTTCTAACAATCTTTTTGTCGACAAAACAATTTTAATGTCTTGATTTTCATAATCGTAATTTACTAAAAAGTCCAAAACAAATATCTTATCCATGTCATCTGGTATGGCACTTTTTTCTTTACACCATTCATTGAGTTCATTCCCAGTAATAGTACTTGGCCCATATGTATTTGTTCTTAATAAGCGTAAAAAATTTGATAATCGCGTTTTGGGTGGTTCTGCAATATTTTCTTTTCTAAATGCAGCTAATATTGCATTAGGTTTTTGTACACCCTTTTCTTATAGATCTACAATAAATTTTTTTGTACTGTGGTCTAACCCACGGACAGGATTATTTTTGAAATGTAAATGTTTACAGTTCGTTGTAAAAAGAGAAACTTTCATACTTGATGCATGATACAATAAATAAATGGCTGCGGGGCACTCACGCTTCCTATAATTCCCGTACTTACATCGAAATTCTACTTTTTCACCATCTAAGGTGTTCTTTTTTGATGTTTTGCACCATGAATTTTCATTTTTGATATATTCTTCTGCTTCTGATGATTCTTTAAAATCTTTTACAAAATGCCAGTTACGTCCTTTAGTTCTCTTCCTTAATGACTTTACTTTGAAATTGACATTTTCATTATTTTCATCCTCCTGATAATCTTCCAAACAAAAAATTTCTTCCATTATACTGTAAGGGTAAAAAATAAAAATAAAAAAGATTTAAAAATGTTTTAAATTTATATATATATTACCTTCATAAAATAAACGCAATCTTTTAGAGCTATTCTTAATTGTCCAGGCGATGTCAGTCCAGCAGTAAAACTTGTCACTTTTTATCAGGATATTTTTACATGCTTTGTATATAACCTTAAATTTTCTGTCAAATTTCGAACGGACGTGGTTTGCCAGTAATTTGTAGTGCCAATACATATTTCGATCTGAAATTGCAATAATTGTCGTTTGTTTACATGTTTTGTCGTTTTATCAATTTTTTGTCGTTGTATATTTTTTTTGTCGCCTGCACTTCCAAATTTGTCGTTCTGAATACGTTTTTTGGTGGGCCGAAAAATGTAACCCATTTCTTTAACCACATTTTCTAGTTCTTTCTTGCATAACTGTGAATCTCGCTTCACTGAGGTAGGAAGCTAAGAGGTGGGAAAAGAGAGGAGGCATTCCGTTGTCCTGGTCCCAGTTCGCTGCGCGGCGGCTAGAGGCGCCGTGCGCGCCGCTAACATTTCAAATTTCAAAATAAACTAAGGAAAAATATATAAAAAAAATCAGGGTAGTTAAAGCGTTAGGCGTTAACACCCCGGCCACCCAAAAGCGACCTTGTTCCTTTTTTAAAACAAGAAAAATAGGTTAACTGGAACAATCCTGATCTTCTGAAGGCAGAAGAGTGATTTTAGTTAATGGCCTTTTTATAACTGCTGCGGGGGTTTTGATAGAAACAATATGTGTAATTGAGTCATCACCAGGATGAATTTCAACAATCCTTCCCATAGGCCAATGTAAAGTGGGCAAGTTTTTTTCATTGACAACGACAAGATGTCCTATGTGAATAGGAGGTGATTTTTTATTATTTTCATCGAGGTAGGCGGGTTTCCGTTTCCTTTGGACAGCTTTTCGGGAAGGCGTAGATCGGCTGCTTTTCATCTCCTCCTCGTTCGGCCGTCCTCCATCGGTTGTTGTATCGGTTGACGTCTCTGCGACTGCTATGGCGGGTGAACCTGAGAAAAAGGTCTCGACATCGGGCTCTGAACTCTTCCTGGGTGGGAGGTTGAACGGGGTGTCTCCAGTGATGGGATTCAATTTGATCAACAACCCGTTCGCAGGGTTATTTGTAAAATCGTAAAAATAATTGTGCGTTAAGGGATTAAAAACACAAAATTTTCCTAAAATTAAAAATAGTATATTTATTTAAATTGGACATTAAGATATGTAATTATTTTAAATATTTCCAAATAGCCCTCTGGTTTTCAGTGACTTCTACTTCTGTTATTGTTTTTACACGAGGATCATCCGAACTATGGTTGCTCCTTAACCATTTTTTCACTATCGGTACTGGATCCCAATCTTTTAAAGGCAAACCATTCAAATTAATAATCATTATATTGCTTATATTTGAAACGAGCAGTTTGTTTCGTTTTTCTGTGCATATATTATTCATAAGGCTAAAGCCTCTTTCAGCTTCTGCTGAACTGACGGCTATTGTGTTCAAAATATTTTTTGCCTTCTGAATACTTTTGGGGATATCGCATTTATCTGTATTTCTTAAGAAATTTTCAAGAAACTCTCTGTAATCATTTATGTTTATTTCATAATTAAAGATTTTAGAAAACTGGAAAAGTTGATCTTCTGCTTCTTTCCATGGAACAATAATATCTTCGATGTTGCATTGATTAGGTTCCAGATATTTGATAAATGATAGACAAGTTGAGTTTCCAATATTGCCGTTGCCTGCTGCCAAGGAAGTGCCCGAATTCATTAATCTCAAATTTAGATTTTCGATTATGCTTTCCAAAAGCTTTTCACGCGGCAAACAAGCAATATGGGAATTTTCAATAAACGCTACATTTTGAAATTCTTTTGAATTTATAGTTTCTTCTAATTTTTGTTCATATAATCCTTTCCTTTCTTTCAGCACTTCAAAAGCTTTGATTGTTCGAATTATCAAATTTTCAGCTTTTAACAAATTTATATTTTGTTGTTGTAATGCATTTGATAATAAAGAAATTTCGCTTAAAATATCAATCATAAGTAACAAATTCATGAAATTTGGTTGACGTGAAGGCGGTCTAACACCCAGACAATGGTGAGCAGCTCCAGCTTACTTGAGTGATAGATCCTCTCAGACGGACTGGTTTTCCTGCTGACGGCGTATACCAGGCTCTCCTTTGTTTCTCTGAAGTAGCAGGCCTGCTACTCCGTCGGCGCTGGCGTCTGTGTCTCGGCAGCCGGATCGAACAGAACTAGAATCGGTTCGTTTAACAATTCCTATTTTATAATATTAAATGACTCCTCCTTCTCGCCCCTTTGAAACTTCGCTCCACTCTCCAACAGGTCGGAAATAGGTTTTGTTAGTAAAGCATACCTTGGTATAAATCTACGAAAAAATCCGGTAAGATCTAGATAACGTCTTACTCTGTGCTGGTCGGTTGGTTTCGGGAACTTTTCAATTGCTTCAACCTTTCGTCGTCCGGGTCGGATTCCTTGATCAGAAATTAATCCGAGAAAGTTCACCTCCGAGTATCCGAATCGGCATTTATTCAGATTAAGCGTCAAGTTGGCTGCTCGGAGGGCGCTGAACACTTGATCCAGGCGAGAAATCATCTCGTCCCAGCTCGTGGATGGAATCAGAGCGTCATCCATGAAGCATAGGACGAATCTGTTTTAATTTTCCTAGAGCAAGATTCATCAATTTAGAAAAATAGAACGGTGCATTCACTAACTCGAAAATCATCCGTGTAAATTCGCCCGTGTCATCGGGAGTAACAAATGCTATCTTCTGGCGAGCCTCGGTAGATAGTGGGACCTGCATGTAGCCCTGAGCTAGATCCAGTTGTGAGAAATACCTCGCACCGGACAGAATTAGGGTAAGCGTAAGGTGAATGTGTGTCTGTCACCAATCCCATCTGATTATTGTTTATTAATTATTAATACATTATGACAATAAGAAAATAAATTATGGGAAAATTACAAGTTATAGAAGGAGTTTGTCGATTTAAAATAGGTGGTGCCTAGAGTAAAAAAAGGATGGGAACCCCTGTTCTAGTAGAAGCCATTTTAATTGCTGATTGATTATCTTTATATACAAAGATTTGATTAACTTTATTTAATATTTTAACATTTTCAATTAACTGTTTCATAAATAAACATTCTGTTAGACAATGAGATAATGACACATATTCTGATTCTGCTGAAATCAGCGCTAACAGTTTGCTTTTTAGATTTCCATGAAATTACATTTTTATTTATTCTTATTATAAAACCACTAATACGATCATTTACATCAGAACCATAATCTGCATCAACAAAAGCATCTAGAATAAATGAATTATTTTTGTTATTAGATTTTTCATATTTTAATCTAAGGTTTTTACTTTGCTATAAGATGTTGACGCCTTTGCTATTCAACATCCAAGTTATCCATAGGTACAATGTTAAAGTTCACAGTTGGAAGAATTAAAGCTAAATAATAATAAAATATAAAAGGAAAGACAATATACATGTGGTTTGTATTTGATATAAACGAATTATTTGAGTCAGAATTGAATGATGAATAATAGTTCTATATTATAAAAGAAAGAAAAAAAAATGAAAAATACAATTAAAAACATGTAATTTAGATATGTAACATAAGATATATAATTCAATAATGTAAGAAATAAAGAAAATGATTTAATATTAATATAAACTTAAGAATAAAAGTGTTCATAAAAAATACCTTTGTTTTGAGATATCTCAAATTATGAATATTAATAATTATATGAGAACTTGTATTTATATATATAAATATATATATATATAATGTATAAGCAGATGAACAGGTTGAATATTTAGAAAGCCAAGTATATAATAATAATTGTTCGATAATATTAATAATCATAGGAGAACATGTATATATAATGTAGATGTCGATGAAACAATTTGAATAGTTGGACAGCCAAATATATAATAACAATTGTTTGATGATATTGATAATCATATGAGAACATGTATTGATATAAATGTAGATATAGATGAAACAGGTTGAATATTTGGAGAGCCAAATGTATAATAACAATTCTTTGATAATATTACAGCAATATGTATATGAAAATTTCTCTAAAAAAATAGCATGACGCTTCATCCAGATGGCGCATGGAAAAGGCGCCAACATCACTCCCTTCTTTTGATTGAATGCAATTTAATCAAATAAAAATAAGGAGAATTGGAGAACTAAGAGTATGAGGAAGCGGACAATTGCGTCTTGCAATAAAACGTTCCAAGCATTTCAGAAAGGATTGCGTTGAGAGGTCTAGAGCCACTTCTAGATGTATCGCTAATCGAAAAGGGTGGTGATATTGTTATCCGTGATTCAGGAAGTTGAACCATTTGATATTGAAAGGGTTTGACTCGTAGACGATGGCAAGTGTCGCATGAATGGATCACCTTTTTATAATGGATCGGGCTCCAATAATCCAGAACTTTTGAATCAAGGTTGAAAACATTAATTCAAAATTGGCATGTAATAATTTTAAATGTAGATATTTGATATACAATTTCATGATTTTACAATTTTTTGAAATGATTATAGGATGTTTTCTCTCAAAGGAAAGATCAGCAAATTTCAAACGTCCTCCAACTCTCATCAATCTGGTTTTCTTCTCAATAAACGGTGATAAATTTTGTAATCGTGAATTTCCCTTCAATGGCATATTTTTATTTAAAATGTTCATTTCTTCTGAAAAATAATAATTTTGGCTGAGTAAAAATAAGACATTGAAAGCATTATCGTATTCATCTATGGTTAGATCTCCCTTACAATCTTTGAAATATTCTTGAAAAGTTATAGTTTTGATTTCACTCGGTCTTAGTAAATTATTGATAAATTGAAGCTTCATAGAAAATACTCTAAGTCTAAGTAGTCTTTTAAAGGAAGAATATTTAGAGATTAGACTTACATAGAGCGATTCAATATTTTGTTCTATAAGACAAATACGATTAGTTTTCGTTTCTTTTTCCACTTCAGCATTATCTAAAACATCATCTAAGAAGGGTAAGAAAAACGTTATCTTGCTGAATAGTAAAGCTGAACAGAGCTCCAGTCTTGCTATTGAAATGTAATGAAGTGGGGCTACTTTAGCCCGTGCAGCAAGAAGGATAGTTTTCAAAATATTACTTTCCTTTACAGAAGAAAGATAAAGAGTTGCAGAGTAAGCTTTCTCGCTTGCATCACAGAAGCCAAAAAGAACATAAATTGCCCAATACTAAGTAATGATTCTGACTTTTTGATTTATGATGTGCAGTATATTCCATTTCCATCTTTAAAACATCAAATAAAAATTAATCAAGAAACAAAAACTCCATATATTCCTGCTCAAAACATTTTTTAAATTTTTCCAATGAGTTGGAGTAAAATTATGTTGATATTGACTAAAATAAGTTATTGAAAAACATAAATCAGGTCTTGATCCTAATATTAAATACATTAGACTTCCTTCAAGCTCTTCAGCTCCAGCAGTGGATTCAAATATAGGATTTATCATATATAAACCATCCTTCTTGAATGTAGTGATTATCGTTTTTCCTTTTGCATCATTTATAACTGCTTTTGAATTGATAAAAAATATTTTATTTTTATTAGATGTGGCTTTTGAAATGGATTTAAGGTTCGTTTTTAATTAGGTACATATAAAACGTTTTCTAACTTTATTTCAGTTTGTAAGCCTTCCCGTTGGGTTCCAGCGTTGTAGGGGAGGTGACGCCTTGTCATAATATTTCTTGTTTTTATCTTGTTTTCCCTCGATTCGGTCCTTGATATATTTAATGTTATTCGCGAATCTTTTCAGATATGGAGTTATTTCCGGAACGAAACTGTCGTTCATTATTGTTTCACGAATATCATTTTTTATATTAAATTGTAGATAGGAGGCGGTATGTCCGGTGGACTCATTTTTCGTCGTGTTCATGGCGAATCTGATTATGGGCAGTTTCTCATCCCATAAGTTGTGTCTATCCTTTACCAAAATGGCGATCCTTGGTTTTAGGTCTCTGTTTTTCCTCTCGATCGGATTCGCCTGTGGGTGATAGACAGGCGTAAAAGTCTGGTCTATCTCCAAAGTACTGCATATTTGCTGCATAACAGCACTTATAAATTGCGTACCATTATCAGAGATTAATTTTCTCGGTATGCCGAAGCGGAGGATTGCCTCCTCAATCAGAATTTTCGCACACTCTCTCGCAGTGGCTTGTTTTATCGGGAACAATTCAACCCATTTGGTGGAATAATCTTCAATGATTAGTATCCACTTATTTCCTTGTTTGGTTTCGGGTAAGGGACCAAATAGGTCCACCGCTAATACTTCGAACCTTTGAGAATAAACGGGGGTTCTCAATAAACCAGTGAGTTTTTGATTCTTAGGTTTATATCGAATGCAATCGTTGCAGTTTCTCACGTGCTTTTCGATACTTGACCGCATCCCGGTCCAATAATACTTTACAGCAATTTTCGCAAATGTATTTTCAATGCCGTAATGGCCTCCTGTAGGAGAATCGTGAAAATCTTGCATTATAGACGAAATTTCATGTGCGGGGACCACGAGTTGGGCCTCCTCACTTTCTGAATCAGGGGCATATCTGTACAAGACACCCTTTTCGAAGATATACCTCTTTCTAACCAATTTACTTGGTTCACGCCCAAATGGGGCTCTTCAAGACATGTTATTATCTTTCTCAAATCCTCGTCCCTTAATTGGGATTCACGTAAGTTCTTTGGGGTCCGATAAGGTAATTTTAAGGAGATTTGGATCGAAAGCATGGTTTCTTCTGGCTTGTCAGGACGAGACAATAAATCAGCCAGTACATTCTGTCTACCAGGTAAGTAGTTAATTTTTAGATTAAACGATTGAATTTCCATGGCCCACCTGGCCAAGCGTCCGCTTGGGGTTTTCAAAGATAATAACCATCTAAGGGGCTCATGGTCAGAGGCTATAGTGATTTGGGATCCCTCGATATATCCCCTAAATTTCCGCAGGGCCCAAACTACAGCTAAAGCTTCTTTCTCGGTAGTCGAGTAATTTAACTCGGCCGGTGATAAAGTTCGACTAGCATATTCAATAGGTTTTTCCTCATTTCCCTCTCCCTGAAAGAGAGCGGCGCCAAGAGCATAATGGCTTGCATCAGTTTTAATAATAAAAGGTAATTCAGGGTTAGCCTGCGCTAAAACGGGTGCAGAGGTTAGCTTTTGTTTTAGACTGGTAATACCTTGCTGTTCCTCATCATCCCACACGGTATATTGCGCCTGAAAGGCAGGCTTCACCTTTTCTGCCAACTCTACCTGAATAACTCTAACCAATACCAGATCTTATGTGAGTCCTTGTTTTGGTTGTCTTATTGAAGGACCAGAATGTAGATAGTCCGTCAATAAGGAGTCTGGATGATATAACCTTAATCTCGCCTTTATTGATGATTCCTAGATCCTGTAGTTCACTAAGGCTCTTTTTACTCCAGACACCTCTATTATTAAGTGTTACTGAACCGAATTTTACAATATCAACCTTGTATCTTCTTTTAACGGAGTCTTTAAGGTTATTGTATTTCATTTTTTTTGGTCTTGTTTGCTTCGTCCAGGTCATATTGGTCGTTAATCACTTGAGCATCTAGAACAAGGGCCATGTCATCACCTATTGCCACGAGGTCAGGTTTGCAGAGATGAAATGAGGCTCTTCCGATATTTCCTTGAACTTACCCTCTAGATTGCACTTTACATATGCAACCACCGCGTTATGACGCGTGCTATCCTGTTTGTGTGTACGCGTCTCTGTTGTCTCTGTAACATAGGAAAGATTTGGTTAATATAAGTCTCAGTTTCAGTTAGTAGTCAGTTGGTCCAGTCACCGATCCCGACACATATATTATGCAGGTTATCAGCGAAGTAGTTTGTTGTTGTTAGTGGGTCTAGTTTCCTGAGAAAGTCTTTCACGGCGGTAGTCGGGTCTCGGTCTTCGGTGTTTACGCATTGCTACAACATTTGTTTGGCAAATTTTAAATTTGCCCCCCACTTCCTTCATAATTTTTAATTTAAAAAATTATATTATATATATATTATTAATATATATATATAATATAATAACCCCCCACCCTTTGCTTCTGAAGTTTATTTAAACCCTAAACATCCATCTCACTCCCTCACTCACCTTTTCAATTTTTTCTCATCTAGCTAGTCACTACACAAGCGTGAGCCTCCATCTTTATTTGGAGTATTCTGTAGTGTTGTTTTTTATATATATCCAATTTTAAATTAATTTTCTTTAAAATTAATTTATTCATTTCTGCAAATACTAATCTGGTTTTGCATTTTATCACGCAGATGAGTTTTTTGGTGGATTTTCACTTGCCATTTTTCTATATTTTTTGATTTGGTTTGCGCCACGTGTAAGTTCTTTTTCATGTATCATTACAAACAATTATTTGCCTTATCATGTTAATTTTTGTTACTTTCATTTAATTAAATATATATTTTTTTATCTTATATTAAAAGCCGAATTCGAGTGCATTTTCTATCTTTTTTTACAATCCTTTTAAACTAATTTCTTTCATTGGGATAAATTTTTAGTATATTATTTAGCTGCCAGGTACCTTCCAATCTTCCTTTCCAAGAAGTCCGATAGCCCTTATCCGATCCTCATTACACTTATTTTGCATATTTTATATAAATATTGCTGGCGACACACACGGTCAACCCCTTTTATTATATCATTTATTCCTTACCTTTAATTCATTTTTAGGCACTAATTTTTCCCATACCATTTAATATACCTTTATATTTCCCCCTTCATTTAGGCGACACTTACTTATCCATCGCCACCCCGTGCCGTTTCATTCGGTCTTTGGAGAGTTGTCTACGTCCTTCTGGCTATGTCCAATTTCTTCAATGTAGGCGATGACTTGGTTCTTGTGTTCTGGTTTCCTGTGTTGTCCTATAATAGACTCGAGAGTTCGTCATGGGAAAAGTAGTAATTGTGCCTGGTTGATGAAGCGTGTTTTGTTAATGGTCATTTTGGCTTCCTGTCGTGCCAAAAGAGCGAGCTCTTCAGTACTCCATTTTGGTTTCTGGTTAGTTCGTGTCTGTAGTTGTAGTTAGTCATAGAAGTCTTTGTGAGTTCTCTGTTCGTGAATGCCACGCCCCTTCAAAGAAGAAAAGGCGCGTCCACGTCCAGGAAAGCGGCTGAGGTTTTGTCGATCAGTCGAGTCGGCATTATGAATTGCATTGGTCGGGCCGGAAGAACCAGAGGGCTCTCCGGCGTTGGATGAATTCGTCCTAGTCCGAGGCTTGTTTGTGTTTCTTAGGCCGACTTTTAGTCATGCGAGCGGGATGGAAACCCGCAGGCACCTATGTACGCAGAGGCAGCTATTGGTTCCCCTAATATTGTCAGGGTATCTGGCGGGAGCCACGAGGAGGCTGCTGCTTGCTAAACTAGGACTCAAAGAGTTACCATAATGGTCTAACACTGGGATATTGTGCTTGACTCGAAATATCTTGACAGACAATGCAGAATGAGCCGGCGCATTAACTTGATGAAAAACCCATAATTTGTTCTTCCACAATCTTGATTTGCTCATTCAAGCTTTTTTAGCTCTTGATGTAATTTGGCCCTTCCAGTGCATGGATTAATGATCTTAGAAGGTAGTCAACCTTTGATTCCGGAAATCGAGTGTCTTTCATTTTAAAAAAATAATTCAACTAAAAAAAAAGACTAGATAAAGCCTACAACAAGAATACTATCCTTATGAACCACTTTTGAATAATCTATTGAAAATTAATTAATTTATTCTTAATTAATTAAAAATATATATTTAACTAATAATTTTTTTCTGTAATTCCTATTCAAATAAATACCTTTATACATGGTTAATAGCATTATAGATCTTTTTCGTTTACGAAAACCCACAAATTAGTGAATAGATCATATTTTAGTACTAAGATCATTAAATTAAAATGTCTATTATAGAATTCAAGAGGATGCGCCAGGAGAACTTTCTTATTTGAAACGCGCTCCATCCGACAAGGATGAGATGACATCCATTGAGAAGATGATAAATGTATTTATGTATAGTATATACCCAGGTATTGCGTTTTTCAATAATACCACCCCACCCTTCGCGTGTTTTAAATAAGGAAGTTCTCTTGACGCAGCCTTTAATATTTAAGGAGCAACTTACGTCAAATATAAAATAAAGGAACAAATGTTAACATTACAATTATTAATATTATAATTTATAACATTATAAAGAATACTTCCTATTAATATTACTATTTTTATATTTAAATGTTCATATTAATTATTAAAGGAATCTTTATTAATATACTACATATTTGAATAATTTATTTATTTAGTTAAATAAATGTACATCGTTTCGACTGCTTATTTCGCAGTCTTTATCAAGTACCGTACGCTTGCCACGTCTCAAACAGACTGACTTACAATGATCGTTACTGGCTTTTTTCGGTGACATCAGCGCCACCTACAGCGTCAAGGTGAATATTAGTTCCTAGCTTGATAACGACTACAGAATAAGCAGTCGAAACGTACATTTATTTAACTTAATAAATAAATTATCCAATATGTGTATTAATAAAAATCCCTTTAATAATTATAAAAACCACAAAAGTTTTAATATTCATATTTATTATTTAATAATTAATAATTTGTGCGATGCTAAGTAAAAAAGTAAAGGGATTTTATATCCTGCAACGGAATATTTTTTTTATCAAGAGATAAGATACTTGTGAAATGTTAAAGACCAAAGATTTAAAAAAAAATAAGCTCGTTTTGAGTTTTTTATCAAAAAAATAAATATCACTTTCCTAAAATGTCCCTTTACTTTTTTATTTTCTCTCGTATTAATGAAAATTGTTATCTTTTAAAATGAAATTAGAAAAAAAAATTATAATTTACAGATAATTTTTTCGAAATTAGTATTATGTAATTAAAAATTTTTATTTTTATACAAATTAATAATTTAAAATTATAGAAATTATATGTATATTATGAAAAAATTTTAATTTCTGTTTTTCTGAATTAATAAAATAAATATATGAAACTTACTTATTTTATATTATATTTTTCAAATATACTTAATATTAGGCTTTTATGAAAGTTTACAGGCTCTTAGTCTAAAACTTGAGAAGAAATTAAAGTGGAATCTCCAAAAAGCGAAAGAAAATGATAAGCAGCTCGTAAGTATATTAAATATTTGTAAATTACGCGTAATAACAATTATTGTATAAATTACCTACTTTATAATTACAAATGACATATGGTATCAAACAAAAAAATAAATATTTAGAAAATTTATAAAAGAGATGTGTGGTCTCGAAAAGGAGGGACACTCGATAATTAAATTATGCAAATTACGTTTTAATTAACCGATAACTTTGAACTTTAATTGGGTTAGTGTAGAAAAAAATTGGATATTGGAAAAATACTTTTTAAAAGTAATTTATGAGAATATATATATTAAAACTTATACATGTATATATATTTGGCTCAAATAATTCAAATTTCTCTTAATAATTTTACGATCCTTCAAGACGGGCACCCGAGTCCGTACTTGCCGGCTTACAGCGTTTATATAAATATGCATTTCTCTGCCATCTCTCGATCAATTTTGAAAATGTTTGCACTTTTTAAAACTACAATAATTACACTTTCTCTTTTTTTTTCTACTTTTTATTGTTTTTTTCGAACACATGTTTTTCAAAGAAGAAAAAACTTTTTCGAGAATCTTCAAAACTCAATTTCTAGCTAAGCTGATTAAATTTTTTTATTCAAAGAAACATCTTCCCTTGACATCTCTTGAAAATTTTACAAATTTATATTCTGTAGTTTATGAGATATTAATTATTTTAGGATGCAAGAAAGTTTTTTTCGCTCATTTAATTCCCGGCTTGAAGAGTTAATATACTTTGATTCCTTCAAATAGTTTCAGTTCTGCTCCCCCAGGTGGCACTACTATCCAATATCAATTTTAGGCGCATGTTCAATTTTGTATATCTTTGAAATAAAAACCAAATAAATTAAATGATTAATCTGAAAAATAATAATTATTAAAAAATTATTATCTTATTAATTTAAAAATTGTTTTCTTTTCTTTCTTAAAGATAATTTTAAACTAATCATTTTTAACATTCCCTAAGCACCTTAGAAATAAAATATCTATGTTTAAATTTTAAAATTCGTATTTATATTGCATTGAATTTTTTATTTTTATATAAACAATCTTTAATATCGGATCTCTCAGTGTGATACCCATCGTAAGAGATTTGGTTATCTTTAAAATGTTTTTTTTGTTTTTATAACGATGAGGAAGGAGCAAATATCTTTTATTTCTTCAAACACTTTGTAAGTTTTACAACTCACACGCGTAATTCTCTCTTTGGTAAATATACAGTTGTATCAAACTGTTCTGGCATAGTTTATTTAAATTGTTGTTTAATACTGACCAGAGACAATCAGAGTGTTCATTCCTCTCAATCTGGCACCTTTTTGAATCTTACGATCTACCTCACTTCGCATTCGAAAGGTAGAAATGAGAGAATGGGTTTGGGATACCGAGAGGGCGTCGTCCTGGCAACAGAGGCAGCCAGACGCGAGTAAAGTAGTGGCGTGTAGCGTGAAGGGGATCGATTGTCACTTGGGTTATTGATTGGGAAAATGTGCGAGAAATTCCTTCTTCCTCATTCTCTCTCTCACACCTCCACCCTCACATCCTTCCCACTTATTTAAACTTTTTTTTAAAAGTACATCGATCATTTACTTACAAACAACAAATTATTCTACATGTTATTTGTTTGTTTTATTAAAAAAAAACAATTAAATTTTCATTTATTATGAATAAATAGTTATAATTTTAATTTCACTTTCACAAACAATTCATTAAAAAATTATAGAAGTAACTTATTTTTAATTTTTTTTTAAATCCCATGGAAGAACTGATTCATAAGTTTATATCTGGTCCCTTAATGAGATGTTATTTGGTATTTATCAGGATAGCCTTCTTTTCAGGGAAAATTAAATTAATTAGATAGGAGTAGTTCAGAAAAGGAACGTTTGGAGAAATATGGTTGCTGCACTAAGAACTTTCGAGTTCCGTAGAGCCACAGAAATAGATATATAGATATATTAATTAGTTAATTAATTAAATTATATTTATTTTATAATATATTATATATACTGTGATTATAAATCACAACATTAAGAATTATGCAAGTTTTTTATAATTAGTTGGAGAGAATTCCGTTAGATGGAGGCACCTCCGTCTATTTATGTTCTTTATTCCATTCAATAGTTACTTATGGCATCTGGTGGGCATTTTTCCAAGAATTAATGTTGGGTTGGGGGCTGCGGAATCTTGAAAACCTACCCTTCTTCTTTAAAATAAAGATTTTTAGCAATTTTAATTTAAAACATTGTACATTTTTAATTTAAGTTATTTAATTCTCAAAACAATAAAGGTGAATTTTAGTCTAGTTTATATTCTATTATAATTTTAATTTAATTTAGCTATTCGCGTCTACTTAAGTCTTGCCACCATCTCATCAAAATATCTTTTATTTCTTCAAACACTTTGTAAGTTTTACAACAAGACACACACATTAATTGAATTTTCTTTTCGAAAAGAAAAATGTTTAATTAAAATTAATTTAATTTAATTTAATTTTATATAAAATTTACCTATTAGAAATATTGATAATAGGTTTAAATTTAAAACTAGTAAATAATTAAAAATAAATATTTTCTATTCATTATAATTCAAATTTTAATTATTTTTCTTTTTATTTAAAATAAATTTTTTTGGATAAGTATATCATTTTTAATATGAAAATTTAATCATAATTTTTGTTTTGTTAACATATTAATAATAATAATTTTAAAATGATAAATAATATAAATTAAGTCAATTTATAGAAAATTAATTTTTAAATAACCATCAACGCGTTTGAAATTGTGACCAGTCGATACAATAGATTTTGTCGCGCGAGTACGTACTCGGGTTCCCGGCTTGATGGGTTAATTTTGGCCCTAATTACAAAAAGTTGCCCAACCTTTTCTAATCCGAGGCCCTTTTCCCAAAACATATTTCTTGCATTTAATAAACATCTCACTAACATTTCTTCTGTCATTTGAGCCATATGTCTGGTCCATTTAATAAAAATATTATTCCCTACCCCCTAAACACTAATTTTATGATATTTAAACAATACCGTTCGTTTTCCCATAAATGAATACCTAAAAAAAATTCAAATATATTCATAAATAATTTTTATAATATATATTTATATATAAGATGGTAGGTTTAATCAAATGGACTATAGTCAGATTTATTTACTAAAAACATTTGATTACATTAGAAAAAAATTTAAATCTATATATATAAAGGAGAGTGTTTGTATGTATGTAATTTGTTTACTTTTTTGCTGTCATAGAAACAAAAAAAAAAGAAATTTCTTACTTGACCGACACTTATGTATATAAGTAATGTATGATGGAATTGAGGCAGGAAATATAAGATCGGGATTGAAATTAATAGGGATAAAACAAAATATTTAGTAAGAGAGAAATACTTTATATAAAAAAAAAACTTTTTTAAAAAACCACGTTTTTAACGCACTAAAAAGAAGAAAATAATTTTTCTGAAACCCCATAGGTACTGACATTACAAACAAGAGATATGATTTGAAGAAAATTTTCTATAACGTAAAACGTGGGGCGCAAATAATAATAAATTTTTTAAATGCAATATAATTTCTTTGATTAATTTATTTCAATATCCATGGATTTATATTTTAAGTTTTATATTTTTTACCAGACTTTTTGTAAAAGGGAATATTATTAGTAATCCAACAGAATACTTTTATTAATGTAAATTTTTTTTGGAAAATTAATTCCTTAATATTAAATAAACATCTTCAATTTACACTTTAGAAATTTTATTAACATAAATATTAAATATTTGCTAGAAGTTTTGCAGTAGCAAAATTTAGTTTTAGATTTCTTCAAGTTAAATTTCTTATATTATTTACCAGAATATTGTTAGGATGTCATTTTTTATCAGAATTTTTTAAAAGTGAATATTATTAGTAATCTAAAGGTAATCTTTTCATAAATTAAATTTACCTCTTTTAAAAATTTCGATAAGTTATAAGCTTTACTTTTTGAAGCTAATTAAAATATGAATTCATTTATCCTATTAATTTGTACCTAATAACATTTATTTATAAATTTTTATACGATACAGAATATTTTAGCCATAGTTGCGCCCCACGTTTTACGTTATAGAAAATTTTCTTCAAATCATATCTCTTGTTTGTAATGTCAGTACCTATGGGGTTTCAGAAAAATTATTTTCTTCTTTTTAGTGCGTTAAAAACGTGGTTTTTTAAAAAAGTTTTTTTTTTATATAAAGTATTATTTTCTACTTTTTAGTCTTCATATATTGCAATCGATTTCACTTGACCTATACTACTTTTAAGTTTTTTGATTGACTTTAATAGTCATGAAATACTATTATCCTGAAAGTAATAAATTTAAATTGAATTATAAAGAGAAATTTTTAAATTTGTCATATTTTAATTCTTTATTGCCTAAAACTCATAAATTTAAATTTTGTTTTCTAAATTACAGTACAAAACATTAATATACCTTCTTTCAAATTTATTTACATTTTAAATATTATACATATTATATTATTCTTTTAACGGGTTTTTAACGGTTTTTTTCAAATTTAAATATTTACACTTTTTGTTTTGATTTTCCCATACAAAATTATATTCATTAATTATGCTCTAATTAAACACTTGCAAGCTACGAATGTGTTATTTTATTGTATTGTCATCCAGAATACATAACTCTGAAAAGTTTCAGAGCGATTGGATGACTGGAAGTGGTCGAAATTTCGATTGCAAGATTTGACCCGAACAGATAAATAAACAAACAAACAAACAAGAAAGCAAGCTAAGAAAAACGTGGTAAAATACACTCAGTTAGCAAGAGTGCTAATGATGACTTGGTGAGATGCAGAGAGCAAATGATAGCTGAAGGAAATTGAGGGTGGCGTTTAAGTCGAAAAAAGGTGTGTCGAAACAGGCAACCAATCAGAAGACCCGTTAAGTAAAAATAAGAAGAGGGGAGTTTGAACCTTTTTTCTACCTCCCTATTATATTTTTTCAATATTTTGATTTTATTAATTTTTTATCTCTCTTTGTAAAGACGAAATTATAACTTTAAAATGATTTTAAATGTAATCAATCAAAAGTCAGAAATTATAATTTAAAAAAATCAAAATTCTTCATAAAAAAAAATGGCTTTTTATTTTTTCTAATACATTTACCGTGTATATAATATATAGAGATTCTTTATTTCATTAGATTGAATATTATTTATTAGTAATTCATTTAATAAATATCTAATCGTTATTTGAAATTTATTTAATTATTATTTTAGAATTTATGATGCTTAATCCAAATTTAATTCGCAGCATGGAACATACGATCAGGACTGTCATTTAGTTGGAGGGGAGCGACCTGAACATTTTTTCAAACTTCTTATTTAAACGGATTTTAATATTTTGATTATTATTATTAATTAATGTATTATATTTGCATCCCGCCTCGTTTTTGTATTAGATATTGTATCAATATTTTTTATATTTAAAATATTTTAAAATTTTTTAATTAATTTCGAAAGAAAATTAAAAATATATTTATACAATTTTTGCTAGTATAATAAAATAAGATCTAATGAAATATATTTATTTTTATCGTCAATTCACAATGTGTCATTTATTATATTATTAATTTGTGAAATGATTACAAATTTTATGTAAAATCCATTCTCTATTCGTTTAGATCAAAAATAATATATTTAATATTTAATATATTGAATATATTTAATACATACTAGAATCAACTCTTGAATATTTTTTTAAACAAGCGGACTATGGACATCTGTATTATTTATTTTTAATGTTTTGACAAAGTCCCTTTTGTTGTTTTCTTCTTTTGTATTATGTATTGAGAAAGGTAAGTTTTGGAAAGGGCCTTTTGTTGTATTATTATTGTTTCTCCTTTTTAAGTTAACAAAATACAAATATTCATTAATTATGCTCTAATTAATCACTTGCAAGCTACGAATGTGTTATTTTATTGTATTGTCATCCAGAATACATAACTCTGAAAAGTTTCAGAGCGATTGGATGACTGGAAGTGGTCGAAATTTCGATTGCAAGATTTGATCCGAACAGATAAACAAGAAAGCAAGCTAAGAAAAACGTGATAAAAACATTATTAACAAACAAAGTCTTAACATACAAAATGTGGAATTTGAAAATGTAGAAAAATTAATATACTTAGATTCTATAATTACAAAGGATAATAATATTGGATAAGAATTTAAATCGAGGTCGCAATCGGGTTACGTCTGTTATCATACAGTAAAGAGACTTAACTCATCAAAACTTTTATCAAAATGGTTGAAAATTGAAATATTTAAAACAATTATTTTGCCTGTTGTATTATATGGGTGGTCGATGTTCTTGGGAGAAAGTAGATTTAGAGAATTTGATATTAGGATTGTTTGCAGCATTTAAGGATCAAAGAAAGATGAGATCTCCGGGCTATGGCGGAGATGGCATAACGAGGAATTGCATGACCTCTATGCATCTCCAGATATAGTTAAGGTTATTAAGGTTATAAAATAGAGAAGGCTGGGATGGGAAGGGGTCATGGCTAGAATGGTAGATTAAAGATCGGGGAAAAATATTTGGAAAAACCGATTGGAAAACGTCCTGTGTGATTGGGAAGACCAAGAACGTGGTGAGTGGACAATGTAGGAAGGGACGTGGGACATATGGGACAGGGTAGGAGTTAGATGGTTATAGCTCAGACTTGGGGGTTACTTTCGAGATCCGTAGAGCCACAAGGATAGATAGATTGATATAACAAATACAATAGTAATATATAATTAATTTACTGATTAAATTAAAATATCTTTTAAATAAAAACACAAAAAGATATGATAATATAATGTAATATACTGATTGGATGAAAACCTTTTACATACAGACTTTCAACGAAATACTATGTATTACTTCGGGGGTACAGGGGGCGGAGTCCCCGTCTAGATGAGAAGAGCGCCGAAGGCGCTCTGATCAGCTAGTATAAGATATAATACAACAATATGTAGAGGACATGTGTATATAGGTGAGGTGGAAGTAGGATGTTGGAAAGAGGCTAGTAATTATTGCCGATGAATCGGAGTCATAACTCCTCTTATTGTTTCACACAATTTACACTATATACAATATCCCCACTATGTTGTTGCCGTCCTGGGCTGGCGCACGTTGGCGCGGCGCCATCTATTTGTGGTGTGGGGCACTACAAATATATTCTTACCTTAAAAACAAATTGGTTTATATAGTCAATTCTTATCTTATTAATAACTAAATAACAGGAGTATATCTAATGGCTTTCTAATTTTATAAAATCTAATTTACTTAACCTTAGCACACAACAATCTTGATCATTTTGGAATATTAAAATAATATAATTATTATTTTACATATATATATATATATATATATATATATATATAATACTATAATCTTATGAAATATAATAAACGAATCTTTTACTAATTTTATTTTGAACGAATCTCATTAAATTGCATTAAAGTTTTGTTCCGTTTTGTTACAAATTCCCTCTTGGCGATGATATTTAAATATTTTTACTTTTATCAATTTTCTCACATATTTTAGATAAATCATACCGCTCCTGCGCGTGATTAATCTTAATAATTTGAGCATATAAATTAACACCTAGTGAGTTTTATCACATGCACACTCTTTAAATATTCATATTTCATTGACTCGCAAATTCCACCATTCTCGTTGTAAAAATTAATTCGCGTTTATGCATTAATTAGTCTTAGATATAGTTAAATGTTTTCAATTGAGCTTCCAAGTTGTTTCAAATTTATGTTTATAAAATTTAAAATTAATTTCTAGAGCCAAAAAGCACTTCTTCCTAAATTAATCCTATATGATTTATATACGAACGTATAAGCGAGCTAATAAAAGTATATTATTTTATTCATTTTTTTATATTATATCTTACATGTACAAAAGATAATTAAAATTTGAAAAACTTGATTTTTGAAATTTATTAAAGATTTGAAAAATGTTTAACTTTGAATTGAATATAATTAACAAAGCTACAATTGGACTAATGAATAATATAATTTAGCTTATCTTTAGATAATATAGAATAACACAAGACTTCTTGAGTAGTTTAAATTATTAAGATTATCACTTAATTTTTTAAATAATTTTTAGATATCTTTAATAATATATATTTCCCTATCAACATTTAGTAATAGTAGTAGTAGTATAGTTTTATTAAATAGACATAAAATAATACAGTGAACGCTCTATATAAGCAAATCATTTGAACCAATTTCAATCAAATTGTTTTTTTTTTTTGGGAAAAGTTGTTTATAGGAAAAACGCAGGAAAAATATTAATTGATTAATTAATTAATTAATTAATTAACAGAAACTAACAGAAATTAACTTCAATAGTGGCAGCACAAAATATATACATATTCCAATAACATAATTTTTTACAATTTTTGCTTTTGTTGTAAACAGCTGTCAATTCAAATATATAGCTTTAAAAAATGAAGTTGCTTATACAGAACAGAACAGTTGAACTAAAAAAGATGCTTGTATAGAGGTTGCTTATAGAGAGGTTGTATATAGAACATTCAGTGTAATTAATTTTATACATTATTGCCATCTAGTTTTCTTTTATTAAACTAAAAATTAACTCTGTTTCTGTTTATTTTTCTATTATAGAATATTGTGATATGGCCTCACGTAATTACCAATTATATTTCTTTTATATTTTATTTAACCTTAGAATCCTTTATCTATTTTCTCTTTGTTTTTCTAAATCCTGATTACAGATCCTTAATAATTAATTATTTATTTTTCTATTATCCATTCTTGTTATCTGCCATTATTTACCAGTTTCGTATACTTTTACTTACTGAAAATTATTATTTTAAGTGCTTTTTCAAATAAAATACCTTTCAATACATCAACAAAACAAAGCTAGGTTATTTTAATTATTCATACCTTCAACCGGAACAGAGCATTTTAATGGAGAGAATTTATATCTTAAATATTTAATGCAAAAAAGTACAGAAAAATATAGACTAATTTTGTATAATCAATCACTTGATTACTACATTAATAGTTATAAAGTTCTGTAATCAGGATTTAGAAAAACAAAGAGAAAATAGATAATTTAATATTTCTTTAATAATAATAAATCTTTGAATTTAAACACTTATATCATGTAACAAATTATAACGAAAAATATATAATACATATTAACATATAGAATAATAATAATAATATTAATATATAGCAGGGATTCTCAACCGCGAGATTTTCAAAAGTGTACCGCGAAATTATTACAAATGTAAAGAGGATCTTAAACATTTCCGATTTTTTTTCTAAATTTTTTTAATTTGGTTCTTAAAAAAAACCAAAAAAACGTAAACCGTTTTTGGGACCACTTTTTTTTAATATGGTAAACTTTTACACTTATGTTTTTCTTTGAGTGCCGCCAAATTTTTAAATCGTAAAAAGTGTGCTGCGGTAACAAAAAAAGGTTGAGGATCACTGATATATAGAGTAACAAAAAATTAAACTGTATATTAAAAAAAATAAAAAAAAAAACAAACAATTATATGTTAAGAAAAAAAAATTAAATTATTAAAGGTTGCGATAATGATTTTTTTTAAAGTTCTAATATATCAATTTTCTAATTATAATCAAACAATATTAATAATTAGTAAATAATTGATATTTATATATTTATTTTTAGAAAGAGAGAGAAAGATTTATTAATGAGACGATTGTGGTTTCAAATCTTACACCATTCATAATCAGATGAATATATTAATTAATTAATTATAATGTAGATAATAAAATGCTTTCTACATTTGATCAATATTTCAATATTTGTTAAAGCATTTTCATAAAAATAATTTTATATGCATAATAACTTGATTAATATACATATGTCACAAATTAGATACAAAATAAAAACTTTAAATAAATTCATAAATAATTAGAAAGATTTATTTTTCCATAAATCAAACTTGCGGAATTGATTAATATTCTTAACTCAAGAAAAACTGTTTTTTTTTTCTTTAAAAAATGATTTATGAGATATTTGAAAAGAACATAATTCATTAAATTAGACTAGTCTAGTATTTTGAAGTTTGTGTTAAATGAATATTATTTTCAAGAAATAAGCATATATTTGATCTCTTACTAAATTATACCCTTTTAGTTAAAAAAAAAATAGATTTAATTTCCGAACTTATTATGAATTCAACCAGGAACACAATTAAAAAAGTTCTGCAGTTCCGGTGAATTAGAAGGAAACTGGACCCCATTCAATAAGAGTTTTTTTCTCTTTCTGTTTTTATTAACCGATATCATTTTTTCGTGAGGTAATTAACTAAAAAATTGCATTTAACATAATGTTTTGTTTTACATCAGCCATTAAATAAATTCTAAATATGAGGTGATCATCCCAAATGATCTTGAGGGTCAGATGAGAATTATTTTTGAGTTAATTTGTAAGGTTTGGTATGTATCATATCATATAAAATTCAATAAGTGTTTTTTTTCTATTGTTTGGGTCATAATAATATATTTAGTAAAAGTTCAATAGTTCTCTCTGCCGGATAAATGACCAAAGCAGGCCGCGAGTTGCTTACACTTATCTTAATAAAAAGTTAAATTCAAATAGTATTTTTTTTTAAATTGTCTGGTATTTTCAAAGTAATTTATTCATTAGAAAAATTTTATAAACAAAGTTTTATTGAAGAAAACACTGTTTGTATTTACATCCGGTATTTTGATAAGCAAAATTATAGAATGTTGGCAATGGAAGCAGTGGCGGATTAAAGGTCTAGACAATCACTTTATCGGCGCCCCTGTATCGGCCATAAGTGCCCATCATAATACTATAAATTTTAAAAATTCTGAGCTCGCGCGCCCCTTGTAACTACACGCCCCTAGGCACGTGCCTAGTTTGCCTTACGGATAATCCGCCTCTGAATGGAAGGTTCCTTAGATAAGGAGAGTTTCTTAACTTTCTCAATAATTCTCTTACCTCTCTACTATGAAGTGGCTTCAGGGTTTTGAGCACTAGTTTCCAAATTGGTAATTCCAATAGCCAAGATAAAATTTGCCTCGACAAGAAGAGGAAAAACTAGCGAAAAATTTATTTATGGGGAGACTGATTGGGAACCAACAACTCGGAAGACCAAGGATGCATTGGGCAAACAATGTAGGAAGAAAGAATAGAAGTTGGATAGTAGTAGTTCAGGATAGGGATGTTTGCAGAAATGTGGTTGCTGCGGCCAAGAACTTGCGAGTTCTTAGATACATATTGTAACAAACATTTATTATTCTTTATGATCCAAGTTTTGTTATAAAAATAAAAAATTTCAATGGTGCTATCACTTTTATAACAATTGACAGTCTGTAAGGCTAAGTTTAACCAAAGCGATTTGAAATTAATCCGTGTATTTGAAAGTAAATTTCTATGACTATAGAAAAATTTGCAAAAATAAGATTGAATTAATTCATTAATGATAAAATATACTATAAAGTGAATATTAAATAAATCGATTGTTTGGTTTCCTAATAGAAAACCTCTTCTACTAAGTACGGATAAATATTAAATTTTAATTGTGTATAATACATAAATGAAATAACTAGAAATTCATTAGATTTTACCTCTTACTAGACGGAATATAAGGATTAATTATAACTTTTGCCAAATAGAAGAAAAGGACAGAATTGATCTCCTAGTCAAATATTCCACTCATAAAAGGTTCCTGACAAATATAATGTCTGCAAACGTTTTAATTTAGGGTCTTAACTTTGTTAACATGGTGCGAATTCTAAAAAAAAAATCCTTAGCAGGATATAAAATATCTCTAAAATAAACAAATATATATATACAATTTTTACTAGTATAATAAGAAAAGATATATTTTAAAGCGCCTAGTAGTTATGCAATAAACGTGTTAGCTTAACTAACTGGAGATGATGGTTGGTGCAACTCACCGATCAGGATGAGTGATACCTTGTTCAAAAGGTATCATCAAGGGGGTCATAAATATATATGTCTCGGGAAATATTAAGGTCAGGTTTTTAAATTATAGGTCAAAGAGGTCAAATTTTATTGAAATGAAAAATAAAATAAAACATTGAATTGATTGACAATTGTGGAATAACTAACTTGACTTGACAAGATCAACTAATCGAAAGAGATAAAATGAAACAACAAACTAATATCAAACAAATTAACAAAAACAAAATGGCGGATTTTTTGATTGGTGTTTGGTCGACAATTTCGAATTCAAATTCAAATTTAAAACATTTTTAGCGAAATATTATCTATCGTTATCTTAGTTTCAGTTTTTGCATTCAAATTAACATATTTTGAGATTTATCATTTTTGACCTTTGACCTTTTAAAATTTCAAAAACCTAACCTTAATCTTTTTAGGCATATATTATATTTTCTTGACCCTCATTATAGACCTTTGGAACAAGGTATCACTCATCCTGATCGGTGAGTTGCACCAACCATCATCTCCTGTAAGAATTCATATATTGTTACAGGTGTATATACTCTCACCGATTATAGTTATTCGAATTTTTGAAAACAAAAACTATTATTAATTTACTTAATTTATTTAATATGTTGATAAAATAAGCTGGAGTGTCTCCACTCGACTATCTGGCATTTGAGAATTGGATTAAATAACATAATATATTATATTTAAATTAAATTTAATTAATTATAAATTATAAATAATAAATATTAAACCAGCGCATGTTTGGTTTTTTATTGATGGCACCATGGCACGTGTTGGCGCGTGAGATTTGCAGTGTTAAAAAATTAATTCTGGTACTTTCAGCGATTCAATCAAGCTGAAATTCTATATATAGCAGTTTGATACAATTATTAATCATGTGAAAAATTATCAAACATATATCTTTATTTTTACGGTCACTTTAGAGGAAAAAAAAATCAAAACGTTGTAGGTAATGACCCTCTTCCGGTTGAGCTACATTTCTCAAAAGTTGATAGAAAACTATGAATTTTGAATAATGCTCATGTACCAAATTGCATCATTCTAGCTCAAACCGTTTTTGCGTAATCTTGTCTACATACATACACACACACATACACACACACACACACAGACATTTTTCTCAACCTTAGTGAAAATGATTCAGGAACCTTCAAAACGTATAAAAACATCAAAATCTCAACATCGAAAATTTTCGTGATCGCAATACTATCTCTGACGAGATAGTAAAAAACAATACTTAAAATTTTCATATTTTTATTTGTAAATCCTATCCTTTATATAAACATTTAAAAAGATTTTACAAAATTCAAATAATAAAATTGCCTTCTATGTGATTGTATTTTTTTTCTATATATAATTCTTTAAACAGTAAAACAAAAGAAAAATGTCTATTATTTTAAATGGAGACAATCGAATTTAAAATAAGACATTTCTGGAGTTGAACCAAATGTGTGTGATAGAATTATTTTTCTTCTTATTATTTTATATAAAAAATAGTTGGAGAATATTTTTATGCAATGCTTGGTTGGCAACCAACCACTGCAGTACTTTAAAGTGGACTCAGTTTTCGCATCTGCTTCTTATTGGTATTCTCAAAATTGACGGAAATAAATTGCAGCATGGGAAAAAAAACTCCCCTTGTATATTCAATTAACCAATAGAATTGATGAATATATTTTTTCTATTAACACCATATATTTTGCTCTAAAGAAAAATTGAATTTAAATATATATATATTATAAAAAATTAAAATTTTATTATTATTATTAATAAGCAAAAAAAAAAGAAATGAAATAAATTAAAAGTAAAAAATGGGTACTTTTGTTAAAAAAAAGAAATTTTATTTTAATATTTTTGAAATAAGTTATTGCTATAATAAAATTATTATTTTTTTCATAAAAAATACAAGTTCTGAAATCACGAAGGATCATATTATTCTAGACGTATTTAGATCGATGTTACAATCGGGTAACGTCTGTTATCATGCAATAAAGGGACTTATCTCGTTAAAATTATTATCCAAAGGAATCCAAATTAAGATATATATAACAATTATTTTGCCGGTTGTATTATATAGGTGGGTGACGTGGATAATGACTTTAGGAGACGAGAGTAGATTTAGAGTATTTGAAAATAGAGGATGCTATTTATAAGAGTTTACCGTGGAGACTGCATAACAAGGAAATGCATGACCTCTGAAACTTCAGAAATAGTTAGAGTAATAAAATTAAGAAGGGTGTAATCGGCAGAGCGCATAGTAAGAATATGAGATGAAAGATTGGCGAAAAATCTATTTGGGGAAAGCGGGTGGATAATTTAGGAAGGGAAGTAAGAGAGAGAGTGAGAGAGGAATTGGTTGAGTGTTGATCAGCATAGGGACATTTAGAAAAATGTGGTTTCCAGTTTCCTAGATAGATGGAATTATAAAAAATATTGTAAGAAAGTTTTTAAAACTAATTAATAATAAGTTGACTAGTGGCCAGGTCCGAACCGACTGACGGTTTGAAGTAAATTAATTTCCAGCTACAGAAACAATTTCAAATAATTTAAATGTATCTATTAATGCAATAAAAACAGATATGGATAGAACATATATATTATAAATAAAATAAAATTAAAAATATTTATGTTCTATCCATCTTTATATTATAAATAAAATAAAATTAAAAATATTTATGTTCTATCCATCTTTATATTATAAATAAAATAAAATTTAAAATATTTATGTAAGACCAGGCTGTGACGTCATGAATAGCTGGATGACGTCATATAATTTTAAATTAAGACAAAACTAATAAAGATGATTTTTCTCGAGGATAAAACCTATACAAAGTGCATGATTCGTGGTGATATATAAAAAAATCGTCTCATGTGAAATTTGGTGTGAAAATAACCCTTCCCTTCCTATCGTCGATCGCTAATACTACAACTTCCGGTTTCCAAATTTGCACCAAAAGTTGATCAATTCATCCTACTGATGCATTAAGTAAATATACCAAATTTCATCAAATTCTGGAGTTGAACCAAATGTGTGTGATAGAATTGTTGAGCAGTTTAGGCTGTACACATGTATACGGACGGATGGACGGACGGACGGACGGACAGACATCATGCTAAAAATACTTATTTCTGTTAAGAAAATGCATAATTCGTGAAGATATGTAAAAATCTCCACAAATGAAATTTGGTGTGAAAACAATACCTCCCTTACTATCGTCGGCCGGTAAAAATATTTCTAATTATTAATATAACAGTTCTATTGTATGGACGCAAGTCCATGATATTAGAGGACGAGAATAGAATTTTATTTATGCATTGGTGATTAATGAAAATAATACTAAATTACATGGATTCGATATATAAACGAGAAAATGTTTAAATTATTAATTTATTCTTGTATATATTGAAAAATAATAAAAATTATACTAGTGGATAAAACGATTGGTAGTTTTAAACTTATAGAGAAAGTTTTAGAAAGAGTCAAAATAAGAAGAATATGGTTCAGAAATCATGATTTTATTCTTGGCAATTTATATCCACATATCTATAATCTATATAAATTATCTAACAAAAATTACAATCTTCAAAATAATAAATACATATAGATTTCTATAAATGTCTCTTGAAAATTGTATATAATTTTGAGGTGAAAAATCAATGGAATAAAATAATTAATAACAGATGTCATTAAATACTAAACTAAAGGTTGTCAAAATCAAAAATTGCATTGATTCAAGTGGCTTTTATCTAGATATTATTAAAAATATTAATTGGTTCTTCAAAATTAATTAGGTATTCAGAACAAATCATAATATAATATTAAATATGTATTTCACAAATAAATTTATTTAAGCAAAAAAAAAAAAAAAATAAAAATATTATTAAAAGTTTGTGTCTATGATAAAAGTCTTCGTACAATGCTCGAAGCATTGACAATTCCGACTTTTGATTTATGAGTTATTATTATTATAAATTCAATAGTTGGAGGAAATTGCATTGCTAGATTTATACAGACATGTTATATATTAATGTTGACCGGCCGCCATTCGTTGATGACATCACTAAGCATTCATTCATTCATTCAACGAGCCGGGTTGAGATTTGATTTGTGTTCATTCCACAGTACCCTTATTTCTTTGTTATTTTAAATGACTCTCTTTCTATCTCTCTCTCTCTCTCTATATATATATATATATATATAACATACAGGGGTTGGGCAAAAATATGGAAACACCTTTAAAAAAACATGTTTCTTTGCTTAAGCACGGCCAGCAATTCCCTGTTTATGAAGCTCCCTTCTAATTGTTTTGGTACTCACAGGGTTCGGTAACACAACATTCATTTCAGCAGTAACTTTTGCAGCTGTGATCTTCTTATTTTTCGTCACAATTGCCTTTAATGATCGTCTGTCACGATCACTCAGGACACATTTTCGTCCGCGCTGTGATTTAGCAGATGATGTTTTTCCGCTTTTCAAATATGCGGAATAAATCTTCGATACAGTACCTCTTGATACACTAAACACCTCGGCTACCTTGCTTACGGAAGCACCTACCATACGTGCTCCAACAATTTGCCCACGTTCGAAGTCTGTTAACTCTGACATAATGCAATGACAACCTCACATAACAGGACTCCGACAACAACTGAACTGTTTAGCACATTTACGAAGTTGTATAAGTGGCGTTAGTAGTCAAAAACGCCAGCGGCACCTACATATTTAATTAAAATCATTCTTTCTTTTCAAACATGCATTTCACAAGGTGTTTCCATATTTTCGTCCAACCCCTGTAAATATTATTATCATTAAAAACTTATCTAATTGATATGAGTAAATTTAAACACTTATTTTAATAATTATAAGAGACTGTTTATATGTACATCCTGTATTTTGATAGACAAAGGATGTTAGGAATTGAATGTTGTTGAGATAAAGAGAGGCAATTTATACCTGGGATTAATTTTAAAATTTTTAAGACCCAATTAAACAACAGTTTATCAAAAATGCATTGAAATTCGAAAAATGGCATATTTTCCCAAAAATCTAAGCAAAATTCACAATTAAACATTTCAAAATTGGTAACCCCTGCTGGTTTTTTGACAACTAGTGACGTCATCGTGTTCTCTCATATAATTAATTAAGTTAATAATAAGAAAAAAATAAAATTATCTATCTTTAAATATTTTAAACTTTTATATAAAATAACTTTATTATTATATGATTAATTTAAAATTTAAAATGACTATGATGAAAAACGAGAAGAGATTTTTTTTTTCCGATAACTTTGAATTAATTTCTTTTTTTTTTGATCGATCATTTTCCGTCATTATATAAGATGTTCTCTTGAGAATCGAGCATTAATATCAAAGACTTTCTTTCATTAACAACTCTTAAAGATTTCCTAATTAGTTTTTAAGTAAAAATTGATTAAGTAATTTTTGACATTTTAATTAAATTAGTTTTATTGTTTCGTCCACAAGGCATTCTTTAAATTTATGAATAAATTTTAACTTTTTTTTTTTTTTTTTGTTTTATAGATTTTTATTCAATAAGTTATTAAAACCTTTATTAACCTAAATTATTTATCAATGAAAAAATCACTACTAAAATAATTAATTTTTTAACTTCAAATCCTATCATAATATTATGTGTACATTCGATTATCGAAATTTTTTGTTATGTTGGTACACATATGTTTCTCTTATGTTGACATTATCAGCCTTTTTGGATTAGTAGTTTCTTTTTGGCAACTGAAAAATTAGCCACGTTTTTGTATGTTCTTCCAGTTTTTACTTACAAAAATATGGAATGTCTCCATTAATTTGAATTGGATTAAAATTGGATTAATTAACACATATTATATTTAAATTTAATTTAATTAATTAAATAAATTAAAATCAATAAATAATATTTATTAAATCAGCGCGTGTTTGGCTTTTTGTTGATGTCACCACATGCTGGCGCGTGAGATTTGCAGTGTTAAAAAATTAATTCTGGTACTTTCAGCGATTCAATCAAGCTGAAATTATATATATAGCAGTTTTATACAATTTTTAATCATGTGAAAAACTATCAAACATATTTCTTTATTTTTACGGTCACTTTAGAGGAAAAAAACTCAAAACATGGTAGGTAATGACCCTCTTCCGCTTGAGCTACATTTCTCAAAAGTTGATAAAAAACTAAGAATTTAGAATAATGCCCGTATACCAAATTTCATGATTCTAGCTCAAACTGTTTTTTCGTAATCTTGTCTACATACACACATACACACACAGACATTTTTCTCAACCTTAGTGAAAATGACTCAGGGACCTAGAAAACGTATAAAAACATCAAAATCTCGACATCGAAAATGTTCGTGATCGCAATACTATCTCTGGCGAGATAGTAAAAAATGGATCAAAGAATAACTGAAAAAGTTAGACACGTTTTTGTTTGTTCTTCGATTTTTTATTTAAAAAAAAAATGAATCAAAGAATCTGTATTAAATTTTGAGTTAAAAATAGAATAAAGTGCTCCAACAAATGTATAACAAATTAAATTCCTATAGGAGAACCGGGACCCATGTTTTGTTTTCCCAGGAATGATAATTTACATGAAAGTGGATAAAGAGATTGGGCCTGAATGATTCAGTAAAATGCTTAAATACTGTCTATGTCGCCTTCACTTTGAAAACCACGATTTTTGTATTCCCTGGAAGGATACCCAGAATGTAGATCATGATGGTATGTTTTGTTGAAAATTAAATACAATGTATAATAAAACTATATAAAAAAGATATGTTTATTAGTAAGATCATCACCACTTTTGTAAATAGTATTTTATAATTCTAATTAATTTATAAATAAATATTATATACATTACATATAACTTTATTCGTTTCATAGATGTGTAAATTACATAAAAATTTGTGGATTTTTGAGTTAAGAGAAATATTATTTATTTAGACTTTAGACATAAAACTAACATTTCGGTAATACTCTGAAATAAGTTGACCTGTGGCCAGGTCCGAACCGACCGACGGTTTGAAATAAATTAATTTCCAGCTACAGAAACAATTTCAAATAATTTTAATATATTTATTAATTCAATAAAAAACAGATATGGGTATAACATAAATATTTTTAATTTTATTTTATTTATAATATATATGTAAGACCAGGCTGTGACGTCATGCATGGCTGGATGACGTCATATAATTTTAAATCAAGAAAAAACTAATAAATATGATTTTTTTCGAGGATAAAACCAATACAAAATGCATGATTCGTGGTGATATATAAAAAAATCTCCTTTGGTGTGAAAATAACCCTTTCCTTCCTATCGTCGATCGCTAATACTACCACTTCCGGTTTCCGGAATTGCACCAAAAGTTGATCAATTCATCCCACTGATGCATTAAGTAAATATACCAAATTTCATCAAAATCGGTTGAGCCGTTCAGGCTGTACACATCTATACGGACGGACAGACGGACGGACAGACGGACAGACATCATGCTAAAAATACTTTTTTCTGTTTAGAAAATGCATGATTCGTGGAGATATGTAAAAATCTCCACATGTGAAATTTGGTGTGAAAACAATACCTCCCTTACTATCGTCGGTCGGTAAAAACATAATTGATTTCTGAAAAGTTAGTTTTATATCTCCAAATAAATAATTTTTCCCTTATAAATACTTACTGTTGTCGTAGCTAGTATTAAACATTTCTTTTCGAAATTGAAGTTATTATTTGAGGTCAACCATACTCATATTTTAAGAAAGATTTGTTAGTTTATCATTAATTTCAATATAAACGAATTATGTGACAATATTGATGCAAACCAAATTTTTTAAGATTTTGTGTTAATCAAAGGATGAAAAATTGCATTTCAAATAAGCGTAGTTCTCAGAAATAGTAATTTAGTACAATAATTCTGAGATGTTTAAAATGTGTCATACTAAATAAATAACGATGATTACATACATTTGATGAGCTGTATTATGTAAATCATTTCAACATCATCAGAGATGAAAAAGATAATAAAGAATTAAAATCAACATCCAGAAGCAGAAACAAAGATTGACACATGAAATAGAAGTAAAAAATAACATAATAGATTATAAAATGTTAAAATAAAACAATTTAAATTGAATTAAAAAAATCAAATTAATAATAAATACTGACCTCAAAGTTAATAAAGAGTTTTTATATTTAGCAGATTAGGCTCCAAGACCAACTCGAAGATTTTGATATGCCATCTCTCTCGCCTAGATAAACATGAAATTAAGTAAGATTAGCTAAGAAATATAACAAGGAAATGAATATAAACAAAAATAAATAAATAATAAATCTTACCTTGGTTAGGATGTAGCAGGCTGACATTTGGAAGAAATCGTAGCGTTTTACTGGATTCTGTATATACTACACATTAGATATACTTAAAACATGGAACAATAGAAAATCGTATCACTGACTTCTTTGATTGTTCGTATTAGACTGACTGACAATATATATTTCTATTATAATGCATTTAAATATTAATAATAATCCCCTCTTAGAAAAAATATTTTTTTACTAATCGGATTATCTTTTTGAAAAAAAAAAATAAATGAATTAGATAAAAATACAAGGCAATTTTACTTGTTACTATAGTCGGAGAGACGAAAGTTGGGTCCTGAGGGGTGGCAGACAGGAGAGGCGGGGGTACTCACTCCTAGAGTGATTTCCCCTCCATCACAGTCTTCTACTCTCTCAAACAAAACTATAAAAAATGTGGTATGCGCAAGAGAGTTGCGCGGTGTGGTATTGTTGGAATGGTGGGGGCAAGTGGGGGAACTAGTTGGCCGAGGGTGGGGGTCGGCTCAGGCCCCAACTTTCGTCTCTGCGACTATAGCTTGCTACTTCTTCATACCTAGACAATGGGCTCCCCCCCCCCCCGTATCTTCTCAGCGTAGTATCGAATATCTTTGTTTATCTCGTAATTATATCCTATATAAATTTTTTTCTACTAATAAATATTAAACTTTTTAAATGTAAAAATGTTTATTAAATAATATTATATACTATTTGTGTGTGTGTGTGTGTGTTAAATGTATATGTGATTCTTTTCTAGAAATTATCTATGCTTATTTAGGCGACAATTAATGTTCTGCATCTGGCGCCAAAATTCTAGACTCATGCTTCCAATTCACAACTTTTCAAATATTATGTATTCATAAATAAGTAAAATGATAAAAAAAATATTATACTGATTCTACAAACGATTATTTTATAGTGATAGAATCGATACAAATATTTGTATACAAGAGGCAGAAGGGTGTTTTCTCCAAGCAGCTTAGGCCCTAAATTTCAATCTTTCAACACCTTATCATAAAATTTCTCACTCTCCATAAGACTATTTTACTTTTAACTATAGTTTTTTTTAAAAACGGGACAAAATTTACATTTTTATTAAACGAGGCTACGGATGAAAAATATAAAAAAAACAGTACTGTGTCCCGTTCAAAAAGGTATGTATGGTCATCCTAATTTATATACCTATATATAGCTTTCTTAGCTATATAAGCATGAAAGTGGAAGTGAATTTCAACTTTCTTATCTTTCTAAGTCATCTGTCAGTTTTTTTCTTTTTCTGCTTAAATTAATCTTTCGTTAATTGTCGCACTCATCGAATTTTCTCCCTCTACAATCATTTGTATAAATTCATGATGTTCTGCTGTCTTCGTTGTCACTTTTAGATAATTATATTTCGGTTTTTATATTCTCCTCATTATTTCCATCATGAAGATTTGCTGCCTCATCCTACTTATCCATCCTTGAAATTTACAACAAATACACCCCTCCAGAATAAATAATTTGGGAAAACCTTAATTCTAAAATTTCAATTCTCTTAAAAATAAATATTTTATTTTATAAATAAATCATTAAAATTTAGACTAAGGTTCCAAGTTTTTAAAGTTTCTAACATTTTTATTTCAATATTATGATAGTTGATTAGGATTAGATATATAGATTTTCTCTTTTGAGTGTTTTTATTCTGTTTGCTGTATGTATTTTTTTCGAAATATAGTGTTTTGAGTTTTGAAAATAAAATAATATAAGGTAAACGTACCAGTAGTTGACCGTCATAAGAGAAATTTTCATAAAAAAAACATTATTATTCTGTAAGGAAAGTGAGAATAACAACAAAACAAGTGCTAACATATTGTATAACTATTTTTAATTTTACATATTCGGTTAATGTATATTTAAATATTTTTTTTAAATTTTTTAAATAATTCACTATCGATGAAATTGTAGCTTCTTCTTCTGTAAATTGTTGATTTTTTCGGAAAAGTATTCTCCCTTATAAAAAAAACACCACGCATTTATCTTATTTCGAACATGCAACCATTGAATTTTAGAGCCTTCTGATCCTCATCACTGCCTTCAAGACAATTATTTTCATCTGTGTGATATTTTAAAACTGAAGTCACAATATTCAGAACTATCAACTTGTTCCATATTGTCTTTCCTCCTTTTATTTTTTTCGCTATCCAAGTTTTTCCTTCATTTCTTTTCCTTTGCTGCTTATTTTTAATCTTTTCTAATTATTCTTATTTAAATAATACATAAATTTAATAAAAGATATTTATTATTTTATTAATACGAATATTTAAGAAATTGATCACCCCCCCCCCCCCCAAAAAAATGTAATATTTGTTCTCAAACAAATGGACATGGACCACCCCCTTTGATAATTGTTAATGTTCACATTAAGAAAATATTTCAAATTGATTAATATAATTTGTAGTATCAACTATTGAATTGAACTTATGGTTTGAAATTATTATTAAATAAAACATAATATAATGAAAATAAAGTGAAGCATATCCTTAACGTTTTGCATAAGAAACTAATCTTAAAATAGAATAACGTTTATCTCGTGTTTTAAAAGATTCAGAATTCTATTATCAATGCAGCAATTGGTCTCTGTTTCATTGATAAGTAATCCGGAAGAGGCTCTTCTTGATATTTATCAATATCTCAAGTTTAATTTGAAATTAAAAGGCTTATTTTGATCAAAAATCTATCAAATGTTCAATTACTGGCACAGTGGTCCACCACTGGTAGGTTTACCTTAATTATTAATATTTGCCAATGGAACTGGAGATCCAGCTCGTGAGTCGTGGCTGATCTCTGCCCTTGACCTCTCCTGGTTCTAGAAGAAAGATTATTTATAGGAAAGTAATTTAGAAAATTACCGCGTAAGATCCTAGAATCCGGAGAGAAAACAATGTAAAATTAGAAAAGAAGGAATTTGGATAAAATAGATATTGGATGAAAATGGTCCAGGATAAACTTTGTTGGACTGGTTACTGCACCCATGAACTGTCTAAAATTCTATTATCAATTAATACAAATTAACGTAAATGTATATAAACATTTGTATATTCTATTGTAATAGAAAAATATTTATATTTATATTGCAAATGTATATTTATAAAACCGAAGATAATAAAAACATTTAAAATTTAAACAATAAAAATAAAAACAGATTATGCTTATCATACTTCTGTATGGAGAATCACAATATAAAACAATTATTTTGCAGATTGTATTATACGAATGTGGGGCGCAGTCTATGACCTTGGGAGACAAGAGTAGATTTATAGACTATTTGAAAATAGGATTTTTCGTAGCATTTATGAGCCAAAGAAAGATAAGGTGTGGAGGCTGCATATCGAGGAACTGCACGACCTCAATGCCTAGTTAGAGTTTTAAAAGAGAAAAGGTTGTGATGAGCAGGCTGGAATGGGAAATGAAAGACTGAAGAAAAATATATTTGTGATGGGACCGATTGGAAGACCAAGGACTCGGTGTGCGGACAATGAACGAAGGATCGTAAGAGAGATGAGAGAAAATAGGAGTTGGATAGGTGTAGCTCAGGATAGGGACAGTTGGAGGAATGTGGTTGCTGCTGCCAAGAACTTCGTATATCTAAAGGGATCTACTTCTTTAAGTTTGTGTTTGAAAAAAAAATATTTTTTTATTGTAGGTATACCATTCCCAGATAATGATATTTAAAAATAGTCTAAATAATATTTCTTTCTAAAAAATGATTAATCATAATACGTGAATTCCTCTAACCTGAACTAAATTATTCTTTTAATTCTAATTATAGAGTTTCTATATATATAATATATATATATATATATATATATATATATATATTGTATATTGTATATTCTGGAGCTTTATTACTTGCACTACTAATTTTGTTTAAGATTTCTTAAGAGATAGATTATATATACATAGATTAATATAATGATAGATATATATACTCTATGTGAATTGTAAGGACATAGTATATATATAATACACACCAAATTTAAATTGTGTCATTATTTTAATCAATGTATATATTAATATACTTCTATAAACAGAACAAAAAATAAACGCAGAATCCTTTCAAATGAATGCGCTAAACGAATGAATTTAAATGAATACGTCAAGACCTTCTGTGCCAGTGTAATGTGCTTTCTAGAAATTATATTTAAGATGTTTGGTGGTCCAATACAGAACTCGTAATAACCCTTGAATTTAATTAGGGCCTTCGTCTTAGTAGAATGTTGGAAATCTCTTTATAACTTTCAAGCTGTTATTGTAGTTCTTGCTGTATAATTGTAATGTAATGAATAGAAGTCACAATCAAACGTAAACAATTAAAAAAAAATAATATGAGGCCAAAGCATCATTTTAATTATTATTTACGTTAGAGAGTAATCAAATAATACAAACAATAGAAATTTTAATATCAAAAGGAATAAGTATATTTAAGAAAAATTTTTATTTTTATTTAAAATTCAAAAATTTAAAAAATTCAACATTAAAATAATAAAACAAACAATACAATTATTTCTCGTTAAATTTAAAGGAGACATTTTTTGTCACACTAACATATAATAATTTTTTAAAAAACTTAAAATTAAATTTTTGTCTATTTCTGTGGCAAACGTCCTTATCCTGAGCAAATCCCATACAACTCGCTCTATTTTTTTCCAATCTTCTTAAGTACATTCCTACAATTTCTGGTTGTGGTCTTCCCAATCGGACTCCCCACAAACAGATTTTTCGCCACTTTTTCTTCTCCCATTTTTGCCACATATCCTCTATCACAACTTTCTTAATTTTATGATCCTCACTCCGTCTAGAGATTCATAGGTCATGCAATTCCTTTTTATGCACTATTCGAATTCCTATTATTATTATTATTATTATTAATTTATTATCGATTCCACCCTTCCCCGTTTTGGGGTTTAGGGCTACAATTACCATAATTTATATACATAATTTACAGATATTATTTACACTACAGATTTTATTTCAAATCACTTCCGTCTTTTTTGACTTCTCTTGCTCTCTTCTCTCCTTATTTCCCTCTCCCACACACACCACCATTCACACATCTTCTCATTTATGCCAGATTTCATTTTCCAATCTCTTCCGTCTTTTTTGACTTCTTGCTCTCTTCCTTCTTTATTTCCCCCTCCCACACACACCACCATTCACACATCTTCTCATTTATGCTCTCAGTCAACATTTTCAACCAATTCACATTCTGTCCACAATTTTCTCTCCACTCTCTCAAATTTTCACTCACTTCACTTCTCACTCTCTCACAGCTCATCACATGCTCCAAATTTTCTATTTCCCATCCACACAATCTGCAAGACTCACATTCATACCAATCTTTCAATCCTTTTATCCCATTTCCCATTCTCATTCTTCCCCATGCAACTCTTCTGTTCCACCTTCTATCCGTTTCAAACCAGTATTCTTCTCTCAATGCTGTTTTCTTTAGGAGTTTGTATTCTTTGGAGTAGGACGAATTGTCGATTCTTCTCCAACGCTCTTGAACTTCTTGTTCCATTAGCTTTTGAAAACCATTCTCCGCAGCCCGTCTGATGGTCGTCATATCCCATTCACACATTATTCCTAATAAAATTTCTCCACTCCCCATCTTGTCACACAAATTTTTTAGATGCTTCCCCCATTGTGTCGCCTCATTATTTTTTATTCCTCTTAATACTTCCCTCAGGCATATCTTTGGCCATCTATGTTCTTCCAATGAGTTCACTCTTAGTACATATTCTATTACTTTTTTGACTTGTAGAAGCCAAATGCTGTTCTGGCCCAGTTCGCTCTGCCAGATATAATGTGGAGTATTTTTTTCAAGGCCGAAACATATTTTTATATATCTGGCCTGAACTACCTCTAGTTGTTTGTTTTCCCTCAATCCCGTGATCTCAGCTCCATATGTCATGGTTGAACTCACTATAGAGTTGAAGGCCAACAGTTTCTTCTCTGCTGAACCACAATCTCTCATAATTGCCCCTAGCTTATTTACCAGAACTGTAGCTCTAGCTGCTTGTGTCTTTACGTGCATATTCATAGAGCCTATATTTGAAAAGACTATCCCAAGGTATCTAAAGTTTTTTACTTCTTCTATTTCCTTTTCATTTAGGCATAATTTGGGATATTTTTTTCTTCTTCCTCTATTCCCAAAAATCATATATTTTGTCTTGTTTATATTTATCTCTAGATCATTCTCTCTAGCGTAGATCTCGAGGGATTTAGCCATCTCTTTTAATCCCTCGAAATCATCCGCCAACAAAACTACGTCATCAGCAAACTTCATGCAGTTTATTTTTGTATTACCAATAACTGTTCCTCCTATATTCTTTCTCATACTGTCTTTCTCTAAATCATTTATATATATATTGAAGAGTGTTGGGCTCAGAGGACAACCCTGCCTTACCCCTTTCCTCGTAAAGAATTCCTTCCCTTCCTCTCCATTCACTCTCACTATATTCCGTGTTTCTTTATATCGAATTCCTATTATATGTTTAGTTTATTTTTTGAAATTTATGGTCCAAAATAACATTTATTAAAACATAATATTTCTATTTGTATATCCTTGCACTCATTTTGAAATTTTTTGTCGAATTACAAATTGATCATATATTTTGATACAATTTATTTGTGTACGTTTTTTAATGGGTTTTTACCCTGTAAAAAAGAGTTGGGCGCCTAACTATTTAAACTATGACTATAGAATCAAATAACTATGAAAGACTTTGTTGGAAATACTAACAAATACTCAAATCAACTTAAGTTTATGTCATAACACTTTTTCGCTCTATAATACATATAACTTTCTATAATATAGAATATTATAGTTTCTAAAAACTATATATACTATTATATATAGTACCTTGTTTACCAAACAGAAAGAGATATACCATACAAATATAATTAGTAATCAATAAATTAGATGGATTAGACATGAAAAAATTAGTTTATGTTAGAATATTGGAATCTGGAATTTCAACCATGCCAGAAAATTCTTTTTTATTTAATGGATAAATTTTTGTAATTAGTGAAATTGGAACACTCACCATCAACTATATTATTTCACTTTATGATTTAAACTAAAATTGTATGTTTTGTTATTTTTAAATTGTCGACAACAAAATATATATTTACTAAATTATATATTAAAACCCAATTAAAAAAAGACTTCAATTGGTTTACTTTGACAGATAATCAATGATTAAAAAACAAAATAAAAGTTTATATTTACCCAGCTGACTATTTCGCCTGTAAATAAACGATGGTTCTGTATTTATTGATTATAATTAAACCAATTACCTATTGAAATAATCAAGAAACTAAAAATGTTTGATAAATAAAAGAATTTAAAAAACAAGATAACAAAAATTATAATAAAATAAATTAGTATTTTTTAGAATAAACTTTTTGTGTTTTAATTTAGAAATATAAATAACATTAATTTACCATATTTAGTCCCTTTTTATTTTTGAAATTGTTCGAAAACAAAGTAGAAAATTACTGAGCTGGGCGATTATTGCATTTTGGGACAGTAAGTTAAACAAAAAAGAATCAGCCACTTGACTGATATTACACACCTTCCATTCCATTCAACGTTTCGTTTTCTAAACTTTCTGTGTGAGATCAATATTTATTTAATGATATATTTTCTGAAATCAATTGGTAATGTAGAAAATTCTCTATCTGATGTTTACAAGTTCACTAATGCTTTAATCTTTGTACACTAATGAACATGATGAACAACTGCCACGCCTTAACCGTGCTTTTCAAAGGGGCATCCCGTTTTTTCCTAACTTTATCTGATAACAGTGACCCAGACAGGCCGGCTTCATTATCTCTTGACTGTTCTTGAGCTCGCGGCTTTAGAGAATCGCCACCCGTAAAATTGGCCCACTGCCATCAGAGACACTTTTCTCTTTCCTTTTTATTTGTTCATTCTTTTTTTTCGCAAAGCTATTTTCTTTCCACCTATCAACATTTAATTATAAGAATTTCTAAAGGTAGACATCTTTGATAAATTAAAATTCTAATTTAGAAAATTAAAACAAATAAATATAATTGTTAGTTTTATTAATAATTTCTATAATTATTAAAATGATTCATAATTAATATAATTTAAAAATAAAACATTGGCAGTCGTGGGAGTGGCCGACAGAAGTGAAAACTTCTGCGTAAGAAATTTGAAAGCAGACGAAATGCGCACCAGCTTCACGAGAAAAATTAATTTTATATATGTATATATATATATATAATATATATATACATATATAAAATTCATAATTATTTTTTTCAACAAAGTGATTATTATTACAAAAATATTAAAAATACGGTGTGTATGAATAGAAAATAACATCATTTATATATTAAAATATAATATTCTTTTATTTCTTTTGTGAAGTTCATTTCGTATAATTTTGATTATATATGTATATATGAAATGAACTTTACATAATAAATATATATTTATATGTTAGAGATAACAATTTATAAAACAGTTCTAATGACAATTCAAATTTCGCGCTCTATACTTTTTCCCCCCACCATACGTATACACGCTATACATGTATATCTCGCGGTGTCGGGTCGGTCATGCTCACGCGAGTTCTATGCTTTTCCCCATCCCACAAAAGTGCTCAACGCCGCTAAAGAAGTTTTCACTTCAAAAAACCGTTTTTGAACTTCCTATGAAAGAACAACGCTTATAAAGTCGGATGCCGCCTAAGCGAGGTAAAGGTGTTGTATGAACTGTACAACATATTATTTCAAACTTTATCTTGATTTTCTTAAAACTCTACATTTTATTTCAAGTAGCTTCCGAATTTCGATCACATAGACCTCAACAAGAGACAAATTCGCTTTCCAGGTCTAGTAGTTGAACCACGAATTGAGAGTTAAGCGTCATTATTCACAGACTAGATTATTACATATCCAAAAAATTAATTCATATTAATATTTGACAAATGACTATTTGAGTTTCATAGTTCAAGAGTTAATGAAATTTCTATTGATATTGTGAAATGATCATTTAGTCTTTTCTAGAATTAAATAATTTATTTAAAATATTATACCTGTTGTTGTAGGTATATAATCAATTATTAATGATCATTTGTTTGTGTTTTTAATGGAATTGATATATTTAAAGCTTATACAAAACACATTCTTTAATTATTTTATTTAAAAAAAGATACATTTCTTAATTTCAGAATTAAATATTTTTTATCTAAATCTCAGACACTTTTAACTCTCTTTAGGATAAGTATATAGTAATTCTTAGCGTTTTATCTGAAAAAATAAAGGAAAAAAGATTACTACACTGAATTGAAATTTAAAATGCTAATTGCTTCAAGGTGCTAAATAACCCAAGTAAATATATTTCTATATTCTAATTTTGTAATCCTTTACTGTTTATTCTGTTCCTTGTGTTTCGTTTATCTCTCTATATGTTTCACATGCAAGCAACATATCTTTGATTAAAACTTCCCAAACCTTCATCTAATCACAGTGTAGATAATTTGGTGAGAGTGGCGGCCAGCCACCTGAGGCCCTTTGCAATTATATAACTAAAGATAGGGTGAAATCGAGGGAGAGATTAAGTTAAATAGATATCGTACAAACATTGTGTTATATTAGATTTTTTTTTAAAGTAACTGTTTGCTACTATCTATTAAATATACTTATTTTTTTAAATATCTTATGAATAGCGCTTTTAAAGGAATATTATTTTTTTTTTTATTAAATTTAAATCATCTTAGTCATTCTTTCTTTTGTTTAAATTAATATATTAATTAATCCGGACAACGTGACCATAAATATCAGAATATGAATAGAAATTTCATTAACTCTTGAACTATGAAACTCAAATAGTCATTTTGAAAATAATAATATTTTAAAAGATATTAATTAATATTAATTAATCATCTAAATTTGTGTGAAGATAAAAAAGTAGGATTAATATATTATTAATAAATCCTGTATATGTTCAATGTTCCAAAGTTAGTTTTAAAGCATAAATTAGCTGGAGTGTCTCCACTCGACTATCTCGCAAATTTGAATTGAATTAAATATCATATATTAATTTAAATTAAATTAAATTAATTAAATTATAAATTAAAATTAATAAATAATATTTATTAAACCAGTGCATGTTTGGCTCTTTGTTGATGGAACCACGTGTTGGCGCGTTAGATTTGCAGTGTTAAAAAATTAATTCTGGTACTTTCAGCGAATCAATCAAGCTGAAATTCTATATATAGCAGTTTTATACAATTATTAATCATGTGAAAAATTATCAAACATATATCTTTATTTTTACGGTCACTTTAGAGGAAAAAAAATCAAAACGTTGTAAATAATGACCCTCTTCCGGATGAGCTACATTTCTCAAAAGTTGATAGAAAACTATGAATTTTGAATAATGTCCATGTACCAAATTTCATCATTCTAGCTCAAACCGTTTTTGCGCAATCTTGTCTACATACATACACACACACATACACACACACACACACACAGACATTTTTCTCAACCTTTGTGAAAATGATTCAGGAACCTTCAAAACATCAAAATCTCAACATCGAAAATTTTCGTGATCGCAATACTATCTCTTACGAGATAGTAAAAAGACATCATGCACTCTTAAGACGCTTGACTCTCAACCTCGTGGTCCTGGGTTCAAGTACCAGGTCCGGCAAGTGAATCTCTTTGCCTAGCTGGAGTCACTGTTGTTTATATATAATTTTATTTAATTGTTTTTTTTTATTTTTATAACATCTCGCAAGCAAAAACGGTTTGAGCTAGAATGATGAAATTTGGTACTTTGAATGATTCGAATTCGAACAGACATTTGGAGTGAAAAACTGTCAATGTGTGTTGTCTTTAATTATATAGATCCTATTAAACTATAACAAAATCAACAAATATATTAACAAATTCAATCATTCAAGTGTATATAGACTTGCCAATAAATATCTCACTCGTTAATCAGTGGCGGACTAAGGCTAAAGTGAGCCCCAGGCCTATTTTTCAGTCAGGACACATACTTCATGTTTGGTACTTTGGTTTTTAAAACTTGCTTTAAGCATATCAATATCAGGGATGGCCACACTTGGTGATACTTAAACCAATACTGAAAAATCGAAAATGTTTAAGAGTCAAATCCAATTTTTTTTGGCATATACATAGTATGTTGGCCTATTTAATTATCGGATTCGGGCCCCTAAAAATTACCGACCCTAGGCACGTGCCTAGGTTGCCTAGGTCTTAGTCCGCCCGTGTGGTTAATGAATATTTTTTTTATTCAAGATTGAAATTGAACAATTATACTTTTTTTCCTCTAAATTATTACATATAAATTAGCTAAGTAGTTTTTAAATTTTTTTTTCATTCACTATTATATAATCCGATATTCTAAAATACAAATAGTATGAAAGGTGTAAGGAATATACTTAAAATTAGAAACGAAGGATTTAGTCCAAATTAATACCAAGGGACTCCGGAATGATCAACACAAACATGAAAAGCAGTTCTGACTTGTAATTATACATACAGGGGTTTGAAATTTTCGTCGCGGAAGTGACAGGCAAGCGACTTCCGGCCTGCACACATTCCCAATTGTACAATAGTTTCTCTGGTTGTGTTATCTCATATTTCTCTCCCTTTACGTTACTGAATTCTCTTTAGCAACATTTAATGTCTGTGACGGTCTTCAGTTTGTTTGGCTTGCTAGCTACTACTGATACAAATTGAAAACATCAGTTATTTAAATTACAAAAGCAAAATTTTAAAATTTTTTTTTTTAACACAAACAATGAATTATCAAATTTATTTTTAATATTGAAGGATATATATTTTAATATTTAAATACTTTTATAATACTAAAAGAAAAATAAATAATTCAAAGAAGTGAATTTTAACCCAATGTGTTGAGAATCAAAATCAGTTATATTCTACTCATGTAGACAGAACTTTAAACAAAAGAATGTTTTTGTTACAAAAAAAAATAATAAATTATTTTCAGATGTTGCGTTTTCCAGAATCAAATAATGATTTTCAATGATTTTATAACTCCAAAATTCTAATAGTTAAAATGTCAAAAAGTAAAAAAAGATGAAAATTTTCATTTTTCATTTTGATTTAGCTCTTAATAAATTGACTGAAAAATTTATTATACAAATAGAGAAGATTAATAATTTACAAAATAGTAAGGTTTAATCTTTTTTTATGAAGAATAAGCATAGTTAAGGTTCAGGACATACATATATATAATAACCTCCGACTTTTGTACATTCTACGCATGGACAGCGCCTATCAAGTTGATTATATTAATTAAGTGTCCTATGATCAGTAGAACGGGCCATTATCTTGATTTTCTTAATCGGAGGCGCTACTTTTTATCAAGTAACTTCCAAATTTTGGTCCCGGACGCTGGGTTGACTCTGTCAGGTAGACCCCAGCTGGAGAAAATCCCACAAGAATGTAAGTTAACACAGTTAACCAACACCCTACGAGGCGTAATTATTAATCATATATCATTTGAAAAATATGATATATTTGTTAGAAGTAGAGAAACAAGTACTACCAATGTTCAACAGTAATAACACATATGACTTTTTTTCAGGTCAATTAAATAATATTTTTAAACATTTAGATAAATTTCATTTTATACTTTCTTTACTTGTTGAATGAACAAATTGAGTAGAAATATAAAATACTTTTCAAAAATAATATAGTAATGTCTTTATTAAGCTACTTTAATAATTTTCAGTACATAGAAAGGTTTAACAGTAATAAGCAAACGCATACTGGAAGAACTGTTAATTTAACGAAGCTACCAAGGATGTTTGCCCATCCTGCTGAATATACTATGGTCATTTTAATGAACAAAAATATCAGAGCTGAGCCTAATAACAAAATCAATTAATAATAATTATTAATACTAGAAAGGAATTAAAATGAAAATGTTTAATAACCACCTGAGAGACTTGTATTTATTTACATTTTAGATTCCAGGAATCATTTTATAAATTTTAACAATTATATGTTGATTAACTAGTTTTTGAATCTAATAATTTATTTAATTAATTTGAAATTTTCTAAATATGTGAAATACAATCTTCAATGAATTATTTGCCTATGTAAAGAATCTTTGTTCTTGAAATTAATTTTATTTTTTAATTTCATTAATTTAATTAACTATAAATTTAATTGAAATATTTAAAAAAAATAACCTTGATAAAAGTTGTATCTGTATTTTGAAATATGAATAGGTAGTAAGAATTACCGAGGAATTTTTAAGATTTTTAAAATAATTTCTTACCTATCATAAAAAAACAAATTAATGATCATTATATTTATCTGGATTTCTTACAGATAATATATATTATATTAATTTGAAATTAATTTAAATATTATATTAATCATATTATCACTAATGGAAATTTTATAATCCTGATCTAAGAGACGAGCATGATAATTCGAACTTGGATAAACTCTAACATAAACAAACAATCACTGGTTTCTAACATTTTCGTATGTTTATTTTAACAAAACGCAACATTGATATCAATTAAAGTGTAAATAGAAAGTAAACCCTTTATTTCCTTTAATGTTTATATAAAATTACAAATTTCCATTTATATCGTTATCTCATTATAATTAATATTACTTTACATAAAATTTGTTTATCATAATATTACTAAATTAACATTTACACAAATTTAAATTTAATTTTTATTGTTTATATATAACTAAAGATATAATATATGTTTTTGGTACAATAGCATCTCACAACTTTCATATATAATAATAAAGGATCTTCTTCTGAATAGAATGATTAGTAGAGAGCAAATTTTGAGGAGGTAATCATATTCGTAGAATTGTATACACATATTTTAAATAGTTAATATAATTTATATTTTTTATTATTAAGACGCCTCGTAGTCTGAAAGGTAACACACTTGATTCTCAACCTCTAGGTCCAAAGGAAATTTATCTGCAGGTGAAATCTTTGAGAATGAGATAGCCTATGTGATCATAATTCAGAAGCTAATTGAAATAAAATATGGCGGTCTCTGATCAAGATAAAGATTGAGGGGATCAGTTGTATTGATCATACAATACCTCTAGAAAGCAATGATAAATAATATTATTATGTTATGTCAGAGATTTTTTAGTTGGTTGTATTGTCCTATCGTATTGATTATAGAGTTATGTCCTCAAACCTACAGTATATTCTCATAATTATATATTTCAAAAAAAGATACATTAAATTATTTATTCTTTAAATAAATTCAATACTCATATTACAAATGGTAAAATAAATTTATGTTGGTATATTAATATTATTTTTGGTACTGTACTATTTGAGGGACCAATCTTAAAGGGATTGGCACATGCACCCTTCTATCGAATGACCTTTGAATTAAATATTTCCAAGTAATAATTTTTATTATATATCACTATAAACCAAACTGATTCGATTAAGGACGAAATTTCCAATTTACACTTCACAGGGAACCTTAACATGCTTGTAAGCAGGCTGACCAGGTCTCCGGTCTTCGGTTTTGAACTTCGATTCTCCTGGCTCCGGGTCTTGTTACAAAATCTCCGGGTTAAGCATTTTGGTTTAATATTAATATAAATACTTATAGAACTCAAGAAAATTAATTTGAAGATGATTTGAATGGCCGTTTGAGTTTTCATGAATGTTATATTTATTTTGTTCATCATTACATGATGATTCTCAATAATACTCTCTTTCAATTACAAAGCAACTCATTAACTAGTTCAGAAGTTCATCCTATTATGGAAAAATTAGGATTAAAGCAAATAGACTACAAGATTGTTTTTTTGACAGCAAAGTAAAATCTGCTTTATCATATTTAAATGCTAGTGAGCAGCGAAAATTTGTAGGTGAAGCTACTAAAGTATACCAAAGAACTTTAGAATATATAAAGAAATGTTATAATTTTGAAACATCTTCATTTAAATATTTTACTGTCATAAATATTAAAGAAAAGCGTTTAATTTTGTTTGATGACATTATAAAATTAGTAAACTCTTTACAGCAACACATAAATGGTGATGATCTTTATGATGAAATAACAGAAGTAAATGATGTTTTATCAAAACTGGAAGAACTTTTTTTGAAAATTTGTCTGTTGATCAAATTTGAGTAAAAATCTTGAAAGTAAGTAGTTGTCCGCAACTGTTAAAAATAATTTCAAAGGTATTATGAATACCTGTGAGTAACGCATATGTAGAGCGAGTATTTTCTTTAATGTCCAACTTGTGAAAATGAATGCAATAAAAAGCGAGTAAATTTAGTCAAAGCTGAGTTATGTACCAAATTAAATTCTAATATGACATGCAAAAGGAGTTTGCTGAGTATCTTTCTAAAGAGGAACAGAAAGTATTATTAAAATGTTGCCAGGTTAATAAAAAATATAATTTCTAATGTAGTTAGGTTTAATGTTAGTTGCAATATATACCAAAGAGTTTCCTATTTTTGAAGTTTTTGCACATTTACATATCTGTAATTTATGAATAAATAAATTATTTATTATAAATAAAGATATTTATTTATTGTTTTTTTTTCTTTTTATCACGACGATCGTTTTTTTTAAAATCTCCGAGTTTGGGCTAATTGAAATCTGGTCACCCTGCTTGTAAGTGAAAAAGGGGGAAAAAGTGAATTAGAGGTGAATTTAGACATCAAAATGAAAACAAGGAGTTCTCCTAAGAGTATAGCTGCCAAATCTTACTATTATGAAAAATATAGTCCCTCAAATAGTAGAAAAATGTTGGGAAACTAACAGCTGCTAGCATAGTAGCTAGAATGCTGGCTGACGGGAAGAATTGGAAAGAGATTGGCTTTTTCATAGAAGAAATTCTTCGGAAAAAGAAGAAAGATTTAGAAAACCAAAAGTAAGGAACAAATGCGGAGCCTAGACGTAGGCCAACACGGCGAAAAAACCGGGGTGGATGTTGTTTTTCAACCACGAGGTAGGTTTTTAGTGGGTGCAAGTCCCACATACCAAGTTTGTGACGACAACTTGAGATGCGTCAGACATTTTCCTACCCTCACCGCAAAAAAAAAAAAAAAAAAATAGTAGAAAAGAAACAATTTTCTTTTTATATATATTTTGATTAATATATTGATTTTATAATTATTTTTTATAAGTAAAAAAAAATATTTTTATCATATATATCGATCTACCTAAATAAAGATGGTCAGATTATGTTTGACTTAATTTCCTTCTCTTTATATATATTAATTATCTTTATTTCTCGACAATCTAATCCAATAATTCTAATTATTAATCGATAGCGATATTCAAAATAAACATGTTTTTATCTAATAAAAAAAAAAAAAAAAAAAATACAATACACCGACAGACAATTAAATAGATGAATAATTATCTTCTATTGGATTTAAAGATGATTAATATATAAATATCTTACATGTTTGGTATTTAATTTTCGACATGAATCTACACTTAATCAAAGCCGACACATGCGCTACCGCCATATTATAATATCTACATAAACTTGTCGCTTTAAACAGAAACAGACAAGTGACGCCTGCCCCACCCATTTCTCTGAATGTAATCGCTCAAAAGGCTCCATTGATGTCGCAGGCAGATCTCACTTGGTACTACTCTCCATTTGCACATATGGCCTTGTTGAAAAGATCCCAAAGCTCTGATAGATCAAGACAGCTCTGCTAGTGAGCGATGTCGATTGAAGGAGTCTTGTATTTTAGAATTAAGCGGTACTCAATCTTGACACTAATGTTTTGGAAACCTCCTTCCACTTAGTACGTGGAAAATTCTTAATATAAATCTAATTACTTATTAAATTATGTTAAATTATAAAATCAAAATTAAGTTCTTTATATATATTAAATTATTAAAGCTTTGGTGGTTGTTTTTATTTATAACGGAATTTTGTAAATTAAATCACATATTGACATTTGTTATTGTAAATTTATTCGAAAAATACAATTAAAATGTATATGTTTGTATTTTTTGAATAAAATACAATAAAAATACAATGAAAATGTATATGTTTGTATTTTTTGAATAAATTTACAATAACAATAATATTAATAAAAATATTTAGATGTCATTTAATAAAAAAAAAATCTGGAGTGCCTCCACTCGACTATGTTGCAAATTTGAATTGAACTAATTAACATATATTATATTTAAATTTAATTTAATTAATTAAATTAAAATTAATAAATAATATTTATTAAACCAGCGCATGTTTGGCTCTTTGTTGATGGCACCACGTGTTGGCGCGTGAATTTTGCAGTGTTAAAAAATTAATCCTGGTACTTTTAGCGATTCAATCAAGCTGAAATTCTATATATAGCAGTTTTATATAATTTTTAATCATGTGAAAAACTATCAAACATATATCTTTATTTTTACGGTCAGTTTAGAGGAAAAAAATGAAAAAGTGGTAGGTGATGGTCCACATTCACCATTATATGGTTATATATATATAAATCACCTTCCTACTTTCTCCTCATTTGAACCAATTCAACTCAACTCTCAACAATATAAAAAAGCAGAATTCAGACCAGGCATGCAATTCATTCGGTTCATGCAACCCATCCATTGGCGTGGCACTTGTTATATCCACTCATCCTAACCTTTTTATTTATTAATTCTAATATAATCTATGTATTAGTAGGATAAGAACATGAATCCCTCGATGGAAGTAGAAGGCGACATCCTGAAAATCCCTAAAATCAAAATAATCTAAAGCAGGGGTGGACAACCCGCGGCCCGCCGTAAACATTTTTGCGGCCCGCGAGATTCATCACACTTTTATATTCTACGCCCTCATGAAACAAATATCGCACTAGTGAAATAAATATAATTTCATTTTTTTTATTTCGTTGTTTCTTTTTTACCGACCGACGATAGTAAGGGAGGTATTGTTTTCACACCAAATTTCACATGTGGAGATTTTTACATATCTCCACCAATCATGCATTTTCTTAACAGAAAAAAGTATTTTTAGCATGTCTGTCCGTCCGTCCGTATAGATGTGTACAGCCTGAACGGCTAAACGGATTTTGATGAAATTTGGTATATTTATTTAATGCATCAGTGGGATGAATTGATCAACTTTTGGTGCAAATCCGGAAACCGGAAGTGGTAGTATTAGCGATCGACGATAGGAAGGGAAGGGTTATTTTCACACCAAATTTCACATGAGGAGATTTTTTTATATATCACCACGAATCATACACTCGGGAAAATCATATTTATTAGTTTTTTCTTGATTTAAAATTATATGACGCCATCCAGCCATTCATGACGTCACAGCCTGGTCTTATATATATATTATAAATAAAATAATATTAAAAATGTTTATATTTATTATTTATGTATCCATATCTGTTTTTTATTACATTAATAGATATATTAAAATTATTTGAAATTGTTTCTGTAGCTGGAAATTAATTTACTTCAAACCGTCGGTCGGTTCGGACCTGGCCACAGGTCAACTTATTTATTTTTAGTATAATATATTTTTTACAATGTGCATTCTGTATCATTATTATTATATTATATATGTTTATATGTAAAAATAATAGTAAACATAATAAAAATTCATTATTTTTCAATTTGTCACACCAAACAATATCTATAATGGGTATGTATAATTTTATATGCGGCCCGCGAAGTTATGATGCATTTCCAAAATGGCCCGCAAGATCATTTGGGTTGGCCACCTGTGATCTAAAGATTACCCACCATTCCCCTGTAACGCATCGAAACCTACCAATTCTAAATACCTTCCTCTCTTCTGCCTTCTTTATCGATGCTCATTCATGTAAGATCTCCTCTGAAATTCCCTGATCTCACTATAAATTCTTAAATTTAATTTATTTCTCTAAAATCTCCTAAAGAATATTATAACAAAAATCAATGTAAATTCAATTACCCTTTTTATCATGTTATGCTTTACTTGAAATATTGCATTTACATTTGAAAATTAATAAAAAAAATTTTAAAATGTGCCATGCTAAATAATTAACAATGATTACTTACATTTGGTGAGATTTTTTTTTTGTAGATCATTTCATGATCATCATGGATGGAGAAGGTAAGCAAGAATTCAAATCAACATCAAGTAGCAGGAACGAAGACTGAAACATGAAATTGAAGTAAAAATAACATATTAGATTGTGAAATTTTAAAATAAATAAATTTAAAATGAATTAAAAATCTAATTAATAATAAATACTGACTTCGGAGTTAATAAAGAGTTTGAAATATCTCGAAGAATAGACTAGAATTGATTTCTCTTTTCTTTCACCTAGATAAATAAGAAAAGTAAAATTAGATAATATTTATAATGACGAAATGAAAAAAGATATAAACATAAATAAATAAAATTAATAGGATTTACAAGATGTTAGATTTTTAAAAATATTATTTTATTTCTGTGATTTTAATTTAATAATATTCTTTGAAATTAAAAATATTTCGGATAATAATACTAACGTCTTAAAAATGATTTTCATTTATAAAAAAAAATATTTAAATAAATATGTGTGTATATTAAAGGAAAATTAAAATTCTTATATATTTAAATAATTTTCATTAAAAATGAATTTAATGAGATTTTGAAACGAATTATATAGAATATTTAAACATAATTCTATTAAAAGATAATGATAGATATTAGTAATATATTATATTTGTAAAAAAGCATATAAAATGCACGTAATAAATTAAAACATTATCAAATCCATAAGAATAAAACATTACTAACTCCTTTAATACTTAGCATTAGACTGAATGACAAAATATATTTCTATTCTATTTAAATAATCAGGGTCGATAATTCCCTCTTAGAAAAAATTTTTTTTTACTAATCGGATTATCTTTTTTTTTTTAAAAAAAAATAAAGAATCTAAATATGATTATATACTTATAAATATATTTGCATGTTTCGAGTTTCAACTATTCAATTAGAACAGCGTTTTCCAACCTGTGGGGCGCGCCACCTCTGGGGGGCGCGAGACTGTTGTAAGGGAAGCGCGAAGATATTAGAACCAATTTCAAGTGCCCGCGAAGGCAATTCAAGTGCCCGCAAATTTTTGAACATTTTCGATTTTTAAAATTTTTTTCAATATGGTTCTAAAAAAAAGGTCAGATATTTTGCGATGCTCTGAACCATGGCCCACCCCTATTGTTATATTATTTCAGAAATGTGCCCGACTATTGAAAAAGGGGATTAGATTATTCCAAAAATTAAGGGGGGCGCCAGTACAGAAAGGTTGGAAACCATTGAACTAGAATTTAAAACATAAAAAATATCAACTTTCATACCCATTATTTCACTTTTTTGTTCCCCCTGTGGTCTATTTAAACGTTGAAATTCAAGAAATTAAAATGTTTGTAAGCCTTAATTCTACTCTAACTACATTTTTAACAAAATTATTAATTTCAGTTGCGTTTTTTATTGCTAAAATAAACTTTGACGATGTTTGGTGTCCAAATAATGAACTTTCTACCACTAAAGGGTAAAATCTTGGCAATTTTTATTGAAAAAAGGTTGTCATGGGTTCCAAACTCCATCTCCAACTCATTCAAATAAATCCATTGTGACACATGAGAGACACTACTGGGAGTCTACAGGATAAGAGTGATCCCAGGTGGATATCCACTAAAGCTCCGAATCTGCACAAGCTCCAGTCGTTGGAAACTGTAATTATAGTCTTATAGGGATATAAGGAAAAAAAATGTAAAATTAAAATAAATTTTATATGTGATATAATCATATATTTTTTAATTGCATACTTGATTACATTAATTAACGGGGCATTGTTTACAGGAGCAAATGCGATGAATTCGATTTTCGATGACTTTGTGCAATAAATCAGACCTAATTTCGTGAATAGAGCGTTCGATGTTCCATTTTAATGCATCAACTATTCATGGTTGGTTTACATAGACAATTGATTTATAAACTAACCTCTCTAAAAGTAGTATAATAAAGTAATATCACGTTTCTTAGTTTTATATTTGATGAAATTATTATTTTGTTTTTAAATAAATCAAAATGATTTTAAAAGAAATACATATTATTTTTAAAAAATTATCATTGTGAGTCCAATTAAATCTGGCTCTGGTTGATGAACATCCTTTATAAGGCCTACCAAGTTGGTTTCAACGATCAATTTTGACCTTGATATTTTTGATCTAGAAATTTAACTCTAATGCACACAGCTGCAGACTGGCGTGATAACCACTGTATTTTAGAAATTAGTTTTTTTATAAAAAAAATTAAGGAATTAATCTTTTGGTTAATTTTAAAAAAATAAAGAATTTTTTATTGAGAGAAAAATTGTTATTTCTTCTTGTTAAATAACAATAATACAATTTATTCAAAATAACTTAAATAAGAAAATAATATAATACATTTACGTTTTTATCATATTTACAGTACTTTCTTTTACACCGTATTTGCAATGCTAAAAAATAAAAAAATTAAGACAAATGTCAATATTATTATTATTTTTACGTTTCTAAAAATATTTTTTGATATCTAACTCAATTTAATTTTTCTTATTAAGAGAAAAACTGCTGAAATGATAAAGTCACAAGTATAATTATCTGTTTGTTAAAGGGACTTTAAGCTTTTATATAAATAAATAAATATGTGTGCTGGAAATGAATGAACTTCCTTTCGAAAGATTAATCTGTTTATTTTTTATTTTTGTTTATTTTTTTTTTATTTTTTGAGGTGACGTCATAAACACAACTTGCGTCGATAAAGAATGATTTGTGGCTTGTTGATTTATCAGAGATCAATTGGAAGCCTAAAATGTTAGGTTTGGAAAAAATATATAATCAACCAAAAGCCAATTTGGATTCATTTTTTGTATTTCCATTATAAGCGAGCTTAGATTTGAAACGAGATTAAATGGTTTATTCTCTCGAGTTTGATTCAAACGAGTCCGATTTATCCGCTCGCGAAGTATTTATTACTTCACTTACCTTATATACACTGAGTAAGTGGATTTATATCGACTCTAAAGTCAGAATTGGACATTCACGTCAAATACAGATATTGTGATGAATAGTTCTGTTATCTAGTAAATCTCCATTTAAAATAATATGCGAATTTAAACTCTATAAAATTTATATTCGTTAATATAATGGCAATTTATTCAGTGAATATAATAAAATATAATATAAAAACTTTTCAAATGACCACTTAATGAAATTAAATAGGTGCTTACCATATATTTCTCCACTCTATCTCTTGAATGCTACCCAACTTCAAAGATCACCACTCCGGCAAACAAATTTCTCTATCACGATCAAGCTCCTTCCAATTTTAATATTAATCCAATTCTCATATATATAGTCAATTGACGCCTAAACGAAGTAAAGCTGTTGTATGATTTCAACCTTTATCTTGATTATTTTAATCGATGGTCGCTACTTTTTATTTTAACTAGCTTCCCAATTTTGATGTAATTGTCCCTACATATCTTGGGTTCTTGGTCTAAAAATTAACCTATTTTTAGATAAACTATAGATATTAGTAAACTTTTATATTTGTATGTATAGTATATTAGTTCATGCAGAGAGTCAGAAATTACAAAATGAATCATAATAATATTAGTAAATTAAAGATACATTGGATTTTTTGAGTTAAATCATGATTTTTATTAGAACAATTTAGACTTTCACTGTTATTAATCCTATCTATTGTCAAACCAAACATATTCGAGGATTTTTTATGATAATATATCAGAGAGAATATTTTATATCTATAAGTATTTATTTTATTCGTTTACTGAATAGTAAAATGAGATATACAATTTTATAGGTAAGTAGTTGTTTCCCCTCATTCCCCAGAACCACTTTAAATATAATTTTCAAGTTTATCTGTTAGTAAATATTTCATTATTAATATTTTTATAAAATAATAATTTTAAATTTTCATTTAAGGACAATTCAATGAAGAAGACAAACTGAGCATGATTTCGACTGTATTCTTTCATAAATTCTCTCTAAAAAAAAATGAAGCAAATTATATGCCAACCGTTTTCGATATACATACCAGTTGACAAATGATGGCTCGTAGCATATGTTCGGTAAATTCAATAACTGGCACGAGAACGAGCTCAATTTGATTTGCATCGACGAAAATAAATAGAATATAAAAATCGCATGGAACACTTGTGTTGGGACATGCAATCACCTCGAAAAATCTAAGAGAATTTTACAAAGAGAGACAGAGAGAGAGAGAGAGAGAGAGAGGAATGGGAAAAACAAAACAAAACAAAACTAAATAAAAATAAACAAATAAATAAAAATAAAATATATAAAATTGTCTGTCGACCGACAGATGTTATATTATTCCCTTTTTCCTGATGGTTCAGCTGTTTTAGAGAATTGCAAGAATATATATTAAATTTTTAAAAATAATTTTTTATATTTTATATAAAATCATGTCTATTCTTCATAAAATTTAATAATAATATAAAATAAAAAAATAAAATTACTATTCATTTTTTTTTCAATCATATTTAGAGGTATATATCAGTATATAAATAGTATGTATTTTGGAAATCATATTGTACTAAATAATAATTTTTTTAACGATTAAATTAATACTAGGACCAGAATAAAAAAAAGGATTTGAAATTCATTGAAGGAATATTAATAATATAAAAAAAATAGAGATAAATTTATTTTAATTCAATTTGCTTAGAGATCATTATAAATTTAGTGGACTTTTTAATAAAATTATTAAGGAGTTTTGAATTTTTAGAAAAATCATATTTATATATATGTGAATGATTTTAGTTAAATAAAGAAACGAATTATAAATGGAAAATTTTTCAAATAAAAATTTCATAAGTTTCAAATTGTGAACTAGTTTTGCATCATCACAAACAAAAAATATAGTACAATGTAGAATCAATTATTTAATTTCCGACCCTTTCTTTTCATGTTTCATATTTTCTTATTTTAAGTAATCACACTTTAATATCATGTTCAGATTTTCAAAATATGGATGACCCAACTTAGTGACAAGTTAAAAATAAGAAATTAATTAAATAGTGTTGAGTTTAATTTTTGTGAAATTTGTCATAGAAAAACATGATCATTGCATTTTGTTCAAAATTAGTCTATTCAAATTGTTTTATAAATTAATTTTTATTTTAGTTTGTTTGTATTTTATTTCAAAATTAGTAGCTTCTTAGATATCTCATTTTTGTTAATTTTACGAAACAACAACTATTTTTTTAACGTGAATGGTAAACATAATGTTAACATAAGCCTGATTGGCACGTTTCAAGTGGTTGAAACAAAAAATTTTGAACCCAAAAAATTCTTAACCTTGTAATTTTAATTTTAAAATAAATCTTTCCGTCTTTTTGTATATTATTCATTTGAATTCCAATTTAGTATTATTATACATAAATTATGTGGCTAGAATGGGAGAAGATAGAATGGCGAAAAATATATTGGAAGGGAGACCGAGTAGGAAACGTCCGCTTGGAAGACCAACCAGGTGGGTGGATAAAGTGGGGAAGTACGAGTGAGAGATAGGAGAGGATAGGGACTGGAGGGTTGCAGCTCAGAATAGGAAAACTTGGAGGGGTGTGGTTGCTGCGGCCAAGAACTTTCGAGTTCCGTAGAGCCACAGAGATAGTTAAATAGATATAAATAAATTATTATTTATAAATCTTAAAATTAAGATTATTGACAGCCTTTAAGTTATATTTGACCATAAATTCTACTAAGAATTTCCCACTAAATTTTATTAATTTGGCATCCAAAATATTTTTTTTTGATCTTTAGAGATGAAATGACAATGACTGGATCATCAATTGTTAATAACTGGATAATTGCTAATTATTTGTTAATATATTAATTTCTGAAGTATTATAAGCCTTATAAACTATACTTCTTATTCCATGAACCTAAGACTATTTATCAGCACAATATTTTTTTTTTTTTTTTTATTTAACTTCCAAAAATACACTAATTCCACATCTGCCTTATTTGAGGCAATAGAAGAACATTTATACATAAAATATATACAATAAGTAATAGAGGAGTATTATGAGGGGAGGATCAAGAAAGAAAGATGTTAATGGTAGGGGGATAGGACTAGACAGGATTAAGAAAGGAAAATAGGTGTTGAGGACAAGTAGAGAAGATGGAGCGATTCACTTGAATCAATCCGTCGGCCCATTAGTCGAAGGAGAATTGAGTCTGTCGTGTATCAAGTCGTTAGGTTTAAGTCTTTTTAGTCTTCTGGTTAGTCCTTGTGTGTCAGTAAGTTGTCTCGCTTTGTCGTTAACATGGTTTTGAAGTCTGTTGAGGTAGCGTATGCTGTTTAACTGCACCTCCTCCGCCACAGTTCTAACATTGAGATCTCCATGGATTATCTTATTAGATATGTACCATGGAGCGTTGATCATTGCCCTCAGTGTCTTGTTTTGGAATTTCTGTATTATGGACATATTAGTATTGCTCGTTGTTCCCCATAATTGAATACCATATGTCCATATTGGTTTGATCAGCATATTGTATACCAATAGTTTGTTGTCTAAAGTCATTTTAGATTTGCGTCCTATCAGCCAATATAGTTTGTGTAGTTTTAATTGTAATTGTTTTTTTTTGTCCGTATGTGAATTTCCCAAGTCAGTCTTCTGTCTAAGTGTATACCCAAGTATTTTACTGTCTTTTTAATTGGGATTTTTTTGTCGAGTTCAACAGCCAGGCAGGTCGCTTTATTTAGTGTAAATATCACGTGATCAGCACAACATAAAGCAGTTTTGAATAAGCAGTCCGTCTGAAATTGAAGTTCAAAGTGACAAAGAGTTATGTGTGTCATACACTTGTGTCTGTGCCCGAGAGGTGAATTTCAAGAATTTAAGAAATTCAATAGGTAGATAGATAGTTTAAACTTCAACTCAAGAAATTCAATAGCTAAAGGTAAAACTTTTTTTTTACATCTAATTTGTATTGTTGTTAAAAAAAATTATTTATACAATACAAATATCAAAATTATAATAAAAACAAAAACTAACTCAAATGTATTTATATTCTTACTAAATGAGTTCAGTAAAAGTCTTACTACTTTTATTTTCTCTCTTTTTAATTTTTTCTTTTTTTTTTTGACAGGTTCAACTCTGAAGGAAGTTATAATCTCAGTTGCGAGAATATGGATCGACCCGTTTAAAATAATTACCATAGGCATCGATATTTCTTGCGTTCCTCTCCACCACCATCTTACTTTACTCGAGACGTTTCAGATGCCATTTAACTTTGACGGAGTGCATGGCAAACAACAACCACATCCCTTCTCACTCACTAAGAATCAAATCAATTTTACAATAATTATTAATTCTAAATTATTTTGTTTCTTGTTTTTTGTTGTTTATTTGTTGTTTTTATAATATTAGTGCCAATTAATAAAAAATTATCCATTGATGAGAAAAAAAAATTTCTGTAGTCATTTTTCTATATTTTTTTAATTAATATTTATCAAATTTTAAAATTATATCACAAATGAAAGAATTATTGATGAAAACAATTTCTTCAAAAGTTCAATTTTTGATTTACTTCAATGCAAGACGAAAACTCTAAATTTTATTTAATTATTAATTTATCATTATATTTTATAAAAATATGTATATATGTTACAGTAAAAATGATAAATCGGTGATTATATAAAATTTCCGGTGATTATACATAATCACCACTGAATTTGGTAAATATGAGAAATTATTTAATATTTATCAAATTTACAGGTTAGTTTATAAAGTCCCCAACTCGTAATGAGGAATGTGATAAAATTTTGTTATTAGGTTGATAATTCTTTATTTTTGGCTAATAAAATTATATTCTAAAAAACTAATGTGTAATATGTAATATGATATTAATAAAATATATATTAGGTGACATGGGACCGATATTTTAAACGCCTAAGGGCATTTTATCATAATCCGATAGTGTGTTTATCTACTACGTGGGCTGGAAATTGCCGGGATTTTTCACTAGGTGACTCCACTAGAAAATGAACAAGACTCATTTCGAGAGGCTCATCTGTCACTAGTTTATGTATTAAGTATCATGACATTTCGTTTAGTCGTTACAAACTACAGTCGTTTTAGTGACCCTACTTTCGCCTTCATAAGAAAAATGTAAAAACAGGAATATCGCGTATTGATTAAACATGGTTTTTTAATGGGAAAATCTTGTGGACAATCATTGCAGTGGTTACAGGAATGTTATCCCACATCTGCTCCTTTGGGACTTTTCAGCCCATGTAGATAATAAATGTGCTCATCCTACTATACCATTAGTAAATGAAAAACTTTTATTAATTAAATTTACATAAAACTGAATAAACTGTGTAAAGTATTTAGTTGCAATTTCAACTATTTTTTTATTTTATTTATTCAAGAAATATTTTTACATTATTTCTTTCTCTTTTTTGTGCAATCTTAAAATATTATATATTGCATTGGATCCTTAAATATCTTTGTTTGAATTCATCAAAAACCTTAATTATTTTCATTATTAATTATTTAATCAATTATACATATACACAGATACAAACAAGAAAAATTTATCCATTTACCATTAATGCAGGTGGATACTCATTTATTCAACACAAATGCCCGATGCTTCAAAACTCCTTCAACCAAACGGATTACGCAGCCAACATTCTGACATTGTTAACACTTAGATATTAATTTTAGTTAATATCTCGTAACTAAAAATTGATCTAAGTAATCCTATTAAATTCGATTAATAATTTTCTAAACAATTATAATAAGAAATATCGTTTTACGATAAAAAGGTGAGTAGACTACTTAAATTAATGTTATTTAAATAATATTGTTTTTTTAATTTTGTCTTTTCGCTTGAAACAAACATAATAATGGTTATACAGTTAGAAAAAGAAAAAGGTTATAACCAATTATAAATAGAAATATATTACTATTAGTATTTTTACTATCTCGCCATAGATAGTATGTATTGCGATCATGAATATTTTCGATGTTTAGATTTTGATGTTTTTATACGTTTTGAAGGTCCCTGAGTCATTTTCATTAAGGTTGAGAAAAATGTGTGGGTAACCGTAAAAATAAAGAAATATGTTTGATAGTTTTTCTCATGATTAAATATTGTATAAAACTGCTATATATAGAATTTTATCTTGATTGAATAGCTGAAAGTACCACTGCAAATCACGTGCCAGCATGTGACGTGCTGCCATCAACAAAGAGCCAAACACGCTCTGGTTTAATAAATATTATTAATTAATTTTAATTTATTATTTAATTATTTAAATTTAATTTAAATATAATATATGTTATTTAATTCAATTCAAATTGCGAGATAGTTGAGCGGAGACACTCCAGCTTGTTTACATTAAATATAATTTCTTTTGAACATTTTATAATTTAATGTATTTCAATTTTCCAATCAAGCTTCATCTTACTAGTCATTTTAATTTTTTATTATCTTCTTTGTTGCATATAGAAATGATCATCATTTAAATTACAATATAATTAATTACTTAATTATCATAATTATTTTGTATTCCAATCGTGAATGAACTATTTAAAATATAAATTAAGAGATAGAATATATTTCAATTGTACCCCTTAATTTATGCAACTATTTTAATTTATTGAGTATTTGGTTGCCTAACTTGCTATTTAAAATTATTTACAAATTTCTTCCCACACAAATATGAGAAAAAAATATTTTTATTTATTCTTATGATAATAATCAGTAATTTGTAATAATCATGTCAGATATTTATTTACTTGTTTCTTTCAATGAAACATATATAAAGTTTTATTGAATTCTAATAGCTTCTTGGGTCATTTAGGGGCACTAAAAGTTCCTTTTGCAAAATTAAGAAATAGCCTTATTCCATCCAATTAATAACAAATGACCTAATGGATTGGATTTTCATCCGTTACGACTCTTTTAACCGAATGGTTTTAGAACACGATTGTGATAATTCTTATTTTTGAAGGTTAAAATTATTTTAAATGTTATACAATTTTGAAATTATTTCCATTGACCCACATATATTATATATCATTGTTAATTTATATATTATTATTATTTATAATAAAAATATAAATAACAATACCTCCCTACGGTCGGTAATAAATTTTAAACTATATTCATCAAATAATAAGTACAACCCATCAAAATTTGGAGCTACTTGAAATAAGAATATCAAAATAAAGATTGTACTGATAATTCAACACATCTACCTCGCTTAGATAGTCACTGTTCTTTCATAGGATATTCAAAATCCGGAGTCTACTTTTTTTATTCATCAAAAATAAAGTTTAATAATAGTTTAATATATATATAATAGGACACAATTTATATAGTTTGGACTCAAATAACTTGTTTATTTGAAGCTGATTTTTAATATTTCATTATGATTTTTTTTTCAGAAATAATCAAGTTCATTTAATAATAATAATATAAAAAGCTATGATTTATTACCAAAATTTCTAAAAAAATAATTCATTAAACGTTACGATAAAATATTTTAATTTTTTCATTTTTCAATAAATATGCTGTAATAAAATTTATTATTATAATATTATAATTTTACCGTTTACAATATCTAAATATATATATATATATTTTCTAATTACCTTTACTATTTATTTAATAAATAATATCATCTCTAATATTTATATTTTATATTGAAAGAAAAGAAAAACAAAATATTTATCCCATAAATTTTCTTTTGTTTATTGAATATGATATATTTCACCTGATTATATATATAACAAATATTTATTATCCACCTGATTATAAAACTTGATCAGTGATTCTTCATCAAAGGGAGAGTAAATGGTAAGGGGTTAAAGTAATATAGTAGATATAGATATTGGCTATACACGCGCTACCCCCTTCATCGGGCTACTACGCCACCATTCGGCGCTTTTCGACCCCCACGAGGGGTTGCATTAGGGGAGAGAATTTCTCCTGCAAACTCTACTATCATCAGTCTTGTTGGCGAACTCGAACAAGCCACTTGCCTCGTTGTCCTATTACCTTGATAGGACTTTACTCTACAACTCACAGTTCTTGTTTGTTTTTTAACCAGTTCACACCATGAATAAGTTTGTCGCCTGTTATACCTATCCTCCTCACTTTTGACAAAATAGTTCTTAGAAAAAATAACTATATAGTAGATATAATAATATAAAGATATTTCTATCAATAAATATAATTTATAATAAAATAAAAAAAAAATATTATAAAATTAATTAATAAAAAAATAAATATATTAAAATATAAATAAATTAGAATTATTAAATAGTTAGTGCATAATATATATTATATAGTGAAGTGTTATTATATTGTTAAATTATATTATATATATGTGTATATATATATATATATTATATGACATTATATTAGTAGAACTGTCATCATAGAATAATCTATCAGAAAGCGATTCATCTAGTTACTTGGTAAGTTTGTTGACATTTTTTATTAACTAAATAGTATCAACAATTTTATTTTTTTATAATCAAAAATATAATTAATTAATTAGATTAATTAATTAGATTTTCAAATTATTATACATTATGTTCAAATTTCTGTGATTTTTCTTTTAAGCTTATTGAAATTTAATTTAATAATCACAGTGAATTATCAATTTCATTAGTTAATGATATCATTTACTAATTAAATTGAATATATTAAAAATCATGCAATTTATTAATTGTTGAACTCATCATATGTGTTGATTTCAAATTAATTATCATTTATAATAATTATTAAGAGAGATATCATTGTTGTTGGTTGGATGGATGGTTGGTTGCTGAAACAATTCATTAAAGAATACGCTCAGTGCAAATTGATATTTAAGATGAAGATTACAAGTTTAGTTTGTAAGTGACAAAAATTATGAATTACCTTACACAAAAGAACGATAAATTTTATTCTTTTTTTTTTTTAATCATAATATATTCTGTAATTTATTGTGATTTATTTTTATTATTTTAAATTTATTTATATTTATTTTATCAATAATAAATAAATAAATAATTATATATATCTATATATATATATATATTTTAAATTAAAAATTAGAATTACTTAGTATAGTGATTTTATTTCAAGTTAATTTTCACATTTGTTAATTCAAATATATCTATATTAAACTATTTTTTATTCCTCCTTTTAAATCCAACATTATATAGAAATTTGATATGTAAAATAAAATAAAAAATAAATCACTGAATGTATTTATTTTCATAATAATTTACTAATTAATTTATTTACAATGAGTTAAATAGTTTGAATGATCTTTTACATTTCCAATTTATGGTATATAATATAAAGAGGGATATATATTATATATATATTATAATATATATAAAATAATTATTATTATATTATATTCTAATATAAAGATAAATATGATTAAATATTTTCATTTTTAGATTGTAATTTTGTAATAATTTTATTTATTTTTTTTTTTTTTTTGTTTATATCGAGAATTACTTGAAAAGGTTCTTTTTGAATGTATTACTTGAGCATTATATTTGGTTCTTCAAAAAGAAAACTAAATTTTCAAGTCTACTATTTCTAAAATTTATTAGCTTGATACAGATATTTTTAATATATACGAATATTTTTTTAAGAATCATTATATTATAAAACAAAAAAAAATTAGCTGGAGTGTCTCCACTCGACTATCTCGCAATTTGAGAATTGGATTAAATAACATAATAAATTATATTTAAATTAAATTTAATTAATTATAAATTATAAATAATAAATAATAAATATTAAACCAGCGCATGTTTGGCTTTTTGTTGATGGCACCACGTCACGTGTTGGCGCGTGAGATTTGCAGTGTTAAAAAATTAATTCTGGTAATTTCAGCGAATCAATCAAGCTGAAATTCTATATATAGCGGTTTTATACAATTATTAATCATGTGAAAAATTATCAAACATATATCTTTATTTTTACGGGCACTTTAGAGGAAAAAAAATTAAAACGTTGTAGGTAATGACCCTCTTCCGGTTGAGCTACATTTCTCAAAAGTTGAGAGAAAACTATGAATTTTGAATAATGTCCATGTACCAAATTTCATCATTCTAGCTCAAACCGTTTTTGCGTAATCTTGCCTACATACATACACACACAAATACACACACACATACACACATACACACACACACATTTTTCTCAACCTTAGTGAAAATGATTCAGGAACCTTCAAAACGTATAAAAACATCAAAATCTCAACATCGAAAATTTTCGTGATCGCAATACTATCTCTGGCGAGATAGTAAAAAAACAAAACAAAAACATTCATGATTCAATTTTCTTTTATCATATTAACAATAAAATCACTTTTACAGGTTTAGAATATCATGTTAAAAGTAAAATATTCAATTATTTAATTAACATAATATACATTTCAATTTATATAAACACTTATCAAACCCCTCATATTATATATAGATAAAGAGTTTAATTAATATAATTTTATATGATTATTTCTTGATATTTTTAAAAAATATAAATTAAAATTATTTATAATAGAATTAATTTTGGTACACAAAAAGTTTTTTTTTAAATATTTAATAAATGATAAGGGCATAAGTTTAAAGAGCTTTTGAAAATCCCATTTGAATTTATTTTATATATATATATACTGTCTATAATTTAATATAACTCAAATTTGTTTTTTTTTATACTTTTATAGATTATTTCATATTTTGTTTGCTTTTTTAAAAGAATTTTATAATATTTCAATGATTAATAATTAAATAATTAATAATAAAACAGGATTAATATCTAATAAAGTAAAAAGATTATTTATTTAATAATGAAATAAATACAATAAATACAATTATTAAGACTATTGAATTTAATTAAAAATAACTTGATTATAATAAATATTAACAGAGATATATCTCTATATATAACAATTTCCTGTTGTAGTCATAAATTGTATATTCGTTTCAGAATTAATTAGATAGTATGTAAATAAATAAATAAATAAAATTGAATTTATATTTCAATGAGTAAGATAAATATTTATATTTTAAAAGGAGATAGAAATTAATTATCTTAATTTGATGTCGTTGAAATAAAATCTTCCTCGAATTTTTGCGATGCTCTTTCAAACTCCGCCTATTTCTTGTATGCCGATTATATAATAGAATATCTTTAATATATATATCCTTACAATATTGAATTGCAAATGTTTATCTTTAATGTCATGCAAAATGAAATTATAAATTAAAATATTGGTTATGAAAAAAAAGGGCCATTTTTAAAAATATATACTAATACACAGATAATATTTAGATTAATATATAGGAAAAAATTTTTATTTACATTATTTGAGAGTAATATAAATAAAAACTCAATTATTATTGTATTTTATTTTCAAATAATAACTTTTTTTTTTTTTAAATTGATAAAAAGTTTTAGTTCCATCTAGTAAAATTTCATCAATATGAATATTTGATTGACGATTAAAATGATTTTATAGAAAATTTAATAAGTCAGTAGATATATTAAAAACATGTGATTTATATTATTAAGCGTATTTTGGATTATGAATGTTGTAATCAAATAGTAATCAAAACTTAAAACTTAATAAATTGTAGATATCAATCAAATATTTTACCCATATGATGATATTAGAAATATTTGTAATGAATTAATTTATATGTATATCTATATACAAAAATAAATTAAACGATAAGGTATGTAAAATATCTGTAATTTAGACAATCATATTTTCTTTGATCATTTAGTTTATGGAATTTAATCAGTAAGAATTAATTATGCAATAGATAGTCATTTATATATCTCTTTCACAGATTATATATAATATACATTGGTATATATAAATCAATTACAATTGAAATTTGACTGATTTGACATATGTTGATAATGCAAACGATGATGGTTTAATTAGTAAATTAACTGTAATCCTCCTATCAAATATTATTTGTTTGTTAGTTTATTATAAACCTTGATTATCTGTTTAATATACAATTTTTTTCAAATAAAATACCTACAACCATAATTAAATTATTTTAAATTTATTAAAGACTAGCTGCTCAGAGCGCCTTCGGTGCTCTTCACACCTAGACGGGGGCTCCGCCCCCTGTACCCCCGATTGGTACATAGTATTTGGTTGAAAGTAGTAAAAGGTTTTCATCCATTTTGTTTCAATCAGTATATTACATAAAACATGCATTTCTTTTTGTGTTCTTATTTAAAATATATTTTAATTTAATCAGTAAATTAATTATATATATTATTATTGTACATGTTATATCTATCTATCTATGTGGCTCAAAGATACTCGAAAGTTCTTGGCCGCAACAACCAGATTTCTCCAAGTGTCCCTATCCTGAGCCACATCCATCCAACTCCTACCCTCTCCCATCTCTCTTACGTCCCTTCCTACGCGTCCTTGGTCTTCCAAGTGGACGTTTTCCAATCGGTCTCCCCACCAATATCTTTTTCATCTTCCATTCTACCCAAGTGCCCTGCCTATTACAGCTTTTTCCTTTTTATCACTATTTCTGAAGATGCATAGAGGTCATGCAATTCCTCGTTATGCAGTCTCCGCCATTCCCCGGTGGCCTCATCTTTCTTTGGCCAATAAATGCTGGGAAAAATCCTATTCTCAAATACTCTGAATCTACTCTCATCTCCCAGCGTCATAGACCATGCGTCCCACCCATATAATACAACAGGCAAAATAATTGGTTTATATATTTTAATTTTGATTCCTTTTGTTAATAATTTTGATGAGATAAGCCTCTTTACTGCATGATAACAGGCGTTTCACGATTGCAACCTCAATTTAAATTCTTTTCAAATATTATTATCCTTCCTGATTACATTCAATTTTTCTACATATTCAAATTCTACATTTTGTATATTAAGATTTTGTATGTTAATGCTGTTCCTCTTTGTTACTAAATATTTTTTCTTATCACTATTAATTTCAAACCCCATTTCTTTTCCTACCTCGATTAATTTTTCCTCGCTATCTGTAATTGCAATTCCCGAATCTCCTATTATATTTAAGTCGTCTCATAACCTATATTTTACAATTGATTTCCCCAGAATAGAATTTGGATGGATTTAGCACATTGTAACAGTTTAGGAAATTGTATGAATATTGTTGTTGCTGCTGCTACCAAGAGTTTAAAGTTTAGTACAGTCACACAGGTTTTTAGATATTTTAATATGTATTATATTAATATACCAAATGACAAACAATATTTACTCTGAGTCAAATAATAAATATCAAAATGAATTGAAGAATTATTTATTTATATTCAATTGAATTATAATTATTTTAATACATAAACCTAATAACTAGGAATGAAAGGTCTGATTGAATATTTTACCATTAATTTTGAGCACAATTTATATTTTTGAATTAAAAAAAAAACATTACCAAATTTAAATTGGAATTTATAATTTATTTATTAATTCAAGAACGTTTATTTTTCTTTATTTAAAATATTTTTATACATTCTGATTAATTTCAAATTATGTTTTATATAATCAAAGACACTCAAGTCATGGCGGTAGACAATGGTCTCGTTTTAATGAATTAGTAGAATTATTTTACTTTTCAATTTGGACATTATTTAAATGGCCCCTATTTAGTATCAGCCCCTATGATGAATTTTTATTCTGAATTATATATCTCTCAGTGCATATATACATTTACTAAATTACTAAGCATAACCGTATTATTTGGCAATCAGAATCTCTACATTAAAGAAATTTGAATACTTTTCATTCAACAATGATAATAAACTCTTTGCTAATAGAATTTGGACTGCTGACAATTTCCGTTCAGTCAAATTATATAATAAGTATTTTTTTAATATTATTACTATTGAGATTGACCTCCAATTTTTTATTTCTTATTAATTTTATAAATTTTTTATTGTTTTGTCACAATTATTGAATTATAGCCAAAATTTAATGATCATGTCCTATATATATATATATATATATATATATATTACATTTGCTTATTAAAAATTACCCTAAGTTATTTATTATTACTGAAAATAGATTAAAAAAACGTTTTGCTTTTGTACATCCTATAAAAAGATACGTTGGAATATATGTGTTGTATAATCAGTACAACGGATCTTCCCAATCTCTATGTTTATTTTCTTGATCGGATACAGCTACTTTATATTTCAAGTAGCTTCCCATATTTGATCACGATGATTTGGTAAACCTTGTTCCTATGTACTTTAATTAGAAAAAAATTCCCTTACAATGTCTCGAACTTGAACCCGAGACATCAAGGATGAGAGTCAAGCGTGTTGACTCAAATAACGGGGAACCTTGAATATATCTAATTGTAAATAGATATTTACATATTTTTTTGCAAAAAATTAAATCTATTTTCAAAAAATGTATGTTCCAATATATATAGATAAAATCAAATAAATATAATTTTTATTTTTATTATGTAAAAAAAAAATGTATAATTGTGTGGGTAGATGTATGGGAGTCTAAATAAATATATCATAGATATTCATTTTCTTTATTTTTGATCGAAAAAACATTTATTTATTTAAATTTTTTTTATTTTTTTTTTTTTTGTAAAAAATATCAAAATGGCAAAAGTTGAAAATAATTATAGCGATTATATATTTATTTTATAATGATGAAAAAAATAACAAAGAATATTAAAAAAAAACAAATTCAAAAACCTTTTCTGATTAAATTTCATAATTTGTTTTTATATATATATATATATATATATATTTATTTATGTAATATACTAAAAATTAATATTTATCATTATTTCAATTTTATCTCTGTTAAATACAAATATATATATATATATATATTATTTAAAGTGAGCCATATTCTATATTTATTAATCGTTTTTCACCAAAATCAATTTCAATACAAAAAAAAAGAAAAGAAAAAAAATATAATAATTGGCATATATATATATATATATGAAATAAATCTAAAAATTAATTGATCATTATTCAAGCTTCCCCATTTAATTCAGCCTTTATTCCATTCCAGTTCCATCAATGATTATCTGGACACTCTTGTATTATTAATTTCATATAAAATCTCTCTGCACTCACCATAAAATTCCTTTTAAAACATTGCGTTTATTCATAAATTTTACTCATAAAGAGAACCTTTAATAAATCCCACTCTAGTAATTACTTTGACAATAATTTCCCTCTTTCTATATATAATTTGCATTGGTTTATTTTCGACCCAGATGTACTTTTTAATTTTTGTCACCATTTTTCTGTCTCCCTCGTGATTGTCTCTTTTTTTTTTTATTATTATTATTTCATGTACCTACGTTTTTTATTTGGCCTGAAACGATGTGACTAGCGCGCATGAAAAAAGTCGATCATTATTTCATAAAAATTAACATTTTTAAAAATAAATAAATAAATAAATAAAAATATGATTTGAAAAACTACTAACAATACTAGATTATCTTATTTGATTTAATAAAAATATGAATAAAAAACTTAAAATAATAAATCCCAAATAAAATTGATAATATATTGAGTGAGACTTTGGTTCGTAAAATTCATTGCTGGAAAAAAATGAGATCTCATAAACGTTTATGGATTCCCAAACTTAGGCGGACCATTTAGCTCGAAAAGGTGAGGAAATATTATTAAAGTATAGTTATGAAAAAACCAATGCAAAACGATCGTAGATAAAAAATTAACTGTCATTGATCAGGATAGAGTTTAATGCTTTGCCTGCCTGTACCCCGGAGAAGATGGGTCAATTCACCTCGTAATTTCTTGGAGAGAAAAAAACTAAATGACTATTAGAATCACATTTGATAGTCATTAACTTACTACTGCTGAAGTTCTTTAAGACACTTTATAATAATATGAATTATTATTATCTTTTGATATCAAAATAATTAATGTTTTTCGAGAATCTATTTATACACATCATTGGTATCAATTAGAACAGGGGTGGCCAACCCGCGGGCCGCATGTGGCCCGCCGTAAACATTTTTGCGGCCCGCGAGATTCATCACACTTTTATATTCTGCGCCCTCATGAAACAAATATCGCACTAGTGAAATAAATATGATTTCATTTTTTTTATTTCGTTGTTTCTTTTTTACTGACCGACGATAGTAAGGGAGGTATTGTTTTCACACCAAATTTCACATGTGGAGATTTTTACATATCTCCACGAATCATGCATTTTATTATCAAAAAAAAGTATTTTTAGCATTATGTCCGTCCGTCCGTCCGTCTGTCCGTATAGATGTGTACAGCCTGAACGGCTCAACCGATTTTGATGAAATTTGGTATATTTACTTAATGCATCAGTGGGATGAATTGATCAACTTTTGTTGCAAATCCGGAAACCGGAAGTGGTAGTATTAGCGATCGACGATAGGAAGGAAAGGGTTATTTTCACACCAAATTTTTCACATGAGGAGATTTTTTACATATTATCACGAATCATTCACTTTGTATTGGTTTTATCTTCGAGAAAAATCATCTTTATTAGTTTTTTTCTAATTTAAAATTATATGACGTCATCCAGCCATTCATGACGTCACAGTCTGGTCTTACATATATATTATAAATAAAATAAAATTAAAAATATTTATGTTATATCCATATCTGTTTTTTATTACATTAATAGATATATTAAAATTATTTGAAATTGTTCCTGTAGCTGGAAATTAATTTATTTCAAACCGTCGGTCGGTTCGGACCTGGCCACAGGTCAACTTATTTATTTTTAGTATTATATATTTCTTACAATGTGTATTCAGTATCATTATTGTTATATTATATATGTTTATATGTAAAAATAATAGTAAATATAATAAAAATTCATTATTTTTCAATTTATCACACCATACAATATCTATAATGGGTCTAAATCTAATATGGGTATGTATAATTTTATATGCGACCCGTGAAGTTATGATGCATTTCCAAAGTGGCCCGCAAGATCATTTGGGTTGGCCACCTCTGAATTAGAATATACTATTTATTGTCGAATATTGTAAAAAAAATATCAACTTATTTATTTTTTTCTAATTTAGTTATTTAATTTAAAATATTGATAAATAAAATTATAATTATATTAAGAGTTTCTTTTTTAAAATCATTTTAAGATTGGTTCATTATTATTTGTTTTTATTCATCAAAATGTTTAGAGATGAATTCACCGGGGTAGGCCAATTTTTCAATAATCATTTTCATTGCGCAATGAAATGTATACAACATATTTATATTGACTATTCTGGATTTTGTTTTTAAAAAAAATATATATATTTAAAATTAACTGCCAACCCCAGAGTTTTTCAATGTGTATATCAGTTAATCAACATTTTTATATAATATTTTCTCTTAGAATTTTTGCGTTGTTTTTTAGGATGCTCGCGCCCCCCGGTGAGGGCGCGCCCAACAGTTTGTGAATTCCTAATATAAATAAATATAAAATATTAAATAAGCTCTCATACAGAGAATTAAATTAGAATATGATTGGCAATGCTCTAATATATATATATATATATATATATTAATATTCTTTTTAATAAGACGGAAAGCTAGATGAATGAATAAAAATAAAAAATAAATTTAGTTATTAAATATAAATAAAATAAATGATTCAATTATTAAACCACGATTTAACATTATTTTATTATATTATGTCTATATATATATATATATATATATGTATATATAAATTTTCAATATCAATAATAAAAATGCTATTATTTGAAAATAATATATTAAATGAAATTTATTTTCATATAATATTATACCTATATAATAATAAAAAATATAATATATTTCAATTAATAATTTTAAAAATATTATTTATATATCATAAAATAAATATTATTAGGTTTATAAAAAAAAACGATACGAAAATTATTGGTATAAATTAAATATAAAAGAAAGAAAGGAATAAGGGAGGAGTATAATAAAAAGTGCTTTCAAATTATTGTTGAAATTCTACGATAGATCTGTTATTGGAACCCTTTATCAAATTATTGCCAATTATTTAGCAATGTTCTTCATTATTCATGACTAACCATTGAATGGGTTGACTGCATCATTAAGGCTTTTATTTGAATGAGTTGTTTCTACTATATATATATATAGGTATAATATATATATATATATATATAAAATATTTTATTTATTTATTTTATTTTGATTTTTAAAAATAGGTATATAGTTATAAATATAATATTTGATTCATTACTTTTCATATTTATTATTTATTTTTGTTGTCAATTAATATTTCTTTTTCCAACTGATATTTTTATTTGATTATTGAATTTAAAAAAAAAAATAAAAATATTTTTAATTAAATTATTTTTTTTTTTCATAAAATAATGGTTTTATTTTTTCCCCTTCCATAAAATTAATTATTGTTTTTGTTCAAATTTTCTTTGTATTAGTTCAATAAGAAATATAAATGAATATGAAATTTCTAAACAATATTTTTTTTTATTTTAATAACAAAAAAAAAATGTATTTATTATATTAATAATATAATATAAAAAAAAAATAATACAAATATTAAATTAAATTTGCTAAGAGTAGCATGACAATTATATTTCTATAAATGGCAGAGTGTTTTGTGCTCGTTCATTGATGGTGTTTGAAAATTGTATTCAAAATAATTTATAAAAGCAAGAAAGTATATTAAAAAAATAAAAAAACTTAACTATAAAATGGAATGTTAAATGTAAGAATCTTCGTAGCGAATTGACTTATAAAATATAATTTTTACAAATTTCATCTATGTACCGCTACGTTTTTCTTACTTCTCTTGGCGTCTGTCTCTCTGTCTGTCTGTCTCTATGTCTGTTTGCTCTTTTGGCAAATTGAAATCGATTTCATCATCTTTAGATTGAAATAGACTTTTGAAATTTTTTTAGATATTTCAATCAATCCCTAGAAGGTATAGAAGAAATATAATTGAATTATAAGTAATTAATTGTAATTAATTAGTGATTCATTTTGAATGCAATTAAGATTATTTTATAGCATTAAAATTAATGATGAATTCTTATTAATCAGTACTAGCGTCGATGAAGTAGGAGGAGTTTTCCCCTCAAATGGCATAGAGAAAAGATTATTTTGAAATAAAATTTATATTGATTTTGAAAAAATAGATATATTTAATATTTCTCTTTTTCCAAATATTTCAATTGTTATTTTATTTTATTTTGAAAAATGTTTTTTTTAAACCAATCCTATCTAATTTTCTTTATTGAAAAAAAAATAATTATTTTATCTTGAAAAGTGAGAGGGAATATTTTTAAAACATTAATTTTTAGAAGAAAATAAATTCACGCGAAATATACTTTTGTCTATGTATAGGCCAACCTATTCGAAAATTGTCAATAATATTTATGTCCACTTTGTTGTTTAAATAAAACCCTTTTTGTCACTTTTAATCAATTTACCAAGATTCAATGACAGTGAAATGAAAAAGATACTTCTCTGTGGTAATCAATCTAATCCCCATTTAAAAATGTATTATAAATAACGTAGGTATTTTTAAGTTAAATAGGGTTTCAATAAATTTGGTTTTTTCTAAAGGGTACGAATTAATATTGGTTTTGGTGAGAAAGTTTTATTTATTATCAAATTGTTTATTTTAATTTCGACATATCATATTGATTTTATTATTATAATATTGAATTTAAGGGCACATGATCCACTAAAGACATTTTGCATTAATCTTCCTTTTTTTAAATTTTATTAATATCTTTCAAGTTCCACTCAAGGGTTTAGAGTCGTTTTGTACCGGGGCACAGCTATTTCATTATACGAAAATAAGATCGTAAGCTTAGATATAACATCAAGCATAAAGTATTGAGTTAACAAAAATTGTAATTCGAAAAAAATAACAATCTGTTTTTATTAATGGTAGGACTGTAAAGATCAAACACAGCTAGAATAAGAAGAAATTAAATAATTAAATAATAACAAGCTTTACATCAAATGTAAATCAATTCTTTGCAAATAAATATAACATAGATTTAATACAAAATTTTTAATTTCCTTCATTTTTTTTTTGAATCCAATGTTTGAATTACTAGCATCCTTTTCAAACAGCTATTTCTTTTATTGTGGTGAATTCTATAGCAAAATTATCCTCATTCGTGCCGAGATAAGTCTATGTTCATTGAATGGAACGCTATTATTAATTTGTGTTAAACTGAATGCATTGATTCGTTATTAATCACAATATCCATGGGTTTGGATTTCTAAAGATTGAAAAACAATGCTTGTTTTCTGAATTTTGAATGTTTTTTTCATCTTTTTTTTTTCTATGACAAAATAATTTTTTTTTTTTTTTCATTTTGAAATTAACATTCAATTTTTTTTTATTTTAAAATAATAAATTTTAAAATAGCCAATGGATAATGAATAATGAAAATAGAGATTAACAAATATAATTTATTACTTACTAATTTACTTATTTATTTATTTATTTTGTGAATCCAATCTTTCACCATAAAACTTTTAGTAAAAAATTGAATGAAAAATGTACAATTAGAATATTATAATTAATGGTAATTTATATTCATTTAACAAGTTAATTATATCTCCATATGTACACTCTGTATATATATATATATATATATATATATATATATATATATATATATTTACATGTATATAAGAACTATAGTACATTTGAAAGTCAAATATTCAGTCAATATTTATTTAATTGTAATTAAATGATATTAAAAATTTAATTAGAAAGGTTTACATAAGCGCATATTCAATTAAATAGGAAACCGCCAATCAAATCACCAATTAACCATGTTAACTACAAATCAATGATGTTGATGATAGAGAGGCAAGCTCCTGACTCATCCCAATCATCCTTTGCAACGATTAGCTAATATTTCAGAAATAAGCTAGCTCCCCACTCTTCCTGAACCTCCATTACATGGCTTGTTTTAGGCATTCATTCCAAATGTCATTACTAATTAGATCGGATTCAATTTCATGGATATTGTCAACTTAAACAATCAGTTTCTAAAGTACAACATTAATTAAGATATCAATTTAGATTTCGAATATATTTCGATACATATATATAAATATATTTGTTCGTTTATAGGTTTCCGTGAAAGTTTTATTTTTAGGAAAAATTATATCCGGATTATTTTCACCTATTATTGTGAAATTTGAGTCTTGCCATTTCGGCGCCATTTTCAAGAGAGGGATTTGGGATTTTGGATTCTAGTCTGTGTGACCAAGAGTCGATGTTGGGATTTTGGGTTGAATGAGTAAATGATTTTGGACTTACTGTGTTACCAAGCTCCAAAGCATCCTTGGCACTAACACTATTACTGACACACTACATATACTCATATATACTCTTATCATCATTTTGATCAAATTAAAATATCTTATTTTGATTTTAAATTTCAATTATATATATTTATTCATACATTAATATACATTTAATTAATATTTATTTTAATTATAATATAGTTAATTTTTAATTAATTCTAGGATATCTCAATTTCTACAATACCTACGGAAAACAGAAATTCTTGACTGTCCGAACCACATTCCTTTATCTGTCCATATATTACATTTAATTAATGTATGTTCAACCTCCATCCATATCTACTCTTTCCTAATTCCATCACGTCCTTCCTTCCTTCTCTCTCTCCCCCCTTTATGTTGTTGGCTCTTCTTCGACAGGTCGCCTCGACAGTCTATACTCCCCCATTTTAGTCACTAATTCCGCCTTATTTTCTCGATTATATGACCCTAATGATCTTTGGAGATGCACAGAGGTCATCTATTCATAGATAATATTTAATTGAATTATTTTTTAAAGAAACACCAGATATTTGGATTCTAAGTTTTTTTAAAACTATATTTAAAAAAGAACACTGGTTGCAATTACACTGAACAAAATTTTCAGTTCCTTATGTATCAATACTATTTATGTGCACTGCTAAGATTTTCGAGAGTAAAATTTTCGTTATGAGTTTTTTCACAGATCTCCACGTTTCAGGTCATTTTGAAACATAGTGTGTGTTTTTGCTCCCTTCCCAATACATAAGCTCGAATATATAAGTTCACGTTGCTTTTAATCGCTCACTCTTTTTTCTTTTTCAATTATTTTTATACTATAATTCTTTTGTTTAAATTAATATATTAGTTTTAATTGTCCTCACTTTAATAGATAATATTTTTTTACATTTTAGTCATTTTTAAAAATTTTGTTTTTTTAAAACGTAAATAATATTAATTTTTTATTTTCAATATACTTTTTTTAAAATATTTTACTTCTATAATAACTATTGCTTATGATAAATAAAATGGCAATATTTTAAATTATTTAATAAAATTTGAAAAAATTAATTTATTCTATTATAAAGTAAATATAAAATAAATTGTGTTTTTATTACATAATACCTGTAATTTATATTTTTCAATAGATAGCTTGAATTTTAATTGAAATATTATTATTATTATTTTTACATTCATATGCTTATTATTATTATCAAATTGGATATGAAAAAATTTTGTATTGGGAAATTTAATAACGAATATCACAAAAAAGTAATTACATATATCTATAGAATGAATTTCAATAAGAGTCAATAAATTCCGTTGATTATATACTTTATAAAGGATAAAAAAAAACTTATTATATTAAATCTGATAAAATATATGCTAAAAAATAGGGTCATTTAACATTTAACAGTGTGGTTTTATAAGTTGATTCATGGGGGGGGGGGGGAGAGGAGAGAATAAAATTGATCAAATGAATCTTAACAAATTTTAATGTATATTTATTTTGTTAAATATATTTTAATATTAAAATTAAAAAAAGAGAAAAAAGGTCAAAAGTCCGAATCCAAACCACGAGACGCCGTGTCAAAAGGTGAAGTCCTCCAAACAAGTACAACTAAAATGGAATTCGATTGTTCTCTATCATAAATCTTTGTTCATTTAATTATAATATTGAAAAGATTTAGTATGACGAATTTGCTTCCATTAGTGTCTGCTACGCACCATTTATTTCTCTAAATTAGAAATGTAATCCAATTTTCATTAGATTATTAATTTTTGGTTAACGAAGCACAAACATTACATTTATGAACATTAAAGTACACCCAATAATAATTCCTTCTCTCGAATTTCCATTAGATTCTATCATTCTACGAATTATATGTTAATTCGTAGAATGAAGGATTTCTTTCTTCGTCCTCGAAATACATTATAGACCAATGTCATTGAAACGAATAAATCAGCAAAACAATTTGGATTGATTTCTAAGAGAAAATCAATATGGTATTGATTAAAGCATACGATCAATCTATTATTGATGAATAAATAAAATATTAATTATAGCCGGATCAATAAAAAATTCTCTAAATAAGGGAAAAAAAAGAAGAAATTATCAATAAATGTAATAATGTTTACTATACCTATTCTATAGGATATAATACCCTATAATACTCTGATTTAAAAACGTAATTTAATTTTTATTTACACAATTAATATACCTAGTATATGACAGAATAAATATAACAGATTTTTTTTTTCTCGTGAAGATAACAACCACTAAATTGATCCGAATGAAATTTGTACGATAAGTAATTTCAAGAAAAGAGAGTATCTATTACTGATGGCCCAATCTAAAGGCACTTAAGGGAAACATATTTCGAAGTGAATCTACCATGATCAACACAATTTCATGGAAATTATATTACTTTTTTCAAATTTAAAACATTTTAACAACATTAAGTTTTCCAATTGAGTTTTTCATAAAAAAAAGTTGAAAAAAAAAGAAAAGTCAAAATAAATCAGGGCGGTTATTAACGGGTTGATCTTTCGAATAACCTTATGATGACTAAAACATGGATAGATTTTTTCTTACCATTATTTGACTATACAATATATAGATGCAGAAAGTATTGTGATCAATCTTAAATTTGAATTCATCTTTTCAACACAATCACACTTTTCAAAACCTAAAAAACTGTCAGTATGTGTGTATCAATAAGGAATCTTAAAAATAAACATCTGGAGTGAAAACGAGATAGGTAATGACCGTCTTCCGAATGAGCTACATTTCTCAAAAGTTAATAGAAAACTACGAATTTTGAATAATGCCCATGTGCCAAATTTCATTATTCTAGCTCCACACACACGCACACAGAGACATTATTCTCAACCTTAGTGAAAATATCTCAGGGACCTTCTAAACCTATAAAACCATCAAAATCTCGTCATCGAAAATTTTCATAGTAAATAGGTATTCAAAACTTAAATTTCATATTTTTAAAGATGTTTACCCTATGATGTTACTGTATCATATTTAGCAAATTTTGCTGACCATGAGTACTTTTTTACATCATTGATTTTATTGTTTATATATTCAATTTTCTCAAAATGGCTCTCACAATTTTAATTAAATTAATTTATATTTGTCAATAGATAGCTTAAGTTTTATTTGAAATATTATTATTATTATTTTTACATTCATATGATTATTATTATTATTATCTCTTCACCAAAAATTAATTTTATAATCAGTTTGAAGTACATTTTAAAATACTTCATCAAAAGTTCCATAAGTTGTATTAATTTGCATATATAGAATATTTATCATCAGAAATAAATTTTAAAAAAGTGTAAAATGATTATTTTTATTTTTTCTGAAAATGAAGGGCATTCAATGTTATTCCAGCACCAATTAGTTATTATAATTAAAGTACTCGTACCTCGTACTTATTAAAATAATTTTGTTAAAAAAAATCTCGTACTTACATCTTAATTTCCGTTTTACCTATATCAAAAAGTAATTATTGTATAAAATATGATATAATAAATTCTATCATATATTTTATATTTTTTGAAATAAAATATTTTTCATTATTTTTAGAAATAAAAAAAAATGCATTTATTTAGATATTTCCTCTTGCAAAATTAAAATGTCATGATGAAACCAATTCTAATATATAAATGAAGGGTGGAAATAACGATGAACAAACTACCATCGTCTGACCTAATTTTTTAAAATTTTCTTCACCACCCTCTCAGCTTGACATCTAGATATATTACATCTGAGAATAAACTTTGTAAACGAGTCGACCTCTTAGGACAAATTATGCATGAGAACTGAAGTTCAAGAAAGATAATCACGACAATGAATTTTACTACTGGGGCTTGTAAAAAACCTCGATATTAAAGAACTGTGAACCAAGTGAGTTAAAAAAATGCACATTGGTAAAAAATTAAAAGAATTACAATTAAAAAAAAAATACAAAGTAAGGCAGGAATTCTTTTCCACGAATTAGAAAATTTTCACTTATACAAGAATATTCTAGCCAGAATTGTAAATTATTCTATGAAAGCTATTCAGTGTGAAAGACTGCACGCTAAACTCTCAACCTCGTGGTGCCGGGTTCTAGTCCCAGGCCTGAGAAAGATTCCTTAACTGTGGTCTACGGAAACGATGTTTATCAAGCTTCAAGAAAAAATCAAGGTAAAGGTAGAGAGGATCCCTTGTACTGATCATACAACACATTTACCTATTAGACGGCAAACGCAATTCTTCCATAGAATGTTTCAAAAATCAGATAATTTTATTAGAATATATCCTAATATTAATAATAATAATTCTAAATTAAGAATTAGTGAAAAAAAATCTACTATTTTTTAGTTTAATAATTTTTTTTACCTTGAATCTACTTTATGTTTTATTTTATAGAAATAGACTTTCTAAATTATATATATATATTAAAAATCATGTTATTTTTATGTTTTATTATAAATATATTTTATATATAACCGTTCATTCCAATAAAACCATTTCTCTCTTTTGTTATTTAATGAAATTAAGGTCATGATGATCCTTTATTTGGTAATTTTACGAATTCTAATGTATTCAAAATAGTACAGTCACTATTTAATCAACTACAACTACAACAACGTGAAATTAGCTGATCAGGTTTATTGGATAACAATTTGCTTCTGTCATCTCTTAAAGACAATAGAATATTACCCTGTTAATGGATTTGAAGTGGATCGTTATCCTTTTATTATACTAAGTTTCAATTACAATTGTCTGTTTATATTATCACTAATATTCATAAATCTATATTAGTTCCGTTTTCTTGTGAAATAATTATTTGTTTGTTTTTCTATTAAAAAAAAGTTATTATATTATTATTATAAATAGATAATTTGAATTCATTAAAACCAGAAATTTATGTATTTTTTATTTAACATTTATTTATTATTTATTTTCAATTCTATACATCCATAAAATCGAGGTTACGATCGAATGGGCATAAAGGATAAGAAAAGGATAGTAAAAAATTGGCTATAGGGAAACCAATCTCGAAAAGATCTTGATTAGAGAATAAACGACGGTAAAAACTTACAGAATAACAATAAATATAAAGGAATTGATATATTATTGATAAGAAGATATACACTAGATGGATGGGGATGGTTGGAGGAATGTGATTAAATAGAGTGGTTAGAGATTATTAGGTTTGCTATTTAACTTTAATGTATATTTTCATTTTAATTTAAATTACAAATAAAGTAAAATTATCAATTTAAATGAAAGATAAGATTATTTATTTAACATTTTTTTTTATTACTGGTATTCAGAATATGCTCATTTAGCTAATTATATACTATAATATGGTATTAGACATATTCAATGTAGATAATGTCAAAAACCATGTTACAAAATCATAGTTTAATTGAATACATAAAATATTTTTTTGATAAAATGTATAATTTAGGCAGAATAAGCTACAACAGGTATTTGAATACCATTAAAAATGATATGTAAATATTTATTTTTATTTTTGATGTTGCCAATCCGTTATTCTCTCTTTCAATTCTATTTCAATCATGGACGTTTGAGTGGCATAACTCTAATTAGAATAGAATGAACTTTCCTGGCGAATAAATAATATAAGTATATTTGTTTTAAATTTTTAAATAACAAATAAAAGAAGATAGGAGAATGACAATAGGTAAAGACCGAATGACCCATTAGTATTGATTCAATATTAATTAAATAAATTTTTTATTTATTTTTATCGATTTATTTTTTTCTAAATAATTTTAAATTATTATATAAATTATAATTTTTATAATTAATAATTTTTTTTAACATATTAATAAATTTTTTCTAATTATCTTCTGATATATTTCTAATCACACATTGGAGTTAAACGTTTTTCTGGATAACTGGTCATAATTTAAGAATCAAATTTGATTTATCAAGAGATGAGTCAAATTGTTTTTGAGAAAGCTACTGATAAAAAAAGAATTAGAATTCCTTCAAATATTGATATAGTTGGACAAGCCGAGGACAAAATAAAATATTGTCGAGCCTGTGCCACTAGTGAAGAAGTTAAAAAAGAATTCTCAACTCTTTCACACGGGGAGTAAAATAAAATTAATTGGGAAATAAACCCTGAAAAAAACTTCACCAAAGAGTGCATAACTAATTAAATTAATCAAAATATCTGATGCTAACTCATGGACCTGCAAAGGAAAGATTAGGTTCACTTTTTTATAAATAAAAGAAAAATGTTCGTTGCCACGTTATAATATTTAATGAAAAGAAAATTAATATAAAGTAAAAATAAAATGAAATTAAATATAAAAATAAAAAGAAATATAATAACTCAACACAGTTTACCAAGCACGTGGTTAACAAAAAAAATGGCGAATTCACAGCCAGACCCAAAAGCGTGTCAACGATATCAAAGTTCAAAAAGCAAGTGAAGAGAACGCCTCTCCGAAGCTCAAGGCAGAAGGCTTGAGCCCAACATCAACAAAAGGCAGCAAGATGATTGGCTGTGAGGGGTCATGTGACCCATTTGTAAGTCAAAATAGCGACTGAACAGACCGACCACGTGGGTGAATATAAATATACAAAAAAAAATATATAAAAGAAAAAATTATAATAATTATATAAAAATAAATTGGTATTAAAATAAATAAATCTAAATCAGGGAGAGGCTTTAACAATAGTTTTAATTATTTTTAACTCTATTATCATTATGATTTGATTTTACTTATTGTTAGTATATTTTCAATGAGATATTTTAACAAAATAATTAATTAATTTTTTTATGTTACTCTTATATGAGATTCTTGATTTAAAAATTAAAAATTTTATAAGCAACTTCTGGTTATACTTATACATACATGTATATAATTATAGTAATTATTTTAGATTTATAAATTTAAATTAAGTTCATAAATTTTACCTATAAATATATTTGATTGTAAAGTGATAATTTATTTAATTCTTCGGAAAGATATTATTTCAATTTATATTAAATCCTCTAACTTAAAATAATATAAAATTCTATTACTAAAAGAGAAGTAAACTTGGCACAAACGTGAAAAACATGGTGTATCGAGCTCAGCAATATATGAGGTACAGTGGATCATGAGTCATAAAGTGGGCAGTAAAATAAGGGTAGATGACTCTTGTCGATGACCTGAAACTTGATTCCATGACAAGAGAATTAAGTAATCAACAAATCCATTCGGTTTTTGGGACGATGTTACAGAGTGTTAGTAGGAGAATTGGAATCAATGGGGATAGCAATGGGACTTCGGGATGCATCGCTCGAAACGAAACGAAAAGAGATAATAAAACTTTTAGAATCTTATTTGTATTCTGAAGGGTTATCTTATATAAAATATGGTGATATCTTTTTAAAAATTAATGATGTCTTTACCGACTTGTTTATTAATTTTATTGCGTATTTTATCAACAATTCATCAAATTGATAGGTGTTCTTTTATGCAATAAATTTTATACATAAAAATACCTTATAATTGAACAAGAAAAAATGAAATGTACATATATATATATATATTATAGATATATATATCTACATCGTTATCATTTATCAATATGTCCACTTCTGGGACCAAAATTGAGAATCTACTTGATAAAAAAAGTAGCGCCTCCGATCAAGTAAATCAAGATAAGGGTTGAGAGGACCCGTCTGATCATTGAACACCCTTACCCCGCTTAAATGGAAACCGACTTGGTAGGCGCTGTTCTTTCATTGATTGTGTCAGAGGTTTATTTTAATTATAAATTATTGTAATTTAGTTTTATTTTTAAAATTAAGGATGCTTTATTTAATTAAAATTTCTTGATATTTTTTTTTGTTTAAAAACATATTTCAAATTACTTATAATATTTTAGTTTTTATCTATAAAAACTTTTTAAATTTAATTTAAATAAATTAAATAAAGATTAATTTATTTTCATCACCTTCTTCTCTTATCTCTTTCTTTCCCTCTCTTTTTATCTGTTTCCAAGATATATTTATAAATTTACTTTGAATTAAATTTAAAAATAAATTAATAGAATAACAATTGATCTACCTACAATTTATTTCTTTATATTATTATAGTAAATAAATAAATTATAATAAATAAATATATATAATATTAAATTAGAAGAAAACCTAAATTATAAAGCATAAAGGAAAAAATAAAATGAATCAAATAAAAATAAATTAAACTAATAATAAGTATAAATATAATTTATAAAATACTCATTACACACTTTTTGAAAATAAAATCAATAATTATACTCAGTTATAAAAGAATATTTTAGAATGAGATTAGAAACAGCGTGGTTGAGTATTAAACTTTATAATCATTTAAAATGAGACTGAAAGGAGATTAATTGGATTGATAAGAACAATAGGTTCAAACTTGAAAGAGTTATAACCAATGTCCAGTATTCAAACATTAAGAATTGAGATAAATTTAACATTCTATGATCATAGTGATCATTAACTCTAGCAAACTTGGGCTAACACCTCTGAATTCGGTAATATTATTTTTTTGGCGATGCACGATAGTAAGTTTTTTTTATGAGGAAATCGGGCTATAAATTTCAAACTTCGACACATTTCAATAGATTGAATGGGTTCAGAGGATTTAAAAACAGTAACTAGGAAACCTTCCGGACTCTTCGTTGTATTCTACATGCATTATAGTTTTATAAAAATGATGAGTAAGGATATTTACTTATTATTATTCTTATTATCTAAGAACTATAAATTTTCTGTTTTCAATATTACAAGATCGTTTTTAATTTCCTAGCGCAGGCAATGTCGTCTAAAGAAAAGTATTACGTTCATGATAAAAATCTAGCAATGGACTTTTGGTATTTTTTTATGCTTTAAGGTTTTAAGAATCCCTTTAAGACATTTTTACGATAATGTCTATGAGCGTCAGTATATGAGAGAGGGATTTAACATATATCTCTATCAGGCTTAAATTTTCAAGAAATGATATAAATTTCTGAAACTGATAAGGTTGCACTAGCTGCAAAAGAATGATAATGAAAATAGACAAACAAAAGGAACGTAAGCTTTTTGAATCCAAATTGAAAGGCATACTAATATACTACTGTGGGCAATGTGTAAGACTTTAATTTAAATTTTATGGGGAAACTCATTCGTCGAAATATATTTTTCTAGGTTGGTATGACTGTCAGTGACATCTGTGTCACTTCAAAATAATCATGGTTGATTCTTCGTCAGTTTTAGTATACGCTTGTCTTTCTGAAGTACAAAAAGTGTATTCGGCGATGAGTGAAATCAACCTTTATCTTGATTTTCTTGGACGGAGGCGCTACTTATATTAAGTAGTTTCGCAATTTTGATCCCGGAGGGTGGGTTGATTACGTCGATTAAACTCCAGCTAGAGAAAAAAAAATAATTAAATTAAATAATTGATAAAATTAATAAATAAATTAATGTATTTATGTTTATAAAATTTTCATTCTTAAATTTAATTTGCAAGGTTTTTCGAAATTAAGATTTTCTTAAATATTCCTTAATAATATTATTCGAACATTTTTATAAACATTCGTATTAAATAAAAATAAATATATTTAAGAGACAAATTTATTTATAATTATTAATTATCAATGGAGTGAATTATATAATAGAAATAAGTAATTATCAGAAAGTGTGACTAACTTAATAGAAATGTAATAACATTTGTGTCGTTTACAATTAAGAAAGTTAAGATTTGGTATAAGAGCACTATAAGTGATTAGTCTTTAATGGTAAAAGGTAACTTCCTACTTTGTATGTGAACATATAATACTCTTTACAAGAAACGATTTTAATAAAAAATATCAAATGAATGATACATTTTTTTTTTAATTTTATTTAATATTGGATAGATTTTTAAATTATTAATTTTAATAAAATCAATATTTTTTGAAAATCAATAAAAAAAAAATAAAATACAAATATAAGTCAATAAGAAAATATTATTTAATAATTATGTATAGGAAGATCAACTGTTGCATGAAATACTATTTTTACTAAATTTATTCGTCAAAAGATAATATTATTTTAGATATTTATCATTTTTGTTTTACTCTAGGCAGCTCGCAAACAAATAAAAACGTTTTAAATTACAACTGACATTATTATTATTATGATATGAATGAAAAGAAATTATAGTTCCAAGTTCAGGGTTGAAATTCCGTAATACGAGACGCAGATTCCCTCGGGATCTCCCACTTTTATTTTGATACCACTGATGACAGTTGATGTCTGAATACACACAATATGTACAAGTTTAAATTATGTGCTGAATATAAAATAGCAAACAAGATAATCTTTATTTTTAAAGCATATGGAAAAATATAATAATATATTTAAATATGTAATATACTAATTAGAATAATAATTTAATTAAATATGTAAATTTCTTTAATCAATAAACAATGCAATTTTCATAATTTTATTGTGGGGTAAAGTTGTTCTATGATCAGTAGAACGGATCCTCTCAACCTTGTTATTGATTTTTTTGATCTGAGGCGCTACTTTAGTAAAGTAAAATCAATGTGTTCCCGGGGGTTGATTGGTCTTAGTCGAAAAACTAGAATCCAGGATCACGAGGAGGTCATTTAACAAAGTTAACCACCAGACTGCGTCTAAATAAAATAAATTTATACATTTTAAATTTAAATATTTAGATGTTGAATATATATATGTACTCATAAGTTTAAAAACAAATTAAGGTGAAAATATGATTTATATAATTTATAATAATTCAAACAATTATCAATATTCTTTGTACTTTGTTGTTGTTGCAATAATCCAAAAATGTTTCAAAATTATTGAACGGGTTAGAAAATAATAATATCCACCTTAACCAAACTTCTTTTTTATTATTTAATAGGCATTCAATGTAACAAATTAATTTAGGTACAAAATAAACATTAATTTAATTATTTTAATGATGTTAAATCTGTTTTGAAAACATTTAAATATATAGTGAAATAAAAAATATATTTAACTAAATAATCTCTCTCTCTCTCTTTCTCTCTCTCTCTCTCTCTCTCTCTATACAATTTATAGGTATATATATGAAATAGATCATCTTGTTCGATTGAAATTAAAGACGATAATATATGCTACTTCATGATCTGTCTGGTGGAATTTTAATTATAAATATAATAAAATATATGAAAATTATTTTTATTAATAATTGTGTATAAGATATAATAATGGATGGAAAAATATTTTTTTCAACATATTTTCTCATTCAGGGGTCTGGTACGAGATTCACTTAAAAATAGGAAGTTCCCTTGAAATAACAAGCAGCAGTCTCTTATCAATAAAATCAACATCAAGGTTGATAAGATCCGTTGTACTGATCATACAACTCAGAGCATACTACTCAGCGTAGAAGGCAACCGACTTGATAGGCGCTATGTTCAATTATATGTTATAGTAAAACGATCTCAATAGTCAAATTGAGATTTTATAAATGAAAAATATATAACCAGAGTTTATTCTATCTAACAAATATGTTTATTCATAATAAACTTTAATAAAAAAAAAATTATGAAATCTTGTCCAAGGCGTGTGTTATCAATTTATAAATAATTTTTATTAAATTACTAAAATCCGCATAAAAAAATTTATTTTATAACAAATTTATGTCCTGCCGATGGCAATATCTACCAAAAGCGTCTGGAATATGTACATTCTACATTAATATAATTTACTTTTTCTAATATTAAATATTTTAACGACTAAATCTAATCAGTTATATTTTTTTTTAACTTTTCGTTTCGCTCTCGTGAAAAAAAAAATTAATTTAATAAACTAAGAAAAATATTTTTTATGTGAAACAATTTTATTATTAAGTTATAATTTTAAAAAATTATATAATATTATTATAATATTGAGTAATTTGAAAATATTTTAAAAAATTTATTTTTATAAATTTTTTTTTTATTTTTTATTTTTAAAAGTATACATTTGGGATTAATATGGTTTATATATTCAAATTGATCAGATGATTTTAACAAATATTATAATATTAAATAGTAGATAATTTAGTTATAAAATACTTATATAAGATCAAATTTCTTCCTGATTGAAGTTTTTGAATATTTATAAATAAATTAAATATTGAAAAAAAAATAATTCATAATCATGGTTTAGAAATGATGATAAAAGCTCCTCCGATTATAAACATTGAATTTTATAGAAAATTTTTTTTTTAAGTTAAAATATCTAACTATATAAAAAAAAAGTTAAAAATTGATTATAGTTAATCAATTAATAAACTCCAGAAAAGTAAAAAATAATTAGAAATAAAGAACGGGTAGATATATAAAAAAAATTAATGGAATATTGAACAAAAGGGATCAAACCTTTTAAAGTATATAAAAAAATAAAATAAAATTATTGATCGATAAAGTGAACAATTGGAAATGAAATAAAAAATAGATGAACTGTTTTTATTTTTCATTGATAAATAATAAAAATAATTTTTGAAACAATTCATTTACCAGGTCTTATAAATTATTGGGATTTTTTGGTATAAATAGGTATATATATATATATATATTATGAAAAAAAATTGCCTGGTTATTTTTACGTTTATTTGTGAAATTTGAGTCTCGACGTTTATGCGCCCATTTTGGGCCATTTTCAAGAGGAGCGCAGTTTCAAAATTGTTGCCGTAACGTTGAGACCCAAATCTCACAATTAAATGTGAAAATAACCCATAAATCAATTTTCATAATAATAAAAATCTTTACAGAAACCTAAAAGAATAAATAGTATATCTTATATATAAAAATCTCGTGTCACAAAACTTTGAAAAAATACTCCTCCGAAACGGCTGGACCGATTCTTATGAAATTTTTTATGTATATTCAGTAGGTCTCAGGGCATGTCAGACTTCCTTTATAAAACCGCTAATTGGTAAGGTGTGTCCAGGGGGTGGAATTTAAATAAAATTAGTTTAGTTACAATGCTAGATCATAGAGGCGCTGGTGGCGATAATTTGACATGTATATAAATTCTAATAGGGAAATTGCAAACAGGGATTGTTCGTAGGTAGGCGGGCTAGGGCGTTATCTTATGACTTTGCACCCCGAGTTCGAAACTCGCAAAGGCACATTTTTTTTTAAGTATTATATATTTTTTTTACAAATTCATTAATTTTTATTATTTTAATATTTTATTAAATTATTTTATTTTATTAAATTTTAATATTAAATTTTATTTTATTAAATTTTAATATTAAATTTTATTTATTAAATTTTATTATTAAATTTTATTTTATTAAATTTTAATATTAAATTTTATTTTATTAAATTTTAATATTAAATTTTATTTATTAAATTTTATTATTAAATTTTATTTTATTAAATTTTAATATTAAATTTTATTGTGTCATAAAATAGGGAAGGCTGGGATCGGCAGGGCACATGGCTAGAATGGGAGAGGAAAAATATATTGGTGGGGAGTTCGATTGGAAAACGTCCGTGTGGAAGACCAATTGTGAACAGGGTGGACAATGTAGGAAGGAACTTGAGAGAGATAGGACAGGGTAGGAGTTAGATGGTTATAGCTCAGAATAGGGAGACTCGGGGGGTACAGGGGGCGGAGCCCCCGTCTAGGTGTGGAGAGCGCCGAAGGCGCTCGGAGCAGCTAGTATATATATATATATATATATATTGTATTTACTAACCTACTGTTAGGTTTAAGCCATAATTTATTGACAAAATAAAGATAATAAATATCCCTTTGTGTTCTAATAATATTATACATTATAAATTTGAACATTTATTTACAATTCATTAATTAAACAAAATTAAATATTTTTAAAGATTCATAAAATGTAATTTAAAACTATCCATTAAGACTTCAACATCCATGATATTGTTAATTAAAATTAATCAAAACTTTTCAATACTTGCAGTCAAACTAAGTGAATGAAACCTTCTAAAAACTTGAAATATGAATTTACCTGTTATTAAAAACATCTTCAATCAACTCTTAATTAGAGTTAGAAATTCTTTCTATCAATTATGAGTAAGTTCTTTATACTAAACTTGTAAACCAAAACTTGGTTTTATTTTTTGGTTATATTATTGAAACCTGTTAACAATTTATATTAAATTTTTTAAAAATATCATTTTTATTTTTTTTTTTTATATGAAATATGAGATCTGATTAATTCTATCTTCAAATTTTCATATTCATATTTAAAACCTTTTAAGAGTTTCTAAGAATTTGGAGTTAATCGCAAAAAATAATAAAAATTATATATAAAATAAAACTATATACTTTTTTAATATCTCTATTTTATTATCTCTTACATTAATTTTTCATTTTGACAAAATGCACTTTTAATACTATAAAATTTTAATAATTATATATATATATATATATAATTCATAATAGTAAAAATTTTCAAAGAAACCAATATATATATATACAGTGGCGGACTAAGGATAAAGTGGGTCATAGGCAACACATTGTAAAATTTTACCTTTTTTTAGCTAGCCACAGGCCCTAGACATGTAATTTTCGGGCCTCAAAAAATTGCGGGCCCTAGGCAGATGCCTAGGTTGCCTAGGCCTTAGTCCGCCCCTGTATATATATAACCGGTGGAGTATCATATTGAGGACGATGGTGAAGTGGCACCACATTTGGTACTTTTTGAGGGCGGCAAAATTTCACAATAAATAATACCTATATTCATGACATATTTATTTGTACTCACTACACTTCACAATAAAAAAATTTGTTTTGCTGAAAAGTTTCTTTGAGTGTATGTTATTATTTAAGCGTTTTCATTGATGTATTTTAACGAGGCGGCAAATTTGACTTATGCTCCGGACGGCAGTCACTTTATTTTATATATATAATGGATAAACTTGATAATTATAATATTTAAAATAAATAGATATACATTATACATACAAATAGCATAATAGTCTATTATTGAAATAAATTTATTCCCTGTGGATTCTAAAATATAATAAATTGTTATTAAATTGAATTTATGTAAATAGATTATTATTATAATAATATACTGTTAGATATACACATTATATAAAAATATAATAGATATAAACTAGAGATCAATATCGGAATACAAATTATATCCTTGTAAAACTAAAAGCATATTATAATTATTATATTGTACGTTTAGGGAAAAAAGTAAAAGAAATAAAACATTTATAATTATTATTATTATTATTATCATTTGAAATTTATTTTTTTATTCACTATTACATTTAACAGAATTGTAAAATATATATACAACTTTTAATGAATATAAAATGTTTTCTATCCCCATCTTCATCTTCAAATTTCTCTTTTGAAGGTAATATGCCATTAGACAAATCTATAATGATCATATTTAGAAATTAAATTTTTAATAAATTTAAAAAATATTAAATAATTAAATAATTTTCAAAATGCCGAAAAATATAAAACAAAATAATTAAAAGATTTTGGTGTTGTTTATATTATGTATAAAGTACATAAATCACTAAAGAAAATTAAAAAAATATTTATAAAAAAAAAATAATAATAATAAAAATGAAATGCCACATGGTCTTGTGGGCAACACACTTAATTCTCAATCTCGAGGTTTCAATTCATGCAAGGGAATTTTTCTCTAGCTGAGGTCTAGGTAAATTTAGCCCATTTGATCACACAAAAATCGGTAACTATTTGAAATGAAATAAAAAGAAAATCAATATAAAAGATAATAAAATCAGTTGTACTTATCATACAACACCTTTACTCTGCTTTTCATAGAATATACTAAAGTGAAAGTTGTTTTTAATAATAATAATATAATAATATTTATATATATTATTAATAATATGTATATATATATAATATATATATATATATATATATAATAACAATCATAATATCATTGTAAAAAAAATGAATTAAAGTATTAATATATTTTAATTTTCTATTACATTTATTATAATTTTAAACTATATTATTTTATTTGAAAAAATTTTGATAATTATATTATTGAATTTTGTGATAATGAATATATATGTTAAAAAAATGTTATTACATAAACGTTTATTTAATATAAGTTCATATTTCTCTATGATATTAATTAATAATATTCAATTTTAATAACACAATATTCAGGAGAATTTATTTCTATATATTGAATATGTTATGCATCAAATAATTTACATATGTATATTGCAATCAGATGAGGTGTGCATTAAAAGGTTATTGTTTATAACATAATAATTAAATTTTTTATTATATTATATTATTAGTTAATCTTCATATATTTTAATATTTTATTATGTTATATTATATAAATTTAAATTGAGGCTACAATCGGGCAACGCCTGTTATCATGCAGTAAATGGAGTTATTTAGTCAAAATTATTATCCAAGGGGATCAAAATATCTATATTATATATAAAACAATTATTTTTCCTATTGTATTATATGGGTGTGTGGGATAGCCTCTAGGAAATGAGAATAGATTTAGAGTATTTGAGATTAGGATTCTTCGCAGCATTTATATGTGCCAAAGAAAGATGAGGTCACCGAGGACTGGCGGAGTCTACATAACGAGGAATTGCATGACCTCTATGCACCAGACATAGTTAGGGTAATAAAATCGAGAAGGCTGCGAAGGGCAGGGCAGGTGGCTAGAATGGGTGAGGAAAGAATGACGAAAAATATATTGGTGGGGAGACCGAGTGAGAAAAGTCCACTTGGAAGATCAGGGACGTGGTGGGTGGACATTATAGGAAGGGACGTGAGAGAGATGGGAGAGGGTAGGAATTGAAAGGTTGTGGAAGCCATACTTGGAGAAAAATGGTTGCTTCGGCCAAGAACTTTCGAGTTCAGGAAAGCCACAGAGAGATAGATAGATATATAAATATAAAATTATCGTAAAAATTTAATTTAATTTTATTCTATTCTTTGATTTTCAAAATCACCAACTATAATATATTAATAAAAATTAACAAATATTAGTACCTATATATACTTTAGTAGTATAAAGGAACTTTTTAATTAATATAATGTAATCAATATATATATATATATATATATAATGAATGTTAAAATTAATCTTGATATATAGTAAATATTTCTGCAAGATCATTGGTATGACATTTGGTTCTTTTATTTTTATGTTTTTTTTTTTTTTTTTGAAAATTAACCGGCTTGGCTACATTCACAGCCATTTTTCAACGTGAAGCTTAGAATCCAAATTAACCTTTATATGCCGTCTTTTAAGTTTCCATTTTCACAAATGGATGTCATCACCATAAACGAAATTGACTTCCTCTGCCAAGAGATAAATGCAAGACTAAACTATTTCACACGGCGTAATCAGTTAGATGGGCCAATTTTTTTATTATATTAAAAATATGATTTTTTTTCATTCTTTTTACCGACCGACGATAGTAAGGGAGGTATTGTTTTCACACCAAATTTCACATGTGGAGATTTTTACATATCTCCACGAATCAAGCATTTTCTAAACAGAAAAAAGTATTTTTAGCATGATGTCTGTCCGTCCGTCTGTCCGTCCGTCTGTCCGTCCGTCTGTCCGTCTGTCCGTCCGTATAGATGTGTACAGCCTGAACGGCTCAACGGATTTTGATGAAATTTGGTATATTTACTTAATACATCAATAGGATGAATTGATCAACTTTTGGTGCAATTCCGGAAACCGGAAGTGGTAGTATTAGCGATCGACGATAGGAAGAAAAGGGTTATTTTCACACCAAAGGAGATTTTTTTATATATCACCACGAATCATGCACTTTGTATTGGTTTTATCCTCGAGAAAAATCATCTTCATTAGTTTTTTCTTAATTTAAAATTATATGACGTCACCCAGCACTTCATGACCTCACAGCCAGCCCTTATATATTATAAATAAAATTAAAAATTAAAAATATTTATATTATATCCATATATGTTTTTTTTACATTTAAAATATCAGTTAACCGGAAGTAGCACTTTATTCTATATATATATATATATATAAATGTTACCAAATATCAAATTTGACACCAATAAACTTGGTATATTTGGTATATTTACTTAATGCATCACTGGGATGAATTGATCAACTTTTGGTGCAAATCCGGAAACCGGAAGTGGTAGTATTAGCGATCGACGATAGGAAGGGAAGGGTTATTTTCACACCAAATTTCACATGAGGAGATTTTTTTATATATCACCACGAATCATACACTTTGTATTGGTTTTATCCTCGGGAAAATCATATTTATTAGTTTTTTCTTGATTTAAAATTATATGACGTCATCCAGCCATTCATGACGTCACAGTCTGGTCTTACATATATATTATAAATAAAATAAAATTAAAAATATTTATGTTATATGCCTATTTGTTTTTTATTACATTAATAGATATATTAAAATTATTTGAAATTGTTTCTGTAGCTGGAAATTAATTTACTTCAAACCGTCGGTCGGTTCGGACCTAGCCACAGGTCAACTTATTTTTTATATGTATATATCACTAAAATTTTAAATATAAAATAAAATTCTTCTTTTTAAAAGTATTTTAAACTATTATATAATAGGTTTCACTGTTATTATATATGTGTATATACTTTGGATATTAGAGATGTGCTGATAAATTTAGATTCGAAAAAAATTATAAATTAAAAGGAGGTCATTGATATCATTAATTTTTTCAGTTAATTAACATAAAATCTTTCCAGGGGTTTGAATGAAATTTATATTGTTTATACAAGTTCCTAAAAATAAAATTTTATTTTATTTGAAAATATCAAAAGATTTTTTTCTTTTTTATTATGATTTTTTCTTATTTAATTGAATATATAGTTTTATTTGGCTGATTTTGCAATAATCATAACCAAAATGAAAATAACGATGGCAGCTTACTATTAGATATTACTTTTTTTAAATGGTTTTAATTTTTGTTTTAAAATGGTCTTAACAAAACTTGAAAGATTTTACAGAATATCTGTTCTTGGTCTTAGTTGATCCAAGGGATTGAAGTTGCAACGTAGAGATTTGAATTTTTTAATTAGCCATGCAACAATGCTATCAACAATAGAAATGTATTATTATAAAAACTCAACTATTATATCAACTCAATGCTACGAAAAATTATATTTTCAAATACTTTAAAATCTTATTCGTCCTTTAATGTCATGGACCAAACATCGCATACAGGCAATATATTCTACAATTTTGTGATTTGTGATTCGTAATTTAAATTTTTCTCTAAAATCATTATTTTTTAATTATAGACCCTAAATATTTAAACTTTTATCTATATTTTGAGCTTAATATTTTTCTTCTTGTATAATTAATGAATTATTAAATATGAATTACATTTGTTGTTGTAGGTAAGTGTTTAAAATAAACTTCAGATTTAAACTACCGTAATAATTGAATTATATGATTATAAACTTTATGCTAAATTTAACACTTTCAGAAGGATGACGTTCGATCTGTAAATAACGAAAGGCCACAATTTGAACTCGATCAAAATGTTGACATTACAGGCTCGGGTTCGTTTTCTCCTCTTCATAAAAGAAGAAGAAATCGATCTTCTCTTCAAAAATGAATTTATTCAAATAAAAAGGCCATTTGAATTATTAAAAAAATATTTTTTTTTCTATGTTTACAAAACCATATAAAAAAAGTATATTAGATTTAATTTTAATTTTTAAATTCAAAAGAATATTCTAATGTGTACTTTTATTTATTTATTTAAGTTTTGATTATATAAATTCAATTGATATATATTTATTTCTAATATTTTTCAAAATTAAATTATTATTTGTCACAAACAAAATAATCCTACACTTAATAGAAAAAAATTGTTAATCATAATTTTCCAATTTCTATTGTTAATTTAATTTTTTTTTTATTGAGTTTCATATAATTTTAAATAATATTATTTATTATTTATTTAATTATTTAATAAGAAAGCAAAAAATATATCATAAATAATATTTCATTTTTTGATATATCACAATTTTCACGTTTGTGAAATAATTACATATGTTCAAAATCACCAATATTCCGTATGATTTGAATTTAATATGAATTATACCCTTAATTATATAATTAATATTGATTAATTAAATTAAACCTTTTTTTTAAATCACAATTAATTTAGAAAATTATGGTCAAATGTTTATATCGTTATTAATAATAAATTTAATATCCACAATATAGAGTTATAAAATGGGGGTAATCATTTTTCTATTATGCAAAATTTATAAACGAGTATTAATTATATTGTAATATTTTATTTAGTGTAAATGTATTGAATTTATAAAAAAAAAATATTCGATTAAGATACATAAACGGACAAAAGCATATTTTTTAAAATTAAATTAACGATTTTATCTCAAAAGAAGACCTAAGATAGGAATTCAATTATTTCTTTTCTTATTATTGTATAATTAATGTATTGCATTGATAAAGAAAGAAATATTTTTTTTACATTTTTTATATAATTGATTTACATATTTATCAAAAATTTACTTAATTGTTTAATTAATTATTCACAATGTTTTTAGATTTTACTAAACAGTTTGTTTTTATCTAATAAATTACCTTTATTTTTTACCCTGATATTTTAAACAAACATAAAAACAATCTTCAAATATTAAATGCAAATAATTTAATACACTATAAAAAATCTCTGATATTTTTACATTCTAGGAAATGACAGCATTTATCAATTGGATGTACATAAGCGAGACTACGGATCCTCTCAACTCTCCACTTTTATCTGGATTTTCTTAATAGGAGGCCCTACTTTTTATACCAAGTAGCTTCCTAATTTTGATCCCTGGAACTGCGTGGATTCTAAACCACATAATGTTTATTTAATAAAGAAAAACCTCTGACTTTTATACATCCTATGATAGGAAAGTCGATTGCCGGGTGTATTATCAAGACAACGAGTTCTCTCAAAAATTATATCTATTTTCTTGATTGGAGAATGTTATTACTTGTAATTAGTAGAAACTTTACAATGTAGGTTGGGTGGACGTCCCTCTTATAGGCTCCATCTAGACTAGAGAGAAATTTCCTTGCTAGACCTGGGACTTGAACTCGGAACAACGAGATTGAGAGTCATGCGTTTTGCCCTCCAAATTGCGGGGCGATTTAATAGACTATATCTAAATCAAAAGTATTTTAAAAATAAAACATGTTTTTAATATCTAATACTTATATTATTTATATATTATTTATACTTAATGACTCTGTTATTTGTAGAAAAAAATAACTCTTTATTAAATGAAGACCTGTATAACTATTATTTTGTATTTGGGTATTTGGAAGTAGAGAGGGAAGCAATCAAAAATAAAAAAAAAAAAAAAAATAAAAAAATAACGAGCTCATGAAGAATCGATCTTCTCGGGATGGCGGCCAACTCCAAAAGGTCACCATGAGTCGTTTCAATTTTATTTGTCAAATTTATCGATTGAAGAAACAGGAAGTATTAAAATACTTTAGAAGGACATATCAAATAAAAAAAAAATTCATATGGATGAGCTCATGTTATGCTTTAATTCGTTATTATTATTTTTTTTTTATAATGTTTACTGAGAAAAGATTAAAATTGAATTTAAAAAATGATTGCAGCTATTTGTTGGTATGATTATTTGTATTTATTAATAAACTTTGAAATGCGTATATTTATTTATTTGTTGAGTAATTATCATGAAGCGAAAAAGCGTGGTTATAAATTTCCCTATAAAAGTTGGGTTGGTCATAAAATAGAATCAATCCGAATCACGCTTTTCTTGTCTTTCATAGTGGTTTCAATTTCAACCACGCAAGGCTTATTTACAAAATCAATCCTATAGACAGAAAAGAAATACAATATATAAATATAAATAAATATATATATTGAAGATTTATATGATATCGTCAATAAAGTCAATATATTAAAAATATTATTATATTATATTATACAATATAAAATAAACAAAATTAAAATCTAAATTATATACAATAATAATAATAATATTATTATTTTGAATAATAAATATGAATATTTTTTTTTTATTAAGAGAAAATTGATTTATTTAAACATAACATTTGTTATTTAAATCAATAATAATATATTTCAAGCGAATAACCTTGGAATGTTTGACAGAAATGGTTAAATTCCACTAAAGCAACAGATTGCGTGATGGGTTTTTGATTAAGTTGAATTATAAAGACTACGAATGTTGTTAGCAATTTACAACTTAACCAATTCTAATAATAAAGGTTAGAGAGTGAGTGGTGATTGGATGAATAGGATAATAGAATTATTTATAATAATATTCACATGTGTATACATTTGAACAAAATTATGTTATTAAAAAAAAAAGTAATTTTAAAACCCCATTTGAAACTCTGTTTAGGCAACTTGAATGTACCAAGATGTATTAACGGTTGCCTATATTTAGGAGTTTGTTAATATTATTTGTATGGACACAAGGAAGGTTTTGTTAAGTTAATTTACTTAGAACCTAGATCATCAAATAATGTTCAACTTACTATCATCCCCAATCCTCTTGACCATCCAATTTAATCTCTAAGTTAAATGAATTAATAGGATATACCAATATTTATATTTATAAATTTATGGTATATTAAGAAAAGATTGACATATTCTATAAAATGAATTAATATATTAATCGTTTATTTTATTTAAATCAACAATTTATAAGATTTTTAAATTAATTAAAATATGTATTCCATGTCAATTATTTCGGACTAAAAATAATCAAGTTTTGTTGTTTTATCTAAAAAAAGGTGATGCATGCAATGCCATCGGTAATTTTGGCGCTACCAACCTTCCAAGCTTTCAATTTCATGACTAAAATTCGTAACAATTTTTAAAATAAATATCTACAATTTAAACTAAAATATATTAAAATTAGAGATAAAAATTATAAACTAAGACACATTGTTTGCTTCAATATCTAATTTAAAAGTATAATCGCATATATTTCTTAATGTGTAATTTCTATTATAAAATTTTCAAAAAATTTTAATTAGAACATAATTGTCTATTCTTTTATATTTTTATACTCAAAAACAATTCAGTATCTAGATTATAATTTTAGGGAAAATTCTATATAACAAAAATATCTAAAACATACTGTGACAAAGCTCTAATTAATAATTATAAAGAAATTATGCATACATAAAAATATTCATTTATTTATAATAATATTTTGAGATCAAATATCAGATTGACTTAGAAAAATTTGTTTATATGAAAATAATTTAAAATCTATTAAATTTTATGCCACCATTATTACCCAACATGAGCAAAACCTTTGAAATCATAGAAAAATAATAATCTACTCTGAAACTGCAAAGAAAAAGAAATAATACCGGAAGACCAATTTGGCTTTCCAGCATAATAGTCAAACATTCACGCCATCACTAAATTAACATCTGAAATGCAGTGGACTCTTAATAAAAAAAAAGAATGAATCAGTAGAAGCTTACCTAATAAATGTGGAAAAAGCATTCAACCGAGCCAAATTACTTAAGAAACTAAATATTCAATTGAAACTTATTTACATTTCCTAAAATATTAGATTCATTGATATTTATTAATATGTATCATATTGCTACCAACTTATAGTATACGAAAATATAGATTTTTTTTTTTTGGGGGGGTGGAGGTAAGTAGAGAGAAAGAATTAACAATTTAACAATAGTTACAAAATCCAAGTTTCTTTATTATTTTTTTTAATTTTTCTATTTTGTTTTACAATATTGAAATTAGTTCATTTATAATATATTAGAAATATTCTTATTTTATGAAATACAATTATTCTAAATTTAAATGGCACTTGACTCTCAATCTCGTGGTTCCAAGTTCCACTCCCAGGCCTGGCAAGGAAATTTTTCTCAAGCTGAGGTCTTTGATACGTAAAATTTAGTTGAAATAAAAATAAACGGTTTCCGAACATGAAAATCAAGATAAAGATAAAGAGATGATCAATTGTACGGATTATACAACACCTTTACTCCCCTTAAGGGGGCAACTGACTTGATAGATGCTGACCTTTCAAAAGTCGGGGTTTTTTTAATGTCAAAATATTTATTAACATACCTAGTATATATTACCTAATAGGAAAAAAAATAATAAAAATTTAAATTTTTGATTTGATTTAATAATGAATAATTTGTGAACTTTAATATAGATAGAAACTAAATATGGAAATAATTATGAAATATCCCGCCAACCTATGGTAATATGAATTGTTTCTAAATATTTATGAGATGTCGGCACAAGTATCAAATGAATTCAAATATACAGGACAGTTTTATATTAATGACTGTTTCTATCCAGCTGATAAAACTAATTAATATGAAAAACAATGATGGCAAGGGAATTAAAATTTCAAATTATTTTTTAACTAAAAATACCAATAAACAATAAAAAAAAGAATTTAAATTAAAAAAATAAAATAGTTTGAAAATTCTTAGACATTTATGGTTGACATAATATTATAAAATCAAATTTCAAATTATCAATCCATTAATATCTGATAGACTGATTACTATGGGGAAATATAAAATGCCACTTCAGGTGTTATCAATGCAATTATATCAACAATATATCATCATTTAATATTCACAATATGCATAGAATCACAGTGATAAAGGGATATATGTATAATAATGATAATAGCATATTCTTTTATAAGAACGATCTACTAATAATAAAGATTATTTTATGATAAAAATACTATAATGATAATTATATAATAATAATTTATAACAAAATAAAGATAATTTCATAAGTAATAAGTTTAATAAGTAATGAAATAAATAAACGAAAAAACTAACAAGTCTATATAAAACTACATATATTTACATTTAAAGCATTGGAACCGGGTGTGTGCTGAAATTGAAATTTTTATATCAAAAGAAAAGAAGAACAATTCCTGATTTTTGAATAATTTCTATCACAATTAGGAACGAACTCCCCCTTTCAAATTTGTATATTCTTTGAATTAAGAGCACCTATTAAACCGGTTGCCGCCTAAGCCGGATAAAGTTGTTGTATGATCAGCACAACGGATCCTTTCAATCTTTATTCATTTTCTTAATCGGATGTTATTACAAGGAACTTCCCAATTTTTATTAAGTAGGCTGGATGGACTTAGTTCTCATAGCCCCCATCTAGAGAGTAATTCCCATGTGTTTGGAAGTCAAGACCTTTGCCCTTAAACTGCGTGACGTCTTTAATATTTTGACGTAAATAATTAGTAATTTTAACCTATTTTTCAGGGGAGGAGTTAAAACATTTCAGATAAGTGCATACTTATTTTAAATTATTTTATGGATTATCGAGATCGAAGCTTATCTTAACCTATCTTCTTTTTTGTTAATTTATAATTACATAAATGAAATACCGTGATTTCATCCTACGAAGAGGACTTTTGTAGATCGATAACCATTAATTCAATGTCTTGATCAAAACATGTATTATATTTCAACATATAAGAAATTAAAATCAAGAAGCAAATTTACAGAAATTTTTTTTATTTTTAATTTTAATAACTAAGATTAAACTAAAATTAATTAATATTATTAAAACAGTTAGTAAAGTATACATTTTTGCTGCTGGATAATCCAGGTACTTTAAATATGAAAATTTTAAATTTGGAAACTTTTATGATAAATTAGATAATTTAAATTGAGATTAAAATTAATATAAAGTTTATATATTTTAATAATCCAGCTAATTGATAAAGCATGACATGAACATTGTCTTAGAATTGAAATAGACATCAAATGAATTCTTATTAAATGTTTTATAATAAATATTAATGTATGGTTTATTCAATAAATTAAATAATAATTATTATAATTATTATTTAAATTATAAGATAAAAATACCAGAAGAGAGTATAATCATAATAAATCAATATACTCAATCAATTTACTAATTCAAATTTAAGAATATTATTCAAATTAATTAATATTATTAAAACAGTTAGTAAAATATACATTTTTAAACTTCTGAGCAGCTACTGGATAATTCAGGTACTTTAAATATGAAAATTTTAAATTTGGAAACGAGCGCAGCGGGTTGCCTAAATGCCAGGGGCTCGTTTTTAGCCAGCCGCTCGAGTGGTAGTCAGTCTATCGGTGTTGGTGTGTGAGTGCGCACGCATAGCCAGGGCGCTCGGCGAGCGGCGCTGTTCCTGTCAAAATTCAACCTCGGGGTGAGGTTTATTATCATTTATTATAACTCGATAACCAATTACAACCCTCTCAACTCCTCCACACAATTATCATTGTAAAATTGTCACAAAATAATTTTTCATTCTTTTCATTTAATTATATACGTATAATATAACTTCCATATGTATTTATTCTATTTAATATTAATTTAAATAAATAACAAAAAAAATAAAATTATATAGTTCTATATAAACGTATAAAAATCTTTTTTCAATATATTACATAAGAATAAATTCTTTTTATTTATCTTTTATATTTTAACTGGGATAATCTAAATAATATAATGTATTTTCATATTTATTCGAGATTATTCTGATGCATGACACTTTTTAAGGATTTTTATATAATTTGAATAAACCATAAATTAATGCTCATTATCAAACATTTAATAAGAATTCATCTGATGTCTATTTCAATTCGATGTCACTGTTCATGTTTTATCAATTGGCTGGATTATTAAAATATTTAATTTATTATAAGTTTTTTAATTAATTAAATATCATTTAAAATATTTGTGTCCGAGCATTCCATAGCTTAACATAAATTAAGAAAAAAGATTCTTGATAGTCAATTTTTCGAAAAAGTTGCTGTAGCACTCCATATATACATACAAATAGTGGAATTCAATTTTCAACATATAAACCCACACATGTGGAGATTTTATCGGACCCTTGTATTTCCATTGAAATCTCTAATTGTAATCCTTCAAAAATAATTATTCTATAAATATAAAGTAATTTTTTTTCTAATATACTGTATATACGTATGTATTGTAATTAAAGTAAACAAAATCACACAAACACTTGAAAACTTAATTTACTCAAAAACATTTATCTTTTCTTTTTTTTAATTATTAAAAATATTATTTAATTATTTATTTTGCATTTTTTTTTAAATTTAATAAATTTCCTATCTAAGCTCCTAATTAAAAACAAAATATAAATTTTTATTCTTAAATATTTTGTATTCTTTGATATAATTGCTTTTAACGTAATATCTAAGTACCTGGAACACCGAGTATCTCTTGACCCTTTAAAAAATATTGATATACAATTCTTTAATTATTAATTACAATTATTAAATGTTATATCATTACATCAATCTGATTAATTAAAATGAATGGAACTTGGGGTTCTCAATAATATTAAATAATATTAATAAAATTTAAATAATGCGTTTTATTGAAAAAATATTAAAAATTATAAAACTATCTAAAAAATAATTAATAAAAGACCAATGAATAAATAAATATAAGTTAGTAATTTCATAAAAAATAAACACGAAAATAGGTTTAAAAAAACATAAAATTAACTAATAAAAATTTATAAGAATTAACAAAAAATTAAGCGACAAAACAAATTAAACAATTGTTTTTATAATATCATAAATGAACTTACAATGTTTGCAAGACAAATAAATTTTAGATTTTTTTTGGTGAGAGATTAATAAATAAATTTCATAATTTATTGATTCTAAAATATTATTAAAATAAATATTTTTAATTTTATAAATTTAAATTAAGAAAAAACAAATGAAGATCATTTTTCTCAAGGCTGAAACCAATACAGATCGATTTATCTTTATAAATATTATCTATGGCGTGAATTTCAAAAAAAATCCTTAGAGGGGTTTAATATCTCAAAAATATACAAAGATTCGAGGGTGGGGAGAAAAGTTTCCGGCCTGACCAAGAAAAACGATGTTTTTTACTTTTTTTCCAACATAATCTCCATCAACACTGATACATTTCTCATAACGGTTCTAATTAATTAAATTTAATTTAAGTATCATCAACAATTCGTTTGGATTACGCCTACAGCACCAAATTGCCGGTAGAAATGGTTTTTCCAAGCAGTTTTTGGTCTAACGTTAGCAAACGCGGCACCCACTTGCACACAGTTTTTCCATGTTCAAATGGTTGTGCAAAATATTTCGCACGCGTTCAATTAAGCTATCTTGAATGTTAAAAAATAAAGCAAAAAAAAATTTTAAATCATCGTTTTTCTTGGTCAGGCCGGAAACTTTTCACCCCACCCTCGTATATACAAATTTATATATATACAATTTTTGCTAGTAAAATAAGATATATATGTATATATATATATATATAGAGAGAGAGAGTGAGAGAGAGAGAGAGATCATATATAGATTGGATTAATTAGAAGATGTTACATGGTTGGAAGTTTAAAGTAAACCTATCTATCGGAAACATGGACACACCATAGCAGTTGTTATGTTTCTTGCGGTTTTCTTACCGACGATGGCATCCATTTTGAAGCACATGATCTTGACACACGTATAGATTAAGAAGGAAACAAACCAATAAAATGATATAGTAAGTTAGTTTCCAACATTCTTGATATATAACAAAGAACATTTAAATTTCTTAATTGAAAGTGTAGTTTGTTGCACTTCAATTCAACTTGAGAGAGGCTGTGCTTAACAACTCTAGGCGTTAAGATCTAATTATTTCCGAACAGGATAATTGTTCATGTTATTGGTTTTCTATTGCAACCCTTGCAACATAATCCCAATCATCTCATAAATCTTAAGCAATAGGAAATAATAATAAACGTGTCCTGACTTAATGAATATTGGGTTATTGACAAAACAAATGAAGTAAAAGAAAAATGTTTTATTTATATATAATTTTTATATTAAATATGTAAAAAAACATAATAAAAAACCTGGAAGTTATTTTTATTATTAATATTAATAATGCTTACTTTGCCTGAAAAGAAAACTCCTGGACCTGCGGTATAATAAATAAAATTCTTAAGCTTGTCTTACAGGATACATCTTAATTCGGTAGTCTAACCAGGGCTAACACATACATTTGAAACTAAATTTAACTTGCCCACAAAAAAATATTATCATTATTAATATATTTTTTTTATTAATATTATTGTTTATATAATGTTTTCATAATGTAGTTCATTTTTTCAGTTTTATTATTATTATTCAGATCTCCCAATCTCAGCTGTTTTTAATTTAGTCAATGTGGAAAAGAATATCATTATATTATATTATTATATTACATTATATTAGAGTGTAAGCCTCAGAAGTTATCTACTTCTAGATTTTATACTAACAAAGAATATTCATATGAACATTTATTAAAAAACTAGCTGCGAAGAGCGATAAATGCTCTGCCCCCTGGACCCCCTGGGTGATACATGTTTATTTTGTTGAAAATATTCAAATAAAATTTTTATTTTCAAAATGTTTTTATATTTACAAATATTGGACCTGAACTATATTCCATATTTAATTCAATGGTTTGTAAAGGGTAAATAAAACTTAGTAGTATCATTTAAATTATTATTTTTAAAAAATACTTTATAAAACGAATGATTCAATTTTATTTCACTTTACACAGAATATATATATTTATCTATTTTGTATTTATTTATAATTCTTTTTTTTTAAATGATTGAATTGGACTAATCCTAATAGCTTAATATTAATATTCCAGTTAATATTTATTAAAAAAAAACATTCATAAAAAATAAATTTTAAAACTAAATATTTTTTCTTATATATACAAAATACAATTATAAAAAAGATAATGTTGGTAACAGAATTAATGTTGATTTTCCGCTTTATTTATAATTTATTTTAAATTTTGTTATAGAATACTTATTCTGGAAATGTAATGTAGAAGTAATTTAATTTGATCTCTAATAAAACAAAGAGCAGCAGTATAACATTTAAAATAATTATTTTAATTTTTCAGAATTATATCGGACAATAAAAATAATAAAATTAATTTTTAAAAAAAAATTTAATAACATTTAATTTGCAACGAAATCAATATAATTGACGTTCTTTATGAATATTAATTAATTTTTAAGGTAAATTAATTTGAATTATCATTTGTTTAAGAATATGAAAATATTTTATTATTCGTTAATTCATTCATTCAAAATAAAAAAGTATAATACAAATTAATAAAAATAAAAAATAAATATTAGCAGTTGATTAATTATTTATAAAATGATATATGTATAATTAATTACCTGTCTATGTTGAATGTAAATGTTTCTTGACGATTAATGTTTAACTGAATCCATTCATTTGAGAACACTTTATAAAAAAAAAGTATTCATTCAATTTCTTCAGCGAATGTCTATTTTAATTTAATTTTTATTTTTAATAAATTCTTTGAATAAAATATTTCAAATAATTATTTTATTTTTTAAAATTAATATTAAAAAAACAACTTATAAGATAAAATCAAATAATCTTTTTTTTTTATTCTCAGTGAACAAAATTTATTTATTTATTTATTTATTTAAAATTGGAAAGCTAATAACAAGTAACAACCTCCGATCAAAAAAATCAACATAAAGGTTAAGAGGATCCGTTGTGATGATCATACTACACCGTTATCTCTCTTAAGCAAAAACCTACTAATGTAGGTAATGAAGGTTATTAATGAAATATTATAAATCTAAAAAATTGTTGTGTTTCCACTTTGTGGAACTTTGTGTTAACGTAAATTGAAAGATTTAACTTTAAAATTAATTAATTATTTTTTATCAGTACAGCCTTATTGAGTTTTCTGCCAAAATTGCTATAATAAAATGAACTGAAATTTTCTTTTGTCCTCCGCGCCATAAGGTCGATCATATCCATAAGATGCATCAATATTTATTTTTTCATTTTATAAAAAAAAAAATCAATCTTCATTATATGATCTAGTTTTATAATACAAAAATATTCCATCCCTGCTTATCCTATATATCACTAAAATTCTATGATAAATTCATTCAATATTTTGTTATACTTGTGATTTATTTTAACAAAAGAAAGTTTATAAAATATTGCAAATGATTATTCAAGTTTATTGATGATAGTTTAACATCCAATAATGAAGATCGGTTTAATTAGAAAAGCTTGCCGTTTATCAATTAGACTATAAAACGCAGTCATCCATATATAACTCAGCATCTAAGTGATATAAATGTTAGCATTTGAATTATCCCATAAGAATAACGAAAAGGAACCACGAGAGGATCCTTTCATTTGTTATTATTCGTCTTCTGTCCAATTAACAAACCACAAACTGAACATTTATTGCATTCATGAAACATGAATTTAATAATAATTATTTGATTTGTAATAAGTTAATATTTTTTTAATTAAATTCATAGTTCAATTAATTTTATCTCTGAAAATTTAAGATATCTTTAGTGGTAGTGAAATTAAAAATACTTGGTACAGCAACCACATTCCACCAACCATCCATATCCTAAGGCACCACAATCCAATTATCCCAATTCATCTTCCATTATAGTGGAACGGGATTGTCCCGTTTTTAAGTGCTCTGTCCCGGCGTCCCGAAAAACGACTTCGGGACGGCCTATTGTCCCGTTTTGTAAATATTTAGGACATTTCGTATTTTTTTCAAAATTTTTTCAATTTGGTTCTAAAAAAAAGGTAAACCGTTTGTCCCGGTTTGATGTTTTCGAAATATGGTCACCCTAATTATATAATTATAGTACATATATTTAGTAATATAATTTGTATAAAATAATATAATTTATACCAGTGCTCCGCAACCGGTGTGACGCGGCACACTGGTTTGCCTTAAAGGAGATACATGAATATAAGAAATTTATATTTTTTTGATTTATAATTATATTATATGCGGATTTCTAAGTTTCATTTGATCGCGGCGGCACACCTGTATCTCCTTTAAGGCAAACCAGTGTGCCGCGTCACACCGGTTGCGGAGCACTGATTTATACAAAATAATGTAATATTTAACTTATTTTGTTCAAAGAAAAACAAAAAGAAAAAATTTAAATTAAAAATACATTATCTGGTCAAGATGATAGAGACTTTATATATAAAAAAAAGTTAAATTTTCTTTGAAAATATAAACTACAATAATAATCGTTGTATTTGCTTTGTTTTATTTATTTATACTGTTTATATACCTTACAGGTGGAAAAGTATACACACCAAGTTGACTGACTCAAATGGAAAATAAATTTTAATAAATTTAATAATACTATTTAGTATAGTTAAGTATGAGTACTATTTACATATCATGGGAAAACCAAAATGTTCCACTTTATTTATGTCAGGAAACTGTTTCAAATAAACAAAGTTTAGTATTTGACGACAGTACATTACGATGAATTTTAGAAATGACTTTATATAGATACTAGTTAACATTTAAATAAATTTTCAAATAGTCTAAATAAGAATTTTAGAAGCAGATGGATTTGGTTTTAGAATGCAGAGATACAAGGGACCTAAGGGTAAAATGAAAATGAGAAATGAATGCAAGGAATCAAAGGAAGTTATAATTAAATTATGCGCAGGGAGAAAGAAACAGGTGGGGGAGAGGGGGACTCTAAACTTAAATGAAGACAAGATTGAGAAATTAAAAGAAGTTGTAATGGAAACAAAAGAAGAAGAAAAAGGAAATAAGAATTGTATATGATAGTTTCATATAACTTTTCGATCAATATGAAATAAATTATATATAAAATATATATTATACGAGGTCTGTTCAAAAGAAAAAGTGAATTTTGAATTATTTCGAAAAGTATTTATTTATTCATCAATATCCATTTTGTCCCCTTCAAGTTATAATCCTCAGATTTAAAATGCACTTATACCAGCGCTTCTTCCATTTGTCGAAACACTTTTGAAATGCGCTTTTCGAGATGGCCATCAGCACGTTCTTCGATTCCGACTTTATCTCATCAATTGGGCAAAAAGCTTTTCTTTCATTGGTCTCTTCAGTTTTGAGAATAGTAAAAAGTCGCCGGGAGCGAAATCTGGGGAATACGGTGGTTGAGGCATGATTACAGTGATATTTTTGGCCAAAAAATCACAAACAAGCAAAAAAACACACACAAACGTGACTAACTTTTTCAGGTGTCAAAAACAAACTATTGATACAAAATGGCTGATAATCTTAGCATATGAGAAACAACAAAAAAATTTCGATACTCGAATTTACACAGGCCGCGAAAATTCATCTTTTCTTTTGAACAGACCTCGTAATATAAATATTATATATTAATAATCATATAAGAGAGTAAATGGATTCAAGTGAAATTTTTATTATATTATATACTTATATATTATTTTAACTTCAAAATCGTTTAGTAGTTAAATTGATTTATTGAATCCTAAGCAGCCTAGAAACTATTTGTCTATCAAAAAATTCTTAGAGAAAGATTTTGACTTCTGCATCCAGACCCTCAATTAAGTTGCGGTTTAACCTCAGCCTAATTGCCTAATTGTATTAAATTTTAGATTTTTACAGATCTAAATATTATAAATAATAAAGTAGAGTATATTTATTCAGAAAAAACAGGCGCCACGCATTGTAATAAAATAATTTATCTAGAAGTGGTCTAGGAGACAGAGTTCATCCAACCTCTACGATCAAAATTGAAATACTACCTTAAATAAAAAGTAGCGGTGCCAATCAAAAAAAATCAAGATAAAGGTTGGAAGGTTACGTTCTTCTGATCATAAAACACCTTTACCCCGTTTAGGCTGCAACCGACGTGATAGCCACTGTATAGCCACTGGTATAGTTAAACTCTACATTTTATAATATAGTAGTATAAGTTAAAGAGATAATTTAGAGGAGTTTGATGAAACGAACAATTTAAGAAATCTAATTGTTGAAAAATTAAAATAAATATTTCAATTTTTTACATCGAAATAATACTTTGAGAATTTTACTATTGAAAAATTCCTTCATCATTAAAATAAGATTTATAATATTTATATTCTCTGTTATATTACTCACAGGATTGAGTCCATATTGGTCAGAATAGAAACCTTAATATATATCATTAAATTCAAAATTATTTATTTACATTTTGATAAATTGAGAATTAATGAATAAGAAAAATAATATACAATATAAATAAGAAATATCAATTAAATTTGATGAAAATGTAAAAATAAAATTTCAGATTTTATTTATTATTTAATAGCTGCAATCTAAATGAATCTATATCTATCTATCTATCTATATATATATATATATATTGATTTATATAGTATATAAATATTGATTAAATAATTTGTTATCAAATTGAAAATATATATAGATATATAATCTAATAAATTACTATAATAAATACATAGAAAAAAATCTGGTTCAGTTCGCGCATTACACACTTTTAATTACCACCTTATTTTTTTACTATTTTCACAATGATGTTAATTATCAAAATTACAATCATAATTTATATTTAACAATCTGTTAGTGGCATTAACAATATAAAAGCGTTAGCTTCTAAATTAATACAAAATAAAAAATTCTATTGAAAATACACCATTTAAGTCCTTTAATTGAACTTGAAAGTTTATAAAATAACTATTATATTGAATTATTATTATTTGAAATTCTTAGAGACATATTTTGAGAAAAATTGAAAAAATTGAAAATTAATGATGTAAAGTAGCACTCTTGCTGACTTATAATTAAAAAAAATATTTTCATCATATCATTTGATAGAATATGTTGTTTGAACTCTCCTAAAATTCTAATCTTTGACCAATATAACAATATTTCTTCTTACTGTGTAAGTTTATAATATATATATATATATATATATATATCTTCATAATCTTTTAAATATCTATTTATAAGTATCTATAAGTATCTATTTATAAGTATACCTTGGGCAAAGGAACAAGTGTATGAGACCCATAACTTTTTGTCACTTTGAACTTCATTTTCTGTCGGACTGCTTTATGTCCTACTGAAATTAGCTGGAGTGTCTCCACTCGACTTTTTCGAAATTTTCGTGATCGCAATACTATCTCTTTCGATAGATAGTAAAAATAGTCTTAGGATCATGGAATAAGAGGCATAGTTTATAAAAGGCTTTTATTACAATAGAAAAAAATTTATTAACAATAAATAAAAACATTATGACAGTTTTTCTGGTGATGGAAACTTAAAGTTCCAGTCTTTGACTACTCTGATGATCCAAAAATGACCAGAATCGAAGGCTTTAATGTAAGAAAATATTTTGGATGCAGAATTAATTAAATATAGTGGTAAATCTTTAGTAGAGTATATGTACAAATATAAACTGATCAGTCTTTCAGTATTTATTTTCATATTCTTAGAAACCGTTAATAATTTTGATGATTAGTACTGACAAATGTCTTTTGCTTGATTTTATCCAGTCAACATTTCAAAAATTTATTAGAGCCTTATATGAAGGGGGAATTTTATATCAATTGTCATATACTGGTGCATTTGCTCTTTATATAAATTTTAAAGGAGAAAAATAAATAAAGTATTTTTTTTTGTCAATAATTAAAATCGTCTATTAATTTATTTTTAGGTTCATTGAAATTCACATGACAGTTAAAGAATTATTATTATTACATGTTACTTTAATACATAATTTCATTTAATTTAGATTTATTTTAATTAAAATATTAATTATCAAAATAAATTATAATTTATATTGAATTGAAAATGGATTGAGAAAATATTTCCTATGTTAAATTTTAATGTTTGAATTCTGTTCAAACCCATCCCCATCCCCATTCCAAACCCCATCCCCGTCCCATCCCCATTTATCCATCATTTCAACTTTAGGGTCGTAGTTTATTAAAATATTTAATCATTTTGAGTTAAATCATTGATTGATTATATTCAGTAAAATATTTATTTTCAATATTCAAATTTTATATAAATAACCTGCACGTGGCATCGATATCTCTCAAAAATATTATAATAATAACATATATCAATTTGATCATTATAATAATACAATTATTTTTATAATAATTTCACTAATTAAAAAATTTATTTGACAATAAATAAATTATATCATCTTTATAGAGGAAAATCAAAAAAAAAAAGATTTTTTCTAAATATCGTAATAAATAACATTCATTTCAAATCGATATTGGTTTCCAATGAGAATATTAAAAATTTCCAATATATTTGCCTTCTATTAATGCATTTACCACTAATAATTTCTTTTTATCTTATTTGTATTCATTTTTTATTATATATATATATATATATATATCAATACGGACCAATAATCACTATTGATAGACTTTTGATAGAGAAAAAGATTCTAAATGATTTTGTAACATTATATAATTCAAAATCATTTCGTTTCAGATTGTTTTATTAATTATCCATTGTTTATATTTAATGTAAATTTTATTAAAATAAAATAAATAAATAAAAATATTGAATATTGAATAATAACGAAAGATATTTGAGACCAATTTTTGGAGGTATATTTAATTTCACGTTGTTTGGAACCTTAAAACGTAAAGAAATACCGAAATCTCGCATATTATCAAATTTGCAATATATATATATATATATATATATATATTGGTTTAGGTTTCCGTGAATGTTATTGTTATTATTATTATCAGATTTATCAGGGATATAATCACGTATTTTTGTGAGATTGTTTTCTCGACGTTTCGGCACCCATTTTGGCGCCATTTTCAAGAGATTATTTAGGTGGGAATATTTTTGGGATTCTGGGTCTTAGTCTGTGTGACCAAGGGTTAATATCAGGATTTTGGATTGATAGGATGGGTGGTTTTGTACTCACTGCGTTGCTGTAGGGCTCCGAAGAATCCTGGGCAATCCTGAGACCGGCACACGTCCGCACTGGACAACAGTCCGAGGCCAAAAATATATATATATATTATTGGGGATTGCAATGTTCCTCTCTATATAATTATATTATCATACTTTACAATAAATTCACTATTAAACTCAAAAGTTCATACTTCTCTAAATATCTCTAAGCATTTGTTATTATCAGAAAGTAAAGAAAATTAACAAAAAATTCTGGAATTATTTTATATCATCTGCTTTAAAGTATGAAGTTTATACAATTATAATTTTGAAACACTTACTCTAAATAATAAATTTTAGATAATTTGTATACTTATATGTATTCAAATTTATTTCTGTAACAAAATAAAAAATTTAAATTTGTAAATTTTTAAATATATTTTTTTGTTTTAATTTCCAATTACAAAAAATTAAAAATTATGAAAAATAATTCAAAAGGATGTTAGATAACAATGGACCAAAATGAACTTAGATTCAAAAAGAAAAAACAGTATAAGAATGGTTTACATTAAATCAAAAATTTATAACAGGATACATTTTCTCTGAAAAAAAAATTTAGAAATGTTTTATTCAACTGGTTATATAGTTGATATGTGAAGATAGGATTTTCATAAAACGAGTGTTAAAGGGATAAACGAGAATTTCAAGGAGGGATGTGTGTAGATATTACCTAGCTGTTTCTCTTCTTCTACAACAGTTGAACAACAAATTGAGCATACTACAAATGCAATGCTAATAGACAACTGAATTTGAAGTTGTCTCCCAGTAGGGCTTTAATACCATAAAACTGCAAACATAGAAGGAAGCATGATAATATATTTGAAATGTAAAAAAAATATCAAAGTATCTCAATCGTATCTCATTAAAAATTAATTTATTAAAATTTTTTTCTTCTTTAAACTATAATATTTATGTTTATATATATACCATAAAAATAACTAAAATAAAATTAATTATATTAGACAGATAATTGTCGTTGTACTGATCATACAACTCTTTGCCCCTTTAGGTGGCGACCAATATGATCTTTCGTATAAAATACAAAAGTCCAAGATTTTTATAATTATTATTACTATAATTAATCTAGTATTTTTTATATCACAATTTGATAATTGTATAGAAAATTGGATAATTGGTTAAAATATTTTTAGTATATTGTAATTAAAATAATTTTTACACACACACTTAAATTAATTATTCTTTAATAATTTACGTTATTTAATTATAATAAATATAAATTTAGAATTAATTAAAATTAATGAATTGATTTATTATATTAATATATAATTTTTATATTTAAATAATTATTTTCAATAAATAAATGTATTAGAGCAGAGGTGGCCAACCCAAATGATCTTGCGGGCCCCTTTGGAAATGCATCATAACTTCGCGGGCCGCATATAAAATTATACATACCCATATTAGATTTAGACCCATTGTAGATATTGTTTGGTGTGACAAATTGAAAAATAATGAATTTTTATTATGTTTACTATTATTTTTACATATAAACATATATAATATAATAATAATGATAAAAGTGTGATGAATCTCGCGGGCCGCAAAAATGTTTACGGCGGGCCACATGCGGCCCGCGGGCCGCGGGTTGGCCACCCCTGTATTAGAGTATGTAATTAATTAGAGTATTAAAAACCCATTATTAAACATTATAATATTTAAATTTATAATTTTAATAGATAAATCTATAATATTTTTATTTATGTCAAATAAATAATTAATTAAAATGAAAAAAAAAACAAAAGAAAAATTAAATTAAATTTAATCAAATAAATATATTTTTTAATTAAATTTATTTTATAAAGATTTCATTATGAAAATAATTTCTTATTCAATTTTCTTTGTTTTCGAGCTTTCATTCTTAATATCGAAATGTATATATCAGTGCTCATCTCTTGATATTGTACTACTCATATATCCATGTTAAATTTCATTAAAATTTGTTAAATTGTATAAAATACGTAGATTTATATGCCAAATATACACATATAAATTCATTTTTATTATTATAATGAAGAAATATAAATTTAAAATTTTTAGAGAATTACTATTTCAACAGTAAAATAAATAAATATAGATATAGAGTTGATGAAATTAATAAACAATATGTATATCCTGAAATTATAGTGTATTTTAATTAATTAAAATGATTAAAATAATTTGAAAACAAAGTATAATCTTTACTAATCATTCAAATTAATATTCAATTATAAATCATTCATTTTATTTACATCTAAATTGTTATTGTTATTGTTAACATTATTTTAGTTCTAATTAATATCTTTCAAAATTATATTGAATATATTCAAATCAATAATTAATAATTACCTTAAATATGATAAAATAAACTTTAGGTGAAAATGAAATTATATTGGAATAGATGAACGATAACATTTGAACGTTTGAATCGATTGATTATATATACTTAAACCTAAATAGATAGATAAATAAATTTTAACGATAATATTCAATTACTTTAATCTGCGGTAATTAATTTTGTTTTGTTTTTTCAAAGTTACATTTAAAATAATTTCTAAAAGTTTAAAAACATATTATTTTGAATGAATAATAAAATGTAAAAGTCGCCACGTTTAGAGGCAACACGGTTCAAGGCCCAGGCCTGGCAAGGCAATTTCTCTCTAGCTGGGGTCTATGGAGAAAAAGACACCTCAGCCTAAATGATATAAAAATGGAAAGCTATTTGAAATAAAAAATAAGTTGACCTGTGGCCAGGTCCGAACCGACCGACGGTTTGAAATAAATTAATTTCCAGCTACAGAAACAATTTCAAATAATTTTAATATATCTATTAATGTAATAAAAAACAGATATGGATATAACATAAATATTTTTAATTTTATTTTATTTATAATATATATGCAAGACCAGGCTGTAACGTCATGAATGGCTGGATGACGTCATATAATTTTAAATCAAGAAAAAAATAATAAATATGATTTTCCCGAGGATAAAACCAAAACAAAGTGCATGATTTGTGGTGATATATAAAAAAATCTCCTTTGGTGTGAAAATAACCCTTCCCTTCCTATCGTCGATCGCTAATACTACCACTTTCGGTTTCCGGATTTGCACCAAAAGTTGATCAATTCATCCCACTGATGCATTAAGTAAATATACCAAATTTCATCAAAATCGGTTGAGCCGTTCAGGCTGTACAATGCATGATTCGTGGAGATATGTAAAAATCTCCACATGTGAAATTTGGTGTGAAAACAATACCTCCCTTACTATCGTCGGTCGGTAATAACGATCTCTCAAATCAAGAAAATAAAGATAAAGTTTTAAATTATCTGTTGTACTGATCATAGAACACCTTTATTATGCTTAAGCAGGAACCAACTTAAATGGCGCTGTCCTTTCATAAGATGTACAATTAAATTATTATATTATCTATATATATTAAACAATCTATCATTGTGCGCTAGTAAATTCGAAAATTCATGGTCCCAATAACCAAATTCTTCCAACTAAGCCAAATAACTTCTCACCTTCACATCAACATTTATAATGTTTACATGTCGCATCCTTTTTCAAAATACCTCCCCGATTTTATTATATAAATATTTACTTATTAAAAATATAATTGTATGACTTTTGTACGTCCTACGCAAGGACAAGGCCTATCAAGTCGGTTATATCAATTAGGTGTCCTATGATCAGTAGAACGGGTCCTATTGACCTTTACCTTGATTTTCTTGATCGGAGGCGCTACTTTTTATTAAGTAGCTTCCCAATGTTGATCTCATAGGCTGGGTTGACTCCGTCCCAGCTAAAGAAATTCCCTTGCCACGCCCGGGACTTGAACCCGGAACCACGAGAATGTGAGCCAGCTACCTCCTACCCTGTGGCGCCTAATTGTATATTAAAGTATTAAGTAACAATATAATTAAAATAAATAAATGGAAAATTTAACATGAAAAAAAATATGAATTTAATCCAATTGAGGTAGAGATGTTATTGTTTAACATAATGGTAGCTTACTGCCTTGTAATATTTGGAGGAAAATGTACTTTGAAAGTATAAATAATAAATGACTTTAATATTTTACTCTCATTGAATAATTCATTAAAAAAAAAATAGAAACGATATAATATTAATAGAAATATCGATAATCAATATTAGAAAAAATATATTTTTCAAATTTAAATTGATATTTTGTCATATTTTATCTATTATTTTAATAAATCCTGAAAATGTTGACTTATTTCATCTTTTAAAACAATATTAACTTAAATATTTTGGTTGATGTTTGTAATTACGCTTATCAAAACAAGTCATTGTAGATTAAACAGATTAAATGAATGGTCAGAATTATATCCCGCACTATCAAACAAAGTTTAATTAGAAACATTTGAAGATAGATTTTAATACTTCTTGATTAAAGATATATATACTTATATATATATGTTTATATTTTACATTAAATGGTAGGTACTTTCTTTAACAAATAAATTACTTTGAATACCTGAGGGGTTGTCAAATGGCTGAGTCAATATTGGGACCGACCCTCTGCCTTGGTGATCACAACTCCTTTGCATTTAAATTTGTATTAAACAAACCCACTCACTGATTGTTGTACATTCCAATTCTTATTAGTAGGTTAGAACCCTTTATTTATTTCCAACCTGCGTTTCTTACAATGGATATCTTAAAGTTCTCAGATTAAACTGTCTGCTTATAAAATGACTGATATAACCTTGTTTAATTAGAAAAAAATGCACTATATAACAATTAGACATGTAGCATATCATTTTTTATTAGTGTGTGTATGCATGTGCGTGGGTGTGTGTGGGTATGTGTTTGTGTGTAAAATAAAATATACAATAAATTATATAAAGATAAACCTCGTTTAACGTCATCTCGTTTTACGTCGACTCATTTTAAAGGAGTTTACAAAAAAAATTCAAATTTTTAAACTGTTTTATCATAAAATGTAATTTCTAATTCTTTTTGATAAAATCAATAACTTTTAATTTTTTTTATTTTTTTTGTTTTTTTTTTTTGTATAAAGTGAAGGTTTATTTAGTACACATATTTTAGTTTTAAAATATCATTTTTCGATGAAATATATGAAAAATATATGAAATCTTGTTTAATAATATGTACTATTTCTGGTTTAATAAAACTTTTATTATAAAATTTTTTCAATACATTATATTACCTCATTTATTATTTACGTCGTAAGCGATGGAACTCATCTACGACGTTATACGAGTATTACCTACATTTAGTTTAAATTTGGAAACATTTAGCTTTAAATTTGTAGGTTAGGTGTTAAGTAGGTTAGAAAATTGTTAAAAGACTCAGATATAATAAAATAGAGATTCAAAACCAAACAAATCGCATAGCTGCATATGTAAATATCAATAACAATAATATTTTATAGGTCTTTGTTTCTTTACATTCTTATAAATACCTCCTGTAATTTTATTGAAATATAAGTTGACCTGTGGCCAGGCACAGAACCGACCGACCGTTTGAAACTACAGAAACAATTTCAAATAATTTAAATGTATCTATTAATGCTATAAAAAACAGATATGGATATAACATAAATATTTTTAATTTTATTTTATTTATAATATATATGCAAGAGCAGGCTGTGACGTCATGAAAGGCTGGATGACGTCATATAATTTTAAATTAAGAAAAAACTAATGAGGATGATTTAGCCCGAGGATAAAACCATTGTATTGGTTTATACACAGTGCATGATTCGTGGAGATATGTAAAAATCTTCTCATATGAAATTTGGTGTGAAAATAACCCTTCCCTTCATATCGTCGATCGGTAATACTACCATTTCCGGTTTCTGGATATATACCAAAAGTTGATCAATTCATCATACTGATGCATTAAGTAAGTAAATATAACAAATTTTATCAAAATCCGTTGAGCCGTTCAAGCTGGACACATCTATACGGACGGACGGACAGACATCATGCCAAAAATACTTTTTTCTGTTAAGAAAATGCATGATTCGTGGAGATATGTAAAAATCTCCACATGTGAAATTAGGTGTGAAAACAATACCTCCCTTACTATCGTCGGTCGATAAAAATACAAATAAAATAATAATAATAATAATAGGAATATCAATGAATTTTTTAACACATATTTTACTTAATTCACTAATTAATAAGCATGAATATTAAAAATAAAACAATTCCTATGACTATGTTTATAAGATTTCCATTATAATAATTTTAGAACTGCACGCAAAGAACATTTGATTATATAATAGATACATGTATTACAATATTGACAATTTATAATATATACTAGTATATATATATATATATTATATATTAAATAATAAATAAATAACATATGATTCGCAAACAACTAACTAATTAAAAAAAAAAATTCTAAAATTGTTAATGACTTTTTTGTTCCTATCAAAACCAATCTGTCTCATTTTTTTTTCTTTAATTTAGAGATTTTTTCATCCTTTGAAAATTATTATTTACATAGATCTTTATCTTTTAACCGCTTATTTTCTTATCGTTCATATTATATCTTAAAAAAACTTAACCCCTTCAATTTTCTTTCTCTTTCTTTTTTTTCGAGGGTTTAAAACGATAAAATAATACAGATCCAGTTTCCATTTTAAATTCTCATATTTTTAAGAATATTTCCTCTCGTATATTTTTTTTTTATTTAAAAACTTTTCATTTACGCTACTAATCGGGGTTAAGCAAGCAGTTGTGTATTATATTTGCTTTTGGATATTTCATGTGTTTTTTTTTCAGCAAGGCCCAGTTTATTCCAAATTAGTTTTATTCTTACACGTATATTTATTTATATGAAGAAAAAATTGACTAGACTTCTTGAGATAATTTATTTTTTTTTACATAATTAAACATCATCTTTTTGGTTTGGTGTTTATATAAATAAATAAAAAAAATTGAATCAATAGTGAGAGATTTTGTTTGATTTATAATCAATAAAGATAAATAATATATATATGTAGGGTTGGTGGCTTCGATAGTGAAGCAGATGTATTAAAAAATATCGTTTTTGAAGAAAAAGGTAGCAAAAATAATATCGTTTTTGATGAAAAGTATTAGCAAAAAATATATCGTTTTTATTGAAAAGTGTAGCAAAAAATATAAGGTTTTTGTTTAGAAATATTAGCAAAAAATATATACACAGATAAAAATAAACGTCTTGGAAATCTTCGGTTCTTCGTTCTTCGTTCTTCGTATATGTTCTTCTTAACGTCTTGAATCACAACTGCTACTGCGGCTACTACTGCTGCTACTGGCAAGCTAGCCTGCTTCACGGCTTTTTATACCCGGCTGGCGACATCTAGGCGGAGTGGTGGGGATTCTCGACAACCAATAGCGTGCTAGGCGCTGAACGAAGAGCCAATAGATGGCCAGCTTATTATAGCCAATCGTAAGCTTCTAAGAGGGGGTAGCGAGGTTTTAAATATATGTCCCGGTGCGACATGAATTTGCTTAGTCGCTCCGAGAACATCTTCATGGGGAAATAATAAAATAAAATAAATTTCATTTTTTCAGATCCTATAACTCACCCCCTCTTTGGTGACATTCGACCCGAATGTCAATTCTCGTAGTTGTCATCGGCACCTTCACAATATTCTATCTTGTCTCTCCACTTCACCTTCTTCCTTTTTCGATATTTATCAATTTCTTTCTTCACACAATGAGCAGGATAAAATATTCTATTAGATTTCACATCAAATATACTTTTCTTATCATCCATATCTTGTGATTCGGATAAATTATTTATGTCTGTTTCTAAATCTAAATTCACATTCATTATTTCTTTTAATTCACTAACCTCATAAAAATTAAAGTCTTCCTTTTCATTATTTACTATACTATTTTCAGTTTTAACTTTACTTGTAGTTCGTATTTTATCAAGATCAAAAATTTTATCATTGGGATCAAAATCTTCTCCACGAATTGTTTTATTTTGATCCTCTGAAGTGCTTTCATCCTTATCAACTTCCATTGATTCACCTTCATTTGATTTATCCTCTTCATTAACATTACTTTCAGTCTTTTTTTCATTATCAGTCTTTGGAGATTCTTCATCTTCATCTTCATTCTTTTCTTCTTTGACTTCCACTTTTTCATCAGATTCTTTCTTATCAGTTTCTTCTTCTTTTTCTACCTCCATCTTTTCATTTTCACTCTCTTCTTTCTTCTTCTCTTCAGAAGAGACTTCTTTTTCTTCTTTAACTTCTGGTTTGGTTTCTTCTGCCTTTTTCACATCTCTTTCCTCTTTAGTTGTTTCTTTTTCTTCTGTAGATTCATTTACTTTAGCTACTTTCGTATCAATTTTCTCTGTTTTCTCTTCTTTTGACTTAGTTTCGGATTCTGTTTTTTCTTCTTTTGTCACTTCTTTAGATTTTTTCACTTCATCTGTTTCCATCGAGGTGCTTTCGTCTTTTTCATCAGATTCTTCCATTTCTATTTCATTTATATATTCTGTATCTTTATTATTTTTTTGTACATTTTCATCATCATCCTTTAGGCTTTGCTCTTGTTTATCTACATTTGTTAAATTTACATTTTCTTTCTTTTTGTCATTAATATTTAATTCTATATTTTCTTCGTTTTGAATATTTGTTTCTAAATTTTCCTCTTGGACTTCCACATTTGTTATCGAGTCTTCATCCATTTGGATATTCTCTTTTGTTTCTAAGCTTTCTTCATTATTTTTTATATCCTCATTAGATAGTAATTTTTCTTCTTTTTGTCTTTTTTTCATCATTTATTTCTAAATTTTCTTTCGTTTGTATTTCTTCGTTTGATGTTAATTTTTCTTCTTTTTGTCCACTGTAATTTTTCTTCTTTTTGTCTTTTTTTCATCATTTATTTCTAAATTTTCTTTCGTTTGTATTTCTTCGTTTGATGTTAATTTTTCTTCTTTTTGTCCACTGTCATTTGTTTTGAAATTTTCTTCCCTTTGAGCATCGTCATTTATTTCTAAATTTTGGATTGATACGAGCTTGTGTGTGTCGGTTTTGTTTCTATTTTATATATTTCTTTTTTCTTAGTGGGGCAATCAAATGATTTATGTCCAAAATTATTACATTTAAAACATTTGACGCCCCTGTTCTTAGATGGACACTCGTTAGAAAAATGTGAAGCGTCTCCACAGTTGAAACATCTTGTGGTTTCATTTTTCTTTTCTTGGATATGTTTCTGATTAAAATCTTTTCTTTCAACAGGGTTTCTTCTTATTGATGCTTCTTTTATAAAGTCGCCCAACATGTTTAGTTTTTGTTGAAGATCTGTTAATGTTTTTGTTCCAACTAGAAACATTTTGCTATGAGGATCTTCGATTCCATTGATTATATATTCAATTAATAATTTCGGCTTTATATCACCTTGATTCGCAATCTTTTGCATATGAATAAAATATTCAGTTGCATCTTCGCCTCTTTTCATTTTTCTGTTTCCCAATTCTCGATGAATCTCGATTTCGTCGATCTTTGGGGAAAATTGTTTTCTCAGGCTTGTTTTCATGTCTCTCCATGTTTTGACACCTTTTGTATTTTCGAAATACAATTTTGCAAGTCCTGTGAGACATCTTCTTGCGAGTATCATCGTTTGTCTTTCGTCTAATAAATGGATGTCTGCTTCGTCTTCTATATCTTGTATCCAGCGGTTAACTGAATATGTTTTAGCACCATCAAATTTCTTTACCAAGTCTTCGATATCTCTTATGTTGACAGCAGAGAGATATCTTAATGAACTTGGCGTACTACTTTCAAAGGAAGTCATTTTGAAAGGCGTGTGTCTTGTATCTTGAAGACTGGATATTTCCTCGTTTTGGCTCTTGTTTCTTCGTGGTTACTAGGGGTAATGATTCTTCAATCTCGGACTGAGCCCTCAAATTGTAGGGTTGGTGGCTTCGATAGTGAAGCAGATGTATTAAAAAATATCGTTTTTGAAGAAAAAGGTAGCAAAAATAATATCGTTTTTGATGAAAAGTATTAGCAAAAAATATATCGTTTTTATTGAAAAGTGTAGCAAAAAATATAAGGTTTTTGTTTAGAAATATTAGCAAAAAATATATACACAGATAAAAATAAACGTCTTGGAAATCTTCGGTTCTTCGTTCTTCGTTCTTCGTATATGTTCTTCTTAACGTCTTGAATCACAACTGCTACTGCGGCTACTACTGCTGCTACTGGCAAGCTAGCCTGCTTCACGGCTTTTTATACCCGGCTGGCGACATCTAGGCGGAGTGGTGGGGATTCTCGACAACCAATAGCGTGCTAGGCGCTGAACGAAGAGCCAATAGATGGCCAGCTTATTATAGCCAATCGTAAGCTTCTAAGAGGGGGTAGCGAGGTTTTAAATATATGTCCCGGTGCGACATGAATTTGCTTAGTCGCTCCGAGAACATCTTCATGGGGAAATAATAAAATAAAATAAATTTCATTTTTTCAGATCCTATATATATATATATGTTATTAGATATATACTATTTGATTGAAAATTTATATTCAATGCGCTTAAAAACAAAAATAGAATCTCTATGTGTAATGTACATTAGATGTAGAAATGAAAAGTATAAGAAATAAACAATAAACCAATTTCATTGTAATTCCCTCTTTATAATTGTTTTAAAGAGTCATGCTAAGTAGAATTAGTCAATTACGAATTTTATACAATGATTAAAACAGAAATTCAAAATAATACACTAATTTTTTCTAAAATTTTGTTTTATTCTCTAAATAACATTTATAATTCCTGAATAAACTGTTTCTTATTTATTATTTTATAAAATATTAGGTAATTTTTATTGATAAATATTTAAAATATTTAAATAATTACAATTATCATATGAAAGATATATATAGACAGACGGTTTGAAATAAATTAATTTCCAGCTACAGAAACAATTTCAAATAATTTTAATATATCTATTAATGCAATAAAAAACAGATATGGATATAACATAAATATTTTAAATTTTATTGTATTTATAATATGCAATATATAAGTAGGAGCTGGCTGTGACGTTATGAAGGGCTGGGTGACGTCATATAATTTTAAATTAAGAAAAAACTAATGAAGATGGATTTCCCTAGGATAAAACCAATACAAAGTGCATGATTCGTGGAGATATGTAAAAATATCCACATGTGAAATTTGGTGTGAAAACAATACCTCCCTTACTATCGTCGGTCGGTAAAAACAGCGTCAATCAAGTAGGTTGCAGCCTAAAAGGGGTAAAGGTGTTCAATGATCAGTAGAACGAGTCCTCTCAACCTTTATCATGATCAGGCCGCTACTTTTTATTTTAAGTAAATTCGAAGTCTGGGTAGACCTAGTTCTTATAGACCCGAGCTAGAAAGAAATTGCCATCAGATTGAGAATCAAGAGTTATATCCATCAGACTGCACTTTTGAATTACCTATGTATTTATTTTGTATTATTTTTAAATTAAAATTTTAATTAAATTATTAATAATAATAATAGGTATTGGTAATATTATTGTGTCATATGGAGAGCAGTAATGCCAAAAAATTTACATAGGAATTACAATAAAATAGAATCGCCAGCACAATTTTTCACAATGAGCCTGACTGATGACATACAATTTATTGGGAAAATGATAAATAAAATATTTATATAGTTTTCTTTGTATAGTGAATATAATAAGATACTAAGCAATGCTAGGCAAGAAATATTTTAATAATTTCCATCAATTATTATTAAAAATTATAAACAACTTTTTATAATTATCCTAAACTTTTTTTATGTTAGATTGGTTAAATTAATTGACATTTAATCATATAATTTTTATTCTACTCATTCATTTTTTTTTCCTCTCCTCATCATATATTTCAATTGAATCCAATTAAATTTGAAAATACAATTAATATTTCTAAAAAAAGTTGTATCAAATAGTTTGGGCTCGAAAATTATATATTGAGATAATTTTTATCTATTTTATTGATTTAGGTGGGTTAATAATTTCTTCAGAATTATTATCATTATTTTGAAAATCTAAACAAATAAAATACAAATAATAATTAAACAAAGTAAAATGTTAATTAAATTTATTTATTTTTTATTTTAATTTTGTTTGATCTCTTCTTTTAAATTATATATATATATTCTATGTTATATGTTACATGACTCTAAGAGTTTTATATAATTTAAATTTTTTATAAGTCTTCAGTATAATTATAATTATACATAATATGTTATAATAATTTAAAAAATCAGTTAAATGGCTGTTGTCCTTTCATATATTATTTACTATTCAACGGTATATGGGTCTTGAGTTCATTCTGATTAGAAGAATGATTTTTTTTTAATTTTAATGAAAATATATAAACTTTGAATTATTGAAATTAAAATATCAAATTATTTAATATTTTTTTTTCAAATTTAAATTTGACAAAAGTACTATTAGTAATAATATCATAGATATTTTATTTAAAATCTTGATCTTTTACAAAATATTTTGGATTACATCTTTTCAGATACTACACGATAAAATTTATTTAATATTTTTGAATAAATCATCTTAGAATAATACAAGTATATTAATGTAATTACTTTAAATTGAAAAGTACTAATGTGCTCAGATTCCTATCATAACAATAATTGCAATTTTTTCTATCTAAAATAAATGTACAAATATGTTTACTTGTTTATAAACTAAATAATAAAGTTAAATTTATTTATTCTAAAAAATAAAAAAAAAAAATTAGAATCCCATGTGTCGTTTCATATTTTTGCATATAGATTTGAACTATAACTGAATTCAAACTATGTATGAATATTTTTTATAGCAAAATTTTGAAATATATTTTTTTGAAGTTGACATTCTAAAGCTCTTTAACCTGGTTTAAAATATTTTTTTTAATAATTGTAATATTTCCAGTAGTATATATAATTAATTATTTAAATTATATTTGAGAATTTTTTAAGTTTGATTTTTTTTTAAAAATTAGTATATTTATTTAATATAAAAAAAAATAAAAACAAAAAAGAATCATATTTTATTTTCTATACTATTTTATGCTGAAATTTAACCAAGTGAGCATTTCCCAAAAGGCAGTATCACATAGGACCGATCCATTAACATTTGACCGAAAGCCCGTTGGGAACACCGTTCGCTTGCTTAAATTCTCAAGGCAAAATCCCGATTTTATGTTCGAATGAAATAAATATTGTAAAATGAAAATATTTACCAAAAAAAAAAACACAGAAAATATGTATTTATAAATATATATAATATCAATTAAAATTCGATTTTCTTAAAAAAATAAATAAATAAATAAATATATTCATATTAAATGAATTATTCTTCATTATTCTAATGTATTCAATTTAAATGAGGGTGGGTGAGAAGAATTTTGGAAAATTTTGATACTATATAAATATGTTATTGATATGTGAATAAATCGAAAGATTATTTATTTACGATGGAAAATCCTTTCCTGGTTGATTGCTTTTTCACCAGTTGAAGAATAAATAAAATAAATGGTCATCTGGTTTGTGAATTCGTTTTTAGCATGCAACACGAATCACTTTTTGTATGCAATATATGTATATATATTGCAGTATCGGATTTGCAATTGAATATTCTTTCGATATAAGATGCTGGCTTAGAATATATAACCTATATATCTAATATATATATATTTATATAAAGAAGGCAAATAAACATAAAACATCTTTTATATTTGAGCATATACATACATATATTCAATAAGAAACATATTTATATAAACATCAATGAACTATAAAAAAATTTATTTTTTGTTTTTCTAATCGATGAAATTCAATTATATTTTTTTCTATTGGGCTATTTCATTTTTAATACAATCTAAAATATAAATATATATAAAGAAGGGCAATCACGTGGGATCAGGGTCACATTTTTTCAAAGTTAAATTTTTATTAAAATAACACAAAAATGGACAATTTTTTTTTTAAAGAATCATTCGGCCTCAATATTTATTTTCTTATATATTATTGTTCAATAAATAATTTGTATGAATGAATTGAAAGATCTGTTGTCGTTAATTTTATGTTTCTCCAAAATTTAACAAGAAAATTTTATTCATATTATGTGAACTTAAATTTAATCTTAAAAAATATAAAACGGTACTAATTTTAAATTTAGCTTTAATGATTGAGATATTTTGAGAAGTTTAGAATAAGATTGCTATTTATGATGGTGTAACAACCGAAATGTGTATCACTCAATTTGAAACTTCTCGAGTATTTTAATTGAACTAATTCTTATTAATTTTTATCTTTTGGAACATTAGAAAAAAAAATATTTTTCTATTTTTATTTAAGCTCTTTTTCATTTAATAATCCTATAGATGGTAAATATATAATAGAAATGTGATATTACTTTTTTAAAGAAAAGATTTCCATAATTGACTGTTTTTGATGGCTTTTTTCGATTTGAAAGGAAAGTTTTTGTGAAAAAAAAATCGCATTTATATTATACTCAAACTTCCATCAATAAATCAGTGAGATTATGAAAATGGTTTGCAAAATGAATTTATATAATCGAAACATCTGTGTTCTCTCCCCTTTCGTGTTCATTGCCTCGCCAAATGCTTTTATCTCCAACAGTCAAGATTCTATCCGGAAAATTCCCCTTCGAATGTGACAATTTATCAACCAACTTGTGGAGTTTGGATTTCTTAGTTGTTAAATTCAATATATAAATTACCAATTTAAAAATAAAATAGTTCTACACTTTACAAAGAGGATTTCAATTTGATGTAATAAATATTTAGCACGATTTAATCTATTTTATAAAATATTGTAACGAGAAACTATTTCATCTTAATGCATCTCCAAACATATTTAGTATATAAAAAATAAAAAGGAGATTGCTATTAACGAAATGAATAGATGTGTGTGTGTGTGAGCAAAAGCTACGAACAAGTTTGTTGATAAAAAAAAACAAAATGGGAAATGATTGAAATATAAGATTAGGGATGTAAAGAGCTAATGGGATGATAATTGAGAGAAAATAGAGAAAAGAAAGAAACTAGATATAGGTATAGTTGGAGGAATGTGGTTGCTGCTGTCAAATTTCTCGCGTTTAGCAGCTCAACAGTGCTTTGAGAGTTAAATAGATATAGACACACTAAAGCAATATTACAAATGCGAGTACATATAAAATATACCAAAATAATATACTTTTTTAACACTTATTAAATAAATACTAAATTTAGGATTTGTTGTGTATATTAATTAAATGTATCGATATAATGTAGAGTACAATCATTTTTACCGACCGAGGGAGGTATTGTTTTCACACCAAATTTCACATGTGGAGATTTTTACATATCTCCACGAATCAAGCATTTTCTTAACAGAAAAAAGTATTTTTAGCATAATGTCTGTCCGTCCGTCCGTCCGTCCGTCCGTATAGATGTGTCCAGCTTGAACGGCTCAACGGATTTTGATAAAATTTGGTATATTTACTTACTTAATGCATCAGTATGATGAATTGATCAACTTTTGGTGCAAATCCGGAAACCAGAAGTGGTAGTATTAGCAATCGACAATAGGAAGGGAAGGGTTATTTCTACACCAAATTTCACATTTTTACATATCACCACGAATCATGCTCTTTGTATTGGTTTTATCCTCGAGAAAAATCATCTTTATTAGTTTTTTCTTAATTTAAAATTATATGACGTCATCCAGCCATTCATGACGTTACAGCCTGGTCTTGCATATATATTATAAATAAAATAAAATTAAAAATATTTATGTTCTATCCATATCTGTTTTTTATTACATTAATAGATATATTAAAATTATTTGAAATTGTTTCTGTAGCCGGAAATTAATTTACTTCAAACCGTCGGTCGGTTCGGACCTGGCAACAGGTCAACTTATTTTTTTTTAATATTAAATATTTAAGCATATTGTTTTAATATATATGTGTTTTTATTTATTCTAGTTGGATGTTGCTTTCGGCCTAGGACAAGACTACATTCAATCACAAGGTAAATAATTATTACAATTATAATATTTTAATAAATAAAAAATTACTTATTCTTATTTATATAAACCCTAAATATAAATGTCCATTTTCTAAATAATTGTTAATATATTGATTTTGTTTTAAAATTGCTATTTGAAAATTGCATTCAACTCTAAAACTTTTCTCTTTTGGTTTCTTCGTTACAATATTATAAGTATGTAGTTAGTTCATTTTTTCTTTTTCTTTCAAGCTCACTTAAGAAAATATTATTGATATGGCACAATCAAAATGAATCTGTCATCTTTCTAACAAAGTTCTAAAAGTTCTAAAAGTACTAGAAGCAACAACCATATTCCTCTATCTCTATCCTGTGGCACTTTCAACGAATTTCTATTCTCTTCAAATTTTTTAATATCTAATTTTATATTATATTATGTTCTTATCGTATTATTCGTTTACTCAAACTCTGATTGTTTCCTAATTGATTTTTACATAAATAAATTTTTCACTTCAATACTAATCTATAATTCAATTACTGCTTATCTTTACATTCTCGGCTTTAATTCTTAAAAATTCATAGCGGTTATGTAATGATTCTTCTCATTAATATCATCCAGAAATGTTGCCAAAAATTTTATTTTTAAAAATTCTAAATCTCGAAGCTGAATAAATATATATTTTATAAAAATAATAAATACATACTATATACTTATATATATATTATATACTTATTTGCTTTTAAAATTCCCCAAACAAATGAACCAATAAAATATTCGCAGTTAACTAACTGAATTAGGAATGTAATATAATTTCAATTTATATTTATACATATATAATAAATAAAGTATGAAATTTCCAATGAGCAGTGTCATAACAACTTCAAAGGATATCTAGTAAAATTATTATTGCCTGTTTTGGCAGCATGTTTTTAATATTAGTATTATTTGTTTTAATGAAAATGATTGGTAAATTTTTTTTAATTTAAAATTGTTGAAATAACTTATATAGGCATTATTTTTCATATAAAATAATTCAAATTGTATTTAGATTATTTCAAATATTGCATACAATCTCATCAATATAGTAACATTTAAGCTTTTATTGAATTTGAATAATAGAACCACAAGGGTTTATTTTATTTAGGCTAGGCTTATGAATTATTAGCTAAAAATTAAATGAAAATAAATCTATATTTCATTGGACAGGATTTGGCTATTTATAATGTAAAATACACTGTTTATAAAATATAAATAACATCGATACTAATTTATAAATATGAAATTTATATTGATGGTATATAAATTAATAAAAATAATTTATTTGATTTTAGTTTTATTTATATATTTATTATTTATTTATTTATTTATTATTTTTATATTATTAACAGTCGTTTCCTTCTATAATTAAGGCAGTATATTTTTATATACATTTTTTTTTCTTTGCTAATCTTATCTTATTATGCTAGCTAAAATTGTATATATCTATATATCTATATATCTATATATCTATATATCTATTTATCTATAACCATTGGTTCTCAAAAACCGCTCTAACGATTTTTTTCAAATTCACACTAGATATAGTATTTATAAAGAAAAATTGAGTTTTATTGATCACATCTCTTGAAACTTACAGCTTCATTATTAATTTCTTAATTGAAAATTATATATGGGTGACGTAAATGGCATCCATTTTGAAATTTTACTCCCGCCTTTTTTTAATTTTGTATTAATATTTTTTTTATTTATATTTAAAATATTTTAAAATTTATTATTTAATTTCGAAATAAAATTAAAAATATTTATTTTTAATAAAATATATATATATTTATTAATCTCTCTCAAAAAAAAAATAACAACAAAATAAAAAATGGTTTTGAAATAATTTTTTTTTTTTTTTTAATCTATTATTTTTTAATAAATTACTATTTTATATTTATTTATTCATTGTTCTTTTATTAAATTTAATATTTATTAATATTATTTATTATTTATCGATGACATATGACATTCATATTGAAATTTTACTCCCGCTTTTTTTTTAAATATTTAAAATATTTTAAAATAAAATTCATTATTTAATTTCGAAATAAAATTAAAAATATTTATTTTTAATAAAATATATATATATTTATTAATCTCTCTCAAAAAAAAAACAACAAAACAAATAAATGTCTTTGAAAGATGGTAAAAATATCTTTGTAATTATCAAAATATCATAGACCAGCGGTAAGAACAATTGTTTTTACTCCCCGAGTTCGAAGGATCGAAACTCGCCGCGTGCATTTTTTTTTTTATCTATTTTCGTGATTTATTTATTCATTGTTCTTTTATTAATTAAGTTTTAGATAGTTTTATAATTTTTAATATTTTTTCAATAAAATATTATTTAATACATTTAATAATTGTAATAAATAATTAAAGAATTGTATATCAATATTTTTTAAAGGGTAGAGCGAGCTCGGTGTCCCAGGTATTAATATTACCAGCCAAATCCAATAATAATGAATCATTTTTTTTAACTTAAGTACCGAGCCGAGGCTCGGGGTCCCGGTATACATATTTATGTATTATTGAGGACCCCAAGTTCCATGCAATGATGCAACATTTAATAATTGTAATAAATAATTAAAGAATTGTATATCAGCTCGGTGTCCCAAGTATTAATATTACCAGCCAAACCCAATATAATAATGAATTATTTTTTTTTAACTTAATTACCTAGCCGAGGCTCGGGGTCCCGGTGTGATCTTAATATATTGTCAGAATTAGATAAATAATGTAGAGAGAAAAATTATTTAAAAATAGATATTTATTTAAATGAAATAAAATTATTTAATTTACAGAATGAAAATGTCTATAATAATGTCTAAATATTTTTTCGAGCGACAGCTCGGTATCCCAGGTATTAATATTACCAGCCAAACCCAATAATAATGAATCATTTTTTTTAACTTAAGTACCGAGCCGAGGCTCGGGGTCCCGGTACTAAATTAATTAATATGATTTAATTTTTAAAATTTTTAAATATACATGATTTACCAAGTTGTTCGGGAGTGGATGTACCTCTTCTTTATTTGCAATTGAATATTTATTTATTATACACATTTATTATACACATTTACCTGCCTTGTAGTCTTAAAAGAGTCATAAATATCATTCAAAATTCTATGTCATGTTTTGGTGCAGATGTTTTGGGGAGATATTCCGGAATTACGAATATGTCAATATGTAATAGTTTATTATTATTCAAAATAATTAAAACGGGTTTCAGTGGTATATTTCAGATATAATGTACTTAAAAAAATTAAATAATTATTTATTTGAAAAAAAATAAAGATAAATTTTTAGTATGACTGAAATAAAATTAGATCTCAATTTTTAAAATAAAATATTTTTAATAAAAGAAAATTTTTAATCAAATTGAGAAATTTTATACCAGTTATTAAATCACCGATTCCCAAAGAGGGCTCTTTCACCTCCCCTCCTTTAGTTGGGACCTGCAGCGATATAGGAAAGCTGTGATTTCCTCAGATACATTTAGGGGAAATTGTATTGCGAGTGCAGGTCAATAAGTACGATACTTTTTGAATTTCTTGTCTTTTTAATGAAATGGCAACACTGTTCCTGTCAGTAGGTAACCATCAGCTGACTCTTGTCGAAATTTGAACCAGTTGAGAAGAAAATGGAAAAAAGTGAATTCCCATGGAAATCCATGAATTGGGATACGAATTGCTCTTTCATCCGCCTTATTCTCCAGATTTAGCCCCGAAGTGACTATTTCTTGTTTCCAAAACTGAAAAAATGTCTCGGTGGAAAGAGGTTTGACTCCAACGATGTTTTCATCTCACAAAGAAATACCTATTTTTATGTCCTCGGCAAATCTTATTCTGTGGAAGGGATAAAAAAATTGGTGAATAACTCTGGCGGGGTGTATAGAGCTCAAAGGAGGCCACGTTGAAAAATAAAATAATTTTTTATTTAAAAACCTGTGTTACATTCAAAAAGTCACGGATATTTCAAATATTTCAAATTTACACCTTCTAATTTCTTCCCTAAATTATACGAAAAAGTTAGAAACATGAATACATAATCTATCTGTTTAATTGGTATAAAAATTAAAAAAAGAGCCAGAATCCACTTAGTAATATTTTTTTCTAGTAGGAGAGGGTAGGCCAAATAAGTTCGGGAACCATTGAATTAAATATCTTATGAATTGGTATCATATTGGTAGTTGAAAAATTTAGATAGCTTCGTCCATAATATATTATACGTGTTGTATTTTTACCACCCTTTCCTAAATATTGATTAAAATATTCACGAATATATTTTTCAGAGGTTATTTTAAATTTAATGTTTCTGAAAACAAGAAAAATTGAAATAATGTATAAAAGAACGAACTAGAAAATAATTAATACATTTTCTTATATAGAAGTGATTTTAATCTAGAGAAGGTATTCTGTGGAGATTCAACACTTTTCTATGTGCAGACGTCATATTATCATTAACCTAGATAGAAGGACACATTCAGACCCAGAGCTTTCAAAGTGAGGTCGCCATATTAGCATGTGATAACACGCAAGCTTGTTAATGAACCAGCGACTTACATTAAACATGAAAAGACACCCTATTGAATCTATTTTGAATTAAAATATTAACATATACTAGTCCAAGTATTTCATCCAAGGATGATATAGTTTGCTTCATTATTTGAAATGAACTCTACATTCTCATAAACAGATATTTATAATATTTTATATTTTATTAAAGAAAAACATTCATTATATATTATAGAATAACAAATGAAAACATTTTCAAAAAATTATTTTTATAAAAAAACATTTATTCGAATTTATATTTATCAGATAATTTATTTATATAATTTAAAACGAAATATTCTTTTTTTTTCGTCCAAGCAATGATTTTCTAAATGTAATCATAAAAACAAAATAAAATAACAAAAACAAAACAAACAAATAAATTAAAAAAAGTATTGTTTTTCTTTTTCTAGTTTCGGGTATATTAGATTACATATTCAAACTTTTGAACATTATTTTTATCTAAGTTAAATCAAATTTGTTATAAAAAATTATTTACAATAATCTCCCGCAATATATATTTATTTGTTTTATATAAATCATACACATTCAAAAAGTTTATTGTCCTATGTAATTTGTTTTAACATTCTACACTTGACTGTCAACCTAGTGAACCCGGAATAAAGTCCCGGCCTAATTAATGAATTTCTCTTTAGTTGATATCTATGAGATCTATCATCCATAAATATTGGGAAGCTACTTGAAATTATAAGTAGCGGCCTCCGATCAAGAAAATCAAGATAGACTTTATTTCCTTCGTACTGATCACATTACACCTCTACACTCTCTTGATTTTCTAAAAGTTAGAGTTTTTTTTTATTAATATTATTAAGATTTTGAAAACCACAATAATTAAATTGATAATATATTCTGTATTTTTTCTTGATATTATGATCTTAATATTATATTTTCAAATTGAATTTTAAATAAATTACCAACCGCTTAATAAAATAACTGAAATGGACTTATATTAGTATTCTCTCAAAAAATTATTATATTTCTTATCGTATTTAATAAATTACGCGATAGTCTTTGTGATATTTTCGATTAATTAAATAAAAGTAATGAGGTTTAATAAATGCATTAATGTTACACCTTATTTAAATGTTCACTTTTATTTTCATTTTAAAAAATCTTAGGAAAGAATTTCCATAAAACCGCTTTAGAAATCTCATTAATCGTAGTCGTTGCATTTAAATGTATAATTTAGAATGTGCATTAGTGTTGGTTGAAAAACCTCTGGAATAGACGTTTAATGTAAATTTATTTACATTTTCCTTTTGCTCTTATACAATCGATTAAAAAAAATCTATTATCTAGCAATTATTTTAGGTAAATACAATACACAATTATACCACACATTTGTTAAAAAAAAAGTAATATTAAATACATTCCAAGATTTCAATATATGCTTAACAATAAATAACAGTTAATAAAATAAAAAACATCAATCTTGGAATATATACAGTAGTATTTTATTTTTATATTTCCTTTTTAAATAGAATGTTTTAAAAATGTGACGATAACATAGTAGTTTTCCATTATTAAAATTTTCAATTTGTTAAAAAAAAATACAAATGTTTATTTTTCTAATGTAATGTATAAAATTACCCCCTTTGAATCAATAGATTATGTAAAAATCAAGTTTAATAAATATCATGCACTGCAAACTCATTAATATGTATTTTTTTTTTATTTTTGTGCTAAAAATGTTTTAATTTTATTTATCTAAAGATATGTTATTCATGCTAGACATTTTTATTTTATTAAACTTATTCATTTAATCAATTTTTAAATTTGGAGGGACTTGAACCCTCTTCCTCAACTGTCACAGCTCAAGACTAACTATTTTAACCACGATTATCTTTTTAATTTAAGAAACGTAATTTTTTTGTCGTTTTTTGGTTTTTAAATAAAAAAATTGTAAACATATTTATAATTTTATATTTTACGTTAAAATTTATAAAAAAAAAAAATCTTTTCAATGGGTAGGTAGAGATAAATGGAGCAGAAAAGTGGCGCGCTTAGTAATAAATAAAATTTTAATTTTAATTTATAGTCTTATTTATATGCTTATTAATATGGTCAATAATTTTATATTTACTTTAAATTTAAGTTTGGTTAAAATTTCTATAGAGTTAATCATTACTATAATAATGAATGTTAAAACATGATACTTTAGAAAGATTTGGATTATTTCAAATTTATTGCAAGTAGTAATATAATTATAATACTTAATTCAATTTTTTCATTTTTATTTTATGTTGATTATTATTTAAAAAAAAAATGTGTATTTAAATTTTTACATTGTGATAAATTTAAAAAAAGGAATTTTATGTACTTTTGGCAAGAAAACATTTTTTTTTCTTTATTAAAACGGCAAAAAGATGTTTTCCTTCTTTTCTCACAATAAAAATATCTATTCTATACCATTAGTTACAGTGGCGTACCTAGAACTTTTGCCGCCCAGGGCGATCTCCAGTTTGCCGCCCTTTCTATTATAAGTCAATCATAGTGTTTTTTATAAATTAATACACATAAATAAATTATTAAGTTATTTAATCAATATTAATTAATACACGGAGTAAATTTTAAACCTAGCCGCCTTCCGCCGGCCCTGCTTTTCAAAAGAAAAATCGATGATTTAAAAAAATATTGGTATATCACTTCAAAGTAATCATATAACCTTTTCAAAAGAAATTACATTTATAAACTGATATCAAAAAATTTTAGTTAGGAAAAATTGCCGAACAAAATCGTAAAGATGCGTTTACGAATTCAACGAATTTTAATGAATACAATAATATAAAATTATTATCCTGTTCTTGGGATTAGAATTAAAAATTTACACTAAAATGCATTTATGTACACCGAGGAATAATATTCGAAATCATATAGTTAATCATAATTTATATAAATCAAATAGCAAACTTATAATAATCATTTATTATTCAAGAAAGAAAAAAAAATATGAAATGAATAAGTGTGTTGCTTTTTACAACTATAACTAAATATAAAAATGCCGCCCCAAGATAAGTGCCGCCCGGTGCGGACCGCACCCCCCCCCCCCCTAGGTACGCCACTGATTAGTTAGCTCTCATAGTAGAAGGGGGAGTTTTATTTAAAATAATTTGCCAACTTACGTTTCATAATATTTTACTAAATATATAGCAACACCTCAGCAGGATTATCTATGTTTATCTTTTATTCAACCTTTATCTTGTCATTTAACATCTGAGTAAAGATAGCTACGTTAATTAAAGTGTTGGATTGTTGTAAAAGATTGTTTATTCAAATTTCATCTTTCATCTTTCCTTTTGATGAAAAAACACAATTTTTTAATTCTCTTTTTTTTAATCATTTATCAATTTTTCTAATTCTAGCTTTCCATCATTTTGATCTGTAATCTCATTGGAACTGGATTTAATGCAAAGAGAACTCATGAATACTATTGCCAGGTCGACATTTCCTGATTTCCAAGTTATCTTCCAGTAGAATTGATTAAATCAAATGATTGAATTTTAAAATTTAGATTATTACTAAAAGATAGATGGGGAGACTTTTAAAAGTTCTATTTTCTTTATACAGCTCAATATTTATTTTTAGAAAGTGGTGATGTTTTTATTTATTAACATTACTTTATGTTTTTCAATAAATTAATATGTAGATAAAATAAATACAAAAATAAAAAATTAATTTAAGTTCATATTAATCAAAAAATTTAATTTCAAAAACTGAAGTTAAGTAGGTTTGTATTTCAAAAAATCATATTTAGTTTTGTTTACATGGAAAACAACAAAAAAATTAAGAATATAAATTTGTATTCACATAAATAATTATTGTTTGCCAACAGATCCCTTATCGTAACACATTCTAAAGGTAGGTTTTATTTATTTTTAAAATAATTACGAAGAAAAATTGAATGCAAAAAATTATAAAGTGAAATTTTTAGCATTTTTAAAATGCAAAATATTTATCCAACAAATATTAATGGAATGGTAACATTAAAAGAATTTATAAAGAAGAAATAATGAGGGAATTAAAATTTGTATGAAATAAAAAAAAAATAAAAAAATTGTCGGAATTACAACGATGGGCAATTGCGCCTCTTTATTAAGTTAACTTTAGGAAATTTAAAACCATTTTATTATTAGTAGTAGTATTATTAGCATTTCAGTTATTAACATCATATCTTTTTGCAAAATCTCAATAAATTAACGTTAGGAATATATGTAATTAATATTTTATGTTGTATTTATTTCTATTATGTCTACCTATTTTATTGCATTTTTGATTAGAGATAAAATTTTTATTATAAAAATTAGGAATTAATTATTTTGTATTTTCTCCATTTTAAATTGATTTGCTTATATGTATAAGTATACCCAATATAGCAATTGAAACTTTAATTAATCCATTAATATTAATTAAAATTTGAATTTGCCGCTTTTTTAATGTTTATCTACCTATGAAAAACCGAAATTCAGCATTTATCGTTGCTTGGTTAATTACATATGATTTTAAATTATATATTGTATTTTTTTAATTATTTATAGAAATATAAAGAGAAAAAAGTATGTATTTTTAAGAAGGTTTATGTTTTAGTACTTTTGAAAATTTTGATTAATATGAACATGAAAGAATAAGAAAATTATTATTTAAGTAACGATGGTATTACCAATATTTAGATTAAAATATTAATATTAATATCGCTGATTAAAAGAGAAATTCGATATGCTAAGGTTAACGAATATCGTTTGCGTTAATATATGATCCTTTTGGATAAAATCATCGATAACTATAATGGGTCTCATTATAATAATTAAAGCGAAGAGTATGTAAGAGGGCAGATCATTTGGATAAAAGATTATTTTATTTTTCAACATAATCTCCTTTGAGCTCTATTCGTCCAACGTTTCTCGAATTTTTTTATCCCTTCTAAAAAATAAGATTTGTCGAGGACATCTTTGGTGCTGATTCACCCTGAAAACCCCATTATTTTGACTGTTGTTTAATCTCTGGTGTGTTGTGGCGGATTCACGTTTTCATCCACGGTTACAAAACTCGTCCATATTGCGATTAAACAACGCCAAGCACTCTGCTTAATGAGTACCCGAAATTCACTTTTTTCCATTTTCTTCTCAAATCATGAGGTAGTCAGTCTGTTATTAATGGATGTCAAACAAAATCTAAAAGATCCATCTGGTTCAAATTTAGACAGGAGTCAGCTGATAGTTGCCTGAAGTGTTATCATTTTTTTTAAGAGACGGGAAATTCAAAAAGTTACCCACTTATTGACTTACCCTCGTAGTATTATTTCATTATTAAAATTATCAATTTTTTAAAAAAAAATATCACTAATATTTTTATTTTTCTAATGTAATTATTTATTTTCCACTGATTTATCTTTTCCTTTTCCTATTCCCATGTGAACTTGAATTTTTTTTTTTTATTATTTATCGTTTAAAATATATAAAAATATATTTATTGCATGCTACAAAAGGATCTAATATAAAGTGTAATAAAATGACTCCTGGGTCCACTTGGGTTTAATGCACATATGTATGTTTAATACTCTTTATAAAATTTATAAATTTATCTTTTTTTACTATCTCGCCAGAGATAGTATTGCGATCATGAAAATTTTCGATGTTGAGATTTTGATGTTTTTATACGTTTTGAAGGTTCCTGAATCATTTTCACTAAGGTTGAGAAAAATGTCTGTGTGTGTGTATGTGTGTGTGTATGTGTGTATGTGTGTATGTGTGTATGTATGTAGGCAAGATTACGCAAAAACGGTTTGAGCTAGAATGATGAAATTTGGTACATGGACATTATTCAAAATTCATAGTTTTCTATCAACTTTTGAGAAATGTAGCTCAACCGGAAGAGGGTCATTACCTACAACGTTTTGATTTTTTTTCCTCTAAAGTGACCGTAAAAATAAAGATATATGTTTGATAATTTTTCACATGATTAATAATTATATAAAACTGCTATATATAGAATTTCAGCTTGATTGATTCGCTGAAATTACCAGAATTAATTTTTTAACACTGAAAATCTCACGCGTCAACACGTGACGTGGTGCCATCAACAAAAAGCCAAACATGCGCTGGTTTAATATTTATTATTTATTATTTATAATTTATAATTAATTAAATTTAATTTAAATATAATATATTATGTTATTTAATCCAATTCAAATTGCGAGATAGTCGAGTGGAGACACTCCAGCTAATTTTTTTTAAACTGATATGACGGAAATGAAAATGAACATTTCTGAAGAATTATGTGTTTATGTTAATTAATCGTAACCACCTTTCTTATCTCTTAAATACAGCGCTCATACATATATATATATATATATATATATATATATGTTCGTGTATCATAGGGATGTAGGTATTAAAAAAAATAAGTATGTGTATATTTTTATTACAAAAGAACAAAGCATTTTCACATTTTGTCTGTAGACTGGTATATTTTTCTTTTTCCAATGGTGTGTTTTTTTTATATTCTTTTAAATTAATTTTAAATGAAATTGAATTTTTTAAAAAAAAAAACGTTTTTTTTCTAATTATTTTGTTTTTCAATCGATAAAACGTTAATAGTTCGACATGGTTTGATAGAATATTTTCATTTATTTATTTTTAAGCGTGATACGTGAATAATTTTTTTTTAAGGGAGTATATGACCCTTTTGCTTACTCATACAGTGACATGCAATTTCAATGAAGTACATTTTCAATCAAGTCGTTGCTCTCTGGAGAAATGTTGGTAGATATTACGGAGACGATGACTCCCGAGGACGTAGTCCATCTGATAGTAAATAAAGAAACTCGGACGGAATCCATGAGAAAGAAACATAAGGCAATAGCGTAGCGAACGAAAGGGTAGCCAAATTGAAGTCAATATTGCCTAGCTGCCCGCACCCTCAAGTCATACTACCCTAATCCTATGAAAGTAAAACGTACCCTATAAAATCCTTAAACGTGAAACTTTAAATTCCTGCCGGGGGTGGATTTGACAGCGCATGAATAAAAAAAGGGCGCTTTTTAGTTAGCAATGGAAATATACTCTTAGCGTTGATTAGTATTTGTAGAAAATGTTGAAAAGGTTCCTTAATGAATAATCTTTGAATTATATATATATATATATATATATATATATATATATATATCCTAGATTTTATATTACTTATATATCATCTCATCTAATGATTTCTAACAATATTTAAATATGAACTACAGAAAGAAAGTAATAAGTAAAAGAATTATATCATCATCACTGGATATTTCATTTATTTCAACTTTACAGTAACCATGTTTTTTTACACGTCATTGGTAAAAATAATTAACTAAAAATTAATAAATATATGATTTGCATGATTCCAAGTGGTTGAACTGATAAATTATTTGTTGGTTCAGATAACAATTGACCGCGTAATTTTAAATTAGAAGCAATTTTTTTTCGATTTTCTAAAAAAATGAGATAATAATTTTTTGATTTATATATTTTAAGTTCTGTTTTAATCAATTGTCCTTTCTTTTTATTTCAAATATCATAGATAAATTTACTATAATATAAATAATTTAAATTCTTAAGTCAACGAACGATAATGATTTTGAACAAAATTAATTATCTGATTTTTAAAAATGTGTTATAGCAATTTTTTTTTTTTTTTTTTTTGTAAATATTCTGCAAAAATCCTTCCTGATTTAAATTTTACAAATTTATCTTTGAAATATAATTTAATTTGATTAAAAATAAGACATGTTTAAAATGTTTAATAAATAAAAAAAAAGAAAGAAAGTTAGCATTGTAACTACGAAATGCGCATAAAGCAAACAAAACAATGTAAAAGCAAATTTAAATAAGTATATTTTGTTTATATAGAATTTTCAAGTAAAAATAAAACAAAAAGTTACTTGATATATTGAATTGGTATATTTTATTTTATTTAATTAATTTACAAAAATAAATAATTAGACTGGCGAGAATAAGGTACGACATAAGTGTGCAACTCATTTATTTTTCTATATTTTAGTAAAAAAAAACAATTAAATATTTATTCGAATTAATAATTGTTTATTTATTCATAAAGTTCATATTTAATAAGAGATTTTATTTATTTTGGATAAACTATATAACATTCTTCACCAAATGAATGAAACTATAATTTGAAAGGATAAGTTTAATTTTCCAACTATTAGCTATCAATTTTGTTATTGAAGTGACAAGTCTATTACATCCGAGTACATTCCATTTCTGCCTTGTGCATCCTCTAGTTATATTATCTTATTCTTGTTGCCCCATTTTCTCAAGATCTTTTCAGATATGATATTCTCCGTTAATTTTCTTCAACAAAACCAAACATGGTGTTTATTTGTTCTTATCCAAACCACATACCTTTTACATTTCTTAATTAACTAACAAATATCTACTTTTTTGGTGTTTGTGTAGTTTACTTCCTTTACTGTTTGTGTGTTGTCTCTTAAAAAATTTTGAAATAATTTTCTCTTGTATTTTCCCTCATCTGTTACAGTTTAATTTTGTAACCTTAACAGATATAGATTAAAAATTGAAATAGGTATGTAATGTAGATTTAATCTTGAGTAATGACACATATTTTACTTTATACTTTTATTGATTCTAGGAAAAATAAAATCTATTTTTGAAAAAAAACGTGTTAATCAAATATGTAATATATTATTATTCTAATTGCTTTAAATATTAGTTCTTTGAATAAAATTGTGGGTAAGATATCTATAGAATGTTAATTATATTAATATCGTTAAATATTTTTATTTATTTAAATTCTATTATATATATATCTTATCTTATTATGCTAGCTAAAATTGTATATATCTATCTATCTATATATATTGGTTCTCAAAAACCGCTCTAACGATTTTTTTCAAATTCACACTAGATATAGTATTTATAAAGAAAAATTAAGTTTTATTGATGATATCTCTTGAAACATTCAGCTTCATTATTAATTTCTTAATTGAAAATTATATATGAAAACGTCAAAATTGGCCTCCATTTTTATTTGTATTAATATTTTTTTTTATTTAAAATATTTTAAAATTTATTATTTAATTTCGAAATAAAATTAAAAATATTTATTTTTAATAAAATATATATAGATATTTATTAATCTCTCTCAAAAAAAAAAAAATAAAATAAAAAACATCAAATCTGCCTGCTAAGACAGTAAAAAAATGACAATTTTTTATCTAAATATATTTAGTCCAGATGGTAAAGGGATGTTTTAACGAGTGGATTTCGTCGGTTCGAAACTCTCCGGGTGAATGAAAATAATGAATTTGTTATTTTTTTTCTTTTTATCTATTGTTTACATTTTAATAAATTACTATTTTATATTTATTTATTCATTGTTCTTTTATTAAATTTAATATTTATTAATATTATTTATTATTAATTTATATATTGATGACATCACAAATGACATTTATATTGAAATTTGACTCCCGCCTTTTTTTAAAGAATATTGTATTAATATTTTTTTTATATTTAAAATATTTTAAAATTTTTTATTTAATTTCGAAATAAAATTAAAAATATATATTTTTTTTATATTTAAAATATTTTAAAATTTTTTATTTAATTTCGAAATAAAATTAAAAATATATATTTTAATAATATTTTATAATTATAAATTACGATAGATATTTATCAATAATAATGAATTATTTTTTTTTAACTTAATTACAGAGCCGAGGCTCGGGGTCCCGGTATGATCTTAATATATTGTGAGAATTAGATAAATAATGTAGAGAGAAAAAAATATTTAAAAATAGATATTTATTTAAATGAAATAAAATTATTTAATTTACAGAATGAAAATGTCTATAATAATGTCTAAACATTTTTTCTTTATAATTTTACATTATAATAATACTAATTACAGTAGTTATAATATATGGGGAATTTTCAACTTTGACTGCCGATTTGACCATGTTCCCAAACGAATTTTAAAAAAACCAAGACCACTTTACATTTACACATTTTAAGCTCTAATCGAATCCAAAATCAAAATTTAAAAAATCGAAAAACAAACTCACAGATATATAGATTTTATAAATGAACATTTATACAATTTATTTTAATTAATTTGAAACATTTTAGGAAACAAATTTTTAATGGGTCATTTTTAGAAATCCCATTTAACAATTATAATAAATAATTAAAAAATTGTAAAATTTTTAAAGTATATAAAAATAAATTGTATAAATTGGTTAAAGGGTCGAGTGATAGTTCGGTGTCCCAGGTATATATTTTATATTAACACGCCTACTTTTCTGTATAATAAAGATATAAAGAATCATATTTTAATTTTTATATAACCAAGAAATCATTTTTTCACTTAAAATATAGTTGTAAAGCCCAAATCTCCGATCCATATAACATCATCGACTGGGCCGCTACCAAAAGGAGTCTTCTCTTGCTCTGACTAGGGCCACCGGTATTTGCCATTAGTCTCGAAAAAATAATATTAAATTTTATATAAATTTATAAATTAGAATATTTGAATTTGTTTAAATTTTAACACATGTAATCAATCATATGCATAAAGAATAGAAAATTTTGAAAATCAACTTGGTATTAAATTCAGAAAAAAAAAATACTCATATATAGAATATATAGACTATTCGAATATAATTGAAACTCTTTCTCTCCCTCTATTTTAAATTTGAAAAAACGGAGTGTTAAGAAATTAAGATTCCTTATACAACATGGATGGTTAAATGAATTGGGCTCCCTACCTCCCTGAGAAATTCACATTAAAAATGTTTATAATATTTTAGTTTATTAAATCAAACTATTATTTTTTTATTTCAATATTTTTAATGTTAATACAATAATTTTTATTTTATAATCTATAAAATAATTTAATTATTTTTAAAAACAACGGTCTTCAATTACAATTTTTTTACTCTCTACTGACTGTTCATTTCATAACTGAAAATAGTGTCGAATAGAAATAGACGATATTACTTGGATTAATCTTATTATGCTAGCTAAAATTGTTTGTTTGTATTATTGAGGATCCCAGTTCAATTCATTTTAATCAGATTGATGCAATGATGCAACATTTAATAATTGTAATAAATAATTAATTGTAGATTAATATTTTTTAAAGGGTCGAGCGACAGCTCGGTGTCCCAGGTATTAATATTACTAGCCAAACCCAATAATAATGAATCATTTTTTTTAACTTAAGTACCGAGCCGAGGCTCGGGGTCCCGGTACTCTTATCTTATTATGCTAGCTAAAATTGTATATATCTATAACCATTGGTTCTCAAAAACCGCTCTAACGATTTTTTTCAAATTCACACTAGATATAGTATTTATAAAGAAAAATTGTGTTTTATTGATCACATCTCTTGAAACTTACAGCTTCATTATTAATTTCGTAATTAAAAATTATATATGGGTGACGTCAGAAATGGCATCCATTTTGAAATTTTACTCCGCCTTTTTTTAAAAAATTTTTTAAAGGATATTGTATTAATATTTTTTTTTATATTTAAAATATTTTAAAATTTATTATTTAATTTCGAAATAAAATTAAAAATATTTATTTTTAATAAAATATATATATATTTATTAATCTCTCTCAAAAAAACAACAACAAAACAAATAAATGTCTTTGAAAGATGGTAAAAATATCTTTTTAATTATTAAAATATCATAGACCAATGGTAAGAATAATTGTTTTTACTCCCCGAGTTCGAAGGATCGAAACTCGCCGCGTGCATTTTTTTTTTTTATCTATTTTCGTGATTTATTTATTCATTGTTCTTTTATTAAATTTAATTTATTTTATTAATTAAAATGATGCAACATTTAATAATTGTAATATTGTAATAAAAAAACCGGAGGAAAATAATTTTTTTTTTTTTTTTTAATCTATTATTTATTAATAAATTACTATTTTATATTTATTTATTCATTGTTCTTTTATTAAATTTAAATATTTATTAATATTATTTATTATTAATTTATATATCGATGACATATGACATTCATATTGAAATTTGACTCCCGCCTTTTTTTTAAAAGATATATATTTTTTATATTTAAAATATTTTAAAATTGTTTATTTAATTTCGAAATAAAATTAAAAATATATATTTTAATAATATTTTATAATTATAAATTACGATATATATTTATCATTCTTCCAATAAAAAAAAAATATTCATGCACTTAGAAACATACCTACCCCAAGTTCCATTCATTTTAATCAGATTGATGCAATGATGCAACATTTAATAATTGTAATAAATATTTAAAGAATTGTATATCAGCTCGGTGTCCCAAGTATTAATATTACCAGCCAAACCCAATATAATAATGAATTATTTTTTTTTAACTTAATTACCTAGCCGAGGCTCGGGGTCCCGGTGTGATCTTAATATATTGTCAGAATTAGATAAATAATGTAGAGAGAAAAATTATTTAAAAATAGATATTTATTTAAATGAAATAAAATTATTTAATTTACAGAATGAAAATGACTATAATAATGTCTAAACATTTTTTCGAGCGACAGCTCGGTATCCCAGGTATTAATATTATCAGCCAAACCCAATAATAATGAATCATTTTTTTTAACTTAAGTACCGAGCCGAGGCTCGGGGTCCCGGTACTTTATATTACTAAGGTTCGACACAAATAACTTGTACCGAAAAACTATTCCCGAACTATTTCTAACACTCGATATTTGCCGAATCTCTATTCGTTCCAAGTCATTGATGAAATAGATTAATCGTTATCTAAATTCAAGTTCGGTGACTATATCTTTTTGATTAATTATAACCTATAAATTAGCTTGATCAAGACAAAATGATTGATAAACGAAATCTAAATGATGATATAATATGTTAATTTTTATATTTTTTAACACGAGGTGAGAGAATTACGCTGCCCGCGATCACAGGGCTGTCTACAAATTATATCTGTCGATCTCTAATAATTTTGTTTTTATTTATTTCTATATATTTTCAAGTTAAATTTTAAGAATAAAATGTTAATTATCGATATATTTATATATTCATTTAATTAAATACTATATCATTAAACATGAATTTTAATAGAAAAGTTTGTAGTAGACTAAAATTATAAATACTTGCTATTTATGTTATTAGATATTAATTAATTTACGAAAATTAACATTAGGTTGCACTTATTTATAGATATTTAGATAAACAATTTAGACTTTATATAAAAAAAAATAAACGAAAAAGAAAAAAACTATTTTATTTATTTTTTTATCATTTCTAAATTATACAACATAATAAATATTATAGAAATTAATTATTTTTACAATGTTTAAAATAAACTTTATGTTAACAAAACTTTTTCAGTTAGAATTTTTTTCTTTTTTTTTTGAAATTACATTGTCTAAAATAAGATGAAAATGAATTAATTACATTATTAGAAATTATTTTAGAAATTTTTTTTTAAAAATATTAATGGTATCTTAATTACAGTATTGAAATAAATATATTTTATTAATAACAATGATTATAGATTACCATTCAATTAATTATAATTTTCTTTTTTTTTACAAATAATGAAATCCAAAGGATGATAGGTGATCAAATATTAAAGGGTAAAATCAACAAATGACTGGACTGTTTTTTGAATCAATCTTAATTGAAACATACTCGTATATTATTTTATTGAAATTTAATTAAATGATGAATAATACATTTTTTTTACAATGGATTTAAATTTAAGGGTTTCCAAAGAAGAGGGAGTATAATACAATATATATAAGGGGGGAGTGTATGTGAAATGAATTGTGGAGAGATGAAATAATAAGAGAGATCCACTTAACGAGTGGTGTTGGAATTCAGTGAATTGTACTTGTCGAAAAATGGGACGAGGATAGTTAATCTAAATCGAAAATCAAGTTGCATGAAGGAAAAGTTCTCCGTTCTATGTTCGAGTGTCAAATAGTGAAAATGTAGGTATACGAGGCGTGTTCGAAAGGTGAATTCTCAAATTTCGCGGCAACGATTATCGATTTTTTTTTCTTATGTTGCTTCACTCTTCCCGAACATCTGTACCAAGTTTCAAGTGTATAGCATTTTTTTGTTTGGTTGTGAGAGGCGTAAAGGTTATAAGTGTTTTGTGTGCTCGGAGATTTTTTGCTATCGAAAAATATGGATCAAAGGATTTGCATCAAATTTTGTGCAAAAAAATAAAATAAAGTACTCCGAAACACTTGAAATGTTGACAGTGGCATACGGTGAAACTGTTCTGAGTAAAAAAAATGTTTGGTACAAACTCTTCCAAAAACAACACCACAATCATTCCTCAGCCACCATATTCACCTTACTTTTTGAACACACCTCTTATATAGTTTTTTATCAAGTACGATGATAATATCATTTTAGTTGAATATATTGTATATGCAGGGTCCTTATAAATTAGATAAATACATTTATTATGGTAGTAGAACTTTGAGACTGACGAACACACTGAACTTTGGAACTCTTTTTGTAGGAAGAGAAAATTAGAATCATTTTAAAATACGAGTTTTATGTATTAATATTGTTCATTTTCCGGATGAAATTTTGAAAGAATAAAAATTGAACTAATTACTATTCATAAAAAGTGCTTTGAGCATTAGAATAAATTTAAGAGAATTTATATATATATATATTTTAATAATACAATAAGTCGGTGACTTTGAATTTCCCGTATCTTAAATGAAATGTCATGCAGGCAAATGCCAAATATCAACTGACTCCTGTCTAAATTTGGACCAGCTGGGTCTTTTATTTTTTGTTTGACATTCATTAATATCAGACTACTTCGTGATTTGAGAAGAAAATGGAAAAAAGTGAATTTCCATGAAAATGGGAATTGGGATACGAATTGCTTCCTCATCCGCTTTATTCTCCGTATTTAGTCCCGAGTGACTATTTCTTTTTTCCAAACTTGAAGAAATGGCACGACCGAAAGTGATTTGACTCTAACGATGAAATCATCTCACAAACATATTTTGATGCCTCGACACATCTTGGAGAAACGTTGTGAATGTAAAAGCAGACTAAAAATTAATTTATATTTTAATATATGGTGATAATAATTTTTTATATATTGATTTTTAGAAAACACAAAAATAAAAATATGATGGTTGCATAAAATAAGGGGTTTCCATTAAGAATAATTAAACTTTAAATCTTCTGATTTTGAAATAATATTATTATGTATGTATATTTAAATGAAGTTGAATAAATGTTTAATTCGTTCTAAAACTGCTTAAAATTTTTTATTTTAAAAATTTGTTACACATTATATATCCTAAATAATATATATTAAAAAATATCCTAAATTATTTATTTCTTAAAATATAAGTTAAAATCAAAAATAAATAAATTGATGACACTATATAATAAAACAAAATAATTTTTAATTTTGAGAAATGATTTTTTCAAATGATTCGAAAACTTAATATTTAAAAGATTTATGTACAGAGTAGCTAATTAGGTTCATTAATTTTCATCCATCCCAGCGAGATTATCTTCACTCATTCATTTCATTTCATTTTCACTCTTATTATTAAGTCATGTAGAGTCAAATTCAGTGGGGCACAGCATTAACTATTTTATATTGTAGGAACTCCATTCTCTAGGATAGAGATTAAATAATTTAAATAAATAACTAAACAATAGAAAATATTACAAATAACAAATAATATAAAATATCAACATTTGGAATATTAATTATTCTCCATTTTTTCCCCTAAAAGACTACTTCTCTGTTTCCCTTTAAATATTCTTAAGAGAACAAATTGAGAAATGAATTTTTCAAAAAATTGCCTTAAAATTTAATTCCTTAATACTTTGACATAAAGATTAACTGAACAATGATTCATAATATATACAATCATAATGTTTTGATTAATTTATATTAAAATTAATTTCATTTGTGAATTATTTATGTTTTTTTGTATCATTCTAAAATATCTAACAAATAATATAATTATACTTTTTATTATCAATTAAATATAATTAAAACTTCATTAAATTTGATATATTTAATCAATGTAATATATATTTGAAAAGATTAAACTTTACATAACTAAGTACATGCTTTAGTACCTATAGGTAGATATTTTAAACAACATTTAACATTACGTAGTAACGTGACCCCGCCCGAATTAGATGTGCGCCGGAGACGATAAGAGAAATTAAAAGTCAACAAAACAATAAATTTTGATCTCTATCTCGATGAGTACTCCCTTGGTTCTTTTAGCGGTAAAACAAGACTTAATTAATTAATATTAAAGTATTAATAAAACTTGTTTATTCCATTTTCTACATCCACTATGTAAAAGAGTATTTAAATATAAATAATTGTTGACTTTTGAACTTGCAAAACATCATATACCAACATTTTCTTAGAAAATTTCACTTATTTAATATTCATTTAAAATAAATAATAACATTCCAATTGCTTAGTAAATAAATAAATAAATATCTCTCTTATACCTGGAATCATCTTCAATTCTAATCTCTATGGAAGAGACCCAAACTGAGGTGAGCCATTACTTAAAAAAACGATATGTAAAAAAAGTTTATATATATATATATATACAAAAATAGAATAAATAGTTATATTTTAAAATAAAATATACATTTTTCTTGTATTTAAAGTCTGTTTATTATTATCGTTAAGTTATGCTCTCCAAAAAAATCTTCATAAAAAACATACATAATAAGTGAAGGTGCCTAAGTATTTACCAAAAAGAATTATGAGCTGTGGCGAGAGACAGAACCGACCGTCGATTTGAAATAAATTAATTTCCCTAATTTACATTAAATTTATATATATATAAAGAATCAAAAAAACAATATTTGTAAAATTTGAATTGAAATGACTAAATTATTTTATCTTGGTTTCTATTTTTAGTTTAATTACTCAATTATTAATTACTACTATATTTTAAGTGAAATATTTTCATTATTGAAATTATTATATATTGAATAAGTTGACCTTAATTGAAATTAATTTCCAGCTACAGAAACAATTTCAAATAATTTTAATATATCTATTAATGTAATAAAAAACAGATATGGATACATAAATAATAAATATAAACATTTTTAATTTTATTTTATTTATAATATGTATGCAAGACCAGGCTGTGACGTCATGAATGGCTGGATATATAATTTTAAATCAAGAAAAAACTAATAAATATGATTTTCTCGAGGATAAAACCAATACAAAGTGCATAAAAAATCTCCTCATGTGAAATTTGGTGTGAAAATAACCCTTCCCTTCCTATCGTCGATCGCTAATACTACCACTTCCGTTTTCCGGATTTGCACCAAAAGTTGATCAATTCATCCCACTGATGCATTAAGTAAATATACCAAATTTCATCAAAATCGGTTCAGGCGTTCAGGCTGTACACATCTATACGGACGGACAGACGGACAGACGGACGGACGGACGGACAGACATCATGCTAAAAATACTTTTTTCTATTAAGAAAATGCATGTTTCGTGGAGATATGTAAAAATCTCCACATGTGAAATTTGGTGTGAAAACAATACCTCCCTTACTATCGTCGGTCGGTAAAAATAGTGAGAGTGGGTGTACTGAATGCTAACTTACCAATTCACTGTAAAAGAGTTATAATGGAAATTGAATTCCATATTTTCCGCTAGAAATTTGAAAGGAGTGATGTGAGAGATTAAAGAGATTAGAAATAACACATGGAATATTTAAGATAATATATATACCTATTATATATAGTAAATATAAGAGATACATGTATATTTTTTCATTTATTTTTATTTATTTTTATAATAATTTTGAGTGTAGAATAATTATTTCATGTATTTTAAAAAGAATTAAGAATAATAAATTATAAAAAAATATATGGGAAAATAATATAACATCTTAAAGATGACTTTCATTTATAAAAAAATATTTATATAAATATTATATATTTGAAGAAAATTAATTTTTTTAATTTTTTTAATATTTTATCTTCATTAAACTTTTAATAAAATTGAATTAATGAGAATAGAAAATATTTAAGTTTAATTTTTTTCAAAGATTTTAATGAAAAAATATAAAATTTATAAATAAATAAATATAATTATATATATATATATATATATGAGTAAAAATAAATAAATATATCAGTAAAAATAAATTTTATAAAATTAAATTTTTATTGAAATCGTTTTTTGTTGTTTTGATTCACTAATCTTCGTTTTAATTAATAAAAAATAAATAAATTTTCAATTAATTCTTGATTAGCGAATGATTAAGGGATCATTTCGGTGGAGAGATGTCTTGTATTGCTTAGTGAAGGGCAGGCAACTGAAAGCGTTCGACAGTCAAGAGGTGGGTGGGAGGCTAGGCGGCGGAGGGGAAAGAAGAAGGGGACGAGTGGAGTCGAGCGGAGGTGTGCGCTCTTAATCCCTCTCTCTCTCTCTCTGACACACACTATTTATTAAACTTGTTAAAAATCATATTAATAAAATAAAAACAGAAATATTAATTGTAAATATTAATGGTGTTTTTGAATAGGTCTTAAATCGAATCTATGGAATATTTAAGCTTAATTCTATTCAAAAATCTTAATGAAAAATTTATAAAATATATATATTTATATAAATATAACAGGAAAATTTTACAAAATTTAATTTTTATTGAAATTTTTTTTTAAGTTCATTATTGAAATAATTATATTTAAAAATAAGTTGACCTGTGGCCAGGTCCGAACCGATCGACGGTTTGAAGTATATTCATTTCCAGCTACACAAACAATTTCAAATAATTTTAATATATCTATTAATGTATTAAAAAACAGATATGGATTAACAAAAAGATTAAAAAAAATAATAATAATAAAAAAAAAAGCAAAATGTGCAGCATCGTACACGTGGCGGAAGTGAAACTTCTTACAATCTAGAGAATAAGATAAATTTTAGTTGAGAGTGTGAGTAAGAGAGAAATAGAGAAAAATAAAGGGATCATTTCGAAAGACATATAACAGTATAAAATTTTCGTAACAAATATTCGCTTTATTATTATTATTATCTACTCTATCATCATATCTACATTGCCTGTACTATTGTCGGTTGGTGCTTCAATTGGTAATACTGATATTAATGGCTTGTGATAACTAAAATAAGATATATATGTTCGTGATTCGATATTTTCTATATAACGTGTAAAAACAGCATCTATTGTAGTTCCAGATTTTGTTGTTGATTCCTTGGGATCGTTATTTATAAGCAGACCAAATGTTTCTCGAAGAAAGTTGATCAACGGCAACGAATCATCAGATCCAAAATTTACATTAAAATCTCCCCCGAGAATTAGAGGGATTTTATCTTCGCCTCGTTCAAGTGCATTAGCACCTGTGTGGCTATAAACCAGTAGTGAACGGTGTATGAAATAAATAATATCGTCTAAATTTTGGTCGTTATTACTATCTCGCCAGAGATAGTATTGCGATCACGAAAATTTTCGATGTTGAGATTTTGATGTTTTTATACGTTTTGAAGGTTCCTGAATCATTTTCACTAAGGTTGAGAAAAATGTCTGTGTGTGTGTGTGTGTGTGTGTGTGTGTGTGTGTGTATGTATGTAGGCAAGATTACGCAAAAACGGTTTGAGCTAGAATGATGAAATTTGGTACATGGACATTATTCAAAATTCATAGTTTTCTATCAACTTTTGAGAAATGTAGCTCAACCGGAAGAGGGTCATTACCTACAACGTTTTGATTTTTTTTCCTCTAAAGTGACCGTAAAAATAAAGATATATGTTTGATAATTTTTCACATGATTAATAATTGTATAAAACTGCTATATATAGAATTTCAGCTTGATTGATTAGCTGAAATTACCAGAATTAATTTTTTAACACTGCAAATCTCACGCGCCAACACGTGACGTGGTGCCATCAACAAAAAGCCAAACATGCGCTGGTTTAATATTTATTATTTATTATTTATAATTTATAATTAATTAAATTTAATAATAATTTTTAAATAATATAAATAATATTTAATTATAATCTAATCAAAGAAAATAAAAGTTTGAATCTATTTGATAGTTGATCTTTTTACATATAATTAATCTCAAATTAAATATTTTTTAATATTAAAAAAAAATAACAAATTTCATATGTATATTTATTTTTATAAATGTTTAGGCAAATTTTGAAATTAATATATATTTAAATTCAAATTGTATTTAATTGCGATATCTACTGGACAAGGTGGAGATCTCGCCCTCTTTTGATCATAAGTCATACTAATTTTTATTCTTTGACCCAGTAGAGGCTGAGAAATATTATTCCGCGTCAACGTACTCCCGCGCATGCGCGCCATGGACTTTGGACCTAGCGAGTGGGTATTAGAACGAAAGACAGCACAAAAGGAAGACGCAGATAGCCTCTTTCTCAAGAACGAAAGACCGGACAAAAGGAAGACGCAGATAGCCTCTTTCTCAAGAACGAAAGACCGCACAAAAGAGAGACGGAGATAGAGGCTATCTCATTCTCACTCGTTATATCTATATCTTTTTTCTCTCTTGCGTTACGAAATTTCAATTTTTTTCTCTCTTGCGTTACGAAATTTCAATTTTTCAATTCACTCTCCATTCTCAACCAAATGTCAGGACGCCGCTAAAGAAGTTTCACTTCAAAAAGAATCTAAATGAATTATATAAAAATACCAGATTTGTTACTAGAAATGCTCTTTAGAGAAGCCCCCCCCCCATGTAACCTATTTAGGATTAGTATGTATTTTGTAATTTTAACATTTTATGAATCAAAATATGCAACTTCCTTAGTTGAAGAAAATTGTTCACTCCAATGAACTTTTTCCAAGCGATTCTTTGGACCATATGAAAAAAATAATTAAAGTATATTGTTCTACCGCCCTAACCCCCTTTTTCATATCAAATATTACTCAGTGGCCTTTGGAAATTAATTTTTTCAATAAATTTTAATAGCAATTAAACTAAAGGATAAGGCTTAGTCCGTTTGACCAAAAGTCAATGTTTGAATTTAATATAATTATTTTTATCCAATAACATAGATATATGTACTTATATTTATTGAGTTACAAAATCTGAAGGTAGCTGTCTCCCTATATATATCAAGTAAATATCCAATTTTTAAATACATATAATAATTTATTTTGATTAAAATACTTCTATATAAAAATATGTTATATGTATACGAGGGTTGGGTGAAATGTTTCTGGCCTATCCAAGAAAAACGATGTTTTTAAAGTTTTGTTTTTTTTGCTTTATTTTTCAATATTCAAGTTAGCTGAGACCTGTACGATGTCAGCTGAACGTGTGTGAAATATTTTACACAACCATTTGAACATAGAGAGAGCTGTGTGCAAAAATTTAAAAACATCGTTTTTTTGGTCAGGCCGGAAACTTTTCACCCCACCCTCGTATAGTAAAAATTTTAGCTTATTTTTTAAATTAAATTTAATAATCTTAGCATGTTTTTTTGATTCTGTTATTTTTCATAAAAAAAATACAAAAAGTATTTATTAATATTTAAAACAATGGACCATACTCTGGAAGAAATATAAAAAATTATAAAAAGATTTTGAGACTCATGAGAATATAATTTTTTTAATAATTTGACTAAAATCCCATATGCTTATATTCTGTGAATAGGACTTTAATAGAGGTTAATACACATTGAAAATTAGAGATACAATTATATATATGAATAGTTAATTCAGGGTTTTCTATGTATCTTAATGAGAGTGAATTGAATCCCGATGTATCGGTACAAATTTAAATAAAAATTAAAATGTAGATAATTTTGTACTGATTTTTGAACCATTTAATGTTTCATATAAAACTAACAAGAGGAATACTTGGATACTTTTCAAAACAATATGTGAAACTTTACCTTTTCATTTAACCAAAAACAACAACTATGGTACTAAGAGAGAGTAAGACCCAAAATCCCAAAATTCCCTTTTCTTGAAAAAGACACTAATATAGGCTGCGAAATGTCGAGATCAAAATCGCATTAATCAATATGAAATAATATAAATATAAAAAAAATTGATAAAATAACGTTTTTCTGATGAACTAAAAAGAATAAAATAATTTTTCTATAAGTCTGACAAAGTTTATGGATGAATGCATCATATTCAACGAAAAACGTTGGGCGCATTTATTTTTCATTGCATTGCATTACATAGATTTTTGGAAAACTAAAGGTTATATATAAAATTATACTATGAAACAAGAAATTGTTTCTTTTAATCTTTTTTATAAAAATAGAAAAACTTTTATTTCGTCTTAAGTAAAGTATGATTAAATTCAAATAAAATAAAATAAATGAGTGGTTAAAGATTAAAAGCGTAAAATGGATTTTTAAGGAATAAAAATTATGACTCAATTCAATCTTATTTTTTAATCTTTTAACTATTAAATTAAAATGCAAAAATCGATTAAAAAAATGGCTCAAATCATAAATTTACTTGTTTATGTTATTATATAAATATACTATATTTTTTGTTATGCAAAAGTTTTTATTATTACTAAATTTATTACTAAATTAATTTAACAATGGATTAATTAATTCAGTTTTAAGATAGAAGTTTATGAAATTATATACATACATGTATATATAAGTACTGTTTACATTAATATACTCTCCTCGCTTTCAATCAGTTTTTCACTAAATATATTGACTTGGAAAATCAAAACTTAATTGAATCTGTTGTTTCGTGATATCGTGTGTCAACTTCCTTCTTTCGTTTTTTACATGCATGTTTGAATCGTTCAGATTTTGTCATGCATTATCCTATTAAAAAAAAAAAATCTTTCAATTTTTATATATTCATCAACCTCAGGTAACCGAATGCTATACTTTAGTTCTAGTTTTTTTATTTTATTTGATATATACATGTATGTTTATGACATATAAAAATTATTTTTGAAAATGTTAAAATTTTAGAACTAAATATTTATCAAAATGCATTATTTACTTATTTTTAATGCTTACCACATTGTCCAATTGGTATACGAATAATATATTACTTTTAAAAGGTACGTGACTATCACATTACTTTCATTTATTATATTCAATGAAAAAAAAAAATTAAAAATTTTAATATTAAAATCAATTAAAAAATTTAAATTCTAAAAGCTAAAATTTTCAAATTTATAAGAGTATTTAGTTTATTATTTTTTAATATGATACTCTATTATAATAATTAATGATATTTTTTTAATATAAATAAAATCTCTTATTATAAACAATTAAACAAACGTGATTAATAAATAAATAATAAAAAACTGAATTATATATATAAATGCAAACAATTATATAATTATTTAATTTAAACATTTTAAATTTGGATTTAAATTAATTGACTTGTTTGCTTTATACGCATTTATTGTATTGAATCAAATTAAATGATTAATATTTAAAATAATTTTAAAGATAACTTTATAAAATATGAATCAGGAAGTATTTTTGCAGAATCAAAACGACACATTTTAATAACATTGTAGAAAATCATTATTATTAATATAAAAATATACTTTGAATTTTGAATATCCTAAGAAAATTCTTATCCAAATCGCTTCCGTTATAAACGGGTTAAACCTTTTTGTATTATCCTACCTTTTCTGTATTATCAATAAATGAACTTTGAAAAAATGTTAACACTTGAGTCGATTACATTACTTTTATTTATTCATGAATACATATTGTATATACAAGTATGTATATCTATATATATAAAGGAGAGTGTTTGTATGTATGTATGTAATTTGTTTACTTTTTTGCTGTCATAGAAACAAACAAAAAAGAAAATTTCCTACTTAACCGACACTTTACCGGTAATTTAGAATTATGAACATCAAAAAATAAGAAACGATTTCTATGAAATTACATCACAATATTCTTATATACCTCTATGGTAACATAGGCTATAGATTTTATTAATATCTAATCAATAACCGCAGAATTTAATTTTTTAAAGTTTATATAGTTCTCCGTGTTGTTCCATTCAAGAGACAGGCGTGGCCCACTGACTGGCGGACTCATTTTACACAATGTATATAACTCTAGCGATTCCCAATCAAAGAATTATTATAATATTTAACTTTTTATTTTAAATTCTAATATTCAAATATCATTTCAATTAAATAATTTATTCTAAAAGTTCTCATTTTAATTAATATAATAAAATATTTAAATCATATTTAACTTAAATTATTTTGTATTTATTCTTTCTATATTTGAACACTTTTTTTTATTTTAAGGGAGGGAATTAACTATGATATAAAAAAATTAATAAATGAACTTAATAATAAATAAGTTGACCTGTGGCCAGGTCCGAACCGACCGACTGTTTGAAATAAATTAATTTCCAGCTACAGAAACAATTTCAAATAATTTGAATATATCTATTAATGTAATAAAAAACAGATATGGATACATAAATAATAAATATAAACATTTTTAATTTTATTTTATTTATAATATATATGCAAGACCAGGCTGTGACGTCATGAATGGCTGGATGACGTCATATAATTTTAAATCAAGAAAAAACTAATAAATATGATTTTTCTCGAGGATAAAACCAATACAAAGTGCATGATTCGTGATGATATATAAAAAAATCTCCTTTGGTGTGAAAATAACCCTTTCCTTCCTATCGTCGATCGCTAATACTACCACTTCCGGTTTCCGGAATTGCACCAAAAGTTGATCAATTCATCCCACTGAAGCATTAAGTAAATATACCAAATTTCATCAAAATCGGTTGAGCCGTTCAGGCTGTACACATCTATACGGACGGACGGACGGACAGACGGACGGACAGACATCATGCTAAAAATACTTTTTTCTGTTTAGAAAATGCATGATTCGTGGAGATATGTAAAAATCTCCACATGTGAAATTTGGTGTGAAAACAATACCTCCCTTACTATCGTCGGTCGGTAAAAATCAAATAAATCCATTAATTTAAATTAATACTATTAATGAATGTATATATTGTTAATTTATCTTTAGTTTTATCAATACTTTTATACCGTTAATTTTTATAAATTGTCTCAAGTCTTTGCATTTTCTCAAATTTTATTATAATTAAAAATATTCAATAAAAATCAAGCAATGAAATTAAAATATCAAAATGAAATGATCAAGAAATATTATACTCTATTATAACATATACAATACTTATAAACTATAGGCGGAGGAAATATTAGACGATATCATTGCGGGTTCAGGCCAAATCGATCAACATTAATTAAGATATTTTCATTATGACAGATATTAAAAAAAACCGCGAATTCAATATCTCTGTTCACTAATTATTTGTAGACTTTAGTAAAACCTACGCATGACTCAATAGATCCGGATAAACTTTTTCAAATTTTGATCTTAAAATTTATCTTGAAGGTGGTAAAGAAAGAGTAAGATGCGGAAATCAATTGTAAAATATTAGGTGACCCAGACGACTTAAATATAATAGGAGATTCGGCAATTGCAATTACAGATAGCGAGGAAAAATTAATCGAGGTAGAAAAAGAGATGAGGTTTGAAATTAATAATGATAAATAAATATATTTAGAAACAAACAGGAGCAGTTTTAACATACAAAATGTAGAATTTGAATATATAGAAAAATTGAATGTAATCACGAAGGATAATAATATTTGAGAAGAATTTAAATCAAAGTTGCAATCGGGAAACGCCTGTTATCATGCAGTAAAGAGGCTTATCTCATCAAAATTATTATAAAAGGGAATGAAAATTAAAATATATAAAACAATTATTTTGTCTGTTGTATTATATGGGTGTAAGACATGGTCTATGATCTTAGGAGATGAGAGTGGATTCAGAGTATTTGAGAATAGGATTCTCCCCAGCATTTATGGGCCAAAGAAAGATGAGTACCTCAGGGAATGACGTACGAGAGATGGAACAGAGGCTCAGGATAAGGACACTTGGAGAAATGTGGTTGTAGCTGCCAAGAACTTTCGAGTAGATAGATATAACATATTCAATAAAAATATATATAATTAATTTACTGATTAAATTAAAATATATTTTAAATAATCACACAATAAGAAATGAGTGTTTTATGTTATACATTGATTGAAAAAAATGGATGAAAACCTTTTACTACTTTCAACCAAATACTATGTACCACTCGGGGGTACAGGGGGCGGAGCCCCCGTCTAGATGTGAAGAGCGACGAAGGAGCTCTGAGCAGCTAGTATACACATATTAATGATCATAAAAGTATAATTTGATATATATATATATATATATATATATTAATTATTATTTAGCAATTTCTATAATGGTTTACATCCTCATTATTATACATATATCAATTATATGTTCGAATAATTTATAAATCATTTTAAATAAAGACAGAATGTCATTTTATTCAAGAATATATGACTTAGATGTCATATATTTCAAAGCATTGTCAAAAGGTATTTATTAATCATACTAACAAATACGGAAAATGAGAATGTCTTTTCTAAAATAATTAATAACAAGAATTTAAAGTTTTAGCAAGCTAAGTATATTTTTGCATTACTTACTTAAAAAAGTAAGTAAAATTTTTTTTTAAATTTATTTAAAAATTACTTTTTTTAGTAATTAATTCACTTTATATATTTATTAATCGGGATAGTTCTGACATGTGATAATTAAAATTTTTCTTATCTATTTTTACCGACCGACGATAGTAAGAGGTATTGTTTTCGCACCAAATTTCACATGTGGAGATTTTTACATTTCTCCACGAATCATGCATTTTCTTAACAGAAAAAAGTATTTTTACCGACCGACGATAGTAAGGGAGGTATTGTTTTCACACCAAATTTCACATGTGGAGATTTTTACATATCTCCACGAATCATGCATTTTCTAAACAGAAAAAAGTATTTTTAGCATGATGTCTGTCCGTCCGTCTGTCCGTCCGTCCGTATAGATGTGTACAGCCTGAACGGCTCAACCGATTTTGATGAAATTTGGTATATTTACTTAATGCTTCAGTGGGATGAATTGATCAACTTTTGGTGCAATTCCGGAAACCGGAAGTGGTAGTATTAGCGATCGACGATAGGAAGGAAAGGGTTATTTTCACACCAAAGGAGATTTTTTTATATATCACCACGAATCATGCACTTTGTATTGGTTTTATCCTCGAGAAAAATCATATTTATTAGTTTTTTCTTGATTTAAAATTATATGACATCATTCCGCCATTTATGACGTCACAGCCTGGTCTTACATATATATTATAAATAAAATAAAATTAAAAATATTTATGTTATATCCATATCTGTTTTTATTACATTAATAGATATATTAAAATTATTTGAAATTGTGGAAATTAATTTACTTTAAACCGTCGGTCGGTTCGGCCTGGCCACAGGTCAACTTATTTTATTTTGGAAACAATATGTATTTATTTTAATCATAAAATAAATAATATGTCTAATCTATATAAAAAAATTGTATTTGTGACAGAACATATACACATACCCCATCTTATTTGATTGAAATTAATAGCATTTAACATATGAAAATGTAAATAAGAATTATATATAAAAATTTAATTTTCAACTATTTTATTTTTATGAGTTTCTATAACACAATAATTTTAAATGAAATTTTTTGATATCCAGTAGAATATTAAGTAAAATAAAAAAAACATTAATTAAATAACATATTTTTAAATTTCAAAAAATAAAAATATATTTCTACTCAAAACTGATAATAAAAAATATTCATAATGTCCATATAGTTAATCTTATCGGTTTAATAAATGTTTAGCTATTGGAATTCAATAAATATGTTTATTCACAAAGAAGCTTTGTTCATATTACAATGATATTTACAGGATGAATGACTCGTTTCAAGAGAGTTTTTTTTATAACAATTGTCTAGAGCTCTCTCTCTATCCTTTTCTCTTTTAATGACAACAATTATATAAATATACTAGTAAAATACCTGTTAGGCCAACGATGACAATTCCAACTTCAGATACCGAAGATTTATTAAACCCGCCTTTGTATAAATTGAATGATTTTTGAATTTTGAATTCTTTGTCTGTGTCTGTAATACTGTCGATTGTAGAGTGTTAGTCTTGCATGAAAGAGTTACAATCCAGTAGCATTTTTCTTTTGCAATTATTGCACGATTGGTGTGTTAACTCCAGAAACATTTGTATTTCCTTTTCACCGACGAAATTTTTTTACAAAATTAGTGTTCTTTAATGAGGTTGGGTAAAAGACAACCAATCAATTGATACACACACACACCTCTGGATTTTAAATGAATTCATAAAATTTTCCTCAACAATTTGGTTAGCATCAAATAACTTAATTTGAAATTATTACGTTACATTTTCTAATGTTGTTCAATAAATGCACTTATATTTATGATTTTTGTCATTTACTAGTCTATTTATAAAAACTTTGTGGTTTTTTCATAATTATTAAAGGGATTTTTAATTAAAAGATCGCATATTTGTATAATTTATTTATTGAATTAAATAAACATACAACGTTTCGACTGTAGAATAAGCAGTCGATGCAGTAGAAGCAAGAGTACAATACTTGATAACGACTGCAAAATAAGCAGTCGAAACGTTTTATGTTTATTCAAATCAATAAATAAATTATACAAATATCTGATCTTTTATTAAAAATCCCTTTAATATTTACTAGTCCTTCAAGAATGTCAGGAAACTTACGTAAAGAGAGATTACAACCGGGTATTTCCACCTATGAGGCTGCCAATCAATTCAATGTGAACTGTTTTAGTCAGATCCATAATTTTTTTGATCCAAATCATTTTTAGTATCAATCTGGAATCATATTTATAAACGGAATCAATATCAATTTTAGTTTAGCTGCCAGGATTTAATCACTAATTTGTGTCCGTCTAGCTGCATCAAAATCGACTCACATTCTTCTTACCACTTGTTTTGGTGTTATCATAGTTTGAGTACGTTAGCAGCCTTCCTACCTAGACAATAAATTTAAGAATTGATGAGTGAGTTAATTCCGTTGATGAGGACTTTGTCTTTTATTAGTATAGATTTTTAATTGCATCTTCCCCATATTGTGTTTCCAAATAAAATAAATATATAAATTGGTCATTAAAGAAAGTTTTTTTTTTATAAAGTTCGATGAAGATTCCGCTTTCGTTCTATTGGCTTTTATTGGTGGCGATTTGTAAGTCATTACATTACATTGCTCTTCTAATTGAATTATAGTTCATAAATCTTTCAATGGAACTACAAATCAAATCCACTCAATACAACAAGTGTCGTATCTCACATATTTCAATATCTTTTTAACTATAAGTATATCTAGGTATATATTTTGAAATGTTTTCTTTCGCCTTTTTTGTTTTATCATAAACTCAAAATAATTTCCTTCTCAAGTTTGACATTCTTTCTAAAATTTTTACACATCTTGTTATACACTCTTTGCTCCTTCTTAACACACTCATAGTGTGTTAATAACAAAATCATTTTCCTTACTTTTTTATGTTTTTGTTAATGTTTTTTGACAACAAATTAATCTATCTATAAAAAAATTTACATTATTTTTAATTATTAAAGGGATTTTTATTATTAATTTGTATAATTTATTTATTTAATTAAATAAACGTATCACGTTTCGGCTGCTTATTCTGCAGTTGTTATCAAGTTGCGTACGCTTGCTCCAACTCTGACTGTCCTCAGAATAAGCAGTCGAAACCTTAAACTCAGCGGTCTCCAACCTGTGGGGCGCGCCCCCCTTGGTTGGGGGGCGCGAGACTGTTGCAAGGGAGCGCGAAGGTATTAGAACCAATTTCAATTGCCCGCAAACTTTTGAAAATTTTCGATTTTTTTTCAATTTTTTTTCAATATGGTTCTAAAAAAGGTCAGATGATTTTGCGATGCTCTGAACCATGTTGAACAATCCCTGTTGTTTGTTGTTATATTATTTCATGAAATGTGTCCGACTATTGAAAAAGGAAATTAGATTATTAAAAAAATTAAGGAGGCGAAGATTTTTTTTAGAAAAAGGGGGGCGCCGGTACAGAAAGGTTTGAAACCCCACTGGTTTAACTAAATAAATAATTTATTCAAATATATGGTGTTTTAATAAAAATCTCTTTAATAATTGTAAAAACCACAAAAATTTTAATAAAAAATTATTTATAATTATTTTTCACAAATTTAAAGAAACTTATAAATCTCAAAATGTTCTTAAAAGTTTGTAGAATATATAATAGATAATAATATTAATAATAAAATAAAGTAAACATACTATTTCTATTTCTCATATTTTCTCGCATTAGATTAAGACTTCTATAAATTTTATAAATAAAACAAATAGAAAAGAAAAGAAAAAACAAAGAATATAAAAATGTTATTACTAATAATAATTCCGATGAACTTTTGGTCTAAATGAGTCTTTGATGCAGTTGCTACCACTTGACGACTCCTATTATGGTTAGAGCTCGAGCTATTTTCTCTAAAAGCCTCGACATAAACAAAAGGGCGTTCCATTAGAAGTTCACTTAATTAGGATTTCTTTAATCATCCACACTTTTCATGTCGAATATTCAAAGAGAGAACAAAAAAAAAATGATATAGAATATTTGATTATTCAAAACCTCTTTTTTTAATCTATTCTCTTTTACTGTGTATTTTTTTTCTATAATCCCATGTTTTTTCTACTATTCCTTCACGTAAAAATTAGTTTCAACAAATAAAAACGTTCTTTTCATTTTTTTAATTAAGCTTCTATGACATATGACTCTCCAGCGAGATAGCAAGCGATGCCCGGTTATAATGGATGGGGCACGTAATTGGAGCTATCCGAGTTACAATTAAATCTATATAAGAATAAATGCGACGAGCAAGACGGATGGTTTCTAAAGAAAGAATGAGAATGGACAATGAAACGACAGCCGGCTTTGTTAACTAATGTTCAACACATTAAAACTCCTTTTATTATTAATTATATTCCCACTTCACAGATTATATAACATATCACGTCACATCCAAAATTGTGACATTTTAAACAAGTTGAAAAAAAAATAAAAAAATTTTCTTTAATTATTATAAATTTAATGAATATTAAATTTCATTATCCAATAAAACTGAATAAAGAAATATCTTATATTTAATTTACAATACTCAATTATAAACATAATATCCAATTCAATAAAATGAATATATTGAAAATTTCTTTATAAAAAGACAAATATATATATGTTGGTTTAGGTTTCCGTGAATGTTATTGTTATTATTATTATCAGATTTATCAGGGATATAATCACGTATTTTTGTGAGATTGTTTTCTCGACGTTTCGGCAACCATTTTGGCGCCATTTTCAAGAGATTATTTAGCTGGGAGTATTTGTATTTGAAAATGGCGCCAAAATGGGTGCCGAAACGTCGAGAAAACAATCTCACAAAAATACGTGATTATATCCCTGATAAATCTGATAATAATATATATAAGCACACACATGTCATTTTATATCTATATATATAAAAAAAGGTTTTTGTCTGCACATTGCTCAGAATTTAAAAATTTTTGCATATCTTCGCGTTTCATGACCTCTAGAATCCAAAAGTGACTTTAGAATTTTTCACGTCTGTCTGTCTGTCTGTCTGTCTGTCTGTCTGTCTGTCTGTCTGTCTGTCTGTCTGTCTGTCTGTCTGTCTGTCTGTCTGTCCGGAAAATTACTATTTTATAGACTCAGAATTGGCTGAACCGATTTCTTTGAAATTACATCACAATATTCTTATATACCTCTAGAGTAACATAGGCTATAAATTTTATTAATATCTTATCAATAACCGCAGAAATTAATTTTTTAAAGTTTATATAATTCTCCGTGTTGTTCATTCAAGAGCAGCTCGCGGCTCACTGTCGGCCTAGCGGAATCATTTCAAACAATGAATTATCATAGAGATTCCCAATCGAAGAATTATTATAATATTTCCCTTTTTATTTTAAATTCTAATATACAAATATCAATTCAATTAAATAATTTATTCTAAAAGTTCTCAATTTAATTAAAATATTTATTAGATCATATTTTTATCTTAAATTATTTTTTATTTAATTGAATATTTCTTCTTTTCTATAATATATATATAATAATATATAAATTTTATCATTGAATAATAAAAAAAAATATTATTTAACCTGAATTAAAATGACTGAATTATATTATCTTTGTTTTTTATTTTAATTTAATTACTCTATTATTAATTACTAAATATATATATATTATATAAAAATTAAAATATGATGATATAAAGTTGTTTTAAATTTTTGACATTTTTAAATTGGGTATATTTTTTAAATTTATTAAAATGTCTTTTTTATTTATTATGTTTAAAAGATTCATTTTTATTATGTGATATTAATAAAAAATAACGATGCTCTGTGCAAGTCGAATCATGTTGCACATAATTAAATAACAATTGCCAAACAAAGAATATAATATTTTTTTAAATTCTTATATTTAAATATCATTTCAATTAAATAATTTATTCTAAGAGGTCTCATTTTAATGCAATTTATAATTTTCTTCTAATTCAGATTTAGGACAAATCGTACAACATTATATCAAATCTCGCTAAGAACATTCAATATTTTTGTACACAAATTATTCAGAGTATTGGCTAAGCGTATCACTCATAATCAGTTTATATTGAAATTTATATAAATTAACAAAGTAAAAATTCTTATTTGTTTAAATTTTATTATAATGAATCAAAAAAAATTAAATATATAGATCACATGATTAAGAGAAGCAAAAAACTTAACAGAAAATAACTGTTGGATGGAGGTCGGACATGACAGAAACTGTAAGCGAAATCTTCATATTGCGGCTAATAATTTTCAAATCCCCTAGCACCACAGAATTTAAGTTTCTTTTAAGGAAAATAACTATGATCTAAAAAAATTAATAAATGAACTTAATAATAAAAAAAACAAATAAATCAATTAATTTAAATTAATACTATTAATGAATGTATATATTGGTCATTTATCTATAGTTTTATACCGTTAATTTTTATAAATTGTCTCAAGTCTCTATTTTTGCATTTTCTCAAGTTTCATTATAATTAAAAATATTCAATAATAATCTAGCAATGAAAATAAAATACCAAAATGTAAAGAAATATTATACTCTATTATAACATATACCTACAATACTTATAAACTATAGGCGGAGGAAATATTAGGAGATATCATTGCGGGTTCAGGCCAAATCGACCAACATTAATTAAGATATTTTCATTATGACAGATATTAGGAACAAAACCGCGAATTCAATATTTCTGTTCACTAATTATTTGTAGACTTTAGTAAAACATACGCATAACTCAATAGATCCGGATAAACTTTTTCAAATTTTCAATCTTCAAATTTCTCTTGAAGGTAGTAAAGAAAGAATAAGATGCGGAAATCAATTGTAAAATATTAGGTTACTCAGACGACTTAAATATAATAGGAGATTCGGCAATTGCAATTACAGATAGCGAGGAAAATTTAATGGAGGTTTGAAATTAATAGTGATAAGAAAAAATATTTAGTAACAAAGAGGAAGAGTATTAACATACAAAATCTTAAGATACAAAATGTAGAATTTGAATATGTAGAAAAATTGAATGTAATCACGAAGGATAATAATATTTGAGAAGAATTTAAATCGGGGTTGCAATCGGGAAACGCCTGTTATCTGCAATAAAGAGGCTTATCTCTTCAAAATTATTATCAAAGGGAATATATAAAAAGATTATTTTGCCTGTTGCATTATATGGGTGGGAGGCATGGTCTATGACCCTTGGAGATGAGAGTAGATTCAGAGTATTTGAGAATAGGATTCTTCCCTGCATTTATTGGCCAAAGAAAGATGAGGTCACCGGGTATGAGGGAGACTGTATAACAAGAAATTTGATGGCCTCTCTGCATCTTCAGAAATAGTTAGGGTTATAAAAGGGAAAAAGCTGCGATAGGCAGGGCACGTGGCAAGAATGGGAGAGGAAAAAGATATTGGTGGGAAGACCGATTGGAAAACGTCCGCTTGGAAAACCAATGACGCGTAGGAAGGGACGTAAGAGAGATGGAATAAGGGCTCAGGATAGGGACACTTGGAGAAATGTGGTTGTTGCTGCTAAGAACTTTAGAGTATCTTTGAGCCACATAGGTAGATAGATATAACATATACAATAATAATATATATAATTAATATAGTGATTAAATTAAAATATATTTTTTAAATAAGAACACAAAAAGAAATGAATGTTTTATGTAATATACTGATTGAAACAAAATGGATGAAAACCTTTTAATACTTTCAACCACCAAATACTATGCACAACTCGGGGGTACAGGGGGCGGAGCCCCCGTCTAGGTGTGAAGAGCGCCGAAGGCGCTCTGAGCAGCTAGTAATATAATAAATATTCATTCATAATATATATATTATTATTATTATTATTAATTATTATTTGCGTTTGGACCATCTGGGATCACGCAAAGGTCCCACTTTCTCCTTATTCACCCATGCTATCCCTTTGTATGTTCTTCTTTGTTTTGCCAGATCTTCTTGAAAAGCAATTATCTGGATTTTCTGCCGATCGGGTTCCATTAATTAGTTTATGTAAATTTCCGGCTTTTTAATAAGGGGATTGATGTTCACTGTGCCCATATATGATTGTTCCTTGGGTGTTAACTTCATTTTTCTTTTTATGTGTTCGTGAAGATCTGGTTCCTCCAGAATTGAATTGAGTACCACCTGGAGTATTTGTTCTTCTCACCACGATCCATTGTTGCATGCAGTTGCTTATTTTGAAGTAATCCTGCTGGAGCAGGGTTATATAGTTCCTGGAGCGAGAGGCAGCTGATGTTTAATTGAATTTATTAGAAAAATTTGTTCTTAGTTGGAATCGAACGCCGACTGCATGTGTAGAAAGTTACCACTATACACGCAGGGCTAAGCTGCCTCCTATATATATATATTATATAAATGAATATTAATAAAAAAAAGAATATATTATGGCGAAATCACAAAACTTTCAATAATCACCCTTTTTATTCTTTTCTTTTAATTCGTTAACATCATGTAATACTACTAATATTAATAATGAGAGATCGTAAGTAATCTAAAAATAAAAAAATTAACGATACTTTTGAGGAAGCTATTTTGAAAATTCGACATTTATAAGACATTGTAAGTCCTTTTGAAATACTTAAAAAGAATAATAATATAGATAATAAAGATAATTTGATTTGAAATTAATGAAGCGAATTTATTAAAATCCTTACCATCTTTACCATCAGTACAAAAAAAAATTAATGATATAAAGTGGCACTAGCGGTCGTAAAATTTTGTAAATAAATATTATTGTAACACCACAGGTCTATATTTATATTTATATAAGAGGAAAGATCAACAAGTCCGAGACTTTTTGAATGAAACACAGGTTTTTGGATAAAAAATTATTTTATTTCTCAACGTAGTCTCCTTTGAGCTCTATACACTTACATCCAACGTTTATCCAATTTTTTTATCCCCTCCAAAAAATAAGATTTATCGACGACATCAAAATAGGTATTTGTTTGTGAGATGATCACTTTCCTCCGTGCCATTCCAACCATCAGGTTTGGAAACAAGAAATAGTCACTCGGGGCTAAATCCGGAGAGTAGGGTGGACGAGGGAGCAATTCGTATGCTGATTTTTAGGGATGTTAAACAAAAACTAAAAGACCCAGCTGGTTCAAATTTCGTCAGTAGTCAATTGATAGTTGCCTGCTGACATGAGTAGTGTTGTCATTACATTTAACAGATCAAAGTCACGAACTTATTGACCTGACCTCGTATCTTAATTTAAGTTTTGATCTTTCTTGAAAACTCCAATTCGAAATTTTTAACATGTAGCAATACATATTTATTAATAAGAATAAATTTAAAAAAATTAGAATCTCGAAAATTTTTAAAATGTTAAAAAATTTAGTGTATTACAAACTCAATATATCTAATATATAATTAAAATATAATTGTATATGTAATTTCATTAAATATTAGTAAATAAATTATTTGTATTACTATATAAGTATTTTCCTTAATGTATTGAATAGTTATTTAACTTTTTGATCATATTTTTATATACTCCATACTAATATTTATTTTCATAGAAATAAATAAAGTTAAATAAACAATCAATATTTTGTTTCAATTAACATATAATTATGTTATTATTACAAATAATAAATGAATTTCCTTTTCGTATTGCCCGAGCCTAGTATTGTACAATCCATCTAAAGGACAGATGAATATTAGTATCAATACCACTAAGGAAATACGTAATAAAATTTGATTATACTGAAAGGGCGAGGAAAAGGCTTGGATATAAACAATAGTTATAGAAAAGGTTTCCTCGCCCTTGGAAAAATGGGGGGAAGTAGGTGAAAATGAAAATTAGATAATATAAAATTAACTGAAAGGAATAAATGAATGACCGTGTAGTCGCCAGAATAACCCTTCCCTTCCTATCGTCGATCGCTAATACTACCAGTTCCGGTTTCCGGATTTGCACCAAAAGTTGGTCAATTCATCATACTGATGCATTAAGTAAATATACAAAATTTTATCAAAATCCGTACACATCTATACGGACGGACAGACATCATGCTAAAAATACATTTTTCTGTTAAGAAAATGCATGATTCGTGGAGATATGTAAAAATCTCCACTTGTGAAATTTGGTGTGAAAACAATACCTCCCTTAATATCGTCGGTCGGTAAAAAAGAGAAAATTCCGGTGGCAAAACAAATAAAAACCCGTAGAAAGTTATGGAAAAATATAGAAGTTTGGAATCGAATCTGGTGAATGAATTGAAAGGCAAATTATATACTTATCACATAAGCCCTGGTAAAGATTGATGTTTATAACTACAAAAAGAAATAAATACTATAAATCAACAATTTGTAGTAAAAGAAACTGTGTAAAGTGCATGTTCCTTAAACATCCTTTAGGTCTTCTCAGGTCTTTTATAGTCCGGGAGCTAAGAGTTGGTGCTCGAGGGGTGGCGGGCAGGAGAGGCGGGGGTACCCCCTCCTAGAGTGATTTCCCCTCAGTCTTCTACTCTCTCACCAACTCTTACCTTCACGAGTATAAGTGCTGCTCCCCTATGCTCTCACTTTTTAAAATAGGCTTAAATTTCAGAAGATAAATGGGAATATATTTGATAAATTCTTTACTAATAATATTATTTTTTTAGTTATTTACATTAAATTACAGTTTTTTTATATAGAAGAAATGCGTCTATTCTATTTCATTCAAATTGATTCATTGATTGCATTAATATCGCATATGTTTAAAAAAACACCTTTGAAAATAATCTTTATGATTCAATCATTTTTTCAGATGTATGTATTTAAATAACATTTTATTTAAATATTCTAAATTTTGATGGCTGTAATATTTATATGTTATTTAGAAACTCTGAGACTTTATTTATCATTTCCATTCTATTCTTATTTAAACATTTATAACGTAGTATAATATTTAGAAATTCGACTCTTAAAATTTAATTAGATAATAATTATTTTATATCAACAAAAGATAATCTCTTTTATTTATTCAATCCTTATAAATATGCTTTTATACTCAATTTAGGACCATTTGAATAACTAATAAATATCATTTTCAGATACTTGATCTTGTTTATTTTAAATTAAATAATGAATGTAGAATTTTTAATTTATTGTTCTAACATTATTTTATACTGTCTAGACACTTTTTATTTCTTAAATTCACTAAGATCATATTTTTAGTATCTAGCCAGAGATAATATTGCGATCACGAAAATTTTCAGAGTCGAGATTTTGATGTTTTTATACGTTTTGAAGGTCCCTGAGTCATTTTCACTAAGGTTGAGAAAAAATGTGTGTGTGTTTGTGTGTGTGTGTGTGGACAAGATTTTTTTTCTTTTTTCCTCTAAACTGACAGTAAAAATAAAGATATACGTTTGATAGTTTTTCACATGATTAAAAATTGTATAAAACTGCTATATATAGAATTTCAGCTTGATTGAATCTCTGAAAGTACCAGAATTAATTTTTTAACACTGGAAATCTCACGCGCCAACACGTGACGTGGGGCCATCAACAAAGAGCCAAACATGCGCTGGTTTAATAAATATTATTTATTAATTTTAATTTATAATTTATAATTAATTAAATTTAATTTAAATTTAATATATGTTATTTAATCTAATTCAAATTGCAAGATAGTCGAGTGGAGACACCCCAGATTTTTTTAAATTGTTTTACATTTAGACATTTTTTTTTTTTAATTATAAAAAACAAATATTTTTCTAATTTATTTGTTTGAAAATGATGAAAATTTTAAAATATTTTCGTTTTAAGGAATAGTATAGCTACACACAATTTATACTATAAACAAAAGTAATCATAAAATTTCTTTAAAAAAAATATTTTATTTAAATATAAACATTTATTTGACCAATTATTATCTTCCATTTTGTTCTATAGTAACATACAATAGTTTACTTCATGTATATTTAAAATTAATCAACATATTTTATATTTATAAATTTTGTTAGGGTTGCCATACATTCGCCATTGCTAGCAGCCCTGAATAATATAAATTAAAATGATTTTCAGGGTCGTGGAAATTCCTAGAAGGGGTGAAATTGTTTTTAGCTATTTAAAATATTTCTTTATACTCTTGGAACTATAAGAATGTTAGTCACAAGTTGAAATTCCAGGTCAAAATGACCATATTGACAATTTTACAATGTGCCTATGTGAAAAGTATTTACCATTCTTATTAATAGTGAGTAGGTTTATGAGTCGAATATTATTTGATTATATATACATTAAGAATTTCAGTTTAAAAATAGCAACTTAGATTATAATTTCAAAAGGTATTTAAATCTTAAAGCCATCATTATTTTCATTGCATTTTATTGCTTGAAGAATATACATATATAACCCTTCTTGAACATGAAAAGATATTAGGTGAGTTATTATGGTTAGAATATTTATTATCAAACACAATGAATCAATGCATTTATAATAACAATAGACTAAGAATGACAAAATTGCTTAACTTGCCCCCAGGCTGTATAGATAACAACAATATTGTTTATTAATTATGACTTAACCATATATATACTATTATATTTATTGTTTTCATTAATAAATTATAATATAACGTTGGGATTCTTCATAACTACATAATAAATTATTTATGCACTGTTTGACTTAGATTGTTAAGCCTTTTCAATAACCTATAGCAGGGATGGCGAACCTATGGCACGCGTGGCAAAAGTGGCACGTTTGAAAAATTTCATGACACGCATAAAGACAAAATTATTTTTTTAATAATTATAACTTTTTACAATAGAAATAAATTAAAAATGAATAAATCACATTAAAATTAAAATTTATGAAATTTGAAGTACTGAATATTTATTTATCTATCTTAGTAGATCAAACCGGCAAATTATAAATTTTATTAAGCTGAAATATCGCTTGAATTCCCTCGCAGTATAAAAACATTCATGATAGATAGACTCAGTGTATTCCATTTGGACTTCTATTATGTCATTGCGTGTGGTTACCGTACAGATAGCATTGTTCAGGATTTAAAATTTTTTGCAAATCTTTACTCTTCATGTGTGACCTGGGGAACCCAAATATGACTTTTGTATTTTTCGTGTCTGTCATTTTATTTGTCTGTTTGCCTGGGAAATTGTGAAGTTATAAACTCCAAATTGATTGGGGCGATGAAATACACCTATTACCAGAATATTCTTATATGCTCTTATTTTAATATATGCTGTAAATTTTATCAATATTTATTAAAACAAAAAAGAAAAATTAATTTTATAAAATTTATATTAAGCTTTACTTTACGCATAGGACGTTTGGAGAATAGTGCCAAAATCGCAATCTTTTTCTAGAATTTAACATAGGAAGTCAAAACAAAATTAGCTGGAGTGTCTCCACTCGACTATCTCGCAATTTGAATTGGATGAAATAACATAATATATTATATTTAAATTAAATTTAATTAATTATAAATTATAAATAATAAATATTAAACCAGCGCATGTTTGGCTTTTTATTGATGGCACCATGGCACGTGTTGGCGCGTGAGATTTGCAGTGTTAAAAAATTAATTCTGGTACTTTCAGCAATTCAATCAAGCTGAAATTCTATATATAGCAGTTTTATACAATTATTAATCATGTGAAAAATTATCAAACATATATTTTTATTTTTACGGTCACTTTAGAGGAAAAAAAATCAAAACGTTGTAGGTAATGACCCTCTTCCGGTTGAGCTACATTTCTCAAAAGTTGATAGAAAACTATGAATTTTGAATAATGCTCATGTACCAAATTTCATCATTCTAGCTCAAACCGTTTTTGCGTAATCTTGTATACATACATACACACACACATACACACACACAGACAGACAGACAGACATTTTTCTCAACCTTAGTGAAAATGATTCAGGAACCTTCAAAACGTATAAAAACATCAAAATCTCAACATCGAAAATTTTCATGATCGCAATACTCTGGCGAGATAGTAAAAATGTAAGTCGTTCACGGTATCAAATATAAATTTTTCTTTTTTGTCATTATCTACAACTAAAAACTACAAACTAAAATCAAATAAAGAATTTCCATACAATAAAAATAAAAAAAAAAATTTAGGAACGATATATTTTTACCAAAAATAAATTCCAAATTTTTTAATAATCATTTTATTTTTTTGGAATAAAGTTTAATATTTAAAATTATAACAATTTTATACAGGATAGTTAGAAGTTATACAAAAATATTCGATTATATATTCAAGCTAAAAGGGGTACAGGTGGTAGAGAAAAAAATGATAATTTTGTGGCACGTTAAATACTTCAAAAAGATTTTTTTATAATTTTGTGGCACGGACATTGAAAAAGGTTCGCCATCCGTGACCTATAGTTATCTTGATTTTATAATTCAATTAACATAATATGATATTTAAATTATATAGTTTAGTATAATCTATATTAAATTAAATATTTTATTATTAAGTTTGTATGAAGTTTTCAGTTGAAATTTATCTTGAAAGACACATTCTTCAAATTTCATGATAATCGGGTTTGTGGTTCTAATACGTTTACTTCATTACATAGGAAAGCACTTCTGAACAAGCATTAATTTTTTTTTTTTTTTTTTTTGGAATGTCTGAATTTAGATTGGACTTTTCAACTTGTTTTATAAACAACAATCGTCTTTTAAGTACAAACTTGTTTAACTTTTCCCATGAGCCGAGTTAGAATTATGTATTTATTTCTTAATTTATATAAAAATACATTCTGTTTTATTATTTTTTAATGTTAACCTTAGTTGAGAAAAAATTGTTTCGAAGTTTGTTTTAGTGAATTAATTTAACTATCCTCTTTCTTTGTGACTCAACGGAACTCGAAAGTTCATGCTCATATTATCTTCCATTCAATGCTGAACCATTTCCATGAAATTCCTATCAACTCATAAATCCTTTACATAAACTTATAATATAGATATTTTTTTGCTCACTTTATTCTTGATTTACTCACCACTCCTTTCATAATTGTTTTCCCTAATTATAAACAAACATTTCATTAGCCATTCTTCACCTATTCGAGCCACATATACATAATATAGGAATAAATATTTTGGAATTAATTCTTCCTCCTAAAATATATTGTACTAGCGAAATGATAGTTTTATAGATTTTTATTTTGATGTTCTATCTATCTATCTATTTCTGTAGCTCTACAAAACTCGAAAGTTCTTGGCCGCAGCAATCACATTTCTCCAAGTGTTCCTATCCTGAGTCACAACCAACCAACCCCTACCCTCTCCCATTTCTCTCACGTCCCTTCCTATATTGTCCACCCACCGCGTCGTTAGTCTTCCAAGCGCACGTTTCCCAATCGGTCTCCCCACCAATATATTTTTCGTCATTCTTTCTTCTAACTAGGTCTGGAGATGCATAGAGATCATGCAAATTCTCGTTATACAGTCTACGCCATTCCCCGGTTACCTCATCTTTCTTTGACCCATAAATGCTGCGAATAATCCTATTCTCAAATACTCTAAATTTTGTTGTACTTTGATAATAATTTTGATTATAAACAATTTTTTAACATGAAAATCAATAAAAATGTTATATATTTAGTAATATGCTTGTTAATTTATTAGTAAATCAAATAAAATAAATCAATAATAAAAATATTAAAATTATATTTTCTTCTTTATTTGATAATTTGTATTAGAATTAAGTAAAATTACTTAAATAATTTAAAAATAAATTATTTAATCATGGCAGAATTTTTGTAATGATTAAAGAGTCATCAAATCTTTCTAAATTTAGTTTTAATACATCCTTCAATTTAATGAGAAAATATTTTGTTTTGAGAGTCATTTTTAACACATTTATGAGTGTTTTATATTATTAAAAAATAAAATAAAATAATAATGGTAGATTTGAATTAATTATTTAAAATACACTTTCGTTAGGAATTTAAATGTAGGTATTCTCTATAAAAAGAATAATTTCCGTAAAAATAGAATGGTAAATGAGAGGATGTAGGTCAAAAGAAGGATTATTAACTCCAGAATGGATATCAAGCGAGGATTAATTTAATAAAAGATGCAAACGGTTACCTTATATTGGTTTCGTACTGTATAATTAATAGATGACGTGGTTGAAGGGGTTAACGGATGTTCCTTTTTGCCTCTACTCTAATCTCCAATATCCAGACAACCAAAAAAAAAAAAATTTTTTAAATAATGGAAAAATAAAAATTTGAATTTTAAATGGAAATGTTATGAGAAGACAAAACAACAAAAGTAATTTTTATTCTAAAAATAAAAAATATTTGATAAAACAATGAAATGACAATAATATACACTATCTATCTATCTATCATACTTTAAAAGAAAAATATTTTTTTATTTGACTTTTCAAACATATGACAGATGTGAGATTTAATTGTAGATTTGTAAGTGAAATATTTAAAACAATCCTTTTGTATAAATTGATTACAATTATTAAATTTTTCGTTTGTAATTTTTACAACAAACTCTTTAAAATATATTTTTTTAATTTTTTCCGTTAATTTTTTTTTTTAGAATAAATACATAGAGAATAAAATTACATGCATTTAGATATCTTGCTTATCTTAGTCTTATTTAAATTGGTTTTTATCGTTAACATTTGTATAACAATAACACGAAAATAATAATGAAATCACTTTAATGATCACTAGCATTAACTTATATGCTAATTACTTATAATTTGTTTTAAACAAAATCATTATTTAAATAAAGTATTTTTATTACATTTTATTAATTATTTGATTTATAAATTAAATTGTGATAAATAATATAATAATATGATTTTGAACATTACAAAAAAAAAAAAATTGAAAACAAAAGAAATTTAATTAAGAACATAGGAGTTTTATTTTATAATTGCTCTCTTTGAGAATTCCCATAAATAAATATATATATACCTTTGACTTTTGTACATCTTACGAAACGATAATGGCTATTTAGTCGGTTGCCGCCTAAGCGAGGTAAAGTTGTTCTATGATCAGCAGTAGCATATCCTCTCAACCTTGATTCTCTTGAACGGAGGCACTACATTTTATTTCATATAGCTTTTCAATTTTGACCCCAAAGGCTAGGTGGAGTTCGTCTCTATAGTATCGTCTCTCTCACTGTGATAAAGAAATAGAAATAAAACATAACAGGTCTCTTTAATATTTTTTTCAAAAATTCACTTATCGATATTTTTTAAAAATTTCTAGAAATATGTTATTTTGATGATTGTTTTCTATTATCTAAAATTTCGAATATGATTGTTCCACTCTGTATTATCACAAAAAGAATATTTATTTTTTCCTTTATCATAATTATTATAAATTATCGATTCTTGAAAATTCGTTATGAAGTTCCGTTGGTGGACCAAGACAATAATAAGTAAATGAAGTATCATTTACTAAATTCTTCTGGAATCTTACTCTATCCTAGAGTTACTATTATTAATGGACATCCCTCTTACTGAACAGGTAATGTCCTATTCTCTGTAAGTGAATGGGAGTTTGGTGTAATTTCATTGGAGATTAACGATTGTAATTTCCGGTATCTTTCTTTAAACCTCGGCAATAATTTCTAACTTAGATTTAGATTTCGCCAAGGGCTTGACAATTTCCCGCTATTTAACATTTAAAGATCTATGTGAACCATTTTGATTTAATTTATTAAAATATTCATCAAATAATGAAATAATACAATTAATTGATAAAAAGTAAAACAATATTAAAATATAAATAATAATTAAGTATCAAGAGAAAATTAAAAAAATTACAATAGAACTTTTACTTTTTAACAACGTTATTTTATTAGATAATTAAAAAAAATCTGGAGTGTCTCCACTCGACTATCTTCAAACTTGAATTGGATTAATTAACACATATATTATATATATTTAAATTAAATTTAATTAATTAAATTATAGATTAAAATTAATAAATAATATTTATTAAACCAGCGCGTGTTTGACTTTCGAGGAATATGGTTGTTTCAGTCACAATTTTGTATTATTTAATTGTTAATTAAGAGTTAAACAAATTTGTTAAACTAAATTATACTAATGTTTTGCTTTAAATTAATAGAATACTGTAATAATATCATTTTGTTTTTAACTGGCGAATCAAATATTCTTCTTCTTAAGGTGCCGTCTCCCTTTCGGAGTTTGGCTATCATCATGACTAGGATAGACTTAGAAGCTGCCCAGCCATGATAATTTTTCTTGGGAATGTTAATGCGGTGGTTTCCCGTTGCCTTCCGCCTGTATAGAACCAGGAACTGACAGTTCCTGGAGCCAGAGGCAGCTGATGTTATATTAGAAAAATTTGTTCTTAGTTGGAATCGAACGCCGACTTCTTATGTAGAAAATTGTTATGCTACACTCTCGGCTAGCTGCCTCCTGAATCAAATATTATATTATAATATTAAATTTGATATGTAAATTAATCTAAAAACCTCTTTCTATATTAGATTTTGATTTAATTATATATAAATTTATGAAAAAATTAGTAAAGAATAAGAAATCAAAGACACTGGCTCATAATTGGAACGCTTAGAGGAATATGGTTGTTTCAATTTCACTACATCTTCGAGTGAGATGATAATAGTTTCTTAGTTAAAAAACTTAAAATAGTTTTTTACTGCTTCAATTAATTTAATTAATGCGCGCTTAGTGTTTTTTTTTTTTTATTTATTACAATACTAACAAGTTCTTTTATACCAAACTCTAATTTATATACTATAAATTATCTGAAAAGCTTTTCATACATGCAGAAAAAGATAATTTAATAAATATGAAAATCATGAATCGAATTTATCACGTATTTAATTAACTTTTAATAACTGTTGCTTGTTAACAAACGATCATGTTTATATATGAATATACATCAATATATATATATATATATATATATATAGTATTACATTTATTTACTTTTTGTCTGCGAATTTATTGAATATATTAAGGGATGTTTCAATTTCCCCAAACTCTTTTTATAAGGATAAAAATTTTCTTATTTCTTCTTGGAATTGTGTCGTTTCGATGTTATATATGTTTATTTGCAAACTCGTGCGGTTTTGTTGGGCCAAGTCGAAACTAACGTTGAATGATAAATAACAAGAGTATGGAAAGATCAATAAAACAAGTAAATAATAGAGGTCGTTGCAGCGGTAAAGGCACTTATTCTGGACTGTTTACACCAGAAGCTCTGAACTTGAATGTTCTCTTTTACAGGCGGTTAGACGAATGAACTTGTTCGTAACAATGCACATCGATCCGTTGGCCCATCAAAACTCAATGAACTTACTCTTTAGTGTTATTTAAAATGAAAATAGAAAATTGTCATTTGTGTATTGAAATTGATTTATTCTGAGAGTTTGCTAATCAACCTTAAAAGGTAATTGATGTTGGGACGTTCATTGGACATGTATCATAAATAGACAGTTCACAATTCAATTATTGGTTAGATTGGAAAAATATTCAAAATTACACCTCTAAAAATAGATTTATATCAAACCAGAATGAAAAACAGACATATATTTATCAAGAATTATAATTATTTAAAATAGAAAATTTATTTCCTTTCAAATTTGTATTTTATTTATTTAATGAAGTAAATTTATTTTAATGAATTTTTATTCATTTTGAAAAAAAAAATATTGTTAAAAAAATATAGACAAACTTTTAAAGTTTATTCGCAAGGTAATAAAGAAGATGCACAAGGGGATTTTTTTTTTTGTTTTAAATAAATTGATATGCAAATACTTTTTTGTTTATTATCTTCCTTTAACACTTTGAAGACTTATACAAATGGAACTATATTTTGAATAAATGTCAAAAAAAGCAAAAAAAAAAAAAACAAATATATTTATATATCGAGAGAGAATTGACACTGTTTTTCAGAAATAAATTTATGCAGTTTTATATGAAAAATAAAAGTGAATAATAAATACGATGATTTAACCTATGATATCTTATTTTTATTTTAATTTCAATATTAAATGAATTTACTTTTCAAATTTATACCATATAATATAGATTTTTTTAATATAGCAATAAATAAATATAAGCATAACGTTTTTCAATACCAGAATTATTATATAAAACACTAATTTGTAAATTATTCAGGTAAACGCATTTTCGTGGGCAAGGGTAATTACTTCACCACTGGGTCCCTTTTGCAATTTCAAATAAACTTTTTTTATGGAATATTTCTGGGCATCTTATAGTTTTCGAGATAAAAATTATTCAAATTTGCGTTTGACAGATTAGTTATGAACGTCGAAATGTGCTATTAAGTAATGTTTTATTGACTAATTCACTAATTATTATCTTATTCACTAATTTTGGGTTTTTATAAGTTCGGTTTGGATTTAGGAAAATTAGTGACGCGCTCTGGTGGTCAATTGATAAAACATGGCAGCTAAATAGAATTTCAATGGAATATGCAAATTTTAATAATTTTTATTTCGAAAACTATAAAATGCCAAGAAAAATTTCATAAGAATAGTTTATTTGGAATTGCAAAAGGAACCCACTGGTAAAGTAATTAGCCTTGTCCACGAAAATGCGTTTATCTGAATAATTACCCACTAATTTAAATAAAATAAAAAAAATGATAATCTTAATAATGTAAGAAATTTTTATCAAGAATATAGGTATATAAAACTAAATTTTCAAACATAGCAAGCAATTTTCTTCAATTAAAGACCCTCTTATTTTAGTATTGATTTTTAGTATTGATTTTAATTTTTAAAAAATTTTAACTTTTAATTAATTAAATGTTAAAAAATCAAAACATTACCATGTATATGATTTTATAACCTCATAAACATATTCGTCCAAACCTCCCCTCCCTTTCCTCCCACACTCCATTTATTTATTTATATTTGTATATTTGTTCCTATTTTATAAAAAACAGATATTTATTAAAAAGTAATGAAACTAAAAAATAAAATACAAGTTTTGAATATAAACTATACTTAATGAGAATAATATTTTTTTATAAAACTTGGAGTCTTTCTTAATCTTCTTTAGTACAATCCCATATTCTCTTTGATCGTAACGAGTATTACATTTTTTTTATAAGTATTTTAACCGAGTTGGAATTAAAATACATGCGTTTATATAATAAAAGGCGAAATCTGACTAACATAACAAAAATCAGGCTTGTAATAAGAGAACAGTGCGAGGGACGACTCCCACTTGCATGTGGATTTGTATTTGGAATTATTTACAATTTGTTTTATTTCTTTGAAAAACCTTAAAATTAATTTTTTGGTATATTCCCTTTGTTCATTCTAACTATACTTATCCGGAATTATAAAAAAAATTATAAATTTTAAATTTAATTTTTAAATAATAATCTAAATAAATAATTACTACTTTTATTTAATGATTTAAGGATTTTAGATCCTTTTCATTTTTATACAAAGGAAAAATTAATATTACATTTCTCCTCTGATATAAATATGTATTATTATATAAAATGTTATTGTGTTCAATTCTATAATTATTATATTGAATTTAGATTTCTTAAACAGGACTAAAGATAAAACATATTCTTAAGTTTAAGTACCTTTTTAAATATGTACATAAATAGTTTTATTTTATTTAAACTTTTATTTAACTTATACTTATTATCAAAGGGGATAAAAATTAAAATATATAAAACAATTATTTTACCGGTTGTATATATGGGTGTGAGGAATAAGAAAAAGTACCGGGACCCCGAGCCTCGGCTCGGTACTTAAGTTAAAAAAAATGATTCATTATTATTGGATTTGGCTGGTAATATTAATACCTGGGACACCGAGCTCTCGCTCTACCCTTTAAAAAATATTGATACACAATTCTTTAATTATTTATTACAATTATTAAATGTTACACATTTGCATCAATCTGATTAAAATTAATGAACTTGTGCTCCTCAATAATACATAAATATATAATATATAGGTACATATATTTTTTTTCTATAGTGTTTTTTTGAAAAACTGTTTAGCGCCCCAAGTGGTTATAAAACAAACTAAAGACAAAAAAACGTGCTTTGCAGCTTTTCGGAATTAAAAAAGCAAAATTGGCAGTCGTGGGACTGGCCGACAGAAGTGAAAACTTCTGCGTAAGAAATTTTAAAACAGACGAAATTCGCGCTATTTCACGAGAAAGATGAATTTCATATGCATGTATATATATATAACTTATATATTATTTTAAACATATATTTTAAACAAATTTGTAACTTATATTTATATATATATAAATACACAACTTTGTTTAAAATATTGCAATACGAACTGTTTTATAATTCTTATCTCTAACATAAAATATATATTTATTATGTGAAGTTCATTTCGTATAATTTTGATTATATATGTATATATGAAATGAACTTTACATAATAAATATATATTTATATGTTAGAGATAATTTATAAAACAGTTCTAATGACAATTCAAATTTCGCGCTCTGTTATAAGAAATTTGAAAGCAGATGGTTTCATGGTGTTGGTCACGATCACGCGAGTTCTATACTTTTTCCCCATCCCGCAAAAGTGCTCAACGCCGCTAAAGAAGTTTTCACTTCAAAAATTATTTAATATTTGGAAATATATCTGACTTATAGAAAAAATGAATATTAATTAAAGAAAGAAATAGTTTTTAAAATATCCTGAATAATATGTAACAATTTATTACAATATTACAATTATTAACTGTTGCATCATTGCATCAATCTGATTAAAATGAATGGAACTTCGGGTACTCAATAATAATAAATAAAATAATATTAATAAATATATTGAATAATATTTTATTGAAAAAATATTAAAACTTATAAAACTATCTAAAACTTTATTAATAAAAGAACAATGAATAAATAAATATAGAATAGTAATTTATTAAAAAGTAAACAATAGATAAAAAGAAAAAAAAATAACAAAATCATTATTTTCATTTTTAAATAACGATTCACCCGGCGAGTTTCGAACCGACGAAATCCACTCGTTAAAACATCAGTCCAACCGCTGGACTATATGTATTTAGATAAAAAATTGTCATTTTTTTACTGTCTTAGCAGGCAGTATTAAAAATTTTGACGTTTTCCATATATAATTTTCAATTAAGAAATTAATAATGAAGCTGTATGTTTCAAGAGATATCATCAATAAAACTTAATTTTTCTTTATAAATACTATATCTAGTGTGAATTTGAAAAAAATCGTTAGAGCGGTTTTTGAGAACCAATATATATAGATAAATACATATATACAATTTTAGCTAGCATAATAAGATAAGATAAGATTAATATCTATCATACCAATATTAAGTATGCCTACTCCACTTCAAGTCATCAGAATGGAATATTTTTTTTAAAAATTTAGATAAGCAAAAATAATTAATAATAAATATACATAATTAATAATAATAATCGGGAAACGCCTGTTATCATGCAATAAAGAGGTTTATCGCATCAAAATTATTATCAAAGGGGATAAAAGTTAAAATATATAAAACAATTATTTTATCGGTTGTATTATATGGATGTGAGGCATGGTCTATGACCTTAGGTGACGAGAGTAGATTTAGAGAATTTGAGAATAGGATTCTGCGGAGCATTTATGGGTCAAAGAAAGATGAGGTCACCGGGGAATGGCAAGATTGCATAAGGCATAAGGAATTATATGACCTCTATGCATCTCCAGATATAGTTAGAATTATAAAATCGAGAAGGCTGCGGTGGGCAGGACACGTGGCTAGAATGGGAGAAGATAGAATGGCGAAAAATATATTGGTAGGGAAACCGAGTCGGAAACGTCCACTGGGAAGACCAAGGACGCGGTGGGTGGATAATGTGGGAAAGGACGTGAGAGAGATGGGAGAGGAGAGGAACTGGAAGGTTGAATAGGAATAGATGGAGGGGTGTGGTTGCTGCGGCCAAGAACTTTCGAGTTCCGTAGAGCCACAGACATAGAGAGATAGATAGGAACATTAAATTATATTACATCAAAAGTAAATAAAATCATTTCATAAAATTGTTTTTAAATTGTATAGAACAAATGTATTATTAATCTATAATCACTTAATCTTATGGTTACACAATTTTTTTTTATTATGTGTTTAATAAGAATTCATTAATATAATTGAATTTATTTCAATCTCAACAAAAAACATCATATAAAGGGATCAGTTATACCAAAAAGGCGGCGGATTTGTTATGTAAAACTTTATTAAATGAATAATTTTACTTGACTTCACAAAGTTATTCTATATGGTAGATATATATAAAATGAAAACATTTTATTTATTTAATACTTCACGGGTGGTTTAGTAAAAACACCTGGAAATTTCACTTTTTTAATTGTTTAATATGATATAAGAGAATAGGCAAAAATAAAATAATTATTAAAGTTAAACTTTCATTAAAAAAAAACAAAATAACAAAAAAAAAGAATGGAATTAAATTAATATCTTTTTGTATATATATATATATATATATATTACATATGTATAATTTTAATACACTAATTAAAGAAATAAATAACATTTATATTTATATATTTACATATATTAAATATTTTAGTAGACAGATAAATTGTTACCCACAAATGCATATAAATCGAAATGGTTTGTTAAAAAAAAAAAAAAAAAAAATCTGGTTGAGAATCTCAGGCTTGTATATGTATTTTAATTAAATGCACAATTTTCAAAGTTTGAATTTATTAAATAATATTCCTGGCGGTGTATGAAATTGTATAAACTTTATTCAAGCACGAGAATTATATGGAAAATGTCAAAAATGTTTCTCATGGATGTTTCGCTACTGAATATTCACTTTGCAACGATCGTCAGCTTAGTCCATTCTATATTTTGCTAAATGTTTTTGTTAAATGTCTGAATGCGCGGCAGCGGTATTGATAATAAAATCAACACTCCTTTTGAAACGATCTCGAGTTTTTAAAAAGCGGATTTTAATGTCAATGTATATTATTTGAATGATTTTATAGAAAAATAATTTCAATGGATATAAACAAATTCAAAATAAAGAATAAATATTCGATTTTTATAAATAGTATAAGAATGGGTGGTGGGAATGGATGTTATTTATTGTATATATACTTTATTCCTTTAGTATATAAATAAATCACCAATTTTTGGATTAATTAAAACTGTTAATGTATTAATTACTTCATCTTTATTATATAATGGTTCAAGTCAAAGTCAATATACAGAATACTTGATTAAATACAGCCTTTGTTGTCAATAATAAATATAATATCGATTTTGTTATATTGCTTATGAAAGCTATTAGAAATTAACAATATTTTGATAACAGAAAGGAGAGATCAGATTAATTTGAATTTAAAATATATCATCACCCCCCCCCCACACACACACCATCTTTCATTTGAAATTTATAAATAATGTTTTTTTAATGTTAATAAGATATATATATATATTTTTTTATAAAATATTCTCCAAGTTTCTCTTTTTTTAAAGAATAATTGTCGACATAAAAGGATATAGTATTAACTATAGAAAAAATAATTCAGTATTCATAATTAAAAAACTAAAATCTAAGTATATTATTACACACATATATATTAGGTAAAACAGAGGGTTATGACGCACAATTCTGGTTTTTGTCAAATTTCAAACGCTAATACTATAAGATAATTTTAGGATAAATTACATCCTTATTCTTAAAATAATAACTATTAAAATTTACAAAAATAAAAAAAATAAACTTTTGCGCAATATCCCTAACAGCAGAGGGTGTCAAACTCGCGGCCCGCAACAGCTATTTTTGCGGCCCGCGACCACATTTGACTTTTTTAAAAAATTTTCAATATGTGTCTCTAAAAAAAAGAAAAAAAAGATAAAATGTTTTTCGCGATCAGAATTTTTATGAATATTGATTTTTTTTGTGGCCCGCCTAAAGTTAAACCTTGTTTGTTTGGCCCAAGTGTAACTATGGGGTTTCAATTTTTCACTGTAAAACGCTCTCCATATCCCTCGCACACACAAAGCTTCATATCACTCCTTCGACACAATTTTAGAAAAAGACTTGCAAATAGTAAACAATGAGGGATATGTGAATAAATAAGTCTTCATATTAATTTTAAAGAATGTGCAAAAACATAGAATACACTATACTTACAAAAATGACAAAAATAAAAGAAATTACATATATATATATATATATGTATATAATATTAGACATTTTATTAGATTGGCACCTAAGTTTGAAATCAAACAGGTCACTTTATATTATTATCACTTTGAGAAAACAATGTGATGTCAGTTCACCACAGCAGGGAAACCAGATTAACTCTAAAAAATAATTTAAAATTAGAAACTCTTTCATTCTGGTTTCAAGATATGGTTATTAATATTATAAATACTTATTAATATATTTTTATTAATAATTTGTGTCAAAATATTATTGTTCCAAGTTGAAAAAAATTCTCAAATTAATACTTTTTTGTATTCAGCCAGTCAATAAGTTCAATAATTACCAATGCTAAACCTAATAGAAGAAGAAGGGTTGTCTTATAGTGGTAATTGAGAGGATTTGCGTTTATGTATTATCTATTAAAAATTTTCTATTTTTCATTATTTACTTAGAATAATCATTAATTAAGAAAATAAAAAAAATGTGAACTCTCCTATGTTTTATATATATATTATTAATTTCCATTACATATATTTATACTTATACATTAGCATATACGCGTATTTGGTAGAGAAGGCCACTTTACCCCATCACCCTTCCACTCTTGTATTGGTCTTAAGCTTTTAAACATTAAAATACTATTTAGGATATATTAAACTAAATTTCAGAATTCTATAAAAAAATATATTATTATAAATTTCACTTTAAAATTTAAAAACATTATGATATTCTTATATTATTATAAATGAATTACTAAATTCAATTATTTTTATTAATAAAACATACATTTTAATTTCTAATATTTGTGAAAATTTATATATATTTATAAATATAAATATAATATATATATACTCGTATATAGATGGTAATTATTGTATTTCGATTAATCACATTAGAATAGTATTTAATACGTATGGGTCATCTGCATCAGGCAGATATTAATTGCATCTGCGTTTGTTTATAATTAGCTTGAAAATCCCATCATTATATTCAAGTTAATTTTTTTTCACGGAGATATATTTATTATTATACAATTTAATTTTCCATTTTTTTTAATTGATTGTTCTTAAATAAGTAAAACGATATTTTGATTTCTAAAAAAGAAAAAAAGAAAAAAGAAAAGATAAAATCTTTGAAATTATTCATAATAATATTTAAATAATATCAAAAGATTATTATTTAAATATTATATAAGAGTTATTTTCTCGTGCATTCAATTTTGTACTTTTCCTATAATTGTTTACAATTTAATATATCATGTGTTATAGATATATTAATATTGGGGTCAGTGCCAGAACTTATGTTTGTCACATGTGACTAAATCAATCTGAAGAGGGCAGGTCAATAAGTCCGTGACTTTTTGAAATTCCCTTCTCTTAAATGAAATGGCAACACTGCTCCTGTCAGTAGGCAACTACCAGCTGACTCATGTTGAAATTTCAACCAGCTGGGTCTTTTAGTTTTTGTTTGACATCCATTAATAGCAGACTACCTCGTGATATGAGAAGAAAATGGAAATGGACGAAATGTATAGAGTTCAGAGGAGACTACGTTGAGAAATAAAATAATTTTTTATCCTAAAACCTGTGTTTCATTCAAAAAGTCACTGACTTATTGACCTGGCCTCGTAGCTATGTTGAAATAGTTTTATTTATTTTTATTTTTTTGAACACCGTACTTTAGGACTGTCCCACCCACCAGAGATTTTCTTCATATTAAATATAATATTAATTTGAAATATTATGTAATTCTCTATAAATGTTGAAATATATAAAATAATCAATAATTCTATGATAACTCTTTTAAATTTATTACCACTCCTTTTTAAATTTTGAAATCTCTCAATCATACGGATATCAGGCCAATTTTAACATTATTTAACCATTTTTTTTTAAATTGTTTCCGTATCTGAAAACGTATAATGTTTCACTCCTTCCTTTGTAGATTGTAGGGGATCGAAAAGTTTTATTCTAGTCTCGTACATTTTTTTTATTCTTGACTCGGAATTGTTTTATTTTATTCTATTTTTTATTTTCAAAAGGATTTTTATGAACATCATCCATTCCCTTTTGATGGCCTCCGCTGTGTGGACAAATCTCTTTCATTCGCTCTTCACCTCTATAACTTTTGTAAAAACTACATTTAGTCGCATCATTCATTTATTCCATTTACCTTATACATACATGCATTCTCTATCTATCTATCTATCTACATATATATATATATATATGTATATACCAGTATATATATTAATGGGATAACAACAACTCTGAATTTATTTGAATCTCTGAGTTTATCTTGATTGAATATTTTAAACTATTATTGTTGTGAATCGTAGTTAACATAACATTACCTTATATTTTTGATATATAATAATAATGTTTTATCTGAAATTTTACTATAAGAGGTAAATTACATCCACTTTATTGACAAATACTTGTGATATTAGAATATAAATAAAATAAATATATTAACCAGAAGAAAAATATTGTTTCATAAACATAACCTAGAAAAATATTTAAACGAAATATCATAAAACAATCTCATAAACACAGGTATTACAACTTTCCTTGAGTTATAGTTTTAAATAAACTCTGCAGGCTTTATTTTATTATACTACAATATCTAAGATCAATTTGATTAATTTAGATAAAATACTTTATAATGTAACTATGATTGCAAAATGATCTGTGATAATAATAAATCAATTAATCAAAATCATAAAAATTAAATACTCAATCAAATTAATTCTAAAAAATAAATAAATATATTAATAAACTAAGATTGAAATTAATATAAAATTTAGATTTTGAAATACTTAAAGTAAACCGTTAAGTATAGTGAATTGTTACTTTTTTAATTTATTCGAAATAAGTACCTTTAGTATTTAATAAATTATAAAATTTAATTATTTTGTTATACTGATAAATCAGCTAGTTTTTGTTGTTGTTTTTTTTTAATAAAAAAAATTAGGAATTTGGCTTGGCATAGTTCCTCTCCATAACTCCAGGTTTCAATTTACTCAGAAGTGCAAAATCATTAAATGAAGCTTACTCATTTCACAAAATTCAAATTGAAGGAAATTCATCCAACAGCCTGGTTGAATTTAGTAATAGAATATAAACTCGATTAAAGAACGAATGTGCATGTATTGGAAAATGGCTTTAATCAAAATTAATTAGTCAAAAATACATTAAAGTATTAATGAGATTATAATTAAATTTAGAATACAATTTTAATAAATTATACTAAATTTATCTCTATCACTAGCCTACAAGTTCTGTATAGTTTTTATTTTTCATTACTACTATTTTTCATTCCTAATGGATTTATTTTTATTCAATTTTTTTATATAAATAAAAATTTTTCTTTAACACAAATTATATTTCGAAAGTTGAAATAATATGATAAATATTAATTGTTATTTTTTTTCTAATTAATAGACAAATTTAATTTAAATATTGGGTTAGTTAGAGAGAATTAATTATCTAAATATTATTCACATTTTTGTTTTATCTGCATTTTATTATATATTATTAGTAATATTAAAAAAATATTACTAAAGTATTACTAAAATAATTCGTATTTTGTATATATATATATTTTCTACTAAAAAAAATGTTATAATTGATAAATAAAGATAATCGTTACAATTGTGGTTAAACAAAAGTTTAATCGGAGATGGATGTCAGGTGAGATAAACATCGTTTAATATTAATCAACAAAGGATGTTATATTATTTACCCTTTTCAAGTATTATTTTAAAAAGTAATTATATTATGAAGGATTGCCAAATAATAGATAAAACATTATAATACCTTTTATCAATTGATGATAAATGATATCCTAAATTAATTATCATTCTAACAAAAGTTATGAATAATCCTGGCTGGCTAATATTTACACCGTTCAAAGAATTGTTTTTATGAATATTTTCATTCTTAATCAATCAATGGCTATTATTTTATATTTTTTTATAATGAAATTTCTTATTTAACTTTTTTAAATTTATATATCTATTGACAACGTATTTTGTATTTTTTTAAGCATTTGAAAAAAAACAGATCCCCAGTCATTTAAATTTAAATTTTAAAAATTTTAATTTTTTTCTTTTTCATTATTATGGTTAATGCTATAAGTTTTAACATTGTATTAATAGTATAGACCAAGGTGATAATTGGATTTGATAATAGGAGTAAAACTATCGAGAAATGGATACTGATATTGTATTTGTTAAAAAGAAATAAATATTAGAATCATTGGGAGGAGAACGCGGGGGAACTACGTTCCCTTACCTTTTTTCAGAACCGGAACTCGTTCATTTCATAAATTTTAATTTTAATGTGATTTATTCATTTTTAATTTATTTCTATTGTAAAATGTTATAATTATTAAAAAAATAATTTTGTGTTTATGCGTGTCATGAAATTTTTCAAACGTGCCACTTTTGGCACGCGTGCCATAGGTTCGCAATCCCTGGTATAGACCTATAGACAAAGGTGATATTTGAATTTGATAATAAGAGTAAAACAATCGAGAAATGAATACTGATATTATATTTGTTAAAAAGAAAAATATTAGAATCAGTGGTGTATTGGGAGGAGAACGCGGGGGAACGACGTTCCCTTACCCTTTTTCAGAACCGGAACGCGTTCCAGTACTTTTTCATGTCCAGACAACTCCCTCTTAAATCTACTGATAGAATTTCTCTTTTTGTGTTCGTTAATATTTTGTATAGTAAGAATAATAAAAAATAAAAACTTATATGGAAAAAAATAGTTTGCTGAAAATAGGACTATTTTTTGCTCTCACTATGCGTTCCCTTACTTCTAATTTTACCAATACATCATTGATTAGAATACTATATACTAACTATATTTTTGTCAAATTTGATATAAAAATTCGAATATCATAATAATTGATTTTGTTTTCCTTTTTTGATTTATTATAAATAAAGGAACTAACTTTAGAAATTTTACGTAGTAAATATACCTAATAGAAGAGAATAAGAATTAAATATATAAATAAATATGTTTAGATTACCGTGAAGGTTGTTATTATGAGAAGTTATTTCCTCGTTTTATTGTGACAATTCGTTTCGGCGCCCATTTCACCACTATTTTCATGAGAGTTTTTTTTAGAAGGAAATTTTTAGAATTCTGGGTCTTGATTTTGTACTCTCGGTCACACAGACTAAATTCCAATATCCCAAAACTTCCTTGTTAAAAAACTGTCATGAAAAAGCGTTTGAATATCACAATAAAACGTGAAAATAACCTAGATATATTTATAGGAAAAGCTTTTAATACTTAAAGGCAAAAATAACTAGCACGATATTCAAGGATTAGTTGAAAAAAGAATATACGAATAGTTACCGATACAGAATCATACCAAGGTTTGGTAAGAAAATGAAAGAAGGGTAATGGATAGAAAGGTTTGTGAGGGTTGATATACAACGTATTTGTAGATCTAATTGACAATATAGGAAAAGAAGAAATATTATATAAGATGTCACAAAGAAGACAAACAGAGAAGTCTAACGTGGAGAAAAATAAATGAATAAAATATACTTGCACTCTGACATGCAAAGCTCAAGAAGGAGGAGAATAAATTGTGAAATGTATAATATGTAATATTAATAGGTTATCTGTTTGCATTCATGAATTACATATAAGAACAGATATTGTTAGAGGATATTAGTATAACTCAAAAATAAAGAGTGAATGTAAAAGAAGCCATAGTGTTAGGGAAAAAACAGAAAAATAACATAATATATTCAAACAAATTATAAATTATTAAAGAAATTTAAATTATAATTTAATGGGTATAGTATGATTGAATTTATTGCTAAATTCGAGAAAATCTGAGTTAAAGCAGTGTTTGTTATTATTATTATATTTTTTATTCTATTATTTATTTATGTATATAAATATAAAGCATATACATATACTCACTAACTATAAATATATAGAAAAAAGTAAGATTAATGTACCCAGTGTACCCTAAAATTCAAATGAATGATTTCAAACAAAATACAACTTTTAAAGTCCCCTATCATTTTAAAATTTATAAAATTAACATTACTATTATTATTTTTATATTAAAATTAATTATCGATTGATTTTTATATTATATATCATTTTTACCGACCGACGATAGTAAGGGAGGTATTGTTTTCACACCAAATTTCACATGTGTAGATTTTTACATATCTCTACGAATCATGCATTTTCTTAACAGAAAAAAGTATTTTTAGCATGTCTGTCCGTCCGTCCGTATAGATGTGTACAGCCTGAACGGCTCAACCGATTTTGATGAAATTTGGTATATTTACTTAATGCATCAGTGGGATGAAAGGATTTACTTAATGCATCAGTGGGATGAATTTTGGTACAAATCCGGAAACCGGAAGTGGTAGTATTAGCGATCGACGATAGGAAGGGAAGGGTTATTTTCACACCAAATTTCATATGAGGTGATTTTTTACATATCTCCACAAATCATGCACTTTGTATTGGTTTTATTCTCGAGAAAAATCATCTTTATTAGTTTTTTCTTAATTTAAAATTATATGACGTCATCCAGCCATTCATGACGTCATAGCCTGGTCTTACATATATATTACAAATAAAATAAAATTAAAAATATTTATGTTATGTCCATATCTGTTTTTTTATTACATTAATAGATATATTAAAATTATTTGAAATTGTTTCTGTAGTTGGAAATTAATTTACTTCAAACAGTCGGTCGGTTCGGACCTGGCCACAGATCAACTTATTTTAATTATTGTACGTTATAATAGCAATGTTTCACATATTTTTATTTAAATTTATTAATTACATGAAAATATATTCATAAAATGGTTAACCTTTGAATAAATTTCATAGCCTTAAGCAATTATTAATATAAAAACAACAGGCAACATAGATTTTTTTTTTCTATATTTGAAAAAACATAACACTTGGATGAATATTAAACGATGACTCTTTCATTACTATGTTAATTATCTAGATTCTCTTTTTATTTAATTGGATTTAATTAATAGAATTCTTAAGGAAATCCGATATTTCAAAGGTAATTCGTGATAAAACACAGTCAGAAATAATTCTTACTACAAATTGTTATGACTAAATTAATTAATATAATTCTTAAGTTCAAGTAATAAATAATAAATAGTGTTGAAAATATTCCAATATAAATTTATATTCATATAATATCCTTATATATTTCAATAATAATAAAGGAATTTTTTTATAAAATGAAAAGGAATATTTAATAGCTGTAGCTAAAAAAATACTATAGTCTTTCATTCTAATATTATTAAAAAATAAAAATATAATAAATTTAATATAATTTAAATGGTTAATTTACCATTTTATTTATATGTTCATTTGATCATATAAAATTTTCTTTTCGAACTAATCCGTTTACACGTTTCCACACTTGTACAGTTACAAGTCTCGTATGATCAGGAAATTAATGAGTCTAATGTTTTCTCAACATGAAACGCGTACCTAATTGAAGAGAGTATATATGCCCCTTTAGAGCAAAACTTTGTAGATTACAAACAATATTTATTAATAATTCATCGTACACAATATAAACCATAAAACCAACAGAATACGCGAACAAAACAAATTACTCCCATGCAATTAAATAAAATAATCAAAATAAAATTGATTTTCATGAGATTATTATATAATTTACACAGTTTTATCAAAAATAAGAATTTTTATATCTAGATTCAATGACAAAATTAATCTGTTTTTATTTTATAATCTTTTTATAAATGTGAATTATTTTTACTATCTCGCCAGAGATGGTATTGCGATCACGAACATTTTCAATTTTGAGAATTTTATGTTTTTATACGTTTTGAAGGTTCCTGAATCATTTTCACTAAGGTTGTGTATGTGTGTATGTATGTAACCCAGATTACGCAAAAACGGTTTGAGCTAGAATGATGAAATTTGGTACATGAGCATTATTCAAAATTCATAGTTTTTTTATCAACTTTTGAGAAGTGTAGTTCAACCGGAAGAGGGTCATTACCTACAATATTTTGAATTTTTTTCTTCTAAAGTGACCGTAAAAATAAAGATATATCTTTGATAATTTTTCACATGATTAATAATTGTATAAAACTGCTATATATAGAATTTCAGCTTGATTGAATCGCTGAAAGAACCACTGGAAATCTCACGCGCCAACACGTGACGTGGGGACATCAACAAAGAGCCAAACATGCGCTGGTTTAATAAATATTATTTATTAATTTTAATTTATAATTTATAATTAATTAAATTTAATTTAAATATAATATATTATGTTATTTAATCCAATTCAAATTTGCGAGATAGTTCGAGTGGAGACACTCCAGATTTTTTTTTTAATAACATAAAAGGTTTAAAGAATTTTGATTTTTAGACAATTCATTATTTTATATTCTTAGACATTTTATTCAAATTTAAATTATAATATTTAAAAATACTAATATATATATTGAATCTTTTAAAATTAAAAAAATATTTTTCATGTTAAAATGATTTTGACTGCTATTGAAATTTTATTGAAATGATCAAATTGAATTATTTAAAAAAAATAAATTTCAATTCAATTCAATAAATTCATGTCTAATATAATAGATGTTACAGTGTGATTTTTGAAATCTAGATTCTCATAAATTTTTTGGTTTGTCCCTTTAGTATGAACAATACCTTATATATTGTGATTCAACAACAAAAATAGTTTGCTTATTATTTTATAAAATAAAAATTTATTATAAAATAATATTTTTTAATCAAATATTGTATGGTTAAAAGAAATTTAATTTTCATCAATATTATTTTATATTCTTAGACATTTTATTCAAATTTAAATTATAATATTTAAAAATATTAATATTTAATCGTAAAATCTTTTAAAATTAAAAAAAGATTTTTCCATGTTAAAATGATATTGACCAAAATTTAAAACTTTTAATGAAATGATAGATTTAAATTAGTTAATAAAATAATTTCAATTCAATAATCTCACATACATAGCTAATATATATTCATTGTCTTTTATGTAAATTTAAAAATTCTTAGATACTCATAATTTTTTTGGTGGTTCCTTATAGTAATATATGGTAGAAAATTTTCTAATGACATAAAATCAATAGACCCTCTAGCCTTCATTTGTCTCCAAATAGTCAATTGTCAAATACTCGGAGTATTTATTAGCTTTCCTTACAAAAAATTTTTTGTTAGAATCTTACTAAAATAACAATTAAATAGTATTTTAAATCTTATCTCAAAAGAAATAATTATAATCTCTATTATTCGAGATTATGCAATTAAAAGATTTGAAAAAACATTTAAATAAGGGAATGTTTCCTTAATTATATGATCAATAGTAAATAAAAAGAAATTTAAAGTTAACCTAATCAAGAACATACTTATATATTAATATTCAATATTTAAGTCATGAATAGAAACCAATTGGTAAAATATCTCTTGGCCTGAAAACATGGTGTAGATACAATGTAAATACGGATATAAAGAAATATGAAAAAGGAGGGATTAGATGTAGGTGGAATGGAAATATAAACTTCACGAATCACTTGTTCAAAAAAAAATGATTGAAATAAAAAATTTCTTATTGTATTTATATTATATACAATTTAAATAATCATTTCGATTGAACCTTATCAAGATCAATAATTTATATTAAGTATATATATATATAAATTTTGTCTCCATATTTGGTGAGATTTAATTCTCAACGTTTCGGCGCCGATTTTGGTGCCATTTTCAAAAGATTCAAGAGAAGACAATTTTGGAATTCTGGCTTTTAGTCGGACAAAATTCCGGATAATTACATAAGTTGGCTAAAATAGGCTTAAATAAATAATAAATGATTATGAATCAATCATAATTTAATTTTTATTTGAATTCATTTCAATTTAAGAAATTTAGATTAATTAATTTATTTAAATTTTACTACGAGATTATATTTTTGAAATTAAACATTACGTGATAGGTTATGTATTTATAATAACCTCAAAGAAAAAGTAAATCTTCTTTCTTCTCTTCAATAATAAATTAAAAATCCATAAAGCAATTAGGAGTATAAAGAATGCATATTTAGTCAACTTAAAATTCATGGAAATAACTGGAAGAAAATGTATTCAAATATAATCACAATCATTAAGTGTAAAGAAAAAATTTGCAAATTTTAATGGTCAAAGGAAAAATAATAATTCATATTAAGCATGGAGAAAACTAGTCGTTAAATAAATAAATTATCAGATTAAAATATAGATATCTAAAGCTAAATATAAGAAGAGAAACAATAAATTGTAAGCATTGAGAGGTAGTTAAGTTAGTTGATAGATAAGGCTTTACCTCTTTCTTGCTTTTCTTATTAGGCATTAAATAGCAAAGCTATGTGTTGGAGATAATAAGACGTCTATCAAGATTTTGAGTGAGGCTCGGATTGGAGACGTTCACCGCAGAGGCATTTTCGAACAAGCTTTGTATTAGCGGCGCCCGTTTAGGAATCGCTTTTAGAAAATTGACTCCCCGCTATTAAGTCTTTGGTAAGGGATTTTACGCTTGAACGAAACTACGATCGTTTTCCACATTAATTAGAATGTAGATCTTTGTGCTTCAAAACCCTTTCAAGATTTCATATTCCTTTAAAAAAGATCTCATTGTATGAATTGATTTTACACATTTTATTTTACTATCTTATAAATATCATTTTTTATTTATTTCTTTTTTAATATTTTATACGTGTATATGTTCTAACTATTAGCTAAATATCAATTTCTGATTTTTCTCTATTATTAATATTATATCTTTCTCTGTGACTGCTGAACTTGAAAGTTCTTGGCCGCAGCAACCACACTCCTCCATGTATTCCTATTCTGAGCCACAACCCTCCAGTCCCTATCCTCTCCCATCTCTCTCACATCCTTTCCCACATTATCCACCCACCATGTCCTTGGTCTTCCAAGTGGACGTTTCCCACTAGGTCTCCCTACCAATATATTTTTTGCCATTCTATCTTCTCCCATTCTAGCCACGTGTCCTGCCCACCGTAGCCTTCTCGAATTTATAATTCTTACTATATCTGGAGATACATAAAGGTCATGCAATTCCTCGTTATGCAGTCTCCGCCATTCCCCGGTGACCTCATCTTTCTTTGGCCCATAAATGCTTCGCAGAATCCTATTCTCAAATACTCTAAATCTACTCTCGTCACCTAAGGTCATAGACCATGCCTCACATCCATATAATACAGCCGATAAAATAATTGTTTTATATATTTTAACTTTTATCCCCTTTGATAATAATTTTGATGCGATAAACCTCTTTATTGCATGATAACAGGCGTTTCCCGATTATTATTATTAATTATGTATATTTATTATTAATTATCTTTGCTTATCTAAATTTTTAAAAAAAATATTCCATTCTGATGACTTGAAGTGGAGTAGGTATACTTAATATTGGTATGTGATAGATATTAATTTTTCTTATTCATCCCCGATCGACCTTTTATTAGGCAAACTTTAAAAATATGCTGCGCAATCGACTTTTGTGATTGACCATTTGTCCAACCCTGATCTATAAGTTAATTATTTGCCTAATACGATGTAAATATTAAAATCTAAATACTTATTTATAAATGAAGTTGTATATTTAGATTTAAATTTTTATTTAAAAAAATGTAAACAGATTATATTATTGAAATCAAAAAAATCATGTTACAGCATAAAATAGCCACACTTTATATATTTATGAAATTATTTTTTAAATAAAAGATTTAAAAGTTGTTTTTTTATGCATTGTCATTAAAACAAATAAACAGAATATATCTACATGAAATATAGGAAAATATACAAGGGCTTTATATTTGACTTTTGTGTAAAATCTTGAAGTTTATTGTTGTGCTCACCCTTAGTCGATGTTATTAGGGTAGTTTAAATGAGTGACTCAGCCTGATTTCAGCTTTTGATTTTGGCGTGTGTTTATTTCAATCGCCCTTTTTAGAACATATCAATACGTTCATATCAATCAAAAGCATACATTAAAAAAAAAAATTATCCATTTTATTCACCATACAGTTTATATATGGCTAAATATTTTCTTGTCAATTATTTGGAGATATTATACTCATTTTCTATTATGTATGCTAAAATTAAAAAGAAAATATTTAAATTAATTAACCTATCAAGTCATTCAGGCCCTGATAAAAATTACAAGTAAAATCTCGTTTACATACATATAAACTAATTTATATTTTTAATTTAGCTATTTAAATATTTAAATTTATTTTAATGCTTTGTTTTTTTTAATTGATTTGATACAATTTTTTTACATCAACTAATTACATATTTTTCAATCAATTTTTTTTTTATTTGCAAATTTTGATTAAATATAAATTAATATTTTCTTTAATAATAAAATACATTAAATTTAAACCTTTATCGACACTTCTATCTGTATATATTCATGCATACAATAAATTAGCTTTTTTATAAAGATCTTGATTAACATATGAAGCTATTTATTTTATTTATGAAGAAAATATTTTATTCTAAGCTGGTATCATTAATTATAATAATAGAATCAAATTAATCATTATAACCCTATTAATAACTGTCATTTGATTATATTTTTTTTTATTTATTGTATTTAAAATATTAATTATTTATTATTTTTGAAATAAAAATAAAATTGTATTTACATTATTCTAGTTTTAAATGTAATCTATTATAACAATATAATAATAAATAAATTGAAAATAAAAACAAAATCAAAAAACAAAAACAAAACAAAACCAGCAATTATAAATAAATGTTTTTTTTTCTTGTAAAAGTAATAAAAATATTTTAACTTTGACTAATTTTAATTTTCTAAATACACATGAATATATGAATTTAAATTTCTTTCTATTTTTGTTCCGAATATTTTTTTTTATCTTCTTCCCTTTATTATTTACTTAATCAAGAACAAGAAAAATGTTTATCCCTTCCATTCTACATAAAAGTTCGCTATTAAAAAGGTATTTCACTAGAAATGTAATGCATATATTAAAGGATTAAATTATATGAATAAAATTTCTTTATTCATGAATGAGTGTTAGCATTAAAACGATTTAAATCATTTCAATTTTTATATAAATCTTTTATAAAAATAATATTTCAAAATTATATTTAATTGATATTTTTTCATTATTATTTTTACCGACCGACGATATTAAGGGAGGTATTGTTTTCACACCAAATTTCACAAGTGGAGATTTTTACATATCTCCACGAATCATGCATTTTCTTAACAGAAAAATGTATTTTTAGCATGATGTCTGTCCGTCCGTCTGTCCGTCCGTATAGATGTGTACGGATTTTGATAAAATTTTGTATATTTACTTAATGCATCAGTATGATGAATTGACCAACTTTTGGTGCAAATCCGGAAACCGGAAGTGGTAGTATTAGCGATCGACGATAAGAAGGGAAGGGTTATTTTCGCACCAAATTTCACATAAGGAGATTTTTTTACATTTCACCACGAATGTATTGGTTTTATCCTCGGGAAAAATCATCTTCATTATGGTTTTCTTAATTTAAAATTATATGACGTCACCCAGCCCTTCATGACGCAACGCCAGCTACTTCAGCTATATATTATAAATAAAATAAAATTATAAATATTTATGTTATATCCATATCTGTTTTTTATTACATTAATAAATATATTAAAATTATTTGAAATTGTTTCTGTAGCTGGAAATTAATTTATTTCAAACCGTCGGTCGGTTCGGACCTGGCCACAGGTCAACTTATTTTTTATATATATATTTTGTTTCGTTGAAATTGATTAATTATAATACACATAAACATAATAATTGTTTTGAAAAGGTAGAAATACTAATTTCAATTTCCACCTATCATATCTCAAAATAAGATCTCATTGAACACATGGCTGAATTTGTAGATATTCTATACTTATATCTTAGATGGTAGAGTTATCTTATAAACAAATGATATAATAAATCGAATTATTATAGAGATAATATACAAGTGTATTCTTATAAATTTTTCTAAGTACATATATTTATATTAGTATTTACCATATAAAAAGAATGAAATGAAGAATAAAAGCTTAACATTAATAAAATATTTTAAAATTGAGAATATAATGAAAATAGATAAATTATTATACGAAGAAGATGTATAATAATTATACAAGCTCAGAGTAGAATAGTATCATGCTTAATAGGAATTATCTAGTTGTAGTCATTATGTTCTAATGCATGTTATACAAATCTAGAATGTAATTTAACTGTATATTTTAAGCATAGAGAAGGATTAACAGAATTATTAAAATTAAACAATTATTGAGTTAATAATAAGATTTTTACAACTTTGATATGAATTCTCTTAAATTAATTTAATTTATTAAAAAATAATAATAATAAATTAATAAGTAAACGCATTATATCCAAATTTACTATAAATAGATTTTTTTAATTTGGATATTTTTTTAAAATTAATCTTTATTAAATATTAATAATAATTATAATATTGATGAAATATTGTCCATTATAATTATAAAATAGTCGTAGAAATTGAACTATAAATACTCATAAATTTATTTAAGATTATAAATTTTAATATTTCTATACAATATTCGTATTTTTATATAAATCATTCAAAATTTATGACTAGTTAGCTTCCAATTACTTATATTAAAAACTATATATTATGGCCTTCAAAGAATTTGATAAAAATATTTAAACATTTAAAGAGATTTTTAACTCATTATTTATATATTCATATCTTTTAGATTTTTCTTTGATAAAGAAAGAAAATGATAAAAATTAATTTCTAAAAATGAGAATAAACAGATTGTTTTTTTTCATAAATTTTTATATCAAATAATTGAACTTCATTTACTAACATGTTCACTCACTCTCTTAATAATTCTTCTTTTATTTTAATTAAAAACTATTTAATTAGTACGATTAATTAATATTTGATTTTTGATTTTTTATAAATAAATATTTATTAATTATTTATGGCTTTTTGGTTTAATATAATTTCATTCATTGATAAACGTTATACAATTTTTATTTATTCATCATTTTTCATATTTAATTCATTATTTCATTATAATTATACACGTATATATAATATTTAATTTGTTACTAATCGATATATGAAAATCATTTTAATATTTTCGAAAAAAAGTTACTTAAAATGTTTTTTGGGATTGAAAATATAAAATATAATAATAATAAGTTCTTATAATTCCTATTGGCCTTAATTATTGAAAATAAAATAATGATTAAAATTTTTAACCAACATAAAAATCTAAGATTAAATGAATTAATCTTAACAAAACAAAAATTAGCTGGAGTGTCTCCACTCGACTATCTCGCAATTTGAATTGGATTAAATAACATAATATATTATATTTAAATTAAATTTAATTAATTATAAATTATAAATAATAAATATTAAACTAGCGCATGTTTGGTTTTTTATTGATGGCACCACGTCACATGTTGGCGCGTGAGATTTGCAGTGTTAAAAAATTAATTCTGGTAATTTCAGCGAATCAATCAAGCTGAAATTCTATATATAGCAGTTTTATACAATTATTAATCATGTGAAAAATTATCAAACATATATCTTTATTTTTACGGTCACTTTAGAGGAAAAAAAATCAAAACGTTGTACGTAATGACCCTCTTCCGGTTGAGCTACATTTCTCAAAAGTTGATAGAAAACTATGAATTTTGAATAATGTCCATGTACCAAATTTCATCATTCTAGCTCAAACCGTTTTTGCGTAATCTTGCCTACATACACACACACAGACACACACACACACACACACACACACACACACACAGACATTTTTCTCAACCTTAGTGAAAATGATTCAGGAACCTTCAAAAAGTATAAAAACATCAAAATCTCAACATCGAAAATTTTCGTGATCGCAATACTATCTCTGGCGAGATAGTAAAAATTATATTACACATTTATTTTTTTTATCAATTAATTTTACAAGCGAGACGTATTTTTGCTGGTTTTCCAATTGTTATCATATTTTTGAGTGTAATTTATATGATATATCATTTTGTTGACAAATTATTGTATTTTAATTTATTTTATTTTTATATTTCTCATAATAATGAATGAATGAATATGTATTATTCTGAGTATGAAATCATTCGTAATAATTATTTAAAATCAAAAATGCATAATTAATTCCAAACAACGATGTACGAGATGGTTAAAGCACTAACCGAAACTGGTTAGGCGACATAGAACATGAAATGGGCAAAACACTGAAAATAATATCTATATTTAAACATTTGTTCAATAATATATCATTTTTTTATGCTTGAAGATTATTTTTATCTAAAAAAAAATTGTGCGTTTTAATTAATTATTAATTTTTAAATTATTTTAGAGTTAAGCTTATTTGTACCATAAATGTGAATGATCTTTAATTTATAATAACATAAATCTTAATTTCAAAACTTTTAAAGAATAGTACATATGTTTTTTTTTTTGTTTTATATAAATCAACTTAAAACAATTTAGTCGTTTACCTCATACATAATCATTTCTTAAAATATATATTTTTTTAAATGTAATTTTTCAAAATTTATCGTCAATTATTTTTTTATTTGTTAGAACAAATTTCATAAACAGCTAATTTTTCTTTCCAATTTGTCTTCCCCTAAGCCTAATATAATCATCAAGTGAATTTAGTCTTTTTTTTTTATCCAAGATGTACGACCTCCGTGTAAAAATACACTCGACGATTTAATAATTCACGTGCCATAGCCAGACATAAATCAAAGGCGCCAAGGGGCGCTTGAGAAGGGTGAACTCGTTGCGAGAGGGATGCGCGTGTGGATGATGAGGATCAGGATGATGCCTCGAGAACGATGGATGTGTTTATGTGTATGTGAATGAAAGGGGTGGGACCTTTTGCTTGTTTCAAATCTCACTCCAGATGCAAGGGTAGGAGGCCGAGATACACTCGTCGCATGTGTTGATTTTATATTATCGCAAAATTTATGTGTTTAGATTGTGCTGCGTCCCTTTTATTCAGGTAGCTACCTCTTTTCTATTCACCTAAAAAAAAATGAAACAATCACATTCCATCTATTGAAATCTATAGGGAGTTTCTAAAGTCAGGAACTTCTTTTAATTTAAATAAATAAAAAAAAATGCATTTATAAATATAAGATTTATATTAAATAATATTTTGTAACAATTCTTCAACGGAAAATAATTTAATAAATAAAGTTAAATTAAGTAATATAGAATTAATTATAATAATACACAATAATATTTTTAATGTTATTTTTATATAAGATGAAATAATTATGTGCATATGAAAATATTATTTTAAAAAATATTCATTAGGTTATTAGCAATTTCATGTTAATTATATAGATCATTTTTTAAGTTTTAAAATTTTTTTTTTTTTTATTTTAATTAGTACTGCAAAAAGAAATATCTAAAATTTCATAATTTTTCAATGTTTGAAAAAAAATTTTAATTATATAAATTAAATCATTAATAGAAATTTTATTTTTAAGGAAGGCATATACTTTCGATTGAAAAGTAACAAGAAGTTAAGCCGCTCTAATGTATTTTAATTAAAAATTTTCAACATTAATATATTATTTTCAAAAGTAGAATTAAATCATTGGTAAAGAAAAAATTTAAAAGGTAAAAAAAAAATTATTTTATCTCTATTAGCATACAAAAGGTTTTAATTTTTTCCTATTCTAATTAGAATTTTAAAATTATGAAACATTACAAAGTGTAGCAAATGTAGCTTGTCTTGAGAATTAACTACCCCGTTATATGAAAATTCTTTTTTAATTAAGAATTCTGATTGTGTTTCTCTCAAGTGGAATTCTCTATAAAGAGACACATTAGCGGATCATGTTTATTTAGTATTCACCCCCAATTCTTTGGCCAACGAGTTTGCTTTCCTTTTCTTTCTAACATCCCCTTTTGCTTAAAATTATTCTACAGCCTATATTACGACCCTCTGTTTTCCTATTGTTTCCAATTTTTGAAATATTGATGTGGTACTATGGAAATGAGAGAAAACTCCACTCGAGTTTTCCAATTCGAGGATAAACAAAGATTGCAAGAAATAAGAAAAAAAAAAGAAAATCGAATTTTCTATCGAAAATAAAAAAACATTATATTTAATGATAGTATACATTATTTTTATTTTAAAATATTTTATGAATAATAATAATCTTCTAATAAATGTCACTACTTATAAAATTTTTAACGTACAGCTTTATTGACATTTTACATGAAATTGTGTTAATTCTCTTTCTTTATTATTCTATTCTAGTTTCAATCGAATTCAGATTAATAATTTCAAATAAAATATGTATATAATATTTTTATTTTATTATGTTTCATTTGAATACATTGTATATTTAAATTCAAATAAAACCCGTTTCATTTTGTAGAAACGCACAAAGAGAATGTAATGTAGAAAGACATTCTTAACGATCTCACTAAAAGGAAATTTTATTTATAAAAGAGAGAAGATAATTAACTTTTCTTCCTCAAGTTCTATCCTTTTCCGTGGAATATTAAGTAATTCGAAAATACTTACTTATTTACTATTTTCTATGGTGAAGAAAATTGGAAAATTTTAATTTTAAATATAGTTAATGTTCTGGTACTACTATTATAAGATAATAATATGATAAATTAATTGTTTCTTTGCTTGAAAATATAAAATTTTGGTTTTATTACTATAATTTCTTTAATTTTTACCGACCGACGATATTAAGGGATGTATTGTTTTCACACCAAATTTCACATATGGAGATTTTTACATATCTCCACGAAACGGACAGACATCATGTTAAAAATACTTTTTTTTGTTAAGAAAATGCATGATTTGTGGAGATATGTAAAAATCTCCACATGTGAAATTTGGTGTGAAAACAATACCTCCCTTACTATCGTCGGTCGGTAAAAAAGTATATTAAGACTTGAATAATTAATTTTTGTTCAATTTACAATATATAATTTCCATCTAATTGCCAAAGAATCAATTATGATGAATTTAATGATGAATGTACTATTTCATAACGAAAATGATTCATAATTGATATAAATCAATATAACTTTTCAAAAATTTTAGACATTAAAAAAGACAAAATTTCGGTATTTTTTTAAGAACTTATTTGTTAGATAAATATCGAAATAATTTCATCATAATTGTCTCTTTGATGGTAGAATATACTATAATTATTTTGACCTATCTAACTACAACAATCATTAAAAAAAGGAAAATAATAAAAAATTTGGCATGAATATAACATTTGTTTAAACATTTAATTTAAAAGGTAAAATTTGTAATTTGTAAAATGTGCCACTCAGAAGCAAAAGCGATTAACTCCACATATAAACAAACAGAAATGAAGCCCAAAGTTCACACTTTGTATTAAATTCAGGGTTATTGATTACAGAAAAATGTATATTGCATTGCAATATTAAGATTATCAAGTTCAATATTCACTTCATATGTTGCAGATTACATTACATTACTAGAAAAATTTAAAAAATTGGAGTAAATCGGTTTGGCTTCTGAGTGGCTCAAATCTAGATATATAATTTATATTTAAGAATTATACTTATGACTGAAGTTATATGTATTTGAAAATTTGATAATTTTGGAATCTTTTCACAAGAATATTTGACATTAATTGAGATTCAACCTAAAACGTAAGAAAAATTTAATACAGTTTTGTTGTTATATAAATTTTATTTGTAGTAGTGGAGAGTGGCTTACCTCAGGACTCTTTTTTCAATCTTTTTTCTAATTTTTTATATTGATAAATTATTGTCAAAGTTTTACTTAGTATACGTGCAACCTTTGTCACATTATTAAATAACTTTCAATCTCATATCCATTATAGAAAAACTAAAAAAAAAATATTTAGTGAATTTTGTATCTTACTCTTACCATTCTTAAGTTCCTAAACCTAAAAGAAAAAATAACAATTATTAATAAACACAGATAACATTGATTAAATAAAAAAAATATTTTAAAAACAATTTGTAAAATAAAAGTTAACTTGGCATTACCTGTGTCCAACCACTTCAATCTGTCCCAAAATGTATCACGCCCCCCCTCCCCAAACACACACACACACTTTAAAACTTTAAAATGTCATGCTCATAGGGTTAATACAAGAACAATTATTATGCGTTAGTTTTAAAGAAAATAGTTTCAACTTCATTATAGTATCTTTTATTTCTAAAATAAATATATTCATTAAAAATTCAATTTACAACTTTAAATTTAAATTTTATATGAAATTTACTAAGCATGTTCGAATAATAAAAATCTTAATCAATTTTAACCTACCTTTTCAATTGACATTGCCTTATCAAAACACATCTGACAATTTGATAGTGTTGTCCTTCCCTTACATCTTTAAAAGTTATTTTAAAATTTAGGGCACAAATAAAGGTGTATTGTGTATTGTGTAAAGTGAGCCACTCTCCTCTATAATAAAAAAAAATATTAATCTTCCCAATAATATTATAGAATATCATAATAAAAATGAAAAATTAATTTAATAGTCTTGCAGTTTTCTATTTTCATAAATGAAAAGATAATTCAGCCTTTTTTTTCTTCTAAATTATTTAAACCTAAAAAATGTCATCCTATCTTATTATATTAGATTACTTATTCTAATATGAGTACTGTTTTCTTTTATTTAATTATCTTCATTTTTATAGTTGGTTAATATATATATATATATATTAATTATATTTATTTCAATATTTCTCATTCGTGTGCTGACCTTGAAGAAATTTCATTTGATTCTATATTAATATTTTAACAAATGTTCTTAAAAGTAATTATTTTTTAATCTGACTTGTGTGTATTAATAAAATTATAATATATTAACAATTGTTCAAGTGTTTACTCTTCAGAAATTAAATATATATATTATATATTAGAATTAATTTTTTAGACATTCTTCACACATCAATATCTGAAAAAAATATATATTAGCTAATATATAAGTTTCGAAGCATAATCCTTTTGGCTATATATTTATATGATTATTCTAAGACTAGTCCACATGCTCTACTATAGGCGTTTTGTTTTAATCTGATTAAAATTATTATTAATATTAATCTAACCTGGTTATATTTTACATTTTCAACGAACTTTTAGTTCATTTATTTATTTGTGTCTGTCGTCAAAAATTTTCGATTTTTTAAATTTTGATTTTGGATTCGTAGAGCTTAAAAAAGTGTAAGTGTAAAGTGGTCTTGGTTTTTAAAAATTCGGTTGGTAACATGGTCAAAGCGGCGGCCAAAGTTGAAAATTTCCCATATATTATAACTACTGTAATTATTGTTATTATAATATAAAATTGTAAAGAAAAAAAAAATAAATAAATATTTATAATAAATTTATTATTATAAATATTAATTAATTAATTATTAATTTATCTAATTCTCACAATATATTAAAATCATATAAATTGGAATTATTTATTTTTCAATTTTGTGATAAATATGAATGAAAGTTCATTGATAGCTTCCTAGCATTCCCAGATGTTTATATTTACATAAATTATTTTCAGGAATATACTCCCTAGAACTTTAAATGAAGATAAAAAAAATTTGTGTATCATTAAATTTGTTTTTATTTGAGTGAATATTCCCGTGATTATATTATGGATCAAATTTAATATCGACTACTTGAACCCGTGTATTCGAGAGCTTCCATTTTCGATGAATCGACCGATCAATATTTTGATTTTTAAGATATCATGGCGATTTATTCATATAAATTCATGATTTAATTGAGCACCCACCAAAAGGAAACATTTTGTGATATTAACTCATTATAACTGCCAAGCTCCTAGATGACCCGGCAAGGCCACAATTCCCCACCAAACAGATTTTTTTCGTTGAAATGCTACTATTAATAAATCTTGGGATTATTATCTATCCAAATTCTGGTGACATAAATATCATCGAGTTCACTACTAATTGATAAGATAATTCAATAATTTCACCTTTTGCTTAAAAGTTTTTATTAAATTGGACCAAAGATATTTTTTATAAGCTTTCAAGTTTGACAAGTGAACTCTACTATTATTGCTGCTCTATATTCTATCCAATATTTAAAATAAATATTAAATAGCCTTTCTGATAAAATATGAACACCTGTAAATTAATCTATATTTAGAATTGAAAATTCTCATTAATATTAAATGCGAGACGTATAGGTATAAAATATTAAAAAAAACTAATTTAAATATTTTATTGTTTATTCTATTAGATTAAAAAAAACAGAAATAATAAAAAATAAATTTACTTTTATAAAATATACACTTCTTTCCTAAACGGGATTATTGAATCTGTTTTTGTAAATTATAGTATTATGTATTTTGGATTGTGTCATATTCTATTTTCTATTTTAGAATATTTGAAAAAAAATTACCTTTTTTACCATATTGAATGAAAAATTGTAAGAAAACGTATGTCGGATCTAAATAATTAAAAACCAGAACTGTCCCGAAGACATTTTTCGAGACGGCGGGACAGAGCACCTAAAATCGGGACAATCCCGGAAAACCGGGACATTTGGTCACCCTTTATTAATGGGAAAATTAAAAAGGAATCATATACGAATTATCATCATTATTATTTGTCTTAATCTTATTATTACATATACTTTTATTTCTAATAATATATTATAAATGTAAACAAAATTACTGAAATAGAATAAAATAGAATAGGATTCTTATAATTTAAGGTAATGATTATAAATTTTATTTTGTATAATATTAAAATTATAATTGTAATTTTTAATAAATCTTGTATTTAAAGCAATCATCTAAATTTTTAGCCAGCAACTTGACCAAACAAATATAACACCCCATAAAAACAAATAAAAGGAGTGAGAAAAAAACTTTTGTATATTTTTCATCAAACAACCATCGCGATGGTTGAGCGGCAAATGGACTGGATTATATATTTAATATATATTTTTTAATTCTTATTGAATAAAATGTTCATCACTATTTAATAAATAAACTTTGATCTAATATTAAAACATATTAAATAAAGAAAAAATATTTTCTATTTATTATTTATTTTATATTTTTGCAATGAATATATATATATATATTATATTGTAAATATATAGATTTATATATATGTAAAGATTTGATTCCAGTCTATTTAATTCCACATATATAAATTTTTGTTATGTAAATTTTAAAAGAATGTCATTTCTATTGGTTCGTCATTACGTCATATCAATTACATATGTTTAAATTTATTAAAAATATAATGTCATAATAAATTATTTTCTAAGATATATAGGTATATAAAATTATATTAATTATATACTTACTTACCTTTTGTTTTTAATTTCAAGTGGTATTCAATCAACCATGTATGATTTTTTATAAAGAGAAAAATATCATTGAATTTCTCTCTCAGGCCTTGAGAGGATAATGTTCAAAAGAGAAATGAAGCTAATTTCAACCCATATGGCGTAATAAGCCGCCCCTCCCTTTCCTATTTCTTTCTCTAATAATTTTCCCTTCAACTTTTCAGTAATAATAATAAATTTATAAAATATTATATCAATATATATATATATAAAAGTCAATGAAGATAAAAAGATTTAAGACATTGATTTTCTTTTTTAAAAACTAACATTATCTTTTAAATTTATTTTTTAAATATAATTTAAGGTGTTTTTATTTCTTCTGAAGCTTTAAATTTTATTGCTCTATATTTTTACTTCACTATATCTGTTTCCAAGATTTACAGATTTATTTATAAAAATAAAAATGTTGTCGATGATAACAAAATATTTATTTATTTGAATTATATACTTTTTTTTACAAGTATTATCAAATGTTAATAAAATAAATTTAATTTTATTATTCATAGCTATAGTATTTGTGCGAATGATTTAATAAAAACTTATAGATTATTATAAAAATAAATACATATATAATAAAATGAAAATAATCAAATTATTTTTAATATTTTAATTTCTTAAAATTAATAATGAATAAAATAAAATATTGAATCTTTTAAAATTATACATTTTTTAAAATTTTTATTCTTTTTTTCTTTAAAACTGAGAATATTAAATCATAAAGAAAATGAATTAAATAAAATGATAAATGACCCTTAACAAAGCAACTAGCCGACCCAAGCTTATATGAAACCCTTGCAATAATTAAGCGCAACGTTGCCATTTTTTCATATATCCCTTTTAATGACATTTTTTTTATAAACAAACAACAATAAAACTATCATTTCGGATCTTAAAAACATGATTATTTAATTATTTGTTTTGTGAATAACAACAATTATATAAACTATTTATAAATATTATAAATTGTATATATTTTTTTAATTTTTTCTACTCAATAATATATATACAATTATATTAAGATTTGACAAAGATAAATACTATACCACTTTTATGACTCCCTAATCAGATATTAAAAATCAACTTGAAGTAAAATTAATTCCTGCAACATAAACTATGGGTACAAGTTTACTAGGTATTTTGTAGTAAAATTGCTTCTCAAATCATTTCATTTTGCATTTAATGAGTAATTTTAATTTTTTTAAGAAATCTCCCAATAATTGAGAAATGGTGCTGTAAATATGAGCTACTATTAATAATGTTTTAAAAATGCCTAAAGGAAAAGGAAAATACAAAATAAAATAACATTTATGTTTTACATGTTTAATTACAAAACAAGAAATCTTATCTTTTTAAATTATTGGGTTATTGCATAAATTCACCAGTAAACCTGGCTTTTCTGAAGTTAATAGAGCTTCACCTAGACAATGATCATTTTCGATTAACATTTCAGCAAGGAATCGCAAGCAAGGATTCTGTCAATCAAATTTTTTTGATATAAGTCATGCGGCACACATACATCAGACTTACTGTCTCACAACTGTTGACTAATTAATTTTTAGGTTATAGGCAATCTAACAAGTTGTTTTATGATGATCAATTATAAATGGTGCAAATATCTCATAGCCTAAATTTACAAACCATTGGCTAGCCCATATTTACACCATCACGTCATTTTGAAATTATCGATCACATTATTCTACTGGTTTCAAAATATGTATATTCCAAAAATCACATTTTTACAAAGTTTGAAGCTTAAACGAAACGTTTTAATGAGTACACAATTAATTATGTGAGCATAACATAGATAGAAAAAATCTAATATAAGAATCCATAAAAGTTTCAGGTGACCGCGGAACCAAACAATCGAAATATCACTTTATCTAATAAGCAAGCTGGATAAAACCTCGAATTATTGCTACGAGAGTAGAGTATTATGCAAGCTTAAAAATCGGATTGCCATATTTACATCTTCTCCTTTAAGCATTCGTTAAACATTATATTAAAATTTTTAAAGATTGTATTATACTGTTAAATGCATTTTGTATTTTATTTTACTTAAAAAACGTGTCCCGCAAGTCCTGAGGAAGGGTGCGACTTTACACTCGAAACGTTGAAAGCTAGGATAAAGATTTGGATGTATATTTTAATTTCCAGTGCTACCCACATCTTATAACTTCTATTTTAAAAATTGCAGCCATAAACATCATAATTATAGATTATATAATTATTTAAAAATGAATAAATATATCAATTTGTTTATCTATCTTTGACTAACATATTTATTAATACATCCATTTTTTTATTAATTTTATGGCGGTAACATATAATAAAAAGAAGCTTGGTGTTTAACATCCCGTTCTCTTTGTAAAATAATATAAAAAAAGAAAAGAAAAATATAGTATTATAATATATTATATTATATAATCTTTTAATTTATTAACTATGTCAAATGGCCTTGACTAAACCTAAAAGAAGAAATCTATCCTAACATAATTAATTTTCATTTAAATATATATCCAAAAAAATAATATTATTTTTCATTTTTCATATAAAATAAACAAGAGAGAGATTGAAGAAATATAATGAAGATTTGAATTGAATTGTCAAATTTGACATAAAAAAGGATATTCCTAGATTTATACAAGACGATTTGTTTATATCAAATATATTACCTTTAAAATATTTAAGTATATAAATGTCTAAATGTATAATTTTATTAGATTTATATTCTCAAAAATTAATAAATGATGATGGGAATTAATAGGAAGAAATAATATTCACAGAAACAAAATTTAAATTATAAAAATTAATTACCAAATTTAAAATTAACTTTGGATTAAATTTAAATCACTCTTATACAAAATAATAATTTAAATTTATTTATACAGTTTTGATGTTTTCATAAATAAATTTCCTTAATTAATATTTTATAATTAAAAAATCAATCTCAAGAGTTTTGTTTTTAAATTCATCATAACAACAAAATTCTATAAAAATATAATGAAAAAATGTAGGTATATAATAACAAACTATCTGTGGGCTGTCCTGAGGGCTGTGGACATTTATTCGAATTTATATCATCTAATGTCACATTCCTCTTCGTACAAACATTCCTACATCAAAAGATATTTTCTTTTCGATTCCCTCCTTCTTTTGACATCTTTTATAAATCTCTGTATTTGATCAATTTTTCCTTTCTCCCAGCCATTCTGTTTCATTTCACTTCCTTAATTCATTTTTCTACTCTTTATTTAAAATCATTTGATCTTATCCGTTTAAAGGGCATAAACATTTAAATCAAGTATTTTCAAAATGTCATCAATAATGGAATAAAATTAATTTAGCGATAATCATTGATTTCAATTCTCTTTTTGTTTACATTGCTTTATTGAATAATAACATAAAAAAATATAGTAAATAATATTTTAAATATAGATTTCATTTGTCTCATAAACTCAGAAATCTATATTTAATTATTTTAAATGATTTGAGCTAAATTAGATTTAAAAAATAATTAAAAATTTAATAATAATAAAATGTTAAAATTTAAATTAAAATATATATATACAAACTATTAGAAATTACTTAGAGTGCAAATATCAAAAATAATATTTTTATACGAATCAAAATAATAAAAATATAATTAATTAGAATGGATTTTTTTTTCAAATTCAAGATTCTTTTCTTCAAATAATGTTTACACATTGGAAATAAGAAAAAAACTTTTTTGGTTTATTAATTTTTTTTTATTTTATTTTTGGAAAGGGCATAGAAAATAATATTGTAAATATAGTGGACTCTGTCTTTGATTTAATAAGATATATTATATAAAATTCTAATTATATTATAAAATATGAATTTGACTCATGAGGTGATGACGTCAACCATATGACAACCCCATCAGCTAACATCGATTTGTTAAATTATATATTATATATCATTTAAGAAATATATAACAAAAGTGTTATTCATTTCTTCTTCGTTTCTATAAATATATAATCGACATTCAAATTAAGCTGTCAAGTTATTATTCATACTAAACTGGCATCCTGAAATAAACATTTTAAAAAGAATTCGTATATTAATTCAATTCGAATTATTTTTTTTTTAAATTCGAGCTCGATCAAATGAAGATTTCTTTTCTTTTAGATATTTGATAATCCCTTTCAGTATCAGTTCGAATGAAAAGTAATATTTGAGAAATTGAAAAGCGTCGCAATTAACCACATATATCAGCTGATTTTCTTCATTTTCAAGGTCAAGCAATACCAAGAAATTTAATTTGTTAAAATTTGATTAAATTTATTGTTGTTAAATATATTGTTAATTGATCATATTTATACATTTTACATATATTTTTATTTCAATTTTTAATAAAATTTATGTTAAAATTTCTTTTTAACTTTTTATTTTTTGATTATTAAGCCAACTAATCTTTCTCCATTATTTCGCGCGTTATAATTTTATTTTCATTACTTTTCACATACTTTAAGCTATACCCACCAAATATATATTGATAATTAGTTATAATAGTTAATAATATTATTAATAATATAAATTATATTAATTATAAATATTCTCATAATTATTTGTGATACAGATGGTAAACTTTTTAATTAATATTAAAATAAATTATGAAATTATTCTTTTAATCCATCCATTTTTCCATCATATGGAGTGATAAAATTCTTAATTACATTCTTCATTAAAATTGTTCAGCAAAAATGATATGTTATAAAATACTTATATGTTTCTAATCGCTAATTCAATATTAAATCCAAAATTAATTTTTATTTTCTTTAAATGAATTTTCTAAAAAAAAATTGCTCCTTTTTATAAAACGTTAATTCATTTTTAACACACTAACCTATTAAAAATAATATATAAGATATTATTTTATTACATACATTTCAAAGAGATTTAAGGAAATTATAGTGAACCTTTCTACTTATAATTAAACTCACTAGAAAATATATCTCAGTGTTTAGCGATGAAAAAATTCTAAATGAAATTTTTAGTTAGTTAATGTGACTCAAAGGAAAATAATTTTTAAATATAAATAATAATTTATTAACACAAAACTGACATTTGATTCTTTCTATATAGAATGAATTGCGTCGATATAAGAAAATTAATTATTTTGTATATTCTTAGTTTTCATTGTTTCTAAATATTTTAAATTCAATTAATTGAACCAGTTTTTGAATAAAATTAAATAGAGAACATCTTATATAATTAATTAATTATAAAAAAATGAAACAAAGGATTGAATTCAAACAGTAATATATTCAAAAAATCCTTAAAGATATTCTTCTCATGAATTTTTATGGTTATTTCATGTTCGAAATAATCAATCCTGTAAGAACCTTTCAATGTGAAAGTTGATTGAATTTTGGGCTTATAGATAGCTTGGAAGCACCCTTAACTGATTTTATTTCAGCTCAATTGATCCAATTTAATTGCTACACTTAAAATGACAAAGAGGTCATAGAACGTAAAGTTTTATTTGAAGATGGAAATTTTTTTATCTACTTAGCTAAAATAACATTGATTTTTTTAAATTGTCTTGCCATAGGTATAGGCTATATATGTAGATAATATATGTCATATATTATTATATTGTATATTACTGTTAAATTTGGTTAAATAAATTTTACTTGCTAAGATACAATTTCATGAGAAGTCTGCATGATACAAATATTAATTATAAAATAAAATATTATTGATTACATTATAGTGTGTTATAATTATTTGAATATAGATAATTTTCAATTATATATTTTTTCTCAAAATCGTACAAATTGAAATTTGGATTTATAATTGTATATTTTTATAAAAAAATTTATTGTTTACAAAATTTATGTAAATTTGATTATTTGAATTATAATATTAAATTACAATGTAAATAGTATTATGTTCTCGCACCACATTCTAATAAATTTTAAATAAATTAATAAATTTATTAATTATTAAAAAATTTATTTTGAAATTAAATATTAAATATTAAAAATTAAATATTTTTCATTCAATGATATATAGAGAGTTTTGGTAATTATATTTATTTTTTATTAAGTGTTTCTTGAAAATCTCTCTGAATATATTAATACTTGCTCATATAAAAGGAAAGATTACTCATCATGTTAGAGATTGCCGGCCTTGGGCTCTCGCGACACAAAGGTCATGGCATTTAGGCCTTTGTTACGTTGAGAATGTCAGCGCCATAGATTTTCCACCATGTTCTCTCTTGGTACGCTTTGACGTCATTTATCTCCTCGTATGCTTTAATCTCGTGCTAATTCAGCGTTCCTTTTGTACATTTGTCTTAGTTACTAGACTTGGTGGCGATTAAAACTACATTTTTTACTCCTTTTTCTATCCTCAAAGGTGTCACTCCTTTCCCTTTTAATTATAATTCTAAATTTGATATGTAAATAATTACATTTTTTGAAATTTTTACAAAATAAATTATTTTTATTATATAGGTACTTTTTTATTAATTATTTTTCATGTTCTGCATTATTTTAATTTAACTTAAAAAATATGTTTATAATAATAATTCGTTTTTTCTGATTGATTTCTATTATCGCTAATAAGATCACTGATAAATAAAATTAAATAAATATTTAAATATATACTTTTTCAAATGCTTCTCCATCATTTCCTAAAATCTATATTAATAATTTTTTTATTGTAGTGAGAAAAATAAAATAATCAAAAACATTCTTTTTGACAGTTTAAGTAATATTCTCTTGTGTTTTCATGTCTTAAATTAAATTCACTTGAATATTTTATTCCAAAATCTTAAAATTTTTCAAAACTAAAAAAAAAATATTTAATCGTAAAACAAGTTTTTGTTGTCAATAGACATTTAGTATTCAAAAACAATTTATAATTATTTTAAAGAAATTAAATAAAATAATATTCAATTTAAATATATATTTAAGGATATTTTTTATTTATTGAAAATCTTAAAAAAAAAATTACTGAATATTGAGAAATTTTAATTTTATCATTGAACTAAATACTAAATCGACGCTCTTCGCATCTAAACAGGAGACTGCCCCCTGGACCCCCGAAGTGATACATAGTATTTGATTGAAAGTCTGTACTTAAAAATTGTCTAAAAATTGAATCGATTCGGGGATCGCTTCAAAAGTTGACCAGTTTTTTCAAAGCGGGATTCGTACGCTGTCCGAAAGATGGGATAAAGTAGTGGCCACCCTTGAATCATAAATTTATAACCACTTTTATACAATAAAGCCTCGAATTTCATAAAAAACGGCGGAAGCAAAGTTGTATATATTTTGATTTTTTCATTTGAATATGCACTCTCAATATATACAATATAAATGTATGCACATTTTCCTCGTTGTTCAATTTCTTCTATTCACCTTTTTTGTCAAATCAATATTTATTCTAGACTAGGCTATAAATATTTTTGTGATTTGGAAAATTTCTTTAATTTAAAATTTCCCGTTCACACTTGTATATAATTCTATAATACTATAGCATAGTGATTGTGAATAGTCAATTAATGTATTATTTATTATTTAGTAGATATATATAACAAATGATAATGAAATAAAACATACCAAATTCTAAATGAATAAAATTTTAATATTGAAATATTTTATTTGTTTGCCAAAACTGAATATGTAAAACAAAGTTTATTTTCTTAGTTTACTTTTTTCTTCTCTTAACTCATTAACTATGCTCTCAGTCGGTGTCTTACTTTTGCACCACAATTCCCATTTCATGCCTCTCCAATTTCCGGTTCCTGAATTCCTCAACTTGCATACTTGTTGTAACTTTGTCTCTTTGGACAAGTTTAATTTCTTCCCCATTCGTCTTGCATCTTTTTTTTTCTTTTTTCTTTCCATTTCTTTCATTTTCTACTTCCCCCTCTATTCCTTCTTTTTGCATCATTTTCCTTACCTGCCTATATCTGTCTATCCCCTTAAAGAGGAAATATCTTAATAAATCACATTGATTATAGACCCAAAGGGCAGGATTTGTTTCCGTGTCTTGTATGATGTTTTACGTGTTATTAGGGCGATCGTGCGTGTCAAAAAATACAAAAAAAACAAAAAACAATTCTTATAGTAAGCCTTTCATTCGCATCTGTTCTTACCTCACCCCCTCCCCTTCATTTTATTCTCTTTTTCTAACTGTTTCTATCTCATTTAATAAAAAAAAAGAAATTATTAAATAAAGGAACAAAAATATATTTCGAATGATAACGAAACAAAGAAAAAAGTCATTGATTGAATTGCTTATATTATATTTATATATTTTCTTATCTTTTTAATGATGAAAAAAATGTTACTTCTATTTCAAGTTTATTTCTTTGTAAAAACATAATTATCATCTTCCCTTACAAACCTCATTTCTTTTCAAAATATATTTTAATTTTCTGACATGTTTTTTTTATACTGAATAGTAATTTTCACATAACAAATCTTTCAAATAATTGATTTGGAAATAATATAATGATATAAATGATATTTAAAACATTTCTTGGTTACTTTTATATATCAACTTTCAACATACAACTTTCGGGGAAAAAATAAAAGAATTAAAATTATTCAAATTATTATTGGTAATTAATAAAATAAACCTTTAAAATATTTTAAAAAATCACCAATATATTAGGTACATAATATTTTTATTGGTATTATTAATGAAAAAAACAACTTTAACTCCTTCAATCATTTTACAATATATAGATAATTATTTTTAATTAAATTTTTTATAAAAAATTATTTAATCTTAATTAATTAGTTTTATCTAATGATTGAATTTATATTTTAATCATAAGCTTTTGCAATTCATTTATTTTTATAAATTAAATTTAGTATATATTATATTATAAAGGGAGTTTGATAAGTAAGTGACTTTTTGAATTTAAATGCAGTATTGTTCCCGTAAACTGCCATCTATTAATGCAAAGCTGTACAAGTTTGCGTAAGCTGTGCCATTTAGTTTGTGTTTGATATCCATTGAAAGTAGACAACCTTATGAATTTGTAAAAAAGTTAATTTCGTGTGCTGATTAATGATTATTGTCAGTGAGGAGTAAAGTGGAAGATCGTCAGTGAATAAATTAAAATATAAAAAGTGATTGAAGATTTTAATATTCTGATTGAAATTCCATAAATGAAAAAATATTATATTCAAATTTACAGCAAAATACTCCGGGCATGGAGAGGAGGTAAAGCACTTCCCCTAATCTAGGTGGGAAGCAGTTCAGAGCAGCTAGTATAAAATAAAATATTAAAATAACAAATATCATGATTTTTTACTATCTCGTAAGAGATAGTATTGCGATCACGAAAATTTTCGATGTTGAGATTTTGATGTTTTTATACGTTTTAAAGGTTCCTGAATCATTTTCACTAAGGTTGAGAAAAATGTCTGTGTGTGTGTATGTGTGTGTATGTAGTCAAGATTACGCAAAAACGGTTTTAGCTAGAATGATGAAATTTGGTACATGAGCATTATTCAAAATTCGTAGTTTTCTATCAACTTTTGAGAAATGTAGCTCAACTGGAAGAGGGTCATTACTTACGTTTTGATTTTTTTTCCTCTAAAGTGACCGTAAAAATAAAGATATATGTTTGATAATTTTTCACATGATTAATAATTGTATAAAACTGCTATATATAGAATTTCAGCTTGATTGATTCACTGAAATTACCAGAATTAATTTTTTAACACGGCAAATCTCACGCGCGAACACGTGACGTGGTGCCATCAACAAAAAGCCAAACATGCGCTGGTTTAATATTTATTATTTATAATTTATAATTAATTAAATTTAATTTAAATATAATATATTATGTTATTTAATCCAATTCAAATTGCGAGATAGTCGAGTGGAGACACTCCAGCTAATTTTTTTATTTTAAAGATATATACATGTACAATATATAAAAAATAAAAAAATGATGCGAATTATCTGAGCAATCGTGACTAAATTACATTAAATGGTATATTAGTTATTTTAAAGAATAATCCTAAGCGTGTGCTGATTGACTAACAAATGCGCGGTTCTTTTAACTTAATGGATAAAAAGTTGAGCAAATAATTAAATATATTTCCTATTATTAATTTTATAATCATGCATGAATCTGTAAAGATGTAAATAAAATTTAATTATAATTATTAAACAAAAATATATAAGTTTGATTAAATGTTATTCTTACTTTTAGATCAATTAAATTATATCAGAAAAAAATAAATAGCAAAAACTTTTGAGTATTTTTTAGAAGAGTATTTATACATATATATTCTTACAATGTCATGTTTCTCTGCCGATTTTCATTATCTCGAATCTAAATATATCAATCGTGTAAATGTTAAGGGCAGCTAGGCACGCTTCCCCCAGTGACCACACTGAAAAGAGGAAACGAATGGTTTTATTTATTTCTTAGCCTCTTCCGTTGTGCGCACAAGTAAATTTGAGTGTCCTAGGAAAGAAGGGTTTGAAGGCAAGTAGAACGGATCGCAAAGGGTAGGGGAATCCATTAGGCCCCCGATCGGTGCCGAGGCAAATCCGTCAAGAGAGGAGATTGTGGGGTTTATGGCCCCCAGATTGACCCGAATAGCCATGGTTGCCGCTGCTGCTGGGTGTCCCCATTTGGTTTGCTGCTGTCGACGCTCTCTCTTTCCCTCGGGGCTTAATCTCTTCATCTGTGGGCTTTTCCCACTAAGACAAACATTTACTTATGAAAAGATTCTTTAGCCAGTCAATCACTATCTTCTACTTTTATATTTCCTTTTTAAAATTTTTAAATTATTAAATGATAACTATCATAACAAATTAAATTTTCAAATGTTTATTATTATATTGTGGTATATGCTAATAAAAATAATAATAATAAAAAAAAAGAATAAATATAGAAATATTATTAAAATTGGATCAACATACTGTCAATTTGTTCTCGAATTAAATATACAAGTGGAAATTGCTCCCATTATTAATAATCAATCACGACACATTAACTCAGAACTGATATAACCTTTAGTATGATATTTATTCAGTCAATCATCTTATTATATCTATATCTATACATTTCTGTTATCAAAAGAGGTAAATAATCAAACATAATAACTAATTTACTAATAACTGTTTTACGAAAATATTAAATATATGGTATTGAAAAGGACGATTTTAAGAGATATGATTCATTTGGAAGATCAAAGCCATAACAAAATTAGATTGAGCTAATATTTATAATTTTAATTAATCAACGCAGCTCTCAAAACCATGGCTAAACATACAACATATCATCAAGATCTATGCTATCAAATTGGAGGAAAATTAGAAGCAAGTCAAAAGACCTTTTAAATAATTGATTTCTGTTAAATGATACCTTAAACGTTAATCCTACCCTCAAGAACTAACAATTCTAGATATAATTTAATTTGAGATTTTCAGCATAAATTGGATTTTGCTATTTATCCAATTTTTCTTTAATAAATATCTTAAAAACGATTTCATAATTTGTATTTAATAAATGTAGGTATTATAAAAGAATTAAAAAAAATTTTGATTATTTTTGTTTATTTCCCTTTTAGTAAGGAATTTTAGTTATGAAAAATTTGGAAGGACCATAGTGAAAATTTAATTTTTACTCAGAGGGTATAAAGTGTTTAGTTGTCTTGTTTCCGTCTCTTAGGTATTGCTGTGCACAAGTAAAAATTTCTAAATAAATTATTATTTTAAAATCATTTTTTTTTTGGATTATAAATAATTAATATAATAAAACATTGATATAGCGGCCGCTATTTAACGGACTTAATAAGGCATGGTTCAACTCATATATATTCAAAAATTGTTTTTTTTTAAGAATTTGTACTTACATTGAGAAGAAACCTAGAAAACTGCCGAAATATTTATTGATTATAGCTAGGGTGACCATATTTCGAAAACACCAAACCTGGACAAACGGTTTTTTTTTTAGAACCGAATCGAAAAAATTTAGAAATAAAGTCGGAAACGTCCTAAATGACGTTTGGTCACCCTAATTATAGCATTGTATCAAATCATCTGTTCTAAAATTGTTCTAAATTCAGAAAATGACAACTTTAATTGTATGTTTTTGCCAAAAATACAACACCCCATCCCATTAGTCCAGTATATTGAGGTATTACTGTAATTATAAAATATATATTATTATTGGGCTTGAAATATATATATTGTTCTCGAAGGAGCAGATGTGGGATAACATTCATGCAACCATTGCAATGATTGTTCATAAGTTTTTCCCATTAAAAAACAATGTTTAATCAAGACTCGGTATTCCTGTTTTTCCATTTTTCTTATGAAGGCGAAAGTAGCGTCATTCAAACGACTGTACCCTTTAAACGAATGGACGAAATGGCATGATACTTCATACATAAACTAGTGACAGGTGAGCCTCTCGCAATGAGTCATGATCATTTTCTAGTGGCGTCATCTATTCAAAAATCCCGGGATTTTTCACAGCCCATGTACTATATATATATAACATCTTAATTCCGAATAGTTGTCCAAAAAGTCTATTTATATAAATACATTCTATACAAATTAAAAATTTTAGAATATTACTAACTATTACGTTAAAATTAATAATAAAATTAGTAAATTTTATTTGTTTTTATTTCATTTCATTAGAATTAATTCATAGGATATTTTTATGACTCATGGATTATTAAGAAAATAAAATATTTTTTTTTACTCATCACTATAATAATTGTATAAGATATCAATTAACCAAAAACACTGAATTGAACTCTTTTTGTCATCTCATTTTCTTAGATAAAACATTTAAAATTGCTATAATTATATAACTAATCAAATTATTTTTAACATTAATTAAATCTTATATTTAACTAAATTAGTGCATGTTTTTTTGCTCATTTTTTTCATTTTAGGAAGCATTCATACAACTTTGTTTGAAAGAATCAAACAGGTGTTCTTTTACTTTTTTTTATTAAAATCATCTAAAGTTTTGCTTAACCTAATATATTTAGATATACCCTACATGAAAATTTAAACATTTTCCATATATTCTGTTAATAATAATAATAATAAAGCAATTTTTATTTCAAAAATATTTCAAGCTCTCTTTATCAGAAATGAGCAACTCGCGGCCCTCAAATTTTTTCCCTATAATTGGTATCTTAAATTTGATTAATATTAAATTATATATTTTCATAATCGCTACATTAATAAAACGATTTTTTGAGTCCTCGAAAGATGTGAATATTATGTATTATTGATCATTAAATATTTAAGGTTTATTAATATATTAAGTTGTTTTTTTGTGTCTGTGCCCCACCAAGAAATACCGAACTTTCCTTTGGCTCTTTGATAAAAAAGGATGCTCACCCCTTCTTTATAAATTTACCACTCTATTCTTTATACAAATTTTTATTATTTTTTAAAAAAATCCTTTTTTTATAATAATAATGATGATATTTTCGACAATTCGATTATAATATTTTTAGATATACTAATGTTCAACAATCTGAGAAATGGACAAATGTCACATCAACTAAAAATTGTTATTTAAAGGTTATTTAATGTTTTTTTTTTAAATTTATCTAATTGCATTCAAATTCTATAAAAGTTATTTAGATCTTAAACAATTCAAAAGGTTTAAAAGTTTGGATGACCAGAAATGAGAGATTAATTTTGTTTTCAAGATAATCAAAATAGGTTAATTCCTTAAAAAACTACCTCGAATAATAAGTAAAAAAAAACTAATAAATGTTTCAGAAAATAATATAAAATAATAAAAATACTTAAAAATGTTATAAAAATTTTGTTGTATTTCATATTTCAAATCTACAGCAATGTATTAAAATTTCTAAAAAGAAAACAAAATTTATGGGGTTTTACTTCTTCAAAAAGACACCTTAAGAGATGCCCCCCTTTATATTATAGGAGAAAGCACTGTTTATATTTTGTTTACTATTTGTGTTTCGTAGTCAAAATCGCAGGATGTTGGCAATGGAAAGTTGCTGAGATAAGGAGGCGTAATCAATTTTCTTAAATACCTGGAACTGATTTTAAGACCTAATTGAACAACTATTTTTTGGAAATGCCTTGCTATTCGAAAAAGCACCAATTTTTTCTTATAACACAAATCAGTTTTCACCACAAAACGCTATACAATTCTGGTTTCTTATCACCATGTTTTCCCCTATAATAAAATATAATAAGCACCATGTCATAATTGATATTAAACAAAAACAAAATTCGTTCAGTTTTTTTTTCTCTTAGCAAAATTGCACATGTTTCCTTCCGGTGTAGACAGAAGAGCTCTAAAACCAACGAGAGGATTTATTAAAATACATACAAAATATTTATATTTGCATTTATTTTTATGCAAACTGACAGTGTGCGAGTGCTTGCGCGTATGTTTATCTCTAAATCCCTTGACATTTGTTAGGTTTTAGTAAACGTAGGGTGTCGCATCCCTAGAATGGGGGGATGTGTCGAATAATGGTAAGAGTGAAAAGAATCAGAGTGAATGGAACAATGTCGTAGAGGAAGGCACTTCTTTTAAACAGAATCATGGCTTGTGATTGATGTCTGTGTGGCAAATGCGAGGCCGCTAGTAAATAAAATAAATAAAATTCACGGCTCACTAGAGGGAAAATTATCCGAGTGCATCATTTCTTAAAGTGTATTGTCCCTTGGCGACTTGCTTTTTAAATCTAAATTTAGTTGGAGTAAGAAAAGAGAGAGAAAGAGAGAGAGGGAGCTAAAAAACAATTTCTTCGATGGGTGGATATATACAAATAAATAAAAGGAAAATACTAGTTCTTTTTCCGATTTCCGAGGCAAGCCTTTAAATCTTGGTTTGTCATTGCTTTTTCCATTTCCAGCTCTTTTTATTGTTGTCGTACATTCAAAAATATATTAACTAGATAATTGAATGCTTCGAACATATATATTATTTTAGGTATATATTTGAAAACTTTGTGGAATATTTTTTTTACGTTTAATTATAATTAAAAGTAGAGAAGATTGAGATGCCTTAATCAAATATATATATAGTAAAATATCTTCTAAGTATATAACGAATTTCTTTTCCAAGAACATTCCAGAGAGGTTAGAGCGAAGATATTTAAATATTCATCTCCAAAGTTTCGACCGTGACAATATACTAGGTGTTTCACAAGGAATAGTGAATATTTTAGAATCTGGTAGGTAATATAGACAAATTGTAATAAAAATTAATTTTCAAATTTTATTCAATAAAAAGATATTCGTTAACATTAATCCAAACAAATTTAAAGCAAAGGTAAATGATAATTAAAGTTCATTTTTTTTCCTTAAAAACTTCTGGTACAGAGTTCCTGGAACCAAAAGCTAAACACTTACATAATCAACAATTAATTTGAAAATTGTCTAAAACAGAGATCTACAATACAGTGAACGCTCTATATAAGCAACTCATTTAAACCAATTTCAATAAATAAGTTTCTTATTGTGAAAAGCTGCTTATAGGGAAATATAAATTATATAGATTATAAATTATATAGAACAAAAATATTAATTAATAATTAATTAATTAATAGAAACTAACAGAAATTCTAGTAACTATTCTAATTAAAAGGAATTAACTTCAATACAGGCAGCACAAAACACAAACATATTCCAATAACAGAATTTTTTACAATTTGAGGTTATGTTGTTGTGAACAGCTGTCAATTAAAATATTTAGCTTTAAAAATAACGATCGTCTGTGATTATTTTAATCGGTTTTAACAACTCATATTACACTAAACCAAGCTGGTCCCACCGAATACTAAGCATGACTTTGGAACCGTGAATATTCGGTTTGGCCCTCGACATGGAAACATGTCCGGGATATCCCCATGATTTTCTGCGCTTGGGATTATCGTAATGAACCCATTTTTCGTCCCCAGTTACAATGAGATGCAGAAATTTCTTCCGTCTGTGCCTTGCAAGCAACTATTCACAAGCAAACAAACGCCGTTCAACATATCTCGGCTTCAACTCATATGGCACCCAATTTCCTTGTTTCTGAATTATTCCCATGACTTTCAAGCGTGTTGAAATGGCTTGTTGCGTCACTCCCAATGATTCTGCCAATTCTTGTTGTATTTGACACTAATATTGATCAAGTAATGCCTCCAATTCTGCATCTTCGAAAACGTTCTCTCTTCCACAGCTATGCTTGTCTTCGAAGTCAAAATCACCATTCTTGAAGCGTTGAAATCAAGTTCTTTCACTAATAGCGGCTTCACCATTGGAATTTGAAAGCATTCGAAGATCCTCAGCCGCATATTTCTTCATATTAAAGCAGAAAATTAAAACCTCCCGCAAATGACGAGGATTTGGCTCGTGACCTGACATGTTTAATCGAGAATAGCTTTATGATTCAGACATAAATCGACTACTCTTTCGATGGCGTTATGTTTACAAATAGCTAACCCTAGTTCCACAGAGCACGCGAGATGGTGCTGCACCAACGCGCAGCAATTGGATGATTAATAACAAAGACAGAAAATTGTATATATGTAAATAATCCATTTAGATAAGATATTAAAATTAACTATTTGCCAGTTTATATTCTATTAAATAGGCTGAGTATTGATGTTGTTGGGATTTGGACATTCCCAACAACATCGAAACTCACCCTATTTAACCGAATTCCAATTATTATCCATAATACTTTTTCTTCTCTAAATAATCCATTAAGTTATCCCTTAAGGAGGCTCCATTCAATAGAACATACTATAATATCATGTCTGGAAGCATAATCCTATCTGACATTTTTCAGAAATATTCCATAAACTAAATCGAATCTACTTGCTGATCAACCACCAATCGCAAGTGGTTTTGTGGATGCCAGCATCCTCAACAAACTTCTTGAAAAATGAAATCATAAAGACTAGTCAAATTCCAAAGCCAAATTATGGAGCTCATTAGCTCATTTCTTTTAAATTTGTGTGAGGTTCTTTTAAAAAATAAATAAATAGATTTTAAAGTAAAAATTATTCTAATAAAAAACGATTTTATCTAATAATTATATAAATTAAATATTTTTTATTTAATAAAAAAGTCTTTTTTTAAAAATAAAATACACCTGTTTCAGATAGGATCAAATTAAATAATATATATATTATATATATTAGTATATACAAAAAACATGGTTATGGGGAAGTTGTTACTATTGTCATATATTCCCAAAACAAATTGCTTAATATTTTAGCAGAGTGTGCAATTTTAATTTAACTTTTTTTCTACTTATGCACAATGGACCGAAAATGTTGTGGTCGTTAGCGCCGAATGCTTGCGTCCTTGTTCCAACGGCGGAATTTAATCGTTTCATTTCAAGGTGTTTACTTTTAATTTGTATATGAATTATGTTTTTGACAATTTCCTTTTTTGTATTTCTAGGAAACTACTTTAATTTTCTTTTAAAAATACCACTTTTTTAAAAAAAAATAAAGATTATATATGAGTATATATTTTGATATGCGTATTTTAGAAAGAACTAATATATTGGGATAAGAATAAATAATTTATTAAAATATTTGAAGACGAAAACATTTCAACAAAATATAATTATGTTATATTCTTGGAAATATTTGTTTATGAATTAACTATTAATCTTCAAAGGTGAGTATTTTTTTTAAAAAAAATATTTGTTTTACAAATAATAATAATTTACTCAATAATTAATAAAATATAATAGGTTGAATATATTGGTTAAAAATAACTTATAATTAGAATATAAGTATGCCGTGGATGATGATTATAATATTCTGATGAGAATATTTATTTTAATTTCTAAATCATTTTTTTTAACATCAAAAATTTAATGAATTTATTTAATATTTACTTATTTTAAGTTTAGATTTAACTTGGCCAAATTTAGTAGCTACTTGAAATAAAAAGTATTGCCTATGATCAATAAGGTCACAATGAAGATTGAAAGGATTCGTTGTACAGATCATACAACGCATTTGTTCCGCTTAGGCAGCAACCAACTTGACTGTACAAAAGTCAGTTCTCTCCTTAAATAAAGAACTGAACCTTTACTGATAGTGTGTACCTGAGATATTCTATTTAATCATAAAATAATATTTTTTTTATTTGTTTATTCTGATATTCTTGATAAATCTAAAATACAAATGAAAAGAAACAAAGTGGAAATTTACGCTTTGTTGTTTTTTTTTTATCTAAAATTATTATTATTTAGTTTGAACATGCAATCCAGTATTTGACAAGGACTATTAGGTAACATTTATTTATTTATTTATCATCAGAAATTTTTCAATTATTATTTTCTAACATTTTTTTTTATTTATTTTTTTAAAAAGAGAAAATGAATACTTATTTCAAATTTTGCATTTAATGAAAATAATTTTAGGAGGTAAAAGATAATATCACTTCTCCAGACACTCAAAAAGCAATCTATTTCAAAATCACTAGCCATATTTGGAATACACTACGAAATTCAACTCAATCGGATAAACGGTATAACAATCCTGAATCGACGCCGGGCTATGATTTCGAAACAGGCTCATTTGGAGCACAAACGATCTGTACATTCTATGACCCAAGTATCATAAGTTTAATGCTTTAAAACATAAGTACCTAAACTTTATTGTGTCGTAGACCCCTTGCCATGTTTTTGGGTTTTGGGTAGACCCCCTAAATTGATATTTTTTGAAAAATCAAAAATGTTTTAAAAACCATGACGGAAAAACAATTTACCTCTTTTTTTCTTTTTTAGAGCCATATTGAATTGTAAGATTGTATAATGTAAGTAAAAATAGGCTTGAGATCCACTATCATGGACCCCCAAATGCAGGTTGCCATAAACCCCTGGGGGTCGATATACACCACTTTGGGAAAATCTGCTTTAAAATATGCACAGCAATCGATTTCAGTTTTTAGAGCGTTCTATTTTTTTAACACACAAACTCAATTCTTTCATTAGTAAATTTTTATATTTTCCATTCTCATGCATACTGAATGATTTCAGACTCGGAATTCAACATTCAATCCTGTTTTTCTACGAATCAATATCTCTTCTTTATTTTTCGTGAATAATATATTACTTGTTTACGAATTCTTTTATTTTCAAATTCACAAATGATTGCCGGTACACTGAATTTATTCATCTTATTTTTTTTCCTTTTTAAATTTTCTAAGAACTAAATTTTTTTTTACCTTTTACATACTATTCTAGATATATCATAGATAAACATAAACTTGTAGTTTAATAATTTATCTTATAATTTAAATATATTTAACTGATGAACTGTTGATGAACAACCATGTCGTGCAAACTATTCTTATCTAAATCATTTATTTTTTTAGAAGTTATATTTTATTTATCATATATATGCATAAAAACTTTTTGAATTAATTTGATAGGGAGGTGGAAGTTTTTTTTTAAAAAAAAGGCATTAAAGAATATTTTATCTTGAAATATTAAATATAATGAATGTTCATCTCTTCTTATAATAATCCGTCGGAATGTAAATGATTGAGAGATAGATGTTTCAACTTAAACCTATCAACTGTTATTTAGCAATCTCTGAAGCAATTATCAGTGGCCCTAAACTAAATTGTACAACTGAGTTTCTATCTTAGGAAGATCGATGAGCAAAGTTGTCTCTTCCTTGAGAAGACAAAAGCTGGGTGTTGGAAGGTCCTAAAGATTCCAAGTGAAATGTACCATTGAAATATATGAGTCTTTTTTTTAAGCGTTCTTTAGATAAAAAATCGTTCTAAAATCTCTCTCTCTCTCTCTCCTTCATTTATTCCCCTTTTCGTGAATAGATTCATAATGATCGAATCTCTTTTTCAAAATAATATTTTTTTTCTCTGTTATTTCATAAGAATTGAAGAGGTATTATTGTTATAAAACAAAAATTATTATTGAATAATGTTAAAAGTAAATGCCTTTTTAATTATAAAATAAATAAAATTCTATATAATAGATTTTTAAGACAAAATCGAAGGATAATAATATTTGAGAAAAATTTAAATCTAGGTTGTAATCGGGTAACGCATGTTATCACGTCAAAATTATTATCAATGGAATCAAAATTAAAATATATAAAACAATTATTTTGTTGGTTGTATTATATGGGTAGGAGGCGTAGTCTATGACTTTAAGAGACGAGAGTATATTTAGAGTATTTGAAAATAGAATTATTTGCAATATTTATGAGCCAAAGAAATATGAGGTCTCTGCGAATTGCCGACTGCATAACAAAGAATTGCATGACCTCTATGTATCTCCAGAGATAGTTAGCGTTATAAAATCGAGAAGGTTACGTGGACTCGTGGCAAGAAAGGGGGATGAAAGAATGACGAAAAATATATTTGAGGGGATACCGTTTGGGATTGGAACACCAACAAAGGGATTTAAGAGAGATTGGAGAAAGTAGAAGAAGTTGGAGGGGTGTAGATCAGAATAGGGTCACTTGGAGAAATGTGGTTGATGTGGTCAAGAATTTTTGAGTTCCGTAGAGCCAGAGTGATAGATAGATTTAAATAAAATCAAACTCTCTCTCTCATATATTTCAACATTTGTCCGTCTGGACGAAATCGATCTTGATACATTTTACCATTTGCCTCGCTAAAAAGACTTAGTTCACCCTGATGTGCTTTCTTGGATGCAGAAAAAAATAACTAGCTGATAGATTCACATTAGAAATGAATTAACAATGTAAACTATTTTATATAAAAGATTATAGTAAAAAAATATCTATTTTAAATATAAATATTGCAGTCCCAAACCCATATAAAATTGGTTGGGAGAAATTTGATTAAATATATAAAACAAATAAATTATAATCATAAAATATAATTATAATTAACTAATAAATATCGAAAGTAATAACTGAATATGTTTTTCCAAAATGTTTCCTAGAAAAAAAAGTTGGCAATGATGCCAGAGGAACCGGAAGTCCGTTTAAAACCATCAATTATTTAAACTTAATCTTACTTAGTTAATACAAAATTCATATACCCTATATTTTGCTTCTTAAAATTAATATTGGCACCATTCCCGTTAATATTTTTCTTTCTCTTATACTTATACACCAAAAGAACGGCAAAGTGCCAGCCACATTCAACATTATTGGGTATAAATATTATAATTTTCTTAAAAATTTTCACATACTAACAAGCTTTAAAAACCAAAAATACAATTTTGCCATAAATTTATTTTTTTATTGTTAATAGTCTTCAAAGAAACCATGATTAAAAATATTCATTTTGGAGAAACTTAAAAAAAAAACTCAATTAAATTCGTTTTGCTTACTAAAAGTTTTGCCTCCTAAAAAGACTCACACAGATTTCTCAAATCAAAAAAAAAAAAAAAAATTAAGTATGCAACTGTTTCGCTGCGATTGTACCTCCTTTAGTCCACAACCGGGTGCGTTAAAGATAAAAATTGATCATTTATTTCATATTTATCAATTATAATATTAAAAATGTTGAATAAACGTTTTTTTAAAATTATTCATAAATTGAATTACAGGAACAAATAGAAATAACATATAATTAAATAACAGTTTTAATAAATACTCCTATTATATAAAAACAAAATTACAATTTCTATTTATGTGCTTTACCCTCTTACTTCAATATTGTAATTATAATTGTCTTTCGGTTCCTTTGGCGCCTGGTGCAGAGGTCTTTAAGACTAATCTTGACCTCAAATTTCTAAAAAAAACCCTTGAATTTTTTCGCTCCATGGTAGAAGTGTTCTATGATCATTAGAAGAGATTCTCTCAACCTTTATCTTGATTTTCTTCATCGGAGGCGCTACTTTAAAAAACTTTTACATACAATTTTGTTTATTCGTTGTTCATTTTATCCATGTTGGTTTATTCTTTATTCATATCTATTTTCCTATAGGAATTAAGAGTTAAAAGTTAATATTCATTTTTAAAATTTGAAAAATAATAAATTATGTAAATTTAATATTTTATAAAATAATTCAATATAGGAGAGGGATTTTCATTATTAAATAAATTGTTTATTCTTATTGATTGGAAATTTTAAATGTTTTAATATATCATTTGCATATACATTAAAAATAGTATTTTTTTTCTAAAAAAATGTTTATCTTAATGTTTGAGCGTGTCTTAAATTAAGTAACAATACAAAAAACTGCAATTTCACCATTGTCGAAATGTCTCTTGGAATCCCTTCGAGGATTCACTGCTATTCTTTGACCTCTATCCTTTTACCACAAGAGTAATCCTTAAAGCTTTCTTCAGGTTTGGAAATCCATTTCACCTGTGTCACTATCTAGATATGCTTTCTCTGATGAAAACCGAAGCCGTTTTTTCTTCTCATTGTTTAAATAGTAATCTTCCTTATCTCTCTCAGCAGATTCCATTAAATCGTCCTGGACTAAAAATCTTTCAATTTACATTAATAATTTATTTGGTTAAATTTTTAAATATATTTCATATATTTTGTATATAATAATTTAAGAACTATTAAAATTATATATATTAAGAAATTTATCTTAATTATATTTATATAAAGTATCAAATAAAATATTTGAAGACAATTTTATTTCAAGATATTTTCCTCTCTTTTTTTTCAAAAGTATCATTTGAATCCCTTTGTGCAATTTAATACTTAATTCACTTCATTCAAGATTCTTTTTTCTCAATTCTTTTATAAGTCTAGCTTTTTCATGAAATTGATTGATATGTTAATTATAAAAAAATCTATAGTCCTTACAAATTACAACTTATATACATATTTTAAAAAAAATACTTTATGTGTTTGAAATTTTAATATACAAATTTATAATATTAATATTTAACATTTATTACACATTTATTTATAAATTAAAATGTAGGCATTCGCTAAAATCAATAGGTAGAATCAGAGAACATTACTTTTTTATTTTTATTTATCTCTATTTCATTTTAATTGATAATTTTATATTATATTATAACTTCATAATATTATTTAATTTATAATATTATATATGTATAAGGTAACCGCGCGGAGGGATATGACACACAAATCAGGTTTTTGCCAAATCTCAAATGCTAATACTTATTATGACATGATTATTAGTTTTAATGGTACCTAGGACTATTAGAGACTTATAGCACAAATTATAACTTTATACTTAAAATAAGAACTACTAAAATTTCTAAAAATAAAAAGTCGACTTTTCGGAAACATCCCTAACAGAGGTAGGAATATTGAAGGGCTAGTGTGAGGGATATTGCTTATGGAAAAAAAATTACGTGTAAAACAAAAATTAAAAACTCATAAAGTTGAAATGTTTCAATATTTAATTAGGTAAGTTTTAAGAACTGAATATTTCCCTTATCTTACTAAATTGTTTGGAGGGTTCAATTTTTCACTGTTGAGCAAAGGTAAAATACAATGCGCCATATCACCTCCTTTGCCACAATTCTAGATAAAGTTTTCCTGCTGTCGTAGATGACTACTATCGTACCACATGTCTTTCGGGCACAAAAACAGTTATTTTTCGAAATATAATAAACACTTCATGTCCCTAACCGTATCATATACAATTATTAAATTAGATAGTTTGTATCGTTTATGGATGGGGAAGGGGTGAGGAGGTTTAGAAACGGGGTCCCCTATATAAAACATTTTCTTTTTAAAGAAGCAGAAAATTTAATAAGAATAATTTTAAATTTAGACCTGGTGCTATTATAAATTTATTTATTTATTCACATTATGTACCTTCCAGTACCAACATAATAACATTTCATCCTCTTATAGTTGTCAACATATAAATCAAATTGAAATATCAACATATGTTGAAAATAAAAAAGTCATTTTATGAGTGTTAAATTTTTGGTTTAAAATCATATCTATATATCTATATAGAGCTAATGAAACGAAATGAAAAGATTGAAAATCCCAATCCTCTAACAGTCCATCTTTATCTAATCTCTACTTCTCCCAATATACTACATACTTACTTATCTACCTTTATATTGCCTGCTCATCGCTCATCCTGTCAAGCTCTACCCATCAGTCGATTCCCATTTTGTCCCCCTCCCCTATTGCATTCCCCACCATTAAAATAAATAAAAATAATATAATAGGTGTATAACTTTGCTTTCGCCGTTTTGAAATAGAGGGCTCTAGTCGTAAGTGGTAATCGAAATAAATAGATCGATGATGTGATACAATAAGGTTAGGTATTTGTAACCATAACTCCATCGAAATATTAGTCGATTTTTGTCTGCATCATAAAATTATTCTCGATTAAACATGTCAGCTTATGAGTCAAATTCTCGTCATTTGCGGGAGGTTTTAATTTTCTGCTTTAATATGAAGAAATCTGCGGCTGAGGATCTTTGAATGCTTTCAAATACCAATGGTGAAGCCGCTATTAGTGAAAGAATGTGATTTCAACGCATCAAGAACGGTGATTTTGACGTCGAAGACAAGCATGGCTGTGGAAGAGAGAAGATTTTCGAAGATGCAGAATTGGAGCCATTTCTTGATCAAGACTAGTGTCAAATGCAACAAGAATTGGCAGGATCATTGGGAGTGACGCAACAAGCCATTTCAACACGCTTGAAAGTCATGGGAATGATTCAAAACAAGGAAATTGGGTGCATACTTGATCAATGGGAGTGACGCAACAAGCTGGACAATCCCAACAACATCAAAACCACCCGGCTTAGACAATCCCAACAACATCAAAATTCTACCTATCCTACGATAAAAAACAAATAGTCAATTTTAATATCTTATCTAAATGGATTATTAGGTCGAGTCATAAATAACTTCCGCCTAAGTAGTGTGCTTCTTTTGGTATTGTTTGTACACAATGAGATTCCCCTTGATAAGGGATTTTTGTTTTCGCTTAGCAAGTATAAACTGGTCAGTCTCTAGACAACCTCGTTTCGGTGCGCACGTAAATATTTTTTTATTTATACCTTTAAAATGGATAATCAAAAAATACACTTTCGACATGTGATGCTTTGGGAATTTAAACAAGGCAATAGTGCTACAGCTACGGCTCGAAAACTTTGCAGTGTATATGGTGAAGGAGTGATAACTGATCGGGCAGTAAGAAATTGGTTTGTAAAATTCCGTTCTGGAGACATGACCTTAAAAGACGAGCCAAGGATGGGTCGTCCTTCTGACTTTGATGACGATGTTTTGAAGTCAGTTTTGGAAGAAAATCCACGCCAGTCAACTAGAGAGTTATCACAGAAGCTCAATACATCCCAATCAACTGTTAGAATACATTTTAGATTAATTTTTATTTGTTTTTGTGTTATCGAAAAATAAATGTATGAATAACAAACGGAAGTTATTTATGACTCGACCTAATATTTGCATATATACATATATCTGTCTTTGTTATTAATCACCCGATCGCTGCGCGTTGGTGCATCGCCATTTCGCGTGCTCTATGGTACTAGGCACCACAGATCGATGATGTGATACAATAAGGTTAGCTTCCGGTCGTATCAAGAAGTAAAAAATTGGATCGATACTGGATCGCTTCAAAAGATGACCAGTTTTTTTCAACGCGGGATTCGTACGCTGCCCGAAAGATGGGAGAAAGTAGTGACCAGCGATGAACAATACTTTGAATCATAAATTTATAACCAGTTGTATACAATAACGCCTCGAATTTCATAAAAACACGGCGGAAGTAAAGCTGTACACCCTTTAATTGTTGTTATTTTGCAGTCTATTTTATTATTATTTGTATTTAATTTATCTCTTTTAAATTAATTTATTTAGAGTAGAGTGCAAATGTATCTCTGGGATAAATTTAGGATTAATTCCTACAATTATTTATTTATTTACTAAGCTATTTGAGTTAGTAGATATATAGAGTTTCACTTAGAAACTTACATTAATTATTTTAGTGCTATAAATAACATTATTTTTCGAAAGGAATACCATTAATTGATCTGAATTATATTTTATTTTTACTTTGTTTTTATTTTTTTGTTTTCTTAGTCAGAAATAATTTTTTTTTAGTGGTTGAAATCTTCTAAGTAAATGTATTTTTTTTTTTTTGTTTTTATAAAATTTTTTATTTCTATCGTATACCAATAAATTAATGAACAAAAAAATAAATTAATAATTAATGATAAGTGCTAAAGATAATAAATATATTCAGATTTTAGTTGAGAAAGGTCTTGTTATTTCAAGTAAATCAACAATGTGCATAATTGTTGATTTTGATGTATTCAAATCAATCGATTTGTGCAATGAAATAAATGCCTTCTCGTGTTTACCAATTCCACTACGAAATAATCTTAAATAACGCCATGGGTATTATTATTGTTATATTTTATAATTATATTGAGGTGTTAAGGTGATTTAAATTTAATATACTACTCCTAATTAAATGAATAATTAGAATTAAGCTATTTAAAATAAATAAATAAATAAAAAATGATATTATTTTATTATTATCTCAATCTGATTAAAGATAAATTATAATAATAAATAAAATATAATAATAATAAATATTTAATTTATTAATATATTATATTATTATATAATATATTGAATAGAACTGATTTTTAAATTATCAAATACCTTTGGTGTTATATTGAACTAAGTGAAACTAAAAAACAAACAATTGTAAATTGGCAGTAGGAGTTAAAATTTTTTAAAAAATTGGCTCTGATTTATTCAAAGGCCCACAGGCAGGATATTGAGATTGTGCCATCTGCCCTTCACGGACGCAGTTGAATGGGAAATGAATATGGTTTAATAAACATGTTTTGAAATATATTTTCTACTTTTTAATATTTCACTAGTTGCAAATCAATAATCACTCCTCTTTAAATTTAAAATTTTTGTTCTGATATTTTTATCTTATATATAATATATAATATTATAAATTATTTATTTATATGTGCATGAATCGTTATAATTATTATTTTTACATTATTAATAAAGTAATTTATTAGTATTTTAAAATTTAAGTGTTTTCAAAAAAGTTTAATGTTTTTGTATAATGAAACTTTGATAATTTTATAATTTAGTTATGATTTTATAAAAATAAATCATTGGTCAAATTTTTCACAAAATATATAAACAAAATCGTAAATTAAATTTGTTAAATTTAAAAAAAAAAAGAAAAAATTATAAGTATAAATATATTTTATTATAGTTAATGAAATAGATAAAATGAATATTTGGGTGTAAAATAATGGGTGGGTAATCTTTCGCCTCCTGAGTTATATTAAGCTTTCAAGAATTCTCAATACTAGCACTAGCACTAACACACTTCTGACTTGTATCAAACCCTGAGCTATATTTCTATTTACACAAAAGATATTGTCCAAGATAATACATTTTCATAATACATTAGTTTAACTGTGAAAATATACATTAAAAAGGAATACACAAGTACAGAAATACAAATAATAAGTACCTTCTAATCTAAAAAACATACTTTACAAAAATTGTCATATTTACATATTTAAGTTTGTAATGTTAGAATGTTTTTCACCCCACTGGAAATGGTATTTTACATTATTGTATTCAGAAAACTGTTCAATGAAAAGATTACACTCAAGTCAATGCTGTTTTAAAACCTGATAACTATAGTTATATAGAGTAATTTATTTGAGATAAATGACCAATATAACAGTGAACATTGAAGATTTTTTAGTATGAAAAGTGATAAAAAATCAAATCAAATAGGGAACACCTGTTACTTTTCAATTTTAAACTCGTGTTCTCTGATGTCTTAGATACTCTATAAAAACTATGTTGGTTTTTATGATTGCAAATCGTGATCTGTAACAAAAAGTGTGAGTAAAGTATTTTAGTACATACAATGCAATATAATGTCAAATTAAACAAAGAAATAAGATATTTATTAACTTAAGTGCTTAATATCGAGTAAAATCAGTTATTGAAAAGTTAACATCTATATAGTAGGAATATGCATAAAAAAACAGGTGTTTTTATAAAATATTCTTCTTTTAATAAGAAAATTTCAAAAAATTATTAATAGAGATCCTTACATATTGAGGAAATGAAAAGTAAAACATTTACAATTCACATAAGTGAATTATGAACCTGTGATAATTTCAAATTTTAGACTAACATATAATTTTGATTGAATTAACTGTTGAGAATTATTTTTATTTTTCATAGAGTATATAACTATAAAATTCAATTCAAATGGAATTCGAAAAATCTACTATTAATTAGGATTTTTTTGAAACATTCAATATGAAATATTGATAACCTATACAACCTCTTTTTCTAAAGGTTAATTACGTTTTAGATTATAATGGACAAGTTATATGAAAAAGGAACAAATGACATTTAGCTTTCTGATGGCTAACAATAAATAATGGGTAAACCTCTATGATGAGTAGTTAATTTCAAAATGAATTTGAAAACGATTGATTAACCTTAACAAGTATTAGATAAAGAAGACATATTGAAAGGTAAGAAGATTATCATACTATGTTTATATCATCTCATGCAAAACATATTGTCACTGATGTTTGATATTTGAAATATTAAAATTTTATTAACAAAGTGTACGAGGACAGTCCGTGACATTTTGAATGAAACACATGTTTTTTGATAAAAAATTATTTTATTTCTCAACATAGACTCCTTTGGGCTCTATGTACTTCGTCCAACGTTTCTCCAATTTTTTTTATCCCTTCCAAAAAATAAGATTTGGCGAGAACATCAAAATAAGTATTTGTTTGTGAGATGATTTCATCTTTTGAGTCAAATCTCTTTCCACCAAGCCAGTTCTTCAGGTTTGGAAACAAGAAATAGTCACTCTGACTAAATCCGGAGTATAGGGCGGATGAGGGAGCAATTCGAATCCCAATTCCTGCATTTTCATGGAAATTGATTTTTTTAAATTTTCTTCTTAAATCACGAGGCAGTCTGCTATTAATGGAGGTGGAACAAAAACTATAAGATCCAGCTGGTTTAAATTTTTACAGGAATCAGTTGATAGTTGCCTGCTGAGGGGCAGTGTTGCCATATCATTTTAAGAGACGGAAAATTAAAAAATTCACAGACTTATTGACCTGCCCTGCCATGGTATGCTACAATATTAAAAGATTTTGAAAGAAAATAACAATAATAATAATAATAATATATAATATTTATTTTATACATAGTAAATATAAATTTTATAAACCAAGTTATTTTTTTTTCTTTTACTTACCCACTCGTCTACGTGGATTCCTTTTATTTCCACACCAAAATATTCTGTCCTGTGTTGTCAGTTCTGAATATTGTGTAGACTTTTAGTCATACATCGTCGTTAATAAATAAAATTCTTTAAAGTTATATTATAACTAATTGCAAGTTTAAAATGAATTTATCATGGTTTAGAGCAATTAATTAAATAGTTATTTGAAAACAATATATTAAATTAAAATCAAATTACCATTTATAGAATTATTTTTTTTTTTTGAAAGACTCACTGAAAGAAAGACGCCACCTAGTGTGTCATTAGGGGCAACTTATGTGGTTAGATAGTCATATATACAATGAATGATTATGATTATTATTTTATATATATAATAATGTCTTAAGTCTAATTTACTTTTTTGCAAGATTACATTACTAATTTAACAAAAAAAAAAAAATTCAATAAGAATTATTAAAGAAAACACTGAAAATTTTAATCGGTTCATAACATGAAAAGTGGATTTTAATATAAATTCTTCACTCCGAAGTTATTATTTGAATTCGATGTCATTTTAGATTTATAACTACTTCGTTTAATTAAAAGAGATAATTCGCCACTCTCTTACAATTAATTTTTAATCCTCTTTTATTAGTGAAAGAGTTTTGATTCGATAAACGATTTCTATCGAGTATAAATCATTTTTTTTCAATCACAAATGAAAAGAGTATATAATTACATATATTAGCACTTGGCTAGTTCATTGATTTCTAATATTGAAGGGGAAAGTGACGAGGGGATGCCAAGTGGCAACGTAGCAAGGCTGTTAGGTGTCCAATTCGATCGAATCTTCTTTATTCTACAAGTTCACTCCCTTATACAACTTTCAATGAACTTAGAAACAAATCCTTTCTATTTGAAATTATTTTCACGTACAACCAATAAACCTGAATTCGATGATTTTTTAGAATTTGTATCCATGTATTTTTTTTTTAACCTACGAGCGATGTAAACTAATAATTTATCAGAATAATAAATAACAAGATTTGTAAGTGTAAGTATGTTATTTTTATTTTAGATATTTTGATATTTTTATCGTTTGTTTGTATACTCATGAAAGCCAATTCATTGAAATTGGATTTAATCTTGTTAAAATTATTTTAATAATAGGTAATTATAAAAATTATTTCTTAATGTATGGTGTAAACTGTAATATTTAATCGGACTTCGTCAAGAAAAATTGGAAGGGATATAATAATAATTTATCCAAATGTAAATTGTAAAGGATTAAAATAATAAAACAAATGATGTTGGTTTTAGTTTAACAAAATGAACAATTTAATAAAATATAAAGCAAAATAATAATATGAAAAAGGTAGGAACATTTAATTATAAATATGAGCATAATATGAGAAATTCCTGGTGGTAAAAAACAATAAAATACCGTGAAAAAATTTAATGATTAAAAAATTTATAATTATGTAATTGTATTTGTTTAATAAATTGAGAAGCAAAATAAAAATAGAAATTAAATAAACCCTTTGATTAGTAAATCTAAAGTTAGATTTACTTATACAGAAATTAATTTTAAAATAAAATTAATTCCAAAAAATTATAGCCAAGAAACTGATTCTTGATTAATGATATAATATATTCCCATACAAAGTATTGAAAGAGGCTCTCTTGTACACCCAAAACAGGTTTAACCAAAAAAGAGAAATAAGACACCATTTCATGCTCTGAGCTGAATTATAAAAAATTAAGAGTAGAAGTTTTATTCAAAAATACCAACCCCTGAAAGTTGCCTTTGCTTTTTGGAAAGTTACATAATGCATTTAATTATATTGACTATAGTATTAAAATTACATAAAAGTTATCAAATACTTATTAATTATTATTTAAAATTAATTTTTCAAATAAAAAATATATAACATCAAAAGTGAAGTAAATTTGAAATTTGCCAAAAAATGTTTGCGCCACGCGTGAAATAAAATTGGATAGCTACTTGAAATAAGTAGTAGGGGTCTCAGATCAAAAAAAAAAGATAAAGGTAGAGAGGATCCGTTGTACTGATTATATAACTTATAACATCTCTATCTAAATTAGACGGGAATTGACGGTCTTTTTATAGGATGCTAAAAAAAACAACCTAATCAAACTTCTAATATATGGATATAAGTTGACTATTTCATTTCCTCAAATTATGAATTACTTAAATTACTATATGATTTCGTATATTTATTATAATTACAAGTTACATATTTTCATTTAATACTTTTTCTAAAATTAATTATTATTTAGATCGAAAAATAATTTCTTTATAATTATGAGAACGTCAGAGTCATTAAGAGTCATTAATAAAATAAAAAAAACAGCACTAAATTTAATTATTATTATATATATATAATATATTTTCAATAATTTAATTAATTATTTATAATCTTTAATTTAATATTAAATTGTTGATAAATATTTTAGTTTTACTTGTAAATTTTGTTTTAATTTAATAAAATTCTAATATATTTACTTTTTATAAAAAAAACTCATTTAAATAAATTATGTAATAATATTTTATCATATTATTATTAAAATTGAAATTTAAATAACATTTTCATAACAAAATAAAAAAAAAAAATACACATTTTAGAAAATAATTTTTCTTTTACTTCTTTTTATATCATAAAAAAAACTTCATTTATTTTCTAATAAATTGAAAGTTAAAAAAAAACAAAAAATTAATAATTTATGTGATATAATGATTATATAATATATTATTATAAACATTTTGTTCAAATTTTTCAAAGGTATATTAAAAAATTAAAAAAAAATACTTTCTATGTATTACTTGAATAATTAAACAATTTGTTAAAATCTTGATTCATATATATTAAAATATATTAATAATTTATTTATTTATGTATATGCAAGTGTGTATGTGTGTGTTTGGATCTCAAATGTTATGATGAATTTTATAATATATTATAAAAAAATAAATCAATATTTTTAACAAATTTCTAAAAAAGAACATTTTCTTTATTCCATATTTTTTCCGCATTAATATAGTATATAATGGATTTAATGTTTTATGATTAAACTTATATATATATTACTATATAGTTCAACGTAAAACATAAAAGGGAGGGGACCAAACTTTGGCTGTGCTTTAATAAAGGAGTATAGTATAAGTGGTCGTCGTTGTGCTCAAAGTGTTCAGGAGTCCATATGTCCCACTTTTGCCAGTTTTCCCGATGGCGCTCGATAAAAAGTTACGAGCCGTCTTGAAGATGGAAGGAGGAGTGAGATAAAATGGGGAAAAGTGATCGGCCATACGCCTGCTGATTTGTGGACCATACTGGGAACTATATGTATCCCCTCTTTATGTATATGTGTAGTGCATAGGCCATTTTATGCTTGAAGCAAGTTTGCTTTAGGCTCTGTGTGCTGCTTAAACTAAGTTACTCCCCCGGACGCCGCCACCCTTTTCTACCAACCCTTCCTTCCTTCTACACTGCGCTCTCTCTCTCTCTCTCTTTCTCTTTTACTAAGGCTGCCAAAGAGAGTTTGAACTAGCTTTAGGCAAGTAACGACACAGAGAACTTTAAAATTTTCATCTCTAATACATTTCCATTTTTTTTTTTTTTGTCCTATTGATATTTGAAAATCATTTTGATATTCAATTGTAATTAGAGTCGATTGTGAAACTCTTATAACCTATTTAACATTTATATTTATGTAGTAAAATTACTATACGCCACGTAGTCTGGGGACAACACGATTCACTCTCCACCTTGGCATGGAAAAGGAATTTTTCTCTAGCATTGAGTTGATAGTAAGAAGTTTCACATAGACTAATAATGGTTATTAAACCATTAATTTAATATTTACCTATTTTAAATTTAAATTCAAAATTAGTCCTTTACAAACACGTGAAAAAATTGAGAAGCTACTCGAAATAAAATGTTGCCACCTCCGATCAAATAAATCAAGATAGAGGTTGAGAGGATCCGTCATACAACACCTCTACCTTGTTTGATAAACAATGATCCTTCATATAATGTAGTATAAAAGCAAAAGGTTTTTTTTATAAATATTAGTTTGAACAAAATATATAACTATAAAGATCTGTATAAATAATATACATTAATTTCTATTTGATTTATTTATATTCAATTGGGAAGAAACATACAATTATTAAGAGTATAATCAAATTTATATAATTGATATATAATTAATTTTAATATAAAAAATTAAAATATAATATATAATGATATTAATATATATTTTTAATTAACCCGACCTTAGTTTAAATATTGATCTTTTTTATTTGTTATTCAATATATAATCAATATAGATATTGTTTGTATAAGTCTTTCAGTAAATCAAAAAAAAAAAAAAAAAAAAACTAAACCGATTATAAATGAAAATGAAAGAATATTTATGTAAAGATACAATTTTCATTAATTTATTTTTGATTATTGTTCTTTTAATTATGATAAATTAAAATATAAATAATTTATTATGTGAAGCTAATGCAATTTGCATTTTAAATATTATTGAGTAACTATATTGTGTTCATGAAACAAAAAAAAAAAAATCAATTTTTTATTATTCAATCTTTAAAATAAATAAATATCTATAATATTAGAAGATATTATATATATAATTAATTTTATTTAATTTTATTAAAAATATTGTTAAAACTTATTATTATTATTATGAGAAAAATTATTATTACACTATTTGCATAAAAATTAACTTGGTTTAAGTGCAAATATAAGTACATATAACCATAATTGTAATTTTTGTAATGTTTCTTGTTAAAATGAATAATTAATATAATCTTTTAATAAATTCTACATATTGTTTTTAATTTTTATACAAAAATATATTTTTCATAAGTTAATTGATCTGCCTTATTAATTAAACAAAGGCTAAATTCCAAATGTTATTCAAAATTAAACTTTATTCACACTCTTCTTTAATTCCTAGATTATTTTTAAAGTTTATCCTAGAAGTATGTTTGGTTGCATAACTATCAATTGACAGGCGCTCTCACTAATTGATTTTATCTTTAATATTTGATAATGTGTGTGTGTGAATTCTTACAATTAATATAACTAATATGTCAACCAGGATATTGATAAATATTATATAATTATAAAAATAAACTTCTTTGTTAATTAAGTAAGTTTTATTACTGAAATAATAAATAAATAAAAAAAATACTATAATATTTTAATTAGTTTATTATATTATTTTTATTAGACAAATTCCTATAAATATAGTTAAATATAAATTATTGTTTGATTAAAGATTTAATAATTTTTTAAAATAATTACCTTTCTGCATATTGATATTTCTTAAGTATATTTAAAATATAACCTTATCATAAATAGAAGATCTCACTTGATTCTGGCATATATATCATTGATTTATTATTATATTATTACATTAATTAATTTGATATATTTATATATACAAACTTTTAATTGCTTTCAATCTAGAAAGGGATCTTTACTCCTTGAGAATATTGTTTTAGTAAAATTAATATAAAACAACACACTTAAAATTTAATCAGAAGTAAAAGTTCAATTGAAACTATTTTACTTCAGGTTATTTTCTAAAGTAAGTTTAGAATTTGAATTCTATAAGTTTGGACTATAGTCAAAGATAAACTAAAGAATGGATTTTATTCATAGGTGATATTTAATATAAATTTAAGATACAAACGTTGTAATTAGACAAAACAATAATAATATAAGATTTTTTTGTTGTCAAGTTTTGTTTCCAGTTAAATAATCGTAATGAAATCTTTAAAATTAGGAAACAATATTATAAAATAGATAAAATAAAAAATATAACATGGTGCTATGAAAATTTTTACCCCGGGTTAGAGTAAGACAAGGTATTTTGCATTATTGCTATTATCTTTAGTATCCTTCAAGGAGAAAAAGAAATAAAAAATATGTAATATATATAATATATCATATTATTTTATTATTATTTGTATTTAATTTATCTCTTTTCTATTAATTTATTTAGAGTAGAGTGCAAATGTATCTCTGGGATAAATTTAGGATTAATTCCTACAATTATTTATTTATTTACTAAGCTATTTGAGTTAGTAGATATATAGAGTTTCACTTAGAAACTTACATTAATCAAGGAGAACAAGAAATAAAAAATATGAAATATATATAATATATAATCTACATAACTTGACAATGGGGGTATAGTAAAGTATATTTACTTGCTATTAAATAATTAAAAATTTAAAAAATAAATAAATATTATATTTAAGTAACTGTAACTAGTATAGTTAATTGAATATTACTTTAGATTAAATAATGTATTAATTACGATTATACAGGTTATTTTTTTAAAAATAATTTTAATAAAATAACTAGAAGGAGTAAATCTATTATCTTCTCTAATTAATATATATATAATACATATTTATATTTATTAGAATACACAATTATATTTCTAATAAAAAGGAATATAATATAGGCTTCATTTATTAAAATATTTATATTTTAATTTATTATGATGAAAAGAATAAAAAAAAATCCAAAATAAATAAATGAAATTTGTATCTTCTTATTCTTGATAAACATTTCATTTTCTTTTATAACCGATTCAGCCTTTTTGATTTGCTGAAAGACTTATACAAACAAGTCTTGTATTGATTATTGAATAACAAATAAAAAAAAAGATCAATATTTAAACTAAGGTCGATTTAATTAAAAATATCATTTTCAATTCTAGATATAAAAGAATATTTATTATTATTTTTTTTTTAAATATTCTTTATAAATCTCGAACATAAAAGCCTGAATAAATATATTGTGATTAAACATTTATGGATGAAAGATAAAAATAAATTAAGATCCAAAAGAAGGTGATAAAATAATCGTATATAGAAAATGCAAAGAAAATGTATATTACTATATTTATAAAAATTCAATTTTTAAATTAATCCTATCGTATTTTGATTTGTTATATTGAATCCCGTGCTAATAACTCTGCATATTTCTTAACATCCGGAATAAGGTTAAACATCCGTAATTAAACTAAAGATGAGAGGTAATCCTTTCTTTATCAAAACACAAGGAATTATATAAAACATTTCGATATATTTAATGTAGAAAGAAAAAAAGAAAATATAGAATTTAAATTTGTGAAATAGATTAAAAAAATTACCCCTTAGGAATTTTTCTAATTAATTTCAAATACAGTAAAGAAGTCATTCAATAAATTGTGAAGTGACACAAAGAAGGTACCACTACCGAAAAATTTCAAATGTATCTCGAATTACCCATATCTCAAATGATATGTGTCAAAATTGGATCGCGATCCAATGATTATATTGCTAGATATTAGATTTTTACTAAAGGAACTTTTGTAATTTTCAGAACTAGGAAATTGTTTGAATTGGTTCCTCATTCATCACAGATCTCAGGAGAAGATTCGTTAGAAAGAAAGACAAAAATATTGGAATGTTGGAAGATCGCTATAATCGGTGTATCATACCTTCATACCTATCTTTCGGACATATTAAATGTTTTATTATTATAAAAATAATGGTATTATTTAAATAGTACAATTAGAATAAAATTTATTATAAATTTTGTCTTGTGTATAATGGAATTTTGTAAATTAAACCACATATTGATATTTGTTATTGTAAATTTATTCAAAAAATACAAACATATACACAACGTTTCGATTGCTACTTCTGCAATCGTTATCAAGCGACTGCACTGTTCGAGTGGAGTGTCCAGTGACAACTGACAAATGATCCTTAATATAAGACCTAAGTCACCAACCAGATGGCGCTCAAAATTACAGGAGAAAAAATAATTATTCTTAAACGATTATAAACAAAACGTGAGCAACAATTATTTTATGAATAAATTGAGTTCTTTTTGGCGGGGCAGTACTTGATAACGATTGCAGAAGTAGCAATCGAAACGTTGTGTATGTTTGTATTTTTTGAATAAATTTACAATAACAAATATCAATATGTGGTTTAATTTACAAAATTACGTTATAAATAAAAACAACCACCAAAGCTTTAATAATTTTTGTATTGTGTATTTATAAGAATACTTATAATAAATAATTGTAGTACAAATTTATACTTATTTGGAAGCTGACAGAGGTATTTTAATGATTGGTGATTATAAACTTCTATTAAACTAAAATTTTTAATAGATTGATAGATATTTACTATAATACATATTTACTATAATAAATATTTAATGTCATATACAATAATGTTAAAACTGAAATATAAGTCCCCAAGTCTTCTATAAAATTCCTATTAATTCAATTCTCTTTTTTTTTCTTTTTATTTTGTACAAGTTTGTTAACTTGGATGAAATCACCCCAAAGAATTGTCAAAAATTTTCACAATTGATTGAAAAGAATAAAGTTGAGTAGTTTATCGCTATCAAGAGTTTGTTTAAATCAAAAACAAGATATCTTTGATGTTGGTCAAAGAACACTTTTAACTTTGTACAAAGACCAAACTGTTCTCGAAATTCCATCTCAACGCTAACTCCTCTGAGGTCGCTTTGTCTCCAATCTTATAAGGAATCTGTTTCTTCAAAGTCCAGTTGGGACTTTATGTCCTATTGAATTATATCTTATTTATAGATATTTTCTTAAAATAAAAAGATAATTTTAACTGAAATTATAGTTCCAAGTAAATAATTGGAAATGTTTTCTGCAACTATTTAATTAAATTAACTCGATAATGTTTATTTAACATTCTACGTACAAAAAAATGACAAGGATGAAAAACAATAATTTAATTTTAGTTATTGAAATGTTAGTCCAATTAGTTTCTTAGGAATTGAATAAAAACATTTTGGGATTATATAAATGATGTAAAATTCAATTGAATATAATTTAAAATGAAATAATAATCATTTATAGGGTAGTAAAAAATATTTTTTATTATTATTACTTTTTTATTTTTTTAACGAATTTACTTTTTGTCCATTATCTGTTATCTGCGTAGAGCATCTCATTAATATTAGATGGCTAGCTGAAATGTGATTTAAAATTAAAAACAATTATTAATTATTACGCAGTAGAAATTAGCAAATAAACTTTGATTTTTGTGATTTAATTTATATATATAAAAATTAAAATAAAATAAAATAAAATATAAAAAATAAAAATAAAAATAAAATATAAACTTTTTCTTTTATCTTAACACACTATGAGCGGGGCGGGTATTTGTACTCGTTGCGGGGACTGCCACTTATAAGCGGGGCGGGTATTTATACCCGTTGCCACTTATATGAGGGATATATATTAGTTATCGTTTAAAATAAGTAATTTTAAGTGACACAAGGGAAAATATCTATTATATAAGTGGCAACGGGTATAAATACCCGCCCCGCTTATAAGTGGCAGTCCCCGCAACGGGTACAAATACCCGCCCCGCTCATAGTGTGTTAATTCACAATAGATTATAATTTCTTCTTCTGTCAAAATAATCAATTTATATGGTACTACGTGAATCAAGCTCAAATCCAAAATATTTTATTTTATATATATATTTTTTTTTTAAAAGATCTAGTATTTTAACAATAGATTTAGACTCATTTATTAATCTAAAAACTAATTATAAAATAATGAATTTATCGACTTTTTTAAAAATTATATTATAATATTAAAATAATAATAATAATACTAACATAAATATATATATAACAAATATGTGCTACTTTTATACCAAGGGGCTTGTTATTACAGTGTAATATACGTTTGATAAAACATTGAATATTGTGGTCGAAATTGAGCTCTTTAAACCGCTTGCTTTCATAAAATGAATGTTTTTGTAGCCGCTCTTGAGATCCCATCCCCTCCCCTATGAAGAATGAACGAGAACAGAGGCAATGGAGGCTTTCTAATAAGTGACGAGTCCTCCACTCGCTTGGATGGAGATTAGCTACACGAATCTCCGCTTAAATTGAATCAACCAAACTGAAGTGCTCTCATTGTCTTATGCAAAATATACAAACTTGTCTCTGATTATGAAATTAATTAGGAACAAGTGTCGCTTTCATTTTGACTTTCCTTTTTAATCGAGATATCAAGCAAATTATTTTATTATGTTCAACCATTTAAAATTATTGAAAACAAATCAATTTCAATAAGGAATTGTATCATATTTATAAAATTATAAATATATGATATAAAATATGATAATAATATTAGATATTTTATTAATCTATGGTAAAAAATATCAAAAATTTCAAAAATTGAAAAATAAATGAGCTGTGGCCAGGCATAGGATCGACCGACTATTTGAAATAGATTAATTTCCAAACAACATTATATATATAGATAAAGTAAAAAAAAAAAAAATTTAAAATTTGAAATAAAATGACTAAATTATATTATCTTAGTTTTTATTTTTAGTTTAATTACTCAATTATTAATTACTACTATATTTTAAGTGAAATATTTTCCGACAGTGAATATAAAATTAATATTTTGTAAACTACCACTTCCGGTTTCCGATGCATAAATTTTATAAAAATCCGTTGAGCCGGACGGACGTCGTCTATCATCAAAGAAATTAACCTTTCAGTTTTTCACAAATTTTTCTTTTAGTGATTAATTACGAGAATCAATCAATAAGGAATGAGACAAATGGCTTTATCCCAATAACGGTTTATTTGATTCTTACAAAATTCAGACTATTTTTCAAAATAATCACCCCCCCCCCCCCAGTTATGCACTTGTCCCATTTTTCTTGTTATTTTTATTTAAAAACAAAATATGTACTCTGCAACTCACATATTTTATGTGATATTATTACTATCTATATAAATGTTCAATTAAAATCAAAGATATTATATTAATTTAAAATATTGTATATAATAGAAATTTAAAATATAAATTTTAACAATTTTTTTATTTATTTTATATTAATTAACATTTGGAAATTGGTTTTATTAATTTTTGTATAACTTAATGTATGCAGATATGAAATATGAATTAAAATTTATATATATTTAAAATATTTATATATATTTACATATTACATATTATATTTAATTAACTTGATAACATACATTTTTTTTTTATTTAAATTAATTTCTCATAACAAATAACATGAAAAAAATACAGTCAAAATGATATCAATTTATTGGAATAATCTTCCTCTACCCTCTGACATCCTGCTTTTTTTACTAGTGACCCTTTTTTGTATTAATTTTTTTTTTTTTTTTCGTAAAATTTAGAAAGAAAAAAATGTAATTCAATTGTTAAAGTTTATTTAATTTCAGTGTGTTTTAAAATTATCAATGATGTGATTGATAAAAAAATAATGCAAAAGGCAGGGCCGCCCTTACCACAGGGCTAATTGGGCTATAGCCCTAGGGCGCAATCTTTCTGGGGCGGCATTTTTTATTGGTTTATATATTTTTTCTTATTGTTAAATAGTAGTTTTATAGTAACCTCCAACCTGGAGTGACATCACTTCAAAAATTTTAATCATGCACATTCAAAATACTTATCTATTTTTCTTATTCATTATATCCGTATAAGCATTGAATAAATAATTTTAATAAGAATCCTAACAGCAGCGATAATTGTGCAGTTTGGAAATGTTGACATATAACATTTTCAACACAAATGACACTGTTTCAATTTTATTGAAAAGTGTCTTTATTTTACGTGAATTTATTAGAAAATTTCTTATGAAAAGGGGCGCAAAATTTTAGAAGCCCACGGGCGCCGAAAATCTTAGGACGGCTCTGGCAAAAGGCTTAAATAATTTGTATCTCTTTGTGCCTTATTAGAGTTTTTGATATAATTTAAAAATTATATGAATATGAATTATGCAAGTAGATGAAAATATTTTTGCAAAATTCATTCAACAAATTCGTCGCAATTTTCATCCTGTTTTTCGAATTAATATATTACTTAAATTTCAATTAAAATTAAAAAAAATCCTACAGTGATTCAAGTATTAGTAATATTATAGAAAACAATTTCTCATGAAAAATTCTCATCCAAGAGAATATACTTTTTGTTATGTAAATTTTCACTGGTTTTATTCATTATCAAATCAAATGCTAAATGTTGTTGAAATATTGGACATAATCAAATTAACCATTTTGGGGTAACACACATAAATAATTTATATACGAAGGGTTTTATAAATATAGTTGGTGTTTGTTATATGAGGAATAATAAAAAGTGGAATAATCAGGAATAAATTTTGAACTAGAATATTATAAAGCGTAATTTTATTAAACGAAGAGATTACGTAGGTCTTGATTTAATTCCTTTTGGAGTGGAGTATGTTTAACCTGTAACATTAGTATTCCAGAACTCACATATTTTATAAATATATAATATTTATATTGTATAAATTTGTATAGAATGAGGGGTTCAAGCTTGAATATTTTTTTTTTTAATTAATATGAAATTCAGTCCAATAAAGGTTATACCAAAAAATAATTTATAGATATTAATATTATTATTAATTATTATTTATTTTTAAATTAAATTAAATAAATTATATATATACTCTGTTATATATTAATATGGTAGTAATAATCGACCTAGATAATTTCGAGTAAATTCTTATACTTTTGAACAACAGACACAACAATAAGATACTAATAAATGAAATAATTAATCATGTAAATTCCAATCAAAAACTTTATTTCTATTTTTAAAATAAAATTACTGTTTTTAAATAGACGGCACGCAGTCTAAAAGACAACAATAAAATCTTTTTGTTAGTTTTGGTAAGGGAATTTCTCTCTAACTGCATCATCAAAATTAGGAAACTACCTGAAATAAAAAGTAGTGCCTTCTGATCAAGAAAATCAAGACAAAGGTTGAGAGAATCCGTGGTACTGATTATACAAAACCTTTAACCCACTTAGGTGGTAATCGAATTGTTAGGCAAAGTTCTTTCAGGATGCAGAAAAGTCAGGGTTTTTTTGTACCTATACATTATTAAAGATTTTATTGATTACGTTGTGACAAAAAAAAAAAACAAAACAAAAAAAGATTAGACTGTGGTGTTAGATATGTTGATTTTGAAATATAGAAAATAAAATTCAAGATGATTATAGAATAGGAGGCATGATAGAATAAAGCCTTCATCCACACTCACTGGTGTAAAAAGCCTTTCAAGATCAAAAGAATAAAGTCGAACAAACGATGGAAGATTATCGGACTGCGAGTAAGAATACATAAAAAGAAGTTTTTGCTGCATCCAAGACGCAGCAGTATCTCTCCTGAGGTAGCGATGAAGAAGATTGAAGCTCATTTCATCTATCTTGGAGGTCCTCCCAATTTTACTGAATTTTTTTTTACACTTTCTCCCTCTCAACACTTTTTTATACAAAGCATGAAGATCAAAAGAATATGGCTCCTTGCCTGATGGTCATATTCACTTAAACCGAAACTGAAATGGGGAGAAGTTAAGAGGTCTTTTGCATTCTTAAGGATACTTTCTTTTTTTTTATCTTATTTGAAGATTAAAATCAAATCAATATTTTATTCTCTCTCTCTCTCTCCCTCTCCCTCTTTTTTTAAACTTAGAATCTAAATAATTTTCTATCAATTTTATAATTTTTAAACATTTATTAAAATAGGTTGTATGATAATAGTGATATGAAAAATATCTTATTATTTCTTAATAATTATTAATAACTAATCAATTACTAATAAAAAATTACTAGCGTCTAGATCCATTTTTATTTTAATCTTTAATTAATGATTTTTAAATTTTGTCATAATTCAAAAATATAAAAAAATATTATTTAATATATACCATAAATAATGGAATTTTATCATATATTAATATTAATTATATTTAATATAATCATTATCTAATAATTAATAACAATTTTAATAGATTTATTGGCAAACTGTATATTTTTGTAGTGTTAAAAAATATATATTTATATATGAAGAGAACAACCCTCGTGGAATTAATGTTTTTGACTTTTCCCTCGAGCAATAAAACCAATCGGGGAATTCATTTGAAATAGATAACAAAAAAAAATAGTTTATTTAATTGTATTTATTCAGTGAATTATTCAAGACATTAAACTGGTTGAGTAAGCGATGCTAAGTAATTGCTAACTATTTTATTCATTCTCTTTAATTAATTACTAATATTAATTAAATAGTTATTTACATATTTTCTATACTTCATATATAGATCCATTTTTATTTTAATCTTTAATTTATGATTGATGAAGCAAAAAAAAATTTAAAAACATCGTTTTTCATGGCCAGGCCGGAAACTTTTCACCCCGCCCTCGTATATTTATATATTTAATCTGAAAGATTCAAAAGTCACTTGAATAATTTGGAATTTGTTTTTATATTTACTGAATAATATACTGAATTATATTAATTGCGAAAAAATAATTAAGATGTACTCCTTTTTAGATGAGTTCAAGAAGTAATGATTTTCCAAATGTAATATATTCCATATAATAATAGAAAATATACTTCATATATTTATCTATCTAATTAAAGAACATAGGTATGTAGAGTGACGGAAAAATATTATCGCCATGGAGCGCTTTTGAATGCCCTCATCCCTCATGGCGATAACATTTTCCGTCAGTCTATTATTTTTCTCTCTTTCTAAGAGCCTAATCTTTTGGTCAATTTTTGATCAATTTTTTTCAATTAAAGTAATGTTTCGAAGAAAAATAATCATTACAAATTTTAATTATTTGAAACTATTATTATTATGTTGATATAAATGGAATTGAATTCAGACAGGGTAGGGAATGTTGACGCAATGTGGTTACTGCGACCAATAACTTTTGAGTTCAGTTAAATTCCTTGTCAGAGATATATTATTCTTGTATGAAACCAACTCATTCATCTAAATTGATTTTACATCTTATTTTGATATATATATATATATTATTATTTTTTATTTTGAAATGTTAATTTTATTTAGACTACCTTTTAATTTGGTTTTGAAAACTTTTTAACTGTCAGTATCAGTATTTCTTAAACTTTACACTAAACAATTTATTCCAGTGAATGCGAAAACTCATGCCTAAATGTAAACCCTCCAAACATCAACGAAGAAAAATTAAAACTTTTATAATTTAATTTAAAAATATACTTGTATATATAATATTATAATATTGTATATATATATATATATATAAATTTATCTATTTAAATGATAATATAATTGGTTTAAGTTAATAGGCTTTAAAGTGAAAAATAAATAAATAAATAAGTTGAAAAAATTTATAAATTCTAATTGGATATAATAATTTTAATAATTTAATTTACAATTCCTTATATCTCTACAAATTCCAACAGATAAGTTGTAATTACTGTAATTATTATAAAATTGTTATTTTAAATGCATATATATATATATGCATTTAATATATATATATATATATATATTATTATCAGATTTATCAGGGCTATAATCACGTATTTTTGTGAGATTGTTTTCTCGACGTTTCGGCACCAATTTTGGCGCCATTTTCAAGATATTATTTAGGTGGGAGTATTTTTGGGATTCTGGGTCTTAGTCTGTGTGACCAATGGTTAATATCGGGATTTTGGGTTGATAGGTTGGGTGATTTTGAACTCACTGCGTTGCTGTAGAGCTCCGAAGAAAGTTGGCCTCGGGCTGTTGTCCAGTGCGGACTCAGGATTGCCCAGGATTTTCGGAGCTCTAAAGCAACGCAGTGGGTACAAAACCACCCAACCTATCAACCCAAAATCCCGATATTAGCCATTGGTCACACAGACTAAGACCCAGAATCCCAAAAATACTCCCACCTAAATAATCTCTTAAAAATGGCGCCAAAATGGGTGCCGATACGTCGAGAAAACAATCTCTCAATAATACGTGATTATAGCCCTGATGAATCTGATAATAATAATAGCAATAACATTCACGGAAACCTAAACCAACATATATATATGTGATTATTTGTAATCTTGAGGGATAGAATTTTTTATTCAAATTAAAAATGAAATTTACACATTAATATAATAAATTCCAACCTAAACACTTTTATAATTACTTTGCTCTTGTTTATTAGTTATAATTTTTATTTCTTATGATTGGAAGGGGAAAGAGTAAGAATTTAAAAGAAAGTACAATAATTATTAATATATCTTTCTATATCAATGGCTTAACAAAATCAAAAGTTTATTTATTGCAGCAATCACATTCCTCCAAACGTCCCTATCCTGAGCTATTACCTTCCGATACCTATTCTCTCCCAACTCCCTGACGTCAAATCATATTTATATAATTTACTTAATTTATTTGATTTCAATTTCTAATTTTTTATATTTTCTTTAATTTTAGAAGAATTCATTTTAATAAACTTTAATAAATAAGAATAATGATATTAACAATTGATATTTGATTATTATTTTATTCTTTAGATTACTTTTTATTTTATTTAAGAATAAAATGGATATAATTATATCTATATTTATTTATATAATTTATAACTGTTATAAATATAAAATTCAATTAAATACTGTTACATAGGTTACTACATATTTTATTAACCCCTTTATCGTTTTACTGTGTAGAGTAATAGAGAAATAAGTTCACCATTTATTTTAGTTATTTTATTTCACTGGTCTTTTTAATTCAGTTCATTTGCAGCCCTTATTGCTGAGTAAAGCTTATTGGATCCCTTTTAGAAAGAGGCAAGTCGTTTTCTCTTCCGTCTCTCGTTTTCGGGTAATTGGTCGCCATTGATCCAGATGGCCAGAAATCTTCGGCCACTTGTCGTGACAGATCTCTCGCCAATTCTCTACCACACCACAGCACCCTTCGTCTCCGTCTTTTATTCTTCGAATTTCAAGCGCACTTTTTTGTGTTGAAACCTCTTGTGGAGTATCAGTAACTTGATGCCATTTCTTGTCAAGCTGATGGAGTCAATTTATTAAAAAATGTTATCTAATATAGCATATATATATATATTAGATGTTCCATTAATTTACAAAATATTCTTACTTTTTATTACATTTTTTTAATTACATAATTGTCTTCACCCTTTCCCCCATTTAAGTCATATGGCCAACTCATCTTAGGTACATCTTATTTTGCTATCTCGTTTGAGCTAGAATCATGTAATTTGGTACACGGTCATTATTCAAAATTTGTAGTTTTCTATCAACTTTTGAGAAATGTAGATCAACCGGAAGAGGGTCATTACCTATCACGTTTTCATTTTTTTTCCTCTAAACTGAATAAAGATAAATGTTTGATAGTTTTTCAAATTATTAAAAATGGTATAAAACTGCTATGTATAGATTTTCAGTTTGATTGAATCGCTGAAAGTACCGGAATTAATTTTTTAATTTGTTTAACACGTTGACCGCCAATCACGCGCCAGCAAGTGACGTGGGGTCATCAACAAAAAGTCAAACACGCGCTGTTTGTATACATATTATTTATTAGTTTTAACTTCAAATTTATATGTAATTTTAATTAAATTTAATTTAAATATAATACATGTGTTAATTAATCCAATTCAAATTTGCGAGATAGTCGAGTGGAGACACTCCAGATTTTTTAACTTTATATTCATAAATTAAAAGTATTTAGATAAACTGCCTTTTATCAATGATGATCATTATTTGAATATCAATAGTGATCGAGAATTTAAATAATTGTACTTTTTCTGTTTACTAGATACATCAAAACAAACAAACACAATAGTAATACACTGCGTAGTTAAATAAATTCAGTATTTCATTATAACGAGGTCAAATATTTTCAAAATTCTTCTCCACTATTATGAAATAAAATTTTACGCTTCTCACAAGACGCTCAATCTTTTCGATATGAATGGTCCTTTCCGGGTTAACAAAATTGTGTTAAACAATTTAGCCCCATTATTATAAAAATCATAGTAATGTATATTTCAAAGATGTTTAATAAACATAAACTCAATTTCTTTATTATACATTTTCTAGCTGCAAAACAAAACAAAACAAAAAAATCAAAGAGAAATCTTTATTGAATTAATTTAATATATTTTTTACTCATATTAACAATTTTCTAAATAATGATCTGACCTTTAATAAGTTAGGTTAAGTAAAAAAAAAACTTAATAAGAATATTTTTTTTTTTTGTAAATTAAACATTTATGAGAAGGATCTAATTTAATGATATATTTGCATTATGCGCATTTTGGTTGTTACACCATCTTCAGAAGCTTCTTATCAATCTTAATAAGTTTTTTAATTTTTAATTTACATAACTTATTAAAATTGTTTCAACTAGTAACTAAATTTTTATTAATTTCATTTAACTTTTATTCAAGTTCTTCTATTCAAAAACACATTTTATTGTTTAATTAATTTTTATTTATTTAATTGAATATATTATTTGCAAAATCCTTTTTTACTATCTCGCCAGAGATAGTATTGCGATCACGAAAATTTTCGATGTTGAGATTTTGATGTTTTTATACGTTTTGAAGGTTCCTGAATCATTTTCACTAAGGTTGAGAAAAATGTCTGTGTGTGTGTGTGTGTGTGTGTATGTGTGTATGTGTGTATGTGTGTGTGTATGTATGTAGGCAAGATTACGCAAAAACGGTTTGAGCTAGAATGATGCAATTTGGTACATGAGCATTATTCAAAATTCATAGTTTTCTATCAACTTTTGAGAAATGTAGCTCAACCGGAAGAGGGTCATTACCTACAACGTTTTGATTTTTTTTCCTCTAAAGGGACCGTAAAAATAAAGATATATGTTTGATAATTTTTCACATGATTAATAATTGTATAAAACTGCTATATATAGAATTTCAGCTTGATTGAATCGCTGAAAGTACCAGAATTAATTTTTTAACACTGCAAATCTCACGCGCCAACACGTGCCATGGTGCCATCAATAAAAAACCAAACATGCGCTGGTTTAATATTTATTATTTATAATTTATAATTAATTAAATTTAATTTAAATATAATATATTATGTTATTTAATCCAATTCAAATTGCGAGATAGTCGAGTGGAGACACTCCAGCTTATTTCATCTGAAATACGCAGGTGTTATTTTTTTCTTTTAAGTTCTTGACTCTCACTTATCATCCCTAAGGACTTGATCGAACTTGTGTGTTTTCTTTCTTTTTGGATACCTCCCTTGAGATGATAAATTCGACCTTTTCATATATAAATGAGAATTCTTAAAGTTACCCAAGTTCAGTTTAGTTAACGTTTTTACGATTCATTTAGCTGTAAACAAAAAAGTGATTTGTAACTATTTCTTTTTTTGTTTTTGTTTTTTTTTGTTTAAATGCCGATAAAAAACAATAAGTATGAATATACTTCTATAATCAATTTTACTTAGAAGAGATATAAATCGACTTCTTTTTAACTGAATTCTTCAATGTAATTTAAATGCCTAAGTATTCATTTATTAATTTCTACGAGACTCAAAAAAAAATTCAAAATTTTACATGTACCTATAAAATCATTGTTTATTTTCTCTAGAATTTTGAATTAATTTTTACCGACCGACGATAGTAAGGGAGGTATTGTTTTCACACCAAATTTCACATGTGGAGATTTTTACATATCTCCCCACGAATCATGCATTTTCTAAACAGAAAAAAGTATTTTTAGCATGATGTCCGTCCGTCCGTCCGTCCGTCCGTCTGTCCGTATAGATGTGTACAGCCTGAACGGCTCAACCGATTTTGATGAAATTTGGTATATTTACTTAATGCATCAGTGGGATGAATTGATCAACTTTTGGTGCAAATCCGGAAACCGGAAGTGGTAGTATTAGCGATCTTTATTAGTTTTTTTCTTAATTTAAAATTATATGACGTCATCCAGCCATTCATGACGCCACAGCCTGTTCTTACATATATATTATAAATAAAATAAAATTAAAAATATTTATGTTATATGCCTATCTGTTTTTTATTACATTAATAGATATATTAAAATTATTTGAAATTGTTTCTATAGTTGGAAATTAATTTATTTCAAACTGTCGGTCGGTTCAGACCTGGCCACAGGTCAACTTATTTTTATTTATTATTATTATTATTATTATTATTAAGTATTAGCTTTTTTTAATGTTTAAATTGATTCTTCCATTCCGCTTAAATCGGAGCAAGCTTACGGTACTTGAAAACGACTGCAGAATAAGCAGTCGAAACGTTGTACAGTTATTTTAATTTAATAAATAATTTATACAAACAATGTTGTCTTTAAATAAAAATTCCCTTAATAAATTGGTTCTTGTTTATTAGAAATGTTTAAATATTAGTAAAGGAAGTTTTTTTGGAATCTGTATGTTAATTCAATATGTATTACTTCTATAGTTAATAAATACAAATATTTTTCCAATAGTAATTTTTGAGTAGAGTCATTTTGGAGTACGATTTGGATTTATACATAATGATATCCAATTTTATTGCTAATTGCTTGTGGTTGATTTTGCTGCGTTATCAAGTATTTTGATTTAATTTTACAATTTCCTAAAATTCAATTGGTTCTCTAATCATAATATATAATCCAGATATTAAATATTAAAAATTAAAATTAATTTAATGCATTAAGTTAATAATTTGAATATTTAAAAAAAAATCATACCATAGCTGTTGTGAAATATCCAAACGTCCCTATCCTGAGTCACCCATCTTACACTCTCTCCTAATTCTCTCACGTTTTTCCTTAGATTCTTTCCCCGTCCCTTTCCCTTCAAACATATTTCTCACCAGTCTTTTTCTCTCCAAATTTAGTCCCGCGTCCTCGATTTTATGATCCTAACTATATTTGGAGATGCATAGAGAATGTGCAATTTCTCTTCATGCAGTATGCACCTTTCCACGGTGATGTTATTCTTCTTCGGTCCATATATGCTACGAAAGACCCTATTTTGAAAACCATAAAGTAGTATTGCATTGAAATGTGTTTTTTTTATTTTAGCCCTATGAGGTTAAAAAAACATATAGATATAATAATACATAATTGTAATTATAAAATTTTAATTTCTACTTTTAAATTTGTTCAATTTTAGGAAAAAAATAATAATATTTCAAAATTCTTTTTTTTTATTATCCCAATTATATTATATTATATTATATTATATTATATTATATTATATTATATACTTATATATAGTGTATAAATAATTCTTAGTTATCATGAAGCTTAAAAGTGATTTTTTGAAATAGATATATTTTAAATCAAGGTTTCACAATTTTTCTCGAATTAATCTTATTGAAGAACTCTTTAAAAATAGCTTTGACTAAAATGCACATATACATATTAATACATATATATATATATATATTACTAGTATATATGGATATATAGTCATTTTAGGTTCACTTAATTTCCTTTTTGATAATATCTAAATCACCCACAGATGTGAGAGAGAGATTTTGGAATATTAAAAATATTTGTAAAAGCCATTTTAGGAAAATCAATAATTTGATCATATTATATATATATATATATATATATATATATGCTAAATATATTTAAATTTTATATTTAATGAATATAATAAATTTCTGTGAATCACATTTTCTTACAAGAAATGTATGTTGTTGTTTTTTTATATTTTTGTTCTTATCCCAGATGATATATGTAAAGGCAAGTTCAGATAATATCGTACCAACATCAAAGTGATAATTTTTGTTTTTATATTGAATTTATTTAAACTGGAATGCCGTTTATTGTTTTAATACATTCTATAATTCTTTTTAAATACTTATTGATTTTTAATTTCTTAACACTCAAAATCCAAAATAAACTAATACAATAGGATATCAGATTAATGATTGGTATACCAATATAAACGTTAAACTTTGGAAAAATGATCTTTTTTCGCTCGATTGCCTAACTTTTATTTACAATGGTTGAATAAATAGGTATGTACCTAAATGTAAAAAAAAAAAAAAACAAAAAAAACAAATCACAATTTATTTTTGATTTTATTTAGCAGCATATATATATTCCTAATTTGTTTTTGTTTTTATTGAAATCGTTGTCATTTTCGAAAAAAATACTAAATAATTGAATGATAAAAAAGAACATAAGTTGAGCTGTGGCCAGGCACAGAACCGACGACCGACGGTTTAATATAAATTAATTTCCAAACATTATATATATATATATATAAAGTATAAACAAATATTTTTAAAATTTGAATTAAAATGAATAAAATATATTATCTTAGTTTTTATTTTTAGTTTAATTAATCAATTATTAATTACTACTATATTTTAAGTGAAATATTTTCCGACAATGAATATAAAATTAATACTTTGTAAACTACCACCAAAAGTTGAATAATTCATCATACTGATACATTAAGTAAATATACCAAATTTTATCAAAATCCGTTGAGTCGTTCAAGCTGTACACATCTATACGGACTGACGGACAGACAGACGAATAGAAGGACGGACAGACATGCTAAAAATACTTTTTTCTGTTAAGAAAATGCATGATTCGTGGAGATATGAAAAAAATCTCCACTTGTGAAATTTGGTGTGAAAACAATACCTCCCTTACTATCGTTAGTCAGTAAAAAATGAAAATTATAAAAATATAATGATTTATTTTATAATATACATTATTATTATAAATGATATAAGAACAAATATTCTAGAGCAAATTTAATATGAGTAGGTATAATAAATTTTTAATTATTTATAAACGTCTATTAGTAAGAAATTTGATGCTGTATCTGTGCGTAATCAGGTGGCTTATACCCAAGCATACTATATTTCCTGAGTGGGAAGGAGGAATATATTAAGAAAATTAATAACTTAGAAGATATAAATTGCATTTAAGGATAAAGATAGCTCATAAGTACTACTATTGAATTTTAAAGGAAAATGGAGTAAAGATATCCTTTCAGGGTGAAAAAAAATTCACCTTCTAAGTGAAAATATTCATTTTTTAATTAAAAGTTTAATTTGGTATAAAAAAAAATCTTATCGCGATCTCGAACAGAGCCTGTTGTTTTCACTGTCGAGTCAGAATAGCTTTGTTCTTTTCTTTTAAACAATTGATTACGAATTTCTAATTTCTTACTTCTTTTAATTATAACTTACATTTATAAGATGTAAGATGTTGTAAAAAGTAATTCGTCTTTTAGATTAAATTTTTATAGGCAAGGATTTAAAATGAAAATATATTATTTGAAATAAATATATAATATCAAAAAATATATCAATAGACAAATCAATATTATTATTTAAAATATTTTATTATACGTTTTCAAAGGAAAAATTTCTGATTTTGTGAATTTCTGATTTTTGATTCAAGGAAAAGATTACATTATTTTCCAAGTTTTTATAAATAGGGTCAAATTATTTTAATAAAATTCATGATTATTTCATTTTAATAAAAAAATATTAGTTTTGATACTTCTATTTCATTAAAATATATCTTTCTGGGGTCTCTCAGACTACTTGATCGATTTGAAAAACTAATTGAAAAACGAAGTAACGGCCTCTCAAAGGAAATCAAGTAAAATGTTGAATGAAGCCGTTGTACTGATTGGTACAATAACTCTACTCCATATATTTTAAATGTGACTTGATAGGCCTTATTCTTTCAAGACTAATTCAGAGGAGGCTTTAAATTATAATTAATTCAAAAGAAATTAAAAATTACTACATAAATAAAAAAAATTATCTTTTTTTAATGAGAAAATTAATAATTTCTAATATATATTACTTACAAACAAAACCGCACTCCTCGGTTTTTTAAGTCCGGATTGATCTTAGGGAAATTATTTAATTTTCAATATTTATAAATTAAAATTATTTAGTTTTAAATTTAACTAAATTTTATCTGAGAAAATAGAAGAGATCCGGGATTATTTATTTTAAAAAGTTTTTTGGAATTGAATAATGAATTCAATGGTAAAACTTCATTACCATCAAAACGCATGTCCGGTAAACTGTAAAATAGCCGAAATAACTGAATTAATTATTATAATTATTATGAAAAAATAGATATTTCCTGATTTTATAACCCTAACTATGTCTGGAGAGGTCATGCAATTCCTCGTTATGCAGTCTCCGCCATTCCCCGGTGTCCTAATCTTTCTTTGGTCCACAAATGCTGGGAAGAAACCTATTCTCAAATACACTAAATCTACTCTCGTCCCCCAGGGGTATAGACCATGCCTCACATCCATAAAATACAACCGGAAAAATAATACATAATTTTGATTCCTTTTGATAATAGTTTTGAAGAGATAATTCCCTTTACTGCTTGATAACAGGCGTTACCCGATTCCAATCTCGATTTAAATTCGTTTCGAATATTATTATTCTTCGTGATTAAGGAACCTAAGTATTTAAATTTTTCTACATTTTCAAATTCTACGTTTTGTAACTTAAGACTTTGTATGTTAATGAGTATTAGTCTTAAGTTAAATTAAGTGACGTCTATTTACAGTTACACTCGGCATTTGTTCGAAAATATAATTGTTAAGTTATTTAAGTAAAGTTAATCTCGTATACAATCTACAAGTACGAAAATGCTCTAAACCAAGACTGTAAGAAAAATTAATTCTTAATTCTTATAAGTCTGAATATTTATTATTTTATAATGAACCTTGCAGATAAACCGTTTTGAATTCAAATCATAATAAAAATAAAAAAAAAAATATTTGTGGTTAATACATATTTGAAAGAAATAGAAATGGTAAAGAGAACTTTGTCGGTGAACCATTCACACTTAAAAGTCCACCCTTGTTAAATTATTCCGCGTAAATCCTAATAATTAAAATTCTGTTTCTGGCAGATCGCACTAAACAGGAGAGTCGTATGCGACCAACGGGTTTCGAATTTAACATGCTTGGATTAACCTTTGCAAATTTCATTCACTCGACAGATAGATTATAAAATATAACACCCAATTTTCCTTAAAAATGTTTTATTTTTTTTTTTTTTTTTTTTTTGTTTTTTTTTAATTTTTTTTCCTTATTTCTTTTATTTTCATTATTTTTTTATTAATATTATTATATTTAGTAGTTTATTAAATTTTGTTGTAAGTTAGATTAAGAAAAATTAAATATTTCTTTTTAATTTGTATCTATACAATTAAATTTATGAAAATGAATATGTATGCCATAATTTTACAATTTGGATTCATTCTGATTAATAACTGTTTAAAAATAATTATTAGTAAATTATTTAATTAAAAAAATTAATTTTATTAAATGAATATAATATTTTAACTATTAATTAACTACTAATCAATTAACTTATAAATAGCACAATTGAATAGGTATACTTATATGTTGATAGTTAATTTTAATAATAATAATAATAATAATAATTTATACTAATATATTCTTCGAAGTACAAATCTATATATTTAATACGATAGTGTCCGTCTGTACGCAAAAAACTCCAGAGCCTAAACTACAAGGAGTAAGGTAACCAAATTTTTCTGAGGTGAAGGGTACCTCAAATGATGAAAAATAAAAAAGAAATTAGAATCTTAGGTAACTCCTGAGCTGAGCTGCGGGTGTTCCATTTTCCAGAAATATATATAAAGGAGAGTTTGTATGAATGTAATTTGTTTACTTTTTTGCTGTCATAGAAACAGATATATATATATATAATTAGAACCTCTCTCTCTCTCCCTCTATTTAAAATTTTAAAAAATAGAGTGTTCTAGCCAAATTAAGAAATTTAAATTCCTTATGCAACATTGATAGGTAAATGAATTGGACTGGAAGAGGAGACATATGATTAGAGAAATTGGGGAAAAATCAACCGAAATGTAATTAAACAAAAAAATTCAAGAATTATGATACGGATACGACTTACATACAATTAAGATACAAAATGTAGAATTTGAAAAAGCATAAATATTTAAATACTTAAGATCTCTAATCACGAAAGATAATAATATTCGAGAAGAATTTAAATCGACGTTGTAATTGAGTAACGCCTGTTATTATTCAGTAAAGGGGCTTATCTCATCAAAGAGGATCAAAATTAAAATATATAAAACAATTATTTTTCATGTTGATCGATGACTAGGGTGACCATATTTCGAAAACACCAAACCGGGACAAACAGTATTTTTTAGAACTAAATTGAAAAAATTTTGAAAAAAAAATTACAAAATGACCTAAATATTGAAAAAAAGGGACAGTAGGGTGTCCCGATGACAGAGATGGGACAGGGTAGGATTTGGTTGTAGCTCTGGTTGTAGGGACGCTTAGAGAAATGTGGATGCTGCGGCTAAGAACTTTCGAAAACTGTAGAGACACAGAGTTAGATAAATATAACATATACAATAATAATATATAATTAATTTACTGATTAAATTAAAATATATTTTACAAGAAAACAAATACATGTCTTATCTACTTATACTGATTGAAACAAAATGGATGAAAACCTTTTACATACAGACTTTCAACCAAATACTATGTATCACTCGGGGGTACAGGGGGCGGAGCCCCCGTCTAGGTGTGAAGAGCGCCGAAGGCGCTCGGAGCAGCTAGTACGCTTTAATGCATTAATTTTTTATTGGTCTTTTTTGCATTTTATTCTTTATTAAATTAAATTTTACAACAAAAAAAAAATTTTAAAAATGTTTTAAAATGTAATTAAATTAATTTTGATTTCATGATCCTCTCAACATTTTGAACATTTTTTCTCACATAAAACTTAACTATAATAGAGGGTTGAAGTTATTATCAAATTATTAAATATACCATACAAGACATATATCCTTTATTACTATATACTAATAAATTAATGTTCATATATATAATAGTACAAAATTTAATTTTATTAATATAAAATATTATTAATAACATTATTCAGTATTATATAAATATATAGGTGTTTGTGAAGGAATCAATATGATTATAAATTTCTTTCACATTTGTATTATAAATAGTCCAAATTAATTAACAAACAAATATTATTTGGAAATCAAATTTGAATGATTGTATATAACACATAAAGGGAATAAAATATATCTAATATTTTCATGATTTGTTATTTTATTATTTTTACTATCTCGCCAGAGATTTTGATGTTTTTATACGTTTTGAAGGTCCCTGAGTCATTTTCACTAAGGTTGAGAAAAATGTCTCTGTGTGTGTCTACATACAGTAGACAAGATTAACGTTAAGAAACGGTTTGAGCTAGAATAATGAAATTTGGTACACGGGCATTATTCAAAATTCGTAGTTTTCTATCAACTTTTAAGAAATGCAGCTCTTTCGAAAGAGGACCATTACCTACCACGTTTTCATATTTTTTCCTCTAAACTGGCCGTAAAAATAAAAATATTTGTTTGATAGTTTTTCACATGATTAAAAATTGTATAAAACTGCTATATATAGAATTTCAGCTTGATGAATTGCTTAAAATACCGGAATTATTTTTTTAAAAGCACTGCAAATCACGCGCCAGCACGTGACTTGGTACCATCAACAAAGAGCCAAACACGTGCTGGTTTAATAAATATTATTTATTAATTTCAATTTATAATTTAATTAATTATTTTTTTTAAAAATATAATATGTTATTTAATCCAATTCAAATTTGCGAGATAGTCGAGTGGAGACACTCCAGCTTATTATATATAAAATTAAAGAAAATTTTTTTTTCTTTAGAGTAGGAAAATTTGAATGAAAATTGCTTTATTGAGATCCCATTAAAAATTGTGTCATCAATAAATTTTTGTAAATTAAGTTTCATGAAAAATAGTAAAGATATTCTGCATAGTTTTATATTTAAATATATCTAACATTTATATAGGATATCTATTTTCTAATTTTCAAATGTAAATCTATTAAAATGTATACTATAAAAACTTATTGAAAATTCAATTAAGTTACAAGAAAAGTCAAACTATTTTCATATTCACAATACGCTGAATTGTAAATGGCAAGAAACTTTTGAACAGAGTAACTTCTAGCCAGAGGATTAAGCCAACCGAAAGAGCATTAGGACCAGCTAATTTTGTTACCTAAAAAGAAGCGACAGGAGAACAAAACACTCAATTAGATCTCGACTCTGAGATAGTTTATGAGTTTAAACTTAAGTCAAATTCAATTTGATTCCAGTATAGCCAGATGGTGTTTTTCAAAGATACATGGGCTGGTCCAAGTCATTGAAAGAATATCTTCAATACTATAAGTACATCACAAAGTTCCAAGTTATAATTCAATTTTACTTTTGATTAAAATTGATTTTACTAATTATTGAAAGTTAAGTATTAATTGTGAATTGTTATATTTATTTCTTTAAAAATCACAATTGAAAATTCTATTTTTAAAAAAACGATATTTAAAAGTAAAAAGAAAAGAGAAACTAAATTTTATTTATTGATTTTTTTGTGGAACGAAATTTCTCGACTCCAGCAAACACATTTCTTCAACCATCTCTATCCTAAGTCTAACACCAATTCTCTTTCTTTGAACTAAATGACTTGTTAATCTTTTCTCCCTCATTCGAATTTCGGGTTTTTGCCCATTCTCAATTAATGACTCTAAATAGAGATTAAAGAGTTTTCTCTCAAATTTTTTTGGTACTTGAATAAAGATGGTTTCATTGGAATCTCCAGGTTTTTTGTAATATTGTAATTATTATTATATTCAGATAAACCCTGATGATCACGTTGAAATGATTAATTATTGAATTTCCTTAGGTCCGATCTTGAGTCTTCAGTGTGGTAGACTGTCGTGCTAACCACTAAACTACTGAAGAGTCTAATATTGTAATATTACGGTTTTTACGACTTTTCTGGTTAGTTGACACACAACTCTGTTTCTATGTATAAAAAATTTAAAATATACTTAAGTAAAAATAAATTCTAAATTAAATAAAAATATTATAATATAAAATTGTATTAGCGAATAAGTGGATGATTACAAAAAAATGATTAAACTTTTAAATATTGGAAATTACATCTTTTTCATGTTCAGAAAGAACAAATTAATGTAATTATGGAAATAAAAAGTATTATATTTAAATTGAAAATTGTATAAGGATGTTTCAGTTGTATTAGTTAAAGATGACTTCCAATCAATCAGAGTAATTCTAATTACCAAATTGTGAATAATATTTAACTATCTAAGAATAATCTATTTTGATGATGAATTGAAGATCAGTAGTAAATTGTGCATGTAAAATAGATTTATAAATTGTAAAAAAGCTAATAGAGATGATCCAGCAATATTGTAAAACACTTTTAATATATTCCTTTTTTAAGGCGTTTTATTGTACCTTGTCAACTTAAATACTAACAAGGCATATGAAGAAGTATATTATTTTTAACTTATATATATATATATATAAATTTACATAAAAGTTAATATCGATATAGTTGTTTTCATTGTCATGTTATCAACAAATTCACAATATAGAAATTAAATTTATAATTCAAAATAAAATTTCTTATTTTCTAACACGCACTACTTTAATAATAGATCTGAATAAATTTCGAAATCTGAGAGTATTTAATATACATACTATACTAGTAAAATATATTGCGATAGATAAATCTATAAATACATCCTAGATAGAGAAAACAGCCCCTATACTTCCCTATTCTAAAATAGATAATCCGTATTTGATCTTCAAATAATATTCATTTCTATTTATTATTAATAAAAGAATAATCTATGCGCACGGCAGTGCGCCGGCCAAGTTCCAGCAAGCCGCGCGCATGCCGTAAGTATATTTACACGAATGGTTTGGAGTCACTTTTGACCCCCCTGTATCTCAGTGCCTATTGCAAGTACAGAGATAAAATTTTATCTACGTAGTCATATACTAGAACTAAAGCAGTATGCCAAATTTCATAGTTATAGCTTCAGTAGATCCTGAAATATGACCCTGTGAAAATAGCTTATTTTGGAACTGATTCACTGATTGGTCAACAAAATTCTTAGGGTATTTCCAATTGTCCTAGCGCTATGAAATTTGGCATACAGGTCGTGTGTTATAAGTAGGTTAACAAAAAATTATGAAATTTAGGAAATCGGTCAAGCTTGAGTTGTTATAATCGAATATCAATGCGATTTTAACGAATTCAAACGAATTCATTGGTTTTGTCAGAAACTAATCAAGCTAGGACTTCGAAATTTGGTACACCGATATTATTCACAGTTTGTAGATTTCCTTTAAAATTTCGTCAAAATCGGTTAACCGGAAGTGGTACTTTACCTACACTGGTTGCGTTTACCTTTCAAGTAAAGTACCAGTTTGCTTCGAGATATTTGCTTCATATTTTGTATATAGATTTAAAAGTATGAAAAAAATTCACATACCAAATTTCATCATGATCTGACTACCGGAAGTGACATTTTACCTATACAAGTAGCGTTAGGTGTAAATTATAAATATATATAATAGTGTTAAACCATTTTACTTTATAATTTAAATTAATTAGTTTGTTTATTTTTATTGTTATAACTTAACAGTTTCTATATAATTTTCAATGAATTAATTAATAGTTCTAATTATTTATTATTCAATACAAGTTGGAAATTCAGAACTATAAAATAAAAGAACAAATAAAATTATTATATTTAATATATAAACAAATATAATTTTAATTTACAAAAATTTGAAATTTTTTTAAACACAAAATTACTTCAAAGGCTAAGAATGGACGCGGGCGCGGCACAAAAAGGAAAAAATAGGAAGCTTTCTTAAAAAAAAGTATTGAAATCTAATCAAAAACATACCTGTTAAAAAGGGGGCCAAGTTCCTATCGGCTATTTGTTTGCCTAAAAAAGGGTTCAAATCCATCCCAATGCCAAGTTTAGATGCACTTCAAAATCATTCATAATCATTTTTATCAACAGCCTGATCCACTGGTTAACATTTGGCTTTCCAAAGAATCGCCACCACACCCAGTCCTCCGCCTCCTGCATCCAGGCACGCCACTTTATTCACGTCAACGGTCCATCTGGCCGAAATTCACTTTACCATACACCCAACTTAAAATATGGTATAGTTGTTAAAATACGTAGGTACATGGTTTAAAATATCTAAAATTATAATACTTAGAAATTTGAACTTGGCAGGTTTTCGTGCTGTACGTAACACGTAATTGTATAATTATATTTATTATATTTAAATATATAAATTAACCTGCTAATTCTAAGTATTAAAATTGTAAATATTTTAAACCAAGTACCTACGTATTTTAACAACTATACCATATTTTAAGTTGGGTATATGGTAAAGTGAATTTCGGCCAGATGAACCGTTGACGTGAATAAAGTGGCGTGTAGTGTGCCTGGATGCAGGAGGCGGAGGACTTGGTGTGGGACTGAGTGTTTTGTACAGCAAACCAATTGAAATTACTATTAAACTTTCTAAATTTTCAATATATATATATATATATATATATATATATATATATATATATTATATAGTCCTATTCAAATTAGGAACAAAGTAGTTATTAAACTTAATATTTTTACAAGATTTGGTTTATCTAATTAATTATTAATTTAAAATTGATTGAATTGAAAATGATTGGTTGTTAATTCTCAAGTAAATAATGTCCAATAAAACATATACAAATATTATTATAATAAATAAGTAATTTCTATTAAAAAATGTATTCAAACAATTAATAAAAATAAATAAATCGTTAGTTTAATTTAAAGAATAATTAATTTTATAAAGTTAAATAACAACTTATTTTGCTATTATATTAGGATGAATAATTACCGACCGACGATAGTAAGGGAGGTATTGTTTTCACACCAAATTTCACATGTGGAGATTTTTACATATCTCCACGAATCATGCATTTTCTAAACAGAAAAAAGTATTTTTAGCATGATGTCTGTCCGTCCGTCTGTCCGACCGTCTGTCCGTCCGTATAGATGTGTACAGCCTGAACGGCTCAACCGATTTTGATGAAATTTGGTATATTTACTTAATGCATCAGTGGGATGAATTGATCAACTTTTGGTGTATATCCGGAAACCGGAAGTGGTAGTATTAGCGATCGACGATAGGAAGGGAAGGGTTATTTTCACACCAAATTTCACATGAGGAGATTTTTTTATATATCACCACGAATCATGCACTTTGTATTGGTTTTATCCTCGGGAAAATCATATTTATTAGTTTTTTCTTGATTTAAAATTATATGACGCCATCCAGCCATTCATGACGTCACAGCCTGGTCTTACATATATATTATAAATAAAATAAAATTAAAAATTATTATGTTATATTCATATCTGTTTTTTATTACATTAAAAGATATATAAATTATTTGAAATTGTTTCTGTAGCTGAAAATTAATTTACTTCAAACCGTCGGTCGGTTCGGATCTGGCCACAGGTCAACTTATTTATATTATAATCAAAATAAAAATTCTTTGAAAAAAAATCTACGTTTTCTACCTTCACTATAGAAAATGTTTTTTTTTCTTAATGTAATTGTTCCAATTTTATAAGAATAAAATTCTTAAGATTAAGGAAGAATTGATTAGATAAAAGAATAATTGAAGGTTTATGGTCAATTCCTTAATATGAATTTTCTGAAATATTTTCTCAGCTATATTCTTCTTATTTACTTTTTCATCTCTATCATGAATTCATTCCCTTCTTAATATACAAGACATGGTTCAAAGATAAATAATAAATACGAGAAGGGGTTAATATATAAAATACTAGCTAGATAAAAAAAAACAATAATTTCGAAGGTATATCTTTTATTAAACCATTTTATTATATAAGAAAATTAGAAGAATTGGTATTAAGATAATTCAATAATCTTTGATCAAAATGATCAATTCATCAGCAGAGAGCCTTCATCTCATTTAATTATTATAAAAATTTAATTAAAAAAAGCAATTTGAAAAATCGATTAAATATATATATAGAGAGAGAGATTAAGATTTTTTAAAATTTAAATATTTAATTTAATACTCCATTAATTTTCCCATTTTAAGGAATTGTCCACAAACATTTTTAATAATTACAAGATAATAATAAATTACAAATGAGATCATATGAATTTTCTGTTAGATTTCAAGGACAGTCATACCAACTTAAAAACAAATGATTGTATTGATACTTAAAGCGCGCGAATTTATAAAACCAAAATCACTTTACGTTTTCGTCAATATATTAAATATTTGAATATTTTATAAACCAAATCTTAATTCTATAAAAGATGTATTTATATATATATATATAAATTAATTGTACTTTTCACTAGGGAGAGAATTGATTTTTAATGTTAATTTTAAAAATTTCCATCCCTTTTAGCCAAAATTTGAGATCAATTTCTTAAAATATAAAATATTGTGAATAAATAATAAAAAAAAGTTTACAATTCATTTAACGTATTCCATCTGTTAATTTCCGCCATTACCTATAAGTTGTTTTTACGAGTAAATTTCTTGATTTCGAAAAAATTTAATTCTATCCGAAGGAAGGGCGCAATCAGAGTGCAGAGTTAATGCCCAACTAAGTCAATTAGCACAGGCCGCGTTCCAAACCATCGAGCCTAGGGCCAATTCCCTTAATTTATTTCTTTAATTTCGATCCACTTTTTTCTTCTTTTTCTGCATTTCTTTCTCTCTCTTTCTAGGAAAAGTTGGAAATTTTTGTCGATAAAGCATTTACCTTGTTTGAATTAATGATTTTTTTCTCTTTTTTTTTCCTCTCTCTCTCTCTCTCTCTCTTCCATTTCTTTTTCTTCTTTTCATCCGTTCGTTTCCCTTTCCATTTTAATAGCTTCATAAAACATAGTAATTAATTGGCCAGGCCGCATCGTTTCGTTTAAAACAAACTTTATAAAATAAATTAACCAATTCGAAATATAATAAGCCTATATAGAAAATTAATAAATAATTGAATTCACTTTGGAAAGAAGGCGGGAACTTGAATAATTTATATGAATTAAGTTTTCCAACCTGGTAGAAGGGTGAGAGGGTGATAGCAGCTTGAAAAGGGGCAAAGTTTTCTTAAGTTCTTAACATGTTTAATTTGTATTGCTAGATATTCCACCTGATTTTCTATTCGAAGACTTAATTCTAAGCATCCAGGTGCGAATTTTCAACATTCACATATCAATAAAATGCTTCCCCTAAAAATTTTGTTAATTTTCTTGATTCTGTTCCCCTACCAATTCGGCTTTAATTAAATTCATTGTGAATAAATTAAATAAAATAATTTAGAAAGAAAATTTTTGAAAAATGTTGCTATTAACTTAAAAAGGGTTAACCAAAGTCATTCCAATAAGTGATTATAATTTTTTATTTAGAGATTAAATTAAATCTAAATATATTACAATCATATTATTGAATCTATCTCTCAGGCGTTGCTGAACTCGAAAGTTCACAGCAACCACATTCTCTATACAACATATAATGAGTGAAGATGGAAGTTTTATTCGTAAAACCAGGAAAAATAAATAATATCACATCCTTAGATTATATTGGATCATTAAAGAAATTAAAGTACTCGAGGAAAAAATTAGCAAATGTATAAACATATAGCATGACTTCATGACTAAAGTCAATAAATGGTATTAGCTGATTAAATGAATTGAAAAAGAAGAAAATATAGGAAGAACTATAAGAAAAATCTGATAACTATGTGCTTTGGTACAATTCAATGTCGATTTAATACTACACGTTGATTAGTCTTAATAAATATTGATAAAATAATAGATATATGGTATGTTCGGAAGTTAAACAACTGTACCTATTACTCGAGGAATTTGATAGTCAAAAAATGTAATATATTGTTCAACCATCGTTTTGCAATTTTTTATATGCCACCATACCAGAATGCAAAAAGAATTTTCACCACTTATAGAATATACCTCGTCTTGTCACCAAAATCTTATTCCCATTTTTACCGACCGACGATAGGAAGGGAAGGCATTGTTTTCACATCAAATTTCACATGTGTCTAGATTTTTACATATCTCAACGGATTTTATAAAATTTGGTATATTTACTTAATGCATCAGCAGCATGAATATTAAACAACTTTTTGTGTAAATCCGGAAACCGGAAGTGGTAGTTTACAAAGTATTAATTTTATATTCATTGTCCCAAAACAGTTCACTTAAAATATAGTAGAAATTAATTATTGCCTAATTAAACTAAAAATAAAAACCAAGATAATATAATTTTTAGTCATTTTAATTCAAATTTTAAAAATATTTTTTCTTGATACTATTAGGATACGCAGACGACTTAAATATAATAGGAGATTCGGCAATTGCAATTAAAGATAGCGTAAAAAAATTAATTGAAGCAGGAAAAGAGGTGGGACTAGAAATTAATAATGCTAAGACAAAGTATTTAGTAACAGAGAGGAATAGTATTAACACACCAAATCTTAATATACAAGATATAGAATTTGAAAATGAAAGAAAAATACTCTTAGGTTCTGTGATAACGAAAGATAATAATATTCGAGATGAGTTTAAAGTGAGGTTACAATCGGGAAACGCCTGTTATCATGCAATAAAGGGGCTTATCGCATCAAAATTATTATCAAAGGGGATAAAAGTTAAAATATATAAAACAATTATTTTACCGGTTGTACTATATGGATGTGAGGCATGGTCTATGACCTTAGATGACGAGAGTAGATTTAGAATATTTGAGAATAGGATTCTGCGAAGCATTTATGGGCCAAAGAAAGATGAGGTCACCGGCGAGGAATTGCATGATCTCTATGCATCTCCAGATATAGTTAGAATTTTAAAATCGAGAAGGCTACGGTGGGCAGGACACGTGGAATGACAAAAAGTTCGAGTTCCGTAGAGTCACAGAAATAGATAGATATTTATAAATTAATTTATTTCAAATCGTCGGTGGATTCTGTGCCTGACCACAGCTCATATTTTTATTTTAAATTATAAAACGTTTTATAATTTTTTTTTTAAATCTGCCGTTTCACGCCCTTTGGCCCCGCCTCTCTATGCTACTAACCTAACGCGATTTATATAACTTTCATCTATCCCAAGAACTGATAAAAGAATAATTCATTTAAGACGCATCTTTTATATCCGCCAAGAATGAAAAATATTTATCCGACAAAATTTAATTCAAATATTATTTATCAATATGAATTTCCTGAATATATATTTCCTATATTATTATCTTGTTTATGTGTGTTCTAAATAAAAAACATTCCAATAAAATAATTATAAATGTGTTATTAATGAAAGATACATTATTATTGTTGTAATTATTATTTAAAATTAATTTAATGATAAATATAATGGATTAGAAGCAGTGGCGTACCTAAGGGGGGTGGGTGCGGTCCGCACCGGGCGGCACTTATCTTGGGGCGGCATTTTTTATATTTAGTTATAGTTGTAAAAAGCAACTTATTCATTTCATATTTATTTTTTTTCTTTCTTGAATAATAAATGATTATTATGATTATTAAATATATAAGTTTACTATTTGATTTATATAAATTATGATCAACTATATTATTTCAAATATTATTCCTCGATGTATATAAATGCATTTTAGTGTAAATTTTGAATTCTAATTCCAAGAACAGGATAATAATTTTATTTTATTGTATTCATTAAAATTCGTTGAATTCGTAAACGCATCTTTAAGATTTTGTTCGGAAAAATTATCTTCGTTCTACAATGAGTCAATTAAGACTACAAAATCTTGCAATATTGTCAATAGAACAAGAAATTACAAATAATATAAATTTTGAGAGCATTATACACGATTTTTTTAGTATGAAAGCTAGAAGAGTAAATATTATATAAATATGTTTACGAGTGCATACAAATATGTGTAAAAAATTTACTCTGTGTATTAATTAATATTGATTAAATAACTTAATAATTTATTTATGTGTATTAATTTATAAAAACCACTATTTGATTGACTTATAATAGAAAGGGCGGCAAACTGGAGATCGCCCCGGGCGGCAAAAGTTCTAGGTACGCCACTGATTAGAAGTGATCAAAATTTGAAAAATGATTTTTAAGGAGATTTATCACTATTAATAAATTATCATTTCATTCTGTTGATGATATTGCAGAAAATTAACTTAATTTTTTAAAAATTCTTTAAAAAAAAACTAATCAAAACATATCATTATGAATTTCAATGTAGCCTTGAATGGCATCGTCATGACCATGTGATTGCCAGTGGCGGTTCAAAAGTAATTTTGAGAATATGGAAATTGAATAAGAATTGAATGTTGAGGGTTTCCCTATATCAATTTATTTAATTTAATAATTTATAGTTTAATATATACAATTTTCTGTCTTTGTTATTAATCATCAGAGCGCTGCGGGTTGGTGCAGCGCCATCTCGCGTGCTCTGTTGTACTAGGTACCATAGATCATACAGTATTGTATTATACAAATTATTTTAACTTAATTTCTACAGTTATTGAATAGATATTGATATAATATGAGGTATCTAAAAATATTATCATCAGTTTAGCCAATTATGAGTCTATAACATCACAATTTACAGACAAACAGACAGACACAGACAGACATGAAAAATTCTGAAGTCACTTTTGGATTCTAATGGTCATGAAACGTAATATGCAAAAAATTTTAAATCCTGATCCATTATATATATATATAGAAGATAAAATAAATAATAATAAATATTTATTTATTTTAATTATTAATAATATATATATATATATCATGTTGTTTGGAAATTAATTTATTTTGTGCCTGGCCACAGCTCATTTATTTTTCTAATTCTTTATCGCATTTCTTCCCATTATCTCGTAAACAATCACAAAACAATTTGGACTAACTTTATACCCATCAAACTTTTTCTATATTACAATTGGGAATGCATTCTAATTTTTCATTATGTAATCAAATTAATAAATATTATAAAAATAGGGCAGTGTAATAAATAGCATAAAGAATAGGATAAATATACATTACAACAACAACTAATTGTAAGATAAAAATTATTTTAATGTTAATATTACACATTTTATGAATTCATTTATTAAAATCTATTAAAATTGTTTAACTTCCATCAGATGAACAATGCCATTTCTAAAGCATTACAATTCTGTCTGTATTTAAATAAATGAACCAAACCACAATTGATTAAAATATGCAAGTTATGTAAACTTAACACTCTTGAAGAAATTAGTTCAAATCAAATAAATTCCATTATTTATTCGTTTAACCTATTGGCCTCTGGGAAATGAAATTCTTTGCCTCCTTTTACCTTGCAATTCTACAAGACCCTTAACCCACAAGAATCTTTAACTTAAATCCAAAGCTTGAAGATTCCAAAAATTCCAACACTTGTTTTTTAGCTCTCCGGATGCCAGGGTCAATTTCGAATTTTAAGCCAACTTTTTTATCATACTTTTAATAATATTTTGTATAAATTTGATTATTTTCTTTATTATCGTCTGCCGTTAAAGAAAGTAGAGTAATACATTCACGCGCGTTTATTTTATTTTCTGATCAGGTATATAAAAAGTTAATCTAAAAAAAAATATTTATTTTAATTTAATTTTATTTTATTTAATTAAATTAATAATTTATTTATATATTTTAAATATTTATTTAGTTTATTACAAAAAAAAATCATTTTTTGATAATAAAATAAAAAATCTGGAGTGTCTTCACTCGACTATCTCGCAAATTTGAATTGGATTAATTAACACATGTATTTAAATTAAATTTAATTAAAACTACATATAAATTATAAATTAAAATTAATAAATAATATTTATTAAACCAGCGTGTGTTTGGCTCATTGTTGAAGACACCACGTCACGTGTTGGCGCATGATTTGCAGTCAACGTGTTAAAAAAATTAAAAAATTAATTCCGGTACTTTCAGCTATTCAATCAAGCTGAAATTCTATATATAGCAGTTTTATACAATTTTTAATAATGATGTGAAAAACTATCAAACATTTATCTTTACTGTCAGTTTAGAGGAAAAAAATTGAAAACGTGGTAGGTTGAGCTACATTTCTCAAAAGTTGAAAAAAACTACAAATTTTGATTAATGCCCGTGTACCAAATTTCATTATTCTAGCTCAAACCGTTTTTGAGTAATCTTGTCAAACACACACACACACAGACATTTTTCTCAACCTTACTGAAAATGACTCAAGGGACCTTCAAAATGTATTAAAACATCAAAATTTCAACATCGAAAATTTTGATGATCGCAATAGTAAATAACTCAGTTATGTAAATGATATTATATGTACAATATATAAGGTTAGAATATATTTTATTTAAATTTCTTTTTTTAAAATAAATGAAATTTAAAAATTTAAAATTATCTATAATCATTGAATAAAATTAATCATTCTGATTTCATTTTGAATGATAATTAAAAGGGTTGAGTGTAATTTTATCTCCATGCCACAGCCCCTTTTATTGTTCTCAACTATTATTGAAACTTGACCCATGAAAGTGATTTAGGCCTGTGAAACATTTCATGTCAGAAATTTGATTGATCTTCAAATTTTTTGATGCGGCTTTATGATTAATCACCCTATTTACCAACTATTGAACCTTCGAGTAAAATGAAGAACAAATCGAACACGTATATGAGATTGTTGTTTTTAGAAAAGCTGTATTATATCGATAGAACATATCATTTATCAAAATGTTTGTTAATGAAACTTGGGCCATGGATGGGCTGGTCAGACCTGCATTGAGAATTGAGTAATGATCAATTGCCAACGTTCATGGCATGTTAAGTGCACTTTCATCTCTTCTAAGATAAACTCACGTGAAATACCTACTCGGCTTTGATTTGTGCTAATATATATCTATCTAACTCGGACTTCTTATCTATTTAGTAACTCTCACCAATCTCACCAACTTTCAGGATGATCCGCCATTATATTAAAAAAAATACCTCATTTTGCATTAACAGTTAATTTATTAATTTAGTTTATTTCAATTGAAATAATTATACATACAATTTCATTGAATGAAAAAAAAAGAATTATTTTAAATATTTTAAAAGAATATAAAATTTTCTTGTAGTAATTTAAATATTATCTGATAGCAGGGCATTAAGTCAGTGACTTTTTAAATGAAACAAGTTTTAGGATAAAAAATTATTTTATTTTTCAACTTAGTGTCCAATTTTTTTATCCATCCAAAAAATAAGATTTGTCAAGGACATCAAAGTAGATTTATTTGTGAAATGATTTCATCTCTTTACACAGTTCAAGTTTGGAAACAAGAAATAGTCACTCGGGGCTAAATCCGGAGAATAGAGCGGATGAGGGAGTAATTCGTATACCAATTCATGGATTTTCGTGGAAATTCACTTTTTTCTATTTTCTTCTCAAATCACGAGGTAGTCTGCTTTTAATGAATTTCAAACAAAAACTGGTTCAAATTCGTCACGAGCCAGTTGATAGTTGCCTGCTGACAAGAGCAGTGATACCATTTCATTTAAGAGATGGGAAATTCAAAAAGTCAAGGACTCTTATTGCCTGCCCTTACAGATGGTAGCCACAGACCATCCGTTAGCATGGTAGCATTGTGGATGTCATTATTATTCTAGAAAATTTATTTTGGGTGTTTCTTTGTTTTTTTTTAATACTACTTTATTCCACCCTAACTCTATTTCACCCACTCTAAACATTTTATTGAATGTTCAATTTTAATTTTAATAATATTTAAATATTTTTGATAAGATTTGAAACCCATGTCCTGATAATACATGGAGCCTGACTTTGAATATAATACTTCTTTGCATATAAATACACAATTCAATTATATTTAATAGATTGATTGCTAAATGAGTTAATTAACAATCTGTTTTATTAAAATAAAAATAAAATTAGCATACTTCTGCTTGGACAACTTGACAGCTTCCTGATTGCCAGCTAACAACTGTAAAATTTAATGTTAATAATTTAAAAGAATTATAAATTACCATTCATGATGTCCAGGTTTTCGTGTTCTAATTACACTTCATAAAAAAACAAATTTAATATCGACCAATTAATTGATTTAGATGATTATTTATTACGATTTAATTAAGACCAAACTAGACACGAATCCGGTTTTACTTTCATTTTATTATTAAAAAAAAAGATATTTATTATTTCTAATATTGATAAAAATACCATATTTACCAAAGAACAATTTTCACTCTCCATTTTCGTTTCATCCATAATAAATTATGTTAAATTTTTTATTAATTAGACTCAATTAAGTGTATAATTTTTATCAGTAATTCTTTAAATTGTAAAACAAATTATAATGATTATACGAATAATCAAATATTAAGACCAATAAATGAATAAAAAAAACCTAATACCCTTTATTTTATTTGAAATTATTTAATTAATTATTAAAATATTGTGAATAATAAATAAAAAAAAACATTTTTGATAAACTTATTTTTATTGACTGAATAGTATATATTCATATATACAGAGTTATTCAAAAAGAAAGAGCAGATTGCAAACATGTATTTTTTCCAAACTACAAAATATGGAAACATGATTCTAACATTAATGGATAGAGAAAGGTTACAATTTATTATTAGTACGGGTAAAAGTTCCAATCATGGCCTCATTTGCGCATTGGCGCTGTTGTTAGTTCTGGTATTATTTGTCGGTTGGTAGTCTGTAGTGAAATGGAGGCAATACCACAGAAGAGAAGTCTTTTTGTGTACTTCAATTTGCAAACTAGAGTCCATTGTTGCATTTTAACGAGCATTTCGCCCACAATATAATAAACAACCACCGCGTAATAAGCAAATTTATGAGTGACATCGAAAATTTGTAGAATATGGTTGCATCTGCAAAGGGAAAAGCACGGGACGTCAACGCACATCGAACGAGAATGTCGAGCGTATTCGTACACATTATGAAAGGAGCCCAAAGAAATCCATATCGCGAGCAAGCAAAGAACTTAAAATTCTTTAAGCAAAAGAATGGCGACTTCTAAAACATCGTCTGCACATGAAGCCATACAAACTGCAGTTATTGCAGGCATCCCAGTTCTTCAGATATCCCTCCTTGTGATTTTTCTCTCTGGGGTTACGTAAAAGAACATGTTTTTATCCCTTCTATGCCTGACACTCTTGAAGATCTACTACATCGAATTATTAAAGCAGAGAATTCGTGTGTGACAAGAAATGAGCCACCATTTTAACATTTGTCGTGTAACATACGGTGCTCATATTGAATGCTTACCATAATTGTAAACTTTTCTCTATCCATTAACGTTATAATCAAGAAATAAATGTTTGAAATCTACTCTTTCTTTTTAAATAACTTTGTATATATATATATATATATATATATTATATGGAAATGTATTACCATGTATAGGTAAGTAAATATAATGTAATATCAACTATTATTACGTATAAATGAACTGCTTGAATTAATTCTATTTTCAATTTTTTAATGATATTACTATTTTTTTTCTTGCTACAAAATTCATAATTGCAATTAAATGTTGTTATTTTAATTATAAATTAAAAATCAGTATCTGATTATTGATACAATTTAAATGAAATTCCGATGGATAATATCAAGCTTCTGAATAGAGAACGGGGTGTATAAAAAAAAAGAATTGTAATAAATCAAACAGATTGATTAAATTAACAGAATAAAAATAAATGGGATTAGACTGAAAAAACAAATTGTATGAATAGTATGAATGAACAATGACAATATGGCTTTGACTGTGTGAAAAAAACGCTAATTAATACGAAATGAAGGAATAATAATTCAATCAAGATTTAAATTGTTATTTTTATAATATTATTTTATTATTAATTTATTTATTATTAATTTATTTATTATTATTATTATTATTATTATATTATCATTAGCATATATTTTATATTTTCTTTACTAGTATATGATTTGATCTATTTATAAAGTATAATCTATTTATAACGTAGATTTAATTAAGTATATGACGATATTTCATTTCTAGTTGGTTATTTCATTCATATCTTGTTGGTTATACTGCTTGACTCGTGATTACCAGGAGATACCTTTCAATTCAATTCCTTTCATGATTCAAAGAAAAGGGGGAGAGTCAAGATGACTTGTGAAAGAGTTATTAGTTTTCATGCATATATATATATATATACATTTTAACAAAACAAAGAAATTTCATAGAAATTCATTTAATTATAATTTAAAGAAATGCTATTATATTAGTTTATATTATGACACTTATCAGTATATACAATTAAAACTTATAAATGCTACCTCTGACTTTTGTACATCCTCTGAAAGGATACCACTTTTCAAGTTTGTTACCCCTAAACGCGGGGTAAAGATGTATGATTAGTACAACGGATCCTTTCAAGCATTATCTTGATTTTCTTGATTGGAGGTCGCTACTTTTTATTTCAACTAGTTTCCTATTGGGTGAAGATTAAGAAGACAGCTAAAGAAAAATTCCATTGCCTGATCTATAATATGCTATTTATTTTGTTTATCAATTATTTTAATTTACATCTGATTATATAGATAATTAAAAAATATTTAATATTGAACACAACACACACAAAACATTATTATATAATGCTTGATATTAAAAAGAGAGAAAGAAATATGCGTACGCACACAAATTCAGGTGTCTTATCAAGTTGAAAATTAATATAATAATAAATGAACCAAGGGATAAATAATATTATACAATCTTGTGTATGTGTATATATCCTTATAATTTTTTATTATCATACAATCCATTACAATTTATGCACCAATAAATGAAGTATCTATTCTATTTATTTTCTAATGCATGATAAATAAATATATATAAATTTATTTTTATAAGTATAAGTATATTATTATAGGACTATAAATTCTTTATATTGTACTAAATCTTATAGCACAATTTATTTAATTTTTAATTTTTTATAAAGATTCAAATTTTTTTTATTAATAAAGAAAATCATTAAAAAAAATATAATATAGAATTCTTATCTTTATAGTTTTTTTAATGAAACCCTCTAACGGGTTTAATGGGAAGAAAATTAAAGACCTCTGTGCTCCTGTAAATACTCTTATATCATAATTATGTATACAAAAATAATTTCTTTCTTTAGCAATTCATTACAATTTATCTGATTCATGTTTTTAGATGTTTTTCTTCAATATAAAAAAGATACTTGATTAATTAATAAATTTGGTTATTTCGCGGACAAAAAATCATAATTAATTGATTTTTGTTCATTAATGATATATATCTATTATTTAACATTTGTGAAGACCGAAAAAAAACCTTCATCTAATTTTGACATTTCGTGTTTATGAATAATAAAAAAGACATTGGTTAAAAAAAGTTTTCCAGACTACATAGGTATTAACAAATTACAATCAGGACCGCCCTAACAATAGGTCTATTTGTAATATAACCTAGGGATTGAAGAATTGCTGATGGTCTTAATTATGAATTTATTACTAGAATTTCATACATATTTTTTGTAAATAAATATTGTAAATGAGATGATATTTGTTATGTTAAGTATATGGATAATTTTTTGGGGGTACTCACATACAAGTAATTTGTATCATATACGTATATGATGAATAAATGAAATAAATATTAAAAAAATAATTAATGTGTATGAGCATATAATTTTATTTTAATTTCTTTGTATTTATGGGTTTAAAATTTGTACATCAGAAAAAATAAACAAATTTTGAAATGGTATCTATATAGGTCCCAAAAACAAATATAGCGAGAAGGCTAAACCTTGACAATATTATGGTTAGTATTATTAAATAGTTGTTTAATAAAATTTTCTAATTGTAATTGAAGTGTCATATAAAAGAGGGTGGAATTTTAATGTAGCACAGAATGATTCTAATTTTTGTTAAAGCTAATTAATATTAAAGCTAACTACCCAAAAAATTTATTAAGAATTTTATTTACTTTCTCTATTCTGTATATTTTATAGAATTATAGAATTTTTTTTCTGAAAAATTATGTTAAAATCGATAATGTTGAAACAATGGTATGTAGTATGACAATAACCCTCTCTTGAAACTTTAATTATCATTATTATATACTGTTGGTACTAAATGAACTACACTTATGATTATTCTAATTAACGCATGTAAGCTTAATTAATTGTTTTATTACAAAAAATTAAAAATTTTTTATATTAGATGTGAGTTTTTTGCGAAGTAATCATAAATCTTGGATGTTAAATTTATCAATAAAATTTTAACCAGTGCTAGTCCACTTAACGTTAAAGTTCAACAAATAATTTAATTTGTAGGCTAGCTAAAATGAGCTTATCTTATCTTATTATGCTAGCTAAAATTGTATATATGTATTTATCTATATATCATGGTTCTCAAAAACCGCTCTAACGATTTTTTTCAAATTCACACTAGATATAGTATTTATAAAGAAAAATTAAGTTTTATTGATGATATCTCTTGAAACATACAGCTTCATTATTAATTTCTTAATTGAAAATTATATATTATATGGAAAACGTCAAAATTTTTAATACTGCCTGCTAAGACAGTAAAAAAATGACAATTTTTTATCTAAATACATATAGTCCAGCGGTTGGACTGATGTTTTAACGAGTGGATTTCGTCGGTTCGAAACTCGCCGGGTGAATCGTTATTTAAAAATGAAAATAATGATTTTGTTATTTTTTTTTCTTTTTATCTATTGTTTACTTTTTAATAAATTACTATTCTATATTTATTTATTCATTGTTCTTTTATTAATAAAGTTTTAGATAGTTTTATAAGTTTTAATATTTTTTCAATAAAATATTATTCAATATATTTATTAATATTATTTTATTTATTATTATTGAGTACCCGAAGTTCCATTCATTTTAATCAGATTGATGCAATGATGCAACAGTTAATAATTGTAATATTGTAATAAATTTCTATCTTGAAAATTGTTACATATTATTCAGGATATTTTAAAAACTATTTCTTTCTTTAATTAATATTCATTTTTTCTATAAGTCAGATATATTTCCAAATATTAAATAATTTTTGAAGTGAAAACTTCTTTAGCGGCGTTGAGCACTTTTGCGGGATGGGGAAAAAGTATAGAACTCGCGTGATCGTGACCAACACCATGAAACCATCTGCTTTCAAATTTCTTATAACAGAGCGCGAAATTTGAATTGTCATTAGAACTGTTTTATAAATTATCTCTAACATATAAATATATATTTATTATGTAAAGTTCATTTCATATATACATATATAATCAAAATTATACGAAATGAACTTCACATAATAAATATATATTTTATGTTAGAGATAAGAATTATAAAACAGTTCGTATTGCAATATTTTAAACAAAGTTGTGTATTTATATATATATAAATATAAGTTACAAATTTGTTTAAAATATATGTTTAAAATAATATATAAGTTATATATATATACATGCATATGAAATTCATCTTTCTCGTGAAATAGCGCGAATTTCGTCTGTTTTAAAATTTCTTACGCAGAAGTTTTCACTTCTGTCGGCCAGTCCCACGACTGCCAATTTTGCTTTTTTAATTCCGAAAAGCTGCAAAGCACGTTTTTTTGTCTTTAGTTTGTTTTATAACCACTTGGGGCGCTAAACAGTTTTTCAAAAAAACACTATAGAAAAAAAATATATGTACCTATATATTATATATTTATGTATTATTGAGGAGCACAAGTTCATTAATTTTAATCAGATTGATGCAAATGTGTAACATTTAATAATTGTAATAAATAATTAAAGAATTGTGTATCAATATTTTTTAAAGGGTAGAGCGAGAGCTCGGTGTCCCAGGTATTAATATTACCAGCCAAATCCAATAATAATGAATCATTTTTTTTAACTTAAGTACCGAGCCGAGGCTCGGGGTCCCGGTATCTTATCTTATTATGCTAGCTAAAATTGTATATATATTTGTATATATAACCATTGGTTCTCAAAAACCGCTCTAACGATTTTTTTCAAATTTACACTAGATATAGTATTTATAAAGAAAAATTGAGTTTTATTGATCACATCTCTTGAAACTTACAGCTTCATTATTAATTTCTTAATTGAAAATTATATATGGGTGTGACGTCATCAATTTTACTTCAATTAATATTTTTTTTATATTTAAAATATTTTAAAATAAAATAAATTTCGAAATAAAATTAAAAATATTTATTTTTAATAATATATATATATATATATATTTATTAATCTTAATTAATTAATTATTAACAAAAAAATACGGTTGGTTGATTCCCGCTTTTTTTTAAATGAATTGTATTAACATTTTTTTATATATTTAAAATATTTTAAAATTCATTATTTAATTTCAAAATAAAATTAAAAATATTTATTTTTAATAAAATATATATATATATTTATTAATCACTCTCAAAAAAAACAAAAACAAAAACAAAAAAAACATATAATTCTTGCAAAGAGATTAAAAATGTCATTTTCATCATCTAAATATATTAGTCTATTGGGTAAAGGCACTGTTTTGAATAGTCAACTTAGCAGGATCGAAACCGGCGGAAAAAAATTTTTTTTTTTTTTTATCTATTATTTTATATTTATTTATTCATTGTTCTTTGATTAAATTTAATTTCTTTTATTTTATTTTATTAATTAAAATGATGCAACATTTAATAATTGTAATATTGTAATAAATTTTATTTTTTTTATTTTATTAATTACTTATTAGTCATTAACTAATAATTTAATATTAATTCAAAATTTTATAAATTTTTATTATTTAATTTTGCTTTTGTTTATATATATATTTTAATTAACTTATCTTATCTTTTAATTTATATATGGACAAATGACACTCATATTGAAATTTGACTCCCGCCTTTTTTTAAAAGATATTTTTTTTATATTTAAAATATTTTAAAATTTTTTATTTAATTTCGAAATAAAATTAAAAATATATATTTTAATAATATTTTATAATTATAAATTACGATATATATTTATCATTCTTCCAATAAAAAAAAAATATTCATGCACTTAGAAACATATCTAATAATACATATTTATGTATTATTGAGGACCCCAAGTTCCATGCAATGATGCAACATTTAATAATTGTAATAAATAATTAAAGAATTGTATATCAGCTCGGTGTCCCAAGTATTAATATTACCAGCCAAACCCAATATAATAATGAATTATTTTTTTTTAACTTAATTACCTAGCCGAGGCTCGGGGTCCCGGTGTGATCTTAATATATTGTCAGAATTAGATAAATAATGTAGAGAGAAAAATTATTTAAAAATAGATATTTATTTAAATGAAATAAAATTATTTAATTTACAGAATGAAAATGTCTATAATAATGTCTAAACATTTTTTCGAGCGACAGCTCGGTATCCCAGGTATTAATATTACCAGCCAAACCCAATAATAATGAATCATTTTTTTTAACTTAAGTACCGAGCCGAGGCTCGGGGTCCCGGTACTAACTACCTTATGGCCATTAAAATGAAAAATAAATACCTAAATAATTTTATCAATATAATTACTATCAATAAATATAATATTTAAATTGAAATTTCCAATACGTATGTGTATAAGCAAGGGTTTTGAGTTCAAGTAAGTCGAATTTAATTCGAAATACAAGATCAAATAAAACCAGGGACTTTTTTAATGATCTTGAAAGTTTTGATATTGTTTTATATAAACCAAAATTTTGGTCATTAGTCTTCCAAAGAAGGACGATCTAGTTTTTGTACAATTTTGAAAAATTAGAATAGGTGGGTTCCAAAAGAGTGGGGAAGAGCCTAGCCAACTTAAGAAAATTCAAATTCAAATAGGAAGCAAAAACTACCAACATAACCCGTCAGAACCGCTATTAATCAGTGTTTATTTATTTATTTATTTTGAATATTCACGTTGGCATTAACAGAATGGTTTCTTTTATTTTTATCCTAATCAAAATGGTGATAATAAATTTGTTATACAAATCCAATTAGTATTGAATAATTAAGTAAATTTGTGTTTTGTAAAAAAAAAAATATAAAAATTTTTATAATTTTTTTTCTTCTTATTAGCGATATTAAGTAAACTAGAAGACAATTTGCCTCCTATTTTTTTCGTTCTTTCTTCATATAAAAAATTAAAGTAATTAACATTTGAGGAGATCTTATCACATTTTAAGAATGTCTCTAAATTCAGTAAAGATAAATCAACGTGATAATTTTGTTAGAAGAACTTGGAAAAAAAAAATGGCTGAATCATCATACGATATATCTCTCGTTTTTTATTTATCTCTCCGTGGTGTTAACTGGGTGGCTCCATGGCTCAAGAAATAAATGCTCCGGCGAATTTGCATAAGAGGAAAAGTAATTTTTTCGTGGGTTGATTATGAAGTGCGTTGCGTTGAAAGTGGTACATCCCTTTCTACTATCCTCATCATTCATTATATCTTACTTGCAGCAGAGGAGGATTTAAAAGATTTGCGAAGGAAAAATCGCACTAGAGTCCAAAATTCTAAAACACATAGGGTCATCTCAGTTTTTTTGCAATAAGAAATAATAACTTAGCTATAAAATATGTTTATAGCCGTTATTCATCTAGCGTAATACTTTTGAGAATTTATTCTATCTCACAGTGAAACAAGAGCTCCATAAATAATAAATTCTTTAAGATTTTATTGAGGAAAATTGTAATTGATGATAAATCAAATTATTAGATCTTTGTTTGTTATTTTTTTGTTTTATTAAAGAAATAATAAATAATATTATATTTTTTATAATATATATATATATTTATATATCGATTTAAAAAACAAAAAAAGTAAAATTAATATTTATAGAGAAAGAATAACAGAAAAGTAGAAAACTTTTTAAAAATTATTTTAGTTTTTAATAAAAAAATGAAATAATTGTTTTCCTATTACATAAATTTGATCATTTAAAATAATTTAATTACTAGTTCTAAAAGTTTAAGTATTATTAGATCAATTTCTCAATGTAGAAAAATTTTAATATTTAGGTTCTGTAATCACGAAGGATAATAATATACGAGAAGAATTTAAATCATAGGTTCCCAAACTTCTTTCTGTCGTAGACCCCTTGCCATGTTTTTCGGTTTTGAGTAGACCCCCTAAATTGATTTTGATTTTTTATAAAAAAATTTTATCCTTTTTTTAGAGCCTTATTGAAAAATCAAAAATGTTTTAAGAGCCCTGTCGGAAAAACAATTTACCTTTTTTTTTAGATCCATGTCGGGAAAACACGTAGACCCCCATTTTCATTTCATGGACCCCCAAATTTGTTATTAGACCCCTTGCAGGTTGCCATAGACCTCTAGGGGGACCACTTTAGGAACCTCTGATTTAAATCAATGAAGTAACGACTGTTTTCATGCAGTAAAGGAACTTATCTCGTCAAAATTATTATCAAATGGGATCAATAATAAAATATATAAATTTCTGGTTGTATTATAAGGGTGTGAGGCATGGTCTATGACCCTGGGGGACGAGAGTAGTTTTTAGAGTATTTGAGAATAGGATTCTTCGCAGCATTTGTGAACCAAGGAAAGATTAGGACATCGAGGAATGGCGGAGATTACATAACGATGAATTTCATGACCTCTATGCATCTCCGGAGGGTTATAAAATGGAGAAGCAGGGCACATGACTAGAATGAGAGATGAAATAATGGTGAAAAATATGGGAAATGTCCGGTTTTTAGACCAAGTGCAAGGGTGGGTCGACATTGTAGTTTTATGGTTGTAACTAGAATAGAGACAGTTATATATAGGATCGACTATGTGATCGAGAAATGTGGTGCCAAGAACTTTTGAGTTCCCTAGAGCAGGTACGGCCAACACGTCGATCGCCAACCTTTCTGGACTAAGGTTCAACACTTCGTACTTTTTAAAAAATCTAAAAAAAGCTCAACATTTTTTTGGACTAAGCTTTTGAACATAATTTTTTCAAAATTTTCTTTGGTGATCGCGAAACATACTCAAGAAAAATAGTCGATCCTATATATAAAGAAGTTGGCCACCCGTGTCCTAGAGCCACATAGATAAAATAAATTTATGAATATCTTATCAAATTATAACAAAAATCTTGTGACTTTTGTACATCTTATAAAGGGATAGGACCTATTTAGTTGATTGCATTGTAAGCGGGGTAAGATGTATGATGAATACAACGGATCCTTAAAATCTCTATCTTGATTTTCTTGATCAGAGGCTGTTACTTTTTTATTTTAAGTAACTTCCCAATATTGATCAAATAGGCTCGGTGGATCGTTCTCATAAACCCCAGTTAGAGAAAAATCTCTCTTCCCTGGCCCAGGACCTGAACCCGGGACCACGAAGTTGAAAGGTTAGCGGGTTGCCACCACATTGAAAGGCACCTTTTAAATATTATACAATTTATTGTAAAATTAAACATAATAAGTTCAAATATTTTATTAACTATAATTTGATATGAAATACACATTAATTAAATAGATAAATTTATGTAATTGGGAATTATATTTATTATTACTTTGTTAGTATTTAAATACAATTTTACTATAGTTTTATAAAATAAAATATTTTTTTGTTTTCTAATTTCTAATTTTAATTAGTTTATAGTGTATTAAAAACATGATAATTTTCTTGAAAATTTTAATTTTAATGAAAGATATCACACTTTCATTCTTTTTGTTCTTAATCTTATTTTTTATAAAAAAAAATAGGTCACCTTCTTTTTCAATTGTATCAACCTTAGTAGAATTGATTGGTAAAACGTAATGCGATTTAAAGTAACTTGCAGCTCTTTATCTTCATTAGAATTTCAAATAGAAGACTCTGGAGTCAAATGATCATTAAATGTAATTTTTTATTTTAATTTACCTTTTATAGAGATAAATATATAATTTATTTTAATTTTTTTGGGGAAAAAGTTTAAGAGGATCAAACTTTTTATTTATTATATAAATGTATATATTGTAGGTCTATTGTATATTTAATCTATTTACGATATATAAGAAATATTTGTCAAAAAATCTCTTATAAATTTTCAATATTTTTTTTTATTTCAAAGTTTTATCTAAACAAACAAAATATCTAATCATGAATGTAATATATGGACTTTCAATTTCACCTGAGTTATTTTCTTAGTATTAGGTTATACTAAGGATATAACTTTGAACAAACTTGCGATTTAATATCAAAATCCTATACTTTAAAGATTGAAAACTTTGAAAGTTTTATAGAATTTCTTCATTTATATATTAAATTAAATTAAATTTTCTTTCTATTATTTTTTTCATTTATTATGGTTTCGTTTTCCAAAAATATTCATGTTACTTACGTATACGTATAAGGCTATATCAGTTACTATATATATATATATATATATATGTACGTTTAAGTTTATGTGTAAGTTTTTATTAAGTTATTTCAAGTTATTTTTACATTTTATTGTGAGATTTGAGTCACGACGTTTAGGCTCCCATAAAAACTCATAAATAGTTTAATGATATTATGGGAGATGGAACTGTATCACTTTGTACGGTGGATGTATGGTTTTGACGATTTAGAGCAAAAAAACTTGATACAGAAGACTATAAGTTCCGTGAATTCGAATGGGAGGTCTGGATGCATTCACCTTATAGTCCGGACCTGGCAACATCACTTATTCCTGTTCATACCAATTGCGCTTAGTAATGAAAAATTGACCTCAAGAGAGTGTGAAAATTCAATGAGCGGGGTTTAATGAAGTTGGAATCTCGTTGGCAAGAAGTTTTCTTACCTACCGAAGTATATTTTTTACTTTAAGATATTTCTAGGTATAATATAATAAAGTTTTTCCTCAATAAAAATCAATTTTTGAATAAATTCCTATGTATTTCATTAAAAGATATAAAACATCAAATTCAGGGCAACAACCTTTATGAATCTTATTCTCTTTCATCGTAGTAAATGTGTGATCAATAGAATTAATGCCTTGAAGGGCATAGGCACGCAGGTCACCGTCACGATTGAAATAATACAAAGGAGACATTAATAAAAGATTACGTGACTGAATATTAAAGCTCAGGATCAACTGAAGAAATCTTTAAAATTTCATATTCGGATGCGTTAAATTTTTTAACCGAATGTTCTTTCTTTTTGCAATAGAGCATTGTTTGAGGGGATTGTATGAAAAAAAAAACATGCGATAGATTTTTCTTGATTTATCTAAGGTCACTTGCTACAAACAAGATTTCACTTTATCTTGAGCTGGGCCAGGGAAACATGAGATGTAACAAATGTGCGGAGGTCGATAGAGTGGACAGAGGTATTAACGCAGCTATCCGCACATTAAACGGGAGTTTAACAAAATTACATGATATATATCATAGGAAAAGAGAGGGAGAAAGAGAGAGAGAGAGAGTTTTAAATAAACCCATATCCCAAGACCCCGTTCCCCCAATACTAATGATCATTTAAAACATTTCTGACGGAAAGCGAAATATTTGAATTTAATTATTTTGGTTAATAGATTTGATGAAATATTTGCATTAAGAATTGGAAAAATAAAATTTACATTATCCGATCTAATTTTCCATTTGATGCGAAAATGTTGAGTAAATGTCAATTTGCATATATAAATAAATAAATAAATAAATAAATAAATAAATACATAAAAATTTAAAATGTAAATCAGTGGAAAAATCCCATCTTTTTATCTATATAAGAAAATGAAAATACGACAAACAGATGAACTAAAGATTATTGAATCATTGAAACATTTATTTTATTAGCCTATCAACTTCTAAAGGATGAAATAATCACTCACTTTTCATTACACTCATAAGCCCCTTGTTTGTCTAATTCTGTCATTAAAGATATAATAATGAATGAGCGTGATGCTTCACAGTGCAATTGGGGAATATGAAACGACTATTATTATTGCCAATTATTAAAAGAGATATAGTCAATTTTATTAGATAATTTTACGATCAGTTGAGAAAGCATAATATGATACTTAAATGTACACATTTCTCCGAATTTAGCAAAATATGATATTTAAGATCAAATACTATAATTTTTTTATTAAATCTTTAAAATTTTTAAATTAATAAAAACAAAATAATTAATATTAATGATTTGACAAAAATATCCCGACCACTCCCGAGTTTAAGACCCAACCTGGCTTCTTTGAGAACGATATCCGCCACAGATCAAAATTGGAAAGCTACTTGAACTAAAATCAAGTTAAAGGTTGAGAAGATTCGTTGTACTGATCATACAACACTTTTTCTCCGCTTATGCATAATCCGGCATACAAAAGGCAGATGTTATTAATGGCATGACAGGTTGAAACTATGAAAACCTTGAAAAAGTGAACTTTAGAATAAGAGGTTTAAAATGCAAGAAATTTGAAAATTTTTACGATGTTATAAATATGAGTGTTTATCAATATATTAGAGAAGGTAACAATGACGTTGGGCAACTTAGAGAAGGGAAATTTGGGTAATTTGAGTACAAAACACAGAGGTGAAAGTAGAATGACATAAAACGTAAAGAATACCGTATGTAAATCTTGGTTTTGCGGAATCTAAATGTTTTATTTATATCATAGATGAAATGAACATGCAGATTACGATATGAATTGGAGCCTGTACGTCAAAAATCATGTGTGTATTCAAATTTATTTATGAGGTTCATATTTTTTTTTTTAAACGATTCCAAACAGTTTTTCAATCTTGGATTAAAAAAAATGTCATGTTTCTTCTCTCATAGTTTTTGCTTTTGACATTCTTTAATGAAATGAAACAGAAAGTATCAAGAAGAGGCAAAAAACATTTTTTTAAAAGATTTTAATTAAATTAAATTTTCCATCTGATAATACACAAATTATTATTTATTTTATTTTTTACAATGCATTAAACTTCTGGTTAAATTTATTTAATCAAGTCATTCTATTAAATTTTAAGATTTTCTATATTTCAGTATATTAAATAAAATATGACACTTTTTTTATAGAGATTTGAATTATTTAAACTCTCCATTAAATACACAAATCACTAATTGATGTTTAATTTTAATCTTAAAAAATTATATTTCATGAATCATAGAAAAATTATACTAAAATATATAATAGAAATTATATTTTTTTATATACCAATTTTATAAAATTATCTAAATGATCAGTTTTTGTTAGCTCTTTTATGACTTTCATTAACATTGAAGATTTATAGTACCATAGTAAATTAGAGTAGACTTAATTAAAAATTTTATTGATATTTCTACACTTGTGAGAGTGGATTCACTGATGGTAGAGGGAGAAGTAACTCGTATAAATAAGTATTTGGAATAATGATAATGATTATACTAATAATTTAAAGTATAAACACTTGACATATTTTTTTATGGGTTGATATAAATGAATATAAATCAGTGATTCTCAACCACTGTGCCGCGAGAATTTCAAAAGTGTGTCGCGAGATTATGAGGCTCTTAAACATTTCCGACTTTTTTTCTAAATTTTTTTCAATTTAATTCTAAAAAAAAAGGTAAAATGTTTTTGCGACTAAACTCTTAAACATTTCCGATTTTCAAAATTTTCTCAATATGGTTGTAAAAAAAAAGGTAAACCCTTTTTGGGACCACTTTTTTCAATATGGTAAACTTTTACATTTATCTTTTTCTTTGTGTGCCGCCAAATTTTTAAACCGTTAAAAGTGTGCCACGGTAAAAAAAAGGTTGAGAATCACTGATATATATATATATATATATATATATATATATATATATATATATATAAATAAATAAACATCCTACTCTCAATAAAATAGAATTTTAAATTTTCATTTCCTTTGGAAATTATTTTGAAAATAAAGAACTGTGATAGTGATAGAAAAATCAAGTAAAAAACTAATCCAATGGTAACTTTTCAAAGAATTTTATGATTTTCAAATCAAATGATAATAATATTATTCTAAATTAATATACTAAGCTCATTAAATAGTAAGATTATTGAGAAAAGTTTTTAAGATAAATATTTTCCTTACCTAGAAGTTATATTATTTAAGATTTCATTTGAATTTCATTTTATATTCCAATATTTTTATTTTTATTTTATTTTATTTTTGTGTATATATAAATCTTTTTTTTTAATCAATTAGAAAAGATATTTCGATTAAATATTATATTATATAATGAATAAATGTTTTATTTATTTTACTGATAATAGTTAAGTAATTACTTTTATTTAATAATTGCATTAAAGCACTTAAAATATTATTTAAAATATTATTATTATTATTATTTAATAAAAACAAATATATATATATAAATATAATATTGTAATATTAGTATTAAAAATGAAGGGGAATTATAAAAGAAATAGTGCTTTAAGAAAGTATAAAATAATATATTTCTTTCTTAAATTCAAATATTTAATCTAAAATGAATTAATTTACAATTCTACTCTAAAGGGGATGGATCGACTCGAAATATGTAATTCAAATTCAATCTTTGACATTCCATTTCCTAGAGTGTTTATTAATAAATTTTACTTGCACGAGACACCCTTACATTATGAATAATAGTATTTCAAGGTTACTCAGCTATGAGAAATTAAATCAAAATGATTTTAATTAATATAACCACATTGAGATTACTAAAAAATAAACCATTTATATTTATTTATTATAATAGATACAGAGGTTTTGGTCCTTTTCATATACTAAAAATTTAATTTTTAAAGAGATAATAAAAAATGGTTTATCAAATAATCTGGGTAGTTAAATACTCGAGCTAAATAAAAAATAAATTCCCAATCAAGTACTATTTAGTTTCTTTATCAATTATTATTATTTATATCTGATTATATAGATTCATAAAAAATTCTTAACTAAGCGGGTTAGAGGTATTGTATAATATAATCAGTATAATGGATCCTTTCAGCCTTTATTTTTAATTTTTTGATCGGATGCCACTTTTATATTTCAAATAGTTTCCAAATTTTTATTACTAAGGCTGGGTGGACTTCAATACAGTACATAATGTGGACCACCGTGCATTTTTACAGAGAAGCCACTTGTAAAAAAATATGGTGACCTCCATTCTCTGTTATGCTATTGACAGAGATCGAAAAAGAATTAATTTTAAAAGTTATTATTATTTTTATTCAAGTTTGTAACAAATGAGTATATTACACAGTTGTTAGTAAATAACATGTGACACTTAAACTTATGAATGAGGTAGGTAGGACAGATAGTCTTAAATCTTTAACAATAATATTTATTATTTTGAATTATAAATACTTTTAATTTCAATTTAATTAAGCACTAATCGGTGCACAATATTTTTGGTTAACCTGTCTTTAGTTAACACAAACATCGTATATTCGACGGCTTCCCTACCCGTGAACATGCAACATATAGTTGCCCATGAGAAAAACATGAATTTTCCAAATCTAAACCACAAATTGACATTATTTGGCCTTGAGACTTATTTAGAGACATACCAAAAGCTAAACGAATTGGAAGAAGAATATAGCAGAATCTGACCGTATCATTGGAATACGTGGCAACATGACCACTTTTCCCTTTAAACTTCCCCATTCAAATGGTTGCTTCAAGTATATTTCCGGTGATCTTTTTGATGACCAAACGCGTATCGTTGCATAATTGAGGTGGATTCAAATTACGAAGGAGAATAATAGGGGAACCAATCGAAGATTATGTGGTGGCATTCCAGCTAAGTCTAGTGAATTTAATTAAGCACTAATTGGAAAATTGACACTTTCATTTTTATCAACAACAGTATCGATTGATTTAAAAGACATGAGATCGCCTGGTATTAACTGTTGTATCTGGAAGTTAATTTCGACTACATCAACATTTTTGGCTGCCAAAATCGCCCGATGACTGAGCCAGTTATTATTCAAAAAATTATTCTGTATCAATTCATTGTTTTCCTGAAGAACAGTGCATAAATTGTCTGGTAGTTTAAAGCATTGCATATTTGGTTGCAGTTCTATTTTACCGTTCCCAATATCTAGTAATTGTACCGAAAATATTTGTGCCATTTGGATCATTGAAGAATTTAGTTATGATGAAAAAAAAATCTGTCTTGAATATAATTGAATAATGAATTTATACTTATAGAACAGAGGGGAGAAATTAAATATTAGTTATTTAAGAGAAATTTAATTATAAAAATAATTAAATTTTATTATATATCTATATAAATTAATAAATTAATTAGCATCTAATAAGAATTTAAAAAATTATTTATTAGAAGATAAAACTGACATTTTAGCTAATAATTATGCTTTTCTAGTTCTATAAATTATTTAATATTATTAGAACAGATTTATTCAATAATTTATTTTTAATATAATATTTTTAATTATCATTTTAAATGAATATTAATTAAAGAAATTATTAAATTATTCTTAAAATGTTTGCAAAACAAGTAATTTTAAATATAATAACTGACAATATGAAAGCGCTTTTAGCGTGGCGATTTGACGACTGTAACTAATATGTCATTTAAATCTTGAAAAAATGTAAATGAATATTAAATTAAATACACCTAGAACCCCAACTCTGATTTTAATAAAAATTTGGAAAAACCTTTCCGGGGATATACCTAATAATTTCCCAAATTTTGACGGTGATTGGATATATGGTTTTTGAATCCATACTAGACAGAGAGACAGACACATTCATTTTTATATATATAGATTTTTTATAAGACAAATAAAGAGCTTTCCTTGATGATGATTCTCTTCATTCATATTATTATGAAATTTAGCTAACTAGTATTATTTTCTCAATTACATAATTCTAAAATATGAAGCCTTTATAATATAATTAGACTTGAGAGAATTTAATTTCTCATTGATATTAGAATAATCATTTCCATAACACTAATTTGTGGTGAAAGAGAAAAGATTATTAAGAGCAATATATATATATATATATATATATATATATATATATATAGTAAGACTATTAAAAAGAAAAGGTAAACATAAAGTGATGGAATAGAAGAATAAAGAATCGCAGCCGATATGTTTGATCGATTTCCTTGAGAGCTCTTCCATTTCATTTGACCGCTTATCTCTCCGGTGGGTTATCAGTGTATGGAGACGTCTTTTAAAGGGCCGATATCTGTCTTGCACCTAATACAAGAATTGAGAGAGGAAGACAGTCACATTTATCTCCCATCCCTTAGACGACCTGTTGGTGTTTGACCGATCCGCCCACCACAATGAGACCGCGACCCTCTAAATTTATCAATCAAATCCTGAATGTGAATGAAAATAAATTTTCTTCTTTCTTATTATATATGTACATCACAATACAGTTAAAAATTAAAAAATTATCTTTATTTAAAAGTTTAAAAATTATATTTAAAATTCAATTTTTACTAATTGTATTGTAATTATTTATTACTGTATATATTTATTTATTATTTAATTTAAATGATTAAAATTACTTTAAACTAAATAATACCAAATAATCTTCACATTTCTTTCAATTAATCATTATTCATTATTTTTCTTAGCAATAAATAGTTTTAATATTCTTAAGAATTTTTCTAGAATAAAATCGATAATTAGAGCAAAAATCTATTTTTTATAGTATGCTATTATTTTATATTATTTTATAAGTACATATTAACATGTATTTCAGTTGGTAATGAGTAAAAAAAAATATAAATGCGGGAATTAGGAGAGAATGAAACATGAATGGAGGTGGTAAAAGGAATGTGCGTGCTGCAATGAAGAACTTTCGAGTTCTGCAGCACTATAAACACATATATATACATACTCGTAATTATTTATTTTTAGTTTTTATGAAATAAAAGTAATTAGTAGTTACAATGGCTTGAAAAGTAAATATTATTTTCAGTGCTATTGTATATGTATATTTACAATTTCAATCCATCTTTTGTTTGATTTCAAGGGCTAAAGTAAATAAATTATAAATTGAAGTATATAAACTAACAAAAGTTATATACTAGAAGATTTGTAAACTGTCAAAATTGCTCTTGTAGGCACTTTTTTCCAGGCTTTTGATTCTGGTCATTTTTTCTCATTCTTCTCTACATAGAATTTTTTTTTATTTGATTAATATATAGAAAATCACCTGTTATATTCTCTGTTTTTTTTAATGTATTTTTTGTTTCTTTTTTTTGTCCTTGATGATTAAAGTAACTTAAATATAGAGTAGAAAGAGTTTCTAATCAAATCGAGATGATGAAAAGACTGTTAAGTAAATATTTATTGAAAAAGAGCATTAATTTTCCACTTTAAAGCTATTCAAATGAATTTTTTCTCTTTATTTTCAGAAGCAGTCTTTTATTCCTTCTTCTCATCATTACTTTAGTGAAAAGAGAGAGATAACATTCTATTAAATACGGGATCCACTTCTCTGGATATCGGCCAAAAAAAAATCGTGAAAATCATTTCTCGATAAAAACTGTGTACGCCTAGCCGGCTTTTGCACGTGGCAGTGCAAGGAAAAAAAGAAGAAAGAAGAGTCGAAAACGAGGAGAGAGAGACCAGGTAAAAAGCTTCTTCAAGTTTTCTATTATTCAGTCTCCGAGCCATTTCCTTTCAGACAGCATTGGAATAACTTCGAGAAAATCGCCTCTCGATCCGTCCCTCATACCAACCAACGATCGAACAATGCATGAAAAATTGATAGCTATATTTATAATATCTTATCAGAAAACAATCCTTTATTCAATCAAAATGAAAATATATTGTATCAGAAAAGTATCTTCTTATATAATGAAAAAGAAGAAAAAAACAAATTATTTATTTAATTCCTTCTATTATTTTCTTAAATTAACTTGGTCCATCTTTTGTCTTCGGCTCTTGCTAGGTGTTCCGCCCATCTCCATTGCAGACTTTTAATAAGGAAACAATTTCAGTCATATGCGTCTTTTTGTAAATCGATTCATTTCTAACTTCGTCTTTTCTAATTATTAAGGGAATTTTTATTAAAAGACCACATTATTTGTATATAATTATTTATTAAATTAAAATAATTGTACAACGTTTCAACTGCTTATTCTGCAGCCGTTTTCAAGTAACCGTACGCTTGCTCCGATTCAAGCGGACTGATGCATGATGGGACACGTCACCTCTTAAATAGGCAGTGATAATGGCGCCAATTTTTGGCTCCATTTTTTGCCGCCAATTCTTAATCTCACCAAAGACCAAGTTTGCGCCCTGTTATTTAGAGTCGGGATTACGCATTTCTTTAGGATACTTATTTTGGAATTTATGTTAGAGTTATTATTTTTTAAAATATCCTTTAATGACCAAAATTCTTAAAAATATTTTTATTTTTAATTAATAATTTCTATATTTATGGAATTTTTTTTTATCGATTGATATTTAGTTAGAGGAAAAAAAGTTTCTTACTTTCTAGATAATATTAAAGGTTAGAGTAAAGTAGTAGGTAGTTTATCAACTTATAATAAAATCATTATACAGCGTCCGTCAGGGAGGTGTTACGTTTTAGAGTCCGCCATAACTTATGTGGAAGGAGGGCTAGCACATGCGCAAAGTTTCATATTCATTCGTTATTATTTGCCATTTCAGTAGTCATGGTCGATTGAACAGCGTGTCTTTGTTTACGATACCATTGTTGCAACCTGTCATTCACTCAACTCGATCTCCAGATCTTTCCCTATGCGATTATTTCTTAAGGGGGCTACTTGAAATCTCGAGTTTACATTGAAAAACCACGGACTCTTGAAGCTCTTGCTGAAGTAATTACTCGAGAAATTCAAGAAATTCCCCTTGCTATGTTTGAAAGATGTATGTACAATTTGTTCACTCGCCTGCAACAATGCCTGAACAAGAACGGCCGCCATTTGGATGATTTTTCGCACTTAAATTGAAATACCTTTTGTTATGCTTTATGGTTATTAAATTGTATTTGTAATGTTTCAGAAAAATAATAATTGAAGTTATATAAAAATACATGTGTTAGTATGTTTTGAAGAGTGTAATACCTCCCTGCCGGATCCTGTACCTTATACCTATTTAACTTATCACCCCATGTTAAAAAAAAAAATATTCAACGTACCCTTGAAATTCATTTATTTTTATAAAGCTTACTAGCAATTAAATAGAGAGATATAATTATCTATTTATGTTTCTTCTTTTTACATAAAATTTAGTAAAGAAAGGTGTAAATAAGAAAAATATTCTTATTTGAAATAATAAAATTATTTATTGAACTCACAGAATAGAAAGTGGCAATAGAAGAAGGCGATAGCACTCACTTTGAGAATCAGAAAAGTCTGTCTCAATGAAATCGATAAGAATTTAGTAGTTTACTGTTTGCCTGGCTGTGCCCCGGTGAAGAAAACTAAATTCTCTCTGAAGGGGTTCCTTGGTAAAGAGTGAAATTAGCCATGTATATATAGAAATGATGGATGATTTCCTTACTGTACAACTGATCTTTCTTGCCTCGAGAATCAAATAATAATAATAATTAAAATAATATAATTTTTTTGAATTATTTAAAAAAAAATCATAAAATATTTATTATCATAATTAAATTAAATTAATATATATATATAATTCAAATATATATACTAATAAGTTTGATATTTTAGTATATAATATATTCTTACATATATGAATGCATACTATAATTTTCCTAAATTGTAATTTAAAAGTTTATATATAGGTTTATAACTAAGGATTTTGCGGATGAATAAACGATTTTATATTCTCTATGAATAAATTAAAATTATTAACAAATATAATAATAATAATAATAATAAATATAATTTTATAATAGAAATCAAGAATGATTATATCTCATCTATTTAAATTTATATAATATTAGATTAAATTATATATAAGTATATTAGATATTTACAATAATTTATTAATTAAACGAAAAAAAAATTAATAATTAAAAAAGGAAAAAAAAAAAACAAACGATATTTTATGTAGATATTTTGTGATAAAGGATATAATATGTACAAAATTAAACAGAAATTGAAAATTAAAGAACAATAATTAATTATATGATAAATGGTTAAATTGAAATGTAACCCATTTGAAGAATTTCCTCTCTTCATTACTTGACAATATATAATTTTTCTTTTCAAATGAAATATTGATTTTTATTGAAAAAATTTTTATATGTATGAAAAACCCCAAGCTCAATGAAATAATAATGTATCAGAAATGATTAAAATGTATTTCATTCTGTTACGAAAATGATTAATTGTGACTATAGTCATTATCATTAGTCGAAAGTTAAAATACTTAAATGATCCTAACCAAATTTAAGGTAATGTTTCGAGGAAACTTTCATCATTAGCTTACCCGAATATCTAAATATCAATTCAAGAGCCAATCTCCTTAATTAGTGGACCATGAGCAAGATTAAAAATTAAACGTGTAGAGAGAGAACATCCCTCTATTTAAGTCCTCATTTGATATGAAATAAAACTGAAAGGTAGAATATTCGTAGCTACCCTTTATTGTAGTCGTACATTTACATAAAGGGATTTTATAATTTTATTCCGTCTCATTCAATCCATTTCTTGCTGGTTGAGTACCAAATTAGCATTTGTAATTTTATAAACCATATTATATTCGACATTAATTTTACACCTATCAGCTTTAAATATAACCGGATAAATAATAATTCTTTGATAAAGTGATTACCAATTTTAATATAGAGTAAACTTCATTGATTGACAGTTCAATGACATGTTTGTAGTTAGGAATTCTATTTCTTTTAGTTTTTAGAAATGTCAAGCCTAGCGCTTACTGTAAACGACCTGTCGCTGCAGTCTGCGATACGAGACCTAAAACTTCTGGTATAATGAATCACTCACTCACTTTGGTATTGATTCCTATGAGTCGGCCCCATATCGCAAATTGCTGCGAAAGCCGTTTCCAGGGAATCCCTCAGCAATATTTCTGAGTTGCAAACACATGAAAATGAAGGTATGGGATTAATTAATTAATTATATATATATATATATATATAAAGGTTTTAGTCTGCATACCTTCTCATTTCATATAATTTCTAGAATCCAAAAGTTACTTTAGAATTTTTAATGTCTGTCTATCTATCTGTCTGTCGCTCTGGAAAATTATAACCTTATAGACACAAAATTGGCTATAAACCGATTACTATAAAATTACATCTTTTTGAACATAGGCTATAAATTTTATTAATATTTAATTAATTATCGAGGACATTTATATAATGTATGTTGTTTATTCAGAGACTCCGTTAGCTCACTGAAGGTGTCGGTTGAATTCCGACAATAATAATTCTAGCACACAAAGAATTATTATAAAATTCAAATATTCCAATTAATTTAATAACATATTTAGATGAGAGTTATTAAATTAGTTTTTATTTTTTTAAATTATACTTATTTTATTTGAATCTTAGCTGCTCAGATCGACTTCGGCTCTCTTCTCACTTGAACAGGGGAATCTGCCCCCTGTATCCCCCGAAGTATTTCGAATTATTTGGTTGAAAGTCTGTATTTAATAGATTTTTTATTTGATTTATAAAACTAAAACTAACTTTTTAAAAAAACTCACATTTGTTCTCCCCACAAACACATAAAAATTTAACTAAATTCAAATATTTATTTTTTTTTTAATTAAAATGCCATTTAATTTAAAGTGATTGTGAGTCATATTAATAGGTGTACAGAAATAAGTTGGATGTGTAAATAAATTGAATTGGAGTAGGACTCAACTTTTTTTAATCGTTTTTACCGCCCGACGATAGTAAGAGAGGTATTGTTTTCACACCAAATGGAGATTTTTACATATCTCCACGAATCATGCATTTTCTTAACAGAAAAAAGTATTTTTAGCATGATGTCTGTCCGTCCGTCCTTATAGATGTGTACAGCTTGAACGGCTGATCGGATTTTGATGATTTGGGTATATTTACTTAATGCATCAGTATGATGAATTGATCAACTTTTGGTGCAAATCCGGAAACCGGAAGTGGTAGTATTAGCGATCGACGATAGGAAGGGAAGGGTAATTTTCACACCAAATTTCACATTTTTACATATCACCACGATCATGCACTTTGTATTGGTTTTATCCTCGAGAAAAATCATCTTTATTAGTTTTTTCTTAATTTAAAAGTATATGACGTCATCCAGCCATTCATGACGTCAGAGCCTGGTCTTACATATATATTATAAATAAAATAAAATTAAAAATATTTATGTTATATCCATATCTGTTTTTTATTACATTAATAGATATATTAAAATTATTTGAAATTGTTTCTGTATGTGGAAATTAATTTATTTCAAACCGTCGGCCGGTTCGGATCTGGCCACAGGTCAACTTATTTATAATTTATTTTAATTATTCTTTATATTTACAGTTTGTTTCTATATATTTACAATTCTTATCCATTTAATCGCGTGTTTTTTAAACAAGAAAGGTCAGTTAATGCAATAGAAAAGAGAAAGATAATGACATTAATATAATTTAAAAAATATATTGGAAAATTTAGTAATATGAATTTAATATAATTATAATTATTCATGATAATATAATAATAAATATATTTTATTAAATTTATTATTATTACTAATAAGCTGTTTAAATATAATAAATTGTAGTTGAATTGATTTCATAAAATAAAATTATAAATTTAATAATGTTTTTAAATTGGAAATTAACCTATTTATTTTTTAAACATAATTTATTTTTTCAAATGATATATATTTAAAATAAATGTGTATAACTTTCTTAATTCATATAATATAAAAAATTTAATAAATATGATAAAATGACATTAATTGAATAAAAATATTAACTTTTATGATAATTTAGATAATTTAAATTGAGATTAAAATTAATATAAAGTTTATATATTTTAATAATCCAGCTAATTGATAAAGCATGACATGAACAGTGTCTTCGAATTGAAATAGACATCAAATGAATTCTTATTAAATGTTTTATAATAAATATTAATTTATGGTTTATTCAATAAATATATAGATTGTATATATATATATAAATAATAATTATTATTTAATTATAAGATAAAAATACCAGAAGAGAGTATAATCATAATAAATCAATATACTCAATCAATTTACTAATTCAAATTTAAGAGTATTATTAAAATTAATTAATATTATTAAAACAGTTAGTAAAGTATACATTTTTAATCTTCTGAGCGGCTGCTGGATAATCCATGTACTTTAAATATGAAAATGTTAAATTTGGAAACTAGCGCGGCTGGTTGCCTAAATGCCAGGGGCTCTTCCAAACCAGCCGCTCGAGCGGTAGTCAGTCTATCGGTGTTGGTGTGCGAGTGCGCACGCATAGCCAGGGCGCTCGGCGAGCGGCGCTGTTCCTGTCAAAATTCAACCTCGGGGTGAGGTTTATTATCAGTTATTATAACTCTCTCTCGATAACCAATTACAACCCTCTCAACTCCTCCTCACAATTATCATTGTAAAATTGTCACAAAATAATTTTTCATTCTTTTCTTTTAATAATATACGTATAATATAACTTCCATATGTATTTATTCTATTTAATATTAATTTAAAATATTTTAATTTAAATAAATAACAAAAAAAAATGAAATGATATAGTTCTATATAAATTTATAAAAATCTTTTTTCAATATATTACATAAGAATAAATTTTTTTTATTTATCTTTTATATTTTATACTGGGATAATCTAAATAATAATATAATGTATTTTTATATCTATTCGAGATTATTCTGATGCATGACACTTTTTAAGGGTTTTTATATAATTTGAATAAACCACATAAATTAATGTTCATTATAAAACATTTAATAAGAATTCATCTGATGTCTATTTCAATTCGAAGTCACTGTTCATGTTTTATCAATTGGCTGAATTATTAAAATATTTAATTTATTATAAGTTTTTAATTAATTAAATATCATTTAAATTATTTAAATCATACTAAAAATAATTATATTAATTTGTTTCATAAATTAGGTCAAACTTATTTAATATTTTAATAGAAATTAAGATTTAATGTTTTTTAATTTTATCTATTTAAATGAATATCAATTGACTGGCAAGTTTATATTAATTTTATAAAATGTCTCAAGTTTCTTTTTTTAGATTTACCTAAATTTCATTATAATAAAAATTACTCAATAAACGATAAGTGGCAATCAAAACGAATATCAAAATACATATTAAAGAATATTATAATTCATTCTAACATATATGTATACAATAAAATATTTAATTAATTTACTAATTAAATTAAAAAATAAATAAAAACACGAAAAGGAAAAAAATGTTATAAAATAGTGGTTGAAATCAAATCAATGAAAACCTATTATACGGACTTTCAAACAAATACTATGTATCACTTCGGGGATACAGGGGGAGCCTTCTAACTAGGTGCAAAAAGTGCCGAAGGCAGTCTGATCAGCTATTGATTATAAAAATTATTAAAATCTGTGGGTGTATTACAAAACAGTATCTATTAAAATTCTTTTATTAGATATACGTATCGTATCTGTAATCCTTATTACATGAATATTTCAATATTAGTATATTAATATTTAATTTAACAACTTTTTAATTAATTGAAAATAATATATTGGATATTAATCTATATTTTAATAAAAAAAAACATTAGCTTTTGAGATGTAAAATCCACATTTGAATTAATTTCATTTTATTTTAATAAAATTAATATTTAAGTTGAGTGATATATTGATATAGGTCTATCCAAGCAAATATGAAAAAGTCAGATAATGCACATTTCAACTCATCCATTAAAACTCATTTTTAAGCTGATTTTAAAAGGATTAAATGAAGCAGAGATATTGAAATGTCAATTCCTAATAAAAATGAGTGATAATTGAAAATGCCGTTCTGAATATCTTAGAACTTTGTATTGACATACAAAATATTATTATACATTTGCATTGAAATTTATATTTGATAATTTGCAAAGGTTATTTAAAAATTATACTGTATATTTATTATAAATTACTTTTATAAATCATGAAAGAATTGGGTAATTTTTATTTTTTTATAGAATCCAGCTTCTTCACCGTTTATCATATCTTCAAAATTCCAACTTTTTACAGAAATTTTTTTGTACATTAATAATTTTTATATGACAAACCAACTAATAAATTATCAACAAAATAATTTTTCATGGAAGAAATGAAATAAAAAATAATTAACAATTATTTTAAATATTATTAATTGTAAAAATTTATATTGTTAATAATTGAGAATTTGTTCTAAAAGTCGACTTGATACAATAATCATAAATTAACAGTAACAATTAAAACTAACCTATCTATTATATTTTAAACAATTCAATCTGACATTATTTTCTAGTTGAAAGCGAATTGTTTATTGAATTGTTTAGCGAATTCATTTATCTAAATATATATTTCAAAATATTATACTATCATTTATTTACTCGAATATATTTCATAACAATATTTATTAATAATCTGCATTACTTATTATATATTAATTTCAATTATTTATTGCTAATTACCATTGTATGTTTTTATTTTAATGATACTCATATTAAGTAATTGTTATTTAATTATTAATGTTGAATCAATAAAATGAATTATAAATAAATGATGGGTTATAGGGATTTCAAAATTATATAAATAAAAATAATTTAACAAAAAAGAAATAAAAATTAATTTAATTTAATAATATAAAAGATAAAATTATTAAAAAAAAAATTATTAAGTGACTGAAAGCAAAGCACACAACAACTAGTATTATTTTATTTTATTTGATTTTTTTTTTTAACTCTTGGAGTAATATGTCAATTATATTAAAAATATTATGATAGTTTATAAAAAAGAATAATTAAAAAATAATCCCTTTCATTGTTGCTATATTTGAGGCAATTTACCCCTCTTATATTGAGCACTACCTAATTTCGCCTGATATGCATACCTTCGCTTAATGCATGAAAGTCCTTCTTTAAAATTGATTTTAATGTATAAACCTCATTAATTTTAGCTTATTTGTTGTTATTATAATGTGGTACTAAAACACGTATGACGTAACGATCGATTTTATTGTTTATTTTATTAATAATTTCTCCTCTACCTCTAGTATTTTCTTAGTTTCTTTTTCAATCTCTCGAGACTATAATTTTATATATATTCGTATATGTAGTTATTTTATTTCTAATTTTTATCTGTCTGAATATTTATTTATTTATTTTATCTTTTACTTTTATTAAATTAATAATATTTACTTTACTACAATAATTTTTTAATTTTATATTACATTCAAAGTTGTTCACATTCGCTTTGAATAAACATAAATGATTTGAAATGTAGAATCTTGACATATTTTGTTTCAATCGAAATCTATGCGCACGGCAGTGCGCCGGCCAAGTTCCAGCAAGCCGCGCGCATGCCGTAAGTATATTTACACGAATGGTTTGGAGTCACTTTTGACCCCCCTGTATCTCAGTGCCTATTGCAAGTACAGAGATAAAATTTTATCTACGTAGTCATATACTAGAACTAAAGCAGTATGCCAAATTTCATAGTTATAGCTTGAGTAGATCCTGAAATATGATCCTGTGAAAATAGCTTATTTTGGCACTGATTCACTGATTGGTCAACAAAATTCTTAAGGTATTTCCAATTGTCTTATTGCTATGAAATTTGGCATACAGGTCGTGTATTATAAGTAGGTTAACAAAAAATTATGAAATTTAAGAAATCGGTCAAGCTTGAGTTGTTATAATCGAATATCAATGCGATTTTAACGAATTCAAACGAATTCATTCGCTTTGTCAGAAACTAATCAAGCTAGGACTTCGAAATTTGGTACACCGATATTATTCACAGTTTGTAGATTTCTTTTAAAATTTCGTCAAAATCGGTTAACCGGAAGTGGTACTTTACCTACACTGGTTGCGTTTACCTTTCAAGTAAAGTACCAGTTTGCTTCGAGATATTTGCTTCCTATTTTGTATATAGATTTACAAATATGAAAAAAATTCAGATACCAAATTTCATCATGATCTGACTACCGGAAGTGACATTTTACCTATACAAGTAGCATTAGGTGTAAATTATAAATATATATAATAGTGTGTACATAACACTAGATTAATTGTATAATTATATTTATTATTTAAATATATAAATTAACCTTCTAAGTTCAAATTTCTAAGTATTATAATTTTAGATATTTTAAACCATGTACCTACGTATTTTAACAACTATACCATATTTTAAGTTGGGTGTATGGTAAAGTGAATTTCGGCCAGATGGACCGTTGACGCGAATAAAGTGGCGTGCCTGGGTGTGGTGGCGATTCTTGGGAATGCCAAATGTTTACCAGTGGATCAGGCTGTTGATTAAAATGATTATGATTGATTTTAAAGTGCATCTAAACTTGGCATTGGAATGGATTTGAACCCTTTTTTAGGCAAACAAATAGCCGATAGGAACTTGGCCCCCTTTTTAACAGGTATGTTTTTGATTAGATTAATTTTACGATTATATACTAATTATCCTACAATAGTTTATAAATTAGAAAATATTGCTCACCATAGTTGCATTGTTATTCTATTAGATGCAAAGAAAAAGAATCGTTTATTTTAGGATGATTAATATTTATTTCAATTATTTATATATTCATTATATTAAGCAGAGCATTTTTTAAACCAATCTTACATATTTTCCAAGAAATATAAATATTATAACGTAAATAAATTTAAATCAATTTTATTTCTAAATAAAAAATAATTTTGAGTTATTCTATTTATAAACATCAGAGATTCTCAATCAGTGGAACACGAGAATATCTGAGAGAAAATTTTATTTAAAAAAATTGATAAACTGTAACTGAAAATAAATTTTTTTTTTTACAGTTAATTAAAAATAATTAAAAAATAGAACCCATAATATTCAATATACATTCTTGTTGTATACATTTTATTGTAGGCGGGGTAGGGAGAAGGGTGCAATGAAAATTATGATTAAAAACTGAGTCCTCAATATATATACTGAAGGTTGAGAAACCCTAGATACTTTTGACTATGACTATGACGAAAATTTTCGATGTCGAGATTTTGATGTTTAAATACGTTTTGAAGGTCCCTGAGTCATTTTCACTAAGGGTGAGAAAAATGTCTCTGTATGTGTATGTGTGTATCTGTGTGTGTCTACATACAGTAGACAAGATTACGAAAAAACGGTTTGAGCTAGAATAATGAAATTTGGTATACGGGCATTATTCAAAATCCGAAGTTTTCTATCAACTTTTGAGAAATGTAGCTCAACCGAAAGAGGGTCCATTACCTACCTCGTTTTGATTTTTTTCCTCTAAACTGACCGTAAAAATAAAGATATATGTTTGATAGTTTTTAAATGATTAAAAATTGTATAAAACTGCTATATATAGAATTTAAGCACTGCAAATCACACTCCAGCACGTGGTATGGTGCCATCTACAAAAAGCCAAACACGTGCTGGTTTAATAAATCATATTTATTAATTTTAATTTATAATTTAATTAATTAAATTTAATGTAAATATAATATATATATTATTTAATCCAATTAAAATTTGCGAGATGGTCGAATGGATACACTCCAGCTTATTTTTATAATATTTTTGTTTTAAAAATAATTATTTAGTTAAATACAATTAATTTTAATTATTTTAAATATTTAATTTTGAAATATTTATATCTACCAAGATTTTCTGAAAAAGTCAATATTTAGTTAATTTCAAAAAGAAAATTGATAATGGCAAATATAATAAATTAGTATAAGTTAAAAGAGAAAAAAATATTTGAAATAAAATTTTTGAATCATTTAATTTTACGATCTTTAAAATAACAATTGAATATCATAACAATTAATTTAACAATTATATTTGGATGTGTGGTTAATTTGAATTTTATTTGTGAAAAATACAATAAATAATAAGCTAATATAACTTCTAATTAGTATTTTATTTTTAAAAAAGTATTTTGGGCATATAAAACGAAGGCCAAATAATAATTTATAGATAAGAAAGTTTAGAAATGAAGGATCAAAATCCAGTTTGATTCTGAATGTCCGAACGGTTACAATGAATATATAAATAAATTCATAAAGGATTTGCTTAATTGAAACTAGTAAAAAAAAGAAATAATAAAAAAGAAAAAAATCATGAAAATTGAAAAAATTAAAAAAAAACTTTTTTCTTTTATTTTACTATATAATAATATAAATTTTCTGGAATTAAAAAGTGATTTAATTTTTTTACGCTTTAGATTAGAATGTCTGCTTAAAATTAAGCCTCTCGAGCATTAAAGATATTAAAATATTGAGAGAGTGGGCGAATTCTCATTTATTTTTGAATGTTTAATTGTAAAATTCAGATTTTCTTTATTTGATGGCGATCATAAACAAAATTTTATTTTAAAAAAAAAAATATGGAAAAAATAAATTTTACGATTGCATTTTTATACATAATTTAAACAAAAAAAAATCATTATTTGTTTTTTTTTTATTTTAGATTTTTAATTATTTAAATTTGTTGTATTGCTTAAAATCCAATTTCGATGCAAAAGAAGTTCCAGTCAATGCTTATAAATTTATATTAAAAATTTGTTAAAACCTTTTAGAGTTGAACGAGAACATAGCATCATATATACATATAGGTAATAATATTCACACACACATATATATAGGTACCTATATACTTCTAGATAGGAACCTTTAATAAAATACGTTGAATAAAAGTATGAAGAGAATTTTCTCTTTATTAATATTCATTGATATGAATAATATTTATTTATTTTATTTTGTATTTATTTAGAATCAAATCTCAAATATGTTATATATGTATGTATATATATATATATATATTTGATAGTTAGAATCAAAAATGCAATTTAATGTTAACAAAAATAACGCATATATTATAATTGAAATTATTTTCTAAATTGTAATACTTCTAGTAATAATTTTTATTATTTTTAGCAATAAATATTTATCATTGAGGAGAGTAAAACTAACATTTGGCCATTTTACAAATTAAATTAATTTTTGCTATGTATTTTTGTATTTTTGTTTGTTAACATAATTTCAATCAAATAATAATAATTTTGAAATTATATTAATCTTAATACTATTTAGTTAAAATCTGTTGTATTATAATTTAAGTATTAATTTAGGAGACTCGATAAAATCAATTCAAGATGTGGTAGAAAAATGGAAAAGAGGTTGAACTCGAAATTAATAATTCTAAAACAAAATATTTAGTAGCAGAGAAGAATAGTATTAACACTTTTAAATATAAAACAAAGAATTTGAAAATGTAGAAAAATTGAAATACTTAGGTTCTGTAAGTATAATAATATTCGAGAAGAATTTAAATCTAGGAGGTTGCAATCTGATAACGCCTGTTATCATGCAGTTAATGGGCTTATCTCGTCAAAATCATTATCAAAGAGGATCAAAATTAAAATATATAAAACAATTCTTTTTTCCGTTTTATTATAAGGGTGTGAGGCGTGGATAATGACTTTAGAAGACGAGAGTAAATTTAGAGTATTTGAAATTTTGAAAATATAGTTCTTCGCACTATTTATGTACCAAAGAAAAATGATCCAAAGACTTAATCATCCGAGAATGGCGGAAACTGCATAACGAGTAATTGCATGATATTTCTATGCATTTCCAGACAAAGTTACTTTGTATTAATAAAAAATTAAATTTAACTTCATAATTATTAATATTTAAAATAATTTAACAATATTTTATTGAAAAAAAATGTTATTAAGAACACCACTAACATAAAAGATATTTTTTTATTATGTATTTTTATTGAAATTATAAAGTATTTTTTAAAAAATTTTCAATAACCGTTAGGTAACTCATTTATTCTTAAAAATGAGTTAATTACTTATTCTCCAGACGTATGCGAACACAACATTGTCTTCAGTATACATTTAAAATGGATTCAACTTTTAAAATTTAATTATACTTTTCAAAGTAAATTTATTTATTATTACATCAAACTAAAAACTTATCAATTTTCTATTTGTATTTCATGAACTTAACTTAACTGAAGGCGATTTTCCAATAAAAAGAAATTTTTCAATGAAATAATTCTAATTTAAGAGACTGACAAGACACTGATTGACTGTGACAAGATTGTTATTTTTTTCACATCTTATCAATTCTATTGACTTATTTTTTTATGTTATACACTTGCTCTAGATCTACATAGATAAATGAATAACTGTTGAATTTAGATTCTCATTTTTAAAAAATAAAAATATTAATAGTCTTAAGATCACATCAAAACAAACTCAAGCCTTTTTCACGATTAACTGCCTAATCACACCCCTTCAATTATTAGATAAAACTTTTCGTAATAATTCTGATTATTTCTATATTTCACTAGATTTGAAACATTTTCCTTAAACATAGATATTATCTTAAATTTTCATAAGATAATTTACATTCATATGGAGTTTCCCAGATCTATTTGAAATTCTCTATTTTGTTAACAATACAATAAACTCATTGTTAAAATATTTTTAAAATATTCTGAAAAAAAATTAGCAATTACAATTCTTTTTTTTTCACCTAAAATTCGATCGAACAAAATTAATTCATTTTATCATGTTTTATTTTAACTAATGAATAGTAAATCCTAATTACTTCAAATTTTGGATCAATATATGGCCTAGTCAACTTTTATGATAATAAATCAACTTTACCTGAAGTAAAAAGTATTGATTCCCGATTAAAATAACTGAGATTAAATAGGAAGAAACGTTTTTATGATCATTAACACCTGTACTCCAATAAAAAAACAACCAACTCAGGTGTTCATTATTTTTAATTAATTTGTGCCTGAAGGTTTTATTTATTTATTTATTTTTTATATGAATGCTTCTTTATTATATAATGTTTCTATTTTCAAAATATCGATTAAGTTTTATTTTCAAATTGAAAAAACACGATTTATTGCTGAAAGATCACGATATTTATTGAAATAATAGAAATCAGTACTAATGGATAAACTATGTTTATGTATAAATAGTATTAAATGATTGCATCCTGATAACTTTTCTCTAAAACCGCTTCTCTTCTACGCTAAATAAATATTCTTTAACACATTATCCTAAATAACCATTTGTACACTAAAGGCAAATATTTGTTTCCCTCTCCAACCTTATATAAACTAATGATCTATGTTTAGTAATATCCTAAACAAATAAGAAATAAGAGGATGCTTAGTAAATTTCTACACTTCTTTAATGAACAACATTCTCACAAAAATAATCGAATTACAAATTTAATGGATTAAAAAAAAATTAAATAATAATATTATCTATATTATTTGTTGAACAAATTGTTTTCTTTTTACTATCTCGCCAGAGATAGTATTGCGATCATGAAAATTTTCGATTTTGAGATTTTGATGTTTTTATACGTTTTGAAGGTTCCTGAATCATTTTCACTAAGGTTGAGAAAAATGTCTGTGTGTGTGTGTGTGTGTGTGTGTGTGTGTGTGTGTGTGTGTGTGTGTGTGTGTGTATGTAGGCAAGATTACGCAAAAACGGTTTGAGCTAGAATGATGAAATTTGGTACATGGACATAATTCAAAATTCATAGTTTTCTATCAACTTTTGAGAAATGTAGGTCAACCGGAAGAGGGTCATTACCTACAACGTTTTGATTTTTTTTCCTCTAAAGTGACCGTAAAAATAAAAATATATGTTTGATAATTTTTCACATGATTAATAATTGTATAAAACTGCTATATATAGAATTTCAGCTTGATTGAATTGCTGAAAGTACCAGAATTAATTTTTTAACACTGCAAATCTCACGCGCCAAACATGCGCTGGTTTAATATTTATTATTTATAATTTATAATTAATTAAATTTAATTTAAATATAATATATTATGTTATTTAATCCAATTCAAATTGCGAGATAGTCGAGTGGAGACACTCGAGCTAATTTTAAATTTATATATTTACACTTAAAAATAAATATTATTGCATATTGACTTATTCGTTTGTATTAAAATTAACGAGAAGAATTCTTTTGATGATGGTGTAACTACCGAAATGTATTTAAGACAATTTAATAAATTAATTTAAAATCGGCCTGAGGTATTAAATTTGAATTTGTTATTATTAAATATATACTTTTAAATTAAATTATCCATTTTAAAAATAAAATAAATTTGGAATTATTGTTACTTTTTAGGTAAAACAATTGAATTTAACAAACAAAATATATCATTTTAAAATTTTTTATATTCAATATTTTCAAAAAAAATAAATTTAAAATTGATGAAACATATAAAAATGAATTAGATTTCTATATAAATAAAACAATAATTGGAAATATATAGATACTTAATGATTTAACTTACTGTCAAACCAAATTTTTATACCTAATATTCAGTGGCGGACTAAGGCCAAAGTGGGCCCTAGGTCTATTTTTCAGAAAAATTTTACCATTTTTTTTTAGCGAGCCACGGTTTGGCCACCAATTACAAAGTTTTCTTATGTTCGTATTATTTTTCAATAAATCAAAAAGTTTTAAAACAAAATGGAACAGTTTATTTTTATTATTAAATTGCAATGGAATACCTAAAATATGACACCAATTTTAATCCAATCGGATGCCTTGAATATGAGATAAGTGAAGTTGAAACAAAAAAAATATAGGTGGCTCGATTTTTTTGTCCGCGTAATTTTCGGGCCCCAAAAATTACGGGCCCTAGGCAAGTGCCTAGGTTGTCTAGGCCTTAGTCCGCCCATGCTAATATTTACTGCAATGTATATATATATATATATAAATATAGCTTTTTGATCATTCTATACAAGTAAAATAGTATTGAAACTACATATTAACATGTTTAGAAAATCGAAATATTGTAGATCAAATAATGGAACTGAAATAATATCAATATAAAAGGGATGAATAGAATTTTTAGAAACAGACCTATTCACTGAAAACCATATAGACCAATACAATTAAGATATATAACCCCCTATTCGTATATCAATTAGGTATAATCCATTTGGAGAGTGCCCTAAGGTTTTCAGTTTAATAGCCTAGGAGATCTGTTTAAAACAAAAACAACTCTGGCACAAGTCCAGCCCCTTAGCAAAATGGATGTATGCTAATGTATCGTAAATTAATTTCTGCCCAGCTTCCTCAGTCTATGGCCTTTTAATTAGCCCAATTGTATAAAGCACAAAACTAAAGCTTAAACTAGATCGTTTAAATGAAATTTGAGTAGGCTACTTATATCGAGGATTACAATAAAGGTATAGAAATATAAATTGCTCATGTTGGAATTTTTTTTTTAATTATCTGTAAAGTGAATGATTATTTTATTGCTTATTTTATCGATTCTGTATTTTCAATTTTAAAAATAAAAATAAAAATGATTGTAAGTAATTTTTTTTTCATTGATCGTTATCAACTGCATGTTACTCATTGGGACCTCGTAGTTCTATGCATCATTATATATAAACTTTTTATTAAGTTCAGTTTTTAATAATTTTCATGTTAATTGAATGAACAAGGAGGATTGGATGTTTGTATCAGTAATTGTTTAAAGTTGTATATAAATATGTAAATAATTAAAGATTTTGTTATAATCAAAAAAGAAAATTTGTAGATCCATTGTTTAATTTTTAAAAATTACTCAAGAATGGAAAAGAAATATTGTCCATTAAATAATGAACCTTTGAACATTTTTTGAATAAATAAGTAAATCATTTTTTATATAATTTTATAATTATATTTAATATGCACTAACAATTTCATAAATATTATTAACCTGTATGTAATTTTAAGAAAATCAAGATTTTAGTTAAATGGACCCGTTCTACTGATCATAGAACACCTTTATCCTGCTTAGGCTGCAACCGACATGATAGTCGCTGTCCTTTTGTAGGATGTTCAAATTTTTAACATTGTAAATGCTTATCGACCTCTTGTACCCCATTGCTATAATTCAATAAATTTACATATTTTTTCTGGCTATTATTAATATTAATGACAAAAAATGGATTTCACATAAAATCTTTACTTATATAATAAAAATGTGTATCTTCAATACCGAATATATAGATTAAAAATACCATAATATTTATTAATAATTAATTAATTTGTTATCGTTTTATTAAATATATCTTTAAATTTTAAATAAATTAAATTTTTATCTTATGTATTTCTGCGGCCATAGAGTTTTGACATTGAAATAACACTTTATACTTTTTACTTCTTTTACACGTATTGGATATAACGATCACATATCATGTTACTAGCTATATATAGATATATATGTAAAAGTAGAAGTGAAATTTCCAATCAAAAAATTCGAATCGTGAGTTAAAATATTCATTTTAAGATCCTATGAAATCAAAAACATAAATTTTTAATAATAGTTGGTTAATGACCAGGCAGACTAGGTCAAATACTATCAATTTTATAATAATTTGGAATAATATATTAAACAAAGATATTCCATTGACATTTGTTAGAAACTTTTTCATTAAAATTGATTAATTTGAAATTCTGATTTACTATTTTTTTTAACAATATAATTTTTTTTTTATTCAAATTGAATTATTAAGTTGGAGGGGGCTAGTAGTAATTTTTAATTGATATTAATATAATATAATACATAATTCAATATATATTAAATATATATTATTTATTTATTTTAATTTTAACTTATCAAAAATAGATACACTATTCATATATTTTGTATTTGATAATGACCACCAGCAAGAGATCAAATCAGCTTTAAAAGTACCTTTATTTATGCATGTCATGAATGATAAATCACTCTGAAAACGGTTTCCATTTAATGATAAAAATCTTTAGGATCTTTAACTTTAAATGTTTTTAGATTTAAAATTTTTTAAATCATATATATAGTTATCATACTTTCATTAAATATTTAATTTTCTTTTATATTATCTTATAATAATTTATCTTATTTATTTTCAAAAATATTTATTTCTTTTCTCTTATTTTACTTCAATAGTATAAAAATGTCAAATATTGTTAAACATGTTTTATCACATAATCTATTATAATAACTGAACTACATATTAATATAATAATTTAATTTAATTTTTTGAAACTGAAATTATATATTCTTGAAACAAAAATAAATTTTAAATGAAGAATTTTTTTATTTGAACAAATTCAAAATAAAAAAAAAGAAAAGTATAAATACAAGGTGAGTATGAAAATTGATAATAAAAATCATACGAGCTGATTTTATTGGTGGATAAAAAATTCAAATACATAATGGTTTTCTTTTTAAATGAAATAATAATTATTTATTTGACTTTCTTTCGAAAAAAGTGCTTCTTAAAAATCCCATAACTTAAGATATATTTAAACAATCCATGTAATAGAGATCCACCGGATCAACAGCCAACCAATAACATATTATTGCTTATTTATCCGTGCCCCGTGGAAGACGGTTCTATAATACATGTTGTTCTTTCTTTAATAAGAAGTAAATTATAATCATATATTGTCCTTAATTTTGATCTGCTGTTTTTGTTCTCAATCTTAATGCAAATTTTTATATTATATTTTAATAATTATAATATAAGTGTATGTTAAAAGTTATTTATATATTCATCATATTATCTTAATTGCATAACATTTTCAACTGAAAAAAAAATTTCTAATTGGGACAGAAGTAATCAATTTAAAAAACAATAAAAAAATACAATTATTAACTGAAAATTAAAAAACTATTCTCATTCAAAACAAATTTATTTTTATATATTTTTTACTAAATAATGAATAAATGTTTTCAACTAATAAATACTTAATATTACATACGTATTTAACGTAAATCTTTGAATTCATTAAAGCAATGTAATGGATTTAATAATAAAAATAATTTAAATTTAAATTAGATGAAATTCAAATTTATCTACAACAATAGAATTATATTTTAATTGTTTCTATCTTTTGTATATTGAATATCAATTTTAACTAAACATTTTGTCAAGATTTTAAAATGATTAGTGTTAGGTATATATATATTTTTAATATTTAACTAAACATTTTAAAACTTTTAACAACTTTTGATCTTTTATCAAAAGCTTTTCAGCCGTTCGACGAGTTTCTAATCCCCACCTGAGTGAATGAACATGGAATATTATTTCACATAACTCGGCTCACTATATTTGATATTTTTATCCAGGTAAAAAAAAAAATGATTCCGTGATTGATATGCTCAACAAGAGTGGAAGATGAAAAAAAAACTTTATTATTATTAGTATTAGGAGCTCAGTGTGAAATCCCTTTCAAATCAGTTCTACAGATTATCTGTAATGACCAGATTCAATAGAGAACAAGAGGAATCAATGCTTGACTGAGAATGGATCACCGATTGATTAGAAGCGATTAAGGATTCCATCCATATTGGGAAATGATTTGATTGTACAAATATTTTTTAATAACTATTAATTTTAAAATCAAAAGAAAATATTATTCAATTAAGAGCTTAAATAAAATATAAAAATAAAATAATAAAAAAAAATACAAATCACTAAATATATTTTTTTCTTAGTTTATCTAAAATTGAGCCTATATTTCAAAGAAACTTCACCATTATGACTTTTAGTAAATAATTATTTTGAGAATAATAAAGAATGTAGAGAGGGACGTGAGGGGGAGTTGGGAGAGAGTGGTAGTTGGAAGGAGGTGGCTCAGGATAGGGACGTTTGGATGTGCGGATGCTGCGGTTAAGAACTTTCGAGTTCTGAAGAGCCACAGATATAGAGATACCAATGTAGAATTAATAAACATAATTATTATTAATTAATTATATTATTCTATTAGCCGTATCTATTTAGTAACAATCAGTTAAATTTAGAATCAGTGAATCTTAGCTTAAATTCATTTTAATAACTTAAATTAATGGTTCTAGTAATTTTTATTGTATTCAAAACGAATAAGTTGACCTGTGGCCAGGTCCGAACCGACCGACGGTTTGAAATAAATTAATTTCCAGCTACAGAAACAATTTCAAATAATTTTAATATATCTATTAATGTAATAAAAAACAGATATGGATAAAACATAAATATTTTTAATTTTATTTTATTTATAATATATAGCTGAAGTAGCCGGCGTTACCCGAGGCTGTGACGTCATGAAGGGCTGGGTGACGTCATATAATTTTAAATTAAGAAAAACATAATGAAGATGATTTTTCCCGAGGATAAAACCAATACAATCGTGGTGATATGTAAAAAAATCTCCTTATGTGAAATTTGGTGCGAAAATAACCCTTCCCTTCTTATCGTCGATCGCTAATACTACCACTTCCGGTTTCCGGATTTGTACCAAAAGTTGATCAATTCATCCCACTGATGCATTAAGTAAAGATACCAAATTTCATCAAAATCGGTTGAGCCGTTCAGGCTGTACACATTTATACGGACAGACGGAAGGACGGACGGACGCACGGACAGACATCATGCTAAAAATACTTTTTTCTGTTAAGAAAATGCATGATTCGTGGTGATATATAAAAAAATCTCCTCATGTGAAATTTGGTGTGAAAATAACCCTTCCCTTCCTATCGTCGATCGCTAATACTACCACTTCCGGTTTCCGGATTTGCCCCAAAAGTTGATCAATTCATCCCACTGATGCATTAAGTAAATATACCAAATTTCATCAAAATCGGTTGAGCCGTTCAGGCTGTACACATCTATACGGACGGACGGACGGACGGACGGACCACTTCCGGTTTCCGGATTTGCACCAAAAGTTGATCAATTCATCCCACTGATGCATTAAGTAAATATACCAAATTTCATCAAAATCGGTTGAGCCGTTCAGGCTGTACACATCTATACGGACGGACGGACGGACGGACAGACATCATGCTAAAAATACTTTTTTCTGTTAAGAAAATGCATGATTCGTGGAGATATGTAAAAATCTCCACATGTGAAATTTGGTGTGAAAACAATACCTCCCTTACTATCGTCGGTCGGTAAAAATTTGATTGTTTAGTTTCCATCCAACATTCAGACAAGGATATTGATATTCCAAATGACAGTTTGGTTTTTTGGAAAATTAATACTTAAAATTTTACACGCTACCCCCAGATTCTGTTATTATATATCATAGAATTGAAAAAATCTTAGCAAAAGAAAGTATTTGCCCTTTTAGTGATTAAATAAATATCCAGTCTAATCGGATTTTTCTTTTACATTTTTTTTCTTCATTTACACTTTTGAAAACTTAATTAACTAAAATTTCATTCTCCCTAAGATAGTATCATTTGCATCATAAAGATAAAAAAAATATATGTAATTTTTTGAGGAAAAAGAAGCTGGCCTTATACCAATTTAATTTTCTTTAATATTTTTTAGTATCCTATTGTTTTTTCACATCATAAAATTAAAGAATCTTCCAATTCCACACTACACAAAGAGCTCTTAGTTTTAAAGATATATCTATAAAGGTAGTTTTTCAGAAACTTCAAGATTAAGGAATTAATCTGAGATTTTATAGGAGAAAGTACTCTTTATATTTACAACTGGTATTGGTAGACAAAACCATACAATAAAAATATTGGCAATAGACCAATAGAATAGTTGATGAGATAAGAAGAGAGTATGAATTTTCTCAATGTCTGGGACTGATAAAAAAAATTTTAATAACCATTCAAAAACTATGGTGATGGAAATATCTTAAAATTCTAAAAAAGCCCAATTTTTTTCAGGAAGAAGTTAATTTTCCAAAACAAACGCTACACAAATGATAACCATGCTTGGTTCTTGCCTACCAACTGATGTTTTCTTCTAAATAAAATGAAAATTGGCTCAATTCGTTAAGTAACATTTTCAAATGTTAATAGATGCTTGCTTATCAATATGATAATTGTTTTTTTTACAATCATAACGATGTATTTTCTTTTCATTTCAATATTAAAATTAATAACAGTTATAATAATAATAACTCGATTAAGCCAAATATGTATAGATAAATTCTTCACTCGTAATTATTAAATTTCAGTTACACCTTGAAAGCATAACGCACATTTGTTGTGAAAACTAAATTTTAGCATTCTAACTTTGTCGTGCAATAAATTTATAAATTAAACATGCCGTCTCGGTGCACAATCTGCACACCCGTTACCCACCGTCATGTTAATTTTAAAATTAATTATAATAAAATACAATTAACAAAGAATTAAATGTTATATAAACGAATATTGATATTATTTCTTGATGCCGACTATGCTTCCAGAGGAGAATCAAACCAAACACCGAATAACAATGGCTATCCTAATTTGTATTCTTTACCGATCGTTCGTTAGGTCCATAAGAGGGTAGACTTGATTAATCTAGTGATTTGATTAATATTCCGGCAATTTATGCCATGTGACCAGTCACATAAGTTGGTCCTGTTATAAATGACAAATGAATGAGATTCCCTCTCCTTCCACTATTCTATGAGATATTACTCAATCAATATTATCTGCTTGGAATCATTTATTTGAAATCATATACTGGATGGCACTTCATTTTGTCAGTTCAAATAGCTTTAATTAACATCCTCATTTGTCTCGAAATTGGAAGTTAAACTGTATATTGAAATAAATCCACAATCAAATCCCCCTTCCCTCCCTCTCCCACAAACACTAATTTAATAGAAAACATCGACAATTAATTTAAAATTACGATGTATTTGGAATTGATAATAGTGATCAAATCAATTATCTATTAAGAAAACTTTCTTAATGTTTTAATAGCTCTCATTACTCCCCATGAAGATAAATAAATAAATAAGATTTACAAAATTGTTTATAATTCTTTTTACCGACCGACGATAGTAGGGGTATTATTTTCACACCAAATTTCACATGTGGAGATTTTTACATCTCTCCCCACGAATCATGCATTTTCTTAACAGAAAAAAGTATTTTTAGCATGATGTCTGTCAGTCCGTCCGTCACAGCTTGAACGGCTCAACAGATTTTGATGAAATTTGGTATATTTACTTAATGCATCAGTGGGATGAATTGATCAACTTTTGGTGCAATTCCGGGAACCGGAAGTGGTAGTATTAGCGATCGACGATAGGAAGGAAAGGGTTATTTTCACAGCAAATTTCACATGTGGAGATTTTTTACATATTATCACGAATCATTCACTTTGTATTTGTTTTATCTTCGAGAAAAATCATCTTTATTAGTTTTTTTCTTAATTTAAAATTATATGACGTCATCCAGCCATTCATGACGTCACAGCCTGTTCTTACATATATATTATAAATAAAATAAAATTAAAAACATTTATGTTATATGCCTATCTGTTTTTTATTACATTAATAGATATATTAAAATTATTTGAAATTGTTTCTGTAGTTGGAAATTAATTTACTTCAAAGCGTCGGTCGGTTCAGACCTGGCCACAGGTCAACTTATTTTTTTTTTTGTTTCTTCTACTTCTGTTTTTGTCCCTATCCTGTGCTACACCCATCCAACTCCTATTTTCTCTTACGTTCCTTTCTAAATCGTCTGCCCACTGCTCCCATGGTCTTCAAACAGGACGTTTCCCAATCGGCCACCCCACAATTATATTTTTCGCTATATTTTTCTTTCATCTCCCATTCTTGCCACGTGTCCTGCCCATTGCAACTTTCTCGATTTTATTAACCTAACTATATTTAATTTATATTTCAATGGATATAAAAATAAAATGTCAAACAGAAAGAAAGAAAGAATAATTTATAAAGGTAAAGAGAGATTTCAAAATTTTTAAAAATTAGATAAGTTGACATCTATCAAAGAACAGGAAGTTAGTTTCATCAAAGGGAAAATTATAAATAGTTAAACATTTTTGTGTATACAGTACAGGCGTAGACATATATAACGTATTTAAACGTAAACAGCGAGAAATTGCGATGCTTGATGCTAAAAGGTGGCCATCTTATATTTTTTATAACAATAATAAAAATAACATTATAGAGAATAAATTATAATTAATAATTGTTAATAAAATGTAGTAAAAAAAATAAATATAATTATACATTTTAAATATATTCTTGGATGTTCAATATAATAAAAAGTATTTGCAAAATCACAAAAAAATAAATTGAATTTTAAAGTTTACACTGCTTTACAGTGCAAAATTTTTTGTTTCCTTTCTATTTTAATTTAAATTGTCATTAGGCAACTTTATCGTTCGGCATTTTTATTGTTCGGCGCCCGGCTCGCCCTTTTGAACGTAACAATATACTTATATATATATTTATTTATTCATACCTTCCACGTTGTCAGCTACAAATTAGTGTTATATTATAATAGTACAATAATGATCAAATATTCAAAAGTATATTAATAGACATCGTTAAATTGTATATATATCTATATCAATATAAAATTATTAACACCAAAATCTGACAGTCAAAAAAACTTAACTTTAATTTATTATAATAATATTTCATATATACGAAAAGTTAAAATTTTTTACATTCATTTCTTGAGTTCAGGGATTCAGATTTATAAAATTGAGACAATCATTTTATAATTTAAATTTTTAAAAAATGAGTTAAATATTTTTTTTTTTTTAGTTTTTCTGTCAACTATTTGAGGTGTCATATACCATATAATTAATGAATATATTTTAATTTAAAATTATATCCTATATATGATTATAATGGCCAGTAAACTGAATTAAAGAAAATATTGAAGATTTATAGATCTATTAAACAACTTGGAAGAGTTGAAAGCTTGGTTATGGGATTGAATTTCCCTAGGGATCTCCAATAACCTTTTGATCCCTACTGTTTTCTTCTTAATGAAACTTTTTTATATAGCAAAACCTCTGAGAAAAGAATTCAAGATAAACATACGTCATATATATATATATATATATAATTTCCTAATGAGAAATTTATGTAAAATTGAGTTAGTTTGCAATGCCAATGGAATGACCTTTTTATGGTGGTTTTATATTCTATCATAAATAAAACCATTTGGTAGATCGGAATATTTAGAGGTTCACTGATTTTTCTCATTTCAAGTAATTTGAACATGGAATTTGATCATTTCTTGATTGTAAAACAAACCATTAAATTTTATATTTAAACTAGATTATTTTATTATTATTATTATTATTATAAATTAAAGAAATAATTATTACATACTTAAATACAATTTATATTCATTTCTAGATTTTATATTAACGACTTGTAAATAATGTTACAAACTTAATTGTATTATTTAAATCATTTGCATTACAATTGTACTTCTGAACTTTAAAGTTCTCAATATCCAATAGTCCCTATCATGAATAACCAATATTCAATTTTTACTTATTTATTTTACTTCATATTTTACTTACTTATATATGTATACTTATACATACTTTTTGCAAAAATTTTAATATTATATAGTGTATAGGTAACAAATTCAATAAAATTTAAAAATTTATTAAAATATTTTGAACTTAAGAGCATTTAAAATTTTTATTTCTGCTGAATTATTACTAACATGAGAGTGCTGTTAAAAGATATAAATATTTTTTTTAAATTTATTTAATTTATAACAATTTAAAATAATAATAACAATATAAGTATATATATATATATAAATAAATAGAAGAATTTACCATATTAGGCTTTAATTAATTAATTGTATGAATTTAATCAGGTTTAAATCTTCATTCCAAAGACGTCTTGTAGGGTGTTGGTTTACTATGTTAACTCACATTCTTCTGAGTTCAAGTCCCGGTCCTGACAAAGGGATTTCCTCTATGGGACCCAGTCAACCCAGCTTTCGAGATCAAAATTGGGGATGTCACTTGATAAATAAGCTGGAGTGTCTCCACTCGACTATCTCGCAATTTGAATTGGATTAAATAACATAATATATTATATTTAAATTAAATTTAATTAATTATAAATTATAAATAATAAATATTAAACCAGCGCATGTTTGGCTTTTTATCAAAACGTTGTAAGTAATGACCCTCTTCCGGTTGAGCTACATTTCTCAAAAGTTGATAGAAAACTATGAATTTTGAATAATGCCCATGTACCAAATTTCATCATTCTAGCTCAAACCGTTTTTGCGTAATCTTGTCTACATACATACACACACACACACAGACATTTTTCTCAACCTTAGTGAAAATGATTCAGGAACCTTCAAAACGTATAAAAACATCAAAATCGCAACATCGAAAATTTTCGTGATCGCAATACTATCTCTTACGAGATAGTAAAAAGTAGCGCCCCCGATCAAGAAAATCAAGCAAAAGGTTGTTAGGATCCGTTCTACTGATCATAGGGCGCCTAATTAATATAACCTACTTGATAGCCTTGCGTAGAATGTACAAAAGACAGATTTTTTTCTTTTGTTGAATCTCCTTCCCCAAGTTAAGTTGTTCAGCAATTTATCACTAAACTACGCACTTGACATAAATATAAACTATAAAATTGATTTTTTAAAAAAAAAAATTAATCAGAGGAAAAAGTTTTCAATGTTAAAGATTAAATGTGGTGAATTGATAAGAATAAAAGATTAACTTTTGAGAATCGGAGTATAATTATTGAGTTTGTGTGGTTAAATCTAATCAGCTTGGTCTTTCCAATATGTAATTATGTTTTGATCGAGAATCGATTACTTATTCAACTACAAACTCATCTATGTACCTAACCTATAAAACTTTATCAATCATTAGAATGTAATCGGATTTGATTGATTCTGGTTGCTTTGGTAAACCCGAGTAGTGCAAATTATTAATAAAGATAATCAAGATATTAGGGTATTTTATACAAATAAGCTACTTACAAATGTTGTACTCAATCGACTAAATAGTGAGGTTACTAGAGCGTTCACTTATATATAAATTAATTGACAATTTTTGATCAATATTTTAGAAATTGATTTTTGAAACTTTAAAAATTTAACAAAAAATTATCTTGATTTCTTTATTAATTATTTAATATTACTTTTTGGAGAAATAAAATATAGGGGACGGGTGCTTAATTTACTACACCTTAATGTTTGGGAATCATTAATTTCAATACTAAAGTGAGATAATAATTAATAATAACCTAAATAATAATTTTTTAATTTCTCATTTTATTATAATATTAAAAGTGTAAAACTAATATAATATTATAATATGGTAAAATTAAATAATTAATGAAAATGAATTTATGAAATTTCTAATCTATTGAATATATACATTAGTTGGGGTTATTATCTATTAATACTAGAATAATAATACTCCCATATTATCAAAAGTATAATAATGAATTTAATTAAACATTTATTTCATAATATATAATTGAACATTTTTTAATTTTTTCAAAGTTATACTTTTAATTTGATTGTTAGTTAAAATAGATCCTAATTCACTAAAGCAGACCTTGGATACCAATACTACTATAATCGTATAATCACAACAACCATTTGCCCGATTAAAACAGATATGCTCGAAAACACCTGAGAGGAAATTGAATATCGATTCTATGCAACAAATGGACCTGAGACGAGAATGAAAGGGCAGTAAAATTTTATAAAATTACAAGACAGTTCATATACAATTTCATCTATTAATCATCATTTGATGTCTAAATTTCTGGATTTGCTGAAAATGACAGACGTATTTAAAAAAAATAGAATATTAAGAAATTTATATCAATCTCTTTCACTTATAAATCTATACCTTAGAAATTATATGCTGACGTCACTGGTAGTCAAGTATCCAGCAGTGTTACCAATTTTGTATTGTATTAGCATTATTAAATTGATTAGTTTTTGGAAAAATAAGAGCTTATTTTGAATCTCAAGGCATTTCCACTAAACTTTTATTTAAAAAATTGAGTCTTACAAATTTTGTTCTATTTTTTTGAGAAAATGCAGTGCCTCCTCTTATCTCAGCAGCGTTCCATTGCCAACATCCTGCGAAATCAAAATACCGGATGTAAATATAAACAGTGTTCTCTCTTAGGATATATTTTATTATATAATAAAGTATTAAAGCATTTTAGACCATCTATTAAATAAATAATTTGAATAGTTTAGAGTTAAAAGTTATTGTTTTAATTTATAAAAACTTTGTTGCTAGGAGATTACCTGTTCCTAAAATATTTCGGGTTAAACCTCGAACTAGCATAGTTAACTTTAACTTTGTTGAGGAATCTTGGAAGTAACAATTATTTTAAAATAAGTCATAATACTAGTTAACGCCCCTCTAATAGTTTATTTGGTCATGATTATGATCCAAAGTAAATGTATCAATCCTCAATTTTTTTTTTTTTCAAAAGAAACAAAACCTTTTTTTTTACATTCACTGGATAAATATATCTTTACATTGTACAATAATAATAAAATATTGTTATAATCATTTACCAGAGAATGATTTCTCAATCACTGTGTCTACTCAAGTCCTTTTTTTCTGCTTTCTCTACCACCTTGTCTTCTCCTTCTCAATGTTGTTTCTTGCTTCTAATTTCTTGTTTCTCTAGATCTTTGTGATACCCATACATTTTCTGCCTAACTCATTTCAACTCCCTTATAATTCATTGTCTTTGGCGTGGCTTGCTTACAAACTGTCCCATTTACCAGTCCCTATTATTACTCTATCGATAACTGCTTAAATAATCCCATTCTGATAATACAAAACATAACAAGACAAACAAAGAGCAATTCTGGTCCGGTGCCAGATTATTTTAAACCAAACATCTTCTTTATTTATTCTTATTATATTTGTGATTTCAATACAATTCCAATTTAAAAATTTTAAAAAAATTGTCATTGTAAATATGTTTCGTTCTTCCAAATGCGAATGTCTGTTTTATATTTAAAATATACATTTATTTATCTACTAATGATCAAATAAATTTAGTAGGAACTTCAAAAAATTGTTTATAACTTATTGAATAATTAAAACAAAATACAATATCTATTTTGTATATCTTTATAAGAGTATACATTTGTATATGTTAATTGTTTTTAGAAGGAATTATGAGAGTTTAAGGTCGATGAAGTTCATATAGGATAATATATGTATTTTCTATAATATCATAATATAACTGAAAGTATTAAGTATTTTTTTTTCTTTTAGAAAAATTTATCTTTATAATGTCTTGATTCTTAATATTTTATTTATTTTTTTAAAATGTTCACTTTTTTCTTACATGAATTATTTTACATTTAATTTATTGAAATTTTTTTATTTTTAAAAAATAAATGTGTCTTTTCTAAATAATATATTCCAGAATGTTTGTATCGTATTTGGTGGGCGGAACGTTAAAACTCAATCATCCTGAACAAATCCTGCTAAAGGCAAATGGAAAAAACAAATCTTCCCCCTTCAATAAAATTTTCTCTCTTTTTTCCTCTATCTCTCTCTCTCTCTCTCTCTATCAATCTCTAACATTTTTCAGAGAATTTCCATTTCACAAAAGTTAAATATTTGTTATTAATTATTTTTCTAAAAAAGACAAAGTTTATATATATATATTTATATATATTGTTGTTAATCTCATCTTCACGAGAAAGTCTCACGATATATCTATATATATAAAAAAAGGTTTTTGTCTGCACATTGCTCAGAATTTAAAAATTTTTGCATATCTTCGCGTTTCATGACCTCTAGAATCCAAAAGTGACTTTAGAATTTTTCACGTCTGTCTGTCTGTCTGTCTGTCTGTCTGTCTGTCTGTCTGTCTGTCTGTCTGTCTGTCTGTCTGTCTGTCTGTCTGTCTGTCTGTCTGTCTGTCCGGAAAATTACTATTTTATAGACTCAGAATTGGCTGAACCGATTTCTTTGAAATTACATCACAATATTCTTATATACCTCTAGAGTAACATAGGCTATACATTTTATTAATATCTTATCAATAACCGCAGAAATTAATTTTTTAAAGTTTATATAATTCTCCGTGTTGTTCATTCAAGAGCAGCTCGCGGCTCACTGTCGGCCTAGCGGAATCATTTCAAACAATGAATTATCATAGAGATTCCCAATCGAAGAATTATTATAATATTTCCCTTTTTATTTTAAATTCTAATATACAAATATCAATTCAATTAAATAATTTATTCTAAAAGTTCTCAATTTAATTAAAATATTTATTAGATCATATTTTTATCTTAAATTATTTTTTATTTAATTGAATATTTCTTCTTTTCTATAATATATATATAATATATAATATTTTATCATTGAATAATAAAAAAAAATATTATTTAACCTGAATTAAAATGACTGAATTATATTATCTTTGTTTTTTATTTTAATTTAATTACTCTATTATTAATTACTAAATATATATATATATTATATAAAAATTAAAATATGATGATATAAAGTTGTTTTAAATTTTTGACATTTTTAAATTGGGTATATTTTTTAAATTTATTAAAATGTCTTTTTTATTTATTATGTTTAAAAGATTCATTTTTATTATGTGATATTAATAAAAAATAACGATGCTCTGTGCAAGTCGAATCATGTTGCACATAATTAAATAACAATTGCCAAACAAAGAATATAATATTTTTTTAAATTCTTATATTTAAATATCATTTCAATTAAATAATTTATTCTAAAAGGTCTCATTTTAATTAATTTAATAAAATATTTAAATCACCATTCAATTTTTTATTAATAGGCTTCTTTTTTTATTTTTAATTTTTAATAAATTCTCTTTTTTGATATGATATTAATAAAAAATAATATTAAATTGTATATAAATATAAAAATTAGAATATTTGAATTTTTTTAAATTTTAACACAAGTAATCAATCATATGCATTAAGAATGAAAAATTTTTAAAATCAACTTGCTATTAAATTCAGAAAAAAAATACTGATATATAGAATATATAGACAATTCGAATATAATTTAAAACTCTTTCTCTCCTTCTATTTTAAATTAAAAAAACGGAGTTTTAAGAAATTTAGATGCCATATGCAACATGGGTGGGTAAATGAATTGGGCTGGAAGAGGAGGCAATTTATAATTTTCTTCTAATTCAGATTTAGGACAAATCGTACAACATTATATCAAATCTCGCTAAGAACATTCAATATTTTTGTACACAAATTATTCAGAGTATTGGCTAAGCGTATCACTCACAATCAGTTTATATTGAAATTTATATAAATTAACAAAGTAAAAATTTTTATTTGTTTAAATTTTATTATAATGAATCAAAAAAAATTAAATATATAGATCACATGATTAAGAGAAGCAAAAAACTTGACAGAAAATAACTGTTGGATGGAGGTCGGACATGACAGAAACTGTAAGCGAAATCTTCATATTTCGACGAATGATTTTCAAATCCCCTAGCACCACAGAATTTAAGTTTCTTTTAAGGAAAATAACTATGATCTAAAAAAATTAATAAATGAACTTAATAATAAAAAAACAAATAAATCAATTAATTTAAATTAATACTATTAATGAATGTATATATTGGTCATTTATCTATAGTTTTATACCGTTAATTTTTATAAATTGTCTCAAGTCTCTATTTTTGCATTTTCTCAAGTTTCATTATAATTAAAAATATTCAATAATAATCTAGCAATGAAAATAAAATACCAAAATGTAATGATCAAGAAATATTATACTCTATTATAACATATATAATACTTATAAACTATAGGCGGAGGAAATATTAGGAGATATCATTTCGGGTTCAGGCCAAATCGACCAACATTAATTAAGATATTTTCATTATGACAGATATTAGGAACAAAACCGCGAATTCAATATTTCTGTTCACTAATTATTTGTAGACTTTAGTAAAACATACGCATAACTCAATAGATCCGGATAAACTTTTTCAAATTTTCAATCTTCAAATTTCTCTTGAAGGTAGTAAAGAAAGAATAAGATGCGGAAATCAATTGTAAAATATTAGGTTACTCAGACGACTTAAATATAATAGGACAGAGGTTCTTAAACTGTGGTCCGCGGACCCCTGGGGGTCCGCGAAGCCTTTACTGGGGGTCCGCAAAGCCATCGTACAGGTGCGCGATAAAATGATGAGTCAGTTAAAACTTTATTTAATATAAAAGGAGCGATGGCATGGCTTTGTGAGGAAACAGATCAAATACCCAAATTCAACGAAATGTGCAAGAAAATTATTGCTACCGTTTCCATCTTCATATTTAGCTGAATTTTCTAATAAAATCTGTTCTACAATATGCAAAAAAATCGTTATTCACCAATCACTGTTAGAAATATTCACCATATATCCTTGTTCTTATGAGATCTTAAGCCAGAAATTAACTAATAAAATGACGTAAAGTACCTAAAGTTGGGATGGGGTCCGTCAAAAAGAATTTTCTCAAGTGGGGGTCCGCGGAGTACATAAGTTTAAGAACCTCTGTAATAGGAGATTCGGCAATTGCAATTACAGATAGCGAGGAAAATTTAATGGAGGTTTGAAATTAATAGTGATAAGAAAAAATATTTAGTAACAAAGAGGAAGAGTATTAACATACAAAATCTTAAGATACAAAATGTAGAATTTGAATATGTAGAAAAATTGAATGTAATCACGAAGGATAATAATATTTGAGAAGAATTTAAATCGGGGTTGCAATCGGGAAACGCCTGTTATCTGCAATAAAGAGGCTTATCTCTTCAAAATTATTATCAAAGGGAATATATAAAAAGATTATTTTGCCTGTTGCATTATATGGGTGGGAGGCATGGTCTATGACCCTTGGAGATGAGAGTAGATTCAGAGTATTTGAGAATAGGATTCTTCCCTGCATTTATTGGCCAAAGAAAGATGAGGTCACCGGGTATGAGGGAGACTGTATAACAAGAAATTGCATGGCCTCTCTGCATCTTCAGAAATAGTTAGGGTTATAAAAGGGAAAAAGCTGCGATAGGCAGGGCACGTGGCAAGAATGGGAGAGGAAAAAGATATTGGTGGGAAGACCGATTGGAAAACGTCCGCTTGGAAAACCAATGACGCGTAGGAAGGGACGTAAGAGAGATGGAATAAGGGCTCAGGATAGGGACACTTGGAGAAATGTGGTTGTTGCGGCTAAGAACTTTAGAGTATCTTTGAGCCACATAGGTAGATAGATATAACATATACAATAATAATATATATAATTAATATAGTGATTAAATTAAAATATATTTTTTAAATAAGAACACAAAAAGAAATGAATGTTTTATGTAATATACGGATTGAAACAAAATGGATGAAAACCTTTTAATACTTTCAACCACCAAATACTATGTACAACTCGGGGGTACAGGGGGCGGAGCCCCCGTCTAGGTGTGAAGAGCGCCGAAGGCGCTCTGAGCAGCTAGTATATTTATATAAATCTAATCAAATATTATTTTGGTATATATATATGAATATTGTAATTATATATATTTATATATATCAACACAGCCTATATAATCAAAATTGAGAAGCCGTTTGAAATAAAAAGTAGCGCCTCCAAACAAGAAGATCAAGATAAAGTTTGATAACATCCATTGTACACATCATACCACACTTTTAGAATATACAAAAAAGTTTTTATATATCCTAAATATGTTTTTTGTTTGTTTAATACGTAATTTTTCATCCTTCAAATTACTTGGTAATAATTCTCTTTTTCTTTATTCTGTATAGCTAAAGACAAATAAATTTATATAATTTGATATTTTAAAGATTTAAAATGAAATTGTTTATTTGAATTAAAAAATTAAATAAATAGAAATCAAAATTATTTTAACTAATAAAATAATATTAAATTTGTATACCATTGTCGCTTAAAACATATTTCAATTAATATATATCTCCATTTGTGTAATATAAATAGGTAATAAAAAAAATAATGAAGAGAATACTTAAATTTCGATTTCTGGTTTTATTTGTGATTAGCCGCCGGCATTGCAATTTTTCTCAATTTTGTCTCAATTTTTTTTTCTATAATTACTTATCATTTCTAGTTTATTATGAAAATCTAAGAAATCGAAATCTTTACAGCCTTTGGGCCTGATTCGATAAATTTTAAAATTTTATTCTAATAGTATTAATATTCTATAGGTTCTTTATTAGTACTATTATTATTATTAATTATAGTTTAAAGGAAGCTCAGCTTCATTTCTTTCATCTAATAAATAAGATTGGCGAGATGTCGAGATTTTGATGTTTTTATACATTTTGAAGGTCCCTGAGTCATTTTCACTAAGGTTGAAAAAAATGTCTGTGTGTGTGTGTGTGTATGTAGACAAGATTACGATAGAATCATAAAATTTGGTACACAGGCATTATTCAAAATTTGTAGTTTTCTATTAACTTTTGAGAAATGTAGCTCATCCGAAAGTGGATCATTTCCTACCACGTTTTCATTTTTTCCCTCTAAACTGGCCAAAAAATAAAGATATATGTTTGATAGTATATGATTGTATAAAACTGCTATATATAGAATTTCAGCTTGATAGAGTCGCTAAAAATACCGGAATTAATTTTTTAACTCTGCAAATCACGTGACTTGGTACCATCAACAAAGAGCCAAACACGCGCTGGTTTAATATATATTTATTAATTTTAATTTATAATTAATTAAATTTAATTTAAATAAAATATATGTTAATTAATCTAATTCAAATTTGCAAGATATTCGAGTAGAGACACTCCAGATTTATTTCATATTTTTTCGGTATGAATTTCTGTCAATCGAATTATATGAGTACTTTTTTATTTGAATAAGAAATGTAAATTTATTCTTTCTTTTATTGATTTGTTTTGTTACCAATAACCAATACTTTATCTCAATATTTACGTTAATTTTAATTGAATAAATATTTTTAAGGCATTCCCGAATTTATTTAACTTTGGGGTTGAATTGAACTTTCGGTATTCTTGCCACGTCGTCTTGATTGATTTGTGTTTCCCTGATTTCGGTCCTAATTAAGAGATTGTCGACACTGTCTTCTACATTCAGCCCTTGTTTCAGATAATTTTTTTTTTTTTTTTTTTGGTCAGATTTCTTCCTTCTGTTTTCCCATTGGAAATTCAATTCAGACGAGATTTTTACCCAATGGAGACCACTTTTCTAACATAATTTTTCCATCCAATCCTTTATTAACTTATATATTGTTTTTATAAAAGAAAGCCTGCTTTTTTAGGTTACGCTCGTAAAATATAATCATAACACAGGGATAAACTCATATCATGATAGTAAATTTAAATAAAATTTAACTACGTACTAAAGATTGTTTTATAAATATAAAAATCAAAATGTTATCTTGTTTAAAGAAAATGTATTTATTTGAAAAATATATATTATAATTATTTAGTATGGAAGAAAACAAATAAAACGTCTATTTTTAAAATTAGATTTTTATATTTCAATTGATATTCACTATTATAGTATTTAGACACAAATTTAAATTAATATATATCTTAATTGGTGTAATATAAAGACGAAATAAAAATGCATATAAAGTGAAGATATTATTCGAGTATTGATTCCTATTTGTTATTATTAATAAAAACTTCTTTCTTTTGTGTATCCTATGAAAGGGCAGCAACTATCAAATCCGCTGGAGCAAGAGTAGGATAAAGATGATCTCTGGCCAGTAGAAGGGGTTCTCTTGAACTGATGCGCTTCTTTTTATCAAGTAACTTCCCAATTTTTACTCCGTCTCAGAGACTTCAGTTAAAGAAATTCCCTTGCCATACTCGGAACACGAACCCAGAACCATACTGATTTGAGTAAAGATGTAGACTACGTGGTGTTAATATTAATAATGTACAAAGATGGGAAAAAGTAAAGGTGGCTCTGTTATCGGGCAATGACTATGCGTCTTCTCAACGGGTTGATTGTCCGACAACAGCGCCACCCTGGCGTTTACTTTTTTCCGTCACTATTCATATTTTATAATTATTTAAATTAATATCTTAATTGACTAAAAATAAATTATTTAGATAAGATGATTTAATAATTTCAAATTGGAATTCTTTAAATTAAGTATATAGCAAAAAAGTTAGATCCACCGCAGAGCTAAGCAAACACTAAACCTGATTTTTCTTAAAAAACACTTTAGGGATTTATAACGTATTTGATTGAACAAATGGTGTCGATGTTATTTTTTCACACATACAGATAAAAACACAGATCTGTAAATATCTAAGAAATTGATTTTAGAGTCCTTAAAATGTTAAAACAAAAATACAAAAGTTTGTTTCTGGTTACAATGAATTCAAAATCAAAAAAATAAAAATATAAATTATTTTTTATTAGTCTTCGGTATTGAATTTTTATTTATTTTATTTAATAGTTTATCTTATTAATTATATGATTAAAAACTAAATATTATAATTTTTCTCAATTTGGTAAGATTTGAATTCAATAAAAAGTTCTTAGTTTGACATTTGACTACTAAACTCATCGATTGATAATGATGAAATTTTAAATTAAATTAAATTTCTTTCTGTTTTATCAAGAAATAAAGAAATAGAATATACTTACATATAAAACTTAATAATGTTCAAATTTAATTAATTATTATTTTAATTTACGAGTCACTTTTTATTCATTTCAAATTCAAATAATTATATTTAGATGTACAACTTTTTTCTCTTTTTAAAGATTATTTTACGGTTTATTTTTCACATTTTAATGTAAGATTTGAGTTTCACCCCAAATCCTAAAAAAATACCTGCTAAAAAAACTCTCTAACTACCTAACTAGAAAAAAAAAAAAATAACTTCACATCCTAAATCATAAGTTCCCAAACTTTTTTGTGTCGTTGTCATGTTTTTCGGTTTAGGGTAGACCCCCAAATTGATTTTTTGTAAAAAAATTTTACCCTTTTTTTAGAGCCTTATTGAAAAATCAAAAATGTTTTTTAAGAGCCATGTCGAAAAAACAATTTACCTTTTTTTAGAGCCTTATTGAATTTTTAAGGTAGTATAATGTAAGTAAATAGGCTTGAGATCCACTATCGTAGACCACCATTTTCATTTCATGGACCCCCAAATTTTTTATTCGCTGCGGTAGACCCCTTGTAGGTTGCCATAGACCCCTGGGAGTCGTTATAGACCACTTTGGGAACCTCTGCCCTAAATGAAAGTTCAGTAGTTTCCTGAGAGAATTAAAAAAAAATGTTTTATTATTTTTTATTTTATATTTATTTTATATTTAGAATAAAAAGAATTATTAATGGTATTTTTTTCACACCTCCCTTTATTTTTTTTCAATCTCTAGAGAATTCACAACATCTTAATAAAAAAAAAATCAATATGAATAAATAAAATATAAACAAGATGATGAATATAAGAAAACTTTGTACAATTTTGATGTTGATATTTTAAAGAATTTCCGATCAGGAAGATTAAACAAACATAAAACCTAAACATTTCATTTTTTCACACAATATCAAAAATAAATTCATAGAAAAAAAAACATTAATCCAATTTTTAATTATTAATACAAACTATTATCAGAATTTGCAACATTTCGGTAATCCAAAATATATCCGTTAATATTATTATTATTTTAAAATATATTTTAGTCATTATTTATTTTTCTCCTTCTTATTAACTTTAACATTTGTAAATTATCTACTTCCCAAGCTTATTATTGTGTATCTCATGTGGGTTGTTTTCAAGTATAATTACATGGATAAGGTGGGACGTCTTCTGAAACTTTTACCTGCCATATTACTTAGCGGTAATTTAACATGACTTGTTTGACATGACACCCTACATGAGTTATGAAAATTAATATTCATTTGAAATTAATTATTTATTTTGTTGTTATATATATATATATATATATTAAAGTTCACGATTCATTTAGAATGAGAATGTAAATATTTTCTTTATATTCATGTTTAACAAATAGCAATTATAATTTAAAAATTACTAGTATATAACTTGAATGTGGACAGAATTAATCTTCCTCAATAATTCAACATTTTTAATTTATTTATATATTAAATTATAGATTAGAGTATACATTTTTTTAAAGTTTTGATTTTATTATCTAATAGTTTGATATTTATTTGATTTTATTCTAATTAATTTAATTACTGAATTTATAGATTTAACCTTAAAATTAAGGCGATTTTCATACTGCAAACCGAGGAAATAGCCTCATCTTTATTCATTCAGAGCCGGTTTATCACAGAGACATGTCTAGAGGCCGGTTTAATAAGAATATATGCTAACTGTTAACTTTCCTAAAAAACAAATATATTCTTTTTGTTTATATATATATATATATATATATATATATATATAATATTAACAAAAATTTAAGATTTGTTTTGTTTTCGTTTATAAACTATAAAATATGATTTATCTTTTATATTGTTTTATATTTTTCTTTTATGAAATATTATTATTAATAAATATTATTATGCTCGATAACCAGAAAATAAATAGGGGTCCTAATATGGGTTAATCCGTTCCTGTTCTTGAAAGAGAAATCTAGTTAAAGATAATATTGCACAGGTTAATGATGTAGAATTTTTATCGAGTATTGCTCCGATATACTCGTAATATATATAAAAAGAATAATAGAAAAATCTGTTGAAAAATTTTGTTGTCTGTACTCTTTAATACAGAGATTCACAACGGACTCCAGGTGGACCCCTTGGTGGTCTATGTAGCTTTGTATAGGATTGGCAGGAGGGAGCTATTGGAGGGGGGGGGGGGGCGATGGCGAAATTTCCATTATTTCAATTATTATAAAAAAACTAAAGGATTTATTTACGAAATAAAAACTAAATCAAACAGTATATACAAACAATTGATACCGGATCATTCTAGACCCTTTAATTGTAGTATTAATTAAACTTCTATTTATTACACTTTTATATATTTATATAATCGTCCATGTTTTAAGGTATTTTTTAAGAAATTTCCCAATGGAATTTTTGTTTTAAATTTTTAATCTAAATAAAATACCATTTTACTTATATAGTTTTTATGATTGAGTAAATTTTTTGTAAATTAATATTTTCCAATAATTTTTATATAATAAAATATTCCATAATATTTATTAACTATATTATCGCATGCGAAAGGTGTGAAATTTATTATTAATCAAAATTGGAACCTGATATAAAAAATATCAGCCAAAACTGACACATTAATTTTTTCAGTTAGGAATGCCTATAAATCATTTAAAAAATTATTAATTTATAAGATATTAAATTACAAGTTAGGTTAAATAATATTTAATCTACTACTACTACTACTTATGTAATAAAATGTTTTACTTTGTTGTAAAATTGTTAAAAATATACTTTACTAATTGCTCATAATTCTATGTTAAACTCGATTAATATTCCTATAATGCTTCAAAAAGGGTATATTAAACGAGAATAGAGTTAAAAAAAGGTTGGGAAACTCTGCATATATTAACATAAAAATTACTTGTTCCGCTGCTCATTCAATTATTGTAAACACTCCTGAAAATTTTTTTGGAAATTCCATTCATTAGATCTTTTCTTTACCTTTTAATGAAATGTATGTAAAAAGATATATAAGTAATATATATGTATAAAAGAAAAACGGGGGCTTTTTACTATCTCGATATATATGTTTGATAGTTTTTCACATGATTAAAAATTGTATAAAACTGCTATATATAGAATTTCAGCAATGGTAATTAATTAATTTAATTTAATAACAATGCTTACATTTTTTAAATTAATTAATTAATTAATCCAATTCAATTATACTTAATTTATAATAAATTAAATTTAATTTAAATATAATATATATTAATTAACCCAATTCAAATTTGGGAGATAGTCGAGTGGAGACACTCCAGCTTTTTTTATTTATTTTATTCAATATTTTCATCAGATTAAGCTACATCAGAAACTAAAAATGTAGAAAGTAGATAATAACATCTGAGAATGCTAGGAAGCATTACTATCAACGAACTTTTATTCATATTTGTCACAAAATTGCATAAATTTTCGCAAAGTTCCCGGGAATTTCCCTAATGTTCCCGGGCAGTTTTTTAATGTTTACAATAATGCCTAAATATTTTTTCTTTACAATTTTACATTATAATAACACTAATTACAGTAGTTATAATATATGGGAAATTTTCAACTTTGACCGCCGATTTGACCATGTTCCCAACCGAATTTTAAAAAACCAAGACCACTTTACATTTACAGTTTTTTAAGCTCTACTCGAATCCAAAATCAAAATTTAAAAATTCGAAAATTTTTGGCGATAGACGCGCAGACGTAGATTTTATAAACGAACTAAAAGTTCGTTGAAAATAAAGTACTACTACATGGACTGAAAAGTCCCGGGATTTTTAAATAGGTGACGCCACTAGAAAACGAACATGACTCATTTCGAAAGGCTCATCTGTCACTAGTTTATGTATGAAGTATCATGACATTTCGTCCATTCGTTTACAAGCTACAGTCGTTTGGGACTTGATATACTGTTGTTCTCGAAGGAGCAGATGTGGGATAACATTCCTGCAACCACTGCAATGATTGTTCATATGATTTTTCCATTAAAAAACAATGTTTAATCAATACGCGATATTCCTGTTTTTCCATTATTCTTATGAAGGCGAAAGTAGCGTCACTCAAACGACTGTAGCTTGTAAACAAATGGACGAATACTTCATACATAAACTAGTGACTGATGAGCCTCTCGAAATGAGTCATGTTCATTTTCTATTAGCGCCACCTATTGAAAAATCCCGGGACTTTTCAGCCCATGTAGTATAATAATCCACCTGTCATGCTGAAATTATAACTCTATATTAATAAAATATTATTCATTTTTTTTCTAATTCATTAAATTAGAATTGAATTAAATAAAATAATTAATATAATAAAATTAGCTAATTCATTTTATAAATGTATATTTTATGAAAGGCACTTTTTATTAATATGTAATAATAGTTAATATACATATTTATGAATATCTCTGTTTGAATTGAACGTTTGTAAAATTTTCAAAGGGTGAGTGGTTGTTAGCTTTAGAGAAGTGACTGCCTATTTGTCTAAGATCCCAGTCAGCACTTTAATCAACAGCTCTGTGGCTATTTAATCGCTCGCCACCATTCATTTCCACTCTCTGGCTTCTATGAAAATCGGACATCCGTTTGTTTAATTAAAATCTAACTTGTTCATGGGCCAAATGGCTTCCCATTTTCGAAATAGGCCTCACCTCCATTTTCACTCCGTTCGATGGGTGGAAAAAAATGGCATCTTTTTAATTCGCTTCGTTAAAGGATAAAATGTGGCCTATAATAATGCCGGAATGCGGTATGTGAAATTTCCCCAAAGTATTTAATCGTAATGGAAATTTTTCAATCGAATTGTTATCGCCGTATCATTTATCCGCCTGAAGATAGACAAATAGAATTTAAATTTTTTTGTTTTGATAGTATTTAATTAAATTCAACTCATGAGCCAAAATCGTTGAGGATGGAAAGTGGGGCGGGTAGAAAAGAGTGAGCTCGAAATCGCATTCTTTACTCCAAATCTAATCCCATTGTAATTTTAGTAATATCATTTTTCATATAGAATAGTTAGCTGTGTCAACAAGAAATTTATTATCAAATAAATTAAATGGATAGCCTTGGAAGCTATTTAAGCTATTTCCATTAAAATAGCTTATGGAAATCACAGAGAAGATCTAACCATCTCGGTTATATTTTTTATTACATATCATAAGAAAAATATATTTATTTAAATTTAATAATAATAAAATCAAGAACAATATAACTTGAAGAATTAAAAATGTATTTTTATATTTTCCTTTTTATCTTAATATTAGATTTTTTTTCAAATAAATTTTTAGGTATATTATATATAAGTATATATAGTATATAGTCTGGAGCAAGGGTCGGTAACCTTTTTCAATAGTCAAGAACATTTCTGAAATAATATAACATGATACTTAGAGCCATATTGAATCGAAAATGTTTAAGAGCCTGATCGCAAAAACATTTCACTTTTTTTATTTATTTTTTTTTTTTTTTGAGCCATATTGAAAAATTTGAAAAAAAAATCGAAAATGTTTAAGAGCTTGATCGCATTTTACATTTTTTTAGTAATAATTTAATACTTAGTAATTTAAATGCCGGCACTTGAAAATGACTTCGCGGGCAACCTGGATCACCCCTGGCCTCCAGCACTTGTTCACTGAGTTCGATCTTTACGCCTGGCAAGGGAAATTTTCTCATTCTGGGATTTGTTATGAGGTTCACCCAGCATCAAATAAAATTGAGAAGTTACTTGAAATAATAAGCACTAGTCGTCTCTGATCAAGAAAATAAAGATTCAGGTTGAAAGGACTGTACTGATCATAGAACACCTCTACTCATTTCATTGGTTGTACTAAAACTAGAGATTTTTTTTATAATCCACATATTTCCCTTGAAATATTTTAAATAATTAAGATAATTATTTTTATTTTTCAAGTAATACGAATGCAGAGTGTAAAGTAAAATATTAAGATTATGAATCAAACTTAATATAAGAATTTTAAAATTTTTAAGTTACAAGAATCAATATCTGAAATTTTTTTGGTGATATCTTTCAGTGTGTTTGACTGAAAGGCTAAGCATTTTTACCGTTCGAAGGATTGAGATAAAATCTTAAAATTATTTTATAAAATATAAATTTCTTAGAGATAGTATTTTCTGTTCCTTCGGCAATAGTATTAACCTTTTTTCCAATTAAACATTTTTTAGGAGAAAAATTAGATCTTTATTAATTAAGAAATCGATATGGAGTTAGTTAAATAAATAATAATAATAAATAAAATAAATATTTTCAACTTATGAAAAACTGTAAAATGTTAATCATAATATATTATTTTAAAATTCATATACATATATATTGAACTATTCATTTAATTGAGATAATGTAAATATAAAACAGGATAAATATACCAGGCCATAAATTTAACCTAATCATGAAATCGGGGATATTTTCAAAACAATGAAATCAAACTTTCATCGGTCCCAAATGATTGTGGAAGAACTAAGCTGTTATCTTGACAGCCTGTGAGCTATTTGCCTTTTTCACCTAATATAATCCAACAAACATTAAATAGTCTCGAGTTGAAAATAAGTAAAAAAAAAAGACTTAGGCGGCGATATTTTTAATCTAATCGAAAGGTCCCTCCCCTATTCAGGAGGGACACGAACAAATCCAATCAGTGGGTGATTTTTTATCCTGTCCGTAAAGTCCAGATTACCGTAGATATTTATCGTTGCACACAGACAAGATGACGCGTTCTGTCCCAGCTGATTTACGTCTCTTTGACCAGGTTTTTGTCTGCTTTGTGGTAAACCGCAAAGTATCTTTTGACCCCTACCCCTTCCCTATCTCCTTTTACTCAATGGCCTAAAAGTTCAGTAAATGAAAAACGGAGCAACATTGGGGATTGGAGAACTAATCCAAGATTGCCATTATTCTGTTGAAACTTACGAAACATACAAAAATGGATTTCATTTTGATTCCAATAAAATTCCAAGCTTTATCTAGATATATTTGCTATAGAAAATTGTAAAATAATATACTTATATAAATTCCAAAATTTATCAAGAAAAAATTTAATTTGATTTTTTTTTTAACTTATATTATTGATTTATATCATGACTATTATTACTATTAAGTCGAAATCATATATTGAAAAGGCGAGGAGAGGAAGAGGAATTGGTATATAAACAAAAGGTATAGGAAAGGGATTCCTCGCCCTTGGAAAAATGAGGGGAAAAGTGAAAATGAAAATTGGATAATATAAAATTAACTGAAAGGAATAAATGATAGACCGTGTAGTCGCCAGCAATATTTTCTATAAAAATATGCAAAACTAATGGAATGAGGAGTGGATAAGGCTTATCGGACTTCTTTGAAAGGAAGATTGTAAAGGACCTTGTGCTAGTAAATAATATAATAAAAATTTATCCAATGAAAGAAATTAGTTGGTAAACTGAAATAAAAGGTAAAAACTATTGAAAAATATAGATGATTGGAATCGAATCTGGTGAATGAATTGAAAGGCAAATTAAACTTAACAACTAATTCCGTTGAATTTGTAAATCTAAAATAAGATTATGTATACCGAAATTAATTTAATTTTAAATTAATTTCGGAAATTATAGCAAAATGCTATAATTAAAACTCAAAATAGAGAGGCTCAAACGTGGACACTCCAATGTGTCTAAAAAAATGAAAAAAAAAGGATGAGAACATTGTTTTTTGTTCCCACGTGAATTTTAAAAATGAGAAGAGGGGGATGATTATGGAATGCCAACATCGGAAATTTCTATTCGCCCCTATATTAGAAAAAATTACAATTATATAATTCAATAGTTGTTATATGGCAAATAAATTACATAAATACTTATTAATTTTTACGAATTAAATTTATAAAAAATTAATTTCCTAATTAAAATATATAAAATCAAAAAATGGGTGGCAAATTTGAAATTTGCCAAAAAAATGCTCGAACATATATGAAAGTTTGAAAGTTATATAATCTTATAGAAGGAATAATATTAAATCAAAATAATATAGATTTTTATTAATTTATGTCTAAACTCTGATTGTAAATTTTTCTGATTTTCCATGGATCAGGATTTTAAATCGTATCTCATAATCTTGCATAAAATTGGGTCAATGGGCCTATGGCAAGGGTCAAATAAATGTCAATACCTCATAACAGCCGTAACTTTAAAATATTCTATAATCGATAAATCTTTTTCATAATATCATATAGACCTTGTATGAAAAGTTATCTCTATTGTTTGATGATTTTTTTTTTGATGATTTTTTTTTTATGAATACTTATTTTAAATAATCTGCTATCTATAATCTAAAATACACATTTCATATTTCTTAAGTAAAATAGATAATCCCAAATAATGATTTATTTTACAACATTTAGGTACCCTTAATATTTTTTTAGATATTCTATAAAATAGTATTTTGAAGAGTTTGAAAAGTGTGGAAATAATAATAATAATAATAATAATAATATAAATAGAATATAAATATTAATATATAATACATAATAAATATATATAATAAATAACATCAATAGCTAAACTGTGAGGACCAGGCTAAAATCTCTTTCCATACAATCCGAGCCTAATCTCACTCCTAAAACATGAGGCTTTCCTTTCAGGGAGACAAGCAATTTTTTTAAATAATATTTTCCCTATTTTGAATAGGGGGAAGGTCGAGGTTGAGAATCGCTGATATAAGGGATAGGTCAATATTTCCAGCATTTATGTAAAGTTCGCTGAAAATCGAATAATAATAGTAATAATAATAATATTTAAAAGACTATTAATATTCCTCTCTAAAATCTATTTTCTTTTTGAAAATTAAAACAAAAGAAAGAATAAAGAATAATCGATCTGTATTGGTTTCAGCCTCGGGAAAAATCACTTTTATAAGTTTTTTCTTAATTTAAAATAGTAAATTTAATTGACGTCAGCAACCTCGTCAGACAGAATACAAAATATTATAAATAAAATAAAATTAAAAATATTTATTTTATTAATATTTTATAATCAAATTACGAAATATATATTATGTTATATCCACAAGCCATACTTTTTTGTCTTTCAGTGTATTAGTACGTACGTTTAAGGGCTGTATGTTTTATGACTATTATTTTTAAATTTATATTCTTTTAAATTATTTGAAATTGTTTCATACATTTTATCCTTTATTTATTTTAAATAATAATCTTAATCTTAAATATTCATAGTTCATATGGAATAATTTTTTTAAAGTACTATATATATAATACAATATATCAAACTGTATCTGATAATTTCTGATATCACAATAACTTAACAGTAAACTGAACAATTTGTAAAATAATTTTATATATCTATATTGAATATTTCATTTTAAATTAAAATAAATAATAATGAATAAATTGTAAAATAAAAAAATTATCATTTTTCTTATTTAATGACAATATTAAATTCAAATTGTTGTCCGAGTTATATTTTTATAAATTTTAGATTTTATTTATAAAGATTATTTAAATAAAAAATAAAATATGTAGTATTTATTACCGTTAAATATTCAAATACATTGAAAAAAATTAAAATAATTTGTTTTTATTGAAGTAAAAGAAAAAAAATCAAATTAAACTTGAGTGGCTTATTCAGTATTAGATTTTTTTACTAGATTTTGCAAAAATAATCCAAATATTCAATTTAGAATAATCCATTGTGATGAGAAGGTTTATTCTGATTTACGTATTGAATTTCATTTAATCTCGTTTTGAAAATATTTCGCTTAATTCAAATTTGATATATAAAATATGCTGATTAATATATATATATATATGTAATCTAGGAATATATTTAGTGGTACATCGTATTTTAAAAATTATCTTTTTTTTTACGTTTTATGAATTAGAGAAATCAAATTATTATATAGATATACACTGTCTGTCTCAATTTTCTATCATGTAACTTATTTTAAATCAACTACAAATTATAATTATCGAAAACTAAATTTCAATCAGACTAGAAATAATTACTACTTACCCCTTTATGAATAATAATTGAACATTTAAATAATATCAAATATATTAATCGGTGTTGGATTCAATTTGTGTGTCACAAGTGACGTCATTAGAGAAGATATTAATGTTGAAATGTAATTAAAATATAATAATTTATTTATTATTATTATTGTATTAATTTAAAATTTATTTTAAATAAAAAGTTAAAAAAAATGATAAATATATATTTGTTGATAAATGTTTAATTATTTTTTTAAAGTAAAATTTACATCCATAATTATAATATAATATCGCATCCCGGTAAGAAGAGTGGTACAACTAAAAATAATCCCGATTTTGAGTTAAGTACAGTAGTACAGTAGTGAATGGATCTGTTATACAACTACGAGGACTAAAAACATCACATCTCTAACTCCATATTTGTCCGCTAGTGGGCAGTTATTTTTTTTTAGTTTTCTTTAATTTAAATTTAAATTTAATTCTTTAATACGATATTGTAGAGATTCAAAATTTTTTAGTTGTGTTACTGTTCTTGCCGGGGTGCGATATAACTATTATAATTTATAATATAACCTAAAAACACCAGTAGAGATAGGTTTTGAAAGACAATTAATTTCATTAATTTTGTAATAGAAAATAGATTTAAAGAAATTATTTGACAATTAGCAAAATTAACAATTGATTATTTATAGTAAATAAAGAAGCATGTTAAGGCCTGTTTTCAGACCTTTGTATTTTTTATTTTTAAAGAGTTCAAGTGGAAAAGATTTCCTATAAGGGTTTTATTTTTTGCCACAAGCGCTCCATTCGCTATAACACATGTATGCGAATAGAATTCTCTCTCTCTTTTTCTCCTCTTAGAATGGCCAGTTCAAGCTGCAAACCTCCTACTTCCTTCTCTCTCGCAACGACGCCGTCAAGCATAGACGTGTTCTTAAATCGCTAAATATCTTTATAATCTCGCTTTATTTAAAGCATTTTTCTTAAATATATTAAACATAATTTCTCTTTTCGTTATCTGTCTTGACTGGTCGGACCGAGATAGCACAAAGTATTGGATTTCTTTTGATAAATCCCTATATTGTAATTAATTTATATGAAAAGGAAAATCCAAAACTTAAACTTTTTCTCACCTTGCATTATTAAGGTATAACAACATTTTTCTTTTTCCTTTTTCATATATTTGAATCAAAAAAAAAAAAAAGAAATATTAATTTAATCATATATTTCTAGTAATATTATATTGATTACATTTCTAAAACGAGATTTTCTCTCAAATTATTTGTCTTAAAGTTAATTTTTATATATTATAAAATATTCTAAAAACGGATATCTTTTTGGATTTCCCTTTAAATAGAATATTTTATTCAAATTATTTTATTATAACTTAAATGTTGAGTCGGCGAACTAACATTTAATCATATCTCTTTAGTTAAAACTAAAACTATATAATTATCGATATAAAATTATCGAATTATACGTATATATTTTGTTGTATCTTAATATATATACTCGTTCGGTGAGAACACGTCTTATTAGTTAATTTAATATAGAATAAGTCTAATTATATTATTTAGTTCTTATGGAAAAACAATATTGATAATTTTGTTACATTATCAATTTTGTTTTATAAATATAAAGTTTTACGATTGAGTTTTGTTTAAAAAATAATCTATTTTAAGGTTATTTGTTTCAATTAATATATTACATTGTACTCGAGAATCGTTCTCTTCTATAAACATTGATTATATTTATAGAAGTTATCGAATTATCAGTTGATGAAACAGCTGATTTTCTAATTTAATTTTATTTATATTTGGTTTAAACCAATATAATATTTTGTTGACTCGAGTAAAATAATCTATTTTTTGTCAAAATATTTTATTAATTTCTTTCATATAACAATTCCAATCGTTCAATTTAATCTCTTAAAGAAAAAATAGAATTGAGGACTTTGTCCTTTCAAGTAATTCTACCTTTTCTTTATATTTAACTAAAAAGTTTTTAATTGTATATTTAACGTGTAATCAAATTAAAAGATTATTTCGTTGTATCAATACATTATATTATTGATAATTATTCTTTTTAAGTAAAATTAATTACATTATAAAATTTAAGCTATTAATTGCTTAATAATATTTCTTACCCTTGGCATAAATTTTATTTTGTTATAAAAGGTTTATTAAACCATAAAAAATTTAAAATCTTCAAATTTAAGATTTAATATTTTCATATTGTCCTAACATACAATTTCTATTTGTTAATTATTGTAATTTATTATTTATTTTAAAGAGTTAACCTAATTATAACGTTTTATGAAACATTTGTTTTACTTTATTCTAAAAAATACCCATCTCTTTTTTATTACAAGGACCCTAACAGTTCCCGTGGTTTTGCACTAGTGAAGGGATTAAGAAACAAATCTGCATCTTCAGGATCCTTCATACGCAAGCGATTTTATCGGCTCCGTATGAAGTCAGTTGGGTACTCAATAGAATACCCTTCATCTAGTTAAAGTCGTTTAGGCTTTAACACCTTATAATTTGGCGACCGTAACAAGAGACTTAATCTTTTCGCAAAACCCGGTGCTGTCGGAGGCCCTTAGAATAGAGAGGGGTATTTGTAAGAATTTGTATTGTTTTCTCTTTTAATATTTCTAATCTCTTTAGTCGATTTCTTCAAAATGTCTTTATCAATTGAACAATTGACTGCCAAGGTCCAGTCCCTCATAATTTCGTTCCAACCAACACTTGATATCATCAACTCAAGGGAACAATTCACATCAACACATACAGATTATTATTTTCGAGAAATTGAGGGTATCGTTAAAGAATCAAAGGAATTCCTCGAAGCAGTTTAACAAAGCACATTCAAATGTTCTTTCTAGATAAACATTTTTTTTAAAATATTCTCTAGATAAAAGTATAAATTAAAAATGAATGAAACGTGTATATTTTATTTATTTATGTTTCTCCTATTTTGAATGTTTTTTAAACATAAACTAATCTTCATACTCTTTAGAGAACTGCATTTAATTAAACTTTTGTTTTTTATAAAATAGAATTTTTTTTTTCTAAATCAATAAAACTGTTTCATTTACTCGATTTTTACAATTGACGATTTTTTTATTTTATTTAATTAATAGGTATTCGATGTAATTTTGCATTAGAAAAATATAACTGTGTGTTTGGCTTTCTTTCATTCTGTGTTAACTCCACAAATGACAAAATTTAGAAATGAAAACTTTATTTTTTACATTTCTAACCTAAAAATAAAATCAATCTATCTCTGTAGCTAGCTCTACATAACTCGAAAGTTCTTGGCCGTAGCAACCGCATTCTTGTCCATATCCTGAGCTATAACCATCCAACTCCTACTCTTTCCCAACTCTCTCACGTCCCTTCCTAAATTGTGCACTCACTGTGTCCTTGGTCTTCCAAGCGGACGTTTCTCAATTGGTCTCCCCACCTATATAATTTTTCCTCTCTCATTCTAGCCATGTGCCCATAAATGCTGCGAAGAATCCTATTCTCAAATCCTCTAAATCTACTCTCGTCCCCCAGTATCATTGACCACGCCTCCCATATAATACAACTGGCAAAATAATTGTTTAATATATTTTAATTTTGATCCCATTTGATAATAATTATGACCAGATAAGCCCCTTTAGTGCATGATAACAGGCGTTACTCGATTGCAACTTAGATTTAAATTCTTCTCCAATATTATTATCCATCCTGATTACAGAACCTAATTATTTAAATTATTCTTCATTTTCAAATTCTACATTTTGTATATTAAGACTTAATGTGTTAATATAAAAATAAAATATAAGTGTTTAATTATTATTCTCAAGAAGAAAATTTGATAGTTTCTATTTATTTATGTCTTTGTTTTATTAGCTTACATTTGTTTTCCATTGTTCATACATTTTAAGGTAGTGTTTTGATATTCACTTTCAGTGCTGCTGGCAATACTGTAGAGATATTCCAATGTGGGGTGTAGTAAGAATTTGAAGTGATATCGTCGTCATATGACTTCATGATTTTGTCGTCACACACTGTTTTTATTACTGCCTGCAGCGACATGAAGTAGTAACACTTTAAATGGTGTATGAATAAGCAATATTTAATCTATCATACAACCGAAGATAATATATATTAATCCTTATTAAAAACCAATATTAAAATATTAAATAATATATAACAATAAATTTTAGTTAGTATACTAGCTGCTCAGAGCTCCTTCGTCACTCTTCACATCTAGACGGGGGCTCCGCCTCCTGTACCCCCGAGTGGTACATAGTATTTGGTTGAAAGTAGTAAAAGGTTTTCATCCATTTTGTTTCAAACAATGTATAACATAAAACATTCATTTCTTATTGTGTGATTATTTAAAATATATTTTAATTTATTTAGTAAATTAATTATATATATTATTATTGAATATGTTATATCTATCTACTCGAAAGTTCTTGGCAGCTACAACCACATTTCTCCAAGTGTCATTATCCTGAGCCTCTGTTCCATCTCTCGTACGTCATTCCCTGATGTACTCATCTTTCTTTGGCCCATAAATGCTGGGGAGAATCCTATTCTCAAATACTCTGAATCCACTCTTATCTCCTAAGATCATAGACCATGTCTCACACTCATATAATACAACAGACAAAATAATTGTTTTATATATTTTAATTTTCATTCCCTTTTATAATAATTTTGATGAGATAAGCCTCTTTACTGCATGATAACAGGCGTTTCCCGATTGCAACTTCGATTTAAATTCTTCTCAAATATTATTATCCTTCGTGATTACATTCAATTTTTCTACATATTCAAATTCTACAATTTGTATGTTAATACTGCTCCTGTTTGTTTCTAAATATATTTATTTATCATTATTAATTTCAAACCTCATCTCTTTTCCTACCTCGATTAATTTTTCCTCGCTATCTGTAATTGCAATTGCCGAATCTCCTATTATATTTAAGTCGTCTGGGTCACCTAATATTTTACAATTGATTTCCGCATCTTACTCTTTCTTTACTACCTTCAAGATAAATTTTAAGATCAAAATTTGAAAAAGTTTATCCGAATCTATTGAGTCATGCGAAGGTTTTACTAAAGTCTACAAATAATTAGTGAACAGAGATATTGAATTCGCGGTTTTTTTAATATCTGTCATAATGAAAATATCTTAATTAATGTTGATCGATTTGGCATGAACCCGCAATGATATCGTCTAATATTTCCTCCGCCTATAGTTTATAAGTATTGTATATGTTATAATAGAGTATAATATTTCTTGATCATTTCATTTCGATATTTTAATTTCATTGCTTGATTTTTATTGATTATTTTTAATTATAATAAAATTTGAGAAAATGCAAAGTTAGAGACTTGAGACAATTTATAAAAATTAACGGTATAAAAATATTGATTAAAACTAAAGATAAATTAATAATATATACATTCATTAATAGTATTAATTTAAATTAATGGATTTATTTGATTTTTTATTATTAAGTTCATTTATTACAGAGGTATATAAAAATATTGTGATGTAATTTCATAGAAATCGTTTCTTATTTTTTGATGTTTATAATTCAAAATTACCGGTAAAGTGTCGGTTAAGTAGGAAATTTTTTTTTTGTTTGTTTCTATGACAGCAAAAAAGTAAACAAATTACATACATACATACATACAAACATTCTCCTTTATATATATAGATTTATTTTAAAGTTATATCTATAAGTATTTTATATGGTGGTTTAAGGTAAGTTTAAGTGATATTTTTCTATGTCAACGAAATACTGACATTCGTTAAAGTTATTATGGCGTAAAAGCAAAAGTAGAAATAAAGAAAAGATCTCCCGTTTTATTTTTGATATCTCACCGTCAAAAAATATTGCTAGTGAATATCGAAATAAAACATAAGTGATTGATTGAAATGCATTTTTTTCTAACTATTTATTTTAGATTACATTAAATTTAATATGGATTTAAATCAGAATTGAATAAAAATGTTTAAAAGATCAAAGAATGTTTTGGAAAAAAAAAATAAATACATATACGATAGTAAATTAAATAGAATCAAAGGAAAGTAAATTTAATGTTCAATTAATTTTCCATTTCTGGATTATGCTTTATATATTACACAGTTATGAAAAAACAATTATTTATAATCAAATTACCTTGTTATAATTTTTATTGTTAGATCATTTTTACTCAAACTAATTATCAAAAATTTAAAATTCCCAAAGGGTTACTTTATTTCTTTATTCAATAGTTAAGTAGAAATGTAGAAATATGACATTCTAAAGTTAGAGAGAAGGGGATGTTCACTTCACGAACGAGCAATAAAAAATACCCAGGCGACAATAGCAATCCTGTTCTAAATTATGAAGATAGTACTAGGCTATAAAAAGAGAAAATAAAATGTAAAAAAAATAAATAAATTTTTACATCGATCGTTGATCTTTCTCTTTTTATAAATGATTTGGACATTAATTTGTATATAAAAGATAAATAAAAAGTAATTACCAGTATATAAAAAAATATAATTACATTTGAATATCTAAAGTATATTTGTAATTAAATGATTATAGGAACTTATAAATTTAAAGATAATTAGATCTTATTTTTTATTATTCATTAGAAATTTTGAAAATACAGTTCACGATTGTAAATATATAATCAATTTGATTCCAATTTTAAAAAAACATCAAAAATTTTTAAGTACAAATCTCTTTCATTTTGAATTTAGTTTATGTATATATTGCATATTATATTGTAAATAAATAAATAAATGCATAAAAATACTTTATTAAATCTATAATTTAGATACTTATTTAAATATAATTATTACAAAAATTATTATAAAATTTTAAAATTATATTATAAAAATTTAATCATATAAACTGCCATAAATAAGAACAAATTATATTATTAACACGTTGACGCTCATTTTTATATTTGAAAGTATCGTGAAAAGCACAATTTGTTTTATTTCATAATTCGTTAGTTTGGGCGATTTTTATTGAGATATCACATTCACAAAATCAGATTATATTATTTTTTAGCTAATATTCTAAAAAATATGATGGACGTCAATGGCCGTCATTTGTCCATCAAAAGACACGAAGCTCTGAAAAACAAATGACTTCCATTGACGTCCACCAAATTTGAAATTCATCTATATAGGTTTAAAACTAATTTCTTAAATAATTTTCAACAAAAAACAACATATATTTTAATTAACATAAAATTTTATTTGGAATATAATATAATTAGACAATTTAACTTGTATGAAAAGACTCAAAGCATTCTGGACAAATGGGTGGTTTTTCCGGGCATGTTTTGCATCTATAGCAAGTTTCCTTTCGAATATTATTAGATGCACATTTCCGACAACGGCGATACACTTTTTTGCGCTTTGAATTTTCTAGATTAGGGATTTTTTCTATAAAATGTTGAATACGATCAAACGAAGGTGAAGCACTTGCAATTGTTTTTGGGCGACCACATATTGATTTTGCTAACATTAAATTTTTACCAGTTGAAATATCATTAGGCAATTGAATTAGAGATCTTATTAGCAAATCTCTGAAATGTAGAAATTTTGTTTTCTTATGAAATTGTTGATATATGTAAAAAGAATTCCAAACACATAGGTCCAAAATATGGAAAATTACTTTTTTATACCATCTTATAGTTTTTCTTGGTGATGAATAATATGAAATCATTTGATCACTTCTATCTATACCTGACATGTATCGATTATAATCAGCTATATCATTTGGCTTCATTTTCAATTGTCCATGTTTATTTGTTACTTCGATGATTTGTGGGTGGTGACTTGTACTTATAGACAATACTTCGCGGTTATCTCGCCATTTAGAAATATAAACCTCTCCTTTTCTACGCCATATATGTTCTCCTTTTCTTAGTTTTTTTGCCGTAACTTCAATCGGATTACCTTTTCTGTTAGGTCGAAGCATTCCTGTAGTGTGAGTTTTATGTTTCAATAGTTCCTTAGACAATTCAATGTTGTTATAAAAATTATCCATAAACAAATGATGTCCTTTATCTAAATAGGGCTTCAATAATCTTAAAACAAGATCATTTATTTTTGAAAATTTCCCTGACTGACCAGTTTTTCCTTGATAAATTTCAATATTTAAAACATAACCATCGCTACTGGTTAATTCATAAAATTTTATTCCATATTTTGCTTTCTTTCCTTTTATATATTGTCGAAAGCTTAGTCGACCTCGGAACAATAAAAGAGATTCATCGAGAGAAATTTCTTTTTTAGGTGAAAATGCTCTCTGGAAATTGTATAGTATCGGGTTAAGAATAGGTAGTATTTTATGTAACTTTTCGGAATAATCAACTTCATTGTTTCCATAGTGTCCATTGATACAACGTATCAATTGTTGAAAACGACGCCCTGTCATGGTATGTTGAAATATAGGTGAGAAATATAATACATCATTACTAAATAAATGCCGTATAGACGGTGCTCTATTTTGAGCTTGCAGCAAACATAGTCCCAAAAACTTCATCAATTCTTCTTCGTTAATTTCGTTGAATCTAGATGTAGATGATTTTCTAGTTGCAATATGGCTACCTTCATATAAATTTTTGCCATAATTATTTGATGCATTAACAATTGTCTGGATAACATTTTGGGTCCAGAGTTGGTTGAATATATCCCGAGGTTTTGAGTTAATATCAACTTCAATTTTTACACCGGATTCATTTTTATCAAAGTGGAATTCTCTAATCTTGGCTGAATTTTTGAACCACTCAGTTTCGTTATTTGTGGTATGTGGTAAAATGTTTTCGGAATCACTATCTGAAACTAAAGGAATCGCTTTTCGACGAGCACGAACAAAAATATCACTTTCTTCAGTTGATTCACTATCCGAAGAAGATAATTGATAACTAGATTTATTTAAATCTTCCATCTTCAAATTTTTCCATACGCGATGACTCATTAGGGCAACAAAAATAACAGGCACAGAAAAAAAACTGTAAATTTTAAATTTGTTGCTATTATAATCAAACCTGTGGAAAATAATTATCAATCCTCAAACCGCATTTGAAGAGAGAATGAAATAAAATTATTAAAATGTTCACTATATATTCTACTAACATTTATTTTATAATTATTGAAATAAAATTAATTAATTATTCTTTTATTTTGAATACTTTGTCAGTAATTCTATGACATATGATATATTAAAAAAAAATTAATTAAAATTAATATTTGATTCATATAAATCAATTTATAATAAATGTAATATAAGACGGCGATAGACGTCATTTGCATCTACATCTACTTTTATAATTATTGAAATAAAATTAATTAATTATTCTTTTATTTTGAATACTTTGTCAGTAATTCTATGACATATGATATATTAAAAAAAAATTAATTAAAATTAATATTTGATTCATATACATCAATTTATAATAAATGCAATATAAGACGGCGATAGACGTCATTTGCATCTACATCTTCGCGCGATGGACGGCTATAGACGTCATTTACGTCAACGTGTTAATTACATTTTTATATTAATATTTTTTTCTCCTCACAAGATATTTTTCATGGTTTTTACACATTTTATTAACTTCACTTTTCTGTCTGACTGTAATATTCAAAATGTGTAATTGGGTTTTAACCCACTTCTAGAGAAATTCCCTAACCAGGCCTGGGACTTGAACCCGGGACCACGAGAATGAAAGTCAGCTACGCTAACCTCTCTGTGGCGCCTTCGAATTTAATTAGATTGAATACAAAATATAAAAAAATTGTAAATAAAAATATAAATAATGAGTTGTTCACAGAACAACACAACCACACCGAATAAGCCCCGCCCAGTATAGTAATCCATTCACCTATTGCTTTAAATATAAGGGCACATTTAAAATCGTATAATATTTTCGGTCAATATTGTACCTGTCACAATGATTTATGTGCGTAAACTTATCTGGTGAACTCAAGAAATGTGCTGTTTAAGTAAATATAATTAAATTCACAAATTTTAAAAATCCGTATTTTTGAAAAATATTTCTTTTTGATAATTGCAGTGTCATGGACTTTCAATATACGTTTCAAATTTAAGCGAAATTTGACTTGAAAATAAATTAAAAAAACTTTTTAATATACACGCATTTTAATAAAAAATGCCCTAAAAAATAGAAAGTAAAATATTAATTAAACCTTGTATATTATCCTTTACATATACCCAACAAAAAAGGGTGGGACGCATATAATAATATTAAATTCTTTACCTACTAATTATGTTCATAAGCGCCCACGCTTCCTTGTTGGGCATATGTAAAGGATAATATTCAAGGTTTAATTCATATTTTACTTTCTATTTTTTAGGACATTTTTGATTAAAAAGCGTGTATATTATAAAGTTTTTTTTATTAATTTAAATAAAAATTACAAATAAATTGATTTTTAATTTACCTTAAAAAATGAAAATTTTATGAATTTATTAAATTTTAATAAATAAAAATAATACTTTATAAAAAAAATTTTAAAAAACCACGTTTTACTAACGGACTAAAAAGGAGAAAATAATTTTTTTCTGAAAATCCATACTGGCATACATACAAGAGATCTGATTTGAATCAAACTGTCCATAACGTAAAACGTGGGGCGCAACAAATAATAATTTTTCTATTCAAATATGATTTCCTTTATTAATTTTTATTTAGCATCAATCGTTGTATTTTTTAAGGCTTAAGTTTTCACCAAAATTCTTGTAGAAGGGAATATTATTAGTAATACGATAGGATAAGTTTCGTGATATAATTTTTACCGACCGACGATAGTAAGGGAGGTATTGTTATAAATATTACCTATTAAGTATTTAACAGACTGGAATATTATTAGTTAATCATTAGAAAATTTATCGTATATTTAATATATTTAAAAATTGTTTAAGATACTAACTTATACTATCAAACTTTTCAAATATCAAATTTTTTATCAGACCACTTGTAAAAGGGAATAATATTAGTAGTTCAATAGATTTTTTTTAATTTAAATTCTTTCGAGCATTAAATTTAATATTTTTGATAAAGATCAATATTCATTCGTCAAATTATATTATGCGTGGTTTTAATGTTTATTTTGAGATTTATATATATTTTCTATATTTTTATTAGAAACAGGATATTTTAGACATATTTGCGCCCCACGTTTTACGTTATGGACAGTTTGATTCAAATCAGATCTCTTGTATGTATGTCAGTATGGATTTTCAGAAAAAAATTATTTTCTCCTTTTTAGTCCGTTAGTAAAACGTGGTTTTTTTAAATTTTTTTTATAAAGTATTATTTTCTACTTTTTAGTCTTCAAATTTTGCAATCGATTTTAGTTTACTCATATTAATTAAATTTATGAAGTATAATTTAAGAAATGAATGTGTACTAAATATTTATATTTATAAAGTTGGGGATTTTATGTTTTTTTGTTTACATCCGACATTTTGAATTTTTATATATAGGAATAATTTTGGATTATTTCATTCAAATTGTAGCAATTAGAAGTTCATAGAAATGATAATATTGTATTGTCATCGAGAGCAAAGCTGTTGGTGAAGTTTCAAGAAAATCCGATGATTGGAAGTCGTCGAAAAATCGATTGCAAGATTTGACGCATACACACAGACAAGAATACAAGTTAAGTAAAACGTGATAAATAATATGTAAACAACAACTATTACTGCATTCATTATTATTTAGAAATTAAAATAATTTAAAATTTTAAAAACACGGATTTGTTTCCAAGGTTAATTAAATTATTTACTTTACGTGCTTTGCATTCCTTTAGATGATTTCTTTATATCACCTGAGGTTGTATGTGAAAATAATTGAAATTATTCTTATTTTAAATATATATATATTTTTTTTTTAAGTTGAATCTTTTTTAAGATATAATATATTTTTTCATTGCAGAATATTTTAACGAATGCTTTTAGACAAATCTATCGAACTTATATATTTCCCTGAGGAGTATTTCTAACTAGAAAGACAAAGACTTGTAAATTCGCATTTATAATTTATTCATGAAACGAGTTTAAATATAGGATACAGAGGTGATTAGAAATGTTAAAATGAATACTAAAATTGTATTTGTTAAAATATTTATTTACAAGCTTTGTGTATACATATATTTATATTAATATTAATTTATAATTTAATTTGTTTTTTTTAAATACTATAAGTATTAGAATTATAGATTGAAAATAAAATAAATTAGTTTGTAGAAAATTAAATTATTATGATATAAATTCTTGTAAAATAATTTTCTTGGTGCTTATAATATATATAAATTAACTATATTTTTATTTTTTAATTTTGATATAAATAATGCAATTGTATGAATATTTATTTCAATTGAGAAAGAGTAGTTAGTAATAATAATGTAAAGGGTGAGAAATTCACGGACAACGGGTGGCCATTCTCCAAATGATTCATGTTTCCAATTATTTTCAAAACATTGCTACAATTTTATCTCTCACACATGACAAGCACCAATAAAATGATAATGAGATTTTAGTGGGAGTTTAAGGGGAGAGACAAAAGAGTACATCTGGTATCCGGAAAATGGGCTGCGGTGCTGAACAGCCTCCCTTCAGAGGGTGGTCCGAATGAATTGCTAGGATAAAAGAGCTAAAGAGAAAAATTGTTCAATAGTTGATTTCCAATGCATATGTATGCATATAATTAAATTGGTTAGTATCATAAATATCTGGGCCATGATATGTGTGTGATACACTGTACCCGAAAAAAATATATATAACCCTATATATCCAAAAATCATTTCCTATTATAATAAAAAATAATATAAAATATAATACTCTAGTATCATTTATGTGATCTTAGAATAAAATAAAATAGGACTATATTATATATCAAATTTAAAAATAGATAAAATAAAATTTCTATAATTAAATCTTGACCTTTAATAAGAAAATTTCTGAATAATAATAAAAATAAGATAGAACCAAGAGATATGACGCTATTAGGGATATGACGTGTTTTCTATATTTCGGAAACTAACTCTTTTGGTGTGCGAAAGGCATGTGGGACGATATTAGTCAACTACCGCATCTTGAAGATAAACACAAACGAAATTTCATCATCTTTATTTCAATAGTTAACAATATCTTTTTTTTGCAATTTTTGAAAGTATAATTTTTTCGACATTTTTGCACATTCTTTAAAATTAATATTAAAACTCATTTATTCACATATTCCTCATTGTTTCCTAATTGCATGTCTAGTAGGTGTAAATCTAGAATTGTGTCGAAGGATTATTAAATGAAAAATTATGTCACATTGCGCGTGCGAGGGATATGGCGCGCGTTTTACCTTTGGTTGGCAGTTAAAAATTGAACCTTCCAAACTATTTAATAAAAGGAAATATTCATTGTCACAGACTTGTATAAATATGTGGTATATTATATATTATATATTATTTTAAGTTATGTACTCTTAAATATTTAAACATTTCAACTTTATGAGTTTTTATTTTTGTTTTACATGTAATTTCTCATAAGCAATATCCTCCACACCGGCTTTGCAATATCGCCACCTCTGTTAGGGATATTACCGAAAAGTTGACTTGTGTATTTAGTGTAGTGTAGTAGTTTTATTTTAAGAATAAAGCTGCAATTTTTAAAATGATTATATTTTAGTCTTAGGTACCATTAACATCAATAGAAATTAGAGTTTAAGATTTGGCAAAAACCCGAATTGTCTGTCATATTCCTCAGTTTTATCTTATCTATAAATAATCCAAGATACTCAGATGAATAGCAAACGCCCCATGGTACTTTACAAACGCAAGTTTACACAGTGACCTTCTAGTCCCCTCAGTTAGGGAAGTAATTCTTCAAAGATTCCTAAAGCATACACAAAAACTTGAAAATCATCCAAACACATCAGCCATTACTCTCCTGGACAACAGTGAGGTGACCAGAAGGCTCAAGAAGAACCATGTTCTAGATACTGAATTACGCTCTTCCTTGAACAATTGGAAAATGAAATTCAAATAGGGAAGTTCTCGATGGATAACTTTCCCTTCAAGTGACGTGTGAGTGTATGAATGAATGTGTGTGAGTGTGTGTATGAATGCAAATCACTTTTATCAAATTTACTAATAGTTTTTAAATAAACTGATTGTAAATAGAAAATAAAAATTAAAAAAAAAAATTATATATATATAAATAAATTCAATTACTAATTGGTTATCTTTATCTTGTTCTAAAATAAATATAAAATAAAGAAAAAAATAATTAAATAAATAATGATCCTATATATATTTAATGTACTATGAAGAGAAAAAATAGTTTTTGAATTTTCTAGTAAAAAATATTTAATTTAATTAATTAATATATATTTAACAAAATTAAAAATGACATCAGAATATATATATATTATATACATTTATATATTGCTATATATATAGCAATAAATAAATATATATACGAGAATCTTCTATCTTCATTTGACACTTTTTACTTTCCCTCTAATAAAATATTAGACAAGTAATGGGAAACGAACTTAATAAGATAAAATAGAAGTAATATTAAAAAGTAAAAAGTGAAATGATATCATAAATCTCTCTGAACAACAACTTGCTCTTCGCTTCAGTTAATTTTCTCAATGCTTTTAACATCTTTCGAATGATTACTTTAAAGTATTATCTGTAATTCGATTATTCTTATTTGTCCGTCATTTTGGTTAAGCTGAGGATGGAATGGGAATTTAATGGAAAATGGTAAAGTTACTGAAAATATGAGTTACTTATATTCCTGTTATATTATATATATATATATTGGATTTTTTTCAATTACATACCTGTGATAATTTTATTATTATAAATATAAATTAACTTTCTTTAATAAGAAAAAATATAAGAAAAGTTTAAAATATGAACTAATAATTAAATTTAGTTAATATATTGATAAATTCTAGTTTCTTCTATAAAGGAGGTCCTATTAAATTATAATAAATAAAATTTTATGGAAAGACTGAATAAAATATATTTTCACGTTTTTTGTTTGAATCAGAGAATAATATAATTTAATTATAATTCTCTCTATCTATTATACATTTTTTAATTTAATGAGTAAAATAATGTAATGCTATATTTTTATATATGATGTAATGCAATTAATTTGATATTCCTTTTTTATTAATTTGGTTTATAATTTGACTAGGAAGGTATAACATACATATACTATATTCAAATTATTTTTTCGACTTTTGTATATCATTTGAAAGGACAGCGCCTAAGGAGTAAAAGTATTGTATTACCTGCATAGAGGATTCTCTCAACCTTTGTCTTGATTATCTTGATTGGAAGTGGCTACTTTTTATTTTCGAAAAGTTTTCAATTTTGATCCATATAAAATTTATAATAATCAAATTCACAATAAAATTTATTGGAATTCAATTTATTTCATTTTGGATATTTTCGATTATTTTATTATTAATGGTCAGGATTTTGAAAAATAGATTGTTTATAAGGAAGAATTTAAAATAATAAACATTAAATTTTGTTTATTTTATACATACTCTTATATTCTTATTAAATACTTTACTTAAATAATTTATAACAAATGTGGTCCAGAACTTTTGAACTTTTTAATGAAATAGATCTTATATAATTTTACCTAATTTAGTTTTAGTTGGACTCTAACTTTAAAATATTTAATATTTAAAATGTTTGCATCAGGTTGAAATGATTACTTAATCTATATCTAAATTTATATATCAATTTATACAATATGTATTATTACGAATAAGATAAGTATACGTTATCTGTAACTCCTTTTGATCTTAAAAAATCTGATGATTTTAATTAAAGTTTTTTTTTTTTTTTTTAATTATAAAAAGAAAATTGAATAGTAACTAATTAAACTTTATTTTAGGGAGATTACCGATTTTAACTTTATCATAAGATTTATAATTATATATTTCTTAAAAAGGAAATTTACTTTTGCGATGATTAAATCTTCGTTTATTCAATGAAAACTTTCATTGCTTCCCACTCGGTAAATTAGTTTGCATTGAAATAATCAAAAGAAATTTTTCGATATCGGCCCCCTGCCACCTTCCCTTTTCAGCCCCTTCGATTTATTAGTTGGATCTTCTTTTTCGAAGGTAAACAAATAGCTTATTGATCTACGAAAGAAATGAATTTTTGATAAAAAGCTTAAGTGAATAAATTTAAACTTTCATTAAATCGTTTTTTTTTTCTTCCCCCCCTCCCCACCTTTCTCCCGTTCATTCAGTGGGCCGAATAAGACCGAGTCAGAAATATTATTCAAATATGCGTCACTGAAAAAAAAAATTCTTTTGTCTGGTGAGAAAATTAAACAATCCATATAAAAAATAGATATTCATTGATTTTAAATAAGTAAAATGTATGGGGTATTGGATATAAAATATTCGAATATTGAAAAATGTTTTTTTTTTATTTGACAGAAAAATAAATAAGTTAATAAAATTTTATTTTCATAGCATTATATTTTTGTTAACAATAAATACACTGTTTACAATGTATTTCTAAATAAACTGTAAAATTTCATCTATATTTGAATTATAAATATTTTTAACAATTATTTATATTCTTTCAATAATATCAATACTAATCATTGAACCAAAATTTAATTTTTGTATTTGTATTGTTTGTATTTGTCATTCTTCATTGTACATTCAATTGAGATTTATTTATCATTGAAATTAATATTAACATTTTGTTAAGTTTATGATAATAACAATGTTTTTTTTATTTATTCATTATTTTTTAATTATAAAAATTATAATAATAATAATAATAATAATAATAATTGTTGAAATAAAGCCTAAAATAAGATTAAGAAGTTGAAATATAATTTTTTTCGATAAAAATAATCTTGTTAAGATAAGTTAATTTCCAACAAAATGTCAAAATATTATCATTTTAAATGTTAAATTAATTTGATCAAATTTATTTATAAAGTAATTCAAATAATTCGTTTAAAAATGTGTATAAATAAATAAATAAACATTTATCATTGTTAATTTCATCATCCTATAATAGTAAAGTTGTTACTAAACTCAATACGTTGGGTAATATAGATAAACAAGGAACCCAGGTGGAACTAAAGAATAAGTGTAGCTAAAAAGAAAACGCATGACGGAAAAGAAGGATGGAAAAAAGATAATTTCACAGAGAATGGATGGTTCAGCTCAACTCTAAGCTTGATTCTATCTTGAAGAAAATGCATTGGACCGATTAGCCTATTCTTTGAAAATTCTAGAATTTATTTCAACTACGAAATTAAATTTTGATAGTATATTTATGTGAAAAATATAATTATTTTAAAATTTTTTCAGAGTTTTAAAATAAAATTATAAAAATTGTTTTTCTATAGTATAAACATTTGATTTTTTTAATTATTATTAATTTATTAAAATATTTGTTTTTTATTTTTAAATAAAATATTTTTTTCAATGTTAGTAATTCAATATTTGGTTTGACTCAAAATTTGGAAAATAAATTATTTATAACTATTTTACAAATAAAATATAAAAAAATCGGGAGTGTCCTCCCCTCGACTTTCCCGCATATAAATAGGTAATTAGGTTATTATTATTATGTTTTAACAACAATAAAAATAAACAAACTAATTAATTTAAATTATAAAGTAAAATGGTTTAACACTATTATATACATTTATAATTTACAACTAACGCTACTTGTATAGGTAAAATGTCACTTCCGGTAGTCAGATCATGATGAAATTTGGTATCTGAATTTTTTTCATATTTTTAAATCTATATACAAAATATGAAGCAAATATCTCGAAGCAAACTGGTACTTTAATTGAAAGGTAAAGGCAACCAGTGTAGGTAAAGTACCACTTCCGGTTAACCGATATTGACGAAATTTTGATAGAAATCTACAAAATGTGAATAATATCGGTGTACTAAATTTCGAAGTCCTAGCTTGATTAGTTTTTGAGTAAATTTGCTCAAAGACATTACATACATACATACATACATACATACATACATACATACATACATACACACAGACATAATTCGAAAAGTGGTATTTTCCGACGGAGGTCTAAAACGTCAAGATCTATCGAAATCTCGAAGTCGAAATTTTTGACGATATTCCAAGGCTTCCCTTATACGAAGTATGCGGGAAAGTAAAAATAAATAGAACAATACCTCCCTTTCTATCGTCGGTCGGTAAAAATTAATGATATAATTAACAAAATAATTAGATTTTAAATTTATACATAATAACCATTTTCTGGGGATTGTTTCTATTGGTTTGTAAGATCAAACTTAACCAAATATGCATCGACTTTTTCAAGACATATTGTTGGGCCTAGTACAACTTAATTAGTAAACAAGAAGTTTCCCTTTAACTAGTTACTTGGGTTTATTGCTTCTAAAATCTTACGGGATCTTAAATATACTTAAAGTATCTTAAAAAATTAATATTAATACTATAGGTATTGAAATTTATATTAAAAGAGGTTTTGCCTTTATGTCTGTTTTGATTTTTGATAAAAAAAGAAAAAAATGGATCATTGGTAATATTTAAGCATTGCATAAATTAGTTTTGCGATTTCAGTTCTAAACCAATAAACATTGAATTTGCTGGAGCATAATCACCATACGCTTCCTTAAATAAAAGTAAATAAAACAAAACGTCACACAACTTGAAATTCTTTAAAATTCATGAATATCCTCATCATAGCAAGTGCATCAAAACAGAACAAATGGTCAATAGAAACAGATTAAATTATTTGAAGTATTACCTATGAATTAATTATAATATATAGTATTATATATTTCTGTTCTCTTTACTTTGACTATAAACATGAATCTAATGTAAGGCATATGAGTAATATACAAAATTAATAAATATTACATTATATGTCGCATTTACACAATATAAAAGAATTAGGAATATTAGGAAAAATTGCAATTAGTTGGAGATAGCTCTGGATAAAGATAGTTATTTAAAAATTAAATTATATATTATATTCAATACCCATTTGATTTAAAAAATACATTTAATTTTTTTGACATTTCTTAATAATAATAATTTTTCTAATATTTATCTTCTCTTAAGTGTTTTTAAATTTTTAAAAAATTCAAAGTTATTATAATTTAAAGTTATAATACCTTTTAAAAGTAATTTTTATCCTGTTCTTTCCACTTCTCCGAAAATTGAGCCAGCTCTTCTCAATTGTGCGTATTGATTTTTTTTAAATAATCCGGATCAATTAAATAACTATATAAAAATAATAATGAATAAAAAAAATACAAATAAATATTAGAAAATAAATCTGACACTTTATATTAAATAATATTTTTAATAATGTATTTTTAAAATAAAGATCATTAAATAAAATATTAAATTAGAAAGCACTTAATTGATTAAAATACCACCACCTGCTGTTTTCTCTCTTATTTCCTCTATTAAGGATAGTTCTTGTATTCAATTAGTTCAATTATCCTTAGTAATTTGAGAAATAACAAACATTCTAGAGCTGACAATATAATCATAATCCCAGTCTCATTAATAACAGAGGATAATGAACTAAATGGTAGCAAATTTGTCTTGACCTCTCCAGGATAAAATGAAAGGTATTAAAAGATAGAAACGATGTAATATTAATAAAAAGATTTATGTGTCTAATTAAATGCGATAACTGTGGCAAAATACTAAAAATTAAAATTAAATTATATTTCAGAGATAGGGATCTGCTTTAAAGAATGACTTGTTGTTTTCGCTGAGCCCTAAAATAAAAAAAATAAATGTTAATAAATATAACTTACCTTTTCTATTCACCTTATATTTTTACTGTTAAAGTCAATATAATAATAAATTAAATTTAATAATTTTCATAAAACGCCACGCATTGTGGGGGTTAACGGCGTTAACCCACATTCTCGTGACTTGTAAAGGGAATTTCTCTAGCTGGGGTCTAAGGGTCGGAGTCAACCGAGCCTCCGGGACCAAAATTTGGAAGTTACTTGATAAAAAAGTAGCGCCTCGGATCAAGAAAATCATAGTAAAGATTGATAGGACCCGTTCTATTGATCATAAGACACCTAATTACTATAACCGACGTGATAGGCGCTGTCCTTGCGTAGGGTGTACAAAAGTTAGAGGGTTTTTTTAATAATTTTTATTTATTATTTTTTCATTTGTATATACAAAAACAAATACATGGTTTCTTTAAAGAACCCAGAAAAAAATTTGTTCTTTTTCTCTTTTATTTGTCGAGTATCTTCAAAAAATTAAATTTTAAATTATTTATTGTTTTTCCAATATTTTTAAGCATCCGCTTCATGCTGAAATATTAAGAATGTTTTATGTTAAAGTTAAGTTAGGTTCATTGAATCCTCAAATGAATAGTTTAATACAACTAAATATCAGTATTTTTGAATCTTTTAAGAATTAAATAAATATAATTATTTGCAGTTGTAAAAATACGTCCTAAAAATAAAAGATAAATATATGCTAAATAATTTTTATATTAATTAGGATTATATTTGGTCTGATTTCAAAAGCACTAACTATAAATTGGATTCATTCATAAACCAAACTATTTTGTTAATTAAGATCCTTCATTTATTATAACGTTACTTGCTAGCCTAATTTTGGACAAGGTTCTCTCTCAGCGTTTGTCTCTTAGACAAACAATGATTCATTGTTCACCGAATGCTTTCTTGATTGGATGTCAGTTGAATCCCGAAGGAAGTGAATTGACATCTTATCTTTGGATGGTTCATTACTTAGATTTATGAATCTCTGTTTTAGGCTATTCGAATCTTGTTGGTAAACGAAGAATCAGTGACCCGAGACAGTCTGACTAGCACCCGTTGCTGTTGTCTGTAAAGGGTCAGATTGGGTTTATTTAGAGAAAGGGATCACGCCATATGTCGATTTAGAACATTTACTACTAATAATAATCCAATTTATAATGTGCAAATAGTAAGAACTGACTTGAAACCTTCCGAAAAGTTATTTCAATCATTTAAAAGAAAAACATTATACATTTTTCGATTATTTTTCTTATATAAAGTACTGAGTTAGTTAATTTTTTAATTAATTGAAGGGGTTCAAATATATTCGTACAACGAGCTAATTACTTTTTTCTGTATAAAACATAAATCATGAAATGAAATGTGACAATGAATTTACAAGTCCAAAATTAATCATTTTTATTTATTTATAAACTTGTTTGATAATTATTGATTATTAATTAATTAAGTAAAAGCAATTTAAAAAAAATCGCCACTAACCACTTCTTTAGTGTGGTTCAGTCTACCCAAAATATTTTAATTCTATATTTAACGAAAACGAGTGACATTTTTAGGTTATAATTATGAAATGGAATTTAATATAGTTTTTAAATAGAAAAATTAAACATTCATATCCATTATTATTATTTTGAAAAATAAATAAATTTAAAATTAAACTGATTTTGAATTTATATAATAATAATAAGTACCGGGACCCCGAGCCTCGGCTCGGTACTTAAGTTAAAAAAAATGATTCATTATTATTGGATTTGGCTGGTAATATTAATACCTGGGACACCGAGCTCTCGCTCTACCCTTTAAAAAATATTGATACACAATTCTTTAATTATTTATTACAATTATTAAATGTTACACATTTGCATCAATCTGATTAAAATTAATGAACTTGTGCTCCTCAATAATACATAAATATATAATATATAGGTACATATATTTTTTTTCTATAGTGTTTTTTTGAAAAACTGTTTAGCGCCCCAAGTGGTTATAAAACAAACTAAAGACAAAAAAACGTGCTTTGCAGCTTTTCGGAATTAAAAAAGCAAAATTGGCAGTCGTGGGACTGGCCGACAGAAGTGAAAACTTCTGCGTAAGAAATTTTAAAACAGACGAAATTCGCGCTATTTCACGAGAAAGATGAATTTCATATGCATGTATATATATATAACTTATATATTATTTTAAACATATATTTTAAACAAATTTGTAACTTATATTTATATATATATAAATACACAACTTTGTTTAAAATATTGCAATACGAACTGTTTTATAATTCTTATCTCTAACATAAAATATATATTTATTATGTGAAGTTCATTTCGTATAATTTTGATTATATATGTATATATGAAATGAACTTTACATAATAAATATATATTTATATGTTAGAGATAATTTATAAAACAGTTCTAATGACAATTCAAATTTCGCGCTCTGTTATAAGAAATTTGAAAGCAGATGGTTTCATGGTGTTGGTCACGATCACGCGAGTTCTATACTTTTTCCCCATCCCGCAAAAGTGCTCAACGCCGCTAAAGAAGTTTTCACTTCAAAAATTATTTAATATTTGGAAATATATCTGACTTATAGAAAAAATGAATATTAATTAAAGAAAGAAATAGTTTTTAAAATATCCTGAATAATATGTAACAATTTTCAAGATAGAAATTTATTACAATATTACAATTATTAACTGTTGCATCATTGCATCAATCTGATTAAAATGAATGGAACTTCGGGTACTCAATAATAATAAATAAAATAATATTAATAAATATATTGAATAATATTTTATTGAAAAAATATTAAAACTTATAAAACTATCTAAAACTTAATTAATAAAAGAACAATGAATAAATAAATATAGAATAGTAATTTATTAAAAAGTAAACAATAGATAAAAAGAAAAAAAAATAACAAAATCATTATTTTCATTTTTAAATAACGATTCACCCGGCGAGTTTCGAACCGACGAAATCCACTCGTTAAAACATCAGTCCAACCGCTGGACTATATGTATTTAGATAAAAAATTGTCATTTTTTTACTGTCTTAGCAGGCAGTATTAAAAATTTTGACGTTTTCCATATATAATTTTCAATTAAGAAATTAATAATGAAGCTGTATGTTTCAAGAGATATCATCAATAAAACTTAATTTTTCTTTATAAATACTATATCTAGTGTGAATTTGAAAAAAATCGTTAGAGCGGTTTTTGAGAACCAATATATATAGATAAATACATATATACAATTTTAGCTAGCATAATAAGATAAGATAATAATATATAAATTTCAATATTTCAACATCTTTCATCTGCTATCTTTAGAATAATTATGTCACATGAGTTAATCTTACGAATTATTATACTAGTAAAAATTGTATATATATAAATATTTGTATATTTTTGAGATATTAAACCGCTTTAAAGATTTTTTTGAAAATTATTAAGAGAATTTTTATTAAAAGACCACATTATTTGTATAAAATTATTTATTAAATTAAAATAATTGTACAACGTTTCAACTGTTTATTCTGCAGTCGTTTTCAAGTAACCGTACGCTTGCTCCGATTCAAGCGGACTGATGCATGTTGGGACACGTCACCTCTTATATAGGCAGTGATATTGGCGCCAATTTTTGGCTCCAATTTTTGCCGCCAATTCTTAATCTCAACATGAAGTCAGCAGCAATTGTCAAAGCAAGCGTTTACAATCAAGAAGTATGATAGTGCATTATGTCTCTATAAAAAAGATAGTAATTTATTTCTATAATCAAGATATATACATAAATACACATTGATTATAGAAATAATTGCTGCTGACTTCATGTTGAGATTAAGAATTGGCGTCAAAAATTGGAGCCAAAAATTGGCGCCAATATCACTGCCTATATAAGAGGTGACGTGTCCCAACATGCATCAGTCCGCTTGAATCGGAGCAAGCGTACGGTTACTTGAAAACGACTGCAGAATAAGCAGTTGAAACGTTGTACAATTATTTTAATTTAATAAATAATTTTATACAAATAATGTGGTCTTTTAATAAAAATTCTCTTAATAATTATCAAAATAACCACAAAAGCTTTAATAAATAGATTTTTTTGAAATTCACACCATAGATAATATTTATAAATAAAAATCAATCTGTATTGGTTTCAGCTTCTAGAAAAATCAACTTTATTAGTATTTTCTTAATTTAAATTAGTAAATTTAAATGGCGTCATTAACTACGTCATCCATATTAAAATTTGCCTCCTTTTTAATTAATATTGTATTAATATTTTTTTATATTTAAAATATTTTTAAATTGTTTATTTAATTTCGATATAAAATTAAAAATATTTACTTTCATAATATTTTAGAATCAAATTACGAAATATATTTATTATTCCATATTTTTTGATAATTTATTAAGTTGTATTTTACCACGTTTTTCTTAGCTTGCTTTCTTGTTTGTTTGTTTGTTTATTTATCTGTTCGGGTCAAATCTTGCAATCGAAATTTCGACCACTTCCAGTCATCCAATCGCTCTGAAACTTTTCAGAGTAATGTATTCTGGATGACAATACAATAAAATAACACATTCGTAGCTTGCAAGTGTTTAATTAGAGCATAATTAATGAATATAATTTTGTATGAGTTATATTCAAACTCCACGTGTTTACATTACACTAGAGTTAAAAATAAGTTTATGATTCGACATAATTTACAATATGTCAATAAACATTCTTAAAATTAAGTGCCTTAGCAGGTAGACACCTGGAAAGGGTCGTTCAATTGAAAACAGTGTGGTTTATTGTTTGCAGTTGCTGTCAAATACTGACCCTTTTGAAGAGAAACTTTCAACACGTGTCCGGAAAAACCCTTCTTCATTTCATCCCTCTCCCCCCCTTTCTCCTTACCTTTTGTTCAGGTGATATAAAAGGAAAAACCGAGCACGACTAGCACCCAGATGTAATGAAACCAGATGTAATGAGACGAGAGATATAATTAGTACAGACTGGAGTGTGTTCCAGTGCATTTGCCTATTCGGCCTTTGTATGATTAAATAATTTGTATCTTCAAACTCATAATAAATTTCTTACTCTTTCTTAAATAAAATTGCCTTTTATTCTTTACCATTTAATTACCCATTAAACTCGTGGGTAAGGTAAATACATAATTTATGGGAAAATCAAAACAAAAAGTGTAAATATTTAAATTTGAAAAAAACCGTTAAAAACCCGTTAAAAGAATAATATAATATGTATAATATTTAAAATGTAAATAAATTTGAAAGAAGGTATATTAATGTTTTGTACTGTAATTTAGAAAACAAAATTTAAATTTATGATGAGTTTTAGGCAATAAAGAATTAAAATATGACAAATTTAAAAATTTCTCTTTATAATTCAATTTAAATTTATTACTTTCAGGATAATAGTATTTCATGACTATTAAAGTCAATCAAAAAACTTAAAAGTAGTATAGGTCAAGTGAAATCGATTGCAATATATGAAGACTAAAAAGTAGAAAATAATACTTTATATAAAAAAAAAACTTTTTTAAAAAACCACGTTTTTAACGCACTAAAAAGAAGAAAATAATTTTTCTGAAACCCCATAGGTACTGACATTACAAACAAGAGATATGATTTGAAGAAAATTTTCTATAACGTAAAACGTGGGGCGCAACTATGGCTAAAATATTCTGTATCGTATAAAAATTTATAAATAAATGTTATTAGGTACAAATTAATAGGATAAATGAATTCATATTTTAATTAGTTTCAAAAAGTAAAGCTTATAACTTATCGAAATTTTTAAAAGAGATAAATTTAATTTATGAAAAGATTACCTTTAGATTACTAATAATATTCACTTTTAAAAAATTCTGATAAAAAATGACATCCTAACAATATTCTGGTAAATAATATAAGAAATTTAACTTGAAGAAATCTAAAACTAAATTTTGCTACTGCAAAACTTCTAGCAAATATTTAATATTTATGTTAATAAAATTTCTAAAGTGTAAATTGAAGATGTTTATTTAATATTAAGGAATTAATTTTCCAAAAAAAATTTACATTAATAAAAGTATTCTGTTGGATTACTAATAATATTCCCTTTTACAAAAAGTCTGGTAAAAAATATAAAACTTAAAATATAAATCCATGGATATTGAAATAAATTAATCAAAGAAATTATATTGCATTTAAAAAATTTATTATTATTTGCGCCCCACGTTTTACGTTATAGAAAATTTTCTTCAAATCATATCTCTTGTTTGTAATGTCAGTACCTATGGGGTTTCAGAAAAATTATTTTCTTCTTTTTAGTGCGTTAAAAACGTGGTTTTTTAAAAAAGTTTTTTTTTTTATATAAAGTATTATTTTGTTTGAGGTCCGCCAAGAAATGTGGAACTTTCGTTTGGCCCTTTGATAAAAAAGGTTGCTTACCCCCTGCATAGACCATCACTATATTATCTGTTCTTCAAATATCATTTTAGACAAAATTATAAAAGGCATTAAAACTAAAAATATAAAATAAAATATAAAAAATTGAATTTAGTGTCACATTACTATTGAGATTTTCGGTTAACTAAATAATTTCAACAATATTGAATTTATATAATATTTGCATAAATAAAATATAATTGTTATAAAATTATATTTTTTAATTCAAATTATTGTAAAATATGTATGACCATTAAAAACTTACAAATTAATTTTGAACTAGAAAATATAAATTCTATTTAAATATGTAGTTATAAATACAAATATCCATATATGTTACCTGGATAAAATATATGCAGATTTTATCATAATAACAGATCAACCTATTTCTAAAATTGAGTACTGTCTATACCAGTGGTTCTTAAACTGTGGTCCGCGGACCCCTGGGGGTCCGCGAAGCCTTTACTGGGGGTCCGCGGTCCTCGGAAAAAAATCATCGTAAAAATATATACATATATAAATATTTAAAGTTCATTGTTTAACTATATCCTCCTAGAGAATTACGGCTATAATTTAATACTATTAATAATACTATTTTATTTTATTAAATTGATAATTATGTCAATTAATTTTTTGTGAATAAATAAACATATATAAAAAACTATATATAAAATTTGAATTTTCATCCATTCATTCATTTAAAATCATTTTTCGATTGTTCCTTTAAAATAACCCCTCTTAGGGGCTCGGAAGGGGAGGCATATAAGGGAATTTTCTTTCACTTTGTTATTGGGGAAAACCAGGGGAGGGGACAGTCTTACCCGGAAAAACCCAAATTGTCAGCGTCCACTCTGGGGTTTTAAACAGTTTTAAAGCAAATGTTAATTATAAGTTCATTTCTCAACGAGTTGTATCTTTAAATTATTTTTATTAATGTTAATTATAAGTTCATTTCTCAACGAGTTGTATCTTTAAATTATTTTTATTAATTTAATTAATTATAATTAAATTATAGCTAATAATAGTTTATTATAGCTAATAATTTTTTTTAATTTTTAGTGTAATTTGCATGATCATTATTTTATAAAAACACTAAACACATTTTGCAATTTCCCAGAAAGGCTGTTTTTGAGAGTAAGTATAAGTTAGTTTTATGAATAAAAAATATTTATTTTAATAATATTTTAGAATCAAATTACGAAATTAATAATATTTTAGAATCAAATTACGAAATATATTTATTATATAAATTAATATTCATTTAAAATGATATTAAATCATTTATTTAAAATGATTTAAAACATTTATTAAAATGATTTAAAACATTCATTTAAAATGATATTAAAACATTCATTTAAAATCATATTAAAACATAGCTAGTAAATAATAATTCGTTATATTTATATTATATTTATATTATATTTATATTATTGTAGTTCAATGTTAATAAATTACTCCATAAAATGGATCGTTGGCTACAAACTGGTTCAACACAGAAACGGAAAGAATCAGATGATGAGGCATCAACAGCAAACTCTACCAAGAAACGCAAAACTAGAAAATATTCGGATGATTATTTATCATTTGGATTTACTTATATTTGCAACAATGATGTGGAAAGACCAGTCTGCGTTCTATGTCAGGAAAGTTTATCCAATGAAAGTATGAAACCTGCTAATCTCAGACGTCATTTACAAACAAAGCACAGCGAGCATGTTAGTAAGTCTATCGAATTTTTTAAAATGAAAAAAGAAGAACTTAATTCAAGTCAGAAATTGATGGTAAAGACGGGATCTGGTGGTATGAGTAAGAAAGCAGTAATGGCATCATATGAAGTAGCTCTACTTATTGCTAAAGCAGGAAAGCCGCATAATATAGCAGAGCAATTAATTCTTCCTGCTACAAAAGTAATTACAAATATAATGTTAGGAACTAAAGCAGCAAACGATATAAATTTGATTTCATTATCAAATGATACGGTTAAGAATAGGATTGAAGACATGTCATGTAATATAAAAGAAGAATTAATATCGAGAGTGCGCAAAAGTCACTATTACTCATTACAATTGGATGAAAGTACTGATGTCACTAATAATGCCAATTTGTTAGCTTTCATTAGATATGAGTTTGAAAATCAAATACAAGAAGATGTATTGTTTTGTGATTCACTACCTTCACGAACGACAGCTAATGACATATTTAACAGTTTGAATAATTTTATAACCGAAAATGAAATAGAGTGGCCAAAATGTGTTGGAATTTGCACTGATGGTGCTCGTGCAATGTCAGGTACAAGAACTGGATTGATTGCTCTTATTAAAAATGTTGCGCCTCAGGTTGTTTGGAATCATTGCTGCATTCACAGAGAATCATTAGCAGCCAAAAATATGTCACCAGATTTGAAAAGAACATTAGACGAAGTAGTTAAAATTGTCAATTTCATTAAGGCTCGTCCACTTAATTCCAGAGTTTTTAAAATTTTGTGTGAGGAAATGGGTAGTCAACATACACATTTATTATTACATACAGATGTACGTTGGTTGTCCCGCGGGAAAGTACTCATTCGCCTTTTTGAGCTTCGAGATGAAATACGATTGTTTTTAATAGATGCGCATTTTGAACTGACCGAATGTTTCAATGATTTTATCTGGTTAGCTAAGGTGGCTTACTTGACTGATATTTTTACAAAATTGAACGAACTTAATTTGAGCCTGCAAGGTACTGTTGTAAATATATTTAAAGTTGAAGATAAAATAGAAGCAATGATTAAAAAAATCGACTTGTGGTCGAAACGCATCCAGAACGGTGTATATGAGTCTTTTCCAACTCTCAATGATTTCATAGAAAGCTCCAGTGAAAAATTGCTTAATCAAACGCGTCAATTATTTGTTGAACATTTAATTACTTTGAAAAGCAACTTCAGGAAGTATTTTTCTACTCCTGATCCTTGCAATAACTGGATCAGAGATCCATTTAATATGGAAATTACAAATACTAAACATTTATCTGCACCTGAACAAGATATTCTCGTGGAATTATCATGTGATACAACTTATAAACTAAAATTTAACAAAACTGAATTGAGCAACTTTTGGTTACTTCTCAGGTCAGATTATCCTGCGCTTGCAAATAAAGCACTTCAACACTTGATTCCATTCTGCACAACATATTTATGCGAACAAGCTTTTTCGGTACTATTTTATATTAAGTCTAAATATAGAAACAAATTAAATGTAGAGCCGGATCTTAGATTAAAAGTTTCCAATATTAAGCCAGATATTGAGATTCTTGTTTCAAGAAAACAACTGCATACATCTCATTAAATATGTAAGTTATATTTAATGAGATAGATGCAGTTATTTTTTAAAATATTTCTTATTTAATATTTTCTGAAAAAAATTATAAAATATTTATATGAATTTAATGTAAGTACCCATTATAATTTGTGAGATTTGTTGCTATGACAATGTTTGTATTTTCTTTCTTCAATATTATAATTTCTAATAAAATGTGTTCTACAATATGCAAAAAAATCGTTATTCACCAATCACAATATTCATCATATATCCTTGTCCTTATGAGATCGTAAGCCAGAAATTAATTAATAAAATGACGTAAAGTACCTAAAGTTGTGATGGGGGTCCGTCAAAAAAAATTTTTTCAAGTGGGGGTCCGTGGAGTACATAAGTTTAAGAACCTATGGTCTATACAATAAATATTTTATAGCATATTAAAAAAGAAACTATTTTTTTAATCTTCATCACAAAATGTTAATATTAATCCAACCAAAAAAAAAAAAAATATATATATAAATAAATATTTATTTGTTCGCTCATGCCAAAAATAACAAAATAAAAAAGTAAAATAAAATAGTGTTATTGAGATTTTTTCAGAATAAAAAAAGATATTAAAGAGATGCGGCAACCATTTCTCTTTTTCCGTTTTCCACCATGTGTCATAATCGTAATCGTAAAGGCTTAGCTCTTTTTCTTTTATTTTTATTCTTCTATGCAATATATTTAAAGGGGAAATTCCATACGCCCTGGAATGTCTCTGTCCAAGATATATTAGGGTACGGATTATATATACAAATGAAATAAAACAAAAATATCTAAGTATCCAAGTTACTGTAAATTTCTTAATATAAAAATATTTTTAGTAAAATTGTTAGCAATGCATTCAATATTTAAGTAATTAATTAAAATTATTAGAATAATTTACTTTATAATTCCTCGTTTCGGTGAATTATTTCACGATGTTGGTTTTATTTATTTTAGCCAAAATGTTAAATTAAATTGAATCCCTTTAATATTTATATATTCTCTTTTCCCTAAAAACACATTTTAATAGTTATATTGTTAATTTTATATTTTCATAAATATATTTACATATATATAATTTCTCTAGCTGGGGTCTACCTAGCCTAGGGGTCAAAATTAGGAAGATATATATACTTGATTATGATTATTATAATCTACTGATCATTTAACATCTTTACCCCGATTAGGCGACAAGGACTTGATGGGCGCTGTCCTTTCATAGTATATATATATAAAGTCAGATATATATACATACGAGGGCAGGTCAATAAGTCCGTACTTTTTGAATGAAACACAGGTTTTTGGATAAAAATGTATTTTATTTTCCAACGTAGTATCCTTTGAGGTCTATATATTTCGTCCAACGTTTCTTCAAATTTTTTATCCTTTTCAAAAAATAAGATTTGTTGAGGACATAAACATGGGTATTTGTTCCGATTCACCCCGAAAAACCCACTGTTTTGGATGCTGTTTGGTCACTGGTATGTTGTGGTGGATCCACAGTTACGAAACGGGGCAAAAACTCGCCCATATTGCCGTTAAACAACGACAAACATTAATGAGCATACGAAATTCACTTTTTTCTATTTTATTCTCCCAATCACGAGGAAGTCTGTTATTAATGGATGTCAAACAAAAACTAAAAGACCCAGCTGGTTCAAATTTCGACAGGAGTCAGCTGTTGCCTTCTGACAGAAGGAGTTATATTTGCATCTTCACCTCGTACGTGCCTACACAATTAGAATAAGTATGTTATAGAAATTGGCATAATTTATAACCTGTCAATCAACCTTTAGACTTAAAATTCGCTTTCACAAACTTAGATCTGTTTTAATTGCCAAGCCGACCCCGACTCACGGGTCCTCGATAAAATATTATAAAGGCTAGAAAAACTTGACCCTTGAAAAAAGGAAAATCAAAACAATACGTACCTGTATTGATATAGTACGAAATTAAAATATGTAAAAAATTACACTATTACACTTGACCTTTGGAAGAAGGAATAATTTCTCCACAGGTGTTCCTCACATTTATTTCACATCCCTGAAACTAACCCCTCCCTATCACCCACCCCTCTACTTAAAAATTAACATAAATAAGCTGTCGATGAGGACACTCAGTTGAGACAGAGTGCAGAGATGTACACAGTGAAGTTAGAGACTTATAGACATTAGTGATCCTCAACACTCATTTTTTTCCCTTTTATCCATTTAATGATTCTAACTTGTAATTTGTTCAGAAATAAATATATTTTTCTTTCTTTGATCAAATCTTGCCTTTTATTTTACCTTTTAATTCGTTGGGTAAGGTAAATACTGGTAAATACATAACTGACGGGTAAATCAAAAAGTTACAGACTTATTGACCTGTGTCGTATATATATTATATATATATGTAATATTACTCTATTATTTTGAATATTCCCCGCGCACCGATGGTGGCGCTCTGATTGGATAGAAAGAGAGGAGTTAAAATTTTTATTTTTGACAGATGTATTTGAGTTTGATTTGTGATATGATATTCCTAAAAGAATCTTGAAGAGGCAATATTTGGGTAAACAAAATATAATAAAAGGCTTTAAATGTTGTTTTATAATAATGATCTATCTATTTTAGTGGGTTTTATATGAAATAAAAGACTTAATTGCGTTTTCAATCTGCAAAATCAGAAGTTCTTTTTATTATTATAATTAAGGTACAAAAAATATATAAAGTTTATTACAATATTACCTGCAAAATCAGAAGAAACAACATTTAAAGCCTTTTATTATATTTTGTTTACCCAAATATTGCCTCTTCAAGATTCTTTTAGGAATATCATATCACAAATCAAACTCAAATACATCTGTCAAAAATAAAAATTTTAACTCCTCTCTTTCTATCCAATCAGAGCGCCACCATCGGTGCGCGGGGAATATTCAAAATAATAGAGTAATATTACATATATATATATATTATATAATTTTTTATTAACATATTCTTAGAGGATTTCGTTTTGAGTAATTTTACAAATTTTAATTAATGACTTTCTATCGATTTCTATTGATTATATAAATTAACTTTCAAGTTTCTATTTTCATGTTGTTATGATTATTAGTTTAGACTTTAGACTAGAACTATCAAGGTATATTACTAACAAATTTGCAATTAGAAATATATTATTTTCTATAATGGTTAAATTTTATTCAATAAACTTTTTACTAGAATGAAAACATTTTTCTATTATTACAATGATATACCTTTTAAATATAATAAAAAACGAGTGAGAATAACATTTTTATATTATTACACTGACATACCTTTTATATATATTAAAAACGAGGTGGGAAAGAGAAATAAAATTAAGCATAAACTTATATTAAATATAGGAGACAAACCTACCGTTTGTTCGCTCGTAAAATCACTGGCTTTTCAAACTTGACCATTAAATGTTCCCTATTTCCTTATGGTTATCAAATTTTTTTTAAAGAGAAAAATATTAGATTCACTTAATACGATATCGCAGTACAATGATCATATTTTTGCATAATGTCACACACAGTTTATTTTTTTTTTAAATTAAAATAATTCACAATAATTTTTCTCTATTTATAATTAATATTATTATTATTATTATTATTTCTATTCTAACGATTTTTATATTTAATTAAAATATTTAATTATATTATTATATCTCTTTTGTTATACTTATGTAAGGGTTTTATATTATTTCAGAAGGGTTTAATATAATTTCAGAAAAATATAATTATTACTACTAGCTGCTTCGAGCGCCTTCGGCGCTCCTCACACCTAGACGGGGGCTCCGCCCCCTGTACCCCCGATTGATTGATAGTATTTCGTTGAAAGTGTGTATGTAAAAGGTTTTCATCCATTTTGTATCAATTTCTCTAATCACATGTCTCCTCTTCAAGTCCAATTCATTTACCTATCCATGTTGCATAAGGCATATTTAAATTTTTTTGTTTCTATGACACCAAAAAAGTAAACAAATTACATACATACAAACAAACACTCTCCTTTATATATATAGATAGATAAAAAAATTAATTTAATGGAACACCCGCAGCTCAGCTCAGTTACCTAAGATTCTAATTTCGTTTTTATTTTTCATCTCATTTGAGGTACCCTTCACCTCAGAAAAATTTGGTTGCCTTACTCCTTGTATTTTAGGCTCTGGAGTTTTTTGAGTACGGACGGACAGACTGTCGTATTAAATATATAGATTTTTTTCTATTATAAAAAAATGGACACATTTTCTAATTTATTTGTAATTTATTATCAATTGGGATAAAACGCGCGAAAAAGTCAATTTTCAAATAAAGTTAAATTAAACTTAAAATAAAATATCTATTAAATGTATTTATTTTTTAATATTGTAACAAATTTATTTGAAAGAAACAATTTATTTAAAATGTTATCGTATAACTTTCATAGATTGATCAATATTTAAGATGTCATTTTTCGATAAAAATAGAAAAATAATAGCAAGACAAGCTCAATATCTGCTAAAGAAATTGGAACACCACTCTTTGACAGTAACATGACAAGTGGAGGAAGTATATTTAGTTAATGTCAGTGTAGTGAGGGTTGATTAAAATTATTATAGATAATTATTATTGTAAATATTTTTATAAATATTGCTAACACTAATACCCCTATTTATACATACTTTGTTAAAATGGAAATTGGTACATATTTCCCATTTTCTGGTATAAATTGATTTTCAAATTTTGAATAGAAACTGATCATACTTCTCTTTTATTTTTGTATTATCTATTTGAAATAATCAATTCCAATTAATTATAACTTTTATGTAAAAATTATTTCATCTTTTTATCTTCATTGTTAAACGGCCCCATATGGCTTTAAATCTATTCCCAGTCAAATCAATAATCCCGAGTTACAATTCCTATAATTATACAAATATGGAAAATTGAATTTAAAATATAATACCTGTATCAATTAAGCCTACCCTGTTGGTGAAAATATAATAATTCAACTAATTTAAAATGTGTTCAGTTATAAGATCATTCTAACCTTGTTTTAAAATTTTTTTTATTTAGTTTTCCAGAAAATATCTTTAAAAACTTGAAATTCTAAAAAATGAAATTGTATTACTTCTTGAAAGAAAAAAATATAGGCAAATTATTATGTAGAATATTGTGAATTAGTGTGAAAAAATGAAAAAACAACGTGTTTGTCATTTGTCGTATTCAAATTTATTGGAGGATATTTGAAGCTTGAAAAATATCTTTACTATCAGTGTCTGACTTAAGAAATATGATGTAGGTACTTTTAAAAAACAGAATACCTTCCATCAATGACACAAATTGTTAGTGTTGTTATTTTACAGTAATTCCGATTCAAGTTTAATACACGTATTTTGTCTAACATTGAAGTAAGTAAATAAATTTTTAATCAAATCCAAATAAGGAAATTCATTCAGGAGAAAGTAAAAGTACAGTTACTTTGAAGAAGTGAATCTTTAAAATTTTAATGGAACTAGAAAGTTGGAAAGAAATTATTACTTAAGCATTTACGAAGCTGAGAGCTAATGATGATTTCCATAACAAAAAAATTGAAAAACACTTGAAATAACATCAAAATATATAAATGAAGCTCAAAACTAAACCAATGACTAGAATGGAAATATATTTACTTTGTTAGAAAGAAAAAGAAGAGGTTGTACAGTATGAAGGGGAATACTCTCATCTCCAAGTCCCGACTTGGCAAGGAAATTTCTTTCTAGTTAGAGTTTATGGGCACTAGGTCTACGTGTTCAAAATTGGGAAACAACTTGAAATAAAAAGTAGCGGCCTTCGATAAAGATAATCAAGATAAAGGTTGGGAGGATTCGTTGTACGGACCACATACGCATCTATCCTTCTTACAATTAGACGACAACCGTCTTGATGGGAGTTCCTTTCATAGAGTGTCGAAAAGAAAATTAAAAATTAAGTAACTAAATCACAAACCAGTCGTTTTTTGTTGTTTAAATCGAATAAAAGCAGATTTAATATTCACTTTAGAAACAGAAATTGTAATTTTTATTGAAATGTTAAATTGGAACAATTTATTTATTCAGAAGTTCATTAATTGAAAGATGTTGAATGAATAACAGAAGCGGAAATTTCATTATTCTAAAATTTATTTAAAATTTATTGATGTGCTTTTCAAGTTGAGAATACGTAGGGAGGAGAAATAGAAATGTTACATGCATTCACTAAAATTGATTACTGTTATATTTCCGGAGTTAAACAACTTATAATGGTGATCGTTGTGGAGTTGTTCAACTGTGTTCTTGATTTTATTCAATATCCAGTAACCAATTATTTTTCCTAACGTGTCACCAGAATTGATAAATAAAGATGTTCCCCCGAAACCACCTCCATTCATCGCTGAACATTTTTATGACTTCAATATTAGTTTAAAAAAAAAACAAATTTCACCCAGAAGCTATTCAATTAGAAAAATTTCAATTTTTCTCATTTACTTCTCATTATCCCGATTAAGAACGCGGATGAATATTCAACGATTCAAACAATTCTCTGTTAATGTAATCCTTTTATAATTTATTATCAAGCGTTTGGAACATGTAAATTAATTAATCAAACTCGCTCTCAACCAGCCACTTGAAAAAAAAAGATAAAGAGTTCAAGAAAATCTCGTTAAAAGTAATTAATTAATCCGGAAATTAATACGCGTTATACAAATAAATTAATATTAAAAAAAAAACTAACAGAATCAATTTGAGTTTTCATTTCATTACTTTAATCTTTTTCGTAAGTAATAAAGAGAAACTTATTTTTAAGTCGATACAAAAGTAGGGTTTAAAATTGTATTATTAATTATTTACCTTCAAAGGAATGGGCGTTGCAATGAATTTATAATTATATAATTATATTAACTGCTTAAAATATATAGAACTGCAAATTGTCAGGCATCCAGTAACATAGGTATGTCCCCTGAAAGAGGATCAAAGCCACGGGTTGAGTCTTATTATATTTTTGAAACGAACATAACATTTTTCATTAGCACTCTTCTCAGCGAAAAACAACTTAACGAAGTTCTGAAGATGGAGATGAAAGGGAGCCGAAACGTTGAAATTTTATAGAAAATATGACTCACTACTTGCCAATTTTCACAGTTATTCTTATAATAAACTTATTTATAGGATGAAGTTTAAAGCTTTTATATTAATTTTAATTAACATTTTATCTTATTTTTTTGTTTTTCAAGATAATGATCACAGATGATTTTGGTCGCGACAGACACATTCCTTTAACCGATCCTTTTTTATTTGATATATCTATTTTCTACTAATTCTTTTTAATAGTACCATACCATTGCATTGTTGGCCTACCAACGACCATTTTAGTTTTTACATAGATAAATAATTCCTTTCCCTTTCGATTTAAAGATATCCTGTCTATTTTAACCTATTAGATTTTATCATTTTAACTATATTTGAGATTATTTAGAAGTTATATCAGTCTTTATTATGTAAGGGAGACCAGAAAAATCGGAAAATACTGCCATCATACAAGTAGATTTAAGCAGTTTAGCCGATAACATACGAAGCTTTTGTGGAGTGGAACAGTGGATGAAATATTTTTTTGATATTTTTATTAATTTCATCTAATGTTTCGCTTTTAAGGAATCATGATATGAAAATACTAATTTTTAGTAATAATTTCCCTCGTATGTATGTATGTGATTTATGTAACATTATGAAGTTACAAATTGTCAAAATTAATTTAATTTGTAACTAACTTCATTTTTTTAAAATTTTGTTTTGTTAAATTAAATAAGTGTCAAATATAAAAAATAAAAAAAATAAAAAAATTATTACGACGATTTGAATAAAGTTAATAATTCAATATTTAAACATTGGGTTATTTTGTAAGTCAAAATTTCTTATTAATTATTATTATTATTATTATTATTATTATTATTATTATTATTATTTTGTTTAATAGAATAATATACGTTAAATATTTAAATATATAAAAAATGAATCCAAATGAAAAAAGATTGAAATATGAGTGAATATGGGTTGGTGCATGTTGGCGCGGCGCCTTCTATTTGTGGTGTGGGGCATATATATAATATAATTTTAACAATTTGCAATGTATCTTTAGCAAATACTTTTATATAATATATAAAAACAATTCTAATTAGAATTTATCTATCTATCTAATCCTACTATGCTAGCTAAAATTGTATACAGTACCGGGACCCCGAGCCTCGGCTCGGTAATTAAATTAAAAAAAATGATTATTTATTATCGGGTTTGGCTGATAATATTAATACCTGATTCTCCGAATCGCCATTCAAATAATAAGATACCAATAGAAAAGTAGGCCTGATGATATAAAATATATTCCAGGGACAACGAGCTATCGCTCGACCCTTTAACAAATTTATACAATTTGTTTTTATATATTTTAAAAATTTTACAATATTTTAATTATTTATTATAATTGTTAAATGGGATTTCTAAAAATGACCCGTTAAAAATTTAAATTGATTTTCATTTCAATACCTGGGACACCGAGCTATCGCTCGACCCTTTAACAAATTTATACAATTTATAAAATTGTACAATTTTTTAATTATTTATTACAGTAATATTAATAATATATTAATAATATTAATGCCCGATTCAACGAATCGCCATTCAAATAATTTAAAAGAACATAAATTAAAAAAAAATAGTCATAAAACATACACCCCTTAAACGTTAACAGATACATTTAAATTATTTGAAATTGTTTCTGTAGCTGGAAATTAATTTTTTTCAAACCCTCGGTCGGTTCTCCGCCTGGCAACATGTCAACTTATTTAAAATTTGATATCTACATGTTGTCATTCAAAGAATGTTTATGTTTTTATTTTTTATGTTATATTTATATTTATATTTTATTATATTTTTAATTTTATTTTTCTAATATTGGCCTTTTTAAATTATTTATAAAACACTGAAAACATTCACATTGCGAATATTATTACCTCTTTTAATTTTTAAGATTATATGAATAAATAATTTTAATTTTGATCTCATAATTGGATTTTCATATTCAAGTAAGTAAGATATTATTATGAGTGGATTCACAAAGTATGAAGGGACACTTCTAGAAATGAGGATGTTGTGGCCAAGAACTTTGGATATCGATTCATTTATTTTTTATAATTTTTTAACATTAGCCTCTAAAAGCACCAGTAGTTAACACCCTTAAAATTAGCTAATATGGACATTCACTTAATAATATTTAATATTGATGTCAATACTAAAAAAAAATAAAAGTAAAAATTAGTGATTTTTCTCCTTAAGCATTAAGAACAAAATATTAAAATATCCATTTGTTCGATTTTTGTTGTGCCGTTTATTCAGACGGTGAATCAAAACTTTTATATTTACACATCTTCAATAGAGAATGAATTACTTTCATAACGAGCAATTAAAAATGTTTAGATACATTTAAGTCTTATTATCCGATATTAAATGTACAAGTGTCAACTACATTTACTTATATAGGTATATGTTTGCTTTAAAAATAATGAATTTAAATATTAATTTAATTATGTTTATTATATTTATAGAAAATCATAAAAAATTATTGAAAATACTCAATATTGTGAAATAAATATTTAGTTTTTAAACAAAATCATGTTTAATATTTTAAGAATATATTAAATAAAAATAAATATTAGTTTATTTTAATTAAAAATAGTGAGTAGATAAAAAAATTTGCAATTTTTTTGACTGAATATACCAGGGAGGGATGAAAAGTTTCCAACCTGACCAAGAAAATCGATGTTTTTAATTTTTTTTTTTTTTTTGCTATACATGTATTTTTCAACATAATCTCTATCAACACTGATACATTTCTCATAACGGTGTTCTAATTAATTTAATTAATTAATAAATCATTTAATTATTTAATTAAATTTGATTTAATTAATCAATAAATTATTTAAATAATTATTTAAATTTAATTTAATTTAATCAAGTCTCATCAATAGTTATGAATCGACGCAAAAATTCGTTTGGATTACGCCCACAGCGCCAAATTGTCGTTAGAAATGGTTATTCGAAGCAATTTTTGGTATAACTTTAGGAAATTGCACACAGCTTTCCATTCAAATGGTTTTGCAAAATATTTCACACACGTTCAGCTGACATCGTACAGGTCTCAGCTATCTTGAATTTTGAAAAATAAAACAAAACAAAAATTGAAAAACATTGTTTTTCTTGGTCAGGTCGGAAACTTTTCAGACCAACCTCGTAAAACAATTGTACGCATATAACATAACAGACATATTAGAAATAAAAATAAAATACATTTTTAAAATTAATTTAATTTAATTTATAGTATTAACGATATTTATTTCATGTCGTGTGCTTGGGAAATCAGCCGAATTATTTATTATTTTTTCATGATATTTATTATGTTCTCTATTTAATTATATTATAAGAATAATGATATATTTACAAATAATTAATTATATTATATGACTGATTAATATTATAATTAATTGTAAGTATGTAGGTATATGTCTTGAGGAAGAGAAAGAAAGAGAGAGAGAGATTTAAAATAAATAACTTCCTTTTATATGTATTTAGATATACATATATGTTATAATAAAAAAAATATTATATATTATTTTGATTTTATTTAAATTTTTATTCTTATCTTTTATTTTTTATAATAATAATTTTCTAATATTAAAATTAAAATAAATATGTTATCATATAATTTTGATTATTTATTTAATATATCTATATAAAAAAAAATTATCAACAATATTAATTGAAACCTAGAAATAACTTATTAATAATAATAATAATTTATTACCCTTTAAATTATAAAATGAGTGGAATAAATTGGAAACGTGTCTCTCTAGAATAATTCGGGAAGCTAAAATATTTTTCTTTCGAGAATCGATAAGCCAAACAAATTCTTAGGAAACAAAATATTATAGAAATTAAAAAAAATATTTTTTTATTTAGTTTGCTTTGTACAGTGATTTCGAAAAGATGTCTATATGAGTGATGGTAAGTAATTAATACTATATATCAATTGTTTTTAATTATATATAATATAATATTAATTGATAATAGTTATTCGCATATTCACACACGTATATATATATACCTACATATATGATAAATAGATGAATTTGCATTGCAATTCAAATGGATTTCTTTTCAAGCATATTTGAAAATAAAATAGTAATGAATTAATTTATTACTTAAGACTAAATTAATTAAATTGTTATCTATTTTATTATTTAAAATGATAATTTATCAACTCTTAAATATAATTTTTCATTATATTGTCTTTTATTTTGATATTCTATTTATTAGATTTATTTATTTTTTTAATTTTTTACGACGTTAAAAACTAAAAATTTGTTACAAAGATGATAAGTAATTTCTAACAGTGATTTATTATATTAATTTATTTTTCTTACTTATCTATCTTACTATTTTTATTAACGAATATTATAATCTAGTAGTAGTAGATAAATTTCAAAAGAGTTGGGACCTGAGACATAAATAATATATTTTTTACATTATTTCAATTGTTATATTATTATATTTGTAATATTTATCAGGAGTTGAAAAATCAAATTTACAAACTACTAACACCCCAAGAAAGCTAACTTCAGATTTTAATTCGAAATTAAGAGATTTTCTGTTTTTAATTTTCTTTCATATTATTGAAATCTTAAATTAATAAAATCCACATTTAATATTTAAAATATCCACTTTAATATATTTATATTTATTTACAAGTTATTTACAAGACAAGCCAGTAACAACATATGCCACATTTACCACCCCCTCACACAATTTTCAATAAAATAACATTTTATACCAAAATTTAAAGGATATTTAAATTCAATAAAATAACTATAGTAAAAATGAATATTTAATATTCAATTTTTAGTAAATAAATTTATTATATTAATTAAAATTATTGAAATTACTGAATTTTATATAAGAAGTAAATAGTTTGTAAATTTATATTTAACATGCAATTTATTAAAAATATAATAACTAAAATTAAGTACTTATAACTCGTTATTGTCATAAGATTAATTTAATTTTGTGGATAATTTAATTATCAAAAATCATAAATTTATTTTCATTTGCAAATCTCTTCTCCTATCAATTTATTAAAAAACTATGACACAAAAGTTAAAAAAATCTTTTTTTAAGAGTATTTGGAGAAGTGAATCTTAATTTCCAGTCCGTTGCAGTTACTAACAATTTTGTAAACTTCTTAAAAAGACGCTCCTTCTATATTTAGTTTTAAACATAAAACATTTCTTAAACTTTGCATCTACCATTCATTTTATAAAATTTGTAAAACAACTTAAAATCTTGAATAAATCATCGTAACAAAAACATCAAATCAGATTAAGAATCCTGTCATAAGTTAAATCAAATTTTTAAAATGGAATAATAACTAAATCCTTAATGTTTTCATTAATAATTAAGAAGAAATTTCCATTAATATGAACTAAATTATTATGCAAAAATTGTTTTCTCTTAAGCGATAATATAGGGACCTAATATCGAAAAGGTTGCAATAGGCAGGACACGTGGTTAGAATTAGAGAGGAAAGACCGGCGACAAACTTATTTGTGTGCGAACCAAATGGAAATTAACCGGTTGAGAGTAGGCAATGTAGGAAGGCACTTAAGAGAGATGGGAGAAAACAAGAGTTGGGTGGAGTGGCTCAGGATTGAGACTTTTGGAGAAATGTGGTTGCGACGGCCAAGAATTTTCGAGTTTTATAGAGCCATAGAATTAGAATAGAAAGTGTTGAAATATGAAATATGTATATAATACGAGGGCAGGTCAATAAGTCAGTGACTTTTTAAATTTCCTGTCTCTTAAATGATATGCCAACACTGCTTCTATCAGCTTACTCCTGTCGAGATTTTGTTTGGCATCCATTAATTGCAGACTACCTCGTGATTTGAGAAGAAAATCGAAAAAAGTGAATTTCCATAAAAATCCATGAATTGGGGTACGAATTGCTCCCTCATTCGCCCTATTCTCCGGATTTAGCACCGAGTAACTATTTCTTGTTTCCATTACTTGAAGAAATGGCTTGGCGGAAAGAGATGAAATCATGTGTTTCATTCAAAAAGGCATCGACTTATTGACCTACACTCGTATAAATAATGTAAATTAAGTATTTTCTTCACCAATGAATAGAATTCAATTTAACATTTTTTTCATCCCTGCCCAATTTATTTATTCAATCAAATTTTAAGAGACACCAAAATGAAGTCTAACTTATTTTATGGTGTAAAACATTTGAATAATTAAACATAATTATTGAAAAATCAGATAAATTTCAATTTAGAATAAAAAACCATATAATATGACTAGTATCGTATAAAAAACATAACATTTTTAAATTAATTATTATAAGAAATCAATTGAAAATTTGAATAAAAAAAAATTATAAAATGAATCTAATCAATACTGCATGTTAAAAGATAAAGGGTCTTGTATTAAAAGCCTTTAACATTTAATTTGCCCTCTTCCCTTTATTATTGTCCTTCCTATTAATTTCAAATACTTTAATCTATCATGGTGGATAATTATTCTCATTTGTGATAGGCAATAGTTTATACGAGAATTCAATTCGTTCTACATGAATTTCCTTTATATTAAATAAACGTTGAAAATCCATGAGTGAAAGTGATAATAGTCGAACACAGTGAAAATTCAAAAGCAATTGAAGTGACTCCCTTAATCCGCTTTTCAGATACAAAACATATCCGATTATGTCCCGATTAGTCTCCACTGAAATATTCAAGTTCCTTTGAATATTCAACGTGTCACAAAAATGCTTAATAATGTAATCCTTTTATAATGTATTACGATGCTGCGTTTTATACACGTAAATTGAGCTAAACTAACGAGCTTTGAGTTCATAAACGGCTCGGTGAACCATTTATATCCGAGTGCGAAATGGCCGCCAGGAACACCCCCGGGAAACTGACTGTTGCAATAGTCAGCAGCCCTAATTTCGCAATAGTGAGCAGTATTATCTAGAGAATATTATCAATTCACTCAAATGCGCAGAGAACTCGTCGACGACGCTTTTAGAGATGATTTTAAAATCGTTTTATGTTGTAGATATTAAATGGGTGCTGGTTGGTTTCGGCATCACTTTTTTTTTGGATGGTGGGGGGTTGGTGGGTGGTTAGAGGGGGGGAAGGAGGATGTTTTTTTCATAGTATTTTCTTTTTTTAATGAAAAGCGAGAAAGATTCATGTTTTAGTTAAACCATGCAGAAATACTTCCCTAAAAAGGTTTTTTTTTTCAGTTCATATTTAATCATGTCAGCTTGATTCAGCTTGCTTGCTTATTGATAAAACAGAAGAAGATGATGATGGAGATGGTCGACTAAAAATTAAAAAAAAAAACACATTTAAAAAGTTTAAACTTAAAAAAAATAAGTTGACCTGTGGCCAGATCCGAACCGACCGACGGTTTGAAGTAAATTAATTTTCAGCTACAGAAACAATTTCAAATAATTTTAATATATCTATTAATGTAATAAAAAACAGATATGAATACATAAATAATAAATATAAACATTTTTAATTTTATTTTATTTATAATATATATGTAAGACCAGGCTGTGACGTCATGAATGGCTGGATGACGTCATATAATTTTAAATCAAGAAAAAACTAATAAATATGATTTTCCCGAGGATAAAACCAATACAAAGTGCATGATTCGTGGTGATATATAAAAAATCTCCTCATGTGAAATTTGGTGTGAAAATAACCCTTTCCTTCCTATCGTCGATCGCTAATACTACCACTTCCGGTTTCCGGATATACACCAAAAGTTGATCAATTCATCCCACTGATACATTAAGTAAATATACCAAATTTCATCAAAATCGGTTGAGCCGTTCAGGCTGTACACATCTATACGGACGGACAGACGGACAGACGGACAGACGGACGGACAGACATCATGCTAAAAATACTTTTTTCTGTTTAGAAAATGCATGATTCGTGGAGATATGTAAAAATCTCTACATGTGAAATTTGGTGTGAAAACAATACCTCCCTTACTATCGTCGGTCGGTAAAAAATTGACTGTCAAAAATATTAATAATACATTTGTCTAGTTTTATTAATTTATAATTCCATTTGAAGAAATAAAATTTTGTTTTTTTTTTTTTTTATTTAATTTTAATTTATTGAATTATTTATTTTTAATAAATGCATAAAACGAATAAAATTATATTTTAAAATTTCAATAAATAATTTCATTTGATTGTGTATGTATAAAAAGAGAAAAAGAACATTTGTGCAAAGACTTTTATTAAAAATTTTATTTTATTTTCTGAAATCATTTATTCTTTATACTTAGATATTATTTTATTTAATTTATATTTTTTTTATTTATAAAAATTTATATATATAGATGTTTATACGTTGGAAAAAAAAACAATTTATTGACATTGCAATTAATATATTTTTACACCAGATGAATATTTCCATAGATATATTAAAAAATTGAAATCTCTTTTCGATCCTGATCCCAAAAAGGAGAAAGGGAGGACTTGGTGAACTTTTGATCTCATTTTTAATTTAATTTAATTTTTTTTTAATTTGTAAAGATGATTGTCAACTACACATCAAAACTAGTCTTAAAATCACAGAGTTTGGGTATAAAATCGAGAAGGCTGTGATAGTAGGGCACGTGACTAGAATGGGAGATAAAAGAATTGCGAAAAATGTATTGGTGGGGAGACCGATTGGGAAACGTCCGCTTGGAAGACCAAAGACGCGGTGGATGGACAATGTAATAAGGGACGTGAGGGAGATGGGAGAGGGTAGGGATTGGATGGTTGTGGCTCAGGAAATTGACACTTGGAGAAATATGGTTGCTGCTGCTAAGAACTTTTGTGTAGAACTACAGAGATAGCTAGATAGAAACTTGATATATTACTATATTATATTATACTATACTATATCTATAAATTGTAAAAAGAGAGTTAATAATGCTAATTGTATTTTAAATCCATGAACTATATATATTTGGGGCAGAACTTAATTATTAAGTAATTACATCAGAAGAGTAAATAAGGCACAATGTAAAAATAAAATTTATAAACAAAAATGATTATATTATTAATTCAGCTAAAAGGGCTTCTCATATCCTGAGGACCAATAAAAAAATGAAAAAAAGTTTTAATAATAATAATAATAATATATATCAAGTTTAATTAAATTAAAAACTTAAATAATACTTAAATTAAGTTAATTAGTTCTTCATTTACAATATTAATTGTTAAAAATAAACATTTTATTTTATTTATTATTTTCTAAAGTTTTAATCCTCCATCGATGTTTAATGTTCGTATTTTCAGTATCTTAGAATTTATTTTCAATTCTGGATTTATTAAAAATGAACTTTAACTAACTCAACAGAACTAGTGACAAATTCGGATATAGTGATTGATTTATTATATAATATTTTATTTTAAGTGCCTTTCTAAAGCAACTAAAGGGTAGTAATTTGTAACATTTGATGGCTGATTAAATTTGTGCACTTTGGCTGTTCCTTGGGGTTTCAAAGACGCCACTCTGTCAGATCGAAGTTGCGTGTTCTTTAGAGTCCAATTCAATTGGCGTCCAAACCCATGGCATTAATCCGAAGTGAGCCACTAAAGCGTAAAGACTCCCTTAAATGCTATTATAATTTTAACTCTTTACGAAATGCTAACTTGTAAATGAGTAGCATTTTCGTTCCCGCTGGGATTAGAACATTTTTAAGTGAAAAAAATTTATCCCAGGATATAAACAGCACTCGTTAATGTTGCCGTGTCGGAGTTACTCGTTAACTAGGTTGATGTTGTTGCTGTTGTTATTGTAGTAGTTGCTCGCTCCACAAGAGAATTTATTAAGGCACAGGTTTAATGGCCCCACCCCTCTTCTGATTCTCCATCCAATAAAATAACTAATCTTGAGTTCTCTTCGCTTCTTACTAATTATCTTTGATTTTCAAGACCTTTACACTATTATTTGTCTGAATTTAGGGAATTACATACAATCTTGTATTCACCGCAGGTCAGGGAGGAGTTTGTGGTATTGAACTTATTCTTATTCTGGTTTTGTAAACTTTAAAACATAATTTATTATTTTTTAAAATATTATATTTTTTAGAATTTATTATATTATTTCTGCGTTATAAGAATTTTTTAAAAAGTTTATAAAACTCTTTGTTATCAAAAGATAAGTAATGTAATACTTGATTCCAGAAAAAAAAAATATTAAGGAATCTTATTCAAAAGATAAAATATAGTTTATTTATTTGTAAAAATTAAAATTGATTTCTAAATGTTAAAAATTTGAAATAAGTACATAGTTTAAAAATTTTTAACATAAATTAATTTCATTAATTATATATATAATAAGCATTACCAAAAATCTCAGTAGGACTTCCAAACAAAAAAGTTCTTGAACACAGAACGCAAATTCCTCAAGTCTTCTCTATCTTAAGCCCTCTCCATCCATTTATTTAATTTTCTAATTCCCTTGTATCTATCGACACCCCATCTTGGTTTACCCAACAGTCGTTTCCCAAACAAACTTCTTTCTTCACTCTTCTCCTATTATGATTTGATTTTATAGAATGCATAGAAGTAATGTAATTCCTAGTCAGGATCCTCATTTTCTTATGAACACATCTTTATCAGATCATAATTAATACAAAAAATATAATTGTGATTAATTCTTACCCTGAATCTATAGATAGTTATTTAAAATTTCTGAAATTTATAGATATTATTTTCATAAAAAATACTTTTTGATTAATGTATTGTATCTTGTATATTTTTTTAGAATTTAATTAATTAATTATTTTAATTTTAAATTTTTAAAAATATTTACAATTTAATAAAATAATTCACTGATAGTAAAGCATCTGTGTGTGTTAATGAATAGATGATTAACACACTATGAGCGGGGCGGGTATTTGTACCCGTTGCCACTTATATGAGGGATATATATTAGTTATCGTTTAAAATAAATAATTTTAATACGGGAACTGCCACTTATAAGCGGGGCGGGTATTTATACCCGTTGACACTTATATGAGGGATATATATTAGTTATCGTTTAAAATAAGTAATTTTAAGTGACACAAGGGAAAATATATATTATATAATTGGCAACGGGTATAAATACCCGCCCCGCTTATAAGTGGCCGTCCCCGCAACGGGTACAAATACCCGCCCCGCTCATAGTGTGTTAAATTTTTGTTTTTTAAATAATATAAAGACTAAGGGGCTATTTATATCATGTATTAATTCTTTACCTAAAAGCCTTTTTTTTTTGGGGGGGGGGGGTAGAGCAATGTCTTTGTCGATGTAATCTTACCAATTATATATAGATATTATAGATTTATGGATATAAAATGTTACAACAGCAATTTGTTTTTTAAAATTGAAAAGAAAAATATAAATGAATTTATATAATTTCATATAATAACATAATGCATTATATTATATCATACTATACTAATATATAATAAATAAAATATATATACATGGGAATAAACCTCCATATTTATTTTATCTGTATATATAAAAGGAGATTTTACATTTCTTTAAATTTCAATTTTGATCACACACATTATTTTTAAATTTATATATATATAACAAAGTTTCTTAATTTCATGTTGATTCTGATTCTATTTATAAAAAACTTAAGAGATCGTAATTTAATCTCACTCCAGAATTACATTGCATTTATATTCCTTAAGTTTCTAATAAACGACATCTGATAAACTTTCCTTGGCAGTAACGTTCAAAATTATGCATGTGTCCCTCGGTCTTTGGCTAGATATTATCTCTAAGACCAGTGATAGTATTTTCACAAACATAATTTGAAAATTTTAAACTAAAATCCCTTTTTGTCTCAATATTATACTAATATTAGAATATTAATTAATGGTTAAATTTAATGCATTAGGACTCTCTAAAGTAATTTATAAATAAACAAATAAAGTTTTTATTCATAAAGTGAATTTCTAATCTTCAAAATCAATCATTGATTGAATTTAAAATTTGGATTTGGTATTGAAATTGAAATTTTAAAAATTTTAAACTAAACTTAAAATTATCAATATCTTGTTAAATTAATTGAAAATAATATCCAAAATTTATTCAATTTCATTTTAACTTCACAACAATGAGAAATTAAGAATTGTACTATTCATTTGGGAATAAGAAAAGATATAATAATGATTTTTTTAATAGATCATTACTAAAACCTTAGTGTGATGGAGATTGTAAAGCAGCCAAATTGAAAGTAATAAAATGTTTAAAATACAATAGGGCTTTTCCATTAGAGAAAATAACATTAATAACATATTAAGATCATAAATTGATTATAGAAAAGTTTTAAAGTTTAAAAAATGATTACTTCAGGAAATTTATAAATAAAATATATGACTTAAAAACCCTGGTGAATACTGGGGATCCTTGAAACGCTTGAGGAAAGCAAAAGAGTGACCGATTCTATAGAAATGTTGATATGGGAAAAACACTTTATCTCTTTTTATAATACCACGTTGGTTTTCACTACATGCTTTCCGAGAGGGACTTTTCATGCGTTTTTAGATGCCGAAATAATCCTAACAGAATTAGAATTTGTATTTAAAAACTGTAAGCAAAATAAAGATCAGGGTTTAGCGCAAATTTAATCTGGTAACAGTTCAATATATTCAGAAGGGCAATGTCCTGCTTTTTTAAAGTCTTAAAAATTGCTACAGAAATTCCCCTTCTGTTACTATACTGCTTCTAGATAAATTTGCGGCATAACAGAAACTTAATTCATTTCCATTTAAAATATATATTTTTAATGTTGGTAGAAAGATCTTTTTGGGAAAATCAGAACCAAAGAGAATACAAAAGTACTTATTGAGGAATATACAAATTTATATAAGCCAAGGGATACTAAAGAGTCGAGGAGTTGGCTAAATGAGAATTCTATGCTAACTCTCAAAGAAGAGAATTCTCATTTTTGTCTCCAAAGGTGAAATTTATAAAATTGACCTGGATCAAGTGATATCTGCAACAAATAATACAGAAGGGATCTAATCCAGGGCTTCTCAACCTGTGGGGCGCCCCTCCCCCCTAGAGGAGCAGGAGCTTTTCCAAGAGAAAATGTTATTTAAAAAAATTGATTAAGCCAGTGAATGAAAAGAGGCTCTCAAATAACATTTCCGACTTTTTTCAATATGGTACTAAAAAAAAAGGTAAAATGTTTTCATTTTATTGTATGCGGTGGGGAGGGGGGGAGCAATGAAAATTATTATTGAAAATTAGGCCGTGAATACTAAAAGGTTGAGAAACACTGATCTAATCTAAACCACTTAATGTTGTGGTGCCCAATAGACGAGCATTTGAGAAAACATTTCTTAAAGGGGTTAAAATTTGGAGGCGGAGCCTCCTGTCTTTCTACGGAGATCCTAAGGCAGCCTGAGAAGCTAGTATATATATAAAAGTTTAAAAATAAATCTAAACCAAAAATATTTACCATTCCAATCGATAATCGATAGCAATTATTCTTTAATACCCTTTCATCGTAGAAATTTCCAAAACAAATAATTTAAATATTAATTGATTCAGAGTTATCTGCACTAATAATTTTAATAATCAATGATAATTTTATTTATTTATTTTATTTTTTAATTTTGTTTTTCAGACACATTACAATACATTACTTATACAGTTTGTGTATGAGTGTATCTGGGATTTGTGATAATTAGTAGCTAGTTATTTTCAAGTAGGTAATTATAATCAAAAGTTACTTATGTTAATCATTCTCAAAAAGAATTTGTATTTGACTACTAAAAGTATGTCTTAAAAATAGTTCCTTGCAATTTGTCAAAATTAAAAAAACGTCACTAAATCATTCATAATTGATTTCTTGATTAAATTTTTTATTTTACTTTTTACTACTTGGTGTTTATGTTTCAAATAAAAAAAAGGGCTGTCAGTATATTATCTTATTAAATGATAAATTTTTGACAATGACAGAAAAAGAAGTCAGATTTTATGATTAATAGAAAATTCCTTACAACATTCAACATTAGACTGCATGCATTATTTAATAGATCTATAATAAATTTTTATATTTATGTTAAAGATAATCTTATAATTTTTTTGAATAGTATATTGTTATTAAAATATTTTAGTATAATATTAAATATTGGCTTCAAAGTAAAGTACTAAAGATATTCATATATATTCCTACTATATATTCGTTTAGGTTTCTATGAAAGTTTTTATTATTATGAGAAGTTAATATCATCGGTTATTGGCCTCGGGCTGTCGTCAGAACCAGACCTGCTTTATTATCAGTGCTAGTGCAGATTCTTTAGAACTTCAGAATGCATTAGGTCACCGATTACCCTGCCATTAAACAAAAAATCACACACAGACTAAGATACAGAATTCCAAAAAATTCCCTCCTAAACAAACTCTCTTGAAAATGACACGAAAAAAGGGTGACGAAACGTCGAATCTCAAATCTCACAATAAAACGTGAAAATAACCCAGAATTAAGTTCTCATAATAATTTCTACTATATATATATATAGTACCGGGACCCCGAGCCTCGGCTCGGTACTTAAGTTAAAAAAAATGATTCATTATTATTGGATTTGGCTGGTAATATTAATACCTGGGACACCGAGCTCTCGCTCTACCCTTTAAAAAATAATGATATACAATTCTTTAATTATTTATTACAATTATTAAATGTGGCATCATTGCATCAATCTATATATATATATATATATAATCATGTAAGTATAATAATAGTTCACTGGGTCTAATAGATCGTTTTAATTATCATTATTGTGATAAATAAATAAACAAGTACATTTAATTCAATTTTTATTTTATTTTAAATCGTTATACAATTTTATTGAATAAATTAAATACCCTGCCTAAAAGGATCATATTTTGACAATATATTTATAATTGTAAAACAATATTAATGTATATTATATTATTAATTCAAAGATTTATCTATAGCAGGTGTACAATTTATTATTACTTCCGCCAATCGCAACTTTGAGTCTACTCAATTTCATGGTTGGCTTGGTGGCAACTCACGGATTAAACTTACTTGGCATGCCTATCACAGCTATATCATTAAGATGTTGAATATATGAACTCTAATTGTAATTTAAATTGCTAACGAGCTCATTACTTTCCTCATTTAATCCAGTAGTTAATAGATAGATTGCAGAATGTATATATTATAGCTCATTGGTTTTCCCATGACATATATTATAAATAAATTCAAAGAAATTAATACACATAAATCTATATATATATATATAGAATATATATATATTAATTAATTAATAACAAAGTCTATTAATTGAAAAATGATTTCCAGCAGACATAAACATCTTGTAAAGAAAAATCTGAAGTGTCTCCTGTGAATTGGATTAATTAACATATATTATATTTAAATTTAATTAAATTAATTATATAAATTAAGTATAATAAAATTGGATTAATTAATTAATTAATTTAAAAAAAGTAAAATGTACAGTATAGTATTGTTATTCAATTAAATTAATTAATTAACATATATTAAATTTCAATTGTAAGGAACTAATCGAGCCAAACGTTGGGCTGCCACTTTGTAAGGAGGACCGTTTCAAGTTGGGGTCACTTTGTAGACGATCCTCTTACGTTGGGTGCCAATTTATAAGGGGATCTAAGTATGGGGCACTTGTAATGACCCACGATGACCGTGAATTGTTAATTATGTTAAGTTATTGATGGGCGCCAACTTTGGATATCCCAAAGTATAAAATAGTGTTGAAAAATTAAGGGAAAAGGGAAAACACAATAATAATGTTCACATTAATTTACTTTAATTAAATAGATAAAAATTAACAAATTAAATATACAAATTTTAAATAGAAAAATAAGAAAATGTAATTCACTAATATCACTGGAATTAGCGGAAATAATTATCACAGGGGGTGATGATAAGGATTATACACAAATAATTATATCACGGGACGTGATAAGTATAGGTTATATCAGGATGATATCACTTGTTCGACTGTATCACAGGGTGTGATAAAAATGATTATGTACAAAATAATTATATCACGGGACGTGATAAATACCAGGTCATATCGGGATGATATCACTAGTTAAACTGTATCACAGGGTGTGATAATAAAAATGATTATATACAAAATAATTATATCACGGGACGTGATAAATACAGGTCATATCAGGATGATATCTCACTAGTTCCACTGTCCATTCTCAACTGTTTAAAAATATTAGAACTTGGAGGGATGGTACCTCCCCTTAGTCAAAAAAATAATCTCTATATATATATATTACATTTTAAGAATAATGCGACCAAATAACTTTGTTAATAAAATAGGGGAATAGAAAAACAAAATAAACTAAAAAAATAGATAAACAAAATAAAATGTATAATAAAGAAAAATAACTAAGAATATAAATACTTTGTCCGTTACATCCTCCCCCTCTGATTCCGAGGTCTTTTGATTGAGGGATCAGCCCTAGGAACGGACAATTCTTGGCCTTCCTCGCTTACGTAGAGGAACTACTGGAGTAGAACGCGTGTCGTTACATAGACGCAAAGCTGATGTATGAGGGGGAACAAGTCCTTGAGTAAATGAATGTTTTTGAGTTTGTGATGGCTCCATAACTCCTGGTGGGCCCCGATGGGCTCTCGGAGACCCCACCAGCTGTCTATATCGGACAGCAGGATCTTCTTTGCTGACTTTGGTACCGTCCATGGAATCGACAGCCCTTTGCAGCGCATTCAAACAACCGCCTGTGTTTATATCATGTCCAGCGTAAGGAGTTGGCTCTCCCCCTGGTTGAAAGACAGTTTCATGTTCTTTTAATAAGTGGGCAAGTTTTATGTTCTGTTCCTCAGTTAGCTGAATAGTGTTTTCAACAACAGTATTATTTTCTTCAGTGGTGCAGAGATTTTCTCGAATAAATTTGTATTTTCTCTTAGGATAATTATGAAAATACCAGCGATTGTTTCGCATATCTAATACTAAACCTGCTTTTCTGAGGAAGTCAAGACCTAATAGTGATCTATTTCCACTAACATTGGGTAGGAATATCATTTCTATATGTATTATTTTATTTTTGATTTTTACAGGAACTGTAGCTAATAACACGGAATGTATACGCTTTTTCCCGTCAGCTAGAGTTAAGGAAAGATTATCTACTTTAAAATATTCTCCTCGTTGTCTTAAATAGCTGAGAAGACGCTGACCGCCAATAGAGCGAGTGGCCCCGCTGTCAACACAAATAGAACCAGAAAGTTCATAGATGGAGGCTTCTATTAGAGCGAGTTTAGTATCTCTATCTGTAGTAACGTCACACTGTAAGGCTTGTGCGTTGGTAATTTCCTGCTTCGGATTGCAAGTTGGACACCTAGGTTTTGTGACTCCTGGAGTTCCGCAGCCGTAGCAACGAAGTGTTGAAGAGTCAGTCTCTTCTTTTTGTTTTTCACGAGGTTGTGAGTTTCTAAAGGGTTTCCGATCATTATTTTTCGATTTAGGGGGTTCGATAGATTTATTTGAAGTAATTGTTTTTGAAAATGGGGCCCTTAAGTTATCATAGGAGTCGAATTTTTCTGCGAGATCGAGGGGATCTACCAATGTTTCCCAAGAGTCGAGGAAGTGATCTTTGCATTCGGATGAACACTTTCTCTTCATTTGATCAGCTAGGATCAAATTTTTAAGTTGATCAAAATTTTCAATTTTTAGATCGGATAGCCAGGCTTCTAGATAACCGCGTAGATTGAAGTAAAAATCTTTCCAAGTGTTTTCCGATGTCTTCTTGGAGGTGGAGAAAAGTTTTCTTATTTTATCCGTAGTTAATTTAAATCGGTGAAGTAGGAGCTTCTTAATATGTTGATAGTCTTGGGCGACTTCATTTGGTTCTCTAATTATTAGAGTAGTAATATCTATGGGTAAGACCGAAATAAGATAAGTGACCCATGCATCCTCAGATATGCCAAGAAAATTCATTTGTCTTTCGAAAAGACGCAGATACGTATTAATATCGTCATCGTTAATTTTAAATAGAGGTAAGAATTTCAATATATCTACTTTCGGTTGAAGTGGGGTTGGTGATTCTACCTGGTTCACTACGGTTTGAATTCGGAGTTTCTCTAGTTCAAATTGTCTTTCCTTCTCCTTTTCTCTTTCTTCTCGGTCTCTCTCTCTTTCTTCTTTTTCTTTTTCTTCTTTTTCCTTCCTATCCTCTATGATGGTCATAAGTAATTCCCGTGTAAGGTCTTCATCATAATCAGGCAATGATGTGATATCATTTTTTATATCGATCCTACGAGAATCTAAATTCATAACTATTCCTAATTCCTGTGCTAAAAGGATAAGATCCTCCTTTTTCCCTTTGCCGAAAAATGACATTTTTAATAGGATAATTAAATTTAATGTTAACCAAAGAGAAATAAAAAAAATTAATTAATTAATCAAAATTAAAAGTTATTTAGTCGCGTACAATTGAATTATACAATGTTTAATTATAAAATAAGATAATTGAAATATAATTTAAAATATGTAAAAGTATTTAAATATTTGAAAATATAGTGATATTTTATCAATTTTATTAATTCATTAATTTAAATATAATGTAGTTGAATAAAATTTAAAAATTAAAAAAAAATTACAAATTAAACATATAAATTAATTGATTATAATTAATAATAATATTAATATATTCAAACTATTTTTATTGAATTAGAATTAAATAGATAAATATTCTATTTGTTAGATAAATGTGAAAATTAAAAATAAAAAAAAAAATTAACAAGTGTTAAATATATTATTATAATAGACAAGGAGATATGATTTATTTAAATTTAAAGTATAAAAGTAAAAGTTTTAAATTTTTATTTTATTAATTAAATATTAAATTGTACTATAAGTCCGTTGAGATGAAAAAGTGATGATACTGCTCACCAATGATGAATAATGTACTTTTCTCAGGAGCCGTGGTGTACTAATCGGGCCTCAGGTTGGGCTGCCACTTTGTAAAGAGACTAATCGAGCCAAACGTTGGGCTGCCACTTTGTAAGGAGGACCGTTTCAAGTTGGGGTCACTTTGTAGACGATCCTCTTACGTTGGGTGCCAATTTATAAGGGGATCTAAGTATGGGGCACTTGTAATGACCCACGATGACCGTGAATTGTTAATTATGTTAAGTTATTGATGGGCGCCAACTTTGGATATCCCAAAGTATAAAATAGTGTTGAAAAATTAAGGGAAAAGGGAAAACACAATAATAATGTTCACATTAATTTACTTTAATTAAATAGATAAAAATTAACAAATTAAATATACAAATTTTAAATAGAAAAATAAGAAAATGTAATTCACTAATATCACTGGAATTAGCGGAAATAATTATCACAGGGGGTGATGATAAGGATTATACACAAATAATTATATCACGGGACGTGATAAGTATAGGTTATATCAGGATGATATCACTTGTTCGACTGTATCACAGGGTGTGATAAAAATGATTATGTACAAAATAATTATATCACGGGACGTGATAAATACCAGGTCATATCGGGATGATATCACTAGTTAAACTGTATCACAGGGTGTGATAATAAAAATGATTATATACAAAATAATTATATCACGGGACGTGATAAATACAGGTCATATCAGGATGATATCTCACTAGTTCCACTGTCCATTCTCAACTGTTTAAAAATATTAGAACTTGGAGGGATGGTACCTCCCCTTAGTCAAAAAAATAATCTCTATATATATATATTACATTTTAAGAATAATGCGACCAAATAACTTTGTTAATAAAATAGGGGAATAGAAAAACAAAATAAACTAAAAAAATAGATAAACAAAATAAAATGTATAATAAAGAAAAATAACTAAGAATATAAATACTTTGTCCGTTACACAATTTAAAACCTTAACCTTCAGTTTTAAGTCAAAATTTAAAAAATTAATTCTGGTACTTACGGCGATTCAATTAAGCAGAAATTCTATATATAGCAGTTTTATACCATTTTTAATCATGAGAAAAACTATCAAATATATATCTTTATTTTTATGGTCAGTTTAGAGGAAAAAGATGAAAACGTGATAGGTAATGATCCTCTTCCAGGTGAGCTACATTTCTCAAAAGTTGATAGAAAACTACGAATTTTGAATAATGCCCGGGTACCAAATTATTATTCTAGCTCAAACCGTTTTTATGTAATCTTGTCTACATACACACACACACACACACACACACCTAGAGAGACATTCTTCACAACCTTAGTGAAAATGAATCAAGGACCTTCAAAACGTAAAAAAACATCAAAAGCTCGACATCGAAAATTTTCGTGATCGCAATTTGGCGAGATAGTAAAAAATTGATATTGAATTTCTAATTGCGATTTTTACAAGTGCTTATAAAAATATAAGTATAAAGTAAATATTCTATATTACAATATTCGAGGAAAGTGTGGGTTAACATATTTGATCTTATAAGTCCTTAATAGGATGGAGATCAAAAATATTTATTAAATTTCACTTATAGATATGGAAATAAATTACTTTTGTTTTGTATTCATATTTATACTTGAATGTTAATTTCATTATCATTTTTTGATATCACAATATATACAAGTAATCTACTGTTGTATACCTTGATGAGATTATTGATATTATGTCTCTTTGTTAGAATAATTGTCCGATTTGGAGCTCGAATATCACCATACATACAATGTCCTTTATAATCATGTCATTATCAAAAGTTTCTATTCTAGCTATTAAGATTGCTAGACAATTATTTTGTAAAGTGTGGTTTATAGACTAATTTAATATGTTACCTTAATTGAGGCTACTTTTCAAAATAACATATTGTTCTTTTTCATGTATTGGTTTAGAATTTTTAATCATCAATTATTTCAAAGTAAAAAATCTGGAGTGTCTCCACTCGACTATCTCGAAAATTTGAATTGGATTAATCAACATATATTATATTTAAATTTTAATTAATTAAATTATAACTTAAAATTAATAAATAATATTTATTAAACCAGCGCATGTTTGGCTCTTTGTTGATGGTACCATGTCACGTACTGGCGCGTGATTTGCAGTGTTAAAAAAATTAATTCCAGTACTTTCAGCTATTCAATAAAGTTGAAATTCTATATATAGCAGTTTTATACAATTTTTATTCATGTGAAAAACTATCAAATATATATCTTTATTTTTACGGTTAGTTTAGAGGAAAAAAAATGAAAACTTGGTAGGTATTGCCTTCTTCCCGATGAGGTATATTTCTCAAAAGTTGATAGAAAAGTACAAAAGATGTTTTTCTGTACATTGCTCAGAATTTCAAATTTTTTACATATCTTCACTTTTCACCTCTAGAATTCAAAAGTGACTTTAGAATTTTCAATGTCTGTCTGTTTGTGTATATGGATGTATTAATGTTTGTGTGTCTCCGGAAAATTGTGATGATATAAACTCAAAATTGACTGAACCGATTACTAAGAAATTACATACAATATTCTTAAATACCTCTGTTTGAACATAGGCATTATTTTTTTTAATCAATATCAAATCAATTAATTAATTAAGAAATTTATTTTTAAAAATGTTTTTTGATGTTCATTCACAGCCAACATGTGAGCATGTCCGAGGAGGACAATGAATATAAAAAATATTTACTATCTTTTTAGAAATTCCCACTAAGAAGAATTATAATTTTCTAATATGCAAATATCATTTCTATTTAATTTATTCTAAAAGTTCTCATTTTAATTAATTTAAAAAAATATTTAGATTATATAATATATTTATTAATATGTTTTATTTTTTTTTTAAATTATTCTTAGTTTATTTGAAAATTTCTTCTTTTCTATATAAAAGTGAAGGGTATTAATTTTATCTAATGTATAATAAAAAATTATTTTTTAGTGTTTTATGAAGTTAAAAATTGTTTTTGATTTAATTACACAATTATTAGTGTAATTATTACTTTATTTTAACTATAAAAATAATTTATTTATTATTTAAAAATTAAAATATAATTTTTTAGATAAATAATAAACAAGAGTTTTTAAAATTTTTATTTTTAATTTAAATTTAATAGATTTTTACTATCACGAAAATTTTCGATGTTGAGATTTTGATGTTTTTATGCGTTTTGAAGGTTCCTGAATCATTTTCACTAAGGTTGAGAAAAATGTCTGTGTGTGTGTGTGTATGTATGTAACCAAGATTACGCAAAAACGGTTTGAGCTAGAATGATGAAATTTGGTACATGGGCATTATTCAAAATTCATAGTTTTCTATCAACTTTTGAGAAATGTAGCTCAACCGGAAGAGGGTCATTACCTACAACGTTTTGATTTTTTTTCTTCTAAAGTGACCGTAAAAATAAAGATATATGTTTGATAATTTTTCACATGATTAATAATTGTATAAAACTGCTATATATAGAATTTCAGTTTGATTGAATCGCTGAAAGTACTAGAATTAATTTTTTAACACTGCAAATCACGCGCCAGCTCGTGACGTGGTGCCATCAACAAAGAGCCAATGATGCGCTGGTTAATAAATATGATTTATTAATTTTAATTTATAATTTAATTAATTAAATTTTATTTAAATATAATATATGTTATTTAATCCAATTCAAATTTGCGAGATAGTCGAGTGGAGACACTCCAGCTAATTTTTTATATTTGTTTTAAATACAAATTATTTTATTCTATTATAATTTATTATTAAAAAAATTCTTATTTATTTAAAATTTATCTTGCTTATCTTGATCGGTATTCTCCATTTTTTATTGCAATTTTTAATCACATGCATAGATATTGTTTCCATAGAAAAGGGTCTTGAAGCCGGTGTCACGAGGTTTAGAAACAAGCGCATTGTCCCTCAAACTGAGTTGCGTTTTTAAATAATAAATTATAAGTAATTTAAAAAAAACATTTGAATTTTATTTTCAAAAAATTGTAAAAAAAGTCTTTATTTAGACAGACCCCGTGTTCAAGATGCCTGATTACTTATTTATTTCCACTATTTTGATATTGTAAGAATATCTTTATTATAGTATTTTATTTTAGATTACTCTCTTGTGATATTTTTTAATGATTTATATAAAAATCAAATCATTCAACTCTTTCAAGCTATACAAAAAAAAAAAAAATTAAATGGAATACAATATAATATAAACAAGGGTACATTTGAAATGTTCCTCTTTCTTCATAAATCAGTTTCCGTTGTAAAACCATTAATTCATTCAGTCAATACACCTAAACCAGGATTCTTTATAGAACCCATTGTATACATTGCATGCTTTCTTTGTTGTTATTCTTTGCCACGCTTTTCAATCGTTTCTCTACCAACATAAAAAGGAAGAATGCTATACATTTTATTTAAATTTTCTATATATATAATACTGTTGAAATTTTTCACTACATTATATGAATTCTTTTACATAATAATTAGTTATGCTCTGTGTTTTCTTAAAAAAAAACATAATTAAAATATAACATATTTTTGTTTAAATATTGATGGATATTTTCTGAAAATACAAAATATTTAAATAACAAAAGAGCCTATTCCAAAGTGTATATGATAAAATTGAGAAAAATCTATTTTTAATACTTTTATTATAATATTATTATTGAAAGATAGGAATAAAAAAATAGAATGTAATTATATATAAGACAATGAGGCAAATTGATTAGTTTACATTTTAATCAAATTTATTTTTTCATATTTTATTAATAAAAATTAAAAGAGAGTTATATATTTATAAAAGTTTGTTTAGCTAGGCCTGCTTATTAAATAATAAGCGGTTGATTTATTTAGTTAAAAGTTTGAGGAAATGTAGATGTTAGTGGATTTAGGTAACTATATAATACTGTAATAAATCAATATTTACTCTCATTTGCACAAAATAGCCAATTTTCCATGTCCTTCGATGTCAATCAGTAACAAATTCAATCAATTGATTTGTTAACTCAATTGTTCCCTGTAGAATTATTTTTGCTTTCGCCATCAATAAATAAAATATTTTTTTTTTATTAAATTCTTATGATTGAGCATTGATCAACATTGATTGTGATCTTAGTAGTTCAGTAAAAAAAATTAGCTGGAGTGTCTCCACTCGACTATCTCGCAATTTGAATTGGATTAAATAACATAATATATTATATTTAAATTAAATTTAATTAATTATAAATTATAAATAATAAATATTAAACCAGCGCATGTTTGGTTTTTACTTTCCCGCATACTTCGTATAAGGGAAGTATTGGAATCGTCAAAAATTTCGACTTCGAGATTTCGATAGATCTTGACGTTTTAGACCTCCCTGAGTCGGAAAATACCATTTTTCGAATTATGTCTGTGTGTGTGTATGTATGTATGTATGTATGTATGTTTTTTTTTTTTTTTTTTTATACGAGGGTAGGGGAAATCTTCAAAAGACACTGATAAGCCCGTACTCACCAGCGTGTGGGATTTTTACCCACTAAAACCACCTCCCTTTGCCGCCAGCGACCTTTCTTCTCATGCGGGACGACCGTTAGGTATAGCATCACATGAGAGGCCATATAACTTTAACAAGCTTTTCTCATTCGGTAATTCTGAGCAGGGCTCTCTCTCTCTCGATCGTTCTGAGCTGTATCATTACGTCCTCAGCAAATTGGCGTATTGCCGCCCATCCCTCGATGGATACGAGTAGTAGTTCCTCGATATTATCTGGGCCAGGCCACACCTCCAATAAGTTTTTGACTTCCTCTCTCTGCACAGCAAAACGCGGACAGACGAAGAACACGTGCTCCGCATCCTCGACCATATCATCACAGGCCGGACAGTATGGCGAATCATCATGGCCAAACTTATATAAGTATTGGCGAAAACACCCGTGGCCACTCAAGAGTTGGGCAAGATAGAAATCGACGTCACCATGTCGACGCCCTATCCACCTCTCTATATTTGGGATTAGCCGATGCGACCATCTTCCTTTTTCGGAGATGTTCCAGGTCCTCTGCCATTCTACAAGTGATTCGGATTTGATCACTCCGACTAGCTCACCTCTATTAAAATATCTTCTTCGGCGTTCGTTTGCCAAGATGACAATCGGTGGCATCCCTGCTATGACGTTGACTGCATCCCTTGAGATTGTACGGAATGCAGACGCCACTCGTATAGCGCTTGATCGGTAGACCGACTCGATTTTGCGAGCAGATGATTTAAATCGCAAAATGTCGGCCCAAATAGGTGCTCCATACAACATGACAGATGTCACTACATTGGCTAATAATCTTCTTCGATTATGTTTTGGACCTCCCATTTTAGGCATAATCCGGGATAGAGCCAAATTTATTTTTGAGGCTTTCTCACTACAGTACACGATATGTTCTTTGAACGTTAATTTATCGTCCAAAATCACACCCAGATATTTAATGGATGGTCGGGAAACAATCTCGTGCCCGCCAACTTGAACGGTTATACTCTCCCTAATCTTCCTGCTTGAGATGAGTAAAACCTCAGTTTTCTGTTCTGCAAGCTGCAAACCCGTAGAGTTTAGCCAAACTTGTATCGTGGCGACAGTCTCATTGCAAATTCTAGTAACCTCCTCTAGAAACTTTCCTGTCACCACCACTGCTATATCATCCGCAAAGCCAATAATTTTGGTCTGCTCAGATGTTTGGAGCCTCAACACACCATCATACATAATATTCCATAGTAGTGGGCCCAATACCGACCCTTGTGGAACTCCTCCCGTGACTCTATAGCTCTTAGTCCCCATCTCTGTATCATATAGGAGAATTCTATCACTCAGATAGCTGTTTATAATTCTTCTGATGTAAGTAGGGACCTCGAATCTTTCGAGTGCTTCATGGATTTGGTCCCAACGTGCCGAGTTAAATGCATTCTTGATGTCCAAGGCTACAACAGCACAGTATTTCTTTGCTCCTCTCTTCCAACGTTTTCCCTCGATTGCCGACCGGGCAGTATCAACGACCATCTTGACCGCATCAAGGGTTGAACGTGCTTTTCGAAAACCATACTGATGTTGTGCAAGGCCTCCCTTGCGTTCCACACTCTTCTCGAGTCTATTGCATATAACTCGTTCAAGAAGTTTCCCAGCTGCATCCAACAGACAAATAGGACGGTAAGATGATGGGCTATCAGGTGGGTTTTTTCCTTTCGGAAGAAGTACCAACTTCTGGCGTTTCCATTGTTTCGGGAATATCCCTTCCTTCAAACAGGTGTTAAACACATTCACAAAAACATCCGGCCGCGAGTGAATGGCCGTTTTTATCGCAATATTAGGGATCTTGTCCAGGCCAGGGGATTTGTTGTTATTTAACCTTGCACAAGCTCTGTTTAGTTCCTCCACCGTCACCGGGGCCATGTCTGGAGAACCACCGGTAAGTGTAAATTCGCGCTGACTTCCCTGATGTTGTGGGAAAAGGGATGTAACGATCGCCCGCATGAGTTCAGGACATTTCGGTTGTTGGTTTTCGGCTTGTTTGTATGTATGTATGTATGTATGTATGTATGTATGTATGTATGTATGTAATGTCTGTAAGCAAATTTACTCAAAAACTAATCAAGCTAGGACTTCGAAATTTGGTACACCGATATTATTCACAGTTTGTAGATTTCTATCAAAATTTCGTCAAAATCGGTTAACCGGAAGTGGTACTTTACCTACACTGGTTGCGTTTACCTTTCAAGTAAAGTACCAGTTTGCTTCGAGATATTTGCTTCATATTTTGTATATAGATTTAAAAATATGAAAAAAATTGAGATACCAAATTTCATCATGATCTGACTACCGGAAGTGACATTTTACCTATACAAGTAGCGTTTCTTTTTTACCGACCGACGATAGTAAGGGAGGTATTGTTTTCACACCAAATTTCACCTATGGATATTTTTAGGTACATATCTCCACGAATCATGCATTTTCTTAACAGAAAAAAGTATTTTTAGCATGATGTCTGTCCGTTCGTCCGTCCGTCTGTCCGTCCGTCCGTATAGATGTGTACAACCTGAACGGCTCAACGGATTTTGATGAAATTTGGTATATTTACTTAATACATCAGTAGGATGAATTGATCAACTTTTGGTTCAAATCCGGAAACCGGAAGTGCTAGTATTGCCGATCGAAGAGAGGAAGTGAAGGGTTATTTTCATATCAAATTTCACGTGAGGACATATCTCCACGTGTTATGCACTTTGTATTGGTTTTATCCTCGAGAAAAATCATATTCATTAGTTTTTTCTTAATTTGAAATTATATGACGTCACCCAGCACTTCATGACGTCACAGCCAGCCCTTATATATTATAAATAAAATAAAATTAAAAATATTTATATTATATCCATATCTGTTTTTTTTACATTTAAAATATCACTTAACCGGAAGTAGCACTTTATTCTATATATATATATATATATAAATGTTACCAAATATCAAATTTGACCCCAATAAACTAATACGAACTGGCTCTTTATCAATACCAAGTTTACACATTCTAAATATTCATTCTCAACTCTTTATACCTATTTATATGCGGGAAAGTCTAGGGGAGGACACTCCCGCTTATTTATTGATGGCACCATGGCACGTGTTGGCGCGTGAGATTTGCAGTGTTAAAAAATTAATTCTGGTACTTTCAGCGATTCAATCAAGCTGAAATTCTATATATAGCAGTTTTATACAATTATTAATCATTTGAAAAATTATCAAACATATATTTTTATTTTTACGGTCACTTTAGAGGAAAAAAAATCAAAACGTTGTAGGTAATGACCCTCTTCCAGTTGAGCTACATTTCTCAAAAGTTGATAAAAAACTATGAATTTTGAATAATGCTCATGTACCAAATTGCATCATTCTAGCTCAAACCGTTTTTGCGTAATCTTGTCTAAATACATACACACACACATACACACACACACACACAGACATTTTTCTCAACCTTAGTGAAAATGATTCAGGAACCTTCAAAACGTATAAAAACATCAAAATCTCAATATCGAAAATTTTCGTGATCGCAATACTATCTCTGGCGAGATAGTAAAAATAAAAATTATAATAACATAACACATAATAAATAGATATAAATAATATGATATTAATCAACATTTCAAAATAACAAAAAGTGCTGTACAAATTTAATAGAGTAATTTAAATATTTTTTTAGACAAAATGATTATTTAAATTTAAATTTTATTTTAATTTAAATCTTATTTAAACGTAATTTACTTTTTAAAAATTAGATTTATATTATTTAAAATAATTTTAAGATATTAATATTCTCAATTCACAATTAAGATAAATTGGAGAACAAAATGAAGTTCGTTACTTAAAATGTCAATCATTGTCTGAAGATAGGAATGGACATTTATTGTTTCATTATTTTAATATTCAATTCATATAACGATGATATTCTTTTTAAAATTTTTATCAATAATTTTTATGAATTCTAAGAATACGTTTTAAATATATTATATTATTATATATATATATATATACTCTTCTATACTATAGAGCTATAGACTGATAAAGTCTATACTTGAAAAGAAACAAACAAACAAAAAATTAATAGTATATTTTTTCATAAAGAAAATATTAATAACGAAAGGCCAAATTTATACACACAATAATTGAAATTTATTACCAATTAAACATCAAATGAATTAATTCTTTTAGAAAGTTTCAAGACTTCTCTTATAAAATACAGTGAAATTCAATTTGTCTAATCATTTGATAAACTTTCTTGATTTCCATCTTTGTTTGATCTAATGGATGAATATGAAGTTTTATTTTATCGTTTTTAAATTTAAATTCATTTGTGCGTTGTCGTTTTTTTTTGTTTGTTATTTTTTTCATTCTACAAATTATAGCCAAATAATTTTTTTTGAATACAAAATAGCTTTCATGACGATAAAAAATAAATAAATACATTTTAAGGTTATAAAACCTTCAAGTTCAATTTTATTTATATAAAAATGTTGATATTTTGTTTTGTTTTGTTTTTTTTTATTTCTTGGTGATAAATGGTTTAATTTTTGAATAGATCCCTTTTTCATACAAATGAAGTATAATTGAGACAAAGTGATCATCATTCTGTTATATTAATCTTAATTTATATTCTCTGTAAATTTTAGAATATCAGATAAAATATTTTCGTTAAATACTATATATATATATAGGTATACTTAATGAATTATTTTTACTACTAATCCTACGTCTTTCACTAAATTAAGATATTATAAGAGAGAAAAAGAACAAGACGATAATTTGTTTAAACAATGGTATGAGGATAATTAAGTAAAGGAATTTCTGGGTTATTTTTACGTGTTTTTGATGAACTTTAAGTATCAGTCCGACGAGCGAGACGTGAGTTTGTGTCAGTGCTAGAGCCTAGGATACTCCTGAGTTTTAGAACGCAATAAAAATTACCCACCCATTCACCTTAACATACCATCATTGGCACTAGGTCATAGAGCTTATAAGAACTAGAACCTTAAAAAATTTTCTCCTTAAAAGCAAATCTATTGAAAATGGCGTCAAAATAGGCGCCGACACGTCAAGACTCAAATCTCACAAAAACACTTGAAATAACTTTTCATAATAAAAACTTTTAATGAAGCCTTAAAGAATATATATATATATAAATATAAATTCTTTGATTTAAATTGAATTAAATAAATATTTTATCAAAACCATGGCGAAAACCTAAAATCTATTACCGTTACCTCACCATCCACTCTCGAATTCATTATGAACATCTGATCCCGAACATTTTAAATGTTCTTGCTTGGAATATTCATACGGATAGCGAACAAGCTGATCCTAAATAGCAGGTATAGAATACGTGACATCGTTTCCCACTTGAGTCACGTGTCGCCTACGTCATTTGTTGTCAACTTGCCACCTGTTAGTTGAATTGAACAGAATAAAATAAATACGTCAAAAACAATTGGCTCAATTTTTATTTCAATTTCTATGCCATATATATATATATATATATATATATTTATACTTAAACTTCTTTTTGTTATCTATACTCTCAACCAATTTTGAATGAATTAAATTGAATGTTTTATCTATATACGTTTTTATTTCAATAGACTTTTTATTTTCATGTTAGCGGTTGATGCTCAAAAAGTCATCTCATATCCATGAAAGAACAACAAGAGAAAATAAAACATTGATATTTTAAGGATTTATAGAAGATAAAGTTATTGACGTAAGTTAAACTTTTATCATTTTTGCCAAGCTTATAAATATTCTCAAAGAACATGTAAAATACTCTTAGGAGGATTTTAACATTATTTCATACAACAATCTATCTTGAAATTGACTATAAAAAATATACCTATATTATATCAATAAAATACTTTTCGTCTCCCAATGGAGCAAGATTTTATATCACTTTTAAAAAATATATTTTTAAATAGTATAAGCCTTTTCTTATTAAACTTAAAAAAAATAATTAAATAACATTTATTATATTCGAATTTAAATCATTTCCTAAAATTATTATTATTCTTTTTTATTTAAATTTTTGTAAAAATATATTCCATATAAATCTGTGCAGAAAAGAAATCAAACTTCTCATAGTAAGAAAAGATCGATCCTTAAAAAAAAATGTTTTTTTTGTCAAAGAAATTTTACAGGAACAAAATGGAACCTATAATATGTAACGACCTACAAAAAAATTAATAAGTGTAATTATCGATATAGATTATCGAACTTATACTGGTTCTTTATTCAATCTTCATTGATTTTATGATTCGATAATTGAAGATACATATAACTTATTTAATCAGCTGTTATTTAGTCCTTATCATTTCTCTTTGATTACATCTTTTTGTTTGAGTTTATTAATTATTCTATTTTCAAATATACCCTGAAAGTATCTCATCCTTCAAATTCATGACGCTCGTCTCATATTTATCTAAATTATAGTTTTCAAATTTCATTTTTTTTTATTGATTTTATTCTATAATAGAAATTTTATTATTAATATACTAAATATATAGTTCATATAATAAATTTTAAATACAAAAATATGGCACTCAAAAATATAAACATAAATTAAGGTTATAATATTTTTAGAATTAACAAAAACAATTCATAAAATTATTTAAATATTTATGAGTTTAATTTATTTTTTCATTCTAAACTTAATGACTTTTTAATAAATAAAAATGAATGCATATAACTACAATCATTAAATTATAAATAATTAAGGTTTTATTTGTTAAAGAATATTACATAATATATATATATATTGTATTTTATTTTTATCCATATTTAATTATTTATTTGTATTTTAATTAAACTTAACTTCAGTCTCTAAAATCCAATTTAATTTGAATGAATGTATTGTTTGCAGACACGTTAATGACAAGTGTGAAGTGTAGTGTAATCATTAACACGAAACCTTAAAATCAAGTCTTTCACAAAGTTAATAATATAGCTTATACAAAACTCCTAAAACAACAAACGGTGGATAGCCGTTTCATGTAAATATATACCAATCATACTTCCAAATAACCAAAGCTCAATTTGAATGTAATAGAAGACGAAAAGGCTAGAATAAACATATAATACGAATAACAATTAGCTATGCTATCGAAATATATAACAAATAGAATCGAAATTGAAAAATTTTAAAACAGAGAATATTCATAGTACTATTTTACTTATTATACATAATATAGATACCTACATACTTATGAATATTCAAAAGAAACTTTTAATGAATTCTTATCGTACGAGGGCAGGTAAATAAGTTTGAATGAAACAGTTTTTGGATAAAAAATTATTTTATTTTTCAAAGTAGTCTCCTTTGAGCTCTAAAAAATAAGATTTCTCGAGGACATTAAAATAGATTTGTTTGTGAGATGATTTCATTGTTGGAGTCAAATCTCTTTCCACCGAGACATTTCTCCAGGTTTGGAAACAAGAAATAGTCACTCGGGGCTAAAACCGGAGAATAGGGCGAATGAAGGAGCAATTCGTATCTCAATTCATAGATTTTTATGGATTTTCACTTTTTTCCATTATCTTCTCAAATCACGAGGTAGGCTGCTATTTATTGGATGTCAAACAAAAACTAAAAGACCCAGCTGGTTCAAATTTCGACTAGTATCAGCTAGTCTTGCCTGCTGGCAGGAGCAGTGTCATTTCATTTAAGATACGGGAAATTTAAAAAGTCAGGGACTTATTGACCTGTCCTCGTATATTCATCCATTTATTTGTTTATTTAAAATCTCTTTCTACTAATCACAGTTATTTATTTAAAATCTTAAATCTTAAAATTTTACTTTTATTCGTGATAATTTTTTTAAATAGCTAAATTTTTTTAAAAATAAAGAAATAATTTCAGACATATTTTTTATGGTAAGAATGTTCTATTTTATTTATATATTTATGTAATTGGAATATATAGTGCAGTGTCCCTTGTAGATGAGTACACAATAATATTATTTTTTTTTCTCTTCAAATTATTTTAAACTCACAAAATTATTTCTTTAATGGCCGAATCTTTTTTATTATCAATTTCAATATTCAATTAAAGTAAATTTTTCTAACAATTCTCATAATTTATTAATTGCAATTATTTAGATTAATGAATTTAAACTAAATTTCTACCATATTTACAATACAATCATAGTAAATTTTGATTAAATAACTTATTATTTTTGGCTTACACTATTTATCTCTAATAAATCTATTTTATCTATAATCTATAAATATATAAACATAAATGAATGTAAGTATGTATATTTTTGAATACAGATCTATGAAAGTATCCTATTCCAATGAAATTTAAACTTATATAATTTATTAACAGCAAGATAAACCAATACCTTATTTTTATTTTGAAATTTACAAGAAAACTCATTAAGTAAAATAATTTCATTTAGTGACTATTAAATTCTTTTCCATTATTTGTGATTCGACCTAAATATTTTATAATTTATTTATAATTTAATGTTATTAAAAAACAAACTTCTTTAAGTGAACTTTTCTAACTAGAAATAATATTCATATTAATATTTTTTAATTATTCTAAATACCTAAATGTATTTATTATTTACCTTCATTCAAATATCAATTAAATTAAATATAAAATATAAATTTTATCGATATTTTTTCTAAACTTTTATTTCTTTTTCAATTTTTTTATTTTTTTTTATATGTATAATTTCTTTTTTATTTCAAGTTTCTTACATTTGTGTCTTTCACTCTTCCTTCATTAGATAAAACATTCATATTCATTCAGATGTATGAGATGATGGGGTAGAATGCTTCTACTTCCTATAGTCCTTGTATTCATCTCTACGTGCGCTTTGGCTGTCTTTGTATCGCACCCCCGCCTTCCTTTACAAACCAACATCCAATTCTGACGAGGTGAACAACTTTCTCTCGTATTCAACGGCCGCTCTTCTTTATATATTCAATTATCAGATGGTCAATTGTTCTCTTGGTACTAAGGATTATTCATTCATGATAATAGAGTTCAGATTCAAAATTTAATAAGTATTTAGAGATGTATATATATATATATAATTTAAAAATTAAAATTAAAAAAAATAGAAAAATAGCCTTTTTTTAAATTTAAATTTAAAAAACATATTGAATTCTAATATAATAAATAATAATTTTTTATTTTGTATTTTTTTTAAAGAAAAATTTGTTAAAGTCATTAATAATTTAATTAGTTTAAAATCTAAATCTAATTTTACATTTCTTAATCTATGTAGTTGATTAAATTAAATAATTGACCATTTTTAAGATGATTAACAATTATTTCAATAATATTAATATTTAAAACAACTTTTATATATAGACACTTACCACAGCACCAAAATTCCTTAACTATTCTCATCCCATCTCACAGCAATCATGATCCAAGTCAGTAATTATATATTGAATATACTGTCAATATTCTAATGCAGTGCTAACGATGTGACATCAAAAAATTAATTAACAGGATCGTTCCTTTTTTATTGTTTTTTATTTTCAAAGAATATTTAGAAAAATATAATCTAAATTAACCTAAACTATTTTTAAATGGCTAAATGTTATTGTTACCTATATTAATTTAATATTAGTAATTCTATTTTTGAATGCTAGATAAAATAAATATTAATTACAAACAATAATAAATGTTCTATCCTAATATTCTTAATATTCCCATAGTCTCCTATCGTTGGATGCAACGACAACAAAATCTATGATGTCATATATGACTTTAAAAGATCAATAAACAGAAAATTATATTAAACTTGGAAATTATATCAAGAATAGTATTTAACAATTTTATTTATTTAAATTTGAATTTTCTACTATATTTAAGTAAATTATTTTTATTTCTCTTAAAGCATTAAATTAGATTTCTTCAAAAAATATATTTTTATTTTGCCTTTACATTTAAAAAAAATGATTCAGGAACCTTCATAACAATTTGTTCTAATGTGGGTTATACTAACAAGTATATCTGCAAAATATTTTTTAATATTAAATTGTAGATTTTATTTATGTTATCTAAATCAAAAGGACTCTTTCTAAACGCTATAAACGAATTTTTAGGAACCCTTAAACTTATGCATCCAAACATCCTCAGTTGAACATATTAAAGCATACGTTAAAGAAAACCAAGGACCACTCCATTTAAGACGATGAACAAATATAAAATATTAAGGGAGTTTGAATAACCTCTATACATTCCAAAACAATTTTAAAGACATAAAATCCAAGGGGTTTCAAAGGATGACACATGGGTCTTGAAAATATAAGGCAAGGTTGGCAACATTTGAAACCATTAAGAAACCTTTACCGGATTTGTATTTAATTGAAATTTGGATATTGGAAATTAACATTAAATCTTTATATTTTATTATATTTTACTAAAATGTTAAATTACTAGTGAATTTAAATGTCAAATTATAAATTTTTTATTTTATAAATTCATCCTGAAATTTCAAATTAAATTTTATTTTTTAGAATAGAATGAAAATAATGAAATAAAATTATTTTCTTATATCATTTTTTAAAAAAAAATATTTTCGATTTTATAATTCACATTCGTATTAATTGTATTTTTTTGCGGTTTATAAATTATACTAAGAACCTTATTTTCAAACATATTCAACGTATTCTGGTAATGTAAAGGAAAATAATATTTTTATAAATTTTAATTTTCAAAAGTAGCGCTTCCGATCAAGATAATCAAGGTAAAGAATGAGAGGTCCCGTTCTACTGATCATAGAACATATTTAACATCTTTAATATCCAAATATATTATCTAATCATAGTATATGTTTCTTAAATGACTTTTATTAAACTAATCTCTAGAAATTTTTATTTTAAATCTAATTTATATATATATAAGTACTATTATTATACAATTAATCAACACATAAATATTTAATAAATATATAAATTACAAACATATTAATATTCCCATTAAGTATCCTGAAGATTGATTTCATTTTTAAACGTTTTTTAAATGATATCGCCTGAACAGGACATTTTATTTCATTGAGAACATAAATCAAAAGTACAAAAATTGACTCAATCTTTTTTTTTTTTTTTTTTTGAATAACAATTAATCTTTCTTAATGACGCCCGACAGATGACGATGAATACGTTTCGTTTTTTTTTTATTCTTTTGCTAATTCTTCATTTATAACGAATTTCAATCGATATCTTTATTAATGGTCCCATGCATGAATAAGAGGGTATTGTTCTTCTTACCCCTTCCCAAACCATGCTACTTTATTTCAATTACTATTTTCTACAATCTTCATCGATTCCATTATTAAATTTCCTTCCATTCCATGTTGTTCTTTTGAAAATGAATTCAATTTTTCTTTCCATCTCTTTTGAAATCGCCATCGGTTTCCGAACTCCAATTGTATTGCACGCAGTTCTTGTTGTTAGCAATTGTTGTTTTTCAAGAAAACTTTTCCTGGACTAATGACTTTGATTGAAGGCTTGATTTGTTATCCCGGTTAGATTCTCTGTTTCTCTCTTTAATTTTCAATCTTTGCTCTGGCCTTTGAAAGAGTTTCTGCTCAGCTTAAAAAACACAAACCGATTTCCTGTAGATTCATATGAACCTATCGACGTATGCTAATGACTATTCACTGCAATCAGGAAAAAATAAATGGTAATCTAATGTCTTACGGATATCCAGTGAAAAAAAAATCCAATTTCCTTTTTAACAATATTCATTGAAATAGGTTGATAATATTGGTGTCTCTCGGGAGTTTAATAAAAAAAAATTAACATCATCCGGTCATAAATTTAAGATAAATTTATTTGATCGAATCATTCATTTGTATTCGTGTAAATATATAAATAAATTTTCATACATATCATTTTCATTTAATTACTGATTGTGAGATGCATAAAATAATTTCCTGTTTATTTCTTGAGAATGGAATATTAAAAAAAAATGTAATTTAAAATAATAACAAAATCAAATAAAACTTAATGGATTCGATAGATTCCAAATCTAGGTCAATACTTTCTGAACTAATGGACTAGGATGCAAAAATTTCATCAGTAAAAAACTTGAATTCTACTTAAAAAGTAAAAAGATACAAAGTAAAGAAAATTTGACTAATTTATAGAAATTATTATAATTAAGGAAATGTATATTTATTTTTCACCTCAAAAGTTCGCACAGGAAAAAAGGAATAAATTAATAAATAATAAAATATAAGATAATTAAAAATTTATCTTAATTTATTATTATTATTATTATTAAAACTAATTTTTCTTTTTGATTATTTGATATAAAGAATGTATATGATAAATTCTTTTCAACTTCTTATACTCATTCAATATTTTCATTTAATTTTCATAAACTAATTGTTAGTCATTTTTTAAAAATCTCTTTATTGGTTATTTCAAATCAATCTTTAAAATAACAAAACAAAACAAAAAATACCTAAAAGAAAATTTTTCTATTATAAAATATTGTATATTATTATATAAAAATATATTTCATTATCTATTATTGTATATTGAATCTATTTTATTCTTTGATTAAATAAATGACTATAGGCAAATTTTGTTTTATTATTTTTTTTTATTTATAAAATATTTTCCCTTATAATAAATATACAATCTCATTTTAAAGAAAATTGGATTTTATTGTCCATATTTATCCTTTTTTTAATTATGCGTCAACATCAATATCTATTTTATTTTGATTAAAAATAATTTTTAACACACAATAATGCGAGACAGCCTTTCAATTTTAGCATACTAACTTATAAAGACCAAATAAATTTAAGATTTATATAGCGCTAAATTTGAATGTATTATATAACTAAATACATCATTACAATATTTTTTTTTTTTAATTTATATATTATTCAAAAAATAAAATTTTTGCCCAAAATCATTCCATTAAGCATATTAACTGTGTTTATTATCGTTTTTCGCGCATTCACTGTTAAAATTAAAAAATGCACGCTTTGACTAGAAGTTCATGCATATAAAAAATAAAAAATTATCAAGGGGGGGGGGGGGTGGCGTGAAATATTGACTTTGACTTCAATGAGATTTATAACCAAATTAACATTATGTAAGAAATTCAATAATTTTTATAAAAATTTTAAAAAATCAAAATCTATTTTAAAATTAGCCCGCAGTTTCGCCCCCTCCCCTATTCTTCATGAGTAAATTGAACACCAAACTCATGAAATTGAAACTCGGTGCTTATCAAATCTATTAATGATATGATTTATATATAAATAATTCGATTTAAAATTCATCCAATAAATAAAATTGTTTTTTTTTTAATAATTTGAAAAGAATACGAAAATTAAATTCAAATGATAGCCTCCGGTGGTTAATGTAGGTAGCGTAAGAATTTGAAAATTGTTTTTAAGCCGCTGGTTTTCAATCAAGAGTAACATGTTCCTTGGGGCCATATATAAAAAAAATCTTTAAAAATAAACAAACAAAAAAAAAGAAAATTATTACAGCGCTGATTAATCAGGAGATGAATAGAAAACCAAATCAAAGAAGTGAAAAAATATTACCTACAAATATATATTATTATATCACAATAAAATAAAATTTTTGTGTATGTAATAATTGTTTTTTCGAATTAAAATCAAAATATGATTAAATATATATTGAAAGTAATAATCAAGTCATATACCATTTTAACAAGAGAGATGATGTATATCATAACAACGGTTTCTATTTAACTTGATTTTTTTTGTTCGTTGGTCGTTACATTCTTCAAATAGTTCACCAATTTTACTCACGAGACCCCAAGTGGTAAAACGAAAGAGGCAACAGTCTGGCGTGCTAACTCTCCTCTGTTAAGAAGATTAACATAATTAAAAATAAAAATAAATATATTGATATTTATTGGTTAATTTCTTCATTTCTAAATATATTTAAACTATAATATAAAAAAATATTATTTTATCTTAATCAAAATTAGTTAAACAAGAATTATTTATTTAATATTGTAATTATTCTATCTTTATCAAATTTATTCAGAATATTGGAGATAATTATTTAGGTATTATGAAGGCAGGTCAATAAGGTTGTGACTTTTGGAATTTCCCGTCTCTTAAATGAAATGGCACTGCTCCTGCCAGCAGGCAACTATCAGCTGTCACCTGTCGAAATTTGAACCAGCTGGGTCTTTTAGTTAAAACAGACTACCTCGTAAATGGAAAAAAGTAAATTTCCATGAAAATCCATGAATTGGGATCCGAATTGCTCCCTCATTCGCCCTATTCACCGGTTTTAGCCCCGAGTGCCTATTTCTTGTATCCAAACCTGGAGAAATGTCTCGGTGGAAAGAGATTTGACTCCAACAGTAAAATCATCTCACAAACAAATATATTTTGATGCCCTCGACAAATCTTATTTTTTGGAAGGGATAAAAAAATTGGAGAATCGTTGGACGAAGTGTATAGACCTCAAAGGAGACTATGCTGAAAAATAAAATAATTTTTTATCCAAACTGGAATTTTTAAAAAGTCACGGACTTATTGACTTGCCCTCATATCAAAAGAAAATGGAATCCTTGATTACATACCATCAATTAAAATAACAAATAAAATTTAATTAACGAAACTAAAAAATATAAAATTATTAATTTAATAATGGAATATTACAATTTAAAAAAATGTTTTTTTTAATTGAATGTAATGATAAATAAATTATTTCTTTACTTAAATAATTATTTTTGCAAAAAAAACATAACCATAAATAATAATAATATATTTATATATTTCAATTTATAAATATTTGATTGATTTATTTATGTATTTAATCTATCTTTAAATTATTTACTTGCTTTTTATTTTATAAATATTATTATCGTAAAATAACAGAATATAAATTTTCTTGTTTGCGTGTTGTATAGTAGATTCTCGCCATTAAATTAGCTTTGAACTCGCAACATATTCTCCATTCACGTTAGTCGTTGTCTTTCAGATACGATATCCCCAAAAGACTCGTTAAAGTAATAACCACGCTTAATATATTTCTAAAATTCAACACCTTCAGCCAAGCAGAATCATTATAATTTTTTTCTTCTTAATTTCAATTACAATTAAATTTAGTTAAGGAAATTTATTAAAATGATGTAATTTTTCATAGATTAACTGTTTAAATTTTTTAATAATTATATTTTTCTAATCTCATCTATCAAGTTGCATTCTTACCCACTTTATATAAAATTCAGTTTCTTCAAATTCTTTTCTATTTTTATCACGTTTTACTTAACTTGTATTCTTGTCTGTGTGTATGCATCAAATCTTGCAATCGATTTATCGACGACTTCCAATCATCGGATATTCTTAAAACTTCACCAACAGCTTTGCTCTCGATGACAATACAATATTATCATTTCTATGAGCTTCTAATTGCTACAATTTGAATGAAATAATCCAAAATTATTCCTATATATAAAAATTCAAAATGTCGGATGTAAACAAAAAAAATGTAAACAAATAAGTTGACCTGTGGCCAGGTCCGAACCGACCGACGGTTTGAAGTAAATTAATTAGCAGCTACAGAAACAATTTGAAATAATTTTAATATATCTATTAATGTAATAAAAACATATGGATACATAAATAATAAATATAAACATTTTTAATTTTATTTTATTTATAATATATATGCAAGAAAAAACTAATAAATATGATTTTCCCGAGGATAAAACCAATACAAAGTGCATGATTCGTGATGATATATAAAAAAATCCCCTCATGTGAAATTTGGTGTGAAAATAACCCTTCCCTTCCTATCGTCGATCGCTAATACTACCACTTCCGGTTTCCGGATTTGCACCAAAAGTTGATCAATTCATCCCACTGATGCATTAAGTAAATATACCAAATTTCATCAAAATCGGTTGAGCCGTTCAGGCTGTACACATCTATACGGACGGACGGACGGAGAGACATCATGCTAAAAATACTTTTTTCTGTTAAGAAAATGCATGATTCGTGGAGATATGTAAAAATCTCCACATGTGAAATTTGGTGTGAAAACAATACCTCCCTTACTATCTCGTCGGTCGGTAAAAAACATAAAATCCCCAACTTTATAAATATAAATATTTAGTACACATTCATTTCTTAAATTATACTTCAAAAATTTAATTAATATGAGTAAACTAAAATCGATTGCAAAATTTGAAGACTAAAAAGTAGAAAATAATACTTTATAAAAGAAAAATTTTAAAAAACCACGTTTTACTAACGGACTAAAAAGGAGAAAATAATTTTTTTCTGAAAATCCATACTGACATTACATACAAGAGATCTGATTTGAATCAAACTGTCCATAACGTAAAACGTGAGGCGCAAATATGTCTAAAATATCCTGTTTCTAATAAAAATATAGAAAATATATAAATCTCAAAATAAACATTAAAACTACGCATAATATAATTTGACGAATGAATATTGATCTTTATCAAAAATATTAAATTTATTGCTCGAAAGAATTTAAATTAAAAAAAATCTATTGGACTACTAATATTATTCCCTTTTACAAGTGGTCTGATAAAAAATTTGATATTTGAAAAGTTTGATAGTATAAGTTAGTATCTTAAACAATTTTTAAATATATTAAATATACGATAAATTTTCTAATGATTAACTAATAATATTCCCTTTTACAAAAAGTCTGTTAAATACTTAATAGGTAATATTTATAAAAATTATATCACGAAACTTATCCTATCGCGTATTACTAATAATATTCCCTTCTACAAGAATTTTGGTGAAAACTTAAGCCTTAAAAAATACAACGATTGATGCTAAATAAAAATTAATAAAGGAAATCATATTTGAATAGAAAAATTATTATTTGTTGCGCCCCACGTTTTACGTTATGGACAGTTTGATTCAAATCAGATCTCTTGTATGTAATGTCAGTATGGATTTTCAGAAAAAAATTATTTTCTCCTTTTTAGTCCGTTAGTAAAACGTGGTTTTTTAAAATTTTTCTTTTATAAAGTATTATTCTTTCTTTTGTAAATCAATTGAATTTTTAGGTTAGTTAGTTTTTCCCAATTGGTTTCCCTATAAACACACTTTCATATTTTCGCAATTTCTTCAATATTATGACTGTGGACAAGCCGAGAACAAAATAAAATATTTTCGAGCCTGTCGGATCTCCTGAGCCACTAGTGAAGGAGTTAAAAAAAGAATTCTCAACTCTTTCACACGGGGAGTAAAATAAAATTATTTGGGAAAGGAGCCCTGAAATAAACTTCACCAAAGAGTGCAGTACGTTTGACGATTAGTGCTTAGGCGATTCGCCTTGGAGAACCAAAATCGGAAAGTAATAATAACAAATTAAATTAATCAAAATATTCGATGCTAAGATATGGACCTGCAAAGGAAAGATTAGGTTCACTGACATGTGACATATAGAGTCAAAACAGATACTGAACTCGCCACGTGGATGAATATAAATATACAAAAAAAATATATATAAAAAAAACTTATAAAAATTATTTAAAAATAAATTGGTATTAAAATAAATAAATCTAAATCAGGGAGAGGCTTTAACAGACTGTAAGTAATAATTTTTGAGGATGCATAGATATTATGCAATTCCTTGTTATATCTCAATCATTTTCTTGAATAATAATTGTTTTTCGCTTCACTAATTCTACAAATAATCATAATTTCAAAATATTTGAAACTGTTCTCAATTTCTTAGTCATGGATCACGTGTCGTTGTATATAATACATATGGGAACAAATTAAACATGATTTTAATGAAAACCAATTGAATTTATTTTTTTTCCGATTTCTTTATCTAAAAATTTTATAAAAATGTTTGTTAAAATTTCATTATAATTTATAGATGATTATATAATATGAATGTATTAAAATCAAATGTATATATTTTTATCAATTATTCCATTTTATAAATTAGGAAATTAAAATAATAAATTAATAAAAAATAGATAAAAATAATAAATAATGTGGTGTACCAACAGTCGCAAATGTAATAAATAAATAAAGAATCATTACTTTTATGCAAAAAATTTAATAAATAGTTTGAATCTTCTGACAAGACAAATAATGCAAATTTAATTGATTTTATTAATACTTAGACCTAGTAGTTAATGCATACACAAATTAACAAAAACATATTAACCGTGTTTATTATCGTTTTTCGCGCTTTTACTGTTAAAATTAAAAAATGCATGCTTTGACTAGAAAGTTCATGCATATAAAAAATAGAAGGGGGGCTTGAGATATTAACTTTAACTTCAATCAGATATATAACCAAATTAACATTATGTAAGAAATTCAATAGTTTTTATAAAAATTTTAGAAAATAAAAATCTATTTAAAAATTAGCTCGCAAATTGGCCCCTCCCACATTCTTCATGGTAAATTGGACACCAAACTCACATGAAATTGAAACTCGGTTCCAAGGAGGCCGTAAAAAGTTTAATAAATATTGATATAAACCTCTTTGTATTTATGTAAATGAATTTAAATAAAATAAATCCTTAATATTATAACTCGATTACAATCGATATTTTACATTATTCATAAACATTATATTTACTTACAATGATTTCATCTACTATATGTTAATGTGATTTATTTCAGTTGATATGTCAAATGAAATTTGATTTGATTGAAAAGTCTTGAGGAGATTCGGAAATCCCAGGCGTCGCCCAAATCCGAAACTTAATCAGATGCAATTAGGCTTGACCCAAAGGGCGATCAATGTTCTAACCCATCAATTAACTAGGTGCTAGGTTTGCTATCTCTAGAAACTCTCCAATTACCTCCTTACCTCAGAAGTCGACCATCCAATCAGAGGGGTAACAAAGAAACGGAATTTGCTTTTAATAATCTAGGGAATACCTCAATGATCATCAATTGATTGCCAATGTGGGATTTGAACTTTACGATAATGGGAGAAAAACTCAATCCTGCCTAGGGAGTTCAAATAAAAAAAAAAAAATAAAAAATCGAAAAACAGCTGATAATCTTGAAATTAGAATCAGATATTTTCTTTTTTTTTAAATACTCATTTATTTTTACATATATTCTTAATGTCTAGATATTTTATTTTCTATCTATAAAATTTGAAGATTTTCGGCTAATAATCAAATTTATGAAACACTAAAGAGATAAAAAATATTGACTTTTTTTAAAAAGATATAATATCAAATCTTTTTTTTTTTTATTTCTGGGTAGATGGCGTTATTTCTACATCGGCCCAAATTGATCACTTCCCATGGTTGCATGCACTATCGTTTTTACTACCCTTACACTTCCAATCAGGGGGTGGACACGCAATGATATTTTTTTGAAACAGCGTTTGGCGCTGCTATGCGGATGCATGCACGAACTAATTGAGAAAAAAACCGGCCGGCCTGGCACCATTTTTAAAATCTATTTTGAATGAATGAGAGCGGGAGGAATGAAAAAATTATGAAATTTTTCAGTTAAGTGAAAAATTATTTATTTAAAGCTAAAACAGACATTTCAGAAATAAATTTTTTTTTTTTAGAAAATTGCTTAATTGTTGGTCTTATCACAAAATAAATAATTTTTCACTTAAGTGAAAATTTTAATAATTTTCATGGATATAATAAAAGAATAATGTTGTATGTGGCATATTTATTTGAAAATAGATTATTACAAAATATCATTAACAATAATGATGTTTATCTCATTTGTAAACAAATCCTTTATACATATTTTTCTTTAAACACCTTATATAAAATTTCTGTAAAAATAAAATAATAATAATAATAAAATACAAAAATAAAATTTACACTATTTTTCAATCATACAATAATAATACAACCCTAACCCTTTACGCATGCATTTTTTTAAATTGTATAAAATTACTCATATAAATAAAATTTACACTATTTTTCAATTATACAATAATAATTATATAAAACTTTATAAAACATTATATAAAATTTTTCACATAAATAAAATTTACACTATTTTTCAATCATACAATAATAATACAACCCTAACCCTTTACGCATGCATTTTTTTAAATTGTATAAAATTACTCATATAAATAAAATTTACACTATTTTTCAATTATACAATAATAATTATATAAAACTTTATAAAACATTATATAAAATTTTTCACATAAATAAAATTTACACTATTTTTCAATCATACAATAATAATACAACCCTAACCCTTTACGCATGCATTTTTTTAAATTGTATAAAATTACTCATATAAATAAAATTTACACTATTTTTCAATTATACAATAATAATTATATAAAACTTTATAAAACATTATATAAAATTTTTCTCATAAATAAAATTTACACTATTTTTCAATCATACAATAATAATACAACCCTAACCCTTTACGCATGCATTTTTTTAGATTGTATAAAATTACTCATATAAATAAAATTTACACTATTTTTCAATTATACAATAATAATTATATAAAACTTTATAAAACATTATATAAAATTTTTCTCATAAATAAAATTTACACTATTTTTCAATCATACAATAATAATATAAAAATAATGTTAATTTTATTTATAATCTAACCCTTTACGAATGCATTTTTTTAAATTGTATAAAATTACTCATATAAATAAAATTTACACTATTTTTCAATTATACAATAATAATTATATAAAACTTTATAAAACATTATATAAAATTTTTCACATAAATAAAATTTACACTATTTTTCAATTAATCAATTGACTGTTGATGTCTATTTTGCTTCAATAGTCGCTTGACCTCGGTGAACCTTTGGTACAATCTTTTCTTCATGGGAGATAAATATTTTATTCTTGAAGAAAATTCAGATGGTGTAGGCGTATGTCCCGCTGAACACCTGCAAAAATTAATTAAGTTTAAAAAAAAATTCCAAAGAATTAATACAGAAAAGCCTAAGCAAACTAAAAATTTATTTTAAATCATTATAAAAAATCTATTTAAAGTTAGGAGAAGATTAATGAATTTTATTAAAAAATATAATACATACTTCTCGCAGGGCTGGATTCGAAAAGATCAGTCTTCTCTGATACCAAGCCCAAACCATCTGATGTAGTATTAACAGGTGTTGCTATAAATATTGAAAAAAATTAATAAAATTATTTTCTTTTATTATTAATATATTTTTTGGTAAACAACAACTTTAAATTATTGTTGTTTTACCCACTCTTAAAAAATTACACCTTGGAAAATAGAACAAGTGTCCTCGTTCTCCTTCAGGTAGAGAATTCGTAATACAATCTTTCTGAATACAATTAAAAACCTGCAAAATCAAAAATTTATTTATATGTACATATATTATATAACTTTATAATAAAAAATAATCATCAATAATAGTAAAAATATTAATTAAACTTACTTTAGGAACCATATTGCACGCAATTGGACAGCGACAGATCACGTTACGTATGCCTGGCAGAGATATTTTAAATGGGACGAGTGCTCGTTGTCCACAAGTCACTAGCTGTTGTTAAATGTTTTCGGGTGTTTTCGGATAACCGAAACAAACCGAATTAAAATTAGTGCTAGCAACAGCAGCGCCTCGAGCGGCCTCGAGTGATGCATGCATGCATTGTCACACTGGAAATTTCTCTGCCGTAAGAGAGACCCCCCCCTGCTTCCAATTGATGATCCAAATGTTTGAGTAAAGTGTCGATAGAATATTTAATCGTTTATTAGTGTTAACCGTTTAAGCTATTTCCATGAATGGATAAATGCGTCATTTTCGTTGAAAATAGTTAATAGATAATATAATTTTGTATATAAAAGATATAAATGAACATTAAAAGGAAAAAAAATATATAGGGTTGATCATTATGAGATCTATCTTCACAACTAAAAATTATACAATGTTAATTAATGTAAAATTTAATTATCAAAATACAATAATCAATATTAATTTAAAATAAAATAAGTTGACCTGTGTCCAGGTCCGAACCGACCGACGGTTTGAAGTAAATTAATTTCCAGCTACAGAAACAATTTCAAATAATTTTAATATATCTATTAATGTAATAAAAAACAGATAGGCATATAACATAAATATTTTTAATTTTATTTTATTTATAATATATATGTAAGACCAGGCTATGACGTCATGAATGGCTTGATGACGTCATATAATTTTAAATTAAGAAAAAACTAATAAAGATGATTTTTGTCGAGGATAAAACCAATACAAAGTGCATGATTCATGGAGATATGTAAAAAAAACTCCTCATGTGAAATTTGGTGTGAAAATTACCCTTTCCTTCCTATCGTCGATCGCTAATACTACTACTTCCGGTTTCCGGATTTGCACCAAAAGTTGATCCATTTATCCCACTGATGCATTAAGTATATATACCAAATTTCATCAAAATCCGTTGAGCCGTTCAGACTGTACACATCTATACGGACGGACGGACGGACGGACAGACATCATGCTAAAAATACTTTTGTCGGTTAAGAAAATGCATGATTCGTGGAGATATGTAAAAATCTCCACATGTGAAATTTGGTGTGAAAACAATACCTCCCTTACTATCGTCGGTCGGTAAAAACCTTAGACTTTTGTACAAATCCTACAAAAGGATAGCATCAATCAAATCGGTTGCCGCCTGAGCGAGGTAAAGGTTTTCCACGATCAGTAGAACGGATCTTTTCAACCTTTATCTTGATTTTCTTTATCGGAGCTGCTACATTTTATTTCGAGTTACTTCCACATTATAATCAAATAGTCTGGACCACGCTCCCATACACGACACTTAGAGAGAAATTCCCATGGCAGGTCCAGGATTTGATTCCGAAATCACGAGGATAAGTGTAAAGCGTTATTAATCTCAGACTGTTAGTCATTTTATTATTGAAAGATACAAATGTCTTGTTTGAAATTATTTAAACAAGAATTTCACTTAGTTCTTGTGATTTATTCTAATTTAAAAATTATTATACTTTACCTAATTAAACTATAATTTCAAGTTTAATTAAAAAGATTATTCATATTTACAATTGTATATGTATATGAATATTGTTATTTTCCTTAAACCTTCCAATTAGTTAAATGAAAAGGAATTTTAATTAGATATCGTTTTAGTAAAATCATTAATTGATTGCTTCTTCATTAATTTTCTTTGTAATAAATGGAAGTGGATTGATTTTGACTTAAGACTCCGTCTGTCTTGTTCCAGATCTGCTGGCAACCAATTCTCTTCTCATACGATCGCTGCGAGGCTTCTCGAGTTCCAGCTTGAAAGGTAAGATCCTCCATTCATTTAATTTGCTAATTGAAGTAAATATAAATGAACTCTTCTAAATTCTCTATATTTTTTTTTACAATATTTTTTTTTCTCCTCATTCTTTATCAATTTTAGTCATGGCTCCGTTTTATGTATGATTAAATTTAATAAAAGTGCCTTCTTTAATCACTTTTATTATGAATGTTCATTTTACATAAAAGGCATTAAATTAGAACCAATTTCAATTGAGCTTTTATTAAAATGAAAATTCCAGAACAGTATTTATAAAAGAAAGTATTTCCAAATGATTTGTTCACATTATTTTTGTTTATTTTATTTGTTTTTTGTTTTTTTTAATTTTATTCTAAAATTTCTTTATTTCATAAGATGCTAAACAAAAAAGTTTGTCAATATGAAATTTGATAATTCAAAATAATTATATTTATTCAACAGTTTTAATTAATAATATTAATAGTCAATATTATTTAGTATAATTTTCAGCTAACCTTTCGCCTCAAAAAATATTATATAGCCTAATTAATATTTTTTTTATTTTTTATTAATATGTTTTTTTACAACGATTTCGTTTAATAAAACATACTAATCTTTTGAATAAAGTAAAATACTTCTTAGTTACTTAATAAATAGGTTTTTTGTAAATTTAATTTATATATATAAGAAAATGGGTCCTAATTTTTTAATGTTTTTGTTTCTAGAATTGAATTTACAATTATGAATAAAGTAATTTATTTATTTACTTATTTGAGATTCATAGATTATTCTCAAAGATAGTAACGCATATTTTACTATTGCTAGTACATTAAATTAAATTTTTAATTTTTAAAAAATGAAATTTCTTCGCCTAAAGCGCGAACCTTGAATATTTCAGTAAAACCTAAAACGGACATTTGGAGAATTTAAAACTAAAATTAAGTCAAACGTCTTGGTTTCCCATTAAATAAATTAAATTAAAAAATAAATTTTCAATTTTTTTATTATTAAAAATAAATAAATCATAAATTAATAGTATATAAATTATAAATTATTAGAATATCATAGTTACTAGTTTTGCCTTTTGGCTTCTTAATTATAATGACAACTCACCTAAGAATTATAAATATTTAAATTCATTATAAACCTTTGTCTTAAGCGAGTAAATTGTTCATTTATTCAGTCCAGCCAACTTAACTACACCAATTTTTATTTTGGAAAGATTAAATTTTAAAAAAATAATTTAGAATTGATGTTAATTTAAAATAATTCTTATAAAAGCTTTATAATTCCTGTCCCTAATAAATGCTTTTACTTTATATAATAATGCAAAATTAATAAATAATTTTAAAAATAAATTCCATAATATATAATTTTATCTAAAATTAATTAAAACAATAATTACTTACGTTTGCTTTTTAATCTATGATCAAAAGCATTCTTTTCCTTTCATAAATTTTATATATAATTTTAATTCAAAAGTGGTTGGCCAATGAATTATGATGTGACCGTTGAAATGTCTGTTGAATTTCATGAGTTTCCCCATAAATTATCTTGTATGAGATTAGCTTTAGTGACATGAATTTTGAAGAGTCATAAAATAGTTTGAAGATTTTGCAAGGAAAATTACTAATTCTCGTGTTGTTTTTATTTTATTTTATTGGTCTATTATATTTTGTGTGAATAATTATTGCTTTAATAACTATCTTTTTAAGTTTGTAGTACATATTAATTTTCAGATTTTATATAATAAACTCTTATGAGCTATAATTTAGTGGTCATTATCATGTGCTATAGAAATGAAATATAAAATAAATCCTTACCCTCTGGTTAAAAGAAAGATATGGTTGATGGAGGTATAGGAAATAAAAATTAGCTGGAGTGTCTCCACTCGACTATCTCGCAATTTGAATTGGATTAAATAACATAATATATTATATTTTATTAAATTTAATTAATTATAAATTATAAATAAAAATTAATAAATAATATTTATTAAACCAGCGCATGTTTGGGCTCTTTGTTGAAGGCACCATAGCACGTGTTGGCGCGTGAGATTTGCAGTGTTAAAAAATGAATTCTGGTACTTTCAGCTATTTAATCAAGCTGAAATTCTATATATAGCAGTTTTATACAATTATTAATCATGTGAAAAATTATCAAACATATATCTTTATTTTTACGGTCACTTTAGAGGAAAAAAAATCAAAACATTGTAGGTAATGACCCTCTTCCGGATGAGCTACATTTCTCAAAAGTTGATAGAAAACTATGAATTTTGAATAATGTCCATGTACCAAATTTCATCATTCTAGCTCAAACCGTTTTTGCGCAATCTTGTTTACATACATACACACACACATACACACACACACAGACATTTTTCTCAACCTTAGTGAAAATGATTCAGGAACCTTCAAAACGTATAAAAACATCAAAATCTCAACATCGAAAATTTTCGTGATCGCAATACTATCTCTTACGAGATAGTAAAAAATACTTTATTTAAATTATAGAAATAAATATTGACTTCTGGAAAAATATGTAATTATAATCTTGTAAAAAAAGATCATAGAGAGAGCTTTAATAAAATAAAAAAGTACTATTCTTATGAATAAATTTTAATTTTTATTAATTAAAAAAAATTCTAACAAATTCCCGAATATTATTTGTATAATTTAATGTTCAAAGTCAAAATTATAAATAATATAGTATAAATTTGTTTTAATAATATTCGGGTAAATATGAATTTAAAAGAAACTTGAATTATAAGAAAATTTAGATTTATTTTTAATTATTGTTTTTTATTTATTCCTTTTGCTATGTTTATAAAATTTAAAACCGATTTTAAATGTTCAATAATAAGTAAATATATAATATATACTATTATATTTGATGAAAAAAAAATCAATTTTTACTATCTCGCCAGAGATAGTATTACGATCATGAAAATTTTCGATCTTGAGATTTTGATGTTTTTATACGTTTTGAAGGTCCCTGAGTCATTTTCATTAAGGTTGAGAAAAATGTCTGTATGTGTGTGTGTATGTAGACAAGATTACGCAAAAACGGTTTCAGCTAGAATCATGAAATTTGGTATACGGGCATTATTCAAAATTCGTAGTTTTCTATCAACTTTTGAGAAATGTAGCTCAACCGGAAGAGGGTTTATCATGTGTCAACTATTCATCCAAAAGTGTGTCAACTACTAAGTTTTCATTCTTAGGTGGGGTGTCAACTACTAAACCAATTTCATTTTTATGTAGAAAATTAATATAATTTTTACCTTGAACTTTTAGAATTATTGACTTTAGGAACTTGTTAGAGGGATATTTATAGACTCTATTGTTGATGAAATGGTTGCCATAAAGTGAATGAACTCTGAGCAAAGTGAGTTGAAAGCCGAAAATTTTGTTAAAGTGTCAACTACTGGGGGTATTACCTTACCTACAACGTTTTTATTTATTTTTTCTAAAGTGACCGTAAAAATAAAGATATATGTTTGAGAGTTTTTCACATGATTAAAAATTGTATAAAACTGCTATATATAGAATATAGTTTGATTGAATCGCTAAAATACCGGAATTCATTTTTTCACACTGCAAATCTCACGCGCCAACACGTGACGTGGTGCCATCAACAAAGAGCCAAACATGCGTTGGTTTAATAAATATTATTTATTAATTTTAATTTATAATTTATATAATTTAATTTAATTTAAATTAATATATGTTATTTAATCCACTTCAAATTTGCCAGATAATCGAGTGGAGACACTCCAGATTTTTTATTATAATATAATTTATTTGATTTGTTATGATTTGAATAATATTATAAACAAATTTTTAACTTAAAATATAAATTTATATATAATATTAAATTAATTTATTATCTTTGAAAGGTGACACTGAAGGAAAAAGAGTGAAATGTATTTTATTTTGTTAGTTTCCGAGAGATGGCTTTCTACAAAATATTCTAAATGAGAATCCAATCTATATTTAAGGAAAAATTTAAATTCTCTTTTATTTAATTAAATTTGATAAATATTATTACTATCATATATTATTATATTTCATTATTATTTAATTTTATTAAGAATTCCGGTAGAATAAGATAGGGAATATAATTTGAAATAATTTTATAATTGGCATAAGAGATTGCATACTTGAATGTTGAGTATTATTGAAGGATGAATGATATTAGTAGATGGCTAGTAGAATTGGTTAAGCACTTTGATTAAGCGCAAGGGATCCATGATCACGAAGGTGGGTTCCTTCACGTGGGACCTGACTATACGTTGGCGGGTTGACACGAGCGTATAAATTTTTGTTAGTGGGGTAAGCGTTATAAGCTTACCCTGATTATTATTATACATTCAAAAATTTTATTTATTTAATAATTAATTAATTATTTTCATATTAATTATATAGTAATTAATCATACTTGTGTTATAAATCTATATATACTAGAATTGAGTTATTCAGCATTGAAATGGAATTTCTACTCCTGGATGGATAGACCACCCCATTACGATTGTTATTATTTCACCACAGCATCAATACATATCATCAAGAGGGCCCATGCAAATAATGATTTTTTCATAAATAAATCGAATCAAATTAACACAAACACGCGCTGGTTTAATAAATATTATTTATTAATTTTAATTTATAATTTATAATTAATTAAATTTAATTATAATATATGTTATTTAATTCAATTCAAATTGCGTGATAGTTGAGTGGAAACACTCCAGCTTATTTATCAACAATTCTTGCAGTATCCTACATTAGATATACGGTATAATAATTGTTGGTTTTCCGCTAAGATAATGCTATCTATTTCAATAAAATTATCTATATTGTAAAACAATTACCTTATTCTCCAGATTTATCATCAAACAATCATTCCCAAGAAATAATTTTTACTCAATTAATAAGATAGAAAGTCAAACTTAAAAATATATTTTAAACTTTCCTGGAAAAAGTATTTTCTATTTCTATGATTGGAAAATGTTTTTAATATTTTTTTTTCAATCACAATGCTACCTGTATGTTTTATAAAACATTGGAGTTTCAATAAATAAACTTAAATCTCTCGGTTGTATAATTCTAGGCAAGAGAAATTTTTTTTTAACTTGAATGTGTGTGGAATTAATTAAGTGATCATTTAAATTGATATGTAAGTGAATAAAGAAATAACGAAATTACAATATAAACTTTACTGTAGGTTTAAACACGCGTCATGCATCTCTAACTCACGACACCTTTACTACAAATCAAGATTAGTTAAATTTCTTACCCTTATATAATAATAATTACAGACGTCGGGGTAATGTTTCATAATGATTACCTTATGGAGGGTACATTTATTTTCATAATTGTACATTTTCAGCTTATTTACTCATCTTGCACTGATGATAAGTAAATAAATGAATGTGCAAATAAATATAATCGATCTAGTTAATCTTGTTAGACTAACAAAAAATGTATGGATGTAGCTGAAGAATCGATCTGTTTAGATCTCATCTTTGGGAAAAATAATTTTAATGTTTTTTTTTAATTAAAATAATTAATAGCAAGTTTTAATAATTATAGAATCATGATAACTTTGATCAGGTAACTTTGAAAAACTGTATATATATATTCATTTATTATTATTCTTATTAGTATATATATAAATGATATTTGTTTATTAGATATTAAAGAATACGTTGTACAGATCATACAACATCTTTAACCCGCTTTAACCGACTTGATAGGTGGGGATCTTTCATACAATGTATATTCAAAGTAGAGATGCAACGAATAGTCATTTGGCCGAATACCGAATACCGAATATTCGGCCAAAATGAAGGCCGAATATTCGGCTATTCGGCCGCCGAATAGTGAACTCATTTTTGCCTAGAAACAAAATACTGTATATACTATATGTACAATTATAGTACATTTCACAATTAAAAGTATCATTTTCTAAAAAAATATGCAAATTTTTATTTTTGAAAAGCATTATTTTACTCCAAAAAAGTATTCGGCTATATTCGGCCTAAAAATTGACCAAAAAAGAAGTATTTTTCATAGCAATATATCCTCATGATCAAAGTTTTGTAAATAAACTTTTTAAACAGTGTTCTGTTTCATTAGAATAATTATTTCATGGAACTTCTGAAGTAAATTAAGATAGAAATAATTCAAAATAAATCAAACCTAATAAATTAATTGTGGAATTGCTTCATTTCAGTAGAATCTTTAAGATGCTATCTTAAAGATGTACTCAGTATAATGTTTAAGCTGATAATTTTGATATATTACATATACATATAGCAGAGGAATATTATTTGTAATAAACAGTATCCTTCATTTAATTGTTTTTAATTTCTATAATAATTGGTTGTAATATTTATTTGAAATGAAATACTTGGTTGAAATATTTGAGAGTTATATATTTATGTGAAAACTGACATCTTAGTTATTTATTCTATTGAATTAAATATAATTAAAAAATCATTGCAAGCTTTCTTTTTTATTATAACAAGGCATAAGTATTAACCTTCCTATTTTGCTTAGAAAAATTAGAATTTGCTCGAAGACCAGTTTTGAATTGGATTAATTTTAAGTATTAGGCTAGCTTATTACAGATATTTTAGCACTTATTCATATAGATAAATGCTGTAATAGGATTCATAATTTACAACTTTTATCTATAGGAATAAGTTCTTTTATAGAAAATGGTTGATAAAACCCATTTAGGGCATAAAAGAAAAACAAGTTAACTAACAATAAATACATTTCTACGTACCTGTAACTATAAATACGTTTGTAATGGTACTATTCGGCCTAAGGCCGAATAGTTGATTTGATATTCGGCCGAATCCGAATATTCGGCAGATAGGCCGAATAGGCCGAATATTCGGCTTCGGCCGAATATTCGTTGCATCTCTAATTCAAAGTCGGTGATTATTAGAAATTAAAATATAAAATATATTAATATTAATAATTCAGGGATTCCGGCGAGAATTATTATTATTATGTACTTAAAGTGAGAGGAAGGTAGAGAGTTGATATAAATTTCTCGATTTTATTTGACATATTATTCAAATACAATTTGTTGTCATGTTGTAAGTTATATATTTTGTTACCTTGGACCTTTATATACTTAAGTAATATATCAACACCGATCAAATAATCTTATTTGTTTTATAAATTAATTGTTTGTTGGGTGAAAGTGAGTATATCAACTTTCCCCACACATTACGGAGCAAGACATGCTTGAATAGTTGTAAATGTAAACATAAGTAAGAAAAAAATGTTTTACACGTAAAATACTTAATATTAGTTCACATGTTTAAAATTAAACCAATATTAAATAATAATAATAAATAAAATTTAATAATATTTTATAATGATTCAAACCCTTTTACAAGGAGGATTGTTAATCATTGAAATTACTTATAACTTCTTTAACGATCCATTTCGATAAAAATATAATTTTCTTTTTTTTTTTTTTTTTGTTTAATTACGAAATTAAAAATCTTTAATTTATATATTTATTTATATGTATGTAAAGATATAAATTTAAAAACATTAAATCAAATTACCTCAAATGACTGCAAGTTGTTGTTGATGCGATTTTCACCTTTTATGTTTATTAGATAACTGTGCGTTAACATAACAGATTACTTAGTGAAAAATAGTCAACAAAAGAGGATATAAAGGAATTCACTAACATGGAATATATCGATTCAAGTATAAGCTAGAATATTTATACGTTTCACGTTTCACCTCTAAAAAAATCTCTATTCAGTTGTTGAAAAAGAAATTAATATAAAATATAAAAACTACACCTAGAAAGAGCAAGGTGTTGAATAATGTTCAAAAATTTTAATTTCTTTAATTATAACCTTTATTTTTAATATATAAGATATACAATATATTCTCTTAGATTTTGTAGAGTATAGAGAAACTGATCGGTGTACCAGATATTATTAAAATAAAAATTCAATAAAACTTTTATTGAGTTTAATATTTTCAGTAATTATCTATTAAATATTTATATTCATAAACATTTGGATAGAATTAGCAGAGGATTATAAGGTCCGAAGCTGATTTTTCCCTCATCGTATCGGCATCTTATTGCATCTATTTTGATGTCTCTTAAAAAATATTTTATTTATGATTTGATATCTAAAGTGTAAACTTACTAATTTTATACGAAAGAATAATTTGTTTTTGTTTAAATTGCCGCCCTCCTTGAATTGGCGCCCATCAATAATCAATAATGCACACATATTGATGTGCAGGCAGCAGTGATTAATGAGGTCAAGAACTTTCTTGTTTAGTGGTTATTGAAGCGATAATTATAATGGAAAAAAATTATTATAATTAGATAATTTACAAGATAAAAGACTTCATTACCAAAATAATTCTTTCATGAAATCATATTATGATATTAAAATATTACTTTTTAATCTTTTAAATTATTTTTGCATTATTAATTAAATTAATAATAATTAAATATATTTTTTTTTTATTATTTATTAAATAATTATTATAAAACTAAAATATTAAAATAATAATAATAAAATAATATTGTAATTTAATTGTTTACATTACAAATTAAATTAAGTGAACCGAATGGTTTGATCTAAAATGAATTAGAGTGGTGCACAGCAAAACAATCATTATTTTTGTATTACTTGAAAAAAACATATTTTTCATTTAAACTCACTTATATTTTTAAGAATCGATAGTTGTTTTATGATCTGCACTCATCCGTCCCTGAAAAATCAATATTGACTTCAATTCGCCTTCTAGTCTTAATCACATTTTTTTTTTGTAAGCAGTAAACAGAACAGATCATTCCAAAACGCTTTTGGTTCTTTTCGGCTAGTTTGTTTGGAAACCACCTGTAACATGAAAAAGTTTGTTAAAAGTTCTATATGATAGAGACATCACATTTCATTTTTATGCGGAACACATTACCTACTCCATTATATGGATTAGAAATAAAATAGAATATATTAGAAATATTGTAGATTATTTTTAAATTTTCAAAAATGAATTATATTCCTTTAAAATGTCGAAACTAAATGAAAATGTCATCAAAATATATTTCATTCATATTCAAACAATATTTTATATATAGTATGTACTATCTAACTTTTCGTTTAAAACAAAGTGGATATTTGTCCATTTCCCATTCATTTTCGTTTTAAATCCAAAAACAAAATCTCTCAATATAACCACACTCTGAATACAATACAAAATTGTACATAGAAATAAAAATGTCAAAAAATTATAGATTATTTTCCTAAATATATTTTAATCAACATAAACAAAATGGAAATAAGCGATAAAATAAATTTAGATACTAATAATCTAGCCCTACTCAATAGTTTTGGTGGTAGTAACAATATATCTCTTCTATTTTAAGTTTCCTCCATCCAAATTACATACTCTCCCAATTCTAATCAAAATCTTCTCTTTCAACTCTATTTGATTAATAAAATCTACGCGTGAAATTTTATTTTTAAATACCCTAAAAATAACCTCGTCCTCTTAAGTCATATACTATGTCACACATTTCTGTAATACAACCTATATATAAAATAATACATTCATAAATTTTAATTATGATAATCATTGTTAATGATTTTCGAATGAATATTATTTTAGTTATTTACTTTTACCTCAATGAAAATTTACTTCAGGAACTATTTTATTTCTACTTTTAATATTTTCATAAAAAAAATTATTATTTATTTAATTTCATACGTATATATTAAATTTTTATCTATTTAAATATTTAAATTCAACCGTCTTAAAACATTATATTCAATTATATATATATATATATATATATATATATATATATATATAGAGAGAGAGAGAGAGAGGAAAATAGATAGATACATATATGCTTTTTATAAACTTTCAGATGACCAGCAGTTTCAATATTAAAATAATATTAGGTTTGTCTTTTATAAGATTATATAAAGCCACATCGATCCTTAGGGAAAAGAAGTCCTGGATGTCGTATTTTCAACAAGAGAAAGAAAGAAGCTGAATCTTATTCTCAGCCAAATAAAATTCATTCAAGAAAGAAAGAGCCGTCTTTAAACTTATCAAGAAAAAATTTATAAAAATATTATTTTCTTTTATGTTCTCGTTTGAATGCATTGACAAGTTTTTAATATACCTATTTATTAAAGTTAGACTTGATAATATTTGAATATCTTTCATAAAAAAATATATAAATATTTATAATAAAATATTCCTAGTATTTTCTAAATTTTAATATGACATGAGTGATGAATAAAAACAAATCCATAAAAAATATACTAATGCATCACTGAGTTCTTGTTGACAGCAACTGCATTCCTCCAACTGTCGACAATCATGAGCCTCCTCCATTTAATTAACATCTTCAATTTATCTATGCTTGTATAATAACCAGTAGTTTTCCAATTTGTTTTTCATTAATTCATTAATCTACGCTTGCTTTTCCTCCATCCATTGTAACCTCAATTTTATGTTCGACTATATGTTTGATTGTGCATAGAGATCATGTTCTGACCATATTTTATCAAATCATTTATTTTTTTTGAATCATACTTTTTATGAAATAATTTTAGTTTCAAATACTCTGAATCTATTCTCGTTCTCTAAAACCATGGACCATGACTCATACCTATAATATGAATTTGTAAATTGAATCAGAGTTCTTTTTATAGTGTTTAATACTTTCATCTGAATAATATTACTTATCTTAATTCATATAAAAAATAAATATATCTATATTTTTTTTTAAAAATTTAATTTGAATTTTAAATTTAAAAAATATAATTAATTAATTAAAAAAAACTACTCTTTTTTCAATATTTAAATGAATTATGTTATTATAATATTTATTTCTTCTATATTTATATAAAGAATTTAATTATCTAATTCAAACTTCAATATATTTTTTTTAATCACTATTATAAAAACAATTTTCAAACAATTTCGTTTTTGAAGCGTGCTAGAGGTTATATTTTATTCAAATTATGGGGTATTAATAATTCACTACAAGACGAGATATAGATCCCTTGGGAGAGGGAGAAAGTTTATAGATTTCAAATGATAGCCGAATTCGAAATCCTATGTATTTAAAAAAAAAAATATTAAATAAAATAAAAATAAAAAAATATCGATAAAAGAAAAAAAAATAATAATATTAAATAACAAAGCGAATAAAATATTAAAATCTATAATGAAATGTTTTTTTAACAAGGATGGAAAGTGTTAAATTGCTGTCATAGCGAGAAAAACAAATATTTTGATTGTTCTATGTAACTTTTTCCTATCTAAGAGAGGTTCTTGGGTTTAGAATGTCGGTTTCAATCCAAGCGATGTCAAACCAAATGAACATCAATCTCGGATCAATGTAAAGAATAGGAACATGCTATAATAGGCTGGCATTAATCTCTCGTAAGCGTAGTGGGAGGAAAGAAATGACAGTATATATCACAATGACAAATGGAGATTCATGCCCATGTCTTTTCTAAGATTTTTAATCCTGCTTTCGCTTTCTAGGCAGAACAATATTCGCAAGAGACGTCGAGTTATCTTCCCAGCTCAGCCTCCTCGTTTGGCCTATTTCGGAGGGGGGCATTCGTTTTTTGGATGAGTTTCGTTTTTGTGAAGGCGCCTTGTGCCCACCATGCGTATATTCAAGGGGGCCCACACAGTGACGCATTTTATCCGCAGCAACGAGCGGCTGCGCCAGCCCTAAAAGCCCTTTGCCAAGTCTTTGGCCGATCGAGACTGAACCTCTTAACCACGCCCCCCAACCCTAATACGATTTGCTTATTTAGTTTAGTTCAATTAACAAAATTAATGAAGCAAATTTATAAACCCGTTGCATAAATAAAGATGGGAAATAATTAGAAGGGTTGAGCGGGTGGGCGCGCGCGCGCAACATCCACGAGATGATTTCTGAAGGGAATCGCGCTCGGTTGCTTACCCCCGATCTTCGTTTTAATCTGAAGATAAGGAAACCCCGAGAATTATTAGAACAAAACGATTTAATAAATAAACACGCAAATGTTGAGGCCATGAATTAACCATTAGCCACCACTGTTATTTTGAAATATTTATTTATTTATTTATTTATCCTTCCTTCGATTAAAAGAACCATATTTATTTTATTTTAAAAATTTTTTATAAATAAATACAAATTTTTGATGTCAAGGTAAAAAACCGAAATAGAAAAAATCAATAGTTTAATTACTATTAAAACAAATGTCATCAATTTAGTTTTAAAAATAAAACTACTGTACCTAAAAATCAAAATTTTAAATATATCATATGTTTCATGTTTGTAACCTCCCTTTAAATAATATATAATATAATTCATAATTAAATTTATACAGCATATAACTGATAAAATTATTTGACAAATTCCAAAGGTTTTGTATTAATTTTCAATTAAGTATTTAAATAAAATTCAAAATTTATTTATAAAATGAAAATATGTATCTGTACTCCGTTCTTATTATTAAATAAGCACATTAGTTCAAAATAAAGGATAAAATAACAAGTAATTAAATAATTCGTATTTGGTGACATCATTCGGCTGCTAAACACTGCCAATATACCAAAAAAAAAAACAGATTTTTTTAATAGTTTCAATTCAATTCAATCAAAAAAAGAGCGTTAAATTTGAATCAGAACTCAGAGTACCAAAAAAATTCAATAGATTAGAAATAAAACAAGAATCAATCATTGTATAAATTGTTCTCTTTATATTTTAGTGAAATTAGTAAAAACTAGGTTTCAAATATCTTTGGTCTAGAAATTATAACTTTGAGTGGAAGCAGGGACTTAATTAAATTTAAAACTCATAATATACCTTGACCTAAGTTATATAATTTCGTACTTGTTAAATATTTATCGTGTTTGAAAATTAATTAACCTTGAAATTAATAAAAAAAGACATTATTACTAAAGATGCCAATAACTCTTAATTTTTAATATATGTAGTAATAATGATAAAGTAAGCGAAGAAAATTCATCAAGAGTGTTTAGTAATGTTGGTTGCCTACATGCAGGGGCACACATCATTTTAATCATAATTTTAATTAATTTGTAATCACATAAATCGGATATATTATTATTATTATTATCATTGTATTATCATTATTAATATTAACATTATTTCATCATATATAATATTCAATCAAAAAATTGGAGTAAGCTTGATTTTATCATCCTCGCTTATGAAATGAGAAGTCATTGAATACTTAATAAATATTAATTAAAGTACTTTGAACAATATATAATATAAATGCTGCATTTTTTTCTTTAGAAGGGATTCATAGAATTCATTCATTTTCTTCTGAAGTATACGAAGCTTACAAATAGTACATATATATATATATGTGGTTGCTTGTCATTCTTGTGATACATCTTTGATATATAGATATATATTATTTCTATTTTATTAAAGTCTCTCTTTGACTCATTTGCTTTGACATGTTCAACAAAATAAATCCTTTGATTTTGTTAGGAATTCAAAGCTAAAGGCGCATTAGACTTAAAAACAACAAGACTAATATTTTTTTATAATTTTAACAGCATACATATATTTCATTGTGGATAAAAATAGATCGACTTTTAAAAAAATTGGTTACATTCCAAAAGAAAAAAAATACAACAGAATTTCCTACATAAATTCATTTTATTAAATGCTGCTGTTGATTTTGAACTTTGTTTTGAGCTATATGATTTAGTATTTTTTTTTTAAACAACAATTTATAATTTTGAAATTTTATTTATCTTGTCACTATGAAAATACCATTAATATATCTATTGGTTTCAAATTCAATTTGTTAAATAATTGTTATGTTTGAGTAAAAATTTTAAATTATGGAGTATTATATTACTAATAATACGATTCTTCTATTATTTGTTAAATGAAAATGAATATAAATAATAATAATATTTAATAGATACATTACTTAATATTTTTCAATTAATAAATTTTATTCTGAACATATTCAAGGTTATTTAAATATATGTATAATTAATTCACTGATTTTTGTACACATTCTATAAAAGAATCAAATTGGTTGCCGGATAAACGGGTTGAAGGCGTCCTTTCATCGGTTGATTGAATCATTTCAACCTTTATCTTGATTTTTTTGATCGGAGCCGCTACTTTTTGTGATTCAAGTAATTTCCAAATTTTGATCTCGGAGGCTGAGTTTCATAGATTCCAGCTAGAGAAATTCACTTGCCAGGCCCGGGCCCACAAGGATTTGAGTGTCTTCCCCCCCCCCCCCCCCCATGTGTGACGTCTTTTTTTATTTCACAGATAAATAGAAAAATAATAATTTACAAAATGTCTTTTCTTTATTAACGACTCTTTGATAACTATTGTAGTTTAATCATTTAATTAAAATTCATATTAATTATTTTCGAATGCTATATAAGTTAATTTTCTAAAAATCTCCTCATAGTATGCTTATATGAAGTATTATTGATTTTGTCAGCTAGAGGGACATTACACACACATTTCGAATTTAATGACTTCTATAAAAATATTAGGTATATGCTCTATCTGGGTATATTTAGATATTAAATACCAATTGTTATTAATGATACTAAATAAGTTTTCTAAAGGTACCTTACTAGAGATCGATATAAATTACTTTGAACATCATGTATATAACATATGTTGCTCTTTCGTATAATTTAATCATCTTTATAAGTGTATTTAAATCTTTAATCATTTTTATGAATTTTTCAGAATAAATCATTGGATTTTTTTTTTTTTTTGTTACATTTGAAACTTTTTTCATGTATTCAAATACTTTTTTTTATTTCATCGATATTTTATTTATTGTATGTATTCATTTTTATTTAAGTGATTTTTTTTTATCTCACATAAGTATATATATATATATATATAATTTTATGTCGTGTTTAAAAGGTTTAAAAGATTATTAAGAGTTTTGTTTTTGATTTTACGAGATTATATATATATATATATAAAACATTTTGAAATTTTATTTTATTTGATCATTATTCATCATCAATATTAATAATTTTAAAATTTTAATATACCTACATTAATAAAAATATAAAATTATAAGCATATGAATATAAAAAAGTTAAAATAATTGAGGAAGAAAAAATATGTTAATCTCTTCAAGTGGCTTTATTAAAAAAAACAGTCTGTAAAAAATTAATAATGGTAATAAGAAGATTTTCATTGGCAATTTCATAAGAAATTTAATTTATTTTAATAAATTTTTTTATTTTTAAATAATCAAAAATATATCTCGTTTAGTTGAAATTAATTATTGTAGGTACTTAAATGTAAAATGTAAATGAAAGAAAATAATTTTTATTAATAATTCTATATTTTTTTTTTCTTTGTAGTAATAATTTTTATTAAAAATTGAATATATTTATAGAAAATGTATGTACTATATTTTATTTTTCAATTCAAATACCATCGAATAGTGTTACAACTTGAAGAAAGGTGATAAATTTCTCATCATTTGAGATTTAGAATCGTCTGCGTTGGTTGGATAAGAATATCTCCGCTTTTGAATTAAACTTCTGTTTAAAGACGGAGATGGTGAAGGGAGGGGACGGGCGGCCCCTTGGCGGTTATTTCTTCCCCTTCACAACTACAAGTACTGGCTTATGGCGGTTGGTGTTGCCTGGAGCTTACGCCTTACGCCACTTCTACCCCGATGGTTGGTGGATGTATTTAGTGGGCACATTACGGAATTTGAATTGAGCACTCCAAAATGATACTCATGTGCTGACATGGAACCCGGAACGTAGATATACGAGAAAATGCGACAGCCGCCACCAGCACTCGACCGATTTTAGAGGAAAGCTGTTAGTTATGGATGTTGCATAGAAGAGACGGGAGAGGGAAGGGAGAAGAAGGTTGGAGGGAGGCACAAATAGTGCAGGGTGATGGAACCTTAATTGAAATTTAATGACGATAATAAAGTGTGAATTACTATTTTCCATACGAATTATATGCCACGAAGAGACCATCTAAAGAATAGCAAGTCGCAAAGGAACATACTAGAAGTGAGAAAGTAACATAAAACTATCAAAACTACTGGACTATTAAATAGGCCAGATTTACTATTAATTAAAATAATAATCTATTTAAGTTACGTTAAGTTGTATTATTTTTATTTATATTAATAAAATTAAGTTTTATTCTTGATAATACATAATAATATATAATAATAATAAAACTTAACGTTCAGACAGATTAAAATTTTAATAATAGTAAATATCGCCTATTTAATAGTCCAGTAGTTTCGATAGTTTTATGCTACAACTTATTTTATTATTATTTTTATTATTATTACTATTATTACTACTACTACTACTGCTAATAATAATAATAATAATAATAATAAATACAATTAATAATAGAACTTGCAAAGTTTTAATAGATATTAAATTACGTTTAATATGATTGATATTTAATACAAGTTGAAAATTTAATTTTATTATTGATCTATTTTATCCTATAAACAAAGTAGTTTGAAACTTGCTAAATTATAAAATTCTATATCAATAAATTCAACAGATTTACTCCTATATATCCATTCAAGTTTGTTATATAACTTACATAGTGACTGAGTTATGTTCTATTTTATGTTAGCGATATATTTAATTTAATCTCTATCTCTCTTTGATCAAATTAAAAAAAAAAACTAAATATATTTATGAAATGTGTAAGATATTTAAAAATCAAAATTAAATAAATACATTAAATAAAATTGAATTTTAGAAAAGAGTAAGCAAACTTTGAAAAAAAAAAATCATTTTGAAAATTTAAAAATTCAAATCTAGAAAAAAAGATGTAAAAAAAACAACATAAAATAAAGGTCTTAAATTTTATTTTGAGCACGTTTTACAATGAGCAAAGCTTTTATTTTATTTTTTTTTTTTTTTTTTGTTCCCTCTCCTCTTCATATTTTAAATATGATAAATCTGTCTGACGAACATTTATCTGCTCTCTCTCTGTTTCGGAAGGAGTATAATAATTACCTTAGTTCCCATTTCATAAAGCCTAAAGTATGAATATTAAAGAATTTTCCGTTGTATGGCAATTTCTCTCATGTAAAGAGAACATTTAACAAATCCTCTAGTTCTATTTATGAATTTTTATGTTCGGATCTTCAGCCCCATCGCTTCTCTTTTACATATCTTGAACAATAGGGATCAAGCCAAGAACATTATCACGAAATATCATCGGATTCCAAGTGAAAGGGATGAAGAGGTTGGTGGAAGGGTTTCGCTCCGCTTTGTTTTGTATCCTTTATAAACGTATATAGAAATTCTTTTGTTATCTTTAACGGATTTTTAAATACAATTTGATTGTCTGTTTGAAATGTCGTATATTTTTACGTGCTTTTGTTCATTCATTTTTTGACCAAATGAATCAAATATATATTAATATTATTTTATTTTATTTTATTTTTTTTTTTAAATATACATTTGTATAAGAAAATATATATATATGAAAGTGTGAGACAGACAGAATAAAACGAATAAAAGATAGAGATATGAAGAGAAGATGAAGAATAGAGAATAGCCGTCTGGATTGCTATAAATGTCGAGTGTGCAAAGCGAGCCCTTTTTCTAAAAAAAAAAAAAAAAACATCGTTTAGTAAAAATAGGAGATGATATAGCAGCAAAAGCAGGGGTGGCAGTAGAAGGGTTAGGGATGGAATTGAGATAAGAGAGAAAAATGGAAGGCACATCAATGTAAATTTCTAGAAACTCCTCGGAACTCGATAGGCGTTACACAAGCAACTTCACTGAGTTGGAGATTTCCCCCACACTAAGGACAAATGATCCAACGAAACGAAACAGATCTAAATGAACTATTTAAAAACAATCAAAGAAACATTTCTTTCTCTGTTTGAGCGTTGAATATCTACTTTTAATATTGTCTGATTTCACTCAATTCTATAAAAAGGCAAGAAAAAGAAGAAGAAGAAGTAGAAGAAGAGGGGTAAAACGAAATGCACATTAGCAAAAGCATGCAATGGGATTGAATTGAAAGAACAAAAAAAAAATAAAAAAAATATTAAAGTGATAATACCTACTACCTAAATATAGTCAGTGGCGTACCTAGAACTTTTGCCGCCCTGGGCGATCTCCAGTTTGCCGCCTTTTCTATTATAAGTCAATCAAATAGTGGTTTTTATAAATTAATACACATATATATAAATAAATTATTAAGTTATTTAATCAATATTAATTAATACATAGAGAGTAAATTTTTTTTACACATATTTGTATGCACTCGTAAACATATTTATATAATATTTACTCTTCTAGCTTTCATACTCTCAAAATTTATATTATTTGTAATTTCTTGTTCTATTGACAATATTGCAAGATTTTGTAGTCTTAATTGACTCATTGTAGAACGAAGATAATTTTGCCGAACAAAATCTTAAAGATGCTTTTACGAATACATTAAAATAAAATTATTATCCTGTTCTTGGAATTAGAATTCAAAATTTACACTAAAATGCATTTATATACACCGAGGAATAATATTCGAAATCATATAGTTAATCATAATTTATATAAATCAAATAGTAAACTTATAATAATCATAATAATCATTTATTATTCAAGAAAGAAAAAAAATAAATATGAAATGAATAAGTTGCTTGTTACAACTATAACTAAATATAAAAAATGCCGCCCCAAGATAAGTGCCGCCCGGTGCGGACCGCACCCCCCCCCCCACTAGGTACGCCACTGAATATAGTAAATGGTTGAATTCTTTTTTTTTAATAAGTTCATTAAATCAATGAACAGAAATTGTTTTATAATGTAGTTATTTAAATAATTTAGAAATTCAGAAAAGTTTGTATAAATTATCATGATTGAATAATTTATTATATTCGTTTTTAGTTTATATTTTCTATTTATTTATAAAATGGGTAGATAAGCAAAGTAAATATAAAAGTTGAAATATGTCAATAGGAATAGAAATATTTACTATATATAAATACACGAATATGTACCTAATCAATTAATTATTATCTTTTGCAGAGAAAATAGGATAGTTACTATTGTCGTTGTTCTCATCAAGCTGATCTAAATATATTTCACAATAATTTGACATTCTCTTGGGTTTTATTCATATGAACGAAGAAAATATTTCTATATAAATAATACAATAAAAACAAAACAAAAAATAGTTAAATTGATAGAATAATATGTAAATAAATATTCTTTTGAAATAAATTTTAATAAAGATGAATTCTATTATAGTAAAAAAACATTTGAAATCAATATGATAAATTTTTTAAGTTTATTTCTTAATGTTTAAAATTTATTTAGTTAAAATTCTCTTAGTTTTATACATATAATCATTTATTCATTTTTCACAAATGATGCCTATGGATTGACGATATATAATAGGCCATTCAAAGTCAAAATGGCGCCTATCACTATCAAAAATCTCAAATCAGCCACCTTTAAAATGATACGTGTAAAATCGTGATAGGGATCAGGCGATTACTTTGCGAGATAATTTGCATTTTTACTGAATCAATTTTTGTTATTTTCAAAAGAATGAATTTGCATCATTCTCCATTGGTTCTCCATCCAGCTTACTCCCCAGATCTATCCCCGAGGGACTAATACGTTTTTATAAATCTTGAACTAATGGTCGTTAAAAAGAAATTTAGCTCCGATGAAACAGAGGCATAATTTAAGACAAATATTATAAAAAAAAACTCAACAACAACGCATATCAAATTGGTTAAGTCAATTAGGTGTCCTATGATCAGTAGAACGGGTCCTATCAACCTTAACCTTGATTTTCTTGATCTGAAGAGCTATCAAGTAGGTCTCCCAATTTTGATTCCGGAGGCTGTGTTGACTCCGTCATGCCCGGGACTTGAACCGGGTCCACGAGAATGTGAGCCAGCTACGCTAACCTCTCACCTTGTGGTGCATATAACAAATAATATTATACTATTAAAATAGTATCAGAAAGTCAGAGTATCGTCCACATAGACAACAGAGGTTTTTTTTATAATATTATTTGTATTAAATTATGCCTCTGTTTCATCGGATCTAAATTTCTTTCCAGCGACCATTAGTTTGAGATTTATAAATAACTCCTTCGTCGCTCTTCACATCTAGACGGGGGCTCCGCCCCCTGTATCCCCCCGAGTGTCCCTATTCCGAGCTATAACCATCTAACTCCTAACCTGTCCCATCTCTCTCACGTTCCTTCCTACATTGTCCACCCTGTTCCCAATTGGTCTTCCACACAGACGTTTTCCAATCGAACTCCCCACCAATATATTTTTCCTCTCCCATTCTAGCCATGTGCCCTGCCGATCCCAGCCTTCTCTATTTTATGACCTATATCTAGAGATGCATAGAGGTCATGCAATTCCTTGTTATGCAGTCTCCGCCATTCCCCGGTGTCCTCATCTTTCCTTGGTCCATAAATGCTGGGAAGAATCCTATTCTCAAATACTCTGAATCTGTTCTCATCTCCCAGGGTTATAGACCATGCCTCCCACCCATATAATACAATTAATAATTTAATAATTTTGATCCCCTTTGATAATAATTTCCAGATTGCAACCTCGATTTAAATTCTTTGCAAATATTATTCTCTCTGATACTAATTATTTTGTCTTATCACTATTAATTTCAAACCCCATCAATTTTCCTGCCTCGATTAATTTTTTTATGCTACTTTAAATGTTATTAATTTATTTAAAAAAAACAAAATAAAATAAAAATAAAATATAAAATTAGCATAACACTAAACTACTATAAAAATAATATTAAAAAATATATTATATATTAAAATCTTACGTGAAAATCCAATTATGAGATCAAATTTTCTTAATTAAAATAATTTACTCACATAATCTTAAAAATTAATAGTATTAAATTATAGCCGTAATGTGAATGTTTTCAAAGTTTAAAAGGCCAATAAGATCAATTGAGATATTGTAAATATCAATAGATATATAAAAAGATTTTTATCTGCACATTGCTCAGAATTTAAATTACCGCCAAATTATCGCCACCAGCGCCTCTATTGACATATTTTTGTTCTACATAATTTCCACTACCCGCCTATACTATATTCTTTATAATTTTTTTAAAAGTTTTCTAATTCAAAAATCGAAAATCGGGCTTCGAGGTCTGGTGGCCAGCCCCTTTGTGCTTCCGTGTAAAAAATTCCAGGTCCCTGCGTGCGATAGATTTGGCTGGAGAGCTCGGTCAGACAGACAGACAGACAGACACATTACACTTGCTTTTATTATATAAGATAGAAATAATAATAGAATGAAATTTTCCCAAAAAAGGTATACCTCTCTCTCTATCCTACTAACTCAGAGGTTCTTAAACTGTGGTCCGCGGACCCCTGGGGGTCCGCGAAGCCTTTACTGAGGGTCCGCAAAGCCATCGTACAGGTGCACGAGAAAATGATGAGTCGGTTAAAACTTTATTTAATATAAAAGAAGCGATGGCATGGCTTTGTGAGGAATCAGAGATCAAATACCCAAATTCAACGAAATGTGCAAGAAAACTATTGCTACCGTTTCCATCTTCATATTTAGCAGAATTTTCTTTCTTCAATATTATAATTTCTAATAAAATGTGTTCTACAATATGCAAAAAAATCGTTATTCACCAATCACTGTTAGAAATATTCATCATATATCCTTGTTCTTATGAGATCGTAAGCCAGAAATTAACTAATAAAATGACGTAAAGTACCTAAAGTTGGAATGGGGTTCGTCAAAAAAAAATTTTTCAAGTGGGGGTCCGCAGAGTACATAAGATTAAGAACCTCTGTACTAACTAATTAACGATATATAATATCCATAAAATCATTTTTTTCTCTATTTATAATTAAATTTAAAATTAAAATTATAATGCTCAAAAATGTTTTAATACTTTTTTTAAATAATTATATATAAGTATATTATATTAAAATGATAATATATAAATGCTATATTTTTATATTATATAGTAAATTAATATATATAAATTATATTTTAATATTTAATCACTTGGATTTATCCATATAATGATGACTAAGTAATTAAATTTTTTTTATTTTTATATTTTTTTTTATTGAAAGAGGTAAAGGGCTGAAATAAAATTAAAAAATTATATATTGAAATAGAATGAGAAGAATGATTGGAAAAAATACTAACTTACCTTATTAAAGGGGGTGTTAAATATATACACAGTATGGGATATTAATATAGTGCAATCTCTGGTATAAAAGGATTGGTTGATTTTTATAGGACCCCTAGGATTTCGCTTAGATTTCATTCGCACCCTTCATTTCTCATCGAACAACTGCGTCCGATAAAATGGTTTTGTGATAATATTAAGCTAGCCAGTTTGGCTCTCTGCCCTTTCTCCCTGTTGTGAACCCCCATCGACCACCTTCCCCAATATCCCCCGGGAACTTGCTAGTTAACAGGAATATTGCCGCGTTTCAACTTCTCTTGTGTCGTATATTTACAATCATTTTCTTTGTTTCACATTCCTTTGTTTGTTAAAACATTTTAAATGAAAAATAAAAAAAAAAATAATAATAATAATAAAACAAGAATAATAATTTCTTTCTGCCAGAAAAGGTTTGGCATCTTTAATATAATATATATATATATTTTTTTATAAATTGAATTTAATTAAATTCATTTTATTTTTGTTATTCAAGCATAAACAAAAATACATTCATACTTTATTTTTATTTTTTTTTTTTTAAAGAAATATTGTTTGTATGAAAGTAATAATTGGATTATGTCACTGTAGATTAATTTACTCAATTTTCTCACATTTCCATTTCAAGATGCGAATCCCTTAATTCTATTCTATTTTCAATTTTGTTTTTCATTTATTTTAAGATAAAAAAAAAGTAAAAGTTAAGTCATTCCGAATGCAACAAATTCTCGTTGCAATTTTGTTGTTGTTTTTTATTTTATTTTGTTGTTATTCTAAAAAAAGAATAATAATTATACTAATTTATTTGCTTTATTCTTATAAAACAAATTAAAATATTTTTGCTTATTATAATTATTGATTATTGATCAGGAGTAATTTAAATTTAAAAAAGAAAATAAAATAAAAAAATAAATAAATTCATAAATATTATGTCATGATTCAATATTTCAATTCATATGATTTATACATTTATTGATTTAAAAAAAAAAAGTTAATAAAAAATAAAATTCATATTGCATAAAATTAGTCCTGTGGCATCGCTGTTAAAGTAAAAACAGGTTTACATGTTACCGAACGAAGCTGTTTTTCAAGTAAATTCAAACTTGATATTAAAAAAAACTTGTTAAAATTCATCAGATTAAATAAAATAAATAAAAATATAAGTTTTACAATTTTATTTGAAATGTTTGTTTTAATTTAAAAATAATAGTCATTTTAAATATTATAAAGTTGCGTTTTATTGTGAAAGTCAGTCACATTCGAAATGTAAGTTTGATCTTAAAAACAGGATAAGACATATGTGCTATATATATGGCACGCTACAATGAAATTTATTATATTCATAAGATGTGCTAAAATGGAAATTTAAGGAGGCTCTTGAAATTGAACAGTAATTAAAATAAGTTTGAGGTATTTATATAATTACACTTTAAAATTACTATTATTATTATTATTTAATATTTTATTTAAAACTTTATTTAAATTTAAAACAAAATATATATTGCACTTAATAAATAATTAAAAATTTAAATTTATTATTTAGGTTGCTTTTTCACATTTTTATTTTTCACCAATTGGCTATTTTCAAAGCTGAGTTACAAACATTAAGGACCAAATAACTTTACGTATGCATTAACTTTACAACTATAATTTGAATTATTAACATTTAAAAGAAAAATAATAGAAAGAAAATTAAAAGTTTCGAGATTGGAATTCTGTATTTGCATAAAAATAATAATAAATACAACAAAAACAACGATTGTTTGAGAATTTATATCTGGAAAATTTGTTCTCTAAATCAATATATTTCGTTCGAACTTTGAGTAGAGATGGGAATATACATGGAGGGTTGAATCTTCGTGGTCTTTTATGAGTACATTAAACTTGTTATATGATTACACTCAACACCCTTAGAATTTCCGTAATTACCATTGCCATTAAATTCGATTGGTTAGGATTATTACAAGGATTGAACTAGGTACATGTATCCTCTAATACAGAATTTATTGTAATACCTTGGAGGTCAATCAGTATTTCCTGTTTAGTAATAACTTTACAAACTAACAAATTGAAATCATAATGGAATTTGTGTCATGATCTTAATTGAATACGATTAATGACAATTTCGATTGAATATTATAGTAAAATATAATTTTTAATATAATTGATGTATTCCTAATGGAGTTTAGAAATTTAGTTGTTTTGGGTCATAATTAGCCATCATATGTTATATAAATGATCGTAAACATTTTGACAAATATTTTAAAACTCTTCAAAAGACAAAATAAATGATATTACCTGAAGAATTTATATCTTATATTTTTGATTCATAGTATGCCAATTACTAAAAAAAAAAATTTGTAGAAACAAAATTGTAGAGAAAACTTCTTTTTTTCCTTATAATTGATATAATCTTGTGATGGTAATAATTCATTGGAAAGATTAATATTTGTTACAATTTGTTTGTAGTGTCTTTCTTGGTAAAGTAATTAACCGAATTGTTTTGTGAAATCATGATAAATAACGAAATGTTTATGGAATGAGTGAAGAGTGAATTAATCGGGACGTGTTTCTTTTTTATTTGAAAAGACACTAACAAACTGACTAACCTAAGTAAACCGACTTTTATATATCAACAGCCATTTGGGTAGAAAATAGAGAGACAACATCGAAAATGCTTTTACAAACGATTTCGTGACTGTTAGCAATCGGGGGTGGCCCAGGTTGTTCGGGGTGAGAAAGAAGAAGAGCAGACATGAACACTGCCCCGTTGTGTGGTGGGGAGGTATGGTGGTGGTTTCTCGTTTCCCTTCTCGGGTCAGACGTTAACACCTACCAAACGACGTCATTTGAACACTCCTAATATTCTTTTTCAAATGTTACGCTTTTCCTCTTCTATTTTGTTCATTTTATTTTTTGATGGGAAAATGATATGTTTTCATCACAAATAAGATGTTAAATTAGAAAATCATCAAGACGAGAGAAATCAAACACGTGAATAGACATATCACGACCTAACATTCAAATAATCAGCCAATGGTTAATTCTTCAATTTAGTTTAATGCCACAATTAGAATAATATAACATAAATCTAATAAATCAATTCCTAAAGGAATATTTTCTTTTTTATTCATAAATCATTTATAATTAACCATTTCTCTTGCTTCTCATCTCCCTTCTGCCCTTCCTAATTTCTTCTTTACTTTATTATTGTTATTATTTTTTTTTCTTTTTTCTTTGTTTTCTGTCTCTTCAAGTAATCCTATCCTGAACCAGTCTCACGTGTATATAATTTACTTCTGTATATTTTGAAATGTTTTATTATTGCCCTATTTGAGGGCAGATGTAAAAATTTTTTGGAAAATAAAAAAAAAAAAAAAAATGTATAATTAACCACTTGAATGTGGATGTGCATGTGAATCTGAGCTTAATTCATGGGCCGGGCAAGAAAATTTTTCTCGTGTTGGGGTCTAAGAACAAGAGTTTCACCCTGATTAAAAGTGGGAAGTAACGGTTCCCCATCAAGAAAATCAAGATAAAAGTTTAGAGGTTTCGTTGTATTGATCATTCGACATCTCTACCTCTAATGTGGCAACAATCGAGATGTTAATCGTACTTTAATTTTATAAATTAAAATATTATAATTAATTATTAATAGTTTATTTATATTTACTTGTATATATATATATATGTATATATGTTATAATGAGATACAAAATATAAAACTTAAATACATAAACAATATAATAAATAGCTGTATATTATATTTTTATAAATTTATTTAAAATAACAAAAAAAAAAGAGTTAAAAATCAAAAATTTAATTGAAAAAACTCTCTTTAAAAATTATATACAAATGTATGATATATATACATTAATTATTGTAGATAAATATTATTATAAATTAGAAAAATCATATAAGAAGCATATCAAATAATTTATTTATTAATTAACCATATAATTAATTATAGGTGGACAGACATTATTAAGATAATATTAACAGTCAAGGAAGGTCTGCTTATAAATATGTAGCAATCTATATTGGACAACCATTAAGGGCGCCATTCTAAAAGGGCACCAATTAAAACAAATATTATACTCTTGTAATAGTACATAATCTTTAAATTTATTATGTACTAATAAACTAAATTATATTACTAAAGTAGAGATGAGGTTAGATTAAATGAGAAATGACAACGGACAAACCAAGTAGATGTTAAATTTACGATCTAACAAAGGGCTCCAAATATTGGTTTTTATACATTTAAAAAGTAATTGTAATCTTCCTGTATGATTCTTATTTAATTCTATTCCACAAATAAATTTATTTAATTTTATTCATTAATATATAAGTACAAAAAAATTGGTAATTAGTAATTTTAGATAAGAATAATTTAAAATAAATAACAATTTGTATATTTTGAAATTATAAGATTTAATTTGATTTAATATTTTTCAATTTTCGTATGTTTTTATCATAAAATTATACCTAATTAAATTTTGCATTAGCAGACCTTTACTCTCTGGTTTTGCAGTAGTGATTAGCAAGGTCAAATGTGCAATTACAACGTAGTATAATGATATTTCTGGTGAACAAAATAAACTGGGCGGTCAGTGTGAGAGAGCCTCTTGTGGTCAAGTGATGCCAAGTGCCTAGTCCTGGCTCTGAATCCCTTCTCTCGAACCCTTTCGACTTTGCCAGAGTAACATTTGTCTCTTCTCTGATCCTTAGACCTGAACTGGAAGCAATTTCACTACATTGCTTTAGGTCTGATTTATTTATAACGAAAACTTTCTTGGTACCGTTTGTTGTTGAAATGGAAATTAATTATATCCCCTTGTCTTATGATAATTAACTATGCATTTCTTAAGAAAAACTTATAACAATTCTAGATTTTTCCAAATTATTTTTATAGTTATAAATAATCATATGTATATTTATATAAGTAAACAACACTTAAACTATTCAATTAAATAAATTTATTTTGTTTAATTAGTTTGTTCGCATAGAAATTTTAGGTATTAAATAGGAAAATTATAAATTAACTTGGTATGGTTTTGTTTTTAAATAAAATACCGAAACTATTATAGAAAAAGAACATTATATTATTATTGACTTGTCACTGGACGCTCGAACAGTGCAGTCGCTTGATAACGATTGCAGAAATAGCAATCGAAACGTTGAGTATATGTTTGTATTTTTTGAATAAATTTACAATAACAAATATCAATATGTGGTTTAATTTACAAAATTCCGTTATAAACATTATACGAAATAATAAAATATTAAATTTTTCATATGTTTAATCTATCTATGTAGAAAAGAGTAATTATTGTGATGTTAATGAATTGGCAATTTGTTGGGAGCAACAACCACATTCCCACAACCATCCCTTCCCTGAGCCACCACATTCAATTCAATTTTCTCTGAATATCATTTCATCTCAATGGATGTTTCCCATTTTGTTTTCCCCTAAATAAACTTTTGACCCATTCTAGACGACTATTTCACTCGATTTTATCACTCTATTATCATTTTAATAGCTGTAAAATATTAACAATAATTATAGCTATGGATTTTATAATTAATTTTTAACTAATTATTAAAGATAACTTCTTAGGTAAAAAAAAACACTAAATTCTTTATGAAAATTATATTTCATTAAAATTCTAAGGTTATAGAAAAGTTTACCAAAGTATTAATACAAAATTATCCCTTAATAATTTTATATTTGTGTAAGTTGTTTACAGAAGGATATTAAACTCCAAAGATAACTTTAAAACTTTAATAATCACAGCCCTAATTAATATCTTAAAACTATCGTTCTACTATTAATAGAATAATCAATGAGATGAATACATATGTGCTAAAATTAATATCGTTTCTCCATCTGTTTTATGCTCTTTTAGATAAGATAACATTCAGATGAATATTAATGAAGGAAAAATATTAAAATAATTAATTAGAAGAGGTTTTTAAAAGCATACAATAGCAGTTTATGTTTGGGAAATAAAAATTTATTAAGTTCATGGTAATAATATTTTTTTTAAACTATAATTAATTTTCATATTTTCAAAATTATAATTATTATTATAAATTTGGTAATATTGATGTACAATATTATCTGACATCAATCACAATAAATGATTTGATTATATTGTATACAAATTTTTTAAAATCATATATGCCAATGCCTGTCTTCTATTAAATATTAAATTAGTTACATTTATACTAAATTTCATTCTAATCCCATGCTTTGTATAGATTCGTTTGCTAAATTTAGTTTATTTAGTTTTTTATAGATATTAAAATGGACAATTGACAGCGCCCGCTATAGCATTTACGGCGCCCCGGGCATTATAATAAATTGCAACCTCTATATTCGTAACATTTATTACATTCTGACTGCCGCCCTTTATTTTTGTCGCCCCGTTCAATGCCCGGTTTGCCGCACTCTAGAAAGGGCCCTGCAATATCTATATTTATCGTATATAATTTTTATATCGATGAAAATTTCATATTCTCAGAAAGTTAATAAAGAATTCGCAGTTTCAATTTTAAATCTGAAGTATTTTTATTTAAGTTTTTATTTCTTAGAAATATCCTCGCCATTTTAAAATTAGAATCGAAAAATATAAGAAATCATTATTCATTTATAACCATTAAATAAATAAAAAATGGCAACTTTGACTGTGAAAGAATAAATAAAAGGGGAGTGTGGCTTAAATTAAAAAACAGAAATATTTTTATAATTTTTCAGTAATAAATTTTATAGGCAACAAAAAACTTGCTATTTTAGCAAAAAATTGTTTTTATTTATTAAACTAATTTCTTATATATATATATATATATATATATATATATATTAAATGTACTAAGGCTATTTTTATTAAGTTAATTTTAATTTATCTTTTTTTTTTCTTTCTTAATTAAATCGTTTGAAAATAAAATTATTTATTTTTAGAATGCATGTTGAAAGGAGAAAAGAAAATTACCAATTCTCTGGGATCAATAAAAAAAGGTAGAATCTTTCAAATAATCCTACATGGAATCTAATTAAAATTTTCTAATAGCAAGATTGGAAAAAAAGGTGGAGAGTTTCGAGAATGAGTTTCTGAACGAACAAAAAATAATTACATTTGTTTTTAAAAAGTCCAACTATAAAAATATATATATATATTTATATAAATATAATTTACATAAAAAACAGAACATTGTCCTAGATTTTTGATCAAAACGAGCAATAATAAATTTGAAACTTATTATTAACTTTGAAAAGCAAATTAGTGGGATTTTTGAAAGTATTTTTATTTTTAGAAAAAAATTATAATGTTCTCTCCTCTTAAGAGAGAGAGAGAGAAATTACAAATATAATTATAAACTCTCTAGTATACTTCAAAAGTGATGAATGAAAGTCCATTTATGCTGTTGTATCGAAAAAATTAGCAAATTTGTTAATATTAAAAAATATAAATGTATTGTCATGCCTGGTAATGTATTAATTAATTAAACAATGTGAACTTTTTTAAGATAAATTTCTTTTATACCTTTTTCATCTTAAAAAGCTTTACCTATTCTATGAAATGAAACAAATTGAAATAAAAAGTAGCAACCTTCTATTAAGAAAATCAAGTAAAAGTTAGAGATCTGTTGAACAGATCATACAATACCTCTACCACACGGCGTTATCCTTTAATCTTTAATAGAATGTACACAAGTCAAGAATTTTTGTATATATATGGCTGCCATAATATACATTTTTTCAATTTTGAATCTCTTCTTGAATTACACAAATGGTAGTTCTACCATTTTCAGAATCAATAGTTATTGTTCTTCGCAGTAGCAACCACATTCCTTCCTCTCCAATTTCTTTCAATCTTATCTTATATAAATGTCTATTGTTTTTTAATTCATTCAACAACTAAATAACTAAAATTTTATTTTTTCTAACCTTATTTTAATTCGTCTAAAACTTTTTTTTAATGATAAATTGATGATTGATGATGCCTATGGTGAGTTCTATTGTCTGACGCTGATGAACGTTGAAGTTGGATGAACGAAGAAAAAGAAGGCGGGGATTAAATCACCTTCCCGACAACCCTCTTTGCTTTTTCAGACCAATTGAAGTTTATTTTTATTGTGCTTTATTCTTAGAACCCCAGCTGACTCGTAATAGAGGGTGATTTCGTGTTCACACCCCGTGGCCTTGATGAGCTCGTTGCCTTTCTGCATTGGATGCCTTGCAACTTCATCGTTATTTCTAGACCATCATAATTAAGATTTGATATAAATTTTCTCACGGCGTACCTTTTCGTTCATTCCCTTCTTTTCTGTTCAAGATTACTATCACAGATTATGAGTTTTATAAGTCGGTCAGCAATTCTCTCTCTCTCTCTCTCTCTTTCTTTATCATTATAAAATGTATTTCAATGAAAATCTATGAATAGCTTTTAATTAAACTTCATCGTTCAAATTTTAAGATACCAAAATTTAATGAATGATACACTTGCCATATATTTTTATAATTTCATTATAATCTAACTAATAAGATAATAATGACATCAGTAGATATAAATTGGTCTATTTCCACTATTTTGGAAGACCTCAGGCCATTGGGTCTTTGGAAATTTGACCGAACCAAAAAACCAGAATGTTTATATCTCAATTTTTTCTGTTCACTCCAAAAACTGTTGAATAAGATAATATTATTTTTATTTTCGTTAATAAAATTAGTATTAATTTAAATTTATTGATTATATATTCGGGAAATAAATATTTTAATTAAATTTGAAATTATCACTAAATATGGTTAGGATCAGTCCTGAAACTGGTTTGGAGAGTAATGTAGTCTTCACACAGTTCAATTAAAAAAATACTATATAATTATATTCCCCACTTCTCAGAGTTTTTCTTGATGAAATTTAAAATTAAAATTAAGTAATTTTTTCATTCTATATCTTAAAATTAATAGTTTTAATCAAAAGCTATATGCCCATTACTTTCATATTGTATGTTAAAACACTATTCTAGTCATCTGATGTAACTATTAAAATGCACATACCTATATATATGTTTTGATCACGGTGGCATCACAAGTGCTGAACAACCATGTTCTTAATCTGTTAATTTTCTTATTTTCTTATTGACTACCCATCGGGTTTTTGGTCTAACACCGTAATGCGCATAAAGTAAATAAAAACCTTTTTGTCAATTTTAATTTTCTTTAATTTATTTAATTTTAATTTCTAAATGAAAATTTCAAATTAAATACAATTGCTTTCATATAAAAAAAATATAAAGCAAAGGTATTTGGAGAGTTTCGTTTATTTAATTCCGTTCATAATCACATCTGAATTTTGTTAATAGTTAATCATTCTTACTTCATCTCTAACTTTAATCCAAAGTAGTACTAGTGAACTAATTTTGAATATGTCTCCTATGCTTTTTTTATATAATTAAACCCATTTTCATTTTTCTAAACCAAAATTAATGAATTTCTTAAAGTTTCTTTGAAATCAAAATCGACATTTTGTTTAAGACTTTTTCCCAAACCAATTTTCATTATATGCTATTAATGAATTTATTAATTGACGTTATTTTTTTATTCCAAATTGACTATCATTTGTTGATCAAATTTCTAATTCATTTATTGGATTTTTCGAAATTGATAAAAAAAAAAATTCTATGCATTTTAGTTTTTTATTATTAAACCTTTAATAAGAAAAAAATTTAATTAGTGGCTGACAAAAGAGAGGAACGTAATGAAAATCCTATGTATGTATGTTAAGGTTGATGGAAATAGGAAATAAGGAACCCTCGTTTTTCAGTAAAATATATTGACAATGAGAAATCAGGCGCCGCCCCTCCCATCGACGATGGTTGGATCTATTCGCCCTACGCATTTATCAAAGGAGCTTTAACCTTTATCTAATGTGATGTTTCAGAAGTCTTTTCGTTCTTAGAATAACATCAAGTTGGTTGATCCTGCATTAATTAAGCAAACAGTTACAATTATTGCTCAAGATGATATTTTAAGAAATACAATACTATATAATAAAATATAAAATTTATTTTCTAAAACAATAATACGATAAAAATTTTAACGGAAAAATATGAGGACTAATGTTTCATTTAGAAAGGAAAATAAAAGAAATTAAAAAAAAATAGAAATAAAAATAACATAAAAGATTTCAACAATTTGTATTTAGTATAATACATGGTATAAAAGTATATATATATATATATATATTAATAAAACCCTTCATCCAAAAATATAGGTTCTAATTTTAGAGAGTTTACAATAACTTTTGGCTAATATAAATAAGCTGGAGTGTCTCCACTCGATTATCTCGCAATTTGAATTGGATTAAATAACATAATATATTATATTTAAATTAAATTTAATTAATTATAAATTATAAATAATAAATATTAAACCAGCGCATGTTTGGTTATTTATTGATGGCACCATGGCACGTGTTGGCGCGTGAAATTTGCAGTGTTAAAAAATTAATTCTGGTACTTTCAGCGATTCAATCAAGCTGAAATTCTATATATAGCAGTTTTATACAATTATTAATCATGTGAAAAATTATCAAACATATATCTTCATTTTTACGGTCACTTTAGAGGAAAAAAAATCAAAACGTTGTAGGTAATGACCCTCTTCCGGTTGAGCTATATTTCTCAAAAGTTGATAGAAAACTATGAATTTTGAATAATGCTCATGTACCAAATTGCATCATTCTAGCTCAAACCGTTTTTGCGTAATCTTGCCTACATACATACACACACACATACACACATTTTTCTCAACCTTAGTGAAAATGATTCAGGAACCTTCAAAACGTATAAAAACATCAAAATCTCAACATCGAAAATTTTCGTGATCGCAATACTATCTCTGGCGAGATAGTAAAAAAAGAATGTTTATTATTAAAATAATAACTAAAAGTTTTGATAAGGTTGAAAATTATATTCGCTCTTAAAAAAGAAATAGTTAAAAAAATAATTGGTCAACCGGTAAATAACAATCATTGATATGAATTAATAAAAAGAAACTTGAAGGTACGGACAGGAAATTTTTTTTTTTTAAACATATTGAAATATTTTAGTTTATTATCAACAAAGTTAATATAGTATAGTAAAATGATCTCTAGTATTTTTTTTTTAGAAATTCCTTCTTTTTTTGTTCGCCTATGAAATAACTTTTCAAAGATATGCACACATTCTTTATTTCGAAAAATTCTTGAAATATATTCCAATATAATCATCTTGATTGAAAATGGATATTTTATATTACCAAAGTTAATGTAAATAATTTGTAAATATACCATTTTTTATTGGCATTTATTGATAATTGATATTCTTTTTTTTTATTATTCGATTTCTTTTATCTATCAATTTTTAAAAATGTAATAAAAAACAATTGATTAATCATGTAGTCTTAATTAACAGTCGAAAAGGTTATTATTATTAATAATAATATACTCGTTGAAAAAAATCTTTTGTTTTTTTTTTAAACTTAATAATCAAAAGATTTCAAATTAGGATTGTAATTAGGAATCTTTTGTTATTGTGCAATAAAGCGGTTAATAAAATAATTATTATCAAAGAATATAATAATAAAAATTTATAATTTATAATTTTATTTTTATAATTTCTTTTTATTTTAATTATGTATATATAATATGAGGCGTGATCAATGACTTTAGAAAACGTGAATATATTTGAAGTAAAAATTTTTAATAAAAGTATTGTGTCCAAAAAGATAAGACTAAAAGAAATTCAAGAAATTATAAAACTTTTATCCACTCTCAAACGTCAATAGACGTCAATATAATCGAGAAAATTATTATTAAAATTATTATTAATGAGGGAGGAAATACTTTGCGGTATTTATTTTGTTCACTAGCATTATAAATTATGTAATCTAGATAGAAAAAGGACAATTTTATTCAATTTTGAAAGTATTTATTTTATTTTTTTTTTCTATTATTATATATAATATATCAAAATATTTTATTAAATTAATTATTTATGGTTTCGATTGTATATATTTAATTATATGAATGGATTACCAATAAATAAATACATATTCAATGATTATTTTACATTAAATATTTATTTGTATTAAATGAATATTAATTTTAATTTTTAAATTTATTTATAAAGCTTATTTGCTACTCATTCCTTCTTGAATTTCACAAATTGTTGATATTTGACTTTAGTTTGAGACTTTATTTGAGCTACTTAAAATACTTAAAAAATAAAAAAGTATGATGTTAAGTACAACATACAACGATACAACCTTTTGTCTTGATTACAAGGTTGTCCATATTTTGAAATTTTTATTGTACTTAACTTTTATATTATAATACAATTCATAACTTTCACTTCAGCCCACTTTCTCAACATTCATTAGAATATTATCTCTATTTATTTGTAATCTACCCTTAAGTCTTTTCCCAAGTGAATTATCTACCATAAACCTGAATGGGGTTTGTTCATTTCCCATTCGGCACATATAACACATCTATCTAAATCTTTGAGCCTTAATGATCCTAAGAATATACAATATGTTCTTCCGTATAATTCATATAGGTTATTGTTAGTTTCATGCAACCCCCAGGTAATATCTTGTCTCAACATATTATATGGGACCATATACTTTAGATTATATTAAATTCAAATACTTTCAATTTTATAATTTATAATTTGATAATATAATACTTTAATACCCTTCAATATTAGTTTTACTATTCAATTGTATTCTTAGATAATCTTCATTTCTGTTTTTTAAAACCTATTTACCTGAATCATTTATCCATCTATTTTTAAAAATTTATTATTATTATGGATATGGATTGTTATGGATGTCATTGAAAAATAACTAATATCAATAATTTATTTACCCCTTAATTAAAATAACAAATAGGTGTCTTCCCTTTTAAATGAATATAAAATTTCTAGTTTATCAGTTAAGGTTGTCTAACGTTTTACACTAATAGATGTGTAATTCATATCCCAAATGTTCGAATAAACTATTAGTAAACGTCATAATACTAACATGGCGTGTGTTTTAGCGAGATTAAATCCATTATCCCTTCAAATGTCACAATATCGTAAAATATAATTATCAAAGCATTTATATGGTATTTAAATCACAGCAATTACTCTTTACTTATACATAGAATGCAATTCCATCATATTTCTAATTAGATTTCAATATTTATAATTTTACATTATTTTTTTTAATTAAATCAAAAAACAACAAATTTATTATTATTATATTTTAATAGATGTTAAATCAAAATTAATAATAATAATAATTTAGTCTCTTTCCATATTGTATGAAAACTAGCATTATTTCTGTGAGAAGAACCTAAGAAATAATAATAATAATAATAATAATAATATTTGGAAATAGGGTTCTTTGTAGCATTTTTGGGCTCAAAGTTGAGGTCACCAGGAAATGGCAGATACCGCCCAAAGAAGAATACCATGACCACTTCAAACATTGTTGAGGCCATAAAGTCGAGAAGGTTGAGGAGGACCCGTGGTTAAAATGGGAGAAGAAAGAATGGTGAGAATCCTAATTATAGAGAGATTAATTGGGAAGGGACCAAGGAAGACCAAATAGGAGTTGACTAGGAGAGGCTCAGGATAGGGACGTTTGGAGGAATATGGTTGCTGCTGCCAAAAACTTTCAAGTTTCGTATAGACAAAGAGATGGATATAATAATAATAATTAAAATAAAAATATTAATAATAATCGAATATTTCTAGAATTTATGTTAAAAAAAGTGGGTTCAAAATAGAATAATAATAATAATTATTATTATTATTAAAATTAAAATTTAATGTGAAGTGAATAGGTCTAGATAAATTATAATGTAATCAATTAGGAATCAATAATCATTGAATAATTATATTCGTAAATTAGGAAAATTTAAAAAATTCAAAAGAAATGGCCAAAAAAAGGGGAATGTGGGATGAAATGCGGTTGTGCTACCACCAAGAACTTTCAACTAAATTGTACCTCATTTTTCGCCAATAAATTGCAGTTATTTGTCCTATCTCATCTTCAATTTAAAATAAAAATAAATTCATTGTATATATATGATATATGATAGAGTATAGATATTAACAAATAAAATATTTATGAATTTGGAGTGGCTCAAATTTACCTAATGATGCACAGAAGTATATATCCGGGGATGTCCCCATCAGTAATAGCAGATTTAGAGAATATAAATTTATATATTCTTAAAGGGGGATAATATTAGGCCTATAAAAGTATAAATCTCCTTGATTTGCTAAGTAGAATGCTTGTTAGAATTTTTTTTATAATATAATAGCTTTTGAAATATTATATACTTGTTTCATTTTTCTTCTTTTCTTTTATTAGATGTTTATTCTTTGTATATTGAATCATTTTAAAAATAAATATTTATAAATAATCCTTTGATCATTCATTTGAATCTGAATGTTTTAAAAAGATATGTTTGAAGAAAATATTATTATTACATACCTATAAATGTTTGAAATATTATTATTATTAAATGACATTAAATGTTTCTTTATTTTTTTTTTTTTTTGTTTTTTTCAATCGATTGATTTCATGTGAAAAAAAAATTGGTAAACAATTTTTCAGACATGTAAACACGTATTTAAATCATTGAAAGATGAAATTAAAGACTTTAATGGTGTGGGGGGGGGAGGTGTAGGATCAATAGAAAGGACATCAATTATTTTCGTTAGAAATCAAAAGCAGAAAAAAAAGATACAAAAGAAATCTGGAAAGAGGATAATTGCTTTGCAGAAAATCAATACATTATTTTGCATTGTGAATAATTCAAGTGGTATTCAATACTAGAACAATTCAATATCATATCGTGGTAATATATTCAACAGAGGAACGTTATGGGATTTCTGTTACTGTATTATTCCCATATCGATTTGGAAATGTATTAAAAATAAAATTGATGAGGTATTTGTCTAAATTTTAATATAGAATTGTTTAAATTTAATTTTGTCACTTTCTATTTTAGTTTAAGCTTGAATTATTGTTCGTTCACTAAATTGAGGATTAGTTATATTTTTTTTTTTTGTGTTTGTATATTGAATACTAGCTGCTCAGAGCGCCTTCGGCGCTCTTCACACCTAGACGGGGGCTCCGCCCCCTGTACCCCCGAGTGGTACATAGTATTTGGTGGTTGAAAGTAGTAAAAGGTTTTCATCCATTTTGTTTCAATCAATATATTACATAAAACATTCATTTCTTTTTGTGTTCTTATTTAAAAAATATATTTTAATTTAATCACTATATTAATTATATATATTATTATTGTATATGTTATATCTATCTACCTATGTGGCTCAAAGATACTCGAAAGTTCTTAGCCGCAACAACCACATTTCTCCAAGTGTCCCTATCCTGAGCCCTTGTTCCATCTCTCTTACGTCCCTTCCTACGCGTCATTGGTTTTCCAAGCGGACGTTTTCCAATCGGTCTTCCCACCAATATCTTTTTCCTCTCCCATTCTAGCCACGTGCCCTGCCTATCGCAGCTTTTTCCCTTTTATAACCCTAACTATTTCTGAAGATGCAGAGAGACCATGCAATTTCTTGTTATGCTGTCTCCCCCATTCCCCGGTGACCTCATCTTTCTTTGGCCAATAAATGCAGGGAAGAATCCTATTCTCAAACACTCTGAATCTACTCTCATCTCCCAGGGTCATAGACCATGCCTCCCACCCATATAATGCAACAGGCAAAATAATTTTTTTATATATTCCCTTTGATAATAATTTTGAAGAGATAAGCCTCTTTATTGCAAGATAACAGGCGTTTCCCGATTGCAACCCCGATTTAAATTCTTCTCAAATATTATTATCCTTCGTGATTACATTCAATTTTTCTACATATTCAAATTCTACATTTTGTATCTTAAGATTTTGTATGTCAATACTCTTCCTCTTTGTTACTAAATATTTTTTCTTATCACTATTAATTTCAAACCTCCATTAATTTTTCCTCGCTATCTGCAATTGCAATTTCCTAATCTCCTATTATATTTAAGTCGTCTGGGTAACCTAACATTTTACAATTGATTTCTTCATCTTATTTTTTCTTTACTACCTTCAAGACAAATTTGAAGATCAAAATTTGAAAAAGTTTATGCTGATCTATATTGAGTCATGTGTATGTTTTACTAAAGTCTACAAATAATTAGTGAACAGAAATATTGAATTCGCAGTTTTTTTCCTAATATCTGTCATAATGAAAATATCTTAATTAATGTTGATCGATTTGGCCTTAACCCGCAATGATATCTCCTAATATTTCCACCGCCTATGGTTCTTAAGTATTTTCTATGTTATTATAGTGAAATAGAGTATAATATTTCTTGATCATTACATTTTGATATTTTATTTTCATTGCTAGATTATTATTGAATATTTTTAATTATAATGAAACTTGGGAAAATGCAAAAATAGAGACTTGAGACAATTTATAAAAATTAACGGTATAAAACTATAGATAAATTACCAATATATACATTCATTAATAGTATTAATTTAAATTAATTGATTTATTTGTTTTTTTATTATTAAGTTCATTTATTAATTTTTTTAGATCATAGTTATTTTCCTCCCTTAAAATAAACTTATCTAATTCTGGTGGTGCTAGGGGATTTGAAAATTATTCGTCGCAATATGAAGATTTCGCTTACAGTTTCTGTCATGTCCGACCTCCATCCAACAGTTATTTTCTGTCAAGTTTTTTGCTTCTCTTAATCATGTGATCTATATATTTAATTTTTTTTGATTCATTATAATAAAATTTAAACAAATAAAAATTTTTACTTTGTTAATTTATATAAATTTCAATATAAACTGATTGTGAGTGATACGCTTAGCCAATACTCTGAATAATTTGTGTACAAAAATATTGAATGTTCTTAGCGAGATTTGATATAATGTTGTACGATTTGTCCTAAATCTGAATTAGAAGAAAATTATAAATTGCCTCCTTTTCCAGCTCAATTCATTTACCCACCCATGTTGCATATGGCATCTAAATTTCTTAAAACTCCGTTTTTTTAATTTAAAATAGAAGGAGAGAAAGAGTTTTAAATTATATTCGAATAGTCTATATATTCTATATATCAGTATTTTTTTTCTGAATTTAATAGCAAGTTGATTTTAAAAATTTTCCATTCTTAATGCATATGATTGATTACATGTGTTAAAATTTAAAAAAATTCAAATATTCTAATTTTTATATTTATATACAATTTAATATTATTTTTTATTAATATCATATCAAAAAAAAGAGAATTTATTAAAATTAAAAATAAAAAAAGAAGCCTATTAATAAAAAATTGAATGGTGATTTAAATATTTTATTAAATTAATTAAAATGAGACCTTTTAGAATAAATTATTTAATTGAAATGATATTTAAATATAAGAATTTAAAAAAATATTATATTCTTTGTTTGGCAATTGTTATTTAATTATGTGCAACATGATTCGACTTGCACAGAGCATCGTTATTTTTTATTAATATCACATAATAAAAATGAATCTTTTAAACATAATAAATAAAAAAGACATTTTAATAAATTTAAAAAATATACCCAATTTAAAAATGTCAAAAATTTAAAACAACTTTATATCATCATATTTTAATTTTTATATAATATATATATATATATTTAGTAATTAATAATAGAGTAATTAAATTAAAATAAAAAACAAAGATAATATAATTCAGTCATTTTAATTCAGGTTAAATAATATTTTTTTTTATTATTCAATGATAAAATTTATATATTATTATATATATATTATAGAAAAGAAGAAATATTCAATTAAATAAAAAATAATTTAAGATAAAAATATGATCTAATAAATATTTTAATTAAATTGAGAACTTTTAGAATAAATTATTTAATTGAATTGATATTTGTATATTAGAATTTAAAATAAAAAGGGAAATATTATAATAATTCTTCGATTGGGAATCTCTATGATAATTCATTGTTTGAAATGATTCCGCTAGGCCGACAGTGAGCCGCGAGCTGCTCTTGAATGAACAACACGGAGAATTATATAAACTTTAAAAAATTAATTTCTGCGGTTATTGATAAGATATTAATAAAATTTATAGCCTATGTTACTCTAGAGGTATATAAGAATATTGTGATGTAATTTCAAAGAAATCGGTTAAGCCAATTCTGAGTCTATAAAATAGTAATTTTCCGGACAGACAGACAGACAGACAGACAGACAGACAGACAGACAGACAGACAGACGTGAAAAATTCTAAAGTCACTTTTGGATTCTAGAGGTCATGAAACGCGAAGATATGCAAAAATTTTTAAATTCTGAGCAATGTGCAGACAAAAACCTTTTTTTATATATATAGATATAAATGAAAGCTCTCTTCTCTAAATGCAAATTAAAAGCGAAAACTGATTAGTTCTCTTGATTCCTTGGCGCGTCGTAAAATCCTTTTTTTATAGATTGTACCGTGTCCAACGCTTTAAGTGAAATCAAGTACCTAATCCACTGGGATCTTTTCTAGGAGGAACAAAAAGAACAAAAAAATAAAAAAAAAAAATAAATAAAAAAACAGTATTACCACAACTAAGCTTGAATAGAATAAATTTTAAAAATAAATAGTTAATCTTATTAACTTACCTATATTTAAATCTTTTAGTAGTAGGATTTTCACCTAAGAATAAAGTTTTTATTGAAATTTTAATGTTTATATATATGACAAGTCCATGATAGTTCTTTCTATTTATTCCTCAAAATCTTAAAAGTTTATTAATTTACTAGAAAATAAATCCGACTTTTACGTTATAATTATGGAAGGGAATTTTACTTATTATACTTTAAAAAAAATTGAAGTGAATTTTAAATTAATATTTATATAATTAAACAACTTTTCAATCTTAAACTCCTTCTAAACGGCTTTATGGATCTTATTGGTTCGGGTATCATTAGAACCGGCATGACCCAAAGATAAGGTATTAGGTTGAAAATTTCAAAAAAGTTGATCCTTTCCAAAGAGTTATGGGCAAAAAACCGATCCAAATAAACAACGATCCATGTGGCGCCTCTGGTGGCTCAATTAAGAAGTTGAAATTCAAAATAAAAATATTATTTCTAGAAATTTTCATACAAAGAATGTTTAAATATTTAAATATCTATTTATTTTAAGTTCTAATATTCTATATTCTATAATATTAAAAGTAAAATTAAATATTTCTCCTAATTGATTAATATTTTATAAAACAAAGTAAGTAATATTTTTTATATTTAAAATTTTTATTTTGAAAAATTGTGTAATTTGCAAATATGGGTGAAAACAAAGATCCAATTGAGAGAAAACGTCCATTGGCTAAAGAAAAAAGGGCACGATGTTTATCACGAAAAAAAGTAAAATAAGTCTGTATATTTTTGTTGATGATATTGAATTGCTATTTTCTTTATACACATATTTTATAGAATTATTTATTTCTTGACATATTTTGTTTCTTTGTATTCATTGTAAATATCATTAAAAAGTAGAAGTAAATATTTATAAGGTAGCTCATTTTATTTAATTGTAAGATGTCTAATGATGATATAAATTAAACATTGGTTTATTAAACCATGTTCATTTTTCTGAGGACATCTCAACAGAAATTTTCATAAAATAAAATAACGTGTTGTCATTATTAATATTGTTAATAAACACTTTAATATTGGAAAAAAGAAGATATGCTACTCAAAAGTGATCAACAAAGGAGTTATATACACTGAACCCCGTCGTGGATATGAATATTTTAATATAGTGATTGAATTAAAATGAATTAAAACCTTTCGCATATTGACTTTCAACAAATTGCTATGTATTACATCGGGGAGCAGAGCCCCCGTCTAGGTTCGAAGAGCGCCGAAGAGAAGAGAAGCTAGTATTAATAAATAGAATATATTTTGTTTGTATTTAATATTTCAACTGTGCTATCTTCAGACTGATTACGTCAAAAATTAGTAAATAAATAAAATAAAGTTGTATAATTTAAAAACTAATTTTCATTTCATATTTAAGTATATATCCATATTATATATATATCTGTGTATCTATTTTGAATTCGGAAGTTATTGTTTGTAACAATCAGATTTCTCCAAACGTTTCTAAATTGAAGCAACTCCATCCCATTTCTATTCCTTCTATTATATTTCAAATTATATATAAATGGATAATTAAATTAAATGTTTTGTAATTTAATTGATTTTTTTTATATTGGGGTTAGGTTTTTAAAGAATAAAAAACTTTCTATACATAAAATGGCCAACTAAGCTTCAAGTGGTAAATTAAATCGCCACTTATATTTGGTTGAGTAATAAATCTAATTTTCTTTAAAGATGGGTATTCTTTAGGATATAAATTTGAATAACCTTTTCTATATAATATTATAAAAAAAAGGGAGAAACTGAGTCAGCGAGCAAGAGAAATTAATGTTAAGTGTTCTTGGTTTAATAAAAACTTATAAATTTAAAGAGATGAAATTAATTTTTTTTTCTTCCCAGTAGTGAAATATTTAAGAACCAGATATTTTTAATTTAAAAATAAAAAAAAAAACATTGATTGAGATAGAAAATATAGTCTATACATATTTATATTCTGAAAAAAAAAACAAAAAAATAAATCACCTACAGTGATTTTTAATTTTTAATTTATTTGTTCCCAAATATTAAAGAAATACAAAATTTATTAAATTTTCAAACATTTTTAAATTATTTTTCACATAGGCAATATTTTTATCAAGGCTTGAACAATAAATATATTATTGTTGTACAAGTCTTTCCTGTAAACTGGAACACATATAAAAAGGAGCAAAAATATTTGTTTTATTTTTATTCATAAATTGTTTACTCTATTTGATTATATATATTTATAAATTGGAGAACGTTTTATTAAATATATAAGCTTTCCCTATTAATGAAACCCTCTAATGCTATAATAATTTGAACAAAAAGGTTTTAAATTCATGAAATATCCTATTTCATTGAGTGTACCATTATTGTTTATATAAAACTGAAAATAAAATTGAATTATTTATAATGTGGTTAATTTATTTAAACGTAGCCACTCAGCAAAATATTCTATTTTATATTTTAAAACAAAAATTAAAGTCTGGAAATGGCGGTCAGTTTATGTTATCCATCAGGAGGGCATTTGTGAGGATACCAATTTAATGACGGACAAGAGGCATTACCGCAATCATAATTCAATCCTTTAGATTTAGTTAAAATTATAAAAAAGGATATAAACTAACTTCTTAATTAAAATAAAATAATCTTGAAAAATATTCATTTAATAAAAGTGTTTTAAATTTAATATTATAATAATATGTATATTATCATTATTTATTATTCGATTTCTAAAAAAACAATTTACTTACTTAAATCAATATATAAAAAAAATTGTGACATCTTATGAAAGGACGGCGCCTATCAAGACGGTTCTCTCCTAAGTGTGGTAAAGGTGTTGTTAGATTAGGACAACGGATTCTTTCAACCTCAATTTTGATTTTGATTGGTCGGAAACGCTAATTTTTATTTCAAGTAGCTTTCTAATTTTGAAGAATTAGGCTGGATGTCCTTGTTCTAAACCTCTCGAGTGAAATTCCCTTGCCAGGAATTTACCCAGAACGATGAGGTTAAGAGTGTGTTTCTCCCCAGAAAGCGTGTCACCTATAAATATTTAGTCTTAAATAATAAAATAATAAAATAGAATTAACTTATTAAATAAAGTAAATTTTCAAATTTACTTATTCTTAATAATCATCTATACCTACTGGCATAGACTGGTATAGACTTAAGGTACCTTAATCAATTTTGTATAAATTTTGTTTAAATTTTCTTTTTTTTATCTCGTATTAAATCATCTTTTGATAGCTCTTTACTTTTCTATTTTTATTAATTCTATTTAAACCCATTTATGAAAATATCAAAACAATATTCAAAAAAACCTAATATATATGATATATCTATCATCTTGATATTATCTTGATATTATACTATAATTCATATTTTATTTTCCAATAGTTTCTTTTAAATTTTTTTTCTAAATTCCATTAAAATTGATAACCATCCGTTTCTTATATTAGAAAATTCAAATATATAAATTTATTTTAAAATTTTTATGGAAATATTAGTTGCAGAATTAATACCATTAATAATTAATAATAGAGTATACTATTTAAATATTTCAAGTTTAAATTTTAAATTGGGTGGCTTGAATTGCTGGTTGCCTAAATGCCAGGGGCTCCTAATCGAGTGAACTCTCGCTCAGTCAGTCAGTCAGTCGATTTTGTTGTGTGTGTGCGCATGCCAACTCAAACCTGGCGGGCGGCGATGACGCTCTTTCTCTCTCTACTATATCAAAAGGGTAAGTGTATTTTCTATTGAAATTATCATAATTCACCAATATAAAGCGATCAATTAACATCACCATTACCATCATTGTAATAAAGTATCAAATGATTTACTGATTTTTTTTTAATAATTATTTTAATAGAAAAATATCATATTTGTTTTTTATTTCATGTTCATATCATGAATGATATTTTATTTTTATTAATATATATTGTCGTATATAAAATATAAGGGGGTTGGTATTTTATAAGAAAAATGGATTATAAAATTAGTTTAATTAATTGGTAGCACTCTGGATTGAATTTTGTATAATTAAAAGGGTTATTGAATCCGCGTAGGTTGATATGGGAAATATAAAATTGAATAGGTTCAATATGAAAAATGCTTATATAAAATTACAACTAAAATTATTTATTTAATAAAACTATAAGAATTTAGGTTCCAATTGATAACAAAAGAAATTAAGATGAAATAGAATAATTGAATGGTACCGTAAAAAAAATATAAATATAAATTAAAAGAACTTTAATTTATATTTAAGCAATTGCAATGTTAATTAATTAATTGTTAAGTATAAAAGTGTTAACACTTAGCATGAAAGAAAGGAATGGAGAGTTCATTGGAGACTTTGAGTCTTGATTGTCTTCCTGCGGATTTAGCTGGAACACCTCGTATGCAACGGCATCTCTCAACAAAAGGGGTTGGCCGCGGATGTCCTTCCTGCCAGGAAAAATGTCTCACTTCTCTCAAACCTTGATCAAGACTAACTAAATATTCATTTTCACTAATAAGGAAAACTTCGTTCCTTCCCCCACCTTGAACACATGGATGGGTCTCTGTACATGTGCAGACACATGTCCCATGACCAATCGTCTTTTTCTTCAATTTAGCACGTGTTCAAAAATGAAAGTTCTAGCTTTCGAACCCTTATATACATAAAAAATGTATTTTTTATGATTATATATTACAATATATATATATATTTAACGTGGTATATCTGCACATTACTCAAAATTTAATTTAAAATTATTTACACATTTTATTAGAATTTGAAAATGTATATATCTTCTTTTCTTCTAATTAATCTCTTTTCTATTTCATTTTTCTCATGTCATTTAATATAATAGGATATATTATATATCGTACCCTATATATATATTGGTATATATATTTCTATTTATTATTATTATTCTATTTTTTAATATTTTCTATTCAATATGAGTTGATTTTTTTAATATATATATATTTGGATAATATTATTCATTTAAGTAAATATATAATTTTTTTATTTTCAATTTGAAGTGACATTTATTCTAGAGACGCCCAAACGACAGAGCTAATTTATTTTCTTTTTTTTCTTTTATCTTATAATTTACTGTTTAATTTATCTAAAAAAATGATAAATTCTGATAAATATTTATTCTTTCAATATCAATTATTTTCTGAGAATTCTACATGATTATCACTATCAAAAATCAATTGAAATTTAAATAGAAATCATTTTAACATTCTCTTTTAATTATAGATAATAGAAAAGGTCAGTTTTTAATACTTTCATTTATTAAACAAGAATTTTATTATGTGTCTTTGAAATATATCTAAATATTATTATTTCATTAAAAGTTATATAATAACGAAAAATTAATATATGATACATTGATTAACAACAGTTTCAAAGTATTTTTAATCTGCATTAAAAAAAACACAACTGATTATAAAGGCAGATATTTTATTAGAATGAATTAATTATAAATTTGGAAATAATTTTAAAGCTCGGAAGCTTCTATATGTTATATATATTATATATTACTCGTATTCTATATTCTATTGAATATATCTCGAGACAACTCCCAATATATTTACTTGTTTTTCTTATTTTGATTTCAAGCAAGAGCTATTGAACTAATATCTATATTTTCATGTTATCTTTTTTATAATTACACACAAAAAAAATCATCTGATCAGTTAATTTATAAAATATTTCAGTTAAATAGAATTTCTATGCTGAATTTAAATTTGTAACTCCTCCGCCACAGTTCTAACATTGAGATCTCCATGGATTATCTTATTAGATATGTACCATGGAACGTTGACCATTGCTCTCAATGTCTTGTTTTGAAATTTCTGAATTATGGACATATTAGTATTGATGGTTGTTCCCCATAATTGAATACCATATGTCCATATTGGTTTGATCATCCTATTGTATCAATAGTTTGTTGTCTAGATTCGTTTTAGATTTACGTCCTAACAACCAATATAGTTTGTGTAGTTTTCTCTACTTGTCCCTCATAATATCCACACAACACCTATCTTTCTATCTAAATCCTCTCTAGTATTATCCCTCTACCTTTAATATCTTTCCTTAACCCCCCTCATAATACCCTTCTATTTCTTTTTGTACATATTTTGTACATATCACCCTTACATGTTCTTGTGTTGCCTCAAATAAGGCAGACGTTGAATTTAATTTATTTCTTGGAAGTTAAATAATATATATATATATATATATATATATTAGTTTTTGGATCATTATTATAATTATAAATGGGTTCTTAAATAAAGAAAAGATTACTCATCTTATTTGTTAAAGAATAACTCTTTTTTCCTTGAGAGAGATTCTCTTTTACTTCTTTCTCTTCTTAATAATGTACCTATATATCTTTATTTTAATGTAACATCTTTATTTAAAACTTATTTCTTAATTTGTTTTTGTAATCACTTTAATTCATTATTTTAAACCTTGACCAATTTTTTCACTTCATCCTTTAAGTCAGTCCCATTATCACAAAGAGGATTCAGCAAATTCATAAATATAGTATATTTAATAATATAATATATATAATATATTTGAAAAGTGAAGAATCAAAAAAATATTGATTAAAATATAATAGAAATAGAAAAATAGATGTGATAGATAAAATAGAAATGTTTAGTTTCGACATTCCTCTCAAGAATTTTATATTCAATTTATTTATCTTTCACTTTAGGCTTTTTCCCAGTTGACTTATCTACCAAAAGTCTGAATAGGATTCAATTTCCTCATTGAGAAGTCGAATCTATTTTATATAACGCTTCGCAATAGAGATGAGCAAAATGGCTTCTTACTAGACATCTCTTTAACACACACTCTTAAAATGAAATTAAATGTCGATATTGTGTGTGATGTTAAATATCCACCCCCCACCCACCCAAAAAAAGGATAGAATTCCAATTTAGTACAATATTTAACTCAAATCCATCATATAGTTTTTGATCATGTACTCATTCCCGAGTAAATAGTTGCAGCAGGGTTCTTCAAACTCCATTTAAGATTCACCCTCAGTTCTTCTTCGACCATTCTACTTTCCAAAAGAAATCATTCATGTCTGACTTGAAAGCAAAACTTTCTTAAATGACAAACTGAATTCCTGGAAACCAAACGTTTTGTTCATTTCCACTTCATTTGTACTTTAAATGACAAAAAAATCATCATTAATCGGAAATTGATTCATTAAAATGTATGATAGAGAGTTTCTATTTATCTAATTAATAAATATTTTAACAAAATTGTATTATTTTTAATATTAATTCATTCAAAATAAGTATGGATTGAAATAAATACTTCTAGTGCGTATATATTAAGTCTAAGATCAAATATTACATGTTTGATTCATGCTGATATCTGTCAGGGTTGTTTTGTTGTTCGAATATAATTCGGTCTCGGCTTTTAAGCTACCTCCTGCATTATTATGCATTGGTGTAATAGACAGGGCACGTCCTAGGGACCCTTCTCGATCTGTTTACTGGGCATTTAGAATGGCTCTTAGAAGCCAGGAATAATAAGGATTAAATTCGAATCCAGTTAGATTAGATGGATACATGGAATCTTCGGAGCAAATTAAATTGAGTGTATTCAAATTCTAGACTTTGTTAAAAATTTTTAATCAGAATTCATCTGAAAATGTATGATTTCTATATTATATTTTCAAAAAAATATAAAAAAAAACAAAAAACAAAAGATATATTTCAATATTGGAATATGAAATAAAGAATTGAATTTTTTAAAGTAAGTTTATATATATATATATATAAAAATTTTAAAAAACCACGTTTTACTAACGGACTAAAAAGGAGAAAATAATTTTTTTCTGAAAAATCCATACTGACATTACATACAAGAGATCTGATTTGAATCAAACTGTCCATAACGTAAAAAGTGGGGCGCAACATATAATAATTTTTCTATTCAAATATGATTTCCTTTATTAATTACCGACCGACGATAGTAAGGGAGGTATTGTTTTCACACCAAATTTCACATGTGGAGATTTTTACATATGATCACGAATCATTCAATTTGCATTGGTTTTATAATCATCTTTATTAGATTTTTCTTAATTAAAATTATATGACGTCATCCAGCCATTCATGACGTCACAGCCTGGTCTTACATATATATTATAAATAAAATAAAATTAAAAATGTTTATATTTATTATTTATGTATCCATATCTGTTTTTTATTACATTAATAGATATATTAAAATTATTTGAAATTGTTTCTGTAGCTGGAAATTAATTTACTTCAAACCGTCGGTCGGTTCGGACCTGGCCACAGGTCAACTTATTTTTATTTAGCATCAATCGTATTTTTTAATGCTTAAGCTTTCACCAAAATTCTTGTAGAAGGGAATATTATTAGTAATACGATAGGATAAGTTTCGTGATATAATTTTTATAAATATTACCTATTAAGTATTTAACAGACTTTTTGTAAAAGGGAATATTATTAGTTAATCACATTAGAAAATTTATCCTATATTTAATATATTTAAAAATTGTTTAAGATACTAACTTATACTATCAAACTTTTCAAATATCAAATTTTTTATCAGACCACTCGTAAAAGGGAATAATATTAGTAGTCCAATAGATTTTTTTTAATTTAAATTCTTTCGAGCATTAAATTTAATATTTTTGATAAAGATCAATATTCATTCGTCAAATTATATTATGCTTGGTTTTAATGTTTATTTTGAGATTTATATATTTTCTATATTTTTATTAGAAACAGGATATTTTAGACATATTTGCGCCCCACGTTTTACGTTATGGACAGTTTGATTCAAATCAGATCTCTTGTATGTAATGTCAGTATGGATTTTTCAGAAAAAAATTATTTTCTCCTTTTTAGTCCGTTAGTAAAACGTGGTTTTTTAAAATTTTTTTTTATAAAGTATTATTTTCTACTTTTTAGTCTTCAAATTTTGCAATCGATTTTAGTTTACTCATATTAATTAAATTTATGAAGTATATCTATAAATATTGACTTCCACTTCGCTGCGCTTCGTTCCAGTCATGAAAATTTTTATAGATCAATATTTATACATTATGTAAACTGGATGTAAACAATAATAAAAAAAAATATTCAATGTATGATGTCAGATCAAATAAAAAATTACTTAAACTCAAGGGAGAAAATTAATTTGCCAAATTTAATAAAAATTTTAAATATTTTCCAATTAAATTATTTTCCAATTTAAAACTTTTGATTATCATGCATAATATACAAGGTTTATCCTTTTGTGTTTGTTTACATTTTGAATTTTTATATATAGGAAAATTTCGAATTATTTCATTCAAATTGTAGCAATTAGAAGCTCATAGAAATGATAATATTGTATTGTCATAGAGAGCAAAGCTATTGGTGAAGTTTCAAGAAAATCCGATGATTGGAAGTCGTCAAAAAATCGATTGCAAGATTTGAAGCATACACACAGACAAGAATACAAGTTAAGTAAAACGTGATAATAATAGAAATAAATTAAAAAAAGAAATGTTTTTCAATTATATGTAAAATAGAAATAAATTAAAAAAAGAAATGTTTTTCAATTATATGTAATATAAATAAAAATCCTTTTACTTTTAATTTTTTTTTAAATTATTTTAACAATGCTTTCATTGTTAATTTCAAATTTTAAAAGTGAAATCTTTGCTTAGAGCATTGATTCTCAACCTTGTTTTTTTTTACCGCGGCACACTTTTAAAGGAGTAAAAATTTGGCGGCACACAAACAACATATTGAAAAAAAGTGGTCTCAAAAACCGGTTACATTTTTTTTTTTTTTTTTAGAACCAAATTGAAAAATATTTAGAAAAAGAAGTCGGAAATGTTTAAGAACCTAGTCCCAAAAACGTTTTACCTTTTGTTTTTTTTTATTTGTTTTTTTTAGAACCAAATTGAAAAAATTTAGAAAAACAAAGTTTAAGAGCCTGGTAATCTCTCGGCACACTTTGAAAATCTCGCGGCACACTGGTTGAGAATCACTGGCTTAGAGGTTATATATATTTATGCAAAAATTAAGAAATTTATTCAAAGTTATGAAATTCCAGCATCATTCAATACAAATAATTAATCTTTTTAATTTCATTTAATAATTTATTTATATATCTATACTTCTTCATATTATTATAAATAAAATTTAAGTTATAAATCTATAAAATAACAATCTTAATTGACCTATGAGCTGCAAATAAGTTTATAAATGATAAATATCCAATCAAATTTATCATACACCATCATATTTTACAAAAATTCCCATTCCATTAAATTCTATATTATATATTATTAAGGGTAAGAGTAATATCTACAAATAAACGGTTTCTATTATTTTCCCTTATTTCTCTTATAAATCATCGCAAAATAAATATTCCATCTCACTAAAAAAACAATATTTATCCTTTCTTCTAATTTATTACAAAAATAAATTTCAGTTTCGCTTACTCAAATGCAGTATTTAAAATTTCAACTCACGTCCAATGCGACTTACTCTCCGGTTGGGAGAGAAAATCCAATTGAAAATAAATGCGATTAATTTATGGAAAGACTCTTCTGGGCGCGCTTTAAGAAAATTTATGCATTCTTTTTAAAAAGATTTTTAATTAAAAATAATATTCAAAAGCCCTTTGATCGCTACTTGAAAAATAAACAATGTAAATTAATTCTTAATTGTATTACTTGTACTTATATAATTTATAAAATTAATTTTTATTCAAAAAGAAAAGAAAAAAAATTATTATTTTTTAAAATTTTGTTACATTCTCTATTTCATCATTTATGAGTAGTATAGAGAATTTTAATTGAAATTTTCTAATAAAAGTCAAATTTATTAATTAAAATTTTTAAACCCAGGTATACCTATACAAGAGTAGAATTCATTTATTGAATTGATGAAATAATATAAGATTTATCTTAATAAATCAAAATTCATTATTTCTATGTTAACATATAAAATAATTAATAATTATCTATTATCAAAAGGTTAGAGATAACCACTAATTACTATATTCAAAGAATAATGCTTGCTGAATAATTTCAAATTAATAAATAACCGGTGAAAATTTTATTTTATTTTCCATATATTTCTATACATTCATAGAGTGATAGTTCTATCATGGTGTACAATGTTTAATATAACAAATTATCTTTAATTACAATTAGGAGAAATTCAAAACAAATTAAGACAATAGAAAACCTCCATTCAACAAACAATACATTTTCTCTTATTGTACACTATATGTTTGAATCATTATTGTTAGAATAGTAAACGTATATACTCGTACAAAGATTTATCCCAATCAACATTATAAATTGCATTGTCAATTATTTTCTATTCTCAAATTGGATTAAATAATTTTTCTATTCTATTGTGTATCTATTGATATCTATATGTTCAAATGATAGTGTCAATGAACATGAAAAAATCAAATATTTTTAATCTCAGGAAATAGAATAATGAGCATAAGCTAACTATACAAAATCTAACTAGAGAAATAATATTAATATGGAATTTTAACAAATGGTAAAATATGCATACTATTTTATATTTAAAATACTCTTTTTGTTAAAATTATCTCTAAAACATTTTTAAAAAAAATTCAATAAATCTATTATTATCCATTGAATTTTATAAACGAGAATTAGTATAATCAATTTTGTAAATAAAATATTGAAAAAAAAATAAATAGAATAGACCTCTAATCTTTGCATTTCCGATTAAATAAAAGTCTCTATCAAGTTAGTTTCAGTATGAGCAGGGTTGAGGTGTTATATGATCAGTACAACAAATTCTCTCACACTTTATCTAGATTTTCTTGATCGGAGGCGCTACTATTTTAAGTATCTACTCAATTTTGTACCCGGAGGCTGAATAGAATCCGTTTCAATAGATCGCAACGAGAGAAATTCTCTTGTCAGGACTGAGATTTGAACCCGAAATCACGAGAAGTCAAGCGTTTTGTTCCCATGACTTTTGCAATGACTAAATTATAAAGGAATGGATTGAGATATGTATCAATGAATGCATGACTTGACCTAATTAGAATTAAAGTATTGTTTCTAATCTAGTTAAAAACTGATTAAGACCATAGGAGTTTGTAAGGTTTGTCTTGAGTGGTCGTAAATGAGATCATCCACATTTTCACCATATCAGATTAGTCTGCATCTGCACGTTTCTGTAAGGTCTAAGACTAGAAGGCACAGATTCTAATCAGAATCAACATCATCCGTTCCTGACTTAGCAAAACTGATCAGGATTTGATTAAATATTATAAAATCATTTTCAAAAGTCCTTCCAGTATTTGATCCAAAAAATCAAGTATAATAATTTGGAAACTTTAAAATGGATATAAACTTAAATTAAAAATATCTAAGATAATACTAATTTCTTGATAGATTGATTAAATATTATTTAAAAATTATTAATAAATTTTTTTTTTGTTTATTAGTTATTGAAAATTGTTATATAATTGTAAGGCAAATTTTAAATTGATTCAATTACTAATTTAATTTTGCAGTATATTTTAACAATTGATTATTGAGTAATTAAGTTAAAATTATTTATTTATATTTCTTAAAAATTGAATTTTAATAAAATTTTTATATATTATTTATCTTTATTATCTTACATATGAGATAATAAACATTATTAATAGATCATGCTACGGGTATAAACAATGTTATATTTAATGATATTTATTATTTATTTACTACTTGAATTTTTTATTGATTATTATTTTTTTACATGCCATTATCGTTATAATTAAAAACAATACCTCCTTACTATCGTCGGTCGGTAAAAATTAAATATCTATAAAACAAATTAGTCGTTTAGGGTCATTTAAAATTTTATGCATCTTGGTATGTCATTTGCATGTAAATTAGAGAATGCATCTATAATGATTTAATAATATAATAAAAAAAAAAATTATGATTATAATTATTATTTTTAATATTTCTCAGTTAAGTGTTTCCCGAGTGGCTAAATTTAGTTATTGATTAAAGTAAACGTGAATTTAAATAGTTATATAAATAAATTTTGATCTTATAAATTCGAACTATAATTTAGAGAGTGAGAAAAAAGAAAAATTGAATCCAATATATATTTACTTTTGATGATAGCTAGGTTCAAGAATAAATTCACCTGACCCGAATATTAAAGAGAAATAGAGAAAAATCTGGGACCACGTTTTCCGTTTTAAGAAATTCATCCATCAAATTAAAGAAAAATATAGAATTTTTTTTTTAAATTATAGAAATCAAATTTATTTTATTAGACTAAATCTATTGATCAACTTAACCAAAGCCCTATAAAGTTCAAATTTTTCAAGCAATTCAAATTGATTATTTTATCTAAATATCTATTGCGCTATTTAAACACTAATATAACATAACAAGGTTCTATCTTCTCTATTCTAAGTTTATTCATTCTAATTTCTATCCAATTCTCTTACATACATCTTACATTTATATAAAAAGATTTACAGTTCTTTACGTTTCATGATCTTGAAAATTCAAATATGACGTTAGAATTTTTCATGCTGATTCAATATGAAATTTCAACACAATATTCTTAAATTTACTCCTATTTGAACATAACATTTATATTATATAAATATGTAATCAAAAAAAAAAACCTGAAATGAATTATAAAAAAACTTATATTAAACTTAACAAAGGTTTCTGTTATCCATGGAGTTTTAATTTTGTTACTAGGTTGGTTATATATTTTTATTAACACACCTAATTTATTTAGTTAAAGTTTATTTGGTAATTATTCAATCGAGTTATTATTACATGGATTTGGATAAAACTTGACCAGTGAGTTCCTTTTTTAATTCCAAATAAACTTTTCTTATGCAATTTTTGCGGGTCGCTTCTAATTTAAGAGATAAAAAGGATTAAAGTTTGCATATAAACCCATTGATATTCTATTTAGCTACCATGTTTTATTATTTGACTACTAGAGGGCTCTACTAATTTTTCGTTTATTATATTATAAGTTCGGTTTGGATAAAAGAAGAATAAAAAATCTCCACTCGAATATCTGGCAAATTTGAATTGGATTAAATAAAATATATTAATTTGATTCGATTTATTTATGAAAAAATCATTATTTGCATGGGCCCTCTTGATGATTTGTATTGAGACTGTGGCGAAATAATAACAATCGTAATGGGGTGGTCTATCCATCCAGGAGTAGAAATTCCATTTCAATGCTGAATAACTCAATTCTAGTATATATAGATTTATAACACAAGTATGATTAATTACTATATAATTAATATGAAAATAATTAATTAATTATTAAATAAATAAAATTTTTGAATGTATAATAATAATCAGGGTAAGCTTATAAAGCTTACCCCACTAACAAAAATTCAAACGCTCGTGTCCACCCGCCAACGTACACTAGACACAATCCGTCCAACGTGCATTAGTCAGGTCTCACCATGAGGGAACCCACCTTCGTGATCATGGATCCCTTGCGCTTATCAGAGTGCTTAACCAATTCTACTAGCCATCTACTAATATCATTCATCCTTCAATAATACTCAACATTCAAGTATGCAATCTCTTATGCCAATTATAAAATTATTTCAAATTATATTCCCTATCTTATTCTACCGGAATTCTTAATAAAATTAAATAATAATGAAATATAATAATATATGATAGTAATAATATTTATCAAATTTAATTAAATAAAAGAGAAATGAAATTTTTCCTTAAATATAGATTGGATTCTCATTTAGAATATTTTGTAGAAAGCCATCTCTCGGAAACTAACAAAATAAAATACATTTCACTCTTTTTCCTTCAGTGTCACCTTTCAAGGATAATAAATTAATTTAATATTATATATAAATTTATATTTTAAGTTAAAAATTAATCGTGCGAGGTCTAGGTCTTATTTAAATTTGACATGAAAAATTATTTTTTTACACTACTGAACTCTTTTTAATTGCAACAACCATATCACTCCAACTCGCCTTTGCCACAAAATAATTTCTCACGGGCCTTTCTTTACCGATTCAAACCACGTGTTTCATCTCTTTGGTTTTATGATTCTAACAATGTTTAGGAATGTAGAGAATTTATTTAATTCTTAGTTATTCTATATTCATTATTTTCCAATGCTCAAATTTTATTTTCAAAATAATCCAGTAAATATCAACGCAATTTAAAATCGTGAAACATGCCTCATATTCATTGTAATAATTTAACGTACTTCCGGAAAAACTAGACTAAATTTAATTTTGATAAATTTCAACTAAATTTCATATAATTACCTCTTTGGAATAAGTTTATTCAATAAAATTAAATTTTTGATTTCTTTATTTCAAGAGATTTACTTGTTAAATTAGATATTTTCTAAACATAAATTCATCTATAAAGATATAATAAAAAAAAAGTATATCACCGATATATTTTCTTCGTTATTTATGACTTTAGATTCGTTCCCATAATAAATTTCGTTTTCAATTCAATTTTTATTGGCGTCTTTTATTTAATACAAGAAAATTGAAAAGCTTTTAGTTTTGCTAGTGTGAAAAGAAAATCTCGAATTTTCACTAGAAATTCTTACCCAATGCTTACTATCTCGTAGCTAGTATTTTTTGTTGGCTGTCTTAATAGATGGGGGAAGTGTTTAAAGAATCGAAATCTCTGGCAGGGCACGAGGATTCTCCCTTTAGGACAGACTCCACCAGGCGTTTACTCGACGGTGGCTTTGCGGCTGACGGGAAAATCGTTAGTGGCGTCACTTCCGCCGCCCTTGTGATCGATGGTGACCCCCGAGGGGTGGGGAGGGTTGGCAGAGGAATGGGGACTGCCCACATCGCCAACGACTAACTAACGCAATCACCGCCACGTATTTCCCCCACCGATCCTTTCATCCCCTCAATTCCATCGCCGTTGTCCCTCCCTTCGATCAGCTGCTCGATTCAACCCCATATCCACTTGCGGAGCAGCTTAAACTGAATTTACACCCTCTGGCTTTTGGCCAAAAAATTTTAACCTTCATGAAATATATGTCGGAAAATCTAGAAAAAAAAAATTAATTCTTTTTAAATTATTCGTCTCGTAGGTGAACATTAATTTTGTTATCCGGAATATAAAGAAGCTTTGCTTTTTCTTTTCACCCCAAAAATATCTTAGAGGATTTTTTTTTTTTTTTTGAATAAATATATTGTTAAAAGAAATATATTAAAGCAGAGAGAGAGAGAGGGTAGACTTGGAGGGGGGGGGGGTAAAAACCGAATTTCGATAATTATTCAAAATATATTTATATGTAATTTAATAAGGCGTAGTTTTCCTCGGGAGATAGCTGAGAGTTTGAATTAATGCATTTCCCAAAGGATTTACCAATCAATTCTAATTAAATGCAAGCAACACGACTGGGAGCTCACTCAACTTTAGTAGGAAAACCACCTCACTCTCAGAACAAACATACTGTTCTGTTTATTTAACTTAAACCATTCTTAATCATTTATTTTATAAAAATATGAATATGGTTATGAATTAAATTGATAAAAAAGTTATTTTTTTTTTAAAAACTATTTAATATAGAATAGTATACAATATAAAGTCAAAGTTTGGAGCCTTAAAAAATCAAAATATAAATGTTTTAGTTGCAGATACATTTTGTACATACTTTAAATTTTAAAGAAATGAAAAATGTATTAATTACAAAATACAAAATATATTTGAATTATTAATGTTTTTAATTTTCATATTATACCCAAATGTATCTATATGCAGCTTATGCCTTTCGATTATTATATTTACTATACAGTAGTGTAAAGGTTATTCAAATATTGATGGTAGTAAGCTTTCGACTTCATATATGTCATCATAAATTTTGTCGTCACTATCTTTCATTACTGCATTTGGTGACATGAGAGAGATATAATTATCATTATTTCATGACAAGCATAATTCAATTTATCTAAAAACCAAAGATCATAATAATTAATATTAAAATATTACTTATAACAATAACGTTTACTAACTTTAAGAATTCTATCATATCCATAACCTCTTTTAACCTAGTTTAAGTTAAGGTTAGGTCACAGTAATACTGACATGTGTGCCATTCTTGTGGGGTAAAAACAACAGCTGTAATAAAGGACAAATCTTGAAGTTAAATTTTTAGACGTTTAGTACAACAAATAAAAACGAAACACAATCATAGATATTGGTATATAATATATATTGTTTTCCAATAAACCACTTTGAATCATTGCAATGTTTTGATTTTGATACCATTTTGACTAATTGATGCACTACATTAACCAATAATAATTATTCTCAAAAATAAATTCTATATTTTTCAGCTTAAAATACAAATTTTGTATAAAAATCCTGAATTCGAGATTTCCAAGACCTATTATATTCATTTAGGTTTTGCTAGTAGAGATTAAACAGATATATGTAACTTTTATCATTAAATAAAAATATTCTAAAATATAGTAAAATGAGATGAAAGGATTATGATATTAATATAAAGAACTCTTAATATTATTAATTGCAGCTTCTCTTGTATTAATATTTAAAATTTCTGAAGATGAAAATTACTTAGTTCTCATTATTCATTAAATATTTCATCTTATTGGTTTGTTTAAACTTTTTAATGAATTATTAATGCATTTGTGATTTAATTTTTTTTTAATCAAAAATTAAGATTTTGAATGTTAAAAATTGGGAATAAATTATATTAAATAAATCAGGATATAAAGATTAATTTTGTATAAGTGTAATTACTTGGTATAAAAAAAAAATAAAAATAAATTAAATTGCAAATTTATAATAAATTTTATTTGAAATCTATGAAATCGGTGATATTTACATAACAAGAACATTTCTTTCGAACTCTTCAACAAAAGATATTTTATCTACAAAAGGAAATTGAATTGAAACCTTTTTCGATATTCTTCCTTCATTTTCCGATCTATATATCGTAACCATATGGTGGGCAACTTGATTCCTTTTTTGACGCAAAAAACAACCAGTCTAGGTATATCATAAAATAGAAAAAAAAAATATTTTTCCGATCAATGGGATTGAAACTTATTTTATCCTTCCCCGTAATAATAAAGTTCTCTTGAAACTAAAAAGCGGTCTCTAGTCCTTTTAATAATAATAGAATGATCATCTTGATGTTTTCTTCTTTCAGTTTCGACCAGATTTTTTTTTCTATTTGATTTTTCATTCCCCTAAACTCAATTTCATTTTAGGCTATTGATCGTTGAAGGGAGAATAAACGATCGTAGGGCATTTATTATACATTATGAATTACGCGAATGGACACGAGATATCTATCTGGCCACTAGCATAATGAAAATGACCTGATTTCATTATTTCATTTTTTATACATGTATCTATGACAAGATAATGGCATTTTTCATAAAGTATCTTTAATTTAAGATTTGGATTTTTTTTTAACAATTTAAACTAGAATTATTATAATAAATCATGTATAGAATACTCTAAATTTAAATTTTCTTCATTACTTTCGTTACCCTCCGATTAGGGGTTGAAAGGAGAGGTGATTTCTCTTCTCCTAAAATATAATCAAATCATGATATAGCAATCACAGAATAGGGAGACTAAAGTCAATAAAATGAGGGGATTAAAATTAGAAACATGGAATGTATTTACAAAGCTTATATAAACCAGGTTTACTCGAAAACTTACACTGTAAGGAGGGACGTGAGGGAGTTGGGATAGAATGGGATTTTGATGAAAGTATCTCAGGATATGCACGTTTGGAAAAATGTGGTTGCTGAGACCAAAAATGATTGAGTTCCGTAGAATTACTGAGGAAAGATATAAAATTCTTTAAAGCTCTTTAATAAATGAAATTTTTTTTCTTACTAACGCCTAAGTACTTAAGTTGATCCAATATTAAATTGACTTTTTTAATTTAAGTATTTGTGGCTCTAATGTTCTTGACCGCAGCAATCACATTTCTCCAAGTGTCCCTAACCTGAGCAATAACCATCCAACTCTTACCCTCTCCCAACTCTCTCACGTCCCTTCTAGCATTGTCCGCCCACCGCGTCCTTGATTTTTCCAAGCGGACGTTTCCCAATCGACGTCCCCACCAATATATTTTTCGCCATTCTTTCTTCTCCCATTCTAGCCACGTTCTCTGCTCATCGCATCCTTCTCAATTTTATAACCCTAACTATGTCTGGAGATGCATAGAGATCTCATGCAATTTTAATTTAAGTAATTGTTAATTTGAAAAATAAATTCTTTAATATATAATCTTCTTAAGTATTTTATAAAAGAAAGTAGGTTTGTTTCTAAATTTACAAATCAAACCTTAATATTATTATTTCACATAAAAATTTTTAATTATCAAATTGAGAGATAAATTGACACCGATTAAAAGTTTTTATTTTTCAGAGAAAATGAAAATCAGTAATATCCATAAAATCCCTTCCAGTCATTGAACAAGGCATTTAACTAGGTTTACAAATTTATTAGGCCTGATTGAATAGACCTTCTTTAACCTTTTTCTTCTAAAAAGTCAACCTTTTAGAATAAATATCATATAAATTATTACTACTGAACTCAAAAGTTTTTGGCAGCAAAATCCACATTTGACCACATTTCTCAAAAAATGACAATCCTAAGACACATTGATTTAATACTTACTCCCTTCTAAATCTGATTATATATTATTTTAATTTAAGTTTCTTTGTCCTTCTTATTTATTCTAATTAGTTTCTCTATATAATAAATAAATTCTTCACTTCTCTTTCTTCTCTTGTTCGAGCCTGTTGTTAATGTCCTCTTAAACTTTTCAAATTTCATCTTTTTAAATTTATTTGGAAACAAAAATTATGTCAACTCCACCATTCTTCAATAATATTAATTTTTTGCCCAAAAATCGATCCATTATCTTCTGGTCAATTCATAGATTACATCATACATCCAAAAAAATAAAACTTATAAATGTTTTTTAACTTTAAAATAATATTTATAAAGTATACTTTTGATAAGATAAGATTATTTACTAAATTAATAACTAGCGTTATGCACAATTACAATTATAAATAAAATTCATCTCTATTACCATTATTCGTATTATTATTATTATTATAATTATAAATATGATAATTTAAATTACTAAAATATTTAATTTATGTAAATAAACTAAAAATAATATAATTAATTTCTAATGATGATAAAATGAATAAAATATATTTTGAATAAATATTGAAGAGAATATAATTTTCTAATAAATTAACACTCTCCACCCTATTTTCAAGTCAGACAGAAATCCATTGAAATTATCATTTGTAAGAAATAATTAGGAAAAATATTCTCAAAGGTCATTAAAAATTGAATGACAAAGAAATGATAAAAAGACATAAAAAGACAGATTTAATAAGAATAAATTAAATTTTAACACTAAGTTTAGCTTTAAATTAATTAGTTTATTTATTTACTTTTGGCAATTAAAGCACCATCAGAAACTTTCCAGTTAAAAAAAATAATTTTAACACACACATCTAGATTTAATTTAAATATTATCCTTATTTTTATCTGCTTTATATTCTTTTTATAAAAAATAAAATTTTTTAACAAGAATTTAACTTACAATTATAATTCTCTAATATATGGTATTATTTATTTCCACACTATTTTTCATAAAATTGCTAATAAATATGTTAAGTCTATATATTGTTAGTATTTCATTATTTGATGAATATCAATATTAACACACTATGAGCGGGGCGGGTATTTGTACCCGTTGCGGGGACTGCCATTTATAAGCGGGACGGGTATTTATACCCGTTGCCACTTATATGAAGGATATATATTAGTTATCGTTTAAAATAAGTAATTTTAAGTGACACAAGGGAAAATATATATTATATAAGTGGCAACGGGTATAAATACCCGCCCCGCTTATAAGTGGCAGTCCCCGCAACGGGTACAAATACCCGCCCCGCTCATAGTGTGTTAATACAAGAGTATTAAAATTAAAATATATAAAGCAATTATTTTAATGGTTGTGTTATATGTGTGTGAGGTGTGGTCTATGACTTTGGAAGACGAAAATGAATTTAGAGTTTATGAAAATAAGATTTGTAGTAACAAATATGGACCGAAGAAGAATGACCTCACCGTGTGACTTCATAAAGGGGAATTGCAAATGGAGTTGGGAGAAAGTGTGAGTTGGATGGGGTCGTTTGAAAGAGTGGTTGCTGTGGATAAGAACTTTCTAGATCCATAGAACCACAGAAATATATAGATGGATAAATAATAATAATAATAAAATAATAATTTAAAGAACTATTTACAGAAAGTAATTATCCTATTACAATAACAGAATTCATTTAAACACCATTTTTTTATATCATTTAAATGCTTTCTGTTTTATTATTAACATTTTTTTTTCATGTTATGTGCGTATATAAATTTTATGTATAATACCTAATACTCTAGAAATTTATCTCAGTTGAATAATCAATTATTATGAAATGAAATAAAAGCAGATTAAAAAAAAAGTAATTGCTATATCAAAGATAAAAATCCAAGGAGGTTTTTTTTACTAAATTTTTTTTTTAAATTACTTTCATTTTTAATTATATTTAATCTTTTTGACATTAATTTCTTGGTTAAAATTCCGCCATATTTTCCACTCTATTCAATCTTCATACATTTCTTGTAAAATTGTGTATTTATTTATTTTATCGATATACACTTCCCTGTTATATTGTTAATTAATAAAAAAGAATTCTACAATTTCTTAATTTTCTAAATTATATTATTTATATAGGACAAATGGCATTTTTCAAAACAAATATAAAACTTTTATGTTTACTTAAGAAAATAAACAAATGTTTGTTGTTTTTTTAAATAAAATTCAATCAAATTTATTTTATTTATTTTATGTTTCAAGCTTCAATAATTGTAGTTTTTATTTTATTATTAATATTATTTTATTATTACATATGATTATTATACTTTATTGCTATTATTATATTATTTTATTATTTATTTGATTAGCATATATTGGCTTTTACCCTTTTATAAAATAATTGATAAACTACAGTCTTTAATTATATATAGATATGTTAATATATAATCCACTGTGCCGCGAGATTATGAGGCTCTTAAACATTTCCGACTTTTTTTTCTAAATTTTTTTAATTTGGGTCTAAAAAAAAAGTAAACCGTTTTTTTCAATATGGTAGACTTTTACACTTATCTTTTTCTTTGTGTGCCAAATTTTTAAACCGTTAAAAGTGTGCCGCGGTAAAAAAAAGGTTAAGAATCACTGATATCAGTTTGACAAGCACCTTCATATTATATATAGTATATATGTTGGTTATATTTTATACAGTCTTATGGCCGTCTACCATATTCCAAAAGCCATTATTATATATACTAAAATTATTAATTGTATAGTTTTTGATATTGGAATATTCTATTAGAATAGTTTATTAGATTGTCAAATATTCAAAGAATAAATAAATAAAATAAAGAAACAGAAAACAATCCATTAAATTAAACAAAGGTTCATTTCCAACGGTTGCGTTCATTCTTCGCAAATTCTAGAACAATGAGATGCAAACACTCATAAATACGAAAGACGCTTGTAGTATGATTGTGTGAGTGTAAGATTTACGTGGAAAACTCAACAAATTTTGCTCTAGAACTAAGAACTTGACAGAATAAGGAAGACTTTTCTAGGCAGTGGAGTATGCGGAGAATTACTTGCCGGAAAAAATGAACAAATATGAGAGCAAGAAAGGATCGAGCGCAGCAAATAGGAAAAAAAAGTTAGAATTGTGGTGGGGGTATGCTGGAAATGAATGAGACAATAAATGGGAGCTGGGAATGTCAGGAGCAAGACGGACAAATAAAACAAGAAAAACAAGCAAAAAGCGAGTGAGCGAGTGAGACGGCATCATGTGGTGCAAAAGTCAAAAGCAATAGAGAGAGAGAGAGAGAAAGAGAGAGTGGGAGGAAGTTATCTCAGATGAGGAAATAAAGATTTGAGATTGGCTTCGTGTGTTTTCCAAGGGCCAATGGGTCGGAGGGCGAGAGGTGGAAGGGCCAAGCCCCATGAGGCCCCTCAGGCGTTAGCAAGCCGGAGTCACGCAGTCTGATGGACTTGTGCCTATTTGTTAAGCGCATTTGATATGGACAGGACGTCAGGCCGACCGCCCTCATGGGGACATCTCGGTCACATGAAATTGAAAATAAACTATAGTGAAAATTCGTTGATATCCTCGGTTTCTTTTTTTAAAAAAATAAAAATATAACTGATCAGAAATGAAAATGATAGAAAAACTTATAGAAAATAAAATAAAGTGGAAAAGAAAGATTAAAAATAAATAAATAAATGATATTCTGTAACTCTAAACAAATTTATTCAATATAAAATATTGGTCTGGATTCATGATTAAAATGAATCCTAATTATTATAATTGAGCATTTGAGAATAGAATTCTTTGCAGAAGGTCACCGCGGAATGGTGACTTCAAAACAAGGAATTGTATCACTTCTATGTATCTGCAAATATAGTTAGGGTTTTAAAATCAAGAAGGTTCCGATGGGCAGGACACGGGAGAAGAACGAATGGCGAATATATTGGTGGGGATGCCGATTGGGAAACGTCCGCATCGAAGACCAAGGATGCGGTGGGTGAACAATGTAGGAAGGGAGGTGAGGGTATGCGTTGGATGGTTGTGGTTCAGGATAGGGATATTTGGATAAGTGTGGTTGCTGCGGCCAAAAACTTTCGAGTTCCGTAGAGCCACAGAGATAGATAGATTAGATAATCATCTATTGTCTGTATAAAGATAATGATCCACCTTTCTATTTTCAATTGCTAACAAATTGCAGATCTTAAAAAAATATTTTCTCAATAGAAAAATTGATATCCGAATTTGAAGTAAATTTTAATAAGTTGACCTGTGGCCAGGTCCGAACCGACCGACGGTTTGAAGTAAATTAATTTCCAGCTACAGAAACAATTTCAAATAATTTTAATATATCTATTAATGTAATAAAAAACAGATATGGATACATAAATAATAAATATAAACATTTTTAATTTTATTGTATTTATAATATATATGCAAGACCAGAATGTGACGTCATGAATGGCTGGATGACGTCATATAATTTTAAATCAAGAAAAAACTAATAAATATGATTTTCCCGAGGATAAAACCAATACAAAGTGCATGATTCGTGGTGATATATAAAAAAATCTCATGTGAAATTTGGTGTGAAAATAACCCTTCCCTTCCTATTGTCGATCGCTAATACTACCACTTCCGGTTTCCGGATTAGCACCAAAAGTTGATCAATTCATCCCACTGATGCATTAAGTAAATATACCAAATTTCATCATAATCGGTTGAGCCGTTCAGGCTGTACACATCTATACGGACGGACAGACGGATGGACGGACGGACAGACATCATGCTAAAAATACTTTTTTCTGTTAAGAAAATGCATGATTCGTGGAGATATGTAAAAATCTCCACATGTGAAATTTGGTGTGAAAACAATACCTCCCTTACTATCGTCGGTCGGTAAAAAATCAATAAAAAATAAATTAGTAGAACGCTTATTAATGTAAATGTATCACACTTAAAGGAGTATAACTTGATGAATAGAGTTATATTTTACCTAAAAGTTGATTTTTTAAATTATACTTGGAGACACTTGGAGAAATGTGGTTGCTGCGGTCAAGTTCCGAAGAGCCACAGAAATAGTTAGAATTATTATAATTCAATGTTTAATGATTATTTTGACTGATTAGTAATTATATGCTGGATTAGGATTCACAACCAACAGGAAAAATGGAAGGGATAGAAATATAACTATTTATATTCTTTCATCATAAGAGAAATCACTTTTTATATTTACATCCTGTATTTTATTAAGGCTGTTCTTTGATAAGGAGATACAATGAGTTTTCTCTGATTATAAAATTTTTAAGGTCAAATTAACCAAATGTTTAGTGGAAATGTCTTGAAATTCGTAAGATTCAATTTTTTTGTATATCCCTATTTCCATATTTTACTAATCAATGTTCATAATTGAGATCCCTGCCGGTTTCTTGCCTACCAGATACGTCAGCGTATTCTCTTCTATATGAGTGTCGTTTTAATGTGAAAGATTGAAGTCATGAGCCACATCCTTCACATCCGCTCTAATAATATATAACAACAATTAAATCTTGAAGAGGTTTCTGACACAGAATCGAAATGTCAACATTGGTTTTAAAAATAAAAAGTTAAATGATTTATTTTTTAATCATTTTTCATCTACCTGCTCGCTGACTTTTTGTCTAAAATATTAATAAAATTAAAATTTTTAAATCCATTAAAATAATTATTATACTTAAATATTGTTAAGATTCACGACTTTGAAACTAAAACTATTTCCTTATTTTCTATTATCTAATTTGAAAGTTCTTTATAGTCCCAAACTCTAAATCTATTTTCTTAGACGAGATTCAGAGACTACGATACACAACTGAATAAAACCACCGTTTTATGAAGCCTTAACGAAGATTCTTAGTTAAGTCTGGAGAGAGATAAGAACTTTATCAATGAATGAACACACCCTAAAGTCTTTTGTTTCGACAAAATAAAATAATTGACTAAATTGTATAGTCTAAGTTTTCAAATTATCTAATTGAACTAATATTTGTTTTTTTTTTGTTTTTGTCAAATTTGAATTTATTTATTTATTTATTATTATTTTTTTTGTAGGTAAAGTATTTCATTTTGATTTCAGGTTGAATTCTTTCTTATAAAAACAATTTATAACTATTATTATGCTTTAAACATAATTAAATTTTGTAGCTAACATAAAATCAGCGCACATTTATTTTTATGTTTCATTAGCATTACGTTGTAATGTGTATATTATTTTGATACAAATATAAATAAAGCCGTTTGAAACCAAAAACAATGCCACTCAAGTTTCCATTCTCTTGTATATTCCACTCTTGTGAAGGGTGAAACAATCTCCTCTCGGGTATAGTTAAGAGTATAGTTGAGAAAATGAAATAAATCAACGTGTCAACAACGTATATTGTGTACTGTAATCCCACTTTTCGACATAGCATATTCAGTTGCTCTCTGATTTGATCCTCGATACTCTCAATATCCCCAGGATCTCTCGCTCGATCCAGACTACGTATGGCTTTCAATCAACCATGTCCAAGCTCGTTATCCCATCATTTCAACAATATTAATTTGGTCGCACTCAGGGGAAATGAACCAAAGAGCCAGGAGGCAGCAATACATTCCAACATTAAACATTCCTCTGTCTGGATAGATAAAGCTTTAACAAATATTAATTAATTAAAGTTTTTAATTAAGAAATTGAAAAGTTCAACTTTCATACTTTGTTTGTAACACATAGAAAAAATACATATATATAATATATTTAAAACGTTAAAATACTACAAATTTATTAATTATAATTACATAGAAAAGTGTATAATTTAAATACACTATAAAAGTATATCAAATTATCAATCAGTATAAATTTATGACATTTATGGTTTAATCGAATTTTTACTTTCTAAGTGCTGCGAATTTAGAGTAAGGGAAAGTATAGCGATCAATAACTGACTATATGATTTACCAGAAATATTTCTTTATGTTTTAAAAATCTCAAGAATTCATTTCTGGTTCTTTTACAATAATGTTTGTGAGTTGTATAAATTTAAGTACTTTTAATTTTGATTGAATAATTAAAATTTTAATTAAAAACATTTAAAAATTATAGAATTAATAAATAAAAAATGTTTTATTAATTATTTTATTTTAGTTGATGGTTTTTGTGGATATCTATCAAAATAAAAAGTAGAATTTTTCAGCCAAGATTCGTTTTTTCTATCTCGCCATCATGGAAATGTTCGATGACGGGATTTTGATGTTTTTATACGTTTTGAAGGTCCCTGAGTCATTTTCACTAAGGTTGAGAAAATCTCTGTGTTTATGTGAGTGTGTAGGTGTGTATGTAGACAAGATTACTCAAAAACGGTTTGAGCTAGAATAATGAAATATGGTAAACGGGCATTATTCAAAATTCGTAGTTTTCTATCATCTTTTGAGAAATGTAGCTCATCCGGAAGAGGGTCTCCTCCTCTAAAACTGACCGTAAAAATAAAGATATGTTTGATACTTTTTCAAAATTAAAAATTAAAAATTGTATAAAACTGCTATATATAGAATATCAGCTTGATTAAATCGCTGAAAGTACCAGAATTAATTTTTTAACACGTATGCAAATCACTCGCCAGCACTTGACATGGTGCCATCCACAAAGAGCCAAACACGCGCTTGTTTAATATAAATTTATTCATTTTAATTTATAATTAATTAAATTTAATTTAAATGTTATCTAATCCAATTCAAATTTTCGAGGTAGTCGAGTGGAGACACTCCAGATTTGTTATTATTTGATTCACAATAATTATTTTATTCTGTATTAAAAACTAGCATAATTTTTTTTAGATGAAATTAAAATAAAATAGGAAATTTAATTTTTTTTTTCAAGACAAATTAAATTAAAATTTTACCAAATAAGAATTTCATAGTCATTTATATCTTATCCTTTTATTATTAAATATGAAATAATAGAATGTATAGTCATAGAAGTGACGTTACTGATAGGCAAGAAACCAGCATGGTTATCATTTGTGTAGCACATAAGTAAAAACTGATTTCTTCCTGGAAAAAATTTGGGTTTTTTTTTGTAATTTTATGTTGTTTAATGAAATATTGAAAATTTTAAAATCTTGCCCAGGTATTGAGAAAATTTTTGCATTGTCTCTCCTTCTCTTCAGCAACTTTCCAACATCCTAAAGATTTTGCTTACTAAAATAGCAGATATAAATATAAACAGTGATATCTTCTTTATATAATTATAAGATTCATTATAAGGCAGCTGCTTATGTAATATAATATAGGAAAATATATTCCCAATTAGGAATTTCAGAAAGAAACCATTTTGTACATCTCTACTCTCAATTAATCTTTTTACAATATTTCACATAAAAAAAAAATACTACATATATTTTTATTTAATTATTTCTTATAAAATTGAAAAGTTTTCTTTTAATTCTGGTACTATATAACAAATTATCAAAAGAATCACAACATAAAAACCCAAGTGTTATTAAATTAGGAAAATCGAAGAGCAACAAAACCTTTTTTAGCCAATTAAAGTATACTCGCAGTATATTAACAACTTTCCGTCAGCTTGGGTGCTCTAAATCTCATTAAAGCCTTTCTAAAAGAGCAATTCTGACGGTCGTGTCGGCACAAAAGAGGGTTGGTTCGTTTTTTTTTTTTCACTTGCCAGGCGGTAGGAAACCGCGCGTCAAATAAAAGTGGGCGATAAATCGTTGATCGTAAAGCATTAAAAGTTGCATGTGATAAGCCCTCTTGCCCAGTCGATTCCAGACGTTCCAGACAACTCCAGAATCCTAAGAGAATTTCCAGTTTCACTTCGTTCGTTCGCGCGAATTGCAAAGTTATTTCTATAGACAAACGTTCAACGAATGCTAAGCAAAATGACGTTCCTGACCAGAGGCAGAGTACTTCGATTTAAATTAGTATGCCACCAAATGAGATTTCCGACGAGGAATTACCAACGCGAAAAAAAAAATATATTGCCAACTTAAGCGGCCCTCTTTTTCCTTTGGAATGCAATATTCTTTTGAAAATTAACATCGATTCTTAAAGCTTGCTATTTATTTTAAAAGTTTTCTTTTCAAATAGGTACTTGAAACTTTAATGCTTTTTCTTTCCATTGGAAATTTTAATCAGCTTTAAATCACTTTACCTTTTTTTTTTTGATGTAATTCAACACATGATTCGTTATTTTTGATAATCATCATAAAATCGATGAAAGGATGAAGTATTAGAAAAAAAAATTCGTTTTAAGAAAACATAACTTTTAGCTTTGGGATGAAATTTAAAAAAAAATCAATATTCAAACATTCAAGAGATTATCTTTGTTTTTAATATATGTATTACTTACTATTTTGAATTCTTATAAATTTTTAATTTGGAATTTTTCAGATAAAATAAGCAATCTTCTTAAATGATCTTTAAATAGATAATGACTTTTTACTACTTTAAATGGTATTTAAATATATTAGAATAAACCCCAGCGTTCAAGAAGATTTGAATGTATTATCTATTATTTAAAATTAAAATTATGCCTGTCTATTGCAGAAATTGACACAAATTGAATTTAAGTTATTATCTTTAGAATCTCTTCAGAAGGATTATTATTGTTATTATTATTATTATTATTAAATTATTATTAAATGTTTATTCTAATTTAATCAGATAGGATATGATGAGAAGTGTAAATTAAAATACATATAATAATTGTAATATATTTTTACTACACAAAAATAAAAAACAAATGGTAGATGAGAATATTAATATATATATTCATATCTAATTTAATATTTAATTACATAAATTATGTTTTTAAATCTTTTTTTTTTGACTCTAAGAAGTTAATTGTCTTTAAGTAAAATAATATATTTTATTTTAATTTTTAGGTTTGATACAAGTATAATTTTTACTATAATTTATTGTTTAATTAAAGAATTTATAATACGAAAGAGAAAGACAATTAATATTTACTCGTATTTAATAGTATACGCATAATAATTTATTTAACGATTTTATACTTCAGTAATTATTACAATAATTTTAGTTTAAAATTGGTTTGGCCCAGCAAAATGAAATTTTGCCGGACACATCAAAAAATTCGATAAAGACTCATCAAATGCCCCCCTCCACGGATATCTTTAGTAAAAGGCGAAAGATATATTCGACATTGAAGGGAGACCAGAGTGTTACAAATTCACCTCTACATCCCCTAGAACTATATCTCTATGCCACGAGAGAATGTTACTCACCACATCGACCACCCCATTATACTTAACCATTATAATAATTTTAAAATGTTTTATTATTAATTTATTTCTATTAAATTATTTTATATTTGTATTTTTTAATTTTATATAATATAAAAAAATAATATAAGAAATATATTTCTATATTGATTATTTATTTTAATAAAATTTAATTTATTTACGATAAAACCCAAAATAGTGCCATCTAAAATAATTTCAATGAACTATTATGGTTTGTGACCCTTGAAAGGTGACCCTGAGGTAGAAGGGTGAAATGTATTGTATTTTGTTACCCTCCGAGAGATGGCTTTCCACAAAATATACTAAAAGAGAATCAAAATTATATTTAGAAGAAAATTATATTTGTATTTTATTTAATTTTAATTTAATTTAATTTAATTAATTCTAAAAAGAACTAAATTTTGGAAAAATAAATTGAAATGTCTCGAAAAAATAAGATGTGAAAAATTGTATAATTGGTATAAGAGAAGGGATGTTTAAATGTTGAGTATAATAGAAGGGTGAATGCTACTAGTAGATGGGTAGTAGGATTGGTTAAGCATACTTACCTGGCGCAGGGGTTACCATGATCATGAAGGTGGTTCCCTCATGGCGAGACTTGTCCATTGCACTTCGGACGGGTTGACCCGTGCGATTGCCCCAAATGTGGGCAACTCGGGCGTGTAATTTTTGGTAGTCGGGTCTGCGTACGCGCTAACCCGGATCATTATTATACATTCAAACATATTATTAAATTAATAATAATTATTAATTATTATTATTATTATAATAAATCAAAAATATTATTTAGATTAGATAATTTTATAAATTATATATTTATTAATTATCAATTACAATTATTAATTAATTAATTTCTAATTATTTAAAAATAATCATACTTTTCTTATAAATCTTTATATCCTAGAATTGAGTTATTCAACTGTGAAATGGACTGGGTAGATAGGCCACCCTCATTTCGACTGTCATTATGTAAAAAAAATCAAAAATACAATATTCCGAGTATTTTTTAAAAGAGCGCATTTTTTAATTTATATTTTAATAATTTTCCCCTTTTTTTGCTTTGAAAATTTTCGATGTCGAGATATTGATGATTTTATAGGTTTTGAAGGTCCATGAGTCATTTTCACTAAGGTTGAGAAAAATATCTGTGGGGGGGGGGCTCATTATCTATGACGTTTTGATTTTTTTTTCCTCTAAAGTGACCGTAAAAATAAAGATATATGTTTGATAGTTTTTCACATGATTAAAAATTGTATAAAACTGATATATATAGAATTTCAGCTTGATTGAATAGCTGAAAGTACCAGAATTAATTTTTTAACACGTCTGCAAATAACGCGCCAGGACGTTACATGGTGGCATTAACAAAGAGCCGGACACGCGCTGTTTTATTAAATAATATTTATTAATTTTAATTTATAATTTAATTTAAATATAATATATATTATTTAATCCAATACAAATTTGAGAGATAGTTGAGTGTGTAACTCCAGCTTATTTATGATAATATAATTTATTTGATTTTTTTTTATTTGAATTATATTATACAAAAATTTAACTTAATACAAATTTATTTATTAATTTAATTTATTATCTTTGAAAGGTGACACTAAAGGAAAAAGAGTGAAATGTATTCTATTTGGTTAGTTTCCGAGAGATGGCTTTTTACAAAATATTCTAAATAAGAATCCAATCTATATTTACAAGAAAATTTCATTTCTCTTTTATTTCATTTAATTTTATAAATATTATTACTATTATATATTACTATTTAATTATTTTTTAATTTAATTAAGAATTCTGGTTGAATAAGACAGTGAATAATTTTATAAATGGCATAAGAGAATTAATAATTGAATGTTAAGTATAATTGAAGGATGAATGATACTTGTAGATGGCAAGTAGGATTGATAAGATTACTATACGACGCGTCGGGGAACCATGATCATGAAGGTGGTTCCCCCGTGGTGAGACTGGCCCATTTTATTTCGGGCGGGTTGACCCATGCGATTGCCCCAAATGTGGGCAAATCGGGCGCGTAATTTTTGGTAGTCGGGTCTGCGCATGCGCTAACCCGGTCATTATTATACAATCAAAAACTTAATTAATTAACTAATTTCTTCTTATTTATAATAAATAAATAATAAATAATCATACTTTTGTTACGAATCGATATATATTAGAATTGTGTAATTCAGCATTGAAATGGAATTCCTACTCCTGGATGAATAGACCACCCGCATTACAGTTGTTATTATGTTGCCACAGCATCATAACAAATCATCACAAGAGAGGCCAAGAGAGGGCAAATATTGCGTTTTTCATAAATAAATCCAGGAAATTTTTCCGATGTCTGAATAGAGTAATTTCTTCTAAAGACAAAGTGCAACTAATAAATAGTAAATAAAGGTTTTTATAAATAGATATAAAATAAATATAAAGATATTAAATTTATATTTAGAAAGTTATTTAAATTTTATATTATATTATAATTTTTATATATTGGATTTCTTTTAATTTTGAATTATTATTTAGAAATTTAACTCAATTTAAATTTATATATAATCGTACTCATGTTATAAATTTACGTAATCTTTTAAATTAAGTATCTTGATATTTGAATGTGAGTTTATAATTGAATACAAATCTATTTTATACAATTTAATGTTTCCTATTGTTTTCAATCTTCTTCGTTTCGTTCTTACTTCAAGATTACAAAAATAACAGAAAAATAAATACAAATTATAAATCATTTTAAATATTTTGTTACATATATCTAAAAAATAAAATTAATGTAATCAACCAAATGGACAAATAAAATCTTAACATTATAAAAACAAACATGACTTTAATTCAAATATCAGAATAAATATTAATCAACTAAATATTAAAATTGTAAAGAAGAAATGTAAAAATATTGTTAAATTATTTTTATATTATTTGTTGATATTAAGTATATTTAGTGATTATCTTAAACAAATTTATAATTACTAGATTATTATATAAGATGATATAATGTTTTATAAGCGAGAACTATTAATTCGATTGAAGCCCCTTTCTCAAAGTGAAAAAGACTCTATCACCATCCGAACAACAACAACGATGATGGAAAATTAAGCGCCAAATCAGTTGTTAAATTAAATACTATTCTTATCGTAAACATGAGTTATCAATAAATTCATAAATCATTCTTCTTTTTTGTGTGCTCATGAAGATCCGGTGTTATTCTCATCACGAATCATTGTTGCTTGAATAAGGGTATTGATGTTAAATCTGCCCATTTATGAATGTTCTTTAGGTGTTAACTTTTCATTCTTCTTTTTGAGTGCTCGTGAAGATCCGGATCCTCCAGGTGACGGGCGGATTGGGTTCCAACTGGAGTTATTCTCATCATGATCCATTGTTGCTTATGGTTGCTTGGTTGCTTGTAATTACTAATATATTAAAATTACATTAAATTTTTCCTTACTTTTTATAGTGGGGCATATATATTTAAATATACCTATATAACTTTATTATAGGTTGTTCAATAAGAAATGAAGAAACTAATTTTTATTTGTAAATATTACTTTATTTTCAGCGTAGTTTCCCTCAACTTCAATACACTTATTCCAACAGTCTTCTAATTTATGGATTCCTTGACTGTAATGGTTTTCTGGCAGCTCTGCAAAATATCCCTCCACTGCAGCTATTACCTATTCGTTTGAAGAAAATCGTTTTCTACGGAGATATTGTTTGAGGTGTGGGCAGAGCCAAAAGTCGGAGGGAGCTAAATTTGGCAAATAGGCTGGATATTGCAACAATTCGTACTTCAATTCAGTTATTTATTTTTTGTGGCACTCATTTTGCACATAGTTATTTGAAACCCAAATTAACACTCAAATGCCCAATGAAATCCTAAAACCTCCGTTTCTCTCAGTTCATCGACGTACTTCCAATATGATATTGACGAATAGATGGCGCTCCGCGAACTTATTGAACAAATTAGTATAGAATATCTTATATATCTATATCTATATATATGATGATGATGATGATTAGCCATTTAGTCGAAGTCGACTTTCGGCCACTTTATGGATCTGTCTTCTCCATGCGTTCCTGTCTTCGACGATTATTTTAAGTTCTGAGATCGTCATTCTGGTGGCCGATGTGATTGTATCAAGCCAACGTATTCTTTGCCGTCCTTTTCTTCTTGTCCCACTCACTTTACCTAGCATCATTGAAGTTTCCAGCGAATTTGCGCGCATAACATGGCCGAAAAAGGAGAGTTGTTGTTTGACGATTTTGCCCTCAAGCGACATTTTTGGCTTGATACGGTCTAAGACCGTCTTATTTATTGTCCGCGATGTCCAGGGGATACACAGTAGTCTTCTCCAACACCAAAATTCAAAAGCGTCGATCTTTCTTCTTTCCGCTTTCTATATATATATATATATATTAAATTATATATATATATATTAAATCAGTTCTTTGTCATAATAATACAATATATATATAAATACAGATGTATATTTTGAAAATTTGAATAACTTTTAATAGATATTATAACATATTCAACCTTCACTCATTTATATAAAGAATTTACAAGTATGAAAATCAAAAAGAATATATGTGACATGGGAAAACTGTTATTCTAAAAAGGAAATAAAAAAAAAATGAAAGCATAAATGAATATTTGAAATCGGTGAATATAAAATATAACCAATGTGTTTGTTTTTTTGTTTCTTTTTGTTTTGTTTTTTTTATATCAGTCAAGTATTTAGGCTATCTATCCCGAGAGATAGAAACAGGAATTTCATCAAAACAAATTTAAGCTTGGGCGCTTCGCTCTTGTCTTTTCGTTTTGCAAAACGCAATTCAACTGTTTACTTGTCGACTCGGTTGCTCTACGAAGTGTAGCAAAGTGGGATGAGATAAAAAGAGAGATGGAATGAAACGAAAGAGAAAGAGAGAGAGAGAGAGAGAGCATAAAGTTGGCGCTTTTGCTATAGGATTCTTAAAAGTAACGTCTTCTGGATGCGAACCGAGTGACATCACAAACAAGCACAAGCTTAGCAACCTAGCAAATGAACCGAGAAAGTCTAGGATAACCTTTGATACATACTTAGTGGCAGTGCTGGGAGGTGAGGAGGGTGGGAGCGGGCGGCCAATGGGAGAGATGCTCGAAAGGATCAATTGAAAAACATTCCATAGACAAAAAGCCTTTGGAATATATTATTTGACAAATATATATTTACAAATATAATTTTAATATTCATTAACATTCATAATTGAAATCGTTACCTCGACTTAATTTCATTAAAATTTTAATTAACTAAAGTTAATTTCATGTATTCTAATACAAAATTGTTCTTGAGTTGAGGTGTGATAATTAAATTTGTCGAGAAAAGAATCATTTTATTGAAATGCTCAAAATTAAAATAAAAAATGCACAAAATTTTTATTATAAAATTAAAAAAAAATTAAACTAATTATATCGAATTTGTCCTATATCTCTCAACTACTAATATTACTAATAATAATAATAATAATAATAATTCTCTAATTCTTTTTATTAAAATCATATATAATTTTTTCAATTTTTTTACGTTTAAATAAAATTTAAAAAATAGTTATAAATACATATAATTTGGTATTTATTTATTTATTCAATTTTTATTCTCATATATATCAATGTTATAAAGACATAATTAATATTATTCATCGATAATTCTTAGAAATTTTGAGAACGAAAGGGTATTGAGCGCACCAGACAGAACAAAATTTTGCATACAATAATGTACAAATTTACTTCTTCTTCTTCTCCTATTATAGGCCTAAGGCCTGTTCTTCTTCACTATCCTCAGGTCTTTTTTGGGAAGAGTACGCCCAGCAGTCAGCCCATTTTTTCGGTGGCTTGGTCTCTTGTGTTGCTGGCCTTCCATCCCGGGCTATATTCTCAAGAGTCCTTCCGCGTTGGCTCTTCCTACGTGTTCGTTCCATTTTTACGGCGAATCTTAACCCATTTGCCGTAATAGGTTCGTTGCCGTGTCGTCAATCTGTTAATCATTCCAATTTTCGAGGCTGTGTGTGGTTCTTTGAGCAATTGTGATTTGCGTCTCTTGAGTAGATTGCTAGTCTCATCTCCGAGACGTGGATGTTCTTAGTTAAGTCGAAGCCCCCCAACACGACAAGGTGACATCCATGGTGGGGCTTGCCGGAGGCAGCTGATGTTAAATTAAATTGAAAATTTTTGTTCTTAGTTGGAATCGAACGCCGACTTCTTGCGTGGAAACTTGGTATCCTACGCTCTCGGCCACCCTGCCTCCTTCAAATTTACTGCAAATTAAAAATAAATATATTAAAAAGGCACAAAATCAAAATTATTAATAAATCATGAATAAAAAAATATTTTATTTTTTTATCGGCGCCCCTCAAAATTTGGCGCCCGGGAATTCGTCCAGCTTGACCGCCTTATTCTTTATCCGACGTTGGTCAGACTCAACGAGGACCTATTTTTCAACTCTGATTCTGCCACCGCCTGGTTCATTCGTGAGGCCAAAGTTACCTGAAATTTGAAATACCACCTGTCGTAAAATGTCTATTAATATTTTTCAATGCCTAAAGGTCCACTTAAGAACTCATAGTATATAAAAGTGTGAATTTGTGACTCTTTTCATCTTTAGAAAATTAATTTTGAAAAAAGTTTTTAATAAATTTTTTAAACAAAAGTGAGGTGTGTAACTTTTCAAAAAAAATAAAATAAAATAATAATAATATTAATAAAATAAAATCAAACGAAGTAAAAGTATTAAGTCAATGTCAAAAAATAAGCTGTAAAAATTACCAACTAATCCTAGGCAAATGATTAGTTTTGAATCTTCTCTTTTCAATTATTATTATTAATATACTCTGAAATAAATTTATCTATAGACAACATTTTTTATTCCAATCTAAAAATATTGTCTTTGTCGTAAGTAAAATAAAAATTATTTCTGGTTGCATTTATTTCAGGTGAGTTTATGAATAAAAAATATAAATAAATTATATCCAAGTTTCCTTTTGTTTTGCAAAAAAAACTCAACTAAATAAAATATTTTGGTGGTTTAAAATGAAATAGTAAAATATTTAATCATCTTATTGTTCAAAGAAAGTTCTGGAAACGTTCTGATTTAGCATGGGTTTCCGAAATTTGACCCCCCCCCCCCCCCTTAATAACTAAATTGTTGTCTTTTTAATAAAATTAATTTTTATATTTTATATAATATAATGTAATTAGGAATAGATTATATTTTTTTATATAGATAAATTAAAAAATAAAAACAAATTAAAAAATTGATACAAACACTACAATTTTTTTTATTGCATGTTGATTTATTATTATTATTTCATGATATAAATAAATAAATGTAAAATTAAACAAAAAATAAATTATAGTATATATATATATATATATATATATATATAGACGCAATTAAATATTTAATATTTAAATAAATACATAAAAACATTCATTAAATTTATAATATTTTAATAATAATAAAATATTTTTTTATTAAATGCCATTGAAATTCCATATATAATTTAAAGTAATCATAATTTTATTACATCCTTTGAAAAAATTTGATATTTTCTAAGATAGATAAGAAAAAAAAATGAAAACGAGTTCCTTTAAAATAAAATTCTACCGAAATATAAATTGTTTTAATAAACTCATTAAAACTTTTTATCTTAATAAGAAGAGCTTTTAATTAATCTTAAAAAGTTATTCTGTAAACATTTTTTTTTCTTTTTGTTTTGTTAACTAATCTATTTATATATATATTTATTTTGCTAATTTATTTCTTTTTTTTTATTTTCTTTTAAATATTATTCTATCTTTGTATATCGATTTAGAGATGGATTGTAATTTATTGATTTTTCATTTGTTTATTTATGAATTAAATTATAAATTTTTTTTAATAGATGAGAATTTTGGTATTTACGGAGCAAAATAGAATAAATTACTGTCTCTATATTCGCAAAATTACGTTTATAACCAAATTGCTGCCCTTCAAATTTGCCCTTTTTACCGCCCTCTAGAGCGGCCCTATAGAGGTATATATATATATATATATATATTTAAAGAAAAATACTATATTTAAAAGAATATTTGAGGGATATTGTTTATCATCACAAATATATATATAAAGCAATAAATATAATAATATAATTAAAAATAAGTAGATATAATTAAAAAATTAAATTAATTAATTACAAGATGGAAAATGATGACTTAAAATTAATCATAATACATAAAAACATGATTGATGGGTAACGGGTAGATTCTTTTTTAAAATACCAATAGAAAAGAAACTACTTCAGGGAGTAGCGCCCCTGCCCTCACGTGAGCTCAAGATTTCTTCTATTTCCCTCTTCTACCTGAAGTAATCATGTCCTTTACCTGTTGACTCCTTTCAATCCATTCCCTTACTATTTCCCTCTCCCTTCATCCTTCAAAAAATTCAAATTTATTTGGATGAAGGAGAATACCAATCATAGGTTCATTATAAAGAAAAAAAATTTAATCTACATTCTTAATAGGAGACACTTTGAAAGTCCCTTCGGGGGGGGGGGGGGCTAATTCAAATATATACTGATTAACGCGCTTTTCTGACCAGCAAAACCTCGTAATTCACGAGTGAGACCCGAGAGAATCCACCACCCCTACAGCTCTAAATAATAAAATATATTATATTCTTTGAAAGTTTACAAAAATACAACTATTCAATGTTAAATCAGTTTATATAAATTAATGTTATAATATTTTAAAATATTAATAAAAGCAAATAATTCAATATAATTTTAGTTAGATTTTAAATAAAATTATTTTTTGTTTTAATAAAAATCAAAAATTCACTTAATTTTTAACTTTGGAATTTTTTCACTTTAAAAAGATAATTCCACAAATGCCAACATATTCATCATGAAACGTACCTATTCATTTTTACTAGCATTATATAATTTTACGATGCTTCCTTAATTAAATATTAATTAATTGATTTTGACGGTTTAAATCGGATGTCTGCCATTTTGGTTGACCGTGCATTTGAAACACAATTCTCTCTATCAGTCAAATTTTTCTTTTTTTATGTTATTCATTCTTCTTAAGAGTCTAGGTCTTATTTCACTACTATATATATATATATATATATATATATAGGCTTATATTTCTTAAAATTAAAAATGTTTTATTTTTAAACTTGATTAATTTGAGAATCTAATTCATGTCTCTTCATAATATTCCCATCCCTATCATTTATAATTAATTCAATAATGCTATTCTTATGAAACTATTAGATATTCTTCTATGAACATTCTTTATTACAATTTCAAAAAAAACTGATACATTTTATTATATATTATATATATATTTTTTAATTATAGTAATTTATTTGAATAAAATATTTAATATCATTCACTAAATAATATACGCATATTAACATATAAATGAATTAATAATATAAATTCCAGTAATTCTTTAAATTATTCATATATTTTAATTTTAATATTTATATATAATAATCAAATATCATTGAAATTAATTTATTTATTCAAAACATTTTAATTTTAATTCATTTATTGAAATGATTTGATTAAATTTATAAATGATGAATTAAGAAAATGGAGAGATTTATATAAATTTATAAAACCTATATTATATATATAAAATAAAGGCAAATGTTAAGTGAATAATAATATGCGTTTTTTTACTAAGACTTAGTTAAGCCACTTTCAAAATGAACAAGGTTTGTTATAAAATTTGAACGAGCCCAAGTTCATTCAACATCATTTAAAATGCTTCAAATTGAAAAACAAACAAGTCTCATTTTATTTTATCACAAAAAAGTTAATACTCTTCCAAATGTTGTGACTGTGAAAGGAATTTGAATATATGATATCGAAATAGGTCAAATGTTCTAGAATTTTTAAAGGCATTTTTATTTAAAGACCACATTATTTGTAAATATTATTTATTAAATTAAAATAATAATTGAATAACATTTCGATTGCTTATTTTGCAATATATAAGAAACCAGCAACGATGTGCAGTTAATTCGCTTAAGTCGGAGCGAGAGCACAGTACTTGAGAACGATTTCAGAATAAGGAATCGAAACGTTGTACAATTTTATTATTTTAATTTAATAAATAATATTTATACAAAAAATTGTGATCTTTAAATAAAAAACCGCTTTAATAATTATAACAAAAACCACAAAAGTTTTAATAAATATATTAGTGATATAAATTATAATATAAAAATTTTACTGTTGAAATTTGTCTGATTAGTAGAGTTAGTTTAATTTTTTCAAACATTGGTAATCAATTTTGGATCAATTTACATTCTCATTCATTGATGTCTTATAGAAAATTTTATACGGTTAATTTCTAACAAAACCCATCCAACATATTTTTAACCAGTTTTAGTGATTCCCTGTTATAATTTGTTATCATTATAAAAATTATAATAGTTCTAACTTAATTTAATTATAATTGGACTTAGGCAACTTTCAAAATAATCGATTCAATTATAGAAGTAACTCTGCAAACTAATGTGTCCAGACTAATCGTATTTACTCAGAATTTAAGTAATCTTTAATGCATTATTGATAGATAACTTTTATACGAAACTACGGATAACCCAGCGCCGCTCTAGGATTTACGGCGCTGAGGGCAATAGAATAAAGTGCCGCCCCTATATTCGTAAAATTTATTACATTCATAACCAAAATGACGCCCTTCTGATACGCCACCACGGACAAATGTCCGGTTTGCCCCCCCCCCCTCCCGCTAGCCTCGATATTTGTAAACCATTTAAAGTAATTTATGAAAAGAAAACACAAATTACTTGATTATAGTTATAAAAAATATAAATGCTTATATTTTTTTCTTATCGAACAAATGAATGTTCACCTGGAGATAGATTGAATACTTTTATAATCATATCACTTCAATTGTTCAATATAAAAAGAATATAAAAATAAAATAAAATGAAATAAATAAAAACATTTTTTTATCTATCTATTATGGGTATGTAGGTATAAGGAAAAAATATCCTTTGTCATACTTTATTTATATTGAACCATCTTCACAACCTATAATATTAAATAAAATATAGTTATATTCAAAACGAATCTGTACAATATTTTTATTTTATTATTTTATTTACTGTCATTTAAATTTAATAAATAGTATGTTTGAGCAAACATTATTGTTCAATAACTAAATATATCTAAATTTATAATTAATTTAATTTTTTATTTATTTATTTTTTTTGAAAGGCAACTCGTTGACTCTTAACGTTGTGATTCCGGGTTCAACTCGCAGTTTATCTGTAGTTGAGAACGAGATACTCTCAGGTTACGTGGTCAAAATTAAGAAACTGTTTGATTTAAAAAGTAGCGCCTCCGATCAAGAATATCAAGATAAAGGATGAGAAGATTCGTTGTGCTGATCATACAACACTTTTACTCAGCTGATTTCTTTATATAGGATACTTGTCCGTTTATTAATTGAAATGGACAATATGTTGTTAAGATTAGAAATCAATGGAATATTACAACATTTGTAAATAAAAGGAAAGCAAAGTGGTTAAAAAAAACCAAGAGCCCACGTGAACCCATAAATATAAAATTATGTTCATTAATTATCATATTCTATCTAATATTATAAATAGAATATTTTTTTTTAAATAATTGATAAATCTTTGAAATTTATAGATTATTTATTTAATTTTCTTTTTTCTCAAAAGGGTGAGTGTGTGTGTTTATTTATCAAAAATGTTTATATTTTATTTTATATAGTTATACATATATAGTAGATAAAATAACAATTTTTTTCGAAAATTTTTCTAGCAAATAAATATAAATTTTGGATAAAAACAAATAAAAATATTTCCAAAATCCCTCTATAATTTTCATCTATTTATGTCAATTAATTATTCTATAAATTAGTTGGAACTAATTGTATTTTAATTACAAATGAAATTGACATGATAGATCAAATAAGCAAGATTGATTTAATATTTTTCCTCTTTATGATGAGAGATTTATAATATATTAAACAATGTAAAACAAAGCGGTTTGTAATTAACTGTGAGGGTGGGATGAATAGTTTCCGGCCACGAATAATTTGTATTTGATATTCAGAGACTAGTGGAATTTAGTCAGAGCATTTGGGTATAAATGTCGGATTTTCCGAGCTTTTCTTTTGTTGTGCATAATTAAACTTGTAATAGATGATCGTTTGCATTTCAAATGAATACAACAAAGCGTTGATAGAAAGTATTCTTTTTTCTTTCTCTCCCTTCGATCTCTTACTTAGTAAATCGGCGAGAATGTGTTAATCTCTCAATTTGATTGCGAGAAATATGGTGCTAACTGCCAAGTTACCAACAGTCCGATTCACTACTCATAACTTTGATTAGCTATCCCGTTTCTAAACCTGTTCAACTTGATATTTGTATTATTCATGCAAACAGTCTGGGAGGGAGATGTAGAAAGCGAAATTCTGTAGAGGAGTTGTAAAATTAATCCTTGGTGGCAGCAGGAGGGCTAATGGCGACGGAGGTTTATCAACGACTTGCAAATAACAGAGTGGTTGGAAGGGGGGATGGATAAATACCTTGCGGCTGCATTTTGGGCACAAACCGATCGTACATGGGTATTAACATTCGATAGACTTAAAGCGAGCTCCGTGTGACCTCTTGATCTGCTCTATCTTGATTATCTCTTCCTAAGTATATTGACTAACTTAAGCTCAATTATTCAATTCAATTCCAATCTCAATTCTCTATTAAAATACAGCTCTGAATATAATTATACATATGAAACTTATTGATATACTTAAATATTAATTAATTAGTTATAAAGTAATATTATTATTATTATTATTAATATATATGAAAATATATCACGGACTTATTGACCAGCCCTCGTACCTAAAAAAATTAATATTATATATATATATATATATATATATAGCTTATATTTTACTTAATTTTATTTAGTAATACTTAAATATATTTATAGTTATTATGTTTATTATTATTATTATTATTAAAATTAAAAGAATTAAAATTTCATCGGTTTTTTTTTTTAATTTTACAATAAATTAATAAATATATGAAATGACTCGGTGACTTATGATATATGAGGGAATTAGGAAAGAATAGAAATATGAAGGAGGTGGTTCAAGATACGAAAGTTTGGATGAAGTTGATTGGTGAGATTATATAATTAATGAAAATATATTTAAAATATTTAATATAATAGTTAGTATGATTAGATTTACTAATAATATTATTAATAGTAAAAACAAATGTGAAAATTAAATTTAAATTTTTCTTTTACCAATTTTTAAACCAAATTTCAAAAAATTACTCTATAAATTACAATAAATATAAAAGAATAAAATTTTAGAAATATATTCGAGATTTATTTAGATATATGTTAATTATTTATTATTCTTTACATATTACATTTTCTAAAAATGACTATATATAATAAATAAATAAAAAATAAAATTGCGTGTCTGGAATGAATTTATTTGATGAAATTAAATTTCGCAAAATGATTGTATATTTATTTATAAGATTTATATTTCTTCTAAAGAATATATTTTGAAACAAATTATTCGCATTAAAAATTTGTAATTAAATTAATGTTAACGATTCATAAATACCTTATGTTTAAAAAAAATTAAATCTCCTTTTTTCGTAATTTGTTTATAAAATATATAATATTTTTTTTAATTATTTAAGTATTTAATTTTTAAAACTTTTTTTTTCAATTTACATAAAAAAATCAACATATTTTAATATATGTATATATATTAATTACTTTTAACTTTAATTATTAGTTAATTAATTAAAATTTAATTCAATATTTATCTTTACAACTGATAGAAGACTTTTTGCCATGTTTAGCTATACTTTACATAAGCAATTAAAATGATAATCGTATTAAATTATTGTAATTATTAATTCAGAAAATTTTCATTAAAGATAATTAGCTATAATATATATAAATGTTTTTATAATTTAATTTTTTTTCTCTTCTTAGAAAATACATTAATAATTGTTTAATAAATAAGAATTGAATTTAGGAGGGCAAAGAAATGGGGAAGGGAATGGCGAAAAAGAGATGGGTGGCACATATTGGTCTGTGATCTATACGAATAGAGAAGTAAACTCAACCACCTGGGGGGAGTAATGATAGATGAAAATATTTTCCAACTTTTTTTTTATCAAATGAAAAATGATTTTATCTGCCATTTAAAAACAGCAAGAAAAACTTTTTATTATTATTTGGTCTTTCGTATGAGGTTTGTTTGAAAATTTCCATTTATTATAACAGACCTAGCTGATAAAAGTATAAATTGTTAAAACATAAAACATTTACTAATATATTTGTTATATTAAATAATGTATATCTATCTATCTATATATATATATATATATATTTAAATGATTTTAAAAGCTTAAATTTTAACTAATAATTTTAATCATTTATATAAAGTATATATACTCAAACTATATCCTCATAATTTAATCTAAACTAATTTATATTTTAGGAAACTTATTATCAATTCGAAATTTATTATATATAAATATATATACCTGAATATATTATTGTTGATAATGAATTACTCTAATCGTTAGTGTTTATTCTATTTATGTAAATAAATAAAGATATAATATATTTAGATATATAAATAGGAATTCAAAATTTGAGTTAAAATCATGCGCTTTAGTTTGGTTAAGTCTGTATAATTGTGTTTGAGGTCTAATCAGATTAGAGTGGGGAGTGCTCACGTATACTGTCGATTATCAGTATAGATACTATTGATTATATTTATATATATATATATATTATATATTTATATATAGATATAGATATATTTTTAAAAAAATTATAAGACATAACCACTACAACAATTAACACAACTGAAGAGTGGGGTGTTGCTAAAAGTAATTATATATATATAGTATCTGGTTCACCGAGAAGCAGCTCGATACATTAAAAAAATTATTTTTTTATGAACTATGAATATTTAAAGCCGGCTCCACACATGCGGTGTTTTCCAAATGTTTTGCTTGATATATGGCAAACATCGCATGTGTGGATAGGTTGCTTGGTATATGCCGAGCACAAACATTCGGGTGCTCGCTAGTTCGCTATTATACCGAGCACAAGACGAATATTAGAGAATATTGCACGTTCGGTGATTAGCATACATTCGGCATTTCACGAATATCTGTCCTATGTTCGTTATTTGACAAACACCGCATGCTTGGAACCGGCTTAAGATTAAGAATATTATTTTAAATAAATAACGACAAAATATATGAAACAATTTCAAATAATTTAAAAGAACATAAATTAAAAGATAATAGTCATAAACATTCAGCCCTTAAACGTACGTATTAATGCACCCAAAGACAGAAAAGTATGGCCTGTGGATATAACATAATATATATTTCGTAATTTGATTATAAAATATTATTAAAATAAATATAAGTATTTAATTTTATTTTATTTATAATACTTTGTATTTATAATTAAAATTCCTATTTTAAATTAAGAAAAACCTAACAAAGATGATTTTTCCCGAGGCTGAAACCATTACAGATCGATTTTTCTATATAAAAATTATTTATGGTATGAATTTTAACAAAAGCCTTCGAGCGGTTTAATATTTCAAAAATACAAATATATATGTAAAATATTTATATTTACCTCCACCTACTTATATCACCCTCTAGCGGACATCTAATTACTCATTTATTATTTATCTATTTATATGTGTTATCGACATCTAATTTTATTCATTTTATTATTTATCCATTTATATGTATTTTATTTATAAACTTGTAAAATAATTTAAAAGAAATAAACTTGAAAATTAATTATTCCTTTTTGGATATAATAAATTCTGTTGTTATTATTTTACAAATTAATTTTCAATTTTAAAATGGAAAAAAAATTTTTTTATGTACATATTGTGAAGAAGGAAGAAAATGAATATGAAATTTCTGGGTTGTCCGAAGACAAAGAACTATGGTATAGGTTGCCAGAAGAATCAAGGAAAGTTCAAAATCATCCCATATTACTTTCAAACTCTATAATTAAGAGTTCAATGCTGGCTATAAAACCCATTCAAGGATATCGTAAAATTGGTATAAAATTAAATGAAGAACTTATTATTATTATTTTACATATATATATATACCAGCTGGTCCGAGCGCCTTCGGCGCTCTTCACAGCTGGACGGGGGCTCCGCCCCCTGTACCCCCGAGTGGTACATCGTATTTGGTTAAAAGTAGTATTCTTCTATTTATATAGCTCAAAGATAGTCGAAAGTTCTTGGCCACATTTCTCCAAATGTCCCTATCCTGAGCCCTTGTCCTATCTCTCTTACGTCCTTCCTATGCGTCCATGGTCTTGATTCCCTTTGATAATAATTTTGATGAGATAAGCCTCTTTACTGCATGATAACAGGCGTTTCCCGATTGATACCTCGATTTAAATTGTATATTAAGATTTTGTATGTTAATACTGTTCCTCTTTGTCTCACTAAATATTTTTTCTTATCACTATTAATTTCAAACCTCCATTAATTTTTCCTCGCTATCTGTAATTGCAATTGCCGAATCTCTTATAATATTTAAGACGTCTGCTTAGCCTAACTTGAGTGATTTTTTCCCAATTTGTGTAATCACATACTCACAACATGCAACATATAATTGGTCAAAGAATATGTATATAATATTTATAATTTTTATGTTTTATTTATATTTATAATTTAATTTTGTTTTTGTTTTCTTTTAATCAATAAATCTAATATTAAAAATGCCTAGAGGATGTCTAAAAAATCATATTTTAATTTTAATTTTGATCTCATAATTGGATTTCCTTTTTCATGTAAGTATATAATTAAGAGTGGAATTACAATATAATCAATAGCTAATATATAATATTAAAAATATATTTACGGATTCGTTCTATAATAAATTGATGATGTCATTTAATTCTCCTACTATGTATCGAATCGAATATAAAGATAAATCTTCTTTTAAACGTTGTGTGAAACAATTTCAAATAATTTAAATGTAAAACTATTAATGAAATTAAAAAATCAAATATATGAATATAATATAAATATTTTTAATTTTATTTTAAGAATAGATATATATATCTCACAGGCGGTGGTTGTGACGTCATCAATATATTATAAATTTAAATTAAGAAGAACTAATAAAGTTTCGTGAGATGTGATCAATAAAACTCAATTTTTCTTTATAAATACTATCTCTGTTGTGAATTTCAAAAAAATCGTTAGAGCAGTTTTTGAGAACAATGAAACAGAGAAACAGAGAAACAATTTTTACTCGTATAAGAAGATAAGATACAAATTGTGCTACTATAATAAGATAAGATATATATATATATATATATATATATATATATATATATTGCATAGTTGTATTTAAATTATTTATTTGCCTATTTAAAAAAAAAAATATATTAATTTAAAACATTCTCATTTATGTTTCTTTTTGTTATCAAAAAGTACTTACTTACTGCTTCAACCAGCCAATTAGATTCAAAATGACCAATGGATTTGATTTTTCATATTATCATATAATTTTTATCTCGGATTTTGTTATTTAAGTTTCTTGAAATTAAAAAAAATGAATCTACTAGTAAAATTTAATTGACATACTAAGGGACCTATGCTAAACTGTCAAATTATCATTTTTTTTATATTACTATTTTATAGATTAATTTAGTAATTAATTTCAAAAATAAAATCTTTTTCTTAATTGATGCTCTTAGAGCATTTGGAATAATTGATGGGGTTTGAATCTTCATCCTCAAGTCAGAGACTCTGTACTAAGGATGTAATTTAATTTATTATAATAAATAAAAGCAAAATATATTTGAATATTTTCGTTTATTACTCTAATTAATTGATGTTATAATAATGATAATTATATATAATAACACTACTTCTAAATACATATATGTCTAATTGAAATTTTATTGATTGAGAAAAATAATATACTCCTACTTTTTAATTTATTCAAGATAATTTATTTTTTTGTATTATTGAAAAAAAATAATTTGTTTAAATGAACTAATTAAATATATTATGTTTAATTAAAATTGAAGAATCAAGTGAATAATGGATTAAACAATTCAAAATCCATGGGGGAAGATTTGGTCGTTTGTGGTAACTCAAGAGTTCATATTTTTAATAGCATTCTGATCTCGTTCCGGACTTTTTAAGTCTTTTTAGCCACCAGTCCAGTGAGATTTTTTTCTATTTCGGTCACGGTAAAGAGACGTGCCGTAATAGGGTTTACGTATCATTAAGCCTGTTATCTCGAGGCAAAGTCATGATTAACGGGCAGAAGCCTCCGGGCTGAGCAAGAGCTTGGGGCCCCGAATTATCTAATAATGGGCCTCTTTGCCAGGAGGATATTTGGGTTAAATATTAAACGCTATTTAAAGGAAAATGAAATCATATTAATTAGTTATTTAAAATTGCAAGAATATCTTACCAAAACTCATTTTATGAACTTAATTAGAATGTTTATTTGAGGAAAAATTTATATATTTGAGATTATATTTATTTGGGATTGACTAAATAAATAAAATCCACTTGACTAAATTTTATTGACTTAAATACTTGTGCTTGAACAATGTTAGTATAAACGTATTTACTTTGTTAATAAATATTACTGTTTTTTTTTTTTTTGTTTTTTTTTTGTTAAAAACATGCTTTTATGCAATGAAATAAAAAAATACAAATTAAACAAGTATTATATTCGAATTCGAAATTTCAATAAAAATATATAATGAATATATATATTTGGACATAAGTAAAATGTTATTGTCAATTTATTAATTAAAATATTTTATAGGAATTTCAATGGTAATTTAACAATTTGTTTAACAAAAGAACAATAACATAAGTGAAGTAAATATTATTTTATAATCAAAATTCGGTAATAATTATTTTTTTTTTATATTAGGTTTATATATAACATATATCATATGATTTAATATAAACCTGTAAACCTATTAGATAAATTTAAAATCATTCACATACTTAAAACTGCTACTTTATTGAAAATAATTAAAAAAAATGTTATGCTTTCTTCGACGAGAATCGATTAGAAGGCATGAAGTTTCTAAGTTCTGCCAACTTAGGTATTTCAAGACATATTTATGCACTATTAATTATCTATTATTTATTATTATTTGGTGGGAGGTAGCGTAGCGAAGTTCCGGCCCTGGCAAGGGAACTTCTCTAGGTGGGCTATATGGGACGGAGTCAATCCAGCCTCCGGGATCAAAATTGGGAAGCTACTTGGAAATAAAGTAATAAAGAAAATCAAGTTAAAGGTTGATAGGACCCGTCATACTGATCATAAGACATTTAATTGATATAACCGACTTTAATTAATGAATTAAAATATGAAATAACTATAAACATAAATTTTCATCCACCATGTTTTTTAAAAAAACGTATTTGAATTTGATTGGATGAATAAAAAGTATTTTTTTTATTAACCTTTGAAAATAAATAATTATAAGTATATATACATAGGGAGAGTGTGAACTACTATAATATATTAGTAGAAATTGAAAAATACTTTTGAATCTGAATTATAAAATTTTTATTTTTAAATTTAAATTATTATTTTTTTTTAAACCAAAAAATATTATTTAAGAATGTTTTTCATTGAAACATAAATTCTCAGAATTAATATTTATTATATTTAATATTATTTTTTTACCGCCCACAAATTGGCTCTTGGTAAACCTTTAAATTAATATTTCTTTTTAATCTAGATATTAAAAAAAATTTTCCCCTCCAAAAAATTGAAATTTATTTTAGAGACAGCGCGGTTCTTGGAATCAAGGTCATTCTCCCCTCTCTCCCTCTTAAATGCTTTTCGACTGTTTAATATATATATATATATATTCGACTGTTTATATATATATATATATAGGATATATTTATATTTAAAATAAGTAAAATATTTTTATAACGTTTTTCTTAACTTCACTTGGCCTCTGTCTCTCTGTCTCTCTGTCTGTCTGTTCGCTCTTTTGACAAATTGAAATCGATTTTCACCGACTTCTTATCGAGAAAGACTTGAAAATTTCTATAGATTTTTCAATGGATCCCTAGAAGGTATAGAAGAAATATAATTGAATTATAATTAATTAATTGTAATTAATTAGCGATTAGTTACTTTTAGTAACTAACTCCTTTTGTATTGCTCCTATTAATTTTTTTTCAACCGATTTTTAAACATAAATATTGATTTCAGGAAAGATTTTCATCTTGAATGTATTTAAAAATATTTCATAGCATTAAAATTAATGATGAATTCTTATTAATCAGTTGTATCGCCAATGCGTAGGGGTTTCTTCCCCTCAGATGGTATATCTTTTTTTTTAATACATTTTATATGTCCCCGATAGAAAAGAAACAAAACAATAGAATAACCTTTTTTTATAAAGACAATATATATATTTATAAAATATACATTTATATATATATTTATATATATATATACATTTATAAAATCTCATATTAATAAAAATTATTTATTTTTAAATATAATATAATAATTATTATTCAATAATAATATTTACTTAACATAAATGCATAAAATCAATTTTGGAAGATTAATATATTTTTTGTTTTATTCATTTTCTCTTGTTATATTAAATAAATTTATCATATTAAAATTGCACTAAAAAGAATTAAATAATATAAATAAAAAATTTTTTTATAAAATAACGTTTTTCCAATGGACTAAAAAGAATAAAATAATTTTTCTATAAGCCTGACAAAGTTTATGGATGAATTGCTTCATATTCAACGAAAAACGTTGGGCGGATTTAGTTCTATGCAATTAACTTCCTTTATAGAGCTATATTTCATATATATATATATATATATATATATATATACTAAGATACATACCACACTAAAACACTTAATTAACAAGTAACACTATTTCTTCAAATATAATCAACCATTTGGGATTTGATTGATAATATGTAAATTTAATGAAAATTCTTTGAAATTTTGATGCATACTTTGATATAAGTATATTACAATGAAAAATAATAAAAGATTAATTTCTTAGCTCTTAAACTATCAATTTTTTGCATGATTAAAAAATTTGTCAGTTTATGTGTTTAATAAAATTTTTATTATTACAAAAATTTGACTTGATTGTTCATATAAATAAATTAAACTAAATGCGCCCAAAGTTTCTAATTGAATATGAAGCAATTCATCCTTAAACTTTGTCAGGCTTATTTTATTCTTTTTAGTCCATTGGAAAAACGTTATTTTATAAAAATTTTTTATAATTATTGTCATTTATATTGTAATTTTGTAATATAAATAATAACATTAAACATGTATTTTATGATTTGGAATAATAAATATCTTAGTGGAAAGGGAAATATTTCCCCAACTCCCAAAAAATTTATTTTTTCATACTGAATCAATTTAACGTTCAAAATGATATTAATTAATTTTATAATCAAATTCACATATTTGTTGTTGTTGTTGTTATTTTATTATTTTTTATTCTATCATCGATTTCAATAAAAATAGATTGTTGATATAACAATGAATTTCATGGAATACTTTATTCAAATGGAAGGGATCCGAAAACGCTAATCATGTTCCGAATGAATATTTCATTCCAATGCCAAATGGATTTTTCTTGCAATTTCATTTGATAGAAATGTTGTCGACAAATCACTTGATCAATTCTCATTTCAACAATGGAAGAGCAGAGATTGCTACTTACCTTTCCGAAACTAAGAATTTCTCTGTTGCGTGACAGGGATAAAATTACGTATCCAACTTTTTGTTCACATTCACTTCAATGAATCCATAAAAAGTCAATCCATTTTAAATAGAAGGAGCCTTTATACATAAAAAAAAAAATAATTATTTAATAAAATAGATTGTGCCAGGCTGGTAATGGAAACCACAATAGTCTTTTATCCATTCAATCTGTTATAGCTTACAACTTTATATATAAATCATTCACTACTTAAATATAAATAAATAAATAATAATGCTATTCATTTTATAAATCTTTTTATGGGTTGATAAATTTTAAAAATTGAATTTGTATTTTTTCCATCTGATTGGAAAAGATTTTGGGCATATAAAAAGAAAAGATACTATAAATAAATTAAAACAAAATTTATAATAAAATTATGATAACATTATTTATTTTCAAAGTTGAATTTACATATTTTAATATTATTATTATTATTTTGTATATTAATTAAAATTGATTCTAGCTTCGGAACGATAATATAATAAGTTTTTATTAATAATTTTAAAGTTCTTAAAAATACTAATTATTATAATAATTATTCTAATATTTTTCTTTTAAATATCAACAGTTTTCTGACGCCCGGAGAATATGCCACCTTTGACGCCCTCTCACCCATTAAAATATTGAATTTTCTACAAAATTTCATTTTATCCGAAACCTAAAAGTTTTTAGAACCAGAAAAAATAATTAATAGTAAACCAAAAATTACTTGAAAATTGAATATTATTAATATATTTTACTTTATGCGAATTTATTGAATTATTATATATAAATTATATATGAAATTTAACGGTATATATTTATTATTTATTTACTCAAATCATCCAAACCCCATTGTTATTTTTTTTAAAAAATTTTTTATCTTAAAGAAGCCCTGTTATATAGCTTTTTATAATTTTTATTTTATAAAATCTGCATATCTCTCCTTCTTAGCTACGCTATTGATATTAATAATATTTTTGAAATTGGTGGGCTTGTTATAATATCTATATATATAAAAAAAGGTTTTTGTCTGCACATTGCTCAGAATTTAAAAATTTTTGCATATCTTCGCGTTTCATGACCTCTAGAATCCAAAAGTGACTTTAGAATTTTTCACGTCTGTCTGTCTGTCTGTCTGTCTGTCTGTCTGTCTGTCTGTCTGTCTGTCTGTCTGTCTGTCTGTCCGGAAAATTACTATTTTATAGACTCAGAATTGGCTGAACCGATTTCTTTGAAATTACATCACAATATTCTTATATACCTCTAGAGTAACATAGGCTATAAATTTTATTAATATCTTATCAATAACCGCAGAAATTAATTTTTTAAAGTTTATATAATTCTCCGTGTTGTTCATTCAAGAGCAGCTCGCGGCTCACTGTCGGCCTAGCGGAATCATTTCAAACAATGAATTATCATAGAGATTCCCAATCGAAGAATTATTATAATATTTCCCTTTTTATTTTAAATTCTAATATACAAATATCAATTCAATTAAATAATTTATTCTAAAAGTTCTCAATTTAATTAAAATATTTATTAGATCATATTTTTATCTTAAATTATTTTTTATTTAATTGAATATTTCTTCTTTTCTATAATATATATATAATAATATATAAATTTTATCATTGAATAATAAAAAAAATATTATTTAACCTGAATTAAAATGACTGAATTATATTATCTTTGTTTTTTATTTTAATTTAATTACTCTATTATTAATTAACTATATATATATATATATATATTATATAAAAATTAAAATATGATGATATAAAGTTGTTTTAAATTTTTGACATTTTTAAATTGGGTATATTTTTTAAATTTATTAAAATGTCTTTTTTATTTATTATGTTTAAAAGATTCATTTTTATTATGTGATATTAATAAAAAATAACGATGCTCTGTGCAAGTCGAATCATGTTGCACATAATTAAATAACAATTGCCAAACAAAGAATATAATATTTTTTTAAATTCTTATATTTAAATATCATTTCAATTAAATAATTTATTCTAAAAGGTCTCATTTTAATTAATTTAATAAAATATTTAAATCACCATTCAATTTTTTATTAATAGGCTTCTTTTTTTATTTTTAATTTTTAATAAATTCTCGTTTTTTGATATGATATTAATAAAAAATAATATTAAATTGTATATAAATATAAAAATTAGAATATTTGAATTTTTTTAAATTTTAACACATGTAATCAATCATATGCATTAAGAATGGAAAATTTTTAAAATCAACTTGCTATTAAATTCAGAAAAAAAATACTGATATATAGAATATATAGACTATTCGAATATAATTTAAAACTCTTTCTCTCCTTCTATTTTAAATTAAAAAAACGGAGTTTTAAGAAATTTAGATGCCATATGCAACATGGGGGGGGGGGGGTAAATGAATTCGGCTGGAAGAGGAGGCAATTTATAATTTTCTTCTAATTCAGATTTAGGACAAATCGTACAACATTATATCAAATCTCGCTAAGAACATTCAATATTTTTGTACACAAAATATTCAGAGTATTGGCTAAGCGTATCACTCACAATCAGTTTATATTGAAATTTATATAAATTAACAAAGTAAAAATTTTTATTTGTTTAAATTTTATTATAATGAATCAAAAAAAATTAAATATATAGATCACATGATTAAGAGAAGCAAAAAACTTAACAGAAAATAACTGTTGGATGGAAGTCGGACATGACAGAAACTGTAAACGAAATCTTCATATTGCGACGAATAATTTTCAAATCCCCTAGCACCACAGAATTTAAGTTTCTTTTAAGGAAAATAACTATGATCTAAAAAAATTAATAAATGAACTTAATAATAAAAAAAACAAATAAATCAATTAATTTAAATATTATTATTATATATTGGTCATTTATCTATAGTTTTATACCGTTAATTTTTATAAATTGTCTCAAGTCTCTATTTTTGCATTTTCTCAAGTTTCATTATAATTAAAAATATTCAATAATAATCTAGCAATGAAAATAAAATACCAAAATGTAATGATCAAGAAATATTATACTCTATTATAACATATACAATACTTATAAACTATAGGCGGAGGAAATATTAGGAGATATCATTGCGGGTTCAGGCCAAATCGACCAACATTAATTAAGATATTTTCATTATGACAGATATTAGGAACTAAACCGCGAATTCAATATTTCTGTTCACTAATTATTTGTAGACTTTAGTAAAACATACGCATAACTCAATAGATCCGGATAAACTTTTTCAAATTTTCAATCTTCAAATTTCTCTTGAAGGTAGTAAAGAAAGAATAAGATGCGGAAATCAATTGTAAAATATTAGGTTACTCAGACGACTTAAATATAATAGGAGATTCGGCAATTGCAATTACAGATAGCGAGGAAAATTTAATGGAGGTTTGAAATTAATAGTGATAAGAAAAAATATTTAGTAACAAAGAGGAAGAGTATTAACATACAAAATCTTAAGATACAAAATGTAGAATTTGAATATGTAGAAAAATTGAATGTAATCACGAAGGATAATAATATTTGAGAAGAATTTAAATCGGGGTTGCAATCGGGAAACGCCTGTTATCTGCAATAAAGAGGCTTATCTCTTGAAAATTATTATCAAAGGGAATATATAAAAAGAATATTTTGCCTGTTGCATTATATGGGTGGGAGGCATGGTCTATGACCCTTGGAGATGAGAGTAGATTCAGAGTATTTGAGAATAGGATTCTTCCCTGCATTTATTGGCCAAAGAAAGATGAGGTCACCGGGGAATGGGGGAGACAGCATAACAAGAAATTGCATGGCCTCTCTGCATCTTCAGAAATAGTTAGGGTTATAAAAGGGAAAAGCTGCGATAGGCAGGGCACGTGGCTAGAATGGGAGAGGAAAAGGATATTGGTGGGGAGACCGATTGGAAAACGTCCGCTTGGAAAACCAATGACGTGTGGGAGGGGCGTAAGAGAGATGGAACAAGGGCTCAAGATAGGGACACTTGGAGAAATGTGGTTGTTGCGGCTAAGAACTTTAGAGTATCTTTGAGCCACATAGGTAGATAGATATAACATATACAATAATAATATATATAATTAATATAGTGATTAAATTAAAATATATTTTTTAAATAAGAACACAAAAAGAAATGAATGTTTTATGTAATATACTGATTGAAACAAAATGGATGAAAACCTTTTACTACTTTCAACCACCAAATACTATGTACCACTCGGGGGTACAGGGGGCGGAGCCCCCGTCTAGGTGTGAAGAGCGCCGAAGGCGCTCTGAGCAGCTAGTTAATAATATAATAATCTATAATAATATCTATCTTAAGCTTTTTTAAAATTTTTCATAATTTTTTTTTATTTTTCATTGATGAACTTCATTGAACATAAATTTAATTTACTTACTTATATAAAGCTTTTGTTAATATTTTTGAAATTGGTGGCCTTTTTACAATATTAATATTACAAATAGTGGTAATGGTTTTTTTTTAGTAAAAATTAAACAATAAAAAAAATAATCAAATATATATATATATTTAACTAAATCTTCGAAAATTCCAAAATGATTTTGTTTTTTTCTGACATTAAATTATATAAATAACAAATTTTTATTAACTTAATGACAATATATTATTCTTTTAAATGAAAATCCCTTGGTATGGTTATAATCCTATTTCCTTCTGTGAGGTACCAAGTAAATGAAATAATCGTTCCAATGGACTATTACTGTGCCCTCTTAAGAGATTTTTAAAAGCTTCACATTTATTTTACATCCTTTAGTATATTATAGTTTATTCCTTATTATACTCGTATAAACATTTTCCAATATAACATACAACTATTACTAAAGCTAAACATAAAAATGTTAATTCAATTACAAACATTTATAAACAATTATTTTTTCTCACAATTTTTAAATATATTATATTTATTAGGTTTATATATGTATATATATATATAAGTTTTTGCCTAAACATTGCTCAAAATTAAATTTTTTTGCATATCTTCACCTTTCATGACCTCTAGAATCCAAAAGTCACTTTAAAATTTTTCATGTCTGTCTATCTGTATGAATATCGACTAGAAAAACGTGACGTTATATACTCAAAATTGCCTGAACTGATTATTTTGAAATTATATCACAATATACTTATATACCTCTTTTTGAACGAAGGTTATATATTATATCAATAACCTGAGAAATTTTAAAATATTTATTAATACTCCATTTTGTTCATTCAGACCATCTCGTGGCTCAGCGAAGGAGTCAATTCATTTCCGACAATGAATATAAAATTAATAATTATAGGTATTCGTACACAAAGAGTGAATATAATATTGAAATTCTAATATTCAATTATTTAATTATTTAATTTAATTTATAAATTCTCATTTAATATGATATTTAATAATAGATCATATTTATCTTAAATTATTTTTTATTTATTCTTAATATATTTGAATATTCTTTTCTATGCAAAATTTTGAAAATCAACTTTCTATATTAAATACAGAAATATGAGTTCTATTAAAATACTTTAAAATTTGAATATTCATTATAATATTAAATTAGAAGTATTATTTGGTAATATTGAGGTGCCTCATCCAACTCGGATGGCTAAGTGAATTGGACTAAAGTAGAACTCAACTTATCAATTCTTTGAAATCTTATAAGAATATTATTGATATGTATAGGGAAGGAAGTACAGTGAGTTCAGGGGGGACACGTAATGTTAAATTCTGAAACAGCGTTTGGCGCTGTTATTCATAGCGATGATTATTTGAACTAATTAATATAAAAAAAAACGGCCTGGCACCATTTATAAAATCCAGGGAATGAAAAAATTATGAAATTTTTCTGTTAAGTGAAAAATTATTTATTTAGAGCTAAATCTGACATTTCAGAAATAAATTTTTTTTTTCAGAAAATTGCCTAAATGTTGGTCTTATCCCCAAATAAATAATTTTTCACTTAACTGAAAAATTTCATTATTTGCATGACTAGAAGAAAAGAATAATGCTGTATGTGACATATTTATTTGAAAATAGATTATTACAAAATATCATTAACAATAATGATGTGTATCTCATTTGTAAACAAATCTTTTATACATATTTTTCTTTAAACACATTATATTAAATTTCTCACTTAAATAAGAATTACACAATTTTTCAATTATATGATTATATAAATTAAACATCTAGAATGAAAAGAATAATGTTCTATGTAACCTATTTATTTAATAAATAGATTATTATTGTGGGATGTTTTTAAATAAGTTGACCTGTGGCCAGGTCTGAACCGACCGACGGATTGAAGTAAATTAATTAGCACCTACAGAAACAATTTCAAATAATTTTAATATATCTATTAATGTAATAAAAAACAGATATGGATACATAAATATTAAATATAAACATTTTTAATTTTATTTTATTTATAATATATATGCAAGACCAGGCTGTGACGTCATGAATGGCTGGATGACGTCGTATAATTTTAAATCAAGAAAAAACTAATAAATATGATTTTCCCGAGGATAAAACCAATAAAAAGTGCATGATTCGTGGTGATATATAAAAAAATCTCCTCATGTGAAATTTGGTGTGAAAATAACCCTTCCCTTCCTATCGTCGATCGCTAATACTACCACTTCCGGTTTCCGGACCAAAAGTTGATCAATTCATCATACTGATGCATTTCATCAAAATACGTTGAGCCGTTCAAGCTGTACACATCTATACGGACGGACAGACATCATGCAAAAAATACTTTTTTCTGTTAAGAAAATGCATGATTCGTGGAGATATGTAAAAATCTCCACATGTGAAATTTGGTGTGAAAACAATACCTCCCTTACTATCGTCGGTCGGTAACAAAATTTCTGATAATCTCTCACAGGGTGAGAGAGACTAAAAGGTTCTCACAGGCCTTGAGGCCAAGGACATAGATTTAGTTAGATTGATTAAGAAATATAATTACATACCAATCTGTTATACAATAAAACCTAGTAACATTTCTTTATGTAAAAGAAATCATCACCATGCAAGGAAGAAAAGGAGGTGGGAGAAAAAGAGGATATTAGAGAGATGGATAATGCTAGGGATAATACAATTGCAAATATTAATTCATCTTACATATATACAATTTATTACATATGTTACTACCGTTCTCAAAGTTTATATTTAAGCAACGCCATCTATTGGTTACGCGAGACACAACAAATATCAATGCGAATTAAGGCAAATCGGACTACATTCGATCAAATCTAGTTTCGCTAAGAACATTCAATATTTCAATACATCAATTATTATGACTCACTAACGTCCTTTATTTTAAGAGCCTCTTAAGATGATAAAATACTTTATAATTTAATTTATTTTTACCTGGAAAATCATATTTTATATAATTAATTTTCTTCAAACTACATGTATAAATTTATATGTATATTTCTAAAATAAAGTAAACATTTAAAGTAAACGTTATTTATTTTTTACTTAATTAACGTTTCATTATTTTTTGTTTTTGTTTTGTTTTTAAAATTTTATTAAAAACAAATATCGTATGGATTATTATACAATATTATAATTAATTTTTATTTTATTTTTTCTATGTTACAACAAATATGAAGTATATATAGAATTTATATAAAATTGATTTTTTAAGGTTTTTTTTTTTTTTTTTTTGTTTAATTTTGAGGAAATTTTCTACAATTGGGACATTTTATGAAGAAGGCTGGGTCTGCCTTTGATTTATACAAATGAATTACCAATGTTCTTTTTATTACTTAAACTTGTAAACTACTATAAGATTTTCTAGTCATTCATTCAAATATCCTCTCCGAAATGTTAAATTAAAAATGAAATTCATTATACATTTCATTATTTATCCAAAGAGACAGATGAATATTTTTTTCTCTCTTATCATATAAATATCATTTATCAATGTTTTCCATCATAAATTAGAATATTAAATTCACTAATTATGAATACAAGTATAAATAAATAATAATAATAATAACAATGAAAAAATAACTCCAAGACTCCAATGTGACAAATTCATATTATAATTAATCTATAGAAATACAGCCGAGAGTGGGTAAGATATTCGAAACGGGAAAGGACCTGTCAAAAACATACGCTTCTCTTCTTATGCGAAAGACACTTTTGGACGACACTGTAACGCAATTAGAGGACCTAATGAATCCAGGATTAGAGTCCTCCTCATCCACACCAACAGCCACTTTCTAATAAAAAAAGTGAAAGGATCAATCTTACTATTTTTTTAATGAAATTGAATTTCATACCACTTCTCTTTAATTTACAAATTAACCGTGGTGTAAATGATCCACTGATGGTAAATCCTCTTTTATCAGATAATGAATGAAAAGTTTTTTTTTTTAATCAATGAACATTTAAATATTTTATAAAAATGTTAAATTTTCTAAGCAAATCAAATTATTTTGAAATATTATTTTTAAAGTAAACAAATAAATTAATTTGAAATCATTAATGTTTGTTTATGTTTTTTAAATTTAATTTTTGATTTAAAAATAAATTTATAACAAAAATTGTTAGACAATTTATTTTTATTATATTAATATTACTATTTATACTTGAAATAAAAATAATTATTAATTGCATATATTTATATTATATGATATATAAAAAATCTGGACTGGAATTTTGAATAATGCCCGTGTACCAAATTTCATTATTCTAGCTCAAACCGTTTTTGCATAATCTTGTCCACACACACACACACACACACACACACACCGGGTCTCTCTATTGTTGAATTTACGGACTTAGAAATATTATCTGGTGGCAACGTTAGAGATAAAAAATGCCTCCAACTCCGCCAACTGGGATCGCATCATACAGGTCCTCGAAGAGAAGAACGTACCAGGATACCTATGGAGAATAGTGGCTAGCTATTTTACAGATAGAGTCCTGAAATACAACACGAAGAACGGTGCAAAGGAGTATGATGTTACTGGAGGTGTACCACAGGGTTCTATTCTGGGCCCACTTCTCTGGAACAACATTTATGACTGGTTGTTGATGACTGAAGCACTAAAGCATCAGCAGTAATGGCTGGCCTAGCACGACTTATGCCTAACATTGGAGGCCCAATGCAGACGAGGAGGTTATTGCTATCATCAGTTGTTAAATCGGTCATCACGTATGGTATATCCATTTGGGCCGACGCACTTAAGATCCAGGAATCGCGGAGGAGGGCTGGTCCGGTATACCGGTTGAGCGCGTTAAGAGTGGCCAGCGCCTTTCGAACAATATCAGAGGAAGCGGTGTGTGTTATTTCAGGAACTCTGCCACTTAGAGTTTTGACTGAAGAAAGACGGACCCTCTACCATTGGAAGAGGTCAAGCACACTGAGCACCGAAGAACTGAGAGCAGAAGAACGTCTATAGTATTTCACGATGGCAGTTACAGTGGGATGCCGCGGACAAGGGAAGATGGACGCACCGTCTAATACCAAGGATTGATGTTTGACTGAACCGGATTCAAGGCGAGGTCAACTATTACCTAACACAGATGCTGTCAGGGCACGGCTATTTTCGTGAGTATCTTCACCGTTTCAACCATGACGATTCTCCGGAGTGCCTGTCCAGTTCATGAGTTATAGAAAATGCGGAGCACGTTTTCTTTGAATGTTCACGTTTTTGCCAACAACGAGATGAGGTAGAGATCATTATAAACAAAGAAATCTATCCAGAGTCAATAGTAGAAGCAATGTTGTCATCAGTGGCAGCCTGGAACGCCATCAGCACATTTGCAACAGAAGTCCTCACAGACTTGCGTTTAATCGAAAGAAAAAGAGTGAATGATAACAACTAGGAGAAAGGAAACACCTTAGCTACCTGAAGGAAGAGCAGTAGCTATGTCCACCCCCCGCGAAGTAATGCCTAACGGCGGTTCCCGTGAGGTTGTATTAACATCTTGAGTCCGTCATACTAGGTAAACCTAATGATACGTAAATGTATTTCCTTTGCTATAAAAAAAAATAAAAAATAAAAACACAGAGAGAGAGAGAGATATTTTTCTCAACCTTAGTTTAAATGACTCAGGGACCTTCAAAACGTATAAAAACATCGAAATCTCGACATAGTAAAATAGTAATAAATTACAATTAATAATTTAATAATTCTGCTCAAAAAATCAAATCATTTTAATTTGTAGCAAGATATGATATGATTAATGATTCTTTTAAACTACAAAAAAAAAAATAATTTGTAAATAGGTATAAAAATATTTTAATGAAATTATATCACAATCGAATTTATATACCATTTTTATTCATAATAATCAGAACTTAACCTTTCAAATGCACTTTGATCCCCTTTTTCTTTCACGAAAATATATTCGTTGATTATCTCTTTGTAAGCCCCTGTGGGATTTTCGAGTTCATTGACCTTTTAAAAAACCTTTTAAAAGAATTTTCGAAATTTAGAAAAATAATGTATTATTGGTTTTTTAATGAAATTAATTTTATTGGTTAAATTGTGCAACTTTTTCTTAAACAATTAAACATGATATATAATATATATATATATATATTTATATATACAATACAATCTCATATGCTCTAAAAACTTGGTAACTCTTTGTTGTCTATCAAAATGATATTCTACTTAAGGTGTACATAGATGTTAGAAAGTTACTTCACTCACATATTTTTTATTTCCTTCAACAATATTTATTTGTTCAATTGAAATGTAATTTAATTAAATCTGAAATGATTCTTATTTGAAAATACTCCTTATGTATATATAAAAATATAGGTACATACTTATATAATTACCGACCGACGATAGTAAGGGAGGTATTGTTTTCACACCAAATTTCACATGTGGAGATTTTTACATATCTCCACGAATCATGCATTTTCTTATCAGAAAAAAGTATTTTTAGCATGATGTCTGTCCGTCCGTCCGTCCGTCCGTATAGATGTGTACAGCCTGAACGGCTCAACCGATTTTGATGAAATTTGGTATATTTACTTAATGCATCAGTGGGATGAATTGATCAACTTTTGGTGCAAATCCGGAAACCGGAAGTGGTCCGTCCGTCCGTCCGTCCGTCCGTATAGATGTGTACAGCCTGAACGGCTCAACCGATTTTGATGAAATTTGGCATATTTACTTAATGCATCAGTTGGATGAATTGATCAACTTTTGGTGCAAATCCGGAAACCGGAAGTGGTCCGTCCGTCCGTCCGTCCGTCCGTCCGTATAGATGTGTACAGCCTGAACGCCTCAACCGATTTTGATGAAATTGATCAACTTTTGGTGCAAATCCGGAAACCGGAAGTGGTCCGTCCGTCCGTCCGTCCGTCCGTCCGTATAGATGTGTACAGCCTGAACGCCTCAACCGATTTTGATGAAATTTGGTATATTTACTTAATGCATCAGTGGGATGAATTGATCAACTTTTGGTGCAAATCCGGAAACCGGAAGTGGTCCGCCCGTCCGTCCGTCCGTATAGATGTGTACAGCCTGAACGGCTCAACCGATTTTGATGAAATTTGGTATATTTACTTACTGCATCAGTGGGATGAATTGATCAACTTTTGGTGCAAATCCGGAAACCGGAAGTGGTAGTATTAGCGATCGACGATAGGAAGGGAAGGGTTATTTTCACACCAAATTTCACATGAGGAGATTTTTTTATATATCACCACGAATCATGCATTTTCTTAACAGAAAAAAGTATTTTTAGCATGATGTCTGTCCGTGCGTCCGTCCGTCCTTCCGTCTGTCCGTATAAATGTGTACAGCCTGAACGGCTCAATCGATTTTGATGAAATTTGGTATCTTTACTTAATGCATCAGTGGGATGAATTGATCAACTTTTGGTACAAATCCGGAAACCGGAAGTGGTAGTATTAGCGATCGACGATAAGAAGGGAAGGGTTATTTTCGCACCAAATTTCACATAAGGAGATTTTTTTACATATCACCACGAATGTATTGGTTTTACCCTCGGGAAAAATCATCTTCATTATGTTTTTCTTAATTTAAAATTATATGACGTCACCCAGCCCTTCATGACGTCACAGCCTCGGGTAACGCCGGCTACTTCAGCTATATATTATAAATAAAATAAAATTAAAAATATTTATGTTCTATCCATATCTGTTTTTTATTACATTAATAGATATATTAAAATTATTTGAAATTGTTTCTGTTGCTGGAAATTAATTTACTTCAAACCGTCGGTCGGTTCGGACCTGGCCACAGGTCAACTTATTTTTAAATGTAATATGAGAAAGTTGGTTCAATCTTTTATAAATATATCTTAAAAAATTAAAAACTCCTTTAGGGATCTTAAAATTATTAGCTAGTAAATTATAAATAATTCATGAGAAGTTTCAAAGAGATATTTATTTATTAAATTTATTTAGAGTAGCTAATGGCTAAAGATTTATATCCAAGTCTCAAATTAATTACACCTATTTGACGGTGTAATTTACCACCAAGTAGCAAAATTCTTTAATCCATTCTTTTAAGAATGCATTTAAAAACGAAAATAAGATACTTGATCTGAAAATATACTAGTTAAGAGAACATATAATTAATTAAATTACCATTCAAAGAGAAAATTATCAAAAAATTTAATTTTTTTAATAAAATATTTTGAAATATTTAGTATAATTAATTAATATAATTATCTTAGAACATTTTAAAGTAGTTAAGTAAATTATTAGATTATAATGTAATTAAAATACATCTTGCTTCAGAATTAATTTATTGAATGACTAAATGTATTTCTATAGTAGAGTTATTATGGAGCAATGACGATAATCTTTCAATTATGTATAAAAAATTTTTGTTTTCTTAATCATATCATCACATCTAAACATGATTCATTTATCTATTTAAATAAAATAATTGTAAAGGATTGGAATTTCATTTTCATCTCTGTAATGTTTACAATTATTGATACTATGGTCGTCTTGGGGTAACATATGTTACTCACCCGTTTTCCATTCCAACTATTATAATTATATTATTTGTCAACCTTAATAAATCTGTTATATATACCAAAGGATACCTAAATAAATATAAAAGACTTGTAAATAGAAAAGACAAGTTTGTTAATCCTTTGAAACTTTAATAATATCATACCATAGCGTTAATGCCAATATATCTTTTGTTAAAAACTAAATTTTTAAATAGAGAAGTAAAAGAATAAATAAATATATATATATGAAAAGAAACGATAATACATACCCATACTGTTAAAGAGTGTTAGGGTGGGGGCCAGGTGGTGTTGCAGATAGGAAGGCTATTGTAGGCGGACTGAAAAGGTAGTAATTTATCAATTTTAAGCTAAAACAAAGTGAGATTAAGATTAAATCTGTTAAAATTTGATCTCGGTAAAAATAATTTTTATTCATTATGTTTATATTCAAAAAATAAAGAATAACAGATGTATAATAATAATAATAATAATAATAATAATACATCATTTGATTAATGAGATGAAAATAATTAGGAATGGAAGCTCTTATTTCTCTTTTGATTTTACTCGTACAATTTTACCGCTCATAGAATTGATTTATTTTTTTCGTGATTATATATAATGTTAATGAATTTCGAAAATTTCGCCGCGTGTGAGTAAATTCTCGATGTAATTTTAGCCCACTCATAAATCAGCGACATTCATAACACAACACATTTTCTTGGCAGAGAAAATTAATCCTCGTGAATGGACAAAAAATTATTTTAAGTGTGTGTTCTAACGAAGCCATTCAGCAAGTTAGATTCTCGGCATACAACAAAAAAAAAAGTGAAACGAATTAGCCAGGAGTACATTAGAATAGAGAAGGAAGGGTTTTAGATGGAGTAAGGGTGGTTTTGGGGGTGAGCAGAATGAGAGAAACAACTCCGCAAACATTTCGTAATTCTCTAATTTGAAAATAAATATTTACTATTGAATTCCTCCACTTTCATTCACCTTTCAATTAATCCTATCAATTTACTCATCGCTATTGGAAATAAATAAGACGAGGCGTACTAATACAATATTTTTCGATACGTTAATGACATAATTTATGTCAATAAATATTTATAGGCAATTGGTACAAAAAAAAAAAATTATCCCTACTTTTTTAATTTTTTGAATGACTAAATAAAATGATATTTAATTAATAGAATAAAACAATAATTTTTGTTTATATTATGAGTTTTTATTTTAAAATAAATAAAATAAATAAATAATATTTTACATTTAAAAATATTTAATATTTACATTTCTCCATCGGCCCTTATCCTAAACCACCTCCATCCAATTACCATTCTATCTTAATTCGCTTATAACTGATTTTATTGTATATTATATTCCCACTGCTTATCGTAATCCCATTGATTTATTTAGAATTCTATGTTTGAAGATGTATATAGGTCATATAATAATTCTCTATTATATAATCTCCTCAATTCTCCAGTGATATTTTCTATCCATTTAATAATGATAATAATAATAATATTATAATATAAATAATAATAATAGTAAAAGATATAATAATCTGTAGAGAGTATATCTTCAACTAAAATACTTTTATTTAATTTATATTATTGTATATTTAATTTATATCTTTAATCTTATATTAATTAATTTTTTTTTCTTTTTCAGGTATCATCTTCATATTTCACATATAGTTCATATATCCTCGAGTTTAGTGAGTATTGAATATTGTTGATATTTATAAATTAAAATTTGACAATGTTATAGTATTTTTTACTTCGACAGAGATAGTATTGCGATCACGAAAATTTTCGATGTCGAGATTTTGATGTTTTTATACGTTTTGAAGGTTCCTGAATCATTTTCACTAAGGTTGAGAAAAATGTCTGTGTGTGTGTGTGTATGTAGACAAGATTAAGCAAAAACAGTTTGGAGCTCTTTCGGAAGAGGGTCATTACCTATCTGGTGCCATCAACAAAGAGCCAAAACGCGCTGTATTAATAAATATTGTTTATTAATTTTAATTTAGAATTTAGAATTAATTAAATTTAATTTAAATATAATATGTTATTTAATCCAATTCAAATTGCGAGATACCTGAGTGGAGACAATCCAGATTTTTTTAATATTAATATTTTTAATAAAATACAGGCAAGCTTCGTATAATATCGTAGAGACGTTTCATCGCTTACAACAGAGGTGCCTAACTCGCGACCCGCGACAACTATTTTTGCGCCCCGCGACCACTTTCGACTTTTTTTTTTTCAATTTTCAATTTGTCTCTAAAAAAAATGGTAAAATAGTTTTTGCGGCCCGCCTAAAGTTAAACCTTGTTCGTTTGGCCCAAGTGTATCTATGAATTTGACACCCCTGGCTTACAACCTAAAACAATAACGAAGTAAATAATTTTATAACAAATATTTTTTATTAATCAAGAATCATTATATATTATTAAATAGAATTATTTAATTATTAAATAGTATTATATGTATTAATATTTTTATGGACGAAAAAAAGTTATTCATTTGATCAAAAATAAGTATATATTAAGATAACACAGTTTAAAAAAAAATGAAATTTTTTAAAATAATTTTGTTTTTTTTTTATTTTTTACTATGGCATTAAAACGAAACTCTGTTAAACGAGGTGTTAAACTATTAATTTTTCTTATGGTGCAAGTTAGATTATAATATTTATTATAAATTAACTATATTCTTTAAATTTAGAATTTATTTAATTATATATATATTTACTATTTACTCTAATTTCTATTGATCAAAATATGTTCATTATGAAATTGATACTGGTGTTAATATGTATGTATAGTATCTTATGAATATTATTATTATATATATTAAAATTTTGCAAAGATTATAAATACAAGCTTTTCGACTCTCTAAATCATCATCAATTTAGATAATTGCAAGTCAATTTCTTGGAATCTTATAATAAATAGTAAGTTCTTTATACGATTCTAGGATACAAATAAAATTCGGAGAAATGTTTAAAAGAGTATAAATAGAACATAAACTTATCGTTTTGTTACCTCTACCCATCTTTACTTTAATTTCTTAAAATTAAAATTAATCTCTATCTCACACAAGATGAAATTAAATTTTTAAATGCTTATAAAATATAATACTACATAAATATATAAAATTAAATCCCTTTCTATATATATATACATTTTTTTATAAATTTCAAAATATTCCGAGTTAAGAGAAGTTTTATCTTTTTTTTATAAATTTTTATTTTAACATGGAAAATGAATTGTAAATTGTGTTGAAACCACATTTAGTGATTTTTCCTATTATTATTATTTTCCTTGTTCAAATAAAACTTTTAAAACGTATTGAAAATCTATATTTTAATTCAAACGTAAAAAAAGTAAAACTATAAAAAAATATCATCAGAAAAAAATTATACTAAAATAAAATAAAAAAAAAACCCCAAAATAATATCTAAAAAATAAAGTTCAATGATTTTTTGATTTATTTTAAAATGGCGTGATATATTCGGGTGTTCGGGATAAATTTGACAGTTTCGTAAGTAAAAATAAAATCTTCTTTGTATCTATTAAATTAAATGCAATGATAAAAAAAATTACAGGCAGAGTAAATTACAATACTATCAACAAGATTCACTCAAAATAACCACCATTAGCATCGATCACAGCTTCAATCTTGATTCAGAACCTCAAACAAGCTGATGCTATAGTCTCGCTGGGAATGGCCTCAAAAACCGTTTTAATTTTACCATTATCTGGGCTTTTGTATTACTGGAAGTAAAATTGGTCTTTTTCAACTGCGCCATATATAAAATAATCCATGGGGTTAAGGTCTGGGGAGTTTGGAGGTCAAATATTTGGACTGGTGAAGTCATAGAAAATTTCAGATAATCATTTTATGTGAGTAACTGAACTTTAAGGCGCTTGTATGAGTTTTAGCGAAGGTCTTCATTGAGTGCAAGCTTCATAGTAGAGGCTGCAACATTCATTTCACGTGACAAAGCCCGAATTCCAATGCCAGTGTTCTTTAACACGTGTTCCTGTAGATTTCCAAGGAATTTTGCTGTAAGAACGCAATCAGATCATCTGCTAGGGATCTTTCTTCTTGCTACATCCTCCTAGTCACCATTGCAAGTCTCTAGTTTATGCCTGATTGTTTTTACTGTGTTCAGGGAGCTTTGGGCAGCAGTCATAATATTCTTATTTTGATGGCCGGCGCTTATTATCATGATGCAAGTTATTCTCTTCCATGAGTCAGGTGGCTTCCAGTCATCCAATCTGTCTGCAATCTTTTATATGAATAAAGAAAGGTCCAAACTTTTGAATGAGTAATAGTTTGTGTTAATACCTCTAATCTACAGAAAAATATAATCAATTAAAATATGTCAAATTTATCCCGAACACCCTTTATATATACTGAAAATATAAATATTGAAAAATTTATTCTATTAATTAATTCAGTAATTTTCAATCTGTCGGAAAGATGTCCTTAGAGCGACGCGAGTACACTAGAAGGAAGGGGGAATAAGAATATTCAAGAGAGAATATTATTTAAAAAAATTGATTAACTGACTGAAAGGAGAACACAAATAATACACTTAGAAAATCTCTTGTTTTGGCATTTAGTTAAAAATAAATTAAAAATATAAAATCTATGATTGAAAACTGGGCTGCGAATACAGAAAAATTGAGAAACGCTGTATTAAATAATGATTATATTTATGAACGATCTTTAAAAAGGTCTCTTCGAGTTGGAAACATCTTTAGAAATTCAAATTAAATTAAAACTTATAGAATAAAATTAAAGTCTTTTTTCTAAAATTTAATCAAATTTAATCAGAACTAATAAAGATTTAATTAAATTAATTTTCACTGAACTTTAAAACTCTTAGCAGACATTACAAACATCAAAATATAATTATTTGGACTTCTAATATTAAAATTTTATATTAAAAAATACTTATTTGAGGTCACTAATGTTTATAAGAAATTAAAACATTCTTTTAACTTATTTATATAAATAATCAAACTACAAACATATAATTAATATTTAATAATGTTTTTTTTTTAATTTTAAACCATTGTCTCCACGAATATAATCTATTATCTCATTTTCTTTTTGTTGTGGTTTTGATCTTGTTTTTTTGATTAGCACAATTTTTAAAGATGAAATGAACCCTTAATAGAGGATAAGCTGCCTTGTTCAAGTGAATGAGCCATTTTGCTGGTCTACATAACTTTTAATGAGTTTTAAATATAGTTAGGAAATTAATGTTTTGTGTAAATGCCTTATCTGCTTGGTCTTAATTTAATTTCTCCCATTTGAAAGTTGTACCTCTCTTGTGATACAACGCAATGAATAGATCTCTCCTCTTATTCATAATTAAAAAATAGGTTCTCTAAAGAATTTAAAATAATTTTTTTTTCAACTTTTTTCTATTGTGGATTAAATTTTTTGTTAAAATAAACACTCCTTCTGGAAATGTAATATTAAAAATTATACTTAATACTCTCTACCATATTTTGAATATACCAAATTTGTAAGTTTGAAAATACCTGGTAAATCGAGTATCTAATCCTTACTCGGTAGAAACTGATTTTCTTCTTCGAATTTTTTCGACTAATTGATTCAAAAGGTTATAATAATAATCCGAATTGATTGTTTTGCAAGTTTGGAGGTAATCTATAAACACAATTTTTTTGCTCACGAACTCGCTTCGGCGCCGAAGATCCGGGTTCACACCACTCCTTAGCCTCCAGTTTTGATTCAGAATCATGATGGTAGACCAAAGTCTCATCCATTGTGATAAATCAACGGATAAAATCGCTTTTATTCTTCTTAAAACGCTCCAAATGTTGTTGACAAAGTTGCATTCGAATGTGTTTTTGCTCCATCGTTAGAAAATTCGGCACCCATTTTGAAGCAGGTTACATTTTTTAGTAGACAGGTATAAAATATAAATTTTCAACGAGTACAGAACTCAAAAGAGAATGGTTATTTTTAAATAAATTAAAATATAAATATATACATATATATGTAGTATAAGATATTAGGGGGATAAATTGTACAATTATTAAATATAGAAATTATATAATATTGTACAATTTTATTTTATATCTACAATAAATATATTTACCAGTATATAGATATTTTAATGCAGGCACTTTAAAATTGTCTAGTGGACACTAAAGTTAACTTTTTAATTCCAAAATTTACTTCAACAATACATCAAAATCCATATAATCGTTTAAGATTTACCTTTATACTATTCTCTTAGAAAAAATAAAACTAAACTAAAAATGAATATTGAATAAAAATAATTAGAATTTAAATACTCAGTTGATTAATTAAAACAATTAAGAAATCTACTTTTATAGAAGTATATATTTTTAAAGTATAAGTATGAAGTATTTATAAGTTATTTTTAAAACAACTTGTGATGTAAAATAAAAATTTATGGTAGTTTCTTAAAAAAAATTCTTTAATTAAAATTCTAATTCATAGAAAACATGAGAGGATAATTGAAGTGTTTTTCTTTGACTCTTGCCCTGCCACTTCTCAATAAAATAATGAATTTTTGTTCAAATTTAGAAAAGTTTTTTTTTTGTTTATATTTTTAAAATTTTTTCTTAAGGTAAAAACACAACATAATAATGAAACATATACAAATGAAGAGATAGAAAATTATGTGAAATAAATTATAATTATTTCTATTTATTGTAAAATTAGGAACTTGAATATCATTGCAATAAATTTGAATATTCTCTTAATTATGTGCATAAAAGTAGTATGTTTATTTCGTTCAGTTTATTTAATCCTTAATTTATTTACTTATTATAAATAAATAATTTGAACCTATCAAGTAGGTTGTCTCCTAAACGGGATAAAGATGTTCTATGATCAGTAGAACGGGTTATCTCAAACTTTATTTTGATTTTTATTGTATATGTATAGAATAAAGAAATTTAAAATTAAGAATGGTTTTATTTCTAATTTTAATTAAATAATACAAAAGAAAAGAAAGTTAGGATCCTATTTAAATCGCATACCCAAGTATACTAGGCCTGTTCAAAAGAAAAGGTGAATTTTGGATTTTTGTGGCCTGTGTACAGTCGATTATCGAAATTTTTTTGTTATGTTGGTACACATATGTTTCTCATATGTTGACATTATCAGCCATTTTTAATTAGTAGTTTGTATTTGACAACTGAAAAAAAGTTAGTCACGTTTTTGTGTGTTCTTCGATTTTTTAAAGAATGCGTTTAAAATGGAATAAAGTGCTCCACTTAAAATGTTGACTATGGCATTCGGACAGTCTACTTTGTCTCAAAAAAAATGTTTATAAGTGGTATCAAAGGTTTTGATCACTATTTTCTTCGATTACAATGGCGTGATGTATCATGAGTTTTTGCCAACAGGCCGTGCTGTTAATAAGGAATCCTACAAGGATGTTATGCAACGTTTGCGTGAAGCAATACGGCTCAAACGATCGGAATTGTGGAAAAACAAATCATGGATAATCATTGGTTGTTTGTGATTTTTTGGACAAAACCAACAACGTAATCATGCCTCAACCACCGTATTTACCAGACTTGGCTCCCTACAACTTTTTCCTATTCCTAAAACTGAAAAGACCATTAAAGGAAAGTGTCTTGCTACAATTGATGAGATAAAGTCGTAATCGAAGAACGAGCTGATGGCCATACCGAAAAGAGCATTTCAGTAGTGCTTCAACGATTGGAAGAACCGCTGGCATATATCTGAGGAGAATTCCTTTGAAGGGGACGAATAAATAAATACTTGTCGAAATAATTCAAAATTCACTTTTTCTTTTGAACAAACCTCGTATATATTATTTTGTTACTTAATATATGCCTATCTAATTATCAATTTTACTTATTTATTAAAATCATAATAAATATTTAACTTTTCGCCCTCAAAAGTTTGGTAATTAAATAAAAAAAATCATAAAATCTCTAAGAGATAAAGTTGCAAAATGAAAATTTTCTTTAAGCTAAAAGAGGTTGAGAATGTGCTTTGATAGATAGAACTTTTTAATTATTAACAAGCTAAATTTAGTTTCTTTAGAGAAAAGGAAAGTTTATGTAGAAAAAGGGAAAATCTCGTGACATTAGATCAAAGTCCAAAAGGATCTTTTAGTAATAATTTATTAATAATCTATATAATATCCCAATGGCCTCGATGTTTTTTTTTATTTTATTTCAATCGAATTTCAATGAAGCACATCCTTACAGAAAGTAAAGGCTGAATGTCTGTTATATTGGCACAAAATTATATGGAAATACGAAGAAGCGCCAGAGGTCCTTAAAAGATAGCTATTTGGAAATTTTAATGACATATAGGAAATTTATTTGGAGATTTCTTCATTAAAAAAAATATTTAAATGAAAACTTATTTTAATTTTTTTTTATTAAATTATTTAATGGGGATGTATTATAGTTATTATTTACCTAAAGCATTCCCTACCGCCCCCAGATGCAGCAACCAAGGGACGGGGGGAGGGGGTGATTTTCATAGGTGCATTTAGAGAAATTTGTATTATCTTTCTATTCTGAGTTTAATAAATAATTTCATAATTTAAAATAAAATAAAATTAAACATATTTATATTATATCCCACAGGCCAAACTTTTCTGTCTTTCGGTGCATTAACGGCTGTATGTTTTATCACTATTATTTTTACCGACCGACGATAGTAAGGGAGGTATTGTTTTCACACCAAATTTCACATGTGGAGATTTTTACATATCTCCACGAATCATGCATTTTCTAAACAGAAAAAAGTATTTTTAGCATGATGTCTGTCCGTCCGTCTGTCCGTCCGTCTGTCCGTCTGTCCGTCCGTATAGATGTGTACAGCCTGAACGGCTCAACCGATTTTGATGAAATTTGGTATATTTACTTAATGCATCAGTGGGATGAATTGATCAACTTTTGGTGCAAATCCGTGAACCGGATGTGGTAGTATTAGCGATCGACGATAGGAAGGGAAGGGTTATTTTCACACCAAATTTCACATGAGGAGATTTTTTTATATATCACCACGAATCATGCAGTTTGTATTGGTTTTATCCTCGGGAAAATCATATTTATTAGTTTTTTCTTGATTTAAAATTATATGACGTCATCCAGCCATTCATGACGTCACAGCCTGGTCTTAAATATAAATATATACATATATTATAAATAAAATAAAATTAAAAATATTTATGTTATATGCCTATATGTTTTTTATTACATTAATAGATATATTAAAATTATTTGAAATTGTTTCTATAGCTGGAAATTAATTTATTTCAAACCGTCGGTCGGTTCGGACCTGGCCACAGGTCAACTTATTTAATTTATGTTCTTTTAAATTATTTGAAATTGTTCCATATATTTTATCGTTTATATATTTTAAATAATAATCTTAATTTTAAATATTCATAGTTCATAAGGAATAATTCTTTTAAAGTACCGAGCCGCGGCTCGGTGAACCAGGTACTATATATATATATATATATTTATTTATTTCAAGTATAATATGATTGAATATACAATAATAATAGTAAATTAATATAATAAAGTTTATTTTATTTTTTATAAATTATGTATTTATTATTTGTATATGTAATTAAAAAAAATATAAAAAATATTTGTTGGTTTATACTACCTATCCTATTATCTTAAAAGATAAAATATATAATTTATAATTGATAAAAAATTGAGAGATCAAGAGGTAAAGCTAATAAAGAGATTAAATAAGTAGACTAATAGACAAAAAGATTGAAAAATATAGTATAGACACACACACACACATAGACCAATAGACAAAAAATAATTATAACATAGTTTTTAAGTAGAAAATAATTATTATATCTTAAAATATCAATAGAAAAAATAGAAAAAATAGATAAAATAGAAAAAATATATAGTCGACTTATTAGAAAGATTTTTCAGGGTAACGGGTAGTCTCTTCTCTATGATCCCAATAGAAAAGATTTCTACTTCAGGGAGTAGCGTCCCTGCCCTCACGTGAGCTCATGATTCCTTTACCCGCGTTGATTCCTTTCAATCCATTACACTTACTCTCACCCTCCCCCCCACCCCTGATCATTCAAAAAATCAAATTTATTTGGATGAAGGAGAATACCTAGCATAGATTCATTAAAAAGAAAAAAAAATTGAAATCTTTGTCTCTTATAGGAGACTCTTTAGAGTCTCCTATATATATTTGAATTAACCCCCTCCGGGGGTTAATTCAAATATATCCAGATCACGTCAACCCTTCGACAAGCAAAACCCCGTAAATTCACGAATGAGACATGTCTTATGTGCCTCTGAGAGGACCCACCTCCTCAACGCTTCATATTAGTAAAAATTTAGAACTCATATTTATAGTACACTTTGAAGAATTAGAAAAACCAAGCGAATCCATGTTTTTCATTTTATTAAAATTATTGACTAAATCTTGTAAATGGTGACCAAGACCAATCCAATGACCATAATTTTAGCCAGATTCTAAATAAAATTGATTTTTCGTATCATGAAATGGAAATTTTTAATTAATTTTAATATCGGTTTATTTTTACAGTTGAACAAAAATCTTGCCTCATAACAACAGGTAAAACCTATACGAATCGATTCATTATGAAACGTAGATTCATTTTCTCTAGTGTTATATAATTTTACGGTGCCTCCTTAATTAAATATTAATTATTGAATTTTGACAGATTGAAATGATTCGCCGCCATGTCGATTGGCGGGCACCTCAAATGCTTTGCTTATCCGTGACCTTGAAGGGGTCAATTGTTTTTTAATTCGTGCATAGCAATCTCTTGCGTACCTCCAATGGATGATATTCAACTGCCTTTGGCCTTATTTCCGTATAATACACGCTTGCTAAATACTATACATTAATTTTACATATCCATCTTCAATTTTAATATTATTTGATATCATTAAGTTAAATATTATATTATAATAGAAACAAGTATTTTTATTTTTACCGACCGACGATAGTAAAGGGAGGTATTGTTTTCACACCAAATTTCACTTGTGGAGATTTTTACATATCTCCACGAATCATGCATTTTATTAACAGAAAAAAGTATTTTTAGCATGATGTCTGTCCGTCAGTCCGTATAGATGTGTACAGCCTGAACGGCTGAACGGATTTTGATGAAATTTGGTATATTTACTTAATGCATCAGTGGGATGAATTGATCAACTTTTGGTGCAAATCCGGAAATCGGAAGTGGAAGTATCGACGATAGGAAGGGAAGGGTTATTTTCATACCAAATTTCACATGAGGAGATTTTTTACATATCATCACTTTGCATTGGTTTTATACTCGAGAATAATCATCTTTATTAGTTTTTTCTTAATTAAAATTATATGATGTCATCCAGCCATTCATGACGTCACAGCCTGGTTATGTTATATCCATATGTTTTTATTACATTAATAGATATATTAAAATTATTTGAAATTGTTTCTGTAGCTGGAAATTAATTTATTTCAAACCGTCGGTCGGTTCGGACCTGGCCACAGGTCAACTTATTTTTATATCTTATCTTTTGAAGGGTCATTTTTAGAAATCCCATTTAATAATAAATAATTAAAAAAAGCAAAATGTGCAGCATCGTACACGTGGCGGAAGTGAAACTTCTTACAATCTAGAGAATAAGAGAAATTTTAGTTGAGAGTGTGAGTGAGAGAGAAATAGAGAAAAATAAAGGGATCATTTCGAAAGACATATAACAGTATAAAATTTTCGTAACAAATATTCGCTTTATTATTATTATTATCTACTCTATCATCATATCTACATTGCCTGTACTATTGTCGGTTGGTGCTTCAATTGGTAATACTGATATTAATGGCTTGTGATAACTAAAATAAGATATATATGTTCGTGATTCGATATTTTCTATATAACGTGTAAAAACAGCATCTATTGTAGTTCCAGATTTTGTTGTTGATTCCTTGGGATCGTTATTTATAAGCAGACCAAATGTTTCTCGAAGAAAGTTGATCAACGGCAACGAATCATCAGATTCAAAATTTACATTAAAATCTCCCCCGAGAATTAGAGGGATTTTATCTTCGCCTCGTTCAAGTGCATTAGCACCTGTGTGGCTATAAACCAGTAGTGAAATAAATAATATCGTCTAAATTTTGGTCGTTATTTTTTTTCGGCATAGTGAAATCTGTGGAGTAGAGAAAAGCAGTTTTAAATGCAATAATAATTTTAAATTGATTTAGTAGTGTTAAAGTAATGTTGAGATTCGGATAAATAACGTGAATGGTCATCGACGCACATAACTGTATGTGTTGGCGTGTGAATCGCCGACCATGTTCACACACACAATTACATGCGTCGGTATGCGTGCACGCTGTATATTTGACTTGAGAATTTTAATTATTTCACGATATATATCTTATCTTATTATGCTAGCTAAAATTGTATATATCTATCTATTTATCTATCTATATATATTGGTTCTCAAAAACCGCTCTAACGATTTTTTTCAAATTCACACTAGATATAGTATTTATAAAGAAAAATTGAGTTTTATTGATTAGATCTCTTGAAACTTACAGCTTCATTATTAATTTCTTAATTGAAAATTATATATGGGTGACGTAAATGGCATCCATTTTGAAATTTTACTCCCGCCTTTTTTTAATTTTGTATTAATATTTTTTTTATATTTAAAATATTTTAAAATTTATTATTTAATTTCGAAATAAAATTAAAAATATTTATTTTTAATAAAATATATATATATATTTATTAATCCCGCTTTTTTTTTAAATGATATTGTATTAACATTTTTTTATATTTAAAATATTTTAAAATTCATTATTTAATTTCGAAATTTTATATTTAAAATATTTTAAAATTTATTATTTAATTTCGAAATAAAATTAAAAATATTTATTTTTAATAAAATATATATATATATTTATTAATCCCGCTTTTTTTTTAAATGATATTGTATTAACATTTTTTTATATTTAAAATATTTTAAAATTCATTATTTAATTTCGAAATAAAATTAAAAATATTTATTTTTAATAAAATATATATATATTTATTAATCTCTCTCAAAAAAAAACAACAAAACAAATAAATGTCTTTGAAAGATGGTAAAAATATCTTTGTAATTATCAAAATATCATAGACCAGCAGTAAGAACAATTGTTTTTACTCCCCGAGTTCGAAGGATCGAAACTCGCCGCGTGCATTTTTTTTTTATCTATTTTCGTGATTTATTTATTCATTGTTCTTTTATTAATTAAGTTTTAGATAGTTTTATAATTTTTAATATTTTTTCAATAAAATATTATTTAATACATTTAATAATTGTAATAAATAATTAAAGAATTGTATATCAATATTTTTTAAAGGGTAGAGCGAGCTCGGTGTCTCAGGTATTAATATTACCAGCCAAATCCAATAATAATGAATCATTTTTTACTATCTCGCCAGAGATAGTATTGCGATCACGAAAATTTTCGATGTTGAGATTTTGATGTTTTTATACTTTTTGAAGGTTCCTGAATCATTTTCACTTAGGTTGAGAAAAATGTCTGTGTGTGTGTGTGTGTGTGTGTGTGTGTATGTAGGCAAGATTACGCAAAAACGGTTTGATTTTATATATGTTTATTTATTCACAAAAAATTAATTAAATTGTAATTTAAATTCTTATAGTTTTATTAAATAAATCATTTTTAGTTATAATTTTATATAAGCATTTTTTAATTGAACCTATTCAATCTTGTCATTCCCTAATCAGCATACGCGGTTTCAATAACCCTTTTAATTATTCTAAATTTAATCTTTAATTAAATCTAATTTAACACACAACAATTCCGTCTCATTATTGTAATACAAAGTTAGAAATATTAAGTTAATATAATTAATATTATTTATTTATTAATACCAATTAATAATATTAATTACTTATAAATAATTCATAATAATAATAAATTGTGATACCAACTTATAGGAATATTAAAATAATATAATTATTATTTTACATATATATGAATATAATATAAATATTTTTAATTTTATTTTAAGAATAGATATATATCTAAAAGGCGGTAACTGTGAGGTCACATACTAATTTTTATTCTTTCACCCAGCAGAGGCTAAGAAATATTATTCCGCGTCAACGTACTAGTGCGCATGCGCGCCGTGGACTTTCAACCTAGCGACAGGGTATTAGAACGAAAGACAGCATAAAACGAAGACGCAGATAGCCTCTTTCTCAAAGACGAAAGACCGGACTAAAGAAAGACCCAGATAGCCTCTCTCTCAAAAACGAAACACCGCACAAAAGAGAGACAGAGATAGAGGCTATCTCATTCTCACTCGTTATATCTATATCTTTTTTCTCTCTTGCGTTTCGTAACGCGTTACGAAATTTCAATTTTTCAATTCACTCTCCATTCTCAACCAAATGTCAGGACGCCGCTAAAGAAGTTTCACTTCAAAAATTGTAAAATAATTATAATTTATAATAATAAATTATATAAATTTGTTAAAAGGTCGAGCGATAGCGATTATAACAGAATTTGATAGTGGGTAGATTTACCATCTTTCTAGAATTATATAAATTAAAATAAATTTATTTTTTATATAAATACTAATAATATATGGATGTTTTATATATTATTTTTAAATAATTGTATTTAAATATAAAACAGATTTTTTTTGATATATATAATAATAAAATATTAAATATTTTAATTTTAATAAAGAATAGAAAATGTCTATAATATATTAATAATTATAAACAATGATTAATAGATAGATAGCAGACCATAAATAATATTCTAGATTTTTTCATAAAAAATAAAAATTAAAAATAAAATAACGATTACATATTTATGGTAACGTACAAATGGAATGAATTTGAAGAAGATGAAATAAAAGCAAATAATGAGGAGGAGCAATAGATAGATTCATAAAAAATAAAATATAAATTACTGTTAGTAAAATCAAAAAATAAATAAATATATTTATTTAAATATATACATTATAAATATTATATATTTAATATTTCAAAATTGTTTTGATCTAGAAATTTGTTAAGATTAATTTGCATGCAAATTGGAATTCTGCAACTAAATTTAAAAAAAAAAACTAATAGAAAAATAAATTCATAAGTATTTTTTTCATTCTAGTTAAAATAAAAAAGTTTCAATTAGAAATGTTTGTATTTTTTTCTTTATAAATGAACATTAAACTTCCCACTCGAAATGTAATATGATGTATTTTTTCATGATAATTTTACCGCTGAAATACCATTAAATAAAATTAAATAATTTTACTTTGTTCATATAATAAATAATAAATTACCAATTTCAATAGTTAAATTAAATAATTTTTTCAACAGAATTCTAAAAAGTAGTCAAGTAAGTTCAAAACTTCCATTGATTGATTGGTTATAAGTACTAATTTAATTTTAAATTATTAACAATTTTTTGTTTTTATGGTAATCAAAATAATTTCTTTAATTTTATTTCACATATTAATTGCTGTTAGACTGGTATTCTCTTTTTTCCGTCACTGTATATACATCCATAGTTAAATACTTTTCGTCCACCTGTAGAAGATGGATTTGGAAAAATTTTATCTCTACGCGAGTTCATAAATCTATAACTTTGCAAGGTACACTTGAAAAAGAAATATAAATTCAAAATTTCAAGTGAAATTCAATAAAGAATGACAGGAAAGTAATGCAATTATGATGGATGGCTGGGTTACCACTAGAAAGTGAACGACTTGGAATAGGAGAGAGGGAGAAGGTGTGTATTCAAGATGGTAAATATTTTAGGACATTTGCAGAGTTATATTAATTACAATTCCATATTAAACTGGACAAGTTTAAATCTAGTTAAATAAAATACCTCCTATATATACTATATCTATATATATATATATGTATTAAATACTATAGAATTCTAAAGAAAAATTTTATTTTAGAAAATTTAAACAAACTCGATTATTTTAAGACAGCATATTTTAATAATATATCTCTTAATATTATATATTTTTTTATATTATACTAAAATAATTAATTTATTATTATTAAATATTATATACCTGTAAGAAATTAATATTAATAAACATATTTTCGTAAGCTTAGTTGATTATATCAATAACTTTAACTGACTAGAATATTTTTTGAATGAGTCATAAGACAGCGATGAAAAACAGTAAATATTATTTCCCTATGGCAATTAAAAATCATTTTAATTTTCAATAACTAAAAAAATAGGTAATTAAAAAAAAAACGATAATTAAAATTGAACAAGACAAAGACTGAAATCATGTTGAAAATAAATTTTAACAATCTCTGAATTTAAAATATAGATTATTAATAATAAACTGCTACCGTTAAATTAATTTAACTGGATTGATGTATTATTTCTGACTTAGAAGAAATAAGTTGACCTGTGGCCAGGTCCGAACCGACCGACGGTTTGAAGTAAATTAATTTCCAGCTATAGAAACAATTTCAAATAATTTTAAGATATCTATTAATGCAATAAAAAACAGATATCGACATAACATAAATATTTTTAATTTTATTTTATGTATAATATATATGTAAGACTAGGCTGTGACGTCATGAATGGCTGGATGACGTCATATAATTTTAAATTAAGAAAAAACTAATAAAGATGATTTTTCTCGAGGATAAAACCAATACAAAGTGCATGATTCGTGGTGATATATAAAAAATCTCCTCATGTGAAATTTGGTGTGAAAATAACCCTTCCCTTCCTATCGTCGATCGCTAATACTACCACTTCCTATTTCCGGATTTGCACCAAAAGTTGATAAATTCATCCTACTGATGTGCTTTAAGTAAATATACCAAATTTCATCAAAATCCGTTTAGCCGTTCAAGCTGTACATATCTATACGGACGGACGGACAGACATCATGCTAGAAATACTTTTTTCTGTTAAGAAAATGCATGATTCGTGGAGATATGTAAAAATCTCCACATGTGAAATTTGGTGTGAAAACAATACCTCCCTTACTATCGTCGGTCGGTAAAAAAGAAATATATAGTGTTTTATGGTAGAACTAATTTTGATTGGTAACGATGGTTTGTATGTAAAATTTGTAAATTTTTGGTTGATTTGTAAAATATACAGATATACGGATTATATATGAAATATCATATTGAGTAAATGAGCTCGAAGTCTTTGTGGGGATACACGCACTTTTTTGTTGACATTTTTTCTAACCGTTTTACATTAATATGTCATTGATATAGTGCTCAAGTAGCACATAATGGATGACTTTATTTCATTATCTCGTGCCTGAATAACTACAAAAAACCGAGGTTTTCATAAATTAAACAACAGAAAAACACTTTTAACACACTTTTAAATATTATTAGTGACAATTAATTTTCTTGAAAACGTTGTTTAAAAGTACTTTCAAGTTTCAATTAGACATTAAACAGTACAGTAGTAGCACCTGCTAAGCATGACTATAATATAATTGAGATGGTTCAACGATTACAACCTTCTTTCTATTAATTAGAGAGTTTGTCTTATATAAATATATTAATACGTAATTATTATTTTTTAATATGAGAAACTTTTAATAAAAATTTAAAATGGGATCTAATTCAATTTATATCTCTCTTTAAAAAAAAAATAGAAAGTTCTATAATCACCACAAATGACTATAATGTTTTAAAGCGTTACTGCAAATAGTAAAATGGAATTGCATGCTAACCTAGTTTTTATATTATTGTATAGAAAGAAGTATATACGGCCTTTTAAAAGTGCAATTCAATATTTTTTAATTTTTTTTTTACCACGTTTTTTTTTACCACGTTTTTCTTAGCTTGCTTTCTTGTTTGTTTATCTGTTCGCGTCAAATCTTGCAATCGAAATTTCGACCACTTCCAGTCATCCAATCGCTCTGAAACTTTTCAGAGTTATGTATTCTGGATGACAATACAATAAAATAACACATTCGTAGCTTGCAAGTGTTTAATTAGAGCATAATTAATGAATATTTGTATTTTGTTAACTTAAAAAGGAGAAACAATAATAATACAACAAAAGGCCCTTTCCAAAACTTACCTTTCTCAATACATAATACAAAAGAAGAAAACAACAAAAGGGACTTTGTCAAAACATTAAAAATAAATAATACAGATGTCCATAGTCCGCTTGTTTAAAAAAATATTCAAGAGTTGATTCTAGTATGTATTAAATATATTCAATATATTAAATATTAAATATATTATTTTTGATCTAAACGAATAGAGAATGGATTTTACATAAAATTTGTAATCATTTCACAAATTAATAATATAATAAATGACACATTGTGAATTGACGATAAAAATAAATATATTTCATTAGATCTTATTTTATTATACTAGCAAAAATTGTATAAATATATTTTTAATTTTCTTTCGAAATTAATTAAAAAATTTTAAAATATTTTAAATATAAAAAATATTGATACAATATCTAATACAAAAACGAGGCGGGATGCAAATATAATACATTAATTAATAATAATAATCAAAATATTAAAATCCGTTTAAATAAGAAGTTTGAAAAAATGTTCAGGTCGCTCCCCTCCATCTAAATGACAGTCCTGATCGTATGTTCCATGCTGCGAATTAAATTTGGATTAAGCATCATAAATTCTAAAATAATAATTAAATAAATTTCAAATAACGATTAGATATTTATTAAATGAATTACTAATAAATAATATTCAATCTAATGAAATAAAGAATCTCTATATATTATATACACGGTAAATGTATTAGAAAAAATAAAAAGCCATTTTTTTTTTATGAAGAATTTTGATTTTTTTAAATTATAATTTCTGACTTTTGATTGATTACATTTAAAATCATTTTAAAGTTATAATTTCGTCTTTACAAAGAGAGATAAAAAATTAATAAAATCAAAATATTGAAAAAATATAATAGGGAGGTAGAAAAAAGGTTCAAACTCCCCTCTTCTTATTTTTACTTAACGGGTCTTCTGATTGGTTGCCTGTTTCGACACACCTTTTTTCGACTTAAACGCCACCCTCAATTTCCTTCAGCTATCATTTGCTCTCTGCATCTCACCAAGTCATCATTAGCACTCTTGCTAACTGAGTGTATTTTACCACGTTTTTCTTAGCTTGCTTTCTTGTTTGTTTGTTTGTTTATTTATCTGTTCGGGTCAAATCTTGCAATCGAAATTTCGACCACTTCCAGTCATCCAATCGCTCTGAAACTTTTCAGAGTAATGTATTCTGGATGACAATACAATAAAATAACACATTCGTAGCTTGCAAGTGTTTAATTAGAGCATAATTAATGAATATAATTTTGTATGGGAAAATCAAAACAAAAAGTGTAAATATTTAAATTTGAAAAAAACCGTTAAAAACCCCTTAAAAGAATAATATAATATGTATAATATTTAAAATGTAAATAAATTTGAAAGAAGGTATATTAATGTTTTGTACTGTAATTTAGAAAACAAAATTTAAATTTATGATGAGTTTTAGGCAATAAAGAATTAAAATATGACAAATTTAAAAATTTCTCTTTATAATTCAATTTAAATTTATTACTTTCAGGATAGTATTTCATGACTATTAAAGTCAATCAAAAAACTTAAAAGTAGTATAGGTCAAGTGAAATCGATTGCAATATATGAAGACTAAAAAGTAGAAAATAATACTTTATATAAAAAAAAAACTTTTTTAAAAAACCACGTTTTTAACGCACTAAAAAGAAGAAAATAATTTTTCTGAAACCCCATAGGTACTGACATTACAAACAAGAGATATGATTTGAAGAAAATTTTCTATAACGTAAAACGTGGGGCGCAACTATGGCTAAAATATTCTGTATCGTATAAAAATTTATAAATAAATGTTATTAGGTACAAATTAATAGGATAAATGAATTCATATTTTAATTAGCTTCAAAAAGTAAAGCTTATAACTTATCGAAATTTTTAAAAGAGGTAAATTTAATTTATGAAAAGATTACCTTTAGATTACTAATAATATTCACTTTTAAAAAATTCTGATAAAAAATGACATCCTAACAATATTCTGGTAAATAATATAAGAAATTTAACTTGAAGAAATCTAAAACTAAATTTTGCTACTGCAAAACTTCTAGCAAATATTTAATATTTATGTTAATAAAATTTCTAAAGTGTAAATTGAAGATGTTTATTTAATATTAAGGAATTAATTTTCCAAAAAAAATTTACATTAATAAAAGTATTCTGTTGGATTACTAATAATATTCCCTTTTACAAAAAGTCTGGTAAAAAATATAAAACTTAAAATATAAATCCATGGATATTGAAATAAATTAATCAAAGAAATTATATTGCATTTAAAAAATTTATTATTATTTGCGCCCCACGTTTTACGTTATAGAAAATTTTCTTCAAATCATATCTCTTGTTTGTAATGTCAGTACCTATGGGGTTTCAGAAAAATTATTTTCTTCTTTTTAGTGCGTTAAAAACGTGGTTTTTTAAAAAAGTTTTTTTTTTATATAAAGTATTATTTTCAATTGTATACTGTTTGAATATTTTGTCATTTACTCTCAAATCTATTATCTATTATTACCTTAAAATAGTTTGAAATAAAATGTGTTTGATTCATTATATTGCATTACTATTAAATTGGTTTAAAATATTTCCGAAATGTGACTAATTAAATTTAATTTCTTTTTTTTTTTTTTCTCTTTCTTTGTTTTATTTGTTTCCTCTTTTTAGAATCAAAAATAAATAAATAAAATAAAATACAAGAATAGATAAATAAAGAATGGAAAACAGATAAAACACCAACAAAAAACGCACCTATGGTAATTTCATTGATGATCGTATAAAAGCGGCAATATGTCAATACATTTTCGCTCTGTGGTACTTAGAGAAATATATCGAATTTTTTCACCATATTGTTTTTCTTGGAGACAAATACTACAAAGTTCATTTCATCGTCAAATTCCTAAATTTACTTAATATAATAAATAATTAAAATTAATTCATAAATGACTCTAGTTATAATTTTTAAAAACGCATAGAGGTGAAAATTAATTATTTATTAATTATTTTATAAAACATTTTACCAATATCAAAAGAAAAGTCAAATTTTTCTCTCCATCGTACCTTTTGAATATTCTTACTCTCCTCGGGCTATCATCAACAAATGAAACACGTAAAAGCGACTCAAAATGAAAAAGCCTCTGGGGCAAGCTTTTGAGTCGGCTTGTCAATGTTTATTTTTAAGATTAAAATTCATTTAATTTGGAAATTTGAGAATTTACTTTCAATCACTAATTGGTGGAATGTGTAAATGCTTCGTTAATTTCACTAAGGTTGATAAAAATGTCTGTGTGTGTGTGTGTGTGTATATACAAGATTACGTAAAAACGGTTTGAGCTAGAATAATGAAATTTGATACTCGGGCATTATTCGAAATTCGTATTTTTTTATGAACTTTTGAGATATGTAGCTCATTTGGAAGAGGCCCATTAACCACCACATTTTCATTTTTTGCCCACTAAACTGACCTTAAAAATAAAGATATACGTTTGATAGTTTTTCTCATGATTAAAAATTGTATACAACTGCTATATATAGAATTTCAGCTTGATTGAATTGCTGAAAGTACTGGAATTAATTTTTTAAATTTTTTAACACGTTGGCTGCCAATCACGCAAGTGATATAGTGTCAACAAAGAGCCAAACACGCGCTGGCGCGCGTTTATACGATTATATCACTATTTAATACATATTCAAATTGCACTATCCATATAAATATATGTAATAGTATACACATTGAACATCGCACATAAGAGGTGTAATAGCTCATCAATTGCTACGTCCCCGTCGAGTACTTGGTAATGTATTTAATTTTTATCAAAACTATGATAAAAGTTGAATGCAAATGCTATTTCATAAATTCGCGCAACTCACAAAAATATAATATTAAGCCAAAGTATTTTTATTTCAATAAAATGTTATCAGTGAATCTTATATTTTAATTAATTTTGTAAGGAGGACCGTTTCAAGTTGGGGTCACTTTGTAGACGATCCACTCACGTTGGGTGCCAATTTATAAGGGGATCTAAGTATGGGGCACTTGTAATGACCCACGATGACCGTGAATTGTTAATTATGTTAAGTTAATACTGGGCGCCAACTTTGGATAAGTATAAAAGGGTGTTGAAAAATTAAGGGAAAAGGGAAAACAATAATAATGTTCACATTAATTCACTTTAATTAAATAAAATAAAAAATTAACAAATAAAGTATACAAATTTTAAATAGAAAAATAAGAAAATGTAATTCACTATTATCACTGGAATTAACAGAAATAATTATCACAGGGTGTGATGATAAGGATTATAAACAAATAATTATATCACGGGACGTGATAAGTATAGGTTATATCAGGATGATATCACTTGTTCGACTGTATCACAGGGTGTGATGATAAAAAGGATTATATACAAAATAATTATATCACGGGATACCAGGTCATATCGGGATGATATCACTTGTTCGACTGTATCACAGGGTGTGATGATAAAAAGGATTATAAACAAATAATTATATCACGGGGCGTGATAAGTATAGGATATATCAGGATGATATAACTTGTTCGACTGTCCATTCTCAACTGCTAAAAAAATATTAGAACTTGGAGGGATGGTTCCTCCCCTTAGTCGAAATATAATCTCTATATATATATATATTACATTTTAAGATTAATGCGACCAAATAACTTTGTTAATAAAATAAGAGAATAGAAAAACAAAATAAACAAAAAAATAGACAAACAAAATAAAATGTATAATAATAAATTGTCCGTTACAATTTTCAAATATAGAAAAAAGCTTGATTATCCAATTCAAATTTGCGAGATAATCGAGTGGAGACACTCCAGATTTTCCCAACTATAATTAATTAATAATTTATTTGGTTACCAAGATGATGACATTTAAAGTTGTCCATATTATTATTTACTTTATCAACTTATTATTTTCTATTGTTTAAATATATGTATATTGTTTTTTTGATGGAAATTTGTTTAAAAATCAAAAAGTCGGAAATTAGCAATATTATGAAGTATAAGTTCTTTTGTGGATCTTTGACCTTTCAGACTTACTTACCTTTTGTAAAAAAAAAACAAAATTCACTTATAATTGTGGTTTTAGACAAAAAATATTCAAGACCCTTTTCCAAATAATTTTTTTGGTAAATTTTAATCTCATCCTGCAAATCCTAAATTGCAACTTTGAAATTAGTACTGAAATAATTTTATATATTTTTGAAGTCAAATCTAGACTTATTTATATAATAACCTACCTGAATTGTTACAACTTTTTTCATTAAAAGTAGACAAACTAATGTGGCATTTTAGTTCAATGATTATTGAATAATTATTTTTTTCTTTTTTTAAACGTCCTCTTTCTCTCTTCCTTTTTAAACTTTCTGAATATCTTTAAAATGAAGTTTTCTTTAATATTTATTATGTTTTATCTGAGTTATGAAAGTTGGAAAGGAGAGGCTAATAGAGTTTTTTTTTTAAATGGCTTCTCTAAATAATTTTTATTTTTATAATTTTATATGAAGAAATGTAGATATCGTATCGATATTATATATAATATTCATGTATTTAATTGTGTGTGGTTATCATTTATAAAAAAAATAAAAATTTCAAGTTCATTCGATCTTAATTCAAAGTTTTGTCACATTTTATAAGTATAATTAATTAATTATGATTAAGCAGGTGATTTCTCTTTTAAATTACAACTTTGATTATTTTATTTATAATTATTTACTCTCGTTAAAATAATAATAATTTTAGGAAGAGATTTAAAAATTTATTGACAAAATAATTTATATATCAAATTGGGAATTAAATTGTATTTAAGGGTAATGTATGCTTTTAATTTATTAAATATTATTTTAATGCTTTTCTCATTTATTATTTAAAATTGATCAGTTATTTATATTTATATATACAATAAATTAAAAATATTTTTAATCTTAAAATTAAACAAAAAAAAAATTCTTCGATTTTGTAGTAATCCTATTCCAACAATTTGCAGCGTAAGTTTACAAGGGAGAAAGGGTGGCGTACGGGGGTACTCATTTGCATTGAGATGGCGACAACCTCGCGGTAAATACAAATTGGATTGGCGTTTCGATATTGACAGTCATCCCCGGGCTATTATCAACAAATGAAACACGTAAAAGCGACTCGAAACGAAAAAGCCTCCGGGGAAAGCTTTTGAGCCGGCTTGCCAATGTTTATTTTTAATTCAGTTTTTAAACAAAAGTGGAACATTTATTTTTTTAAATCTGTTATTTATTATTATTATTATTATTATTATTATTATTATTATTTTTTAAATCATCATTACCGGAGATAAGATTGAAAATCAATAAAAATTTTATAAAATTTAGTATAATCCTTGATGTAATTCTATAATCAAATCAAATTGGTTACACTCAATAAATAAAATGATCGTGGTTAAAAAATATAAAATTTATATAATAGAAGCTATATTACTTACTATTCGTCACTTTGAGAGAATTAAAATAAATATTTATAACTATAATTATGTTTAATGCAACGTGACTCTACGGGACTTTCATGAACTTTCATGGCGACTGGATAAATTGATGAGAACCCGGAGGAACTGCTTAAATGTTGAAGTGTGGTACAGATTGTTTACAGAGACTGGTGAAATTACAATGTGCATGAAGAACCAAATAATAAAAAGGCAATAATTTGTTATAAATTCTAGGATATTTATTTAAGTTTGAAATAAATATTATAAATATATTATGTGCTATGATGCATGTTCAATGAAATGAGTGGACTATGCAAGTTGATTCAATGCTTTAACGAGCACGAATGAATCGAATATGGCGTCTCATATTTCAGCATTTCAGCGTATGTAGCTCCTCCGATATCAATTCTTCTAACTGATATAAATTGATGCTTCTCCAGTGGCGACATCTGAATATTGCATTGCCTTCATAAATCATCCTGTGAACTAGTTCTAAAACATTAGTGGAATATTATCTGTATATTTCTTTCAATCAGAGACCTATTAGTGTATTCTTTATATTGAATTAAATTAATCACGAAGGATATAATATAAGAATTTCAATCGAGGTTGCTTATCTCGTCAAAATTATTATCAAAGGGGATCAACATTGAAATATTATAAAACAATTATTTTGCCAGTTGTATTATATGGGTTTAAGACGTGGTCAATAATCCTGAGGGACGAGAGTAGATTTAATGTATTTGAGAATAGGATTCTTCGCAGCATTTATAGGCCAAAGAAAGATGAGGGAGAGTGACGTAACGAGGAATTGTATGACCTGTATGCAACTCCAGATATAATTAGGGTTGCAATGAGTAGGACACGTAGCAGTGTTGATAGACTAGCGAAAATAATTTATGGAGACACCGATTGGGAAACGTCCGCTTGGAAGACCTAGGACGGGGTGGATCGACAATGTAAGAAGGGACGTGAGAGAGATGGGAGAAGGTAGGGATTGGATGGTTATAGCTCACAGGATAGGTACACTTGGAGAAATGTGGTTGCTGCGGCCAAGAACTTTCGAGTTCCGTAGAGTCAAAGAGATAGATAAGTAGATAAAGATTGAATTAAATATCATTTAATATATTTCTTCTTAAATCTGATTTATTTGATTTCAATTGAAATATTTTCTTGAATTTTTTTCTTTTTCTTATTATATTTAATACATCAAACGTCTTACTTTACCTTTCCCCTACATAACGGAATTAATCTCAAAGTGCTCATACACATTATTATTTTAGACCACATTCTTATTTTAATACTACTATTCTGCAATTTTATCCATCAATACTATACCGATATATTATACTATAAAAATACTTATATTTTCATTAATAATAAAAATAAATGAAAGTTGTGTGAGGATTTGAAATCAAAAAAAAAGAAAGCCAAAAATAACAATCTATAGACACAAAGACCAGGAACCATTATTCTTCGTTCCATTTCTGAGAAAATGTTATTTTATTGTTTTGATTTGTTTTTTCTCTTCAATGAAAATTAAAATTTGTTTACTAATTTATTTACTTTCTTTGTTTTTTAGAAAATGTTCTTATATAAATTAATACCATAGCATTTAAAGAAAATAATAATAAATAAATAATAAATAAGCTAATTAATTTATCATTTTGGTCTCATAAAATATTATAGATAATATGTAAGTAAAAGATGTCGCCACGTAGGTTGGTGGTTAACCGAGTTATTCCACACACTCGTTGTTCCGGGCCTGGGAACAGAATTTTTCTAGTTGGGGTCAACCCAGCCTCCAGGATCAAAATCGGGAAGCTACTTGTTTAAAAAAAGTAGCGCCTGCAATCAAGAAAATCAAGGTAAATGTTGATAGGACCACTTCTACTGATCATAGGACACCTAATTTATAATTTACATTTTTTTTAGTATAATTGATACTATTTTATTTAGGTGAGTAGTAAAGGGTAGATTCAAAAAGTATTTATCGTAAAATCATTAGACTTTTACAAAGGATAATAACAATATAATTATATTTAATATATCTTTATAATAATAGAGTCCTGGTCCACCAAACTTGGGGTCAAGGGATTGAAGCTCATCAAGTTCAATTAAATTTAAGATTAAATAATTAAATTTTAATAAATGAAAAGGTAGGTTATATGGGCAAAGATTCTAAATACCAGTAAAATTAAAAAAATATTTTAATTTTTCTTTTTTTTTTAAACATGGGTGAAATACATTAATTTATATAATCGAGGAAAATTAAATGATTTTTAAATTACTTTTTTCAATTAGATAAAATAAAATAATTAGTGTATGTTAAAGGACATACATATAATTGTCAATGTTAAATGGATTTCGGGTGTATGAAATGACTGGTCCATTCAATCCACATTGTTCTCGCATAACAAATTAATTATATAATCTTCTCATGACAATATTAATACTCTTGGAAAATATTTAATGAATATTAATAAATTTTCATATTTTTATGAAGAAAACAAACATAAACGAGAACAAGTACACACTATATACAGATCTGAATACATTCCAATTTTTATTCTTTAGTTTTTTATGGAAATTTATTCAGAAAATAATAAAAGTTTTAAATATGTAATGGCGGTTTGTTTTATTTTTATAAATCAACTCAGGTAAATAAATGTATACTAGCATTTCGACATTTAAAAATTGTCAATATACGTATATGAAGAGTCCTGATTTGAATAAATCATCATTTTTTTTTTCAATAGTATATAAACATTCATCAGCAGTCTTCCATCTCATTTGATGTTATTGGATGGATGTCAAAACAAAATGTAAGGTTGTAAGAATAGGAAATTGAAAAAAAAATTATTATTAAAAAAATATAAATTTTTTTGTATCAAAAATATACAGTATTTTATATTCGATGAAAATATACATTAAAACACTCTCAATATTCTTAATTTCCTCCTGATTTTAAATATATTCCATGTAAACTTATTTACTTATTGAATTTTGACTTATATATATTAATTAATAAATTAATACTATTTTAATCTTGTTTTATTAATCATACTTTATTGATACCCTTATATTATATTATTATATTATAATAAACATTCATATTCATTAAGAAGTCCTGTGTTTTCACAGATTTCTAAATAAGAATCTTCCTTCCCTAAGCTTTTTACACTTTCCTCATTTCTCTTCTTCTCCATATTGATTATCCTTTGTTAAATCTACAATTTCCTCTTGATTCAAGTGAAACATTTAACTATTTTTTCTTAATACCAAATCCGTCCGAATATTTAGTTAGTGTTTCTTTATTATCATTCTAAACACTGTTTCTATTTAAACCGGGTATTGGTAGGCAAAACTCCAGGATGTTGCCAATGAAAAGTTGCTGAGTTAAGAAAAGCCAATAAATTTTCTCATAATCTTGGACTGATTTTAAAATTTTTAAGACTCAATCAAACAAGTTTTTTGTGAAAATGCTTTGAAATTCGAAATAACCCTAAATTTTTTTTAGTAATAAATCAGTTTTTACAACCACACGATACACAATTGATAAACTTGCTTTGTTTTTACCTACCAGGTAACCTCACAATATTATCTCCTATTCTTCTCTTAATCCCCGAATTGTTCAACTAGCAAAATTTTATGATTCCAGATATTTAGTCTTTCTGTTATACAACACAAACGTACAACTTTCATATACTTTCTCATATCTTTCCTAATTCTCATGAAATTTTATTTTTTTAATTTATTCCCTACATTAAAAATTACTCTTTCTTAAAATAAATTAATAAATTAAACGATTTTTCACTCATTATTTAATCTAATAACTTAAATTCAAGTGTATAGTCATTTTAGAAATATTTATTTATTTTTGTTTTAATTTGTAATCACATTTTATATTTCAATTTTAATTCTTATGAAGTGTTGAGGTTTGTACTCTTGTCTTAAAGTCCCTGGCCCAGATTTTTGCTACTTTTCTGTTATTAAAATTATATTTTTGTTATGTTTTATTTAATGCTTATTTATTGAAGAACTTAATTTTACAATTAGATTATTAGAATCCACAATCAGTTAATTTTCAAGATAATTCAATAAAAAAAAAAATAATATTTCAAAAAAACTTATTTTATATAAAATATTTTTTTTTTATATAAGATAAAAATGTGCTACTGGCAATAAGTTTTTTGCTTAAAAAATCAAGCTATTGTTATTTAGAGATTAAAAAAACATGCTTACAAATTATAAAAATACAGGATAAATGCTGAAACAATTCACCTTCATATTTGTAATTTAAAAATTATAAATATTCCTTGTATAATCATATGAATTATTATTTATTTTAATAAATTGTAATATTCAATAAAATTCTAATTTTAAAGTTTTTTTTTTTTATCATTAAATATTTAGTTTCATACTTAATTTATATTTATTTTTTTATTAATATTCTATATTAATAATTAAAAAATTAACATGAAAATTATTATGTATTAATATAATTTTTATTTCTCTTTAAACAAACATTATCTCTTAATTATAATCATTATGCCCATTAAAAATTTAATTAATTTTTAAATTAAACAAAAGTTAATTTTATAAGAACATTCAACCAGACAATATTCTTTCTTACTTTTCCGTGATTGCCTTAATTTTCTCCACCTACTCTCACTAGTAGTAGTCCTTTTTCCCTTCTATTGATTGTCCTATTTGTAAATTCCCTCATTTTCTTGTTCTATTCTTATCAGGATTCTAATTAAGTAGAGATCGTCTTAAACATTGCTTGTTAGTTACCTTTTTCGAATTGTAAATATATTTTTGACGATTATTAAGGGAATAGACGAGAATAACATTTTATAGTTATCAAATGACTTCAATTTATATATATAGTATATAATATATAAAACGAATTTAGATAGAATATAAAATTAATTAAATTGTGATATTTTTTTGTTTGAAAGTAAATTTATGTAATTATTATTAACTCTTACATGAATTGATAATATCATTAAGTTATAATAAAAATGGTTCATATCATTATTTTTGGAGATTGTCATAAAATTAAAATGAATATAATATTACTAAAAATCTCATTTTTTCACTTTAAACATTTATTTAACTTAGTTTGTATGTGTAAATATTTGTACATATATTGAAATAATTCAATGAATATCTACGTTGCCAATGAATTATATAATACGTAAATAAAATCATTTGATAGTGGTTTATTGATCAATTTAATTGGTTAAATTAATCATTCAATTAGTTTGAGATGAGGAATATTTTTTTTTCTTTTTGAAATATATAGATATATTTTTATATAGATTGATTCCCATATCTACCATTAATCCTCATCAATCAATTCGAATGAGATGCATGAGACACGAATGGGATTGGACCTGTCGCTCATTGTACTAACTTCTTTGAGGGAGAAAATCACCCTCTTGGAAATATATATATATTTTTATATATTTATATACATATATACAAATTATATTATATCAATCACTATAACAATAGATTATATAGTATTATCTATTTTTATATATAATTGAGATTTTTATTTATTTATTTTTTAATTTTAATACATTGGTATGTGCATGAGTGGAGGGGGTTGTTGTTAATTGGATTCCGGGTATTAATAAATTATGATAATTTCAATAAAAAAAAAATTCGCTTACCTATTTGATGTTGACAGAGGATCGTGCATGGTTATTGCCCGAGGTGAGGCACGTTAGCGAACGTTTCTACACACCCACACCGCCCGATAGTCAGTTGATAGGAGCCCCTGGCATTTAGGAAACCAGCAACACTTTCTTCTCAATTCAAACTTTTTTTTTAATATCAATATTATTTAAATTTTAATTATAAAATAAATATAAATTAAAAAATATATTGAATAAAGGAATAAGCTTAACTATTTTCTATCATCATTAGCATTATAAATTAATTTATAATTGTACTTATATTAATATTATTAATATTATTATTATTATTATATTAAATAGGGTATATTGCCATATCGGCAGTAAATAATTTAAGAAACCTAATTAATAATACATGTGAATTTCTCAATAACTAAATAAACAAATAAATAATAAATAGTATTTAAATAAACAGTCTAATGCTTTAGAAGTGGCTGTAAATGGCCCAGAAATAGAAATATTAGAATTTTAATGAATTTAGTTATAATCATTTCACTGAATCCAATTGGCAAAAAAATGAATTCTAATTGAGTTTTGTTCAATTAAGTCCATTTCATGCTTTCGTGTTATATTCTATATTGGTTAAATCTATCGAAACTTCATTGTTAAGCAAAACGTAACTTGGTTTGACATTGATGGGTTGAACTCTAGTAGAAATTGTGATCCCTTAGTTACTGGGCTTTCAGATATCAATTATTTAGTTGATTGAGTACAATTTAAAGGGAGATTAAAGAATTAAGTTAGAACATTGGAAAGTCAAAGCTAGATGCAGAGAAAGCAAAAATAATGATTTACTCCAAATTTAAATATATAAGTAGATCTTTGCTTTTAAAATATTATATAATAAATATTTACCTCTGCATAATTGATAACTCATATACTTATTTATAACATAACAAATAAAGAACACATAACAAGAACAAATAAAACGTTGTAAATATGAGATCTATAAAAAATTAAACATGGATATAATTTAAATTATTATATCATAATATCATTTTATTTTAAATTTATTATTACTTTTTACATGAATAAAAAATAAATGTAAAAACCTGAAAATCTATCTTCAAATTTAATTTATTATTCTGGACTACTCCGATTAATCTATTATGTATTTAAGTATTATGGTTTAACAAACTTCCTAGAATTTACCTTTATTAAAAATTAACGACTTCCTGTATTTTATGCATAAAAAGCGATCCCCTAAAATCATTTTTATTTAAATAAATAGATTAACATTACTATGAATATTCTTAATTATAACTTCTTATTAAATTTTTTATAAATTATATAATTAAAACAAATAACTTAGACAAATTTAAGTATTTATAAATTTTGTCAAGGAACAATATAAAATTCCAAGGATATTCATGTATATATTATATATATATATATATATATGCCTATTTGAGTATAAATTGGTTGTCTTTTTGCAGTTATTTTATTTATACATTTATTTGTGGTTTCATATTAATATTGCTTTATAAACCCATTACAGAGGGTTGTGATATTTATTTATTACGTATATATATTTATTATTCTTATTAATTATTTAAAGTTCGTTTAGATTTACTGGCTCCATGGTTTTTGATGTTATATTTTAACCATTTATATTTTATTATTATCCTTCTTAAAAACACTCTGATTTTGATCAATTAAGTTACAAAATTGGATTAAACGGTCTAGACGTCGAGGTTTTCTTAATGATACATTATACAACCTAATAATTTATATATATATATAAAAGAATTTAGTAATATAAACTTTAAGCATCAATTTTATATTCGATATTTCCTTTAGAAATAAAATTAATTCACTAAAACGAATCAATAATGCCTATAAATGCTATTGCAATTTTGAAAAATGATAATAAAATTAATACTCTTTTTAAAACTATTTAAAAACAATAAAATTTAGAAATAAATTTTATATGCAAATTATTATTAATATTATTTTATTTTGTATTTCTATAAAATAAAGATACCAGATTATTTTTTTTAATACAAAAATAAAAAATCTCAATGGGAATTTTGAAATAGGAAATGAAAAATATATTTTTTGTAATAGGTTCTATTATCGGTCTGCATTGGTCTCGTTTTATAGATCATTTATTAATATATATCTATTTTTCCTAGTACTTTTGTGATCATCAATTGAAGAATGTTTCCGATCTATTCTTGGAAATTCATATTGATTAATGACTAACATATTAATGAAATGTTTATTATTTGTTCATTCCCTCAAAAAGAACATTTCGTAATCGAAAACCTGTTTGAAATCAATCAATATCATATTATATATATATATATATATATATATCATCAATGTAGCTCATTTACCGTTTCTATCATTTTTTTTTAACTTAAAGGAGAGTAATAAAAATGTTTCTAACTTCACTAGTAAACAATATTTACTGTTAATATAAAAAAACTTTGTTTACACGATTCCAAATGATTGAACAGAGAAATTAAACACTTGAAATGAATTCCCGAGTAATTTTAATTTTGAAACAAATGTAATATCTATTTTCTCAAAAAATGATTTATCCATTACGTTGATAATATAATAATGTATATTTATACCAATGGTTTATCTATTATATTTATAATTAAGTGTTTCTAAATTAATTGGTTAATATTTGCTTACCTTGTTAAGTTAGTTGTTATAAATATTATAAAGTGAGATTTATTTTTACAATTCATTAATAAATCTTAATGAAACTGGTAAGAAATCTTTATCTATTTACTTGAAAGTTGGAGATGCTCATTTAACTTTTGAATGAATTCATGAAGAAGAATAAGTCTAATTATGTGTACGATCTTTAGCCTCGAAATCAAATAATTAATGTTTACTCTGATGTTTGGTCTGGGAGGAAGATTAATTTCTAGTCTGCACACGAAAATGTACACAACTTAGAAGTCAATATTAAATTTTAATAAGCTCGAGATACCTTTGTTTACAGAAATCCCCATTATGATGTGAGCCAATTACTTTGTTTTATCTAGATATATGATTCTACCTTTACTCCAAGAAGATTATTAATGAAGATTAATAATTTTATAAACAATCATCTCAAACTTAATAATTTTTTTTTTTATTTTGTTTTATGATACAATTGTGTTGAAATCTAGTATGTGAGTCAAAACTTAATCAATTAAAAAAAATATAATAATTATTTATAAATTATTAATTATAAGTAACTTAAATATGAAAAGAAAGGGAGAGAGACGCTTGAATTTCAACTTCTAGTCCTTGGTCTGTTAATGGGCTCTAAGATAAGGGGTTCACTTAGCCTATATCATCAAAATTGGGAAGCTATTTGAAATAAAAAGTAGCACCTCCGATCAAGTAAATCAAAATAAAGGTGGGGAAGATCGGTTCTACTGATTTTAGGACACCTTTACCCCAACTGGACCTGTTTGTACTTTTGTAGGATGTAAATGTCAGTTTTTTTTAAAAATTAAATTAAAAAATCTGGAGTGTCTCCACTCGAATATCTCGCAAATTTGAATTGGATTAATTAACATATATTATATTTGAATTAAATTTAATTAATTAAATTATAAATTAAAATTAATAAATAATATTTATTAAACCAGCGCGCGTTTGGCTCTTTGTTAATGGCACCACGTCACATGCTGGTAAGTGATTGCCAGTCAAAGTGTGAAAAAATTAATTCCGGTACTTTCAGTGATTCAATCAAGCTAAAATTATACATATATCAGTTTTATACTATTTTTAATCTTGTGAAAAACTATCAACATATATCTTTAGTTTTACGTTCAGTTTAGAGGAAAAAAATGAAAACGTGGTAGGGGTAATGACCCTCTTCAGAAAGAGCTGCATTTCTCAAAAGTTGGTAGAAATCTACGAATTTTGATTAGTGTCCGTGTTCATTATTCTAGCTCAAACCGTTTTTGCGTAATCTTGTCTACATAGAAACACACACACACACAGAGACAGACAGGCATTTTCTTTAACCTTAGTGAAAATGACTAAGAATCCTTCAAAACGTTTAAAAACATCAAAATCTTGACATCGAAAATGTTCGTGCTCGCAATACTATCTCTAACGAGATAGTAAAAAGCAAATTTAAATTATTTTATTATTATATTTTATTTAGTATTATATATTATTTATTATATTGTTTTGTTATCCTCAATATAAGTGTTTATTTTATTATTCAATTCAAAATTGATTTTTCATGACCAAATGAGGTTAACAAAATAAAGATAAAGAAAATCCTATTATCGAGGAAGAATTATCCCAAAAGGAGAATATAACGATACCTAACATAATCTTTAAATTAAATTTATAATCGGATACTAATATAATCCATTTTCATCATGTTTTGAAAATTCTGACAAGTATTTACGTATAATAATATTTTGCCTGGCTAATTGTTAAATTTATATTTACCTTAATTAAAGAATTTTAAATATACACATATAATAAAATGACTTAATTAATTATTCTATTTCCTTTTAAAAAAGTGACAACGCTAATTTAAAAAAATGTTTTATTTACTTTATTTATCATTTTAATAAGATTTAAAGAAGGCGATGAATAATAAAATCCGAGCAAATAGCAGAACATTTTTTTTTGCCAGTTAAATTATTTATTGCCTTTCTTGTCCAGTGTTACCAACTGTCAGAACTGTCACCGGCCTTGTGTGATTTTCATTTCCCTGCTTTTTCTAAAAAAAAAAAAAAAAAAATGCCTTCACGGCTTTAACTCGGACGTGGACCAGAAAACACCCTCAGCAAAAAGGTTTTGTCGACAAGCAGAGAACTTTTACGTGCCGGGATTATATCAATTTGTAAAACACAAGAATGAAATTGCTCTCTATAATTCTTTTCGTTCGTATATGTCCATGTAATATCGCTAACTATTGGAAAAATATACATTACTTAAAAACAAGTAAAGAATTTATAAAATATATTTATAATTAACAAACTACACATGATATACTTTTCCTTTTATATTTCTTCTAATCTCAGTACGGAATATAGAATTAGTTTTTAATTACAATGAACGTTCTATAAACAACACACCTCTCTATAAGCATCATTCTTTATAACCCCAACCTCTTTTTAGTTCAACTGTTCTCTATAAGCAACTTATTTTTTAAAACTAAACATTTGAGTGGACAGCTGTGCAAAACAATATAACCTCAAATTGTAAAAAATTCTGTTATATTGGAATATGTTTGTGTTTTTTACTGCAAGTATTGAAGTTAATTTGAGTTAAGTAGAATAGTTACTAGAATTTTTCTGTTAGTTTATATTAATTATTAATATGTTTATGTGCTTTTTTTTCTTATAAGCAACTTTTCCCAATAAGAAACTTTTTTATTTAAATTGGTTCAAATGAGTTGCTTATATATAGAGTATATATAGACTGTATAATATTCATCACCCCCCTGATTCACCCCTCCTGCACCTCTCAGAGAGAATCTATGATTGAACTTAAGATGATTTTTTATATAAAATATAATTTTTTAGTAAATATAATTTATAATCATATTATATTAATAAATTATACAATTAGTTTATTAAGAATTGTGTGTGGATATTTGTTTGTGTGAAAATGGAAAAGTAATATAAAACCAAAATCGACTTGGAAATTGAAAAAAAAAAATAATCAAGTAGCAGACGTTAAAAAAAGTTTTAGAAATTTCAAAAGTTAGACAACGTGTTTTCAAGTTAAGTTTTTAACAAAAAAAATAAAAGAAAAAAAAACATAACAAGAAAAACCTTCAAATGCCAAATTGTATGTGATAAATGAATTCAATATTATAGTATTATTGAAATGATTAAATTTTAATTTAAATGATAAATCCATGAGAAAAGTCCTCACCGAAACCCAGATTGTAATTTTCAGATATCATGGAAAGTCATTTAGGTGCTCTTGATAGTCATCCGGTGCCTGAAGGGTAATCATTCAACACTTTACTATAGGCACTTTGAACAAGAATGTTTGTTTTTGTGTGGAGACTGTTCATTCAAACTCATTTCAATAGTTTCTTGATCGTCCCACTTGCTTTATCGATTTTCCTCAATAATACAAAGATAAATTTATTGATATTTTTTTTTAAAGAAATACACAATAATTTTCATTGGTATTCATATATCAATAAATATTTCATCCTAAAATACTATTATTAAACTGATTGAATTTATTTACATATTAAATGATGATTGAAATTTTAATAAAATTCATTTTTAGATATACATTTATTATTCATTAGAAATTAAAATCATATAATGCAGAGGTTCTTAAACTGTGGTCCGCGGACCCCTGGGGGTCCGCGAAGCCTTTACTGGGGGTCCGCAAAGCCATCGTACAGGTGCACGAGAAAATGATGAGTCAGTTAAAACTTTATTTAATATAAAAGAAGCGATGGCATGGCTTTGTGAGGAAACAGATCAAATACCCAAATTCAACGAAATGTGCAAGAAAATTATTGCTACAGTTTCCATCTTCATATTTAGCTGAATTTTCTAATAAAATATGTTCTACAATATGCAAAAAAATCGTTATTCACCAATCACTGTTAGAAATATTCACCATATATCCTTGTTCTTATGAGATCTTAAGCCAGAAATTAACTAATAAAATGACGTAAACTACCTAAAGTTGGGATGGGGTCCGTCAAAAAGAATTTTCTCAAGTGGGGGTCCGCGGAGTACATAAGTTTAAGAACCTCTGATATAATGGATACATTTAAATTGAACATTTACATTTATAAAATAGAATTGATTTCAAATTCAAATAAAAAAAAAAGATTTTATTTTTATTTTTATAAATACCTGTTATATATTTAAAATTACTATCTCTTCTATTATGACTTTATTGATCTATAAAATTTTTGTACAAATTAGGCTCATCCCTCCAATCGCCCCAATACTAATCCACCTCCATCCAATTTCTATCTTCTCTCAATTCCCTTATCGTTATTTTGATCTTATCTTGGTGGCATTCTTGGTCGACTTACTGGACGTTTCCCAATTGGTTTTTCTACAAACTAACTTCTCGTTAAGCTAATTTAGCCTAATCTAATTACTAGTACTGCCCCTTGCATCTATTTCTTGCAGATGAGGTCATTTTATTCCATAAAATACAATCCTGCCTTTCTTCTCATGATTTCATTTTTGTTCGGTTAATCAATTTTATTAAATATAATTATTTTTATCTCCCAATCTTTATTTGAATTTTGATGTTCTTCGATAATAATTTTCAACCTAACACACAATTTTGTATTACTTTTAATATATAATTAATTGAATAAATTTGATAATTCACTTAATGATCAGCTGCCGTAAATTTAAATAGTATAATACTCTCGCATCCTTTTATTATTTTATTATATTTTGAAAGAACTCATATTCCAAACGACATATTTCGCTGAACTTTATTAAATATAAATATATTGACAAACGAAAAACTTTTTGAGATTTGTATGTGATTTATAAATAGATGCCATACGCATTTACAAAACCACTTACTCTCTAAAATGATTTTACATTTTTTTGACAGGACGTTTACCTGCACAAATTGAGAAAAAGCCATTTCGTTATTATTTTTTTATTAAAAATGTCACTGAAAAACCCTTATATTGAAATTGACAATCAATATTACAATATAAATAGATTTATAGATTAAGAAAAATTATACAGATTCATTCGAAATAATATACAATTGAAAAATATAAATAATAATAATAATAAAAATAATAATATGGTAGTTTTTTTTTTTTTACTTTATTTGTGTATTTTCTAATCAATAACTTCAGACATATTGAATGCTGTTGTCCAACTAATCGAAAATGTTCTATCTAGTAACATCTCTCAAGTTTAGCACCGAGAAGTTGGAGGGGATTAAACTCATGCTGTTATATATATATATATATATATATATAGATTATTACACCTGGTTCAAATAAAACTGTATTGCTAGCACTCCAGTAAAATTGATTTTAAGGCCTAAAAAGGGATTTTATTTCTACTATTACAACTAAACATATAGTTTATTCTTCCAACGACCGTAGTGTCGTAAAATTTTAGTACTTAGTTTTCCAGGAAAGTTAAATCAGTCGGAGCTTTTTTTATAATTATTCGAAAGTCGAAATTTTTATTCTTTTTTTTTTATATATTATATATATATATAGATATTTTATTAAGTGTAATTATGATAAAATATTATTCAATATTAGATTTAATTATAACAAAATCATAATTAACAAATAATGGTTAATAAAAATTAAAATTTAATTACTCTCATTTTTAATTTATTTTTTTATTTATTAGGATCTGGGGGATGATGATTTGTCTATTTAATTATCTAAGCTCTCATATATAGATAAAAATATCTAAATATATAAGAAAATGTCTATAAATTAATAGAGAGTGAAAAAAAATATTCAATAAATAAATTTGAGTTCAATAAAGTTTTCTCTCTGAGCAGGTGCGCGACTGTGCAATGTTATTTGGAAAGTTGTTCATTTATTTATGTTTTGTGCATAATGATCTTGATGATCTTGATTTTTTATATTATTTTATAAAATAAATCCATATAAAAATCTCTATTTATTTATTTATTGAAAAAAAACACAGTCTCTCTCTTTTTATACCGTTTTCTTTAATTTTTGTACATTTTTGGATAAATACTTTTGAATACATATTTTTGTTTCTCGGAAATTAATTGGTTTGTCAACATCAATTTTCTAATCCTTTAACAATAACAACAATAATAACAACAATTCTAATTTTTAAAAATTTGACTTTGAAGTGAAGGAAAGTTAAGTGCAAAATACTCAAAATACTCAAAATAATAATAACTCGAGGGACATGTAATGTGATTGTGATTTACGGAAACGGTTTATGTCAGTGTTTCTCAACCTTTTAATATTCACGGCCCAATTTTCAATCATAATTTTCATCGCGCCCCCCCCCCTCCCCCGCCTCCCCACCGCATACAATAAAATGAAAACAGTTTACCTTATTTTTTTTAGAACCATATTGAAAAAAAAAGTCGGAACTGTTGTTTGAGAGCCTCTTTAAACTCACTAACTTAGTCAAAAATGTTTCAGAGCATCGCCAAATCATCTGACCTTTTTTTTTTAGAACTATATTGAGAAAAGATCGAAAATTTTCAAAACTTGATATGCTCGCCCCCCCCCCCCCTTTAGTGTGCTCGCGCCCACAGGTTGAGAACCACTGGTGTATGTATTCACAATTTAAAGAAACTAAACCTTTTCTTCATTTTTATATATTAACCATTTAATTATTATTATTTCAACTTCTAAGACCAGGGGTGGGGGACCACGAGCATAGATTATAGTATTTATATTTTTTATATATAATAAAATAAAATATTTTAATGTTCTATTAATTATTTTTGAAGATTGGAATTAGTATCCTATTGCAATCATGATATTATAATTATGAAATAGAATCGTTGCTGAATATGCATTTATATAGCAGTCCCATCAAACTCTATTAATAATCAAATTAGTGAATAATTGATTTTTCATGTATTAATGATTACATGAAATATAATTAGACGATTGTATTAATATATATATATATACATATATTAATATATAATTCACATTGGATAATAATAAAATTTGACTAAAAAATTAAACATTCTAATTAAATTATTATTTCAATTACTAAAAATTATACTATTTTTATTCATACAAAATTATATTATAGAAAAATAGACAGAAAAAAAAAATCAAATCATATGGAAATGTATTTTTTAAAACAATAAATAATAATATAAATGAAAAATGATTTTATGCATGATAAATTGTTTGGAATTATTATTATAGTGTGAAATTATTGGCTAATTGATGAAAATACAATAAAAAAAAAAGAACGGATATTGGATTGTCATAGATTATATGTATGGTTTAGGAATTTTTTTTTTTTTTAATTTATATATATTTATTTTATTATATATATTTTAATGGAAAATTATTTTCTTAATTAGAAATTTAATCAAATATAATTCATTTATCTCTATTTGTCAAGATTGATATTTGATGCTTTCATTATTCAATGAATTTAATATTAATTAAAGTAATATATATTGAATAACGAGTTTAATTCGAGAAGTAATCATTTGAAAATGGACCTTCGTTATTTAATGAATCAATGATTTATTTTTATTTTTTATGATAGATGGTTAAATTAGCAAAGCAAAATTATCATTAAACATTGATAATCCAATCGATTTGTTCAAATTTATTCGATCCGTTTTTTTTTCCGATTTTTTTTTTTTTAATAGCAATAAAATCGAAACGACTAACGTTGACTAAACATAAATACAAGTTCCGTTTCTATTCAAGACTAATTGCCAATCAGAATCTAACATCTGTAAAGGGGTGCTCACCAAGGGAGGGAAAGATCTTTCCTCTTTCTTTGTCACGGTTTCTTTCTCTCTTTCTAGCACTCTCTTATTTTCTCTTAAGAGAAAATAATGCCGGGCGTGTCTTGCTTCTTCATTGCATTTCTTTCCTAAGTCATTTCGTTTAATCTCGCCTATCGAGCCTGAGGCCACTTTTTTCTTTTTTTTTTTTTAACTTCGTCTTTACGTTCTGCACAAACAATTTACTCCAGCTCTTTTGAACATTTAATGTAGGTCATATTGGTTGATGATTGGTAAAAGTGAGCACCCTCTCTTATTCTCTAACCCTTCCTTTTCATTAGTAAAAGTACGACATTTTTAAAAATTTGTTAAAATCTTCAGGAAAAAAATAAGTGAAAAAAACCCATTAAAATATACATAATATATCTATGTATAATACTCAAGATATATTAATTTTAATTTATTTTTTAGATATTTAAAATTGCTTACATTAAAGATAAGTAATTAATTAGTGAGTTGGTAATATAATGTAATGTATTATTGTTAATATTATATTATCATCATTTTATTATTATCATTTCATATTATTCCAGTTTTGAATGTAATATATTATAATTTAATCTTAGTATTATTATAGTCAAAACTTTTTGTTGGTTTTAGCACTAGAAAAAAATCATTTATACCATTATATATGCATTTTTATAATTTTATTAGTTGACATTTAAGAAGAGCTGTGAGACATGTCGAAATTGATCGGCTCCGGCATTGGCGTCGACTAAATTAAGATGTACTTAAAGTCGAAGCTGGAGCAGGAGCTGATCAATTTCGACATGGCTTCGTAGTCCTGCATTTGAGGAAACTAAAAGATTCGACTTACGCCGCCTTTGAGAAAACCATGAACTAAAAAGAGACACATATGAACAATAGTTTTATTTAAAAGACTATTTAGAGCAGGGATGAGCAACCCGCGGCCCGCGGGCCGCATGCGGCTCTTTAAAGATTTTTCTGCGGCCCGCCGAGCATTTCTAAAATAGAATTTTATTATTCGCCTCGATTATTTATAAACAATATTATAATGTTTATTAGTATCTTATCTTCTTATACGAGTAAAAATTGTTTCTCTGTTTCTCTGTTTCATTGTTCTCAAAAACCGCTCTAACGATTTTTTTGAAATTCACAACAGAGATAGTATTTATAAAGAAAAATTGAGTTTTATTGATCACATCTCACGAAACTTTATTAGTTCTTCTTAATTTAAATTTATAATATATTGATGACGTCACAACCACCGCCTGTGAGATATATATATCTATTCTTAAAATAAAATTAAAAATATTTATATTATATTCATATATTTGATTTTTTAATTTCATTAATAGTTTTACATTTAAATTATTTGAAATTGTTTCACACAACGTTTAAAAGAAGATTTATCTTTATATTCGATTCGATACATAGTAGGAGAATTAAATGACATCATCAATTTATTATAGAACGAATCCGTAAATATATTTTTAATATTATATATTAGCTATTGATTATATTGTAATTCCACTCTTAATTATATACTTACATGAAAAAGGAAATCCAATTATGAGATCAAAATTAAAATTAAAATATGATTTTTTAGACATCCTCTAGGCATTTTTAATATTAGATTTATTGATTAAAAGAAAACAAAAACAAAATTAAATTATAAATATAAATAAAACATAAAAATTATAAATATTATATACATATTCTTTGACCAATTATATGTTGCATGTTGTGAGTATGTGATTACACAAATTGGGAAAAAATCACTCAAGTTAGGCTAAGCAGACGTCTTAAATATTATAAGAGATTCGGCAATTGCAATTACAGATAGCGAGGAAAAATTAATGGAGGTTTGAAATTAATAGTGATAAGAAAAAATATTTAGTGAGACAAAGAGGAACAGTATTAACATACAAAATCTTAATATACAATTTAAATCGAGGTATCAATCGGGAAACGCCTGTTATCATGCAGTAAAGAGGCTTATCTCATCAAAATTATTATCAAAGGGAATCAAGACCATGGACGCATAGGAAGGACGTAAGAGAGATAGGACAAGGGCTCAGGATAGGGACATTTGGAGAAATGTGGCCAAGAACTTTCGACTATCTTTGAGCTATATAAATAGAAGAATACTACTTTTAACCAAATACGATGTACCACTCGGGGGTACAGGGGGCGGAGCCCCCGTCCAGCTGTGAATAGCGCCGAAGGCGCTCGGACCAGCTGGTATATATAAAGCTTTGTAAATTATTAGTAAGTGCGGCCCGCCACAAAATTTTAAAATTTAAATTGGCCCGTGAGTTAAAAAGGTTGCTCACCCCTGATTTAGAGTTTAGGTACTTGTGTAAATAATTTATAATTACAATTTTTTCCGTATTAATTATAAAATGAATCAACTTATAAAAATATTTATCTATTAGGATTATCATTTTTTAATTTCAAATTGCTTGACCTCTATGCATCTCCAGACATAGTTAGGGTTATAAAATTGTGAATGCTTCGATAGGTAGGACACGTGGCTAGAATGGGAGAGGAAAGAATGGCGAAAAGATATTTGTGGGGAGAGCAATAGGAAAACGTTCACTTGAAAGACCAAGGTCGCGGTGGGTGGACTATGTAGAAAAGGACGTGAGAGAGATTGGCGAGGGTAAGAGTTGGATGGTCAAAGCCCAGGATAAGGACACTTGGAAAAATGTGGTTGTTGTGGCCAAAAACTTCCAAGTTCCGTAGAGCTATAGATAGATAGATAAGTTCATTAAATTAACTTTACTATATTTATCATTATTAATTATTAGTCTGTGTTTTAACTCGAATACATGTGAAGAATCAGTTCTTGAGAAAAATATAGTATGAAGAAACTGGTAAACCTGACCCATAAATTAATATATAATATATAAGTAGGGTTGCCATATTTTTTCACGGACCAACCGGGACAGTTCTGTCTATTTTACTTTAGGTTTAGGGATGTCGGTTTCGGGGGGGTTATGAAAACAGTAATGTAAAAAACACTTAAAATATAGAATAGATAATAAGCATCCATACTTAGTGCAACAAAATTTGCATTTATTAAATCATTCTTTAATTCTTCCAGCGCTAAAGGTGCTATTACATTTAATATTATAGCCTCACATTTGGTTTTTCCCAATGAAAATTTTGGTTCAAAAAAATTGTATTACTGTATTACTTGCCAAAACGTTACTAATCACACAAGAGCAGATTAATCATTCTCTGATCTAATAATTTTGCTCAATTATTTCCAAGAAACTGTGCCATGAATCTAAACCGGGACAATTTCAACAACCGGGCGGGACGCCGGGACAACCCAGTATATCCAGGACTGTCCCGGCGAAACCGGGACGTATGGGAAGTCTATTTATAAGTATGTTAATGGAAAAGGTGAATAAATTGTAGTTAAATTGTAATATATACAAATAATTGAACAAATTTAGCTATTGTAACATCAGGTCCGGTTCTAAGGTTTTGAGTCCTACAAGCAAATACAAATTTGGCACCCTTTCATACAAATTATATTTTTCAAAATTATATAAAAATAAACTTTTTAGAGATTAAAAAGCATTTGTCTGTGTTAATGTTGTGTAATTTTTTTTATTTTTTTTTTTTTGAGTTATTATTAATACTGGCTCTACAAATAGTTTTCTTATAAATAATATTACAATTAAATAATAAAATAATTGGCGTTGTGACATTTATTTGATATTAATAAAACAATTTATTGTTTGCTAAAAAATTGATGTCCCATGAAAAATGATCAATAGATAATTAATAAAATTTAAAAAAATAATGAATGTAAAAAATATTTTATTTTTATATCGGTGATAGTCAATATTTGGTGATCCGGGCAGTGGCCTGGCTTGTCCGTTCCTTTATTCGACCCTGGCTAGAATTATGAAAATATAAGTATTGACAAGGTATGTATGTTAGATAGAGGGAGAGAATGTCTATCACATTTAATTCCAAGGTGTGTCCAATTCTGATGGATAGATTGATGGTGCTTAGTAAAAGAATGCTAATCTTTGAAAAATTTAGGTTATATTTAGAGAAAAAAAAACTTTTATATCTTATAGAATATTAATATTATAAGGAGGCTTATAAATACAGGCTACCTTTAATAATTTAATTTAATTATTAAATGGAAAGTTTTTAATATTATTAGAAGTTATTTCTTGATTATTTTCACGTTTCACTGTGAGATTTGAGTCTCGATGTTTCGGCGCCCATTTTGATACCATTTTTAAGATTGTTGTGTGATTGTGTGAATTTTGCTCACACAGGCTAAGACCCATAATTGTAAAAATTACCACCTAAAAAACTCTTTTGAAAATAGTGCCAAAATGGGCGCCGAAACGTCAAAACTCAAATCTCACAATAAAACGTAAAAATAATTAAAATATTTAAAAAATTAAAATTAAAAAAAAATGATTTATAAAAAAAAAGAATAAGTAGAGTTCAATTTATTTTATATTAAATATTTAATTTAATTTTCTTCACGAAACATAAAATATTTGAATTTTTTAAATGATTAGATTTTGTTAAATTTTAACGAGATAAGAATATATAAGTACATAGAATGTATATACCTATGTTTATATAACAACAAAAATACAAAAACAAATTAAATATTTATATTTAAAGTCTTAGTAATTTATTTTTTTATACTTTTTTTATACTATTCACAGAAATTATTTGCAATTGATCTATGATAACGTATACACATATTGATATTTGAAATAATATTAAATATTTTTTATCAATTTATAATGAATTAAGTAGATATATTAATTATCATCTTTTTTCACAAAAAAAAAAGTTAAATACCTTAATAAAGTATATCTACTCAACTTTTCTTAATATATTTATTTAATTAATAAAATAAAAAGTTTTGTGTGTTAATTGTTTTTTTAACTAACTAAACAAAAATAAAAAATAAATAATTAAAGATAGTTAACCAAAAATTGAAAGAGACTAAAACTGATGTACACATGCAGGTCTCTCACGTCCAACTCTTTTAATCACCTTGGGGAAAATAATTGTAAATAAAGTTTGTGAATTCTAACTTGAGAAGTTTTCCCTTGTTGTTATAAACATTTTTTTTTTTTTATTTATTTATTTATTTTTTTTTACTTAACTAAATATATTAGTAGAGAATTCTATAAACTTTTCGAAACATTTCAAATCTAATGTTTTCATACTTTTTTAAATTTATTTTTTATTCTTTTTTTTTTTTATTATATATGTATTATCAATTAGAACGGAAAACCAACGTTTGTTTCACATAATAATATTATTGATTTATTATAAAGTTTTGTTACTATTTAATGTGTGGAAAAGTTTGTCTATATTCTCCAATCATTTTATACGTAACTCTAAAACAAAATGGGCTTAATAAGTTAAAGGAGAAATACATGCTTAATGTCATGTTTATAACAATAAATCTGTTAAAAAATTATCACAATGTGAATTCATGGAGAAAATCATTTCTAATAAAAACTTTTAAATTCTAGTTTTTAGTACAATTTTATAATATTTCCAGTAAAAAATACTAATATTATTTATTGAAATTCAATAAATAAATAAATACAATTGTTTCATATAAATATAAAGTAAATGATTATTTATTCTATAGTTAAAGAAGGAATCAGAACTTATAAACTCACAAGATTAAAAATAATTACCAATCTGGAGATAATTCAAGGAAGTAGCTAAAACTAACACAGTATAACAGAATGAAAAGTATTAAGAAAATAGATATCAAATAGCTTAATCACGCGTTCTCAACCATTCAGGCTCTGCCCCCCCCCTTAGAACACTCACGCCCCCCTGTTTCAGAGTATCGCAAAATCATCTGACCTTTTATTTATTTATTTTTAGAACCATTTTGAAAAAATAAAACAAAATTTAAAAAAAGCGGGCACTTGATATGCTCTCCCCACCCTAGAGTGTGCTCACCCCCCCCCCCCCCCTCAAGGTTGAGAACCGCTGACCTAAATATTAGAAAAAGTGACGTCACTGGTAGGCAGGAAACCAACATGGTAACTAATTGTGAAGCAGATGGTTGTGAAAACCGATTTGTTCTTTAAAAATTTTTGAAATTTTTCCGAATTTCAAGGCATTTTCACTACAATTTACCATTACTTACAATTTGAAAATTTGTCCCCGTAATTGAAAACATCAGACGATGCTAAATATCCTCATATAAACACTGGCATTGATAACAAAGTTATTTTATTTTTTATAAATTATGTATTTATTATTTGTATATGTTCTAAAAAAAATATAAAAAATATTTATTTGTTTATACTACCTATCCTAGAATCTTAAAAGAAAAAAAATATAAATTAGTAATAAATAATTGAAAGATCAAGAGGTAAAGCTAAAGTATAACCTGAAAAGATATTAAATAAATCTATATATATAAAGGAGAGTGTTTGTATGTATGTATGTATGTAATTTGTTTACTTTTTTGCTGTCATAGAAACAAACAAAAAAGAAATTTCCTACTTAACCGACACTTTACCGGTAATTTAGAATTATAAACAAAAACAATTGAACATCAAAAAAAAGAAACGATTTCTATGAAATTACATCACAATATTCTTATATACCTCTATGGTAACATAGGCTATAGATTTTATTAATATCTAATCAATAACCGCAGAATTTAATTTTTTAAAGTTTATATAGTTCTCCGTGTTGTTCATTCAAGACTGGCGGACTCATTTTACACAATGTATATAACTCTAGCGAAGAATTATTATAATATTTAACTTTTTATTTTAAATTCTAATATTCAAATTCATTTCAATTAAATAATTTATTCTAAAAGTTCTCATTTTAATTAATATAATAAAATATTTAAATCATATTTAACTTAAATTATTTTGTATTTATTCTTTCTATATTTGAATACTTCTTTTATTTTAAGGGAGGGAATTAACTATGATCTAAAAAAATTAATAAATGAACTTAATAATAAAAAATCAAATAAATCCATTAATTTAAATTAATACTATTAATGAATGTAGATATTGTTAATTTATCTATAGTTTTATCTATACTTTTATACCGTTAATTTTTATAAATTGTCTCAAGTCTCTAACTTTGCATTTTCTCAAATTTTATTATAATTAAAAATATTCAATAAAAATCAAGCAATGAAATTAAAATATCAAAATGAAATGATCAAGAAATATTATACTCTATTATAACATATACAATACATAGTACCGGGACCCCGAGCCTCGGCTCGGTACTTAAGTTAAAAAAAATGATTCATTATTATTGGGTTTGGCTGGTAATATTAATACCTGGGATACCGAGCTGTCGCTCGAAAAAATGTTTAGACATTATTATAGACATTTTCATTCTGTAAATTAAATAATTTTATTTCATTTAAATAAATATCTATTTTTAAATAATTTTTCTCTCTACATTATTTATCTAATTCTGACAATATATTAAGATCACACCGGGACCCCGAGCCTCGGCTAGGTAATTAAGTTAAAAAAAAATAATTCATTATTATATTGGGTTTGGCTGGTAATATTAATACTTGGGACACCGAGCTGATATACAATTCTTTAATTATTTATTACAATTATTAAATGTTGCATCATTGCATGGAACTTGGGGTCCTCAATAATACATAAATATGTATTATTAGATATGTTTCTAAGTGCATGAATATTTTTTTTTTATTGGAAGAATGATAAATATATATCGTAATTTATAATTATAAAATATTATTAAAATATATATTTTTAATTTTATTTCGAAATTAAATAAAAAATTTTAAAATATTTTAAATATAAAAAAAATATCTTTTAAAAAAAGGCGGGAGTCAAATTTCAATATGAGTGTCATTTGTCCATATATAAATTAAAAGATAAGATAAGTTAATTAAAATATATATATAAACAAAAGCAAAATTAAATAATAAAAATTTATAAAATTTTGAATTAATATTAAATTATTAGTTAATGACTAATAAGTAATTAATAAAATAAAAAAAATAAAATTTATTACAATATTACAATTATTAAATGTTGCATCATTTTAATTAATAAAATAAAATAAAAGAAATTAAATTTAATCAAAGAACAATGAATAAATAAATATAAAATAATAGATAAAAAAAAAAAAAATTTTTTTCCGCCGGTTTCGATCCTGCTAAGTTGACTATTCAAAACAGTGCCTTTACCCAATAGACTAATATATTTAGATGATGAAAATGACATTTTTAATCTCTTTGCAAGAATTATATGTTTTTTTTGTTTTTGTTTTTGTTTTTTTTGAGAGTGATTAATAAATATATATATATATTTTATTAAAAATAAATATTTTTAATTTTATTTTGAAATTAAATAATGAATTTTAAAATATTTTAAATATATAAAAAAATGTTAATACAATTCATTTAAAAAAAAGCGGGAATCAACCAACCGTATTTTTTTGTTAATAATTAATTAATTAAGATTAATAAATATATATATATATATATATTATTAAAAATAAATATTTTTAATTTTATTTCGAAATTTATTTTATTTTAAAATATTTTAAATATAAAAAAAATATTAATTGAAGTAAAATTGATGACGTCACACCCATATATAATTTTCAATTAAGAAATTAATAATGAAGCTGTAAGTTTCAAGAGATGTGATCAATAAAACTCAATTTTTCTTTATAAATACTATATCTAGTGTAAATTTGAAAAAAATCGTTAGAGCGGTTTTTGAGAACCAATGGTTATATATACAAATATATATACAATTTTAGCTAGCATAATAAGATAAGATAAGATAAACTATAGGCGGAGGAAATATTAGACGATATCATTGCGGGTTCATGCCAAATCGATCAACATTAATTAAGATATTTTCATTATGACAGATATTAAAAAAACCGCGAATTCAATATCTCTGTTCACTAATTATTTGTAGATTTTAGTAAAACCTACGCATGACTCAATAGATCTGGATAAACTTTTTCAAATTTTGATCTTAAAATTTATCTTGAAGGTAGTAAAGAAAGAGTAAGATGCGGAAATCAATTGTAAAATATTAGGTTACCCAGACGACTTAAAAATAATAGGAGATTCGGCAATTGCAATTACGGATAGCGAGGAAAAATTAATCGAGGTAGGAAAAGAGATGAGGTTTGAAATTAATAATAAAAATATTTAGAAACAAACAGGAGCAGTATTAACATACAAAATGTAGAATTTGAATATGTAGAAAAATTGAATGTAATCACGAAGGATAATAATATTTGAGAAGAATTTAAATCGAGGTTGCAATCGCGAAACGCCTATTATCATGCAGTAAAGAGGCTTATCTCATCAAAATTATTATAAAAGGGAATGAAAATTAAAATATATAAAACAATTATTTTGTCTGTTGTATTATATGGGCGTGAGACATGGTCTATGATCTTATAGGAGATGAGAGTGGATTCAGAGTATTTGAGAAGAGGATTCTCCTCAGCATTTATGGGCCAAAGAAAGATGAGTACATCAGGGAATGACGTACGAGAGATGGAACAGAGGCTCAGGATAAGGACACTTGGAGAAATGTGGTTGAAGCTGCCAAGAACTTTCGAGTACCGTTGAGCCACGCATGGTCTATGACCCTGGGAGATGAGAGTAGATTCAGATTATTCTTTCCAGGATTTATTGGCCAAAGAAAGATGAGGTCACCGGGGAATGGCGGAGACTACATAACGAGGAATTGCAAGACTTCTATGAATCTTCATAAATAGTTAGGGTTATAAAAGCAAAAAAGCTGCGATAGGCAGGGGACGTGGCTAGAATGGGAGAGGAAAAAGATATTGGAAAACGGTGTGGAGACCGATTGGAAAACTTCCGCTTGGAAGACCAAGGACGCGTAGGAAGGGACATGGGCTCAGGATAGGGACACTTGGAGAAAAGTGGTTGTTGCGGCCAAGAACTTTCGAGTATCTTTGAGCCACATAGATTGATAGATATACCATATACAATAATAATATATATAATTAATTTATTGATTAAATTAAAATATATTTTAAATAATCACACAATAAGAAATGAATGTTTTATGTTATACACTGATTGAAACAAAATGGATGAAAACCTTTTACTACTTTCAACCAAATACTATGTACCACTCGGGGGTACAGGGGGCGGAGCCCCCGTCTAGGTGTGAAGAGCGACGAAGGAGCTCTGAGCAGCTAGTAGATTAATAGACAAAAGGATTGAAAAATATAAAATATAAAATAAACAATTATAACATCATTTTTAAGTAGAAAATAATTATTATATGTTAAAAATATCAATAGAAAAAATAGAAAAAATATATAGTAAGACTTATTTAAAAGATTTTGATGGGTAACGGGTAGTCTCTTCTCTATGATCCCAATAGAAAAGATTTCTACTTCAGGGAGTAGCGTCCCTGCCCTCACGTGAGCTCATGATTCCTTTACCCGCGTTGACTCCTTTCAATCCATTACACCACCCCTGATCATTCAAAAAATCAAATTTATTTGGATGAAGCAGAAAACCTAGCATAGATTCATTAAAAAGAAAAAAAAATTGAAATCTTTGTCTCTTATAGGATACTCTTTAGAGTCTCCTATATATATTTGAATTAACCCCCGAAGGGGGTTAATTCAAATATATCCAGATCACGTCAACCCTTCGACAAGCAAAACCCCGTAAATTCACGAGTGAGACATGTCTTATGTGCCTCTGAGAGGACCCACCTCCTCAACGCTTCATATTAGTAAAAATTTAGAACTCATATTTATAGTACACTTTGAAGAATTAGAAAAACCAAGCAAATCCATGTTTTTCATTTTATTAAAATTGTTGACTAAATCTTGTAAATGGTGACCAAGACCAATCCATTGACCATAATTTTAGCCAGATTCTGAATAAAATTGATTTTTCGTATCATGAAATGGAAATTTTTAATTAATTTTAATATCGGTTTATTTTTACAGTTGAGCAAAAATCTTGCCTCATAACAACAGGTAAAACCTATACGAATCGATTCATTATGAATCGTAGATTCATTTTCGCTAGTGTTATATAATTTTACGGTGCCTCCTTAATTAAATATTAATTATTGAATTTTGACAGATTGAAATGATTCGCTGCCATGTCGATTGGCGGGCACCTCAAATGCTTTGCTTATCCGTGACCTTGAAGGGGTCAATTGTTTTTTAATTGGTGCATAGCAATCTCTTACTTACCCCCAATGGATGATATTCAACTGCCTTTGGCCTTATTTCCGTATAATACACGCTTGCTATATACTATACATTAATTTTACATGTTTTGACTATATTTTTTTAATTTCTGTTTTTTTAAATTATTTGAAATTGTTTCATATATTTTGTCGTTTATTTATTTTAAATAATAATCTTAATCTTAAATATTCATTATTCATAAGGAATACTTTTTTTAAAGTACCGAATCGCGGCTCGGTGAACCAGGTAGGAATAATTATTTGTTAATCTTACCTTTTTTGATTGATTATATAAGAATGATTATACATCTCTACATTTTCAATGATAATATACATTGGAACCAATCATTTGAAAGAATTCCTTCAACCTTTCAATTAAATTTTAATAATATATTTAAGTATTATTAACAAGGAGACGAAATAACATGAAAGTCTGTTGACATTCATATCAGATAAAATAAACTTCCATTGAAAGCGACTACTATTGAAAGTTACCCTGCTTAATTTCAGGTGCATGCTAAATAGTCATTATATTTTCTTTCTGAGATTTTATAATATGCTATTATAAAATTCAATTTTTTTTAATATATATAGGTATATACATATAACTACATTTTAAATAACAAAATAATATATATATTTTCATTTGAAGAATAAATAATTTCTAACAAAATTAAATTTCATCAAAATAAATCATTAATCGTTAGTCATTCTAGAAATAAACTATTAATTTTAAATTTATTAATCAATTTTTTTTTATATATGTTCCATTTATTCCTCCTGCATTTATAAAGAAATATAAAAGAAAATTGAATAAATTAAAATATATCTGTTGTTTTTTTAATTTGATTTCATCCCTGTACAGACAAAAAAAATCAACACAAAAATTACTTGATTAAACTTGTATTTAATAATACATATTTGTTTAAAATATTTTATAAGATCAAAAAATTAAACAAAATTGTTTATTAAAATAAAAACAATGATTGAACAAGATTAAAGTATCATTAATTTGGTCTTCATTAGTATAAATTATAAAATTCAATTATTTTTTTTTATCAAAATATTAGTATTATATATAATATTATTATCCAAAAAATAAATTTTAAATAAATCTTTTGTTTTATCTCGTCCATTAGGTGAAAGTAGTGTTCTCTGTTCAAGTATATTACCAAAAAAAAAAGAAAGAAATCATAAAATAATATACTTTTTTAAAAATTATTCCTTTTTATGAAAATGTTGTATTACAATTATAAAAAATAATTGTATTTTAAAAATAAAAAAAAAAAAACATTTTAAATAAATTTCATTATTAAAATTTTCAACTGCATTGTTTGGTCTTTGGGAGTAGATTTTTTGCTTAAAAAATTAATAAAATCATTCCTGTGTCTTTTGTATTTCTGAATATTGTTGTTCAATCAACATTTAATGATTCTCTTAGATCTTCTTGAATCTTTATGGAGTTCTCTTACTTTCTCTTTCTAAACTACAAACTTTTTTTAGTTAGCCTGAACAATCCTTATCGCTTTGGACAAATCGCGTTTTTTATAGCTTCGAAACTAGTACACACTTGTTGAAATTGATGGTATTTAATCAACATAAGCTTCTCTGCATTTGTTAACTTTTAACAGTACTTTTCATCAATGATTTATTTTAATGAAGAAAAAAGCAAAGCTTCCACTAAATTGCGTTTTATGTCTTTTTTTTTATTTGTAACAATATACAAGGCGATATGTTCAAAACCTTGTAAAAAAAAAACTTACTAAAGGTTCTTTACTCAATACATGGGTTACTTTAGTTTCAGATCACCTTAATAATCTAGTACTTCTAATCTTCAAATAAGGTTTAAGTTTTTATGACAATTTGACGTTTAGTTTGGATATTAAGATCGTTTTAGATAATCATCTGCAGGTTGTATTATATGGGTCTTAGACATGGTCTATGACCTTATGAGACGAGAGTAGATTTAGAGTATATGAGAATAGGATTTATGGGCCAAAGAAAGGTGAGGTCAGGGAATGGCAGAGACTGCAAAACGAGGAATTTATGCATTTCCAGATATAGTTAGAATTATCGAGAAGGTTGCGATGGGCAGGACCGTGGCTAAAATGGGAGTGGAAGAATGGCGAAGAATATATTGCTGGGGAGACCGATTGGGAAACGTCCGTTTGGAAGACCAAGGAGGCGGTGGGTAGATAATGTAGGAAGAGACGCGAGAGAGATGGAAGAGGATAGGGATTGGAGGGTTGTGGCTCAGAGTAGGAATAATTGGAGGAGTGTGGTTGTTGCGGCCAAAAACTTTCGAATTCCGTAGAGCAACAGAGATAGATAAATATAGATTAGATAATCATCTATTGTCTCTATAAAGACAATGATCCACCTTTCTATTTTAAATTGCTAACGATTTGCAGATCTTAAAAAATATTTGACATAATCGAAAAATTGATATCCGAATTTGAAGTAAATTTTAAAAAATCAATAAAAAATAAAAAATTAAAAGAACGCTTATTATTGTAAATCTATCATACTTAAAGGAGTATAACTTGATGAATAGAGTTGTATTTTAACTAAAAGTTAATTTTTTAAATTATACTCAGTACTTAACGAGTGACGTATTATATTCATGATTAATAATTATAAATATAAGAGAACTTTACCCAAGCTGGTTTCATTCATTAAATACCAATGGCAGGTTTTCTTTATTAAAGATTCTTGAAATAAGTTTGTTTTTCCTTTTGTCTAATATTTATTTAAGGTTATACCTACAACTTAAAAAGAAATGTCTTTCACTCTTATTTATAAATTTATGCATTCTTTTGTTAAAATTAACCTAAGTATAAAATATAAAATAATGTATTTCATTATTTTTTCGAATTATAAAAGATCAATTTAATTAATTTTTATAATTTAAAAAAAATTAAAAAATTAATCTTAATAAATACAAAACAATTTGAAATTTAAACTATATTAAACATATTAGTTATATTTATAACCAAAAATAGGATAATAGGTATGCGATATATTCAATTATGATTCGTTTACTGCATTTAATTAATATTAAACTTTATGGTTTCAGGATTAAATATTTTTTATTAATCTTTCATTTTAAGTTACTAAAGAAATACTTAGATTATCAACTATATCCTATAGAGTATTTTACTAATATATCAATAATGAAATATTTTATCTCTAGTTGATATAATAATCTAATAATAAACTTATAAATAATTAATATCTACGATTATCATATCCATTTAACTACTATATATATAGTATATGGTAAGTAATTTTGAACTCAAGGAAAAATCTTTTAACTAAAAATCCCTATTTAAGTTGTGTAAATGACTGGAGGGGAAACCTTTTCTTTAAAATCGGATATAAGGTAATGACAATTTATATTATTGATTTTACATTTTCTGTTCTCAAAAACCAGTCTAACTATTTTGACTAAACTTGCTTCGTTAATATCAAAAGATATTTATTATCTTTACCAAATACCAAATAATATTTTGTTTTGAAATACTCTAAAAAATATGTAAAGATATAAAAAAAATGTGAAAATTGTAATTTTAAAAATTTGTTTTTAATTTTTAAAAAGCTATAAAAAGATTATAATTATATAAAAATAATATTTTTGTTTTTGATTGTATAATAATGATCCGGGTTAGCGCGTACGCAGACCCGACTACCAAAAATTACACGCCCGAGTTGCCCACATTTGGGGCAATCGCACGGGTCAACCCGTCCGAAGTGCAATGGAGAGGTCTCGCCATGAGGGAACCACCTTCATGATCATGGTAACCCCTGCGCCAGGTAAGTATGCTTAACCAATCCTAACACCCATCTATTAGTGGCATTCACCCTTCAATTATACTAAACATATAAACATCCCTTCTCTTATACCAATTATAAAAGTTTTCATTATCGTATTCTACTGAGTTTTTTAATTAAATTAAATAATAAAATTAAATAATAATATATAATAATAATATTTATAAAATTAAATGTAATAAAAGAGAAATGAATTTTTCTTCTGTATATAAATATGATTCTACTTTAGCATGTTTTCTAGAAAGCCATCTCTCGGAGGGTAACGAAATACAATACATTTCACCCTTCTACCTCAGGGTCACCTTCTAAGGATCACAAACTATAATAGTTCATTGAAATTATTTTAGATGGCACTATTTTAGTTTTTATTGTAAATAAATTAAATTTTATTAAAATAAATAATAAATATAGAAATATATTTCTTATATTATTTTTTTATATTATATAAAATTAAAAAATACAATTATAAAATAATTTAATAGAAATAAATTAATAATAAAACATTTTAAAATTATTATAATAGTTAAGTATAATGGGGTGGTCTATGAGGTGAGTAACATTCTCCCGTGGCATAGAGATATACTTCTAGGGGATGTAGAGGTGAATTTGTAACACTCTGGTCTCCCTTCAATGTCGAATATATCTTTCGCCTTTTACTAAAGATATCCGTGGAGGGGGGCATTTGATGAGTCTTTATCGAATTTTTTGATGTGCCCGGCAAAATTTCATTTTGCTGGGCCAAACTAATCTTAAATTTAAATTTATTAATTAACAATTTTACAATTTCACATTATGTAGTTTTATAATTTTTTTAATTATTAATATTTAATTAATATTAATATTAAAATTTTTTATTTACTCCTTCATTTGAATTATTTGAATTATTTAATTATCAAGTGTCTTATAATAAATCTATTTTATTTATTAAATAAAGGGTGAAAAATTAAGATATATTTATGGTGATGGGAATTTATTTTATAAATAATACTTACAAGTTTATTTTAATGATTCATTTAAATCTTTATTGTGCTTGTGAAATATATATTTTACTCTTAACGTAAGATATTTAATAAACATATAGTACCAATCATCAAGGTAGTCGAAGATGGCTTTGAAGATGTCTTCACCTGCCTTTTTCAAATGCCCAATGAATATTGATGAAGTTTTCGATGTGACATTTTTATTCTCAATATTATAAGTTCTAACTAACTAACTAATTTCAGTTGATACGATTACACTTTGGATTTGAATAAATATCTATAAGTATTTATTTATATTTTATTAAAATAATATTAATATGAAAAACTTTAAAAGTTTATGAAATTTTCAGATTGAAAATTTTCAAAGCATAAATATGGCTACGACTCTTCTTTTTCGATGTTTTCGTCCCTTAAATTTTTACATTAAATTTAATTGAATTGTAGATCCTCTTAATACATAATTAATTTTAATGTCGTCAAAATTATTTACAATGGTTATTTAAACTAAAGAATATAAAACAATTATTTTGCGGGATGTATTATTTGGAAGTGAGTCGTGAATAATAACTTTTGGAGACGAGAGTAGATTTATAGTATTTGAGAATAGGATTCTTCACAGCATTATGAGCCAAAGAAAGATGAGGTCACCATGGAATGGCGAAGACTGCATAACGAGGAATTGCATGACCTCTATGCATCTCCTGACTGAGTTAGAATAATAAAATTAAGAAAAGAAGATGGCGATGGGCAGGACACGTAGCAAGAATGGCTGATAAATAGATATAAACAGAGTTGTCATTTTAATAACTAAATATATAAATTATGGTTTATGATAAATCTATCAATAAATTATTTTCTCTCAGAAGACATATATATATATATATATATATCATTCTTAAATTTAAAAACTACTTTAATTACATATGGCACATTTCCGTTCACCTGATATTAGCTTATAAAATCATTTCAAGATATTATCTTTTAATAGAATCAATTAGATAAGAGGCATTTTACGTTAAAACTTTTTTATAACAAATAATTTCAAATATTTTCCTGATAAATTAATAGATTCAAATACAGAGTCATCATTTAATGATTGAAAATCAATATTTTAACTATTGACATCTAGCCGGAAGGATGCACTCTATTCTACTTAGCCGGATTTTTTAACAGTAATTATACGTATAGAAAACTGATTATCGATAACCATGCTGGTTTCTTATTTATTTTATTTATTAAATAAAGGCTGAAAAATTAAGATATAAAAATGGGTGAGGGGAAGTTATTTTATAATAAATACTTACAAGTTTATTTTAATGATTTATTTAAATCTTTATTGATTAATCCTTTTTACGCTTGTGCGATATATTTTAAACTTAACATAACATATTTAACAAACATATAATACCATCCATCAAGGTAGTCGAAGATGGCTTTGAAGATGTCTTCACGTGCCTTTTTCAAATGCCCAATGAATATTGAGGAAGTTTCCGTGGTGATAATCTCAAATCCATTTTTGTTCTCAATATTATAAGTTCTAACTATTTCAGTTGATACGGTTGCACTTTGGATTTCAATAAATATCTATAAGGATTTTATTTATATTTTATTAATATAGTATTTATATATCAAAAACTTTAAAAAGTTTATTAAATTTTCTGATAGAAAATTTTCAAAGCATAAAAATGGCTCTTCTTTTTTAATATGTTTTGGTTACCTGAATTTTTACATGGATTTGAATTAAATCGTTGATCCTCGTAATATATAATAATTTTGTATCTTGTCAAAATTATAATCAAAGGGGATCAAAATTAAACTATACAAAACAATTATTTTGCTGGTTGTATTATATGGGTGTGAGACATGGTTTATGATCTTGGGAGACGAGAGTAGGTTTGAGAATATAATTTTTTGCAGTATTTATGGGCCAAAAAAAGATGAGATCATCGGAGAATGGGGGTGACTGCAAAACGAGGAATTGCATGACCTTTATTTATCTCCAGACAAAGTTATAGTAATAAAATTTAGAAGAGTAGATGGGCAGGACACGTTGCAAGAATGGGTGTTGATAGACTAGCGAAAAAAATTTATGGGGATACCGATTGGGAAACTCCGGGGTGGGAGGACAATGTAGGAAGGGGCGTGAGAGAGTTGGGAGAGGGTAGGGGTTGGATGGTTGGTTAGCTCAGGATAGGGACACTTGGAGAAATGTGGTTGCTGCGGGCAAGAACTTTTGAGTTCCGTAGAGCCACAGAGATAGATAGATAGACATAATTAATTTTAACAAAAACAAATAAAAAAATAGAAATTATTTGACTTACCAGAGAAAATATAAATAAATATAAACAGAGTTTCATTTTAATAACTAAATATATAAATTATGATTTATGTTAAATCCATCAATAAATTATTTTCTGTCAGAAGACATATATATATATCATTCTTAAATTTAAAAACTACCCTAATTACAAATGGCACATTTCCGTTCACCTGATATTACCTTATCGATTTTGAATTTTTTATATACATTAATTAAATACAAAATCATTTCAAGAGATTATCATTTAATGGAATCAATTAGATAAGAGGCATTTTTACCAACATTAAAATTTTTTTTATAACAAATAATTCAAAATATTTTCCTGGTCAATTAATGGATTCAAATACAAAGTCATCATCTAATGATTGAAAATCAATATTTTAACTTATTGTCACCTAGCCGGAAGGATGCACCCATACTCAAACATCTGTCACACTTAGTCGGATTTTTAATATAGAAAAGAGCACTCATTATATTTACATTTAGGAAATTGATAGGCAAAATCGTAGGATGTTGGCAATGAAACATTGCGGACATAAGAAGAGGCAATAAATGAAAAGCTGAGACAGATTTTAAAATTTGAAAGATTCAATTTAAAAACAGTTTAGTAAAAATACCTTGAATTTTGAAAAAATCTCAAATATTTTTTAGGAACCAAATCATTTTCATCAGCCATATGATACACACTTGGGAACCATGCTGGTTTCTTGCCTACCAGTGACGTCACGATGTCAATATTTTATAATTACAATTGATTGGACGAATAATCACTATATTTTTCGTTTTGTTTTTTATTTTCATTGTATTTTTAATTGATATTTAAAAAAAATCGAATTATAATAGAAAAATAATAAAAATTGTCTTAACATTTGCATTGATAAATATAAATTTTTTAATTATAATAGACTAAGATTTTTGACTCTCTACCACATCCCTTTTAGCTCTTTTCAATTTACAATTTTCATGAGATACATTTTACGAGTATTATGTTTTTATTAATTATAAATATTACTACTTTCGAATAATATCATAAACGTTTTGGAATAAGTTGTTTTTTTGTTTCATTTGCCATTCTTATAAAAAATATTTTCTAATTTTTATTTTTTTTATTTTGTTAAAAAAAGCTCTTTTAGAATTATTATTTTTTGTTCATTTATTCTAAATTTTCTATCTTAATCTCGATACTAAAAATTATTAATTCAGTACTTTCACTCTGTTTTTATATATATTCATCATTATCGATGTTAAACGCAATTTTATTTTAATAAAATCAAGAAGAATATATCTACTTGAGTAGGCTTAAATTGGGAATTTTCAACAAGGTTCCCTGAGAAGTGCCAATAAATTTTAGATAACCAAAAATCAATACGTACAATTAATAAAATCTATATATACAATATATTTTTGAATTTAATATAATTCTGGTTGAATAATATTTAATTATAATTTTAATTTTTGATTTTTTTTATATTATATTTTGTCTGTTTATTTAATTATAGGAGTTTATTTGAAAAATTACTTAATTAATAAAATAAAATAATAATAATAATAATAATAATAATAATAATGCATAAAATGGAAATTGGAAAAATAATTTTTATTTTCACTATTCTATAAATTTAGTTTTAATAAGTTGACCTGTGGCCAGGTCCGAACCTACCGACGGTTTGAAGTAAATTAATTTCCAGCTACAGAAACAATTTCAGATAATTTTAATATATCTATTAATGTAATAAAAAACAGTTATGGATATAACATAAATATTTTTAATTTTATTTTATTTACAATATATATGTAAGACCAGGCTGTGACATGAATGGCTGGATGACGTCATATAATTTTAAATCAAGAAAAAACTAATAAAGATGATTTTTCTCGAGGATAAAACCAATACAAAGTGCATGATTCGTGGTGATATGTAAAAAAATCTCCTCATGTGAAATTTGGTGTGAAAATAACCTTTCCCTTCCTATCGTCGATCGCTAATACTACCACTTCCGGTTTCCGGATTTGCACCAAAAGTTGATAAATTCATCCCACTGATGCATTAAGTAAATATACCAAATTTCATCAAAATCGGTTAAGCCGTTCAGGCTGTACACATCTATACGGACGGACGGACGGACCACTTCCGGTTTCCGGATTTGCACCAAAAGTTGATCAATTCATCCCACTGATGCATTAAGTAAATATACCAAATTTCATCAAAATCGGTTGAGCCGTTCAGGCTGTACACATCTATACGGACTGACGGACGGACGGACGGACCACTTCCGGTTTCCGGATTTGCACCAAAAGTTGATCAATTCATCCCACTGATGCATTAAGTAAATATACCAAATTTCATCAAAATCGGTTGAGCCGTTCAGGCTGTACACGTCTATATGGACACACAGACGGACGGACAGACATCATGCTAAAAATACTTTTTTCTGTTAAGAAAATGCATGATTCGTGGAGATATGTAAAAATCTCCACATCTGAAATTTGGTGTGAAAATACCTCCCTTACTATCGTCGGTCGGTAAAAATGGAGATATTGAGATTAATGAAAAAATATAATTCGAATTTTTATAATTTTAATAAATAACAATTGTAATAAAAAAATATTTTTTTTTCTTAATTCAGTGAAAATTAACAGATTCACTATAATATTTGATACAAAAAAAATAATAATTATTTTCTAATCAAAAAATACAAAAAATTAAAATTAAAAATTAAATATATATATATATATATATATATATAAATATTATTTAAATTCTTTAAAAAGAGACAATAGCAAATGGCAATATTGAAAAAATTGAAGTTTGTTTGAATAAAATCATTTATTGATAAATCATGTTTATGTATAGTATTTGACAACTGATTTGGCGCTTAATTTTCCATCAGTGTTGTTGTTGTTCGGATGGTGATGGAGTCTATTGCACTTTGGGGGAGGGGCTTCAACCGATTTAAGCGTTCTCGCTTGTTAGTCACATAAGAGACATATTCTAATTCTCTGTGAAACATATAAATAGGAATTAAAAACTCATTTTTAATTAACACTTTAAATACTTGTATTTACAAAAAGAGTCATAATTAATATAGGAATAATTTTTTTCTTTTTTCAATTTTTAATATTTAGTTGATTAATATTTATTCTAATATTTTATTTATAGTCCGGAATGTTTATTTAATGCTAAGAATTTTATTTATTCAGTTGGTTATCTTTATTAATATTATTTTTGTGTTATATATATGTATGTAACAGATTGGTGAAAACTATTTATTATTTCTATCTTTATAAAAATAATTTTTATTTATTTTTGCTTTGTTTTTTTTCTGTAATGATAATTCAAAATGAAAGAAGATTGAAAATGATAAAAAAAAAAAATATAAATTTAGATAAAAATACATATTTGTATGCAAGTGTGAATTCACATTCAAATATCAAAATTTAAAATTTAAATTTTAAAGTTATTACAAATCTATCAAAAGAGTATATAATTATATAAAAATAATATTTTAGATTGTATAATAATGATCCGGTTAGCGCGTACGCAGACCCGACTACCAAAAATTATACGCCCGAGTTGCCCACATTTGGGGCAATCGCACGGGTCAACCCGTCCGAAGTGCAATGGACAGGTCTCGCCTTGACTTACGAATTTATAATAAATATATCTCATCTATATCAGGGATGGCGAACCTATGGCACGCGTGCCATAATTGGCACGTTTGAAAATTTTGATGGCACGCACAAAGACAAGATTATTTTTTGAATAATTCTTCAATAGAAATGAGTTAAAATTGAACAATACACATTAAAATTTTAATTTATGAAATTTGTAGTACTAAATATTTATTTATCTATCTTAGTAGATGAAACCGGCAAATTTTACATTTTATTACTGAAATGTCGTTTGAATTCCCTCGCAATATAAACATTCATGATAAATACAGTGTATGCAGTTTGATGTTTGGACTTTTGTTAATATCATTGGGTGTTGTTACCGTAAAAATTGAATTGTTTAGGATTTGAAATTTTTTTGCAAATCTTCACTTTTCATGACCTGAAGAATCCAATTTTGACTTTTCATGTCTATCGTTCTATCTGTCTCTTTGTCCAGAAAATTGTGAAGTTATAAACTCAAAATTGGTTGGGCCGATTACAATAAAATATTAACAGAATATTCTTATATGCTCTTATTTTAATATATGCTGTAAATTTTACCAATATTTATAAAAAAAAATAAATATTTTTTTAAAATTTATATCAAGTTTAATAAAGCTTTACTTTGCCCATAGAGACGGTTGGAAAATAGTGCCATAATCGCAATCTTTTTCTAGAATTTAGCACAGCATTGTTAAAACAAGAAATTGCAAATGGTTCACGATATTATCTATATAAATTTTACTTTTTGGTCATTATCTGTAAGGGAGAAAGATTTCATTTGGATATTTCACCAATACTATTCCAACGTGTATTAACAAACATAATTTATCTAATTAAATAATTTACAAGAATTTGGTGGAAATTTATGATATCTTAATAATTTCTGAAATTTTTTAATATCATCTGAGATAGAAAGAAAGTTATTAGAATAATAAAACAAGAAGGATTTTTTTTAAAAATGTCGAATTGCCTAAAATTCAGTTAAATATTAGAAATTATATAATGAGTCCACAGCACGACACACTAAAATCAAGTAAAAATTTTTCATACAATAAAAATAAAAAAAAAAAAAAAAAAAAAAAATTAATAGACAATTTTTAGGAAAGAGATCTATTTTTACCACAAATAAATTCCATATTTTTTAATAATCATTTTATTTTTTTAGTATAAAGTTTGAAATTTAAAATTATAACACTTTTAGTTATACAAAAATATTCGATTATATATTAACGCTAAAAGAGTTACATGTGGTGGAGAAAAAAATCAATCATGACAATTTTGTGGCACGTTAGTTACTTCAAAAAGATTTTTTATAATTTTGTGGCACGGACATTGAAAAAGGTTCGCCATCCTTGATCTATATTATTATACAACCTAATATACATATATTGTATTTATGTATTTCAGAAATTGTACAGTGAATTTTTATTGTAATTCATAAAATAGGGTGTTTTTGAAATAAAAAATCCATTTACAATATACGTCTACTCTATATTATAAAAAATAAAATAATCAATCTAAAATTCGTAATTTATAACATTTTTGAAAAACTCCAGAACTTATCTTAAAACATATATAAATGGTATGGGTTATAATATCATGAGAACATAATACTAAAATCAATTTACACATATCTCTAATGAAATAGTCACTTGTTACATGTTCTGTAAATATAGTTTGTTTGTAATTTGCATGCTTAAAATTCATTTTTGGCAAGACTGGTCTTTTATTTATAAAAATCATGCTTGTAAATAATAATTATTATAATATATATATATATATATATCGTATATTAAATATTTAATCATAAGTGCATTTAAAATGTTTACGGTATGTAAACAAATTTTGAAAAATTTAAAATCCTTGTTCTGAAAATTTTTCTTATCATAGGTATAGTTTATTATTTTTTTTTTATAAATAGGATAAAACATGGAAATTAGTTTTATAATTAAACATAAAAAAAATTTCTTGGTTTAATCTGGAAAGAATTAATGGCAATGTCGAAATATTGAAGAAATTGAGGTTTGCTTAAATCAGTGATTTTCAACCTTTAAACGGTTTAAAAATTTGGCGGCACACAAAGAAAAAGATGAGTGTGAAAGTTTACCATATTGAAAAAAGTGTTTTCTTTTTAGAACCATATTGAAAAAATTTAGAAAGTCGGAAATGTTTAAGAGCCTAGTCCCAAAAACGTTTTGCCTTTTTTAGAACCAAATTGAAAAAATATAGAAAAAAAGTCGGAAATGTTTAAGAGCCTCATAATCTCGCGGCACAGTGGTTGAGAATCACTGGCTTAAATATACTGGTTTATTGATAACTCATGTTTACGATAAGAATAGTATTTAATTTAACAACTAATTTGGCGCTTAATTTTCCATCATCGTTGTTGTTGTTCGGATGGTGATAGAGTCAGTTTCACTTTGAGAAAGGGGCTTCAATCGAATTAATAGTTCTCGCTTATAAAACATTATATCATCTTATATAATAATCTAGTAATTATAAATTTGTTTAAGATAATCACTGAATATACTTAATATCAACAAATAATATAAAAATAATTTAACAATATTTTTACATTTCTTCTTTACAATTTTAATTTTTAGTTGATTAATATTTATTCTGATATTTGAATTAAAGTCATGTTTGTTTTTATAATGTTAAGATTTTATTTGTCCAAATGGTTGATTACATTAATTTTATTTTTTAGATATATGTAACAAAATATTTAAAATGATTTATAATTTGTATTTATTTTTCTGTTATTTTTGTAATCTTGAAGTAAGAACGAAACGAAGAAGATTGAAAACAATAGGAAACATTAAATTGTATAAAATAGATTTGTATTCAATTATAAACTCACATTCAAATATCAAGATTCTTAATTTAAAAGATTACGTAAATTTATAACATGAGTACGATTATATATAAATTTATATTGAGTTAAATATCTAAATAATAATTCAAAATTAAAAGAAATCCAATAAAAATTATAATATAATATAAAATTTAAATAACTTTCTAAATATAAATTTAATATCTTTATATTTATTTTATATCTATTTATAAAAACCTTTATATATATTTACATTTTATTAGTTGCACTTTGTCTTTAGAAGAAATTACTCTATTCAGACATCGGAAAAATTTCCTGGATTTATTTATGAAAAACGCAATATTTTCCCTCTCTTGGCCTCTCTTGTGATGATTTGTTATGATGCTGCGGCAACATAATAACAACTGTAATGCGGGTGGTCTATTCATCCAGGAGTAGGAATTCCATTTCAATGCTGAATTACACAATTCTAATATATATCGATTCGTAACAAAAGTATGATTATTTATTATTTATTTATTATAAATAAGAAGAAATTAGTTGATTAATTAAGTTTTTGATTGTATAATAATGACCGGGTTAGCGCATGCGCAGACCCGACTACCAAAAATTACGCGCCCGATTTGCCCACATTTGGGGCAATCGCATGGGTCAACCCGCCCGAAATAAAATGGGCCAGTCTCACCACGGGGGAACCACCTTCATGATCATGGTTCCCCGACGCGTCGTATAGTAATCTTATCAATCCTACTTGCCATCTACAAGTATCATTCATCCTTCAATTATACTTAACATTCAATTATTAATTCTCTTATGCCATTTATAAAATTATTCACTGTCTTATTCAACCAGAATTCTTAATTAAATTAAAAAATAATTAAATAGTAATATATAATAGTAATAATATTTATAAAATTAAATGAAATAAAAGAGAAATGAAATTTTCTTGTAAATATAGATTGGATTCTTATTTAGAATATTTTGTAAAAAGCCATCTCTCGGAAACTAACCAAATAGAATACATTTCACTCTTTTTCCTTTAGTGTCACATTTCAAAGATAATAAATTAAATTAATAAATAAATTTGTATTAAGTTAAATTTTTGTATAATATAATTCAAATAAAAAAAAAATCAAATAAATTATATTATCATAAATAAGCAGGAGTTACACACTCAACTATCTCTCAAATTTGTATTTGATTAAATAATATATATTATATTTAAATTAAATTATAACTTAAAATTAATAAATATTATTTAATAAAACAGCGCGTGTCCGGCTCTTTGTTAATGCCACCATGTAACGTCTTGGCGCGTTATTTGCAGACGTGTTAAAAAATTAATTCTGGTACTTTCAGCTATTCAATCAAGCTGAAATTCTATATATATCAGTTTTATACAATTTTTAATCATGTGAAAAACTATCAAACATATATCTTTATTTTTACGGTCACTTTAGAGGAAAAAAATCAAAACGTCGTAGATAATGAGCCCCCCCCACAGATATTTTTCTCAACCTTAGTGAAAATGACTCATGGACCTTCAAAACGTATAAAATCATCAATATCTCGACATCGAAAATTTTCGTTATCGCAATACTATCTCTGGCGAGATATTAAAAATTAAAACTTTTTAGAAATAAATTCAAACCAATAAAAGGGGAAAATTATTAAAATATAAATTAAAAAATGCAGTCTTTTAAAAAATACTCGTTGTATAGTATTCCTTATAATATTTTTTTATAATTTAATTCATAGTTAAGAATAAAATTTATATTTGTATAAAAATGGAATAAAAATAATTTTTACAAATTAAGTTGAAAATAATTAAATCTATAAATAGAAAAATAATTTCCGAATCTATTGTTAATTATTATTTAATAAATAATTGACCCGTAAGGGTTGTTAAGGGATTGGATGAGACTTTGGGACGTTCATGGTTGACGATATTAAATAATATTTTTGATTAATTGTAATGATCCGGATTTATATTTATATATTAATAATTAATAATTATTATTAATTTAATAATATGTTTGAATGTATAATAATGATCCGGGTTAGCGCGTACGCAGACCCGACTACCAAAAATTACACGCCCGAGTTGCCCACATTTGGGGCAATCGCACGGGTCAACTCGTCCGAAATGCAATGGACAAGTCTCGCCATGAGGGAACCACCTTCATGATCATGGTAACCCCTGCGCCAGGTAAGTATGCTTAACCAATCCAACTACCGATCTACTAGTAGCATTCACCCTTGAATTATACTCAACATTTAAACATCCCTTCTCTTATGCCAATTATAAAAGTTTTCACTATCTCCTCTATTCGAAACATTTCAATTTATTTTTTAAATTTAGTTCTTTTAAGAATTAATTAAATTAAGATAAATTAAAATTAAATGAATTTTTCTTCGATATATAAATATGATTCTACTTTAGCATGTTTTGTAGAAAGCCATCTCTCGGAGGGTAACGAAATACAATACATTTCACCCTTCTACCTCAGGGTCACCTTTCAAGGGTCACAAACTATAATAGTTCATTGAAATTATTTTAGATGGCACTATTTTGGGTTTTATCAGAAATAAATTAAATTTTCTTAATAGAAATAATAATTAAAGAAATATATTTCTATTATTATTTTTATGTTATATAAAATTAAAAAATAGAGGTAAAATCATTTATTAGAAATAAATTAATAATAAAACATTTTAAAATTATTATAATAGTTAAGTATAATGGGGTGGTCTATGAGGTGAGTAAAATTCTCTTGTTGTCTAGAGATATAATTCTAGGGGATGTAGAGGTGAATTTGTAACACTCTGGTCTCCCTTCAATGTCGAATATATCTTTCGCCTTTTACTAAAGATATCCGTGGAGGGGGACATTTGATGAGTCTTTATCGAATTTTTTGATGTGCCCGGCAAAATTTCATTTTGCTGGGCCAAACTAATCTTAAATTCAAAATTATTATTTATCAAATTTACAATATTTAGTTTTTTAATTTTTTTAATTAATATTTAATTTAATATTAATATTAATATTAAAATTTGATTAAATTAAACTTAAATTCAAATTTAAAATTTCCATACAATTTAATTTTTAGAAATAAATTTATTGTATTAATTAAATTAACTATTTTAATAGTAATAATGATAATCTTCAAATGGTGCCCTAAAACATTATTTTTTTAAATAAATGATTAATTTTTTTTCTGACTCTTTAATAATGTAAGGAAAAATATATGATTAATCTATATATATAAAAAAAGGTTTTTGTCTGCACATTGCTCAGAATTTAAAAATTTTTGCATATCTTCGCGTTTCATGACCTCTAGAATCCAAAAGTGACTTTAGAATTTTTCACGTCTGTCTGTCTGTCTGTCTGTCTGTCTGTCTGTCTGTCTGTCTGTCTGTCTGTCCGGAAAATTACTATTTTATAGACTCAGAATTGGCTTAACCGATTTCTTTGAAATTACATCACAATATTCTTATATACCTCTAGAGTAACATAGGCTATAAATTTTATTAATATCTTATCAATAACCGCAGAAATTAATTTTTTAAAGTTTATATAATTCTCCGTGTTGTTCATTCAAGAGCAGCTCGCGGCTCACTGTCGGCCTAGCGGAATCATTTCAAACAATGAATTATCATAGAGATTCCCAATCGAAGAATTATTATAATATTTCCCTTTTTATTTTAAATTCTAATATACAAATATCAATTCAATTAAATAATTTATTCTAAAAGTTCTCAATTTAATTAAAATATTTATTAGATCATATTTTTATCTTAAATTATTTTTTATTTAATTGAATATTTCTTCTTTTCTATAATATATATATAATAATATATAAATTTTATCATTGAATAATAAAAAAAAATATTATTTAACCTGAATTAAAATGACTGAATTATATTATCTTTGTTTTTTATTTTAATTTAATTACTCTATTATTAATTACTAAATATATATATATTATATAAAAATTAAAATATGATGATATAAAGTTGTTTTAAATTTTTGACATTTTTAAATTGGGTATATTTTTTAAATTTATTAAAATGGCTTTTTTATTTATTATGTTTAAAAGATTCATTTTTATTATGTGATATTAATAAAAAATAACGATGCTCTGTGCAAGTCGAATCATGTTGCACATAATTAAATAACAATTGCCAAACAAAGAATATAATATTTTTTTAAATTCTTATATTTAAATATCATTTCAATTAAATAATTTATTCTAAAAGGTCTCATTTTAATGCAATTTATAATTTTCTTCTAATTCAGATTTAGGACAAATCGTACAACATTATATCAAATCTCGCTAAGAACATTCAATATTTTTGTACACAAATTATTCAGAGTATTGGCTAAGCGTATCACTCACAATCAGTTTATATTGAAATTTATATAAATTAACAAAGTAAAAATTTTTATTTGTTTAAATTTTATTATAATGAATCAAAAAAAATTAAATATATAGATCACATGATTAAGAGAAGCAAAAAACTTAACAGAAAATAACTGTTGGATGGAGGTCGGACATGACAGAAACTGTAAGCGAAATCTTTATATTGCGACGAATAATTTTCAAATCCCCTAGCACCACAGAATTTAAGTTTCTTTTAAGGAAAATAACTATGATCTAAAAAAATTAATAAATGAACTTAATAATAAAAAAACAAATAAATCAATTAATTTAAATTAATACTATTAATGAATGTATATATTGGTCATTTATCTATAGTTTTATACCGTTAATTTTTATAAATTGTCTCAAGTCTCTATTTTTGCATTTTCTCAAGTTTCATTATAATTAAAAATATTCAATAATAATCTAGCAATGAAAATAAAATACCAAAATGTAATGATCAAGAAATATTATACTCTATTATAACATATACAATACTTATAAACTATAGGCGGAGGAAATATTAGGAGATATCATTGCGGGTTCAGGCCAAATCGACCAACATTAATTAAGATATTTTCATTATGACAGATATTAGGAACAAAACCGCGAATTCAATATTTCTGTTCACTAATTATTTGTAGACTTTAGTAAAACATACGCATAACTCAATAGATCCGGATAAACTTTTTCAAATTTTCAATCTTCAAATTTCTCTTGAAGGTAGTAAAGAAAGAATAAGATGCGGAAATCAATTGTAAAATATTAGGTTACTCAGACGACTTAAATATAATAGGAGATTCGGCAATTGCAATTACAGATAGCGAGGAAAATTTAATGGAGGTTTGAAATTAATAGTGATAAGAAAAAATATTTAGTAACAAAGAGGAAGAGTATTAACATACAAAATCTTAAGATACAAAATGTAGAATTTGAATATGTAGAAAAATTGAATGTAATCACGAAGGATAATAATATTTGAGAAGAATTTAAATCGGGGTTGCAATCGGGAAACGCCTGTTATCTGCAATAAAGAGGCTTATCTCTTCAAAATTATTATCAAAGGGAATATATAAAAAGATTATTTTGCCTGTTGCATTATATGGGTGGGAGGCATGGTCTATGACCCTTGGAGATGAGAGTAGATTCAGAGTATTTGAGAATAGGATTCTTCCCTGCATTTATTGGCCAAAGAAAGATGAGGTCACCGGGTATGAGGGAGACTGTATAACAAGAAATTGCATGGCCTCTCTGCATCTTCAGAAATAGTTAGGGTTATAAAAGGGAAAAAGCTGCGATAGGCAGGGCACGTGGCAAGAATGGGAGAGGAAAAAGATATTGGTGGGAAGACCGATTGGAAAACGTCCGCTTGGAAAACCAATGACGCGTAGGAAGGGACGTAAGAGAGATGGAATAAGGGCTCAGGATAGGGACACTTGGAGAAATGTGGTTGTTGCTGCCAAGAACTTTCGAGTACTGTTGAGCCACAGAGATAGATAGATATAACATATACAATAATAATATATATAATTAATATAGTGATTAAATTAAAATATATTTTTTAAATAAGAACACAAAAAGAAATGAATGTTTTATGTAATATACTGATTGAAACAAAATGGATGAAAACCTTTTAATACTTTCAACCACCAAATACTATGTACAACTCGGGGGTACAGGGGGCGGAGCCCCCGTCTAGGTGTGAAGAGCGCCGAAGGCGCTCTGAGCAGCTAGTATATACATATATTGCAAATGAACACTTTAAAAGAAAATATATCATTGATGATTTTCAATTTATTTAAAATATTTTTATCACAAACCTCTGTCTTTTGTAGACCGCCGATCTGCTACATGTCCTATAATCACTAGAATGGGCTCTATCAACCTTTACCTTGATTTTTTTGGTCGTTGGCGCTACTTTTTATCAAGAGGCTTTCCCATTTTTAAATACGAATTATTATTTTATCGTTATTGATCATTTAATATAATTATTATATGAACTTTTATTAAAAACTTATTTTACTATATAATATTAATATATAATATTAATAGATTATATGTTATATTATTGATTTGCATTGAAATCTGAGAATTTTATTTTATTGTTACAAAAATGTAGTTTTATATTTAATTTTTATTTTTATTTCCCATCATGGAAACGAACATTTAATCATAGTATCTCATCTTTTAAATTTTCTATTTTTATTTCTAAAATTGTATTATTTAGATATTTTGACAATAATTTTCCTTATTTTACGTATATTCTATCATACATCTAATACCATAAATTTGTAAAATAGTAATAAATATCTATCTCTTATTTATTTTTCCTACATATTTTATATATAAATTAAATAAATATTAAAATTAATTTTCTACATATTAAACATTTGTATTTTGAAGGGATATTGAGTAAATGAATGAGGGAGTTGAAAATATTGATACAATCCACATATTTATTTATAACTATTAAATAAATATATTATATAATTTTTTTTTAGGATAGTTTCATTTATTTGCTAAATGAAAGATTATTCAAAGTATATAAAGAAATATAAAACAAAAGTTATTTTATAAATTTAAAAATTTAATAAACCCCTTTAAGGGTTATATTGTCCTTATAACACGTACAATATAAATTGTTTATGTTTTATATACTTTTCTGAACTTTCTTTAAATACCTACTGAGAGCTCATTTTGAGAACACGGACTACACTTTTTTTTCCTAGAAATGTAATAATTACCTGTCAATCACACACTTTGGACAATAAAAACTAATAAAATAACTTCCATCATGCAACTCATAAATCTCTCGATAAAATTTTGTTTTGTTTTGATTTTTTTTTAACAAAAAAATCTATCTTTTATTTATTTTCTTTGTAATCTTTAATCAAATTCTTGAATATATTACCAAAATTCGAATTATACAAAATTAATCATTTATATACTTTAATAATTTAATTTTCATAATTTTCGGAGACATTTTTGCGCACATATAAGATTCCAGAAAGGATAAAAAGAAAGAAAAAAATGTTTATATTCGATGGAAATAAGATACAAACACAAAATGAATAAAAATTAACTATTCAATATACATTCTGATTGCAGTTCAGCAAAATATATAAACCCATTCTCATATCTCAGTTTGTTTAATGTCAGCTTATTACCAAAAATAAAAATACTAATTTAATACTTAAATTTTCATTACTATCTTGTTGAGAAATCATAATAGTTAATAGTTATTTTGTTCTTATAATCTTTCTTGTTTATTGTTATTTTCAAAATTCAAGTTTACAAACTTTTTATATGCTCATTTTAGGTTTGAGTAATTATTTGTAAATTAATTTATTGATTTAATATTTTATATATTTACATTATTTGTTATTTATTAATTTCAATTTATATTTTTTTATTATTTAATAATTTTTTGTTTTATATGCAATTTATACGCCTTGATTCTTCTAATAAACTGATTTCAATCTCTATCATTATAAATTTTAAATTAAATTGAATGATAGCTTAAGCATGAATTCATATTTATAAAGACTATCTATTATTATATTATTATAATTTTAATATATAACAATATATATATATATTTATTTATTTATTATATAAAGAAGAATATATATGAAATAAACAAATTTAAAAAAAGAGTGATTTAAACATTAAGAAATTTCAATTTTATATGAAATCTATTTTCTAAAGAATTGAAATGGAATTATTTTTTAAACAATAAAAATACATATCAGAAAAATTAAAATTGATTTTTGTTATTTATAATGGATGTATATAATTATTGTATTATTATGAATGCAATAATTTTAATATTCTAATATATAATTATAATTATTAATGTGTTTGTGCATTTGTTAGAGGAAATATTTTGAGAAATTCATCGAAATTTGAATTTGAATTTCCAGAGGAAATATGTTTTGTGGTCTTGTGAAGCTATTATATTAAAAGCACGTGTAGCTTAGTTGTGAGTCTGTAGATAGATTTATCCTAATTTCCATAAATCATAGTGAAATTAAATTTGCTATTAGATGTGAAGACTAGAAAATTACATTATTGGTATATATATATATATATGTATAAATTATTTAAGGATAAATATGATTTACTTTTTGAATAGATGAAAGGTTTCAACACGTTAAATTTACTAATAATATACTTATAATTTATAATATATTATAGTATTATATTATATATATGTATATATTCCAGGGATCGCCAACATATGATTTTTTAACAGTTTTGAAAACAATATTATTCATATAAGTAAAAAATAAATAAAAAATTGCAATAACGAAAATTAATCTTATCACTGAATGAGTGTTGCAGTTGCACGCTCAATCATGCTTTTAGCATTACCAAAGAATAATAATAGATAATTTAAAAAAAAAATTTTACCATGTAATAATACAAATCTAAGAAAAGACTATATATTTCAAGAAGTGTGAACTAAGAAATATTGATGTGAGAAACTTGATAATATTTTGATTTACAGAAAAATTTACTACCAGAAAGATTAATATTGAGCGATATTATACATGAAAACATAAACATTTAACATTTAAAATTATTAAATATTATTATATTATAATTCATTATTTATTTAATAGAATATATTTAATATGAATTAATATAAAAGACTATTTTGAAATTTAAAATTCTCTGATAAATCAAGACATTAAAATAATTTTAGAATAATATATTATAATATTAAATAAATTTAATTATATAGAAAAGTTGACGACTTCTGATTATGTTTTATATTATGAGTAATATAAATTAAAATTTAAAAAAAAATTCATTAATTTGAATCTATATACATACAAAAAACATACATTAGAATTAAATAATAAAATCTTTAATATTCAGAAAATAAAAATTAGTAAAAAATACCTTCATGAATATAATAAAAATAATATATAATACTTTTTTAGTTCATTTATCTTAATAAAATAATTTATCTATTTAGTGTACAAAAAATAAAAAATAACAAAATAAATTATATAAAGGAATTAGAAAAGATATGGATTGTATGAAGATCAGCATCAGGGCAGGAACAATCAACTACTGCAAAAATATAATAATTGGTTTTCTAAATTTTTGATATCTAAGGTCACGAAGAATAATTAATATTTTTATATTAATATTTATTTCTATTTTATTTTATATTACATTATTTATTATTTTATTATTATTACTTTTTTGTTGTCGAAAACAAAAAACGAAATATTTAATTAAAAATTAAATAAATCTTTCAAATTGAAATAATTTTTTTATATTAAATTTTTTTTCTGGAAAAGATAAATTAAATAATGATAAAGCAAAATTAAATTTATTTTCTAGATGAACGCACTTTTGTTCAAGTAAATATAATAATACTGTTAGCGCAATTATTTGAATATTTTCTTTTTTAAATGAAAAAAAAGTTCTTATGCTTTTTATGTTAAATGTTAATAATATAATAAGTATAAGAATATATATATATATATATATATATAGTATAAATTGAACCTTTTAAGTTAATTGAAGTTTTAAGGCTTTTGTTTTGTGTTGTTTCAATGAAAAAGTAACATTTGTTAATTAAATGATGTATATACATGTGTAACAGATGCTTTGACCGGCTTTCGATATGCCATGGCAATATTTCGAGAAGAGTGCACTTCACTCACAGTGGATCTTCATTAGTGCCATTAGTAGAACCACGAATGCTCTTGAACAGGACCGGTTGCTTTTAATATTCGATCGAATTCATTAACTGTCTGGGAGTTCATGAATATCACTAATAACTTTAACTTGTACTTCGTATTTTTTTTAAGATATTAAAAAAATAACATTCTATTAGAATATGGAATAGAATTATAGCAAAAAATAACAAATATATAAATTAACATGTTTAATTATAACTTTACTTTCCTTAACAATAATAATAAACAATTTATTCAAATGATATTTCAGGAATTTTAATATGAAAAAAATAATTATAATTATAATAATATCAATTATAATTTAATGATCAATTAAAATTGTTATTTTTATCAATTATTTATAAAAAAAAAGAAAATTAACTATATATATCCTACTTGACTTTTTACCTCGTGGCCTATGGTAAGGAAATCCCTCTCTAGCTGGTGTTTAATAAAAATTGGCAATTACTTGAAGTAAAATGTAGCGGCCTTCGATAAAAAAAATCAAGAGAGAGGTTGAGAGGACTCGCTAAACTGATCATAATAACCCCTCTACCCCGCTTAGGCGGCAATCGACTTGATAGGCTTTGCTCTTTCGTAGAACGTCCAAAGAGGTTAATTTATTGATTAAAAAAAAAAAATTGATTCAAAATTCAAATGTAAGAATAAAATTTTATTTATAGATTTTATTTAATTTAATTTTTGGATTTTAATAAAGAATTTTAGATATATAATCTTTAATTCTATCAATTTGATATCAAAAGTATACTTGACAAATGGAAAAAGATAAGCCGCTCTGCATTTCGCTGAGGCAGTCCAATCATTATTATATATCCAGATAAAAAGAGGACGCAGAGAATGCTGTTTTCTAGTGATTTCCTTTGAAGATAAGACTCTTTATCTCATTTTAAGTAGAACAGATATTAAGCGAGCTTCCATTTTATATTTATTTTATCATGGCTACTGTTTTATTAGTGATACTGATGAGTATTGAATAGTTGAAGGCGATAGAATATAAAAAAGGGAGTGTTTTTGGAATAGTAGAATTTAAATTTTATAAAAGAAATAACTTTTATAGGATTTAATGAAGTGTATTTTATTTAAGATAATATAAATTGTGAGTGTTAAACAGATTCTATAAGCAGGGATATGAATTCAATAGAATTAACTAAATCTAAATTCAAATAATAAATGGATTATTATTATTATTATTAGACAATATTATGGGATTTTAAGAAGAATATATCATTATGAAACTTTATGAAACGTTGAACTGATTCAATAAAAGAGAATTGGATGAAAATAAGAATTGATAGTTCAGAATAAAAACAGTTGGAGGAATGAGCTTGCTGTTTTTATGAATTTTAGAATTGAATAGCTCTAGAGTTAGATAGATGCAAATTTAATTTTTGCATCCTGGACTGCATTTTTCTTGTAAAATGTAGAAATATCTCTGAAATTTTAATTTAATCGGATTTATTGTTGTTTTTTTTTGCAGATATTTATAAAAGAAATTGACAATCTAATTAAATATTAAAATATTATCATTATGCATTTGATATTTATTTTGTAATTTTAATTTTATCATTAAATTACAATTAGTATTGGTTTAATTCTATGTTTTATGTTTGTTTGTTTTTCCTTGGGAAAAAAGTTAATACCTCTTGGCATGTATTTTTCTCAAAATGACACTTTTATTGTGATAATGTTATAATTTTTGATTGTATAATAAATAAAATATTCAATTAAAAAATAAAATCCATTCAAAATTTCATTCTAAATTGATTAAAATCAATTTTTCAAATATAAATTTTTTTGTTATTGTAAATAAAGTATATGTTATAATAGAAGGCACTTAGTGAAAGCAATGTGGCTCTTGCGCCAGTTTATTTGACTCCACAAAATGTTATTCAAAGTCCTGCTTGAATTGACATTTGACGAGAGTATATACTTTCCAAACAAAAGGACTCATAAGACATTGAAGCTTCTCTTTGAATGAGAGTGTAAAGCAGTCTTATCAATGGTAAGAGGTTACTTGATAAGAATTGACTTTTGGTTCTTTTCTTCAAATTAAGTGCTCTCACCTTGATTGATATTTTATTAAAATCCTTTTAAAGATGGGAAAAAATAAAAAAAAAAATAATATATCTTATTTATTCTAAATTGAATTCATAATAAATCTTTCAGAGAAGATTACCTATCTAATTAATTGATTTAACTATAAAATCATTTGATTTATTTTTAATTTTAAATTTTCTCCAATATTTATAATTAACGTAAATGAATCTATTCCCAACAGATATCACTACAATCAAATACATCATTTTAATATAATAAATTGTACTTACATTAGCTTCTAAAGCAGTGATTCTCAACATTTTTTTACTGTGGCACACTTTTAACGGTTTAAAAATTTGGCGGCACACAAAGAAAAAGATAAGTGCCAAAGTTATTTACTTTTTTTAGAACCATATTGAAAAAATTTTAAAAAAAGTCAAAAATGTTTAAGAGCCTTAAAAACATTTTACCTTTTTTGTTTTACATACATATAAAATAAATAGGTACTTTTTCTTAATTTGTAAAATTTGGCGGCACAGTAGTTGAGAATCACTGTTCTAAAGTATTCTTAAGAAAGAAAATCATCAAAATTATTTATTTATTTATAATATTTTAAGGTTTCACTTAAAAATTTAACAGAAATCTTAGAAATCAATTTATATTTGTTTACGCTTTTCAGAAGTCAAAAACTGAATATTAAAATAAAATTTTTAAGACTTTAGGTGAGAAAAGAGGACACATATTTTTGTCTATTTAGTCATATTTAAAGAGCTTGAAGAACATTGATGATACAAAGTATTATATAGGACCATATAAATAACAAATATTATTTGTGAATGTGATAATAACCTCAATTGTTTATTGTGATTAAATATTTAGAAATTTAAGTATATACACATGATAGGATAGATTTAGAAAAGAATGGGAACTGTGGGGTTGGATGCACACATAAGGCAGAAGTAGCTGTTGGAATGTAATTTCTGGTGCGCTAGAATGGAAGAAAAAGGAGTAATAGAAAATAGAAAATCGTGAGAATGTGGAAATAAATTCAGAAAATAAATAATTTACTTAATTGATATAAAGTTGGTGTTTAAAACCGAATGCACTTTCAAATGCATGTCCTGAATTCATGAATAGGGAAACATATTTGATTTTTTGAAATTTATATATTTATATTAATTTCATTTCAATATTTAGTATCAAAGAAGAATAGAGTTAAAACACAAAAACTTAACGATTTATACGTTTTACGTTTTAACTTACGTTCGATCAATTCGAAGGATAATAATATTGAAGAGTAATATAAATTAAGGTTTCAATTGGGTAACTGATCGGATCTACTGATAAGTATTCAAATGACAGGGTGGGCAAAAAAATGTAGAAAAGGATGTCCGGAAGATTATTAAAAATAGAATTTGGATGATAGTAATTTAGAATTAGTATGTTTGAAGATAGATAAATTCATTTTTGGAAATATATTAAGAGTAGCGAGTAGACACTCTCTATGACCCCGATAGAGATAGGTCTACTTCAGGGAAGCAACCCTGCTCACGCAAGCCACGACTTTTCCTCTACTCCAAGTGAGGAAGTCGCGTCCGAAACCCTAAATCCTATTCAACCCATATTAAAAATTCTTCATATACCCCATCCTTCCTAAAGGGCTCGTTTGCTGGTCAGTAAGTGGATAGCAACCTGAGCTGGGGTTGACAGAACTCCTTAGCTGAAGGAAAGAAACCTATCTGAGAAAATCCCGAAATCAATTCTCCTTGCCGAATGTATAGGAGAGATAAAAAGTTGACGAAGTATGATGGAATACTTAGGTAGAAGCCGAAATGCACACATATATATTAATAGGCTTATCAAAGTAGGTATTGAAACTGAAAACCTGAGGTTATAAACAAAAAAAAAATCAAAGAAACTGTTGTTATAACGGCACCATAATCTTCGAGAAAGATCATATGCAGACAGTATCAACCTTAGAAAGCACTTAAATATTGAAGAAATGGATGCCGAAATCATAAAAGTTAAAAAAAAACAGTGAAGACATAGCTTAAAATATGAAAATAAATGTGAAAAATATCACCTAAATCAAATTTTGAAAAGTACTTAAAGGAGGGCAAATGAGAAAATATTCAAAGATGAATAAGAAAACTAATGATTAAAAAAAGTGACTGAAGATAAACTAATAAGATAAATCGCCACCCATCATGAAGATATTCTTAAATAAAACCGCGCTGGAAACAATGTCAAAGAGAAGAGAGGGATTTGTGGTTGATGAGTGTCAACAACCATAAAGGGTTTTCCCCTCAAAAAAAAAAAATAAAATAAAGAATATATTAAGTCTTGCTTATTGAAATCTACAATTAGTCACGCAGAGTAGTTTGAAAAGTATATATACATATCACAATAAGATATATTTGTAAATATTAGTAAAGTTGAGGTTATCGTAAAAAAAAATGATTTCAATAAAAATCAGTTGTAGCCATAAACAAGTAAAAATGATTACTTATTTGCCGAATAATTGAAATGTATTCGTTGTTTGCACAAGCCTTTTGTCAAGCGACGTGGATATAATTTAAATTAGTTACATGTTGATTGCGATAAAGTGTGGCCTGTCTACGCGCATTGCGACTCAACCGGAAGGGGCTGACGCGACCCATGCCCCTCCTCCTGGCTCCATTGTCCATTAGGACCACCATGACTCTATTATAGAGTTCCTCCCCGATGTAGGATCATTGTTGCAATAATAGTTAACTTGGTCTCTACGAAAGTCGTCGGCCAACACTGTTGGTTATCAGTTGTTCATCGTGGCTGCAAATGATAACACAGTGTTTAGAATGATATTCGAAACAAATGGCGGACTCGAGCAAAATTAGTGGCGTATACATATTAGATTATTATGTTAGTTCAGTAGGATTTATTAGACTTTAATAATACATTTCTATGTAGCCTTGATTTATAACTAACTTTTATTTTGAATATTATAAATATAAATTTAAATATGTAATTTTGTAATGAATAGGAAAAAAAAAATCGAATTTTACTAAAAAAAGGACTTTATTTTACAATTGTTTATAATTATAAAAATATAATTATAATTAAACATACAAATTATAAATGCCTAAGAAAATGCAAATTTATTTTTTAAGCCCCACGTTCCCCTCCCAATACACCACTGTATATACATATAAAAAATAACTTCTTTCTCATCTTTATTTAGACATTTTTAATATTGCTAATTTCAAGATGTAAATATTGGCGGGAATTTCAATTTAACATATATTATATTGATACTCATCCATATATAATTCAAAATAATAAAAATGTGTATTGTAAAATTTTTTTTCTTCGAATATATAATTATAGACCTTCAATCAATGTCATAATTATGATAAAATAGTTTAATTTTAAAAAATAATTCCGTAAATAGTTTCTTCTCATTTATCAATTCTAGGTTTTTATGTTTTATACTTTTATAGTAATAGATGAAATGAAATATTCAAAATATAATAAATATTTGATAAATTTATTATTAAACTTTATTAAATTTTATTTTATTAGAAACGGATAACAATTTCATAATACAAGGTGGAAAAAAGAATTATTAATATAAAAAATTTAAATGAATAAATTTGTAGGTATAGTAAATTGTAATTTTTTTTTATTTAAATTTTATTCACGATTCATTTTCAACATTCCGTGTTATACAATTAATTATCACAAATAATAATGCAAATATGATAAAAATCGTAGACTGAAATTAAAAAAAAAATATTTCTTCTACCAAAAGTATATACATTCTTCTGCGTTAATAACACTTTATTATTATATTATTTGATTAAGTGATCAAATTTCATCCATTATAAATAAAATATATTGGTTTTTGAATAATTGATTAATTAAACAAATGAACTAAAATGAAATAATGTCAAAAGAAAATGATGAATTATCGTTCATAAATATTTAGTATTTTTAATAATGACAAAAAAAAAACAAAAAAAGACATGTATATATAAATACAATTTTATCAAATAAAAAAAAACAACGTAAATTTAAAATTAAAATGTTTTCAATTCATACGTAATTAAATGAATTACCCCTTAAAACCTGTTTATTCTTGCATGATTTGACAACAAAAAAATAAAATACATATTATTTGCATATTATTATTATTATTGGAGTTAAAAAATATAAATTTAAATATAAAATAACTAAATTTATAGATTTGGAGAGCGATGGTTTAAACTTCAACTATAAATAATAAATTGCATTTTTACCGACCGACGATAGTAAGGGAGGTATTGTTTTGTTTATATTTACATATCTCCACGAATCATGCATTTTCTTAACAGAATAAAGTATTTTAGCATGATGTCTGTCCGTCCGTCTGTGTGTCCATATAGACGTGTACAGCTTGAACGGCTCAACGGATTTTGATGAAATTTGATAGGTTTACTTAATGCATCAGTATGATGAATTGATCAACTTTTGGTGCAAATCCGGAAACCGGAAGTGGTAGTATTAGCGATCGACGATAGGAAGGGAAGGGTTATTTTCACACCAAATTTCACATGAGGAGATTTTTTACATATCACCACGAATCATGCACTTTGTATTGGTTTTATCCTCGAGAAAAATCATCTTTATTAGTTTTTTCTTAATTTAAAATTATATAACGTCATCGAGCCATTCATGGTGTCACAGCCTGGTCTCACATATATATTATAAATAAAATAAAATTAAAAATATTTATGTTATATGCCTATCTGTTTTTTATTACATTAATAGATATATTAAAATTATTTGAAATTGTTTCTGTAGCTGGAAATTGATTTACTTCAAACCGTCGGTCGGTTCGGACCTGGACACATGTCAACTTATTTTAATGAAAATAAATTGATAATAAAATGAAAATATATTTTATGATAAAAAAGCCGTTTATATATTAATAAGCTTAATTTACTTATATTTTAAATACATATATAAAGTTGTTTTTAGATTGGGAAAATTCCTTGACCGTTCTTTTAAAATTAAAAATTGTGAGACTTTTAGTAAGCTTTTATTAAATTATTATTTAATTTTAAACAATCTGGACTTTGTTAACTATATTTATTAAATAATTTATTTGGAAATTGCAGTATAAATGACAAAAAAGAAAGGGAAAGATTTATTTATGAAAAATATAGGTGAAAAAAAAATTCTGAGTTTTGTACATCTTATGAAACAAAAGCACTTATCAAGATGGTTGCCACTTAAGCTGGATAAATCAGTAAAACAAATCTTCTCAAACTTTATCTTGATTTTCTCGATCGGAGGCTACTACTTTTTATTTCTCAAATTTGATTAGGTAGGCTAAGGATCTCTTTGTCTCCCCCAAACTACACAGCCTTTTTTATTAATGAAATAATGATTGATAATTAGCATCTTTTCAAATTAAGGCCAATTTAAAATCAAATAAAACAAATTTGGAGAAACTGATCTATTCATTCTAAGAATAATATAATAATATATGCGTAGGTGCCACTTAGAAGCCAAACCGATTAACTCCAATTTTTAAAATTTTGCTAGTAATGTAATGTAATGTAACCTCAACATATGAAGTGAATAATGAAGTAATCAATAAACTTGAATTTAATACAAGGTGTGAACTTTGGGCTTCATTTTCTCAGTTTCTTTAAATGTAGAGTTAATCCCTTTGGCTTCTGAGTGGCACATATATATAAATTATGACATTCCATTACAAAAATTCAAAAAATATAAATAACCTTTGTTTTATAATCTAATTCTGAAATTTGCACAAACAAAAAGAACTAATAAATTAACTTTTCAGTCTGAATTTCTCCTTTCTTCTCTTGTATACTGGTACATTGTATTTTTTTTTCTAAGATTTGTGTTTTTATTTATTTTTTTCATCACATACTCGTATTATAAATTATTTTAACCAAAAGAAATCATTTAATTTAATTTTCAGTTTAAATTAAATTATTGATTATTTATGAAAAGTTTTCTTTTCAAAGATGTGTTGGGTTCTAAACCCATTTCAGTTCTAAGGCTATCTACTTTAATATTTTGTGACAATAAAGGGATTATTATTAAGGGAACGAACTATTATATCTCAGTTAGAAGAGGTTCATGTTTAGTAAACTCTATTTCATGATTTCCGAGTTTATAACAAACAGAGAGAAAATTAGGTGGTAGAACTTCGACAGAAATGAGTTATTTGATATAGAAGAAGAGAGAAACGAAATATCATAAATAAAAAAAATACGAACAGAGAAAGGAAATTGATGGACGACCCGACTTCAAAGGTGGAGAGAAGAGAAGAATGAAATGGATTTCAACGAGATAAGAGAACTCCGTTGTTTGAAAGTAAGATTAATGTTCATATCATAGAGAAAGGGAGGGAAAACTATACAATTATAATAGTAGAAAAGAATAAAGAAATTTCATCGTACCATTCTATAAAATGAACAATAATTTTTAAAATTTATTCAGTGATTTCAAAATCTATTTCATTTTAATGAATACATATATATAGAGTATATAAATACTTTAACGAAATATTTTTTTTTGTGGCATAATGATTAGTACACCGAGCGCTTCCTTAAATACAAAATATTATAAATCAAATAAAAATACTTGTTTTAATAATATTCTATAATTAAATTTAGAAATATATATTATGTCCACAGGGCATACTTTTCTGTCTTTTGGATCTTATTATACTAGCAAAAATTGTATATTTTATATATATATATATATATATATAATATAGGATCAAATATTTTATCAAATAAATATTGAATATATTTTTCATTTTGTAAAGAAAATCAAGTTATTTTAATTAATTTTTACCATTTTAGGAACAAATTTTTGATGGGTCATTTTTAGAAACTTATTTAACAATTGTAATAAATAATTCAAAAACTGTAAAATTTTTATAATTTATAATAATAAATTATATATATTTGTTAAAAGCTTGAGCGATAGCTCGGTGTTCCAGTCACTATATATATACCTATATACAATTTTTGATAGTATAATAAGATAGGATTATAAATTATTAGAAAAGGTTGTTTTTTGTTTAATATTTAAATTAACAATTTTTTTTTTCAAAAATATATAATACTCATCTATCTATATAAATTTATGTTGTTATGTGTTGTAGCAATAAATATTTTATTGTTATAAATGAAAAAAAGTAGACACAGATAGGTAGTAAGTTGAGGTGATGACGTTAAATCGGATAGAAATGAAATTGGACGTCTGACAGAATTGAAGTGAGATGATACTTGGAAAGTAGAATGTATGACAAGCGTTATAGTTAAATATGTAGTTATGAATACGATTGTATCATTCAAAAAAAAACATATGTTACTTTCTTAATTGACTTTTTAGGATTGGAATAATAACCAAATTAATTAATTGATTTTTAAAAAAAAGAAAATTTTATTCTAATTATCAACGATCAAAATTTATTTTTATCATTAGTCATCTAACTATGGGTTGGTAGGCCCATCAAGTGATATTATTTAAATAAATTATTAATTTAAAAAATTATTTCTCTAGTTGAAAACTTAAATAAATTAGAAATTTATTATAAAATTTATAATAATGATTATTAATGACTGAAATCATGATATCTCCATTAATAATAATTAACTTTAGTTCTTGGTTTCAGCAACCATATTCCTCTAACTCCATTCTATTCATGTCTTCTTCAATTACCTTACATTGACCATTATATCTTATTTGTTGTATCGACCCATAGTTTCTTTATAAACATTTTAAATTCAAGCCATTTTTTTATTTTATTTCTATCTATGTTATTAATGTATGTTTAATCGTTATATAAAATACCCTGAAATTCCCTCTAATAGTTTTATAGATTTTTATTTTGATATTATTACCGACCGACGATAGTAAGGGAGGTATTGTTTTCACACCAAATTTCACATGTGGAGATTTTTACATATCTCCACGAATCATGCATTTTCTTAACAGAAAAAAGTATTTTTAGCATGATGTCTGTCTGTACGTCCGTCGCGATCGACTATAGGAAGGGAAGGGTTATTTTCGCACCAAATCTCACATTAGGAGATTTTTTTACATATCACCACGAATGTATTGGTTTTATCCTCGGGAAAAATCATCTTCTTTATGTTTTTCTTAATTTAAAATTATATGACGTCACAGCCTCGGGTAACGCCGGGCAACGCCGGCTACTTCAGCTATATATTATAAATAAAATAAAATTAAAAATATTTATGTTATATCCATATCTGTTTGTTATTACATTAATAGATTTTTTAAAATTATTTGAAATTGTTTCTGTAGCTGGAAATTAATTTATTTCAAACTGTCGGTCGGTTCAGACCTGGTCAACTTATTCTTTGGTATTATTTGATATTCTCTCACATCCACCTCGATATTATCGTTTGACGCGTCTACCTTGATCATCCATCAAAGTTTTCCGTATTATTTTAATGTGAACAAACTTCTTATTGTCCTTTCAACGATAAAATTAATAAATGAATAATAAATAATATTGAATATATGTATATAATATTTAAATATTGTTATTTTTATTAAAATATCATTATATTTAATTATTCAAGATTTTAATAAAAATCTTTAATAAAAAAAACTATTTTTTATAAAAATTAATAAAAACTTTATGTAATTTTACATTTTTTTTTTAATTCTAAAAAATAGAAAAAAATACTGAAGGATAATAATATTGGAGAAGATTTGAAATCGAGGTTGCAATTGCAAATTATTTTAAAAGTAGGTCAAAATTAAAATATATAAAAACAATTATATTGCCGGAGTTATTATATGTAAGTGAGGCGAGGTTAATGACTTTAGAAGACGAGAGTAGATTTAGAGTATTTAAAAATAGCATTCTTCGCAGCATTTATGAGTGAAAGAAAGATAAAGTCACCTCAGAATGACAGAGACGGCATAACGAAGAATTGTGTGACCTCTATGCATCTACAGACATAGAGTAATAAAATTAAGAAGATTGCGATGGGTGATGATAGACAAGCGAAAAATATATATGCGCGGAAAGGTCCGCTTGGAAGACCATGGTGGGTGGAATGTAGTACGTGAGAGAGATGGGAGAGGATATGAGTTGGATGGTTGTGGCTCAGGATAGGGATACTTGGAGGAATATAGTTGCTGCAATCAAGAACTTTCGAGTTTCGTAGAGCCACAGAGATAGATAGATAGAAAATACTAATTGATAAATAAAAACATTCTGTAACATTTTATTTAAAATACCTATTTTCTCGTTTTTGAATAAAAAGATAATAAATAAATATTTTCTTGATATAAAATTCACAATGTTCACTATGTCATTTATTATTTTATTTAAAAAATGATTTGTCTCAATTCATTGTAAAATGTTGATTAATTCAATTTATTCTTTCTTATCTAATCAATGAATTACAATCGATATGAATCATGTATAAACAAACCACTTCTTTTTTCCCATCAACATTATTTAAAATATAACTCTGAAAGAAAATTGCTTAATTACACTCCAATACATAAACCCGTTCTACTTTGTACCTATTACTAAGTCAATGATAACATGCTAAAACTTATCAAAGCACAACAAAACTTAACAATAATGTTCATTCAACAAGTTCAGTTTATTTCTACTTAACTAACTTCATGGATTACTATAACTCTTGAAAGCAGAACCATAATTGTCATGACATGACGTGTACAATAACTGAGCTTTTTAAAGTTAAGCATCAAATCATTAAAGAATTAAATAATCTATAATAAAAAAAAAATACTGATTTATATTTGGATTAAGTTATTAGAAGTGAAAATAATCCACATCGATTATCTTAATTTTATTCTCCAAAATTTATCAAGTATCATAATTATTATAATTTAAATTACTTACATAATGATTTTTGTATTTAGAGTTGATGATGATGAAGCATGTAAAAGAATAAACCAATATTGAAGAAAACAAATTACCATCGAGATATAGTATATTCAAAAAGCGAGATAATTTAAACCTTGCTTTTGTTAAATGTTTAAACTGCCCTGAGGGCAAGCAAAAGTCCTTCCCTCACTCTTCTCTCATTAATGATATATAGCATAGGTTCTTAAACTTATGTACTCCACGGACCCCCACTTGAAAAAATTTTTTTTGACGGACCCCCATCACAACTTTAGGTACTTTACGTCATTTTATTAATTAATTTCTGGCTTACGATCTCATAAGGACAAGGATATATGATGAATATTTCTAACAGTGATTGGTGAATAACAATTTTTTTGCATATTGTAGAACACATTTTATTAGAAATTATAATATTGAAGAAAGAAAATACAAACATTGTCATAGCAACAAATCTCACAAATTATAATGGGTACTTACATTAAATTCATATAAATATTTTATAATTTTTTTCAGAAAATATTAAATAAGAAATATTTTAAAAAATAACTGCATCTATCTCATTAAATATAACTTACATATTTAATGAGATGTATGCAGTTGTTTTCTTGAAACAAGAATCTCAATATCTGGCTTAATATTGGAAACTTTTAATCTAAGATCCGGCTCTACATTTAATTTGTTTCTATATTTAGACTTAATATAAAATAGTACCGAAAAAGCTTGTTCGCATAAATATGTTGTGCAGAATGGAATCAAGTGTTGAAGTGCTTTATTTGCAAGCGCAGGATAATCTGACCTGAGAAGTAACCAAAAGTTGCTCAATTCAGTTTTGTTAAATTTTAGTTTATAAGTTGTATCACATGATAATTCCACGAGAATATCTTGTTCAGGTGCAGATAAATGTTTAGCATTTGTAATTTCCATATTAAATGGATCTCTGATCCAGTTATTGCAAGGATCAGGAGTAGAAAAATACTTCCTGAAGTTGCTTTTCAAAGTAATTAAATGTTCAACAAATAATTGACGCGTTTGATTAAGCAATTTTTCACTGGAGCTTTCTATGAAATCATTGAGAGTTGGAAAAGACTCATATACACCGTTCTGGATGCGTTTCGACCACAAGTCGATTTTTTTAATCATTGCTTCTATTTTATCTTCAACTTTAAATATATTTACAACAGTACCTTGCAGGCTCAAATTAAGTTCGTTCAATTTTGTAAAAATATCAGTCAAGTAAGCCACCTTAGCTAACCAGATAAAATCATTGAAACATTCGGTCAGTTCAAAATGCGCATCTATTAAAAACAATCGTATTTCATCTCGAAGCTCAAAAAGGCGAATGAGTACTTTCCCGCGGGACAACCAACGTACATCTGTATGTAATAATAAATGTGTATGTTGACTACCCATTTCCTCACACAAAATTTTAAAAACTCTGGAATTAAGTGGACGAGCCTTAATGAAATTGACAATTTTAACTACTTCTTCTAATGTTCTTTTCAAATCTGGTGACATATTTTTGGCTGCTAATGATTCTCTGTGAATGCAGCAATGATTCCAAACAACCTGAGGCGCAACATTTTTAATAAGAGCAATCAATCCAGTTCTTGTACCTGACATTGCACGAGCACCATCAGTGCAAATTCCAACACATTTTGGCCACTCTATTTCATTTTCGGTTATAAAATTATTCAAACTGTTAAATATGTCATTAGCTGTCGTTCGTGAAGGTAGTGAATCACAAAACAATACATCTTCTTGTATTTGATTTTCAAACTCATATCTAATGAAAGCTAACAAATTGGCATTATTAGTGACATCAGTACTTTCATCCAATTGTAATGAGTAATAGTGACTTTTGCGCACTCTCGATATTAATTCTTCTTTTATATTACATGACATGTCTTCAATCCTATTCTTAACCGTATCATTTGATAATGAAATCAAATTTATATCGTTTGCTGCTTTAGTTCCTAACATTATATTTGTAATTACTTTTGTAGCAGGAAGAATTAATTGCTCTGCTATATTATGCGGCTTTCCTGCTTTAGCAATAAGTAGAGCTACTTCATATGATGCCATTACTGCTTTCTTACTCATACCACCAGATCCCGTCTTTACCATCAATTTCTGACTTGAATTAAGTTCTTCTTTTTTCATTTTAAAAAATTCGATAGACTTACTAACATGCTCGCTGTGCTTTGTTTGTAAATGACGTCTGAGATTAGCAGGTTTCATACTTTCATTGGATAAACTTTCCTGACATAGAACGCAGACTGGTCTTTCCACATCATTGTTGCAAATATAAGTAAATCCAAATGATAAATAATCATCCGAATATTTTCTAGTTTTGCGTTTCTTGGTAGAGTTTGCTGTTGATGCCTCATCATCTGATTCTTTCCGTTTCTGTGTTGAACCAGTTTGTAGCCAACGATCCATTTTATGGAGTAATTTATTAACATTGAACTACAATAATATAAATATAATATAAATATAATATAAATATAACGAATTATTATTTACTAGCTATGTTTTAATATGATTTTAAATGAATGTTTTAATATCATTTTAAATGAATGTTTTAAATCATTTTAATAAATGTTTTAAATCATTTTAAATAAATGATTTAATATCATTTTAAATGAATATTAATTTATATAATAAATATATTTCGTAATTTGATTCTAAAATATTATTAATTTCGTAATTTGATTCTAAAATATTATTAAAATAAATATTTTTTATTCATAAAACTAACTTATACTTACTCTCAAAAACAGCCTTTCTGGGAAATTGCAAAATGTGTTTAGTGTTTTTATAAAATAATGATCATGCAAATTACACTAAAAATTAAAAAAAATTATTAGCTATAATAAACTATTATTAGCTATAATTTAATTATAATTAATTAAATTAATAAAAATAATTTAAAGATACAACTCGTTGAGAAATGAACTTATAATTAACATTAATAAAAATAATTTAAAGATACAACTCGTTGAGAAATGAACTTATAATTAACATTTGCTTTAAAACTGTTTAAAACCCCAGAGTGGACGCTGACAATTTGGGTTTTTCCGGGTAAGACTGTCCCCTCCCCTGGTTTTCCCCAATAACAAAGTGGAAGAAAATTCCCTTATATGCCTCCCCTTCCGAGCCCCTAAGAGGGGTTATTTTAAAGGAACAATCGAAAAATGATTTTAAATGAATGAATGGATGAAAATTCAAATTTTATATATAGTTTTTTATATATGTTTATTTATTCACAAAAAATTAATTGACATAATTATCAATTTAATAAAATAAAATAGTATTATTAATAGTATTAAATTATAGCCGTAATTCTCTAGGAGGATATAGTTAAACAATGAACTTTAAATATTTATATATGTATATATTTTTACGATGATTTTTTTCCGAGGACCGCGGACCCCCAGTAAAGGCTTCGCGGACCCCCAGGGGTCCGCGGACCACAGTTTAAGAACCACTGATATATAGTATGTATAAAAAACACTAATTTGGGAACTTCTATATCCTGAAAATTAAATTTTATTATTCAAAGAAACGTGATTACTATAACAAATATATATTAGTTAGATGTCTAACTTAAGAGTTAAAAATGAATCCAAATATCAATTGAAGGAGATCTTTTGAATGATTGTTCTTATATAATTTATATTAATAGTATTGAAAATGTAAAATAACATGGTAAAATATTTATTTTTTAATCCCTAAAAAATAAAATTTTTAAGAGATCAATATTCTGATATTTATTTAATAATATCTCTTAAGAAATAATACAAAAAAAATAAAGGTATTTTTATATGTGCATTTACTAGTTTAGAAGCCAAAAAAATCAATATAACGAAAACATACGTTGTACTGATCATACGATACCACGCTTTCCTTTCATAAGATATTCAAAAATCAAAGGATATTTTTTATTTGTTTATTGTCGTTTGGTACCTATCCTATTTTATCAAGCCCCCCTTTGAATGTATTTTAATATAATTTTATCTTAAAACTAAGTGAATTTGAAAAAAAATACGCTGGTTTATATATAAATCAAAAAAATATATTTAAGGATTAAGGATTCTAGAGTATATTCTGAATAATAATTCTTATTATTTCTGGGGTTGTATATAAAATATTTGACAAGAATTTATACCATTCATAATTATTTAAATTGGACAATCGTTGCTCATTTATTACAAAACGTTTCAATTACAATATTATAAATATATTTAAATATTAATTAAAAATGTTTCTATCGGTAAATATAATATATTTCAAATTATTCATTTTGACTGGAAATAATTATGAAATAAAATAATATTTATTTATTTTATGTTGTTTATAAAAAAGGAATATTATACATATATATTATATTATACAAGTTTTTTTTTTAATATTGAAATGTTCAATAAAAAGATTAATTCTAAATAATTGAATTTTTGGATTATTTTTTAATAAAAAGCAATAACCATTATCAGTAATTAAAAATAAACTAGAGAACAGGAAAGATTAGCATCATCATAGAAATATTTAATTTATATTTGAAACTTAATAAATGCAGAAACAATCAATCCAAGAGAAATTGCATTTTTATTGATTTATTATATTGATTGATTGATTGATTTTTTTTTAATTTCACTTGTTCCAGATAACTAGGTTTTATTTTTGTTTAAACCATTCTAAATAAAAAAAATAATAATGATATTAAATATAAACCTCAACATGAATCACCTCAATATTTTTGAGTTTTCACAAGAATAAGTTAAATTGTTTAAGTATTGTTTTATTTGAATTAATAGTTATTTTTGTTAAATTTAATTTAGCTTGAATAAAAATAAAATAAAAAATTTCAAAATGATATTAAAATCAAAATAAATTTCTTTTGATATATTAATTTTACAATCTATTTAATTTTGTTATTTAATTATTATTGGTTTGTTTTAAAATTTTAATAAAAATATAAATGCATATTTTTTTTGACCTTCAAATTGAATTTACAAAATGAATTAAACAAATTTTCAAATGATTGGATTAAAATTATTAAATTATTTTTTTAATTATTAATTACTGAAAGGTGAAGTTTTGAAATCTATTTATTATACTAAAGTTTAGTAAAAAATTATCATTTAGCTGAATAAATTTTCTAGTTAATTATGTTTATTATTTATTCTATATATAGAAAATTATTTTTACTTTCTGTAGTACTTGAGAATTTTTTGTGAAAGTATGAAGAAAAAAGTTGTGGTTAAATGGTTACAAAATAAAACTCAGGTTTCTTGAATTTTTTTTTTTAATTTAATTATTCACTTTATCTTTTCTATTTTATTTTATTTTTAATTTTTATTGTAAATATTAATATTTGACATATTTTTATTTTAGGAATTACAATTTTTCATATTAGTGTTCATTTTTTTCTTCATTTTTCTCATTTCGGGGTAGGGAGTGGCATTCACCCTTATATTTATCCCTTTTCCACCTTCAACTCTTTATTTTCTAAAAAAATAATAAATAATCAAACCTAACCGAGGATCAAATTAACGAATATATTCTATATTTGTATATAATATAATATAGGATATTCTTATATATTCAAATTAATTCTAATCATTGTTTGTTTTATACAAATTGTTAATTAAAATAATATTATAAAAATATTTATAATAATATCATATCATTATGAACATTTAGAAAATATTCATTTCATTAAAAAAGATAAATATTATAATATTTATGAATCAGAATAATTATAATAATAATAATTATAAACATATTCCTTAATTAATACTCAATATGAAGGTTATTATATACCAATCTGATTTCCAAAGATTATTATATTATACTTATAATGATTGATAAATTATTATTTTTTTTTAATTAAACAAACAAGAACTTAAAATCCCTTGAATTCATACAGTAAAGTTCATTTAATTCTAATAATTAAAATAAAACAACAAAGAAGGCCACAGGTTGCGGATTTCCTTTCACCTCCCCCCCCCACTCTTCTTCCACCCACGCCGGATTCAGCCCAGTCAGTAACCAAGAGTCGTAATCTCTACAGTCTCTCTTAATCTCTTCGTCGAGTTCTGTTTTTGAGAAATTAATTAAGAAAACCATGAAGGTTTTATAAGAAAAGCCAGATGACTGGTTATAAAAAAATTCTAAGGGAATTTTAAACAAAAAAAAAAGGGTTAAATAGCAAATTATGTTAGCGAAATAATATAATACAAGTTTTTTGGACGGGTTTTTCATTAAAAAACAAAACAAGCTTTTATTAAAATTATAAAATATTATATGAAAAAAGTCACAGGTGTTTTTTTATACATTCCAGAGATCCGCAGACTAGCATATAATATTACTACCACATTGAAAGATTAATCCAGTACTAACAATGTTTAGAAAGCTCACAAAGGAAGCATATTTCTCTTTTTCTCTTGTGAATGGGTTTAATATATTTATACCAATAAATTGCTAGTAATTAGAAGCTACTAATTTAAAAGTGTGCTGTATCTAGAGTTAATAAAAGTTTATAATAATATAAGAATAATAACTAATAATATTAATAATGTATGTTTTATTTACAGTTTAATTATTTAATTAAAAAAATATTAATCTTTTATTCGTTTCTTTAAGTCAATATTGCTTGGTTCTCAGAATGTTCGGCATTTTAAGTTTTAAATATTAATTACAATGACTACATGTGAATTTTATTATTTTTATTTTTTGATTATTATTGGCTGATTATTATCTGATTGTGTGAACTTAGTAAGGTTTGAAGCATCCTCAATTATGTGTACTTCAGTATTTTACCACTAAACTACGCCCTTATTTTGTAAGAGCTTAGTGCATATATTCAAAATTTAAAATTAATAATGTTTGTTATGTATTTAGGTTCTCAAAATGTGTTACATATACCAGTATTATCTGATAACCTAACGGTGGTACAGTCAGTGGTGTATTGGGAAGGGAACGCGGGGGAACGACGTTCCCTTACCTATTTTCAGAACCGGAACGCGTTCCAGTACTTTTTCATGTCCCGACAACTCCCACTTAAATCTACTGTTAGAATTTCTTTTTTTGTGTTCGTTAATAGTTTGTATAGTAAGAATAAGAAAAAATAAAAACTTATATAGAAAAAAATAATTTGCTGAAAATAGTACTTTTTTTGCTCCCACTATGCGTTCCCTTACTTCTTATTTTACCAATACACCACTGGGTACAGTACAGTTACTTCTAGTAACGAAATCATTTTAGTCATATCTGAACTTTTCTGTGATACCAACTTCAAAAAGGTTGGGAACCGCTGACTTAAAAGATAATTTTAGAAATATGATATTTTGGTATTTATTTATTTATTTTAAAATTTCAAAGATATTCTTTTTATGTTTTTATGTTATTATACATCATTGATCATGATATTTGATATTAAATCACTAATTTTTTTCAGTTTGGTAAAGAGTTTTTGAAAAGTAACGATATTTTTTCAGAATGTTTTTATAGAAATTTATATTTCAATATATGTATATTAGGATTAAAAAGAGATCAGGAAACTTAAGCAGCACATACTATTCTATTTTTTATAAGAGAAAGATTTTTTTATTAATTTGATAAAATTTATTTGTAAAAGTAGGTTATATAGATATTTTTGTACTCAGAAGTTATCCCATTGATATATAATGTAATTTAATAGAATATACGTACTAGAGTATAGATTTTTGTAAGAAGTATAAAAATGAGAATAATGAAATACCTAAATATAAGTAAAAAAAATAAATAAGAATGTTCAAATTAAGAATATATGTATTTTAAATGAGGACTAATTAAATCTTACTATTATATTACTTAATATTAATGAATAATTTTGTTTAGTGTTCGACATCTGAACCCTTTTATCGGAATTAAAATATCGTGTTTTTATTTTCAAGAAGTTACTTTCAAGAAAATTTATATTATTTGGTGTGTGACCAAGAAGAGAGTTTATTACTGGGAATGAATGTCACCAATGCAGTAGTTAGGGTTGCCTACTCATCCAGGAGTATACAATTTTAATAATATCTCTTCCAATTACCACAAATTGAAAAATATTTATCCATACCATTAAATAAATTAAAGTTATTTTAACATTAAATACTTGTATATAAAATAATCAATCGATTTTTATTATTTTATTAGATTTTTAATATATTTCAACTATTAATATATTAAAATTATATATGTGCATAATTTAAAATATTTAATACTATATTTTTTAAACAAAAAAAAATTAATTAATTTAAATAATTGATCTCTTTTTGTGGTTAAGAAAATGTTAGTCTTATTATTAAATATCTTATTTTTATACAATATATTATAAGCTTTAAAGTTGGTTTGATAAAATGTTTAAGATTTGAAATAAATTTTTTTCTCTTAACTTATGCTTGAAAGGACCAGGCATATCATATTAGTGTACGTATTAAGTGATGGCTTCTTTGAAGTGTTAATTTCAACTCTCGGCTGATGGTCGACTAATGTAAAATGGATTCTAACACCATCACTATATTAAAGTTTTATAATGCACAAGGGAATTGGACAACCTTAATGATGACTTGACAAAATAACTCACCTAAATTAAAATTTCTCTTAAATCTCATAAAAATATATATATATATAAGAATTCCTTTTGAAATTTATAAAATCTTTTTAATCACAATTCTATTATGTATTTTTTCTTTTTCAACTTTTCAATTCTTATTACAATGAATTGAATTATAAAAGAAATAAAAATAAATATGAGATATGTGAAATGAAGATATGAAATGTGATATTTTAAAGTACAATTTATAAATAGAAAATGAATATCAGCATGTATTAAACACATATAAACGGTATTTTTTAAAATCTTTATTGATTAATAATAGACATAAATGAAAACTTAAATCTAAACTCTTTTAATTCCATCATAATTTGTCAAAGTTTTTTATAAAGTTCTCAAACCATTATCATTCAAAGTATTGATGCAAACTGAAGTCAAATTAGGCAGGTGTACATATTACATTTCAGAATCGACAATGGTTAATAAAGAGTGTCGAAGAAAATATAAAAGCTGCCCAAAATATTAAAATTCGTGTCGTAAAAAAAGTTGTTGTTGAATAATAAATTGAAAGGAATAATATAGAATACTTTAAAACATCCTCCTTATAATACAGACCTGATCCTCTGTGACTTTTTTTGTCAATACTCTTCTTATAATCATTTGATTATTTAATGGTATTAGTTTATTAATCAATAGAGGTTTAAATTTAAAAGTTTTTCTGTTTATATTTAATCAATGCTCCTATTAAAATTATGATTGTTATTTTTTATATTAATATTTAAAAATCCAATGTAAATTTGCCTAAAATTACGTTCTGAATTTATTTTGTTTTAATTCATATATTTAAATAAATTCAATATTTAACCTCTATTTTGGCCGTTCTTAGTTCCCTAGATGTTTAAACTTGATTTGAATAATATCTCAACATATTAAATAAAAAAAAAAAAACTTGTACAATAGTTGACATAGGAATGAATAAATCAAATAGAAATTTAAATATGACTGTTTGGTTTTACAATTAAAAAAATTTCCAACAAAATTTAAATTTATATATTGTGTTACTTGAGGGTATTTATTATGTTAAACAAAGGCCATCCATAAAATTAGAGAGAATAGCGAGGATCGGACATGGGACAGGGTCATTTGAAGAGAGATGGAATCCCCCCCCCCCCCAAAAAAAAAAAACTCGCTGTTATTTCAAATTATGGTAATGCACCGGAACGGGCTGGCGAGGGTAAAAACAGCCCCTAGTCCAGCTTCCAATTGGTGTATTCTCGCTTGGCAAAACAAACGGGGCAGTTAGCCGATCCGATTGGAACAATTAGCCGGTAATAGATGGCTCCGATGCGGGCCTCCGTTGATTATTTGAATATCAATTCTCGCACTCTGTCTCTAATGTATATATGGATATCATAGCTCGGATATAGATATATTAATCGGGGTCGCGTTTACACCTCCCTCTATCATTCCAAATAAGAGATTTGCTACGCTCGAATGACTCTTATAGGGGAGTTAATGTATTTTGATTTGAGAAGATTTCAAACTCAATACGAGATTTGGTTCTATTATTTTTTTCCTCTGTCTTTTGGAAAAATACCAAATGATATTTTTTTAATATTTCAAATTATAATGTCTACTTTCTAAAATATCATTGAAATAAAAACTTAGATATTAAATATTAAAAATTATTTTAATTATATTTAAATTCTTTAAAAAAGAATTAAATAAATAAATTTTTTTTTATTATTTCAGAAAATATACAATCTGCCCATTTTAATATAGGCAATAAGTAATTTTTATAAAAAATGAAATACAAACAATACATACATATCATTGGCAATACAATATCATGTCAAGCAACATATTTGCACTTGACACACACATATTAGTTTTAAATATTATACACTAAACACACACACTCATCCCGAACATTTCATAAACACGCACTTCACTTTGTCACACATGAATGTCAAAATTTTCTATTAACGAGATCCAATATATCATATCTTTTTAATCTCTTGATTGTATCATCCCTAACTAGTAATTTTTTAACTAACACATTTGGATGGTTTTCCATTTTTTTAATATACTTTTCACTTAGGATGTTTATTTCATCATTTAAGTTTTTAATTTCTAAGTCCCTTTGTATGAATCTAATTGGAACATACCACGGGGCTCTTACAAGATTTTTAAGTGTTTTGTTTTGAAAACTTTCAATTTTTTTTATGTTAGTTTTTGAGGCTGATCCCCAGAGTTGGATCCCATACATCAGTTTTGGTTTGATTATGGATTTGTATAGAAGAACTTTGCTTTCTAATCCTAGGCTAGAATGTCTCCCTAAAAGCCAATATAGTTTTCTATACTCTTCCCTTGAGTGGACAATTCTAGCTGAAATATGTTTTTTCCAAGTCAAGCGCCTATCTAGATGGATTCCTAGGTATTTTGCCTCATCTTTTTGCGGAATGATAGATTTATTCATGTATATTGGTGGGCATGTTTGCCTATTTAAGGTGTAGGTGACAAATATAGATTTGGTTGCATTTATCTTTAACCGCCATCTTTTAAACCAAAGATATAACATATCGAGATGAGTTTGAAGTCTTTCAGTTACGACATTATGATTTACATTTGTTGAAATGATTGCAGTATCATCAGCGAAAGTTGCTATGTCATTATAAGGAGAGAGAGGCATGTCTATCATATATAATAGGAAAAGGGCTGGCCCTAGAATACTACCCTGAGGGACTCCTGCTCTAATTTGCATTAAGTTGGAGGAAGAACACCCATATTTAACAAAAAAGTGTCTATTCGATAGATAAGACTTTAATAATTGATAAAATGTGTCTGGTAAATATTTTTTAATTTTATAAATTAACCCTGTGTGCCAAATTTTATCAAAAGCCTGTGTTATATCAAGATATACTATTCCACAGTAAGATTTACTTTCAAATGCATCTTTAATTTTTTTAACTACCCTATGCACCTGTTCTATAGTAGAGTGTTCTTGACGAAAGCCGAATTGATATTCAGGAATTATATTTGTTAAGTAAGGCTTTAATTCTCGGAATAAAATTTTTTCCAAGATCTTTCCCAAAATTGGAAGAAGACTAATAGGCCTATATGATGTTAATTCATTTGGATTTTTACCTGGTTTTGGTATCATTATAATTTGAGCTACTTTCCATAATGTTGGAAAGTAATTTAATTTAATTATAGCATTATAAATATTTGCAATAAAAATAAAGGCTATTTTGGGAAGTTCTTTTAATAATTTGCCTGAAATCAGATCATATCCAGGAGATTTTTTATCTTTTATATTTTTAATTTCGTCAAGAACCTGCTCAAGTTTGATTTTTTTAAATCTATGGGGGTCCTTATGTAATTTACTAGTTTTTATGATGATTTCATCACACTTGTATTTATTTTCATTTTCAGGGGGTTCATTGAACACATTAAATAAGTGCTTAGCAAAAGTATCTACTTTTTCTTTCTCACCTCTAGCCCATCCCTTAGAAGTTTTTATTGGTGGAATTTGGGTTTGGGGTCTTTTTAAGGTCTTAGTTGCCTTCCACAAAGAGTAATTGCTTTCTTCCCCTGGACTAAGGTTACTTAAGTATTTCTGAATACCTTTTTCTTTTTCAATTTTTAATATTTTTTTTAAATTTTTTATACATTTATTTAGAGTTTTTTTATCCGTAGGGGACCTTGTCTTTTGCCATCTCTGTCTAGCTTTGCGTTTTTCATCTATTTTGTCCTTAATTAATTGAGAACAAAGGTTTTTTTGATTTTTAATATTTGCTATGGGGGTAGATTGCAGAGAAGCTTTTTGAATTATTTTTGTTAAGTTGTTTATATTATCCTCAATATCATGTTTGTCTTTTATACAAATATTGAGGTTTATATTTTTTGTTATTAAATTTCTATAGTGGTTCCAATTTGTATATCTATTGAAAAGGGGAACATTTTTTACTTTTTTATCTAATTGGGTTGATACAGTTAAAATTATAGGAGAGTGATCAGATGATAAATCCAAACTAGATTCAATATTTAAGCAGTCAAGAGAAATACCTTTAAAAATACAAAAATCTAATAGATCAGGGGTTTTTTTTGGATCTGAAGGCCAGTAGGTTGGTTGACGAGTTGAAATTTCATTCAGATTTCTTTCTTGAATAGCTTGGTAAAGTTGCCTCCCTCTAGGTGTTGTCAATCTTGAGCCCCAATGGGTGTGCTTAGCGTTGAAATCTCCACCTGAGATGAATTTGTGGCCCAAGGTATTAAAAAACTGTTTAAAATGTTCACACTCAATTTTAGTACCCGGCGGGCAGTAAACTGCAGATAGTGAAAGTTTCCCTAGCCATTCATCAATTTCAATTGTTGTTGCTTGAAGATGCTTTTCCGAATAGTTATTTAATTGATGGTGTTGAATATTTTTTTTAATTATAATAGCAGTTCCTCCTCTAGCTTTTCCATCCGGATGCTTAGTGTCATATATATTGTATTGGGGTATTTTAATGTAGCTTCTATTAGTTAAATGTGTTTCACTTATGAGCATAATATCAATGTTGTTAATTATAAGAAATTTTTTGATTTCGTGTAAATGATTAAATAAACCATTTGCGTTCCATATTACAATTTTAAGTGTTTTTCTATCCATTATGCCATTTTAGTTACAAGAACTGTTAGAATATCTAACATTTTGTCCATTTTAACCATCATTTTAAGCATAAAATCTTCAAGTTTATGTAAATTTGATTCTTGAACATTTACTGGTGTAGGTTTCTCTTTAGTCCATGCATTTTGTACTGGTGGAACACTCTCAATGGTCTCATTTTTGGAATTGGGGGATTATTATTTTTTTCCTCTGTCTTTTGGAAAAATACCAAATGATATTTTTTTAATATTTCAAATTATAATGTCTACTTTCTAAAATATCATTGAAATAAAAACTTAGATATTAAATATTAAAAATTATTTTAATTATATTTAAATTCTTTAAAAAAGAATTAAATAAATAAATATTAATATTTTTATTTATTTTATTTTTTTAATTTAAATCAAACTATTTGATTTTCTATTTGGAATCAGAATAATATAAACATTTCTTGGCGGGCCCCAAACAAGAAAAATCAACTTAATAAATTATCAATCCGTAAATATTTAGTTCATATAATACCAACATGTCTCTTTCAAAGTTTAAAAATATCGTTTTAATGTTGTAGCGATTAATTAACTTAACACTCCTGCTCTATTCAATTATTATCTCAATATGATTTTGAAAAAGTTTGAGGGAATCCGTTGTACTGATCATAAAGCACCTTTACCTCACTTAGACGGAAACTGATATGCTGTCCTTTCATAATATATATACAATATTTTGAGATTATTTTATTTTTCTTTAAAAATCCATCTATTAATTCATCGTAATGTTAGAAAATTGATTCATTGATCGAAAAAAAAAAATTTTTAAACAATTATTACTAATATTGAAAATAGTGTTCTCAGTTAGAACAAATTGTTCTTAATAAAAAATCAATTTCTTTAGATTTAGGCAAATTGATTGAACTAATCATTCAGATAAGATTAAAATATACGTTCTAATATATATAATATATATAATTTAAATAAATATTTTAAAATACATTAAATTAACATGTTATTATATTAAATTTCTTTTAATCTGAACAATTTCACTTGATAAATAATTTTGAAATAATTAATCATTTATCAGAGAAAATTTGAATTAAAAGTATTAGTAAATAATATTTATTACTAAAATATAATATATTTGTGAAAAATAAATTCCTTTCAATTAGAAATAAATATTTAATTAAATATAGATAATTGTTTTTATTGAAATTAACAAAAAGAGTGGAAAATTATTTTTAACTTCAATAAATTTCGACAACCATAATCCATGCAATTTTAATTTATAAATATTTAAATACACTTTAATAAATTCGTTCAGTACATTAATTGATCGATTTTATTTAAAAAATACTTAAGAAATAACGACATCCAAATATATTTATTTTCCCTAATATTCGGAGTCGACCCCCCCCCACTCTGAATATGATCAATGATTTTATATAATTTCGTATAATCATAAAATAGAAGTTAACAAGAATACCTACTATATCTCAGAATTTATAACAGAATACTATTTAAACCAAAAGAAATATCTATAAATTAATCAAAGTATTATATATAATAGATTGATAATAATAATAATAAAAAAAATGTTTCGTAAATTTTGTTATTTATTTATTAAAATAAATTTATCGATGTTTTATTAATATGATATTAATTGTATTATTATAGTTTGATTTATTTTTATTATTTTATATATATATTTTAAAATATTAAAATATATTATTAATAAAAGATTATAAATTTTGACTAATTTATGGTTTTAATACATATTATGTTTGATTATATTTGTTCAATTTAATGAATTTATTATTATGTACAGACACTTCATTTTTCATTAAAATTTGTTTCTATTTTATATATTATTTTATATATCTATACACAATGATATATAATTATTTAGAATTGTCTAAAGTTGAAATTAATTATTATTTATTTTCATTTGCATAAATATAGACAAAATATATTATTTGTTATATATTATATAGCTAAACGTATATATTCGGATTATGATTTTATAGTATCAATTAAAATCATTGTTTGGTTTTTCTTTTTAAAAAAATTTTTAAAGGTAAAATTAAGAAGAATTCTTTTATTTGAATGTTTGACGTTGAAATATCACCAAAATTGAACAATTTATCATAGTGAGCGTTGCAAAGAGGCCCAACGGGTGAGGCAACATTAGCAAAGATTTCGATTGAAGTCACATTAGATTAATTATTATTCCCATAACAATATTACAATAGGTATATGAACTGTGTTGGTTGTCAGGTTCCTTGGCCTGAACCGTCCAGATGAAAGTTAGCCAACTAGCAACTTTGTTCGTTAATGAAATTCAGCCATTAAATGCAAAATGGCGCGTTACAAGGAACAGTAGAAACAAATGTCGAGGGGTTGCATACCAGTTGCCACCCTGGAGTCTAATGTTTTCCAAGGAAAGAACAAATGTATTTTCTCCCAAGCTAACTTCCTCTATTTAATTCCATCCAACTTGATTGTTTACAATTACAAATGACACACCTACTGACCATCCTGAAGTAAAAATCATAATTCACAACTCATTTATTAAATAATAGTAATCAGAATTAAATCTCATTTACAATTAACATAATAACTCATTTTTTAATATCATTTACATTTGTTTTGCTTTTTTTTATACTTGATATTTATATTATATAATATTCACTTTTAAAAATAATTTTATTTAAAAAAAAATATATTAATATTTCAAAAGTGTCTTTGTGATTGCAATTTAGAAAAAAAATTAGGTTCTATTTTTTAAACATAAAATAAATAATTAGGTTTATAAATATTGTGTAAGTCTGAAAAGTCAAGCCTGACGAGGAATTTACTTTCTAACTTGGGTCTAATTACCCAACCCAATAAAAGGTAGTGGTATCCAGTCCAAGAAGTTCAAGATAAAGTATGAGAGGATTCGTGGTATTGATCATACAATACATCTACCATGCTTAGGTGACAACCGGATTGATAGAAGCTGTCTTCAATCAGGATGTCCAAATGCCATAGGTTATTATAATTAGTGTCTATATAATTGTGTAATTATAAATATTTTTTTAATATATTAATATTTTTTTAAGTTATATCAATGAAATTTATTTATGAATATCCAAGTATTTGCAAAATTAAACAAATTAATTAAAGTTTATCAATTTAATTCTACTCTTCTCAAATTAAATTACTTTTTAATTTCTTTTTTTCCTCCTTTACGATTTTTCTTTCTGTACAGTTTAATAGCTTGCTAAAGTGGAGCCTAATTTTTCTTTCTTTCTTTTTTTACCAAGCAACAAATACTTTTCATTCATAATATATTAAAAAAAACAGACTATAAAAGAAACATTATTGACGTACTCGGTCTTAAGTCTTTATTCACTTTTCATTAAAATAGATTAAATTCTGATTGAAATCCTTCTGGTTGATGGATCCCAAAATAAGATGTGGCGTGTTTTGAGGAAAGTTTATTTCAACCACCATTTCTCAAAAATAAAGCGTTGACCCGAAGAATGAGTTTGACATTCCGTGTCGATTAAAAGCCTATAGAAATCCATTAAAAATAAACATTCAGGAAATTATAAAAGAAATGTAATCAATTTTATAAATATATAATGTTAATATAATATTTTATTAATTAATAATATCTTAGTATTAAAAAATGAAAAAGAAACTTTTTTACATAGAAAAATCTAATTAATTAATTAAGTAAAACATATATATATATATATATATATATATATATATATATATATCCAATATGGCAGTTTTGTTAAAATTTGATAAATAAAATGTGCAATCTGCATTAATGAAAATTATTGAATGGAATAATTTAAAAATAAACATTTTATATACGTATATAAAATGTTTTTATTATTATTATTAGGAGCAATTAAGTCCAAAATCTTCCACCCAATCAACCCAAATCCCCTACATTGACTCTTAGACACACAGAAGAAGACCCACAATTCCAAAAAAATTCCCATCTAAATAAATTCTCTTGAAAATAACGCTAAAATTGACAACGAAACGTCGAAACCCTAATCTCACAATTAATATAAACGTGAAAATAACCCGGAAATTATTATTACTCATAATAATATATATATATATATGCCTAAATATACATTTGTAGGTAACTATAACTTACATTTTCAAAACATTCATCATTCTTATAAGATAAAAGAATAGACGTTTGTTATTAATCTTGAAAAATGAGTGTTTCAATTATCCAAGAGAGTTATTTCGAAATAATAAACTTATATTCTTAAATTTCTAACTTAAAAATACAACTTGGCAAAAAAAAAAAAGTATTTGAAAAAATAAATAATATAAATTTCAAACATTTAATTAATTTATTTATTTTATGAACGTTTCGATAGTTAACTATTGCACCATCATCAAAAGATTTTCTTCCTATCAGAATTTGGACTTGTTTTTTATTTTTTAATTATTATATAATTCATAATTATTAAATATTTATATTTTTTTTATTTTTTTGTTTACTATGAATTTTTACCGACCAACGTTAGACAGGGAGGTATAGTTTTCACACCAAATTTCATATGAGGAGATTTTTACATATCTCCACGAATCATGCATTTTCTTAACAGAAAAAAGTATTTTTAGCATGATGTCTGTCCGTCCGTCCGCTGTGTGTCCGTATAGATGTGTACAGCTTGAACGGCTCAACGGATTTTGATGAAATTTGGTGTATTTACTTAATGCATCACAGTATGATGAATTGATCAACTTTAGGCGTATATCCGGAAACCGGAAGTGGTAGTATTACCATAGGATAGGAAGGGAAGGGTTATATTAACACCAAATTTCACATGAGGAGATTTTTTACATATCTCCACGAATCATGCACTTTGTATTGGTTTTATCCTCGGGAAAATCATCTTCATTAGTTTTTTCTTAATTTAAAATTATATGACGTCACCCAGCCCTTCATGATGTCACAGCCAACTCCTACTTATATATTATAAATAAAATAAAATTAAAAATATTTATGTTATGTCCATATCTGTTTTTTATTGCATTAAAAGATACATTTAAATTATTTGAAATTGTTTCTGTAGCTGGAAATTAATTTATTTCAAACCGTCGGTCGGTTCTGCGCCTTGCCACAGGTCAACTTATTTATTTTAAACAATTGTTTAATTGTTTATTTCTAATTTCCAAGTCTTAAAATAAATTAAAAAGCTTCAACAAGTGTTTTGTTTATTGTTAAATTTATTGGTTACCCACTTACCTAGTTAAATATTTGAAAATCATGTCAATTACTAATTTATTTATTTACTAAATGTTTTTATTTAAAATTTATATATGTTTTATATAAAAAGTCTTTAATCCTCTCCTCATTTCAAGATATGTATCTTTTAGAAAGTTCAAACCCTCTTCAGAACAAAAGAAGGACGTTTTTCTCTTTCTTTCTTCTAAGTATATTAAGTTTATATATGTACACTAAATATCGTACTCATTTCATTTATTCCATTTTATATTGGTATCTGTGAACAAAAAGAAAATATCATTCTAAAAGCTTTTTTATCCAGGGTCTGTTTTTTTTTTTTAAACATTTAAGACGAGATTTTCAGTGACTATTTTCATTTATCTTCTTTTAAAATAATTATCTGAAATAAAAACAAATGGTGTTTTTTTAGTTATCATTTATATTATAACATCTCTCGATTGTATCTTGGCTTGGCACTGTCACAAATGTAATAGAATGCTAGATAAGACTTTAATTCTGTCATGGAAATTACCCTGGGGGGAGGATGGGTTTAGTCAAGTACGGTTAAGGGTTGTGGGGAGAGGTTTTGCATTGAGAGATCGACTCGATGCCTCTCCATCTATCAGCGTCACATACACCTATTAATCAAAGCCACATTACTCGCTGTTTTACACTGTTGAAGACGGCTTAATCTTCTATTAAAATTACAGACAACAATGCTATAATTTAAAGCTTGATTTCCGTCTTTAGAGAAAACAATCCTTCGTGGTTTCAATACATCTTAACTCACTTTAATAAAGGATATTCAACACTCTATTCAATTGAATTCAACTTTTTTTTTATCTTAATCCATTCATAACAATTATTTTAGCATTTAATTAATAATCGATTTTATTATTTTTATTAATTATTAATATTTTGTATTGATATACTAATATAAGACAAAATATTTAGTATCAATGAAGAAGAATAGAATCATTACATAAAATCTTAATGTACAAAACATAGATTTTGAAAATATGCCAAAATTTAAGTGCTTTGTTAATAAGTCTAATCTATAATCTCAAAGAATAAAATCCTCAAGAGGAATTTAAGTTAAGGTCATAATAGGGTAACGTCTGATAACATTATAAAAGGGACTAATTTTATCGAAATTTTTATCCAAAGGTGAGAGAAATAAAATATATACAACTATTATTTTTCTGATTATATTATATAGGTATGAGGCGTGGTCTATGAATGTAGAGGATAAAAATATAAAGTAAGTGAAAATAGGGTGTGTGGCCATTTATGGATAGAATTTTCTGAAAATATCGGAGACTTCATAACGAAGAATTGCTTAACTCAACGATTCTAACCTCTGAAGCGCCCCCTCCTTATTAGAAGGGAGACCGCGAGAATATCCAAGAGAAAATATAATATTATTTTAAGAAATAGATTAACTGACTGAAAGGATAGCATACAAACACGTTGTTTTTATTATTTTTATTAAGGTTTTTATAATTTTTTAACTTTATAATTTTATGTTTATGAATTTTCTTAACATCAAGTGAAAATAACTATTTATTTTTTTTTATTTATTTATTATTACAATCTAACCACTAGTGTAGCTAATATGTTATTTTGAAAATAATTATAGTAAAAAAAATATATATTGTTTATATATATATATAGAAAGATGTAATTTTTAGTTGATGTGAAAATTTAATTGAAATTTTAAACCCCACGACTTTTTTATTATCAGTCCAGTATAAAAATGTTAAGATATTTCCCTAATAAATTTTATTATACAAACAACTGTGATATTAGCAACGATAAAATTTGTATTTGCTATTTAAAATAATGTCTGGGATTGTTGTATTTAATTACATCATGAAATAATATTTCATTTGGAAGCAAAAAATTGAAGAATCAAATTATCAAGGAAAATAAGATTATATACGGTTCTATATATATATATATTTGACATTATATGATAATTGATAATAAGATTAAATTATCAATTAATTATAAAAATTATTTTACACAAAATTTTAGCTCTCTTGAGGATTTTATTCTCTTTTTAATCGTGAGATGGTATTCCTTTTGGAATGTTTTTATTCGAAATGATCTAACTTAAAAAGAGGTAATCCGATTTTTTTTTATCATTTTGCCATTTACAGGATTTCTTTTTATGCCCTTAGAGACCATTGAATTTCTTTTAAGAATTTGAAGTACTAATGGTCTTTTCTTGACCAGAAAAGAGAAAGAGAGAGTGAGAGAGAGACTGTGTGAGGAGGAGGAGTGAGAGACTAGTAACCTCTTGAGAATGTGGATCTTCTGAGCCAATATGACGGCCCATTACATGAGGTCCTTTGAGTTATGCAGGGCGTTCATTCAATTAGTCTTGCCAGAGACCATCTCTTGGATATCGATTAAGAACCGCCACGACCCATACTAATATTCTCCCCATGGATTTAACAACATCAACTATTTATAACAATTTATATAGATATATATATATATGTATAGGATATACACCCTTAAAAATATCCCTCTAGTGGTTTAGCCGAAAGGGTTTCAAAAGGGACAGCCCAATGGGTTGGTTGGTGGTTCATTCAAACCTAACTGGATCAAATATGAATGTTCGAGAGGGCTACCCTTTACCAGCTGTCTGTCAAAACAATTAATTATATATATTTTGATTAATTAGAATGAAAATAATCCTGATGTCTGCTTCTATTGACATATCTCGATTATTTATGAATATAAGGTTTTATTTGCTGTGCAGGTGGATTCTGCTAGGATAAAATATGAACTGGATATATTTTTTTTCATATTCTCTCTAAACACATACTGACAAATTAAAAATAATAATAATAATTCTAGTCTTTATAATAATCATCATAATAATCATTATATATTCTTAATTTTATAAACAAATGACAGTTCATCAAATATTGGATTTCAATTGAATTTTAGATAAGTATAAAATAATATTTATGATTCAAATAAAATTCAGAGATAATCTTTGTGCTTGTTATTACTCGTTAAATATACCATTGAATATTTGGATTTGTTAAAAATCAATTATCATCTTTTAAATCTTTTAATTCATTGGTTTTGATCATTTGATCCACATATCTATCTAACATTCATTATTCGGAATAAAAATATTAAATTTTAAATTAAAATTCAAAATAAAAAATGATACATGGATTTTATAAGTTAATCCTTCTGAATGATCAATACAGTGATTTAAAGGATATTATAACATTTTCTGAGTCGAATGTATTATTATAGTTATAGGATTTAGGATGAGAATTGGACAAGCTCCAGAATGTACTAAAATGTGTTTAGACATGCTTCAGGGGTTAAAGAAAGCCAAGTTATGACTTTAAAGACAGTGAATAGTTATTTGAATAATATATCTTATCTTATTATACTAGCAAAAATTGTATATTTGTATATATATTTGTATTTTTGAAATATTAAACCGCTCTTCTTTTGTAATTCACACCACAGATAATTTTTATAAAGAAAAATCGATCTGGAATCGGGAAAAATCGTCTTTGTTAGTTTTTTTCTTAATTTAAAATAAGAATTTTAATAATAAAAAAAAATGGCGCCGGGTAACGCCGGAAACACACAGCGCTTCCATGAATACAATCTATTATAAATAAAATAAAATTAAAAATATTTATTTTATTAATATTTTATAATTAAATTACAAAATATAAATTATGTTATATCCACAGGCCATACTTTTCTGTCTTTCAGTGCATTAATACGTACGTTTAAGGGCTTTATGTTTTATAACTATTTTTTTTTTAAATATATGTTCTTTTAAATTATTTGAAATTGTTTAATATATTTAAATAATAATCTTAATCTAAATATTCATAGTTCATAAGGAATAATTTTTTTTAAAGTACTGAGCGGCGGCTCGGTGAACCAGGTACTATATGGATAATAAAGAATTATTAAAATTTTTTGAATTATTCAGGAAAAATAAATAAAAATATGTATTATTTTTTTACGATTTTTTTATTATAAAATCTATTAAAAACATTAATCATTTTTATATATATTCTTCCCATAAATTAAAGATTATTTATATATAATGTTTATAGTTATTAGTTTAGTTGAATACATTTCATTAATACCAAATACTACAAATTATATAATCTATATCATGTTTGTATTATTTAATTAACCAATTGGTAGACCAGGAACACGGTGGGCAAACAATGTAAAGAGGGACAAGTGTGGGAGATGAGAGAAAATGAAAGTTGGATGGAGTGACTTGGGATAGAGACATTTGGAGAAATGTGGTTGGTGCGGCCAAATGCTGTCGAGTTCAGTAGAAGCACAGAGATTGATAGATAAATTCATTGCAAAGAGTATATTGTGAGTAGCGGGTAGTCAATATCTGACCCTGATAGAGGAAACAATCCTGCTCACGCAAGACATGACTTTTCCTCACCTCCAATTGAGGAACTCGTGTCCCAAACTCTAAATCCTATCCAACTCATTAAAAATTCATCATATACTCCATCTTTCATTCATTTAGGGGTGGGGAAATATTTATTTTAGAAAGAAATGATTAAATGTTTAAAATATTTTAAAGATTTTAACACTACATCATTTAATATTGAATTTAACTTTGATATTTGTTTGTATCTTTTAATTATATTTTATGATTATATGAATGGATTAATATTATTAATAACAAAAATGTTGTCTAAACCTCATACTAAAATACTGTTTCACTATTCATTATTTGATTAAGTATTGAATTTTGAATCAGTTTTTGAGACAAAAAAGAAACTCTTTTCAATTTATTTTATTATTCTGATTTGAAAAGATTTTCTAGTCTTTTCACCAATAAATTTAATAGGTTCTTGTTCAAACTGTCATAATAAGTCAAAATATCAAAAGCTTTATCAATACTTTACATTTTCTAAAATAACTTTAAAAATAGAATTAATTCCAAAAAATTGGATACAATTCGATTTATCATTTATCCTTTCACTTTGTTATAGATAAAGAAAATTTTAATGATAATAAGATTAGATTAAAAAGAAAAATACTTATTTTAGACATTTGTTTGACTATCATCAAATGAAAATAGAATCTATATGTTTTAACTGCTATTTATCATATTGTAAATCAATATTTTGTAAATAAGAAAAACTTTTTTCCATAAATCGACTTTTATCTTTATTTTTTCAATATTTACCAAGAAATAAAAAACTTTGAAAGACATATAATTATATTTATTATATTTTATATTATTATTATTATTAAATATATATATATATAAACATATAATTACATATAACATATAATTAGATTACTATCGTTTATTTTTATCAATCTTTGGTAAATTTTTAGAAGGGAAAAATTATAAAAGAATGAATTTTTTTTTGTGTGTGTTAAAAGTTTTAAAAAAATTTCAATTACTAGATTCTTGAATTTTTCTAAAATTTTCTACCTCTTATTTAATTGTGTAAAAGTAAATCTTTATTTATTTATTTTTTTTTTTCTTTCAGATTATTTTTATTCACTTCAAATTTTTCTTTCCGATAATGCTAACATTTATTCCAATTTCTGAAAAAGTCTTTTTCTGGGATCATCTTTCTTCGTATCTGCATATTTCTCCCCAATCGAATTGAAAGGGTTTTTTCCCGGTGCGGTTTTTTGAATTTGTTGAATAGCTAGAAGTCGCAAAATCCTAAATCCAGTAAATGTGTTATAGGTTGAGTTTTTGGTGTAATTTTGTAGTTCGCAGTGTGAAACTATAGAATCATTTACTGAAAATGTTAACCTTTTGGGAATAAAGTTTATAATGCTAAACACAAAACTTATATAATAACAAGTCTTTTTTTTTAATATTTAATTTTTCATCTAACGAAATATAGAATAAATTGAATTTAATCACAATGAAAAATAAAATATTCTGAGTTTACGAGAGTATGATTATCTCGATTAATGTTTTATCAAGGAGTTAACAATTCATTTCCTTTATTTCTGAAACTGACGGAAAGAAAACGAACTTGTTTGTAATGAGTGCGCTTTCTTGTAAAAAAGGGTGAGTGCCTTAGGCTTTGGTTCCGTAACTTTCTTAGCATTTATCTTGCAACTTTATCTTTTGTTTTTTGTTTTTTTTTTTGTTTTTTCTGTATTGTAAATAAATGATATAAAAAGTAGCTCTGGAAGAATACGTTATGATGATGTTAATTTATCTTATGGATGTTACATTTAATATATTTTATTATGCATTAAATCAGCAGAGACAAAACAACATATTTACATAAATTTTTCTAAATTTTAATTTTTTTCCTTTTTTTGTGCTTTTAATAAAATAAATAAAACTTTTTTATTAGTCTATATTTGCTCAATATGTGTTTCATTATATGTTTTTGAAATATATATATATGGTATATATTATTTTTTATTTAAAAAGTTTAATTTCTTTCTTAACTTTCTTTATGTTTTTCGTTGTTGTTGTTTTTTTTTTTTTTTTTGTCTTTTCACATATTGAACTTCGGTTAAGATTTATTAGCTACTGTCTGAAACAACTACCTTTGTTTTTCTGTTTTTTTTTAAGTATATATGTACAAACAAATTTTCAATTTAATCGGATAAACGGTATAGACGCAGATATCATATACATACTTATTTTAAAAGTAGAATAATACATAAAAGAAAAACAAATATTAAAATATAAAGTTTTAGAATCAAAATGCTTATATTTAAAAAAATATAAATTTAATTACAAATAAATTTGTAAATAACTTTTTACTATCTCGCCAGAGGACCATTACCTACCACGTTTTCATTTTTTTTCCTTAAAACTGACCATAAAACTAATGTTTGATAGTTTTTTCACATGATTAAAAATTATATAAAACTGCTATATATAGAATTTCAGCTTGACTGAATCGCTGAAAGTATCGGAATTATTTTTACTATCTCGCCAGAGATAGTATTGCGATCATGAAAATTTTCGATGTTGAGATTTTGATGTTTTTATACGTTTTGAAGGTTCCTGAATCATTTTCACTAAGGTTGAGAAAAATGTCTGTGTGTGTGTGTGTGTATGTGTGTGTGTATGTGTGTATGTGTGTATGTGTGTGTGTATGTATGTAGGCAAGATTACGCAAAAACGGTTTGAGCTAGAATGATGAAATTTGGTACATGGACATTATTCAAAATTCATAGTTTTCTATCAACTTTTGAGAAATGTAGCTCAACCGGAAGAGGGTCATTACCTACAACGTTTTGATTTTTTTTCCTCTAAAGTGACCGTAAAAATAAAGATATATGTTTGATAATTTTTCACATGATTAATAATTATATAAAACTGCTATATATAGAATTTCAGCTTGATTGATTCGCTGAAATTACCAGAATTAATTTTTTAACACTGAAAATCTCACGCGTCAACACGTGACGTGGTGCCATCAACAAAAAGCCAAACATGCGCTGGTTTAATATTTATTATTTATTATTTATAATTTATAATTAATTAAATTTAATTTAAATATAATATATTATGTTATTTAATCCAATTCAAATTGCGAGATAGTCGAGTGGAGACACTCCAGCTAATTTAAAATTTTGACTTAAAAATGAAGATAGTTTTAAATTTAAATTTAATATATGTTAATTAATTAATTTAATAACAATACTATACTGTAAATTTAAATTTTTTTAATTAATTCATCCAATTCAATTATACTTGATTTATAATTTATATAGAATTAATTAAATTTAATTTAAATATAATATATGTTAATTAATCCAATTCAAATTTGCGAGATAGTCGATTGGAGACACTCCAGATTTTTTTTATAACTTTATAAGTTAATTTTTCAAAAATTTTGAATAAATGAAATAAAAATAGTATTTTCCTTTTTCCACAATATTTTTCAAATATATACTTATATAACTTTATTATATATTATTGATTACCCGTATTTTTCACAATATCGAGAATCTTCTCTCAGCAAAAAGTCTTACAATTGGAAAAATTATCTCGGATGAACTTTATTTTCATTTGTCAGCAAATCTTTCTCTCTCTCTCACACTGTTTCTCTCTTCCTAGTATTCCGAATTCATTTCTAAACGGTGGCTTTTATTTTTTTATTAAAGCAATTTTTTTTTCTCCAATTGAATATAAAATTGAATTTTATTCTATTTTGTTACTAAAGTAATTTAAATTTATCTATTATACATAAGTGAGAATTTTTAATATGGATTCAATATTTATAAAAAGTGACAAATATTCGAACTTTAAAGATATATATATATATAATCAAAAAAGAAGGGTTGTGAAATAAAATCTTTCAAAGACTTCTATTGGATACGACTATTGGATACACTTTGGTTTTTATACCGATGACCCAATCGAATTTTCCAGTTTAAATTGTTTAACATATGGAAAGACATATGTAATTGAATTCCCTTGGAATTTATATTCTACTTTCTAAAATGCTGATACAAAAATGTTAATCTTAGCTACAGAGAAATGTATGCATAGATAAATATTTAATTCTTGGTTATAAAAGTGCAATGTTAAAAGCAAACCTTTTTTTTTTACTTTTTATTTTTTGTTGACAATAAAGATTTTCTTTTGAAAAACTCTTAACTTGCTTTTAAATATTATATGGCTTCTTCAAAACTAATTAACATTCATTTTTAATTGATTCCAGAATGATAAAATAAAATTTAAATTGTAGACTCTGTGTTATTAAATAAATGAAGCAATTTTTGTTTTGTGAGTGGTTTATTAATTCACATTGGAAAATAAATTGATTATATTTACCGGATACTATAGAGGGTACAAAAATTAAAGCAAGATCTAAATTCAATAGAAAAAGTATTTAGTCTTTAGTTATTATTATTATTATTATGGTTTATTAATTCACATTGGAAAATAAATTGATTATATTTACCGGATACTATAGAGGGTACAAAAATTAAAGCAAGATCTAAATTCAATAGAAAAAGTATTTAGTCTTTATTATTATTATTATTATTATTATTATTATTATTATTATTATTTCCCCATTGTATCACATAAAAACATAGTATAGGGTAATTTATTTGTTAATTTAATTGATTCTCTTTGCTTTTCTCGATAGATATTCTAAAATATCTTAAAAACATTCAATGCTATTTTATCTCTCAAAAACCATTTTTTCTTTAAAAATTCTTCATATATAATGAAAACAAATTATTCTTGTAATATTTAATAAATCAAGATCAATCTCTTTATTCAAATTAATCTATTTTTAATGATGCGTCTTTTCTCTTAATATTTATAACTGTTTTGAATGAAATATTTACACCAAATCATATATTTAATTCTATTTCTGCTCTGTGCAATGAACAGACAACAAATTGTATCAAGTGAACCATGAAATTAAATGTTAAAATAATCAAGATGAATTTTGGATGTTTAAAGTATCCTAGATATGATATATAATCTAAATTTAAATACTAGAGTTGAAATAATCTTTCTATATTAATAATCTATATTAATAATCAACTAATAACTAATAATCAATTAATAAAAAAAATAAAGGTAAATAACGAAGCTGGAGGAAAATTGTAATTATTTGGAATTTTATAATTTCGGGGCAAATTATTTACCTAATTAATTGTTTGTTTGTTTTTTATTAAATTAGGTTTTGAATAGAGAAATAAACTTTTAAAAAACAATGAAATTAATAAAATTACTGTATTGGTTACGGATGAGCATAATTGTGAATTCGGTCATGATCCCAAACGAGGAGGAATTAGTTTACCCATCCACAACAGATTTAAGGAATTTTGGAGATTATGATTTAGATGGATTTTTATTTCAGGATAAGATCAAATTAAATGATAAAATAGGTATATAAACAAGTAAAACCGATTGGGAAAAGTCCACTTGGAAAACCAAGGACACGGTGGATGGATAATATAGGAAGGGACATGAGAGAGATGGGAGATGATAAGAGTTGGATGGTTATTACAAAGGATAGACACACTGGAGAAATGTGATTGCTGCGGTCAAGAACTTTCGAGTTCTGAAGAGATCTTCTATTTCCTTATTTCCTAATTAATTAGATAAGTATATGTGTCTTATAAAGTTGATTGAAATATAAAATATCCCATTTGATAGAAATAATTTGGAATATGCAAGAATTAAAGCAAAAAAAAAAAAAAGGAAATGAGGAAAGCCAAGATAGTGATGGCTGAATGGAGTGATGACGATGATGGTAATATGAAGTCTAGTTGAACAGAAAGAATTGGAGTAAAGACTGCGATGATAAGTTATGACCGGAAACCCGGACTTGTCGTTGGTGATGAAGTTGATGAAGAATTAAATATTGATTGTTAAATTGTTAAAAAGAAACATTTTACAAAAAAAATAATCAATTGAGGATTTTGTTTTATGTGAAAATCAAAATTTACATATTTTATTTTTAAATGGTAATACATTCTGAAATATTAAACTATTATTTACCTTTAAAAATAATAAAAGTAATTGTTAAGTTTTGAAATTGGAAAATTAGAATTCAAGATTTAAATGGAATTACACAGGTTTTGGTTGAACCAAAATAAATAAAATCTATAAATGTTACATGCATTCTACAGCTCTCAATAATATTCTACAGTCATCTTAAATTAAAATTTGTCAACCAACCGAGAGAAGATTTTATAAGAAAAATTTATTTAGATAATACTTTATAATACATACAATTATATATCATTTTATTTTTATCAATATTCATTTAAAAATACATTAGGGATTTTTTTAAATTTTAATTTCTCAAATTTAAAAAAAAAAAAAAAAAAAAAAAAAAATTTAAAATAAAACTTGATTTTTTCTGAAAAGAATTTTAAGTTTTGCTTTAAAATTTATTGAAATTTTATTTTATTTTTTTAATATATATATATATAATTAAAGAATATGACTATATAATTAATTCTTTATCACACCACTTTATTTTAATATTAATTATTGAAACAAGAAAGGTAATATTTTCCCTTTTCTTTTCGAAAGATTTTCCCATTCCATCATTAACAAATTCTTGGGAAGTAGTTGGGAGATGTTTTGCTATTAACGGCAATTTATAAGGGTAATGCTTTTAACGTACACATTAGAGGAGGGGTTTCTAGACGTAGTCTGAATAATATGAACTAATTCCAGCGAAAATTCCAATCCTGTTAGTGCCATATTGAAACCAATGTAACTCTGAAACTGAAATGCAGAAACCAGTTATCAGAGCACCCTGACTTGGTGTGAGGTCAGATGCCCCTATTTATGAATCGTGAATGTGTAGAGGTTGGAAATCATTATCAAAGGCCGATAGAATGCTAACCTGTCAGCTATTCAAGATATTTGCCCAGTCGGTTTCGGCAACAAAGCAAGCACAAAGCCATCACTCAGACAACTTGAATAGCCGAGTAGGTTGGTGATCGATCCTCTTCAGGAAGTTTCTCAATACACTAATAAATATATACTTTAAATTAAATTATTTGTTATCGTTTAAGGATATATATTTATATAGTTATATGTCCGCGTAGATAAACATTTTCTCTTTTACGTGATCACACAATTGGAATAGCATAACTTAGAATTCTATTTACACAATCTTGGGTTCCTTTTAATTGCATACCTGACCCCTTGTTAACAAAATAAATTTGGAAAAAGGAAACAATAATAAAAACAATTCGTACCTGCATCGAATTGTTTAGACGTTCACATATATAGAATAACACTTTACCTTTTTTGGGAAAGAATATAATTTTCTTCATGTGTTGAAACCCTCCCCATCACCTACCCCTTAACTTCAATTGTTATAAACAGGCTGTCTTGGTGACAGACGGTCAGTATCGAGTTAGTATTGAGTCAGTATTGAGTTAGAGGTCAGTTAGTTGAGTCAGTAGAATTGACATAGAGACAGAATGCAGTAGAGACGTGATTCCTCGATACTCATATACCCATTTCAGCCATTTAATGATTGTATTTAGTTTCACAAATAAATTCTTTTCTTGAATCAAACATTTCCTTTTATTCTAATAATATAATTATATATTGTGTGATTTTAACAATATTAGAAATAGTTATATAATTTTGTTATTACTCCATTATACAATTATAAAAATTATATTTTGTTTATTTCTCATTAATCTACCTATATGCATCAAAGTTATAAACTCACTTCTTAAAATTGCACATGCTCTACACTTAATTAAAGAGATCTTTATAACTACCCCAGACATGAAATTATTATATTCCAAAATCTAGGTCACAACAAACAACAAAGTTATACAAATATCTTATCTTATTATGCTAGCTAAAATTGTTTGTATGTATCTATCTATGTATATATAGCCATGGGTTCTCAAAAACCGCTCTAACGATTTTTTTCAAATTCACACTAGATATAGTATTTATAAAGAAAAATTAAGTTTTATTGATCATATCTCTGGAAAAGTACATCTTCATTATTTATTTCTTAATTTAAAATTATATATGGAGACGTCAAAAATGGCATCCATTTTTATTTTTTAACTGAAATTGTATTAATATTTTTTTTTATTTAAAATATTTTAAAATTTATTATTTAATTTCGAAATAAAATTAAAAATATTTATTTTTAATAAAATATATATATATTTTTTAATCTCTCTCAAAAAAAAACAACAAAATAAAATACTGTTGGTAAAATTTGGCTTCAGAAGATAGTAAAAAAATGTTATTTTTATTATCTAAATATCTTAGACCAGTGGTTAGAAGGACTGTTTTGACGAGTCAACTTCGTAAGATCGAAACTCGCGGAGTGCATCCAAATTTAAAAATAATACATTTGTTTTTTTTTTTTGTTTTTAATCTATTTTCATGTTTATTTTTAATAAATATACTATTTTATATTTATTTATTCATTGTTCTTTTATTAATTAAGTTTTAGATAGTTTTATAATTTTTAATATTTTTTCAATAAAATATTATTTAATATTTAAATCAGATTGATGCAATGATGCAACAATTTAATAATTGTAATATTGTATTAAATTTCTATCTTGAAAATTGTTACATATTATTCAGGATATTTTAAAAACAATTTCTTTCTTTAATTAATATTCATTTTTTCTATTTCTAAGTCAGATATATTTCCAAATATTAAATAATTTTTGAAGTGAAAACTTCTTTAGCGTCGTTGAGCACTTTTGCGGGATGGGGAAAAAGTATAGAACTCGCGTGAGCGTGACAAACACCATGAAGCTAGCACACATTACGTCTGCTTTCAAATATCTTATAACAGAGCGCGAAATTTGAATTGTCATTAGAACTGTTTTATAAATTGTTATCTCTAACATATAAATATATATTTATTATGTAAAGTTCATTTCATATATACATATATAATAAAAAGTATAAAATGTTTTTAAATATTGCAATAAAAGCATATTATATTGTAATATAAATTATAGATGTAAAATTTTGTACGGAAAAGAAATAAAAGAATATTATATTTTAATATATAAATTTATTATGTAAAGTTCATTTCATATATACATATATAATCAAAATTATACGAAATGAACTTCACATAATAAATATATATTTATATGTTAGAGATAACAATTTATAAAACAGTTTGTATTCCAATATTTTAAACAAAGTTGTGTATATATATATATATATAAATATAAGTTACAAATTTGTTTAAAATATATGTTTAAAATAATATATAAGTTATATATATATACATATATACATGCATATGAAATTCATCTTTCTCGTGAAATAGCGCGAATTTCGTCTGTTTTAAAATTTCTTACGCAGAAGTTTTCACTTCTTTCGGCCAGTCCCACGACTGCCAATTTTGCTTTTTTAATTTCGAAAAGCTGCAAAGCACTTTTTTTTGTCTTTAGTTTGTTTTATAACCACTTGGGGTGCTAAACAGTTTTTCAAAAAAACACTATAGAAAAAAAATATATGTACCTATATATTATATATTTATGTATTATTGAGGAGCACAAGTTCATTCATTTTAATCAGATTGAGGAAATGCGTAACATTTAATAATTGTAATAAATAATTAAAGAATTGTATATCAATATATTTTAAAGGGTAGAGCGAGAGTTCGGTGTCCCAGGTATTAATATTACCAGCCAAATCTAATAATAATGAATCATTTTTACCGACCGACGATAGTAAGGGAGGTATTGTTTTCACACCAAATTTCACATGTGGAGATTTTTACATATCTCCACGAATCATGCATTTTCTAAACAGAAAAAAGTATTTTTAGCATGATGTCTGTCCGTCCGTCCGTCTGTCCGTCCGTCCGTCCGTCCGTATAGATGTGTACAGCCTGAACGGCTCAACCGATTTTGATGAAATCTGGTATATTTACTTAATGCATCAGTGGGATGAATTGATCAACTTTTGGTGCAATTCCGGAAACCAGAAGTGGTAGTATTAGCAATCGACGATAGGAAGGAAAGGGTTATTTTCACACCAAAGGAGATTTTTTTATATATCACCACGAATCATGCACTTTGTATTGGTTTTATCCTCGAGAAAAATCATATTTATTAGTTTTTTCTTGATTTAAAATTATATGACGTCATCCAGCCATTCATGACGTCACAGTCTGGTCTTGCATATATATTATAAATAAAATAAAATTAAAAATGTTTATATTTATTATTTATGTATCCATATCTGTTTTTTATTACATTAATAGATATATTAAATTTATTTGAAATTGTTTCTGTAGCTGGAAATTAATTTATTTCAAACAGTCGGTCGGTTCGGACCTGGCCACAGGTCAACTTATTTAATTTAAGTAGCGAGCCGAGGCTCGGGGTCCCGGTACTAACTATAATATATTATAGTCTTTTTCAAATGTTAAATATGGCTTAAATATATATTGAAATTATAAAAAAAAAAATTTCAAATAAGTTTATTATTATATTAAGCATAGTCTACGTGGTGATTCTATCTCTTTTTTGAATAGTATCGTATATATTCAGCAAAACCAAATATGATCAACTCTGGTTGAATCTCTTTCATGTTGCGGTTGCCCCTTGGACAGGTCTAATTAAGGACTTAGATTAGATAATTCTACATTACTTGGAATGGAGTTCTGGTTAAAATTGGCCACATTACAACTATCTATACTATAATATATGGAATATGCTTCTATTTATAATATAGATGGTATATATCAGGTGTGGCCAAACTTTTAGCTTTTAGGGGCTACTTTTTGAATAAAATATAGTCTGCGGTCGACTATGGATATGGGAAAATAATTTTAAAATTTTAGAAGATAATTAAAGAAGTCATTATATCGCCGATTTAGATATATGAAAGATATGTTAGTTTTAATTATTATAATAATATTAATAAAAAATATTGTAAATGGAAGAGCTGTTATTTTGCATTTAAATTTATAACTTCAATTAAAATAAATACTTCATTTTGGAATGGATATGAGAGGAGGGGGAGGTAGAGGCGAAATTTGGGTAGAGTAGAGTAGTCTAGGGCTAAACGGTGTTTTGAGAAAGGGAAGCCCTTGGATAATAAGTATATAAATTATCGAGATAAGAAAAATATAAATATATGGTATATAAAAGATGTAATAACATATAGGATGATTATGATCTAAAATTATTTTTTAATAAATTTAAAAATAATATCCCGGGTAGCGAGTAGATTCTTTTCTATTAATAAATCCAGTAGAAAAGAATTCTATTTCAGGGATTGGCGTCCCTGCCCTCAAGTGAGCTCATGATTTCTTCTAAATCCCTCTTCTACCTGGAGGAATCATGTCCTTTACCCATTGTCGTCTTTCCATCCATTCCCTTACTCTTACTCTCCCCCCCACCCCTGATCATTCAAAAAATCAAATTTATTTGGATGAAGGAGAATACCTTGCATAGCTTCATTAAAAAGAAAAAAAATTGAAATCTTGTCTCCTATATATATTTGAATTAACCCCCTTCGGGGGTTAATTCAAATATATCCAGATCACGCCAACCCTTCGACTAGCAAAACCGCTTAAATTCACGAGTGAGACATGTCTTATATGCCTCTGAGAGGACCCACCTCTCCAACGCTTCACATTAGTAGAAAACTTGGAACTCATATTTATAGAACGCTTTGGAGAATTAGGAAAAACCAATCAAATCAATGTGTTTCATTTTAGTAAAATTTTTGACTAAATCTTATAAATTGTGACCAAGACCAATCCACTGACCATAATTTTAGCCAGATTCTAAATAAAATTGATTTTTTGTATCATTAAATGGAAATTTTTAATTAATTTTAATATTGGTTTATTTTTACAGTTCAACAAAATCTTGTCTCATAACAACAGATAAAACCTATACGAATAGATTCATCATGAAACGTAGATTCATTTTCACTACTATTATATAATTTTACGGTGCTTCGTTGATTAAATATTAATTATTGAATTTTGACAGATTGAAAAGATTTGCCGCCATGTTGCCCCCCTCCGCCACCTTTTCTCTCCTCCCCCCCTCGCTCCTGGCCTGCCTGCCTGTCGGTGTGCTTCGAGCGCAATCAGTTCCCATTCCCTTTCCAGTCGAAGACGTTGATCGGCGTCACCACCGAAATCATCCCTCAATCAAGAATTAATTGTAAATTTATTTATTCCTATTAATTTAAATGAAGTTAATAAATTTTAGAAAAGATTCAAATAAAAATTTAATTTTATAAAATATAGATTTTTAACTTTTTACTGATATATTAATTATATATATTTAATAAATTTCGCCCCCACCTCCAATGCTTTGATTCTCGGTGACCTTGAAGGGGACAGCATAGCAATCTCTTGCTTACCCCCAACGAGTTGAAACATTTAGTACATGAGCAACACAATGAGCTAAACTAGTTTTTTTCGAGAGTGGCGGAAGATAAGAGGAAGAAAAAGAAACTGAGGACATCAAAAATAGACATAGTTCATTGTGAATAAAACTAAAACAGTTTGTAAAAGAAACCTACCCTGATAAAGCAGCTATTAGGGATATTAATTTATTTGACAATGTTGCAATGGCTCATTCAAGTCATTGCAAAAAAGTTCATCAAATAAAGTTCCCAATTACTAATTTATTTAAGAGAAAAGCTGATAAATGTGAACCAATTTTAAAAATTAAATTAGATGAATAAATAATTGTTATATATGTTCGTTTTTTAATAAATCATATTGTTTATTATTGAATAGAATTTTTTTTTCATAAGTAATATTTTAGAGTTCAGAACAAATTAATAGCATTTATATTAGTTCTTATGGGAAAATTTTATTCGTTTTATCTGCATTTCGGGTTACGAGTTTAATTCGTTCTGGAATTGGTCTCGTAACGACATATATAAACCGACTTATGAATATATCTCTTGAACCGAATAGAAATAAATAACATTCATCATATTTCAATGAAATATTTACTATCTTTGTCAAGTTTTAGGTTCTTCCATTTTTACTATCTCGCCAGAGATAGTATTGCAATCACGAAAATTTTCGATGTTGAGATTTTGATGTTTTTATACGTTTTGAAGGTTCCTGAATCATTTTCACTAAGGTTGAGAAAAATGTCTGTGTGTGTATGTGTGTGTCTGTGTGTATGTATGTAGGCAAGATTACGCAAAAACGGTTTGAGCTAGAATGATGCAATTTGGTACATGAGCATTATTCAAAATTCATAGTTTTCTATCAACTTTTGAGAAATGTAGCTCAACCGGAAGAGGGTCATTACCTACAACGTTTTGATTTTTTTTCCTCTAAAGTGACCGTAAAAATAAAGATATGTTTGATAATTTTTCACATGATTAATAATTGTATAAAACTGCTATATATAGAATTTCAGCTTGATTGAATCTCTGAAAGTACCAGAATTAATTTTTTAACACTGCAAATCTCACGCGCCAACACGTGCCATGGTGCCATCAATAAAAAACCAAACATGCGCTGGTTTAATATTTATTATTTATAATTTATTAAATTTAATTTAAATATAATATATTATGTTATTTAATCCAATTCTCAAATTGCGAGATAGTCGAGTGGAGACACTCCAGCTTATTTTGATAAAGATAAACTTTTATTATACTCTTTTTTTTCTTTTTCTTTTATTATATAATTAATTTAATAGTAGCAACCAAAGCCCTTTAATCAAAGCCTTCCATTGGTATTATTTAAATTTATAAAAAGAGTGTAGAGACTTTTTTTTCATAGACACCTTACAAATGCAGAGAAAATATTTTAAAAGAAAAAGAATGAAAAATTGCCGGAGATGAGCCCAAGACGTGTGCGCACGGGAGATCAAAAGAGCGTCGACCCAAATGACAGTGGAAGGGGTTGAGAAAAATTAAATAGGTAAGAAATGCAGTTGAAGAAGTCGAGTGTGAAGGGTGTCGGGGGACGTAAAGGGCCAACGGAACAGGAAAGAAGCCTAAAGTAAGTGAGCAAAGGCGGGGTAAGGACACGGAAGGAAGAAGATGAACAACGCACCCTTATTCTCTCTAATACGCACACGAAGAGGGCAATAGACACCCCCTTTAGGGCTTGACTACCTCCTTATCCTCGCCGCCCCAATCCCTATTCTCTTCAACATTTACACCAAGATAGAAATATACATTCAACGGAAATGATAATTCACAGGGGTTCGGGATGACAACGTCGCGGGCCCTGCACAAAACACGACATGGAATTTATTTCAATTAAAGAATAAAAGGATGAAAAGGTGAGGGGTCAAATGTGGCGGGGGTGATGCTTAAGAAAGAGAGAGAGAGAAGATCTGCAGAAGAACGCCACTAGGTGGGGGGAGGTGGAGTGTGGAAGGGGAATATGCTAGGGACTAGGGACCTTTCTTCTTCTTCTTCTTCTTCCACTCCAAGATCCAAAAGAGATCTCTCCGAAAGGCTTACAATGATAAAGTGGGAGAAATTTCTCAAGCCAAATGATTTCCGTTGCAAATAAATAACGAAAAAGAATGGAATGCGAGGGCATTAAAACAATTACAATCGTGATATTAACTAATAAATATTTTTTTTTAATAAGGAGGAGAAAAATTACATTGGCATGCTATTTTTAATATAATAGATGATTGTGTGTTGGAATTTTTTTTTTTTTTTTAAATAATCGAATTTTATTTCATATTGGCAGCAGATCTTTTCTTAATACAATAATTCAATATCTATTGGTTTATGAATCGATGTATTAGTATACGTTCTATCTGTGTATTTGTATGAGTGAAAATGATAAAAGATAAATTGTGTTTGAAGTTATTTTAACAGCAATATCAAAATTGATTAATTTCAAATTCCGATGATGAATTCAATTATTCAACATAAAAAGTTATATTCTTTATTAAATTTTCCCATTCCATCTTTTTGTTAATTTTGTCGATTCATTAATATCTTGAAATCTATTAAATGTATATTTAATGACCAAATAAAAAGATAGGAAAATCATAGAAAATCATTACGTTAAAATGTATCGTAAATTATCAAATGAAGATATATACAATCCATTTATTTTATCAATTTATATTTAATGGAATGAATGTGGTATTTTAAAAGATTGATCTTTTATGTTATGATTAAATTAATTAGTTACATAGATAATGTTTTCTATTAATACCGTTTAATTAGAATTTCATTTATATATATATATATATATATATATATATATATATATATAAATTATATTAGATTTTTTTAAATATATTAAAGACAAAGAGAGAGAGAAAATATTTTTTGTTCAATTGTGGTAAAAAAGTTATTTCTGGAGATCACACGTTTTTGTGAAATATGAGTTTTGACGTTTCGGCGCCCATTTTGGCGCCAATTTCAAGACAAGTTCTGTGCCTTAAAGTGACAAAGAATCAATGTTAATATTCCGGATTGAATGGGTGAATAATCTTTGATTTACTCCGTTCTCCATAGAACTTTTCTGATACTGATCGTTCACAGCATGAAAGCAACACATTAGAAATTAAAATAAAAATTTATATTTATTAATATTTCGGTGGGTATGATCAAAACTTAAGAGATTGTCACTTTATAAAAAAACATTTTTATAACCTAAAAATTAATTTCAAGTTTTTTTAAAAATAATTTAACAAAATGTATAATCTTTAGATTGTACAAACATAATTCTATGTTTATTAAATCACTATGGTATTTCCAAACACATACACAAATTTCTTCAAAAAATTATAATTTAGATTTTCCACTGTTATAAGGGACGACAGAAAAATTCGTGAATTTTAATGAATAATTTTCTAAAAACATACTGACCTATAATTTAATTAAAATTTTCATTAATACATATATTGGATATTAATTTTAAATTTTAAATCCATATATTAATCTAATTAAATATAAAATCTGTGAAATTTAATTATAAAATATAATTTACATAAAATCAAAAGTAATATATATATATATATATATATATATATATATATATTTATATATACCATATATAAAAATAAATATATTTTTATTAAAAAATAATTAAAACGATATTTTTTACTTTATTTTTTTCTTTTAAATAATATACAAAAAAAAAAATTTAAATTAAAAAATTTTAAATTAAAAAATTTTTCTCCCCTACCAGTGACTTTGTTTTCTATTATTATTTTGATTTACAAAGCTGGTTTATTAAATATTTTTAAATAAAGTTGATTTATTGGCATTCAATGCATACCTTCTCATTTGACATGATTTCTAAAAGACTATAGAAACTTTGTTAGCTTTGATGATTATGAACGGACAGTTGGCGCTCCTCCATTGCGTACAGAAATGAGCTGATTTTATTAATGCTCCCTTCATCAATCAACAAGTTTATAATGAATGAAACGTGTTGTACTTAATGGAAAAGTCCAATTAATTAAACTGGAAATTTAATTCTAATCAAAAATTATCCTTTGCATCACTTAAAATAAAATAGTAGAGTAGTTATTTTTATTTTATAATATATTTAAATTTTAATTATTTTATAATATTGATATTGTTTAAAATATTTTTAAAGTATAAGCTGCTCGTATCTTTTAAGGAAGCAATTTAATTTGCAAATTAATCAATCAATTAATAAACAAATAATATATAATTATTTGAATTATAAAAAAATAAATAAAATAAATTTATAAAAGGGAGATTCAGGATTCAAAATTAATAACCATAGCAAATCACTCTGCATTAATAACATAAATTATATCCTGCTCTGGATAAAGGGATGGGGAAACCAGGCGAATTCCCGGGCTCAACACTTTGAAGGGTGCCGATATAAAAATATAATTTTTTTTTTGCATTCATTATTTTGGTGTAATTTTGATTTTTTGCCTTTTTATTTATTTTTTTTTTAATTTGCCCTAGGCGCTCAAACCCTGATTATATCGGTTTTTTAAAAAGTGATATCAATAGCCAAATGATATTTTCAAATAATATAAATCAAATATTTTAGTTGAAATAGTTATTATTAAAAGGGATAGGGAAAATAATATACTATTTTGGTGATGTTTATTATGCGAGAAATACAGTTTTTTATCTTTTTAAATCAGTAACTTAGTAAATAATATATGAAAAAGAATATCGAAATTTAAGTTTCAGACATTCAAACAGAATTTATATATTATAGTAGAAAGTACAGTTTATAACAGGTATTGGTAGGCAAAACTGCAGGATGGTGGCAATGGAAGGAGATACGGAGAGGCAATGAATTTTATCATTACCTAGGACTGATTATAAATTTTGAAAGACCCAATTAAACAACTGTTTAGTAGAATTACATTAAAAATTAAAAAATCCCAGGAACAAATCAGTGTTTAAAACCATACCACCGTAACCGTACTTCTTTTCTGCCTTCCATCTAACGTCACGATGTTTTCTCTGATTGTAATTCTATTTATAAGTTAAATAGACAAATATTAAAGATTTAGAATAATTGAGAATTTACCATATATGTGTTATAAATAATATCAAATTCCGTATTTAGTCTCGAATTGGGAATAAGAAGACCACCGGGGTTATTTTAGTTAAATCTCTTTAAATAAATAATTTCAATTTAGATTCGAATCGAATTTATAATATATATATATATATATTTGTATTTATAATAAATTTTAGTATTAATTAATGCAATAGTAATAATAATTTTCACTTCCTTGTCGATTAATTGATTACCTTTCATTTGATCGATACCGAATAAGGGGAATAGCTTTTTTTTATTTCATTTCCTTACATGTTCAGGTAAATTGGACAATATATTGGAATGGCCCTTCGGGAAAGAGGATTTTCATTTATCCTAATGTCCGTCTAGCTGGCGTTTCGTTTATTATTTGGATTTGTTCCCTGAAATTGCCAGAATCACCTTCTGGCTTATTGTAAATTGAACCGATAGAAAAGCCAAACACTCGTTAAAAACCTTAACTAGTAGTAAAAAAAGGTGATGAAAGGGAATAATTCGTATTGAAGTAAATAAAACGTAAAACTGGTAATTATAGAGAGTAAGGTCATTTATCTATCCTTTAATTAATAAAGATGATACCTCCATGTTTGATTCGATGTGTTATAGGTATTTATTAAGATACAGAACGTCGATTTATCTAACTGAATAGGATTGAAGTTAAGAAAGCAAGGAGTGCAGGTATGAGTCGAGTATAAAATAGAAAAATAAGGCTTATTTAAAGGAGAACATCATTTCTATTTTCAACCTCTTAAATTTACCTATATTATTATTTAAATTCTTTCAGTGTTATGTTTTTACCCTTTTAAAATTTTCGCCTTTTATTAATATTAAAATATTTAAAATTAAATATTAATATATAATAATAAATTTTAATCATTATTTTTATTTATTTATAATACAATATAAACAAAAGAAAATCTATTTGAAATGAAGGAATTTTTTGAAAATTTATATTATATTAAAGATAATTCAATTTTTTGAGGAAATTTAAACAAAATTATAAGGTTAAAAATGCTAAGAAATTTAATAAAACAAAGAGATACTTGATTCGTAAATTTGTGTCCGCCTTACTGAAAAGTATACTTTTTTTTAAAAAAAAATTGATTATGAAAAATGATATTTATTTAAATAGGGGTTTCCAAAGGCCTCAAATTTCAAAAAGTAAATTTCATTCAATACTGATCGGTCCTATAATCTTATAATTAAGAGTTTTTAAAAATAGTGACGAAATTACCTTCAGTGACGAAATTACCCTCCTCTACCTTAATTATATTTACTTATGACTCCCTATAATTTATAAATAAAAAAAATATTCAATTTGTTTTATTTTAATACAATAATCAGATCATAATTAAATTTATTTATTTTTTTGTAATAGAGCAAGGTCTATTCATTCCTTGTTTAAGTTCGTTTTAAAGGAAATAATCAAGTAGTTATTTTGAAATGTTTTCATTTAAATAGAACCTCGTTCTTTAGTTTGAGGCGGTTTTTAGATGGAGATCGTTTGTTGCTTGTTTCTTAATCGTTTTAAAGCCCCAAATGTCGGTTCATTTCATTTAGAGTAACAAATAGACAGAATAAAATATGCAAAAATATTACGAAAATTATGAATTTTATATTATTCCCTTAAACGTAACTAAAATGGCGACGATAAAATGACAAATAAAATTTCTATGTGAAATCTAATAAAATTTTACAAATTAAATAAAGGATCTTAATATGATAATAAGTATAAAATCTATGAAAATATAAGGCTATTTAAAACTTATTTTAAAAAAAATAATTGCAATTTTATATCAACCAAAAAGAACAAAATAAATATTCTATTTCAAATAATATAATTTTTTATGATATGTTTTTAATAATACTATTTCTTTTAGAATAGAAAATAAATAGATAAATATGTAATTTTGTAATTTTATATTTATTCAGATGTTTTATTATTTATTATTTCTTTTTTGTATTTTATCGAATATCAATTTATTGTTCTATTATTTTCTTTACAATAATTTTATAAATATAGTAAGGTAATAAGATATGAAAAATTAATAAAATTAATTTATAATTAATTTTGAAAATCATCATATCAATAATATCTTACTAACACTATGTTATATGTTTTATTTTTTTTTTTTAATTATTAAAGTTCAAAATATTTATAAAAGGGATTTGATTTTCTACAAAAATCAAAATAAAAACAAATTACTTACTTTTTCATTATTATTATATTTTTTATTATTAATTATTAATTAATTTAATATTAATTTATTTATTTTAAACATTTTGTTTAAAGTTTATATATACTCATTGAGAAGATAATTTTAATCGTTAATTTTAAAGTGAGATAGAGAAAACATTATTTTAATAGAATGGCTTTCTCTATTTAATTAAATTCAAATATTTTTAATTTCAAATAGTTTATTCATTGATTGTGTACCCAGAAATTATATTCTCATAAAATACAATTGTTTAGTAGAAATTAGTAAACCCAGATGTCAGGTTCAGGCATAAATAAACACTTTAAATAAAATATATTTCATATAATTAAATTTATCTACTAGTGATACAGCTTAACTAACCTTTTCAGCTTAACTACACTTACTGGAATTTTTAATAGTAGATTGTACAATTTAACTTGGCAAGAAAGTACCGAATTTTTTTGTTTATTTCATTTTCACTTTTTACTTATTTTATATTTATTTATATTATTATTATTATTAATTTAAATATTTTTTTATTTTTATAGGAATTATTTTAAAACTTATTTTTATTGTTTTAAAATAAATAATAATTCTGATATATCTACATATTTATCTACGTATTTGCCATTTATTAATATATATATATATATATATTATTATATATAGGTGTATATATATATTATTATATATAGGTGTATATATATATATTATTACTATCAGATTTATCAGGGATATAATCACGTATTTTTGTGAGATTGTTTTCTCGACGTATACCCAGTCAGCCTCGGGCTGTTGTCCAGTGCGGACGTGTGTCAATCTCAGGATTGCCCAGGATTCTTAGGAGCTCCACAGCAACGTAGTGAGTACAAAACCACCCAACCTATCAACCCAAAATCCCGATATTAACCCTTGCTCACACAGACTAAGACCCAGAATCCCAAAAAATATTCCCACCTAAATAATCTCTTGAAAATGGCGCCAAAATGGGTGCCGAAACGACGAGAAAACAATCTCACAAAAATACGCGATTATATCCCCGATAAATCTGATAGTAAAAATAACAATAACATTCACGGAAACCTAAATCAACATATATATATATATATATATATATATATATACGAAATGTGTCTAAAAAGTTCGGTGAATGGTCTCATAAGTGGGTATTCAAAGTATGATAGAAGCACGAGAAGCTGTATAGACATGGACTTGATCTCTGTCAGTGCAAGCTCAATACTTCTAGTGCATTATTTATTGCATTCATTTTAATTGAGTGTTGTGAATAGTACGCGTCATGGATTAACGACACAACATTAAGTTTTGCTTTAAATTGGGTAAAACATAATATCAATTTCAATTAAATTAAATTTAACTCATAATTGATTAATATTTTCTAAAACAAGGTAAGTAATATTTTTTATATTCAAATTTTTAATTTAAAACTAATATTATTATTTAAAATATTGTGCAGTTTGAAAATATGAGTGAAAACGAAGATCCAAATGAGAGAAATTCTTGACATATTTTGTTACTTTGTATTCGTTGCAAATATCATTAAATAATAGTTTTTTTATTTTATTCGAACTATTTATAAGGTATCGCATTTTATTTAATTTTATTAAATATTTTTTTTTTAACTAAGGTGTCCTATGATGATATAAATTGAAAATTGGTATATTAAACCATATTCATTTTTCTGAACACATCTATACAGAAATTTCCATACAATAAAAGAAGGTGTTGTCATTATTAATATGGTATATAAACAACCAAAAAGTCACAACAAAAAGAAAATAACTTACTCCAAAGGACAATACTGAAACCCGTCGTAGACCCCCTCTTTTCATTATTTTGAAAATAAGAACACAAAAAGATATGAATATAATATATAATTAATTAATGATTAAAATGAATTAAAAGCTTTTATATACAGACTTTCAAGTAAATACTTTGTATTACTTCCGAGGCACAGCAGCAGAGTCTCCTGTCCATGTTCTAAGAGCGCCGAAGGCGGTCTGAGAAGCTAGTATATACACTTGTATTTATATACATATACATATAATTTATTGATAAATATTGTAATTTTAAAGTAAAATGATATAGTTTCCATTATAATAATTTATCCTTTCAAAATTATTCATTTATTTAATAATCAATTTAAATGCTATGCAATGAATTATTGATAAAATAATCTAATTTAATAAGTTAAAAAGAGATTTATATTATTATTATATTCATTGATAATCAAAGAGATTAATTATACTTATATTTGTGTTATTTAATATAAATAATTCATTATTCAATTTGATTTTTTTATATTATAATATGCTAAAACGTATCTAATCATTTAATTTTACATATACAATCGTATTTTATAAATTTATATAATGATAAATAAATAAATAAAGAATGAATTGAATTTAAATGCCAAAACAACTTAAAAAGAAAACAAATCGATATTTATAGATTTATGAAATAAGTAATAAAAAAACGTTAAAAATGAGAGAAAATAAATTTAGGGGAAAAAAATATATAATAATTCGATATAAATATATATATTTGAAAAACTAAATAAACACTCAAAATATAGAATTATATAGTATCGTGAAAGATTAAGAATTCATAGAATATTAATAAAAATTTGATCTTCCTATATAAATAAATAAATAAAATTACTAACATGAGTTTTATCAATTTTGTTAAGTAAATTGAAAATTAAATTTATATGATGTTTATTTTTTATAATTTTCATTATCCCATCCCTCTCTTCTTATCATAAACAATCTTTTACTCTTTTTTAATCTTTCAATATTTTTCCCTCTAAAATTATATTTTGTGATTAAAACAATTAAATAATTAATCAATATATTTAAAATTACCAAATAGATATAACAATAATATCATATTTCCAATAATTTTGCAATTTTCTCCCACCCTTTAATGTTAGTAGGTTGTGCCCGAAACGTTAATAATCACTTATTTATTGTTTTTAAATGAAATGATGAATAAAGTTTATTTTTGAAAAATATATATTTTTATCACATTAACTAAATTAGAAAATTTTAACCCAAATTTAAGAATTAATACCAAAACATAAATCAACTAAAATGTTATTTTAAGCTTACATTTTGAACGAAATAACTATTGAAAGTAGTAGTATAATGTTTAAATTTAAAATATATATTTAAAAAAAAAAAATAAATTATCTATTGATAGAGCATGTTTCATCATATACAGAGATGGGGGATAAATATGCAACAAAGTTTGTTTAATGCGTTCAGTTAAATTGCCATTTTCAGGTCTATTACCTTAATCTCGAGATGATATCCCCAGCACTAAAGCTGATTAAATCTGAAGTACAGAGTCACTTTATGTCTCGCGCCCTTAAGTTTCGTTTTTTTTTTTTTTTTGTTTTTTTTTTCTTGAGCCTCCTCTAACCTTCTTAGGGCAAATTTTCAATCTCTTTTTCGATGTGCTTTATATTTCTATAAAAAGGTGGAAAAGGAAGGCACTTTCCCAGGTCATTAAAACCAGATTTACCCTTGAAAAGTGGAAGGGTTGTTTCTTCGCGATTCCTATCATATTGGAGGGGTTTGGTCTCATTTAAACAATACAAACTTTTTCCGTACTAACACAATGGCCAGAAGCTCAAATCGATTCTTATATCTTTTTTCTTTTGTTGCAGAAATAATGAAGCTACAAGCAACAAAGCTTTTCGAATAATAAGGGTAAGAACGCACCATTTATTTCTGTCACTATATAATTAGGCTTCTTGTCGAAATTGGTTTTGAACCCGATATATCTTCTCTGACCTTAATAAATGATTAGTTCGCCTGCACTGTATCTATACTCTTTTGATATCATTTTTTTTTTTTTTTTTTTTGGCTTTATTAGAAAGTAGAAATATAATATTGATTACATCTTTGTGAGAGTTCATGAATCATTGGGAGATGTTCCTTCACGTTTTTCTTATCAAAAATCGTAATCGATTTGTGTGTATGATCAAGGGGGTAATTCTATACATAAAACCCTTCGCGTGTCTAATAGCGTTAAGTTGCCAACATATACATTCACGCCTCCTAATCTTACATTCAAATAAACTAATAAGAACTTAATCAAACTCTATTTGGATCCAATTTCGAAGAAATTTACTTGCTAATATTGTTTTTTTTTTTTTGTAATTATATTTTTTAATGATAAAACTGATGCTAAATAAAATTCTTTTACTTTTTGATTTTTTTTTTTTAAGAACAAAGTATTTTTTTTTTAATAAGCTTAGGAAAATATACGTCGCATATTCAAAAGGTAATCATTGGAACGAACCATTCACCCCCTCTTATTGACTCATTTAAAAATAGGATTCATGTTTAATTCAAATTAAAGAATACATGTAGCTAGAGAGGAAAAATTTGTCCATGAATAGGATAATCTGTCCAAGAGATCTATATTAACAATAAGGTACAAATTATCATCTATAATTAACTCAAGTTTAAATGAAGTTTGTAGATTCATCGTTGGCATACAATTTATATTAAAATTTATAATAAAATTAGAATTTTCTTAAAAAGCTCAATCATGATTATGGACAATTAATTAAAACCTAATAATAAACATAGTTTAATTTAAAATGGTTTTTTTACATATTTTTCCTAATTTTTTTTTTATAATAATATGCCATTATTTAATATAATCATATATAAACAAAAGACGGAAGGGTGAATGAATGACTATGTTCCTGAATCTATTTGGGAAGCTTGAAAGGTTGTTTATTTATTGCATCACAAGTTTATTTAGTATGAAAAATAATCTAAAGTTCTGTATATTTTTTGCATGTCTACAATAAATAATTATGATGTTCGAATCTTATCTACTATGTTAATACATTCCTATATCCAGGGCGCCATATTTTAATGGGCGCCAAAGTTAAAAACGCAGATATTTAACTTTTGTTGATTGTATTTTCCATCATTTATGGGGAGAAGTTTGAGCAATTATGATAAACATTGAGAAGATGAGGGACGCTCATTCTGTTTTTCGCTCCGGGCGCAGTTTTGTCTTTACACGATCCTGCCTATACCTAAGTATCAATTATTTATCCAATATCTATTTTTAACTGAAACATTCAACTTAAAAATTAAAAATAAACATTTAACGTGGATAATTTTCAATTTAAACTCAAATGAAACCAAACCGACAATTTAATTCCATATTACTCTTGTTAACTAAATGTTTGTTTTTAATTTTTAAGTTTAATTTTCATCTTAAAAATAAAATAAAATCTTCTAACGAGTGTCTAAGATTAACTTCTTTATTTGAAATTTACGATTAGGAGTTACAAAATCGATCGGTCAAATTTCTTTGGTAAAATTTATTTTAATTGTTTTTTTTATTAAAACGAATCTAACAAACAAGTCCCAACAAATAACTAAAAAATATCATCAAAATCAAAATATTACATAAGTAATATATTTTAATTTGCTTTATTAATACTACTTTTCTTATTTTAATTATTAATTATAAATATAATTATTATTAATATTTTTGTTGAGCGAGAGGCTGAGGGGGCAACTGCTCCTGCCCTTTAAACTAAAATAATAATGTATCAAATTAAATGATGATTAAACGAGAAAGTTTATAATCGTTAATACAGCACATCTTTATTTATAATTTTCTTAGTTGATTTCATTTGATTAAGTTCTAAAATAATTGAACCTTGTTATTATTAGACCGTTATTATCAAAGTAAAAATATTTTAATCAACTTTTTTTATTGAAAATTTTAAATTATTGACATTTTTATTTACCATCATTTAATATATTTAAGCGAACATGATGAGAGCATTAATTTATTAAAATTAGTGGATAATGAATCTCAAATTATTTAAACAAAAATAAAATTATAAATAATTAATAAATATCGATGAAATTTTGGAAAATGAATAACTATAATTAATTAATATCAAATAATATTAATATCATTTATGAAAATGATTAAAATTGTTATCTCAAACTCCTAGTAATGCTCACCAATCTAAGTGGCTGCTTTGTAATACCATGGTATAAAAATAATAATATTCGAGAAAAATATAAATCAAAGTTGCAATTGGATAACTCCTGTGAAAATGCAGTAAAGGGGCTTATCTTGTCAAAATTATTATCAAAAAGAATCAAAATTAAATAAAACAATTATTTTGTAGGATGTATTATATAGGAGCGAGGCGTGGATAATGACTTTAGGAGAAGATAGTAGATTTAGACTATTTGAAAATAGAAAATAATAGAGTATTTGATTCTTCGCAACATTTATGGGCCAAAAGAAGATGTGGTAGCCGGGGGACGGCGGAGACTACATAACAATGAATTACATGACCTCTATGCATCTCCAGATCATAAAATCGAGAAGCAAGAATGGATGATAAAAGACTGGAGAAAAATATATTAGTGGGGAGATTGTGAAACGTCCAGTTGGAAAACTAAGGACGTGGTGGGCAGACGATTTAGAAAGGCACATAAGAAAGGCAGGTACCCCCCCCCCAAACATTGTGCAAAAAATAAATTTTAAAAGTGATTAGTTTTGTAACTGAAAACCTAAAAGTAAAAAAAACATCTTTAAATTACGTATAAGTATATTCTAAACGTTATGAATAAATAAATTATTTATTTTGGCAAAATTTTTTCCGGGGGAGACACTCTTCAGGATTTGGTGTTGTATTTTTCACTGTAGAAATCCACAAAGAATAAAATGTTTACTTTTTATATTGATCTATTTTCAATAAATTGACAAAATGAATAAAAAAAGAATCTCCAAAATATGTAGTTGAATCTTATCCGGACATTTTTTGATCTCTCTTTATCACAAAACAAAATTATTTTCAGAATGTTTGAATTGTTGATAATTATTATTAAATATTAAATAAAAAAAGGTGTCCCGGATTTATTTTGTTTAGTTTAAAATTATTAAATATATATATATATATTTAATAATATAAGAAAAATAAAGTTTATGTTATATTAGTTTCTTATATAAGTTCTGAATAAAAATAAATTATTGAAATCAAAATGTTTAAAAATTAATTTTATGATTTATTTAATACTTTTTAAATTACTGAGAAACCCCGTTAGGTGGAGCATATACTAAATATAAGATATTAAAAAATGATTTTGACTGCTCTTTTTGCATAGAATTTACATATTTTTACTTTTTATGAGCTGGGAAATCTAAATATAGCTTTAACCTCTTGTTTAGGTGGGGATATATAATATATAGGTACTCATAGTAGGTGTTCAGCCAACGCCAACTGTCGAGAGGAGGATACAACCAAAATTAAGTCAAACATTTAATTATTAATAAGAATTTTAAAGTAGAATCCTTTATTTCTCGGATAAATTTCCTCCAATTGGAAACCACTAGTTAAACCAGGTAAGTGGAATAACATATCCGATCAAAAGGAACACTAATTACAAAATTCCATTCGCCTGGCGTTTATTATTAAATTTTAATTAAATTTCGATGTTAATGTCAAAGATTTTACCTTTGCAATTTAAAATTACAAATCACATATTAATTTATATTTATATAACTTTCGATGTATGACATTCGAAGAAATTTATAATCCATTTAAACGGTTGATAATTTGTAAATATTAAAATAATTTCCTTGAATGTGAAGTGTATTAAACTCATATGAATATGTATTAAAGAAAGAATGAGCAATGAATCTGTAAAAGTATATATACGAGTATCTTTGATACTAGTATTTCATGATTCAATGTGAAAATACTGGTTAATAAATCTGAATATGAATTCTTTATCAATCTTCTATATAAAAATAGAATACAAAAGTTTTGTATGTATATTTTTATATTTGAATACTTTTAAATATCCTTCGCTACACAAATTTAGAACTCCTAATTTATATTTATAAACGTATTTTTTTTGGAAGTAATTTCATTTTCACTTGTTTTTTTAAATTTTCAATTATTCTATTAAATTTAATTAAATAGGAATAATTTATGATTATAGTTATAATATCTTATAGGAATCATAGGTAGGTAGTTGGTATAAATAATAATATAATAGTTCACTATATGATTAAATAGAAATTACATTTGAGATAAAATGTGTCAAGATTCAATATTTCAATTCATTCTTGTTCAAGAATATATGCTTTCTCTGTGAAGGGATGAATCTTAGACACTTTACCTTCCAGAGAATATTGTTTTAAGGAATTTTGTATTCAACAATTGTAAAATTTTAATTAAAATATTAATTTAACTCTAAAAATCATCTGACAAATTTAAATTATGAAAAAAAATTATTTCTGGATGTTGTATAATAAATATTACTAGTGTAACCTGGAATTTGTTATGATTGCGTGCTGTTTCTGGTAATATGCACACTCAGAGTTAATCACTAACAGATCTTAGTGATCTTATGGAGCCCCACCCCCCTTTGGTTAATCCTGTAATTTCCTAAGCGGGGAGCCACGCTTTGAAATCGTTCAAAGAACGATTAATAAATTGTCAATTGAAATTATTAATATTTTTTGAAGAAGGAATTGATTATAATGCTGTCATAAATTATTACTTTCACTAATTATAATATTAAATCATTGTTTTTTTTTTTAATTAAAATTTGTATTTTTATATTGAAAAATTATTTTTCTTTTTTTAATTAAATTTATATTTTATATTGAAATATTATTTTTTTTTTGTAATTTAATTTTAAACTAATAAGTGGTGAGGCTTTATTTTATAAGAACTCCCCTGTAACCCCAGTTCCCTCTGTAGAGCCATCCTGACCTAAGATTTGTGCAGAGACGGGGGCGGTTACACTAGTTTAATGCTATATCTATATTGGTTTATAACTAGTATTTCTTATTTGAGAGAAAATTTGTTAATAACTGGTTAATTGGTTAATGTATGCAGATTCTATATCAATCTTCTATATATTATAAAGAGTATACAAATTAATTATTAATTCTATATAATCAAAAAGTATTTTAGTTTTTTATTAACATTGTTAAAGTTTGTAGTTCAAACAAGAATTTATGAATTATATAGAGTAATTTCATATTAATCAGCTTTGTGAATATATATCATATCCAGAGGGATTTTCAAGATATTTACGGTTTCTCCAGGACATTAAACATAAAAATTTAAAAAAAATTATATAAATTATAAGCAATATGCAATAAAACCTTTATTTTATATATAAAATGATTAATGAATCTGAAATTAAATTAAAATTACATTTGGTTAAAAAAAACAGAATATAATTTTATATCCATTTGTTTAATTAAACTAATTTTATCACATTTAAAAATAGTATACACATATATGAAATATTAAATTTTAATGATTATTCTAGTTTCGAATTAATAGAATAAATTGAAACATCTACCTGTTAAAATTGCTAAAGGGCAAATCCCTTGATAATATAAATTCTAATAATTATGTGATAAAAACAATAAAAGGAATATAAAGTAAATCTCGATATAATTTATTTATAAATCCAATAATCACTTCAAAACAAATTCACTTCAAACAAGCTACCGTGGATTAAAATAAATACACCTGTCTCGCGCTAATTAAAATAGATCGATAGGGAGTAAAATATATGGGAGATAAGAATAAGCCCTCCATTGCAAAATTCTCCCTTCTTGTTCCCTTTCCTTTCTCCCTTATCCCATTCCATAGAAACACTTTTTCATGGTAATCAATCGATCTCCTTTTTGACACCTTTCAAGAATAACATATGGATTAGAATTCTCTGGACATGAATCTTTTTTTTTTATTATTTATTTTTGACACTTTTAAATTATGTACTTTTTGTAACTACAAAAAAGATTAAATTTATACTCTTTTAATAATATATAAATAGGTATATATGTATATATATATATATATACATATATATATATTATATATTATATATATTATATATATACATATATATATATATATACATATATATATATATATTTATTAGTTATTTCATGGTTTTATTTAAGATGATATATCGATTGATAATAAAATCTAAATCTATCCTTAATACAGTTAACGCTCTATATAAGCAACTCATTTGAACCAATTTCAATAAAAAAAGTTTCTTATTGGGAAAGTTGCTTATATGTAAAAAAGCACAAAAATATTAATTTTTTAATTAATTAACAGAAACTAATAAAAATTCTAGTAACTATATAATTATAGTATACTATATAATTTTAACTTCAATACTGACAGCACAAAACTCAATAACAGAATTTTTTACAATTTGAGGTTATGTTGTTGTTAAGAGCTGTCAACTCAAATATTTAGCTTTAAAAAAATAAGTTGTTTATACAGAACAGTTGAACTAAAAAAAGTTGCTTGAATAGAGGTTGCTATAAAGAACGTTGCTTATTTAGAGCGTTCACTGTATTGGAAAAAATAAATTAAATTTAAATCAAAGATATATATTATATGGGTTACACTTTGGTTTATATATCAAGTCTGTGGTAAATAGATTTTAAACTAATAATCAGTATACAGTATGTATTCAGAATGAGAGAGAAAGTTGAATGTTGGTTCTAGAACAGCCTTGTTTACAATAATCTATCCGTCCAAACATAAATGTTTGATTGTATTTGATTAGAGTAGTTTAAAAGAGAGAGAAGTAGAAACGAATTTAAAAGACTTTGTAATAGCCCACAATTATAGAAAATGTAATGAAAAACCTTATTGATTCTAATGAATCATTTTTAATTTTATTTTGTTTATATATTTTTAATTTAGAAATTAGAAAATAATAGCTTCTAATTTAAACCCTTGATTTCAAATTAATTCATTTATTACACTTTAGTGCATTACATTTATGTTTGAATTAGCAAAAAGAAAGTTTCAGAAAATTGTGTAATTACATATAATTAAGAATGAATATAAACCACATTAATTTGAAATAAAGAGCCGAAGGTTTATTTTTTCTACCAGAATGGAAATCTTCAAAAGACGAGCTTGTGGGATTTTTCCTCAATAAAACCATTTCCATTTTCCCTAAAAGTGCATCGATCTTAGGTTTATTGAGCTCGCTACCACCAGATCTATTTTCTTACTTACATGAAACAGCCCTTATTCTAGAAGTCTCTTAGCAGTCAGACTAGGTACCAAAGTGATTGAGTTTTTTTGTTTTGATTTTATGTGTAGAATATTTTGAATTTAAAAAAATTTGAAATAAAAAACAACCCGTAACATATATTTTTACAACGTTAAACATGTCGAAATTTGTGCCTTAACTTAACAATGTGCGGTCAGCATTGTTGTTTTGTTACCATTTGTAGAAAACTGCTGCAGAATCGTCTTATAGGATAAATATATCTTATTAATCTAAGAAAGTTCAAAAAATATTTACACCAGAACGGTCTACTGAAAACGATTATAAATATGTTACTAGACAATTTCTGCCTAAATTTTATTCAATTCACAGATATATAAAAATAATAAATATTGTAACCTAAATCAATATTTATATTGAGGGTTGTTTATACAAAATATCAAATTTATATATATATATGTATCAGTATGTGTGTATAATTTAGATACATCCTTTCACAAATTATAATTATTTGTTTGTGTCTGATTATATATTTTAGATAAGGGAGGAGAATATGAATATGCATTTCAACTACAGACATAAAATTTTTATTTGATTCCCTTGTATCACTCATCCAAGTAGTTGATTTCCGAGTGTAAGCTGACATGGATGGCTTCTTGGCGTGACAACTTGTCACGATGCTCGATTCTTAGCCACAAACTTCCATCAAGAACTAACCCTTGGGGTTTCAAATCGTAGAGACCTGCCTCCACTAGCTAAAAATATGTAAATTGAACAGCACCAGCTGGAAATCACTTGACAGTGAAGGCCAAAGACGACAAATCGTTATCTGGATACATCCATCCAAGGTTGTTGGAAAGAAGTGAAACAAGAAGGAATTCAGGACGACTTGACGAAAAAAAAAAATGAAATAGCATGCTCTAAAATGATCCCATCTCATTTGCATTTTATCCAAAGCGATTTCCTGGCACAGCGTCAAGCAATATATATAAAAGAGAGCTTGAATTTTTTGAGATAATATGATTAGATAATAATTTATTTTAGAAAAAAAGAATAAGTGTGTTCTTAATTCTATTATTTCTTATAAATGAATGATAGACAATGGCGTACCTAGGGGGGGGGGCGGTGGAAAAAATATAAATATAAATTTTGAGAGCATTATACACGATTTTTTTAGTATGAAAGCTAGAAGAGTAAATATTATATAAATGTTTACGAGTGCATACAAATATGTGTAAAAAAATTTACTGTGTATTAATTAATATTGATTAAATATCTTAATAATTTATTTATGTGTATTAATTTATAAAAACCATATTTGATTGACTTATAATAAAAAGGGCGGCAAACTGGAGAACGCCCCGGGCGGCAAAAGTTCTATGTACGCCACTGATGATAGATATTTTTTTTTATTTAAGTAAATGAATGATATGAAATTGATTTTTGAATGAAACATGAAAATTTTTTAAAATATTGTTTACAGAATCAGAATTTACCAGGATATATTTTTTAAATGTATTGTTTTTAAATATAATACAAATACTTAATATAATTATGTATTACATAAAAACAGCATTATTTTGAATGTAAAATCTAACAAAGAAATATTTCATTGATTGTGACCATCTTTATACTTTTTATTCACATAAAGTGCAAAATACCAATCAAATACTTTCTGTGCCAATACTGAACTCGAAAGTTCTTAGTTTCAACAACAACAATATTTCTTAAACTGATATTATCTTGGGTCACCATAATATAAATAATTCTCTAATATTACTTTACTCTTATGTATTTTTGCTCCATGTATATATTAATTGGTCAACCCAATCGATTGTGTTCTTATTAAATTTATGTAATATCTACAATTTGGAACAAATCGAATATATAGATATATTCCTATATATATAAATATAAGTCAAAAAGTAAATAAATAAATATCACAGAGACGTAACTCGAAATATTCCCGAAGTTAGTTACACGAGAGAAGATATAAACTCTTCGAAGTTCATCTAAAAATTCATAAAATAAAAAAAAAAAAAAAACAAAAATAAACGAATAATTTTAGACGTGAAATGATATAAATGATTTTTTAAAATTCATGTTTTGATTAACTTTTAAAATTTACTCTAACTTATTAAACAAGATTCTGTTTTTAAGTGATATGATTTTTTTTGTGTTTTCCCGTTTCTCTTTCATTTAAATTAAACTCTATGAAGGATGAAAATGGCCATAAGCTTCAAATACAAGAGAGTTCATGTATCCTGTCTAAATCCTGTCCAATTTCATGTAGCTTAAGTAAAATTCGATGTTTTCAATATGTCATGGCCATTTTAAACTTTAATAATAAAAAAAAGAAGATATATATTTAAACTAAAATATATGCACATAATATATTCTATTTTATTTTTATTTTTTTTTTACAATTTCATTTGCAATATTTATTTTATAAATATTTGTTTAATTTTCCATTTTTATTTTGATTTCATACGATTAGAAATATAAATCCATGATTATTGAAACAAGTTTGATTGAAATTTAATGAAGGGATATTTTTGTGAGAACATTGATCTGATGACCCCACTGTACCCAAGGGATACTAGTAACATTGAGGGATGAGGAGGTGAAACGACCGATCTGTTTCGCAATTGACAACATGGTGTGTGACACCACGCCCTCTAGCTTTTGGGTAAACATCACGATGCATTTGTCAAAATCACAGGAGCACATGGCTTCCAGTATAATTCGGTACACATTGATTCGAAAAGCGTAGCACACTCCACCCGGCAAACCACGGGCCATGATTGAATGCATTTTGATGGTTTCGCATACCGGGGAGAGCGCGTTATCCTGATAATTTGTTCTGGTCAGGAGAATAAATGAAACCAGATTCATATAAATCATCACAAATAGAAATTAAATATGCTTAGTTTGCTATTGTACTTTTTTAATTTTAATGAAAATTAATGTTAAAAACAAGCGCAAGTAAAAATAAATCTGGAGTGTCTCCGCTCGACTATCTCGCAATTTGAATTGGATAAAATAACATATATTATATTTAAATTAAATTTAATTAATTATAAATTATAAATTAAAATTAATAAATAATATTTATTAAACCAGCTGTTTGACTCTGTTGATGGCACCACGACCTGTGCTGGCGCGTGATTTGCAATGCTAAAAAAATAATTCTGGTACTTTGAACGATTCAATCAAAGCTGAAATTCTATATATAGCAGTTTTATACAATTTTCAATCACGTGAAAAACTATCAAACATATATCTTTATTTTTACGGTCAGTTTAGAGGAAAAAAAATGAAAACGTGGTAGGTAATGACCTTCCTCCGGTTGAGCTACATTTCTCAAAAGTTGATAGAAAACTACGAATTTTGAATAATGTCCATGTACCAAATTTGATGATTCTAGCTCAAACTGTTTTTGTGTAATCTTGTCTACACACACACCCACACAAATTTTTCTCATCCTTAGTGAAAATGATTCAGGAACCTTCAAAACGTATAAAAACATCAAAATCTCGTCATCGAAAATTGTCGTGATCGCAATATTATCTCTGGCGAGATAGTAAAAAAATACAATAATATTAATTAATAAAATTAAATGATGATATTATGAATACAGATTAATTCATAAGTAAATTTTATGATATTCTAATCAAACACATACCTATAAACATAATATATATATATATGTATATATTCTATTTCATTGAAATGAACTATTGAACTGATCATCATAATAACATAAAGGGCAATAAATACTTTAATTAATTCCATTATTGTTTAATTATTATATCATATTCATTCATTAATTTTCTGCATCAATAATGAATTAATTCATTCAGTGAGTAGCTCTCGAATAGATTGGATGTGTTAAATCGGATTCCTGCTCCCGAAGTGGATTTGTGGGACCTTCTAGCTTTTTTTTGTTTCAAGTCTGCCAATTTTGGTGAGATCTGATTCACTACGCATGTATATATGTATATTTACTTAAATTAAACAAACTGAATTGTCAAATTTTGACAATTTTGTTGTGTTTTTATAAAAATTTTATATAATTTTATGTATTTTTTCTATAATTTTCTTGCTAAATAATAGGATTGTTAGTTAAATACTTTCTTATTTTAGATTTTTATCCTTAAATCGCCTTATCCAAAATCCTAGTTAAAGATTTTATTTATTTTTAATTTTAAATTATCTTTAATTTTTCCAAGGCTTTATCTCCTAAGGTCAGTCACACCAAAGAGCCAGGGCTGTGTGAAGAAAATTTATCCTCTCACCTCCCCCCCATATCCTTCCCTTGTACACACCTTTTATAAATATAAATGTATATATTTGTATATTTTTGTTTTTTTTTTACAATAAGTAAATAGTTAATTAAATAGATTATAGGAATAATTATTGTTTCTATTTTATTATAATATGAGTCGGCATGAACTTGGATAAGGAGTCAATAAACCCTTTCCAAGGGACAAAATTACAGAGAACCCCGCCGCTCAAATCTCAAATAGAAGATGTGTGTAAGAAGGATGTAAATAGGGAAATCACTGAAAATTCAAATAATGAATTAGAAACATTATCTGAAAATGAAATTTTAAAAAATGAAAATAGTCATTTAAAAGAGGTGATAAAAAACCTCACCAAAGATCTTCAAGAAATAAAAAGCAAGATCTTAGGAAATCCTTGCCCTGAAATTACATCTGATAAACAGGAAGTAGACACTAAATTGCAAAATTTGAAAACTTCCGACAATGCAATTGTATATCTCACGGACGAAGAGGAATTGGAAAATGAAATAGGATGGTCAACGGTAAATAGACATGGGAATAAAAAAAGGAAAACTTTTTATTCTCCTGAAAATTTACAAAATAAAGAGGACAATTTTGAAAAATCTAATAATAGAAATGTTAAACAGCAAACTACTGAATCATATTGGTTAAACAATCCAAACGTAAAAACAGCAAATCGTTTTGAAAATCTTCAGGTTGAAACTATAAATAAAAAAACAACTGAAAAAGCAGTAAAACCTCCTCCGATCTTTGTAGCGGGAGTTGAAAATATCCAACCGCTAATGAATCTATTAAATAAAATGGGACCAAATTGTTTTAATATAAAATGTTTGAAGGAAAATGAGGTCAAGATCCAACCATATGAACCTCACATCTATACATCAATTGTTAAAGAGTTGGAATCTAAAAACACTCAATTCCATACATATCAGCTAAAAAAAGATAGGCCTTTTAAAGTTGTATTAAGGAACATGCATCATTCAATGCCTGCCGAAGATATTAAAGAGGCACTACTAAATCATGGACATGATGTAATAAATATACACAATATAAAAAATAAAAATAAAAACCCTCTACCTTTATTCTTCATAGACCTTAAACCTAAACCTAGTAATAAAGAAATATACAATATTAAAAATATCCTTAATACAATTGTCACATTTGAACCACCATATCCTAAAAGAGAAATTCCTCAATGTTTTAATTGTCAACTTTTTGGCCACACAAAAAATTTTTGTGCAAGAAAACCCAAATGTGTGAAATGTGCTATGGCACATTTAACAAAAGACTGCAAAATTAAGGATAACAATACAACTCCTTTATGTGCTAACTGCGGCGAAAACCATCCAGCAAGTTATAAAGGATGTACAATATATCAAGAGTTAAAAAATAAACAGTTTCCACCTTTGAGGATAAAGGTATCTCAACAACCAAAAGAGAAAATATCCCCCAATTCCAAAAATGAGACCATTGAGAGTGTTCCACCAGTACAAAATGTATGGACTAAAGAGAAACCTACACCAGTAAATGTTCAAGAATCAAATTTACATAAACTTGAAGATTTTATGCTTAAAATGATGGTTAAAATGGACAAAATGTTAGATATTCTAACAGTTCTTGTAACTAAAATGGCATAATGGATAGAAAAACACTTAAAATTGTAATATGGAATGCAAATGGTTTATTTAATCATTTACTCGAAATCAAAAAATTTCTTATAATTAACAACATTGATATTATGCTCATAAGTGAAACACATTTAACTAATAGAAGCTACATTAAAATACCCCAATACAATATATATGACACTAAGCATCCGGATGGAAAAGCTAGAGGAGGAACTGCTATTATAATTAAAAAAAATATTCAACACCATCAATTAAATAGCTATTCGGAAAAGCATCTTCAAGCAACAACAATTGAAATTGATGAATGGCTAGGGAAACTTTCACTATCTGCAGTTTACTGCCCGCCGGGTACTAAAATTGAGTGTGAACATTTTAAACAGTTTTTTAATACCTTGGGCCACAAATTCATCTCAGGTGGAGATTTCAACGCTAAGCACACCCATTGGGGCTCAAGATTGACAACACCTAGAGGGAGGCAACTTTACCAAGCTATTCAAGAAAGAAATCTGAATGAAATTTCAACTCGTCAACCAACCTACTGGCCTTCAGATCCAAAAAAAACCCCTGATCTATTAGATTTTTGTATTTTTAAAGGTATTTCTCTTGATTGCTTAAATATTGAATCTAGTTTGGATTTATCATCTGATCACTCTCCTATAATTTTAACTGTATCAACCCAATTAGATAAAAGAGTAAAAAATGTTCCCCTTTTCAATAGATATACAAATTGGAACCACTATAGAAATTTAATAACAAAAAATATAAACCTCAATATTTGTATAAAAGACAAACATGATATTGAGGATAATATAAACAACTTAACAAAAATAATTCAAAAAGCTTCTCTGCAATCTACCCCCATAGCAAATATTAAAAATCAAAAAAACCTTTGTTCTCAATTAATTAAGGACAAAATAGATGAAAAACGCAAAGCTAGACAGAGATGGCAAAAGACAAGGTCCCCTACGGATAAAAAAACTCTAAATAAATGTATAAAAAATTTAAAAAAAATATTAAAAATTGAAAAAGAAAAAGGTATTCAGAAATACTTAAGTAACCTTAGTCCAGGGGAAGAAAGCAATTACTCTTTGTGGAAGGCAACTAAGACCTTAAAAAGACCCCAAACCCAAATTCCACCAATAAAAACTTCTAAGGGATGGGCTAGAGGTGAGAAAGAAAAAGTAGATATTTTTGCTAAGCACTTATTTAATGTGTTCAATGAACCCCCTGAAAATGAAAATAAATACAAGTGTGATGAAATCATCATAAAAACTAGTAAATTACATAAGGACCCCCATAGATTTAAAAAAATCAAACTTGAGCAGGTTCTTGACGAAATTAAAAATATAAAAGATAAAAAATCTCCTGGATATGATCTGATTTCAGGCAAATTATTAAAAGAACTTCCCAAAATAGCCTTTATTTTTATTGCAAATATTTATAATGCTATAATTAAATTAAATTACTTTCCAACATTATGGAAAGTAGCTCAAATTATAATGATACCAAAACCAGGTAAAAATCCAAACGAATTAACATCATATAGGCCTATTAGTCTTCTTCCAATTTTGGGAAAGATCTTGGAAAAAATTTTATTCCGAGAATTAAAGCCTTACTTAACAAATATAATTCCTGAATATCAATTCGGCTTTCGTCAAGAACACTCTACTATCGAACAGGTGCATAGGGTAGTTAAAAAAATTAAAGATGCATTTGAAAGTAAATCTTACTGTGGAATAGTATATCTTGATATAACACAGGCTTTTGATAAAATTTGGCACACAGGGTTAATTTATAAAATTAAAAACTATTTACCAGATACATTTTATCAATTATTAAAGTCTTATCTATCGAATAGACACTTTTTTGTTAAATATGGGTGTTCTTCCTCCAACTTAATGCAAATTAGAGCAGGAGTCCCTCAGGGTAGTATTCTAGGGCCAGCCCTTTTCCTATTATATATGATAGACATGCCTCTCTCTCCTTATAATGACATAGCAACTTTCGCTGATGATACTGCAATCATTTCAACAAATGTAAATCATAATGTCGTATCTGAAAGACTTCAAACTCATCTCGATATGTTATATCTTTGGTTTAAAAGATGGCGGTTAAAGATAAATGCAACCAAATCTATATTTGTCACCTACACCTTAAATAGGCAAACATGCCCACCAATATACATGAATAAATCTATCATTCCGCAAAAAGATGAGGCAAAATACCTAGGAATCCATCTAGATAGGCGCTTGACTTGGAAAAAACATATTTCAGCTAGAATTGTCCACTCAAGGGAAGAGTATAGAAAACTATATTGGCTTTTAGGGAGACATTCTAGCCTAGGATTAGAAAGCAAAGTTCTTCTATACAAATCCATAATCAAACCAAAACTGATGTATGGGATCCAACTCTGGGGATCAGCCTCAAAAACTAACATAAAAAAAATTGAAAGTTTTCAAAACAAAACACTTAAAAATCTTGTAAGAGCCCCGTGGTATGTTCCAATTAGATTCATACAAAGGGACTTAGAAATTAAAAACTTAAATGATGAAATAAACATCCTAAGTGAAAAGTATATTAAAAAAATGGAAAACCATCCAAATGTGTTAGTTAAAAAATTACTAGTTAGGGATGATACAATCAAGAGATTAAAAAGATATGATATATTGGATCTCGTTAATAGAAAATTTTGACATTCATGTGTGACAAAGTGAAGTGCGTGTTTATGAAATGTTCGGGATGAGTGTGTGTGTTTAGTGTATAATATTTAAAACTAATATGTGTGTGTCAAGTGCAAATATGTTGCTTGGCATGATATTGTATTGCCAATGATATGTATGTATTGTTTGTATTTCATTTTTTATAAAAATTACTTATTGCCTATATTAAAATGGGCAGATTGTATATTTTCTGAAATAATATATAAAAAAAAAAAAAAAAAAAAATAATGAATTAATTGAATTCGATAAGAGCTTGTAATTACTAAAGAAATCTTTCCAATAAACATGGTACCAGCATATTGAATGAAATGAATATGTACCTATATACTATATATATTATTTGAGATATTAAATATTATAGATATATAATATCTCAAACCTACGAATACATCCTGTATGTATGAACATTATAATAGAGCTACCATACAAGTATTTTCTTATTAATTTTAATAATATACCTTATCATTAAATTTTTTCAAAGTTTTTCATTTATTAATCCCTATTTTCATTGTTAATTACCTTAAAATCGAAATAGATAGTAGATCGTATTAGTCATGGTATTCTGGCTGCTGCTTTCCAACAGAGTAAACGTGCCTAGGGGGGAAGAATTGTAGCATCCACCATACTCACCCGTCCTGTCGCCTTGCTAAACATGATTTAATCCCCAAGTTAAAAGTTCCGATTTTAATTACTATGAATTCAATAAAATATTTAAAGCATATTTAAAAAGTTAAATAGAAATAAGATGTGGTGTTAATGAATTTGAAAAACCTTGGCTGAAATTACTAACCTCTTAAGATTATATAAATAAATTAAGAATGTTTTTAATATTCTTATAATCGTATATTATGGGGTATAATATTCCTAGATATAATAAACAACCGTTTAATGTTTTAGTTTTGGATTATTTTATTGATACATGTTGATTAATTAAATTAATTTTTTAAAAACCAAAAATAAAATTGAATTTCCATAAGAATAAATTCTATCTATATCGATTTTCATTTAAAAAGTTTAATATGTGAATTTCATTTTTTTTTCTTCGAAATCGAAAACTATAAATATTAGAATTATATTATAATAAATTTTTATCTTTTTTTTTATACTACCATTTATGAATAGGTTATATAAAATTCACCTTATAAGGGATTATGTATCTAACTGATCTAATTAATAAAGAGTATGTATTTTTTATTTCAAACTGGGAAAACAACAAAATATTGTATACTTATATTTGATATTCATATACTACATAATAGAAAGATAGAGAAAGAAAGGCAGAGAGATTAATATATATAAATAAAATTTTTATCAGGTAGAATTTTAATATTATAATAGGAAAATATATTAAATTTCCTAGTAATAAAGTGAGCCATTTGTCAGAGTTAAGTGCATTTCGTATTATTACCACTCATTTGAGAAATGAGTGGTCTCAAAATAGCGCATGCAGACCCCATGTGGTGTTTATACCCTTCGATAGAATTGAATAATGGATATAAAAATAACCAAGAAAAATAAATTATTAATGCAATATGTTTTTGAAATCCATAACCTTTGATTAGGGGTAATCAACTATTGTACTAGAGAATTGTATAATAAAATATTTCTATTTTAAAATAATATGTATCTATATAAATTAATAATAAAAATTTTATTATAGTATTATATGATTTTGATATTAATTATGCATTATTTTAATTTAATAATTAATTTAATTCATTAATCATAAATTTTACTATTTCGATAAAATTTTATTTTTTTGTTTTATTTATTAAATCATATATATAATACATATATATAAATGTACGTGTGAAAACAAGTAAATAACATAAAATGGATTTTTTTTAAAAATGAATATACATATATGTTTTTAAAGGATTTTCACCACGTCATAAAATAACTAAACTTTCGAAAAATTCGAATTTCATGGATTTCAATTGAATATATGCTAACAAAAATCTAGTAGATAAAAAAAAATCGACAGTGAAAGATACAGATAAAGAATATATTGAAAATTCTATTTCAAACATCGAACATCATTAAAAGGGCATTAAGATCATTTTAATGGGAAAGTTAAAGATGCATTTAGTGACTTGATCCATCATAAATTCGTTTTAGAGATTATAAATTATTGTATTTTTGAAATCTATATTTATAGAAAGAGAGAGAGAGATTATAATACATATATTTGAAAATTCTCTTTGACTTAAAAGAGTCCAAATTTGGAAAGTATGAAATTAAAAGATGGAAAGTAGGTAAATATAAAAAAATAATTTGCCAAAATATTTATTTAATTAGCTACTAATAACTATTCTTGAAATATCTTCTATAAATTATTATAAATCAGCAAAAATTATTAATATTAATTATATATAGAATGTATTTACTTACAAAATACACTTTAATTACTTAAATAGTGAAAAATATAGAAAAGCATCAACATTAATTTTGCTTTTATGTGACATATTTATTTTACTACATTAATAATATTGTATAGAAAATTCTTGGGAGCAACAACCACATTCCTACAGCTATCCTAATACATTTCTTATGTCTTCCAAATGTGATTTTACTTTGACATATTTTTTAAAACTTTTAATTAAAATAAAAAATTAAATATTTAAAATTAAATCAATATTAACTTAAATAAAAATTTCAAAAAATATTTTAAAATAAAAAAACATTTGGGATATATACGAGTATATATATATATATATATATAATTAATTGTTTTTATATTGAATCAAACTTTGGAGAAATGACTTACCCAAAATGATATAATTGAATAATTGAATTATTAATTAATTAATTTAAAAAACAATATAAAATCTCAAGTATGATTTAATTAGAAATAGATTTTGTTAAAAAAAGAATTTGTGGTTAATTAAAAATAATAACCTTTATAAAAGACGTTTTGAAGTAAAAAAAAAAAAAAATTAATTTAATGAAGATCATGTGAAAGAATTCAATTTCAATTCGCTCTTATATTTTTTTAGGAATCTGCTCAAAGTATATGATATATGTTGACTAAGCCCTATTAGGCATATATATTGTTTGAAATATAAATTAATATGAATGTAATATGAAGAAAAAAAAATCCATAAAAAATGAGATTTTCTTTTTTAATATAGTCAGTTCTATTATAATTAATTTGTAATTAATTATAATGATAATTGTTTTCTTCAATCCAAAGGCTATCCCCAAGTTACTTATGTATTTTATTGTTTCACCTAATGTGATAATAAGTACTAGAATGTAATAATAGTATTATAATACTAATCAATAAACTGAATTTCAATTAACATATAGATTTAGAGATGGGAATGTACTAAAGGTTTCACTAAACCTCTTATTTCATTAAAATTAATAATTCTACGAGGTAATTATTAGAGAAATTGAATATTTAATAGATTAATCAATTTAAAAATACGTGATTATGCTTTAAATAGGTATAAATTCGTTTATAAGAAAAGCTTCAAGAAGTTAACTGTTAACTTATTAAAAAGTGTAATTGCTGTTTGTTAAATCCCAATCTTGGTTTCTTTTAATTTAATATGAGGATTTATACTACATAATTTTCACATTCACCACCATTTGAAAAATAATTGGTGGGAAAACTTTTCTTTTATAACTCTCCAATGGCAACAAATTGATTTATTAACTTCAGATATCACAACAGTTATTTTCAATGAAAACTTTTAAAATTAAATTTTGGCCTTGATAAATAAAATCTTCCACTAATTAAATATTTTTAGTAAAATTGGAAATTAAATAATATGTAGTTAAAAGAATGGGAAATGGTTTAAAATAATTAGTTTAAAATGAATTAATTTCTTCAAATTTGATTATTTTGTTTTATTACCGACCGACGATAGTAAGGGAGGTATTGTTTTCACACCAAATTTTACATGTGGAGATTTTTACATATCTCCACGAATCATGCATTTTCTAAACAGAAAAAAGTATTTTTAGCATGATGTCTGTCCGTCTGTCCGTCCGTATAGATGTGTACAGCCTGAACGGCTCAACCGATTTTGATGAAATTTGGTATATTTACTTAATGCATCAGTGGGATGAATTGATCAACTTTTGGTGCAATTCCGGAAACCGGAAGTGGTAGTATTAGCGATCGACGATAGGAAGGGAAGGGTTATTTTCACACCAAATTTCACATGAGGAGATTTTTTACATATCACCACGAATGCACTTTGTATTGGTTTTATCCTCGAGAAAAATCATATTTATTAGTTTTTTCTTGATTTAAAATTATATGATGTCTTCCAGCCATTCATGACGTCACAGCCTGGTCTTACATATATATTATAAATAAAATAAAATTAAAAATGTTTATATTTATTATTTATGTTATATCGATATCTGTTTTTTATTACATTAATAGATATATTAAAATTATTTGAAATTGTTTCTGTAGCTGGAATTTAATTTATTTCAAACCGTCGGTCGGTTCGGACGTGGCCATAGGTCAACTTATTTTTTGTATATTTCTCTTCTCTTTGTCATATCTACATGACATTCTATAATCTATATTATTATACATAAGAAAAATTTTGTAATTGTTTTAAATAGATTTAATTCTTATAAAAATATCTCACAAATGAAGGTCCTAAAAGACACCTCTCGATTCGGATGGAGCCCAAGCGAGGTAGAAGTACTAAATGATCAGTACAACGATTACTCTTAACATTTATCTTAATTTTCCTGAGGTCACTACTTCTATTTTCAAGTATTTTCCCAATTTAGATAGATCACTTAAACTGGATGAACATCATTTCAATAAGCTTCATCTAGAGAAAAAGTTAAAACAAGAAAGAAATAGAAAATTATTATTATAGTTTAGTTCAATGTTTATTTTGTACTATTGGAATATCGTATCTTGACTTTAGGTTTTTTCTACACTCACGTTCATTTTTTGAAATACAAAATTGAATATAGAATATATAAATAGATAAAAATCATGAAATTCATAAGATAAAATATATAAATTGTGTAAAAAAGGAAAGTAAATTTAAGAATCAGTCAATGGAGAATAATTTAATGGATTTTAAAATTTTATATTTGATACTTATTATTTATATTTCTTTTATAGTTATAAATATTGAATAGTCTTTTAAAAAATAAATAATAAAAAGATAGGCAAAATGTTAAATTTTTATTATATTATTTAAATTTTTCTTTTTTTCCTTTTTCTTTTAGGGCCATTTAGGAAAATAAGCTAGACATATATGATAGTCAAGCTAGGCATATTTATTCATTTTTATTTTTCAATTTTTATAATATAACATTTTATATTATTTAAATTTTTCTGAAGTTGGCTATGATGGGACTATCGATCACCACTAAAAACTATTTAAGCCTATTTGAATTCGTTTCAAGTATTATATATTTTGTAGTACTTACCCATTAAGATCATTTTACTTTATTATTCACAAAAGAAATGGAAATGTTTTTAGAAAAGTATTCTTGAATAAATGATGAAGTAATCGATATTAGGTAAATTTTTACTTTTCAATCAGAAAAATTTCCTAAGTTATTTAATACTCCATTTATTAATTAAATTATAAGTTTTTTTGGCAAAATATTATATTTTTTATTAATTTAGAGATTTTCTCTTTATGAGGTTTAGACTATAATTTAATATCACAAATATAATTAAAATAATATAAAACACTTTACAATAAAATTCAAATATATATGAAATATAGTAAAATAACAAAACAAAAAGTAGTAATTTAACAAAAATCACTCTGAAACTCTAAAATTAAAGAGTAAATTTAAATTTCTCCACGGATGTTTACTTTTCATTTTCTCCTTTTTAGTATTTGAAAAAATTCATATCATTTAATGTTAATATCGTTTTTAATTAAATTGATCTATTAAAATATATTTTAATATTATATTCGTTAAGTTTTTATTATGATGAGAAGTTATTTTCGGGTTATTTTCACCTTTTATTGGGAGATTCGAGTCTCGATGTTCTGACGCCCATGTTCAAAAGATTTTTGAATATAGTATATATATATAAACAAAATTTACTGGTACTACTATATAATTGAGAAGAGAATCCTTGATAAAAGAATTTTGAATTTTGTAATTGTGTGTAACTTCAAGTATGATTAGAATTACAAGTATATGTAAATATATATTTAAATTGAAAAAAAAATTTGAAAAGTAAATTGAGATTGAATTCAATTAAAAGATAAGAATAATCGGTGTAAAGTTTAAAAAAAATTTGTTATTGTAATAATTTAAAAGGAAGGCAGAAAATAAATTTTATAATAACAATAATTCTACATTATTCTAAGAATGTTCTTAGAAATTGGGTTTGGGAGTGGAAGAGAGAGAAGAAGGAATTTTTAAACACAGAAATAATTTACTTCTATAAATTATATTGTTGAAAATTATAGAACAAATTCTTTAGAAAAATTTAAAATATTTTAATTTTACTCTTTCCGTAGTATAAAAAATCATTATAAAGTAAATAAAAAGAATTACGCTTTAATTTCTTTTACACAAACTCTTGTTTTTAAATATATTTATATTATACGTAGGCAGGTCAAAAAGTCCGTGACTTTTGGAATTTCCTGTCACTGGGTCTTTTAATGTTTGTTTGACATCTATTAGTAGCAGATTATTTCGTGATTTAAGAAAAAAATTTGTGATTTTTGAAATAAACTTATTAAAACTGAAAATATTTCATAGTTCATTATATTATTTTCTATAATTTGTTAAATAATTCACTTAAAATAATTGTTAATTGTTTGATATAAATTTACAAAATTATGTTTTTCGTTAAAATCAATAATAATTGGTTTATCTACCATATATAAAATTTCGTTATGTTAGAAATACAATTGGGAAAATTGGAACGTAGATCCATTGAATAGTTGAATTTTAATTTCATTTATATTGAAATCATATCTAATATTGATATAGGTATTATATATATATATATCAGATTTTCATTTCAAATATGATTTGAAAATAAAATTTACAGCTTTATTTTCTCAATTCAAAAGGAATAAAATTACTTTTCAAAGAAGTTTTAATTATATTTTTCATATTTCTGAGGGGAAAAAATATATCATAAGTAGGTATTTTATACTATATATTTTTATATATCATATTTTTTTTAAATTGAACTTTTGATAGAAAGTATAATTGAGTTTTCTTATTTATTCCTATTTATATTTATATTTATAAATATATATATTTATATATGCCTATATATGTATTTGATTGATTGAATTTGAAATAAAAAAAAAAGATCTTATTTATCAAACTGATAAAAAAATTTTGGAATAGGAATTTACTGCTTAGATTCTTCAACATTCATCAATGGTCAAAAAACATGGAAAGTGGGTAAATGAGATGGTGAAATGAATTTGAAAATCTAGGAGTATTAATTACAAACCAACGAAATCCACTCTGTTTGTCTCTTCTATTCTCTTCATTCATTCATTTATTTATTTTTTCTTTCTCTTCCCATTGTTTTCCTGTAGGAACCCTCTTAATATAATACGATTAAGTTATTACTGTTGGAAATTGTATATTCATGTTGCTCGAATGCGCGTCGCTTATTCCAGGTCGATGTGTTCAAAAGCCAAACCCAAAGCCTATCCGTAGTAGGCTTTGAGAAGAGCCCATCAGCTCTCCTAACAAAAGCCTGTGTTTTTTATTCATTCTTCTTCTATCTTGAATATTATGTCGTTAAAGACTATTCAAGTTCATTGAATATTTTTGAATATATGAAGAAAAATCATATAAACAATTTATTTAGAGTTTACAAAATAATAAAATAAAACTATTGTCAAAATTACTATTATTTTCTTTTATTAACAATTTATTTTTATTTTATTATATAAGCTGAATAAAAAAAAAATAATAAACTTGTAATATATAAATTTATAATATTCGGAGTAGTAATCAAAAAAATGACACGCGCGTTTTTGGCTCTTTGTTGATGACACCAAGTCACGTGTTGTCGCGTGATTGGCAGTCAATGTGTTAAAATATTTAAAAAGTTAATTCCGGTACTTTCAGTGATTCAATCAAGCTAAAATTCTATATATAGAAGTTTTATACAATTTTTAATGATGTGAAAAACTATCAAATATATATCTTTATTTTTACGCTCAATTTAAAGGAAAAAAAAAAATGGAAAGTTGGTAGGTAATGGTCCTCTTCCGAATGAGCTTCATTTCTTAAAAGTTGATAGAAAACTACGAATTTTGAATACTGCCCGTGTACCAAATTTCATTATTCTAGCTCAAACCGTTTTTGGGTAATCTTGTCTACATATACACATACACAGACATACACAGAGAGAGAGAGAGAGAGATTTCTCAGGGGCCTTCAAAACGTATAAAAACATCAAAATCTCGACATCGAAAATTTTTGTGATCGCAATACTATCTCTGGCGAGATAGTAATAAAAAGTATCACTTCCTAGAAAATGAAGATAAAGGTTTCACTGATCATTTAAAACCTCTACCTCGCTCATACTTGATAGACACTGACCTTTTCTAGGATATCTAAAAACCAAAAGATTTTTTATTAGTAATAAAAATTTAGTTGTTTAACAATAGAGGGAATATAAAAAAAAATTTATACACGTAATTATTTATTAAATAAAAAATACTAAATTAAAAAAAAAATAATAATACATATTTATCTAAAAATCGCTCATAGTAAATTTAAGGACATTTGTCATTTCATTTATTCTTATATTTACAATTACAACTATTTATATGTAATGTTAAAATAATTATTAATAGTCACTATTCAAATAAATTATATTTTATAAGATTTTCACCCTTTTATCGTATATTTTTGATGTATGTACCATCACCTTTTGAAACGTTTTCGTAATTTTTTCATTCCGCTCTCATTGAGCGAAACTGGATAGCTATTGCACAAGGAATGTATCCCTTTGATCGTTGTATGAAATCGCTCACCCTATGTTCTTTGAAGGATTCCAACATGTGCAAATGACAGAGCTATAATTCTGGGCTATAAGGTGGATATTCAAACGTTTTCTAGTGTATTGCCACCAGTTTCTGCTGGATTACACCTCTAGTGTGAGAGAGTGGAATGATTTCGTCTTTTATGCCATTATTTGAGGATAACTACTTAACTGTAACCATGCATTATTTCAGGCATTTAAAAAATATGCAACCCACAATTCAGTACAATAAACTAATAGTAATTCATATAATGATTTCTTTATTCATTGAAAGATAACTACAAAGTTAAACTATTGAAAGTTACCATATTTAAAATTCTTCTTATTTTAAGAAATCATGGTAATTTAGATGGTTTCTTTTAATTATTAAAAATATCTTTTCAGAAAAGTTTGTGTTGTACTTTGGATGGTTTCACTATAAGAAAAATATGAATATTGAATACTGTTTACACTCATAATTCTATAATACTAAACGAAATAATAGCCGATTTGTTCTATTTCTATAAACCTAGAAGAACTGTGTACTAACTTCTATATATCATACATAAACATCATTCACGACATAGAATAGCTTTTAATTCTTAGTAAATATCTAATAATATAAAACAAACATTATTTATATCAATACACAGTTTGAAAATAGAAAATTATTTATTATTTTACAGTAGGAACGAAAATAGAATTTATAGCATTAAAATTTTGATCAGACCTCAAAAAAAAAAAAAAAAATTACCACAATTTAGTTTAAACAATATAATACTATATATAATATATCAAGCGTGTTATTTCAAGTAACATTTTGATTTATATTTCTAAATTTTCATATGAAAGAACATTTCATTTTATTGCCAAAAGGGAGGGGATATCATAACCTCTCTTATTTCATCTACTTTTCTTTTCATTTCACCCAACCACTTCTACGCTCTTATTTTTCTCTATTTTTACGTTCAAAGGAATTCCTATAAAAAAGATCCAATAAAATCACCTTGTACGCTATTTTATTTAGGGGTTAACAAAAAAAAAAGGTATAATAAATTAACACGGTATTCAAAATTAATGGTTATTTAATCTTTTTTAATAGACGCTAATTTAATTGAGACATTCTTGACTCACTAATATTTAAATTTGAATAAATGGGAAAAAATTATAAATTTAACTATCATTGAACAATACATATATATATATATATGACACATTAGTCCTGGAGATGAGAGTTGGTGCATGAGGGGTGGCGGCCAGGAGAGGCGGGGTGGTGGTCTGCTCGTGCACCAACTCTCATCTCCCGGACTATAGCAAAGGGGAATGAAAATATCTTATATTTCATTAAAGAATTACTCAATTGGGCCATTTTGCAATTTCTACAATTAAAATTACAAATTTATTTTACTTAAAATTGTAAATACATTAATTAAGTGAATGAAGTTATTATTATTATTAGTTTTATTCTGGTATTTTTTTTATTCTATTATATATATATATATATATATATATATTCTCATTTTATTAACTTGTAATTTATTATATAACCTGTGTCAGATATCCTAAGTCATTGGCGTAATTTTACATTAAAAGTTTGAAAGTCTGAAGGAGATGCTTGTGAAAAATGTTATTGATCCCAGATTATCTTCTTCTTCTTCCATCTTGTTTATTGCTTAACCCATCGATCAGAGCCTTCAAATACCAGACATTCTTTAAAGATTTCTGGAGATTTTAATCCGTAAAAAAAAATTGTCACAATCTTTCTAAAGCGGATTAAATTTATTTCCATACTTCTATCATCTTACATCTTCATTAGGGATAAAAGTCTAACGTAATAACGAAATTACAAACATTATAAAATATTAAATATAATCTGTCATAAAATAGAAAAGAAATATGATATTTTAAACAAATATAAATTTCATTTATTATATAAAGTGAAAAATTAATTTTTGAAAATCAAAAAATCTCATATTTTAATGAATACAAATACAAACTAGTTTAAACTGGTTTGTATAATAATAAATGGCTTATTTTTTTTGTTTTTATTTTGCTATAATTGTAAAAAAAGTACATTTTATATAAAATTATTTGGTTTGAACTAAATACATAATTCTGCCTTTAACCATTTAAGATTAAACACTTGAACATCTTTGATGACGTAATAATGTAAAATAAATTCTAACACAGTTCAAATATTGTTTGAAACAAATATCTTGTCTATTTTGAATCAAAATGCAAATTTGTCTTTGGTCTTGTAACCTTAAATACACTCCAAAGACCAATTGAATTGTTTAAAAACAAAGAATTAATTTACCATTCTGTTTTAACAGCGAATAATGTCATTACGGAAGGAATCTAAATACAAGTAGACTTTGTTGATGAAAGTTTTAGAAAGAGATAACAATATATTTTTATGTTTTTATATTCTTATAAGTTTAGAGACATACTAGTTGCTGTATTAAAGAAATAAAATCTTTAAAAATAAATTAATTTATTGACCAATTTCTTTTTTAGTTACATAGTTATATGCATAATATGAAATTGCTTTCTTATCTTTATGAGACTCATAAAATCAAACTACACCTCTTTGGGTCTACTGAACTCAAAGTTTAGATACCTCTATTAGATAGTCTATTTTTAAGATGTTGCAGCCAAATCCTATTCTCTCCTAATTCTTTCTTATGTCCTAAATAGGTATATTGCCCAGTCACCAGTCGTTTCCCAATTGATTTCTCCTTAAATAAACATTTCACTAACCATTTCTCAATCATTCTTACCCGTATCATAAATCTTTCATATGATATGTCCCACCGATCGCTACCATCTTGATTTTATGACTCTAATTTTGTTTATGATGCATAGAGGTCACATGCAATTCTTGTTTATCAGTTTTTATAGGAATGTGTATTTATTATTTTAAATTTAATAAAAAAACATATAATAAATAATAAATATAATAAATAAATAAATAAATCTATATAATAAATTATTGATATGTTTATTTGATAATTAAAATTACAGATAAAATAGGGAGAAAATTTTAAATTTTTAAAAAGGTTTCAATTTTTTCTTGGTCCTAAATATCTAAACCAATTTTAATCAGTTTAAATAATATATTATCAATTAAACAGATTAGATATTATAACTACTGAGTTTCGTGATTGTAATATATTTTATTAGATTAATTAATTTCATGTTATGTTATGTTTTTTTGTTCATAATAAGATTCAGAATATTTATTAAAATAAGTTTTAGGTCATTGATAAAAATAATAGTAATGATCTTGAAAAATTACCATATATATAAAACTATTAAATTGAATAGAAAAAGAATCCATAACAAAAGAAAAAATTGTACATGTGAATTTAGAAAGATGAATGTTAGTTATATTTTTTAAAAAGGTATTATCTGGCAGGTATATTTCTTAAATAATCCCTTTGAGTAGAGGAGGGGATTTATGCAATGCGCTAAAATGGAAGGCGGACCGTTTAACAAAGGACAAATTAAATTATGATCTGAAGTCTCGAGGAAAACGACCGAGAAAAGTGATTCTTGCAGAAATAATAAATAGCTTCAGGTTCCAAGAGGCTCAAATCCAGGATTTGGAGGGTTTTTTTTAGGTGCCTGCAAACTCGCGCGTGCTTTACATATTTGTTCAGGGACAGAGAGAAATGTTGCCGAATAACCGCATACCCAAGACATTTCCGAGAAAAAAATACAATGAAATTTAGTAAAAATTAAAGAGGGTAGGATGTAGGAGTTGGGGTATAACAATGGAAAAGTGGAGACTAAAGAAGGAAAACAAATTTATTAAATTTAAAGAAAAATCTTTATTTAATGATAAAAATTTAAAATTTCTCATGCGAAATATTAGATTATGATAAGATTCGATGATATTTTAAAAATAATATAGAATTTATACATTAAATATTTATAAAATGTCACTTCCTCTTGCAAATTTAAATTTCCCTCTGTACTGAGTATGTTTTGAATAAACAATTATATTATATTCTTTTATTATTATTTATTTAAAAAAATAATTTTAATTTTTAAGGTTTATAATAATTGATCAAAAATACATTAATATAGGTATTATACATTATATTTACAAAAACAAAAATATTCCCTTAATAAATAAAGTAAAAAGAATACAAGGTTGCATAATTATCAGGCGCATTTTATAAAAATCTTATTGTACTATAACTACCTAGATAATTAAAAAATATATTAATCGGTGTTCTCAAACAATATGAAAAAAACTAAATAGAATTCATTACCATGTCCTCCACTAAATTATTTCAATCTACTTACAGATTATAAATATTTTTAATTAAATACTGAACATTGTAAAATGTATTTTTTTTTTCATATATTAAATTTAATATCAAAGTTAACAAGAAGGCTAATTAGATTGCCGGAAGTGGATATAAAGTTTAATTGAATTTTCCTTGGATTAAAAAATAAAAGAAATGGCATAGTTTTCTTTTTTATATAAACTCCAGTTTATAGGGACAAAACATTTTAGGCACTCGACCAAGTCAAATTTCATAAATAATATCAAACAATAAAACAATAAACAAACTTTTGTAATTTTTTTAACAAAAAAAAAAAAAAAACAAACAAATATAAATAACTAATTGACGTGTCTCGGACACTTGTCTTTTATTTGTAAATTATCCTATTAAGTAAAAGGCAAATTTTATATTCATTAAACAATGAACATATATACATATATATATATATACATTTGAAAGCTTAAACGGAAAGACGATGAATATTTGACTTTGATGGAACTCATTTTATCATTAATCCCTTTCATTACTTTAGACTATTAATTAAGTGATATGAAAAATAACGTTAGGAGCCTAAGATATGAAGGATGACATTTAATTTTAGAATGTTTCAGTAGTAATACAGCGAGCGTTTCATATCACATTGAGGAATGAGAGGTTTTTACTTTTACTTAAATTATAGCACATTTGAGATTGCTACTATTTAGTTGAAATCAGTGAATATGAATGGTATAATTTTAGTCTTTAACTTTCCCAAAGACATTAAATGGACGAGCGAAAGAGAGGAAGGCGAAGCCAAAGAGAGATAGAAGATGTTTTACTTAATTAATGAATAAGAAGCTTTAAGCCAGTTAGTTGATTTCACTAGTATGATGAAAAAAGAACGTGAGTCAAAATGAATAAAATATTTTAATCAAAAAAAAAAAAAAAATTGAAGAAGATTCAATATTTAAACAACTACTCAATTTAGAATATAAATATTGAGTAATAAAATATACTACTAAAGTAGAAATATAGATATAAACTTTTTCAATTTTATATTTAAAAAGAGAATTAATAATTTTATTATTAAAATAAAACTAGATATATCACAACTTTATAAATTATTATATAAATAATATATTATCATAATCGATATATAATCATAAATATTAATTCAAATATTTATTAAATCATTGTTAGGACATTGAAACAAATAGGTTATTATTATATAAATTTATAAAAATGATATATAATAATTAAACAATTGAATATTTAATGATGTATATTTATTTATTTTGTTGATTTATTTTTATCGATCTCCCTAATTATTATAATTTATCACATAAAATATTAAATTATAAATTTTTGTGGACTGGGTGAGGATAAAGCTCTCCTCTTTAAGTTCATTAGTTCAGTATTTTACCTCAAAGTTACGCTTTTGATAATTATCTAACTATGAATATATAATTACTTTAATTGACTGATCTTTTGTGTAGTATATATTCAAAAATCCCAAGGAAGTTAAAATTTTTATTGTCCAATTATAATCTAGTAAAACATAATTTATTAAATAAAATATAATTAAATTCCCATACGCATTACATGAATTAAATATTATATTTTAAGTATTTATAATATTTCAAAAATTTTAAAAATTAATCTAACTTTTATTCATTCTATTCAAGGACAGTGTCTATCAAGTCGGTTATATCAATGAGGTGTTCTATGATCAGTAGAACGCGTCCTATCAACCTTTACCTTGATTTTCTTGATCGGAGGCGCTACTTTTTATCAAGTAGCTTCCCAAAATTAATCCCGGAGGCTGGGTTGACTCCGTCCTAAAGATCCCAAGAAGAGAAAATCCCTTTTCAAGTGCTGGGACTTGAACCCGGACCCACGAGAATGTGGTTTAGTGGTTTAGTTGATTGATGTGAAAATTTAAAAACAAAAAAAAAATATGGATTTCAAATTTTAATCTATATATCAATTTAGAAAATTGTTTTCTATATAGGTATATACAATATATATATTATTTAAACTTTTGTTTAATTTAATTTTCTGAGTGAAGAGTTTATGACGTTTATGTTTTAGTACGCGTAGACTAATATAGTATGCAACATATTTGACATTTTATTAAAATTGAAATGAAATTCCTTCTCTTTCTCAATGTTTCTGAAAAATATACTTAATTAAAGCATTTATCATACTACTTTGAGATCATCCAATTAGTATTTACAATTGTTTCTATGAAATTACATATAGATAATAATGGGTAATTATTCTCGTACTTTTCAACATCTTCTTTATAAAATACCTGAATAATTTACCCTCATTTATTCTAAAATTAATTTCAAAGAAATTTTAATTGGATACTATTATATTGTCACTTTCAAACGCCTTTTAAGCTTTGAATTAAATATGAAATATGATCATTTGATTTTATATAAGTTACATGAAATATAAAATTTTTTTATTAATTTGACAATTTAAAATATAAAGATTCTTTTATATATCATTTAATAATATACTTGGAAAATTAATTTTTAATAGATGATTTAAATTGCTTCCAGTCGTATTGTTAATTTTATTTAAAAGTATCATCATGTTTCATTAGCTTTCATTATCTATATATTTTACTGAATTGTGAATTAATTTATTATTTTTAATGCTTATCCAACATTAAAACGATTCATAAGCAATTTTACTTAAAAAAAAACACCAACTATTATAAATTGAACCTGATTCCCCGAGCCGCCGCTCGGTACTTTAAAAAAATTATTCCTTATGAACTATGAATATTTAAGGTTAACATTATTATTTAAAATAAATAAACGACAAAATATATGAAACAATTTCAAATACTTTAAAATAACATAAATAAAAAAAAATAGTCATAAAACATACAATCCTTAAACTTACCTATTAATGCACTGAAAGACAGAAAAGTATGGCCTGTAGATATAACATTATATATATTTCGTAATTTGCATACAAAATACTATTAAAATAAATATTTTTAATTTTATTTTATTTATAATATTTTGTATTTATGGAAGGGCTGTCTGGTGGTACTGGCGTAGTTGTTGATGTCATTTAAATTTACTATTTTAAATTAAGAAAAAACTAACAAAGATGATTTTTCCCGAGGCTAAAACCAATACAGATCGATTTTTCTTTATAAAAATTATCTTTGCTACAAATTACAAAAAAATCCTTGAGCGGTTTAATATATATGTAAATACAATTATTGCTAGTATAATAAGATAAGATTAGATGAGATAAGATAAGATAAGATTGATATAAAAAAATTATAATCCAACATTTAAAATGTTTAAGTACTTTTCTTTTCTTTATTGTTTATCTTTTCTTACTATCTTTATTAATATAATATGCACTTATTAATTTGGAAATATTTGAATAGATGTCAAATCAAAAAAGCACAAATCAAAGGCCGTATGAATAAATTTCAATCAAGAGACAAACAATGATTATGAATTTTTTATACTTTGATTCACATCAAATCCTGACAAAAAAAAATCCAACCAGTTAACAATTAATAAAAACACTAATTCAGTTATAATAAATAAATAAATAAATAAAACATTAACTAGTTACCAGGATTATAGAATAATATGGACATTGACATTTCCGATTTAATTTATCCAAGATTGCATGTAGATAGTTTAAACAATTCGAGGGAAATTATTAAAATTCAATCAAACATTTATTGAGTACTATTTTAAAATTGAAGCAATATTTTATTTTATTGATAATTTAATTAAACAATTACTTTTATATATTATTTAAACATCAAGTTCGAGGATAATCAATATTTACAAAATCTTAAAATCAACATTTGTTAAATATTGTGTGTATATACTACTACATTATATAAATCTATTTTGTGAATTTTGAAATTTCCAGAGAATAATGTACTGAATTAAAAAAAAAATTATTCTTGATTTAATTAATATTTAATCAAATATTTGTAGAGATTAAGTAATTTTTCATTTACTATACTAAATTATATTTTAATTTAAGTACTTACAGTTTACTTCTCGCTTACACAAACTAACACAAATTTCAAATATAGCTTTTTTATCAAAGGTCCAAACGAAAGTTCAACATTTCTTGCCGGGCCTCAGGCAAAAAATACAACTTAATAAATTATCAAAACTTAAATATTTATTGAACAATTCACATAATACTACCATGTCTCTTTCATTGTTGCAGCGATTATTATAATATATATTTTACTTAACAGTAATCAAGTAGCCCGAAAATGTTTAGGATACGAATAAAATGATATTGTACTATTATGCTTGGCGGGCCGCAAAAATCTGTTCGGGGGCCTCATGCGGAGCGCGTGCCGCGGGTTGCCCATCTCTGCGCTAGTAAAGTAAACCTCCAGTGGTAAACCGCCTTAAGAGAAATTTTCCTAAAAAAGACACTATTATTCTGTAATAAAAGTAAGAATAACAACAAAACAAGTGCTAACATATTGTATAACTATTTTTAATTATCACTATAACACAAACATTCGGTTAATGTAATATATATTTAAATATTTTTTTAAAATTTTTTTCAAAACGTATTTTTTGTTCTAGTAGTTGACCATCTGAAAATCTAAAGTTTTAGTTGTTGACCATATTTTGATCCAGTAATGGATCATCAACCTAAAATGGGTTTAAAATAAATAAATGGAATAAAATGCACTAAGGATTGGTTTTATTTATATCTTTTTATAATTTCTTATAATTTAATTATTCTTTATATTTTCAGTTTATATCGGGAATTAATTAACATTTCTAGTTTTGTTAATTGCTGCCTATTACGCTATTCCAATTGTAATCAAGGATGTCAGCAGTTTTTGGACATTTTCATAAATCTCCTGTATTCTCCATAAATGAAATCGTGGCTTCTTCTTCAGTATTGTATGATTTTTTCGGGAAAGAAATCTCCCATATAAAAAAATACCAAGTATTTCTTTTTCTTTTTTTGAACATGCAATCATTGAATTTTAGGGCCTTTCATCCTCATCATTGACTTCAAGACAATTATTTTCAACTGTGTGATATTTTAAAACTGAAGTCACAATTTTCAATACTATTATCTCGTTCGTGTCTTTCCTCCCTTTATTTGTTTTCGCTATCCAACTTTTTCCTTTGCCTCTCTAAAGCTGCTTATTTTTAATCTTTTCTAATTATTCTTATTTAAATAATACATAAATTTAATAAAAGATTTTACTAATACGAATGTTTAAGTAATTGACCAGCCCCGGTCAATTTCTAAAAAAAATGTGATATTTGTTTCAGAAATAGACTATCCCCTTTGATAATTGTTAACAATTTGTCACATTAAGAAAATATTTAAAATTGATTAATATAATTTGTAGTATCAACTATTGAATTAAACTTTTCGTTTGAAATTATGATTAAATAAAACATATTAAGTATATTGATATTAAAGTGAAGCATATCCTTAACGTTTTGCATAAGAAACTAACCTTAAAATGCAATAACGCTTATCTCGTGTTTTAAAAGATTCAGAATTCTATTAACAATGCAGCAATTGGTCTCTGTTTCATTGTTAAGCAATCCGAAAGATGCTCTTCTTGATATTTATCAATATCTTGAGTTTGAAATTGAAATTTGAAATTAAAAAACTTATTTTGATGAAAATTCTATCAAATGGTGAATTACAGGGCACCACTGGTACGTTTAGCTTATATTAGTTTATACAAGAACCCAAAAGCCTTATAAAAATATAATATATAAATTATTATTTTTATCTATATTTGAAACTCTAATGAACTTTGATGTGTTATACACAAATTCCTCCAACCGTAAATAAGTTAAGTTTCTCTCTACCCATTTACTATCCTCTCCCAATCTCTTTACATATGTTTTTATATTGTCTGATCAATTGTTTTTACTATCTCGCCAGAGATAGTATTGCGATCACGAAAATTTTCGATGTTGAGATTTTGATGTTTTTATACGTTTTGAAGGTTCCTGAATCATTTTCACTAAGGTTGAGAAAAATGTCTGTGTGTGTGTGTGTATGTGTGTGTGTATGTGTGTGTGTATGTGTGTGTGTATGTGTGTGTGTATGTATGTAGGCAAGATTACGCAAAAACGGTTAGAGCTAGAATGATGAAATTTGGTACATGAGCATTATTCAAAATTCGTAGTTTTCTATCAACTTTTGAGAAATGTAGCTCAACCGGAAGAGGGTCATTACCTACAACGTTTTGATTTTTTTTCCTCTAAAGTGACCGTAAAAATAAAGATATATGTTTGATAATTTTTCACATGATTAATAATTGTATAAAACTGCTATATATAGAATTTCAGCTTGATTGATTCGCTGAAATTACCAGAATTAATTTTTTAACACTGCAAATCTCACGCGCCAACACGTGACGTGATGCCATCAACAAAAAGTCAAACATGCGCTGGTTTAATATTTATTATTTATAATTTATAATTAATTAAATTTAATTTAAATATAATATATTATGTTATTTAATCCAATTCAAATTGCGAGATAGTCGAGTGGAGACACTCCAGCTAATTTCAAATGGTGTCCTTTTAAATAAACTTCTTGATAGTTTTGCTTCTTGGATTTCAGCCACTTGTTCTGTTCTTCGTTGTCATAACCTCCTTAAATATATTTCAATTCATATAAAATTTCTCGTTAATCAATCTCACTATGTAGTTAGGATAGTTTTATAAATTTTTTTTTAACTTTTATACTAATAATATAAATGAATATAAAATTTAAATTCAGAATTAGAATAGTATTTACAACATATAATTAGAGAATTGTATGTATTAGAAACATTTTATTAGATTAGATGGATTTGACTTATAGATATACCATAAATTTCTTCAAAATATTGTACTTTGAATATACTCTTGACTTTACAAGAGGGTACCGTCCTCTGTTTTAGATGAAGAGTGGAAGGGGGCATTATTTGAAATATATATATATATATTTATATACTATATTATATACTACGCCTGGAGCATTGTTGTATTAGGAATTTAAAAGAAAATTAATTAATTTTTTTAATATAAAATTCCATTCAAAAAAATGCATTTTTCTTCAACTTCGTGGTTATATATATATAAATGTAGGAAGGGATTTTTCCGATAAACAGAGGTCTGGACATGGACTGGAGTGAATTTTTGCGGATGGGGAACATAACTTCTGCCTTATAGGATGCGGTTTTTAGTAGAAAATTGAGATTAAAGAGGGAGGGGTAGGAATAACGATTGGTATGTAGGAACGAGAAGAAGACGCGGAAAGAGAAGGTTTATAGATAAGTGTAGAAGAAGCTGAGAGTGTTGCTTATAATTAATATTTATTAATTAATTTGATTAATTATAATAAATATTTTATAAAAAATAAAACAGCTATGGTATTTCATTATATCAAATTTACACTTTCTCTCTTTATATATCTTATCTTATTATGCTAGCTAAAATTGTATATATCTATATATATTTCTATATATATTGGTTCTCAAAAACCGCTCTAACGATTTTTTTCAAATACACACTAGATATAGTATTTATAAAGAAAAATTAAGTTTTATTGATCATATCTCTTGAAACATACAGCTTCATTATTTATTTCTTAATTAAAAATTATATATTGGTGACGTCAATGGCATCCATTTTGAAATTTTACTCCCGCCTTTTTTTAAAGGATATTGTATTAATATTTTTTTTATATTTAAAATATTTTAAAATTTATTATTTAATTTCGAATTTAATTTCGAAATAAAATTAAAAATATTTATTTTTAATAATATATATATATATTTATTAATCTCTCTCAAAAAAAACAACAAAACAAATAAATGTCTTTGAAAGATGGTAAAAATATGTTTGTTATTATTAAAATATCTTAGACCAGTGGTAAAAACAATTGTTTTTACTCCCCGAGTTCGAAGGATCGAAACTCGCCCCGTGCATTTTTTTTTATCTATTTTCGTGATTTATTTATTCATTGTTCTTTTATTAATTAAGTTTTAGATAGTTTTATAATTTTTAATATTTTTTCAATAAAATATTATTTAATACATTTAATAATTGTAATAAATAATTAAAGAATTGTATATCAATATTTTTTAAAGGGTAGAGCGAGAGCTCGGTGTCTCAGGTATTAATATTACCAGCCAAATCCAATAATAATGAATCATTTTTTTTAACTTAAGTACCGAGCCGAGGCTCGGGGTCCCGGTACTCTCTCATTAAATAAATAAATATATATATATGTGTGTGTTTGTTTTGGTTTCAGTGAAGTTTTTCTTATTGTGATAAGTTTTTCTCAGGATATTTCCACGTTTTATTGTGAGATTTTAGCGCCTTTTTTAGAATGGAATTTTTGTGATTTTGATTAGTTAATGGTGCCAGGAGTCAATATAGGAATTTTCCTGAAAATGGCACTACATGGGCACCGAAATATATAAATAAATATAAATATATACATTAATATATACTGATAGGGTCAAAAAGTTCGCGGAATTGGTTATTAAAAATTTATTAAAAATATTTATAACATTCTTACATTATTTCCCTTCAAAATACTCTCCTGCATCTACACATTTATTCCACCGTTCATATAATTGTTGGAAACACTCTTGAAAGCCGTTTTTTGAAAGTTCCTTCAGCCGCTCCGTCGCATTTTCAATCACCTCTGACGAGTGCGACCGTCGCGAAAACGCTTATGCCACTCGTAAACTGCTGTTTTCTTCATCGCAGAATTTCCGTATGCTTTTTTTAGCATCTCAAGAGTCCCCGAGGGTGATTTCTCCAGCAACACACAGAATTTAATATTGCCACGCTGCTTTAATGACGACATTGCACAATCCGACGAAAGAAAGAAACTACGATCTACAATATTAAACACCGAACGCACGGAACCAACTACAACTGCCTGCTAACCTCAAAAGCACATTCACTACCAGTTATGCCAACCTCACAAACAAAAATTTCCCTTTCAGCTAAGAAATACTTGACTATAAGCGACCATTCCGCGAACTTTTTGACCCTAGTAGTATATAAATGTATATTTTATAAATATATATATATATATTGTCTTCATAAAAAAAGGTTATTCTATTGTTTTGTTTCACTTCTATCGGGGACATATATACAAAAAAACTTCTCTATGCCATCTGAGGGAAGAAACCAATCCTCATTGGCAATACAACTGATTAATAAGAATTCATCATTAATTTTAATGCTATGAAATATATTTTAATTACGTTCAAAATGAAAATCTATCCTGAATTCAATATTTATGCTTCAGAATCTGTTGAAAAAAAATTAATCGGAGCAATACAAAAGGAGTTAGTTATTAAAAGAAATTAATCGCAAATTAATTACAATTAATTAATTATAATTCAATTGTATTTCTTGTATACCTTCTAGGGATCCATTGAAATATCTATAAAAATTTTCAAAAGTTTATCTCAATAAAAAGTCGATGAAAAATCGATTTCAATTTGTCTAAAGAGCGAACAGACAGAGAGACAGAGAGGCAGCGAGACAGAGACACCAAGTGAAGTTAAGAAAAACGTTATAAAAAGTAGAAAATAATAGATAACAAAATCCTATATAATTATATAAATTGAATTCATTTAGAAAATTAAAAAAAAAACCTCTTTACAAAAAATTTAATCTTTGTGCAGATTTGTTCTGGGATATATTCACCGAACCTTTTTACGCAGGATACGAAAGGAGAAATCTTCTTTTTATTCCTATTAGAAAAGGCATTCAATTTTCGTAATATGGCAATAGAGATAAGAGATAATCAAACGAATGGAGATTGTCTCCTTAACAAGCAAGTTCATGACTCTCCAAGGTCATTGGAGCCGAGTTTTCCTTGTTGGTCCAAGTGGAAAAGACCTGACCAGTAGAAGGGCTGCAAGAAGCATTTGATAACATAAAGTATCCTTTTTATTGTATAACCATTTTCTTGAAAATCTAAGCTTTTTCATTTATTTCCACTTGGTTCGAAATCTAAAAGGTTAATAGCTAAGTTCTCAAGCGCTATATATATGTAACATATGCTTGTATAATATATATAAGTATATATATATATATATATAAAATTAGAAAGACCTTTTAGAAAAGTTTTGTTAAAGTTTGTGTACATGTTTAACCAACCCTGTTAGAAATCCTTTGAGAAGTTAAGATTAAAAATGTTAATGTCTTTTTATCAAAAGAAATTTTTTTGTGAATAGATTCCGTTTTCATAAAAAATAAATTTACCTATTCACCCAGTAAAATTTGAATTTTATTTAATTAATATTTTTATTATTATTATTAATATATATAAAACTACTAATATATAATAAATTAATTGAGTCTTTGATATATTATTATTAATTTTAATCCCGAATAGTTTCAAAATAGTCGCCAGAAAATTAATTCCATACAAATGTTAAAATGAATTGGACAGAAGGAGAGATTAGGGGAGGGGAAGATGCAAACGATGAGATTCAGTGAACTGGTTAACTTGAGACTGATGGGAAGATCAAAGATTAATTAAAGGACTAAGATAGCTATTTGGAATAGTGAATCAGTTGCTCTATGAATATATAAAAAAAAAAGATTGTATATTATTTACTTACTTTTAAAACAAAAAACATTTTCTATCTTTAATAAAATAAATAAATATTTATAATTAATAATTTTTCCTTCAAATAAAACATAAATAAAGAATAACAAATATTATCTGTATATCAATACTAGAAATATGAAAGATGTCACCTTAATCTTGAATTTAGGTTATGTTGACTTCTTAACGATTGAAAAAAATTTCTAGGTAGATTAATATAAATGTCTAAGTTTACTTAATTGATTTAATAAATAAATATATATTAAAAATATAAATTGAATATTTTATATTTCTAAATCTTCATAACGAATGAAAATAAAATTTAAAAGGGCCGCAACAGGTTTTCTATTGAGTTGTGAAAAAACTAAAACTTGCTTGATTTTGTTTTTTATTACCGCATTAACTACTCCTTGCTGTTTCATGATTTGAGTTTTGAAAAAAAACACTATATATCTCTTTGAATACTTGATATATTTGAGAACGAACTCTAGATGGAAAAGATGGAAAATCTCTAGCCTTTTAATTAGGCATCCGAAAAATGTCAAAATAGATGTTTAATTTGTAATTAAAATTATTTTTAAATGAATAGGGTTACTTTGCTTCCGCCGTTTTGCAATAGAGGGCTCTAGCGGTAAGTGGGAGTGGAAATAAATAGATCGATGATGTGATACAATAAGGTTAGGTATTTGTAAACATAACGCCATCGAAATATTATTCGATTTGAGTCTTCATCATAAAATTATTCTCGATTAAACATGTCAGCTTACGAGCCAAATCTTCGTCATTTGCGGGAGGTTTTTATTTTCTGCTTTAATATGAAGAAATCTGTGACTGAGGCTCATCGAATGCTATCAAATACCTATGGGGAGGCCGATATTAGTGACTGAAAGAACGTGCCAAGAGTGGTTTCAAAGCTACAAGAACGGTGATTTTATCGTCGAAGACAAGCATGGCGGTGGAAGAAAGGTTTTCAAAGAAGCAGAATTGGAGGCATTACTTCGTGTCAAACATAACAAGAATTGGCAGGATAATTGGGAGTGAAGTAACAAGCCATTTCAAAACGTTTGAAAGTTATGGGAATGATTTAGAAACAAGGAAATTGGGTGCCATACGAGTTGAAGCCAAGAGATGTTGAACGGCCTTTGTTTGCTTGTGAGCAGCTGCTTGCAAGTCACAGATGGAAGGGATTTCTGCATCGCATTGTGCTTGGGAACGAAAAATGGGTTCATTACGATAATTCCGAGCGCAGAAAATCATGGGGATATCCCGGCCATGCTTCCACGTTGCCGGCCAAACCGAATATTTACGGTTCCAAGGTCATACTCAGTATTTAGTGGAACCAGCTCGTCGTAGTGTATTATCAGTTGTTAAACAGGCGATCGTTATCGAACGAAATTAATGCGTTTGAGCCGAGAATTGAAGGACAAACTGCCGCAATACAACGAGAGACATGATAAAGTGATTTTACAGCATGACAATGCTCTACCCAATTTTGCCAAAGTGATCAAGTCATACTTGGAAACGTTGAAATGGAAAGTCCTACCTCATCCGCCGTATTCTCCAGTTGTTGCTCTCACAGGCTATCACTTGTTTCGATCAATGGCACACGGCCTGGCTGACCAGCACTTCCGGTCGTATGAAGAAGTAAAAAATTGGATCGATTCGAGCATCGCTTCAAAAGATGACCAGTTTATTCAACGCGGGATTCGTACTCTGCTCGAATAATAAGAGAAAGTACTGGCCAGCGATTGACAATACTTATAATAATTATTTATTTTAATTATTTTGATATTAAGCTCAATGGCCATTGTTGTTGACCGAGTTGAAGCCTCTGCTTGTTATTTAATGTGGTCTCCTGATAATATTTTAATAGAAATGGCCTGATCAGATAAAATATTAAGAATCTGGCAATTTATATCAGCAAGACGAAAAGAAATCATTATGGATAAGAATTGAAATTCGATTAAATAGGGTGAGTTTTGATATTTTTGGGATTTGGACAATCCCAAGAACATCAAAACTCAGCCTATTTAATAGAATATAAATTCACAAAGAGTTAATTTTAATATCTTATTTAAATGGATTATTTACATATATACAATTTTCTGTCTTTGTTATTAATCGTCCGATCGCTGCGGATTGTTGCAGCGCCATCTCGCTGTGGTACTAGGCATTCGAACTCACCCAAGGTGTCCAAGGTGTAATACCTAGTGATTCACCTTGGGACAGTTAAAAGTAAATATGAAAAGATAATTTATCACTGTAATAATATAGTTTTCTTGAAGAAACAATCCCAATTAAATTCTAATTTATTTATTAGAAGTAAAGTGATAAAAACTATTAGAAATTAATATTTTCCAATGTAGTTTACAACGAACTGCTTGATTTTATAATTGTTAACGCTAGAGTGGGTTTAAGGCGAGTCGTTTCCTGGGAGACTTCGAGCAAAGGTTTCGTATCTGGAGGTTGGTTCCTCTTATGCTCGAAGAATGAGTCTTTTTATGTATATACTCCCGTCTTTTCTTGTCCTTATAGTTTTTTTGTGTCACTTGATAGATTTGTTCTCTCGCTCTAGACTTGTAATTTCTAGTGAATATAATTTTAGTAATAGTTTGTTTTTATTTTTTATATATTTAATATATTTTAAATTGGTTCAATAATGACTAAATGTGTTGTCCAATCAACACTATCAATATAAGTTGGAATTCTTGTTGATGTATATTTTTGAAAGACATAACATCGTGGCGACCTTGTTTTAATGGCCTTATAGTTGGCAGCAAGTCGCATCACTAATCCTTGCCAATGTTAAGCCTAATAAGTTACTAAAAATTGAAATAATAATAATTAATAAACACAGGGCACGAAAATTATACGAGGGCAGATCAATAAGTCCGTGACTTTTTTAATTTTCCGTCTCTTAAATGAAATGGCAACACTGCTCCTGTCAGCAGAAAACTATCAGCTGACTCCTGTTGAAATTTGTACCAACTGGGTCTTTTAATTTTTGTTTGACATCGATTAATAGCAGACTCGGTAGAAAGAGATTTGACTCCAACGACGAAACAAATTGATTTTAATGTCCTCGAGAAATCTTATTTTTTGGAAGGGATATAAAAAACTGGAGAAATGTTGGACGAAGTGTATAGAGTTCTCAAAGGAGACTACGTTGAAAAATAAAATAATTTTTTTATTCAAAAACCTGAGTTTCATTCAAAAAGTCACGGCCTTATTGACTTGCCCCCGTATAAAAACTTATTTTAAACAAAGTACATTATTGCGACATATTTTTTGACCCAAGGTGTACCTATTCAACATCTTTCAAGGTGTTCAATATACAAATTTTGAAACTTTAGAATACAATGCTGTTAGGCTTAACACCAGAACAATTATTATAAATTAGTTTTAATGAAAAGACTTAAAAATCAATAATACCATTTATTTCAAAATATTTTCATTAAAAATTCCATTAACATCTTATAAAAATTTTATATGAAAGTTACTTGACATTTTCTATATATAAAAATATTAATAAATTCTAACCTGCTTTTTTCAATTACAATTAAACATTTGCTAATTTGATTGTGATACCCTTTCCCTACATTAGCAAGGTTTAAGACTTAATGTAAAATTTCGTGCATCAAAATAAAAGGTATATTGTATCCCAAGGTGAGCCATTATCCCCTATATTAACTTGTATCTAAATTTAATAAAAGATGTATATTTTTTTATTCTTTGTTATTTATTTTTTGAATTCTATTTAGATTAGACTTATTTATACAACTTCTTATTCCTTTAAAAAGTTCATTCATTTTGATTGATAGCGTATCAAATAATCGATCCGGAAATATTTAAAGATTTTTAACGGTCATTTATTGACAAATACAAAATATTTACCTAAATTCGATAATAATTTTCACTATTCGATCGTTCTTCTTAAAAATATGGTAAATTTTAATGCGATTGAAAGTCCTTCCGCATCCTGCCGTGGCTGTCAGGCGTGATTCATGAACACTCGGGGTCGTTCTCAATTTCCGCCCTCCTTCCCTTTTTTCCCTTTCACACCTTATTCTTTCTTTCTTTCACCCAATTTTCTATCACATTCACCACACACATTCACTCACTCTATAGCTTGCAAGCCTTTTATAGAGGAGTCGAAAACTTATTTCCTAGAGAGAAAGAATCTGTTAATATCATTTTTTAGAAGAACTCGCTATAAACGTCTCACTCGAATCCAACTAATTCTTTATTGGTCCCTTTAGATTCGGAATAAAGAAACTAACACCAATTATAATTCAAAGAAGCGTGGATTTTTAAATTAAAAAAGAAAAATCTGAAGTGCAATTTAGTCATAAAATGAAATTTCAAGTTGTTTTTTTTTTGTCATCGGGCAAAAAAAAAATAGATTAAAATATATAATTCAAGGTAAATTTAAGCAATATTCTAAGATGATTATAGTCTAAGTTCAAATAAAGAATATTTAATTGCTTATTAACCATTGACTAAATATTTAAATCAAAATACATTAAATATAAGTATATCTTAAAACCTATTTAGATAGTAATAATTTTAAAATTGGTATGTTTCTTTTAATTAAATTTAAAATTCTTAAAACAATTGTTTGGTTTCGACAGATATTAAAAATTATTATTAAAACAAAAACGCTTACTTTTATACATCCTAAAAAAGTTAAGCGCTCAGGACAACGGTTGTTGCCTAAGTGTTTTTATGATCAGTACAACGGATCAACTCATTTCATCGGGCCTGCTACTTTTTATTTCAAATAAAGGTTATTTTTATCAATATAAAAAAGTTATTGATTTGATCAGAAGAACTTGCAACTACATATTGCCTGTAGTTTTCGTATTTTGTTTAAGTAGACTATGTAGAGCTCATTCCCATAAACACCAGATAGAGAGATATTCACTTGTCAGGACTGGGACTTGAATCTGGGACCATGAGATTGAAAGTCAAGCGAGTTACCTCACAGATTGCATGGTACCTATAAGAATGATTATTAATACACATATTTTTTATATTGTAGTGGGGTTTACGTTGGGTGCCAGCGATGGAGGGGAGGGTGACGGCAGTCCAGCGATCCACACTTACAAGGAGAGGGACAGAGGGATGAGGGGAGGGGCTTTCAGGCTTACCACCGCCTCGGGAAAGGGGGACTTGTAGGGAGAGGTTTCAGGTCTCCTTTACAATGGAAGGTGAGAGTGATGAAAGGGTTGAGCGCCAACGAGTTTTACTAAAACTCGTAAAAGGAAAGATAGAGAAGGGGAATAAGTGAAAAAGAATAAGGAGGGAAAAATTAGGTTTACTAGAATATCTAGGAGAAAGGGTAAGAAAAAGAAGTCTTCTATATACATATATTTTATATTTACAATATTATATACATAGAGGTTGATTGAGGTACAATCATAAAGATTATAATTTACGCTATATCTTAGATTAGATATAATTGCAGGGAGAAGGGAAATTATCAAGGTTTCACCCGAAGATAATTTCTAGGAAAAGGAAAAGGAAAAGAACTGTGGGAGAATAGAATGAAGAACTAGCGGATTTTCGTTCAATCAAACTACCTCGGCAATAGGGAATAGTTTAATCCCTATTGTACAGGTGAAGGCGAAGAGAGTGAGAAATTTAGAAAGCGTTTGAAAATGGCGAGGGAGGCGGTCGGCTCGACACGTCTTTCCTCTTTCAAAGCTTCTAGACAACTGTTTTCTTTGACACCAGTATTTACACTTGCTCTCTGTTTTAATGCCTCTCATTGGCCAAATAATGGTGGTGTCATCCCTTATTTGAGCCAATGACTTGACTTGTCACATTTTCCGTTATATTGATATCCAACGGATGTCGTGAATGGAAAGTTTCCATGCCACGGTGGCTTAAACAAAGGGAGGCCGTTACACTCCCCCTCTGGCCCAGGTGATACGCCCTCGTACCTGGCGCCAGGATTAGAAAAAATTTTTCTTTATTCCGGGTTCGGTTTCTTGGGCCGACCCCTTTTACGAAGCGTTCTAACGGGTTCCGTATCGTTGCTCTCACAGGGAGTCAGTGTTGAGACGTGGTATTTACCTAACGGTCTCTCTTGATTTCCGATCGTTGCGATCGTATAGGATACTGGTGAGTTCCTTTTTTGGATGACATAGGGTCCATCCCTCTTGGGTGCAAATTTTGAGGTAATACCCTTTTTAGCATTACTTAGTTGGTGTGTGCTTACCCACACCTTGTCACCGACATTATATACAGGCGACTCCTTCCTGCCCTTGTCGTAATATTTTTTGTTTTTATTCTGTCTACCCTCGATTCGGTCCTTGATATATTTAATGTTATTCGCGAATCTTTTCAGATATGGAGTTATCTCCGGAACGAAACTGTCGTTCGTTATTGATTCGCGAATATCATTTTTTATATCCGAAGGGGTTCTAAGCTCCCGTCCAAATTGAAGATAGGAGGCGGTATGTCCGGTGGACTCATTTTTTGTCGTATTCATGGCGAATCTGATTATGGGCAGTTTCTCGTCCCATAAGTTATGCCTATCCTTTACCAAAATGGCGATCCTTGGTTTTAGGTCTCTGTTTTTCCTCTCGACCGGATTCGCCTGTGGGTGATAGACAGGCGTAAAAGTCTGGTCTATCTCCAAAGTACTGCATATTTGTTGCATAACAGCACTTATAAATTGCGTACCATTATCAGAGATTAATTTTCTCGGTATGCCGAAGCGGAGGATTACCTCCTCAATCAAAATTTTCGCACACTCTCTCGCAGTGGCTTGTTTTAATGGGAACAATTCAACCCATTTGGTGGAATAATCTTCAATGATTAGTATCCACTTATTTCCTTGTTTGGTTTCGGGTAAGGGACCAAATAGGTCCACCGCTAATACTTCGAACCTTTGAGAATAAACGGGGGTTCTCAATAAACCAGTGGGTTTTTGATTCTTCGGTTTATATCGAATGCAATCGATGCAGTTTTTTACGTGCTTTTCGATACTTGACCGCATCCCGGTCCAATAGTACTTTACAGCAATTTTAGCAAATGTATTTTCAATGCCGTAATGGCCTCCTGTAGGAGAATCGTGAAAATCTTGCAATATAGACGATATTTCATGTGCAGGGACCACGAGTTGGGCCTCCTCGCTTTCTGAATCAGGGGCATATCTGTACAAGACGCCCTTTTCGAGGATATAACCTCTTTCTAACCAATTTACTTGGTTCACGCCCAAATTGGGCTCTTCAAGACAGGTTATTATTTTTCTCAAATTCTCGTCCCTTAATTGGGACTCACGTAAGTCCTTTGGGGTCCGATGAGGTAATTTTAAGGAGATTTGGTTCGATAGCATGGTTTCTTCTGGCTTGTCAGGACGAGACAATAAATCAGCCAGTACATTTTGTCTACCAGGTAAATAATTAATTTTCAGATTAAACGATTGAATTTCCATGGCCCACCTGGCCAAGCGTCCGCTTGGAGTTTTTAGAGATAATAACCATCTAAGGGGCTCATGGTCAGAGGCTATAGTGATTTGGGATCCCTCGATATATCCCCTAAATTTCCGCAGGGCCCAAACCACAGCTAAAGCTTCTTTCTCGGTAGTTGAGTAATTTAACTCGGCCGGTGATAAAGTTCGACTAGCATATTCAATCGGTTTTTCCTCAGGTCCCTCTCCCTGAAGGAGAGCGGCGCCAAGAGCATAATGACTTGCATCAGTTTTAATAATGAAGGGTAATTCAGGGTTAGCCTGCGCTAAAACGGGTGCAGAGGTTAGCTTTTGTTTTAGACTGGTAAAAGCTTGCTGTTCCTCGTCATCCCACTTCCAGGTGACATTCTTTTTACTTAGACGGGTTAAAGGTAGAGCTATTGTTGAGAAGTTAGGGATATAGCGCCTATACCACGAACATGTCTGTAAAAAGGATAAAAGTTTTTTTATGTTATTGGGAGGAGGTATTTCCTCAATGGCAAGCACCTTTTCTTGGTTAATCTCTAAGCCATCTGGGGTGATCCAGTGACCTAGATACTTCACTTTATCACAGGCAAATTTGCATTTAGTTTTATTTACCTTAAAGTTATAAGACCTTAATCGAGCTAATACTTCTTGAAGGTCAGTGAGATGTCTTTCAAGAGACGGAGAGAGTATAATCAGATCATCTAAGTATACTAATAATTTTATATGAGGTAGGCTCCTTCTAAATCTATCCATAATTCGTTGGAATGTGGATGGAGCGTTACGAAGACCAAAAGGCATTCGATTATAACGGTACGTACCAAAAGGGCACACAAAGGCCGTCTTGTCCTTATCATCAGGGTGCATGGGGATCTGATGATAACCTGCTTTCAAGTCCAAGGTTGACATGAAAGGACAAGATGTGGCTTCCGACAATAGATCATCTATACGAGGTAAGGGGTAATTATCTGGTATCGTAATAGCATTCAGCTTCCTGTAATCAATACAGAGTCGTGTTGAACCATCGGGTTTATCCACGAGAACAACCGGAGAGGCATATGGGGATTCACACTCCTCTATGATGCCGTCTTGAAGGAGAGAGGTAATCTCTTTCTTCAATATGTCCCGTTTGTGCGGGGACAAACGATAAGGGTTGGATGTAACTGGGTCATCACTATTTAGTTTAATTTTATGTTCTCCATACGGGGTGGGTTCTCCCCCTGGTGTGAAGACATCGTCAAATTCTTGGAGCATCGATGCCAATTTACTATGGGCATCGGGTGTCAAAGTAGATTGATTATTGTGTACATTCAATAATGAATTATTATTTATAGATAGTTTATCTTTATCATCAGGAGTTTTTGAGGTGAGTAACTCCTTATTATTATTTTTATTGGAAAAAGTATAGACCTCAGTGTCGTTGTCACTGAAATGCCACGTTCGTTTATGGGTATCGATGATGATTTTGAACACTCTCAGACAATCGATACCAAGGAGGTTATCTTTAATTTGTCCTTTTACTAAGAAGTGAAAAGGTATCTCGAATGTCTTATTTTTAATTTTTACCTCAACAGGAAGGGTTAGACATTCATAGTCACGGGTAATCCCGTCAGCGAGAGTGACTTTAATCCATTCGGATTTAAAAATTAACTTTTTATTCCTTAATAAATTATTCAATAATTCATTGCTACCTATTGTGTGCGAAGCACCGGTGTCAATACAACTATTCATTTGGATCGTGTTGATGACAGTAGGTATATATGGCAAGGTATCATGATCACCTTGTTTAAAGTTACTTAAGTGAATAAGTTTTAAATTGGTTCCAGTTGGTTTAGGCTTAGGATTGCACTTTAAACACTTAGGTTTAATAACTCCCAACTGTCCACATCCATAACATTTTATTTCCTTAGGAGGACTATGGTTGATCGGTACAAGAGATTTCTCCTTATGAAGAGAATTAGTAGGTCTGGTAGTTTTCCTACCTGCGGGGTTTCTAATTGGTTTCTCCCCTGGGGCATTCCTAAGACTGTCATAATTATCTAATTTATTAGATAGGTCGTAGGGATCATTAAGAAATTCCCAACTGTCTATAAAATGGTTACGACACTCAACCGAGACTTGTTTTTTAAGCTGACAAGCAATTAGTGCCTCTTTTAATTTTTCAAAAGAGTCGATTTCCAATTCGAGAAGCCATGTATCGAGATGGTTGGCTAATGAATAGCAATAATCCTTCCAAGATAAAGGGTTAGGTTTAACAGAGTAAAAAAATAGTCGACGCATTGACTGCGGGGTAATTTTAAAACGTTGCTTCAATATGGTTTTAATAATATCGAAAGTAATTTCGTTATCCGATTCAGCTTCTTTATAAATCAAAGAAGTGATTTCTAAAGGTAAAGTCGACAACAGGATATTTACCCATTGGTTGTCAGGTACCTTTAAAATATTCATTTGTTTTGAGAAAGTCATTAGATAACTAGTAATATCATCAGATTGTGGATTAAACGGTATAATCCTGTTAATCATACCCACATGAGGAGTGGTTAATAAAGGAGGGGCTTGAGGGTTGTTAATGTTTAATTTTTCCAATTCGTGAGCTCTAGCCTCAGACTCTTCCTTGAGCTTCTTTTCTTCAAGTCTAGCTTCTCTAATATTTCGAAGTATGGAAATGGTGGTAACTGCATCATAACTAGGATGAGTTTTAAATGCATTAATAATAGTAATTAATTTACTTTTGGGATCCACTGGGATCTCCATTTCCTCTGCCGCGATCAACAGATCGGTTTTAGTAAAATCCGCAATAGTTTCCATTCTGTAAGGAAGGGTTTGTCTTAAGTTGTAAGACGATAGGTATTATAGGAACAGTAATGTATATAAATGTTAGCTATATCCTGGAAAACTTGGCTTAAATCTAACACAGTTTCACAGTCTTAAATCTATGAAAGGAAAGAGTTGTAATTTGATAATGATCAAATAGAGATTTTATGAATTTATATATAACTTATAGAATAATGTAATGACACTATCTTAAATATAAATATTTACTTAAGTGTAAATCTATTAGTGATTCTAATGATCACAGTTTTAATTAGAAATATGATTATTTAATCAAAGAATTAAACTTAATACTAATTCGAATAGTTATAGATTGCTTAGAATCTAATTGGTATTCACAAAGAGTTAGAATAATAGTATTTTATGTTATTAAATGTTGTACAATAACAACTTACTATCAATTCAATTGTAGAATTAATTAAAAATCACCAAAATTTTGTTATCATTAACTGATAATAAAATATAATTAATAGTCTTAACACTAGTTTACATAAGTACTTAAATAAAGGATTAACGTTAATACTAACTTATTAAAGAATGTAATGAAGTCAATATTTAATTGTAATAAAGCCTGATTTATAATTTAAAAATCAAGGATTTAATATTGCTATCATTGATTGATAACAAAAATTATGATTAATAGTATTGACACTAATATAATCATTGGTTAATCAAAGGATTAACTTTAATAATAATTCGATTACTTAACGTAATGCGTTTAATACTAAATTGTTAATAAAGCTTGATTTTTAATTTAAAAATCACAGGCTTATTGTTGCTATCATTGATTGATAACGAAAATTATGATTAATAGTATTGACACTAATATAATCATTTGGTTAATCAAAGGATTAATTTTAATAATAATAATTATAAAAATAATTTTTATTCAAAAGATTTATAAAGTTTATCATTAATTGATAAATAAAATATAACTAATATATTCAGCAACAATTCTAATACTTAGATCAATTAGCTAGCCTAATTGATATTAAATATGAATGATAATAATGGTTTATTGTTTCATTCAAATTATGTTGTGTTTGAATGTATATGAATAGATTTTAATAGAAAATAGAAAAAAAAATTTTTAATCAACGGATTAAATTAATATCATTAAATGATATTTAAACAATGTCAAATTGTACTTAAGTGTATGTGTATAAAGATGTCCCATCAAATCTGTGATCAGATTTTCCAAACAGCTGACCGGTGACGTAACAACCTCGAACCAAGGTAGGGGAAAGTTTCTCCACTCGACGGAGCGTTAGCTATTGGGAGGGAAGAAATTTCACTTTCACTGTGGTTGGTATAAGGGGTTGGATTTTCACTCGACACTTTCACTGGAGTTACACAAATTGTTAATAATACACAACACTTTCACAATTTTTCTTCTCTCAGGGTGCTTTGCTTATCGGCCCCACGTTCGGGACGCCAATTGTAGTGGGGTTTACGTTGGGTGCCAGCGATGGAGGGGAGGGTGACGGCAGTCCAGCGATCCACACTTACAAGGAGAGGGACAGAGGGATGAGGGGAGGGGCTTTCAGGCTTACCACCGCCTCGGGAAAGGGGGACTTGTAGGGAGAGGTTTCAGGTCTCCTTTACAATGGAAGGTGAGAGTGATGAAAGGGTTGAGCGCCAACGAGTTTTACTAAAACTCGTAAAAGGAAAGATAGAGAAGGGGAATAAGTGAAAAAGAATAAGGAGGGAAAAATTAGGTTTACTAGAATATCTAGGAGAAAGGGTAAGAAAAAGAAGTCTTCTATATACATATATTTTATATTTACAATATTATATACATAGAGGTTGATTGAGGTACAATCATAAAGATTATAATTTACGCTATATCTTAGATTAGATATAATTGCAGGGAGAAGGGAAATTATCAAGGTTTCACCCGAAGATAATTTCTAGGAAAAGGAAAAGGAAAAGAACTGTGGGAGAATAGAATGAAGAACTAGCGGATTTTCGTTCAATCAAACTACCTCGGCAATAGGGAATAGTTTAATCCCTATTGTACAGGTGAAGGCGAAGAGAGTGAGAAATTTAGAAAGCGTTTGAAAATGGCGAGGGAGGCGGTCGGCTCGACACGTCTTTCCTCTTTCAAAGCTTCTAGACAACTGTTTTCTTTGACACCAGTATTTACACTTGCTCTCTGTTTTAATGCCTCTCATTGGCCAAATAATGGTGGTGTCATCCCTTATTTGAGCCAATGACTTGACTTGTCACATTTTCCGTTATATTGATATCCAACGGATGTCGTGAATGGAAAGTTTCCATGCCACGGTGGCTTAAACAAAGGGAGGCCGTTACAATATTAATTAAAGAACTTATCATGTATCTATTATTTATAAAAATTTTATTATTATTATTATTATTTGCGGATAGAGGACCACGCAAAAAGAGAAATTATTAATTATTGAATTTCCCTAAGTACATACTCATCTCTTCAGTGTTAGACTGACATGCTAATCACTAAATCACTGAAAAGTCTAAAAATTTTATTATTCTTGTATTACATTTTTATTGACCGAAGAATTATCTCAAATTATAACAAATGAGGTAATTTTATAATTTTAGAATCCCTTAATAAGTGTTCAACCAAATCAACGAAAGTAAAAATCTCGGAATTACATGAAAATTTTTTTTAAATAATCGTCCAATCGAAAATTACAGGACTTTTCCAATCATGTCAATCAAGGGAATGAAAATTATTGATGGCGGTGAAGGCGGAAATTGAAATTGGTCGTCAAATAAATTTTTAATAATGTACACATCATAACTAATCTACTATTACTGTTACTAATATTTATATATGAAGGTTCAGATTGAAGTTTGTATACAGATCGGATGATTAATCATTAAAGTCAAACATATATTGATGCATTTTTTATTTTATTTTATTTTTTATTTTTTGAATTAATTAGATGAAAATCTTGGCTCGCTAATGAAAGAGTCAATTGTTGTTAACCTTTAATAAAAATTAATCCAATGTAACAAGAAGAAAGACAAATGAGCTTCATTAAAATTGAGCAACCTCACCATCTTCACCCCTTCTCTGAAATTCCTTCCTTTCTAATTGCAAACGATCGACTTGAAGGAAGAAATTAATTTTATATGAACTCGAATCAAATAAATTCATATTATAGATTTAAAGGAACAAACAAAGAAACGAATACTTTAAGTAATTAAAAATTAGATTAAATATTTAATATATTTGATTAATCAATATTTATTTGTAAAGATTATTAAAAACTATCAATGTTTTTTTACAAAGGATTTTGGTCACTTAGACATTTTTATACTTTTAATATATTTTATTATTTTTAATTGAATTTTTTTTTTTTTTTTTTTTTGAACTTGGGGTCTGAACCCTCGCACCCAAGTTTTTACTATCTCGCCAGACATAGTATTGCGATCATGAAAATTTTCGATTTTGATGTTTTTATACGTTTTGAAGATCCCTGAGTAATTTTCACTAAGGTTGAGAAAAATGTCTGTCTCTGTATGTTTGTGTATATATGTGTTTTTGTGTGAATGTGTGTAGGTAGACAAGATTACGCAAAAACGGTTTGAGCTAAAATAATGAAATTTGCTACACGGACATTATTCAAAATTTGTAGTTTTCTATCAACCGGAAGAGGGTCATTATCTACAACGTTTTGATTTGTTTTCCTTTAAAGTGACCGTAAAAGTGTTTGAAAGTTTTTCACATTATTATAAAAATTGTATAAAACTAATATATTAGGTTGGGGAAAAAGAAATCCATTATTTTTTCGGTAGATGGCTGTAGTGATCGATATCTCGTAAATTATCGATCAAACAATTTCAAATTTATGCTCGTTGTCAAGGTAACAGTTCGCACTAAAAGAATTCGTTTGCAGTTTTTTGTTTTGTCCATTCAGTTCTGAGTTACACGCCGTTAAAGATGGAAGTCAACAAAGAGAAAATTCGGTACATTTTACAGTTTTTCTTTGATAAGGGCGAAAATGCAAGTCAGGCGGCTGAAAATGTGAATAGTGTTTATGGTCCCGATACTGTAACAGCTAATTACGCGCAATTTTGGTTTCGTCGATTCCGTTCGGGTATTTTTGACGTTAAGGATGCCCCTCGCACAGGCAGGCCCGTCGTCGAAAATGTCGACAAAGTCACTGAAATCATCAAAGTGGACCGGCATGTTAGTAGTCGTAGCATCGCCCAGGAGTTAAAGATCGACCACAAAACAGTTTTAAACCATTTGCACAAAGCTGGGTTTAAAAAAAAGCTTGATGTTTGGGTGCCACACCAATTAACACCAAAAAACATGATGGATCGAATTTCCATCTGCGAAGCCTTGGCCAAACTTAATGAAATCAACCCATTTCTTAAACGGATGGTGACTGGGGATGAGAAATGGGTCACATACGACAACATTATGCGAAAGCGATCGTGGTCAAAGCGTGTTTTAGTGATAAGAAATTGGCATCAAGGGAAGAGTGTGAAAATCAATTGCTGGAGTTTTTCGCTAATAAGGACCAAGACTTTTATGAGAGAGGCATAATGAAGCTACCATTAAAATGGCAACAAATTATAGAACAAAATGGTGCATATTTGACCTAAATCGGACAATGCAAAACATGTTAAATAAAGTCTTGAAGTTCACGTAAAAATAATGGATTTCTTTTTCCCCAACGTATTATATAGAATTTCAGCTTGATTGAATCGATGAAAGTACCAGAATTAATTTTTTAACACGACTGCAAATCACGCACCAAGACGTGACGTGGTGCCTTCAACAAAGAGCCAAACATGCGCTGGTTTAATAAATATTATTTATTAATTTTAATTTATAACTTATAATTAATTTAATTTAATTTAAATCTAACTAGCTGCTCCGAGCGCCTTCGGCGCTCTTCACACCTAGACGGGGGCTCCGCCCCCTGTACCCCCGAGTGATACATAGTATTTGGTTGAAAATCTGTATGTAAAAGGTTTTCATCCATTTTGTTTCAATCAGTATAAGTAGATAAGACATGTATTTGTTTTCTTGTAAAATATATCTAATCAAAAACATACCTGTTAAAAAGGGGGCCAAGTTCCTATCGGCTATTTGTTTGCCTAAAAAAGGGTTCAAATCCATCCCAATGCCAAGTTTAGATGCACTTCAAAATCATTCATAATCATTTTTATCAACAGCCTGATCCACTGGTAAACATTTGGCATTCCAAAGAATCGCCACCACACCGAGTCCTCCGCCTCATGCAATCAGGCACGCCACTTTATTCACGTCAACGGTCCATCTGGCCGAAATTCACTTTACCATACACCCAACTTAAAATATGGTATAGTTGTTAAAATACGTAGGTACATGGTTTAAAATATCTAAAATTATAATACTTAGAAATTTGAACTTGGCAGGTTTTCGTGCTGTACAAAACACTCAGTCCCACACCAAGTCCTCCGCCTCCTGCATCCAGGCACACTACACGCCACTTTATTCACGTCAACGGTTCATCTGTCCGAAAAATTCACTTTACCATATACCCAACTTAAAATATGGTATAGTTGTTAAAATACGTAGGTACCTGGTTTAAAATATCTACAATTTTAATACTTAGAATTAGCAGGTTAATTTATATATTTAAATAATAAATATAATTATACAATTAATCTAGTGTTACGTACAGTACGAAAACCTGCCAAGTTCAAATTTCTAAGTATTATAATTTTAGATATTTTAAACCATGTATACCATTAATGATTGCATGAGGCGGAGGACTCGGTGTGGTGGCGATTCTTTGGAATGCCAAATGTTTACCAGTGGATCAGGCTGTTGATAAAAATGATTATGAATGATTTTGAAGTGCATCTAAACTTGGCATTGGGATGGATTTGAACCCTTTTTTAGGCAAACAAATAGCCGATAGGAACTTGGCCCCCTTTTTAACAGGTATGTTTTTGATTAGATTTCAATACTTTTTTTTAAGAAAGCTTCCTATTTTTTCTTTTTGTGCCTCGCCCGCGTCCATTCTTAGCCTTTGAAGTAATTTTGTGTTTAAAAAAATTGCAAATTTTTTTAAATTAAAATTATATTTGTCTATATCTATATATATAAAGGAGAGTGTTTGTATGTATGTATGTATGTATATATGTATATATGTATGTAATTTGTTTACTTTTTTGCTGTCATAGAAACAAACAAAAAAGAAATTTCCTACTTAACCGACACTTTACCGGTAATTTAGAATTATGAACATCAAAAAATAAGAAACGATTTCTATGAAATTACATCACAATATTCTTATATATCTCTATGGTAACATAGGCTATAGATTTTATTAATATCTAATTCTAATCAATAACCGCAGAATTTAATTTTTTAAAGTTTATATAGTTCTCCGTGTTGTTCATTCAAGAGCCAGGCGTGGCCCACTGACTGGCGGACTCATTTTACACAATGTATATAACTAGCAATCAAAGAATTATTATAATATTTAACTTTTTATTTTAAATTCTAATATTCAAATATCATTTCAATTAAATAATTTATTCTAAAAGTTCTCATTTTAATTAATATAATAAAATATTTAAATCATATTTAACTTAAATTATTTTGTATTTATTCTTTCTATTATATATTTGAATACTTCTTTTATTTTAAGGGAGGGAATTAACTATGATCTAAAAAAATTAATAAATGAACTTAATAATAAAAAATCAAATAAATCCATTAATTTAAATTAATACTATTAATGAATTTATTTATTGTTAATTTATCTTTAGTTTTATCAATACTTTTATACCGTTAATTTTTATAAATTGTCTCAAGTCTCTAACTTTGCAGTTTCTAAAATTTTATTATAATTAAAAATATTCAATAAAAATCAAGCAATGAAATTAAAATATCAAAATGAAATGATCAAGAAATATTATACTCTATTATAACATATACAATACTTATAAACTATAGGCGGAGGAAATATTAGACGATATCATTGCGGGTTCATGCCAAATCGATCAACATTAATTAAGATATTTTCATTATGACAGATATTAAAAAAACCGCGAATTCAATATCTCTGTTCACTAATTATTTGTAGACTTTAGTAAAACCTACGCATGACTCAATAGATCCGGATAAACTTTTTCAAATTTTGATCTTAAAATTTATCTTGAAGGTAGTAAAGAAAGAGTAAGATGCGGAAATCAATTGTAAAATATTAGGTGATTCAGACGACTTAAATATAATAGAACATTTCGGCAATTGCAATTACAGATAGCGAGGAAAAATTAATCGAGGTAGGAAAAGAGATGAGGTTTGAAATTAATAATGATAAATAAATATATTTAGAAACAAACAGGAGCAGTATTAACATACAAAATGTAGAATTTGAATATGTAGAAAAATTGAATGTAATCACGAAGGATAATAATATTTGAGAAGAATTTAAATCGAAGTTGCAATCGGGAAACGCCTGTTATCATTCAGTAAAGAGGCTTATCTCATCAAAATTATTATAAAAGGGAATGAAAATTAAAATATATAAAACAATTATTTTGTCTGTTGTATTATATGAGTGTGAGACATGGTCTATGATCTTAGGAGATGAGAGTGGATTCAGAGTATTTGAGAATAGGATTCTTCCCAGCATTCATGGGCCAAAGATGAGGACACCAGGGAATGACGTAAGAAAGATGGAACAGAGGCTCAGGATAAGGACACTTGGAGAAATGTGGTTGTAGCTGCCAAGAACTTTCGAGTAGATAGTTATAACATATTCAATAAATATATATATAATTAATTTATTCATTAAATTAAAATATATTTTAAATAATCACACAATAAGAAATGAATGTTTTATGTTATACATTGATTGAAACAAAATGGATGAAAACCTTTTACTACTTTCAACCAAATACTATGTACCACTCGGGGGTACAGGGAGCGGAGCCCCCGTCTAGATGTGAAGAGCGACGAAGGAGCTCTGAGCAGCTAGTATTAAATATAATAATTTTATTTGTTCTTTTATTTTATAGTTCTGAATTTCCAACTTGTATTGAATAATAAATAATTAGAACTATTAATATTAATTGAAAATTATATAGAAACTGTTAAGTTATAACAATAAAAATAAACAAACATTAATTTAAATTATAAAGTAAAATGGTTTAACACTATTATATATATTTATAATTTACACCTAACGCTACTTGTATAGGTAAAATGTCACTTCCGGTAGTCGGATCATGATGAAATTTGGTATCTGAATTTTTTTCATATTTTTAAATCTATATAGAAAATATGAAGCGAATATCTCGAAGCAAACTGGTACTTTACTTGAAAGGTAAACGCAACCAGTGTAGGTAAAGTACCACTTCCTGTTAACCGATTTTGACGAAATTTTAAAAGAAATCTACAAACTGTGAATAATATCGGTGTACCAAATTTCGAAGTCCTAGCTTGATTAGTTTCTGACAAAACCAATGAATTCGTTTGAATTCGTTAAAATCGCATTGATATTCGATTATAACAACTCAAGCTTGACCGATTTCTTAATTTTCATAATTTTTTGTTAACCTACTTATAACACACGACCTGCATGCCAAATTTCATAGCGCTAGGACAATTGGAAATACCCTAAGAATTTTGTTGACCAATCAGTGAATCAGTTCCAAAATAAGCTATTTTCACAGGGTCATATTTCAGAATCTACTGAAGCTATAAATATGAAATTTGGCATACTGCTTTAGTTCTAGTATATGACTACGTAGATAAAATTTTATCTCTGTACTTGCAATAGGTACTGAGATACAGGGGGGTCAAAAGTGACTCCAAACCATTCGTGTAAATATACTTACGGCATGCGCGCGGCTTGCTGGAACTTGGCCGGCGCACTACCGTGCGCATAGATTTTAATTTAATCAGTAAATTAATTATATATTATTATTGTATTTATCTAACTCTGTGTCTATACAGTTTTCGAAAATTCTTAGCCGCAGCATCCACATTTCTCTAAGTGTCCCTATCCTGAGCTACAACCAAATCCTACCCTGTCCCATCTCTCCCATGTCCCTTCCTTCATTGTCCACCCACCTTGGTCCTTGGTCTTCCACCGGATGTTTCCTAATTGGTTTCTCCCAATTTCTAGTTTCTCCAATTCCACGTCCCCTTCCCATCCCAGCCTTCTTGATTTTATAACCTTAACTATATCTGGACATTATTTCTCGTTATGCCATCTCCGCCATCCCCCTGTGACCAAATCTTCTTTTGGCCTATAAATGCTGCGAACAATATTAATATCACAAATACTCCAAATCTACTCTTGTCTCCCAGAGTCATCGATAGGGTGACCAAACGTCCCGTCTTTAGGTGCTCAGTCCCAAAAATGTCTTCGGGACACCCTACTGTTTTTTTAATATTTAGGACATTTCGTAATTTTTTTTTTCAAAATTTTTTCAATTTAGTTCTAAAAAAAAGGTATACCGTTTGTCCCGGTTTGGTGTTTTCGAAATATGGTCACCCTAGTCATCGCTCAACATGAAAAATAATTGTTTTATATATTTTAATTTTGATCCTTTTTGATGAGATAAGCCCCTTTACTACATAATAACAGGCGTTACTCAATTACAACGTCAATTTAAATTCTTCTCGAATATTATTATCCTTCTTGATTAGAGATCTTAAGTATTTAAATATTTATACTTTTTCAAATTCTACATTTTGTATGTTAATTGTATGTAAGTCGTAATTCTTGAATTTTTTTGTTTAATTACATTTCGGTTGATTTTTCCCCAATTTCTCTAATCACATGTCTCCTCTTCCAGTCCAATTCATTTACCTATCAATGTTGTATGTTAATTTGGCTAGAACACTCCATTTTTTAAAATTTTAAATAGAGGGAGAGAGAGAGGTTCTAATTATATATATATATATATATATATATATCTGTTTCTATGACAGCAAAAAAGTAAACAAATTACATACATACAAATACTCTCCTTTATATATATTTCTGGAAAATGAAACACCCGCAGCTCAGCTCAGGAGTTACCTAAGATTCTAATTTCTTTTTTATTTTTCATCATTTGAGGTACCCTTCACCTCAGAAAAATTTGGTTACCTTACTCCTTGTAGTTTAGGCTCTGGAGTTTTTTGCGTACAGACGGACACTATCGTATTAAATATATAGATATATATTATTTAATCCTATTCAAATTGCGAAATAGTCTAGTGGAGACACTCCAGCTTATTTAGCTCTGCACTATACTACTGAACCACACTTGGATAATTATCAAAGTTTAAAGAAAACAAAAATTTAAAAAAATAAATGATCAAAAGTGAGTAGTAAATAACGAATATGATTTATATATACTTAAATATTTGCAAAAAAAAAAAAAATCATTTTTTTATTGTTCTCCCTCTCTTCTTTCAAAGAATATAGTAAAAGTTTGCTTATTAAAAAAGAGCAACATTTTCTATTAAAACGCACTAACAGAAGTAATGAAAAAAGAATAATACTCTGAATCATGTCTGTACTTTTCTTTATTGAAAATGTCATTTAAAATTTAAAACCCTTCTCCTTTATTAAATTTAAATGATAACCATTGAAGATAATAATGTAAGATTTTAATGAAATATAAATGAAGTGAAAAGAATATTCATTGAATAAAATATCGGAAATCTTTTTTTTTTATTATTTTAATGAATTCCACTAATTTAATGAGTAATTTGAACTACATTCGGATGAAGATTGTATATATTATATTATAGGGGATGCACGTGTTTTACTTTTTATTTTAATGTCTTTTGAAATAAATTTAACCATTTTACTTTGAAACACACATGTCTGACACCTAATCTATATACCTACTTTTTTATCCAAACTCTTAAGTTTTCATTATTTTTTGAAAAAATATTATAAACATTTAATATAATTTTTTTTTTACACAATGCTCTATTTTTTTATCATAAGCAATTTATCAAATAGATTAAGAGGCGATTTAATGAATTGATAAAGTTTTTTAGAAAATAGAATGGTAATAAAAATTAATGGATAAAGAAGAAAGAATTTAAAAATAAAAAAATAATCAGAAAAAAGTGAGCTTGGAAAAAAAATACAATGCAGCATAGGAATTTCAATATAAATTATGTAATATTTAAATGTTATAAGCTTATGTTCCTATGTGAACATATATTTTTTCATTATTAAATTTTGTAAAAAAATATAAATAAATTAGCATCTGGTTTAAACATGATCAAAATTGAAAAAGAAAATTCATTCATTTTATGATTATATTTTCATATATATATATATATATTGTATATATTTAAATTGATAGGATTTATTTATTCCCCCTCCATTGTCTCAGCAGATGTATGTTGGTGACATGTCACGTTCATCTCGGTTTTAAGGCAACTGTATCAAGTTGTATCCAAGTTCACTGTGAAATACCAATCTTCTAAAATATTCTTTCGTTCTTCTTCTTCTTCTATCCTAGATTTTGTTTTCTTTATCTTTTATTTTATTTTATTTTTAGCCTTTTTATTCACTTTGTTGGTTTCCTTCTTCAGCCGTGACATTCAATTAGTCTGAGATTTTTCGCTCTTAAATTCTGCCCAAAGAAAACTTGTCATTCCTCTTATATGTCATATAAACAAGAGTGGAGAGAATTTAGCAATTTACAAAGATCATTTCTTATCTAGGGAGGAGAAATTTTTTTATACAAGTCATTTTTATATCGTTTAGTTCAGTTTAGACGGGTTGAGAAAAAAGATAGGGGTGATAAAAAAAATTACAGATATTCATTAAGATTTACATCACATAATAATGAGTAAAATAATTTTACTTATGTTTTGAAGTTATTTGTTAGATTTCAGATAATTTCTAATAAATAAATTCAAATAAAATATAATAAATAAAATAAAGAGCGTAGCTAAGTTGGAAAAATAGTGAAGTACTAACTTGAGAAAGTTAAGGTTGAAATAATACCAACATATCTCAAAAATTATAAAATAATATTTAAATATATAATGTAATAGATTCTCTAGTGAACTGAGAATTTCTGAAGGGAAAGTTTTTAAATTAATGACTTCATTGATTGATGATGATGATGATGATGGTGATAATTAATAGTAATAACATCAACAGCATTCATTATTTAATAAAATAAATTTTAATTAATATTAATTTAGTATTTAATATTTCAAGAGTAAACTTTACTCATAAAATAATTATTATTTCGCGTTATACAATTTTAATTAGTAATATTTAACAAATCAAAAATCCACATATTAAAAAGAAAAATTGGTATTTATTTTAATAAAAAATATAAAATTTATAAGTGTAAATTAGTCTTTTTAGTGATCAAAGATAAAATATTTTTTTGAAAAAAAATTATAATTATATTTTTTTATCTAATCGAGAAAAGTGAATGATAAATTATTTTTAATTGATATCATCTAAACGCATACAAATTAAACTTGCGGAAAAGGGATTTTGAATATCATTCATTTGTATCCACTAAGATAATATTTCTATAAATAATATATATATATATACTTTTAAAAGTTTTTTGTACAATTAATCTTCATCAAAAATAATAAATAAGCTTTTTACTTAATTATATAATACTAAGACAAAAACAAGCAAATATTAAATTTTAAAGCTTTATTTTATCTTTTGAAAAATATTATTTTCTTTATTTTAAATAAATGATCGCAATCGGGTGTGAAATATATGTAGAATGTCAGAATATAGCTCAATAGAAAGGGGTGAAAAATTACGAGTTTTTTATATTTATATCTGTATGTATAAAAAAAAAATTGTTTGCACCTTAATTAAAATATAAAAAAAAACTTCTTTTTACATATTTTTAAGTTTTATTAATAGAATGCAAGTTAGAAGATAATTCACATAATAATTTCAGATAATTGAATAGCTGACTTTTGTACATTTTACCATTCATTAAATCCTCAAGGTAGTAGAGGTATTGCAAGATCAGTACAACTGTTCCTCTTTATCTTAATATTCTTGATCGGAACTTCCTACTTCTGATAACTGGGGCTGGTTTTTTTTCTTTTTTGCAAAGACCGTATTTAGAGAGAATTTCTCTTGCCAGCTTTGGGACTTAAACCTGGTAATTTGAGAATAAAGCGTGTTGCCATACAGACTACCTGACGTTATTATTTACTTTCATTAAAAATCTTATATAATCTTATATTATATTTTAAACTATTTAATAATAGATAGCACACATTTATTCAAAAAATCTTATGTAGTTTAAACAATTTCTCATAAATTACTAGTACCTCCTTCAAAAAATTAATAAATTAATTGAATAAAACAATAATTAATGATTATCAATTTTAGTAAGATAGTCTAATATATAATCAAGTCATTTTTTTTTAATTTAATGATCTTTAAACGTGAATTATATTTCCATTGAAATTTCGAGATTGAATTTTTAAGCCTAATACGTTACTTTTATTTATATATTTTGTACTTATTCATAGAAATATATACTTTGTCGTAGTCTGTGAGGAAAGAGCTATAGACACAAACACATTTTCTTTTTATTTTTCTCAAAGCGTTTATTTCGTTGAATGGAATGGGAAAGAGAAGAATATATGACCATGTAAAATAAAATTTAAGAGAGATGATATTTTTGAATTGGTGGCAAACTATGACGTCATAAAAGAGACCAAGAGATCACACATGACGAGAAATAAAAGAACTTCTCGGGTATTTTTTTTTTTTATTTTATTTTTTTTTTTTTTGTACTATAATATAATATTTAAACATGTTGAGAATGTTTAATATTTATTCATTTCATTCAATCATTTTGAGTGACTCTCGCTCTTTAATTATATGTTATATGTTTTTGTATATAAATACACATAATGATAGTTGTATAAGAGCGTTTCAATTTAAATCTATCTTTTTTTAGTTACTAAAAATGTGTCTTAAATTAATTGACTTTCAAATGGAAAATGTTTGCATTAAATGTAAAGGATAAAAAGAAAAATATTATACACAGATTATGTTATATCAAATTTATCTGGAGAAATATAATTTATTCTAAATTTTATTTGTTTTTATTCATAAAATTATGAAGATTTTATTAATATAACACAAATTATCTAAATAAGAATCTTATCTGAAGTAAATATGTAAAATATTATATTTTGATTGTGATTTGCAAAATAATTATTAGGAATTGATTTACAGTGTGGAACAAAAAATTTTGTAATATATGAAATTCTTCAATTTCAATTGAAAATAAAAAATTTGGTCTTTCTTTACAAAATTTTTTATAATCTTATACGAAATTTGATTCATATACCAGTACCATTATAATTACATACCTATATTTCTCCCCAAATGATTTAATTAATTTTAATAACTGAGATTAATATTATTGTAATAAATAGTAAACTATTATTACTATAACTGAAATTTCTCCCTCTCTTGATGATATGAGAAAGAGAGAAGGAGAATGACATTATGATTAATGTTCCTAGACAATATTCATAATAATCCATTAGGGTCATAGCAAGCAAACCATCTTGTCAGCATCACAAGTCCCGCCCTAAGCATCTAACAGCTCAATTCAACAATCGTTTTACATTGAATAGTCTTAATAAAAAAAAGGCAATTATTTTTCACTATTATTAATAAATTTTTTTATTTAACATATCAATTAAAAAAAAATTATTAATGGAAAATTTTCAAAACAATTACCTATCCAAATTAAGTACTAAAATTCCAAGATTATTTATTTGTTTATTTCTTAAAAAGCATTATATATATATATAAATCATTTAGAATTAAGACATAGATCAATAAAAATAAGTAATTAAAATTAAAAAATAATTATAATTAAATTGAATCAATTAAAAGTTGATATTTTTTAAATTTCTTAAGGAAAATATTTAAGTTCATAAATCAATATATATAATTGGTGTCTACTAATTGATAGGTAATTGAAAAAACTGACTTGTTCAATTCAAATAAATTATAATCAATTGAATCTGTATATACTTACGTAGATTAATATTTATATTTTTTAATTGGCTGTCGAGATACTATATATAAACATTTAAAAAGACAAATCAAAATTGCTTTCTAATAATCTAAAATCTTTTTTTTTTCTTTTAAATATTACTAATTATATAGATATATATATCTCTATTATGTCAAGAGTATAAATAATTCCTTAGCACAAGGGAACTATGTATATTATATGTTCACAAATTTAGAGATCGTGAACATCTTTAATCTTGAAGTTTTTGTAACTCCGTATTAAATTCAAATATATATTTTTTGGTTTTTATTTTAGAAAAATGTCTAAGTTTCTACCCATAAAGCGACTTTAGTGGGAATATTTTATTTACATATTTAATATCACAGGATTTCTGCATTCAAAGCAAATTAATTGCTTGTAGAAGTTTATAGTGAGATTGTTCTAAGTTGGAACATTTATTCTGAGTGGTTTTGAAAATTTAAAAACTAAAACTTTGGCAAAAAAGACAAAACATGTATGGATGGATCAAAGTATACGACAAAGAAAAGAAATTGAAAGCGTTATTGAGAGAAGATTTGAGCTAAACACAAGAAGAATGAACTTAATTAAAAGAGACTAAATATACAATTTACCAATATATATATATATTCATAATGTAAATATTATGTAATATTCATAATATATATATTTTGTTAGCTTCCAAAGAAAGTTTTTATTATTATGAGAAGTTATTTCTCGGTTATTTTAACAATTGATTGTCTCAACGTTTCGGTGTCCTTTTTGGCGCCATGTTTAGGAGTGTATTTATGCAATAGCTGATGTGAAACGACGACACTCAAATATATATAGATAGTATACTATTTATAAGTATTTAATAAAGAATATATAAATAAATAAAAATAAATTAGTTATATTTGAATGAAATAAAAATTTGGAATTGAATTAAGGTGACATTTTAATATTTATGAAGATTGAGAAATTTCTTGAAATAATATTGTCAAAAAAAAATTATTACTTGTCACTAGTATTCGTTATTGAAAGAAATAAGTTCTATTCAATAATAAATATGAAAAAATATTTTATTAAATAAAACATGTTTTGTGTCAAATTAAATCCAAATATACATTATGGTTCTAATGTTCAGGGTACTTTAGAAAAATAAAGGGCACGTCTTTTATACTATATTATTTCGAATAATTATTCTCTCAGAATTTTTAATATTACTTAATTTTTTACGATAGTAAGGGGGGTATTGTTTTCACACCAAATTTCACATGTGGATATTTTTACATATCTCCACGAATCATGCATTTTCTTAACAGAAAAAAGTATTTTTAGCATGATGTCTGTCCGTCCGTCCGTATAGATGTGTACATCTTGAACGGCTCAACGGATTTTGATGAATTGCATCAGTATGATGAGTTGATCAACTTTTGGTGCAAATCCAGAAACCGAAAGTGGTAGTATTAGCGATCGACGATAGGAAGGGAAGGGTTATTTTCACACCAAATTTCACACGAGGATATTTTTTACATATCACCACGAATCATGCACTTTGTATTGGTTTTATTCTCGAGAAAAATCATTTTTATTAGTTTTTTTCTTAATTTAAAATTATATGACGTCATCCAGCCATTCATGACGTCACAGCCTGGTCTTACATATATATTATAAATAAAATAAAATTAAAAATATTTATGTTATATCCATATCTGTTTTTTTATTACATTAATAGATATATGAAAATTATTTGAAATTGTTTCTGAAATTAATTTACTTCAAACCGTGGGTCGGTTCGGACCTGGCCACAGGTCAACTTATTTTATATTGATATAAATTTATCTTAATACTATAATTTACCAATACTACTAATAAAATTGTGATAAATACCGTTTTATTATCTTTGTAGATTTAATGATCATCAAGATATTACCTTTTCCATGATAATAGATAAATGAGTATGACCTAATATATTTTGCAATGATTTCAATCACCTGATTAATGGATTCTGAGAGACCGATATTATTTCCACTTCTGAGATACAATCTATGATAATAAAGTTGAACTCGAAATGACATAATTTAGATAATATATAAGTTAAGACGGTTTGAATTTGATTTTGAACTTCCAAATGCTGGTCACGTGCATTCGGTCAAGAGGTTCTGGAATCGAACTTCGGACATTGGGCCCGCCTTACGAATAACTGAATTGGACGTGATTGGTTTTAGAGGCTGGAATGGGCGTTCGAGGTTGGTGGTTAAAATCGACTGAAAGAGACTTGAGCGAGGATGATTTAGAGATGAGGAAGATTAGGAATAAAAGGGCCTTTTTTGATAAAAGTGTAGTGGTGGTACTGCTAGGCGGGGATGAGCAACCATTGGCAGAATTCCGAATGACCCAAAGCACGTGCCAATACTATTTAATTACAGTTGAAGAGTTTCAAACCACGTGTTATACTAGTTTATAATTTTGGTAATTATTTCATTAGATTGTAAATTTTAAGAAGGTGTTTTGCGAAAAGTTGTATTTCTTTTTCAAAACTTTTCGAAAACCCAACTTTTTGGTCTTTCATTTCACACCAACAAATTGAAAAAGTCACCAAAGTATTTTGTTCATTGAAAAGAATTAGGTGAGTAGAAGAGATAATTAAATTAATAGCTTTTGTGAAAAAGGAAATGTTTAAGTTTATTAAAATTCAAAAGAAAGATGAAAGAGAAATGAAGAAAGAAATTAGAATAGAAATCTATCAAAAGAATTTTCAAGAGCTTCCAATAATTGGGAAATATTAATTAGTTTTAAAAAGAAATATATAAGAATACCTATATATATATATATATAGATAGATAGATAGATAGGTGACCAAGGAGGACTTAAAAAAAAGATTAATACATCAATTTGAAATTTGAAAATTTATTTTTATTAAACAATTAATTTAATTTTATTAATAAAATTAAATGATTTTAAATGGTTCATGAACTCAATATCTTTATATGGAAGTAGAGAGACGAAAAGGAGAGATTCTTATTTAAAGATTAATGTATTTGTTAAAGACTTTAGGAAATAATTATAATGAACAATTATTAATTCTTAAAATGTTAATAATTTTAATAATTAGGATTAATTGGCTCAGCAAATTGAAAATATTTTTCTATAATTATTATTTCTTTTAATAAAATTTAATTTATTTACGATAAAACCTAAAATAGTGTCATCTAAAATAATTCAAAAAACTATTATGATTTGTGACCCTTAAAAGGTGACCCTGATGGACAAAGGGTGAATTGTAGTATGTTTAGTTACCCTCCGAGAGATGGCTTTCTACAAAATATTTCACAAAAGGATCCGATCTAAATTTACAAGAAATTTACATATCTGTTTTAATTAATTTAATTTAATTTAATTATTATTATATTATTTAATTATTATTTAATTTAATTAAGAAACTCAGTAGAATACGATAATGAAATAATGTATAATTGGCATAAGAGAAGGGATGTTTAAATGTTGAGTATAATTGAAGAGTGAATGCTACTAGTAAATGGGTAGTAGGATTGGTTAAGCATACTTACCTGGCGCAGGGGTTACCATGATCATGAAGGTGGTTCCCTCATGGCGAGACTTGTCCATTGCACTTCGGACGGGTTGACCCGTGCGATTGCCCCAAATGTGGGCAACTCGGGCGTGTAATTTTTGGTAGTCGGGTCTGCGTACGCGCTAACCCGGATAATTACAATTAATCAAAAATATTATTTAATACCGTCAACCATGAACCTCCCAAAGAGTCTCATCCAATCCCTTAACAACCCTAACAGGTCAATTATTTATTAATTAATAATTAACAATAGATTCGGAAATTATTTTTCTATTTATAGATTTAATTATTTTCAACTTAATTTGTAAAAATTATTTTTATTCCAATTTTATACAAATATAAATTTTATTCTTAACTATGAATTAAATTATAAAAAAATATAAAAAGTACTATACACGAGTTTTTTTTAAGACTGCATTTTATCATTTGTATTTTAATAATTTTCCCCTTTTATTGCTTCGAATTTATTTCTAAAAAGTTTTAACTTTTACTCTCTCGCCAGAGATAGTATTGAAATCACGAAAATTTTCGATATCGAGATATTGATGATTTTATACGTTTTGAAGGTCCATGAGTCATTTTCACTAAGATTGAGAAAAATATCTGTGAGGGGGTCATACCTACGATGTTTTGATTTTTTTTCCTCTAAAATGACTTTTAAAAATAAAGATATATGTTTGATAGTTTTTCACTTGATTAAAAATTGAATAAAATTGCTATATATAGAATTTCAGCTTGATTGATTCTCTGAAAGGACCGGGATTACTTTTTTAACACGACTGCAAATAACGCGCCAGCACGTTACATGGTGGCATCAACAAAGAGCCGGACACGCGCTGTTTTAATAAATATAATATTTATTAATTTTAAGTTATAATTTAATATAAATATAATATATGTTATTTAATCCAATACAAATTTGTGAGATAGTTGAGTGTGTAACTCCAGCTTATTTATGTTAATATAATTTATTTGATTTTTTTTTATCTGAATAATATTATACAAAAATTTAACTTAATATAAATTTATTAATTAATTTAATTTATTATCCTTTAAAAGTGACACTAAAAGAAAAAGAGTGAAATGTATTCTATTTGGTTAGTTTCCGAGAGATGGCTTTTTACAAAATATTCTAAATAAGAATCCAATCTATATTTACAAGACAATTTCATTTCTCTTTTATTTCATTCAATTTTATAAATATTATTACTATTATATATTACTATTTAAATATTTTTTAATTTAATTAAGAATCCTGGTTGAATAAGACATGGAATAATTTTATAAATGGCATAAGAGAATTAATAATTGAATGTTAAGTATAATTGAAGGATGAATGATACTTGTAGATGGCAAGTAGGATTGATAAGATTACTATACGACGCGTCGGGGAACCATGATCATGAAGGTGGTTCCCCCGTGGTGAGACTGGCCCATTTTATTTCGGGCGGGTTGACCCATGCGATTGCCCCAAATGTGGGCAAATCGGGCGCGTAATTTTTGGTAGTCGGGTCTGCGCATGCGCTAACCCGGTCATTATTATACAATCAAAAACTTAATTAATCAACTAATTTCTTATTATTTATATAGTAAATAATCATACTTGTGTTATAAATCGATATATATTAGAATTGTGTAATTCAGCATTGAAATGGAATTCTTACTTCAGGACGAATAAACTACCCGCATTACAGTTGTTATTATGTTGTCACAGCATCATAACAAATCATCACATGAGAGGCCATGCAAATACTGATTTTTTCATAAATAAATCTAGGAAATTTTTCTGAGGTGTAAACCTACGGTTCTTTATTTCAAGTGGAGGGGAGCATTTGGCAGACTATTGGCTCGTTCAGTCTGTGTCCGGCCGTCAGCCGTGAACCTCATAACGTGTCATCAGAACAGGTCAATTATTTATTAAATAATAATTAACAATAGATTCAGAAATAATTTTTTTATTTAATGGTTTAATTATAAATAACTTAATTCTAGGGAAATTATTTTTATTCAAATATAAAACAAATTATTATACTAATATAAATTTTATTCTTAACTATGAAATAATTTAATAAATAAAATATTATCCGAAATACAATACAACGAATATTTTTTAAAAGATATTTTATATTTAATAATTTTCCTGTTTTAATGCTTTGAATTTATTTTTAAAAAGTATTTTAATATAAATGTATTTATTAATTTACTTTATTATCTTTATTATCCTTTAATTTTTTATGATAATATAATTTATTTTATTTTATTTTATTAACGACCGACGATAGTAAGGGAGGTATTGTTTTCACACCAAATTTCACATGTGGAGATTTTTACATATCTCCACGAATCATGCATTTTCTTAACAGAAATAAGCGGGAGTGTCCTCCCCTAGACTTTCCCGCATATAAATAGGTATAAAGAGTTGTGAATGAATATTTAGAATGTAATAAAGTGCTACTTCCGGTTAACTGATATTTTAAATGTAAAAAAAAACAGATATGGATATAATATAAATATTTTTAATTTTATTTTATTTATAATATATAAGGGCTGGCTGTGACGTCATGAAGTGCTGGGTGACGTCATATAATTTTAAATTAAGAAAAAACTAATGAAGATGATTTTTCTCGAGGATAAAACCAATACAAAGTGCATAACACGTGGAGATATGCCTTCACGTGAAATTTGATATGAAAATAACCCTTCACTTCCTCTCTTCGATCGGCAATACTAGCACTTCCGGTTTCCGGATTTGCACCAAAAGTTGATCCATTCATACTGATGCATTAAGTAAATATACCAAATTTCATCAAAATCCGTTGAGCCGTTCAAGCTGTACACATCTCTACGGACACACAGCGGACGGACGGACAGACATCATGCTAAAAATACTTTTTTCTGTTAAGAAAATGCATGATTCGTGGAGATATGTACCTAAAAATATCCACAGGTGAAATTTGGTGTGAAAACAATACCTCCCTTACTATCGTCGGTCGGTAAAAAAGAAACGCTACTTGTATAGGTAAAATGTCACTTCCGGTAGTCAGATCATGATGAAATTTGGTATCTCAATTTTTTTCATATTTTTAAATCTATATACAAAATAGGAAGCAAATATCTCGAAGCAAACTGGTACTTTACTTGAAAGATAAACGCAACCAGTGTAGGTAAAATACCACTTCCGGTTATCCGATTTTGACGAAATTTTGATAGAAATCTACAAACTGTGAATAATATCGGTGTACCAAATTTCGAAGTCCTAGCTTGATTAGTTTTTGAGTAAATTTGCTTACAGACATTACATACATACATACATACATACATACATACATACATACATACATACATACATACATACACACACACAGACATAATTCGAAAAATGGTATTTTCCGACTCAGGGAGGTCTAAAACGTCAAGATTTATCGAAATCTCGAAGTCGAAATTTTTGACGATTCCAATACTTCCCTTATACGAAGTATGCGGGAAAGTAAAAAGTATTTTTAGCATGATGTCAGTCCGTCCGTCCGTATAGATGTGTACAGCTTGAACGACTCAACCGATTTTGATGAAATTTGGTATATTTACTTAATGCATCAGTGGGATGAATGGATCAACTTTTGGTGGAAATCCGGAAACCGGAAGTGGTAGTATTAGCGATCGACGATAGGAAGGGAAGGGTTATTTTCACACCAAATTTCACATGAGGAGATTTTTTTATATATCACCATGAATCATGCACTTTGTAGTGGTTTTATTCTCGAGAAAAATCATCTTTATTAGTTTTTTTCTTAATTTAAAATTATATGACGTCATCCAGCCATTCATGACGTCACAGTCTGGTCTTACATATATATTTTAAATAAAATAAAATTAAAAATATTTATGTTCTATTCATATCTGTTTTTTATTACATTAATAGATATATTAAAATTATTTGAAATTGTTTCTGTAGCTTGAAATTAATTTACTTCAAACCGTCGGTCGGTTCGGACATGGCCACAGGTCAACTTATTTTTTTTTTGATTTGAATTATATTATACAAAAATTGAACATAATATATATTTATTAATTAATTTAATTGATTATCCTTGAAAGTTGACACTAAAGGAAAAAGAGTGAAATGTATTCTATTTTGTTAGTTTCCGAGAGATGGCTTATTACAAAATATTCTAAATGAAAATCCTATCTATATTTACAAGAAAATTTCATTCTCTTTTATTTCATTTAAATTGATAAATATTATTACTATTATATATTACTATTTAATTATTATTTAATTTAATTAAGATTCCTGTGGTAGAATAAGACAGTGAATAATTTTATAATTGGCATAAGAGAATTAATAATTGAATTTTGAGTACAATTGAAGGATGAATGTTACTAGTAGATGGGAAGTAGGATTGGTTAAGAACAATCAGACGAAAGACGCAAGGGATCCATGATCATTAAGGTGCACCTCATGGAGCGACCTTCCGATGCACGTTGGACGGGTTGAACTGTTCGTTTGCTCCAGATATGGGTAACTCGGGCGTGTAATTTCTTGTAAGCGTATATAATCAAAAATTGTATTCATTAAATAATTATTTCATTAATTTCTTATTATTTATATAATAAATAATCATACGTTTGTTATAAATCTATATATCTTACAATTAGAATTGAGTTATTTAACATTGAAATGGAATTCTTACTCCTGGATACATAGATTTTATTACTAACTATGTAATAAATTATAAAAATATATCATCAGATTTAGAATATTATATCGAGTATTTTTTATAGGATGCAGTTCTATTTCTTTATATTTTAACCATTTTAATTTTTTAAAGTGAAGAATTTATTTCTATAGATGTTATTTTAATTTATTTTGTTGTTTTAACCTTATATATATTGATTATTAATTAAATAATTCACAAATTCTTTACGTATTGTTATGATTCATCTTGAGGGTAGGAAATGGGGGTAGCTCTGCTTATAGATGGATGAAGAGGGAGGTTACTGCAGTATCTTTTGAGTTCGATTGTTCTTCAGCGAAAGATAAATAGATTAATTTCTTCTAAGGGCGGATGGTAGGTAATAAAAAAAGTAAATGTAAATAAAAGTAAATTATATATAAATAGAAATAAAATAAATATTACATTTAGATCTCAACAAAATACAGGGATACAGGCGGATGACCCCCAGGCTTGGAGTTAAGTACGCCGAAGGTAATTACAGCAGCTAAAACGTTGTCTTTTAATTGTCTGTTTACATATATAATTTTTCTATTTTTAATTGAAATCTTTTAACAAAACCTTTATTTTCTATTTTATTTACTTTATATATTTCTCTTTAGTTAAGTATTTTCATAGTAAAAATAAGTTGACCCGTGGCCAGGTCCGAACCCACCGACGGTTTGAAGTAAATTAATTTCCAGCTACAGAAACAATTTCAAATAATTTTAATATATCTATTAATGTAATAAAAAACAGATGAATGCATGATTCGTGGAGATATGTAAAAATCTCTACATGTGAAATTTGGTGTGAAAACAATACCTCCCTTACTATCGCCGGTCGGTAAAAATTTACATTTTATTTTTACTATCTCGCCAGAGATAGTATTGCGATCACGAAAATTTTCGATATCCTGATTTTTATGTTTTTATACGTTTTGAAAGTCCATGAGTCATTTTCACTAAGATTGAGAAAAATGTCTGGTTGTGTATATGTGTGTATTTAGACAAGATTAAGCAAAAACGGCTTGAGCTAGAATAATGAAATTTGGTACACGGGCATTATTCAAATTTCGTAGTTTTCTATCAGGGGCAGCATGGCTGAGTGGATAGAGTACTAGATTTCTACACAGGAAGCCTGAGTTCGAATCCCAGCATAGAACTCAAGATTATATATTTATTTAATTAATTAATTAATAATTAATTAATTAATAAATAAATATAAAAATTTAATTCAATTTAACATCGGCTGCCCCACCGAAGAAGGCAAGGGGAAACCACTTCGGTCAAATTTTCCCATGAACACCCTATGACTCCTGTGGAGTTATTAGGGCCACGACACTTCCGCTAGGAAGTTATCGACAACGAAGAAGAAGTTTTCTATCAACTTTCAAGAAATGTAGCTCATTTGGAAGAGGACCATTACCTACCACGTTTAGATTTTTCCCCCTAAACTGACCGTAAAAATAAAGATATATGTTTGATAATTTTTTTCATGATTAAAAATTGTATAAAACTGCTATATAAAAAATTTCAGCTTGATTGAATCACTGAAAGTACCAGAATTAATTTTTTAAATTTTTTAACACGTTGACGAGACGTGGTTCCATCAACAAAGAGCCAAACACGCGCTGGCTTAATAAATATTATTTATTAATTTTAATTTATAATTTATAATTAATTAAATTTAATTTAAATATAATATATTATTATTTAATCCAATTCGAATTTGCGAGACACTCGAGATTTATTTTCATTGTAATCATTATTTGAATAATAGCTATTTAAAAAAATAGAAGAAATTTTTTAAAGAATAATTGCAATCCTCTATTTATTTTAATCTTAATATTTTTTTGAATATATCAATCAATTTCTGTAGCGAAACACAATCCAATTGTCTTATATTGAAAGTCCCCCGCCCTTCTTTGCCGTTTTCGATCAACCCGGAGGTCGTTTTTCCTTAAACAAACTTGCCAGTATCCTTCCCTCATCTATTCGAGCCACGTGTCCTTCGTCATAGCAACTTCCTTGACTTTATAATTCTGTCTAGGTTTGAAGATGCCATGAAATTAATTCCTTGTTATGCAATCTTCTTCATTCCCATGTGATTTCATCTTTTCTCAATCTATAAGTTCTACGAAGAATCCTATTAATACTATATTAAAATTAATAAAAATAGGACAGAAAGCACAAAAATTGACTTATATATATATATATATATATATATATACATCATTCTGTTAACAAACGTGTTGAGCACATTTCGTGCTTTTTGGTTTTATATTTCAATGTAAGCTTAAATGAGCGATTCGTTTGTTTAATTAGAAATTTAAACACCCTCTAACGAATTAATTCTATTCCAACAGTAATTCTTGTTTTTTCCCTTCTTTTTTTTATCAAGCTGAGTTTCGGCATGCATTTTTCCTCAGGTGGAGGTGTGACAGAAGGGGCGGGTATTAGAAAACGAATGCCTTGGGAACATGCAATGCCTTCAATTACAATGCTCAGTTAAGCCTTAAGTTGGCTTATGTTAATTAGACACATTGAAAAGAAGATATTACCAACGAATATTAATGTAGCTGGTTGCTTTTAACAAGGTTTTCAATATATGGATACATTGTATATGCATCATTATTTAAATTGGTATTTTTAACAGAAAAAAAATCTGTCTATAATTTAGGGACACGAATCTCATTACTAAATATTGAACCAAAGTTAAATCAACATTTCCCTTTTTTTCTGAATTATGACTAAAAGACCGAATATTTTATGAAGTTTTGCATATTTTCAAATTTGTAATCTTGTATCCAATGATTTTGTCTATTGATTTTATTCCGACATGTTACTATATATTTTAAATTTACTATTAATCCTTCTTTTCTGGTTTTATCAATATCTATATTTAAATTATCAGTATTTATTTAAATCATCCGCGCAGCCTAATGCTTAATTAGATTTCATTCGATATTTCACGAAAATCCCTAATCACGTATCTATTTAAGTCTTTGATTAAATAAAATTTGTGATACACGTTCCTTTTCTTTAAGCCATTAATATCAAATGATTCTAATACTTGATTCTGGCAACTCATTCATCCTTTAATCCCCCCTAGACAAATTCAAATCATACAAACTGATTTATTTTGAGAATCCCTATTAAAATGCTACACAATTCCTCTTGCATCAACCCTATGTTTATTTATATTATATATATATATATATATATTTATCTCCATCTATTAAGATCTTAATCACAATCTACTTTTAAATCTCTTCATCATTCGTTCATCTATCTTTAATCTTAATGGATATTGTTATTTTCTAGGCGTGGTCTATTAGAAGGGTTAAAGGACAAAAGAAATATTTTTTTATTATAAAATTATAAAAAATAGATGACACACATAAATGGTTATTTAATATCTGTTCATTTATGAAATTTCTGAATTGTTGACGGTGTGTGTGTGATTGATGGAAATTTACAAAAATCTCATATTAAAGTACTTTTAAGATCATGAAATTTAATTAAATTTTATCTTGCAAATATGTGAAATTAATCATAATTATTATAATATGAGAGAAATTATTTTCTGAAAATATAACAAACGATAATTCCAGTTTTCTCTTTTTTCAGATTTTAAATTCTATTAAGTACATTTTAATTCTTAATATTATTTTAATAAAATTAGTACCATTGCACAGAAGGAATGATTTTAAAACTACGCAGCAAAATTTTTGTTAATCTACAGTTTTTTTGTATCTTTTGTTTCTATTATTTATAAAATTATGTAAAATATATATTTTGGATAATATTTTTGATCAATGTTTCTGAATCTTTTTTAAAGAGAGCTTTTAAAAAATTAAAATACCCCCTCCATGTAACATAAGCATAAGCATTTTAATATGAAAAATTTTTAATTGTTCACTAAGTAGCTTAAATGGTGGACTTCTGACTTTTCATCAATTTTTCCCATTCACCCATGAAAAGTCAAATTACCCCACTGTGGGGAGTGCGCCCCTCGTTGGAAACCACTTTTTTTTGGTTATTAGGTTTTGTTAAAGATTATATTTTTTATGTTGAAATATATACCTATGCTTATATATAAATATGTAGTCTTCGTATTAAAATTGTTTTATATTTTTCATCATCTGAAATTATACTCATTTAATCAAGATTATTATTTTTCAATTATGTTATAATTTCATACAAATTAATGTTTATTACCGACCGACGATAGTAAGGGAGGTATTGTTTTCACACCAAATTTCACATGTGGATGATTTTTACATATCTCCACGAATCATGCATTTTCTTAACAGAAAAAAGTATTTTTAGCATGATGTCTGTCCGTCCGACTGTCCGTCCGTCCGTCCGTATAGATGTGTACAGCCTGAACGGCTGAACGGATTTTGATGAAATTTGGTATATTTACTTAATGCATCAGTGGGATGGATTGATCAACTTTTGGTGCAAATCCGGAAACCGGAAGTGGTAGTATTAGCGATCGACGATAGGAAGGGAAGGGTTATTTTCACACCAAATTTCACATGAGGAGATTTTTTACATACCACCACGAATCATGCACTTTGTGTTGCTTTCATCCTCGAGAAAAATCATATTTATTAGTTTTTTCTTGATTTAAAATTATATGACGTCATCCAGCCATTCATGACGTCACAGTCTGGTCTTACGTATATATTATAAATAAAATAAAATTAAAAATATTTATGTTATATCCATATCTGTTTTTTATTACATTAATAGATATATTAAAATTATTTGAAAATGTTTCTGTAGCTGGAAATTAATTTACTTCAAACCGTCGGTCGGTTCGGACCTGGCCACAGGTCAACTTATTTTTAGAGAATGTATCTATAACAATGCCAAATGGATTATTGTCGTTTTTATTTGTAGTTATTATATTATTTTCTATATTTTAAGGTATTTTATTAAATTATATTTACTATTATAAATTATTATTATTGCTAAAGTATATTTCAAATAATATATGTGTATACAAGTATTATTTGTAATTTAGAATAGAAATTGTTTCGTTAGTCATATTCTTTCATACCAATAATCTTATTTTATATTCATACATACGTGTACATTATATTATTTAGATGAAATTTAAAAGAATATATTAATTTATTTCCTATTTACGGATTCTACTTCTCTGTCAATCATATATGAATTATGAATAGGTAACCCAGATATTATTGAAAGTAAGGCAAATACGCATATGTTGTCAAGCTAATTTAAATAGTCTCAATATGTCTGTGTGACTGTTGAGTTAGTTGATGGATAGAAAGATTTTAATTTCTTAATTTGACAGTGAACAAATGTGATCGTAGAAGGCTTTCAAGCCAACAACATAATAAACAAATTAGAATTCATGTTCACTGGTTGACAGATTGATTTATTTTACTAGAGAAGAAAGGGTTATAATTACGATGATTGAAATTTGTTCATTTTAATATAATTTTTTTTATATTTGTTAGGATATTTTATAGAAAAAAGGGATATAATAAATATAAAATTTAATAAATAATAAAACTTGGTATTGAAATGAAATTTAGAAAATTTTATAATATAATTAAATAATATTATATATTTTTAAAAAGAATATAATATATATATATATTAAGAAAATGTATTATTATTAAATAATTAATTGTTTTTTAAATATTCTTTTCTTTCTAAAATTTTAATTATGTATTTCAACTAAAATTAATATATTATTATATTAATGTATAAAGTGATTTTATAAAATATTTGATCAATATATAGATATAAATTGTTTATGATATTTAATTATGATTTTAATATATATATATATACATATATATTCAATCGAGTGTAAATTCAGTTAAAATTAATAAATTTAAATAAAGTAAATTTTTTAACAAATTTTCATAAAGTTCGAAAAAAATTAATTGATTTTGAAGAATGTTTTTTTTATATATTTTTGTATTTTTGATTTTGATTGTATAATAATGATCCGGGTTAGCGCGTACGCAGACCCGACTACCAAAAATTACACGCCCGAGTTGCCCACATTTGGGGCAATCGCACGGGTCAACCCGTCCGAAGTGCAATGGACAAGTCTCGCCATGAGGGAACCACCTTCATGATCATGGTAACCCCTGCGCCAGGTAAGTATGCTTAACCAATCCTACTACCCATCTACTAGTAGCATTCACTCTTCAATTATACTCAACATTTAAACATCCCTTCTGTTATACTCTTATACCAATTATATAATATTTCACCATCTCATCTATTCAAGACATTTCAATTTATTTTTTAAAATTTAGTTCTTAAAAGAATTAATTCAATTGAATTAAATGTAATAAAAGTTAAATGAAATATTCATCTATTTGTAAATTTGTTTCCCCTGTGAAATAATTTCTAGAAAGCCATCTCTCGGAGGGTAACTAAACATGCTACCTTTCACTTACCTTCAGGGTCACCTTACAAGGGTCACTAATCATAATAGTTCTTTGAAATTATTTTAGATGGCACTATTTTGGGTTTTATTCTAAATAAATTAAATTTTATTAAAATATATAATAAATATAGAAATATATTTCTTATGTTATTTTTTTATATTATATAAAATTAAAAAATACAATTATAAAATAATTTATTAGAAATTAAAATTAATTTTAAAATTATTATAATAGTTAAGTATAATGGGGTGGTCGATGAGGTGAGTAAAATTTTCTTGTTGTCTAGAGATATAGTTCTAGGGGATGTAGAGGTGAACTTGTAACACTCTGGTCTCCCTTCAATGTCGAATATATCTTTCGCCTTTTACTAAAGATATCCGTGGAGGGGGGCATTTGATGAGTCTTTATCGAATTTTTTGATGTGCCCGGCAAAATTTCATTTTGCTGGGCCAAACTAATCTCAAATTAAAATTAATATTTTAAAGAATTTTATGATTTTAGTTATAATTATAATTAGTTATAATATTATAATTTATAATTATAATATTTAATCATAAATTATAAAATAATTGGAAAATTTATAAGTTTGCAATTTTTATTTAAAATTTAAAATTTAAAATTAATATAAATGAATTAAATTAATTTTTATTTTCAATTTGCTAACTCTACGTAAATTCTCTTGAAATTATATTTATAAATTTATTAATCATCATTAATTTTGATTAATTAAAACAATAGAAATTTATTCTATGTTATATTATACAACCCAAGCTTAATAATAGAAGCTACAGATAGTGCAAATTTGTATTTGTTTCTTAAATTATTTAATTTATATATATCTATTTTTTTGATTATTCATTTATTTTTTTTAATAAATTTGAATGTAAGATAAATAGATAGATAAGTATTATAGCACCAGTTGTTGTCGCTAGGTTTTGTGAAGTCAATGGCTAATTTCCTTTGTTATATTGTAGGGTCTTTTTTAAAAACAATAATATATATTAATTATTATGGTTAAATTAAAATCTCATTTAAATAATATTTTCGAAACTATAAAACGATTTAAGAATGTATTTTTTATTTTATTTTAAAATATAATTAAAATGAATTAATTATATTTTAATATTTTTTAATAACTTTCTGCACAATTAATTTAATTTTTCGCATTCAAGATATAATACATACAATAGTATATTAAATTAGAACATTTTAAGGTTCTAAATTATTTATTAAAAAAATCAAATTTTCATAATTATTATTTTAATAATTATTCAGACAATCCTTATATCCCTTATGAAAATAACCTAAAAATTATGAATTAAATTTTAATTTTACACTAATGTATAATATGACACATTTTCATTATAAAACATAAATAAAGTAAGAGTTTGTTTTCAAATAAAATATTATACTTGATTTATTTTTGGCAAGACTGGTCTTTAAACATGGAAATTAGATTTATAATTAAACATAAAAAATATTTCTTGGTTTAATGTGGAAAGAATTAATGGCAATGTCGAAATATTGAAGAAATTGAGGTTTGCTTAAATCAGTGATTCTCAACCTTTTTTTAGAACGGCACACTTTAAACGGTTTAAAAATTTGGTGTCACACAATTAAAAAGATGAGTGTGAAAGTTTACCATATTGAAAAAATCAAATAAATAAAAATAAATAAAAATCAAATATATAAATTATAATATAATATAAAATTTTAATAACTTTCTAAATATAAATTTAATATCTTTATATTTATTGTATATCTATTTATAAAAACCTTTATATATATTTACATTTTATTAGTTGCACTTTGTCTTTAGAAGAAATTACTCTATTTATCTATGAGCGAGAAACAATGGATCATCCATCTCTCTACAAAGCTCTACCCCCATTTCCTTCCCTCAAGACGAATCATAATTATACGAATAGAATTGGTGATTTATTTAATTAGTCAATAATAATAATGCTAAATCAATAAACGAAATTAAAATTTTTAGAAATAAATTCATGGCTTTAAAAAAATTTAAAAAATATAAATATAAATAACTCAATATTTGCCCTCTCTTGGCCTCTCTTGTGATGATTTGTTATGATGCTGTGGCAACATATTAACAACTGTAATGCGGGTGGTCTATTCATCCAGGAGTAGGAATTCCATTTCAATGCTGAATTACACAATTCTAATATTTATCGATTTATAACAAAAGTATGATTATTCACTATATAAATAATAAGAAATTAGTTAATTAATTAAGTTTTTGATTGTATAATAATGACCGGGTTAGCGCATGCGCAGACCCGACTACCAAAAATTACGCGCCCGATTTGCCCACATTTGGGGCAATCGCATGGGTCAACCCGCCCGAAATAAAATGGGCCAGTCTCACCACGGGGGAACCACCTTCATGATCATGGTTCCCCGACGCGTCGTATAGTAATCTTATCAATCCTACTTCCCATCTACAAGTATCATTGATCCTTCAATTATACTTAACATTCAATTATTAATTGTCTTATGCCATTTATAAAATTATTCACTGTCTTATTCAACCAGGATTCTTAATTAAATTAAAAAATAATTAAATAGTAATATATAATAGTAATAATATTTATAAAATTAAATGAAATAAAAGAGAATGAAATTTTCTTGTAAATATAGATTGGATTCTTATTTAGAATATTTTATAAAAAGCCATCTCTCGGAAACTAACCAAATAGAATACATTTCACTCTTTTTCCTTTAGTGTCACTATTAAATAATTAAATTAATAAATAAATTTGTATTAAGTTAACTTTTTGTATAATATAATTCAGATAAAAAAAAAAATAAAATAAATTATATTAAAATAAATAAGCTGGAGTTACACACTGATCTATCTCACAAGTTTGTATTGGATAAAATCACATATATTAAATTAAATTATAACTTAAAATTAATAAATATTATTTATTAAAACAGCGCGTGTCCGGCTCTTTGTTGATGCCACCATGTCACGTGCTGACGCGTTATTTGCAGAAGTGTTAAAAATTTAATTCCGGTACTTTCAAAGAATCAATCAAGCTGAAATTCTATATATAGCAATTTTATACAATTTTTTATCATGTGAAAAACTATCAATCATATATCTTTATTTTTACGGTCACTTTAGAGGAAAAAAATCAAAACGTCGTAGATAACCCAGTATCAACTCAATGGGACGGGTGTAACACGAACACCAGATGGCGGTACAGGAAAACGGTTGACTCTTCAGGCACCCAATAGATGGCACGGCAAAAAAAAACTGACCGAAGATCACCCCCTCCCACAGGCCTTCCGAATTCACTGCAATTATTTGAATATCAAACTCGACATACCATCCGTGCACAGAGTATCCGTACACATAATATTCGAAACAAACCCAGCAATTCTTGACTAATTTTTATTTTTCACTTAACACTATTTAACTTATGAAGTTATATTATTTATTATTTGATAAATATAAATATAAATTTTATTTAACATTTAACACAAATAAAATTGAAAAATTTATTATAAATTGTTTGATAAATAATTTAAATTACATTGTAACAAATCAAATATCAAAGTTAAATTATTTAATATTTGATAAATAAATACAAATTTCACAGCAATATAGAAATTCACAATAAGTACTATTAAATCAAATATATTCACGTACACCTCTCAGTATATCTTTTATAGTTTTTCACATGTTTAAAAATTGCATAAAACTGCTATATATAGAATTTCAGCTTGGTTGAATCGCTAAAAGTACCGGAATTAATTTTTTAGCACGTTGACTAACAATCACGCGCCAGCATGTGACCAGATGCCCTCAACAAAGAGCCAAACTCGCGCTGGTTTAATAAATACTATTTATTAATTTTAATTTATAATTTCATTTAAATATAATATATATGTGTTAATTTATCCAAATGGAATTTGCATGATAGCCGACCGGAGACATCCCACATTTTTTTCATTTATAAATTTACCCAAATGTTCGTAAATCAGTTGTTTGATAAACTTAGATGATTAAAAATGCGTTGGATTAATTATTCTTAGTTAATCAATGATTGATGGATTTCTTGTGATCTTTTTAAATAGTATCTTTTTGGAAATAGAAATGATTTTATTTATTTATTTATTTATAAATTTCCTTCTCACTAAGAACAATTCATATGTTTCTCTCGTTTCAAATATTGCCATTGAAGAAAATTTTTAATCCATACATATTAAATATTAACAAGAACATTATTCGTTTATTTTATTTATGTAAATTACATAAAAGTAGGAGTTTTCTGTTAATTTAAATATTATTTATTTGGATATTTGAAAAAAGCATATTTGATTTCTGTAATGCTAATTTTATATCTCAATAAATAATTTTTAAATTCCCAATATTCATTCAAAAAAAATTTAAAAATGCCTCCCTCGTCGGTCGGTAAAAACCCTCACACATGTCCAACCTGTCTGCCATCTCTGCCATCACTAGAGCCGAAAAAAAAATAGCATTGAGTGATTTACTCTGTGTATGTATCCTCTGTGGTCGTAGATAATGAGTCCCCCCCACATATATTTTTCTCAACCATAGTGAAAATGACTCATGGACCTTCAATAAGTTTAAAAACATTATAATCTCGACATCGAAAATTTTCGTGATCGCAATACTAGTAAAAATTAAAACTTTTTAGAAATAAATTCAAAGCAATAAAAGAGGAAAATTATTAAAATATAAATTATAAAATGTAGTCTTTTAAAAAATACTCGTTGTATATTATTTTTGATAATATTTTTTTATAATTTAATTCATAGTTAAGAATAAAATTTATATTTGTATAAAAATGGAATAAAAATAATTTTTACAAATTAAGTTGAAAATAATTAAATCTATAAATAGAAAAATAATTTCCGAATCTATTGAAAATTATTATTTAATAAATAATTGACCTGTTAGGGTTGTTAAGAGTTGGATGAGACTCTTTGGGAGGTTCACGGTTGACGGTATTAAATAATATTTTTGATTAATTGTAATGATCCGGGTTAGCGCGTACGCAGACCCGACTACCAAAAATTACACGCCCGAGTTGCCCACATTTGGGGCAATCGCACGGGTCAACCCGTCCGAAGTGCAATGGACAAGTCTCGCCATGAGGGAACCACCTTCATGATCATGGTAACCCCTGCGCCAGGTAAGTATGCTTAACCAATCCTACTACCCATCTACTAGTAGCATTCACCCTTCAATTATACTCAAAATTTAAACATCCCTTCTGTTATACTCTTATGCCAATTATATAATATTTCACCATCTCATCTATTCGAGACATTTCAATTTATTTTTTAAAATTTAGTTCTTAAAAGAATTAATTCAATTGAATTAAATGAAATAAAAGTTAAATGAAATATTCATATATTTGTAAATTTGTTTCCCCTGTGAAATAATTTCTAGAAAGCCATCTCTCGGAGGGTAACTAAACATGCTACCTTTCACTTACCTTCAAGGTCACCTTACAAGGGTCACTAATCATAATAGTTCTTGGAAATTATTTTAGATGGCACTATTTTAGTTTTTATTGTAAATAAATTAAATTTTATTAAAATAAATAATAAATATAGAAATATATTTCTTATATTATTTTTTTATATTATATAAAATTAAAAAATACATTTATAAAATAATTTAATAGAAATAAATTAATAATAAAACATTTTAAAATTATTATAATGGTTAAGTATAATGGGGTGGTCGATGTGGTGAGTAACATTCTCCCGTGGCATAGAGATATAGTTCTAGGGGATGTAGAGGTGAAATTGTAACACTCTGGTCTCCCTTCAATGTCGAATATATCTTTCGCCTTTTACTAAAGATATCCGTGGAGGGGGGCATTTGATGAGTCTTTATCGAATTTTTTGATGTGTCCGGCAAAATGAAATTTTGCTGGGCCAAACTAATCTCAAATTAAAATTAATATTTTTATAATAATTCATCATAAGTTCTTTAATAATATATTAATTTTTCTAATTTAATTTAAACGCCACATTTTCCTTTGTTCTCATCATTCAATTTTAATTTTTATCAGACCAAGTTTATATTTAAAAGATATATGAATAATATTACTATGCTGATTTTATTAGTAAGCTGTAATAAACAATTGTCAATTGGTGCTACTATCTACTGTCAAGTCGTTTATTAAATAAATACTTTATTAATTGTATGTATAAATGTGTTTCTTATATTTGTATTATTAGTAAATTTGTTATATTGTAGATACATATTTTTGTATGATTGCTGTCTTACTGTAGAATTGTCCGGCACGCACGCCAAAAAATTATTAATCATTATCAATTTTAATTTAAATTCTTTAAAAGATTTTTATCTTAACTTATAATTATTACATTTATATTTATACACAAATTGGTTAAATAAAATAATAATTAATTTACTGATTTATCTTTCCATCTTCATCTTTCATTAATTTTCTTTAACATTTTTTTTTATTATTTCTTGAAATCAATATTGTCCGGTAACTTTTAAGTTTTTCGTAATTCAATAAAAAAATATTTTTTTTTCTTTTATTTTTTAAGATTTTCAATAAACTTTTCATTAATACTTTAATTTATTTATTGTGAACATAAATCTATTTGTATATTTTTAAAGGACAAATTTTTTTTCATCTCATCTCTCAATATTAATATTTATATTATTTATTTTAATTTTTTTATTTATTAATACGATGATTTTCTTATTTAATATTTTCACTTTTATAATGTAAATATTTTTAATCTTAAATTAATTATATATTACTTTTTGTTGATAATAATTATTTATAATAATTTTACTTTTATTATAATAACTTAACTTTTATACATTGTCTATATATATAATATATATATAGTTAGAAATCATCAATTCTAAAGGCATTACCTCACAGGAGAAATTTGCAAAGAAAGATTTTTGCCTTTCATCTACGCTCCTTGTTCCGAAGAGATGCCAAATATCAGAATAAATTGTAAATAACATATCAAGTATTCTTCCATCTATTAATAATTATTATACTCATTCAATTTCTAACAATATACATATAATATATATACTAGGTTAGAAAATGGATATAACAGAAAATATTTTTCATTTTTATTTTATTATTAATTATTTACTTATTTAAATAAATTAATTTATTGACTAGCCACCATTCAAAATATGGAATAGTGGTTAAAATCTCCGAATTCCTTTGCAAAATTTGAATGAAAATTAAATATGCTAGTCTCTTAATATTCTTACTTTTTTGAAAAATTTTACTCGTTATTTCGTAAAGATTTAGATCATAGGATCCCAAACTTTTTTGTGCCGTAGACCCCTTGCCATGTTTTTCGGTTTTGGGTAGACCCCCTAAATTGATTTTTTAACTTTTTAGGGCGTTATTGAAAAATTAAAATTGTTTTAAGAGCCATGTTGGAAAAACACTTAGACCCCCATTTTGGCTAAATATACCAATCTTAAATTGATTAATTTTAATGAAACCTAATCTTTTTTTTAAAAAAAGAAAATTAATTAGTAAATTTCTTCAAATGACATTTTATTTTTCTAATTTATTATATATTTATAAATTTATCTATAAAGGAAAGGTTAAGATAACTTTTGCGCTATTTATACCAATAAATTTATTGGTTGCATTTTGGATTATCCATTTCTTTTTTAGAAATAAACACTATTGATAATTTTGAAAAAAAATTAAGAAGAATTTGTTGTTGATATTTTTGGCTTTCTTAGATTAAATTAGACAATTGTGAATAGATATAGAGTATTGAAAAATTAAATATATTAGTTAATTTCTGTTGAGACAGCTCTCTTAAAGAAATGTTATTTTATATATTTGTTTTAATAATTTAATTTTCATGAAAATAATATTATAATATTAATTATTAAAAGAAAAGAAAATGAAAATGAGGATGTTTTATTAAAAGATTATTTTTTTTTATATATAATAAAATAGAAATGCTACAAATATTAATATTGAGTAAGAAATGGTAAATTAGAATTAGTCAAATGAATATAAGCTATAAAGATATTCCGCTAGAGAGCAGCAAGTTAAAGACTTAAATTTAAGTCAAACCTAAGTAAATTTGTCATAAAAGCACAATAATAAATAAACAATTGTAAAAATAAAATTGTTTTTGGTATTTTATAAATTTGAACATCAACAAACTCCTCAAAATTACAATTTTTTTTGACAATACCATTTAAAATATTAGAATAAGAATGAGAAATCAAAGATTTTTAATGAAAAAAATTAAAATAATAGTTATTAATGAATTATAGTTAATTATTTTCTTGGTAAAATATTTTTATAAACTTAACTGAAAATATTGTACATGGCGCTAAATTATTATCTTATTGATTAAAGTTAGAAATAATCTATATCTATATGAATGTAAACTGTAAAGAAAGACCGCTAGAGTACAGCACATTTAAAATTCGCAAATTTAAAATAAAAATAAATTAAAAAGATTAATAGAAAATTTAAATTTTTCTTTATTATTTAATTATATTTTTATAAAATAAGATTGAAATTTAATTTTTTAAATTATTTTATTTAAGTATATTTTACAAAAAATTGTTATATTATTTACAAGACAATGAACCACAGAGTATCCGTGATGAACTGAATAGTATCGCGCTCTAGCGGACAATGTAAGAGTTAGTAATTTAATAGTGAGAGATGTCAGATTTGAATATTTTATGTCAGTTTTGTAAAAATTAAATATTTACTTAAATTCAAATTAAATTTATTAATTTATTTCTTTATTTAATCAGATAAGTTTTATTTAACTTGATAAAAAAATTTTATATAAAGGGAAAAGCATATATGATATTTACCTTTAAGAGAGTTCATTTACAATATATATATATATACAGGGCCGTCTTAAGGAATTCGGCGCCCATGGGCTACTAAAAATAATGCGCCCTTCTTCCTAAGAAAATACACAGAGTGGCAAATGGGAGTCGGAAAAGTTATACAAAACAAAAGTGTCAGAACTAGAAAAAAACTATTTATTACTTATATAATAAACTGTTATCTTTATTGTAACTTTTCTTTAAAGTCACTTATTTAAAATTTGAACATTTGAAAGAAATAAAAATCAGTTTAATATTTTAAGAAGTGTTATAATTTAAAAATAAGTAAAAACTAATAAAATGAAAAATAAATTTTTACTATATCACAAATAAAAAATTGCCGCCTCAAAAGGCTTGCGCCCTGGGGCTATAGCCCATTTAGCCCTGTGGTTAGGGCGGCACTGTATATATATATATGTTACATTATATTATTATAATTCCAAAAAAAATTAATTTAGAATATCATATATATATATAATGATTATATAATCATTAAAAAAAGAATATTTTATTTTAAAATACATATTATTACTTATATTAGTTAAATTAATTAAAGCAATTAATTTATTTAAAAAATTAAAGTTTATTTAAATTTAAATATTAAAAATTTTTAAAATATTTAAAATAATCATGTAAAATGTAAAACAAGAATAGTTGATTTTTAATTAAAATTAGTTTGGCCCAGCAAAATTTCATTTTGCCGGACACATCAAAAAATTCGATAAAGACTCATCAAATGCCCCCCTCCACGGATATCTTTAGTAAAAGGCGAAAGATATATTCGACATTGAAGGGAGACCAGAGTGTTACAATTTCACCTCTACATCCCCTAGAACTATATCTCTATGCCACGGGAGAATGTTACTCACCACATCGACCACCCCATTATACTTAACCATTATAATAATTTTAAAATGTTTTATTATTAATTTATTTCTATTAAATTATTTTATAAATGTATTTTTTAATTTTATATAATATAAAAAAATAATATAAGAAATATATTTCTATATTTATTATTTATTTTAATAAAATTTAATTTATTTACAATAAAAACTAAAATAGTGCCATCTAAAATAATTTCCAAGAACTATTATGATTAGTGACCCTTGTAAGGTGACCTTGAAGGTAAGTGAAAGGTAGCATGTTTAGTTACCCTCCGAGAGATGGCTTTCTAGAAATTATTTCACAGGGGAAACAAATTTACAAATATATGAATATTTCATTTAACTTTTATTTCATTTAATTCAATTGAATTAATTCTTTTAAGAACTAAATTTTAAAAAATAAATTGAAATGTCTCGAATAGATGAGATGGTGAAATATTATATAATTGGCATAAGAGTATAACAGAAGGGATGTTTAAATTTTGAGTATAATTGAAGGGTGAATGCTACTAGTAGATGGGTAGTAGGATTGGTTAAGCATACTTACCTGGCGCAGGGGTTACCATGATCATGAAGGTGGTTCCCTCATGGCGAGACTTGTCCATTGCACTTCGGACGGGTTGACCCGTGCGATTGCCCCAAATGTGGGCAACTCGGGCGTGTAATTTTTGGTAGTCGGGTCTGCGTACGCGCTAACCCGGATCATTACAATTAATCAAAAATATTATTTAATACCGTCAACCGTGAACCTCCCAAAGAGTCTCATCCAATCCCTTAACAACCCTAACAGGTCAATTATTTATTAAATAATAATTTTCAATAGATTCGGAAATTATTTTTCTATTTATAGATTTAATTATTTTCAACTTAATTTGTAAAAATTATTTTTATTCCATTTTTATACAAATATAAATTTTATTCTTAACTATGAATTAAATTATAAAAAAATATTATCAAAAATAATATACAACGAGTATTTTTTAAAAGACTACATTTTATAATTTATATTTTAATAATTTTCCTCTTTTATTGCTTTGAATTTATTTCTAAAAAGTTTTAATTTTTACTAGTATTGCGATCACGAAAATTTTCGATGTCGAGATTATAATGTTTTTAAACTTATTGAAGGTCCATGAGTCATTTTCACTATGGTTGAGAAAAATATATGTGGGGGGGACTCATTATCTACGACCACAGAGGATACATACACAGAGTAAATCACTCAATGCTATTTTTTTTTCGGCTCTAGTGATGGCAGAGATGGCAGACAGGTTGGACATGTGTGAGGGTTTTTACCGACCGACGAGGGAGGCATTTTTAAATTTTTTTTGAATGAATATTGGGAATTTAAAAATTATTTATTGAGATATAAAATTAGCATTACAGAAATCAAATATGCTTTTTTCAAATATCCAAATAAATAATATTTAAATTAACAGAAAACTCCTACTTTTATGTAATTTACATAAATAAAATAAACGAATAATGTTCTTGTTAATATTTAATATGTATGGATTAAAAATTTTCTTCAATGGCAATATTTGAAACGAGAGAAACATATGAATTGTTCTTAGTGAGAAGGAAATTTATAAATAAATAAATAAATAAAATCATTTCTATTTCCAAAAAGATACTATTTAAAAAGATCACAAGAAATCCATCAATCATTGATTAACTAAGAATAATTAATCCAACGCATTTTTAATCATCTAAGTTTATCAAACAACTGATTTACGAACATTTGGGTAAATTTATAAATGAAAAAAATGTGGGATGTCTCCGGTCGGCTATCATGCAAATTCCATTTGGATAAATTAACACATATATATTATATTTAAATGAAATTATAAATTAAAATTAATAAATAGTATTTATTAAACCAGCGCGAGTTTGGCTCTTTGTTGAGGGCATCTGGTCACATGCTGGCGCGTGATTGTTAGTCAACGTGCTAAAAAATTAATTCCGGTACTTTTAGCGATTCAACCAAGCTGAAATTCTATATATAGCAGTTTTATGCAATTTTTAAACATGTGAAAATGTGGGCAACTCGGGCGTGTAATTTTTGGTAGTCGGGTCTGCGTACGCGCTAACCCGGATCATTACAATTAATCAAAAATATTATTTAATACCGTCAACCGTGAACCTCCCAAAGAGTCTCATCCAATCCCTTAACAACCCTAACAGGTCAATTATTTATTAAATAATAATTTTCAATATATTCGAAATTATTTTTCTGTTTATAGATTTAAATATTTTCAACTTAATTTGTAAAAATTATTTTTATTCCATTTTTATACAAATATAAATTTTATTCTTAACTATGAATTAAATTATAAAAAAATATTATCAAAAATAATATACAACGAGTATTTTATCATTTATATTTTAATAATTTTCCCCTTTTATTGCTTTGAATTTATTTCTAAAAAGTTTTAATTTTTACTATCTCGCCAGAGATAGTATTGGGATCACGAAAATTTTCGATGTCGAGATATTGATGATTTTATACGTTTTGAAGGTTCATGAGTCATTTTCACTAAGGTTGAGAAAAATATCTGTAGGGGGGGTCATTACCTACGACGTTTTGATTTTTTTTTTCCTCTAAAATGACCGTAAAAATAAAGATATATGTTTGATAGTTTTTCACATGATTAAAAATTGTATAAAATTGCTATATACAGAATTTCAGCTTGATTGATTCGCTGAAAGTACCGGAATTAATTTTTTAACACGTCTGCAGATAACGCGCCACACGTTACATGGTGGCATCAACTAAGACCCGGACACGCGCTGCTTTATTAAATAATATTTATTAATTTTAAGTTATAATTTAATTTAATATATGTTATTTAATCCAATACAAATTTGTGAGATTTGAGTGTGTAACTCCAGCTTATTTATGTTAATATAATTTATTTGATTTTTTTTATCTGAATTATATTATACAAAAATTTAACTTAATATAAATTTATTAATTAATTTAATTTATTATCCTTGAAAGGTGACACTAAAGGAAAAAGAGTGAAATGTATTCTATTTGGTTAGTTTCCGAGAGATGGCTTTTTACAAAATATTCTAAATAAGAATCCAATCTATATTTACAAGACAATTTCATTTCTCTTTTATTTCATTCAATTTTATAAATATTATTACTATTATATATTACTATTTAATTATTTTTTAATTTAGTTAAGAATCCTGGTTGAATAAGACAGTGAATAATTTTATAAATGGCATAAGAGAATTAATAATTGAATGTTAAGTATAATTGAAGGATCAATGATACTTGTAGATGGAAAGTACGATTGATAAGATTACTATACGACGCGTCGGGGAACCATGATCATGAAGGTGGTTCCCCCGTGGTGAGACTGGCCCATTTTATTTCGGGCGGGTTGACCCATGCGATTGCCCCAAATGTGGGCAAATCGGGCGCGTAATTTTTGGTAGTCGGGTCTGCGCATGCGCTAACCCGGTCATTATTATACAATCAAAAACTTAATTAATTAACTAATTTCTTATTATTTATATAGTGAATAATCATACTTTTGTTATAAATCGATAAATATTAGAATTGTGTAATTCAGCATTGAAATGGAATTCCTACTCCTGGATGAATAGACCACCCGCATTACAGTTGTTAATATGTTGCCACAGCATCATAACAAATCATCACAAGAGAGGCCAAGAGAGGGCAAATATTGAGTTATTTATATTTATATTTTTTTAAATTTTTTTAAAGCCATGAATTTATTTCTAAAAATTTTAATTACTTTTATTGATTTAGCATTATTATTATTGACTAATTAAATAAATCACCAATTCTATTCGTATAATTATGATTCGTCTTGAGGGAAGGAAATGGGGGTAGAGCTCTGTAGAGAGATGGATGATTCATTGTTTCTCGCCCATAGATAAATAGAGTAATCTCTTCTAAAGACAAAGTGCAACTAATAAAAAGTAAATAAAGTTTTTATAAATAGATATACAATAAATATAAAGATATTAAATTTATATTTAGAAAGTTATTTAAATTTTATATTATATTATAATTTATTGGATTTCTTTTAATTTTGAATTATTATTTAGAAATTTAACTCAATTTAAATTTATATATAATCGTACTCATGTTATAAATTTACGTAATCTTTTAAATTAAGTATCTTGATATTTGAATGTGAGTTTATAATTGAATACAAATCTATTTTATACAATTTAATGTTTCCTATTGTTTTCAATCTTCTTCGTTTCATTTTGAAGTAAGATTACAAAAATAACAGAAAAATCAATACAAATTATAAATCATTTTAAATATTTTGTTACATATATCTAAAAAATAAAATTATTGTAATCAACCAACTGGACAAATAAAATGTTAACATTATAAAAACAAACAGGACTATAATTCAAATATCAGAATAAATATTAATCAACCAAATATTAAAATTGTAAAGAAGAAATGAAAAAATATTGTTAAATTATTTTTATATTATTTGTTGATATTAAGTATATTCAGTGTTTATCTTAAACAAATATATAATTACTAGATTATTATATAAGATGATATAATGTTTTATAAGCGAGAACTAGTAATTCGGTTGAAGTGAAAGTGAGTCCATCAGCATCCGAACAACAACAACGCTGATGGAAAATTAAGCGCCAAATCAGTTGTCAAATTAAATACTATACTTATCGTAAATATGAGTTATCAATAAACCAGTATATTTAAGCCAGTGATTCTCAACCACTGTGCCGAGAGATTATGAGGCTCTTAAACATTTCCGACTTTTTTTCTAAATTTTCTAAATTTTATACCGTTTAAAGTGTGCCGCGCTAAAAAAAGGTTGAGAATCACTGATTTAAGCAAACCTCAATTTCTTCAATATTTCGACATTGCCATTAATTCTTTCCACATTAAACCAAGAAATATTTTTTATGTTTAATTATAAAGTACCGGGACCCCGAGCCTCGGCTCGGTACTTAAGTTAAAAAAAATGATTCATTATTATTGGATTTGGCTGGTAATATTAATACCTGGGACACCGAGCTCTCGCTCTACCCTTTAAAAAATATTGATACACAATTCTTTAATTATTTATTACAATTATTAAATGTTACACATTTGCATCAATCTGATTAAAATTAATGAACTTGTGCTCCTCAATAATACATAAATATATAATATATAGGTACATATATTTTTTTTCTATAGTGTTTTTTTGAAAAACTGTTTAGCGCCCCAAGTGGTTATAAAACAAACTAAAGACAAAAAAACGTGCTTTGCAGCTTTTCGGAATTAAAAAAGCAAAATTGGCAGTCGTGGGACTGGCCGACAGAAGTGAAAACTTCTGCGTAAGAAATTTTAAAACAGACGAAATTCGCGCTATTTCACGAGAAAGATGAATTTCATATGCATGTATATATATATAACTTATATATTATTTTAAACATATATTTTAAACAAATTTGTAACTTATATTTATATATATATAAATACACAACTTTGTTTAAAATATTGCAATACGAACTGTTTTATAATTCTTATCTCTAACATAAAATATATATTTATTATGTGAAGTTCATTTCGTATAATTTTGATTATATATGTATATATGAAATGAACTTTACATAATAAATATATATTTATATGTTAGAGATAATTTATAAAACAGTTCTAATGACAATTCAAATTTCGCGCTCTGTTATAAGAAATTTGAAAGCAGACGTAATGTGCTAGCTTCATGGTGTTGGTCACGATCACGCGAGTTCTATACTTTTTCCCCATCCCGCAAAAGTGCTCAACGCCACTAAAGAAGTTTTCACTTCAAAAATTATTTAATATTTGGAAATATATCTGACTTATAGAAAAAATGAAAATTAATTAAAGAAAGAAATTGTTTTTAAAATATCCTGAATAATATGTAACAATTTTCAAGATAGAAATTTATTACAATATTACAATTATTAACTGTTGCATCATTGCATCAATCTGATTAAAATGAATGGAACTTCGGGTACTCAATAATAATAAATAAAATAATATTAATAAATATATTAAATAATATTTTATTGAAAAAATATTAAAAATTATAAAACTATCTAAAACTTAATTAATAAAAGAACAATGAATAAATAAATATAGAATAGTAATTTATTAAAAAGTAAACAATAGATAAAAAGAAAAAAAAATAACAAAATCATTATTTTCATTTTTAAATAACGATTCACCCGACGAGTTTCGAACCGACGAAATCCACTCGTTAAAACATCAGTCCAACCTCTGGACTATATGTATTTAGATAAAAAATTGTCATTTTTTTACTGTCTTAGCAGTATTTGATGTTTTTTATTTATTTTTTTTTTTTGAGAGAGATTAATAAATATCTATATATATTTTATTAAAAATAAATATTTTTAATTTTATTTCGAAATTAAATAATAAATTTTAAAATATTTTAAATAAAAAAAAATATTAATACAATTTCAGTTAAAAAATAAAAATGGATGCTAATTTTGACGTTTTCCATATATAATTTTTAATTAAGAAATTAATAATGAAAATGAATTTTTCAAGAGATGTGATCAATAAAACTCAATTTTTCTTTATAGATACTATATCTAGTGTAAATTTGAAAAAAATCGTTAAAGCGGTTTTTGAGAACCAATGGCTATATATATATACAATTTTAACTAGCATAATAAGATAAGATCTAATTTCCATGTTTTATCCTATTTATAAAAAAAATAATAAACTATACCTATGATAAGAAAAATTTTCAGAACAAGGATTTTAAATTTTTCAAAATTTGTTTACATAACGGAAACATTTTAAATGATATATATGATTAAATATTTAATAATTTATTTATTTAAATATTTAATATACGATATATATATATATATATATATGTAATATAGGGCCGAGTACTTACTTTAAAGCCGAGCATTTACTTGTACATAATACTAGAAGGGAAGGAACAAGATCATGCCACCCAGGTCAACGAGCGGGTCCAATTGGTTATTTAAAAACATCATTTAGCTTAAGTTAGTTTATTTGTTTAATCAAGATACAATTATTAACTAAGTTCGAATTATTAATCCAGTCAAAATATAATTTATTTAATTTGTTCGTTTAATTAGGATACAATTATAAATCAAATTTAAATCATTAATATATTCAAACACAATCTATTTATTTTGTTCAATTAATTAGGATACAATTATAAATCAAATTTAAATCATTAATATATTCAAACACAATCTATTTATTTTGTTCAATTAATAAGGTTACAAATATAAATAGAATTTAAATCATTAATCTGTTCACATACAATTTATTTAATTTAACTTGTTTATTTAATTAATTTCATTTTAATCCATTTAATTATAATTCATATAATTTAATTTGTTTATTTAATTAATTTTATTTTGATCCATTTAATTATAATTCATCTATAAATATTTCATTTAATTCATTCAATTGTAATTTACAAAATTTAATTATAAGTTACTTATTCAAATTTATATTACTTTATTCAATTTGATATTAATATCTTTTGAAAACCTTTCATTTAATTTATTTCAAGTCAGAAATTCATTCACTTATAATTTACAAAATTTAATTATAAGTTACTTATTCAAATTTATGTTACTTTATTCAATTTGATATTAGTATCTTTTGAAAACAATTTACTTAATTTATTTAAAATACATGTTATTAGACTCACAATTAGTTGTCGTGTCGGCCGAACACTCATTATTGATATAACTAAAAATATTAACACTTGATATAATTAAAAATATTAACATAAACATTCACAATCACTTAACAATAATTCATTCCCTTATAATATATCATACACTGCACACTTCCCATCCTACCCCCACTCTTCCCCTGCCGGGGGGCCTCCGTGTATCACATCTTACGACCCTTGTAACTTTCTCACTTTCTGACTCCCGAGGCTCTCCAGCGCCGAGTTTTTGTTGCAGTCCCCCCGCCGTGCCTCTCCCCCTCTCACTCATATTTTCTCTTCCCGTATGCAAGTGTCGCTCCTCTAAGTAATGCAAATCTTTGCAAAATCATAGCCTTGAACGAATGGCCAACGCACACATCTTCCCACGCCTTTCTTGACAAAATTCCCTCTTTGACCAGCCGTGTGGACATTGGTAGTCATTTCTTCCCACACGATTCGCATTACTCCGGCTGTCTCCTTTCCTGTCGCTGCTCACCCCCTTCACCCCTCCAGCATCTCTATCTCACTTCCACCTATTATAATCTTTCTTAACTTAATTAGTTAACTCATTTTCTCTCAGACGTTAACGTATGCAAATTCCATCCTCCCCCAGCCGCCTTACACGTGTGGGCAGCGATTATTATTTCCCAGGCTTATGAAATGCTAATTCATCTTTCTTCTTCTTATACTAACACATTCTTAATCTATGACATAATATATTTTATATAATCTATTCCCACACATTCTAAAGATAACATAATAATATATTTCCATTACACTAAGATAATAAATTTTCAATATATCAAATATAATACATTTCCATCACACCAAGACAATATTTCTCCAATATATATTACACTCCACCACCTTTTAAAAAAGATTGTTTCGGGATAAAGATTTTTCACGAAACAATCCTTTTCAACAGTTCGTCCTTTCTTCTGTTTTGTCCCTGAGACCAGAAGTCCCACTAAGGCGTGATGGCGCCGCGACCATGGATTCCTCTGTTTTGTCCCTGATCACGGCACCACCCCTCCTTCGTGAACTCTGCAGCTTCCCGTCCTCCTTCTTCTTCCGTGCACGCTTCTTCCATCAAAAGACCGTAATTCCAGCGGGGTCATCCCTTCCCGTCCTTCGAGGAGTTTCCTACTTATACCTATAATTAATCCTAGTAACAATCTCGAGGACATCCTCTAACCAGTTTCGAACTGACGTTACTGCTTGCCCCAGGCGTCGTGTTTTGGTCTTTATCTTCCTTTAAATTTTATACTCTGGCATTCAATTCCACCAGATCTTCATTATCTAGAGTTTCAAAAACAAACGAATTTTTAAATCGTGCCCCCCGCGTTTACCAAACCACGTCGACTTCGCGCCGGGGGTAGCGTCTCATTCAAATGTGAAATAATCCCCTCCGTCATCTCGAAACTGGTTTTAATATATGACATATCCTCCTTAAAATCTATTAACCTCAACGGTTCTCCTTCGAAGAGAGCGTATCGGTCATCCTGTAATTTCTCCCGAGACTCCCTGATGACCGATACCTTCTCTTTAATTTATTATACGTCGACTTGTTCAAAATAAATTCCCAGTGGCATTACCTCTTCCCTCTCCCTCGCCTATTTTCCCATCGTCGCGATAGTCTAACCTGCTAGAGAAGGAACAAAGATACATTACTCCCGTTTTTGTGAAAATTTCCTAATGGTTCTCTTTTTAGAACGCCCTACCCCTCTCTTTTTGGTGGGACCCCAACGGGTGGTTTTCAACTACTAGTATTCCATGTCGCCCCAGCTGTTGGGGAAGTGCTTGTTCTCGGGCTTCCGGTGTTGAGCTGGGCCTCCATGCCACCCCTAACCGTGGCATCCATATTGGAACTTCTGGTCTTTCTTCGTGAGGGTCGTCAATGGCTTCGTAGTCCCGTTGTTCCTTCTTTCTACCCGCGAGGCTTGTCCTGTTTCCCCTTGACTGATTTGCTCACCAGTCTCGGTCTCCTGTCGCCGAGACTCCGAATCCCCTCCATCAATCCTGAGGGATTCCTCCTCCCCTTCTGGCTCGCTCTCCACTTGCACTTCTTCTCTCTCGGTGACAGACGGAATGCCACTAATGGCTCCAAATTCCGTGTCATCTCGTTCAGTGCTAAGTGCTCTCGCTTTCACAATTTCCTCTTGCACCTCTTCTACCACGGTGACCGACGGAATGCCACTAATGGCTCCAAATTCCGTGTCATCGTGTTCAGTGCTACGACTCCTCCCACGACCTCCTCTTGCCCTTCTTCTCTCTCGGTGACCGACGAAATGCCACTAATGGCTCCAAATTTCGTGTCAGCATGTTCAGGGCCAACTATTCTCGCTCTCACGACATCCTCTTGCCCTTCCTCTATCTCAGTGACCGCCGGAATGCCACTAATGGCTCCAAATTCCGCGTCCTCTTATTCAGGGCTAACGATTCGTGCTCTCGCGACCTCCTCTTGCATTTCTTCCTCCTTTCTCTCACCTCCGAGCCTTGTGTCCTTCCCGTTTACCATTGTATCACCTGCCCCTAATCGCAGGGTTACTCGTGAGCCGTGTCTTCCAGTTTGAACCTCGCTCTTGGTTGTTTCTTCACCCATTCCTAAGTGTTATCGTTGGGTATCTTCGGACGACCCTCAACGCCGTTCCCTCCATCTTCCCCTCCACGACCTCCTTCCTCTGGTCGTCGGGTATGTTACCCATTTTGGCCAGCTGCTCAAACTTATTGAAGAATAGGTCCATTTGCCCCATCCCCGCCCAGGGCGACCTCCCCTCCACTATTCCCTTGTCCTGCCTTCCGACTTATCTCGCTTCTCTATTTCCCATCGTTCGCCTACCTCCAGCGCTTTATTCATTTCCATTGGGGCTGCTATGTTACATTCCTGCCCGTTTCTCCCCGTAAACCTTTTATGAAAACATCTAACAAAATAATCTTTCAAAATAATTTTTGCCCCTTCTTCTGTCCAATTTCCTAAAGTGGCCATATCTTTTAACTGTTGCAAAAAAAAAAAAAATTTCCTGATATCCTCATTTCCATCCCAATTTTCTAATAGCTGACTTAACATATATTTGGGAGTTATCGATCTTTGTGTACCTCTTTGTTCCTAATTATGTATCTGTTCCTCCATTTCTCGTGGGGGGTGTTTTCAACTTTGATATTGAGCAAACACCAGGTCTAGGGTTTAATTTTTCCGTACTCTCCCTCACCTAAGAAAGAAAATCTGTTGTCCTCCAGTTAGCCGATAGCGTCCAATAATTTTCCCGAGCTTCCTTAGTTAACCCTCCAACCCTAAACCCTCGACCCCACACCTGACACCAGTTGTAATATAGGGCCGAGTACTTACTTTAAAGCCGAGCATTTACTTGTACATAATACTAGAAGGGAAGGAACAAGATCATGCCACCCAGGTCAACGAGCGGGTCCAATTGGTTATTTAAAAACATCATTTAGCTTAAGTTAGTTTATTTGTTTAATCAAGATACAATTATTAACTAAGTTCGAATTATTAATCCAGTCAAAATATAATTTATTTAATTTGTTCGTTTAATTAGGATACAATTATAAATCAAATTTAAATCATTAATATATTCAAACACAATCTATTTATTTTGTTCAATTAATTAGGATACAATTATAAATCAAATTTAAATCATTAATATATTCAAACACAATCTATTTATTTTGTTCAATTAATAAGGTTACAAATATAAATAGAATTTAAATCATTAATCTGTTCACATACAATTTATTTAATTTAACTTGTTTATTTAATTAATTTCATTTTAATCCATTTAATTATAATTCATATAATTTAATTTGTTTATTTAATTAATTTTATTTTGATCCATTTAATTATAATTCATCTATAAATATTTCATTTAATTCATTCAATTGTAATTTACAAAATTTAATTATAAGTTACTTATTCAAATTTATATTACTTTATTCAATTTGATATTAATATCTTTTGAAAACCTTTCATTTAATTTATTTCAAGTCAGAAATTCATTCACTTATAATTTACAAAATTTAATTATAAGTTACTTATTCAAATTTATGTTACTTTATTCAATTTGATATTAGTATCTTTTGAAAACAATTTACTTAATTTATTTAAAATACATGTTATTAGACTCACAATTAGTTGTCGTGTCGGCCGAACACTCATTATTGATATAACTAAAAATATTAACACTTGATATAATTAAAAATATTAACATAAACATTCACAATCACTTAACAATAATTCATTCCCTTATAATATATCATACACTGCACACTTCCCATCCTACCCCCACTCTTCCCCTGCCGGGGGGCCTCCGTGTATCACATCTTACGACCCTTGTAACTTTCTCACTTTCTGACTCCCGAGGCTCTCCAGCGCCGAGTTTTTGTTGCAGTCCCCCCGCCGTGCCTCTCCCCCTCTCACTCATATTTTCTCTTCCCGTATGCAAGTGTCGCTCCTCTAAGTAATGCAAATCTTTGCAAAATCATAGCCTTGAACGAATGGCCAACGCACACATCTTCCCACGCCTTTCTTGACAAAATTCCCTCTTTGACCAGCCGTGTGGACATTGGTAGTCATTTCTTCCCACACGATTCGCATTACTCCGGCTGTCTCCTTTCCTGTCGCTGCTCACCCCCTTCACCCCTCCAGCATCTCTATCTCACTTCCACCTATTATAATCTTTCTTAACTTAATTAGTTAACTCATTTTCTCTCAGACGTTAACGTATGCAAATTCCATCCTCCCCCAGCCGCCTTACACGTGTGGGCAGCGATTATTATTTCCCAGGCTTATGAAATGCTAATTCATCTTTCTTCTTCTTATACTAACACATTCTTAATCTATGACATAATATATTTTATATAATCTATTCCCACACATTCTAAAGATAACATAATAATATATTTCCATTACACTAAGATAATAAATTTTCAATATATCAAATATAATACATTTCCATCACACCAAGACAATATTTCTCCAATATATATTACATATATATAATAAATTAATTTTAAGCATGCAAATTACAAACAAACTATATTTACAGAACATGTAGCAAGTGACTATTTCATCAGAGATAAGTGTAAATTGATTGTAGTATTATGTTCTCATGATATTATAGACATACCTTTTATATGTTTTTTGATAAGTTCTGGAGTTTTCCAAAAATTTTATATATTACGGATTTTAGATTGATTATTTTATTTTTTATAATATAGAGTAGACTAAATGTATATTGTAAATGGATTCTTTATTTCAAAAACACCCTATTTTATGAATTACAATAAAAATTCACTGTACAATTTCTGAAATACATAAATACAATATATGTATATATTAGGTTGTATAATAATATATGTAGGTTAGATATATATATATATACGTAAGTTATTTTCTAGTTAACATCAACTACTCTGTACTATCCAATTTTAAGATATTAATATATTTGTGGTAGTTTGTATTTAAGATATATTGATGATAATGTAATACCAGAGCCATCCCCTTTGAGCCAGGTAACTGGGTTAACAGCCTCCGGATCCGCGTTTATGAATCAAGTATAATATTTTATTTGAAAACAAACTCGTTACTTTATAATGAAAATGTGTCATATTATACATTAGTGTAAAATTAAAATTTAATTCATAATTGTAAGGTTATTTTCATAAGGGATTTAAGGATTGTCTGAATCTCAATAAATATATTAAAATAATAATTATGAAAATTTGATTTTTTTAATAAATAATTTAATACCTTAAAATGATCTAATTTAATTTAAAATTTAAAATTATTATTATAATTTATAAATTATAAATTATAAATTATAATTATAAATTATAAATTATAATTATAAATTATAAATTATAAATTATAAATTATAAATTATAATTATAAATTATAAATTATAATTATAAATTATAAATTATAAATTATAAATTATAAATTATAAATTATAAATTATAAATAAAATCATAAAATTCTTTAAAATATTAATTTTAATTTGAGATTAGTTTGGCCCAGCAAAATGAAATTTCACCGGGCACATCAAAAAATTCGATAAAGACTCATCAAATGCCCCCCTCCACGGATATCTTTAGTAAAAGGCGAAAGATATATTCGACATTGAAGGGAGACCAGAGTGTTACAAGTTCAACTCTACATCCCCTAGAATTATATCTCTAGACAACGAAAGAATTTTACTCACCTCATCGACTACCCCCATTATACTTAACCATTATAATAATCTTAAAATGTTTTATTATTAATTTATTTCTAATAAATGATTTTACCTCTATTTTTTTAATTTTATATAACATAAAAATAATAATAGAAATATATTTCTTTAATTATTATTTCTCTTAAGAAAATTTAATTTATTTCTGATAAAACCCAAAATAGTGCCATCTAAAATAATTTCAATGAACTATTATAGTTTGTGACCCTTGAAAGGTGGCCTTGAGGTAGAAGGGTGAAATGTATTGTATTTCGTTACCCTCCGAGAGATGGCTTTCTATAAAACATACTAAAGTAGAATCATATTTATATATCGAAGAAAAATTCATTTAATTTTAATTTATTTTAATTTAATTAATTATTAAAAGAACTAAATTTTAAAAAATAAATTGAAATGTTTCGAATAGATGAGATAGTGAAAACTTGTATAATTGGTATAACAGAAGGGATGTTTAAATGTTGAGTATAATTGAAGAGTGAATGTTAGTAGTAGATGGGTAGTAGGATTGGTTAAGCATACTTACCTGGCGCAGGGGTTACCATGATCATGAAGGTGGTTCCCTCATGGCGAGACTTGTCCATTGCACTTCGGACGGGTTGACCCGTGCGATTGCCCCAAATGTGGGCAACTCGGGCGTGTAATTTTTGGTAGTCGGGTCTGCGTACGCGCTAACCCGGATCATTATTATATAATCCAAAAATATCGAAATTATATATTATATCTCATAGTCATCTTATAATTGTATGCAAACTTCTTATTTAGAAATCTTTAGTTTCTAATATTAATATAAAATTCATACAAATCTAATATATAGTCTCAGCCACAGACTATCTATAAGATGCCCCCACTCCAGGTTAAATTTTGAAGCAAAGTTTTAGCACATCGCGCCACCTGGTATCATAACTCATATACTAATTTTATAAAAAACGCTATAAAAAAGCGGGCTTGTCTGTGTGTCTGTGTGAATTTTTTTTTTTTTTTTTTTTTTTTTGTCGGGAATTTTGGGAATTAAAAAATTGTGGAAAATTTTCTGTTAAATCAAAAATTATCTATTTGGAGATAAATATTAGTTTAATTTCCAAATAAATAATTTTTCATTAAACTGAAAATTTTCTACAATCTTTTTATGTAATTAACATATCTAAAAGAAACGAATAATTTTTTATGTATATAAACAATATATATTTGAAAATTAATAAAAATTATAAAATTATATTTACAAATTATGTGGTGATCTCACTATTAAACATATCTTTTTAACATGTTTTTTCGCTTGTGCGAAAATTTTACAATCTTTGAATTGTTATTATGGAATTTATACAGCTAGATGAAAATAGTAATGTCTAAGTGATAGATAATATATAATACATAATACATCATATTTATTTGAAAATTAATAAAAATTATAAAATTATATTTACAAATTATGTGGTGATCTCACTATTAAACATATCTTATTTACATATTGTTTTTTCATATATTGTGAGACGTATAAATTTACACCTTTGAAAATAGTTTTATTAAATACACAAAACATATTATCTTGAGTTACTTTCTGAGGTATCACTCCACGGTTTAACTTTTTCTTCTCGCTTGTTGTAAAATCGCTGTTTTCATTATTAATCCATCTGAGAAATGATAACAAATAATTTTAAAATAGTTTAATATATATGTTTGGAATATCGAATTTTAAGTACATGGGTTGATCGACAGGTTATAAATATGGTCTGTTTAATAAAAACTTAGCCTATTGTCTTGGATCAGGTATACGAGGAAATAGAAGAATAGTTAAAATAGAAAGAAACTCTTCATTTTCAATAGACAACATATAATAATAATATATTCAAATATTTTATTTTATATGTACATAATTCAGTAATACTGAATATTAATGTAAATATAAATAATAATATTTAATATGGCAAATATGTAAAATTTTATAAATAAATAAAATATTTAATAATATATTAATAAATTTAATATTAATATAAAATAATTTATATAATAAAATTTTACTTACTGTAGGCATGTTTGCAATTGCTGCCTTCGGATTTCGAATTTTTATGCACGATGTAGCCTGTGGCGAGGGGACAATGACACACATCAACACACATGGACACACAACTGGGGGATGATTTTACAAGTCCAAGAAAATAAATTCAAATTTTATCTTCTACAGTAGTGCGGCCTCGTGAGCGTCTTCAGACTTAAAAATTGGGTGCCTGCAGCGCCTTCTGGTATCATAACTCAATAAAGTCAAAACATGGACTCAGAGGTTTCCTAAGAGTGGGATGCACCTGGTCTCAGCCTTCATCAATTTTTCTTTCAAAATATTCATTTTAAAAATCAGAACAGACGCTCGCTCGTATGAACGAGAGATTCATTAGACTTTATTACAAAAAAAACAATTGAATTTTTTTCAAACTATTAATCAATCCCATCTATTCCTGGAATTTTTTTAGGCTTATGTGCCTCTACAGATTTACAAAATGCTAATTAACTTAATTTTGATTTTTTTAATTATACTCATCATAATCTCAGTATCACTTATCTTTTGATCAGAAATAAGCTGGAGTGTCTCCACTCGACTATCTCGCAATTTGACCTGGATTCAATAACATATATTATATTTAAATTAAATTTAATTAATTTTCTATTATGTATTAAAATTAATAAATAATATTTATTAAACCAGCACATGTTTGGCTCTTTGTTGATGGCATCACGTCACGTGTTGGAGCGTGATTTGCATTCGTGTTAAAAAATTAATTCTGATACTTTCAGAATTCATTCAAGCTGGAATTCTATATATAGCATTTTTATACAATTTTTAATCATGTGAAAAACTATCAAACATATATCTTTATTTTTACGGTCACTTTAGTTGGAAAAAAAAATCAAAACGTGGAAGGTAATTGTCCTCTTCCAGTTGAGCTAAATTTCTAAAAAGTTGATAAAAAACTACGAATTCTGAATAATGTCCGTATACCAATATTCATTATTCTAGCTCAATCTATTTTTGCGTAATCTTGTCTACATACACACACACACACACACAGAGAGAGAGACAGATATTTTTCTCAACCTTAGTGAAACTGACTCAGGGACCTTCAAAACGTATAAAAACATCAAAATCTCGACATCGAAAATTTTATTGATCGCAATACTATCTCTGGCGAGATAGTAAAAAAAATATAATAATTTTACTATATTTATCATCATCATCATAATAAATCAATGTTTATTTATTTGTATTTAATTTATAATTTGTTTTCTATTTTTAAAAAAACACACAGACACACAAGTCAAATTATGTAATATAAATACATAAATTATAAAAAAGAATCCTATTTCCTTATTAAAATGTAATAACAAATGCCAATAAAAACTTAAAAAATTTCATTATCATTCTGATTTAGAAAAATAAAATTATAGATCTTTTTAATTAATTAATTTATATTTTCAATAGTTATAATTCTTTTAGTAAACCAATTAATTTAACTCAAAATTATACTCCTTTTATATTTATTATTTTTAATCTTATTAACTTTATTTTTCTTTTTTTTTACAATCCTTGATAATTTTACTACTCGATATTTTAAATCCTATTAATTTATTCCAGTAGAGGTTTGCAGTTGTTTCTTTTAAATTATTTTCAAAATTTTTAAGTCCAAATCATTACACAATATACCTATATACTCAATCTTTTGACTAGCAATTTCTCTTATTCCTATCAACTAATACTAATTTATAAATCTGTCCCTCCATTATTTTTTAATTATAATTATCGGAATTAGAATGCGACTAAATATCTTTAATGCATAATAAACCTCATGTATCTTTTTCTCTTTTACACATTTAAATTTTTAACATTTTTTAATTTAAGTTTAGATTAAATTATCTATTTTTATACATAAATTATAATAGGATTAAATTATATGTGACTACTTTCTATTTAATTAAAATTGTAATTATATATTATATATTTATTTCTGATTTTGTCTTCGCGTTGTTTTTCCCACCAAATCTTTAAACTAACCTTTCCATCTGTCAAGTGTCAATATTGATTTTGGCATATATTTTTAACACACTTTTTCTTCCTCTAAACTCAAGTTTCATTTAAAATATATATAAAAAAAAATTATTATTTTGATGTGAATCATGAATATCCTTTTATGTGATACTATAAAGCAATTATATTTTCATTTTAAATTTGACAATGCAATTAAAATAATGAAAGAAGTGAAATTATAACCCACAATGACAAAAATATAATCAAGAAATATGCTTAATTCTATTTAGCTATTTTATTTTTTATTCTATACGAGGATTATGTTTTACAATTTATATTTTAAATCATAATGAATTAATGAAAATAAATTATAGTTTGATCAACTGATACTTTTTAAAATAATATTTTTTTTTCTAATTAAAAGCGTAGGGTATAACATTTGGTTAGCATATGCCAGGGAGGAATTTTTTTTTTAAATGAAATTTTTATTTACATAAATTATGACCCTGATTCTTCATTTTAAATGTTCATAGATTGAAAAGACCTAGCAAAACATGTTAATAGGAAGATATAATATTTATCTTAAAATAAACTGTCTGTCAAATTCAATATTCACTCCAATATCTCTAATGAAGTGTTTATTTTTATAACAACAACCAATGGAAACGATCCATAATAAGTACAAGTCTTATTTTTCAAATTATTATTCCCATGTATATATTTATTTTCTTTTTAATTTCATTCTTAATATTTTTTTCTCAAAAAAATTTACCTTAATATAAAGATATATATATATATATATATATTATAAAATTGTAAGTAATTATATATATTTAGTATATTTTGTATATACATTATCTAAATAAAATTATATTATCTTTCTTTTTATTTTTTCAATATTACATTTTCCTTCAATTCACATAATTTTAATAGAAATAGGTTACTACTTATTATATTCTTATTTTATACTTATAATATTCTTAATTAATGAAAAAATGTTCGTTTATTACCCAAAGTTTGCCATTAATTGACTTTAATTCAATTCAATTGAAATTTTTGTGATATAGGAATTTAATTGGTTTATTTATATATTAAGAGACATATGGTTATAATTTTTTTTTCACTTAAAACTATATCTAATAATCTAGTATCTAGTAGATAAGGATATAATAATATAATAAGATATGTATCGTATATTGTATAGATTAGAAAAAACTAAATTATATATTTAATGTATATTTTTTGCATTAACCTACCACAATATTATATATTTTATTATATTTATAATATTCAAAACATTTTTAATAAATTATATTTAATAAATATAAGATAATCTATTATAAATTATGATGATGATAAGTAATTATATGATAATTAATTCAAGAAAAATTGTATATTGTATTATTTTCTAAAAATAGTTTTATATTTGCTTTATTTGGGATTTATTTGAGAGAGAGAGAGAGAGTCGAAAAAATATACTATATATATATATATATTGATATAGACAGATTGTTTTTTATTTAAAAGTAAATATAAGTGAAAAAAACAAATAGGATAAATAAACAGAAACAATTAACTTGGTAGAAATGTTGACATTCATATTTCGCTTCTTGGCTGACTGGGCTTTTAATGAAAAATAATTCCGGATAATTTTTTGACGAATCTTGTTTATCGAATGAGATTTACTTAATCTTAAAATATAGATAAGAATGTTCGTATCGTTTAAATAATTTTATAATTTTTTATTCTTCCCCTACATTTATTTAATCAATAAAAAAATTAAAAACAATGATGGAAATTGATATTCCTTTGACCTTGACATGGATAAGGCCATACTCATTTAGTCACTACTAAATTAAACGAAAGTAATATAAACATTTAATATTTAACTGTCCACTTTTAAATAGATTTTATTTAAAAATTTATATTTAAAGTAAATAAAATAAAATGCTCTTCTTATGGATCAAGAGAAAAACATCAATAATTTTTAAACAAACATTTTTTTATGTCCAAAATAATTTTCATATTTGATATTTATTAAAAAAAATATTTGGCTGTCGACAAAAAGTCTGTTTATTTATAATTATGTGTATTTTTATGCATTTCTTATCAAACTAACAAATCAAAAATTCTTTAAGAAAATATTTTACCTTTAGTTATATTCTTTGTGATTGTTCACTTTATGATATGAAATTTAATATGCAATTATTATTTTAATTTAATTTTTATTTAAATTATACTAGAGTAAGTCTAAAAGCAAAGTAATTAATGATTTCTTAAAGGAAATATAGAAAAAATATATGAAATATTTAAAAAAAAAATTATATGATGCTATTAAAGTCAAGGTCGCTACTTCAATTTGAGTTGAGTTAAATTATGCGGAAAAAATTTCTATATATATATATTAAATAAATAATTAAAAATCATAGATTAAATTAAATATTTGAGAACCGGAAATGAAAAAATGTTATTTAATAAAAACTACAAATATAAAAAGTTTCGAATTTCGTAGATACAAAGATATATTCAGGAATTTCAGAAAAGAGGAGAGAGTAATCCTAGATGGGTCCATATATTAATGTTGAGTTTTTAAATAGGTCTACAGAAAAACATATTCTTTTACAATTTTTACTATCACTCACTGGACATAATATAGAATTTTCATAGGTAATTAATTATATTATCTTAATTAAAGAAGAAGATAGCTTTTTATTAGAATTTAAGATAAAATTTATATTATATTTAGTATAAAAATATTATTCAGATTGGATTAATATTGTTTACTTAAGAAATTTTATATTATATTTTTAAATTGACATAAGTTACGAATGCTCTATCTCTTTTCTATTTTCATTTATTTACTTTCTACGTAACAATCGACATAGTGCTATCTTTATTCCACATCGATTAACTAATTGACTAAATGCCCACTTTGATTCCAAGAAAATCGAAGAAATTAAATTAACTTAAAGTAAACCCCTTAATGACCTAATGACAATAATAAAAGACAAAAAACAAACCAATAATAACAATCACTAAATAAAAAAAAATACCTAGCTAATTAAAAAAAGATTATGTTCTCATTTTATTATTTAGATTACATCATTTAATACAAAGATATTTAATAGAATTGAGTTCGATTTGATATCTATGATTTGAAGAAATTTCAAATTCTTACGAATCTTTTGAATGATAGACGACCAACTAATATATATATATTCTATTCCAGTTTAATATATCTGTTTTTTCTACCAAGTTGATTTATGACTTAAACATACTGAAATACATTAATTAAATTTGAAGAATAGTGTTTAGTTAAAATTTAAAAAAATTAAAATTAAATTTATTGAATTAATATTTTCAGGTTTTTTTTTTATTTATAATATTTATTTATAATTTATATTATTTTACAATATTGAAATTATTTAATTTATAAAATATTAGAATATTACATATATATAAATAACAATAAAGTAATGAATATAAATTAATACATATTTTTACATTAGTATATTTCGGAAACCTTAACATTAGTCATTTTATTCTTTACAATTAAAATTAATTTTGTACAAAAGTTTTGCTCAAAAATTAAATACATTTTATAAACAAAATCTTCTATTTACAACTGCCCCTCCAATAAAAATATTAAAAATGTTTTATTTCAAAACAAAAAACAAATAAATGAATAAAATAAAATTAAAATAATATTATTAATAAATTAAATAAAGAAACTAACAAAAAATAAGTTTATAAGTCTTTATTTAAAAATATATCTAAATAAATGAAGCAAAATATAAAGAAAAAATTAAGAAAACTTTTAAATCAAATTTAATTAGAAAGGGACTATTAAATAACACAAATGATCCTATCTTTTTCCAATATTATAAGCTGTTTTTCTGTCAAGATCAAAAAATAAATCTTTTTCTACCTTTAATTAATTCAAAAGAATTTTTTTTAAAGAAATTAAAATAATTAATCAATTTTAGTAAATGCTATTTTTTAAGGTTTGCGAAAATATATTGTATGTTTTAACGGAGGTTTTTAATAAAATTGTAGTTTCAACTTTTGTTTATTTTATTATATCTTCTTTTATTTTTTCTTGACTATAGTTTTTTCATTATCGCGAACTCTATCATATCATCGCTGAGTATCAGTTAAAAATACTAAAATATATGGTAATGTATTAATATAAATCATTTTATTTGTAATAAGATTATCAATATAAAACTAAATACTATTTTTTTAGTTTTTAGTTTTAAGTTTTAATAAGTACTAATTCTCAAAAACAAATCATCTTGAGAAATATAAATGAAATTAAGAATTATGCATTTTTATTTGCTCTAAATTCTATTTTAAATTTTATTTTATTCACAAACGTAAATAGTGATATTTTATTTAAAATTCATTACTATTTGTGAATTTTATATAAAATAATAAATATATATAGAAAGCAAAACCTATTTCTAAATTTTTCACAATTTCTTAATAATCTTTATCTAAACAATATATCCCATATTAATCCCTAATGCACAAACTGTAGATTATTTAATTTTTGAATGTCCACTGTTTGAAAATGAAGGAGATATGTGTTCAAAATAAATTTTATCACAAATAGAACTGGCCTGTAAATAAAAATTATTATTTACAAAATATCAAAAATAATTTAATACATTTTGCAATAGTATTATCTTTGAATTTTTATGATATTTGTAAAATTAAGTTATTAATATATATATAAATGGATATATATTTACATAGTATCACTTTTGCATTATATTTAGTTGAATATATTGTATTAATTTAAAATAATAAATATTAATTAGTAAATTGCTAAAATTTATTATTAAAAAATGACATGTAATCATGTAATATTACAAAATACTAGTATGATATACATGATATATTATGTAAGTAGTATATAATAAAAAATAAATAAATATATATATAATATAATACATTATTAATATTTAACAAAATATTTATTTTTTTTTAAATAAAATTGATTCAAATTATAAATTGAATTATGTCTTCTAAAGGAGATAAAATAAATAGTAAAGAGTGAATGAGATTGTGTTGCAATGTGACAGGAGTGTTGCTGTCATTTAGCCGGGTTTTTGAATTCTCCGCCATGAGCCGAGCACATGCCATGCAAGCCGAGTGGCCGCGATTTCTCCTAACGAACGCTTTCAGGCACAGGGCCACTCAGGGTGTTCATCTTTGTTTATATTCACCAAGTGTCAATTATTTTTCTAGAAGTTTTTGCTAAATTTTGAACAGAACTTAAATAATTTTTCTACACGGTTTTTCATCTGTGATGTTGAACAAATCATGTGTATAACGGTTGTGTGTTTTTATAGGAGTTTTTAATCTGAAATTAATACATTAGGTAAGGCAAGGCCTTTTAGGCCCTTCTAATTTCATATTTTCCTCGTTGAGTCACACATGCATGACATATGTTAATTAATATCAAAAATATTCCCTGAATTCAATTGTTTTTATTATAAAATTCTTTTTTTCTAATTGAATGCCACTAAGAGAAAATTCTAATTCTAGGTTAAAAATGTCAACAACATTTCGATTTTAATACTTTTTATATATCAAACCATTTAAATATGTGTTTTATTTTATTAATATTTCATCTATTCATAATTAAATAATTAAAAAATGTATTTAATTATTAAAGGAAATTCAAAATTTGAATAAACTATTCGATTGTTCAATTGTTTATTATTGAAATTTTTAAAAATAATTTCTTCTTTAAAACAAAGTTTATTTATTCATTTAACTATAATATTTATATATATATATATATAATAATAATAATTTATCTATAAAACATCTATTAAAAACATATTAAAACTAAATTGATTATTTTGAAGTGCCATATCTACGCAATTGTCAATTATTATAAAATGAATTTATTATATATTCAAAGTTTTCATTAAAGTTTTTATAATATTTTACATTTGAATTAATCTAATCTCATCTATTATTAGGTGAATTGCAAATTTCAAAACCATGTGAGTTTGGAGTTAGTTGTTTACCATAACATCGTTCGTTGTAGTACAACTCCCCTCTTATTGATAATTTATTGATTATGTTTACTCTTCTATTAAAATATAAATAATTACAGATTTAAAAGAATAATAGATGGTATATATTTTAAAACTTATTTCTTTTATCTCATATCATATAAGATATGAATTATGAAAATCTTGCCTAACCAAATGCTTTTTATGGATAACTGACCATGTCATCTGAACCCACACACGTTTTCATTCATTATCATTGCCGCCTCTTGAGTTTTCATGTCTAAATTTAAAACTACTTGTGGCTCTCATCATTCAAATTATAGAACAGATGTGTAACAAACAACTCAGCTCTTGAATGTTTTTCATTTTTAGATACATAAAAATACTTTCACCAATTAATTTCAATTTCCTTTCGTTTGTTTTTTTAGATCAAATCATCCAACTGAATTAAATCAAAATCACACAAGCAAGCTCTGCAAATTCCTACAACCCTGTTCACTTCAATAATTTGGTAAGTAAAAATTATTAATTTACTAATGATTAATATATAAATATGTATAAAATACATTCATATTATTTAATAATTATTATTTTAATATAGATAAAAATTGAAATTTTATTTTATTTCTTTTATTCTTAAATAGTGTTATTTTCAGTTTTCTATCGATCGCCGTTCACTGCTCCTAACCGTTTTGTTAATATATTTATTAATTTGTATTTATTATTTGCAAGTCCCGCAATTCAAGATTAATCAATGAATCCTATTATTTTCTGCTCACTGCTGCCACCAGAAGGATTTTTATTGAATTCCTAACAGCGCCTCTATACGTAGGGTTGCCGAATTAGTTGGTGAAAGGGTTGTCAGATTGTGCTGCCCCCGCACGGCAGAATATTCATTAAAAAATCACTAATACCCCATATGAAATAATCTATTTTAAATATTTTTTATTAAAAAAATCCAGTTAATTTATTTATTCATTAAAATTTGAATTATTATTTTTATATTTCTTTCATTAAATCACACAAATAATATAGTATATTAATTTACTATAATAATTACTATTGTTATCTACATATTTCATAATAATATATTTTTTATTTTTATTAAATATTCATAAAATAATTAGAAAACATCTTTAGGTTCTTACTTGAAGTCAATTTTCATATTAATTAATTGATTAAATAATTATTTATCTTTTATATATATTGGACAAGAAAAAAAGGAATTGAATTAAGTTTAATATTTATTGTCGAAAGCTTATATCAAAGAAGGTATTTTTAATTTATTTGTTTACATTTTAAATCAGATTCTCATACTAACAATGTTCAGGATTAGATTTCAAAAAAGTGCAAATTTTGTTTATTTTATAAAAGAATATAAAATTTAACAAATAAACTTTATATGCGATAAAAATGAAATATAATATTATTAAATTAAGATTAATTATAAATAATAAAAAAATATTTAGCAGAAAAATATCATTTTTATTTCCTTGAGCGCTTTTAAAGAATAACACCATCAAAATAAAAATATAATACACTTTCTTTATAAATTGATCCATTTTTCATATTTTCAACCATTTATGATATGATAATTACCATAACATGTTTATAACCCATTGCCTCTTTTTTAACGCATATTATTGAATCAGTTTATGTTTTCCTGTCCCGGCTAGTGACCCAGACTACAATTTCGTGCATCATTGGTCTTCTCCCTTTGTTTACAGAGAACACCATTGAGATACCTTCCTATAGAATTCGCTATATACAGTTGGCCATCAAAAGTTTATTTTTTATAGGTTGAAATCCACTTGGGAACTATACTTCTAATTTTTCTTCTAAGTTTATGACATTTTATTTTATTCTTTTTCGTCCTTGTTTCTTTGTCCAGCAAACAAACTCTATACTCTATAGTATTATACTCTTCATATGTTAATTCATTATTAATTCAATTTATAACATTTACTCTATTAAATTATTAACATGGTTGTCCTGAATGCATGTCACAGCTACTTACTTTATAACTATACATTAGTGTAGTTGCATTTAATATCGGCACGAGTGATATTATAGTGCCTTTGATTATATACTATATAGTATTGGAGTACATATCATCCATTTTATAAGTTAATTTTACAAGATTTCCTAGAAATTAAAATCAGAATAAATTTTTATAAATTCAAAATTTTTAAAATAAAGAATTTTAGTCAACTATAAATAAAATTAATAAATCAAAAATAATTAATTTATAATTGAATATATATATTTATATTTGTTTAGGTTTTATTATTATGAGAGAAGTTATTTCAAGTATATATTCACATTTTATTGTGAGTCTCGACATATTGGTGCCATTTTTACGCCATTTCATAAGAGGGAATTTTTAGGATTCTTGGTCTGTGTGACCAGAAGTCAAGAGATTTTGGGTTGAATGGGTGGGTAATCTTTGACTGTTGTTCTAAAGTTCTAAAAAATTCTCTACACTCTACACTAGGGGTGGCCAACTTCTTTATATATAGGATCGACTAATTTTCTTGAATATGTTTCGAGATCACCAAAGAAAATTTTGTTCAAAAGCTTAGTTCAAAAAAGTGTTGAGCTTTTTTTTTTAGAGGTAAATTGAAAAAATTTTGGAAAAAAGTACGAAGTGTTCAAAACCTTAGTCCAGAAAACGGTTGAGCTTTTATTGAAATTGAAAAAATTGAAGGGCTATGATCGACCAAAAAACGCTTCTTGATCAATCACAAAGCGGTTGGCGATCGACCGAAAGACGCTCCGGAATCGACCGGTCGATCGCGATCGACGTGTTGGCCGTACCTGCTCTACACTATCACTAAAACACAGTCTGGTTCATACATCAATTAACTATTCATAATATATATAAAATTATAATTTTATCATTAAAATTTATCACTTCTTGAAAACGATGAATTTATGTATGATTTTTGATATTGTTTTTTTTTTCAAAATTTTAAAAGTAAATATTTAGTGTATTTTAAGGATTTTTTTATACTCATAATGATTATCGAATTGGATACACTAAGTAGATTGAACAAAGTGATTTTCTTTATTGCTCTCTCTCTAAAAATCATGAGATCCTTTTATGCAATAGTCGAAAATAACAAGCTTAGGTCGTCAATAAAAATCAGACCAGCTCCCTGGGTGCAATATTTGACACTCGGTGATTTAATCGTCGTTAACTGTTCCTATGGTCGTTTTCTCTTATTTATATCAGAGAAAGAGACATTCTACAATATTAAATGCTCTTTAGCAGTTCACTTGCATATTTGATTATGAAATTGTAAAAAAAAATCCCTCTCAAAACTCACGTTTTCCTGAGTGGGGGAAGGGGGGTTGATTGGCCATAAAAACCACTTTAAAGCCCATAGAACCTGCAAGTTAAAACTTTTATCTTTAACCAAGAACAATCAAATAACAGGCTCATGACCGACGAAACGGCAGCTATAATTTTATTATTCGTTTATTATTAGATGTTCATTTTCTATTTTATATGCAATGGATTTTTCAATCATTTTTATTTAAATGTAATTGGAATAAAGAGAAAATATTTCTATTCAAAAGAAATGACGCTCTATTATTCTTTGACAATTTCCAGAGATGAAATTATTCTTTGTAAATAATAATTTCTTAACATTGGTGTGAAATTAGGTATATTTTAATTAATGAATTCTTCTCATTGGTTGTTCTCTCATTGTCTAATACTCTTTAAGTGAATACTCGATTAAATATAGGTATATATTTGATAATAATTAATTAATTCTAAATTCAAATACCTATCACAAATGACATCGTTATTTATATTTTATTATTTTTTTTATGAAGGAGTGGAGAGATTATAATAATATATATATCAAATAAATATTAAAAGAACGATTATGTTTAAATCTTTTCAAGAGAATACACTGTTTTATTTTTTTAAATAAATCTGATATAGAGAGAAGTTGAATAATTTCAACCATATGTTTCATTTGTATAAATTAATTAAATTTTCCCCCAAGGGCTACTCTGTGACATATTTTAATTATATTATATAATAATACTGGACGTCTCTTTCTGATGTTCTATTGAGGCTAGTCTTAACTTTTCAAGATTAATTCTTATATTAGAAATCAAGACCTATTCACAATTATTTTGAACTCTGAAAGTATTCTTTCAAATTTGATTAAATATAAAATTATAAAAAATATTTAATCAAGCATTTTTTTTAAGTTCAATTTTAAAATCAGATAAAATAACAAAATAAAATAAAAAAATAATTAAATAAGTAAATAAATAAATTTTTTCCTCAAATGACTTAATTTGTCATTACAATAATATAAGGATGAGAAGGTATAAAAAATATTTATATTATCATTCAATTGCATATACTTTCATTTTAAGAAAAACTAAATTAATTAATTAATTAAATTATTATAAATATATAAATTATCCATTTTTTCAGAATTTTTTAATATTTAATTATATATTTAATATACATATATAAATTCTAATTTTTTTTTATTTCTTTTTATTTACTTTTAGATCGAATGAGCATTAAAAAAAGATTTCGGACAGTTCAGAAACAATTCATTTGATGGAAGAAAAACTTTGTAATGTCATTTTTTTTATCATCCTGCACAACGGGAATTGGATTAAATCTTTTTTTTTAATGTCTTCGAACACGTTCGGAAAATTAGATTAATCAAATGTCCTCACAGTTTAATGTAAAAACTTTAGAGTTTTCTCTGTAATTAGTAAGAAAATTAAGATCCACTTGTTTATGATAAACTTGAATAAAGTTTTGAATGAACGTTGATTTGAGAGCACTCGACCATCTTGTGGTTATTGCATTTACAATTTGAATCGCTTCACTTCTATAATCTATTTGTATGAATAATCTACTTACTTATATTTGTCTATTAACATCTTTTAAATATGTAAATTAAAAAACTTCTAATCAAGAATTTATTATTAGAATGGAAAAGTTTTCTGAAATCAAATAGAAAAATATTTTTTTGACAGCTTTAGCTAATTTGTTATATGTCTTATATTTCTTTTCTATTTATTTATTTATCTTCAGATAAATCGAAATTACTTGAACTATATTATATATTGATATAATATTTCATACTAGTAAAAGTATAGTAGTATATATATATATATATTGTAGTTTAATTATTTGTAATTCTGAAAAAAAATATTTATTTCATATATCATTATTTATTTTAACTATATTTTACTTTAAATATGCATATTTTATTTATAATATCGTAAAGTAAGAACAGTAAATTTCTTTGTAAATGTTAACCAAGGGTGAAATTTGATTGATAAAATCGAAAGAAAAGTTTCATAGATGTAGAGTCTTGACAAAAGCATTCCATTCACTCCAATCGAAGTCAGCTTCGGGTAGGGAAATTTACAATATAATAATGAACACATAAGTTATCTGCCCATTGATGTCTTTGAAGTTACTTCGATATACACTCTTTTAAAATTACTCCCTGTTTTAGTGATATATTAATCATTTATTCTTAAATAAACTAAATTAAAAATAAAATTAATTCCCCAAAAAAGAGATAGCTTATGATATTATTGTATTCATTTTGGTTGATTTTTTCATTTTTACTATCTCGCCAGAGATAGTATTGCGATCATGAAAATTTTCGATGTTGAGATTTTGATGTTTTTATACGTTTTGAAGGTTCCTGAATCATTTTCACTAAGGTTGAGAAAAATGTCTGTGTGTGTGTGTGTGTGTATGTGTGTGTGTGTATGTATGTAGACAAGATTACGCAAAAATGGTTTGAGCTAGAATGATGAAATTTGGTACATGGACATTATTCAAAATTCATAGTTTTGAGAAATGTAGCTCAACCGGAAGAGGGTCATTACCTACAACGTTTTGATTTTTTTTCCTCTAAAGTGACCGTAAAAATAAAAATATATGTTTGATAATTTTTCACATGATTAATAATTGTATAAAACTGCTATATATAGAATTTCAGCTTGATTGAATTGCTGAAAGTACCAGAATTAATTTTTTAACACTGCAAATCTCACGCGCCAACACGTGCCATGGTGCCATCAATAAAAAGCCAAACATGCGCTGGTTTAATATTTATTATTTATAATTTATAATTAATTAAATTTAATTTAAATATAATATATTATGTTATTTAATCCAATTCAAATTGCGAGATAGTCGAGTGGAGACACTCCAGCTAATTTTAATTGATATTTATTAATTCATAATATTGTTATGATATATATTTAACTCAAAATCAATAGAATCAATATAAAAATCTAATATCAGAATTGATTTTCTAAAATCTTTATCATTTAATGAGGAAAATCTACAAACGAGAACTGTATTAAATTAAAAACAAAAAATGTTTGCAGTTCTTGCATTGGACGTTTTATTTAATATATAAACAAACCAATTTGACTTTTTATCATTCTAACTTTAGTGATGCTTTTGCTTAAACTTTTACAATTTCTTATAATTAAAATCTTTTCCCATTGGTGTTCATTTAAGGGTGAAGATGGGCCATTTGACCACCCTGGCGATTCATGTTGACCCATTAACTATACCTATATAAACAAGTCCTTCTATATAAACGTGTACCTGTATATGCCTAGTAAGCAAGTATGGGTTAAGGTAACGACATCCAAGCCCTATTGATAATCCGTATATGGAAACCAGGGCGTGGCTATTATACATTGTAATATCATATGGCAGAGTCCTTCTGTCCCCTTGCCGTTTGTATGTTTGTTCAATGGTTGGAGGATGACGTTTCGGAGAGGTCGGAGGCATTTCTGTCTCAGTATGCTTACAATAGGAGGAATAGAGGTGGCTCCCATGTTGAATTGATTGCGTTTCTCCCCAACATATATAGAGACACCCAAACAGGCGCAGACATTCACATATATACCAAGCTTTACACCAATAAAGGGAGATGTTCATGAATGAATTGTTGCAAACACAATCCTGAAAATACCATAGATCTTCCTCTGATTTTCAATTTGCCAGGGATATCTAGTCGTTCTCATAAAATTAAGAAATAAAATCATAGCCACCAACTAAATCGGTTAACTCAGCAGTCATCCATCATGAAACGTTTTTTGTTTTAATCTCATAACGATTTTTTTAATTGTAAAATAAGGTATTTTAAACTCAGAAGAATATTTAATGGGGATTTTGAATAATTTTAACAAGTATTCGATTAATCTAAAAATATATTTTCAAATTATTTACATTAACATTAATTAAATTTACACAATTCTTACCTATAAATAGATAATTGAATAATGACTTTCTTATAATTATAATTAATATAATTCATTCCATCTATTAATATTAAAATATTCTAATATTAAAAATATTGGAAAGGTATAAAGAAATTTCAAATAAATCAAAACAATGTTGACTAATTAAACATCTGGAAGCATTAATATCAACGAACTTTTATTCATATTTATCACAAAATTGCATAAATAATTCCAATATGATCTTAATATATTGTGAGAATTAGATAAATAATGTAGAGAGCAAAAAATATTTAATACTTTACTGCGTTCTTGAGTGCGATATTCTGAGTCAGCTTGTTTTTTAGCCATTTACTTTTGAGTGTTTATTCGTTCTTGACTGCAATATTCGGGATCAGTTCTTTTTTCAGTTTTATAAACTAGATCTTTATAGCGTTCTTTACTACGGTATTCGGAATCGTTTCTTTTTTTGTTTTATTCTTTCTCTGTCTCTTTTTCGCTTTTCATCACGAAAGTCCCAATCTTTCTTCATATTGATAATTAATAATAATTAATAATAATTAATATAATTTATAATTATAATTATAATGATACGATCGGAGATGCGCTGAAAACATCGCTAATAATTATGCGCTGAAAATATGGAAAATTTTCAACTATGACCGCCATATCGCCACTTTACACTTACACTTTTTTAAGCTCTACTCGAATCCAAAATCAAAATTTAAAAAATCGAAAATTTTTGGCGACAGACATATAGATTTTATAAACGAACTAAAAGTTCGTTGAAAATACTTATTGGTAAATAAATTTATATACATATATATATACTTGTATAATATATATTCATTTTTCAATGATCAGTTTTTAAATTTCACAAAATTTTTAGGTTTTTATATTTTAATTTTTTTAATTTAATATTTTTATAGGAATAAATTAAAAGTCATAGTAATATAAATTTTAATAAAATAAATATATTTAATAATTATTTTTTTTTTGTTATGTTTAAATTATTAATTATTTTTTATGTAATTTAATATATATAATTTTAATTTTATCATATTTTAAAATAAAAGGTCATTTTTTTTATAAAATTTCAGAATAGGATATATATATATACTTGTTAATTTCTCCAATTAGATATCTAATGCATTATAATTTGCATTTTCCTTTGAGCGATTAGATCTTTTTACTTTTATTTAGTTGTCTTTCATTAAAATATTTTTTTTTAATTAATTACCATAATCTGAATGATTACTAAGCTCTTCGTTAAATAAAAATCATAGAAATGGTAAAAAGGATAATTTTAGACGCTTCATTACAATTTCTAAAAAAAGTAAGCAGAAGAGAATTTTAAGTCAATAATATATGACAATTTTTCTGTGATTATAAAGTATTTATTCTTCCAATTATGATATTTAAAAGTGTAATAAATAAAAAATTGAAAATATAATATATCATATAATATAATATATGAATATAATTGATTTTATCTATTGAATAATAATTATATATATAAAAAAAATAATAATTAATTTCTAACAAAATTCAAAATAATCTCTAAAAATTTTCTTTCACTTATGTTAATATTTTCATAATTATCAAGTGTTTAATGTTTTATTTCAATTTTTAATTTATAATGTTTTTAAATACAGAAAATCATTCTAAGATTTTTACTCATTTTATTATTAATTAAATATTAATAATTTACTGTCTTAATGTTTATTTATTTCTTGATATATTCCGTTATTTTATATAATTTCTTTACCACTAAAATATTTTATTTAATATAATTTTTATTTTTGTTTTCAGGCCTATCCTTCCTCTTCCCATGGCTCTTTTCCTAAAACAAGAAAATTTTACTTAATGAGAATAATAAGAAAAATATTTTTTCAAATCTTTTAAAGAAGAATATTTTCAAGACCTCTTTGAATAAATATTTAAAAAATTCACTAACAACATTAAAGTAAAAATTAAAAAAATATATATATATATTAAAAACGCTAGAAACTTTATTTTTTGTACAATTATCGATTATAAATATATTTTTTTCAAAACTTCTTTCTAGAGAAATTTAACTTGTTTTCATATTATTTACATTTTCATTTTTCTTTCCAATTCATATGTTCAATCATTTAATAAATGTTTTTATTTTTTAGTCACTAGCAAAATATTAAATTACTTATATGTTTTAATATAGACTTTATTCATAAAAATTATAATTCTATAGTTTCGATTTCCTCTGACCCTTATCATCCATTCATAAATTACTGATGAATATTTATTTTTCATTCATGATGAATAAAATCTATTTTCTCCTTATTTTAAATAAAAAAGTATATAAACAATCTTAAAAAAAAAATTAAATAATCATTTCTGTATTTCCTGTTTTGATATATTATCTTTTAATCTAATCACTTTATTCTAATCATAACTTATCCTCTTTATTAGAATTCGATTAACTTTTTTTTTTAAATTTGAAATTTTCTAATTTAAATTTGACATCAATGTATCAAGATTAATTATATTGAAGAATTTAATTTTTTAAAAATGACTATTTGTCCTGAAAATTATTTTTAAAAAGTAATTAAAATTATTATACGTTCTACATTACCTGTATGACAAAGTGGAAAGAATATAGTTACTAAAGAGGCTAATTTTAAAATCCCTCTAAAATCTGATTAATCTTTCTTCCAAAATAAAATTAATGTTATAATAAAATTTTAACTCAGAATAAGGTTTCTTTTTTTTTAAAAAAAAACAAAAAAACATTTAAATTTATTAATAACCAGTGAAAAAAGAAAGATAAATGGAATTTTGAGAATTTTTTTTACAAATTTATTATACGCATATTTGGTTAAAAAATAACTAAAAATAACTCATAAAATATCATTAAAATTCTACATTATGAATAAATTATGATGGAGAATATGATAATGAATAAATATGAAAGAGATGAATATATCAAAATATATTGAGAGGTAGATATCAATCTCTTTGTGCATACATTGCAAACAACCCCTTTTTTCATATCATTATTTTGATAATAATTACTCATGAATTTTTACTTAAATTTTAATTTGTTTCCCAAAATACAAACAAACTAAATTTTTTACTTAATATAATGACTTCCATAAAATTATAATTAATAAAATACAACTGAAAATTAATCATGTCTTTTTTCATTTTCCTTTTAGAGATTATCTTTTACATTATTTTTTTTCTTTTTTTAAAATGATAAAAAAAATCTAAATTATTTTAGATAAATGAATATTATTTAAATTAATTTAAAAAAATGATTAATAAAGCTTGCTTGCTTGCTCCACTTTTGTATTGCAAAATAATTTTTTGTATTATCTTTACCAATAATCACCTCCTATTCATCCTCCCTTCATTTATCCTTCCTGAGTTTTATTCATCTTCTATTATTATTTTGTTTAGTTTATGATATAATCTTTTTTTCTCTTCACTTGTCCACCAGAATCTGAATAAGGCATTTTCGCTTTATCTATTCGAGCCCCTTAACTCATTCTTCTCAATCCACGTGTCTTAATTATGCATAGAAAGCAACAAGAGAATTTCTATTTTGTTACATATTACTTAACCATACTACGTGTTGCTTGACAGACAAGATCTTACATTGGAATCTAAATAAGTCATTTTCACTGTAGCTAACACTTCTTATTAGATAACATCAACTGTATGAGAATTTATTTTAAATTGATAAAGTATCAAAATAGTATAAAAACAGAACAGTTTTTATTCTAAACCTTTAATAATTTTTACCGACCGACGATAGTAAGGGAGGTATTGTTTAACTCGTTTTCTTTTCTTTTTAGTATCTGTTATACATCTTCATTCTTTGCCACTCTCTTTTGTCTTCCTCGTGTTCAATTGTCTTTGTCCGATCCGATCACTACACTGATCTCTGTTCCGGGCTCGTCTCCATATATATTTTCAATTGCCTATTCCCTAGACAGAGGATACGGACCGAAGAGCAACTCACGGACGAGACGATATTCTCGATTCTATTCATCCATTTCTCTCTTTTCAATCCTCAGCTGGTAGTCATATATTTTTCTTCGTGGCTCCCTCTAAAAATAAAATTCTAAATCAAATTATAAAACATTTTGTTTATCTTCTTTCTTCTGGATATATTTTTTTTCTTTTAAAATAAACAAAAAAAAAGTCAAAATGATTAGGTTGTTTGGACAATAATTTCGTTTTTCCGCCAGAGGATTTAATTATACTTTTTCGAACACAACTTCACACTCAAGCCGCATAATGATTATATGTTTAGAGAGCTGATATAACAATGCTTGTATGTGAAAAAGTTCAATCGAATCTACCCAGTAGTTTTATGGTTTGTGCGCTTTTAAATATGAAAGCAATAAGCAGCATAATTTTACTTTTTACTATAGAAAAGGTAAAAATGCTGTTCAAGTCAGAAAGAAATTAACGATTGTGTTCACAATACACCAGTGCCAGAACTGGTTTGCAAAATTTAGATCCGGCAATTTTGATGTCGAAGAAGCACCACGTACTGGATGGCCGGTTGAAGCTGAAGCCATTCGTTGATTTTTTGGTAAAACCTTTACAAATAGGTTAAAAAATAATCTGGATCAGATCAGTTTTTTCAATGCAAATATTGTTTTTAATACATTAAATTGTCTTTTCTTCGATATTTCATTTAAAGAAAAACAATTTGCAAATTCCAATTTCCATCGTTATCTTCACTAAGTTGGATAAGTCAGATTCATGGTATCCATTACAGTTTATGTAACCATTATAAAGCATATATAATAACTCAAAAAATACTTCTGAAATGTTATTATGTTATATTTTATAAAAATGATAACATTGATTTTTTTGTTGATTTATATATTAATTAAAATTTTAGAATAAACCATTCTTTTTTTCTGTTGAATTTATTGCTATTAATATCGTATAATAAATTTAATTATATTAATAAAACTTTGTTCATTGTATATAAAGTCCTGGTGCATCTAAGTCGAGGGAAAATAATATACAAAATAAATGGAATACCTAAAATGACCTAGTCCCCCCAATCAAATAAAAAAAAAAAAATTATTAATAATTAATAATTTTTTTTAAATATTTAATTAAAAAATACAATATTATAGTTATTAAATAAATTTGATAAATTATTTAAATAGAATTTAATTTAAAATTACTAAATATCATTGACAAACTTAAAATTAGACAATTTTCTCATTTTAATCAGATTAAATTTTTCTTTAAAATATATTATTTTTATGATTATTTTTTAATATTAGTCTTTTGATCTCAGATATTTCTTGAACATTTTCAACCTATTTATTTTTTTATTTACTTAGACTTATATAAGTATGTCTTGAAGCATTAATTTCTTTACAAGATATATTTCTGCTTTTATTTTTATTTTTTTATTTTATTTTATTTTTTTTATTTGGTAACATTTTTTCTTTTTTACTTTGGAATTTTCTTATTTTCTCCCACAACCCTCTTTTTGAGCACCCTTGTCACTCAATCGTAAAGTTGGGAGAGTGTTAGGTTTTCAGTGGATCCGTTCGCTTTTTCTCTCCGGTTGCTGTCGTGGTTTCATTTCTACTTCTCATTTCGGCTGCTGATTCTATTACTTTCTCACTGTCACTCTTTCCCAAAACAGACTAGGATCAGGAACAGGAACACGGCCTGTCCGTCTGCTGACCAACTCGCTGCCAACACTTTTGCTTGTATTTCACCGGGCAGCACCCTTTTCTCTACCCCTCTCTCTCCCTCATCAGAAAACTTTTTACATCCTATCACTAAAAATATCCTCAACTGCGTAATTTTTCCATTACCACATTGAATGAGTTGAAAAAAAAAATACTAACGGAGTTAATTAATTACTAATTTTTGAATTAATGAAATGACAACTTAATAATATTTCTCCTTTTTCTAATAATTTTTCATTATTTTTTTTAATATTGGGAAATGAAGAGTATACTAAATATAATTATTTAATTTGTAAATTATATTTTAGAAAATTTAAATAATAGTGAAAGAGTGGATCACATTGGGACACTTTTTTCAATCTTTTTTCTCATTTTTTTTTTATTAATGAATAATTCTCAAAATTTAACCTAGAGTTCCAGCAATCTTTGTCTACATTATTAAATAACTTTCAATCTCATATCTATTGCAAATAATTATATAAAAAATATTTAGTAGGCTTGTATTTTGGTCCAAGGTGAACTACCCTCATATTGGGACAGTCAATTAATTAAATTACAATTTATTTGGACATGTTTCTTCAAGAAATGCAAATTATTTCAAGTGATAAGTTATATTAGAAGTAAAATGATAAAAATTATTAGAAATTAATATTTTCTAATTTTGTTTACACTACAATATTGCTTGATTTTTTTGATATTCTTCTTTATTTCTTATCATTAGCATTGTTAAACTTAATGAGTTCCTAAAAGAAAAAAATAATAACTAATATTAAACACAGTTTACAAAGATTAAATAAAAAAAAAATATTTTAAACAAAATATTTTTTAGAAAATAAAAATTGGCATATTTTGTGTTCTAAAATGGACCATTCCAACCTGTCCCAAATTGTACCATATACCCACTTTAAAACTTTAAAATACCATTTTGTTAGGTTTAATACCATGGCAATTATTACTAGCTAGTTTTATAGAATTGACTTTAAATTTCATTATAGTACCATTTATTTCAAAATATTTTCATAAAAAATTCACTTTTATAACTTATCAAAATTTTTGACATGTTTTAAAAATAAAAATATCATTGAATTCTAATCTGCTTTTTCAATTGAATCAAAATATGTACATCTGATAATTTGATTGTCATGCACTCTCTCTGCATCTGCAAGAACTAAGGGTTTTAAAATTAAATTTAATAATAATTATACAATAAAGCTGCCCCGGGATTATCAGTAAGACATTCCCCCCCCCCCCTAATACTATCATATTTGCAATATTATTATTAACCACAATTGATATAATTAATCTTTTTAAAATTTTTTTTTATAATTCTTCATAAAGTTCGTTTTTAATCACATTTTCTCTCCACCTCCCCTTCTCTTTCCCGAGCACTCGTAATTCTACAAATGATATATTCTTCTTGAAAGTATCTTTTTAAAAAAAACCCTGCCCTTTTCTTCTTTTTATTTTCTTGTTTTACAAGGTGTTCTTGAGTAAGTGAGAACGAACCTAATCTATCCAGTTTCCCGGGACCTAATCATCAAAGAACAATCTTGTGGTTTAATTCGCCATGAAAAGCCCCACTAGTCGGAAGGAGCACTTGAGTTTCTCATCTCTCTCTCCCCCACTCTACTTTTCATTCCCACCTCGTCTTTTTATTTGCTTTACAATCGATCCGTTCATTCAATCGAAGATTAGAGATTTATTAAGTTTTTTTTTTATTTTGTTTTCTTTTTTTTTCAATTTAATACTTACAATCTTTTAATTTTTATTTTAAATTAACCATTTTCTTATCCCGACTCCGTATAAATGGCTCACTACCAAAGTTTCCACCACTCCATATTTCGAACAACTCGTAAAGCCGTTTTTAACACCTCAAACAGACGTAAACTAATTCTCATTTGGCAAGCCAATTTACAAAACCAATTTATGCCCACTATGGGGCATGCGTTCAACCGGAAATACCCTCCTTTTCCTGTTAGAGTGTACGTTTTCCCTCTACTTCTGATTTTCTCGTGTTCCCGGATCCGTGGATTCCATCCGGGTTTCGATCGTAAATTGTTAATTTAATGCTTCTTCAATACTCTTAATATAGTTCGCAAATCATAAAAACCAAATTAACACCATTCTAGGAGTTGACCTCTTTACGAATATCTCTAAAGAAAAAGAGGATGAGTTCAATTAACCGATTAAACTTTCATTAATAGAATTTCTATAGAATATATTGAAAATAATTCTATATATTGTAAATATATATATATATCATTTTTAAAGCTGGAAAAAATTAAACTATTTTTTTTTATATTTTGCTAGTTTTTAAATAACATTTAATATATATTTGATATAATGATTAAGAATTTAATTAAAGTAATTTTATATTCCAATAAATTATTATATGTAATATAATTATTTAACTTAATATTTGTAATATAATATTGCAATTTCATGAATATATATAATAATTAGTAAAAAAAATGTTAATTTTTCAATATTCCATCTAAAAAAAGAGAAATATGGATTTAATATTTTATTTTATCTGTTGACTTATTTTTAAATAAACCAAGAATTCGATTAATAGTGAGAAATTTGTTGGAAGCAAGGGTGTGGAGCCATTTTATTTTAATTTAGCCGGAGCCAGTGCAGGTCAATTTTGGCTCCTCAACTCTGAATGAAAGCAAACAAAAAAAGAAAAAAAAATTGTCAAAGTCTCGTGTGTTATCATTTTTTTTACCACTTTAGATCTATCAAATTTAATTTAGAATTCGATTATATTATTTAATGAAAAGGAGATGAAATGAAATTTATTATTATCTCAGTGTGGTGGTTGATTGAAAATGGAATTATCAATTTCACCTAAAGAACAAAGTTTTCAATCGTTTATTTATTAAAATGACATAATCTCATTAAATATAAATAATATTTATTTATATAAAAGAATAAAAATTCATTTATTATTTATTTACTTTTTCGTATTCTTTACAAATTAAATATTCTCTTGCATTAATACATATTTTAATATATGGAAAATCTTTTTAGGAATTGGTTTATTTTATTCTTATAATTAATGTTAAACCCAGAATAAATATTTATCTCAATAATTTCATTTTTCAGTGTATAGATTTAATCCCTAATAACTCACAATTATTTTTTAACTTGGATAAAATTTGAAATGTTGATCCATTCATTGAATGAATATCTTCAACGCATTTATATTTCATGTTTTTTCATGTTCTTTAAATATTATAATTCAGGCCACATTTAAAGCTAAGTGAACATAAAAGCACCCGGCAGCATGTTTTTTTTCTCCTAAGTAATTTGCATAGCATTATTTAAATAAGTGATACTTTGGGGAGGTCTGGTGGCCAATTTGTTGAGAGTCAAGAGGTGATTCCAAACATTCTGCACCAAAAGCTATGCTTTCTTTGACTATATGTATGTATTAAATGTGCCATTGGATATAAAATGAAAATGGAAAAATCATCACTATCTTACTTAGGTCTTTGTCTCTGAATTCAAACATATATATATAAATATATATACAAAACAGTATATTCAATCATTTTTTTAAAAAATTAATATTTCCTACCTTATCAATTTATAATGATCGACATTATGATTAAAATTACTTACTTTGATTTAAATTTAAAATACATATTTATTTGTCAACGAATTGGAATTTTTTTTTAGTAACAAAAATTCAGATAGAATATTATGTTTTATTTAAAACAACCGTTTGTAATATCCTTATTTGTTTAAAACTATTTTTAAACTTTTTCCTGTTTAAATGTTTAATAATATAAATAATTTACCTAATAACGTTTGCATTTTTATTTTAATTTGCTTCTATTTAATTACTTAATTCAACATTCAAAAAATATATGGGTTCCTTTATGGTACATCTTGTCAATATTCTCTCTTACAAATAATCAATCCATCTTGATTACTTTTATCATGTTATTCTAATCCAAAATATGGTGGTCATTTAAAATTATGAATAAAAAATATTAAAACTATAAAAAAAAAAATAAATAAAAAAAAAACAATAAAATATTCTGAATTAATTCTATAAAATAAATAAAATCGTAAATGTGATAAATAAACAATAATTTATATCAAAGATATTTGTTATATGAAAATAAATAAAAAATAATTATAATTAGACATTATAAATATAATCACATATTGAAACTATGCTTCATAAGAACGTTGGAAAAACATTTATTTATTTAATTGCTTAAAATTCTAGTCTAGTCCACCCAGCTTCCGGGATCAAAATTGGGAAGCTACTTGATAAAAAGTAGCGCCACCAATCAAGAAAATCAAGATTAAGGTTGAGAGGATTCTTTGTACTGATCATAGAACACATTTGTTCCGCTTAGGCGTCAACCAATTTGCAAGTACAAAAGCAAGATGTTTTTATTTCTTTTAAAAAAAAGATCAATTAAAAAAATAATTCTCAAACTTTTTAGAAATTGTGAAGTAGGAATAGGGTTATCTGAATGGTATGAATAGAAACAACAACAAAAAAAAACTTACAAACTGAATTTTCTGAATTAAAAAATTTAATTTTTCAAATTTTTATTAAATACAATTAAATATATATTAACTTATTTATTTATCTAAGGTAAAAGATATAGCATTTAATAAATTTTAAAACATATTTAGTTGTAACTTCCTTATAATTATTATAAGTCGAGTATTGTTCATTACTTGTTCCATTTTGTTTATGTATCAACACTTTAATTTAAATGTTTCCATGATGCCCATCAGAAGTTGAACTAAATTTGAAATAGAAAGTAATTGATCTTTGATTGTATATTATAATACACCCAGATTATCTAATAATTGAAATTAAAATCGATTATTATATTATTTAATATAAAAATACATTTAATTACTTCAAATCCTTATTATTAATTGAATAAATATTTTGTTAGAATATATTTTTAATTTTCAATTATCTTCTTAATTTTCACCTTTCATAAATTTCTCTCCCCAAAACTAGTTTCAACGTAGGTATTTCAGAGCTCTAGTGTGAACAACTTTCTACAAAGTGATGATTGTTTACATAGGTGCAAGCAAAGTACAGGCATTCCAGAACTTTGCATTTACATTAATTAGCTTGTTTAGGATAAAATATATTTCTCTGTGTCGTCTTCGAGCACCCGAAGGGCTTGAAACTTACCACAACATTCTAAAGATGGGTTTAAAACGACGCATCTCGAACGAATCCAGGATCCTCATTTGCCCGCACCTTTAATGAACAATTATTGTCTTAATATTTTTCTTTCGTGCATATTCTATATAGAGAGTTAAATTAGGCAAGACGGGGAGAAAGACAAAGCAGAATGAACGAAATTCAATGTCGAACTTTATTCCAACTACAAGAGTTAACAGAATGCTTATCTTTGCGTTTATCTTACAAAAGTTAAATTCAACGCTTTTATTATTTAAAATTATAAACATTTTAAAAGATGGTGAAAGGTTCTTTTTTTCTATAATGAAACTTATAAATTAAGTCCCATAAGAATGAAATTTTATTTTTATTTATCTTTGAATGTGTTAGAGTTCTAATAGCTTGTATATTTTCATTATAACAAATCTTTAGGAAGATTAGTGGTTAGTTTTATTAGATAAAATGTAATTGTTTACCGTGAACATTGTTAATTTTAATTGCATGACTTTTAAACATCTTCAAATATAGAGAGGAAAGAGGAAGGGAAAACCTATTTGTTGGGATTGGGAAACGACTTGGTAGACAATTTAGTAAGGGACACGAAGGAGTTAGGAGAGAGTGAGAGTTGGTTGGGTAGCTCACACACAGAATAGGCACGTTTGAATGAGTGTGGTTACGACGGCCAAGAACTTTCGAGATCCGTAAAGCCACAGAGATAGAAATGAATATCATTTATTTTAGATCATTTAAGATATAAATATATAATAATATAAATATTATTTAAATTTAAAATTATTAATTTTGTTTATTCATTGTTTTATGAAAGAGTTTTTATTTATTAAATTTTATTTTTTTTGAAAATCTAATTGAATAATATATCCATATGTATATCATTATAAATCTCAAAAATAATATTAAAACCATAGGTCAGAACTAGTAACATTTACTTTAACTTTTATATAATTAATCATAATGATTACCAAAATAATTTTATAAAATTTTATAAAAATTTTAATTGCATTTATTAAACAATAAGTTCTAGCCAATTTCCTTACATTAACACATTATAGTTATCTTGATTTCAATTTAACTACACTACCCTTATAGAAAAATAATTTATTTTCATTTTTTTAGATAAGCCTATTTTATTCTAATCGAATAATGCTCAATTTTTTCTTTTTATCTAAGACCATTTTTAACCATTATTTTTAAAATTAATATATATTTATCTATTGGATACAATTTTGAACTTAGTGAGGTAAAATTTTTAGTTTTAAGAAAAGTAGACAATTACTAAGTACTACGCCGCGCTTGATAATAATACAATCATATTAATATTTACACATAATTATTTTTAATCTTAGAAAGGTACTTGTACCAAAAGTTGCTCATCAATTTATTCAATTTTTTTTTAACAAGTTATCAATTCTAGATTTTTTATATTTTTTTTATATGTTTCTATAAGTTTGAAGTAATTAGATCTTATCTGATTCTTGGCTGATTGATTAATAATTTTTTTTTTAAATCAAAAGTCAGTTCCTATGTTGGATGAAGTGATGTGAGAATGAATGGATTTTTATAGATGAATCGAAGTCGTGAATAGAAATTCCTGGATGCGTCTCGCGTCTCTCCTCCCAGGGCAGTGTCACTCCTTAAGAAGGCAACGCGCAAGAGGCTCATGTAAATTCAACATAATGTCTTGGGAACACCGGGCGAGGAAACCTTTCCTCGTGCTTTTTTCAATATCGGACGCCCCCTTCTCTCTTTCTCTTTTCCTTTCTCATCCTTTTTTATCTTATAGACTTTCCATTCTTTGTTATACGCTTTTCCTTCTCCTTATCCTTGCCAGTTCGTCGTGCCATTCGTTATTGGTGAATGCATTACAAAGGCACAGTATATGGGGGTCCATCAACACAGATTATAAGGTTTATATGAAAAGACATTACAGCACTTTGGATACTGTCTCATTCCATTGCATCGTCGATCTATTTCCATCCTTCGCCCTAGTATCTGCACTCGTTCTCCATTCACCTCCTCTCACAATCCATTCTCCCTGTCTTCACTCATCAATGTCTATTACCTTCATTAAGCCTAAAGAATATCGTAACGAAACGGTGGAATGCCACCACCGCTATTACACCCCAGCTATTACACTTATTACTACTTAATTCTCACTTTAAGAAAGAAGATGTTTTATAGTCTTATTCACCAATTTGAAATTTAACCAAATCTTTAATAATATTTATTTTTAATTAATATGATATAAATAATATAATAATATCATAAATCTATTTATATTATTTTTTTTTCTGTAATATTGATTACAAGATATTATGTTTTTATTATTAGTTGGATGAGATGACTTAAGGTAAGGATGTTTGGAGAAATGTAGTTGCTGCAATCACAACAACTTTCGAGTTTCGAAGCGAGTGATAGAAACGAGAGCAGGTCAATAAGCCCGCGACTTTTTGAATGAAACAGGTTTTTGGATAAAAAATTATTTTATTTTTCAACGTAGTCTCCAATTCAACGTTTCTCCAATTTTTTTATCCCTTCTAAAAAATAAAATTTGTCAAGGACATCAAAATAGATTTGTTTGTGAGATGATTTCATCGATCGAGTCAAATCTCTTTCCGCCGAGCTATTTCTTCAAGTTTGGAAACAAGAAATAGTCACTCGGGACTAAATCCGGAGAATAGGGCGGATGAGGAAGCAATTAGTATCTCAATTCATGAATTTTCATGGAAATTTACTTTTATCCATTTACCTCTCAAAAGACGAGGGAGTCTGCTATTAATGGATGTCAAACAAAAACTAAAAGACTCAGTTCAAATTTCGACAAGAGTCAGCTGATAGAGCAGTGTTGCCATTACTTTTAAGACACTAGAAATTCAAAAAGTCACAGACTTATTGACCTGCTTTCGAATATTTTTAAGTAAATTGCTCATTTTTACATTTATTTCTGAATAAAAATGTAAGGAAAAAAAAAATCTACAATTAAAAATTATAAATATATGTATATTCAGTTTTTATTTATATTTATATTGATTTACATATTTGAAAAATGCACTATAATAACATAATTAATCTAATTTATCTAATTTTTGTTAAATATTAAATACCTATATGAAAATTAATTAACTATTTATAAATGTCGGGTTGTAATCAAATACAAACATGTTTATTGTATACAATTTTATTTATTAATTGGTATTTGTTTGTCAGATATCATGCATGACTAATCATTAATACATTAAGTGAACCCCCACGTTCTATACACTAAAAGATGAATGAACTTGAGCTAATTAATAATTAGCTATTCTAAAGGTAATTTAAGTAGATTTTGATTTGCGATTAATTGGTAGCATGGGAAAATCACAATTTAATTTTATGATGATATAATATATATATATATAAATATATATATTGATTGAAAGGTAAATTGAAAAGAAATGAAAAAAGATTTCAAAACTCTTCTATTGAAAATTAATATAAATTTTTAATATTTTTATAATTATTATTTTGACTCGTTATTTTTATTAAAAATGAACCGATTAATTTATGACCATCACCAATTTCTGATGATTCTTATTTACAAATTTTTACTATGGATAAGATATAAAATAGTATTTTTAAAAATAATTCTATACTTGATTTATAAAAAATAAATTAAATTATATAATATTTATTTATTTATTTATATAAGAAGAAGATAATATAGAAAGTTATGCAAGTTAAACGTTTTAATTTTTTTAGTTGAAATTTCTAACAAATGTTATTATTATATTAATAATTAGAGACATTCAAATCTTAACAGATACTTTTACTAACAAATATAAAAATTTTACAATCGGACAAGTTTTTATACACTTCATATGTAAATTGTAAATATTAATTTTTGATGCAAAAAAAAAAAAATACAAAAAACACACACAATGGAAAAATAATATAATTTGGATTTGGATTTGTTTATAATAATTCAATCTCTTGATGTGTGATGTTATAAAGAAAGGCTAAAATGATTCTTCAATTAATAATAATAATTTAGATTTAAGTGAGAGAGACTTAAATGTTGATGCAATTTGTTAGCAAATGAACCCAAACATACATACGCTTCAGGCTATGATGAGATCAAGTCAAAGTGTGTGTGAGTCAGAGTGGTTCGCACTGATAACGCCTGGGAAACCTCTCAAGATTAAACCTTTATCACAGAGAGCGTATTGTCATAATCTTGTTGACGTTAGAAGCCTGTTTGGAAGAGAACGAGACAGGCATCCACTAGCCAAGAAAGAGAATTTCAACCTGGGGGCTTCATAAGGATTTCATAAAGAGCCTGTTTGTTTAGACCGTGAAATTTATATGATTAAAAACTTAGCACTAAGGTTATCTTTTCATTAAAGTATTAGGTAAATTTCGATTTCAATTAACTTCTATTAATATTAATTTATGGTTAATACTAAGTATTTATTTTTTTTTTTTAATTTTATTTATTTTTGATTCTTGATACATTTCCTTTGGTCATTTCGGCCTCAAGAGTATGTGAATCGGTCATATAACAAATATATAAAATTTGTTTAAAGTATTTCAAGCATTACGATTTTCTCTTTATACTCTTGGTAGAATTGAAACAAGATTATCTTATCTATTTAGAATCAAATACACAAATTTCTAACTAAATATCAAAACCAACTTGAGGATAAAAGCCGTCTTGAGAGTTAGACAAATAGTCCTATCGTGAATATAAGGATCTCTGTCTTTGAGCTAATTGAAATAGTGTTGCCGGCCAATCGAAGCGTATAAGACATTCTCCCTTCTCATCCCGAAATTCAAGTGTTCGGGTTGCTACCACCAAATTACATCTTGGAGCTCTTCTCTGGCCTCTTTAACTCTACGCCATGGCAAGTGCACAAAGCTTGACGTACAACTTTTGTACCAAAAAGTAAGAAACAATAACTTAGTAGTTCAACCAGAGCCACAGGGACTCGGAGAGGAGGTTTCTTTAAAAGATCAACTTAAAAGCCAAACAGTATCTTCAATCAGAATGGGAAATAAACAAACGTTATGTTGAAATCGATAGTATATATATTTATATCATATATAATGGAAATTAATTAAGTTTATATTGGATTAATCTTAAATAAATATTATAAAATAATAATATATTATTTTAAAACAAATAAAATTATACTATTTCTTCTTCTTTTCTCAGCGCCCGCCCCGAATAATAGAATAAATTACCGCCCTTATCCTTATATTCGTAAAAATTTATTACATTCATTACCAAATTGCCGCCGTTCAAATTTGCCGCCTTCTAGAACGGACCCTGGTTTTCTACTACTAGGGCTACCTGCTATTTTTGAAAGTTTGCACGCGGGCATCAAACAGCAAATTCGACGGAAAAGAATCAAAAGATTTATTCAAAATACACTAATTTCATTAAATAATTAATATTATATCATCTACTTTTTATTTTCTTTATTCTTTATTTTTTTATTTGCTTATTTTTATTTTACTATCAATAAATAAATTTAATTTTTTTTAATACTTTATCTATTTTGATATTTTTTTCATTCGAATCCTTCAAAGACTTTGTTTTACGTTTCATGCGTACGATATAGATAGATAGCATTTTATCTAGAAACTAAAGTGTTTTGCCATGTCGTTGAAACAAGATCAAAAGCTAAGCTTTGCCATATACAACCTTAAGGGAGAATAAATAGATAAATAAATCAGGGGGCGGTGGTGGTCTTTGTATTTTTTTCGGCACCTGAAAGTCAAATCCACTGACGCCCTAATTTTCTTTTATTGGTGAATTTTTTTTTTATTCAACTTTTCATTCAGTGATCCTTTCAATTTCATAAAAAAAAAATAATGTATGTTAAATGTACATTCCCTCTATCTCCTTTTAATTTAATTAAAAAATAAATAAATAAATCTTTTCTTACATATTTTAGAAGATGAAAAGTTACATTTGATACAGTTTAATTAATTACTTTTCATATTAATTTCAAAATATTTTAATTTAATAATATAGAAAAGGTTGTTTTTTTTTAATTAGAATTTATATTTAGTTTATATGCATTTCAGTAATTGACATGTACTAAGTTGTTTAAAATAAATAATGCTAAATCTTATTTGAGTTGTAAATATTAATTAAAATAAAATGGAGAGAGGGGCAAAATGATATGTAGGAAAGTTGATTCAAGCTAGTCTATGAGTAGACGCATATTCACAAAATCAAACAAACAGAGGCAGTATTAAATGCATTACAGAGATCTTGTAGAATTTCGCTATTCTATGGTAGTTTCATTTCCACAACTGGTATACAGTAGGTGTTTAGAGGTGAAAAGTAAACATTCTGAGCTACGTTTAAGTATAATAAATATTATATATTATTAGAGGTGTTTGTTGCATTACAGATTCATGAGAAGTTTCGTTATTCCAAGCTATTCTATGGTAGTTTGTTTTTCTACAACTGAATAGAGTTTATTTTTAGAAAAATAAATATTCTGTGTTAAGTTTAAATATATTCAATATTTAGTATTATTATATTATTATGAGTTTGTTGCATTGCATTTTCTTGGGGTGTTTCTCAATTTTATGGTAGATTCTTTTTCCATAACTGAAAAATTTCTTTTTATTGGTGAGAAGTAAATATTCTGCGATATAATATATATATAAGTATATTAAATATTATACATATATTATAATTTAGAATTATTATATATTATTATGTGTTTGTTGCATTGCAGTTTCTTGGGGGGTATCACTATCCAATGGAAGTTTTCCACAACTGAATAGAGTGCGTTTTAAGAGATGAAAAGTAAATATTTTTTTTCATTAAATTTGAGTATTTTAAATATTATCTACCTCTGTGGCTCTATGGAACTCGAAAGTTCTTGACCGCAGCAACCAAACTTCTCCAAGTATCCCTATTCTGAGCCACAACCCTCTAATCCCTACCCTCTCCCATCTCTGTCACGTCCCTTCCTACATTATCCTCCCACCGCATCCTTGGTCTTCCAAGCGGGCGTTTCCCACTTCGTCTTCCCACCAATAGATTTTTCGTCATTCTTTCATCTCCCATTCTAGCCACATGCTCTGCCCTCACAGCCTTCTCGATTCTAACTATATCTGGAGATACATAGAGGTCATGCAATGCCTGGTTATGCAGTCCCCACCATTCTCCAGTGACTCATCTTTCTTTGTTCCATAAATGCTGCGAAGAATCCTATACTCAAATACTCTGAATCTACTCTCGTCTTCTAAGGTCATCGACCATGCCTCACACCCATATAATTTATAATACAACCGGCAAAATAATCTTTTTATAAATTTTAATTTTGATCCTCTTTGATAATAGCCCCCTTACTGGATAATAACAGGCGTTACCCGATTGCAACCTCGATTTAAATTCTTCTCGAATATTATTATTCTTATTTTAAATATTATATAACTAAATACATAAATATATAGTATTAGATATTATTAGGTGTTTTTTTAACTCCAAAGAGCATCGTTCATAGTCACTATTTGTTGGAAAAAATTATGTAATGTGTAAACGTAGTCTTATCTTATAAACGAACAAATGGGAGGTAGAATCGAACAAATAACAGTCGTTTGAAGCAAATTGATACGATTTGTTAGTATCAGATTGATTCAGTGTTTTTAAATTTATTTCTTATTTATATTTACTAGACAAAATTAATTAAATGAGTATATATGGGCTGTTTAAGAAATTTTATTCGGTTAGAGTTGATAATTAAACTATTTTCAATATTTTCTAATTATGTATTTAAATCATTGCATAATATTATAATGATAAATATTTACATTGAAATTAGTTTAATTTTAAACATGTCGTCTATGTAATATTAAGTATTTTATTTGTATAATTATTTTATTATTTCTTATTTAATCATTATCAACTATCGTCAAACGTATATCAACATGCCCTGTAATAGGAAAGGTTGATAAACTCGCTTTCATCCAACAAACAATTAATTAATAAAACAAAAAAGATATTTAATTAGGATTGGTATATTACTTATATATACAAAGGTCACAAAATTAAAAATAACTTAAAAATAGCATATTCAAAAATATATACACCTATATTTATATAAAAATAGAAATTGAATCAGCTTGTCATCTTCTCTTCTACATAGATTATTAATACGAGTATATCAAATGATTAATTTATCATAAATATCTAGATTATAATCTATACACTATACACTATATACTATACAACTTATCTTCTCGAAAATTACCATGTAAAATAAATTTTTATTTGCATTTATTTAAGTAGATTTTAATTAATTAAATAATTAATATACTAAGTTTATGAACATTATTTTTTTTTATAAATTATATTAATTAAAATTTATTTTCTTATTTCTGTTTGTTCTTTATTTTACATATATATGTACAAAACACAAAACAATAACACAGACAGACACACAGACATTGCCTTTTATATATATAGATAGATTAAAACCTTCCCTGGGATGCCCACAACAATCCCTGAAAGTTTCACCGTAATCGGACGGGTAGTTTTTGAGTATTTGACAGACACACAGACATTGCCTTTTATATATATAGATTCATCTTAATTTCTTGAGTTATCTATTGTAATTTAAATTCTTACAGTTTTATTAAATAAATCATTTTTAGTTAAAATTTTATATAAGCATTTTTTAATTGAACCTATTCAATCTTGTCATTCCCTAATCAACCTACGCGGTTTCAATAACCCTTTTAATTATTCTAAATTCAATCCAGAGTGCTACCAATTAATTAAACGTAAAATAAATTTTTATTTACAGTTTTTATCCGGTTGCCGCTTAAGCCGAGTAAAGGTGTTCTATGATCAGTAGAACTCATCCTCTCAACTTTTAAGCAAAATATTTAAAAATAATTTTCTAAATATATATACTCTCCATTGTCAAATAAAAAATTAAAAATAGTAAAGATTTTAACCCTTTAGAATTGATAATATTGATTTAAAAATAATTTAATCCATATTATATTATGCTGTTATTTATAGGCTTCTATTCTACTCATTAATAATATTATGATTTTCTCATTGGTCCTCTTAATATTCTTATAAACCCTTTCTACATAGATCAATAATCTACTGGATAATTTATTTGGCATACATGACTTAAGTATATTGAATTGGAGTTCAGGTATTGCCAAATCATCAATATCATTCTGATTAAACATGTAATAATTCTACGACTTTCCAATAATCAAAAATGATTTTAAAAACTTTATTGACTTAAATTGAAAAATATTTTTTTTAAACGTTTCTTTTGTAAATTGAACATCTAATTTAATATATATATATATATATATACAAATTTATAAAAAATAAAAATAAAAATATTTCAATCATTTATTTTGGAATGCGTTAGAATATAAAAAAAAAACGATTTTTCCTACTGGATTGCTTATCATAGACAGCAATGTTTTTCATATTTGAATAAAATATAAATATATAATCGAAATTCGTTCGCTATCTGTCCAACAGAGAATAAAATACTGCGTACCATTTCATATGTCAAATATTTAATCGTACTAAAATACTTCTAATTTTTTTTTTTTTTTTTATAAATATATAAATATATACCCTATATATATATATATATATTTAAGATAATAAAGGAAAATAAAAATATTATAGGGATATTCTCTCATATTGGAAATCATGAAATGCATCTATTTATTTAGAAAATAGCGTAAAAGCCTTGGATTGTATTTAATCCGTGTTTGATTATTGACAGTTTATTTTATTTTATTTTATTTTCATATGATGATAAAGGTCACGTTATCGGGTTCTATTTAGTTAAGCTAAAAGCAACTCTGTCGTTGATATATCCGTTTGATATGAATAGCTGAGTGTAGGATCTGGATGGTGGCACTTCTGGTCATTCACTTTCCGTGTATATTATTGTTTCTGTGTTTGTTAACAACCACTCATCTTCAAATGCTGTCCCCTTGTTATTTTATATGAACGTAGGTGAGATACAGCCGTTTTAGAAAGGAAAATAAACAAATGTCTTCTGTTTTGATTTATCGGAGTAAAACAACACAATTTAAATTAATATTATGAATTTATGATAGTTTATTTTTCAAAATGGCATAATTATTTATGAGGAAAGTGGATATTAGATTAGAGTATTTTATAAAATGAGGTTATAAATATATTTAATTTATTATTGCATATTTAATAATCACACTGAAATAATGGTGTAATTTTATATGTGTTCCTATTTTATTTCATTATTTATAAATGAAACTAAAACCAAAAGAATAGAATTAAATCCTAGCAGATTGAATTACATTCCGGTAGTAATTAATTGTTTTGTGGTTTTGTTATATTTTGTTTGTTTTTGAATATATTTAATATAATCATATAATAATTAATAAGAGAGAGATCACAGTTTATTTTTACAACCGTTATTGGTAAGCAAAACCGCAAGATGTTAGCAATGAAAAATTAATGAGATAAGGTGAGATAATTAATTTTTCAATGCCTGATTTGAGACTGATTTGGACATTTTTAAGACTAAATTAAACCACTATTTGGTGAAAATGCTTTGAAATTCGAAAAGTTTAAAAAATTTTCAGCAACATATCATTTTTTTACAACCATATGCTACACAATTACTAACCCTGCTAGTTTCTTACCTATCAGTTAATGTCACAATGTCTTCTTCTAAAGATTTATAAAGATTTACACTTTAATCTAAATGGAATGAGGAAGAATTTTGAGATACTTTCAAATCACAAGTGTGAATCCATACTTATATTAATGGAACATGTATTTATATAATTTTAAATAATGTATTTATTCTTAAATATATAAGTATATAAAATTTATATTATATACAGTTTAGAAAATAACATTTTGAAATTCAGGAAGCTGCATTTGGAATTAAAATTTTTAAATTAATTAGATAATTTGAAGGATATTAATTGAAGAGTATTTTCAAAATATTGTCATTTTGAATATTTTTTTATATTTGTTGTTATTTTTATTATTATTATTTTTTTTTTAAATTAATTAATCAACTTTTAATAAATGCGTATTTTATTATTGTAAAATTTTTGTTTTATTAAACATTATATTATAATTACAATAATTTCTAATATATTTTAGCATGATCATCACATTAAGTGAGATAGTATATACATGCTTTTGAATAATTAAACATAGTCAAATAAGTTGAAAGTGGAAATGATAATTCTAACTATAAAGGTGTGACATGAATTTTGAATTGATGAACCTTCATTTCTATTCCACGCTGTGAACATACAGAATACAATTTCTTTAAATTTGAGACATATAAGCAGATTAATTGCTTTTTTATGGTGTATATGAATGATTCCTTAATGAAAAAATCTTTTCAGTTAAACTTATTTGTTTTCCATCATAATATTTAATAGTATTATTGAAAACTACTAACTTTATGAGTAGTGAAATGTATAATAATATTAACTTAAAGATCCTTATATCCTAATAAATAAATATTTTACTATTTATCTTCTGATAAAATTGAATAACTATAGTTAGGAAAAAGTCGCCCCTTAATCATTCTAATATACTATATAATCTGATTGATCATTTTATTTTACCAGGATATTTATTTAATACTATTCTGTTATAACCAGCGAATTAATCTTATTATATTTCTTTCTTTTATTGATTATCTGTCAGACTCAACTGAGATTTTCTTCAAGATAAAAAAAATGAATTATATAAATTGAATCTAAATCAATTGAATTTATAATTAAAAAAAAATTTATCTGATTAACTTTGATCATTATAGTTTGTAAAAATCTTAATATATTATATTATTTTTACTTTTTTTTAAAAATAAAATAAAAAATATAATAAATAACGCAAATACAAGTCAATATTTGAAATTTGCAAAATGTCGACTAATCCAACTGACAAGATAAGCTAGCATAATTAATCGTATCATAACGAGGTGTGCGTCTCGTGATTCATTGGGCTTTGCTTTTGATGAGTAATGTGCGTCTCTGGTTTAAGCCTTTGCGGGTAAATTAATGCCGGGCGATTCAAATTGCGGCTATCGGTTAAGGATAAGCATAAGGGGAAGTTTCCACCATTGATCTAGACGTATAGCAGGGCTTCGTCGTGGAGCTATTGTTCATCCCTTTTATATTAAGTCCTCGAAACCCGAAGTTGTTATATACTAACTGAAACTGTGAAGATAACTTTCTACTTGGCAACTCTATAAGCTATGAGGATACACCTTTTTCATATACATATTTATTTTAGTTTGTTTTTTTTTGGCAAAACTCCATAAATCCATATTGATATAAAATAAAATAAAACTTGAACAAAATATGCTTGTTGTCCTTAATTGAAATATATTAGGCAATGCTTATTTTACTACCTTATCTAATCGAGTTTTGAACCACCAGCGAAACCGAAATTTTATTGGATCTTTCTATTCTATGGACATGGTGTAAGAGAGATAGAGAGAAAGAAAATAATAATATATTCAGAATTAAAATAGAGAAGGAATTTTTGACCTGCTCTGTTTTCGGCTCCGGCTAAATACAAGTAGTCGGAGCGGGTTGGAGGTCAATTTCGACATGACCCCACAGATCTTGTAATCAAGAGATAATTTTCATCATTCTCTTTATTTTATAAATTTAGAAAAAAAAATTAAATTAATTCTTATAATTATCTCTGCAAATAGGAGTAAAAATACTCCTCCGAATAAACATTATTTGTTAAGTAGCAGTTCATTTCTGAAAAATATATAATTTCATATTATATTCATATTTTATTTTATATTTATATAAATTTTCTTGTATAAATATATATATTGTTATCGTCGTCTCGGGTTATGGAATTCGTGCTTGTAACCCTAATGAGTCAAAAAGGACTAGTAAGGGTATGTTTTGAAATGGAGAGCACCTGAGGGCTGCTATCCACATATGGTTTTAATGAGCCATTTTATATGGCCTGGTTTTGATACTTGGATGCTGGCCTACTTAAATTGATAATCTATAACCAAAACATCACTCAACGATTAAAGATTGAAAATAAAATCTTCTTTCTCGAATATTTTTTTTTAGAAATTTTTTTATTAAAGTTAAAAAATAGAAAAATATTAAAAATTGTGTAAAAGAGTAGAAGGATAGGGAATTAATATTTACATTTATTATATAAATATTATTTAAAGCAATTCAAGTTACATTTAAAAAAATAATATTAATTAATAATTATTTATTGTATATAATAATTATTGTACAATAAATACTATCTACATATCTCCTCATAGAACTTAATGAAACTTCTCTCTTCCGATGGTGTATTCAAACAATACTTTAATATTAATTATTTATTTATAATTAAAGAAAAACTATTTTTAGGTCAAGTAACAATGGAATCAAAGACTTTAAACAAAAATAAAAATAGATATATTATAAATTAAAATTTGTATTTAAATTGAAATTAGTTTCAGGAACCATGATTTTGTGGGTTAGTCAGATTTAACATGCGCGCTTCCAGCGGAACTTTTGTGAACTTTTTGAAGTTCCAAATATAACCTATTCTTATATATATATATATCAATTCTTTCTCTTTTTCTCTTTTTAAACATGGATTGGTCTTGAAGAATGTTGTCTGTGAAGTGAATGATGCAAATTCACTTTCCTTATGACGATTGAGTCGGTAGCGATTAATAAATAATAAAAATATTGTTTATCCTCATTAGTCCTAATAGTTTGCAGTTCTCACAACGCGCCTGTCAAATTTAGTAATCCTCACAAGGAGAACATTAAATAAAGAATTTAAGTCATTTTCACTTCAACTAATCAATAATATTTAAGGATATTTTATACTATGTGTGAGTTATTTTCAGCAATTTACTAGTACTAGAAGATGAACTCAACAATAGAAAATTGACATGCAATGTATATAAACATATTTTAATATAAATATATTATAAGGTTATATTTATTTGATGCACACAAATATTCTCAATATATAATAAACTAGAGATGTTTTTTTTCAATAGGAAAGTATATTCAAAGTTATGAATTTGAAAAGGGGAAATTTTGAATGCTTCTTTTCAAATAGTATGGCGTAATATGGTAGCAATATTAAAAATTCTACCACTCGTTCTCTTAATATTAGTGCCTGTCACTCAGGCATTTATGAGTTCCCTCTCCGTTTTTTTTCCATTCCCTCGAAGATCCTGCCTATTTCAAGGGGTTGTGGTGGTGTTTTCGGGGTGACACTCCACATTTTATTTAATCAAGCCCTTTCCACAATAGGAAGCAAGGCAAGGGCAAAAAGGACCATGCGGCAGGGTTAAAATCGGAGAGACATGGCAATAACTCACAGGACCAACTGAGCGAATATGTCTCTCTCGTTTTGACAAGAGATTATCCCCACTATTTGCTTCCAGCTTACCCCTTCTCATTTATCCATTTTCATTTCTCACTTTTCAAATCATATACATTCAAACGTTGTCGCTCGCTATTTTTATGCACTCTAGTCAAAGAAAATCTCTAGAGATTTGAACAAGTTCAGAAAAAACATTTAACACAGTCAGACATATATACACAGACATACCTTTAGCAATCCGTTATTTGTAGTTTAATACATAAGCAATTTAAAATAAATTACAATAAAATGGTTCATTTCTTTTCCTATTTTTTTTTATTTATACATAATGTCTGTATTTTAATAATTGTTTAATTTTTAGTTTTTTTTTATTCTATAGTTGTTATATAATTATTAATCATTAATGTACAGAGGGATTTACCTGATGAATGATTAATTTTATGCAACCAACAGGTATTGTTCTGGTATTCTGGTTGCATAACTCCAGGCGAAAAAATAGATTATTTCTCTATTTTACCATATAATCAGTTATATAGTTTAGGTTTGTTTAATTTAGTTTCTATAAGAATGGCTTCTGAATGCAAAAAAATTCAAACAAATTCTTTATTCACTTTATACATAGATTTTATTTGATTTAAAAGAAAAAAAATTCTTCTTAAATGTTAAAAAAAACTCAGTCATATTTGTTGCTATTAACAAATTTTAATTTTTATATTTTTATTTTTAATTTGCCTTATATCTAACTTTTAAAAGGTTTTACCAATACTTATATTTATTCTTTATTTCTATTCAAAGAAATATCACATAAAAATTTATACATAAATTTACATATCTAGAAAAATATGTTATATTAACTAGCGAAGCCTACTATAATTATTTGAATATTTTACTGCTAATAACATTTTTAATTACTCTTTTTTATGCCATAATAATTAAACTAGATGTTTGGAACTTTCTTCATGTAAACATTTTTGAATTATAATTTCGATTAACATCGAACCTCTTTGATAAATAATAAAACATTTTATTTTTTTTTCCCTCTAAAGATTAGTATTCAAATTCGATTACTTTTGACAACTTCATTAACTAAGTATAGATTTAATCTTATAATTTATGAAACTTAAAAAAAAAACCAATACTGTTTTGGATTACAAAAGTCAACACGAAAATCAATTTGTGGAAAGAGATATGGAGACCCTGTGGAAATAACGGAAATTGTGCCCCAGACCTCTGATGGACATACGTCAAGGCAGATTTGAAGCGTCATTCTAAAAAAAAATACTTCATATTATATATATATATCATTTTGATAGACAACACTAGGTAGGAAACTCAAAGAAATCAAAATAATAAATCATATTTTAACATTTTCCAAAATAAACACTCTATATATTTAAAATTATTTTTCTCTCTGCTATAATATTTTTTATTGTATTTGTTTTTCCCTCTACGAACAAAAAAAAATAATAACATTTATATTCACAATAAAATAGCTAATAATATTAATTAGATTATAGTGTTAAAAATAGGTCACATTTATCAAATTTTTTCACAATTTTCTTATACTTTATTTGGCATTGTTAAACCTGTCTATTAAATATTTAAAATATTTCTAGAACAATAACTATACGTTATATATATATATTATAATACAGAAAATACGTAATATAATTTCTCAATTTTATTCAATGATAAATAAAATCCCTTAATTATCTTAAAAATAAATTTCTGGGAAATAAATGAAATTAAAAAATGAAATTCTAATTTTAGAAAGAAACTAATATTAAACATTTCCAACAAACTTCTGGATTTTTTTATATTAAAAATAATAATAATAATATATATAATATTTCATCTCCCACGAAATCATTAATCAAACTTAAAAATATTAATATCTATATACATTAAAATCTTATCATATTTTGTTTTATCGTCTTCCTCATTTTTAAATTAAAATCTTTATTATTCTTATTTTTTTTTCCTTCATTTTTGTCTTATTTAAATCCAAGTTTAAGAAATAATGGTTTGTATATGTACCATAAAGTTTCTTAGTAATATTAAAAATAATTTTACTTAATTAAAATTAGAGTATTTATAGACTCATCTTATTAAAAGTCAGGCTCAGCTTTCCAATAAAATCTACGTCATAAAATATGGTTTTACTACCGGCTCATGTTTACACATTTTACGATCTTTATACACTTATTAAAAAAAAAATATTTAACATTTTTTTCTTATTAATAAGATTGTCTTATTTATTTTTAACCTTTATTTACAAGTCAAATATCACAATTTAATGTTTCTTTATGAAAAAATACACAACGATTGCATAAATTTCTAAATTACATCTATTACATGCATATTACAAAGACACATATTGTTATATATCATTATTATATATCATATTCATACAAGGTCGGCTAAAGGACAAGGCGACTCAAGGGTCAGCTTGGGTCGCCAATTTCGTAAACTTATTTTCTGTTTTGTTCTTGGGCGCCAAATTTAACGGTTCTATAAAATTTCGCCAGGAGCGCATAATTCTACTATGACATTTATGTATATGTATACTACAATAATTGTGTGTCATTCTTTCTAGATCCCATATTATTTTATTAAGAATCAAGATTTATATTCTAATTATTTTCTTTTACTATATGTATACGACCCTTCGATTTTATTAATTCACATTATTCTATTATAAAAACATTTTACATTATTAATTTTAATTATTTATAATAAGAGTATCTAAAAAAAGAATTTATTTTTTAATTAAAAATTTTCATAAATTTTGATTGATTTTTTATTAAAATGAACAATGCAAATTTCATGCAAAAATAATTATAGTGTATATATATTATAGTAAGGTATAAATTAAATACAAAATCTAATATAGGATTAATTTACTTATATACATTTTATTTAATAATGATCTATTTATTTCAATATTTTTCAAAATTTTTAATTAAAAAATAAATCCATACCTATGTATTATAAATAATTAAAAAAATATAAATATAGGATTTTTGTATAGTAAAGTAATTTAATAATAAAATTGAATAAGGAATAATCAGGATAATCTCTGATTCTTAATACAATTTTTATAAAATAATATGGGATCTAGAAAGAACAAGAAATTATTGTTATATATTCATTTGTCATATATAATTACCTGTATATGTATAATATGGCTACTTGAGCATTTGTGTAAAGGACTAAATTAAATATAAACTCTAATATAAATACAAATATAATACAAATACTTATATATATATATAATATTGAAATGAAATGATATATTACTAGCTGCTTCGCTCCTAATCAGGGTGCATGGGTAAATAAATTGGATTGTGGTAGGATTCAACTTAGATCAAATCTTATCTGGCCAAGTTACATGAGAAAATTAAATAAGAATAATTAAAAAAAAAATCATAATTTAAAAAAAAATATGAACTAAATAATTTATTAAATTAATTTAAATGATATTTGAATATTTGAAATTAAAATAAAAATTTAAATATTAAATCATTCTTTGTATGGGAATTGGTAGAATTATTCATTTTATATTCATTGTCGGAAATAAATCGACTTCTTCACTGAACCACTAGAGGCTCTAAATGAACAACACGAAGCCCTTATATAAAATTTTCTAAATTAATTTCTGCTATTATTGAATAGATATTGAAATTATATATAGCCTATGGTCAAATAGAGGTATATATGTAAATGTGTAGAATTTTCAGGAATTATACGATTCTGTTTTATTTAAAATATTTACAATTATAAAATATTATTTTTTTATTTATTTTTTATTTATTATTACATTGGCTCGGCCAGTGGCCATACAATGGAGGCATTGCCTCAAAGGATAAAATACATTACAGACAACTATTAAATTTAATTACAAATACAAATTCAAATGCTTGTGAATTTCATCTTCTGATTCCTCCCGCGTCAATTAATCCTAATCTTCTCCATTAATCATCATTCATTCATCATGAAAGATCTCAGTTGCATTGCCATTTTCATATACAGATAAACGTTCCTCATCCAAAGTTCACCTGGAAGCCTAAAAAGACTACACATTAGATCCGTCTCACATCCAATGCCAATTACCTGAGGGATATAATAACTTCTGTAAGGCCCGTAAATAGGACAGGCACAGACTAAATGGTATATCGTCTCCTCCTGTAGATTGCAGATAGAGCAAACCTGCGTCTGATCAACCACATAGCTACAACACCCAAAAGTAAGCCTAACCTGATGTTTACTTGCCATTCTCAACTGTGATATAACCCTGACCATCTGAAAGTTTATATCTCGTCCCAAATAATCGTGGGGAGAGAACTCCCCACCGAGAACGATCAGTGGACTCAGCGTCTCACCCTGGAGAACTCCCCGCGTGATATCAACCCTCTCTGTAAGCGTAGAGCCCACCCGGATTCGCGCGCTTGAACCTGTATAAAGGTCACGCACAATCCTAATAAACTTAGAGCTTACACCCAAACCAAATAACTTTAGTCACAATTATAAAATAAAAAACATACAATTCAAATTATATTCACCTGTAATAACAAGAATTGAATAAAAGTCCTTACTTGTGCGTATGTCAATCTGTCACTACTATATTTATACTAGTTTATTTTAACTCTTATTCTAGCAACCACAGATGATCTTCTATTGCTGAATATACTTTAATATATTAATATATTATTTATATAAAATATAATATTTAAATAAATAGGAGCTAAGTTAATAATAATCTATTATTAAAATACTCGCAATTTGAAAGAAATAAAGTTCAAAAAGAGTTCAAGACAAATTAATAATAAAATAATATATCAATATTATTTACATATATAAATATTGTGATGTAATTTTATAGTAATTAGTTCAACCAATTTTGTGCCTATAACGTCACAATTTTCCGGACAGACATGAAAAATTCTAAAGTAAATTTTACATTTTAGAGGTCATGAAACGTAAAGATATGCAAAAAATTTTAAATTCTGGGCAGTTTTTATATATATATATATAGATTGACACAATTATACAATTTTAAATTTAATTTTATCCTTAAATAAAATCATTAATCCACTCATAATATTATTTATATTTTTTTTATTAGTAGTTAATTACTAAATTAAATTAAAGTGTTATTCTAGTTTTTTTTTTCAAATGGCGTTTTATTTATCCGATATAAAATCACTTACAAGAATATATTTATCATCCTATATGGAAAGCCAAGCAACTTCCTTATATTTTTTTTTTTTACAATAATTACCGGCGGAAAATAAAAATATAATAAACAGCGTTGATCATGTTTCATTGGTGCATGGCGGGATTGGCGTCCGGAGGGTTGGAAGGTTGCAGGGCGGGCCTGGCGCCCTACCAATCAACCGGCAGCCGGATGCTTTGACGCTATTTTAAATATGATTTTAATGCCCCACCCGGCGACAAAACACAGGCAATTGGGGGAATCTACACCAAATAGGGGCTGCTGCCAATGACGCTAGATGGTCTTTATTAAAAAATACCTTTATCATTATTGAGTTTATCTGTCAATCATACGTCAGAAACAAAATATATATGACCAGGCTTTTAGATAGACTATTAATCGTATAATAATCATTAACAGTATATAAATATTCCGAGAGAATTTTCATTTAAGAATTAAAGTTAAAATTTTTTTTATAACTGATAATAAAAAAACGTTTTTAAATTTATAGTAAAATTTTCTTTCTTTCTAATCATAATTTTAATTGTTATAAAACAAAATACTTTGTTATTGATTAAGATTATTTATTATTGTAAATTGAACAATTACATTTAAAGAATTATTGATTAAGATTATTTTTATTGTTGTTAATTGAACAATGCTATTTCATCAATATGAAATTCACATTTTGAATAAAACATTAATCAAACATTTTGTTTAATTTTTAAAATGAGAATGACACTGAAATAATAAACATTTAACAAAGTTAAATTTCGAATTTAACAATTTTGCACATTTCAGTAGTTACACCATTTTATGAAGCATAATCTCTGCATGTGCATAAAATAAATAATTTAATAAATTTAAAACCAATCGACTTATTCTAATAAAATATAAAATATATAAATAAATTTAAGATTATACATTTTTTTTATGTTAGAGATAAATCATTACTTATAGAAAATAAATAACAATGATATTAAATTTCTTCATTTTATCAATATTCAGACATCATTTTATCAATCCCTCTCAAGGTATTATTATTATTTTTATTATATTTTCTAATAAAAAATCATTTTGTTTTTTTTTTTTTGAAAAAATTCATTTTATATTATTTCCTCTTATTAAAACTTTGCGAAACCAATTATTTTAAAATTAGCTATAATCTTTTTTTGATGAGACATTTAAAATGATATATTGTTATAATGAGATTCTTAAATAGTTATTATTCTATATTACATATTATATACTCATATATTAAATAAAATAGTGGATTTTTTTTTTATTATAAATTTAGACCATCTAAAAATTTATTAATTTATTTTTGTTCACTCTAAATTAACAAAAACAAATTTTTATTTATTGTTATCATTTTTTAGCTATCCAAGTAACGACATCCTTTATTAATTGTTTATTGTTTAGCACACTTGAATGAAAGTAAAAGTTAGTTTATAAAAGTTTTTTTTTATTGTTGTTGTTTCTTTTAAAGATAGAGTATAACAATCTATCGTTTTAACAATTTTTTTTTTTATCAATTGAACCACTTTTGTCTTGACAAGTGTTTTCAGATGAATTATTTCTCCTATTGTAGATTTGAAATTTTTTTGTATTTCAATAATTTTTCATTATTATTCTTCCTTTTATTATTTGTTATATCTATCTAAGCGTTAATAAAAGTTCTTGACCCCATATTCTTTCAACTGTACGTGGGCGGGTCAATAAGTAAAATTCCTTTTTACCTTTTCGTAATTCTCTTTTTACCCTACTCTTATATTGTCAGCCCTTCGTGTCTTACCCACCGTTAGTTTCACAATTAGTTTCCTTGTATTATTTTGAAATATATATATTTTTTACAACATTATTATATGTAGTTCCGTGAAATATTCTTCCTAGAAGCAAATATTAATTATTTCACCACTGATTCAGAGTCATAACAATGATTATGCTTTTAAAATTTAACCTTAAGAGAGAAACTTTAAGAAAAGCATAAAACATCTATGTTTATTTCTTTTGGAAATCAATAATGTTCTTGTCAGAATTGTTCCTTTTACTTTATTCCCCTCTAACAAAATGTTTAGATAATTAGATTGCTTTTTGAATGGCTTTTGTGAATCAGTATGGGGCAAACTATTCTTTAGGCCAAAATACGTACCTTTATTGCTTCGAGGAAGAGCTTTTCCTCTATTGAGTTAGTGCCTTCAAAACGTGTCGCACGGATCGCATCCCCTAACCTTTCCGTAGAAACCTCATTTGTTTCTACCATCCCCTGTATTATTCACCTTTACATTGCCTTGCAAACTTTTAAACTGGCGAATAATGAAATTGGCGTATTATTAGAGAGTTAATTGTAAGTTTATTCATAATTTTGAACTACGTACTTGAAGTTCACCGCAAGCAATTTAATTATAAAATTAATATAAAACTTTGATTATTCATAGCTTTAGGATTTTTACTGATTTAATCTTTTAGGAAAATGTTATTCTTAACTTTTACTTAGAAATTTAAATTATAAATTACCAATTTTCTTTTTTCTTTCATAATCGAATCTATCACTTTTGAGTTTTTTAACGAAAAATTAATTCAACATGATTCAATCTGTCATTAAAATAATAGAAAATAGATACTAATTAATATTCATGAATACAAAATAAAAATCATTTTAATTTGTATATTTATTTTTATTGGAAGATTTACAAGAAATTTTAATAAAAAAAACATTGAAATATTTTGAGTACTAAGTTACTTTTGAATAAAATAAATTAAATGACTAAATATAATAATAATATCAATTATTTTTTAATTTTTGCCCGAATAAATTGAATAATTTATTTTATTATTTTACTTTAATTTTATTTTATTTATCTAACATTTAAATTTAAAAAAAGAAACTCATTAACACTACAAATATTAGAAGTTAATAGATTATTTTGTAGAATATTTTGTAAAATGAAATTTAATTACTTAAATGCGCATAAAGTAAATAAATTAATTAAATTTAAATTTATTTTATTTAAATTTTACAAAATAAACTCAACAGGTGATTTCAATTTTCAGCAACTATTTTATTATTAATTTTATTATTATTAGTATTATTTTATTATTAAGAAGGATTTCCAATTTTAAACTCACACTTCCCTCTTTATTGAATGAAACTTAAGTAATTAAAAGGGGTTGAGTCTTACTCAAACTAATATGTTTGTAATCGATGCTCTATCCCCTCATTCATGGTGTGGCATCTTCAACTTTATAATATTAGTATAATATTAATTACTTACTTGATACTAGAAAGAGATGTGTCAATTTGTGTGTATGTTTATTTATAATTACTAGTTATATTTTAATCCCTTTATATATCGTTTATATTATTAAATTGTATAAAGGATTGTGCTTAGGAATGGATAGCATGTTGCCTTTCTTTTGTTAACAGCTCTTTCCACAATTCTAGTATAATTCCCCGCTTTTTTTCTCGCTAGTTTGCACCTCTGCGTGTCTCAATGAACGCAGCGCGTGACTGACTTGGTCTCAACTGATCCAAATTCACCCTACACACCTCAACACGTTCTATTCATGCCTGTAAGCTTTTGTCCAGGCTTAAACGAGCTGCGACAACTCTTGTGGCTTTTTAGGTCCGGATAGAGATTTAATAGTACGACCAAGTCGCATTTGTAAAGTGGCGAGATTAACATCAAACTGCCGGGCACGATCCTCTCCGGATGATCTCTTTTATCGTGACTTAAATCTACTGAAAAACGACTGTCATTTGGCACCCTTCTCCCCTACCCCCCTCTTTTGTCCGACCATTCCTTTTAAAACAGAAATAACATCTCTCTGGTATAATATAATATTTGTCTATTTTATCTTTGTTCTCAACTTCACGCCGTTCTACTATACTAGATTGTTTTTATAAAACCCTAAAAACATGTTTATTGTTGTTTATTATCCCTCTACTACTGTCAGTTAAATTTTGCAATATTAAAGATATTTCTGGGAAATTCAACTTTTTGAACAACCCATCTAGTTTCTTCATTTAATATAATGAGTAATTTACTAAAAACTTAATAATATCTCATGAATACTTAATTATTAATATAATCTCACATGACCATTTATTTTGTATTTAATTAAAAATAAATCCTACAAAGATATAAAAAAAAAATAATTTAAAATTTTTTAATTTATTTCTTTTTTACTAGAATGGTTTTTTAAATTAAATTTCATTGAAAATATATTATTTAACTTATTAAATTTGATTTGTATAAATTTATCATATTTCATGATTTTAATAACAATAAAATATCACTTTTATCTGATAGTATCCTATTTCATATTAAAAAAATCTTATCTAAACAAAAAAACATATAATAAACATATACTAACCGAATATTAATTGATTCCTAGTTTAAAATAATCATTGATTCTATTGATTATCACCCTGTATAAAAGTAATTGCATTTTATAAAGACTTAATTTTCTGTTTTTACCTTTTTTTTTTACTTATAAATATGTAAATATCAAATATATGTTCTTGGTATATTTGATATTTTAAACTGGCGCCCTATTTGACTTTTACAACTAGCGCCAGTTTAGGAAGCCACCGCATTAGACTAAGTGTTAATAGTAAGAACTATTTCATTTTCTATAAAGAGAGTTGAACTGTCATCTTGTCAAATATAAATTCCTGTATTTATTACATAATTGAATAGAAATAACTTGTAATTTAATTATTACTTTTTAGGTAAATATACCTTTTATTATCTACTATATATTACACTATATTATACTAATAATGTAAATTACTTTTTAGTTTTAATAAAATCTGTTATTTCAACCTCTGGCATTTTTGAACTTTAGAAATTAAATTACAAATTTTATTTCTTTTAAAATAAATAAAAATGGAAAATAAAAATTTTTTCTTCCATATAATAAAAAAAGGAGAGAATGAATTTGAAGTTGCAAAGATGTCGGAGAATAAAATCGACTGGTATTCTATTCCAGAAGAGTTCAGAAATATAAAAGAGCACAAAATATTAATAAAAAAATCTTCCATCAAAAATGCTATATCGGCCATAAAACCATGTGGTGGATTTAGAAATGTCCAATTAAAATTGGATGAAGAACTCAAAGAAGAATACATAGACAACGACGGAAATATTTGTTTCAAGGATTTACCACTTGAAGAAATATTGGAACAGGAAAATACAAAATTAATGGATCCATGTGAGTCAAATGAAAATTATTATTTTTATAAATTTAAAGAATTAGAAAAAAAATTAAATGAAAATAACCATATGGACACCCACGAGATTTGTAAAAAATTTTATTTAGAGAATTTCGAAAAACAAAATCCAATTATATGGATGGACGATTTTGAAAATGCATGTAAAAAATTTTCCATACAAACTGAAAGAAAAAAAATTGAAGTACTAAAATACTTCATGACTGGTCCATCAGAAAATTGGTATTCATCGAATTTAATTAAAATTGGCCTTGAAAATTGGTTTTCTTGGAAAACATCATTTTTTGATATTTTTAAAAAGGATGATTGGTTAACAACAAAAAAAGCTTATAATTACAAATATTTGGGTGGATCTATTTTAGAATATGCCTTAGCAAAAGAAAGGTTAGTGTTAGAGGCTGAAAAGGATATTTCAGCTGAAAAGAGATTAGTAAATATTATTTTAGTGGGACTTCCTGTAGAGATACAAGAAGAATTAGATAAATCTGAAATAAAAACAACAAATGAACTTATGTTAGAATTACAAAAAAAAGATAGTAAATTTACTAAAAAAAATTTTGAAAATAATGAAAACACACAAATAAATAAAAATATAAAAGCATGTTCTATTTGTGAAGCACGAGGTTTAGAAAACCGGTTTCATCCTTCTGAAATTTGTAGAAATAAGGTAGAAGTTGAAAAGGTTGAAAAAAAAATAAAAAGACATTTAACTCCTGTAAATCAGAATAAAAATCTTTCTCATATAAATCCCGGAAATGCAAATAGTCAGAATTTTTATACTAACCAAAATAGGAAAAAACCATGCTTCATGTGTGAAGAACTTGGTAAACCAAACCTTTTTCACAACCCAAACTACTGTAGAAATAAAGAATTTTATAGGGAAATAGGAAAAGTTAATCTTAATGAAAAAAAGGAAAATTTAGATGAATTAAAAATCGAAATGGATAATGAATCTTTAAACGAGTAAGGCCGGAAAGATTAAATCCATTGATAAAAATAAATGTAATAATTGATAAAAAAAAGAAAATAAAAGGAGTATATGATTCAGGATCAAATGTGAGCCTAATAAATCAAAGAATTATTGACAATTTAAAAACAACGTTATTGAAACAAAAAAGTGCTTTCAAAACGATCAATGGATTTAACTTCTCTTCCGGCAAAGCAAATATAACACTAAAAATAGGAAATATTACAAATAAATTAAACGTATACGTAATAAAAAAGAATAACTTTTCTTACGATTTACTATTAGGATTAAATGCCATAAAAAGTTTTAGGCTTCTTCAAGATGAAAATTTAGACATCTGGCAAAAAGATAAAAATAATGAAACAAAAAAATTAATAGATATAGAAAAGAATTTAGACTTAGAAAAGGGGATAATAAATAAGAAAGTAAATGAAGATAAACAAAAAGAAACCCAATCAGAAGTTCATTTAAATGAACAAACAAATAGAAATTCATTAAAAGTAAATATAGAACACGTAAAAGAAAAAAAGAGGAAAATTCAAATTTTAAAATTAGTAGAGAAATATAAACACATATGTGCAAAAGACAAATATGATGTTGGAAAAGTAAAATCAAGAGAGGCCGAAATTAGATTAAAAAGAGATGAATATATCACTTCACGTGCATACAATTGTACAAAACCAGATGAACTAGAAATAAAAACACAAATAAAGAAACTATTAGAAGCAAAATTAATAGAAGAATCTGACTCTCCATATGCATCTCCAGTTACACTAGCATACAAGAAAGAAGATGGTCGGAAGACTAGATTATGTATAGATTTTAGGAGACTGAATAGCTTAGTTATCCCTGAGTGCTATCCCTTTCCCACTATCAGTGATATAATAGAAAAGGTACCAAATTTTTTGAACTAAACGAAATAGTAAAAGACCAAATGGAAAACAAGGAAGAAATTAGCTCGGATAAAAGAATAGAAAAACATAATAATGTTATATATAAAAATTTAAAAGAAAGGAAAAGAATTTATGTATCTAAAAAATTTGGAACAGAAATAATAAAAAGAATCCACGAATATTACGGCCATATAGGTGTGGCACAACTAAAAGAAAAGATAAGACCAAATTATTATTTTAAAAACTTAGATAAAGTAATAACTGACTTCTGTGAAGAGTGCAAAATATGTAGAGAAAATAAGACGAGGAGGAGTAGAACAATAGGCTTAATGCAAAAACTTGGCCCACCAGTTGAACCATATGAAATCATGTCCATCGATACAGTAGGAGGTTTCGGAGGGAATAATTCAACAAAGAAATTTATGCACATTTTGGTGGATCATTTTACCAGGTATGCATGGATATCGACATCAAAAGGCCAAGAAGCAAAAGAGTTCATGAAACTCATTGATAAAATCAAAGAAAAAAACAAAATAAAAATCATATTAGCGGACCAATATACAGCATTAAATTCAAAAGAATTCAGGGAATATCTAAAAGGACTAGATATAAGATTAATATTCACCAGTATAGATTGCCCAACATCAAATGGATTAAACGAGAGATTAAACCAAACACTGGTAAATAGGATAAGATGCAAAATTAATAGTGGAATGAAAGGAGCATGGTCGAAAATAGCTGAGAAATGCGCAGAAGAATACAACAAAACAATACATAGTTCAACTAAATTTGAACCAGCATATTTACTGATGGGAAAACAATCATCTATTTGTCCAGTTGAGATTTTTAAAAAACATGACCTCAATAAAGATAGAAGAGAAGCATTTGAAAACTCAATGAAGAATTTTCACATAAATAAAAAACGTGTCGACAAAACCAGAAAAATTTACGAATTTAAGACGGGAGACCAAGTGTATATAGAGCAAGGTAACAAATTAAACAGAAAGAAGACAGATCCAGTAAGAATCGGCCCTTTTACAATAATAAAGAAGATTTCGCCAACAATGTATGAAGTGAATTGCGGAAAAAGAAAAAAAATTTCAAATTGCTTTCATAGTAGCAAGCTATCATTGTATTCGGTCGAAAAATGATCTCAGGGGGGAAGGTGTAAATATCAAATATATGTTCTTGGTATATTTGATATTTTAAACTGGCGCCCTATTTGACTTTTACAACTAGCGCCAGTTTAGGAAGCCACCGCATTAGACTAAGTGTTAATAGTAAGAACTATTTCATTTTCTATAAAGAGAGTTGAACTGTCATCTTGTCAAATATAAATTCCTGTATTTATTACATAATTGAATAGAAATAACTTGTAATTTAATTATTACTTTTTAGGTAAATATACCTTTTATTATCTACTATATATTACACTATATTATACTAATAATGTAAATTACTTTTTAGTTTTAATAAAATCTGTTATTTCAACCTCTGGCATTTTTGAACTTTAGAAATATATAACTATTCTCGTAACATATTGGAGAAAACATCGTGATCCATACTAATAGGCAAGAACCAAGAAGGGTTTTGTCTATGATTTTTTTGAAAACTGATTTGTTCCTGGAGAATATTTGGGTTTTTTCGATTTTTCGTTCATTTGCTCTAAATAGTTGTTTAATTGGGTCAATCTGTCTGAGGTATTGAGAAAATTGATTGTCTCTCTTTATCTAAACAACTTTCCATTGACAACTTCTTGCGGTTTTGCCTACCAATAACTGTTAATTTTTTATTAATAATTTTATCTTATTTTATTTATTTTATCTCTTTAATTTTACCACTTATAAATGAATAATAATAAAGATTTTGTTAATATAATTTAAAATTAAATTATTTCTCTTTTGTGTAATAATTCGAATTTAATTTCGCAGCCACCTTACATCTAAAAAAATCATCCATAGATAACCTCTAGTATTATATTTTTTGTTCTTTTTTAAGAAACAGCAATCTCGCAAACTCGCTCTAACGATCTTTCAATTCATAATGTTGGATATTTATATATTTTGCAATCTGTAAAGATCGGCTGACTTTATTACCGAGGCGCCCAATCGGCCAGCAGCCCCATGAGAGCTTTACGATTCAGAGCACCGGCTGCGTCGTTGGCCATATAACGCGAGAAGTAACCCCACCCATGGCACTTTTATAAAGCTTTAGTGGTCCGGGCCACTCCACAATGATATAGCATTACGGCCAGATTAATCTGGTTTAAAGATTCTCAATCCCCTCTACATCTCTTGTTCTAATGCGAGAACAAAACAACAAACAATTTACAAAGGAAATTGTTTTTTATTAGATTGTCCCAGAGCACCCGCCCTTTAGCTTTTCCCACTTTTTTCTATAAGCCTATTAGATGGTATTATATTACTGACTAACAATTAATTATGATTTAAAACATTCGAATTCTTAATCTCGAAAGTTATAAAACTTTTATCCAAGCGCAAAAATTATAAGATGTGGAAAAATAATGCACTTGAAGTAATTTACTAACTGATTAAGCAAAAAAATGAACCTTTTTACATATCTAATTTCAACTTTTAATTAAAATCCCATTGTCATAAATGACCAACCTTTTTAAAATATTAAGTCATTAAAATAAAGTATATGTATAAATACTACACAATCAGAAACTATAATATAAATAGTTATACAAATTCTTCTATTTATCTATTTCATGCATTAACCTATCTATCCTTCATCATTTCTCTTTAGTAATCCTATTTTGCCAAATTCTATACAAATAATTTTTTTTTCTCAATCGCACAAATTAACTTTAATTTACTTTGAAAATTTAAACCTTTAGGATGCTTTTGAGATAATATGTATACAGTGGCGGACTAAGGCTAAAGTAGGCCCTAGGCAACATTGTAATTCCAGGCATGTCGGGAAAAAATTTTACCTTTTTACCGACCGACGATAGTAAGGGAGGTATTGTTTTCACACCAAATTTCACATGTGGAGATTTTTACATATCTCCACGAATCATGCATTTTCTTAACAGAAAAAAGTATTTTTAGCATGATGTCTGTCCGTCCGTCCGTATAGATGTGTACAGCCTGAACGGCTCAACCGATTTTGATGAAATTTGGTATATTTACTTAATGCATCAGATGAATTGATCAACTTTTGGTGCAAATCCGGAAACCGGAAGTGGTAGTATTAGCGATCGACGATAGGAAGGGAAGGGTTATTTTCACACCAAATTTCACATGAGGAGATTTTTTACATATCACCACGAATCATGCACTTTGTATTGCTTTTATCCTCAAGAAAAATCATCTTTATTAGTTTTTTGTCAATTTAAAATTACATGACGTCATCAAACCATTCATGACGTCACAACCTGGTCTTAAAGAAATAGGACTGTTTATATTTACAGCTGGTATTTTGGTAGGTAAAATCGCAGATGTTGGCAATGGAATATTGATGAGATAAGGAGAGGCAATGAGACTGATTGTAAAATTTGTAAGTCCTAAGTGGAAATGTTTTGAAATTCAAAAAAAGACCAAATTTTTTCTAAGATCAAATCGCTACACAATTGATAACCATACAGGTTTCTTGCCTATCAGTAACGTAACAATGTTTTCTCCAATATGTCATTTTTTATAAAATTATTTAGTTGCATTTTCTAATTATCAATTATGTATGAGGATGCACAGATATGCAATTTCTTATCCTTTCTCCTTGTCGAATATTCGCAATGCAATAAAATTTATCAGCATAATATATATGTATATAGAAAGATATATAGATATATATATAATAATTTTTATTATAAAATATTTGTGAGATCGAATGAATTTAATTTAATTTTCACAGATATTTATTCTTATTCAGAATAATTAAATATTTATTTAATTTATTTTTGTAAATATATGTAGATTATATTGTTGAATGATTTTCTATCGATTGATTTAATAAGCTCTTTATTTTCTACTTCAATGATAAAAAATTTTTATTATAAAATAACATTTCAATTAATTTAACGTTCCATTACATTTCATTAATGTAACAATAAAATTTTTGTCCACCACTTCAATTAGCATGGAATGAAACGATTCAACATTTGTCAGTATTCCATTTTGACAATGATTCTTGAAATGATGGAGTTAATTGAAGTCTTTAGGCTGTGTTCATAAATAATGTAATTATATTATGAAGCGAGTAGACCCTCAGATGATTCAGGGGAAGGAGGGGGGGGGGGAATTAATAGGGAATCGCGGTAGTTTGTGGTCCCCTACATCCCCATGACCAACCATCCTAGCGACCTTCGCCACAATACGACTGCCAACCTTAAAATATTCCACGACGCACTTAAAACAAAAGCTCCACGCAATGAAAAATAATCTCCTAGGCGATATAGGGTGTATAAAAAAATATCTAAACAAAACAAACGCAGTTTTATTTAGAGGAAGTTGAGATAAAGAAAGAGAGAAAAGCGAGTTGGAAATTAATGTTAAGCCTTCCCTTTTTATTTCTCATCCCCCAATGGGGTAACTTTTAAAACAGTTCACGGCGAGATTTTCTCATATTTTTTGTACTGAGCCACATGCCCACCTCGTTGGGGGTGGAGTGCGAATGAGGGCGATAGGGCCTTAGGGGCTTAGGCACTTCCGTCTCTTTCCCAGGAATTCACGATTGCGATTAACTAGGCTTTTCCTTGCATAATTCATTCCCATATATCTACATATTATATCGATATAGATATAGGGATAAAGATAACTGCAATGCTTACGGCGAGATTTCTTTCTCTACTTGTTGAAATTCTTCGTTAATATCAAAAAATTATTGATATTTTTAAAATTCATTTTATTTTTTATATTTAAATTTAATGTTAGTTTAAAATTATTAATTGAGTATTTCTAATTAAATATGAATATCTATCTATTATATAAATTAAAATTTCATATGACTTTTCATAAAATATTTGAAATTTTTTTATATATATATTTTATTGTTGCGTTTTGAATATAAATTTTAAAATTTCCCGCCTTTTTACGTTTTCATTTTAAATATATTATTTTTTCAATTTCTTTTTTTTTTTATTTCTCTTTCATTTTTATTTTCATCTTTTCAAAGGGATAATTAGTTATTACAAAAAAAAAATATTATATGGTAAGTTAATTTTAAATAATTTGTTTTATGTGGGGAGAATAAAGGAAAAAGATCACTGGGTATTGGAATGTGGAGGGAAATACAATGAAGAAAAAAACGTGGTAAAAAGGAATGTAATTGATTAAACATATTTACAGTTAATCCGTAATGTTTGGTTGAATTAGGATACCCACTTAATTGGTTCTAGTTTATTATGTATGTTAATCCTGTATGTGGTTTGCGTCTTTTTAGTTTTCTCAATTGTTTTTGAGTGTCTTGAGTTTTTTTTGTGCTCTGAGTTAATGATATATTATCAATCTATCTGTGGGATCTAATTATTAATATTATATTTAGCTTGTGGTTCCCTAAAGATCAATCACAGGAGGAATTATTTTATTTTTATGAATCTTTAAAAAAAATACAGTATATTTGATGGAGGCAAAAAATTATCAATAATTTCTAAGAAGATCAAGTATCCATAGAAGGGAACCAAATAAATATTGAAATGATCAAAAGTAAAATTGTGGTTGTGGAATCAAATTAAGTTAGCATAAATTACAAATTGATATATTAGTTACACACAATCTTACACTTTAAAATTGAAATAGAAAAAAAAACCCAATTTATAAATTTCTATTGAAGTTTGATTATAAAATCGCCGATTTAAAACAAACCTTTAACTAATTCAGATTATGATTTTGTTCCAATAGACCCTTGGTAAGACTAAATATGAACGACTAACTTGGTTGGAATCTCATTATTTAATAATGGACCTTTTATCCTTCTACTTGGAACCAGCTGATGCAAAACTTTATACTCATTGCTTTAATAAACAATCCTTTAAAGCACCTTATTTGTATTTATTATTAATTATCTCTTGAGCCAAAGCATCTAATTCCTTTAGAAATGTCTCATTATAATGTTTATGAAATTTGATAGATCCATTTTAGAACCAAATTAGAGAATTTTTTATTGAACTGAATCTTTAAAATAAATGAAATGTTAATAAATAATTTGAAATTACATTTTTAATAAGATTCAACTGATTCATATCAACTATTTACAAAATTATACATAAAAACAATCAAATAAATTATTTATAAAGTGACAACAAAATAAATAAATTGGCCAATAAATTAAAAATGACAATTTCAATTTAAATCAAATATATTTTCACTGATTTTCATTGAATTAGTGAGTGACAGATTTTTCTTAAATTTCCTACTTATATTCCAGACACTTGTCATATATTTCAATTAAAGATAAAATAAATGTCAAAAATTAATAAAAAAAAAGACTTAAAATATTGATTGGTAAAAAATGTATTAATTTTTAAGGATAGCTTTCTTTATAAATTATAAATAGTCTCAATCTTACAAATTTAATTAATATTAAAAGTTTTTTTTTTTTTAAGTTTATTTTAATTTTTACTTTTTCATATACATTTACAGAATTTAATTAACACTAACTCTATGATTTTGTTTTAAAAAGGAAAGGTAGTTAGAGTTAGTTACCTCAATCTCTGGGGCACTATATAATTAAAAAAGTTATTGTTTACAGCAACCACATTCCTACAGATATCCTTCTCCCAAGTTCACTAACAAGTCATTGGCTCAACCACTGGTCGTTTTTCATTGGTTCTCTATAAATAAACTTCTCATTTGACTTTCTTCACTTATTTGAACCTAAGTAACAATCTTAATTCAATTATTCTAATTGTATTAGAGGATGCTTAAAGTTTATATTATTCGTGGGGGTTTATAATTCTATGAAGATCTAATTTTCAAATATTCTGAATCTATTTTTAAAATTCCACTAAACAACAAAAAAACTAAACAACTAAAAAAAAACTAATATTTGTAATGTATTTAAATAATATACTTCCTCTTTAATCTGTTTCTAAGTAATATTTTAATAATAATATAAAATAGATTCGTTAATACTTTTTCATAAATTTCCTCATCTATATATATACCTATAGGTTGGTTAACTCTATTCAAAGTATTGAAGATAAAGATCTATTTAATAATTTTTATAAAGAAGTATTTTTTTTCATTTAAATCATTCATTTATTCATTATGTAGATCTTCCAAATAAATATTTTCCTAAGAAATTAAAGAAAGAAAGAATAAGGGTCATTTCTTGGCAACTTTTAACTGGACTTACAAATTCTAATCTCTCCCTCTTATCTGATTTTCGCTATAACTCTAATGGCCTTTGCGCGAACCAGACTAAATTCTCGAGGGGCCCATTGATTTTTATAAGTATATTTAATTCAACTCTTGCGTGACTGGTCATTGTATTTGGACAGGAGTTTTCATATGTATGTATTACTTAATATTTAGCCGAATAGAGTTCATTATTCGATTATTTTCAAGATTAAAATGCCATCTCAACGATCTTGAAATTCATTGATCAATTGCAACACTAATTTATTTTAGAATTAAATTTCTATTAAACTATTAATAATAGATTTAGCAACCCGATAAAATATTCAGGATACGCTTGTTCTTTGACAGAGTACATCGTGATTTATTATAATAACGATAGTCAAATTGTTTCACTTGTTTTTATAGATTTTCTATCAATTTTAACATTTTGACCAATCATCACACATCATAATTTCAATATTCATTAATATAACATTTGAATAATTCATATTCATACAACTACTATTAATTTAAAGGTATTAGTTTATTAAAAATATGTACAACGATTTTAAATTACACTTGTAATTACATATTGTGATTATTAATCTTAATCTTTTTGACATTCAATTATCCTCTAAATACTCCTAATGAACTGGAGTCTTAATCGATTCTATATGCTATAGTATACTAGAAAGTCTAATTTTCCTTAACAAGCCTACATTCACTGTAGGATTGTTGGATAATGTGTACATTGTCTATATTGTCCAGGATAAATAACTGATAACCCTACAAGTCGTCTTTCGTTTGATTATGGTTAAGCCAAGTCTTTTGTTGATGTTTCTTTGTTATAAGGGAAATATAGTAAATTCTCTATTTTGGAGGAGTCTATTCTAATTCTCTATTTAGTCCTTAGAACAGTTCAAACAATGAACTGACTTTAAAATTGCTTACAAAACTGTAATTCTCCACAGTTTTTAGTTTCTTCTCCTAATTTTATTCCTGTTCAAAACCAAATTATTGTTAACATGATTTTCATAATACTTGACATCTAAGATAGTGAATATTCGTTATACATAATGTTTGAATAATAGACCAATAATAATTTTGGATCAAAATTACTGCAGCTAAATTTAAAAACAGATATATACTATGGTATATTATATTATAATTTTAACTTTTTCTAATGTCAAAATCTTCTTTAAATATTTATTATATTATTCATTTTGTCAGCAATAATTTTAAGTTTCAAAAAGATGCAAATAATTTAAAAAAAAATATATATTAACATATATAAATCTATTAAATTGATAAGTATTCATTTAAAATTCATATTAACTAACATGTACCTATAAAATATAAGTTATTGATTTGCCTCTATGATATTTATTATATTATGGTGTTTTCATATTAGACCACTCACTTCATGAAGCATATATTATATATTTGATTAACTAAATAAACACTATTAGAAACTGAACGCCATAATGAATCTTTTGACCTGTTTGAGATTTTTACGAGGGTTTTACAAAATTAATTAAACGTGTTCTCATTTGCTTGTTGATCTCATATACATTATGTAAACAGTATTTACAGAAATTTTGATTGATTGGCAATTCTCGAACATAAATGTTCAAACTAATTTTCACTCATACTTCTTATTAACCTTTATATAATAATATTAATTTATTTTGTATTAAATTTGATTTAATATTCATTATTTAATTAATTAAAGTCATTTCATTGTGTGTGTGTGTGTGTGTATCTTGTTCTTTTCAAATCTTTTGGCATTCTTAGAGCTTTATTGTATGGTTAAATTCAAAGATGAAACTTTATAACAAGAAAAAACAAATTTTTAATATTGAATTGTGTATATCATTTAAATAAAAAAAGAGGCACAACAGTTAGTTCACATTCTCCTAGTCCCTGGCTTTCTCTAGTTGAGGTCTGACAATGAGTCAACCCAACATCCGGGATCAAAATTGGGATGCTAATTGATAAAAAGTAGCGACTCCGATCAAGAAAATCAAGATAAAGGTTGATAGGACTAAATAAATAAAATTATCTTTACCCTTCTTAAGGGAATTTATACATTTAATAATAATAATTTGGAAATATTAATCATTATAGTTATCTAAGTAAAATGCTATTTTGATTATAATGAACAAGAACGGTGGGATGGAATTATCTTAGATTTATACTAACATGTGACTAAATTGTTAGGTATCTATATTAATTTAACTGATGTCCGTGCTTTCATAAAAAATTTCTTTGTTTAATATTTTCAAAAGAAAATAAATGAATGAAAAAATGTATATTATAAAAGAACATAGCAACATTTTTTTGTTGAAACATATTTCTAAAATGATATAATTTAGATAATATATTTATATATATATATATAGTATATGAAAGCTAAGTTTTTATTTAAAATATTTTTTTTCAAGGTATTTGAATGATTTTAATTTAATTTATTGTAAATGTAAATGTTCTCTAGGAGAAGCAGAAGAAAATGTCATACTCTTCACTCCCAGAACAAAGAAAAGAGTGAAACGTTGTATTTTCATGTGACAACAGAATAAAGTTGGAGTGGCTGGAATTCGTTTTAGGTTCGGATACTAATGTTACGGATGTTAAAGTGTACGCCTGTCGCTGTTCGAGTTTTAAGTACAGCAAAATGGAACTGATGCTGTTCCTCCCTCCACAAGCGAACTGCTCCACGATCCCTCACCATACAAAAACTTGGAGCATTAACTATGATTAGCGGCGCGTCACTTCCAGAACTTGAGACTTGGCGCTAATCAAATTACGAATAATTTACTTTTTATGAATCCCTTCTTCTAAACAAATTCCAAACTTTAACATACAATTTATTTTAATTCTTTTCACCCCTTGTCTGCCACCAGGATCTCTTTAGCATATTCCATATCGGCCACCATTCTTTTTCGAAAGAGATCAAATGCCGAGATATACATTAATTATATATTCGTATCACGTTCGAGTTTACATCGAATATAAAACAAGCGCTGCATCTGTGATTACCACTCAATTATTTCTTCTAAATTTCAATCGTGTTGCATAAAACCCCAAATCTATATATCCCTTTAATTCTATAACCATTTTGAAATAATTAAATCGAATATGTGTATTGTGTAATTATAATTTAAACGTTTATATACATTAGATTTAGATCAAACATTTAATATAGGGATAGATCAAAGATAATCAGTTTGCCAATAATTATTAATTAAAAAAAAAGAGTGTTATATTAAAATTAATAATCAGTTAATCCAATGAAATTATAGAAAATACTTTATATCAGTTTAGTGTCTATTAAAATCAAGTGATTTGAATAAAACATTTTTTTTCTCGATTTGCGTTTTATTTGATTTACTTTTCATTCTACAAAAATATTGATCAACTTAAGTGTAGAAAGTAAATTATTCGAATGAAGTCATACATAAAACATAATGCCTTAAATGAAGACTATATAGTAGGAAAAATTAAATTATATTTTGAAATAATTAAAAAAAGCGACCTTTTTTTTCTTTTTTTCTTTAACATATATTATAATAGTCCAATCAATAGAAGAAAAACACTGTTTATATTTACAACCGGTTTCGGTAAGCAAAACCGCAGTATGTTTTCAATGGAAAGTTGCCAAGATATGGAGAGGTAATGAATTTTAAATTTATTAATACTCAATTAAATTAATTTAGTGGAAATGATTTAGTTTTTATATAACCATACTCTAGACTCTGATTCTCAACCATTGTGCCGTGGCACTTTTGTGTGCCGCGAGATTTTCAAAAGTGTGCCGCCAAATTATTACAAATGTAAAGAGGCTCTTAAACAATTCCGACTTTTTTATAAACTTTTTCAATTTGGTTCTAAATAAAAAAAGGTAAACCGTTTTTGGGACCACTTTTTTCAATATGGTAAACTTTTACACTTATCTTTTTATTTGTGTTCCGCCAAATTTTTAAGCCGTTAAAAGTGTGCCGCGGTAAAAAAAAAAAGGTTGAGAATCACTGCTCTAGACAATTGTTAATCATGCTTGTTCTTGTTTGACGTCACGATATTTTCTTCTATAAAACTATTAAATAATATATTAAGAATATATCATCAATTATGATAAATGTAAACATTCATTTTTTAAAATTTGGTATTCATTTATTAGAAATATTTTATTTTAATTTACAAAAATATATAATATTTTTATATAAATTAAAATATCTAAAATTATATTTCATTTAAAATATATTTCTTACTGAATTAAATTTAATTTAGTTTCGAAATTTCTAGTAAATATATTCATGGGTTATAAATAAAAACTATGTTTTTATCAAATTCATAATGATCATGAGGTTAATGTTTGTTTTTATTTGCATCATTGTGGCTAGAAATTTTTTTTTTCTTTAAAATTTCAATTAAACCACAGAAAATATATTGGAGGGGGAGGAATCATTTTTAAATTATTATTTTTGAATTGTATTTTGATCAGTATCGGATTTGACGATCCATTCTAATCAATTAGAATTTGGAATTTAATATAGTGAAAAATTATTATTATTATTTTTTATTTATTTTTATTTTTTGTTATTTATAATGTAATATATATATACTCCATCCTATGAGTGTTTTCTTAGATTATTAATTGAAAATTCATACTATCTTATAAGATTTAATTTCATTTTATCTAATTTCTGTTTTCAATTAAGTTAATTAACATCTTAAATCAATTCTTTGCCTTAATCAAATAGGCCAATTAATAATTATTGATATTGAATGTGCTTATATATGATCTCGTTACCTTGCAGATAAAATTGGACAGAGCCTTGACTTGGCTGGCAAGGAGGTCTTCTCTTAAAGGGAGTGGGTTGGGTGGATGGTTCAACAGCGCCTCAGCTTAATTGCTTGCTCGTTTAATTAATTAGCCTGATTGGTATTCACGTCGACCGTTACAGGCGGCAGCGACCCTTAAGCGATCCCCCCCCCCCCGCCAACATTTGACAATTTTATCTCAATGCATGGCGTATGCCAAAACCAATTGCTTTTTCTTTATCCACCTTTCATCGTCTATTAATTCATTTAATACTAATATATATATATATATATATATTATCATTTCCTTTTCAGAAAATGAAAATTCAAAATATCGTAAAATATAAAAAAAGAGTGGATTATTGGATCTACCCTCTTTTCTGATTATTTTTTTCTTCATCAGTATATCCTACGATAAATTAATTGATTTGATATGAAATATTCTATTAATAAATTTATTCTATATTACCAAATTATAATGAGCGACTTGTAAACTCTTGAAGTTATTCTGCTAATCATACACGAGACTAGGGGAGAGAGGGAGTGGTTAATTTTTAATTATTGGAGTGAGGGGTTGATATTGCCCAATCAGCAGAGATGAATCGAACTATATAATTGACGAATAATGTTATGTACCAACCAATCATGTTAAATATAATTTTAGATTTAAATAAATTATTTCATAGATCAATGTTCAAAATATTCAACATCGAAAATTTTAATTGTATAGAAAAACTGCCCTATATAATCTGTCTGTGTATGTTTTAATTCATTTTATATGTAAAAAAAAATAACTTTTTTATGGCCCTAAAAAAAAGTTTTATTCAAAAATTTCTATAAATATCCTTTAAATAAATTTGTTAAAAATAATTCATTTCATTATTCTTCAATTGGTGGTTCATAAACCATTGGGTTTTTAATGGTCCACAAAAATATATATTTAAAATATTTCTTTAATAATTGCTCCATAATAATCTATCTATCTATCTCTGTGGTTCTTCGGAACTCGAAAGTTCTTGGCCGCACCAACCACACTTCTCCAAGTATCCCTATTCTAAGCCACAACCCTCTCACGTCCCTTCCTACATTATCCACGTCCTTGGCCTTCCAAGGGTACGTTTCCTACTCGGTCTCCCCACCAATATATTTTTTGCCATTCTTTCCTCTCCCATTCTAGCCACGAGTTCTACCTATCGCAGCTTTATCGATTTTATAATTCTAACTATATCTGGAGATGCATAGAGGTCATGCAATTCCTGGTTGGCCGGTGTCCTCATCTTTCTTTGTCCCTTAAATGCTGCGAAGAATCCTATTCTCAAATACTCTATATCTACTCTCGTCTCCTAAGGTCATAGACCATGCCTCACACCCTTATAATACAACCGGCAAAATAATTGTTTTATATATTTTAATTTTTATCCCCTTTAATAATAATTTTGACGAGATAAGCCCATTTACTGCATGATGACAGGCGCTTCCCGATTGCAAACTCGCTTTAAATTCTTCTCGAATATTATTATCCTTCGTTATTACAGAACCTAAGTATTTACATTTTTCTACATTTTCGAATTCTATATTTTGTGTGTTAATACTATTTGCTCTATAATAATGTTATCTTTAATGGCTGTATTTCAATTTATAAAAAAAATATTTGTTTATTATCTAAATGTATATGGAAGTACCGGCACGAGCTAATTATTATCTACTACAAGTCGAATTGATATAACCGATAAATTTCGCACAAATTTCGAACAAAACATAGAAAATAAGTTTAAAACATTTGGCGCCCTACTAAGCTGGCGGCCCAGGTGTTTGGACATTTATCATTGCTTGGTAAATTAATTTATATTAGTGATTTGACAAAAATAAAATTATACACTTAGTGGTCCATAAAGTTCTAAAGTATGGCGACTGCTTACATTTATATTAAAAAGGGGGACATAACAATATTTAAATTAAATAGTTTTAATTTTGATTTTAAGTAAGTAATTTTCGAAATAATATTTTTAGGTAAATGATTTCTTTCCAAATCCAACTGCAATAAAATTTAATCATTTAAATTCAAATAAAAGAAAGATTTAAAAAAACTATTGTCTTTTTATTCAGACTTCCTATTTTTATTTATTGTTATATATATTTTACGTGTATTAAAAAATAATTCATCTTCTCCCACTCTCCCCCCTTATTTCTTAACAATTTATCGAAAAAGAAATAGGACTTTATTCCCTGCTGTTTTTTGTTGTTGATTTTCATATCCATTGATGCTCTTTTCTTAATGTATTACTTTGTTTTACCAAAACAGAAGACTTGCAAAATGGTATTGTTTTTTTTTCTATTTTTATTTCCTTTGATTCTGTCTTTCTTTTATATCTTTGTTTCAGGTACGTTCGATATGAGGTGAGGATGTTGAATACATTAATAGAAAAAAAGGGAAATGATACTTTTTGTTAAGTAAATGCAATCGGAAAAATTTTGAATCTTTAATATAGAGATGCTCTAAAATACAATTCTCTTTTGTAATATAAAAAAATTTTAATAAACATTTTAATACAATGCTCTACATTTCATGAAATGAATAACATTATTAAATAAAGTTTAAACAGTAAACAAAAGATTTTTTTTTGATTCCCTCATTTTCTATTATTTTAAAAATGTTAATTTAATTTTATTTGAATACCCAATTAATTATAACAATACTTCCGAGAAAGTAGACTCATGCACACATCAGCTAATTTTATTTATAAATTAGTACTTATTTTTATACATATTCATTAAATAATTTTCAATTCTTTTAATTTATTATATTAACTAGGTTGAATGGAATTACAGTGAACGCTCTATATAAGCAACATTCTTTATAAGCAACATCTATACAAGCAACTTTTTTAGTTCAACTGTTCTGTATAAGCAACTTATTTTTTAAAGCTAAATATTTGAGTTGACAGGTGTTCACAACAACATAACCTCAAATTGTAAAAAATAATATAATATATATAATATAATATAGATAATATGTAAATATACAATTATTTCTCTTTTAATAAGATTAGAAGATTAGATTGATAAATAGATAAATTAAGTCAAATAAATACATAGATAGGTGTGTATAAATAGTTAAGTTAACTGGACAATATTTATAATGCGAAAGATAAACATCAAATTGTAAATAAATTTTTTTTTCTACTCATATAAAATAATAATCAACTTTTGACTTATATGTTTCGAAGAAAGCATAAAATTTATATTCCATTTGTTTAATAATAGTAATAAGTATTAAAAAAAAATCCTTACATTTAAATAAACTAATCGACTCAGTAGTATAAATGCTCAGTTTTCTTGGAAGATATAATTTTTATATTTAAATTTTAACGACAAGCTCCAACCAAAAATATAAAACAATATAAACTGACAATACGTGATAACCGCTTTAAGTCTAAGACCGCATTATTAGATTATATAAACACCCCCTTTTTTATGACATGTAATCAAGTTTAATAAGAGAATATCTCTTTTGATGCTCACCTGGAAGGAAATGAAAGCCACCCATTCCACGGCCATCTTAAAGGATCATATTAAAACCGAAAACATGGCCAATTCTAATCTCTCTCGGTCATTTTCAAAGCGATGTATTTTTCATCCATAAACTAATAAAATGCCTGTATGTAAATGATGGCAGTTGAAATTTAATATAGTCATCTATTGTCTAATTGAGTTAGTAAAATGTTTCCACAATTCCCGGCCATTGCTTGGTTCGTAATTTTCATTCTAGAACTGGACGAGGAATTGGAGGTAGGCAATTCGTGCATAAAAGTTCACGTTATGAAGAGTTGAAACACCCTTTTACTAAACTTTACCTATTGGTTAACCCCCTCTAACCCCGCTACCACGCCAACTACAATCCAAATGGAACCTTTAATATAAAAGGGCCAAATAAATAGTATTGAATGGGTTGTGCAAAGCTCCAATCACACTTAGTCTTTCTTGAAAGCTTTAAAAACAAAACGATCTTCAGCTTCTACTTTCAAACTTTAATAAAAAAAATACACAATTAAAATTTCTACCTATTACTTATTTATTAATTTTTACTTTATTATTAAATAATTATATTTTTATATGTATTTATTGAACTTTGCGATTGCAGTATATAAAGGAATACTGTTTATGATAATATTTTTTCTTTCATGAATTGTACTGTAATATGATTGAAAAAACTAAAACAAATTAAATGCCAGTAGAGCAAGTTTTTAAAAATATACAGCAATTGTTATTAAATGTAACTAATTGATTAAGATAAAATATTTTTTATTTTTAAAAGTAAATATATATGTACTTTGAAAGAATATATATACTACTATATAACCAAAACGTAAGAAACCTTATATTTTAAAAATCTTCTGACAGTTCCTGGAGTCGGAGGAGGCTGAAGTTAAATTTAATTTTATTAGAAAAATTTGTTCTTAGTTGAAATCGAACGCCGACTTCTTGTATAGAAAATTGCTACGCTACAGTCTCGGCTAGCTGCCTCCTGCTATACGCATAATCATTTATTAAGTTGGTATCACTGTCCTTGGAATCTGAGAGAAGTTTCGTATGATTTCAATGGTTAGATTATAAATTATAGCATATTTTATAATAATTAAAAATTTTGCCGGCGATTTGTTAATATCGAGCAAAGGATTTGCGTTAAATTTTAATAATTTTCAGTGTATAAATATATATATATATATATATATATATATATATATAAAGTTATATTCTAATCTGAATATCATGTATTAATTTGATGAAATATCATTTTCATTTTTTTTTCTTTTCACGCATTCAACTTAATTAAAATTATATCTAAATAAATAAATGCTAGAGTGAAATAATTAATATGTTAAATACCTCACAAAAGAGATTAATAACATGGATTATAATCTATATTTATAAAAATAATTATTTTTCTTTTTATTTGAATTAATAGTAAAGATTTTAGTATTTATTTTTATATTTCTTCTTAAATTAAAATCAGTAATTAAATGTTTAGATCCATATTTAATAAAAACTATACTTTCTTGATAATATGATAAATACGAATATTTGATAACACTATTTTGTTAATTTGTACAAATTCAGATAAAAATTTTACTTTAACTTAATATTTGTTTTGAATATATATATATTTATATATGTTTGGGTTTTTGAATATATATAGTGGGTGTGTTTGAAGAGAATCGCTCAGACAAGAAGAGCATACATCATCATAATACCAAGATAACTAGAATAAAAAATACATGGCGATCCATAAAAGGAGCAAACACAGCGTCCCTGCAAAAATTGATCTTAAAAATTCCTCCTTTCAACCCGACTTTTATGAGCTAGCTAATTCATATCGCAAAAAAACATATATTTATAACCAAGTATATAAAACAAATTTACGTTCATCATGCTGCTGCAAAAATATTTTTTTCTAATATATTTAACAAAACATCATATCCATCATCCATGTTTTTAAATTTACTAGATATATAAAAATTACTCATCCTGACGTGTGGAGTGTCAAGTCTTATTGTGATGAAACGGTATCTACAATAGATTATTCTAATAATACATCCTGTAATATAATCTATACATCTTTTCACTGAAAAGTCAAAGAATGTCACCACTTAAGAAGATAGTTCTTTATGAGTCTCGATTAACTTGAAACTTTTTTCTTACTACTAAAAACATCAATTAGGCTACTCATTCATTAACCCTCTTTTCAAATATTTATTCCATTTACTTTTATAGTCTATAAAAACATGATATAAAATATCTTTAGGTCTATTAGAATACAGGTGTAGTAGTCATAAACAAAACAATGTTTTCTTAAATTACAGAAAATAATTTATTCGCTCTTTCCAGTTCTTGTTTGGGAGAAACTTACAAAGTTTTGTTTATTTATTAGTATTAGATTATTATTTCTTTTTACTACATATATGATTGTCATATATTTTAAATATTTTTGAATACCTATCTATTTATCTATCTATCTCTGTCTGTGGCTCCACAGAACTCGAAAGTCCTGGCCTCAACCTCCACATTCCTCCAATTGTCCCTATCCTGAGTCACAACCATCCAATTCTTATCTTGTCCCATCTCTCACGTCCCTTCCTACATTGGCCACCCATCTTGATCTTCCAAGAGGACGTTTACCAATCAGTCTTCCCACCATCCAATTCCTATCTTGTCCCATCTCTCTCACGTCCCTTCCTACATTGGCCAGCCATCTTGATCTTCCAAGAGGACGTTTACCAATCAGTCTTCCCACCATCGGCATTCTTTCATCTCCCATTCTAGCCACGTGCCCTGTCCATCAGAGCCTTCTCGATTTTATAACCCTAACTATGTCTGAAAATGTATAGAAGTCATGCAAGTCCTTTTTTGAATACCTATATTTATAAAATAAATTATCAATAAATTACAATTTAAAACATTCCTAATGAAAATTGATTTAATATAATATTTTAAGAAAAAACTAAGTTAGACTAACTTTACAAATTCATTTATTCATTCTACAAAAATGTTCTAATGATGTTAGTAATAAAAGATTTGTTATTTCGATTACTTCTCCAATACTTCTTCATCCTTTTCTAAACCAACTCGCCGAATCCATTTATCTTCCTTTTATGAAGGTATTATGTACTCCTCTCTTTCTCTCTTTCAATCTTTCAATCGTTTCAAAAAATATATTGAACAGGTATATACAAGATTTATTTGTTTGAATGCAGTTTGCGAAAGTCATTGAATATATATTTATTATTCAATTATATTTAAACATTATTAAATAATATTTTGATATTATATTTTCATTTTTTAGTCATTTAGTTAGTTCTTTTTACCATTTCATTTGTTTTCATAATTCTGTAAATTTTTTTATAATTATAGGTCCAAGTTAATTTCCACTTTATTTTTTTTATATTAAGATGATTTTGTTCTTTCTCTTCAGTTTAGATCTTTATGTTGCAAAATTTATAAACAAAATATATTAAATTAAATTGAACAAATTTTTTTTTGTCCAAAATGATTGATGAGAATTTTATTATTGATCATCCGTTCTAAAGTGGACACCAAATGATGATCATGGATTTGAATAAATCTTGATTTTGATTCTCTATCCAAATCCACTGCTTACAGTTTGGCATGGTTTATCACCTTCATATATTTTGTGTTCGTAAATTTATCTATTAGTCGGGTCAATATAGCGAGTGAGATCATGGCCGCCATCTTTCTTGTCCATTCTTCTCCAAAACGGCCTCTTCGTGAGTTTTGCTTTTGTTTACGCTACATGTCTGTATAATTTGAACATTTCCCATCAAATGCGCGTGTGACTTACGCCCCTGTCTTTTCTTGAAGAAGAAAATCGATTGTTTGTCAGATAAAACCTTGACACTCCACCAAAGATTCTTGTTTATCTTATCGAGATTCAACACTCAACAAAATCCGACCTCTCATTTTTTTTTTTTTAAACATAATCAACTTATTATTTTTTTCAATTTATTTTGTATATTAACAAAATCATTTCTCTAAATCGAATAAAGGAATTAAGATTTAAAACTCTCACTGTGGTTAAACATACTACTAATACTAATACTAATCCCAGTTGTCGCAAGTTTTTAATTGGAAAAGTAAAATCTTTATTTGTCTGATAGATTTATTTAAAATAAAAAAAATAAAACGTAATTTTGAAATTTGTATTATAGAAAGAACAAATGACTATTAAATGTTATTGGATTAAATAAAAAACAAGCTTTAATTAAATAATTTCTAATAATTTAAACTAAAAATAAGTTCACAAGGAAATTAACTTCTCTATTAAAAATATTACTCTTTTACTTCTTACATCGCTCCGAAAAAAAAGGAAGAGTCGGAAACTTTAAATTAATATATTTGCTGCTGCTATTTCTATGGACGGAATTATAAATTGAGATTAAAAAGACATTTTCAACATTCCAAAGAAGGAATTTCTGTACACTATTGTTGAAGAATAAAATCTGTCTTAGTACTTTCCTTTGAGTATTTCTCTTCCTACCGAAGAATTTAATTCAATTAATCGAGAATTTAGTAAACCTTTATTTATTTAAGTCTTTTATAAACCATTTTGGGACACTCCTTAAAATTAATTAAATTTAACGTATACTGCTGATTTAAAAATAAAAAAATATCATAATCAAAAAGTTTTCAAGTTTATTGAAAAAAGGACAATTATCTGTGTTTTTGTTTTATAATTTATATAACTATGACTATAGATAATCTTTATCTACATCTCTCTATTTAATTATTATATTCATTTATTATTATTACAATATAAGTATATTTATAGGTAAGTACTTGTTCTCAATGACCTTTTTTCAATTAGGGATAATTTAAGATCAAGAGTTTCAAACTATAATTTCCATTTTAACGTCAATATTTTCAAAAGCCTCTCGAATGAAATTGGAAGAGATCATAACCATTAAGATATTCGTATCATCTAAATTCTAAATAAAGCGAGAGAGCTCATTCGCTTCAAACAATACTAAATTATTATTTATTACTTTTTGATGAGATATTTTCTTTTTGGTAGCTGGGAAAACTTGTATTATATATATATATATATATATTATATACCATACTCTTCTAAATACTCAAAAATATAAATTCTTATCCTTTCTCCAATTAAATTTATCATATATCATTATGTAATGTAGTTCTAAAAAATAATTATACTTACTACCTCTTAGTCGCTGAGATATTAAAAGTTCAGAATATGTAATCTATCTTTGTGGCTTACTTACCTACAAAACTCGAAAGTTCTTGGTTGCAGTAACCACACCCCTCCAAACTTCCCTATCCTAAGCTACTCCCATTCAATTCCTATCTTCTTCATTCTCTCTTACATCTCTTCCTAAATTATCTTCCCACTGCATCCTTGGTCTTCCAACCGCTCACTTCCCAATTGGTCTCCCCACAAATAGATTTTTCACCAGGTCCCAGTTTTCCTCTCCCATTCTTGCCACCTAGAATATAATAGCTTCGTTAAAAATCTTTGAAATTCCATTTTAATTAATTATTATTTATTATGTATTTTATTTTTTTTTTATTTAATAGTAACATTTCCTACTTTAAAATACAATTATTTTTATTAAAATAAATTTATTATTGAATTATTTATTATGGGATTTAACACTTTTTTACGACCAATTATTCATCTAATCTCTTATTGAGGATAAATAATAATCTCGTAACATGCCTCAATCTCACGGATTGTCACATGAAGATATTGCTTTATCAGTTCACTTTCACCATCGACCTTTTTGTGGCATAACAACGATTTTGAACAATTTTATTTTTTCATTATTAGTTATAAATAGAAATCACATCTCTTATATTCCTATTCGAAAGTTTTGAACCAACAAAATTCCTTCAATCTTTTCTATTCTTAGGAAACTGCAAATTTTCTATAATATATTTACAATAATAAATATAATACATTATTATATTATTATAATAAAATGATAAGAAAAAGAAAATTCTCCAGGTTATTCGGTTAATATTTGAGATATAAAAAAATAATAATATTTTTTTATTCGGACTAATGGTGGTCATTTATCACCTATTAAAATTTAAATTTCATTCACTATTTCAGTTCTTTCTTTCTTTCTTTATATTATCAATAAGAAAATCTAGATAACGATCATAATTTGCATTTTAAATTGAATAAAAAAAAAAAAAAATACGAAAAACGAAACTCATTCTCCCTCCCATATCAAATCTATTAATTTATAGATAATATAATAATTTCACTATATTTATTCATTCATTATTCAATATTTTTTCATAAATTTAAAAATTATATAAGAGAAAAAAAAATAAATAAAAATAAATTAAACAAACAAAAAATACTAATCGAACAGAATTATACATTATTATCTATTATCTATGTATATTAAACAAACAAATTATTTACACTTTTTTTTTGTTTCACTCTTTTTTTTTGTTGTCCTGAAATTAAATAATTTTTTTATTGTCATTTTATTTCTATCTAAGACATTAACATTTCACCCCTAAATTATTGCTCTCTTATTGAAAAAGTTAAAAGAAAAAAAAAACAATGAATGTTCCTAATAAATTGTATTTCTAAAGAAAAATTATAAATAATGTTGGCACTGTGTCCTTTCGTTATTTGAAACATGATCCTCCTTTACCCGATATTACTATTTCCCTCACTTTTCTCCCTTTAGGCTCGTTTTCGAGGTGTCAGAATTCTAAATGATTTATCTTTTGAGGATTACCTGTTTCCACTTAATTTTATATCGGTTACTATATTTTGTGAAATATAAGCCTTAAGCATTTGAAAGGAGCTTATCCTATTTATGTGTTGAGCACTTATAAAATAATATATTTAGGGTGTTTGTATTATCTGTACTAAAAATGATAATAAATATTCTAATAAAATATAATAATTAACCATTTATATTTTTTCATATCTTTTTCTACATGATAATAATAATAATAAAAAAAAAACATTTAGAAGTTCTAATAAAAAATCTGGAGTGTCTCCACTCGACTATCTCACAAATTTGTATTGGATTAATTAACATATATTATATTTAAATTAAATTTAATTAAAGTTAATAAATCATATTTATTAAACCAGAGCGTGTTTGACACTTGATGGCACCACGAAACGTGCTGGCGCGTGATTGCCAGTCAACGTAATAAAAAATTAATTCTGGTACTTTCAGCGATTCAATCAAGCTGAAATTCTATATATAGCAGTTATATATAATTTTTAATTATGTGAAAAACTATCAAACATATAGCTTTACTTTTAAGGTTAATTTAAAGGAAAAAAATGAAAACATGGTAAGTAATGGTCCTCTTCCGAATGAGCTACATTTTACAAAAGTTGATAGAAAACTACGATTTTTGAATAATGTCTGTGTATCAAATTTCATTATTCTAGCTTGTCTTATTTACATACACACATTCAGACAGACATTTTTCCTCAACCTTAGTGAAAATGACTCAGGAACCTTCAAAACGTATAAAAACATCAAAATCTCGACTTCGAAAATTTTCTGGCGAGATAGTAAAAATTAATTTTTAATAGAAAATATGATTTAATATAAATAAAACCTTTATTTGATATTCTAAATGAATAAATATTTTTGATTTAAAAAAAAAAAAAATTAAACAATTGATCTATTAAACTAATAATTTTAAATTTTAATTTAATAAGGATTTCATTAATAATACCTTGATATCTATCAAAGCCAACCTAAATGTTTTTATAACCATAAAATATAAATAGTGATAAAACATATTTTTCACTAAAAGGCTTATGTGCTGAATTATCCATTTGCAAATTCATATATCAAAATAAAAAATTAGAAAATGGCTAAGTTGAGAAAGTCATTATCTTGAATGGAAGCAAAATATAAACTTTTTCTTTATTTTTGATTGTTATTCTTTAAAATAATAAAATTTATCAAATATATTTGTAGAATTGTATATTATGTTATATTGACGAGATAAGGTTTTAGTTTTTAATAAATTTTCACCTTTCATGAAATTTTCAATCATTAAATACTTACTTGCAGAATTTTAGAATTTGTAATTTAAAATTTTCTAAATCTTCTGTAATAAATATTTGTCTATATAGATATATAAATATATTGAGAAATCTTCATTTTGACAAAATATTATATGAAAGTAATATATTAAAATTATCAAACATTATTAAATGTCTTTTAAATCATTTTTCTCAAATAATTTCCTTTAAAGAAAATAATTTCATTTTAAGTAATTAGTAAACATTATATAAAAACAGATACCACTCCAAGAAATACTATCATGCTAAAAGCAAACGTAATCTATTCATTCTAAATTTAAAACCTAAAGTCATCTTTTATTGCAAAATCCGATTAAAATAATATTAATAAGAATCTTAGGATCATTAAACAAATAAATAAAATAAATTATTATATTATTAGACCCTGCTAGTTCTCTACCTAAAACCTTTTACTAACTTGAAAATATGTCTATCAATTTTGAAATTTTATATTAAAATTAAAAATTTTCTTAAAATACCCTCCAATTAATTTTCATTCTAATGTTAAATGATTTTAATTTTTGCAATATTATATCATTATTATCTTATTAAAAAATATAATGCATAGGTTAAATTGAATTAAAGTTATATTTTACTCGAATTTACCTAAATACTAGAATCTAGTATATATCTAATAACTAGATACTTTTGTACATGCTACGCAAGGACAACGCCTATTAAGTCGGTCCTTTCAACCTTTACCTTGATTTTCTTAATCGGAGGCGCTACTTTTTATCAAGTAGCTTCCCAATGTTGATCCCGGAGGCTGTGTTGACTCTGTGGCATAGACCCCAACTAGAGAAATTCCCTTGCCAGGCCCCGGACTTGAACCCGGGGCCAAGAGAATGTGAGACAACGACGCTAGCCTCTCACCCTGTGGCACCTTTTATATCTTTCACTTATCCCTAAAAATAAAATTATCGTAAAATTGTTAGTAATTAATTTCTGGTACCTTAAAACATAATGCAATATCATATATCACTTTTTTATGTTTCTAAATTAAATAAATACGTTTTGTTTTTTTGATGGGGAATTTTTAAACTATTCCAAATTTAACTTCTTTTATAATGTACTTTGAAATTCCTTCTATTGGAAATTTGTTTAAGAAAAGTTTATTCACTATATCATTTTGAAAGTTGTTTTTTGTTCATTGTTTCATTTTATTTTTTGTTTTTGTTTTTGCTCCCTTCAGTTTAGTTGGATTTAATTAATAAATTGGACTTTTTTTTTAACAAACATCCTCCAAAGATAATCCGACCCTAATAATCCAACTTTACATGTTTTTTATTTGAAAACCAAAATCCCATTTCACTCTCATTTCTCATACCACTTTATATACAATACAAAGAGCGAAGAGTGAGAAGGACAGAAACAATCGGGTCGATCTTGAGGGGTACTTGTAGAGAAAGGGAGGAGGTACTATGTTTGTATTGGCTTTGATTGTGATAGCAGGCTCAATATCGTTGATTTGGCTGGCTCAATTGCATTAGCTTTCCGAGACCCTGGACCCCAGCCCGGCGCAACTACTTGCCAGGAGCAGGGGGCACAGCCCCACCCGATGTGGTGCTTGCTCTCTGTCCAGAGTCAAATGCCTCTAACTTAAATCTCATTTCAAAAAATAAAAAAATATTCATATTTATTTTCTTCTTATTTTTTCCAGAAAAGATGATTCCTATATGATCAAGTCAATCTTTCTTATAAATTTTTCAAGAATTTTATATATATTATCAATATGATTAAATGAATAAATTAAATTTTATATTTTCTAAAAGGTTTCAAGATTCAATTGAATGATTGTTAACCAGCATTTGAGATACCTATTTCAATTGTAATTTAGGTTCTATTATATTTTATAGGAGAAAGCATTGTAACGGAAGCTGGTAGAGAAGAACCAAGCATGGTTACCATTAGTGAAGAGTTTGGTTATTAAAACTTTGTTGTTCCCGGAAAAAAAATTGTACTTTTTTCGATTGTCAAGAAATTTGCACTAAACAGTTGTTTAATTGGGTCTTAAAAATTTTAAAATAATTCCCAGCTATTTAGAAAATTCATTACCTCTACTTATCCCAGCAACTTTCCATTGCCAACATTATACGGTTTTGCCTACCAATATCGGTTGTAAATATAAAGGGTGCTTTCTCCTATTCTATTTGATTATAATAAGCACAATTTGTAAAATTCTCTTAAAAAAAAATCCTCATCAGAAATAAGAGAATTTTTCACCTTGCTTATTCTAATAATAATGTCATAATAATGTATATTAATTTTTTTCAAATGATCAAATATATTGAAGTCATATTAATTTATGATTATAAATTATTGATGTTTTAATTACTGAAAAATTTGATTTTTCATAATCTTTAAATATCAAAGTTCAAAGTATATACAATACTTAAATGTATAATACTTTCTTTCACTTACTCTGACACTAACCGAGCTGTTAAATTAGTAACTCTATGGATAGAATTTCTCTTGCAGTTTCAGAGGGTTGTACAAGACTCCAGAATATATATTCCCCCCCCCCCCTTACCCCTAAACTAATGCAATTTCTCCTCTTTATAAATCATGCTAAAGCCGCTCCTGACATCCAAATAGCCTCCAGAAACTTTTATGCTTGGTAAATAGGTATTCATAATTTAGTTACAATTGATATAGTATGGGGTTATCAGCGATCTTCCCATTTCAATGTTGATATTGTCATCATAGCAGTCATATAACCGATTTATAATAAAGGGCCATTTATTATATTAAGTCTTTACCAAAGATATTATTTTAACCTTTATATTAAGAAATTTCAAGCTCAATCTTAACCAAAAATAATTATTTATACTATATATAGATTAATATGAAATTTAAACCATTGTACAACATTCAGATTTTATAATCATTCTTATATTCGTATATTATTTTAACTTTGATATATCATTTCATTCCTTTGAATTCATTTCAATTAAGTTAATTAAATTTAAAATATATATATATTTAAGTTAATTGAATGTGAAATATTATTTCTTACATCAACTTACTTTATTTTTCTTTCCTGATTGATGTAATGAACATTTAATTATTATCTGGAAACTTGGAAATCCATTATTTTATTCTCTATTTTCTTGCTCTTCAACTTTATTTATTCTCATCCTCTCATACGCTAGACTTCCAATTGGCAGAAATGTTTATTTTAAAATCGATACCACGATATTCCTTATTAGTTTCCCGCCCCTTTCATTAAATTTAATCATTGTAATCCGACTTTGTTACATTAAATTAATGAATGTAATTTATTTCATTTTTCTACCCTTCTCCTTTTCTTTTATTATTTTATCATTAATCAATCTCATTTTCATTTGTTTAATTATAAAACAATTCTTATTTTTTAAAGTATATATATATATATAACTTAATTTATTAAAAGTAACTTATTCCATTTATTACATGGAAAATTATCATTGATTTTCAATATTTAAGTGTTCTAGTAAGGTATAAATTTTAAGGAATTTCCTACATTTAATCATACAATATATTATTATATATAAATTATATAATATATATATTATTTAATAGAGATTCACAAATACTTGTAATTTTATAAGTTTTTTATATTTTAATTTAATTTTATAAAAATTAGATATAAAATTAGATTTAAAAAACGCTGCAAATTTTAGAGAATTTTCGGAATAATATATTTATGGTTACATATGAATTCATTTCTAATTTCGCTTTTTACCCTAAATTTATATTGTCAATTAATTTATAGTTTTGATGTATTGTGAAGTTAATAAATAAAGTTTTCTCTTTACTTCTTAAACATTTAAAACTTACTCGGTTATTATCTAAATTTGTATAGGTCAATCAGATCAATCATTAAATATAAAATTTTATACATTTCCGTGAAATTATAATATTTTCCTAATAGATTTTCAAAAAGTTGAAATTCATTGAATTACATATAAATTTGAAAATTTTTACAAAATAGTGTGTATGTATAGAGACGAAAAAAAGTAAACGCTAGGGCGGCGCTGTCGTTGACAATCAATCGGTTGAGAAGGGACAGTGCCACCATGGCGTTTAATTTTTTCCGCCACTTTACTTCAAACTCCAGATTATTCAATATAGTTAATGTTTTATTTCTGCTGATTTTAGAATCGGGTTTATAAATTCATTTAATCAATATTTTAGTATTTACTTTTGAACATTTTCGATTTTTTTCAATTAAATACTGACCCACGAGCATAAAATTTGAAATTTCAAAGTATAAGTGGATAAAATTATCTATTAATTTGTAAGATTAGAAATAAAACTTTTGTGAAAAACCGAGAATATTCACTTTATACTTTACTCCATTGTTTTATTTAATTTTCTGTAAATTTTTTTTTCTGTTTTTTTTCTACTCTTATACATACATATTAATCTTATTATTAAAATAATTTACTTTTAATTATATATTTTGTTCTTCTAATGAATATTTAAATAAATATTATTCATTTTTAAACATGATATTTCTTTTTTTCTAAATTTAAGCCTTTCTTTTATTGCATTTGAAATTCAAAATTAATTAGGTCAACTGTAATTTTCACTTAATTTTAAACATTTATAAACAGTTTAAGTTTAATTTCACAAAGGAATTTTTAATTTCCCAGTAAATGCATTGAAATTTTGTCATTGTCATCTCTTTATATTTTCGCCACGGTTGTTTTGTTTACCGAGAACAGAGAAGATCAGCTTGGGCTCTATCTCTGTTTAATGGTATGCCATCGCAATCGATCCTAGCCATAGTCCATTTTCATCTGTACTTGGGTTGAGCATTAACCCTCAGCCACTTCAGAGAAACCTCTAGTTATGTTTATTGTCACAATGGATGAGATGACTGCATTAGGGATCCTACCAGACGAACTAATGGGGAAATAGACCATGCTAACCCAATTAATATTCCTTCACTCGATTATTTCTATATTTATTCATCTAGTTTATTTATTTCTTTTAAATATTACATTAACATTAATAAATATATCTTTATATATATTATTTTATGATTTTTTTTATTTTCTTTCAACTATTTACATATTTTTATTTATATTATATTTTTATTTCGTTAAATATATCTTCTATTTCATTTTGGACTTTTCTATTTCAATAATATCTTCCTTAATAGTATTATTGCTTTTTCTTCTTTCTTAAAATGTTTAGATTAGAACTTTTTAAAAATGTATTGATTTATTATTTTGGGTATATAAAAAAAAATGTTTGACTTTTGTACATTCCATCAAGTCGGTTGCAGCCTAAACGGGTTAAAGGTGTTCTATGATCAGTACAACTGCTCCTCCTAATCTTTATCTTAATTTTCTTGATCGGAGGCGCTACTTTTTAACAAGTAGCCTTCCTTAATGAATTTTAGTTTGTTTGTTTTTTTGTTTAAAAATGATCCATTGTGTTTTGTAATTAATTAAGAAATTATTTATATCATAAAGGTAATAAGAACAATGAAATGAAAAATTAAATTATGGTTATTTTCATAAATTTATATAATTCTTATAGACATAAAAATGTAAGTTGATTACCCCTTCCCTACTCGTATATTCGTTCCAAATAATCAAATAATATGAATATATTTATATATATATCAATAAATCCAGTATCAGGGTAAATTTAAAAATTTGTTGGTAATGCTTTTTAATTTAATTTTTTAAAATTAATATTTTATTTATTCAAGATGTTTTTACTTCTCTATATCTTATTTCTTAATTAAAAATTATAATTTTCATTATAAAAATAACACAGATAATATGAATATAATATTTATTTTAAATATATTTTTTTTTCTTTCAATACGTTTTTTTATATATTTTGTCCTTAAAGAGATTTCTATAAAAGTTTCATTTCCCCCGAAAATTTCAAATGTCTCCTGAATCTAAAAGGAGGAATTAAGAAATGATCTCTTCATATTTTTATACGTTTAATTTATATATAGTCTCTTTTTTCTATTAAATACCGTAAATGATGTTTATTATTAATTATACTTAATTAAAATGTTGAATATATTTCAATATTAGCAATTTTTTTTTTTTTTAATTAAAATCTTATTAATTTTTCCGAATAACTAAAAAACAAAAAACAAATAATTCAGCTAAGAAATGCGATGATGTGACGCTATTGTATCTACGAATTCTATCCATTTTGTTAAGCTTGTTTTCTTTTCTCTCGCTTCAATGATGGTCGTGACATAAAATACCACGTAAAAATGATGTTAGCAATTTCAGAATCTAAACGTAAGCGATTTTAAAATTCATGAAGAACAACAACCATATAAATTGAGAGTTTTGTGAATAAAAAGAGGCCAGGGGTTTGATAATGGATATCGATTTTGGATAAGTTAAGATTAATTATTTTATTATAAAAATAATAATAACAATAACAATAATAAAAATAATAATTGAGATAAAAAGTAAGAGGGATTTATTGATTTGGCACACGTCTTTACTTTATGAGAAATGAGGTGTCTCCTGTCACCAGATTGCCGTTCCACCTTTGAAACTCTTCCCCGAGGTTATTTGGGATGGCCCTCACCTCTCCTTTCGTGGGTTTCAAGCCACGAATGCTGGATGTTGATTTACCCCCGAGCATACAGGATTAGTGATAGCAATTTTCAAACCACCATTATTTGATCATCATTCATACTAAAAAATAAAATAATAATTACATATTTATTTAAACTTAAGTACATTCAATATAAATATAATCAAATTGTTTATTAACAAAATAGAGTTACTAAACACGATGAAATTGTCCTTAATCCAAAATAGCTTGATGATCAAGACCCCAACTTTTTTTCTTTTTATTCCTTTAAACCTCTCTAATTTTTTTTACACTCTACGAAAGAACAGCACCTAGCAAGTCGTTTGCAGTCTAATCAGGATAAAGGTGTTCTATGATCAGTAGAACGGGTCTCTTATTCCTTTAAACTTTATATAAAATTATTTGATTTAAACAATTATTGTATTATACAATAATAATATATATTGTTTATAATTCTATCTAAGATTAATTCAACAATTAGGATATTTCAGAAGGTATGTACTTGATAAAAGTTTTTTTTTTCCTTCTAAGAAGTTTGCCTTTTGATGGAAAGGATCTCTGACTTTGAAGTTGACTTCAGGAGATAGCCTTTTGAGAATCAGATAGCTTTGTGCTGGTTTCAAATTGCCGCGGGCTCTTCAGGAGAAGAATTCTACCTGACACCCTCTCCACAATTGGATCTTCTTTTGATTCTTGGTTTTAAGCTATTCACCATTACTTTTGGTAATTAAAACAAAGTAAAATGATATGTTTTGAGGTTGATATTTAACAACTAATCTTTGTTGTTGTTGTTGTTGTTGTGTTGTTAAATTGAATTATATTTTTATTTGGAAAAAAAGTATTACAATATTTTTTCTTTTTACTATCTCGCCAGAGATAGTATTGCGATCATGAAAATTTTCGATGTTGAGATTTTGATGTTTTTATACGTTTTGAAGGTTCCTGAATCATTTTCACTAAGGTTGAGAAAAATGTCTGTGTGTGTGTGTGTATATGTGTGTGTGTGTGTGTGTGTGTGTGTGTGTGTGTGTATGTAGACAAGATTACGCAAAAACGGTTTGAGCTAGAATGATGAAATTTGGTACATGGACATTATTCAAAATTCATAGTTTTCTATCAACTTTTGAGAAATGTAGCTCAACCGGAAGAGGGTCATTACCTACAACGTTTTGATTTTTTTTCCTCTAAAGTGACCGTAAAAATAAAGATATATGTTTGATAATTTTTCACATGATTAATAATTGTATAAAACTGCCATAGCTTCAGCTTGATTGAATTGCTGAAAGTACCAGAATTAATTTTTTAACACTGCAAATCTCACGCGCCAACACGTGCCATGGTGCCATCAATAAAAAGTCAAACATGCGCTGGTTTAATATTTATTATTTATAATTTATAATTAATTTAATTTAATTTAAATATAATATATTATGTTATTTAATCCAATTCAAATTGCGAGATAGTCGAGTGGAGACACTCCAGCTAATTTTGATTTTTGATTGATTCTAATTTATTGATAATTATATAATTTGTTTAAGTTCAAGTTAATAAAAATAATTTTGAATTTTTCAAATACTATTCATAATGTTTATAATGTATAAATGTAATTTGACGAGTGGGGTTGATCTTCTCTTGGGAAATGTTTGCATGATATTTTTTCTAATAGCTTTACGGGTCCCTGGTCCCCATGAGACACTTCAATATATTGTCTCGCATTGCGTATATATATCTTCCAAGTTTTATATGGAACACAATTACCCCACCGAAACGAAAAAAAAAAGACGAAGCTGCCTCGTAGTCTTCTAAATGGACGTGAAGTTGCTGAAAAAGCGACGATCTTGACGAGAAGACGAAGGAGGGGTGCAGGAGGGGGGTAGCGTTAACGGAGGGGTTAGGGACCAATACCACTTGCTTTATGAAAATAGCGAAGGGGGATGGAATTTTGTACGCCTCGGTGACGTTTGACGATATTTAAATTGATCGAGCATTCGTGTAGATTAACTTGATAAAAGTTGGAGTCTGCCTTGCATCCCGCTTTCGGGGCATATTTAATAAAACGATACAATAGAACCAATACTGGGAGACACCGACAGAATGACAAAAAAAAAAAAAAAAAAACGTTAAGAAAATGTTTTTATAAGAAATCCTTAAGAGAAAGAACGACCCCCCCCCCGACTTCCCTCATTCTCATTCCCTTTAACCGGATTATTAGTTTCGCCTCAAGGATAACTGAACTCCCATTCTTAAATTTCGTTAGACAGTGTTTATGCTTTCAACTCGATGACTCCTATTTTACAAAAGCAAATACCCAATGAGAAATTTAATAATGGAATAAAATTTCTGCATGATTGCTCCCATTACCATATAATAATATGAGTGAAATTAGATATGCAATATTGTAAACCAGACGATCGACTCTTTCTAAAATGGATCTATCACAAGAAACTCTCTTTTCGATTCATTCATTTTATTATTTTTTTTTCTTCCTAGATATTATTTTAGATAACTGATTTCGTTATACACTTTTCGATAAATATTTATATTTTTTTGTATATTTGCTCTCTTGGGAAATCTCATATAAAAATTTAATAAAAACTTCCATATTTTTCTCTTTAAACTAATAATAAAAATTTATCGAACATTGATATTTAACATGGATTATTTATTTATCCAATGTAATTCCATTTTCAATTTTTATCCGTGTTCTTATTTAAAATGATTAGTTTAATATCTTTACTATTTCATCTTTTTGTTTTTTGTTTTTTGTTTTTATATTTACATATAATATTAACCTACATTTTACTTTTATACAATTATTACTATTTATGGTTTGTTGCAAACCAATGAATGATCTTTCATAATGTAACATTTTACTACAGAAAAACCAAATGAATCCAAATTTTTCAGAAAATAATATAAATTAAAACAGTGCTGTATATATTAATGATTACTACTTAAATGTTTCGTTTCATATCCATTTAATTATTTTTAGAACTGAACTCTCCTACCCCAAACATTGGTTATTTATTATTGTCATTTATCATAATTACCCCCCCCCCCTTCTATAATAATAACAACTTATAGTTCTTCAATAATTTTCCTTAATTATAACTTTAATAGACTTGCTAAGAATTGTAAAAAAAAATGTAATGTATTTAAATGTTTTTTAAATAGATTGAATTTAAATTTTTGTTTCTTCTGTTTGTTTGTCTATCAAATTAACCGGTCCCTCTTTGAGTCCCAAATGGACTTATAATTATCAACTTCTCTCATTAAGATAATATAGAACTAACTTCTTAACCTCTATATCAGTGATTCTCAACCACTGTACCGCGACACTTTTGTGTGTCGGGAGATTTTCAAAATGTGCCGCCAAATTTTACAAATGTAAAGTTCAAATTAAGAAAAAGTACTTATTTATTTTATATGTATGTAAAAAAAAAGGTAAAATGTTTTTGCGATCAGGCTCTTAAACATTTTTGACTTTTCGACCAAGTGGGTCCACCCCTGTTATATTATTTCAGAAATGTGCCAGACTATTGAAAAAGACACACTTATCTTTTTCTTTGTGTGCCGCCATATTTTTAAAACGTTAAAAGTGTGCCGCGGTAAAAAAAAGGTTGAGAATCACTGCCATATATATAGTTCAATATTATCTTGTTTTATTATTTATGATAAAAATTATATATTTTATGAAATTTTACTTAAAACAAAATCAAAATGAAATTTTTTAAAATAAAATTATCATAATTAAATCAAATTTCAATTAATAAAAATAAATTAACAAAATACCCAAAATTATATAATAGAGAAAAATAAGAGAATTTTATTATATTATTATTAACACGACTAGAAAAGGTGAGGGAAGATTGGAGATAAACTTGCTTATTAAGAGACCAATTGAAAACCGACTCCAAATCCAAATCCAAAGAATATAAACATGAGGGTCTTAGAAAGTAAAAGTTGGATAAATGTGGCTCAGGATAAGGATAGTTGGAGGAATGTAGTTATTGCTCTTTTGCTTGTGCTTTCTAGTCCCGTAATATCACAGGGTTAGAAGGATTGATAATTTGTAAAAATTTACTTTTAATAGAATATATTTTATTTGCGAAAATTTTATTTTATTATATGAAAATCTTATCAAAATGTAATATTTCTTCCAGATTTTTTTTTTCGTCTAGTCGAATCTTATCTGATTTATATTTGCGATTTCTCAAAGTTCGATCTTGATGAAACTTTCACCCGGCTAAAGTGTTATTTACTCGGTGAATTTAACGAATGATCGCTCGTGCATTATTTATTTATACTCTAAGTATAAAGTGAGTGCATATTTGTACCAAGTTGCCTCCCTTCCGAAGAAATTCCTCTTACATTTGACTTGAAACGAGCCGAGTAGTTTGAGCTCACAAAACAACTTAGCCGAGTGAACGTCATCCAGACAAGGCCTCTGCTTAGTCACTCGGTTCTTCTGCATGAGAGAGTGTATCTATCCTCTGCCACGAGGTTCACAACTTTAACTTTAAACCAATTGGCATGAGGAAAAATGAACAAGGAAGGGGGAACATTAAAGACATTAAATTATTTAAATTCATCTAAATTAAGATATTTTTAATTATTTATAAAATTCAATCAAATATTCAATTAACAGCATTGAAACTATATAATTATAACTTAGTACTCCATGAGTAAAATTACAATAATTAATTATTTTACACTTATAACCTAAACTAAACTTTATCAAAAAAAAACTTTTGTACATCCTAGGAAAAATCAGCGCTTATCAAGTTAGTTGGTGCTTAACAAATGATTGAGATCTACACAACCTCTATCTTGATTTTCTCTTACGGAGGCGCTATTTTTATTTCAAATAGCTTCCTAATTTTGATCCCGGAGGCTGAATGAAGTCCGTCCCAAAACCCCAAGCTATAGAAATTCCCTTGTAAGACCTGAGACTTAAACCTAAGTCCAAGAAGATGGAAGTTAACCGCATCCAAACTTTAAATCTATCTTTCTTTATTATTTTTCATGAACATTTCTTAACCAATAAGACTTGGAAAATAATTTTACTTTCATTTTAGGTGTTATGTACTGATCAAATGTTAATTTAATTAATAATATTTATTACATAATTCAAATAATAAAATTTTTCTTGGATTTCAACAAATGTTAAAATTAAATAGTTTATATTTATTTAAAAATTTTATTCACAATTTTAATTCTTACAATTAGTTTGTCTTTCACTAAATTAAAAATAGTTGAAAAATTCCATTAATATTCAAAAAATATTATAGTAATATTTTTTTAAAAATAAACATTACATTTATAACTATATAGTGGTATACCGTATATACTATATATGTACTTGAATTTTATTTTATTGACTGGCAAAAACTCTTTGAACTTATTTATTATTTAAAGTTGGTGGCGACCACTGGTAACATTTTTTTAACCATCTCTTGGGGCTGTAAATGGGAAATCCGCCCCCATATGCATTAGTTATTAATGTTGTTGCTTACTCAGAGCTTAATAGCTGTTAAATAAAATACACTAAAGATTCTAATTTCAAAACAAAAAATATTTGCATTATTTAACATTTCAAATATATTCTAAAATGCATGCCAACAAACTATTTATGTTACTATTACGTTGTTTTTTAATGGTATATGAACATTTCACAAATTTTTGGGTATAGTTAGTTAGGAAAAATTTGATTCCAAAATACATTAGAAAAAATTATAGGAATACCAATTATTATTCAAAAATCGTTTTTATATATTAAATTATTAGTATTTTTTTTATGATAAATGATAATACGGAAATTAGTCCAAAATTTAAGAAAATATATTTTTTAATTTTATTTTTCATATATAATTTCCATTTAAAAACAAAAATATTATATCTATATATAAAAATATTTTATTTTTTTAATATATTTTGATAGGATGATGTTTTTTTATTCAGAAGGCAATTTTCATATTCTTAATAGAATAAATAAACAGTTCATTATAATATTTGTTTTATTTTGTTATCCAGAGATCTAATTGAGCTTTGGGATAAATAAATAAATATATTCTATATATTCAAATTAAATAAATAACAAATATGTAATTTCAAACCCGCATCTCTTCAATTTCGTATAACAATTATAATAAATTAACTTTTATTTTATTTTTTACATTTTATTAAATAAATTTTTTAATAAAAAAACTACAAATTAAATAATTTTAATGCACAATAATAATAATAATAATAGAAATATTATTTTTAATTCTAAAAAAAAAAATAAAAATTAATAATAAAAAAAAAAAAAAAATTAAAAAAATTGATATATGAAAATTTAAAAATGAAATATTTACTATATCATGGAAATATTCTTAGATATTTACTCTAAAATTATTTTACAATAATATTATAGTATTTATTCTAGCATTCATTTATTTAGTTTGAACAAAAATATTTATTTAATTTTTTTTTTAATTTAAAATATTCTGAGTGTATGAACAAAATTTACGAACTTGTAGTATTTGACATTTGAATAGCACCTATTCCTATTTGTTATGTATATCCCACTCTTTTTAACACTTTATATATATACATATTTATTTTCTTATTTGATGTTATTTATTTTTTGAAATGTTTGGATTCACTTTGTTTCCGATTCAGATATTGTTAAAAAGGGCACCCTCCCCGCATAGCCACATTCCCTCACAAGTGGTTCGTGTGCACAAATACGAATGGAGGCCAACTTAAATATTTGGACAAGCTGCTTACTCTCCTTCCTCTCCTTTTCCCTTTAACCTCTTTCCCATACTCTTTTTCTCTATTCAATTGATTTTCGTTTTATATATCCCCCTCCCCCCATCTCCACTTTCCTTCCTCTCACATATCCTTTAACCATTCTTTGCTCCTTTCTGAAAATAAAAATAATAATAATAATAATAAATAAACTATCATTATAATTAATTAATTTTAATATTTTAAAATTCAAATTCATTTAAAATTCGATGATTAATTTTTTTTTTTTTTATTTTAAATTTACAATTTTTATGATTATAAAGTAACTGCTTAAACTGAACTCGTTACTATTCATATCTTGTCCGAGGGTTCAAAACCCCGACACTCCGTTATTCTATTCAGTGTTCGACATAAATTATTGTCTTCGCCTGATATCCATCTGAGATAGAAGTTATATTTAGAATATTTATCTATATTATTAAAAAATAATTTTCTATATTAAATATTAGAAATATTTTCTTTTTTTTCAAAATCAAAATTATAATTTTTATTTGAGAAAAAATTAATGTATAATGTGTACAACACAAATAATAATAAATATTTCTTTCTTTTGTACATTCTATGATAGGATTCTTTCAGAATTTACCCTGGTACGTTTTATTTCAAGTAGCTTATAAATTTTGAACAATTTCTTATCAGGCTTGAGACTTGAACCTGGTACGATGGGATTGAGAGACAAGCGTGTTGTTAGTTTATTAGCCTATTTGTGATACCTAATATTTTTTTATCATATCATAACAAAAAATTGTTTACAATAATTTTTACATTCAATTGGTGACTCAATTAGTATAGATTTACATTTTTATTTTTAGATTGTCTTACATTATTACATGATACTTATTTGAAATAATCTTTATTTAACTTACCGACTAGAAAAAGTATATATATATAGAAAATCTTACTCTATTACAAGTCTGTTGTCTCTCAAATTGCATGGTGCTATTTAAAAATTATAGAGGCAGCTTAACCGAGAGTGTAGCGTGGCAATTTTCTACACAAAAAGTCAACGTTCGATTCCAACTAATGACATATTTTTCTAATAAATTCAATTTAACATCAGCTGACTCCGGCTCCAGGTTCTATACATGCAGAAGGCAACGGGAAACCACCGCATTAACATTCCCAAGAAAAATCATCATGACTGAGCAACTTCCTAGTCATGATGATGGCCTAACTCCGAAGGGAGATGACACCTTAAGAAGAAGAAAGAATTTAAAAATTCTTGTGGATTAATTTGATTCACTTTTTATAATATTTTTTAATGAAGAAAAACCAAATAATTATTTAAAATGAAATTTTTAATATATAAAAATATGAAATTTCTTAACTTTTTTCTAATGCTATTTTTTTATGCCCATTCACATTCCAAAAATTAAAATTGTATTCTTATATTATTCTCTATAAATTAATAACCAAATAAGAAGATATAAAATAATGTATGAAATTTTAGTTATTATTATATATTTTTTATTGAAAATATAATCTCTTCATTGCCCTACAAAAAAAAAAAAAAAATAAACTTAACAAAGATGTCGCTTTAATACGTTAATATCTCTTTTCGATTTAAAAGAAGTGTAATTTTCTTTTTCATAAAGAATGAATAGAGGTAAAGGATTTGTATAAATGAAATGGATACCGCTTCTTAATGTGTCAACTCTTGAGACCTTTAACACGAGAGTTCTCCACCCCAACCCTCAACAACCCCTATCCTCTACACCTGTTATCCATTTCTCTACGATTTACCCGATCCCACCTTCCTTCCTTCTAAACCACCCTCATTCATGCTGGTTCAAATGTTTGTATTGGTTTATCTTCGCTTCGAACCTTGTAATTGAATTCACACCCGACATCATCTCTGATTCTAATTACTTCGCCGCAGAAATTAAATAAACGAAACAAAAAGCATTTTCATTTTATTGCCATGCTTGCAAAAAAAAAAAAAAATAAATAAAAAAATGGGAATAAACAAATGTAATTATTTTCCTAATCTCTATATATGACCAGGGGCCTGCAAATTTATAATATTGCCACTCGACCGACTTTTTAAGGGTACCAAAAATATAATCTTAGTCATTTTCCGAGGACTGAGGTAGCAAATCCGATCCACGATTAATTATTTTTTTTTTCTATTCATTCTTTTATTTAAACAAATAAACAAGGATAAATAGATATATAAAAATTAATTGGATTCGCTTAAATTAAAAATCACATTTAACGAATGAATGGAGACAAAAGTTGAATGAATAACTCTCATCTTTTTTTTTTTTTGGTTCGTTGCTATTATACTTAAATCAAATCAAACAAAATTAGATTTATTAATATTGTAAAAATAATTCCTTTTGTTTTTGTAAAATATTAAATATCATACAAATTGATATTTTTTAATAATTAGTTTTGTTTATTTAGCTATACCTATATAAAATATATGTAAAAGAATTAGTTTTCTTATTGACTGAACTTTGAAATTATAGTGAAATATTCATCACGTTAAATATTATGATAAGACATTAAGCAGGACTTGCAAGGGAATTTCACGCTAAGTTTCCACCAGTTATCAAAAGTTGCAAACTACTTGAAAAAAGTAGCTACCCTGATCAAGAAAATGATGAAGGTTGAGAGATACGTTGTACTGATCATACATCACTTTTATCTCGTTTAGGCAACCATCGACTTGATAAGGCACTGTCTTTACAATGGATGCATAGAATGTTTAATTTTCACTATTAATAATATTAGTCAAAATAATATATAATCTGTATGTCAATTATATAACAATTTCACTACAATTGATTTATTTAATGACCTCTTGTCAAGTCTAATAAAAGATGTATTTGGTATTGTTTTTGATAATTTATGAATAATTTATTTATTTTAATACATTTGTAAATGAGAATGTTAGAAGAAACAAAGGATTCATATAAATGATTGAGAGAATTAATAAATGAAAGTGATGAAATGGACTAATATAGTTGTTCAAGTTGTTTATGTTTTTTGTTGTTTTTTTTTGTTAGCGATTTTTCTCTGGTATTTTCATTTACAGGCGAATGGCTTCATCCCCTTCCTAACGGCCTTAATCTTCTGATCTTTGGAAATTCCCCTGCAATGGAACACATGCTGCATGCACAGTTAATTTGGCTAATGCATTGTGTCTGTATCGGTGTTTATTCACGATCCCCCTGCCAATACATACCCATTTGAATGGCCGTTCAACCGGCTGATGCACTGACCTCTCCTCCACCAATAGGCTCTTCACATGATTACGACATCGTTCATTATTCCAGGAGATTCCTGCTTGTTCTACATGTATTATATATATCCATCCTATTCCTCTTTTCCTTTCTTCATATTCTATTCATTTAATTAAAATCATGAACCATTTATTAATTAAAGGAGGTATAAATTATAAACATGGAAATAGTAATTCATTGTTACACCCATAATGGTTTTCGGTCCATCAAACACCTATATATATATATATACTATATATATAATTCATTCGTCTATAAATTTGAAATATTTTCCAAATGGAAATATTTATCATCTTAAAAAACAGTACATCATCACAAGACGTTTTTTTATAAAAAAAAATATCTTTTTTTTTTTTGTCTTAAATTAGACTTAAGTTAATACGCCATTAAATCTATTTTGATTTATCTTTTTACTAATTCCAAGAAAGAAAGTTATATGAAGTATTAATCTAAATACGGGAAACAACCAATTGACAAAGATAAAGACAATTGTTTGATGAGTTGAAATTATTTTGATAAAATAATTTAATACGAAGTTAATGGAATACACACTCACTTAAATATTAGAAGAACATTCCTTTAGATTTGATATTTATTGATAATTGGTTATTTAAAATAAAGTCTAATTAAAAAAAATTCTTTACGGTGTGTGATAATTGTGATGTGCAAATATTTATTTTCCTACTTTTCATCTTCATTTTCTATTCAATTGAAACATTCACAGTGACAATTTATTCATGTTATTTGAAAAACGCCATGAAGAATAAAATTGTTTGTTTCCTCATGACTTATTCTTCTTCCAATATTTCTAAAAGAAGAAAAAAAAAACATTTTATAGAATAATCTTTAATCATCTTTAAATAATTAAAGAACTATTGGCTTACAAATTACTTAATAAATCTTAGTTATGTATGACTATCAATTAAAGTTAATATAATACAAGTTCACAAAATACTTCAAAAATTAAGTAAATCGCATACAAAAGAACATAGATCTTGTCAAAGAGTATTTTTGGAGTCTATGAATAAGCTGATAATTGTTTTTATATCATCAGGTCAAAAATATAATTAGCCATTCTCGAACTGTACTCATTTTTTTAATTTTCGTGTCCTAAAAATACTCCTTTAAATGACAAAATTCACCAAAACATTTAAAAAATTATACATTATGGATCTTTTCTCTAATAACTCCTTTGAGAATCTTTGACTAATTTCTATATATACAATAGACCCTCTATTATTTGAATTTTTAATTATTCGGGATTTGGATCAACTGGGAATATGTCGATAAAGCAAAAAAGTTATTATTTATTTACTACTGCAAAAACAACATCTAGTAAAATACAAAAATTGATTACCAATTATTTTTTACCGACCGTCGATAGTAAGGGAGGTATTGTTTTCACACCAAATTTTACATGTAGAGATTTTTACATATATGTATTTCTTAACAGAAAAAAGTATTTTTAGCATGAGGTCTGTCCGTCCGTCTGTGTGTCGGTATAGATGTGTACAGCTTGAACGGCTCAACGGATTTTGATAAAATTTGGAATATTTACCTAATCAATCACATGAATTCATCAACTTTTGTTGTTATATACAGAAACCAAAAGTGGTAGTATTAGCGATCGACGATAGGAAGGGAAGGGTTATTTTCACACCTAATTTCACATAAAGATATTTTTTACATATCTCCACGAATATTGGTTTTATTCTCGGGAAAAATCATCTTCATTAGTTGTTTCTTAATTTAAAATTAATTGTCGTCACCCAGCCCTTCGTGACGTCAGAGCAAGCTACTACTTATATATTATAAATATAATAAAATTAAAAATATTTATGTTATATCCATATCTGTTTTTATTGCATTAATTGATACATTTAAATTATTTGAAATTGTTTCTGTAGCTGGAAATTAATTTATTTCAAACCGTCGGTCGGTTCTGCGCCTGGCCACAGATCAACTTATTTTTTTTGAAATATGGATATATAAATATTGAATCGATTATCTGTGTATCTTCCCCCAGAAACCAACCAAAAAAGTTAACATATACTATATTTATATATATTCAAAGAAACTTTTATAATATCCTCTTTGTTGTAAGTCCTATCAGATAGAGTCCATTGCCTCAAATATAAATTCATCTTTAAGATTATATATAGATGATATTCCAATAATCAAACCTTTATTCAACTTTTCTTAAATCTCTTTATCATATATTTGGTACATTAAAAATCCTTACTATTTTTATGAAATTATCAACAAAAATATTTAGTAAATTATTTTTGAATTTTGACATGCTGTCAAATGAAGACCCATAAAGATTAACTAGTTATTAATGTTTAACCGCACACAGTAGTACATCTAATGCAATCTAAATCAAGAACTTTTCGTCCTCTTCAATAATCTACAACTCCAAAGGCTAATACACCATCGTATAATTCCCATTTCTGTGCCCCAATCTAGTTCCCTTTATAAATGGGTACGAATAATTGATTGGTAGCCGAGAGAGAAGAGTTGTTAAATAATTTCCGATGCTCTGAATTTTAATTGGACATATATTGAAGAATAAATAAACAGATGGCATTTGATTTTTTTTCGATAATATTTCCATCAGCACATGGTAGACAAAATTAAAATTCTGTTAGTGAAACGAACCCTCTAGTGTTTATACTCTAACAACATTAACAAACTCACAAGGGAATAGAACGAAAAATGTGTATACGATCAAATGGAAATTTTAACTTTTTTTTTTTGTTTTAAATTTTAATTGACAAAAATGAATAGAGGGAATTTCAATTGAATTATTTTATTGAACTTTAAGAATACTTTTGTATTTGATGTTTAATTTATAAATAAAATAAGCAACTAATAAAAATAGATAAATAAATTTGTTCAAAATACCTAAATAATAAACAAATAAAATCTGCTGAAAACTGATTCTTGAATATGATCTAGATTAACGCAGGTTAATCTTTCTGAGTTATTTATTCATTTCTTATAAATAAATGATGCCTATTTATCATTTATCCTTTTACACTTGTTTTCCATAATTTACCATATAAATTCAACCTGCAAATTTTCATATTCGATTCAATTTGTTTGTTTTTTTCGTAAATTGTATTAGTGATTTTCTTTGTTTGATCCTTTTTTTAATCGATTTTTTGGTTTGATTCATTGAAGTGACTTTTTGAGATCCTAACATTATCACACTTTCTCCCTCTAATTCCACTTATCCATCTGTTTACATTTCTGCTCTAACCCATTCCACAATTCTGATTTTTTTCACTGAACTAATTTTCTTCTCCCCATTTCGTTCTCAGTTATCCCCTGGGTATGTCTGCATTAACCCTTACCTTACTTACTTTATTTTCAATTTGAACACGCCTGCCTTCTAAAGCACTGTTTATTAACCTTTTTGCAATGAAGGTACCTTTGATATTTCTATGTGACATTGATAATGTATTCATGAAGGAGATTATGGACCATTCTAAATTGGGTATAATTTTGATTGAAAACTAGTATAATTAACTATTAATTTCTACAACAAAATATACCCAGAATCTTCTAACGAAATAAAATAATTATGAAATTAAATAGAGTAGTTTTTATTTTTGATTGTCCATAAAAATTATATAATATTTATTATAATTAACTAAATATCTTATAAATTGTGACTGTCCAAATTAGGAACGACTTTTGTGGGGGAGAAAGTACTAAATTTTGTCAACAAAGAAACATATTTATATATATATCTTTACTTCACACTCTTTAAAATCTTGTATTTCAAAAGTTTTACAATTTATTTATATTTTTCTTCTGATCAACATTTTATATTTTATATTCTGTTGAAATTCCGAAAGCAATCTGATTCTTCGAAATTTTTTTCCCCCTTAATTCCTTTATATTTTCCCTTTCTTTTCTAAATAAGCTTAATTATTTGGGATCGTATTTGTTACGATTCACTGAATATTTATTCAGATTTATTCAAATGCATATTTATTCACAATATTATTCCTCTGTGCGATTATATTTCTGCTTCAACATACTGGCAAGGCAAACAAAGGATGACTCGAGATTTGTTTGAATTGAATATTGATGGTGCCGTTCAAATCCAGAGCTTTACGCTGAGGGAACGGTAGTCTTCGACCATTAAGTCACCACCAATAGCGCCTCTCATTTGTCATTTCACCATGACCTTCTTCTAACGTTTTTGAAGATTTTTTTCTGCCTAGAATTATTATTATTATTATTATTATTATTATTATTTTGAAATATCAATAAAAGATGGCTTTATATATTTAATAAAAAATTCATTTTTTTTATCTAATTGATTTTATAATAAACAAATCATCAAGATATTTTTGAATTTTGATGCTTTTTTGATTATAGTTTAATCAAAAATAAATTGATCTCGATAGATTTCATTATTATTAGTAGTTGATCAATTTTTTTTTTACATTATAAAATTTAAGTTTTAATATTTTCTATTTCAAAATATTACTTTTCTTTAGTACGATTTTGAAATTTTTATAATTTCTAGAGTTTCTAATCTTAGATAATAATAAACGAATTTATTTTAACAATACTCATAATTTATCTATAATGTTAAACATCTACCACAAAAGATGAGTTGAAATTCAAATGGAAAATTCAATGTCATCTTAAGCCATATTCACCCTCTTTTTTCAGTCTTAAATAGATTCATTTTAATTCTCTATAATCTTCTAGTAGAGGCATCAATTGTGTACATTTGTAATTGAGATTAAATTTCTTATTCTTTTCTGTGCAAAGGATTGAATATTTTATTTGTATTTTAAAAAATAACCATTTACATTAATAGTATTTTAATAATATGCCTTTATTTAGATTTACTAGTTATATATATTTGATCAAATAAATAAATATATGACTATATAAAATGTTGCAATTATTATAAAAATGAAATTATTTTCATTTTTATAATTTTTAATAAAAAAAAATGTAATAATAATAATAATAAACCTTTCGCTTTTAAAACCTCTTTGAAAGAATAGTTCATACCAAGTCGGTTACCATCTAAATGGGGTACTGATGATGTATGATCAGTACAACGGACCCTTTTAATCTTTCTCTTAATATTCTTGATCGGAATCGCTACTTTTTATTTTAAGTAGCTTCTCAATTTTGATTGACTGGACCTCAGACCCCAGCTAGAGATAAATGTATTTCCTATGTCCAAGACTTGAACCCGAGACCATGCAATTGAAGCCACCCAGATGCGTGCATACGTATAATATAATTACATGAATTTTTGTAAATTTATTTAGAATTAGAATGGTTAAAACGAATTAATTTTATTTATTTATAATAGTTTTAATTTCGAAAAAATTAATTAATTTGTTATGAAAATTTCACTATGAGTGATAGATTGATATGATAAAATAATTAACGGCTGATAAATTTATCAATAGAATAAATAAATATAAACAAAGAAATTAATATATTTATTTTTTTCTTATTTGTAAATTATGTGTTTCAACGATACGAATACAAAAATTTTCATTAAATTGTTATTAGTTTTCATTGATAATTGACTATTAGGAAATTAGCTCCTTTTTTTCTCTATCTTTAGTATTTATAATAAATTTGAATATTAATAATAATAATAATAATAATATTTTCAATGGATGATATAATATTTTTATGGAAAATCTAACATCAATTGTAGTATTGTTGTTGTTAGGTTATATTGCATTAGTTTCCTTTTAACAGGACAATTATCAGCTCGTAAAAGAATATATCGATTGAAGATGGCGAGTTCCCCGGCAGGTGATGCCCCATCAGCTGCTGTTCATTCATCCGGTTTGGCAGCGCTACAACGAGAACCAACCAATTGGCTCGGCGCCGGTGAATTGAATTGTAGACTCGTCAAGAGGTTGGGATGGGGTGGGGGGAAGCGTGGGGCAGGCATTACGAGTGGGATGGGGGGGGGGTACTGGCGGCAATAAATTCCACCCACTTGTTTTATTTATGAATGCCACGCGCCGCTTACTGTTTGCAAGGGGAATCAGCTTCGAGCAAAGACAATTTATTATATTAGCATATCTTACCAGGGTTCCGATTTGGTGCCCGCTTTTAAATTTATTTTAGAAATTTGATATCTAGACGCAAAAGTAATTTAAACCGAAATAATAATGCTCATTGTTATTTTATGATTTAGCATTGGAGGTAAGAATTAAATCCATAACAATTAAAGACTCGTATAATTATTTGGAACAAAAGTCAATTAAATTTTCAATCGGATTTCTAAGATGAATAAACAGAACTTGGCTTCTACCTTATAATTTCTATAATATAATAATAATAATTGAATTTATGGAAATTATTATTAGGAGGTGAATATAAAAAAAAATGTTGTTTTTAATCGTAAAGCACTTTTAAGAGTTTATATTTATTACCATTATTGGTAGGCAAAACTGCATGATGTTGACAATGGAAAGTTGCTGTGGTTAAGAGAGGAAATAAATTTTCTCACTGACTGATTTTAAAAAAAAAACCCAAAAAATCAGTTTTTTCAGTATCATATGCTATACAATTGGTAACAATACTTTTTTCTTGCCTACCAGCTGGCATCAGGATGTTTGCTTCTATTTTCATTCAATAATAATAACACCTACTGACTTAGAAGAATAAAATAGTTGTACTAAATAGTGATTCATAGGTCATGAATAATAAAGAAAACAAAATCTATATATTATTTGACTAATATTATAAAATTAATTATTTTTTTTATTCATTTCTTGATTCATTAATTAATATTAGTATAAGATAAACTATTAGTCTATTGAAGAAAGTGGCATTGATAACAATCTCAATTATTATTATTTATTTATCAAGATTTAACATAAATTATCATTATAATGATTAAATAAAATTGAAGAGAATTTTTAAGAAATATGCAAATTTTAATATTTAAATTAAATTTAAGTCATTTTTAAAAATTCATATAAATTTAAAATTTTTATTTATTTAAATTACTTCATAAATATCTATTTTTCTCTCAATTACTTTCAAAATATTATTTTATAGATAGTTTTATTCATATATCTCGGGTTGAAAAATTATATATATGCATTTATTGATGTACTTTTTTATTATTTCAATTTTTTTTTTCTAAATAATTTTGATTATCAGAAATAACAACACTGATAGCTCACAACTCTCAAGTATTATATTTGTTGAAATTGAAATATAAAATAAATTATTCTTTTTTTAACTCTTTTTTTTCACACATTTTTAGCAAAATTATTTTTATACATATTCTTCTCATAGATCAATTTATATTATTTTTTTTATTTGTGTCATCGCCACTTTTGGTATACATTTCAAAAGCATTCTTTATTTAGTATTACAATTTCATAATTTATTGATGAATCCATATTTTTTTTAATGTCTATTTCAAAGAACTGGTTTATTATATAAAACTTAAAAAAAGAATATCTAAATTAAATTTTTATTATATTTGAATATACAATTGAATAAATGTAAGCGGTAATAACTAAATAATAAATATTATCTATGGTTTTATCATATTAGAAACATCAGATACTATTATTATATTAGGTAGCTATTTATGGAGGAGGGAATTTTTCTAGCTAGGATCTATGGTAGGGAGTCGACAAAGCTTTCAAATTCCGGCATAAAAATTGTGAAGCTATTTGATAAAAAGTAGCGCCTCTGATCAAGAAAATCAAGAAGTCCTATTTTACTGATCATGCAACACCTTTATCCTGCTTAGGTTGTAAGTGTTTAGATAAGGGGTGAGCAACCTTTTTAACCCACGGGCCAATTTAAATTTAAAAATTTTGTGGCGGGCCGCACTTACTAATAATTTACAAAGCTTTATATATATATACTAATAATCACTATAATATTGTTTATAAATAATCGAGACGAATAATAAAATTATATTTTAGAAATGCTCGGCGGGCGGCAGAAAAATATTTAAAGGGCCGCATGTGGCCCGCGGGCCGCGGGTTGCTCATCCCTGGTTTAGATAGACGCGTTGTTGTCGGGCAATGACATTGGCCTTTCTCAACCGGTTGAATGTCCGTCATTTACATTTTTCAATCACTATTCAAAAGTCATATATATGCTGGGATTAACTATTTTTTGGGTTGGGGACGTGCTATTTATTTGTTTTATATTTTGTTCTTAACTAAATCAAATTTCCAGAAATTTAAAGTATATTATTTTTGTTAATAATATTAAAAATAATGTTAAAGAATATTTTAATTTTTAAAATTTTTCATTTTTATTCTTTTGAATTATGTTCTTCTCTTCATTTATTTAATTAAGATCTTTATTTTCTAGTATACATTTATTAATATTTATTCTTTAAAATATTTATTTATTATGATTATACTTAAATTTCATCTCGTTTTATATATATAACAAATGATCAAGTAAGTTATTATGTAAATCATTCAAAAAACATAACTCCAACATTCCATTCCAATTGTTGACAATGGCTTTGACTTTTTTTTTTATTTTTCATTTTTTTTTTTATTTGTGAATAAAACAAAGGGCTTTTTTCTCCATGGAAAGGATTCGAGAATTCCTTTATGCACCGAATCCAAGTTGCTCCGGTAAACTCACTTGTGGGTCTGAAATCAATTTCCAAGTTGACTGCCTAATAATTTGATACGTGGGGAGTGAGTTCAATTAACGCCACTGTCCAAGCGTGGTAATCGCTTCCCTGCTATCAAGCCTCGATAAATAGACCATCCCTCACACCCTTCCTGCTTCTTATTATCATATGCCTTTGTTGGACAACTCAATTAGCCTTCGTTCTTGCTTCTTGCTTTATGAAAATATACCAGCGGGCGTTCAATTTAAAATCCTTTCGCGAAATACACATATAAACATTCTCTAATAAGTTTAATTAAAACTTTTGAAAATTTTCATATTTCTATACTCCCCGTTTTAAAATAGAAATTAATGGACTTAAAAAGATACAAAAGAGAATATAACAAAGAAACGGAAAATTGATAGGATACATCTCATCACAAGGTCCAATCTTTAGATATTGTTAAAAAAAAAATTTCTTACTATTTTTCGAGGATTAATTTTAAGAAGAATCAACTATTATTAAGTCAAAACTTTGGTGATTACCAGAATATGATAAATTTTATTTAAAATTATTTAATTAAACAGAAATCTTACACCCAAAATATGTTTTTTTTTTCAGAAATTAGTTTAATAATAATAATAATCTTTATTTTCAAAGAGTAAAACATTTTATATACAAATATATACGAGAGCAGGTCAATAAGTCCGTGACTTTTTGAAACAAACTCGGGTTTTTTGATAAAAAATTATTTTATTTTTCAACGTGTGTGTAGGCTTCTTTGAGATCAACGTTTCTCCAATTTTTTCCCCTTCCAAAAAATAAGATTTATCGAGAATATCAAAATAGGTATTTGTTTGTGAGATGATTTCATCGTTTGAGTTAAATCTCTTTCAGCCGAGGCATTTCTTCAGGTTTGGAAACAAGAAATACGGGGGTTAAATTGGGAGAATATGAGGGAGCAATCCGAATCCCAATTCATGGATTTTCATGGAAATTCACTTTTTTCATTTTCTTCTCAAATCACAAGGTAGTCTGCTATTACTGGATGTCAAACAAAAACTAAAAGACCCAGCTGATTCAAATTTAACATGTGTTTCTATTTCATTTAAGAGACGGGAATTTCAAAAAGTCACGGACTTATTGACCTACTCTCGTACATTTAATATAAGAAATAATCATGGCCTACTCATGATTTGCTCCTACACTATACAATATATACACTCGATGAATCATGATTACCATTTCAACTTTTAATAATTTACAATTAAAAACCTAAAATTACAAATTAAAAACTCAATTCTCTTTTAGAGAGTATATGTATCAGAAATTAGTTTATTACAAATATTCATTTATAATTCAGATAAAAATAATTCTTGTGACCTGGAAAATAGAATAAAATATAATTCTGTTTTAAAAATTATTCATATTTAAATATGCAAATAAATATATAGAGAGAAACAATATTAAATATTAAATGTATAATTCAATGATTCAAACTAATGTTAGCGATAATCAAAATGAAAAAAAGATTTTACGAATGAATATTGTTGATACAATAGTAAAGAGGAATATAATATATATTATCCTATATATTATATTAATTGGGAAACAGATTCGCCCACATATAACTAATTATTCATATTTCATAATTTATGTATAAATATTAATATGAAAATAATTTTTATAAATAAAATAACAGTATATTATATGGTTAAAAACAAATATTATTTTCCTAATGTTAATACCATGATGAAAAATGACACTATTCAAATTTCGAAGACCACCATTCATATTATTGATCATGTTAATTTTATCAATGTAAAAAACCTGCAAGGTGTAATGTCAATTTAAATTTTTAATCGTTATATATATATATAAATTCGTTTAGGTTACCATGACAGTTTTTATTGTGAGAAGTTATTTCTGTCTTATATTCACGAGTTTTTGTGATATGAGCCTCGACGTTTCGGTGCTCATTTTGGCACCTTTTTCAAAAAAAAATTGAGGAGGAAACTATTGGAGATACTAGGTCGTGTTTTGGGTTTAGCCCAGAATTAAAGCATTCACTCTTGTTCATCGCAAATTAAGACCCACAGACCCAAAAAAATTCCTTTCTAAAAAAAAAAAATAGTATCTTGAAAATTACACCAAAATGGGTTCTGGTAATCCGAAACTAAAATAATTAGTTTAGCTCAATATGTTCCCCATTAAATAGTAAGATATCTAATTTAATTTTTTTCTAAAATAAAGTAATTTCCATTTACCACTTCAAGACCCATTCTACTATTATCACCTCATCTAGTTTGCGGTTATCCCTAAGCCTTATTCCCTGCTGCTTTATCCACTTGAACACTGCAATCTCAATCTCGGTTGATTAATTATCTCCTAATAATATTTGTTTTTTTCAAATAATATTTATATAACTCTCCATTATAGGAGTACAATTTATCTTATTACATATCTAATTTCTCTATATACGTATATATTTTTAGATTCTTTAATACTTATTTATTTCCATCATTTAATAAAAAAAAATAAGATTGAATAAGAATAAGAATAAAGTTATATCATTATTTTCCTTCAAATATGAATATATGTATTTATTAATAATAATTTAATTTTATAGAAGTGTATATACATATAAAATGAATAAATAAATAAAATCTTTAAATGTGCATTGTTATTACAAACTTATCACAAAACCAAAAGCTAAAAAGTCCTATAGGTGGGCAAATTTACAATCATTTTTCGTTAAGCTTAATAGTAACGAGTTTGTTTCGTGTTTGTATTCTTAACCCAATTCAATCGAAATTAGAAGCATAGGAATAATAAGAACTCAGGTTCGAGTTGATGGCGTGTCCCGGGCTTCTAGCTCTTACAGGCCATTCTTCAGGAAGTCCTCAGCCACGAATGGCTCAAGGCGGAAGATTATCGATTTTGGTTTAGAATCAACTAAATAAATAAACGTTTCCAAACTAATTACCATGAATATTATTCTTTTATATTCAACGTAATTTAATTATATATATATATATATATATTAAATATAGATGTAAAAAATAATCTGGTGATTTACTACTATTATTTTAATATACGATAAAACATGAGCATACTTATTTCACAAACTATTTTTTAAAAATATAATATTATATTTTCTCATTATTGATCTTGGTCAGGGTTGCCACAAAGGGGATGTTTTCACCTGAATAGTACTTGAATTCATTCATAATCTTAATAATTTTACAATCTATCCCATTAAGAAAAGTTATAAAGTTTACATGCATATTTGCATTTATATCTATCTATTCTATTTAGAATCAAAACGGAAGAGATTTATTCATATTTTTAAATTTGTTATTCACAGAAATGTGTCAAGATGACAAGAATCCTTTAGATAAATAATACAAATATTTGTAAATCAAATAAATATATAAAGTTAAATAAATATATTTAAAATTGTATTATGCAAATATAAGATAAAAATAAATATTTATATTCTTCATTTTCTCGAATTAAAAAATAAAATCATATTTTCTAAATGACAAAGAATCTTAAAATGTAGAAAAAAAATAAATAAAATCTCATAGATGATTGACACTGTTTTGTTTACATTCCATTCAGAGGAAAATAAATAAAAATAATTATATATATTTAAAATTAATTAATGTTAATATAATGGAAGGGAATACGCTTGACTCTCAAGCTCGGGGTTCAGGGTTCAAGTCTCAGACCTGGCACGGGAATTTCTCTCTAGCTGGGATATTTTGGAACAAGATTTTATTTAGTTTATCATATTATTTACAGTGAATATGTTTTCACGCCATTCCTATTAATTAATCAATATTAATTAATAATAATTTTTAATATTTATTTCCTGAATATTGATTATGTTTTTTTTTTATCATTGAACTAAGAATATTTATTCTTTATAATTTTTTTAATTAAACCATTTGATATTTATATACAGGGTGGAATGTATTAGGCAAAGAGTTGGTTTTCCATCTCGATTTCTTAAATTGAATTTTATTAATTAATAATATTACATATTCGGCATCCAAACCAGAATGACCATTCGTCTAAACAGTTGGTGTTAAATTCAATTTTATTAATTCACTAAGTAATAAGCTGGAGTGTCTCCACTCGACTCGCAATTTGAATTGGATTAAATAAGATATATTATATTTAAATTAAATTTAATTAAAAAGCAGCGCGTGTTTGTTTCTTTGTTGATGGCACCACGACATGTGTTTGCGCGTGATATGTTAAAAAATTAATTTCGGTACTTTCAATCAAACTATATAGCAGTTTTATATACAATTTTTAATCATATGAAAAACTATCAAACATATATCTTTATGGTCACTTTAGAGGAAAAAACTCAAAACGTGGCAGGTAATGACCCACTTCCGGTTGAGCTACATTTCTCAAAAGTTGATAGAAAACTACGAATTTTGAATAATGCCCGTATACCAAATTTCTGATTCTAGCTCAAACCGTTTTTGCGTAATCTTGTCTACATATATATATATATACATACACACACACACTCAGAGTGAGAGAGAGAGAGACATTTTTCTCAACCTTAATGAAAATGACTCAGGGACCTTCAAAACGTATAAAAACATCAAAATCTCGACATCGAAAATTTTCGTGATCGCAATACTATCTCTGGCGAGATAGTAAATTATAATTGAAAGTTTACTTTTATAACTTAAATAATATTAATAATAAACTTATACTAAATTTTAATTAAATATTTTTCGTTCGATCGAAACTTGATCCAAACCAAAAGTCCTTCTGCTCTAGAAATAAATAAAAGTTGATAAAAGAAGGATTTATCCAAGCAACAACGATCTCCACCTTGCCAGGGTTTTCCTTTTTTTTTTTAAAGAAAAAAGACCCTGTCAAAAGTCGGACCCCGTAACTTATATATATATATACTTCTATTTGAATAAATTTTAACTTGATTTAATTGTCAAATTTTAATTTACTTTTTTTTTCTTCAAAATAAGTAATTGAAATAAATGAATGAATATTATTTATTTTATCTTGTGTATTGTTCAAGTGGAGGGTTAACTTTGTCAAATAAAAGCATTGAAAAATCTAGACAAGGACTAATCTGCATACTGCTTGTCTAAAACACAAGACCCATTGGTATGTAAATGTCTTGTGTTAATTGACAAGCAGCCGGCACTCTCCTTTTAAATATAAGTGGCCCGATTTCTCAGCTTACCAGTAAAAATAGAATTTTTCACATTCACTACTAATTTATTAATCATATTATGTTTTTTCAATAATAATTTTATAAAATAAAAAAAAAAAAATAATTTCAAAGATTTCTATTATCTTTTAATTTAATTAATAAATTATATTGTATTTTATTTTTTGTGGTGATGATATTGATTGAATTGTTTAAATTAGATTGTATTTTTAAGACTTCTTTCTTTTTACTTAAGATAAAAACTTTTAGACATTCGCTCCCTGGGTATTTTACTAAAAGTAACTTCACTTTTTCTTTATTTTTTTATATCTATTTTTTTTTTTTTTTTTTACTTTATTTTCTTTATTTTTCTTTATTTGTTTTCTTACATTTGTGATAGTCCAAGAAATTTTATGTCATTTACTTAATTCTATTTACTTGTTCTATAAAGAGACAATGGATCATTTTCTACATCGTTTTATAAAATAATTTAACAAACTACATATTTTGTCTTGTTTTATAGAAAATTGGTTATACTGTGAGAATAATATATATTTTTTTTAAATTTTATTTTGTTTCACTTTGCTTATCATTTTGATTTAATTAAATAAAAGACTATACTTATTTTTTCCTTTTAAGAATGTATTTTTCTACAATGAAGTTTTTTTTTAAGGGTATTACTTTATTTTTTTATGTTAATAATATTAAAATATCTAAAAATATATTATGATTTAATTTTAATTTTAATTTTTTTTTAATTTTCTCCAGATTAGTTGTTATATTATTAGATTAGGTTACATAACCAGCATTTTTTTTCTTTTACTTTAAATACATATATTACCAGTTTTATACATATTTAGACTGAAACCATTCTTATATACATATAATATATATATACGAAATTGTACAGATTGTCACTATAATTTTAATCAATAAATAAATAATAAAAAACAGATAAATTAAAATTGGTGGCTGTAAAGGGGATAAGAATCTCTGGAGTAGAATCAATCAATCAATCATTTTAATGAACTAAATTATCTAGAACTTTTGAACTAATATTTTCTGATCGATCTTTCAATTGCCCATTTAACTTTAAAACAAATTTAATTCACTTTTATACATCTTTGAGATATGCCTTTTTTATATTTAATATATATTTACCATATATATAATAATAAATACAAATGACTTGAAAAAAATTATATTTGAAAAATTCTTAATTTTTTCCCTTTATATGATACCAATTTAATTTTTTTTTTCCTATCAAATATTATTAAGCTTTTATTGATTAATTTTTAACATTCAGCCTTTTGTTAAATTGATGAGCATAAAAACAATAAAAAAATCCAGCGAAACGTTGCTAAAATTCAATTTTCTTATCTCATACTTTTTTTTGATCCCTTATTTTGCCTTCTTAAAATAAAAAAAAAAAACTTTTTACTCTAATTTTTCATTTATATAATATTCTTCTTAGCTCTTTCTTAGGAATTTTTTTTCTCTAACTTTTTAAATTTTTAATTTATTTCTTTACATACTTTCTAAAATATATGTTTGCTAATTAATTATTCATTTAAGAAAATGTTACTCTTTTCAACTTATTAACTTTTTTTTTCTTATGCCCATATTTATGAGCTTCGTTGATATTAAACATAAATGGAAAATTTATTAGTTTGACTAAAATTTTTTTTTTGAGATTTTTCATCTATTGAAAAATTACTAGTATTTATCCATGGTCATTTATTAAAATATTCATTACTAACGGAATCAACTACGATTATAATAAATGGACTTTTTACCAAACTTTAGGGAACTTGACTATATAAAAAAAAAAAAAAAATTAAAAAGATAATATTTTTCACACCAAAATTATTAAAATGAACTTTACTAGTAAATAATATCCCCAAGAGATCTTATGGATAATGAAAATTTTATTTTACATCAATATTTATATATCATATTATAATAATAACTAATCACTATTTTTTTCAAGAATGAATTATTTATTTAAATTTTATTATAATTATAAATGGTTGTAGAAAAAAAACACCTGTAATATTCTCTTTTCAATAATTTAATAGTTTTTCATTATTCATTTTAAGTTAAACAACAAATATTAATTAGAAAATATAAATGTTATTATCAGTGGCGTACCTAGAACACTTTTGCCGCCCGGGGCGATCTCCAGTTTGCCGCCCTTTCTATTATAAGTCAATCAAATAGTGGTTTTTATAAATTAATACACATAAATAAATTATTAAGTTATTTAATCAATATTAATTAATACACTGAGTAAATATTTTTACACATATTTGTATGCACTCGTAAACATATTTATATAATATTTACTCTTCTAGCATTCATACTAGAAAAATCGTGATAATGCTCTCAAAATTTATATTATTTGTAATTTCTTGTTCTATTGACAATATTGCAAGATTTTGTAGTCTTAATTTACTCATTGTAGAACGAAGATATTTTTGCCGAACAAAATCTTAAAGATGCGTTTACGAATTCAACGAATTTTAATGAATACAATAAAATAAAATTATTATCCTGTTCTTGGAATTAGAATTCAAAATTTACACTAAAATGCATTTATATACACCGAGGAATAATATTCAAAATCATATAGTTGATCATAATTTATATAAATCAAATAGTAAACTTATATATATAATAATCATAATAATAATTTATTATTCAAGAAAGAAAAAAAAATAAATATGAAATGAATAAGTTGCTTTTTACAACTATAACTAAATATAAAAAATGCCGCCCCTAGATAAGTGCCGCCCGGTGCGGACCGCACCCACCGCCCCCCCCCCTTAGGTACGCCACTGGTTATTATAATATAATAAAACAATTATTTATTCTTGATTATTTTCTCAATGTAATCCCTTTTTAAGAGCTTCCTAATTTCCAACCATAAAGTATACTACTTTAATATTCCTATCTCTGATCAAAACATATTAAAAAATCAAATATTTTTCTTAAGTTTTTCCATCCTAGAATCTTCACCTTCTTTTTATTACTAATATTGTACTTGAAAAGTGCTTAAAATGGGATATTGTTTCTTACAATTAACTTAATATAAACAATTTTTATTTAATTTTGAGTATCACAATAACAAACTGGAGCATTTGTTACAATTCTTAATTAAATTATAATTTTATTAAATAATTAAAATTAAAAATTTGATTTTCGGTATATAATTTAAATTTACATTGTAAATTATAAACCACTAATATTATTATTAACATTAATATCAATTTAACTTATAATTATTTACATATTATAATTAAATATCATTAAAATTAATGATTCATTTTAAAGCATAAGTAAACATAAATCTAATAAGGCAAAATAATAAAATAATAGATTATAATTTGCTATAATAAACAATATGAAATTAAATCCTTTTATAGTAAAAATTAGACTAATCCTCCCACACTTGTTTTAATATTCTTCTTAATTAATCATTTTTTTTTTGTAAAATATATACATTGTAAACCAAAATATAATTTGATTGCTTATTATCGACAAATAAATCTACTAATAAATTATAATTGTGCACGCTATTTACTATTCTAAAATACTTATCAGTAATCAATAGATAAAATATCTTCTAATTGTTATTAGGGTAAAAGAGAATTGTAAAATATCCTATTTCATTTTCTCAAAAACAAAATTAATACATAATTAGTAATATGAATAGCAACTGCTTTTGGTGAGCAACCATTCAAAATTGTAATTTATTAATTCCGAATATTTATCCGCATACCATTTCCTGTCAATTCATAACCAATAGAGAAAGAGAAGTTAGTTTTCCAAGGGTTGATGAATCTCAATAAAAATGACTACCACTACTACCAACCTTCAAAGTACATATTTGCATTTATTATTTGCATTTCCCCAGAAATTAACTAGATTTAAATAATTGCATTCTACTTTCATTTACAATCGTCATATTAATTATTTTTCAAATAACTCTTGTTTACCAAATTAGTGATAAATTATACAAATATAAGTCGAAAATTTTCATTAAATGAATTAACAATATATATATATAAATATATATATATATATATATAGGTAGAAATATTGAATTAAAAGTATATTACCAATGTTTTCATTATATTTGTAATATTTATAAGCAGATGTTTTATTGGGTGCGAAATACTTTTGAAATGAAAATTAATTTTACAAATATTTACTTTATAAATATTTCTTCCACCAAATAAAACGCAAATTATTCATTAAATTATTATTTTAAATTACATTTTTATATATTGGTTTAAATAAATACCAATATTGAAAATAGAGAATAGTTCAATTTTTTATTAATTACCATAGGAGAGTGTTTTTATTATTAAGAATAATTTAATTGCAAGTATAAGATTCGGATAATTTTTTTAAAATATTAAATTAAGAAAATAATTTGAATTAAATTAAATTAGGAATCGTATATAAAAATAACACTTTTTATTAAAATTTTATCCAAATTCGTTTCATATTGATTTTTATTTGTAACAGATACTTTAAATTGTAGTTAATAAAAAAAAAAATTGAAAGTTGAAAACCTCTCTCATTTTTCCCTTAAAATAACTTTTTTCTCTCTCTCTCTCTATATATATATATAATATTAATATTATAAAATAAATAAATGTTTGTAATATTTATTTAAAATATCTCTTATCTCTAATTAATTTTTCTGCTCACAATTGAACTTAATATATTCTCTGTGAATTAAATAATTACATTTAAGAGAATCACCCCTAAATTTTGACATAATATAATAATATTTGAATAACTATTACTTATCACTTTGAATATTAACATTTCATTATTTTCTTTAATATTTTTATTTATAGAAGTTAACATCGAGTTGTCATTGGTTGGCAAAACACAATCATGGTTATCATTGTACAACGTATGATTCTGAAAACTGATAATTTGGATTTTTTCCAAATTTCATATTTCAAAACATCTCCGCTAAACAGTCAATTAATGGGTTTTTAAAAATTTTAAAATCAGTCTCAGGTATTGAGAAATTGATTAGCTCTCCATATCTCAATACCATCATCCTGCAATTTGCTTACCCAAATATCTATTCAGATATTCTTTTTAAATTACATATTTTGAAAAAATAAATGAATTATCACCTATATATGTTACAAAATTTTAAATAAATTTCTAAAAATAAAAGTAATAAAAATAAAAGTAAAAAATCGTAGTGAAATAAAATAAAAAAAAAAACAAAAAAATTATTTTAAAAAAATGAAATTATTTTTTATTACCTACATTCAAATTTAAACAAAATATATTTAATATTCAATTTTACTTTCAACACAGTATATTGACCTAATTACTCATTTACATTATACTCAAACGATTTTTCTCTTTATTATTTCCGGTCTCTCTCTATATAAATATATGTATATATATATTACTGATTAAATATATAATACAATTATTAATCCTCCAGACTAAAATAGCTCTTTTTTATATTATATTTTATTAATAATATTATAAATGCCTAATCATGATTTATGTAATATTATAAACATATATTTCAAATATTTGTTTGTTTTTTTTACATTATTATACACTATCTATTGTCAAAACAATTATCCAAAGAGATAAATCACCGTTTGCTGATTAGCATAACGAGATATTCACGGCAGCTTTTTTTCCCCATAATTTATGGACGGTACATGAATATAATTTAAAACAGCAGCGACAAGAGCAAAAAAGCTTTGTGGACTGAATCAGAGGCAATAGCAGTTGTTGGTCAGTTCATATATATATATATATATATATATATATATATAAAGAGAGAGATATAATTCTATCCTATGATAGACACTAAATGACATTCTCGTTTGAATTGGAATTGGTCCATAACTGCTGGCATATTTGTGATGAACGCCTGGGGTTTTTCCAATTTAACGATATCTCGATTGGTATTCATTCTGTCAAAATGAAATTTTTTCTATTGAAAATATTTTATCATGTTACAATATACATACATAATAATTAATATTTCTAATCAAGTAGCGATTAATTTTCTTATTGATAAGTCTAATTGACACTTGTCACTTGTCACTTGTATTAATCTTAAACTTGATTTAATTAATATCATTTTTAGTTCAGGTTAATTTCGAATTTCAGGTTCTGATTTCAATTGATGCAAGGAATATAATTAGGTATATATATATTAACCTCATAATTATGAGTAATGAGAATAGAGGGATTGTTGTATCTGTTCTTGCTCTGACATTTTTTTGTTGTTGCATTTACTACAGTAATACTACAAATAAACAAATCAGTCGTTTGGATTTCCCATTCATTGAATTATTTGAAAGTCTTTCTTCTACCAGAAATGCTTTTTGTTCCATTGAATACACTTTCAAATAATTCTTTATCAATTTATTTATTTAAGATTAATATTGTAAAAATAAAAAAATCAGGTGTGTCTCAACTTAACTATCTCGCAAATTTGAATTGGATTAAATAACATATATTATATTTAAATTAAATTTAATTAATTATAAATTAATATTAATAAATAATATTTATTAAACCAGCGCATCTTTGGCTCTTTGTTGATAGCACCATGCCACGAGCTGGCGCGTGATTTGCAGTGTTAAAAAATGAATTCCTGTACTTTGAGAGATTCAATTAAGCTGAAATTATATATATATATAGGAGTTTTATACAATTTTTAATCATGTAAAAAACTATCAAACATATATTTTCATTTTTATGGTTAGTTAAGAGGGAAAAAAATGAAAACGTGGTAGGTAATGACCCACTTCCGGATGAACTACACTTCTCAAAATTTGTTAGAAAACTACGAATTTTGATTAATGCCCGTGTGCCAAATTTCATATTGTCTACATACACACACACAAACAGAGATATTTTTGTCAGCCTCAGTGAAAATGATTCAGGGACCTTTAAAACATCAAAATCTCGACATCGAAAATTTTCGTGATTGCAATACTATCTCTGGTGAGATAGTAAAAAATAGATACAATTTAAACGATCACTTTATTTTCTTATATTATCAGATATTCATAATTAATAAAGATGATAAAGAGTAGTTTTCTAGGTCATTAAAATAACGAATGCCCTTCTGGTATTTATAAATAGTTCATATTATCAACATGTTAAACATTAACAATTATAAAGTCTTCCATTGCAGGAAATGTTAGGGTAACTCCGGGTAAATTAATTATTATACTTCACAGTTTAAAATTAATTACCCAACCTATTGGGAAGCTTACGAATTGTTGTTTGTAGAGGAAATTCCCATTAAATAAAAACAAAAAAAGAAAGAACAATACAAAACAATTATAGAAATATTAAAAACAATAATTTCTATGTATAATATTATTTATGTATATATTTTATTATAATATATACCCATTATTATGGTATAAAGGTAAATAATACACATTGAAAATATAATTATATTTATTTGACATTAACTTTTATATATATATAAATAGTGAAATTCAACACAGGGTAGAAACATAATTACTAATTTATTATTAGCTATAAATAAATACTATAAGGTTAATTATTTTAATTAAAACATGGTTAAATGCTAACATTATTACCACTGAATTATTTTATTTAACCTAACAAAGATAATTATAGATAGATATGAATATTAGATATTAAATTGATCACTAATATATCATTTATAAACATTTTAAAAAAATATTATTTTAAGAATTTACTTACTTTATTATATTATTTGATAAAGTTCAATGAATTGAGATTATTTTTTGGTAATTATGTATTATTTGAAAATATTATAAATTATATGACCTATGACCCGTGGGTCAAACACTGACCCACCCAAGTTTTTAACTGCCCCACACTTTGATTTTTATAAATTTTTTTTTATGTCAAAAAAGAGAATAAATACTCAAAAAAAAGGGTAAGATGATTTTGCGATGCTCTGAAACATTTTCATATAGCCAAGTGTGCCCATTATTTAAAAGGGCGCGATGAAAATTATGATTGAAAATTGGGCCGTGAATACTAAAAGGATTAATTATTTATAAATATTTATACAAAATATATATTGTATTTGATTTTCTTTATTCTTTTTTCAATTAAATACTTAGTGACCCACGAGCTAGATCGAAAAAAATAATGATCAAAATACGACCCACTTCTCAAAAAGGTTCCCCATCACTGTTATAGACTACGGTCCCATTTTTCATTTGCTATAAAATTAATTTGTTTGTAACATTTTAAATAGCTTTAAAAGTTAATATTTGAAAGCTATGATAACTACCTCTTGTAGTTATGCTCCAAATTATTTTTATTTATAATTGAATAAATAACTTTGCATTTAAACCTGTGAATTAAAAAAAATAGAGTCTATCAAAACCTTTAAAATTAATTCTTATTTAATTTTAGCTGTATTTAGCTAAATTAGACATCCAGTTACTTCAAGGGACTTCAAATTGTAGCTATTTGTTTGTCAAAATCTTAAAACTTTTTTTTTTACATAATTAAGTAAAATAAAAAAAACTCCTCCCACTACAAAAGAAAATTAGAATAAATATCTTAGAAGGGGGTTGCATATGGTCGATGCTTTCTACTTTGATACTTTCTTCTCCTTTCCGTGGAACATCCCCGTTGTTAGGAATAGGAATACCACCAGCTCGTTTGTTCAACGAAGCGAATCCTTCAGGGACAGCCGCAATTACATGGCCGTCTCGAGAATGTCGCTGGTCTTGATGCAAATGAGTCGATTATTTCCTGGGGCATTGTGCAAGTCTCTATTCTGGAGGTTTACGAAGGTGGTAGAGAGCTGAGACAGGTCTGTCCTAGCTTCTAGTTCCTGAACTCTCTCTCTCTCTCTCTCTCACCCTCATCTTCTACGTTCCCTTAAATTATTGCTTAGCATTTCTCTACAAATTTACGAAGGTGGTGCTCTTTGATTTAACTTCAATTGATTCCTCTATTCTACTTTGGAGTGAAAGAAAAGAAAAATGTATTACTTCTAACACTATTTGAATGTTGGCTTATTTGTTAGATCGATGTCCTTTTGTCTCTAGCGGATTCCAATTTATGCTTAATTGTACTTATTTGATATGATTTTGTAAATGGATCTATTGAACATCAAGTTTCAACCTTATATGAATAGAAGAGAAATCAACATAATTTTCTAATCAATTATTAGTAATTATTAGCTCTAAGTTGGTAGCTATTTCGATAGTACAATCAACAAATCCAGGTTTCTATTTGTAATCTATAATAATTCTCTATTCGACATCCACTTATCCTTTTAGGTCATATTCTATTTATTGAATTTCATTTCCATCGATGTATCATATAATCTGTTATATTATAGATCAATTTATTATTTTGAAATGAAAAGAAAAAAATAATATTTTACGAATTTTTTCATTTTAAAAATATTTAAAATAAATGCTTGCATTATATTGTTTGTGATGGACTTTTTTGTTATTATTATTATTATTAGCAAATTACAACGGCAATGTGATTTATAGAAACAATGAGCTATGAAGTATTTATGTGAAATTTGTGTTTCGGCGTTTTGGCGCCCATTTTTTCCATCAACACTTATAGTAACTCGAGGGAATTCTTCTGAATTTCAGCATCCCGTCAAAGGTCTAACATTCAATCAAATTCAAAGAAGTCAAAGATATCCACCCATTCAATCCAAAAGACTAACATTGACTTTTTATCTGTAGGACCAAGATCGAAAATTTCAAAATTATTTTGAAAATAACACCAAAAAAGTCAACGAAAAGTCGAAACTCAAATTTCACAAAAATACATAACAATAACCCAGAAATAACATTTTATATTATATAATTTTATAAATGTTGTTATTATCATTTAATTATAAAATAAATAATAATTTTAAAAAAGAAGCCCTAATTAAATTAAAATTTGAAATATTATTGAGATTTTACGTTGAATTTTAAATAGAATATTCTTTTTGTAGAGGAAGAATAATTAATAAAATTCTAACATCTTAATCAAAAATTTACTTTTTAAATTTATTTAATTAATATTTATATATACATATTTTACTTTATTTATTAAATTATACTACTAGGTTTCTTTCGTTTCTTTTAACTTAATTTTAGAAAAAAATAATTGAGGCTTCATTAAAAAAAAAAAAAAAAAAAAAAAATTAATTAAATCTAATTCATTTAAATTTATTCGTTTTTTTAGTATTAAATTTTAATTTTTAAAAGTGTCTTTATATATAAATTTCTTTATTATGAAATTAATATGTAATTTATGTATGTTATGTATATTATGTATAATAGTTGAATAGTTATTTAACATTTTTAACAAATATTCTATAATATTTATTTATATTTTCATAGTTTAATATTTCTTGCTTAATATTATTTAATTTTTTTCAAAATTAACTTTTTTAAGAAATAATATTAGTTATATTTACTTTACATACAATAGTAAATAATATTTTTCATTTCTTTTTATTTTAATAATAATTTATATGTATATTATATTATTTTCTACCAATTTGACTATTATAGATTAAATAATCTCTTGGTTAACAACCAAATTGGATGATGTTTCCACGCCTGTTGCGTTTTTCTATCAAAAATACGATTGCTTAATTAATTTTCCCTTGATTGATTAATACTTAACATTTGCTCTAGAAATAGAGATCGATTAAGCAATTCAATTAACTTTATTTCTCGTCTGTAATTGATTACAATCATAGAAAACATTTATATAGTCAAAGTTTGAACATAATACATACACTTCAAATCTAATTATAAAAAAACAACAACTTTGGACAACTTTTGAATTATAACCTATTGATAATTTTAATTAATTGCTTGATTTATATAATAAGTAAAATTTATTTGATTAATATAACTTATTATAATAATAACATTGTTGCTCTTGGCCAACGAATATTGACATTTAATTATGTCCCCTATCCACTAATGAAATCTTTTTTATTCTATTTGATAAATTTCAATTTGATAAAATCTACCTCAAGGACTATCAAAATTACGATTTATTAATTAGTACACCACAGATTGATTAATATTTAACATTTGATCTAGAAATAACTCGATTAAGAAATTCAATTAATTTTATTCTTGTTCCATGAAGGAAAACAAGTATAGTCTCAGAATTTTTGCTAAATAAGAACTGAGTAGTTATTTATATATCATTTTGTTTATTTATATATTTATCTTTGAGGGATAAGAAAATCAAAATAAAGGTTGAGAGGATCCGTTCTTACTGATATGCAGTTCCCCCAACTTACATGATTGATCAAAATAAAGAAACAACTTCAAATAAGAAATAGCGGCCCACAATCAAGAAAATCAAGATAGAGATTAAAATTATTTGTTGTACTAATTATAAAATAACTTTACTCCGCTTAGGCTGCACCTTTAATAGGATAGCCAAAAGACAGATGTTTTTTTTGAGGTGAAATAAATCCATAATAGATACCTAAATTGGGCTTTAAATTAACATTAAATAACTTAATTTAAATCATTTATTTTATTTTATTTTGCTTTTCTAACAATTTTTAAATTTACTAAGAGAGCTCAGAGTGAGATGAAATTTATAGAATGAAATTCTCTATAAATTGATTCATATAAAATTTTTTCTATTTTTTTATTGTTAAGAAAATATGATTATTTCTTTTTAATATTTATTTGTAAATTTAAGAATGGATTTTTGCGAAAATGTTGCCAGGTCGTTAACAACTCAATAGAAGCCTTAATATAAAATATGTTTCTGATCAGTTTTACCGTTTGACTGGAATTTTATTCACAAGATTATATCTGCTACACTCACACACACATACGTAAAAGAGAAAACCATTTTCTTGAAATCAGAATGACTTGTAATGTGGACAATTGTCAAAAACCACGATCGGGATTTTACAATAACTTTACTCTCAAAAAATTTAATTTTTTTTTTTGATTGAAAAATGTAATAAATTTTGAACTATAATTATTTTTTATTTACATTTTCAATGTAATTTAGTGTTTTTAACAAAGATTCACAAAATTTTTCTCTTAAAATAATATTCATAATTTATTACTTATTTATTTACTTAAATCATTTATTATAAATTTGATATATAGTATAAAATAAATAAGAACCGTAATGTTGATATATTTCATTTTATTATTTATTTATTTGTATATTTAATATATATATATATGTAAATTTATAAAAAAATATGAATTACATGGAATGTATAATATGTATTTATTGAAGTCAATCGAATCAAATATAAAATATTTATTAAACGATCTATGTTGAGATAAAAAAAATCCATAAAAAACTAATTAAATATCGGTTTAAATGTTAAATGAATTAATGACAATTATACCTTACGTCATTTGGAAATAACTACACTAAATATTCTAATGTAAATATAAAATTTCTAATTTCTTTCTATAGATGAAAAACAAAAGATTTAATGCTGAATTAATTAATTTATTTGTCTTATTTAACTTTTAAATAATATAAGATACAAATCATTTTGTACCAGTACTTTCCCATTTTTTTCCCCACACCCTCCCCATTCCTTTTCTTTTCTATCTCATACTCACATTATTTTCAACCAAATTTATTAATTGAACTTACTAACTAAAATATTTGACATTCAATTAATCATTTTACTGGCCCTTATACATAATAAAAAAAAACAAGATATTTTCCTTCTTTTTTTCTAAAATTACAATAGCTTGTAAACATTAACATTACAATTCAGTTTATAGTTGTGTTAAATAGGGCTTCAATAACAATTCCAACTGTCCCTGTTAATCTTCTAGATGGGTTCGATTAGTTGCCCATTTATTTGTCTTACTCGTGGCCATTGAATTTTTCTAAATACAAAATGATATTGTTAAAATCTGTTGGGTGACATTTCCGCAATAATCCCTTGCTGGGGTATTGTGTATGCGTGAACGTCGCTGTCGCAAGTAATTTGTTACCGAACGGCCTAATGCTTGATAATTAATTGCTCTGCGGTCGGCTGCCATGTTACAATGTCAACAATAAATACAAGATTTTTGAGAATCAGACTTAAAACCATCAGGATACAACCATTTTAAAATTATTATTATTTAATGACAGGTTTGTAGCTAATGGATTTCAACATTTCGGATGCTTTATTTATTTATTTAAAGAAATAATAAAATTCTAAGTAATATTGTTTATAAAATTTGGTTAAAATCTTTATTTTAAAGATGAATTATACCGATTATTGTCATTAGAAATAAGAAAAAAAATATTATATTTCTTTTACAATTAAGACCATTCATTTAATTCTAATATCACATAATTTTAGTAAGTTTTTTTTTCTCTCTGAATTTCATGTTAATTTGATGATTCAAAAATTTATTCGTGAAGGCTCCACAGGATGGGAGCTAGCGTAGCTGGCTCAAATTTTCGTTGGCCCGGGCATGGCAAGGGAATTTCTCTAGCGTGGGTTTATGGGTCGGAGTCAGCCTCCGGGATCAACAATGGAAGGTACTTGATAAAGAGTAGCGCCTCCGATCAAGAAAATCAAGATAAAGGTTGATAGGACCCATTCTACTGATCATAGGACTCCTAATTGATATAACCGACTTGATAGGTGTTGTCCTTGCACAAGACATACAAAAGTCAGTGGTTTCTTTTTATAAATTTATTCATTTATTTTGTACTGATTAATTATTTAATCTCAACTCATATATATACTTCTATATGAGTATATCATATCTATAATTATCTAACTAAATTTATCATTTGATAGATAGATCGTTGGTTAATGTTCTTAAATCAATGTTACTTACTAAGATTAAGTGAGAACACATGTTGCTTTACTTTTGACATGTTCTTGAATTCAGTAACATATCTCGAAACAAAATATGTCAAAATGTCATTGGATAAATTATTGGATAAATTTAATTGGATAGTATTGTAAAAACAAAAACAAAACAAAAATTAGCAATAAAACAAACAAATAAACAAATCATATAAATATATATTTTATAAAGTTTTTAAGGATTTATTAAAATCTTAAAAAGAATTAATTTTAGTATTTTAACAAAAGGTAATAAATATGGATAATCTGTTTTGGATAAAATTTGTCGTATATGTCAATATGACGATTCATATATGTATAATCAATTCATCACCGTTTATTGGAATTAGAACGGCAGCTTTCTAGGCGCGTAGAGTGGTGGCTATTCATAATATATTAGCTTCTGCATGTGGCCGTATATATAATAAATGAACCTGTTGTTCATATGTAGACAATGGTCACCACGGTAAATTAAATTAATAACCGCCGGGGTGGATGGCCTAGCTGGATTTCCAACGCAATAGAGTCCTGCTCCCCGGATGAGATAAATATACCTCCAGCGAATATATGTGGCTATACGGTGATACTGTTACTCTATATTTGGCAAGATGGGTTTATCATATCAGTTGCAAACGTGCAGCTGCCAACTAACCCCATACATTTCCTAAACGGACATCACCACTTGAATTCAATTTTCTTAATATGATCTTTAAAGAATGTGTTCAAAAGTTAATCTATAATGAATATCACATTTATAAATAATTAGTAAATTCAATTGGATGATTTATATTTTTATTTTTATTTTTTTTTTTTTTTTTTATTTAATTTTTATAAAAATAATAAATTATTTAATTCGATAAGTTATATAGTAGAGGACTTTAAATTATTTATAAAATTTTTATAAACATTTGAATTTTGAACATTTTATGAAATGACTGCGTCTATCAAATCGATTTCCACCTAAGAAGAATACAAGAGTTGTATAATCTGTACAACATATTCTCTTCACCTTTATCTTGATTTTATTGATTGGAGGTCGCTACTTTTTATTTCAATTTTGATCAAGTAGGATGGAGGACCCCATTTGTATAGAATCCAACTAAGAGAAATTCCCTTGCCAGGCCCGAGGCTGGAACCCGGGACCAAGAAAATGTGAGCCAGCTACGCTAGCTCCCACCCCGTGGAGCCTTTATGAATAAATTTATGAACCATCAAATTATCCCAAGACCATGAAAATGAGAGTTAAGTTTGTTGTCACTCCAGACTGCGTGGCGTCTTTTATGATTAATATTAACATGAAATAAATAAAATATATTTCTATTAGAATCATAGAAGTCAAATTTTGAATTTTGATAACATTTTATTCATACAAATTAAATATCAGCTCTAGTCGATTAATTACATTTTAGGTTAAATGATAAAAAACCTTAACCAATGTTTCGAATATTCTCTCTATGAAAAATTTAGATATTGATGATTTTTATAAAACAAAAATTATTAAAAGTAAAATCCAAACTAGGATAAAAAACTATAAACCTGGAAAATCATATTATTATATTTAATTTATTTTAAAAACAATATTTTATATATTTCTTATCTTCAAAATTACCATTTAGATATAGGAAACTTATTTTTATTATAGCTAACATTGAAATTGATTTAAACTACTATTATTATTAAATATTATTATCTCTTTTCACTCCACGCTTTGGAACTTGGAAATTTTTGATCGAAGCATCCAATTTCCTCCTACCATTTCGCTCATCGATTCCTTCTTATAGTCTCATCCATTGTCTTCTTAACTTCATCATCTGCCCAACGATTGTATCCCATTTGGTTTCGTTTTAAATCAATTTATTTTTCTTCAAATCTTATTCCATTCACTGCTCGGCTCATCATAACCTTTTGAGAATTTTTATCTATATAGTTTTATTTCATTTTTTTTTTATTTCCAAAATGATTTCTATCTTCAATTTAGTTAATTTCATAATTAATAAAGTTCAAAATAATTTTTAATTTAAATTTATTAACAAATATAATGTAGTTAAAAATATTTTATTTTTTTAAAGTAGAAATTACAAATTATTTTTAAATTAATAAATAAATAAATGGACGTTTTTTAATCAATACAATTTTAATTTCTTCCCTCAAATAAAAAATAAATTTCTTCTAATAAATGGTTGTCATTTATTATTATCTGTTCGGAAAGTATTGTAAGTTTCATCTTTAGCACTAAATTTAATAATTATTTGTTATTTAGATTCATAGCTCATTCAACATTTGACTACTTAAATTGAAAGCTACATAGAACAGAAAAAAAAAACTAAATAAAGATAAACTAAGTTTAGGCCATCAATTCCACAACCAAAATGTTTATATTTATATTTTATTTTAAACCTCTATTTGTTTCTTTTTGTATTTTTTTACTTTTTATTTAAAAAATGTTACTCTCTGAACTCTTAATTAGTAAATGAATAGTAACTTCGAAAAAACATAATATAAAGTTGTAATTACCGTTAAATAAAATAGTATGAATACCTTAATGTCGTAATGCCCTCTTCAACAGTCATTTAAACTTTCGGGTTTTGAATTCACCATCTGTGTGCTTCATAACTACTTATTCTACATTAAATGATCAACGCTTTAAGCTTTCATATTGGTTTCAAAGAATCTCTTTGTTCAATTAATTACACTTTATTTAAATAATAAATTTCAAAAAAGAAAAAAAAAGTACATTTTACATATTATATTGAATTATAATTATATTGAAAGAAATAAAATAATAATAAAAATAAATCAAAGATTATTTTAGTTGATAAGTAGAATTATTTTTACAATAATTTAATTACAAATAAAACTATAAAAGAGAAAATAAAAACAAAAGAGTTGACTTTTGCACATTTTATGAAATGTCAGTGTCACTCAGATCCGTTGCCGCCTAAGAGGAGTAGATGTGTTATATGATCAGTATAACCTTTATAACATTTTATTTCAAGTAGCGTTCATGATTTTGATCACAGGCTGGATGGGCGTTGTTTCTATAGACATCAGATAGAAAACAAATTCTCTTGTCAGACCTGAGACCTGAACCCAAGACCACGAGGTTAGGAATCAAGCGTGTTCCTCTCCAGATTGCCTGTCCTTTTTTCAAATAAAATTAAAAGATAAATAAAATAATTAATTAAATATTATAATTTAAAAATTTATTAATAAACCTAGAAACTATATTATACTATATGTCCAAATTTTACCAATTGTTTATTCCAGGGGTTCTCAACCTTTCAGGCTCTGTGCCCCCCTGTTTCAGATTATCGCAAAATCATCTTTTTAGAATCATTTTGAAAAAAATTGAAAAAATATCGGAAATGTTCAAAAAGTTTGGTCTGAAAATCATCAAACTTTTTTTTTACAACAAAATTTTCAAAAGTTTGCGAGCACTTGATATGCTCGCCCCCCCCCCCCCCCCCCTAGAATGTGCTAACAGGTTGAAAACCGCAAGTTTATTCGATTCTCATTTAATAGAATATAATTATAATAATTTTCTAATAAATATTTATTTCAAGTTATATTTTGTTAATTTTTAAATATAATTATAAATTTTTCATCTAACTCGAAAGGATTTGTAGTAAAGAATGAATAATGATAATTAAACAAATATACATATAAATGATGTAGGTAAATATTTCATTATAACATCCCATGAAGAGATCCCTTCTAAGAATAGTATGTATAATATTAAAGAAAGAATCACAATGAACATTTTTAATATTAACAGAATGCTTTAATTAACAAAATGAACCAAGAACCAAGAATACAATGTCTAAATTAGATAAACCTTTAGAGCAGTGATTCCCAAAGTGGGCGCTACCGCCCCCTCGTGGGCGCTGGAACAATCCAGAGGGGCGGTGATGGCCACAGGTGCATTTAGGGAAAATTAAATTCTGAGATCAATAAATAGATACATAAATTCAATGTTTCTAATTTATACCTTTATTTATAATATTTATTTTGAAAATAGGTACATTTGTCTTTCTGTTTAATTGTTATTAAAATTAAAAAAAATTAATATCCTGAGTAAAATTTTTTCTGGAAAGGGGGCGCTGAGTAAATTATTTTCTGGAAAGGGGACTCTTGACCAAATAAGTTTGGGAACCACTGCTTTAGAGGTTCAGGACAGGCAACTTTTCTAAAGGACCAAGACTCTGATATTTTTATCTTATCCTTGTGCAAAGTTAATGAACCCGTTTGCTTTTTAGAAAATTAGGATTTCATCCCAAGACACGTGTTTTTTAAATAGTTATAATAATTATAAATATTCCAACCAAAATATAATAATATATCAATAGATATTAAAAATTTTTAAATAAATCTATTTCCATGAAAAATTCCGTGTATTATCACAGATATAATTAAATAAAATAATTAAAAGAAAATTCCAACGGCCATTACATCAATTTGATTGTATTCTACTGATTTTATTATTTTTACTAACTCGTAAGAGATAGTATTGCGATCACGAAAATTTTCGATGTTGAGATTTTGATGTTTTTATACGTTTTGAAGGTTCCTGAATCATTTTCACTAAGGTTGAGAAAAATGTATGTATGTATGTAACCAAGATTACGCAAAAAAGGTTTGAGCTAGAATGATGAAATTTGGTACATGAGCATTATTCAAAATTCGTAGTTTTCTATCAGAAATGTATTGAGAAATGTAGCTCAACCGGAAGAGGGTCATTATTTACAAAGTTTTGATTTTTTTTTCCTCTAAAGTGACCGTAAAAATAAAGATACATGTTTGATAGTTTTTCATATGATTAAATTTTGTATAAAACTGCTATATATAGAATTTCAGCATGATTGAATTGGTGAAAGTACCAGAATTAATTTTTTAACATAGCAAATCCTTCGCGCCAACACGTGACGTGGTGCAATCAACAAAAAGCCAAACATGCGCTGGTTTAATATTTATTATTTATAATTTATAATTAATTAAATTTAATTTAAATATAATATATTGTGTTATTTAATCCAATTGAAATTGCGAGATAGTCGAGTGGAGACACTCCAGCTAATGTTTTTCTTAGCTCAGAGTAAAAATTTTTGAATGTTGGAACTTGAAAAAAATTTCAAAAAAATAAGCTTAAATTCAACATAATGATTAGCATTTACTAATTATATTATACCTACAATATTTTTAATATTATAATTTGATGATGTCTTCAATAAAAAAAACTTTTAACTTTTATATTATACATCACACGAAAGAACAGCGCCTATCAAGTCGGCTGCTGTCTAAGCGGAATAGAGAGAGAGGTGTTGTCTAATAAAATCTAATTTTGTAATTTCATCCTATAAAAAATTTATGGAAATTATTCAAATATTTATTATTTTTCATTTATAAATTCTCATAATATATATTCTACAATTTTTTTTTTATTTTTAATCATTTTATCACTCTTCTCTTTTTCATTTTTTTTCTCTATTCTTTTCTAAATTAAACATTATATTGAATGAAATCCACATCAATTTTTCAATACGTTGTTGATTCAAAACCACTTCATATACATTTTTTAAAAGCATCATTTTCAATGAATTTCATTTAAATTCACGGATTCTTTCTCTCTCGCCTGTATAGTAGATAAATACAGCCGTTAATCTCATTCTGGTGGCCCAATTGAGTTTGACTTGAAATTGATCGAGATTATTGCCATATAAATGAATTTGAAGGTGTATCCAAATCGAACAAAATAATCGTTATCCGGCAGATGTAGCCGTGAGTGGTTGTCAGTGGAACCCCTTCGAGGTAGGCAACTTCGCTGCTCGGACCACCTGTACCTAAAGGGTGATTCTGATTCAACATTGACAGCTAAAATTGATTCTATTTTTACACAAATCAATATAAGATTATAATAAACAGGCCGTTGATAATATAGATATTTATTCAAATTCAATGTTATTCTTAAAAGAACAATAAATCAATCAAAACAGATCCTTGATGATAAAAGTTGATCATCACTATATTTTATTTATAAAATCATTTATATATTATTATCCTCTCATCGATATTAAGATAAATTAACAACAACATAAATTTTATTTTTTAATAGACTATTTAGATATTTTAAAAAATATTAAATTCTTTAATATATTCTCACATAAAATATTGTAACAAATATTAGGAATTATTTTTTTTATCAAAAGTATGGAAAAGTTTTTTCACTTCCTCGTTTATTTATTGTTAAACTAATTTAAAAAAAATGATTAATAATTTAATCAAAATTAAATCTATATGTATATATATATATATACTGAAACTTTCCTATTATTCGGTTTTGTGTATTTATAAGTGAAAAAAGATAAACTAATATGTTGATGTATTTTCAATTTGTCTGCTCAAAAGAAGTATGTTAAAAAAGGTTTTTTATATATATATATATATATGTATATATTCGTATGAAAGGTAGAATAATTAAAAAAATTGGGGTTGTTGAAAATGTATATACCTTAAATAAATCAATTGTTTTATTTTTAAAAAGTAAGAATATTGAATGTTTTAGAATTTAAAACAAAAACCTACATTTTTCATATATATTAATATAGTTATACCAAAAAAAATCATTTTAAGTGGATGGGATGTATATTTTTAATTTAAAAGGAATTCATTGTTCTATTTTAATTAGTTTGTAAAAATTTCTGAATCAGATAAAAAAAAATTGAGTTGAATAAAATGTATATAGCTAATTTTAAGAAAAGAATAAATATAATTTTTTTTTATTGGTTAATGGGTTTATATTGAGTTTTTTTTTTTTATTTAATTCTTTATGGTTGGGACATTTGTTTTGTTTTGGACATTAGTTTGAAAAATTATATTTTTTTGATTTCGAAATAATATTAACTTAGTGGTGGTTACGAAAGCACCCTACCTGAACCGTGAATAGCAAAGGGGTTGCTTTTTAGTTGTCGCATCGTCCGCGTCGGGGGCGTTGGCATCGAAGAAGGCACCGCGGCGCTCGGTCAGTCTGGTGACGGCGCGCGCCCCGGACAACAGGGACCACCGATTAACGTCATGAATAGCATTGTTAAGTGTCATTCGGCGCCTCATGCCCGAGTTCGTTTTCGAGATCAAGCCCGTTATTAATTTAGGTCCAGTTGATATATCAATAGATAAGAAATTAAGAAGAAAGAAATATAAAAAAAAATAAAAATAAAAAAAAAAATTAATTAATTAAAATAAAATAAATAAATAAATAAATAAAATTAATAATTAAACTTGTGGTGGTGTGTTTGGTGAGAGTGCTGGTGAGTGCGGTGAGTGATGGGAGTCATCTTACATCGTGGGAGGAGCAGTGAACGGCGGTCCAGGATGTGGCTGTGATCGAGAATCGCTGTCTCAGGTTGGCTCTCATCTTTCCGTCCCCACAGGTGCGGCGACAGGCGGCTCTCGGCGGTCGGCATGCCGACGACGGCCGCGAGGCTCGTCGCGGCTCTCGCGCTTTTTGCGCTCCTCCCCTGCAAAGTTCACGCCGAAGGTGAGTGTCGTCGATTTGAGTTATTCTGAGAAGCACACGGTAGGGCGAGATTCATCCCCCATTTAAGTGACATTCCTCCCCCCCCATCCATTCCAACACTACTTTTTTGATAAAAATTCATTTCAATAAATATTTATATATATATCAATGTCTCATCTAAATGTACAAATTATTTGAATTGAAAAAAATTAAGAAAAAAATTTTACAAAATTTTTATTATTATTATTATTAAAACCATGACATTTTGACATTTTGATCCCTATAAATAATAATTTTTTTTGTTTTTTTTTTTTTTGTTTACGTTAAATCTATAATAACTTGAATTCTATAATGAAATTTAATATTATTCCGATTATAATAAATAAATTTTATATTTATATTTTTTCATAAAGTTTTTATTAAAATAGAAACAATCCTATCAATATAAAAAATAAATATTTTATTTTTATTTTTAATAAAAAAAAATCCTTTTTAAATATTATCCATATTATAATAAATTTTAAACATTGTACTAGTATCAGTGATTTCTAGTTTTCAAATAACATTCTACAATTGTATATTTTGGATTACATTAAGATAAATGAAACCTGGCACATTAAATTTACTATACCAAACGTAAAATCCAATTAATGTTTTTACTCTCATTTCATATATTATATAAATTTTATAATTATTTATTTATATAATAAATCATTATTTTCATATATTAAAGGATTAAAATTCAATGATATTTATTGAAAACTTTCCATACCCCACCCCTCCCCTTCCTATCGTGTGAATATAAAACGATAATGTAATGTAAATGAAATACAATTCTTTCAAAGAAATTATTATATTGGTTCTTTGGTCCTTTATTCATATTTCTATATATTGAATAAAAATAAATTCACCCTATAAGTAAATATATTTCTAAACATTTTAAGAAATTTATTTAGGGGTTGTTACGGCAATCCATGTATAAAATTTTATTATCATATACACCATTCTGGATAAGCTTTTTATTATCTAAAAAAAAACGAATAACTGAGCAACTCATTTTTTTTTTTGGCTAAATAAAATTATATTTCATTGAGAAACACCATACCTTTTACATACCAAATGAGTTAAATAACTTTTTTTATGTATAATTCAATTTAAAAACTCTTAAATAAAAATGCAAGTTGTTTATTAAAAAAATATCGTCCATCATAATATTTAGCACTAATTGAAACTAATTAATCTAAAATGTTTATTCAACCTTTATATATGTTAATATTATTATATTTTCGAGTCTTCATAAAAAAAAATTTCTATATTTTCTATATTTAAAATACTTATCAAAAAGGTTATTATTAAGCTATTTTTTTTTAAATATAATTCATTCCTGTTCAATAAATAAATATTTTTTTTTGTATTTTCGCGCTTCAAGTTAACAATAAATAACCTAATAAAATCAAATTAAAATTAATTTATTTCAATGTATAAATAAAAAAAATCTCGATAAAATTATCATTTTTATATTTGCAAATTCTACGTTCGTTCTATGTTATATCACGTGAATTTCCTTTCCTTCGATTTCATTCTATATTCCTGTAAGCCTATAAGAGAAATACATTTCACAAAAAATAAAATCTTGGTAATTTATTTTTTATTCTTAAAGGAAAATATCTTGTCAACTTTTCCAAAGAAATATTTATGATGTCACATTTTATTTAAATATTTTGAAATCTTATATTTATTAAAAAAAAAATAATTGAGTAAAATTTAATCTTTAAAATATAAGTTTAATATTTTTAATGCATGAATAATAAGATAGAAAGATATTTTTATACTTTTTTTTTATTATTAAAATCCAAGATTTTATAATTTGATTATATTTTTTTATTTAATTTTGAATTGAACAATTATTTTTTCTATTTTTGGAGTGAAATGAGGAATGTCACTTAAAAGAAAAACAAACATCTTATTAAAAATTCGGACCAACTGTTTGATTTGCATAACCTTTTGACCTGTTGTTATTGGCCACTCGCCCTTCCGACAGCTTCTCCACATCGCTGCCGCAGATTCGACCGGATCCTCCTGGAAAACACGTCGAGATCAGTCTCGCTGAATTTTTAAATACTCCCCTCTTCCACCTCATCTATTAAAATTTTCAATATAATCTCACACTTTCGTGTTTGTGGTATGGGCAATGAAATTTGTGATTTTTTCCGGGGATTTACGCATGCGCGCCTTGATTCCTACTATAATCGCAACGATTGTCTCGTTAGACTTCACGGGTCGATACTCATTTGATTAGAGCCAAGACTTTTTTTTTCTTTAAGGCGTCCATCGCGACAAGGCATAATTTTTACCTATGAATCGTATGAATCCGAATTCTCTCTTTTACCCCCCCCCCTCCCCATCCATAAATTTCTATTCTTATTGCAATTTGCCTATTTTACTTGCAATATATTCTTTCTTTTTTTGATTAATCGTTCCTTTCGGATTTCTGATCCTATAACTAAATAAAAGAGATTTAATTAAATTCTCTCATTGTTCCTGTTGAAATTTATTAATGAAGGAGTAAAAAAAATTCTCTCTTTTCTTTTGGTGGAGAGACATGCATTAATCTTTTTGTTAGTAGAAATGAAAATGTTAAGCGAAATTAATTACATTATGTAAATAAATTTTTGTTTAAATTGTTCATCTTCATTATTTTCAAATTCTCAATTATCCAATGGAATCTCTCTCATTCAACCCGTTCACTTAGTAAATTTACAACGAGATGACAACGAAAGAAATTCAATTTCATGACGGCGTTGATGCTATCAGAGATTTTTCTCACGTCGATAAAATTGAATTAATCCTAACGTAAAATAATCGGTATTTAAAAAAAAAACCTAAAAGAAAACAGTGAGACAAGAGAAAAAAAATTACCACAATTCTTTCCTCTCTCAATGCTTTAATTAAGACAAGTGGTCCACCAACTTTACAAACACAGCTAAGATTTATTTAATTCCTGATCAGTAAAAAACAAAAAAAAAAAAAAGAAATCTTTAAGTCAAATAATTCTACATTTAAATAAAAGCATTATAAGTCATAGTAAATAATAATATCTTTATTAATTTGTAAAACATACATGGAACGATTTTTGTTAGATTCTTTATCATTTCATTTTAAAATAATAAAAAATTAATCTATATGGAGGTTAAAATTTAAAAATAGATACATAACATTTCTCTATAATTAACTTCTACAAACAATTCATGAAGTATTAATTAACAAGACATGTAAATAAATATGCAAGGATCTCTAAAATAGAATGTATATATCATCGGTAGTTTATTTACCGTGTGCTGGTTCGCTTCTATTTTTGGTATATAATAAAAAATGTAATGAAAAAGTCCCTTTGGAGAAAACAATGATTTAGTTTAATAATAAAATATTTATAAAAATTAAATTCAATTTCATTAAATCTTCAGCTAGCCAAAAAAAAAAGTTAATTAACTAATTAAACACCAACAAAAAAGAGATAATAATTCTTGATAATAACAATAAAAGCCCTCGTGTGTTTTTTTTTTGTTGATATTAATCTAAACTTTGTGCTCTAGCCAAAAAAATAAAATTCTATATACTTTTACGATATTTGTCCTAGTGGTAAAAATGATGCTTTGAAAAAAATTGTGCACCTAAAGATTATGCAACCCACAATACTGCCTATCATATTTCATAAAGGTTGTGTGTCACTCACCTAAGCTCTCTTAATGGGCTTTAATCCAAAGCCAATTAAAGTAAAATAAATAAATAACACTTCTTACATAACATATACTAGCTGAGGTCTATTTCTAGTCACCTTTTTTTTAAATATTATATTATTTTAGATATATACAAATCAAATAATTATAATTTTAAAAACTTAATTTTTACTTTTTCCCTTTTCAAATAAATGAAATTTAATCTTTATTTGATCTAACATATTATATAATACATAATAATAAAAAAAACATTTAGCTACACGTTTTCTTTTTACAAAGGTACTGTGGATAATTAATCAATGATTTTGGTTGTAATTTGTAAATGGTTCATGCCAAAATTTAGTAATTGGATTCTTAAATTGATTCTCTATTCCCAGTTGATTTTTCTTTTTGTTTTTTATTAAACAAAAATAAACAACAACTATATTTCTTTATAAAAATATATATAGTAATACATTTCTTCCCAAATGAAAAAGAATTACTTTTTTCTTTATTTCTTCTATTTGTTGTATATGTTGAAATAATATTGTATAAATAAATATGTTGTCTATTTTTGTTATCTCTGAAATTGTTTCTCTATTGATTTGTGAATCAATCTCTTTTTGACTATCGGATACGATAGGTGAGATTCATTTTTAAAACAAGAAAGAGGAATTTATTGAAAATGAAGCTCCCTTCTATTTTTTTATTCTTTTTTTTTTAAATCACTGCTTACAAGTCTTTTTCTTTTCCATTTTTTTTAAAAATCTTTACTTTATAAGCAGTTAAGCAAGGAGGAATGCTTTTTTTTCTTGGTAGAAAATAGATTTCTCGAACGATACCAGACGTAATGAATGAAATTTTCAAATTTTTCAACGATGTTCCTGCCACTATGCGGTTGTTAACCCCTTTTATATGCTGAAAAGAATTTTTTATCAGCTTTCCATTCTTCCTAAATAAAAATATCTAGAATCCCATTCAAGATATCGCTATTCTTTGCAACTTCGTCCTTCCAATGCAAATTTAATTTTCTTCTACATGATTCCACCTTTTTTTCCTCTTTTTTTCATATTTTCTGTATAATTCAGTTTAAAATCTTTAAAAATATATCAAGCATCTTGTAATGTGCTGACATTAAGCTCCAACTCTAACATAAATCCGTTCTTTTTTCATTGAAATTTTTAACATCGTCTCAAATTTTCCATTCATATTTTTTTTTAATTTTTTTTTTAACGGGTCGTGCATTTCCTTTCAGTTTGTCTTTTCTCCTACGTGATTACGACATTCTTTCAAACAGCTTCATTTATCTTAATTAATCTTTATAATTATAACTTATATCCCTCTTCATTCAAACAAATGACAAGAAGGAAATCCAAACATTTTTCCCTCGCTGTGTACAACCATGGATTTCCATTACTGGACCTCTTTTGCTATTTTTCTCTTTTCATGTACTCAAAAAAACAAACAAACAAACAAACTACACATTATCATTATTTTACATATTTATTTGTAAATTAAAATTTCATTAAAGAATAAAAGCAATTATACTTTTTTTTAATTTATTGAACAACGGTAAAACCATTAATTATAACGTTTTCATATTCTATTAATTAAAATCAAACTATTATATGCTCTTTCCATAAACCCATATATATACTATTCTCTATTTCAAAAGTAGTTTATTATCCAATTAATAAATAATATTCTTTATAGATCGTTGAGTGTAGAGATTAATTTTCTTTTTAGAATGTTATTTTATTTTGATTAAAGATTTTGAAAATTTAATTATATTTCTACCTTTGCATTTTCTCTCTTTTATTATAAACTAAAACTGAATTTAGAATCGATGCTAACAAAAAGATAAATATATTACCTGTTAGAGGAGATATTTATTATTTGAATTTATAAGATTGAATGGCAAAGGATTGGAAAGAGACGGAAATTCAATGACAGAGAATTCGAGTGTCTATAAGCCAAGAAGATAAAACGAATTAACGATCTTGTAATCTAAACTACTATATATATATATATATATATATGTGTGCGTTGAGTGTGGTGGGAATGGGGTCGGTGTCTGTCTAGGGGTTATTTTCTTTAGCAGCAAAACCTTTTCTTTCGGCTTTCAAATAATAGTTTGAATATTTTATAAAAACAATTTATTTATGACACATTTGTATATACAAAACTTCTTCAATCTTCAAGCACTAATCTATGCCCACGCATGACATCATTAATAAACAAAATAACAGGACTAATATTTCTAAAAATAAAGATATTAATATATATATATATATATATATGCCGTTATTGTATTTTCAATCAATTCAACAATTTATTGATAAATTGCTAAAATGATTCCAAGAAAAAGGTTTTGATTAATACGTATTTTTAAATAAAAAATAAATAAATGAGTTTACTTTAAAAAAAAAAAAATAAATAATATGATCAAATAGCATCATTTTAGTTATTTCTTTTGCATTTATTCAATAATTTATTATTTATATGGTCTTTAATTTTATTTTCATATTGATAAATCACCCATATATAAAGAATTAGTTATGAAATTAACCCTAAAATAATTTTTTAAAAAATAGTAAAAATTTATAATCATTTTTTTTTACTTTACTATTTAATTAATATTTATGAACTTAAAATTATTTCTTTTAATTGTTTTAATAAATAATCATCCACTTGTTCATATTTAGTATTTGATAAAAAGAATTAATAAAATAAATAAATTTAAGTAAAAATTTTAGAGACAAATCTATTTGAAAGTTGGTATTAGGTAGAGTTTTTTTTATTATTTTATTTTATTTAATTGAATTTCTACCGATTTTTTTTTTCTTTCTCTCACTCATTTAGACACTATTTATTGAAGTTAATCATAATTAAATTTCTTCTTGTTAAAAAAACAAAAAACAAAAACAAAATTCAATTGAAAAGACAAAATAATTTTAACAAAATCCCTGAATGCAAAAGATTCCACTGTAATTTGAATTACAATTGTAACCTCCTCGATAAAGATGTTTTGAATGGTTTGCCAGTTGGAATAGTTTTCCACTCCGATTGGCAATTCTCCTCTCGTAACTGCCTTTGAACCTCCTTCGATAACTTGATTAACGTAATGTAATTCGCCAGCTTTATTTTATTGACCTAACCGACAAATCCAACAAGGTTATTCCAACGTGGTTTTCTTCCCCAGGCAGCTGCTGATAGAGCAACCCGCCTTTCTCAAATGCTTTTGTTTCGGTTGCTTCATCGCTATTCATTTTAATAAAATGTTTGGTCTAAACTTTCATTCGTGATATGAAAACAATATATGGATGACTTATGATTTCACCCGCAACCCTATCTTCTACTTTAGTTTATTTTATTTTTTTTTTTTTATTTTTATTTTATTCTTTCTTCTTTTTTTTTTTTTTAACCATGCAATGAATAGAACAAGTTTGGCCTCGCAGGAGGTTGAACAGCACCCTCGCGACTATAAATTAATTCCAGAATGATATCGTTAGACCAGCGACAAAAGTCATTCCCGATGGAAAAAAAACTTGCATTTGATTGTTTTTTAACATTTTTTTTTTTTTTTTTTTTTTTGGCAACACCTTACTTCTTACTATTTAAATAAACGAATATTTAATTACTTTTGGCAATACAGACATGAAAAATTTCTGTATTATAAATTTAATAAAAACAAAACAAAAAAAAATGATTTCATTTAATATTAATAAATATAAATTTAATTAACATAAATATATTATATATTTGAAAAAGAAACGTTTCTTTAATTGATATAAAAATAATAAATATTTAATTTCAAGTATCCTGCAACATAAACTCTTTACAGTATAAATGTTAGTTAACTTGTACAGTTTATTTATTTAATATTTGGGTTCCCTTTAGGAAAACTAAATAATATAAATATAATATTCCCTATACATATTAATTTAAATATGTGCTATTTAATAATTAAATTAAATTAAATATATACTGTGTATATAATAAATACTATATACATATATATATATATATATATATATATATATATATATATTTATTTATTATTTATAATATTTAATAATATTAATAAAATAAAATTTTAACGCCATTAAAAAATTAAAATCTCTTTTTTTAATTATTTAATTGAATGACAGGCAAGATATTTATTATATTTAAACTTATATTCTTATAAATAGAACTGAGTAGAATTAAGAAAGAGAGAGTAAGGTGGAGGGGAGGGGGTTACAAAATACAGAATTTAATGAAAAATATTTTATTTATTTTTTTCATCGTACACCGCAATTCGTCAATTTTTCATTAAATATCAAACAAATAACGTTCGACAAACCCCAAATTCACCAGATATGGCACCATGTGATTTTCTAAAATTTAACTTAAATTCTTACCTCGATTAAATTTTCCATTTTATGAAATCCCCAGGGCCGTCCTAAGATTTTCGGCGCCCGTGGGCTCCTAAAATTTTGCGCCCCTTTTCATAAGAAATTACACAGAATGGTTAGTAAAAATATATAAACTAATAAAAAATGCCGCCCCCAGAAGGCTTACGCCCTAGGGCTAAAGGCTAATTAGCCCTGTGGTTAGGGCGGCCCTGGAAATCCCCTAACATTAAAATTTTAACAATTAGAAAGATTCTATAATTTCAAAGCCAACAAACAAATCATATTAAACTTTTCGGATTTCAAGGACAGTCATACCAACTTAAAAACAAAAATTATACGCAAAGTGCGTGATTTTTAAAATTAAAGTTTCCTTACGTTTTTGTCATAATAGTATATATTAATATAAACAATTGATTTAAAAACAAAGGACGATGTACACATAATCATTAAAATTAATTAATTATAAGCTTCCACTCATAATAAAGTGAAATTATGAGATTTCGTGTATGAGTAGGTATTTACTTATTTAGTCTACTAAATGTTTTCATTTAAATTTAATTAAATATAAGATAAGTTCTTGTTACCCTATGCATTCTTTTGAATGGAAATATTCATGTATTTACTGTAGGTTGCTTGAATGCAATTTTTGTTTACTTATAAGAGAGTGTAGTTGAATGATACGACTTTGGCTAAACGTTATTTGTTTATATTTTTTATTTTTGTTAAATACTCCATTTCTTCTCATTGAGAGTTGTACTTTCTTTCAACATCATACTTTGTTAAATTTATTTTACTTCAGCACCCCCTTCATCTTCTCCAGCTCGTTTCATAGTTTTTTTTTTCTTCTGATCATTAAATTTTTAACCGTCTCCAAATTGTTTCATACCCTCCGTACCATAAGGTCTTGATTAACAACCCTAGCGTTTTAAAACTCTTTTTCTCTGAATTTTTTTTTTCTTTACAAATACCATTAAAAACAACTGTAGTAAACTTTTTCGTACTCTTCGTTTTGTTATTTAAGAATGGAAAATTGCTTACTGTTAATTTTTCAAGCAAATTTTTGTCTTAGTTCATGTTTTAAGGGTTTATCTTAGCAACATCAAATACACATTCATACTTTTTCTTTTCTCTCTTTAAAAAAAAATAAAAGTTTTGAATTCAAAAAAACATTGCAAATTTGAATTTTATCTTAGTTAGCAGATTTAACAAATTAATTAAAATGATAATTTATTTATATATTCAAGAGATAATATAATATTATATATATATATATATATCTTTAAAAATAAAATTGACGTATATAGTTTTATTGTTATTATTAAAAGTTCCTTTTTTATTGAAATGATTTCTTTGAATTCAAGTAGCCTCGAAAAGAGATGTTCTTCAAAAAGAGGGAATTTTTAACCGAAAATATTTGATGGTAATATTGCCAATCTAATTCACGGTGGAATTATTTTAGTTCTTCTCTTTGATACCCCGCCTGTGTTCATTTTATTAAAACAAACGAGTCATTCAAATGGAAATGGAGGAATCCTTTCATTCATTTGGACATAATTTCGTTTACCTTCTATTATAGATTGCTGAAGATATTGAAGTTCAATATGCATACCGCAAAGGGAACGAACGAATTGGCCACCTGGAGCGAAATACCCATTACAAAATCCCCCATAAAATAAAATTAAATAAGTTGCAGACTGATTAAAATTTGATTCAGTGTTCTTTGTAAACGACACACATTGTGTTCAAAAGAGCTTTAATAATGAATTAATTATCGTCCGTGTTAAGTTAAACTCTCTTCTTCGCGGGACTAAATATGCTTATTACAAGATATAAATTAATCCCTTCTGGAGTTTATAGCCCTTTGCCGCAGCCAAGGGCTGGTGCTTCACCGCCCCCCCCCCATCCCCGTCTATATTTTATTCCAATCATAAAACGATTTGCCTTCAACTCGAGTCATTCTGGTTTATTTCTTCAGACAGTTTCAAATCGAGGAAAACGGAATATTCCACCACCTTGTCTATTGCAGTGACCGGCAATAAAGGGAGTTGGGGAGTGTAAAGAGAAGAAAGGGGAGGGTGATTTCCACTACTGGGCGGATTGTATAATTATATTGCAGAAGAAGAGCATGCGAATTTATCTAGGAGGAGAAAACTGAACGGAAATAAAACACTTGTAAGAAACATGCACTCGCAATTCAATACCCCTCCCCCCACTCCTCATGCCTATTCGACCCCCAAACGATCAATTATTGTCATTTTGCAATGGTAATATTTATTACACTTTGAAAATTGATTATTTATTCAATCATTTATTTTGTCACATTAAATGAAATCAATAGAAATTTCTATATTAGTAAATAATTAAAATGAATGCTTTAATATTTCAAACGAATTAAAAAAAAATAATTAGTAAATTTTAGTATACATAATATATAAAAAAATTAATAATTTCTTGGTTTATTTTTAAATGTTAAAAGATATTCCTATACAGAAATAATAATACTTATTTTAGCGAAAAAATAAATTTTTATAAAGTTTATATTATTACATAGATTGAACATTTAATTGAGTTATTTTTGTTTCATTTTTTAAATATGAAAATTAAACATATAATAATCATTAACATTTAATAAATTTAAATCTTCAGCATGTTTACTGATATTTACTTTATACGAAGTTGATTGATTTCTGATGATGGTGTAACTACCGAAATGTGCATTAGCGAAATCATGATCTAGCAATTGAACTACGCATATTTTTTATATTTAATTTACAACTTTAATGAATCCTAATTTTAATTTATATGTACATTTTGAATATTTAAAATTATAATTATAACCAATTGCCCCTTCGAGCTAAGTAAATTGATTTATTTGTAATATAATTGAAATTTCATTTTGATTTTAAGAAATGCTTTGAATTATTTATAAAACTAATGTTCGTATTATACTCGTATATACATATTTTTCCATTAGAATAATAATAATAATATTGCTTTTTTTAATATATCTAACATTCATATATCTTAAAACCAATTTTATTTTCTAAAATGGGCATTATTAAATTTTTTCAAATTGTTTTCAAGCAACTCTAGAAAATTGTTCTTAGGTATATTTATCCCAAATATCAATTTTATTTCTTTCATTTTTCATTCTTTCTATTAAGTTGGCTTTGCCCCTAGGATCATTTTTGGGCTTATTTTGTCTCTTTGAATGAAATCTTTTCCCATTAATTCTGGTATATTAATAATATTTTTATTTTTCCTTTGAAGAGAAAAAAAAATTAATGAAACAAAAAACAACAAAAAAAAAAAACAAAACAAAACAAAAGAACCTGTCAGAAATGTAAAGAAAAATATAAATAAATATAAACTATTTTATTTTTAATACTTGGAATATAAATTATAATCGTATAATTTCATTGTATGTATTTGTTCGATGTTATTAAGCATTTATTTTATATTTTTCTATGATCTTTAACAGTATCTGTTCTTAAGTGCTGGTTGTTCTCTATCCCCTGGATATTCATATGCATACATGCCTCTTTCCCGAATAATTATATTTGCTTTCCCTATCCAAATTAGCCAAGCCAGTCAACCCCTTTTGGAGGGTCCAATTGCCTTTCTACTGTTAATTCGCCAACGCCATCCAAAGCAAAACAAGAACCTAATTACAAAAGTGGACTTTCACGATTTTTTAACAACCTCAATTACCCCAACTATTAATTGATATACTTTTTTTTCCCTGAAATATAATTAATTCACTTGACCCAAGTGGGGTTAAATTACACTATAATATCAGTTAATTACTATATTTAACAAATTAACATTAAAATAGGTTAATGGAATCTCAAGCAACACGAAATTATATTTACTTTTCAATCTACATATAAACAGAATGATATGTAGGTAGATCAACTACGAGTATTTATTTATTAGTAACATTGGAAACATTATTTTACACTCATTTCTTTTTTTTTTAGGTCATAAATCATACAATTTTCTTGTCAAAAGGAACATATTCTTCAATCTATAATTTCTAATTACTGTAAATTTCTAAAATAAAATTTACATTGTATAATTAATCCTTATTGTAATTATGTTGAGATTATCAAATAATTAGCATCGAATTATTATAGGACCAATATAATTAAAAGTATATAAAGTGATTAATTTTTAATCAAGCATTTAAATCATTTTTTTTTTTTTAGAAATTGAAATAAAAAAATTAAAATAAATTAGGTATTTCTTTTTGGAGTCAACAGCAAAATTAATAAACAAAAGATAAAAAAATCAATAATATTGTTGATATCATTGGAAGTGGAATTGAAAAAAAAATGATGAGATGACACGTTGTATTGATCATACAACATCTTTATCATGTTTGATGAACGCTGTCTTGTCAAAGGATATACAAAAGTTTAAAGTATTTTTTAATAGATATTTTATATGTATAATAACAGAAAGAAAAATTTTGATAGAATTAATTAAAATTATCATCAAAATTCATTTTTCCACTGTTTTCTTGAAGTTAAAATAATAAAATATCAATATAATAATAATTTATCTTAAATCCATTTCAGTATATTTTTTATTTGAATTTATTCTATCTGTTGCGGTTCGACATTCAAAGTCACGTTATTGATTTTAACCAAAAAAGAAAAGAATATTGTAATTGAAGGTCTTTTGTAACAAATGCACGAACTACTAGTTATTTATTTATATTTACATTCTTTTAATGAAGTAATCCTTGTCGAAGTTATTCAATTATTTCCATTTTTATTTATTTATCTCTTAATATCAAGATAAAGAAAGGAGAGGGAATTATCTCAAACAATATCAATTGTAAATATTTATTATTTGCATGTTGTTAGCAAGGATATCATAGAGAGATTCAAACATTTACATTGCGAGTTTCATCCCCGCTATATCAACTTACAAAGAGCTATTTATACTCTTTTCGGTGAATACTCAAATCTTGAAACATCAACGAGTAGTTGTTGCCGAAATTAAGTCTATTTTTATTTTAAATTGTTTTTAAACACTAGACCAATTTTTAATTCTCTTTAATTTTAATGATATTGAAATTATTATTTAATAAAAGATATTCTAAAATTTTTTAATATATATTCTTAATTTATGTATACTGATATTAAGATATATTTAAATATATGCACCTTACTTTATTCGACTTCCCATTTATGATTTATGTTTCATCACGTAGTCCTTGGCAAGAGAATCTCTCTCTTTGGGGTCTTTAAGAAGGATGTCCACCCTGCCTAAATAATCAAAATTAGGAAACTTCTTGAAATAAAAAGTTTTGGCCTCCTTTCTAAAAAACAAAGATAAAGGTTGTACGGATCAAACAACACCTACACCCCGCTTTTTGATAGACTATTCTGTTTTCATAGGATTTACAAAAGTTAGTTTATTTCTTATTATTATTAACAATTGTAATTTTAAATGGATATTTTTATTCAAATTTCATTAAAAAAAATAAAAATATATTAAAAACTAATGAAAAGATTAAATATTTATGAAAATAGATTAAAAAAAGAAAAGAAATAAAATTCACTTAGTATAATTTTTCAATCTTTATTACAAATGAATGTATTTATATAAAGGTTAAGGATAGTTCATATTTGTATCTAAGTAGATAGAAAAATGTTTTTCTTCAAGCCAAACGTTTCCTTTGATTACCTGAAACCAGGAGGAACTCTATAATTTGTCCATTAACTTGCCTGTCATGTTGGTTCCTGGCTGGCATTGCACAAAAAAAAAAAAAAAAAAAAAATAAGTCAGCCAGGAACCTGGCAAACAGACGAACTACGTCGTATATTCATTCACACACCTGTTAGATGCTTCTTTCATTAACCCGTTTGCTAATAGACACTCGGATCGTATAAATAAATCTCTGGACTACCCTCTTTATGATCTATCTGACTCCATCTACGTGTTTACGATTTAATCATTTCAAATGGACATTTTTTCTCTCTCTCTCTCCCCCTCTCTGTCACTCTCTCACCACGATACATTCTATAGATTGTTTTTATTCAATTAATAAAATATACCTTTAATGATCGTTAATGAAATTTTCACTTTTGTAATCATTTGAATAGCAAATGTTTTAGTATTTCATACATGAATGAATGAAAAATTATAGATAATTAAAATTAAATGATGTTGTTAGTATTATTATTGTTACCAAATATATATATATATATGCTTATATATAAACCATTGCTAACTTATTTTTACCCTTCGTTTGAAAGCAAATTGCCATTAACCAATGCAAAGCATTTCTCTCTCCATTAAATTCTCTTTATGTTTTGTTGTGTGTGTATGTGTGTGTGTGTGTGTGTGTGGGTATGTTTTTTTTTAAATAATATCGTCCAAGAGAAAAGAAAAACGAAGTTCAATATGAACTTTTATTTTTTATTTTATTTTATTTTTATTTTTTTTTTTATTTTTTTTTTTTTTTTGTTTTTAATGGCTAACTTGGTTCGAGAAACTGTCCTCTAATTTCTTTTTCTTAACTTGAGTTTTATGCGTTTGAAAACAGAATGGTGATAAGTAAGAGATTATCGAAACGTTTGTAAACTCTTTCGACACAATCAGAAAAATATATATATATATACCTTTTAGACTTCGTCGCATCATGGGGCTTAAAACTTTTTATAACTTTATTAAATTCAATTATTTATTTTCTAAACAAGATCGAAAGATTATTCGCTAAATGAACTTCAAACAGTGCACAAATTAAAGATTAACAACTTTCTCTATGTGCCTCCCAGACACATTTAACCCCTCTCTCTCTCCGTTTATAATGATATTGATAAATGATTCTAATTTAAAGCATATATAAATATATGTTTTGATTTAAGAAAGTAATATTTCTAATTACCTACTACTCCTATTTTATTAGATTAAATTAAACTGTTCTAAATTGATAGCTTAATTAGTTTTTTATAATTATAAAATAAACATTTTCATATTCCTGTTTAGAATTTAAATTAATATCTTATAAATATTATATAATGAATAATTATCAATAGTGTTTAAATAATGTAATATTATATTATAAGATAAGAATAACATATGTACTTAAAATGGTTGAAATAATATATTTTATTATACTTATTATATATATTTTTCTATTTGCCTTAAGTTCAATTTTTCTTTAAAATTTTGAAAATTAGTGATGAGTAAATTAGTTTGAGATATAAAATCAAGGAGGTTATAATAGTCGGAACACGTGGTTAGAATGGGAGAGAAAAAACTGGCGAGTAAGGAGGGAGGTGAGGAACTTGGAGGACTGTATTTGCTGCGGCCAATAACTTTCGAATTGCATAAAGCGACAGAGTGAAATATTTAATATGTATTAGTTGTTTAGTTCTTATTATATAGTTAGATAGAGCATATATCATCTTAATGATTCCTAGATATGGTTTTAAAGTCATTTATATGAACCTAAAATGTCCATTATAATCGCATAACAAAATACAATTTTCGACTGGTTTGTTATGGCCATAAGACTTATGCCATTAAGACATAACGAGAATAAGGAAATTCACTGGCTCTTCGACCTCTTGAAAGGACGTTAAGAGATTTTCCATCTCATTGATATCCATTTCTAAGATGACAATACAATGTCTGGGTTATTGAAAATTCCATGTGATCATTATTATTTAAACACTACTATTAACTGAATAATATCTACATTAATTATTGTGCCCCTTTACAAATTTATTTTCTATTGTGTTTTAAGATTCTAATATCACTTACCTTCAATAAATTTATTAATTCTATTTTGCTTTTATTTATTTTTTACTTAGTAAAAATAAAATTAAAATTAAATGTTAAAATAATAAATAATAAATAATTAAAGATTATTGTATAAAATATAACTAGCTATTTTTAATGAATTTATTCAAAGCATTTGTGTACATATATTATAAATTATAAAAAATCTGGAGTGTCTCCACTCGACTCTTGCAAATTTGAATCCGATTAATTAACATATATTTTATTCATTTTAAATAATTATATATAAATTATAAAATAAATATAATTGAATTGGATTAATTAATTAATTTAAAAAAATAAATTTACAGTTTACATTGTTATTCAATTAAATTAATATTTATTAAATTTAAATTTAAAATCTTTACCTTCATTTTTAAATCAAAATTTAAAAAAATAATTCCGGTACTTTCAGCGATTCAATCAAGCTAATATTGTCGTTTTATACAATTTTTAATCATGTAAAAAATTATCAAACATATATCTTTTTTTTTAAGGTCACTTAAGAGGAAAAAAATCAAAACGTGGTAGGTAATGGTTCTTTTTCGAATAATCTTCATTTCTCAAAAGTTGATAGAAAACTACCCATTTTGACCGTGTACCAAATTTCATTATTCTAACTCAAACCGCTTTTGCGTAATCTTGTCTACATACACACACATTTTTTCAACATTAGTGATAATGACTCAGGGGCCTTCAAAACGTATAAAAACATCAAAAACTCGACATCGAAAATTTCTCTGGTGAGATAGTAAAATTAAAATATTTCAACAGAAAAATTTCAATTAAAGGAATTTTTATAATAAGAAATTTTTTTTTTTTGGAATAAATTCCCTAAAAAAAACATCCTATAAACTTGAAAGTTTGTCAAGTTGAGTTTCTCGTCAAGTGACAGTTTCTTTTGCCTATAACTGACTAATTGGAGGATATTTGTTCTTGGTTTGAACTTGTAAATTCTCGAAACTCCGCCCTCCCTTCTTTGAAAGCCAATTACAAGGCTAACAAGTTCTCCCATTTAGACGTCTGTTGAATGGTGGGTTGGGGAAGCCAATCGGCTCTGTCTTCTTCGTGTCGACTCCTTAGATTGGTCCCGACCTGAGCCAAGTGGAGTGGGGGCAATGACCGCCTTCAACATGCAGGATGCATATCATCCAGGGGCTACCACGACTTTCCGTTTCCTTCTAAATAACTAATCTATTTGTATTGAAATACTTATTTTCAAATTTATTAGTATTAATTTATATGATTTTGTAAAACATAAAATAGGTTATAATAATTAATTAAAATTTTCAATCTAATACTTAAAAATTATAATTTTTTTTATTAAATGTTGAAATATTAATAATAATAATAATAATAATAAATAGATATAGTTGATTAAAAAAAGAGTATTTTTTTTTAATTTTGTTAAAATAAAATAAAATAGTATATATACATATATATATATAAATTCATTTTTTTTTTGTTATTTATTCTTAGTATATCCAACGACAAAGAGAGCTTTAGATTGGAATTCAAAAGCGTTTAAACGACAAAATAAAGAATTAATTGAAAATTGATCATTCGATAAAAAAAAATATTCTACAGTTTCTATTACAATTTAATTTTCAATTTCCTATTATTATATATACGAGTATTTTCAATAGCATACTTTTTTCTTGTTCAAATGTTTATGAATTGTATTTATATAAAATATTTAATACTTTAGTATATATATATATTTAATATATTTATAAAAGGGCATAAATTCTCCATCTCTTTTACAGTCCAGCATTTGTGGACGTTTTATTCTTTCTTTTCTTTCCAGCCCCTTGAGCCGACAACTCAACCACTTTCTCTTCCATTTTTTCTTTCTTACTCGTTTTTTTTTATCTCTTTTGTCAGACAAAAGTCAAACGTTAATATTATGAATATCAACGCAATTTAGAAATACTAGTGTGCAACAACCTTATTTCCAAGAGAAAGATACTAAATTTTCCAAAAAAATATAACTTTTATTAAGATATTAATCTTTTTTTTTCATTCCATATTTGTATATCACATTTAATGTTATTTGTGATGAAATAATATTTCTATCCTCTTGTGACAAAATTACCTCCTACCTTTCCTGACTGATAGAATAAATAAACTCTTTTTTTTTTGTAAATTCAACAAACAAATAGTATTGGTCTTAAAACCACCATTAACACGTTCCCGCCGGCATGCACCACCGGTGGCTCATACCGCCACATAAAATAAATAGACAAATTATGGAGAACAGGACAGTATAAAGTTAATAATAATATTAAAAAGAAATATATGTCTCCAATTTTCCATAATATGTTTCTAAATTGTGGAAAACATTTTAGGGCAAGCTATAAAATTGGTTGTTTGTGGGTGGGGGTTTGGAGATTCGGATGAAACACCCCTTCCTTTCCTTGCCCTTCATGATAACCTTACTTCCTGTGAGTCTTCGGCCAAACTCCTAGTAATACCACAAACCCTGTCCAAAAGCTTCTCTTATTATGGCCAGAGAAAAGCTCTTGAATCGGGCCGTAAACAGGAAGGGCAACTTAGTTCTTGTCTAACCAACTAACCTACCAACGAATTGGTGATTAAAACCAACGAACAGGTTGCTTTGGGAAGAAACAACCTCATCATATATTAAAGAATCCTCGATAAGAGGATTGCCTATATTCGTTTAATGGAAGTGACCAACTTACTCAAATAATGATTGAAAAATATTGGTACATTATTATAATTGATATATACAATTTCTTATATAAATAAATACAAAGGTGTAATATAGGATATATTATTTATATTTTCATCCTCATCTTCTATATTTTAAATATTTGCATTATATTAATTTACACCGTACATATTGGTGGCTTTATATTATAACATTCTTTATTAAAACCAATAAACAAATAATTTAGTCTTTTATAACAAAACTTCCATTAAAAAGTAAAGTTTCAGTAAGTTTATCAATAATTTTAATTATTAAAAATATTTTCATATGTTATCAGGTATCTATATAGATTATAGATATCTATATCTATATATATATTCATATAATAGATTATTATATATAATAAAACATATTATATTATTTTACCTTTAAAATTGTCTTTTAAAGTAAATATTTCAATATTATATATTAAATATTATATAATATTTATGTTAGACTTAACTTTTTATAATATTGGCATGTAAGCCCATTTAAACAATATTAGACATTTTATTATTTTATTATACATTTTTATCTTTATTTAGTAAATCAATTTTTTATTTTTTAATTTTTCAAACTAATGAACATAGCTCACCATTTTATTATTCATTTTTTTACCGACCGACGATAGTAAGGGAGGTATTGTTTTAAATTAACTTTACATTCCACAATCTCCAAATAGCACAATTTTTATTTATTTCCAAGAATCTTCTTTTGTAATATCATAATAAATTGTTATTAATTAAATTTTTATTTTTGTTTTAGGTTTTTTGATATAAATAATTAAATTAAATTTTATTGTTTCAGTGAGTAATATTTAAACCCACCAATCTTATATTCTTTTATTTAGATAAAAATCAAAACATACTTATATATATTATTATATATTAATTTATATCCAAACGTAGCTAACAATGGTATAGTCCTGCGATAGAGATTTTAAGGACCAATGTTCAAACCTTGTCAAATACTCAGAAATTAAAACAATTGATTTGAAATTGAAATTGAAAATAAATTTAAAAGAATATAAAATAATAACATGATTATAGGCTTAAATTCGAATAGTCTTATATAAACTAAATGGGCTGAAATGTCCCGGGATTTTTCAATAGGTGACGCCACTAGAAAATGAACATGACTCATCTGTCCTGTCACTAGTTTGTGTATGAAGTATCACGATGTTTCGTCCATTCGTTTACAAGCTACAGTCGTTTTATTACGTCTTGATAAACTGTTGTTCTCGAAGGAGCAGATGTGGGATAACATTCCTACAACCACTGCAATGATTGTTCACAAGTTATTCCCATTAAAAAAACAATGTTTAATCAAGACGCGATATTCCTGTTTTTCCAATTTTCATATAAAGTAGCGTCACTCAAACGACTATAGCTTGTAAACGAATGGACGATATGTCATGACACTTCATATATAAACTAGTGACAGATGAGCCTCTCGAAATGAGTCATGTTCATTTTCTAGTGGCGTCACCTATTGAATAACCCCGGGACTTTTCAGCCCATGTAGTATATATATATCATGTTTGTAAAAACAACTTCAATGAATAAACAATATTTATAATCTATTATTATTTATTTCCATTCTTATCTGTGTGCATTATTACCTATATCTTCCATTTTTTTTTATTTTTTTTATTTTAACTAAAATAAATATTATTTTCACTTCTTTTCAATCTCATCCATCTTCTTGACATAAAATCTTATTTTTCAATTTATTTGAAATGACAGCTTCATTAATCATTAATTATAAGAGAATAATATAAAGGAACGATTAGTCTATTGAAATTTTATAATCTAAAATATGTCAGTCACAACATAGTTTTGATAATCTCCATGATTGGCATCTTAAGCTGCGTCAATCCTTTTTCTCTCCAATCAATGAATTTACCTACTAATCAACATTTTGTTCTTCCAGTTGAATACTCTTAAATCTATTGGGGAATGGAATTTGAAATGAAATTCAGCAACCGTTGTGTTGCAGTTTATGATTAGATGATGCGTTTTCATTATACGCATGCGTACATCGACCTCGGGGACAAGCAAATTCCCAATTGTCCCAGGCCTTGGAGATTATTAATAAAGTGCTTCATTAATTACGCATATTTTATCTGGATTTATTAACATAGAATTGATTATATGTGTATGCGGATAAAGGGCTTTATTTTATTGCCTCTAGAAAAGGCCTTCAATAGTCTCTACGGTTTTATTACTTATAATAAATACTGAAATATAAATATATATCATTGGCTTTGAACTGTTAAATTACAATAATCGTGTAGTTTCATAATAAATTGTCCTTTAGGGTTACCATTTCTTGATTATAGGAAATTATACATATAATTATTATTATATTTTTTACAAAGCTGCCATAAATTGTAATTAAAAATATAACAAAAAAAATATAAAATTAAAAAGAATGATAACAAAACAAATAATAATAAAATTAATTAATTCTAAGAATATAATTCTTAATTTGAATATTTAAAATAATTTGAACAAAGAATAAATATTTATTAATACTTTACAACATTAAATAAAGAAAGCTTTTCCTTATTAAAAATGAAACTAAAAAAAAATCTTATAAATCAATCTATTTCTAATTCTAGTAATATAATTTATATATATGTATATATCATATTTTATTTTATTAGAGAATATTGCTTTATTTTAAATTGTGTAATCATTTTTAAATTTTACATTACTATTTTTTTAACTAACATTTAGAATTATTGCATCTATTGTTAATAAATTCATTAAAACTAAAGAAATATTATTTTCTTTATCTTTTTTTTTAAATAATGGTAGATTAATTGTTTATTACAAATATATAGTATTTAATAAAAACTGAAAGATTTTTTAATTTTTTATAATTAATTAATCAATAATTGAATTAAAATGATATATTTTTTTAAATATTTTATTATATTCTTTGAGTTTATGAAACAATTTCTATTTAGTCTTTTAATATTCGATTTTTATAAAATATCCCTATATAACAATTTTATAATTCATATTTATAATAGTTATATAATCATTTTCATTTTATTTTATCAAATAAACTTAACATTTACTTTTTACTATTGTTTGTTTGTATTCATATTTATTTTTTTATAACAAAAGATATTCCTTATATCAGTGATTTTCAACCTATGTGCCGCGAGATTTTCAAAAATGTGCCTCCAAATTTTTTACAAATGTAAAGAGATTTTTACATATCTCCACGAATCATGCACTTTGTATTGGTTTTATCCTCGTGAAAAATCATCTTCATTAGTTTTATCTTAATTTTAAATTATATGACGTCACCCAGCCCTTCATGACGTCACAGCCAGCTCCTACTTATATATTATAAATAAAATAAAATTAAAAATATTTATCTTATATCCATATCTGTATTTGATTGTATTAATAGATACATTTAAATTATTTGAAATTGTTTCTATAGCTGGAAATTAATTTATTTCAAACCCTCGGTCGGTTTTCTGACTGGCCACAGGTCAACTTATTCTTTCTGTGCCGCCAAATTTTTAAACCGTTAAAAGTGTAGCGCGGTAAAAAAATGGTTGAGAATCTCTGCCTTATATATTTAGGCGCTTATTCGCACCATTAGTGGTGTCTTAAATTCCATAATTATTTATTTAAATAAAATTTTAATATTAAAGTTTATTACAAGTTTTTCCTATCAAGAGTATTACTTACCTTAATTAAAAAAAAATACGTAATAACATTTTAATATTAAGTTAATTTTCTAATGAAATTTTTGTTTGATCTAAGGTTATCCTATACAAATATTTTGATATTCATATATTCTAAATGATCTATTGACATTTATTCTTCAATGTTCGCTACATTATTTTTCATTGTCCCTTTTTTGAAACGGCATTAATAAGCCTATCAACACGCAATCCACCGGATTTCATTTGATCCTCCTATACCCCTTTGGAAGCTTTTGTATCAAAAAGGATAATCCAACCCTAGCCTACGTAGAAAAAACAACTCTAATGTAATTTAATTAAGTAAATAGGTACCCTGACAAAAAAAATAGCTGAGGAAAGGATTTAACTGTATTGTAGTAAAAAAAAAAAAATAATAAATAGCTGGCTGTTCCTTTACCAAATACAACTCACCTTCAAAGAATTTTTGTTGTTTTTTTTTTCCTCCTAACATTTTTTTTTTTTTTTGATTGGTGTGCAAATTGAAAACTCTTGTTTTCATCAACTTTATTTAGCAAATATACAAATAAATTGCTAGCACCCGCTCTTTTATCTCGCGTAATGACATTCCCTTTTTGCTACATACTACCTACACACTTGGGCCTTTTTTTCTGATAATAAATAAAATAATGAGAGTTGTTTTCTTTCCTTCCTCTAATATCGAAAGTTTTCCAAACAATTTGCTTTTTTTAATGTAACATTAACTGTAGATATAATTTTATTTAATTCGATTTGAAACGTGCTGAACGGATCTATACTGCCGTGTTTGTTTCTTAAGGATTTTTATTTTATATTTCTTGAAAATTTTTTTTCAATATATATATATACTTTATTAGATATTGAACTATTTTTTTTTATAGAAATAATATAGAATACAATGTGTATCCGATATTTATCTCAATAATCTTTTATATGAGAATATATTCTTTATTATTTTTAACAGGCGCGCCTGGCGAAATTTTATTACCCCTAAATAAAAAAAAAACGAATGAATAAAGTATCTTTTAGTAAATATATTTATTTATTTATTGATAAGTGGGCCAAGAAAGTGGGGCCTGACAATATAAAGATAGAGACAATAAAAAGTCCATGGAAAATGATACAATATAGAAATTAAATAGAGGTAGTTCAATATAGGAAAGGTTGGAGGAATGTTGTTGCTCCAACAATGAACTTCTAAATTCAATAGGAACATATAGATAATGACATATACTTATATATATATATATATATATATATATATATATATTTGTTTAGGGTTCGTGAAAGATTTTATTATGCATCCATTTTTGAGTTCATTTTGAGAATGGAATTTTTTTTTATTTTGTGGATTTTTGAAAAATGAAAAAAAATTCCCTCTACAAAATTCTCTTGAAAATGGTGCCAAAATAGCTGTAGAAACGTCGTGACTCAAATATCACTAAAAACGTGAAAATAAACTGTAACTTTTCATGATATATAAATATATATTTATCTATTTATACACTATTTTTTAAAAGTTTTTATATTTTATTAATTTATTGTAAAAAATTGCTGTAATAATTTTAAATTTTAAATAATAAATATTTCTATATAAATTATTTATTTATTTATATTAGAAATGATCACATTTAATATTGTTATTCATATGGCTTTATATAAAATAAGATAATAATTTACCGCTTGAATAAATATATATGATGACTTGATTCTGGTTATAAATTTAAATGATGATATTTGTGTGTTTAATAAATATATTAAATAATTTATATTACATACATATTTAGGTAATATAGGTAGGTATATAACAATTTTATTTTTGTTTATTGAAATAGATATAATATATTTTGAAAACGATGGTTGCATTTAAACACGTATTTGTAAAATTAATATATTGGAGCATATTTATTAGTAATTATATTGCATCGATGTTTTAATAATTTTTTGTCACATTATTTTATTTCGAAAATTCTTTATTGATTGATTTAAATTCAACTGAATTAATTTTTAAACTGAAATATTTATATATTCTATCATTTATAAAGTTTTTAAGGGATCTTTTTTTTAATAACAAAATAAAAATTATTATACTTTATTTCATTAAATAAAAAAACTAATTTTGATTTCCTTCTCTAGTTTAAAAGTTGAGTTCACATATAAAAAATTGAAAAATCAACATATAGATACTTAAACATCATAATGAATAATATCCAGAATTACTATAATCATTTATTTATACTATCATTAAATATTATATATATTACTATCATCTTTATTAAAATAATCAATATATAAGTAATAATTAAAAAAATATTGAATTATTTATATATAATCTATTGTGAAATTCATTTTATTATATAATATATAATCAAAATATTTTAAAAATATAAAATATTATTAAAAGGTTAAATAATTTTACAATATGAACATGAAATATAAAATGATTTGAAAAAAAAAAACATTGATTAATTATTTTATACGATGTTATTAATTTATTTAATTGAATGTGAAGTACGTAAATCGATTTAATTATAACCCAAGTGTACGCAATAAATAAATAAGTATAAAGGAAGACTATTTTCTACTAAAAACGAATGAATAATTTAATAGAACGTATAATTGAAAGTTTGGCCTTTATTTATTTATAAATTAATATATTCTCGTCATTTTTCTAATTAATTATATGAAATTAATAAATTACGATATATAATTAATATATACTTGGATTGAAATGATTATATAAAGAATAGTATTAGTATAAGACAAAGGTGATGGTCAATTAAATACTATTTTTCATAATGAAGTCTATAACTAATAGTTAAAGTGTATAAGATTGAATGGTTATATTGATCAATTACAAATAAACTAAAAAAAAATCAATTTTTTGCCTATTAAAATATATACATAGGTGTATATATTATTAATATTCTCTTGTTTTTTTTTGATATCCTACGAAAGCACAGCGTCTGTCAAGCCGGTTGCCGACCAAACGGGGTAGCGGTATTATGTGATCAGCACAACAGATCCTCTCAACCTTATTATAAATATCATTTACAAATAATTTTATATGAAAACAAAATAAAATAATTTATTTAAATTATAATTTTGATTTAATTAATAATGATTTATTGCTATCAATAATTTATAATATTTCCCTAATATATTCAAAGGCTTAAAATCCTCTTTAGATAGGTTTTTCATCTTTTATTTCTTGCTGACATATCTACGACACTTAATAGTGAATTTCGCTCAACAATAACAATATGTTCTATTTAAAATATGCAAATGAATTTTCCCTTTTAATTTCCATATATAACATATGCCATTTAATAGTTGGTTGTATCCTAATAACTAGTGATAATAAACAATAGAAAATTATAGAGTAATTTAAGATTATTCAGATATAGTTACAACAGAAATCTATAATAATCACCCTTTAGGAGTTATAATATCAACAATAACTTTGGACTTTTTACTAGTGGAAATACAATAATAAATTTAGCGGACTAATTGGTACGAATTTAATGATAGTTTTTTTTTTACAATGAATTTAAACTTTTTAAATAAATAAACAACAATAAATACTACTGTGCCAACTTTACAAAACTAAAAACTCTAAAAAATATTAAGCTATTTGATATATTTATATATTATATACAGAGGCAAATATATATACATAAATTATTATATAGATCTATAAATAGGCATATCCAGTTTTAAATAATTTATATTAAATTACATTGATTTAATTAGAGGTAAATATAAATTTCGTTTTCCTTTCCAGCTCCTTGAATCATATTGACAATTATATTTGTTTTTGACAATTATACTTGTTAATTTTTAATTTTATTTAAATCTGTCTTTAAGCATACGTCCAACTCTCAAAATATTAAATTAGAAACAAACATATTCTCCAATATTTTCTATTGTAATTTGATGATTCATTTTTATAATTATTCCATCATATATTTTTTTTTAAATAAATTTTGAGGAATAAAAAAAAATGATTCTATCCTTAACACTTTTTAAGCAAGCTATTTTTTTATATTAATCATCAGCAGAGCCCTGCATTGAATCGGCTACACAATAGGGTTCATAAGTAATTGTGTTTTGCCTGGTCGTTTTTTTCACCTCGCCAGTCATCCACACCCCTATTTTCATTCGAGAATATTAACCCTGAAAATAAACTTGCTTGTTCGCGGCGTTTCACTTCTCATCCTTCATTTCCCTCCGCTTTCTGTCGTCTCCTTTCCATTCGGGATTGGCTCACTTACTGATTGATTTTTTTTTCATTTTGCTTAATAGTGAAAAGCAAAAACAATACCAACTTTAGAAATTTTATTTCAATATTATAGTTAACAAAAACAAATGCATTCGCATTATTTATTTATTTTTTTAAGTTCATATTTAAAAATATTCTCTAAATAAATATTAGATAAGGAAATATTAACTTATTATAAATATATTACAATGTTTATACATTAAAATTTTTACTTATTTTATATAAAGTAGAATTTTTCACTTACTCTGCTTTTTAACCTAGTAATAGATTTTATTTTGAAAATAAGTTCATAAATCTTACAAAGTTATATTATAAGTAAATGATTTTTTTATATATTTATCAGGGTTTCTCAACCTTTTAGTATTCTTAATTTTCAATCATAATTTTCATCCCTCCCCCTCCCCATACCAAAAATTGAAAAATATACAAAAATGCTCGCGCCCCACAGGTTGAGAATCATTGGTTTATATTTACAATCGGTTTTGGTAGGCAAAACCGCATGATGTTGGTAATTGAAACTTGCCTTGGTAAGGAGAGGCAATTATTTTTTCAGTATATGTGACGGAATTTAAATTTTTTAAGACCTAATCAACCACGTTTAGTGGAAATGTCTCGAAATTCAAAAAAAGCCCAAAATTTTTTCAAAAACAAATTAGTTTTCAACAACCATTGAAAATTAAAATGATTTATTAGTGAAGTTCTGAATACTTAAGTAACTACCATCATTATGTTAAACATATTAAATTGGATATTCTTTCCAAAAAAAAAAGAGATAATATTAAAATTAAATTTAAAATGTAATTATTTTAGAACGAATATGATAAAAATAAATTTATCCATTAATCCAATTATTAAATAATCAATAAATGATTAAAATACACAATTATTAGATAAATACATTTGAGTATTTATAATAAATATGTTAATATTATTGAAATAAATTAATAATAGTCCTATGCAGGCATAATGATAAAATTTTAATTAATTCTTAAATTGTTATATTTAAATCAAAATTATTAGTAAATTTTCACATACAATTTTTTTATATTTATAAATAGAAAAAAAAAACTTCCAACCTTTAGTGTTACAAATTCTATTTATTCAATCAAAAAAGCATTTAATTCTCAATGTTCTATTCAAGTGAGAGATACTCGTCTTTTAATATAGATTTTACTTTTTGAATATGGTTCATTAATTAAAATGAAAATCATTATCTATTTCTATTAAGCAATACAATCAGTTTTGTAAAATGATATTTCATTTTTCATTTCTAAAAGCTTTTTATTAGAAAAGTGAATAGGAATGAAAATTGATATGTATTCGTGCTGAACTGACTATCCACTCTCATTTAATTAATAATTCATTATTTAATATATAAAATTTAACATTCGAGCTAACTATTAGATTATTTTTAAAACTAAAAAAAAAAAACTTTTATATTATTGAATGGAATTAGATAAAAATCCTTTCCTTCTATATTCTCCCTACAATCAGCCTTCAATTTGAAAAGCATCTTTGATGTTATTGAACCTACAAGTTCTTGGCATCCTCACTTTATTTGTCAATTAGCTCTTTAATCTTCTTTGAATTTTATCAAATGTCTTTCTTCTTGAACAAGCTCCTTAATATCAATACTTCCCACCTTTTGGATAATCCAGTGCCATCTATTTTAATTCCTAATAGGGTAATTATTTACAAAACGAGAAGCTCTAGTGATTTGAATGAAACTTTACCAATGGATTCCTTTTTTAATTCCAAAGAAACTTTCCTTATGCAATATTTCCCGGTGTCTTCTACTTGCCGAGATAAAAATTATTAAAATTTGTATATAAATCCATTGATATTCTATTTAGTTACTCTGTTTTATACATTAGTAGAGCAGAGAGCTCCAATAATTTTCGGTTTTTTTCAGTTAGGTTTGGATATATTAAAATTATAAAAATATCTATAAATTAATTAATAAAATTTTCTAATATCCAAACCGAACGGAAAAAACCAAAAATTACTGCATAAGTGAATAATTAGTGAATTAGTCAATAAAACATGACTCCAATTTCGACCTTCATAACCAGCCAATCTGCCAAACTTAAAATTTTTTTATCTCGTAAACTAGAAGACACCGGGAAATTATGCATAAGGAAAGTTTCTTTGGAATTAAAAAAGGAATCCACTGGTAAAGTTTCATGAAACTTAAGCTTACAATTTTGTAAACAATTACTCCTAATAGTTTTTTTTAAAACAAAATGTCTTTATTTATTAAATGATCTTAAATATTATAAAAAACATGTTAAAATCATAATCATTACAATCTTTAGAGTTAATTATTACTCAAGAAAGGAGGCTTAAAGGTGCGGCCATCTCGGGCGCCATATTTTAGCGGGCGTTAAATTCTATACCGGATAAACTTATGTGTGCATTTGAATAAATATTTCTATTTTCTATTTATTGTATTTACAGCAATTTTAAGTAATTCTAGTAAATACTAAGGAAGGTGATCATTCTGTTTTTCGTCCCGTGGGCTCTTTGGTTTTGACACAGCCTAACCTAAATTTCATAATTTCTCAACAAAAATTGTTTATTTAAAATTAAAAAAAATATCATACATTCTCATGAGATATTTATTTTATTTGTATTTATTTAGATTCTTTTATTTTCATTTTTATCTTTATTTTGTCTTTATTTATTGCTCCTTTTCATATTATTTACTACAGCTATTAATTTTCAGTTTAATCGCTTTCATACAATAAATTAAATAACCTAGTAAGAAAAATAATAAACATTTTATTTCGTTTTTATTTTACTTTCTGTAGAAATATTTATCATAGGAACATATTCCATTTCAGGCCGATAGCAATTAATCAGCGAGAAAGATTTGAAAAAAAAAATGATTATTTAAAACGTATATCCGAAAGGATTTCCTGAACCACGTTCAAAATCCTTTAGGCCTTCTGGGGTTATTTCTCTTTCCTAGAAATAAGGACAGATTTAGTAAGCTAGCTAGCATGAACAGGATAACTGGGGAGGATTGTGTCTCGGAAGCCAGGACAGCGGTCTCGTCGCCTTATGATTGATGAAGGTACCCCTCCTGAGGGATCTTCATCCTACCTTAGCTATTAATATTCCAACCCTGGATGCCCTACCTTTTCTCCAGTCACGTCATTTGATTAATAAATTAATAAACCTGGAGCTCTTGTCTTTTCCTGATTGTTTTTTTTTTCTTTTCCTTGTTGGATTCAATCTCTTTCATCTAAATATGCTTTGACAAACTGGTTAGCTAATTGAAAAAGATTTTTATCTGTTATTCCTTTGACAAATATAAATACTTTTTTGTTTAGTATATATATACATATATATATATATATGCAGATTAATTATATATCTATATATTTAATACGACAGTCTGTCCGTCCGTACGCAAAAAACTCTAGAGCCTATATTCCTAGTAAGGTAACCAAATTTTTCTGAGGTGAAGGGTACCTCAAATGAGATGAAAAATAAAAAAGAAATTAGAATCTTAGGTAACTCCTGAGCTGAGCTGCAGGTGTTCCATTTTCCTGAAATGTTGCAAAATATATATATATGGTGGGATTGGGAAGATCAAGGACGCGGTGAGTGGACAATGTAGGGACGTGGACAGATGGGACAAAGTAGGAGTTAGATGGTTATAGCTCAGGATTGGGCTACTTGGAGAAATGGGGTTGCTTTCGAGATCCGTTTAGGCACAGAGATTGTTAGATATAAAAATACAATAGTAATATATAATTAATTTACTGATTAAATTAAAATATATTTTAAATAAGAACACAAACAGAAATGATAATATAATTTAATATACTGATTGAAACAAAATGGATGAAAACCTTTTACATACAGACTTCCAACGAAATACTATGTATTACTTCGGGGGTACAGGGGGCGCAGCTCCCGTTCAGGTGAGAAGAGCGCCGAAGGCGCTCTGATCAGCTAGTTAATTATTAATAATGTAAGCATTGCCCCTTTTTGTAATTATTATCTTTTTTAATACATGATTTCCTATTTTGGTGGCCATTTGTAGTACCTAATTATAATTCCTATAGTATTTTATTCTTAAGATAATTTCTATTTATCTAGCACTGGGCCATTTGTGAACTCTAAAGTTCTTAGGTGAGCAACCATATTCCCCATACCGTCCCTTCCTTTACCTTTATATTAGCAGTCCTTGTGCCAAACTTCTTACTACTTTTTCTTACTCATTTAATGGACTTATCCCATTTAACGTACCTCTTCGATAATCGTTTTAGGACGCATAGATTCCAAATAAAATAATTTCAAACGAAGATATCAATTAATTAAAACTTTTCAAATCTATTTACCTTTGACTAAATGTTATTATTAATTATATTTCTTTCAAATTTAAACTACTCATTGAGGTATATTTTTTATTAAATTATTTTTTATAGAAAAATAGCCTACTCTAACGAGGGTTGAATTCACAGTTTTTAGGTTTAAACGCTATAGTTATAAAAATAAATATTTATTTGTCTCTGCCAACTCGGCATACAAATTATACAATTTCAACATTCTTCACAGTTTAACAAAATTACAATCAAATCCTTATAAATAAAATAAATAAACACAAAACTCTGTTTTTGACATAAAAACAAAGAATTACCACCATTAGACTCACTCATTGATTATGAAACTCCTTATTCTAAGCATGGTTACTATATACTTTAATTATAAATATCATTTATCTACCTCTCGATTTCCACATTTAAGAGAATCTCCAGATAATAGTCCAGAGAATAATTTTCGTCTACAGCTTCGCAGGTATTTAGATATTTAATTAAAAATTCCCCCCAGCCAGCATTCTATCAAAATGTGGTAAAGTTAAACGCTCTAGTTATTGTTAATATTAAAATTACTCATAAATAATCCTATTTTGACGAATTATGTCTATTATAGACACTTCACAATAAAATACTAAACAAAATTCAATTAAATACAATTTAACTATAAATTTCAATCATCATCTTTATTAATTTGCAAGTCTTAGTATAATCAAGTTATCTGTAAGATTTAACAAAGTCTAATAGCCTTTTTAATCATTGTCTAGCTGGTCGTTTGTCTTATGTTCCTATCAGATCAAGCTTTGACTGAAAATAATTACAAAATTACTCATCTGCTAACGACCCAGTTCTCTTTCGAAATGTTCTAACCATTCAAAGGATGAAAACAACTTACTGATTTATTAATTGATTTACCTTAAAATCACAGTTCGGACCAAGAATTCATCTTACCTTCTCTCCCTCTCTCTTCCTATTGCCTGTCTTTAATTTAATTAACCTTAATGAAGTTTGAAAGGAAATGATATCTACAGATGTAAGAAATAAATTAATGATCTTTTTTTTTTCTTTTTTAATGAATATATTTATATATAGTCATTAAAATTTAGATACTATTCTTACATTCCTGTATTTGATATTTTATATAATCTCTCTCGTACTTCCATTATGATTTTTCAGATAATTTATAGTAAATTTAATGTTAGTTTCGGATACAAAGCCATTATCAAAATTTGAAAGTCTCCTGGTAAGGCTTAAGAAGCTGGGAATAGAAATCGGCAAAGTGAGGGGGGGAGGGTTTAGAATGGAATGGGACCTAATCTATATCATCGATCGGACTGCCGGGTCGCGTACTCAAAATAACCATTTGGATCCTCATGAGGATAGATGAAGAATTCTTGGTAATTTTCATTAAAGCTTTATCATTTCCCTCGAGCATTTTTAATGGTTTTAATTTTGGATTATTTGATAATTATATAACAAATTATATTTATTCTTTGACGAAGAAAATATTTTTTTCTTATTTAAAATATAAAGTTTATAAGAAATTATTTATACAAGAGGTTATTTTATAAATAGCTATTTATTTATAGTATACCTATGCAGAGAATAACGTTAATTCTGCAGTTGGAATATTTAGTTAATTTTTTTTTTTAGAATAGTTAGGTTTTTTTATATTATTTAACATTAAATAATAAAATAGTGGATTTAATCTCTCTTGTTTACATAAGAAAGGTATTAAAAAATAAGCATTTCTCTTTTACAAAACAAAAAAAAAAAATCGTTATTTAACAATTTTCTGCTGAACAATGGAAATGACGACTTGTTTTCAATTCTATATCTTTAATAAATAATAAATTCTCATTTATTATTCTAATTCAATTAAAAAATACTTAAATTATTTCTTAATATAATTTATTAAAATAATTATACTTTAAGTTAAAAATATAAATGGTTGCTATACTTCTGTATATACTATTAGTCTAATATATATATATATATACTAGCTGCTCAGAGCGCCTTCGGCGCTCTTCACACCTAGACGGGGGCTCCGCCCCCTGTACCCCCGAGTTGTACATAGTATTTGGTGGTTGAAAGTATTAAAAGGTTTTCATCCATTTTGTTTCAATCAGTATATTACATAAAACATTCATTTCTTTTTGTGTTCTTTTTTAAAAAATATATTTTAATTTAATCACTATATTAATTATATATATTATTATTGTATATGTTATATCTATCTACCTATGTGGCTCAAAGATACTCTAAAGTTCTTAGCCGCAACAACCACATTTCTCCAAGTGTCCCTATCCTGAGCCCTTATTCCATCTCTCTTACGTCCCTTCCTACGCGTCATTGGTTTTCCAAGCGGACGTTTTCCAATCGGTCTTCCCACCAATATCTTTTTCCTCTCCCATTCTTGCCACGTGCCCTGCCTATCGCAGCTTTTTCCCTTTTATAACCCTAACTATTTCTGAAGATGCAGAGAGGCCATGCAATTTCCTGTTATACAGTCTCCCTCATACCCGGTGACCTCATCTTCCTTTGGCCAATAAATGCAGGGAAGAATCCTATTCTCAAATACTCTGAATCTACTCTCATCTCCAAGGGTCATAGACCATGCCTCCCACCCATATAATGCAACAGGCAAAATAATCTTTTTATATATTCCCTTTGATAATAATTTTGAAGAGATAAGCCTCTTTATTGCAGATAACAGGCGTTTCCCGATTGCAACCCCGATTTAAATTCTTCTCAAATATTATTATCCTTCGTGATTACATTCAATTTTTCTACATATTCAAATTCTACATTTTGTATCTTAAGATTTTGTATGTTAATACTCTTCCTCTTTGTTACTAAATATTTTTTCTTATCACTATTAATTTCAAACCTCCATTAAATTTTCCTCGCTATCTGTAATTGCAATTGCCGAATCTCCTATTATATTTAAGTCGTCTGAGTAACCTAATATTTTACAATTGATTTCCGCATCTTATTCTTTCTTTACTACCTTCAAGAGAAATTTGAAGATTGAAAATTTGAAAAAGTTTATCCGGATCTATTGAGTTATGCGTATGTTTTACTAAAGTCTACAAATAATTAGTGAACAGAAATATTGAATTCGCGGTTTTGTTCCTAATATCTGTCATAATGAAAATATCTTAATTAATGTTGGTCGATTTGGCCTGAACCCGCAATGATATCTCCTAATATTTCCTCCGCCTATAGTTTATAAGTATTGTATATGTTATAATAGAGTATAATATTTCTTGATCATTACATTTTGGTATTTTATTTTCATTGCTAGATTATTATTGAATATTTTTAATTATAATGAAACTTGAGAAAATGCAAAAATAGAGACTTGAGACAATTTATAAAAATTAACGGTATAAAACTATAGATAAATGACCAATATATACATTCATTAATAGTATTAATTTAAATTAATTGATTTATTTGTTTTTTTTATTATTAAGTTCATTTATTAATTTTTTTAGATCATAGTTATTTTCCTTAAAAGAAACTTAAATTCTGTGGTGCTAGGGGATTTGAAAATTATTCGTCGCAATATAAAGATTTCGCTTACAGTTTCTGTCATGTCCGACCTCCATCCAACAGTTATTTTCTGTTAAGTTTTTTGCTTCTCTTAATCATGTGATCTATATATTTAATTTTTTTTGATTCATTATAATAAAATTTAAACAAATAAAAATTTTTACTTTGTTAATTTATATAAATTTCAATATAAACTGATTGTGAGTGATACGCTTAGCCAATACTCTGAATATTTTGTGTACAAAAATATTGAATGTTCTTAGCGAGATTTGATATAATGTTGTACGATTTGTCTTAAATCTGAATTAGAAGAAAATTATAAATTGCCTCCTCTTCCAGCCCAATTCATTTACCCACCCATGTTGCATATGGCATCTAAATTTCTTAAAACTCCGTTTTTTTAATTTAAAATAGAAGGAGAGAAAGAGTTTTAAATTATATTAGAATAGTCTATATTTTCTATATATCAGTATTTTTTTCTGAATTTAATAGCAAGTTGATTTTAAAAATTTTCCATTCTTAATGCATATGATTGATTACATGTGTTAAAATTTAAAAAAATTCAAATATTCTAATTTTTATATTTATATATACAATTTAATATTATTTTTTATTAATATCATATCAAAAAAAGAGAATTTATTAAAAATTAAAAATAAAAAAAGAAGCCTATTAATAAAAAATTGAATGGTGATTTAAATATTTTATTAAATTAATTAAAATGAGACCTTTTAGAATAAATTATTTAATTGAAATGATATTTAAATATAAGAATTTAAAAAAATATTATATTCTTTGTTTGGCAATTGTTATTTAATTATGTGCAACATGATTCGACTTGCACAGAGCATCGTTATTTTTTATTAATATCACATAATAAAAATGAATCTTTTAAACATAATAAATAAAAAAGACATTTTAATAAATTTAAAAAATATACCCAATTTAAAAATGTCAAAAATTTAAAACAACTTTATATCATCATATTTTAATTTTTATATAATATATATATATATATATATATAGTTAATTAATAATATAGATATATATTTAGTAATTAATAATAGAGTAATTAAATTAAAATAAAAAACAAAGATAATATAATTCAGTCATTTTAATTCAGGTTAAATAATATTTTTTTTTATTATTCAATGATAAAATTTATATATTATTATATATATATTATAGAAAAGAAGAAATATTCAATTAAATAAAAAATAATTTAAGATAAAAATATGATCTAATAAATATTTTAATTAAATTGAGAACTTTTAGAATAAATTATTTAATTGAATTGATATTTGTATATTAGAATTTAAAATAAAAAGGGAAATATTATAATAATTCTTCAATTGGGAATCTCTATGATAATTCATTGTTTGAAATGATTCCGCTAGGCCGACAGTGAGCCGCGAGCTGCTCTTGAATGAACAACACGGAGAATTATATAAACTTTAAAAAATTAATTTCTGCGGTTATTGATAAGATATTAATAAAATTTATAGCCTATGTTACTCTAGAGGTATATAAGAATATTGTGATGTAATTTCAAAGAAATCGGTTCAGCCAATTCTGAGTCTATAAAATAGTAATTTTCCGGACAGACAGACAGACAGACAGACAGACAGACAGACAGACAGACAGACAGACAGACAGACAGACAGACAGACAGACAGACAGACAGACAGACAGACAGACGTGAAAAATTCTAAAGTCACTTTTGGATTCTAGAGGTCATGAAACGCGAAGATATGCAAAAATTTTTAAATTCTGAGCAATGTGCAGACAAAAACCTTTTTTTATATATATAGATATCAAAAGTCCTACACACTTGGTTTATCCACTGAAGTAGAGATAATCGCCTTTTAACAATATTCCAGGAATATTACCTCGACCGGTGGTTGGAATATCATATTTTCTTATATATTTTATTAGATCTATTATTTTAGTATTTAAGACAATTACTTGCTATGACTAGGTCCATGCCATTATCCTGATAAATTTAATATAATATTTAATTTCTTTACCTATAAAAATAAATGTGAATATTTGTTATATACAGAACTATACAAAACATCTGATTTAAATTAAATTTTAACACGTTTAGAAGAAAGCAGTTTTGGTTGGCAAAACCGCAGGATGTTGACAATGAAACAATTCTGAGATATAATGAGAAGCATGAACTTATTTTAAATTTGTCAAAACCCAATTAAACAACACTTTAGTGAAAATGCCTTGAAATTATAAAATAAGCATACATTTTTTCCAGGAAAAAATCAGTTTTACAATCATTCACTACACAAATGAAAACCTTGGTGTTTTTTTGCCTACCAGTGACGTCACTATTTTTTTTCCTATATAATAACGAAATACTCCTACTTTTATTTTAAAAAATTCCATTAAGTAATCCTATATGAACCAAATTCATTTAAAATAAATCATAATCGTTTTTAAAAAAATAATTTTAATATATTAGAATGAATAGAAATCAAAACAATCCTTTAAATTCTTTCAAGTTATAAAAAAATTAGGTTTTTATTATTTTATATTTATATCTATTATTTTCCAATCACATTATGTTTATTAAAAATATAACATTTTTATAAATATAAACCTATATAATATACGAGTATATGAATAGGTTTTTAACTCAAAATGTCAATATGATATAACTTTTATTTACAAAACTTAGAAATTAAATTTATTGATAAAGAAATATAATTATTGAATTAGTTATAATATTTTGAAATATAATAAATACAATTGTTGTTTTATTGATAGAAGATAAATAGAAATATTGCATTCGATACATACAATACATATATATATATTAGTAATTGTTTTTAGTTTTCAGATAACATTAAGCTCTCATATAATCTCACAATGGAATGATATTATCATTTAGAACAAAAAGAAAAAAGAAAATAAAAACAACAAAATATAGACAAGTTGATTTTTCTGAAAAACAACCGCATACATTCGAAATAAATAAATAAATAAATATATATATAGATATATGTTTTTATCAATACAGGTATTATTATAATGATGATGGAACCATTTTTATTTCTTTATCCATGAATAGGAAATTGATGGCTTTTATACCTAGACAATAAGAGCCTCGATAGAACGTCTGGTTATTTAGATGGTCGTCTGTTGAGAATATTGATTTCCACTTTTTTGAAATTCTCGCATACCTTTCTTTCTTTGACTATTATTTTTGAACTCTCTTCAGTAATAAAAGCTTTCATGGTTCATTGACTGTAATAAAATTAAATTCTTAAAAGCGGATATTTTTCATTTCTTTGCCAATTTATTTTCTCTTTTGATAAATTTAGGGCTTGTTTAATAATAATTTATTATCAAAAGAGTTAGAGAGCTGTAGAATTTCAAATATCCAAAAAAAAAAAAGAAAAAAGAAAAGTGAAATGAATTTTTTTTTTAAAGAGCACATTACAATTACAATGGTTTTGTTTTATTTATTTATTTTTTATTCTTTTTTTTTTAATTTCTGATGTTTTATTCAGCTTACAAAATTTTCCAATCAGCAATATTAACTTCATTTTTTCTTTTTTTTTTTGTGATGTATTATTTTTTCACAACTTGGAAGAGATTTTTTTCTTCTCTTCTTTTATGATTCTTTCTTAATAAATAATAGAGTAGGTTCTTCGAAAAACTCGAAGCACGATTGAAACTCCACCTCCTGTTTTGAAAACCCTCATTATTTTTCCAATTCTTCTCTACCAGGTTCTTCGCCACTTGGGTCACCCTCCATGGTACCACCCACCCCCTTCCCTCCCATTCACTCTCAACATTGAGCCGTCATTCATTTTGTCAACAGATCCTTGTCTACCTTTGTGCTTTATCCCCGATGTCATTTCGTATCATGTTTTTCTCTTTATATCATTTAATGTTGCTTTGTTTGTTATCATTTCCTTCTATATATATATAGTAAAGCCGGTTTATTCACACATACTTCTCTTTAATATATGTCATATCTTATATAGACCACAACAATTAGAATGAAATGGTGATCTTCATACGATCAGTGAAAAGCTGTGCAAGTTTCCAAGCTTGAAAGCTTTAGCCTGGCTCGTGGTGTGCATTCATTCGACCACAAACGGAACAATAATATCTTAAGATAGGACCAAAGAGGCTCGCATGTCTTTGAATGGCTCCTTTTCAGAAAGACTCTACTACGAGAGTTTCTGAATGCAAATCCAACACCCACTCAAACACTTAGCTTCCATCCATTGTTACCATTTCAAACAGCTTCTTCTATTTAGTTATATTGAAAATTATCTATATTGGAGAGATAGCGATAAAATTATACCTTCCTAAACTATTCAGCTTTCTATCTATTTATTAATTGCATACTATATACATATATCTTCAGCATATATTATCCCTTCTTAACAATCTGAATGGAATTTAAAATACTTATTTAAGTATCAAAAAATGTTATTTTTATTATCAGTATACATTAATTGTATAACTTATAGTTATAAAAACAATAATTAATTTGTAATTTATCAAAAATAATATTACTACAATATGCAAGACTTATCGAAGAAAACATTGTTTATATTTGCAACCGTTATTGGTAGGTAAAACAACAGGATGTTGGCAATAGCAAATTGCTGAGATAAGAGAAGCATTGATTTTTCTTAATACCTCGAACTGATTGTAAATTTTATAAGACCCGATTATACAAAAGTATAGTGGAAATGTTGGATAATAACCCCAAATTTTTTTCTGGGAATAAAATCAGTTTGCACAATACATTTGTTTTCTTTAACCACCACTCTCAATTTCTATTTATTTGAACATATTTTATTCAATATAAGATAAATAAACATAATACGGCTATGTTATCGAATAAATTATGAATACTTTTATTATTTAATAATTTTAAATAGAGGATAATTTATAAAATAATTCTATTTCATTCTTAAAAAAAAACACTTTAATAAGAAATGTTTTTCCCCAGATGATAATATTCCTTAAACTTAATGCTTAAACTTTATAGATTAAGTATATATATGTATATATATATTCATTTAAATACATCTAGAAATTATTTTAATATCATATTCCATTCCATTTGGTTTTTATGATGAAATAGAGCATATAGTAAGTATCTCTCGAAGAATCATTCTTAGAAATGTTGGATGAGAATATCAGATCAAATCAAATCGATTGAAAATCCCATTATCTTTTATTAGCATTGAATACTTATAAAAGAATTGGTGGGTTGATTTTTGAGAAAATAAAAACGATGTTCGTCTCTTTTCTGAATTTCTAAAAAAAATTTTAACCACTTTTTCAAACTTTGGTCCCATTAAATAACTATTTATTGTTTTTTGAATATCTAACTATATTTTCCTTCTTAAATATCACTTTTTTTTTGAAAGTTTATATTTTATAACAGAGGTTGCCAAAGTGGTGGTCCGCCAGAAAATTTCGCTGGTCCGCAGAAAAATGTGGAATATACTTACTCATCATGTTAAGTTATGTTTTAAGATGCATTAAAACATGATTCAATTCATAACAATACGTGATAATAGTTTCATTTTATTAACTAGGTACATTTTATGTGTTCTTTGATTACAATTTTTATTTATAAATATATTTAACACTTAAAAAATCTTATTAGTGGTCCGCGGGATTTAAATTATGAATTAACTGGTCCGTGGTGTCAAAAAGTTTGGCGACCACTGTTTTATAAGACATATCTAACACTTTTTCATAATTTTCCATTTTGTTTATTTTATTTATTTATTTTTTTTTTCTTTTATTTTATAATTTTTTTTTCTATTTACTTTCTTTATTGAAAATTGAATTAATTATCTTCTTTTTAAATATTTATTTAATCAATATTTGATACCATAGCATTTCCATTTCAAATAGATGTTTGTATTTATTTTTATTTCATATGTATTATAATTATTCATTAAAGGGAAAAATTATTTCATTTTATTCTATTTAAAAAAAACAAAAAAAATAAAAATATAATTGTTCTATCAAGTTTAGCTTTAGTATTATTTTAAATTAAAACTTTATACTTTTTTTTATATTATAAAGTTTATTATAAATTCAAGAAGTTTTTAAAATAAATTATTTAATCTTGATAAAAGCTATTTTATAACATTTTAACACAAATCAAACTGAAATTATATAAAAAAAGAAATAGTATGTTAAAAATGCAACATTAAGATTTATATATACAATAGAAAATAAGAGAGAAAGGGAATTAATATTTTTTTTTTAATAAATTCTTTTTTTATATTGAAATATTACCTTCATTTTTCTATGATGAAAAATAATATTCACCTGGGTTTTGAATATATATCTAGTATAAATAATAATTTTTCTATATATATATATATATATATATATATATATATATTCTATATATTACATAGTCGTCAATCTGTTATCATTTTTTTTCAAATTTTTTTTTTTTCAAAAATAAAATAACAATAAATTATTACCAACTAATGTCCCTCTACAAATAATGACAATCCTGTAAAATTAGTACCCAAGTCTAAATGGGCAAATGTAAATTAATTTATCATCCCCTCACCACCCAACGACCTATGAATTCATTTTCTAACGAAATGTTTCTGTTGAATTAATGAATTTTAAATCCAATTGATGAATCTCTTTAGTTATTTTTTAAAATTTATTTTCTTTTACAATTACTCCAATTTTCGCCACTTTGACATATATAAATGCAAATGATTAGTCCGGAAAGCGGGTTGCCCACCAGCCACTTGTTAATGGAGGTAACAGGCTGTCAGAGTGGCTGCTGCTACCCCTCATGACCCGCTATCGACCCGCGTTTCCGACTGCTGTTTTCTCTTGGGTGTGGAACCAACTATTCTCTTCCTTTTTCTCCTCTACTTTCGTTTGTCGTCGGAACCAGGAAGAAATGTGGTCGTAGTGTAAATAATCCAGACCGGATCGCCGCTGCCACTACTTTGAGGTTGCTGTTTGCGTTTCGTAAGCTCACCAGAAAGTGGCCTTGTTTGCTTTCGACCTCTTATGGTTATTTCCACACTCACCCTCCCTTCCACGTCAAATAAAAAAAAATATATAAATACAACCAAATGTTATATATATATAAAATAAAAAATAAGCAACCAAATAAATAATAATTTCAATCATATTTTCCAGCAAAGATTTTTTTAGACAAATTAAAATTTTCATGATGCAAATTACTTGTTCAAGATGTTTGTTATTGTGATTTGTCCTTTTGACACATTGCTCGTTTATTTTTTAACAGTTTTAAACTTTAGCATATTTTTAGCATATTAAAATTATAAATATTTATTCAAAATGTTTATAATGTTTTTTTTTTATTTATTTAAATAAATAAAGAAAGAAATATGATATACTTCTTATTTTGAATAGCATAACCATCTTATTTAGTTATTTCTCGAGTCATTCAAATAAATTTTCGATAAACTATTAACACTGTATATATAGGGAGACCATATTTCGAAAACTCCAAACCGGACAAACGGTTTACCTTTTTTTTAGAACCGAATTGAAAAAATTTAGAAACAAAAGTCGTATAAATGTTTGGTCACCCAATATATATATATTGTAGGAAATAATTTAAATTATTTCATTTAAAGTTGAAGTTAACTGAGGGCGCTGTGTGAAGGCTATGGAAGCGACCTCTATGCTACAATACTTGCGACCTGTGGTTTTTTATGCTCTGGCCCACTCTTATGTAAGCAGTTGAATGTAACGGACGATTTATGTTTATGTTTATTTACGATTAAAGATTGTTAATTTTGTTTGTTAAGTATTTATTTTATTAAGTAATACCCTATAATATATATATATATATATTTCTATATAATTAATAATTAATTAATAATAATTCTTGTTAACATTCTATAAATAAATTACTCACATGACATAACTTTCATTTAAACATCTGGTGAAAAATAAATTAAAAAAAAAAAAATACAAAATAACACTTTCCTATTAATATATATATGTAATTACTTTTAACCAACATATAATTATATTTAATAATGAAATATAGTTAAAATTCATATCATTTATATGAAAATTAATTTTTTTTTTAATATTTACATCATTAAAAGTACTAATAAAATTAATAGAACATTAAAAATAAATGATTCATATATATATATATATATATATATATATAATATAATTTTTATGTATGAATACCAACATTTTATGGCTTTCATTTGGGATATATACGAACCTAATTCATTATTTTATTGAAATTCTGTTTTTTTTTATCATAACTTAATTTCATTAAGGCCAATTTTACTTAAACCACTAATTGTAAATTGTTTTTTGTCTATATTACTAGCATAGTTTTTGTTTTTAATTAACAAATTTTCTATTTAATTAAACTGTCTATTGGAATAAAAGCAATTAAGTTCAAGATCCAACTACGCTAAAATTAAATGGTTTTATTATAATCAAAAAGGGTTTATTATGTTTAATAAAGATTTAGAAATTTTAAACTCACATTGTTAACTAATATTAATTTATTTTATAACTTGTAAATTCTAAAATTTCTAAAATTATCAAAATTCTTGTTATGTTTTTAAGTTATTGATGATTTTATATATATATATATTATTTTGAAAATGTCAAATGATTTCCCACCATTTTCCTATTCGTGTTGAAATGAAAAGGAAAGGATAAATTAAAACAAATCTACCCGCAATCTACTTGAAATTCCTCGTTCGCTCTCTCCGGGCAGAATTACACTTCAACTCGAGTTCTATTTAAACGAATGAATCTAAATTCACTTCCTCATGAATTGTCATGAAATTTCATTCTATTGTCATTGACGGATTGTTTGTTTTCTTAATTTTCGTTTTATAAATTATATAAATATATTTTTTTTTAATAATTAATTTAGACTGAGACGTGTGAATAATATTGAATTTTATTGATTTTATAAATGATTGATTGATTATTGTGAATTTTATGTGCAATACTGTGATTCGTTCTAAACTATACTCTTATATATACTATTTTATAAAAAGATAGAAAATATAGGAGAAATCATTTTGACCTCAGCTGCTGGTATGCAAGAAACAAGAATAGTTACCAATTGTGTGGCGTTTGATTATTAAAAACTGATTTGTTTTTGAAAAAAATTTGTGCTTTATTCAAATATACATAGTTATTTAATTTTGTCTTAAAACATTTATAATCAGTCCCAGGTATTAGCAAAACTGATTGCCTCTCCTTATCTCAGCAACCTTCCATTGCCAACATCCTTCGGTTTTGCCTACTAATTTCAGTTGTAAATATAAACAATGCTTTCTTCTATAAATTATTTATAAAAGATTTCTCTTACAATCAGTACATCTTATCATTATTTTTGAGAAAAAATAAATTCAGAATTTTTTTTTTTTAATTATTTGAGTACTATTTGTATAATATATCTGTTAGTGGGGAAAGTTAAATTACTTTCTATAATCCCCCCAGGAAAACATTTTTATTAAAAATATCTTATAATTCCTTTATAATACAATTTCCAATGTTGGAGAATTATCAAATAATGCATTCCATGAATTTGGCTCAAATTTAAGATCCTGAATTCAATTGGCTTGGATTGATTAAGACACGCCTCTACTGTTCAAGACAATTGATTGAAATGAATCGGCTTGGCCAAACGCTGCTTAGGTCTGGATCCCTGGCTTTTCGGCTTATCCCTTGAGCCTTTGGGGGGTGTTTTTGCCACCCCATGCCATTTTCTATGTGAATATAGCGTGCCTTACATCAATGTCCCTGCTCCATGCTTTCTCACGCAAACTCATAGTCACACACCAACGCTAACACCAAGCAGAGTTCTGGTCAAGAAATCGACTAAATTTCAACCATCACTAATATCGACGCCACTTCGGGAAAAAAACACCCTACATTCTTTAGATTTGATTCAAAACAGTAACGTTTTAGATTGTATTTTAAAATTAACTATTGAACGTAATAATATTTTTGAATGGTTATACAAAATAAAATAAAACAATTATTTTTTATTTAAATTATTGTAAATAAATTGATAAATTTTGAATTAGAAATGAATATTATATAAAATGATCATATAAATAGAATCGATTAGTTAGATAATCTCATAAAATAAATTTCTTTATTTGAAATATTAAATAATTTTTTTTTGTCTGTAATAAAATGCACCACTTTTTGAAAAGTTTACTTTGCTTCCTTCAACCTCCACCTCCACCCCTCCTATACACTACCGGTGAACTAATTAGACTTTTTAGATACGATCAATAAACTTTGAATTCCAAGGAGAATAAACTTGACGAAAGGAAATGCGTGTAAAAAATTTCTAACATGTTATTTCTAATTGGAATCGAATATTATATATATATATATATACATATGGTTCATTGGAATATAATAATTTATTCTTTTTAAAATGAAATAATTAAAAAAGTAAAAATAATTTTCATTAAAATTTATTTATATATATATATATATATATATATATATATATATAAATAAATAAATAAATCTTACAAATCAATCTTTTTATTAATCATTATACACATTTAGAGACCAAACTATTTTATAACAAAACAAAATCTTATAGTAAGAATGAAAACCCTGATACTATAAGGAGAACGAGAGATGAGAAACAGAAAACAAAAAACAAACAAAAAAAAAAAACAAAACAAAACAAAATAAATAAAAAAAATAAAACGAAGGAAAAGAAAGAAGAAAAAGGTTTGCAGAATTTATCTCTTTCAAACTAAAGCAATAAGAAATAAATCGGTACTCTGTGAGCCAACCGGAGGAAGTCGAAGACTATTGCAAACCCATTTAAGTTGAGATTTGCCGTCAGCCGGCGTCCAGGCTGTGCTTTTGGCCAGAAACTGAATTTCGAGTCACGAGGGATTCTAGATATATTCTTTCTATATATATATATATAGAAAAAAAGCCTAACCAAATTAAAAGTCAGTTTTATTATAACTTTTTTTTAATTAAAATCAATAATATTTATTGGTAAAGGTTTGTTTTACCATTTCTAGAAACTTTATAATTAATGATTTTTCACAATATATTAGTAAACTATTATAGTTTAATCATATTTTTTTGAGTCAACAAAAAATCCCTAGATACAATATTTGTCGGTTTTGTACACTATCTTTTTTTTTTTGTTTCCTAATTGATTATTTTATTTATTACCATATTTTAAATTAATAAAGATGAACTCATCCACCACATTTGAAGAGTCCGTCAGCTGCCCGAGGCCCATATGTCTCTGTTACTGCATTTGATCTGCATTGCAGATCTTGCCAAATCATCTTTAGTCCATCACATAATTAAATTCTTTACATTAAGTTCCACTTGAAAGTGTTTGAGCTTTTGGTTTATTACTATTCTTAATGTGATCAGCACATTAGTTTATTCTATACTACTATCACATAATACAAGTGAAATTTGTATTTCTATGGAAGTTTTTATGGTAAAGAGACTTTTTTGGACAAATGAAAAGATCCATAGGTCTAGTACCTCTTAGTACCTAGTACCTTTGTACCTAAGTACCTAGTACCTTTGTACCTAAGTATCTAGTACCTTTGTACCTAAGTACCTAGTACCTTTGTACCTAAGTATCTAGTACCTTTGTACCTAAGTACCTAGTACCTCTATCCGTCTTCGAAAAGAACATATTATTTGATAAAATTATTATGACCTTATTAACTATATTAGTGGTACATATGAAATTCTGAACAGTTAGAAAACAGTTTCAAATAAATGTGTAAAAGAGAATTTCTTTAAACTTCACAAGTTGCTATGTGCTCGAATTAAATATATATTGGATATATTCTTTTTTTTTAACTTCAATATTAGAAGAAATCCACTTGCAAAAGAATATAGACAGAGTTCCAGGTGGTGTAGTGAGGAGGTATAGTACGTGTGAGCAAATGGCTTTGTTTTGACGGCATTCGGGGGTGGCGTCCCTAAGGAACGGAGATTCAATCCGAACGTGTCCAGTTAAAGAAAATTAGTGTTTGGGAGACTGGTGCCGCGTTCGTCGCGCACTGATTGGTCCGGAGGCCGTAAATTGCCGAAAGGGAAAGGGCATGGCAATAGGACAGAGAAATAGTAAAGCGGGGAAGAGCATCTTGGTGGAGCTGCTGGGATTTATTTATCGACTGCGAGGTCCTGTGCTATTATTCGTGTGGTGTCCATTTGAGACTCCCTTGAGACACACATCGTGTGAATGACCCCTTCTCCATTCCTCTCCCTGTTTCCAACATACAACTACTCGATTTGTCGTTTAGCCAAATCCTCATTCCTCTTCTTCAACTGACTCTCTCTCTCTCTCTTCCTCTCTCTATAAAATAAAATGTGTCAATTTCATGATATCTGATATTGTTACTCTCTAATCAAATAGAATGATTTACATCACGGATTGATATCATGATCTTCTATTATATTCAATGAAATATATAAATGAAAAAGTATTTCTATTCCTGGAATATGTAAAATCAAAGGAATTATTTATCATATTTTGTTACATAAATTATAATACTAAATTAAATTCTCATTCAGTTGAAAAAGATTAAAAGACTAATTCTAATTCTCAACCTGAAAATAACTATAATCTTTAAGATTCTTAATTAATTTGATTGGTTTATTTATTGATTTATTTTTTTTTTGTTTAAAAACTTTTTGAACGGAAGAAAACATTTTTGAGGATGAGCACATAAATTAATTAATATATCACCATATTTTTTTTGATTTTGAGCGACATTCTATACTACCTCCAATTCGAAATAAAGCTTAGGTGGTTTGTGTATGTTTACATATTCAATTGATACCTTTTATATCAAACTACGTCTGTAATTGATTCCTATCAATCCTCATCTATTTTTTGATAGACGTTTTATATGAGTCCCTTAAGGGAATGAAATAAACCTGCGAGTTGTTTCCCATAGAGTTGAGACTGCCGTTTGCTGGCTATTCATTGATTCCCCCGACGCCCCCGTAGAATCAGTCCGATCTGAATTATGGAAATGTTGCCGAATCACGACACCTCCCTTGGAGAGGGCAGTCAATCAGACTGCGATTAAATCGAGCCTAATAATTCACCAACTCTCTATCGCTATGTGCTTCGCTCGTTAGTTCAAATATGACTTATTCAATTGCCTTTCATGTTTATTATTTATGCGATCCTCTATTAAACAAAAAGTGGGTGGTCATCTTTCACAAAATCCACAGTACTTTTATTTTCAATATATACCTACATAGAACATCCAAATATAACGTATTTTACTCCATTCACGCTTGTTTATTTCTTTAAAATTCGCTTTATAGAAACGTATTTCACGTGGATTTAAAACGCAACTTTTTTTTTTTATCATTTACGGACTTTATGCTCATCACTACTTGAAAACAAATTTAAAAACTTTTGACTATAATCTGTCGTGTTGATGGTGCTTATACTGATAAAACTATATTAAATATTAATTTTGTATTTTTCAATTGTTTGTTATGGGTAGCCCATCAAAAGCTCCTCAATTAAACTAAACTAAAATTATTTTATTTTAAATCTGTAAGGTTATAATTTTAGTAATCCTATAATATATAATAATACTTTATTAATTGTATAATTGTCTTTCTTGAATTATTCCACATTTTAATTACATTTTATTCATTTATCTATTATTCCATTTTGTAAATAAACTTTAGTACCCTTTAATCATTATTTTCCAGTAAAATATTTATTTTAATGTATTGTTTATGAAAACATAAAAAATAATTTTTTTTTTTTTTTTGATGCGAAAATTATTTACTTAAGACTCATTTAAAAATAAATATCTTGGTAAATATATCAAAAACTCACTTAGTATAATTAAAATCAGAGTAATTTATAGGCAGCCATTGTATTCCAACGTGAAACTTTCAGCTTCTTAGGGTCACAAGGAAAAGACATACTCGTTTGATGAATGCTTCCTTCCTCATGAACTCCATTTAATTAACTTTTGTTTATATGATATCATTTTATTATATATTATTTATGTGTACTTAAAAATTTAACACTTTTTTTTAATTAGAATTATTACTATAATAAACATTTATCTTGTATTTTTACAAATTCTGACAGACATTTTTTTTGTAAGATTGAATTCTGTAATATTTTTTTTATTTGTTTTTTTTTGTTCTCTAATTTTTATAATGAATTAATTTTCATCATTTTTACTATCTTGTGAGAGAGTATTGCGATCATGAAAATTTTCCATGTCAAGATTTTGATGTTTTTATACGTTTTGAAGGTTCCTGAATCATTTTCACTAAGGTTGAGAAAAATGTCTCTGTGTGTATGTATGTGTGTGTGTGTCAGTGAATGTATGTACAAGCTAGAATAATGAAATTTGGTATACGGGCATTATTCAAAATTCGTAGTTTTCTATCAACTTTTGAGAAATGTAGTTCAACCGGAAGAGGGTCATTACCTACCACGTTTTGATTTTTTTTTCCTATAAAGTGACCGTAAATTTCACATGATTAAAAATTGTATAAAACTACTATATATAGAATTTCAGCTTGATTGAATCGCTGAAAGTACCAAAATTAATTTTTTAACACTGCAAATCACGCGCCAGCACGTGACGTGGGGCCATCAACAAAGAGCCAAACATGCGCTGGTTTAATAAATATTATTTATTGATTTTAATTTATAATTTAATTATTTAAATTTAATTTAAATATAATATATGTTATTTAATTCAATTCAAATTGCGAGATAGTAGAGTGGAGACACTCCAGTTTATTTTTTTAAATTATCTGTCTATCTATCTATCTATCTATCTATCTATATCTATATCTATATGATAATATTATTAACGAATAAACATTTAAATATTCATTGTTATTTTGAATATAGTGACTAAATGAGAATTTATAGAATGGATAGAATATCATCAACGAATATTCAATATTGAATGCATTGGATTCGATCAAAGCTCTTTAAGTTTAATCATATGTGATATTGAGTGGCAAAGGGAGGACAGAATACACCCATGACAATAAAGTACGATTATTTAAATGAATTTTTAATTTTTTATTAAACAAATAAAAATGTTATTTTATATAATTATTTTTTTTTTAAATAAATATAGAAAAAATATCTTAATAAAAAATTTGATATTATATATATATATATATATAATTAAGATAAATTCTATTATTTTACAAATACTTAGTTATAATTATTTGTTTAATTATAAGCTTTAGGCGTTACATGACATATAAATAATATCAGAAAAAAGCATGATTCCATGTTCTAAAATTATTTTTTGTTAATTATTTAATTTTTTTTTATATTATTAAAATATAAAAAATAGATAAAATATAATACAAAGAAATATATTATTAAATAAATTATCACTTTATATATCAGTAATAAAGAGACAAGTATAATAAATATATTGTTATAATATTATGAATATGAAAATGAAAACATTTTCAAAAGAATTTTTTTTTATTAATTAATATAAATTTATTTAATAATAATAAAACAAAATAAAATAAAAAAAAATATTTATTTTTAAATTCTTAACATGAAATCATTCTCTTTTTGTTATTGTTCATGTGTCATGTAAAGCCCAAAGTTCAATACACTGTAATTTGTAAATTTATTTTAAATAATGTATATTTTTTCTCTGAATGTTATCAAAAAAAAAAAAAAAAAAAAAAAAAAACCGAGATAATGAAGATTTTTTGTAATTATCTATTTAACAAGAGTAATATAAGTATATACATCTAATATATATAATTTAATCCAAATAATCATATTTCATTCAATTTAACAATTAATTAGATTTCTATGGTATATAATTAATAAATTATCTAATCTAAATAATTATTATTTCAATATATAACGATAAAATGATTAATTCACATTTCCTGGATATTTATTAGACAAAATCTACAAATTAAAAATCTTATCATTGGATTTTATCTTCATAATAATACATACAAACTCCCCCAAACACACAATAATATATATATATATATATATAGTTATAACTTATTAGCTGATTTATAACAAAATTTGAAATATACAACGAAATTATAATAAAATTGTTCTGATCATAATAAAAAAAAAATGATATCGCTCACGTGACATTTAGTTAAATTAAAATACCATTATATTTTATAATTAAATGTTTTCATTGAGTTCTAATTTATATCAAATAGTCCTGAAACATTTTAAATGGATATTTTTATAAACCAAACATATATAAAGAGATATAACATGTTTGGATTTGATTATAGTAATCAATTTTTTTTTTATAAACACATTACATACATATAATATAAATATATAAAACGTGTATAATTACCTAAGTGATAATTAGTATGTTTTCCTGTCAAATGTCTATTTTTGTAAATCTTTTTCTAATGTTTTGATCCCTTTCATTCATTGAAGTTTGTGTGTGTGTGTGTGTGTGTGTGTGATATCTTTATCTCAAAAATTATATAATTACTTAAATCTTGTATTCTTTTATACTTTTAATTAAATCAATTTATTAATAATGAATTATTTATGATTTTAATATTAAAAATAAAAGACAAACGACTCAGAATTTATAATCCACTCATTATTATCCTTGGTATATAAGAACAAAAAATAAATCAAATATTTTTAAAAAAATAATAGCTATATTAAAGAAATTTTATAGGATATTAAAATTTGTGATACCTTTTATCAAGTAGGTTGCCGCATAAACGGGAAAAAGAGGTTGGATGATCAGTACAACGGATCTTCTCAACCTTTATCTTGATTTTCTTGAACGGAGGCTACTACTTTTTATTTTAAGTAGCTCTCTAATTTTGATCAAGTAGGCTGAATGTACCTATTGACCCCAACTTTCCTTGCCAGAAATGGGAGTTGAATCGTGTACCTTGAGGTTGAGAGCCAACCGAGTTTTCTCATTAATTAAATGATAATTTTATTATTTACTCTCAGAGGGGAGAATATTGATTCAAGAAAACTAATTTTGTCAATAATCATTTTTAATATTAACAATTCTTATGGGTACCAAATAATTGAATGACTTCCATGCTTTAATTTATTATATAAATGCAATTTAAATTTAGAGAAACGATATCTCTATCAATCATTAATACTCCTATCGAACATCTTTTAATTCTTCAGATTCCTTTTAACTTTTTTTTTTTACTTTTTTACAAATCCTAACTCGTAGTTCTTTTACTAGCAGACAACGAATCCGTTTCAACTAAACCATCTGGAAATCCACTCTTAAATCCTCTATTTAAGTTTTTTTTTCAATCTTCTTGGTTGCATCTTGAAACACTCAAATAGGATTCCCATGATTCCTTTCAACTATCATTTCGTTTTCTTATCCTAACGCAAAGAAATAACTTTTCTTCACTTCTTTTCTTTTGACAAACTACTTTCCTCTCACGTTCTGCTGTTTTATTTAATTTCTTTAATTTCTCACCCTTTCACCTTGTTTCACCCTTTCACCTCCATCCATGTATTGCTTCTTGTTTTTCTTCTATCTTTTAAATATTTTTCAACATGTTAAAATATAGAAACGGTTAACATAAAATAAAAATAAAATCAAAAAGTAAAGAAAAATTCTTGGAACTTTATACAGAGGCGATTGTCATTTTAGATAAATATTCTTCAGGGTGGTCATGAATCTAAATAAAGACTCACTTTCATTTCCACTAACATTGCGTTCATCTAGTTTTATTGCTTGTGGTAATTATTATTAAGGGGGGTTTGGTTGTAACCACTGCTTGAGGGGTTCGTTAATTTCGAGACTTCAAACGGGCTGTGGGGTTCAGAGTGAGGGTGCATTTTTATTCTCTACTCTTTCTAAACATCGATTTTGTTGCACAAACGCCATTTCTTCTTTCTTGCTTTTGAGAGAACTATTAGACTGAGAACCCTCTATTTACCTTTTTGCTTTATTTTCTCTTCATTCAAAGAAATATTTTCTATTCTATATATATAATAACCTACAACTCTTCTTAAATTTACTATACGAGGAATGAAAATAAAACTCCTATGAAACATAAGCTCCCGGTATATATTTTTTTTTTTATTTTTTTTTTTGAAACTTTGTGTAACATAATATAAGTAGTCTTTTTCTTTTTCTTTTCTAAAATATATTTTTTTAATTATATCAAGTGAAAAGTTAATTAAATTTAAACTAGTTATGTTAATTATGTCTTTACCATTATTTTAATTGTATGTTTTATTTTTAATAGCAAATGGGCTGAATCCTCTAATTTTTCAAAGTTTCTTTACAAAAAAATAAATAAATAAATCAACAAAAAAATTAAATTTTTATTTTAATTCACTAATCGTTTTGTCTCATTAGACAATAGTTAATAAGGTTTTACATCATTCTAATACTTATAAATAAATTGAATGTTAGGAGATTTTTCATATTTGCAGTTTCTTTTTGTATTACCAGCTCTTAACTTATTTTATTATATTATATTATATTACATATATTATTATGCAATATAGTAAAATAAAAATATTCATAATTTACTAAATGAATCTGAAAGTTTTGAAAATTTGTTCAGTTTTCGGATGAGATTGGTTTACTAATTTTAGTTTAATTGTTAGTTATTGTAATGTATCCTTATTTATTTATTATTTGTTTATGCTAGTCAATGAGGAGACCTTTACAGCTTTAAAGCCCCTCATCGGGCAGCTTTAGATTTTATTATAGTATTACTAGCTGCTCCGAGCGCCTTCGGCGCTCTCCACACCTAGACGGGGGCTCCGCCCCCTGTACCCCCCGAGTGTCCCTATTCTGAGCTATAACCATCTAACTCCTACCCTGTCCCATCTCTATAGTTTTTTATATATGTTTATTTATGCAGAAAAAATTAATTGACATAATTATTAATTTAATAAAATAAAATTTAATAAAATAAAATTTAATAATAAAATTTAATTTAATAAAATAAAATAATTTAATAAAATATTAAAATAATAAAAATTAATAAATTTGTAAAAAAAAAATATATAATACTTTTTAAAAAAATGTGCCTTTGCGAGTTTCGAACCGAGAGTGCAAAGTCATAAGATAACGCTTTAGACGGTTCACCCATGAAGCAGTATTGTTTGCAAGTCTTCTATTAGAATATATATACATGTCAAATTATCGCCACCAGCGCCTCTATGATCTAGCATTGTAACTAAACTAATTTTATTTAAATTCCACCCCTTGGACACACTTTACCAATTAGCGGTTTTTAAAGGAAGTCTGACATGCCCTGAGACCTACTGAATATACATAAAAAATTTCATAAGAATCGGTCCAGCCGTTTCGGAGGAGTATTTTTTCAAAGTTTTGTGACACGAGAATTTTATATATAAGATATATTATTTTTATTCATAGTCAACGTAAACTATATCCTCCGTTAGACTTGTGAAGTATTACTGTGTTATATTATCAAATTAATTATTAGAAATAGTAAGTGGCTGTCGGAGTAAAAATTATTTTTCTAATCAAGGCGTCCATCCAGATTTCCAGAAGAGAATTCTTAGGCCCGATTCACACACAAGTGGCGTATAGCACTGGCGTGGTTCTGGCGTGGAACAGGTTTGTAATGTAATTGCATTAGCTTATGACTCAATACCCACAGATATGGCGTGTTGGAGGCGTGGAAAATGGCACGAAGACCACTCCGCTCCGACTCCACCGGTGGCTCGTAGGGACTGGCACGCCACTTCTAGACCATTTGGAGTGGTCTTCGTGCCATTTTCCACGCCTCCAACACGCCATACGCCATATCTGTGGGTATTGAGTCATAAGCTAATGCAATTACATTAACAAACCTGTTCCACGCCAGAACCACGCCAGTGCGATACGCCACTTGTGTGTGAATCGGGCCTAAGGTATACTAAAGGTTTGGTATTTGTTCGTGTATTAAGTGCTTTAGAAATTATTAATATCTTTTATTTAACTTGTCTATATAAGTGAACACAATAGCGTCTATAAAAAAAAAATAATTTACTTTTATCGAAAATTTAGTATATAGGTGTATAGATTTAAGAAATATATATGTTTATGTATATATTTAAAAATTTAAAAGCAACTTTATCTGTCTTTAGACAAGAAAACAAATCCTATTAAATAATTTATAATGAAAATAATTTATTCTTCTATATGAAATAAATTATTATTTTCTGTTTCCTATAAAAAAATGAGTAAACAATGTTTGATTAATTTAAGAATAAATCTTATTTATTTATTTATTTATTTATTTGATAAACTTTTTTTCCTATTTCCTATTGGAATTCATTTTATTCTCTCGTCATAATGGATGAATGTTAATTCCACCTTGCTCAGAGATCGATTCTATCCAGCTGGATTCGCATTCCTCCCTACCACCACTCACCCCTTCTCCCAGGTTACTGTATTAAATTAATTGTTTATTTTAGAAATGACAAAATCAATTTCAATTCGAGTTGCTTGTTTGGCAACTATAGTCTCATATAATGGCAAACGTTCGTTTTATGGCACTCTTCATTTATTCATAAAATCTCGTTAACCTTATCGAAATTCAACAATGCATTACCATGAAAAATTATTTTTTTAACCCGAAGATAAATGTTATGTTATTTATTTTGTGACCTTCTCCCCCCGGAGATTTGATCTATAACCGTTATAAGCATTTCTTTGTACTATAAAATTGATTTTGGAGACAAATTGGCTTTGTTTAACGAATAATAAGAAAAAATGTGTTTTTTTTTTATTCAACAAAAAATCTTCTAAAGACGGTGTTTAAAAAAACATAAATAAATATTCTAGTCATCCCCTAATCTTTTTCAATAAAATATTATATTAAATTTTTAAGAACAAAATATTTTTTTTTATCATGCAATGTTTTCAAATGCTTGTAGAGAGTTTTAAAATATTTCAAAATAATACTAATATAATAATAATAATAAAAATATTTAAATTTTAACACTTTTTTTTTTTAGTTAAAGAGAAAAATAATAATATGTAATTAATTAAAATGAATTTAAATAATTAATCATTTAATATTTGTGTTAAATACAATTAAAATAAAAAACGTTAAATCATCTATTTTGTTCACCCACCATTTTTAAAATTTCTTTACATACCCTTTAGGCAATTGTTATTATATTTATGCAGAATATTTTAAAGATAATTTTTACACTAACGTGGTTTTTACCAGTCAAAATTCTAAATTTTTTTTTCATTTATAACCAGCTTTAATATGACTCAGTGAAAAAATAAAATCACCGATTTTTTTACGTCAAACCTACGCTCAATGTTATTATATTTCAAAGAAGCGCTGTTCGTGTGGGGAATTCATATATATATATATATATATATATATATATATATGTATTTGTTAAATTTTTACGGTTGTAAATTGTTCATTCTTTTAATAAGCATATTTATTTTTAATGAATTATCAACTTTTCATCAAAATGTCTATACAAATATAATAACAATTAAAATTTAATTATTTTAATCCTAAATCCATTATTTTGTTTATACATTTTTTATTTATGTCAATTCTTCTTCTCTCTGATGGTAGGATAATATACAATAATAGCTTTTTAAATGTTCACTAATTGGAGATAGGGTTGATTTAAAAAATTGAATAAAATTTTATTAAATAAAACAAAAATACTTTTATCGACATGTATTTATTTATCTGTCTATTTTTATATCGCTTCTAACTTAGAAATTTCTTGATCACAGTAACAGCATTTCTCCCCCCTGATTCATCTTTTTTATCTAAAATTATATTATCAGTAAACCCTTCAAATTTTTTTTTAATATATATATATTTATAAAATGCTTTTAATTTAAGATAACTTTAATTTTCTACATATCAATTTTTTATTTTATTTTATATACTTTTTCTTCTTTCCGAAATATAACTAAATTAATTAAAATAACTTCTATTTTTATGATACTTTATTAAAAGCTAATGACTTTATACTTTCATAATGTATTTTTGTTCTTTTTTTTTAACCAAGCTTTTAAATCATGATAGATCTTTTGAAAATAAATCCTAAAATGGATTTATCGAGTATTGAATACTATTTCAAAATCAAAAAGAAAAAAGATTTATATATATATATATATATACATATATATAAATGAAAATACATGTCAAATATTCACCATCCAGATCATATTTATTCGAATGTGTCAAGTGTATGAAACAAGTACTGAGTACTATAAATTGCACGGTCATCCATAAAGTGTCAGACATGCGATTAATTATGGCATTGACGTGGAATATTACATAGCGGTAGATGGCAGTCAGCCGGAGTTCTCTTCTCAACCGCGTTAAATGGCGCTTAATCATAATCCCCCACCTCGCTAGGCCTATTCTAACCTTTTCACTTCTTTTTGACCTTTGAAAACCTTTATTCGGGGTTTATTCTAGAGAATATATATTTCAAGGTAAAAAAGAGAATTCAAGCTTTAAAAAATGGGCATTAAACTAGCATTCTTACTTTATTAGTATATTTATAAAGCAAAATAAGCAATAAGTATAAAAAAACCAAAGATAATTCAGAAATTACTATATCTCTTTGTTAATTGAGCCACTCAGAAGCCAAACCGATTAACTCCAATTTTTAAAATTTTGCTCGTAATATATTGTAATGTAATCTGCAACATGTGAAGTGAAGATTGAACTTGATAATCTTCATATTGCAATGCAATATACATTTTTCTGTAATCAATAACCCTGAATTTAATACATTTTAACTGTGAACTTTGGGCTTCATTTTCTGTTTGTTTATATGTGGAGTTAATCGCTTTGGCTTGTGAGTGGCACAATTTTATGTTATTTTATTATCTTCATTTTGATATTTAAAAATGTCTTGAGTTAAAGGATATTTTTAAAAGAAAAAAAATTATTTTTGATTGGAACGTGATCTGGCGAGTATGTTGAGTGTGTGATGAAATTAGATATCTTAATTAATTCAATTACTTCACTGATAATGATGTGAAATAACTTTATTCTGTAGACGAATATTTGATTTTAAGACAATCATATTTTACATCTATCTTTTCTAATACTTAATTGGTGGGATTGCCTGGAATCAATTCTAACCAATGATTCCAGCTGATATAAAAATAAATAAATATACAATAACTAAACAATAACCTAAATCAATAGTGAAAAATTAAAATTGACATTTTACATGCATATATAGTTATATAAAAGTTTTTTTTAAACATTAAGGGGCGTAGTTTAAAATAAAAAAGAGTTTTATTCTCACGACAATTTATTATATCTAAAAAAATTTATAGATTTGAATATTTTTTTCATAAAATATGTAGATAATCTCTACTCCAACTGGTATTAACATTTCTACCATTTAAAAGGTGAGTAAGAGGATTTGCCAGTTCATCAAATTCGATGAGCCTTCCTCCCTTGAGTTTCCGAGACCCCCTTATTTAATGAGGGTGAATGTTCTCTCACGGCCACCTGCGTTTCAACTATTGAGATGTTACGGGATCAGTATTTCCAAAATATGCTATAAGGCCAATTTATTAATGCGCATTACTTAAAAAAAAAGCTTTAAAAACAATCAATGTTAATATGGTCTTATTAAGGTATCTATTGGATTTAATTATATCAGTTAGATTAAAAGATAAAATTCCCGCTTTTATTAAATATTGAAAATATATTTTTTTTAAAAATTAAAATTAAAAATATTATCGTTATGCTAATAACTAAATAAAAATCATTATTTTTTTTTTATATATTACATTGACAATATAAAAAATATACTTAAATATAAATGTATTTTCTAAAAACATAATATTGATTCAATAATAAAAATATATGAATCAAGTTGACTCATGATTAATGCTTATCAATATTCTTATTTCTTTTACATTGAAATATTAAAGAATGGATATTTTATTCCTGATTTGTAGAAACAAAGTCATTATACAATTTATTTTATGATCGTACTAATAAATAATCAATGGCACCTTCTTCTTCCTATAAATAATAATAATAATAATAAAATTGACTTTTGTACATCATATGAAAAGACAGCGCCTATCAATTCGGTCGGAAAAAGGTGTTGTATCATCAGTACAACCGATCCCTTCAACCTTTATCTTGATTTTTTTGATAAACAATTTTTGAATTTTTAAATTTCTAAAACTCTAGTATCAGAATTTGATAAATGTATCACTTTCAGCAATAATCCATTTTTTTTAAAACAGTGTCTTAAAGTATTTTTATTTTTAGGAACAGAAAAAGTCATTTGGAGCTATTTCTGGTGATTATGGAGGTATTGGTCAAAAAACAAATCCGGAAACTTAAAAAATTCCCGTTATCTTTTAAATAAACATAATATATTATAGAATTTTCTTCTCCTGATTAAATATTAATTTGAAAAAGCCTTTTTGAGAACATAATTTTGGATATTAGTATTTGCATTCAACTATTTAAAAACTACAGGATACTTGTCGATGTAGTTTTCTTCTTCTTAAAATTAAATTAAAAGAATCTTTTAATTCTCTATTTTTACTATCTCGTAAGAGATAGTATTGCGATCACGAAAATTTTCAATGTTGAGATTTTGATGTTTTTATACGTTTTAAAGGTTCCTGAATCATTTTCACTAAGGTTGAGAAACATGTCTGTGTGTGTGTGTATGTAATCAAGATTACGCAAAAACGGTTTGAGCTAGAATGATGAAATTTGGTACATGAGCATTATTCAAAATTCGTAGTTTTCTATCAACTTTTGAGAAATGTAGCTCAACCGGAAGAGGGTCATTATTTACAACGTTTTGATTTTTTTTCCTCTAAAGTGACCGTAAAAATAAAAATATATGTTTGATAATTTTTCACATGATTAATAATTGTATAAAACTGCTATATATAGAATTTCAGCTTGATTGATTCGCTGAAATTACCAGAATTAATGTTTTAACACTGCAAATCTCACGCGCCAACACGTGACGTGGTGCCATCAACAAAAAGCCAAACATGCGCTGGTTTAATATTTATTATTTATAATTTATAATTAATTAAATTTAATTTAAATATAATATATTATGTTATTTAATCCAATTCAAATTGCGAGATAGTCGAGTGGAGACACTCCAGCTAATTTATATTTATATTTTCATGAATTGTCATAATGAATCAATTATTTCAATAGATAATAATAATAATTATAAGTATGATCCCATAGGATCTGAATAAATAGTCCAATGATTGGGTATATTTAATTTTATACATTAGAATTATTTCTGTTAAACAGTAAGAAAGAAATCAATATTAATTTATTATGAAAATGAATGTTATAGAATACGTTCATCAAATATTTAATATATTTTTAATATACTTAATAGGTATAAATATATTATCTTTCTTCTCTTATATAATTTAACACTAATTAATCTTTTCTTTGAAAAGTTACAATAAATACACATTTAGATTATGTAAATAGAATTAAACCTCGACGAGAATGATATTATTTTGTTTGTTTTTTTTTTATTATTATTATTTTTATTCCAATTTCCATTTGGACGACTTCTTTAGAATTGAGAATTTGCAATTAAAACAGCAATTTTTTTTTTCTCTTTTTCTCAAGTCTAAATTGTTATTTTTTCTTGCCATTCAATTTGTCGACGTAAGCAACCCCTAAGGGAGAGCCGAGGAATGGTGGTATGAGTATTGCATGTGACTTATCGCGCGTGAGACCCCTGGTCCACCCCATTCGAGCTATGCTATACACATAATAACCGAGTGTAATAGTGGTTGGCGCGCGCAGTCATCGATCCACTACCGGGGAGGAGAGCCTTAAGGCAATTGGTTCATCCTAGAACCTGCCATTAGCTTCTCTAGGCTACCAACGAACTATTTGAATTTGCCATTTAGACAACAATTATATAACCAATATATAGTTTCAACATTTACAGACAGTGTAAACTATAAATAAATGTTTTCATTACACAATTTCAAAATGGAAATTATATATATATATTAACAATAAATTCTATTTAGACTATAGCTTGCTTATATCTACAACCCATTCACTAATAATTCTTATTTTATTAAATTTGAGATAATTTATTATTATTCAGTATACATATATTTATTTATTTTAAAGTGAAGACAAGATTGAAATTGTATTTAATCTCTTAATTTGTTTCAAAACAAAATATTCATAACTGTACCATTTTGTTTTTATTCGAAAGCATAACTCCAATTAAAATACTAAATTATTGTATTTATATATATATATATATATATATATAAAGGATTGTTTACCTTCACCTATTTAATAAGTTAATCCTCAATACCAATGTTTATAAAATCAATTAATGAAAAATATTTGATCGTGTGTGTTAATAATTTAATATATAAAATAAAATTATATTTACAAAAAGAGAGTCATTTTTTAGGTTATAATTTCCTATAATTTTTAAAATTCTATAATGTATTATATAGTTTAGTTAACTTGATACTTAAAACTCGATTAACCTTTCTATTTTAACATAGAATATATATTACTTGTATTTATTAAAATTATCTTATTCTTAAAAAAAGCATTTTGTCAATGAAATAAAATTTAAATCACTTATAAAAAGTTTATCTTATAAATTTCAATTTTATATATTATTTATTTATTTTGATACTTAATAAAATCTAAGAGGAAATCAGAAATATAAGGAGAAAGCACTGTTTATATTTACATCCGCTAATGATAGGCAAAACCGCAGAATGGTGGCAATGGGAAGTTTCTGATTTAAGAGAAACAATGAATTTTCTGTAAGTGATTTTAATTTTTTTATGACCAAATTAAACAACTACTGTGTAGTGGAAAAGTCTCAAAATTCAAGCCTAAATTTTTTCTCACAACCATTTGTAAACAACCATAACTAAACAATTTCAAATCATGTTTGGTTCTTGCCTACCAACTTGCACGATGTTGGCTCACTAAATTCAAAAATTAAAAATATATACATATATATATATATATATATATGTATATATATGTAATTAAAGTTTATATAATTTAATATAATAAAACGCTTAAAACCTAAAATGAACATTGATTCCTAAAATCTTAAAAAAAAACTTATATATATATATATATATATATATAATATTATATCATTCTTATTTTATACGATTCGACCTCATTTCGAAATCTTCCTATTTTTAAGGTTGCTTATATTATTTTCTGAGTTTTTTTTTTTGAAGAGACACCTCATCTTTTTTCCAGGCAAATTTTTATGTAAGGTTATAAAGAACAAACTTATTTATTCTTTAACCTCTTCTATATTCATATTGCAGCTTTTCTCAATATCGAACGATTCATAACTTTGGTTATTTTTCTTTTATTTCTTCTTATTTTTAAATCAGACATTAAATCCAACTATTTATTGAAATTCTTTATTCCTCCCCCCCTTCCATTTTTAATCAACTTTCAATTTTTTATTTTATTAAAATAATATAAAAATATCATGAAAGTATTCTCAAACAATTTAATTTCGATCTTATTTTACTTGCAGTTCTTGTAAAAAATATAACTTTGCAATTTATTTTCACAATGCTATAGTAGTGTCTTTAAAAGCAAAACCTATTTATAATCATAATCCTGACATTTTTCAAATTTTATTCTTAAATCTATGAACAATTCTCTCAAATCAAATTATATTAAAATATTCTTTGTGTTTATATATAATCATTATATATACTATATATAATATATAAAAAGTTTGTTTATATACTTGTTGAAAATTTTCTAAAATCTTATTATATTTTGAATTTATTTTATATTTCCAAGATCACATTTTTTTTCTATTATATGAAAAATTATTTTTTCTTAGTTTTAAATTTGAGCTCGAAGGTAAAATAAAAATGAAAAAAGAATCTGCTTTTAAAAATAATTTAGTTTATTGTAATACAAAAATTTTAAATAACATTGATAAAACATAAACAACAACTTAATAAAAAAAAACGTTTGAAATTGAATTTAAATATAATGCATATTCATCTTTCTATTGATTTTATTGAGTTTATAATTAAATGAATAAACTTTTATAAATAATATTATTTATGAAATTAATATATATATATATATATATTTGATATACATACATTTGATGTGTTTTGAATTATTCATTTATAAATATTATAATTATAATAATAACTATTAATGTTAAATATAATTAAATAAATAAAATAGAACAAAAAAAATGTTTCTATTTATCTTTGTATTTTTTTTTTTTTTTTGTAAATAATTCAATTAACTATTTCCATCATTACAGAGTTTTATTTATTGAAAATAAAAATATTTCGATATTAAAACATTTTTTTTAATTCTAAATTTATTCTGAACTGTCAGAGAAACAAATAGTAAACAGTATGCACACATCAAAACATTTTAATATATTATGTAAAATATTAAAAACTGATAAGAATAATTTTTAATTAAAATTCCTGATGAAATTTCAAGTTAATTGATTTATGGTATACACATAATAATTGTAACACCATCATCTTTCTTTTGCTCAAACGTTAACCATGAATCTGCAGCAATTTGAATAGTAGTAACAGTGCTGCCAACATTAGGGTGCTATCAACATTTAAACTTGTGATTTAATTCAACTGGAATCCATGTATCTGCATTTGTTTTAATGTTATTAATATTCAAACTGCTGCAGAATTCAATAAATATCAGTTGGGATGAAGAATGATGTTGATCTATCAACCGAAATGTATATAAATCAATCAACCTGAAATTATACCATTAAAGACTATTCTTATTAAGTTTAATTTTCATTTACCCTTTATAAATTAGTACTAATAAAAAACTCTATTTTGTACGACCTACGTAAGGACAACGCCTACCAAGTCGGTTATATCAACTAGGTTTCCTATGATCAGTAGAACGGGTCCTATCAACTTTTACCTTGATTTTCTTGATCGGAAGCGCTACTTTTTATCAAGTAGCTTTTCCCCAATGTTGATTCCGGAGGCTGAGTTTTTTTTTTTTTTTTTTTTTTTATAGAGGGTTGGGGAAGCTTTTATAGCCTGTGTGTGGGACTCGCCGGGGCATACCCACTAAACCCCATTCCTCTGCTTCCTGATCCTGATTCCATTTTTTTTCTGGAGAAGAGAGATGACCAGGAACCGCGTTAGCATACATCTGGTCATCACTTTCCTCGTATCTCATTACATTCGATCTTCGTCAATCTTCTTTTGCAGGATCGTGCGTATGTACCTACATACACAGTTCCAGAGCTCTTGCGATTTCAGCATTAATGCAATTAAGGAGTCTTCGTTCAAAACGGTTTCTGTTGTACGGAATAGCTCCTCTCGGTGTGTTGCCCAGCGCTTACAAGAGAAAAGCGTGTGTGCCGGTGAATCATCCTCCATACAGGATGCACACGCAGGGCTCTGGGTGATTCTCATCCTGTACAGATACGTGCGAAAGCAGCCGTGTCCTGAGAGCGCCTGTGTGGTGTAGAAGTCAAGGTCTCCGTGTCTTCTATTTATCCATGGATCTATTTCGCCGATGAGCCTTCTGGTCCATGATCCCTTTTCTGAGGCCTCCCAGTTTTCTTGCCATTTTCTTATTGTACCGCTTCTCTCTGCATTTTTGTCTTCAAAGTTGTTTTCTTTGTTGTAGCGAGCAACTCTCTCCTGTGCAAGAAGCTCTATCGGGATGCACCCAGACAGGACCATGCATGCATCCCCTGAGATAGTGCGGTATCCGCAGATGATTCTCAAGGCCATCCTTCTTTGGATGCTCCCTAGCTTTCTTTTCCACCTTTCGTAGGCCAAAATTTCGTTCCAGATTGGGACTCCGTACAGTAATATAGATTGCATGACACCAGAAAGTACCATTCGTTTGCTCGTTTTTGGGCCTCCTATTCTTGGCATAATTTTGGCCAGCGCAGAAAACGACTTTACTGCTTTTTCCATTACACAGGTCAGATGTGGACCGAAAGATAATCTGGTATCCAGGACGATGCCCAGATATTTCACCTGCTTTTTAGTTTCTACCGTCTTATCGCGAGTGGTAAAGGAGATGTTTCCAACTCTTTTACGGCCTGTCAGCATTATTGCTTCAGTTTTCGATGGAGCAAGATTCAAGTCGTTTTCAGTCATCCATTTGTCAATGTCGCGGATGGTTTCGTTTCCCTTTCTCATAATCTCTTCTTCTGACTGTGCGACCACCACTACAGCAATATCGTCTGCATATGCTATAAGGCTCACTCCTTCCTGAGTGTTCATTCGGAGTAGACCGTCGTATAGGACATTCCATAGGGTGGGGCCCAACACAGATCCCTGAGGCACTCCACATGTTACATCCATATTGCACATGTTCCCCTCAGAGTCCTCTATGTTTAAACTGCGGTTTGTTAAATAATCTCCTATCAGACCAAATATTTCCGATCTCACCTTCCGCCTCTCTAGTTCAGACATTATTATATTCCAGTTGGCAGAGTTAAAAGCATTCCTTACGTCTAGAAGAATAAGTCCACATAGTCTTCTACTCCGCTTGGTTTTTCCTTTATTCGCTTTATTTGCAATATCTATCACTTTTTGGATAGCATTGATAGTTGATCTTCCAGTTCTCAAGCCAAATTGGTTTGCCGCTAGATCCTCTCCGTTTTCCAGGTCAGTCTTGAGACGTTTCAGGATCAGGTGCTCCAACATTTTCCCTCCCACACTTAGCATACATAGAGGACGATAGGAATTTGCTTCTCCCCTAGGTTTTCCAGGCTTAGGTATTAGCACAAGTTTTGCCATTTTCCATTCTTGTGGGAATTCACTTTTTACCAGGAGATTGTTGTATAAGCCTGCCAACATATTGGGTTCCTCTCGGCTGATTGTTTTCAGTACCTCTGGAGGGACGCCGTCAGGTCCAGGGGCCCGTCTACTTTTTAGTTTGGCTCCAGCATCAGATATTTCTTCCTCAGTAAACAATTCTACTTCATTTATCTGAGGTTTTTTCCACATCTTGGTCGAGCGCTGTGGAAAGAGTTTTCCTGCAATGTCTTTTAGCGTTTCAATGGGCAGGTTCTCCCTTTTTGATTTTCCTTTAACGTAGCGCATGACTATCTGGTATGCTTGTCCCCAGGGGTCGTCATTTATTTCTTCTATGATTTTTTGCCAGTGTTCGCGTTTAGAAGTTTTGATTAAGGTGTTTAATTTCTTACGGGAATCCCTGTAGTTTATCCATTCCTGGGTGGTGTCCTCGACATTTCTGCGGTTTAACCTGTTAATAGTTCTTCTAGCACGGCAGCATGCCTTCCTTGCTTCAGCGATCTCATCTGACCACCAGGGGGCTTGTTTTCTATTATCCTTTTACCTTATCTTTGGCATGGATTTATTACAAGCTCTTGTTAGCGCTTTCATGAAGGTTTTGATGTTATTCAAAGCTGAGTTGACTCCGTCCCATATACCCCAGCTAGAGAAATTGCCAGGCCCGGGACTTGAACCCGGGACCACGAGAATGTGAGACAGCGACGTTAGCCTCTCACCCTGTGGCGCCTTAATTAGTACATATAACTCTAAATTTATAACTAACAATCATATGATCTATATTTAATTTTTGTATTATATAAATATTATTAAAATTCCTGAAAGGATACTTTACCTCGAGAATCAATAATATTTTATTGTGTTTATCAATCTTGATATTTGCCATTAATTACTAAATTGTATATTAATTTCAATCCTTTTCATATTTATTCTACTTATGTATTTAAGCTTTGTTATTAACTTCAGATATGTTTTCTGTTGAATAATAAATATATCATCATCTTATCCATTACAAAGGGAGAAAGTAATATTGTTTGACAGTGCTTGTATTTATTGGTGGCCTCGCTAACTGTGTCTCATATAATATATCTCACTTAAAGCCTTTTGCCTGGCATCTGCTAAAACTCTATTGCACTTAAGCTCCATCACCGATGTAATTCTTCATTCCCCTTTTATGAATATTGATGTCACAATACGCTTAAACGCAACACTCAATACCAATTCACGGTTTAATTATTTATCGCTATTTAAGACTTAGACGAGACAAAGAGGAGTGGGGGATGAGTGTAAGGGTATTCGACTCTGCGCTTCTTCCAAATACGCCATTCAACATTGCTGTTCCCTTTTAAAAACAACATTAAATTGAAAATCAAAATAATAACCGTAGATATAAACAAAATGAATAAGAGATAAAATATGTTTATATACCATTTACTAAACGAAATTTATTTAATGCGCTTTCTTTATATTAAAGTCATTATTTAATACTCCTACCTTTTTTGTTAAATAAAATGGAGTTTGTACGAAAGTCATTTTTAATGATTTATCTATTATAAGATGATGGTGATGATTATGATTATGATTATGATCACGATTATTATTATTATTATTATTATTGCATTTAAAAAATATGATAGAATAAAAATTAATTATTATTAATATTTTTTATAAAAAATAATTGATAGAAAAAACTTATAGAAAAATTTAAAAATATTTAAAAAAAAAAAAATAAATAATTTCTGAATCTAAAAAATATATAATTCATTTTTTGAATATATAATATATAATTTACTATCCATATGCCTATTATGAAATTGTATTGTAATAGAAAATTATTTCTTTTAGTACCAATCGGAATATAAATAAATAGAAAGTTAGTTATAAAAATTATTATTACATTAAAAAATATAATAATATTCATAAAAATTTTGTAATATATCAGAGAACATATATCGTGACCTCTGGTGGTAGGCAAGAAGGAGGTATGGTTACTAATTTTGTAACATAGGTGTTAACGCCTCTCTCTGATTTAGATTTATTTATTTAATGTCAATTTATTTTTATATAATTTTTATAATTTTTTCTTTCATATATATATATCTTTGTATATATATTTTATATTTAATTTAACACATGGACGGCTAGTGTCTTATTTGGCGCCACCAGTTGGGGTCACATGACGCCTCACAACCAATCACCTCGTCACACGCTCCATTTTGGCCTTTCGCGCCAAAAGGCTGCCTTGGCGTCAAGAGCTGGCCGCTTCACTCACTTGCTTGTGTGACTTGGTCTTGAGAACTTGTATTTTGAACGTGGAATCCTTTTCCACGCTTTTTAGGTGTAGATTCGCCATTTCGTTGTTAAACACGTGGAGACACTGTGTTTCAATTATTATTATTATATTTTTGTAATTCGTTTGTTTTAGCTGAGTATTAGCCAGCATTTATTTCTTTTATTTTTATATTTTAATTTTATTTTAGTTATTTTTTACTTTATATTAATTTTTCTTTAATTAAATACATATAACGTGGTAACGAACACTTCTCTTTTATTTAGAAAAAGTGAACCTAATCTTTCCTTTGCAGGCCCATATGTTAGCATCGGATATTTCATTAATTTAATTTGTTATTGCTTTACGATTTTGGGATGTTTAAGGTGATTCTCCTAAGCGCTAATAGTCAAACGTACTGCACTCTTTGGTGAAGTATATTTAAGGGTTCCTTTCCCAAATAATTTGTTTTATTCCCCGTGTGAAAGAGTTGAGAATTCTTTTTTTAACTCCTTCACTAGTGGCAAAGGTGGTCCGACAGGCTGAACAATATTTTATATAATCAGCGGCTTGTCCAATAGGGTTGTAAAAACTGATTTGTTTCAGAAAAATATTTCTATTTCTAATATTTGTTTTTATGTTTTTTGAATTTCAAGACATTCTCGATTAAAATGTTTAATTGGGCCTTAAAAATTTTAAAATTTGTCCTAGGTATTGAGAAAATTCATAGCTCACCAACTTTCCATTCGCAACATCATGCAGTTTTGCCTACCAATAAAAAACAATACTTTCTAATATTATAATGAAAAATAGTTATTCAATATTAAATGAGCATCGTTAATTGAAAATTAATATTCTTTAATAATTAATATATTATATTCTTTAAATAATTTGTTTATTTTTTATATAATATTATATATTTTATCTTATTTTATCATTCAAACAACTAAAACTTTATAATGATCTCTTTATAGCAGAATTATGTGAAATTATTTAAAACCATTTATGAAAACATTTCTGCAAATTTCATTTCATTTAATCACAATGGGAAACCATATGTTCTTTATCTATTTCTTGATAAGAGAAGTACATCGTGCCGTTTTTTAAATTGCATGATCCCTTTGACTAAATTATTTAGATCAAATCGCAGTGAAAATTAATAATAAATAGAAAGCCTGAATATAATTCTAAGATAGAAATCTTTGACCTTTGAAATTTTTTTATTTTTGTTAATCCTAATATATTATTTACATATATAGGTATATAGGTATATAATTTTATTACATTAATTATGATGTGATTTACATTTTCAATGCTTTTATTTGCCCTGTTTATCATCTGTAAACTTTTTTATTTCTATTCTGATTTTTTTTTAATTAGTTCATTTATAACTACTTAAAATATTGACTAACATTAAATATATCCCTAGAATTTATTTATTCATTTATAATTTAAAATTAAAAAAAAAAATGTTTATTTAAATATTTACATCAATTAAAATTCCATCAATCTATAATTTATTTAATTAGTTTTTTTTTTCTTTTCTATTTTCACATAAATTATTATTAATATAATTAAGACAAGTTTAATTAATATATTTCGACTCGGGATTGAGTATATTGATCTATTTTTAGATTTTTATTTTTATACACGTAATGAATTATGTATGTGAAGACACATTTATTTATTATACATGAAAGCAATAATTCACGTTTTTTTTTATGTCCTGGGATTTTGATTGTGTCGAATTGGAAGCTTCCGAGTGTGAATTGCGCTCTTGACTACGATAAATAACAATCAAGGTGAACTTTATTTTGCTAGAAATCAAGTTCATGGAGCAAATCCTAGTTGCTAAGGGGTGGCCAAGAGGCTTCCCCCAGGGTGGTCTTTGTGTATCTTGACAAATGTCGTAGGAGATACGCGTGGGACATTAACCTAACGTGGTGGAGAAGGGTGGTGAGGGGGGGGGAAGTAGAAGGGGTGTAGATACCTACCGACTGATAAACGCCCACGCGGCCTCTCATTACGACACTTAACGGGATTCCCATCTAGTAAACTCTCGTCGATTCCCACCAAACTGGGCCACATTTCTAGATATTATTTCATTATTACTAGAATGGTGGAAAATGATAGAGTTGTACATAAAATTTTCATCTAATGAACTACTTTGGTTGCTATCTTTTGAATATTATTTGAATGTGGCTTCTACAACTATCATAAAATTAAATAACATAGTGGAGATAGTATTACATCACCGAGCATTAAAGAAGATTAGGTTGAAATTTAACCGTTTATAAAGATAAAAATCCGTTTAAATTTATATATATATATGGATATATAATTATATATATAATTAATTATATTATTCATTTGCTTCAATTATACATTTATCTATTTTATTCTTTCATCTGAAATAAAATACCATACGATTTTACGATTTATAATTTTGCTTTTAATCAATCTATTATTTTGAATATATATATATAATTTTCTAAAAAGTATTTTAGTTTGATGATAAAATATTTATGCAATTATTATTGATATTGGTTTGTAAAAACAAAAAAAAAAAAAACAAAAATTAAATTAATAACTAACTAAAACAGAATATTAAATATTCCATAATTTTTTATTATAAATAAAAAAAAAAACAAAATATTAAAATTTTCTATTAGAGTTTTCAATGTAAATATTTTCAAATTATTTGTATTATTAATTAAGTATCAGTTTTTTTTTTGTTTTATAAAATATCTCAATCTTTAGATTTCTTTACATATCATTTATACACTATTCGTCAAATTATAATAAAAACGTATATTATAATAAATATTAAAAGATATTGTGTCTTATTATAACTGAAAATAATTTGCTGATTAAATTAAAAAATAAATGAGAAAACAAAAAGAAAATAGAGGTTTTAATATACTGAAATAAAATAAATTAAAAATACTTCAATAAAATTCTATGTATCACTTTGGTGGTACAGGGGGCAGAGTTCTCTGTCCAGCTGCAAAAACCGTCAAAGACGATCTGGTCAGCTAGTTATAAATTTTTCATAAAAAAATTCTATTTTATTATTTTTTTTTATTTAGTTTGAAAATAAATAGAATTAATTTTATTAATAATGATTTGATTTGATTAATTTATACGTTCTTATTCCAAACTATTAATATCTCAATTAATTGCTTTTCTTGTATGCCCTTTGGGTTTTGTTTCATTCATTTATTCGAATGAATACCTCTGAAAATGCTCTTTTCATAGGCACACTGACTACATTTCCTGTTATTTAACATTTGCCCTTTTAATATATTTCTAAATCAATTTATTAACATATGGAATGTTATTAAACAAATCATATAATAATCTTTAATTATATTTTATACACTGCCAATAGCTTTAAACATTTTTCGTATTAATCACTTTAAAATAAATACTGGACTATTTACTATTAAGTCACATGGGCAACTAAACAGTTCGTTAGATTTGTATATAAAATGGATGATTCAACTTTGATACATTGGGGAACATCAAACGCATTGTAAATATGGATTGTATAATGTTATGAATTCTAATTAAATTATAGGTTGACAGGATGTAACACTTGATTTCCAACACGCACAACCTTATATCATTCCTATTTTATAATGAGTAAACATTGGGAGAATTTCTCATAGGGCGTTAACTAATTTGAATAATCAACCAATTGAACCTACAGTAAGTCTTGTTAGAAGAATATTTTAGTAAACAAACATATATTATATATATATATATATATATGTATATATTTATAATTTTTTTTTTTATTATTAAATTGGATCATTCAATAACTTTGAATCATCCATAAGTTATAATTTATAGGATTCGATTTACAGAGAAAGAAACTTATCTCATTTAAAATATATTTATTGCTAAGTTATTGAGATGTTCCCTCGTTTCCTATTTCTTATATTTATATCTATATATAGATATAGATATAGATATATGTATATGAATAATATGAAAAGAAAATAACAATTTCAAAAATATTTTCAATAAATTATTCAATGATTTTATGAAAATATTATATTTATTTATTTATTTATTTATTATCCATTGGAATTGAAATATAAAAATTGTATCAAATAAATCAGTGATTCTCAACCTTTTTTTTTTACCGCGGCACACTTTTAACGGTTTAAAAATTTGGTGGCACACAAAGAAAAAGATAAGTGTAAAAGTTTACCATAATAATAAAAGTGGTCCCAAAAACGGTTTACCTTTTTTTTTAGGACCAAATTGAAAAAATTTAGAAAAAAAGTAGGAAATGTTTAAGAGCCTCTTTACATTTGTAATAATTTGGCGGCACATTTTGATAATCTCGCGGCACATAGGTTGAGAATCACTGAAATAAATAATAATTTTTTTGAATAAATATTCTTATTAATTAAAATATTTCAATATATAAAAAATATTTTTTTTATAAATTCAAGAAAATTATTAAACAGGAAAGAATAGGCAACCTGACTCGAATAAGGGATGAAAGATTATGAATAGATTAAATCTTAGAAGGATAAAGAAAGATATTGTCTCTGTGGCCATATGTGTTTTACTTAAGGAAAAAATGAAGCATAAACATTATCAATTTTTTTTTTCATTAACCTATATACCTCATTTTTTCCGATTTTTTTTTAACCTACATTTCTGAACAGTTTTCTCTCTTTATTTCCTATTTTGAAATTAGAATGAGCAATGTTGAAACATCATGATTGATATTCAAACATGGATTACTCTCCAATTAATTGAAGCATCTATATTAACAGTATTTTAATTGGTGATCGATGGTTCCCGATTCATAAAAAAAAATCATATATGATATATATACTTTTTAATTTAGGATTATATAAATGATTTGACACGAAGATCTTATGAATAGATTAATTAAAATTAATTAATTACTGACATTTTAAATTATACTGTAATATATATCTATATATACCTTCAAGTGCAGAAATATGAAATGAATGGCATACCTAATTGGTTATTGAATCATCCAGGGAGAAGAAGTCTAACAGATTAGAAAAAAATTAATATGATAAATTAATAATTATTTTTTTTAAACCATATAATTATTTAATCGGAACAACTGTTTCTTTTATTTAAAAGCTTTTTACGCTAAATTTAATAAAGCTAATAATCAAATAAAATCATATGAGGATAAGAATTTATATAGATATACTTATAATATAAATAAAATCCCTGACCTTTGGACAAAACTGTACAAGGACAACACCTATCAAGCGAGGTAGAGGTTTTATGCGATCAACACAATGGATTCTCTCAACCTTTATCTTGATTTTCTTCATCAGAGGTCGCTACTTTTTATTTCAGTTAGCTTCCCAATGTTGATCAACTAGACTGGATGTGCAAGATTTTTTTTTAAATTTTCAATATCTGTAAATAATTTTTCTTGTTTTATAAAATAATATACAGTGAAACATGTATAAAAACTTAATATGCAAATATTTTTTACTATATATAGAGTATATGTCAATAAAAATGTAAAAATAATAATACTATTATAAGAGGCAGGAGGTAGGCTTAATGTATACATATATTACATGTTTAATGGAGATGTAAAATGCATTATGGAATTATTATTGTATGGATATTTAATTGTCATACATTATATATATTTTGTAGCTGTTAATCACTGATAAGTAAGTCGATTGTATATTTAATATAGTAGAATATATATTTTTAAAAATAAACTCTCAATTAAATTGAAGTTGTCGAATACCTCTTCAAATTATTAATTTAATAAATCTATAAGATTGAAATAAACTTCTAAAAAAAAAATCCAATTACCAACAAAAATAAATAAAAAATAAAACATTAAATTTTTGTTTCTATGTAACAACCCCTTTAATTTTGATTTTGAAAAAGATTTGATGTTGATTTCTTTAATTTCTTTTCTTGGTTATTACTCTTATTAACAATTTTTTTTTGTTACCATGATAATAATTTACTAGGTTAAAAAAAAAATCCTCTTGCTTTTGTTCCCAGGCCGGGCCGGCTACCTTATCTGCTCAGATTGAATTAACTTTATAATCCATATTCTTGTTAAATATTTCCCAATCACGCGTGCATAAAAAACCACCCTAGGAACGAATATTCAACATTTCTGATTTTCTTTAAAGATTAAAAATGAACTCCCGATAAAAGATATAGATTATAAATTAATCACATCGAAACCTCCTTGAAATGTTTTTTTTTTTTCAAAATATGCTTTTTTCTACGATTATCTTTTTTTTTAAATAGAATTTCATATTGATTTCATTCATGTATATACATAGATACGTTGATAGAATATATTTTACAGTTCACTGATTGCTCTCTATCGATAAATAAATTTTATTGTAATATAATTATAAACATTACAAATTATATATACATTATTTTAGATTTATTTATAATAAATAAAAGAAAATTATATTTCCATAAATAAATAATAGACAAAAATAATGTATATTAATTATAATACCATTTTACGATAAAAAATAAAATGTTATACTATTTTCATTTAAGACATTTGATTAAACTAATTATGATATTATGATAATTATAAAATTTATGTAGAAAAAATAAATAATATGTAAAAAAACCTCTGACTTTTGTACGTCCTACGCAAGGACAACGCCTAACAAGTCGGTTATATCAATTAGGTATCCTATGATCAGTACAACCTTTACCTTGATTTTCTTGAACGGAGGCGCTACTTTTATCGAGTAGCTTCCCAATGTTGATCCCGGAGGCTGGGTTGACTCCGTCCCATAGACCCCAACTAGAGAAATTCCCTTGCATGGCACGGGACTTAAACCCGAGACCACGAGAATGTAAGCCAGTTGCGCTAGCTTTCACCTTGTGACACCTTATTATAAATAATATGTATTATAATAAATAGTTTTATAACTAAAAAAAAATTTTAATATTTATGTTTAAAATTTTTATATAATTTCACAAATTTAATAAATTTAAATTTAAATTACTTATTTTATTTACATAATATAAATTTTATCTATTTAATAATATATTTGTTATAAAGAAATATATTATTCAATTAAATAGAAACACAATAAATATATTACATAAATTTCAAAAGAGAAAAATAAATTAAATTCACAAAATTTCCTTTGAATATTTGACCATTTTCCAATATTGATCTTTAGCCGGCAGGCAACTGTCAAAATCAACGCTACTATTTAATTTTAAAATACTATACACGCGTATTTTATTAGAATTTCAAATAAACGTTTAAATTAATTGAATCTAAATGCAATGTATATATAGTTTGATAAAATAATATTTGTTAAAATTTATTCTTCTATTTTTAATTAAATTTTCATTGTAAGTAATACAATTACAAATATTGCTAATAAGTTTTAATATTCCATTTATGATAATAATATTTATATAATAATTTTATCTAAACTATAGTATTAACTATTATTACCGTATATTGAAAATTATATTATAATTTGGAAATATCTAAATTACTCTACTATATTAATATAGAATACTTTATAAATTTATTAAAAAAAAAAAATTATTTTATTTATCTTTATGAGAATTTCCAGGAAAATCTAAAATATGTTTAATATTATATCGAGTATCATAGCATTCATTTTCGTAATTTTCATAATAGATAATCAACAAATTTAACAAGAATTTAAAATATTTCAGAGTTTAATAAATAATTTCCGATAAATTAATTATTCATTTACATATGTGTTATAATAACAGAATTAAAAAATGATTAGTCAATAATTTTTTTGTACTTAAACATTCATTTTATTTCATATTTATATTCAAGGTACACTCACCCACCCACACATTCATATATATATATAATATATAATGTAAAATTATTTCAAAATTATTTTCACTTGTTTTTGTGAAATTGGAGTGATGTTTTGATACCCAGTTTTCCTCGGGCTATGGTATGAGCCAGACATGTATTACTGTCGAAAATTCTTCAGACCTTCAGAACGCAATAAATTAAATATTATCCACCCATTAAACCTAAAATACCAACATTGAGTTTTAGTCAAACGAACTAAGATCTAGAATCCCAAAAATTCTTTCCTTAAAATTTCCTTGAAAATGGCACGAAGACGGACGGCGAAACGTCAAGACTCAAATTTCATAAAAACTTGTGAAAATCATCAGGAAATAATCTTTCATAATAAAAACTTTTATGGAGGCATAAACAAACTTATAAATGTGTCACTCAGAAGCCAAAACGATTAACTCCACATTTAACACGTTCCCACCGGCTCCATAATTATTTATTTTATGTGGCGGCATGCGCCACTGGTGGAACGAGTTAAAGAAACTGAGAAAATGAAGCCCAAAGTTCACATCTTGTATTAAATTCAGGTTTATTGATTAAAGAAAAATTTATATTGCATTGAAATATTAAGATTATCAACTTCATATGTTGCAGATTACATTACTAGCAAAATTTTAAAAATTGAAGTTAATCGGTTTGGCTTCTAAGTGGCACAAATATGTATATATATATAAAATTTGTAGTAAATAATTTATATATATTTATTAACTTCTGTTATATTAATAATCATAATAACTTTAAATTTTATTTTTATTATAAACATTTTATTTATTAAATAATTTAGGATCTTTTTATATTAATAAAGATTTATTGATTATTATTTATTTGTCATTAAGTACGAGCATGGTATACTTATTTTTACTTTCCCGCATACTTCGTATAAGGGAAGTATTGGAATCGTCAAAAATTTCGACTTCGAGATTTCGATAGATCTTGACGTTTTAGACCTCCCTGAGTCGGAAAATACCATTTTTCGAATTATGTCTGTGTATGTATGTATGTATGTATGTATGTAATGTCTGTGAGCAAATTTACTCAAAAACTAATCAAGCTACGACTTCAAAATTTGGTACACCGATATTATTCACAGTTTGTAGATTTCTATCAAAATTTCGTCAAAATCGGTTAACCGGAAGTGGTACTTTACCTACACTGGTTGCGTTTACCTTTCAAGTAAAGTACCAGTTTGCTTCGAGATATTTGCTTCATATTTTGTATATAGATTTAAAAATATGAAAAAAATTCAGATACCAAATTTCATCATGATCTGACAACCGGAAGTGACATTTTACCTATACAAGTAGCGTTAGGTGTAAATTATAAATATATATAATAGTGTTAAACCATTTTACTTTATAATTTAAATTAATTAGTTTGTTTATTTTTATTGTTGTTAAATCATAATAATAATAACCTAATTACCTATTTATATGCGGGAAAGTCTAGGGGAGGACACTCCCGATTTATTATATATCTAATTAAATATTTATTTAAGATAATAGAATTAAATCTTTCTATTTGTAAACTAACGAAACCATCGAATTGATAATTGAATAAATATTTAGTACCCTTAATGAATTGAGTTGAGCAGTAGTTTATAAAATGTCTTCCTGCTTGAATAAATCAACTATTATTTAGTTTAGATCTATAAGTAATTAATTTCGCCGTTATTCTATGATAATTATTTGTTTTGGTTTCTGGAATTGTTCAGTGGAATATGATTAGATTTTCCTATGCCGAAGGCTGACTCGCTCTGTGTACTTAACGGTTTGCTAATGCTGATCGCTTGATATCTGGACCGTTGCAATCAGCAGCCACTTGTTCTAAGCTTCTAACCGAGAGATCTATCAGCCTCTGGTCCATTAGGCTCTGACAGAGGGGTTGCCTTGCGACATTACCCTTAGGATCCTGGTCTAACCGTTTGCTGGCCTCTGCTGATATGTTCTTGTATTTAGAGTAGGCACTGGTAACTTCGCTTTGTGTGATGGATTAATGTCAATATTGAACTCGACGTTATGAACGCAAATAGACCAGGCACAAATATTCATTAGTTGAGCCAACATTAACGTGATGCCTGTAAGACTCCAATCTCTTGTAGACTACACTTTAAAAGTATTATTCAAATCTCGATTGTGTGATAAGAATATAAATTCACTAAAATTAATTTAATGATCTAAAACTATTTTAAATAATCTTTTTGTGAATAAGAGTATTTTTATTAAATTGATGATATTCTTTTTTGTTCTTTTTTTTTTAAAAAAAAAAGACATCACTAATCAACCTACCATACATACTTTCAATTTATTACAAATAATATTTTCCTGAAAATTAATTTTTATTTAAATTTCATATCTATTTGTAAAAATTATGTTATTCATTCAAAAATGAAAATAAATAAATATTTTGAATAAAAGAAAATTATATATTGTATCTTACATAAAGATTTTAGATAATTTTCTGAATCAAAAATTCTAAAAAAAAAACTAAAAAAAGAACAAAAATATAATAAGGTAGTTGTATAAATTTTACCGACCGACGATAGTAAGGGAGGTATTGTTTTCACACCAAATTTCACATGTGGAGATTTTTACATATCTCCACGAATCATGCATTTTCTAAACAGAAAAAAGTATTTTTAGCATGATGTCTGTCCGTCTGTCCGTCCGTCCGTCCGTCTGTCCGTCCGTCCGTATAGATGTGTACAGCCTGAACGGCTCAACCGATTTTGATGAAATTTGGTATATTTACTTAATGCATCAGTGGGATGAATTGATCAACTTTTGGTGCAATTCCGGAAACCGGAAGTGGTAGTATTAGCGATCGACGATAGGAAGGAAAGGGTTATTTTCACACCAAAGGAGATTTTTTTATATATCACCACGAATCATGCACTTTGTATTGGTTTTATCCTCGAGAAAAATCATATTTATTAGTTTTTTCTTGATTTAAAATTATATGACGTCATCCAGCCATTCATGACGTCACAGCCTGGTCTTGCATATATATTATAAATAAAATAAAATTAAAAATGTTTATATTTATTATTTATGTATCCATATCTGTTTTTTATTACATTAATAGATATATTAAAATTATTTGAAATTGTTTCTGTAGCTGGAAATTAATTTATTTCAAACAGTCGGTCGGTTCGGACCTGGCCACAGGTCAACTTTTTATATTTATATTAAAATACAATTTCTAGTAGTTTTGCTTTTTACTATCTCGCCAGAGATAGTATTGCGATCAGGAAAATTTTCGATGTCGAAATTTTGAGGTTTTATAGGTTTTGAATGTCCCTGAGTCATTTTCACTAAGGTTGAGAAAAATGGCTCTCTGTGTGTGTATGTGTGTATGTATGGAAAGATTACGCAAAAACGGTTTGAGCTAGAATGATGAAATTTGGTATACGGGCATTATTCAAAATTTGTAGTTTTCTATTAACTTTTAAGAAATGTAGCTCAACCGGAAGAGTGTCATTACCTACAACGTTTTGATTTTTATTCCTCTAAAGTGACCGTAAAGAAGATATATGTTTGAAAGTTTTTTACATGATTAAAAATTGTATAAAACTGCTATATATATAGAATTGAACTGAATAGAACTGAAAGTACCAGAATTAATTTTTAACACTGCAAATCACGCGCCAACACGTGACGTGGTGCCATCAACAAAGAGCCTGGTTTCATAAATATTATTTATTAATTTTAATTTAAAATTTATAATTAATTAATTTAAATATAATATATGATATTTATTTTAACCCAATTCAAATTTCGAGATAGTCGAGTGGAGTATCTCCAGATTTTTTAAAAGAGCATTTATCAAAAAGTATAATATTTACTCTAAGTATAATTCGATGATTTAAAACTTTGTATATTATCACAAGACCAAAAACATGTGACGTCAGTTCGCATGGAATATAAATAAGAATAAACAATTTGCTAATCTAAAAAAATTTTAAAATTATAAATTTTCAAAGATATGGTATTTAATATTATATAAATACAAATGTATTTTTATTAATAATATATTTTATTAATAATATATTATAGGAAAATGATAATTATTTGAATACCTGATATGTTAAATTTAAAAATTAGAAAATTTTTTAAATTATGGTGTGTCATATCTTAAAAAAATTTTTTCTTGGAATGCTTTTAAAAATAATTAATTTAAATTTTTATTTTGGAAAGAAAATATTTCGTTGGTGTATTATATTTGGAATGGACCTTGTTGATGATATTTTGGAGAGTTATATAATTGGAATAAACTCGGCTACGTCCAGGTCAGGTCTAAGGGTTAAAAGGTCATCCCTATCAGGACCTGCGCTCTATTTTTGGTCCTACCTGATGACAACTTGAAATCTGTTAAATTCTTTAAAAGATTCGACAAAGATTTGATAAAGAAATAATATACGATATAAACATGTTACTGAAATCCTAAAGCATCACTTAATAATGTTGATTATTTCTTAATTAATTATTTATCATATTAATAATTCTATCGTTTCTTAAAACTTAGAAATTCACTAAATTATTCAAATCTTTTTTTTAAAAAAAAAATAACAAAAGTTCTATAACATGCTATTTTTCAACTTCTTGCATTGTTTTATCTGAATATTTAAAACTGATTATTTTTGAAAATTATTATTTTAATTATAAAATTCTCCTCTATATATAGATACATTAAAACATTTTCAAAAAATAACTCGATAATTTGCTTATTAAGAAAATTAATATTATAAAAAATTTTTGTTTCTTTTATTAATGAATTATATTTTCTATTCAATATTTTATGTTATAATTTAATCACTAATCTTTTCCATCTTCCTTATTTTAATTAAAAAAATAAAATTGAAAATAATAAATGATCATTGATAGAAAAAGTTAAATAATTCAATTCTATTAATTCTAAATAAAATTCTTTTTAAATTTTATTTTTATTTAAAAATTTAATAATAAAATTAATAATTACAATGTTAAAATATTAAGGTGAGAAATGCGCATATGGACCTCGACAGGATAATTTGAGTGATTCTTTTTTAATCTTCAAATTTTGATAATTTTAAATATGTATAACCTTTTAAATGTTAGATTAATACAACCACTTGAATCATTACAATCTTATGATTTTCATATCAATAATTTTGATATTAACAAATATTATTATTAAATATAAGATGAATATATTCTTTGTAGAGTTTAATTTAATTAAAATTGTATGATATATTAATTTTTGTTTTTTAAAAAAAAAAAACACAATTCCCAAATTTGGAACAGTGATACTTTGAATCACCATTTTATTTACCTTATACTATGTGTATTTATATTAAATATTAATCAATTTTTTTTTTATATTTTCTATTCTTATATGTTTCAAAAATTTTAGAGATTGTTGATTTCACTCTGACTGTTTTATCTTCCAAAAAAAGTTAAATCAACGAGATAAGATTTTGCGGTAAAAATGTTTTCTTTTATACTATTCTGCGCCATCTTGCACAGATCACACCAAATATTTATTCACTTTAAAAAATCGACTCACGTTTACGTTGCTAAACAATTCTCGGTAGTAAATTCTTTTTTTATTTGAAAGCCAAACCGTATTTGAGAACCATATTGTGGATTGCTATTTTTATTTTTTTTTATAAACTAATCTTCCTCTTTCTTCTAAATATTCTTTTCAAATTCGGATAATCGTAAGGAAATAAAATGAGGAGTTTATTTTACATTTGATATTAAAAATAGGATCACATATTGGAAATAATCTTTTTTTTTTTAATATAAATTGTCAATTTCCGATTTGAAGTATGGTAATAAACTTTTTAATATAGAGAAATATGAGGATCCTTTTAAATATATATTTTCAAAGCTATATACGGGTTTTTATTGGGAAATGGAATTGAATTAAGTTATTATTATTAAAAAAAAAAGAAATTAAAAGAGCTTTTTGAGCAATTTTTATATGATAATTATGTGTCAATTTCATTTTTTTTTTCAAATAAAACAAAAACTTTTATTATTCTTATAAACTACAATGAAACTTTATGACTAAAATAATTAATTTATTCACGCATTGATTCCATTTAGATACATAATATAGGTATCATTCTCATCTTTGTTTTATTTTTACAAAAATATGAAAATAATTAAAATAATAACATAGAGTAGTTTTAAAAATTTCAATCACTTCAATAATATTGTGTTTTTTGTAATAATATTTATTATTAATATCATTTATATATTAAATTGATAATATATTTTTTATAAATCTATTTTTCTTTATGACTCTAAAGAACTCAAGTTCTTGGTCGCATCAACAACACTCCTCCAAATGGTGCCCATCCAACTTTCACTCTCTCCTAACTTCCTCCCTAAATTGACTTCTTCCGCGTTTCTGGTCTATCAACCGGTCACATTTTAACCGGTTTCGCTACAAACAGGTTTCTCGCCAGTCTTTTCTCACCCACACATGCAATCCTTCGTTAATTAGTCTCTGCCATCCTTTGGTGACTTAATTACAAGTAAAATCACTTGATAAGGTATATAAACGTTGCATATTCCATCCACTAAATACAACATGGTTATTCTTTTCAGTAAATAAAACATTAATAAAAGAACAAATGTTAGCTGTTGTGGCAATGAACTTTCAAGTTCGTTCAAAGCTCTCTTTTCTTTCTTAATTTGATTAATGACTAATGCAAATTATTTTTTAGTCTTTTCTTTATTTATTTGCCAATAGTTCATTCATTTCCTTCATAACATCTTATGAACTGTTATAAGACTTTTTTCCTGTAAATATTAATCTTACTATTTTATGTGAAATAGAAAAAAAAACAACTAATAATTAAATATTATAAAATTTTTATTTATTAGTAACAGTTGAGTTCATTGGTAAAATACTAACCCCTAATGAACTTAAGGACGAAGTTTCAAAACTTTTGTTCAAAATTATTTAAAATATAATATCAAATATGATGAAACCAAAATAACTAAATAAATAACTATAAACTGGCAAAAATCTGATCTAATTCCATAGACCCAATAAAAAAATATTAATAATGTACTAAAGAATTATTTCTTGGTAATTTTAATTTAATAATATTTGTTTGTTTTTTAGATCAAGAAACAATTTTTAATATTTTATTTATTATTATTATTATTATTATTGTTGTTTAGGAATTAAAACTATTGAACTGAGATGGATTAGTTTCTTTAGGGTTTTCTAGATATGTAGAATTTTTAAAATATTCAAACTTTTTGATAACATCTATAATTTTTTTTTCTTTTATTTAAATTTTCATAAAACCATTTTTCAGAATTTCATTAACTTAATTTGGACATTTTTATGATTATTTAAAAATAACCCCTGAGTCATAAATAAGTTATTTTTTCTCTCTGAGTTCATAAAAAAAAATTGAAATGACATTGTTTGATTTGCATAGAAGAGAGAGAGAGAGAAAAAAAAACAATGTCTTTGTTTAATTGTTCTTTGTTGTTAATCGTTACCCTAGGAGAAGCAGACAGATGAAGTTCTAACTATCTAGATGATGTCGTTGGACGGAAGATGAGAGGGACCTGTTTGATTGTCAGAAATTCTATTGGCTGTTATAATTTAATCCGATGTGTCCGGTGTCATTCCTTTAAGAAATTACTGCTCGGTTGGCCCAGCCCAAGTCTCGTCTACATCTCCTTTATGGCGTTCCCCGGATTACTGCGTTGGGGTAAAATTAGCCGCACGCTGCCTCGGTTAGCCCAATATTGATTGCATGATAGAAGAGATAAATTTTCGAATGTCCCAGATGCCTAAATGCCCCTTGACCTCCATTGACGTTCAACAAAAATAAAAAGAATTTCTATTTTTCAATTCACAAACGTAATTTTAAATAAATATTTGTAAACGCATTTTAGGAGAAAAGCCTCAAATTGGAGAATATTTTATTTTTTTTTTTTTTTTTTTTGTCAAGTTAACTTTATTTAATTAACACATTTATTCGATTAATTTATGCTTTTTTTAAAAATAAAACAAAAAAAGAATAATAATAATAATAATTTGATGATATTAGCTTTCTTTCTCACCGGTTAAATTGATAATTATTTTTAATTTCAGACGGGAAACTGTTTGCAATCGCCAGTTAATTGTATTAAGGGGTTGATGGAGGAGTTGGGGGGTTGGAGACAGGTCGCCGTCTAAAAGCGCATTAGGCGTCTACCAAACAGCCAATGGGATTAGATGTTAAGCAAGCTCTAATTCCGGCTCGGTGTCTTTTATCGCTGGCTTAACCGTTGGATGGGATAATCTGATATTCTCGCGTTTAAACGGCCTCGAGTGACTTTTATTGGCTCACCGTGAATGGCGCATAATCTGAATCGACCGTGTGCATACGGATGGCCAAACAACTTCCACCATCACACTCAAAAAAGCATTTCGCAAAATCCTCCACAACTTGATTTCTAACATTTAACTCAATTTTTTATCAATCGACCTAACATTTTTTTTTTTTTTATTATTAAACGTGACGATTTTACATAATTTTTAATAAAAAGTATAAAAAAATAATTTTCATATTTTTAACATATATTTTATTTTATTTTTATATTTTAATAATAAATTTTAAAAAGATATTTTTTTTTTACTTACGAGAATGTATATATATATTCAAATAATTTTTTTCATTTAAAAGTGATTGAATTATTGATTTGGTAAATTCCATTAAATAAGAAGTGTAATTTTTATTTAAATATAATTGAAATTGTACTATCTCATAATATTTCAAAGGGGAAGATAATTTATCCACGAGAGATGATCAAATAGCGCCTGTGACTTTTAAAATATGCAACCATTTATACTTTTCAAGTAAATATTTAAGCAACTTTTAGGGGATTTATAAACAGATTCACGCATTTAATTATTAAAATGTTTATCCAATAAAAATAATAAATAATTATAATCTAATTATTAATTATTAATTTGATAAATTGATCTATAAAAAAAAAAAATTAAAAATAAATTCAAGTTTAAGGTTGAAGTTAACAAATTGAAATTATATTTTCTAATTTGTATATAAAATGGTGTCGACTTTTGGATGTTTTGTAAATTTTTCTTACTTTTTTAATCTTCTTGATTGTTTATATGAAATTAGAAAAGACTAGGAAGTCTCCGAGAGTTAAATATCATGTAATTCTGTTTAATTATTGTAATATTAATGATATTTTAAAATAATACTATTTGTCTTATTTGTACATATCAACCTGTTTCATCGTATTTGAACATTTATTTGAGTTCATCTAAAAGACAAATAGAAAGATGCTCGTATTTAACGGAAATGAAAAGGTTGAAAACATACAATGGTTATAATAATATTAATAATAATATCAAATTAATAAGATAACAGTTAATTTTAATAATATCAATAGAATTGGGAATCAGATCCGATTTATCAGGCCCCCCCCACTCCCCTAAATGGAAAAGATAATGAATATTTGATCATAAATTGAATCTAAATATGGAATATAATTATAATTATATTTCAACAATTATTATTATCACAAATTTATTTGAATGTTCATAGTTGGGTTTAATATCGTGGTCAATTATCTGGATTAGCAACAAGAGGCTTAATTTTTTTTTATCTAACGATATAATTATAAAATATCCTATTAATTGAAATATTTTTTGTGGTAAACCAAGGGAGGGGAAACGTTTATCTAGATATAAAATTTATGTATAACCAAAAGGTTTATGATTTATATTAATAGATAATTTTAATTCAATTATTATTGAAATCATTCTTTCTATTCTGTTCATTCACACTTCTTTTATTTTTCTTTAATATTGTTTCACAACATTTGGTAAGAATATATTTCATAAATATTTAAGAAGGATATCTGTATATTTTTAATTTTTTTTTTTTTTTTTTTTTTTTTTTTTAATTTAAAATTTAATTAAACTTCAGCGCTGACTGCAACAATGATATTTCTTTCTCGCACCCCAACAAAGTGATAATTTTACACTAATTGGTTTCACCTTGGGAAGGGGTTTTTTTTTTTATCTAGGGATTATCTTAGAAATAGATTAGAGGAGAGGTGCAAACCGACCAAGCGACCAGCCACTTCCATCATTTGGCCATTTCTATATATCATCAAGTGTCGAGCTTTGTACCGTACGTCTGCCTTTAATCAGCTCGGTATCGTTTGATCTGCCTGATGACAGAGTTTCATTTCTAAAATATGCTAATCCTAGAGTCGTCACCCTACAGCTAAAAGGGCATCCAGCAGAAGTCATCGACAACGTCAAGCGGTGTCTTATTGGTCCCAAAGACATCAGTCCCCGGGAACACCCTTTCCTGTTTCCGACTTCACTGATGAACTTGATTAGACTTAAAGGAGATAGTGTAAAGGTGTCAGTGAGGAGAGAAGAAGGGGAAGTGGAAGTTGTCAAAACGAACTTCGATATCAACTGGCAATGGAATAATCATTTATTATTCCCGATAATACATTGTTCTCCAATTCCATTTCCAATCGAACATTTTACATATAATTAATTATTAAACAACCTAATTGATTTGTAATTATTATTATGTGCGAAATTCCAAACTGTTTTTATTAGGTTTTCGTAAACAAGCTGGCTTGTTATCGCTTTGTATGCCTAGTCAAGCGTTTGCAGCATAATCATCTCAATTAATGAACCGATTGAGATGAAATTTTAGATTTTAAATGGAAACTGCTTATACAGTTATCCACTCCATTAACTTGGCAGAAGAGATTATCAACAATCAAAATTTTTCATACGGAAAACTAGGTAATTAAATAAGCACGATCGTTTTGCTTGCGTTTATTTGGTCAATGTAGATGAAGCTAACAATCAATAAAGCTACTCTGCCGTTACGAACATGAAAAGACACAGGCTTGGGGATGTTGAATTGATACACAAACATGACACTTGTTGAAATGGTCTACATCAACCTTTCTCAAACTTTCAATATTTACGATCGATTTTTTCAATTGAATCACAATTTTTTAACACTCCTCTAACCTGCCTTTTTTTACTTAATATATAACTATCTGAGAATTATCAATTATCATACGTGATAAATTCTTTATTCTTCAAGTAATAAGCTACTTGCACATTTCACTTGAAATAGATTTTGATTTTAATCAAATAAATAAAACGTTTTACTTATTTTGTATTGTACACCGTATAATATAAAAGTCCATGCTGACTCATTGAGTGTTGTCAAGTAATCAAATAAATAACCTCTATTTTTGGACATCCTACAAAAGGATGACTTTCAAGACGGTTGCCACCTGAGAGGTGTTATATGATCAGTACAACGGATTCTCTCAACCTTTATCTTGATTTTCTTGATAAGATGCAGCTACTTATTATTTCAACTAACTTCCTAATTTTGACACCTAGAATCGTTCTCAAAAATCCCAGTTATGGAGAGATTCCCTTACCAGGTCTGGGATTTGAACACGGAACCACTTGGTTGATAGTCAAGTGTGTTACCCTCATACTTATAAGTTAATTAATATGCTTTCTTGGCCTCTGTTATGTATCATAAGAATATGAAACATTTTATCAAAATTTAATATTAAATTAACGTAGAAATTATTAGTCATTTTTTATTTTTCTACAAATGAAAATTTATATCAAATTATTTAAAATCAAATTGCGAAAAGAATATTACTTAAAGAATATCCATTTTTCTTTGCCATACATTAAATGTAATGTATATAAAATAGAATGGATCAATATTTCGAAAACCATGAAAAATAAGATAGGTCAAGGAAAGGTGGGTTCATATATGCTTATCTGAGCCGTTGTGCAGGTTTTTTAAGTGTATTCACTATTTCTTATATGTAAAAGATAGATATCCGGATTTACATTTGTGTGAGGTCAGGTTTTACTGAATGCTGGTTTTTATCATGCTCTTTTATCATATTTTATGATTTAATTTTTTATCAAAAGAATTTTTTTTTGGCAAATGAACAAAATAACAACATTTTGATTATTTATGTTTCATGTTACTTGGTATTTCTTATGTGATTAAATAATACAAAAGAATGTTAATTTTACTAGTTATATTATTCTTTTATCAGTAATTATATATATATATATATATTTGGAAATAATTATATAGATTTATAATCTATTATTATATAATTTTATAAACAAGATTTGATTTGAGAGTGAAGAATAATTAAAAAAAAAAAACTACAATATGTTAAATTATGTTCATCAATATATATATAAATTAACCAATGTATATATATATTCTTAATTTTTAGTCTTAAAAGAAAATTTAAAATAAAAAAATATTATCAAAACTTTTAAGTAAATAAAATGAAAATAATTTTTCTCAAGTTAAATCATATACTCAATTAGATCTATAAATATTAGTCTATTATAATACATTATATTCTCATTCATTATAATTATAATAATGTCAATAAAACCTTTTAAGTCCTAAGTGTATAATAATATGCAGATAAATTGACATATATATTTTTAGTAAGAAAAAAACAAAAATAATTTATGAGTGGTAATATTTATCGTATGAAAATAGATCCACTATTCATTATATAATAGAATGGTTTGGAGACTTCAAATAAGGGCTAATGTATGCTTTCTGGAGTGGCATGTTGCTAAATGTGATAGAAACAAGCATTAAAATGTTTATTTTTAGACACATTGCATATATCCCTTTCCATTTTACATTATTCTACAAAATAAAATCCTTTCTTTAGTAGAGATAGAGAAGCTTGATGCTATCTTGTATCTAATTTGTCTAAAATAGTATTTTTCCCTTATCCCAAGGGATTTTTTTTTTGATTTATTCTGAATTCATTATTTCTTTGATTATTATTTTTGTTTTATTATTATGGATTTGTGCAATGGATTTACGCCTTTACAAAATAACTTTGTTATGTAGGCACCTTTGATGATTTTCATTTTCAGGCTTGCTCTCTCTTTCTCTCTCTAACCCTCCCTCTCTTGTTGATATTCATTATGCTATTTGACTGCTGACTTTTTACCCCACCTCCTACAAACTCACACTCTCTTTTCATCCCTTTGATGTTTTCATTTTTTTTTTCTTTCTTTAAATCATGAACAAATAAAATAATCATACAAACGAATATTATTTTGAAATAATCCAAATTTAGAAAGGGATTTAATAAATATTTTATCATTTGCACATCAATTAATCGATACTTGCATTTTTTTCCCCTATTGCTCGAATATATACTAATACGTTAATATAAGTTATCAGCAATTATAAGGATATAATATTATAGTTAGTTTCCAAGAAAGCTTTTATTATGAAAAGTTATTTATGGGTTATTTTCAGGTTTTTCTTTTTTTCGTTTTTTTTTTGGTCTCATCGTTTCGGCGCCTATTTTGGTGCCATTTTCAAGGGAATTTTGAAGATAATATTTGTAAGATCTCGGTCTTAGTATGACCAAGAATGATGATGGTTGTTTAATTTTATGATAGGGTAATCTTTGACTTACCGTTTTTTTTTCAATTCCCTTATACCTATCATCTACTTGTATATTTTTCTTAAATCTTTATTCACCAATGCATACCTCTACAATTTTTTGAAGTTGGAGGATTAAAAGTTTCATTTAATTTGTCATTATGTTATTTATTTTCTTTCTTTCTATCTATACATTCTATAAATTATTTTATATTTAAATAACTATTTTCGTTCTTCAAAGTCATTTACCACGCTTCACACTTATATGATATAACCAGCTTATTAATAATTTTATTAGATAGATATGTCTTTTCACTTCCAATTATTAATTTTTGTCAGACTTTTAAATTTAATAACAAATGAAAAATTATTTCATCTTATTTTAAATTTCCTTAATTTTATAATAATAATAATATATTTATAAATCAATATATATATATCTACTTATATATTGTTTTTAAAAAATGTAAATCAAAAATAAAAAAAAAATATTATAATTATATAAATTCAATTATTATCTTATTTAAAGGATACATTATTTTACACTTTGAGTTAGATATAAAAACTAAAATCAAAGAAAAGCAAAAAGTATGCCCTTTCATATTAATTGAAATATGCTTGGCTAATCTTATCTAACGTGAAAATCAATTAGTCTACTTGAATCTTTTTTTTTTAAGAAAAATTTAAAATAAGACTTAAATTAAAAACATGTTTAAGAGAAAAAAAAATCCCTTTGTCATATTTTCCTTTAGGGCTTTTAGTTAATTACTCCTGTATACAAGATATGATTGAGGCAGCTTCTTGTTCACGAAACCCTGAAACCACATCCCCTCTATCAAGGCTTGGGCTATTCTTACTTCTCTAGTAAATTTCCCAACCACTTCCACTTGGCGCTTTTCATAACAACTTTGATAATTAACCATTCACTTTCTTATCATGCTATTATAAACACTATTGGATTAAATATTTGTTCAGGTCTTTATTACTTATTATTATTTTATATTTGTTTTTTTTGTTTTTGTATTTTTGTTTTATTTATATATATATATATCTGTTTTGATTTTAAAAATTCAATGAATATGAGGAAATATAGAAATCAATAGAAAATATTTATTTTTACTTTAGAAAATGAAGATTTATATCATAAAATAAAGAAGAATATGGTTATGTTAAAAATATTATAGGCTTATAAAATAAAGGAGTTTTATTCATTTTTTTTTTCCTCCATTTATAATGTTCAATAATGAGTTTTTAAATGGAGTAGTAGGTGGTATATTAGATTGTGAAGCTCTTGTAAAAATGTTTAGAAGAAATTAAATGTAGATAAATATTACTTTAGTGGATCATTAATTCTGAAGTAAAATTTAAAATATTTTATAACCCATTAGGCTGAAATGTGGTTCCATTTTCGTTGATTTTAATTCATTAGTCATTATTTTCTACATCTATATTAAATGAGAAAATATGTAGATTATTGTCACTGAACAATGATTATTACCTGTGATAATATAATTTTTTTTTTTATTAAAAAAGGATGATAATCTTATTTAAATTTCATGTTTCTTTTTTTTTATATTAGAAAGATAATTTAGTGAATTAATGACATTATCATGAGATGATGATCAACAAAGAAATACGATCTAAATCTAAATGTCATTTATATTTACTTTGAATTAATCTCTCCTATATAAGAGTGTCAATGTTGGTCTTTGAAGATCAAAGCTATTGAGTTTTTATTCACCAATAAAGAATGCAAATGAATAAGTATAAAAACAAAATTGAATTTAAAATTATTTATTATATTAATGATTATAATAATAGTATTATTTTAATTGTTCATGTGATGAAAATAAAATAAATTGCTTTTATTGATTAAAACTGTGAATAATAGTATATATACAATAGTAATTGTATAGTATGCACTAGAGATGCAACGAATAGTCATTTGGCCGAATACCGAATACCGAATATTCGGCCAAAATGAAGGCCGAATATTCGGCTATTCGGCCGCCGAATAGTGAACTCATTTTTGCCTAGAAACAAAATACTGTATATACTATATGTACAATTATAGTACATTTCACAATTAAAAGTATCATTTTCTAAAAAAATATGCAAATTTTTATTTTTGAAAAGCATTATTTTACTCCAAAAAAGTATTCGGCTATATTCGGCCTAAAAATTGACCAAAAAAGAAGTATTTTTCATAGCAATATATCCTCATGATCAAAGTTTTGTAAATAAACTTTTTAAACAGTGTTCTGTTTCATTAGAATAATTATTTCATGGAACTTCTGAAGTATATTAAGATAGAAATAATTAATAATAATTAATAAATAATAAATTAAGATAGAAATAATTCAAAATAAATCAAACCTAATAAATTAATTGTGGAATTGCTTCATTTCAGTAGAATCTTTAAGATGCTATCTTAAAGATGTACTCAGTATAATGTTTAAGCTGATAATTTTGATATATTACATATACATATAGCAGAGGAATATTATTTGTAATAAACAGTATCCTTCATTTAATTGTTTTTAATTTCTATAATAATTGGTTGTAATATTTATTTGAAATGAAATACTTGGTTGAAATATTTGAGAGTTATATATTTATGTGAAAACTGACATCTTAGTTATTTATTCTATTGAATTAAATATAATTAAAAAATCATTGCAAGCTTTCTTTTTTATTATAACAAGGCATAAGTATTAACCTTCCTATTTTGCTTAGAAAAATTAGAATTTGCTCGAAGACCAGTTTTGAATTGGATTAATTTTAAGTATTAGGCTAGCTTATTACAGATATTTTAGCACTTATTCATATAGATAAATGCTGTAATAGGATTCATAATTTACAACTTTTATCTATAGGAATAAGTTCTTTTATAGAAAATGGTTGATAAAACCCATTTAGGGCATAAAAGAAAAACAAGTTAACTAACAATAAATACATTTCTACGTACCTGTAACTATAAATACGTTTGTAATGGTACTATTCGGCCTAAGGCCGAATAGTTGATTTGATATTCGGCCGAATCCGAATATTCGGCAGACAGGCCGAATAGGCCGAATATTCGGCTTCGGCCGAATATTCGTTGCATCTCTAGTATGCACTTACTTATTCAAGATTCATTTTGAATACAAATAGAATGTATCTGTTTGAACTTTTTAGTAATTTAATTGTCTGGAATGGCCTCATATTATTATCGTCTCATGTCACTACATAATCTTTTTATAATTCATAACTATTCAAAAGAAGATATTTAAATTATGCTAATATTTAAATTTCATTATTTTAGAAGAAATCACTGTTTTTATCTACATTCAGTATTTTTGTAGGCAAAATGGGATGAAATTTGCAATGGAAAGTTTCTGAGATAAGGAGAGTTAATGACTTTTCTCAATTTTTCAGAATATAACCCAATTTTTTTTTTAGAAAGAAATCAGTTTTCATAACCTCATACGCTCAGTGCCGGATTAAGGAATTTTCGGGCCCTAGACAAGGAAAGAATTCCGGGCCCCCACCCATAAAATAACATAAAATCTACTATTTATTTTATTTTTCATTTAAAAAAATTATTATTGAAAAGTACTTTTATGGAATAATATAGCAGGTGTGGACACACTTGGTAACCTGAAAAATCGTGATCGCAAAATCATTTTACCTTTTTTTTAGAACCATATTGAAATTTTTTTTAAAAAAAATCGAAAATATTTAAAAGTCTGATGAAAATGAAAAAATTCACGATTTTTTGAACCGTTTTACGAGCCCTAGGCAATTTCCTATTCTGCCTAGGCCTAAATCCGCCTCTGCAAACGCTACCAATTGGTATCCATGCTCGTTTCTTGCCTACTAGTGACGTCACGGTTTTCTTCTATTCTTTCTATCGCTGTGGCGCTACCGAAATTTCTTGAAAGAAGTAGAAATATTCCTTCAAATGTCTCTATTAAAGTCACCTATGTAATTTCACATCTTGTATTAAAAATCTTTTTTCAAATATCATACCTCCATATTCTAATCATTTTAATTTAATTCAACTTTTGATGAAATTATTATTATTCAAATAAGAAAATATTTTTGAAAATTATTATTTTTATATCAATATTTGTTTATCTTTATAAAAATTCTTCTGTTTTATTTAAAAAAAAAAATAATAAATAATTATAATCAATATTTTATAAATGATTCAATATAATACCCGTGTTTAAAGGATATCATTAGAAGATCAGTGGATACTAAACTTAAATCCACTAAAAGTCAATCTGAGTTGATTTCAAGATTCCTTGAAGGAGATCAGAAGGAAAAGGAGGGGATGGGGGTTCGATTGACTGATTGATAAAGTTTTCAGAACCACCGGGAAATCAATCAGTGACTTTGTGGGATATAGAATGTGTTTTGTAAAGGAAAAGAGAAACCACCGTGGCTGTAATAAAAATCGCAACAGATTCACTTTTTAGCTATAACAAAAAAAAAGCACATTATAAAAAAATAAATAAATATATATATATATATATATATATATATATATGAAAGAAAATATGTAAGTAAACTTATATTTACGATCGCCGCTGTTTTTATGTATTTTTTTCCAAGTCCTTACATAACATCACATTTTTATGATCATAAATTTTATAGACATATAATAAAATATTAGTGATTTTCGATTTGTAATAAAATAACTCGTATAATTTCTTTTTTAAAAGAAAACATAAATTTAAGTTAGACATTTGAATCCTAGTCGAATCATGTTAACTAGGTCAAAACTATATTAATGATCTCGGGTTCAAGACATTTTTATTTTTGATTATCATAGAATTATTATAAATAGTTTATTATAGAGTAAAAATTTTTTATAAATATACATATATTGTAAGCTGTTTTACTCATAATTTGATTTAAATTTTTTTTTCTATAATATTGTATTATAAATTACATTTGATTTAATCCAGTGATTCCCAAAGTAGGTGCTAGAGTTGCGGCGTTCCAGGGGGCGATGATGGCCATATTGCTTTTGGTGAAAATGATTTTCTGAGTCCAATAAATAAGTTCATAATTACTATCTCACCAGAGAAAGTATTGCGATCACGAAAATTTTCGATGTCGAGATTTTGATGTTTTTATACGTTTTGAAGATTCCTGAATCATTTTCACTAAGGCTGTCTGTGTATGTGTGTATGCAGACAAGATTATGCAAAACGGTTTGATCTAGAATAATGAAATTTTGTAAACGGGCATTATTCAAAATTCGTAGTTTTCTATCAACTTTTGAGATACGTAGCTCCAGACCATTACCTACCACGTTTTCATTTTTTTCCTCTAAACTGACCCTAAAAATAAAGATATATGTTTGATAGTTTTTCATATGATTAAAAATTGTATAAAACTTTTATATATAGAATTTCAGCTTGACTGAAAGTACAGGAATTAATTTTTTAACACGACTGTAAATCACGCGCCAGTACGTAACGTGATGCCATCAACAAAGAGCCAAACAATTTAATATATATTTATTAATTTTAATTTATAATTTATAATTAATTTAATTTAATTTAAATATAATATATGTTAATTAATCCAATTCAAATTTGCGAGATAATCGAGTGGAGACACTCCAGATTTTTTTTTTTAGAATTAATCTTTCTAATTTAGCTCTTTCTTTACTATATTTTAGGAAAAAGTTCTTTCTCTTTAATTTCTATTCAAATTAATCAAAAAATTAATTTCTCGGGGGCGCTGAGTAATATTTTTTCTGGAACCTAACAAAACAATTTTGAAAACAACACTTTTAAATCAATATTTTTTATTTTTTAATCTTTACTATTTATTTTTTACCATAATTTATTTTTAGTAGTATTTATTAACAGCAATATAGTAAAAATTTTAAATACTGGAATTTATTAGAGATGCTTTGATTTCATTTATTCAGGTGATATTTCATATTTTATTCAACTATATGACTATTTCTCTAAAATCTCTTAAATTAAAATAATTATTGAATTTGTTTGTATATTTTTAAAAGATAATACAATCATTGATATTTCTTTTTTTTCTATTTTATTTTATTTTTATTATTATTATTTTTTTTTTGTGCAAATGGATATTTCGCCCCGAGGAAAATCCTTTTGTCGTAGCAGTACGGTTTATACTTAATTGAAGGCCATCTTCGCTGCACAATGTACCACATAGTGTGGAATAAACCGTGAAAGGGTTTCTGGAACAGATCTCTGGCACGGAGGCCCGGGCGGTGCGCCAAAGCATTCCCTCCGCTCAATGCTCTGTTCACCGGAGGTTGTTTGTCTCCCCACTCGCATCCCCCTCACCTCTATCTCAACATTGCTTCACAAACTCACCCCCTTTCCACCACCTCTTTTCAGTCCCTGTGGTCATCAGCTGCTGATGCCTTTACAAAAGATAACAGCAACTAATTCAATTTCAGTCTGGAGAGTAAATCGATTCTCGATTAGGCAGACATAGTCAAATATTCCATTTAAATAATTAAAAATCTAAAAGTAATTTAACATTTTCATTCACCAGCTGTTTTACATGATAATGATATCCAAGTTCTATGGACTATTTAACAATATAATCCATACACCTATAAATAAAGCCTACCCAATTTTATTTATGATTTTGTATAATTTAGTAAATAATTTTATTTTTTTTTACCATAAAAAAAACCTCTGACTTTTGTACATCCTACGCAAAGACAACACCTAACAAGTCGGTTTTATCAACTAGGTGTCCTATGATCAGTAGAACGAGTCCTATCAACCTTTACCTTGATTTTCTTGATGGGAAGCGCTACTTTTTATCAAAAGCTTCCCAATGTTGCTGGGTTGACTCCCTCCCAAAGATCCGAGCTAGAGAAATTCCCTAGTCCGGCTCGGGACTTGAACCCAGGACCACGTGAATGTGAGACAGCGACGCTAGCCTCTCACCCAGTGGCGCCTTATCTTATCTTATTTTTTACCATGAATTTCATATTTAGAAATTTCTAGATTTATTTTTTATTTCCGTATATATATGTCATATATATATAATGAAAAGTTATTTCCGGGCTATTTCATGATCTGTGTCTCGACGTTTCGGCGCCTATTTCTATGCCATTTTCTAGAATTTTGAAGAGGTAATTTTTGTTTATATTTGAAAATAACTTTTTATAAACAAACCTTTCATGGAAGCCTAAACGAACACACACACACACACACATATATATTTATATATATGTGTGTGTATTTATAAATAAAAAATATATACAATAATATCTATCATTGATATATAATTTTTTTTTTTTCATTTTGTTCATAGGTTTCCATCATAATTTTTATGATTACACCATAATAACCACAAATAAATAAATAAATGTAATATATATAAATTTTAAAAATTAGCTAAATATATTTGAGGTCAGAATCAGAAAAAAAACTTTTTTTAATTTATCATTTAAATCAACAATTTTTGAAGGGAACAAAAATTTTTCTCTCTTAAATTATTTATCCGACCTTGCAAATACATAAAGATAAGGGTGTATTTTCAAAAAAGATTTTTTTTTTATATTCTGTTGCAAATGTAAAACATCAAATTGCAAAAGAACTTGCGAGTCAACAAAACATCAGTGAAATACATTTTAACAAAGACGCCTGGAATTTTTTCTTGAGATCGTTAATCTTTGAGTGGTGTTCTTATTGTCTGTGTGGACTTGTTACTCCTTCGTTGGTTGCCATTAATTGGAATTGTAGCAATGCCTACACATTCCAGACATAGCCGATTCCGAACGCCTCCTGCAAGTTGATATTCAATTTAGCAATGCGAGCGCGGCGAAATGCGCACGGAATCCACGGATGCCAAACACATGTATATACACCATAACAAACCATCTCCTTCTCCTTGCTATGTTGATGTTGTTGTTTTTGTTGTTGTGCAAAAGAGTAGAAAAAAAAAGTATATCCACGAGTCAATGAACGCATTTTGAATTCGGATCAAGTAAGCTTTTATGCAAAAAGAAACGTTTTTACTCGAACTGGCATCAACTCTGCTAACAATCACTGACGAAATCGCGTATCCTGCTTTCCACTTCATTCGCAAATCTTAAATGCTTTCAATCTCGGAATTTAAATAAAAATTATTATTAAAAAAAAAACAAAAAAAAAATAAATAAATAAATTAAAACAAAAATAAATAAATAAATTGAAACAAAAATAAATAAATAATTAAAAAAAAAAAACATTTCAAGGTTAAATTAAAAATATACTCCTACATCCTAAATAAACTATTCTAAAAATTTTAAGAATTTTATTATCACAAAGAGAACAAAAAAAAAAAAAAAAATAAATAAATAAAATGTAAAAACTAAATATATATTTATTTTTACAATCACTCCTTATATGACCGATTTGAACCTTTAAGTAGAAGTATTGTTTTTCCACAAGTAAAATTACAACAAAATATTTATGAAATATTTACAAAAAAAAAAAAAAAGAAAAAAAGAAAACACAAACAATCCCATAAAACAAAACAAAAAAAATACAGAAAGAACAATAAGAAAAACAAAACAAAACAAAAAAAAATGATAATATTTACAATTTATAAGTTATATATACCTATATTTATTTATATATAGATATATGAAGATTACATTCAAAATATTTTTGAAAATTTAATTTTAAATATTTATTTAATTTATTGTTTGTTAATAATATTTTGATTTATTTATACATTCACTCCTTATATGACCTATTTGAACCTTTAAGAAGGATTGTTTATCCTTTGTTAAAATTACAACAAGTATTTACAAATATTTACAAACCAAAAAAAAAAAAAAGAAAAAAAAAACACGAACAAAAAACAAAAAGTAAGTAAAAGAAAATATTTACAATTTTTACAAATTATATATATTATATAAATATATATAGCATTTTTTATTAATTAATTTATTGCTTATTTATAATATATTATTTTTTTATTTTCATTGAATTTCCTACAGTTCTTATATTTATTTAAAAATTTCCTATAATATAATTATAATATTGGGAAAATGGTTTTAAACAAAAATAAAAGAAATCGACTTTAATAAAACTTTAAAGACAACTTTTTAAAAAAAAATAAAATAACTTTTAAAGTATATCGATAATTTTCTTATATAATTACAATTGTGTTAAATATTATTTTATTCATTTTTATAGGAAACAATGCATAAAAATATTTAATTATTAATAGTAATTAAAACTAAAACTACAAAATATTATCAAATTATATTAAAATGACAATATACTATATATAAAACAAAAACATACGAGAACATCAATTGTTTATAATAAAATCTCAAAATTAAAAAAAATATCCATAAGATTGTCATTGTTTAGTATCTTAGGTATAATTTTTGATATATACTTTTTTAACATGTAATATATGTAATTTAAAAGTTTACTACCCCAATTTATAATATATTATAATCTAAACCAAAAAGTTTCAAAATTATTTGTTTATTTAAAACTTAATTCGCATACTAAATACACAAACATGGGGTAAACTTAAAATTACCTTACTCTCCATATAAAGTTTTAAATAAATAAATAATTTTGAAAAACCAAGTGTATTTTTTATTATTATTATTTTTTTTTAATTCTAACTTATACTTCACCTGAATGTGATTATAAAATTAAAAAAATATTAAAATATATAAATAATAATAATAATATATACTTATATTTAAATTTAATTTAAAAGTTACACAACATTTATAATAATTTATTTAATTTTATATATATATATATATATATATATATACTATTAAAAGTGATACTTAATATATATTAATATATATATAAAATTAAATAAATTATGATAAATGTTGTGTAACTATATATATATATATATATATATATATATATATTAAGTATCACTTTATATTTTTTTTGGGAATAAAATAATATATATCCTGAAAATAATTTTTTGAATATCTGAAATGGATATAAATTTACATAAATGTTATTACCTCACGATATATTTTCTTTTATGAGAGAAATCCCTGCCTCGATCTCTCACTTTCAAACATCCCTAAATATTTGCTCTATTTCTTTAAAATGAAAAAAAAATCCCTTACGAGGTTTTGCTTACGATCCAAATGTTCCTTCCACCAAGTCAGCACTTGCTACTCTTTTTCTCTCTCTAACCACCACAGAACTCCTTCCTCTTTCTGTTTTTTTTTCATCTTCTATCCTTCCTATACGAAGTTCATACATATCATTTATTTCCTAATAAAAACAACAAAAAAAATCAAACCATCTCTCTTCATTTCTCTTTTAGATGTTTGTTGAATGTTAAATATTTTATTTTTTTTATTAAAAAGAAAAACAAATGAATTATTGAGATCACTATATATATATATATATATATATATATGTAAATTTTTGTTTACCAATTACCAAGATGTAAACTAAAATTAACTCTAAAAGTCATATATTTTTTAAATATCTCTTTTGATGTGACATTAACTAAGTTATATCGAAATATTGAATTTCAATAAATAATTCAATTTAAGTTGTTGAATAAATTTTTTTAAAAAATAAGTAATTAAATTATTTGTGAGATTATTAGAGTATATTTTAATTAATTTTGTTGTTGTTGATACTACTTATGAGAATATTTTAATGGAATTAACAATAATGATTACAATACTCTAAATAATCTCCCTTCTATTTTTATAAATATTGATTTTAATATTGAATGAAAGAATATGAATAATTTAAAAATCAATTGGCATGTTAGGATTAGGAGTTAATAATTTTTATTATAAAAAAAACAATATTTTAATTAATTTTTTTATTTCAAAGAAAATATAATAGTTCAATTGCAGCTCCATCTTGTTTGAATATAAATTTTGCCCAAAAAATAATCAATTAAGGCAACATGAATTTTCCTTTACACGATAAAAGCTTTGCATATTTTATTTTAAAAAAGGTATAATCCAGTTTTGAGACTATATTCCTCTCCAATCACTTAATCTGAATGCAAAGATTGTTTATGATTTTTTATGGATATTTAATGATTCATTGTAAAAATATTTCTATTTAATTTTTAAATGATAAATTCGTCAACTCTTTTATCCATTCTGAACTGCATTGTTAAGTTTTAATGCATTCTACAATGCATTTCATCAATTAAACTGTTCAATAATAATGGTATAGGAAATATAACCTCACTTCTCTGAATGCTAAAGTAGTTGAGCTTCGTTTTAAACGCCCTCTGCAGAAAAATATTCAACACCAATCTAACTGTTAAGAATATTATCATATTATATGTTTGATTATTACAAAAAAATCAATTGGAAATAAATATTTTTTTTATAAATATAAAGAAATTATAATATAATTTTTTATAATAATTCTAATTCTCTTGAAAAAAAAAATATTATCCTTTTATCAAATTTAATTTATATATCTACTTGTATTATTTATTTATTTATTTTTTGAAAATCATTTCTATAAGTGAAATTGTTGTTTATTTTTAAAATATACCTCATTATTTTTACATTTATATTAAAATCTCAACCTTTTTTTTTATCTGTCTCTTTCTTCATTTATTCATGATAAAAAAATATCTCCTAAGAGAGATGAAAATATTTTTATAATGGTAGCTATTTGATAATATTAATTAAAGGTAAATTTTTGATTGCTATTGATTTTCCCTTAATTTAATGCAAATAAAAAATAACGATTAATTCTTCGGCACACGCATTTGAAAATCAAACATAACTAATCTATTTATCTTAAAGCATTGACGCAATTATATCAATAACAATTAAAGGTAGATCGAATCATTTCGTTGAATTATAAGAATATATTTTTTTTCTATTAAATGTTTAAACAGTTCAATGTATTAGTATAACTGTGGATATAATTTTATTTATATTGATTATCACGTCAGTATTTTATATGTAAGTCATTTTAATAAAATTATTGGGGAATGGCGTAGACCAGGGGTGGGCAAAAGCCGGCCCGCGGGCCGGATCCGGCCCTTTTGCTTATTTTATTCGGCCCGCCGGCCCGTTGAAAAACTTTGGCTCTTATTTCGATCTTTCATTTCATTAAAAAAAAAGGTAAATTTTTTTTACAAATGTCCCGGTTTGGTGTTTCGGAAATATGGTCCTCCGGCCCGGGAGACATTTTGAAAATTTCAATTTGGCCCGCGCTTAAAAGTATTTGCCCACCCCTGGCGTAGACTGTATAACGAGGAATTGCATGACATCAATGCATCTCCAGATATAGTTGGGGTTATAAATTGAGAATGCTGTGATAAGCAGGCATGTGGTTAGAAAGGGAGAGGAAAGAATGGCGGATTGGGAATCGAGACCGTTTGTTTTCTAGAATTTAAAAATATTACTCTTTTTTTCTCCTATTCGAGCCACGTGTACCGTCTATCGTTATCTTCTTAACCAAACTTAATCATTACTCTTTAATATTATCGTTTTTTTCTTATATATATATATATATATATATATATTAATATAAAATTTTGATTTTCATTACATACATATTAAATCTTTATTTAACTTTTTATATAAAATCTGTTTAAATTTACAGTCAATAAAATTTCTAAAAACTATTTTAAATTAATTGATAGATATAAAAAAACTATTTCGAGAAATAAACGTATTTATTTTCCTTAAAAAAATTTATACTTAAAATATTGTAAAAATAAGAAAAACAAAATAATACTTTCATTCTTAATTACTAGAATGAAGAAAATTTTATTAAAAATTAACAAAATAATGTTTCATTTTTTTCTTTGAATTAATAGTTTTTTTTTTATTTTCACTAATCACTTTTAACTAAAATCAGAAAACGTAATAATGATGGTACTTATTAGGTGACAACAAAGCCCTTGCAAAGGCTCTATTGAATTCCAAACATACCTGGTTGAAATTAGCTCTTTAAGTTTTATTTCGTATTTAACGTTGGAATCTCAAGTCGACTTGGGGAACATTGGCCTTTACACATTTGCATCTAAATAAATTCGCCCCGGTTGAATTCGCTTCTTTACAAATTAATCGCTCGAGCGGCGCTTAATTAGATATTGCGCCGGAGACAAACGTGTGCCCAGGTCCCTGGCAAGGGAGGTTGCGTGAGGCCGCATTTCGGCACGCGCGAAAGCTATTTACTATCTACGCCCGACGGGGGTGGGTACCGTCGGGGGTTGCTCTCCAGTTTTAGACCATTAGAGTCAGTCTGACGTCTTTACATGGCCTCCTATTATGAATAACGCGATGCCTTCCTTCTCCAAGTATTTGTTTTTCCAAGTCAAAAACAGTTCACGTGCATATAATTTTCGGAGTCCACCTTGTTGAATATGCATCACGTGCCACCCCCATCTCTTGCTGTCGATCAATTTTATTAGCTGTGAAGTTTTTAAAAAATAGCTTTATAGTAAAAAAAAATGAGGCACATTGTTTAGAATAGAACGTATAAAATTATGTTATTGATTAAAATAAAAACATGAATCTATAATTTAATGTAGAAAAATTAGATTTTTTTTTATTCATCATTCGGATTTGTTTTCGTGAATTTTAGACAGTATAAAAATCTAAGAAATTTATTAAACGATTAATTATTATTATTAAAGAGTAATTATTTTTTATTGAATTTCTCTCAATCCGAACTCGAGTCTTCAATGTGGTAGACTGTCGTGCTAACCACTAAACCAATGAAAAGTCTATTAAATGATTAACATATTATATTATAATATTAATAATATTTTTGAAGACCAAAACTAAAACTAATAATTCACGGTTGAGGTGTAATAGCATTTTGAAATAATTAATTTTATAATTTTTAATTATTATTCTTATTGTTTATTTTATTTTATTTTTTAAATATACTATACTTAAATATATATTTAAATTTTTAGTTAGCGTAGTTCTTAAATAAATTTGGCCTACTACCTCTTTTTCAGAAAAAAATATAATTATAGTTTTGTTTTGATATTTCTATCTATTTTGAAAATTTTAATAAAAATTAGAAGCATTGTTGTTTTTGCCAGAATACAAAGGTAATAACAATATTCCCCAAATACACCAGTGGTCATCACCGCGCCCCTGGATTGCTGAAGCACCCATTTGGGGGCGGTATCCACACTTTTAGAAACTCTGATTTTGATTATATGAGTTGTAATATACTCAAATACATTTTAAAGTTTTCTAATTTTAAAATAAATAAAAATAAATAATCAAGCCCTCCCTCGAAGGAAATCGAAATAATAATTAAAATAAGTTGACCTGTGGCCAGGTCCGAACCGACCGACGGTTTGAAATAAATTAATTTCCAGCTACAGAAACAATTTCAAATAATTTTAATATATCTATTAATGTAATAAAAAACAGATATGGATACATAAATAATAAATATAAACATTTTTAATTTTATTTTATTTATAATATATATGCAAGACCAGGCTGTGACGTCATGCATGGCTGGATGACGTCATATAATTTTAAATCAAGAAAAAACTAATAAATATGATTTTTTTCGAGGATAAAACCAATACAAAATGCATGATTCGTGGTGATATATAAAAAAATCTTTGGTGTGAAAATAACCCTTTCCTTCCTATCGTCGATCGCTAATACTACCACTTCCGGTTTCCGGAATTGCACCAAAAGTTGATCAATTCATCCCACTGATGCATTAAGTAAATATACTAAATTTCATCAAAATCGGTTGAGCCGTTCAGGCTGTACACATCTATACGGACGGACAGACGGACGGACAGACGGACGGACGGACAGACGGACGGACGGACAGACGGACAGACATCATGCTAAAAATACTTTTTTCTGTTTAGAAAATGCATGATTCGTGGAGATATGTAAAAATCTCCACATGTGACATTTGGTGTGAAAACAATACCTCCCTTACTATCGTCGGTCGGTAAAAAATTAAATAAATAATTCAAAAAAAAAACAACAAAATTTCCAACGATTTTAGAATTTTTCATTATTTATTTGCTTTAAAGTTTAAAGTAATTATTATATTTTTTTTTTATTTTAACATTAATTAAAATAAAAATATATCTACACATATATTATATATTTTTTATAATATTAAACAAAATGTATTACCATAATATATATATCTAAATATATCTAAAGGAAATTAAAAAACTTCATCTTTAAAAATAAATAATAAATAATTTCCGATAAAAAGCATTATTAAATACGAAATTTGATTTGTAATAAAATAATGAAAATTGACCCAGTGACAATTAATTAAATTTTTATTCAATATTTTTTTTTTTTTTTAACATTTGAATTAAATAATTTACCAAGGCGCTACCGCTTTAGGCGATATATTTTAAATAAAAGTCTTTCAATTCGTTATTATTATTATTATTATTTTGTAGATATGTATTTATTTTAATCCAATTGGTATATATTTATTATATACATATATATATATGTGTATTTCATTAAAATTTATTTTGTTTTATATTAGCCTTCAGGCAATGGCAGAGGTATCATAACAATTTATGATTGGTAAAATTTTCGATTCACCTATCCATATATTTATTTCAAAATTGATTAATATTTATTATTTTTTTAAATTATTATTTAGATATATTTTATATATATATATGTAATATCATATTTATTAATATAAATTTTCATGTTCATTTAAAAAAAAAATTAAGCTTAATAACATATAAAAAACATTTTACTTTTCCAAGAACTTTGTTAGTTTCTTTTATTTATACTTCAAAAATAAATAAATAAATAAATAATTTTATATAGAAGGAATATTTTTTATTAAGATTCAGAGATTCTTTATTCTTTTTATTTAGTTATTGAATCAGTATTATTAATGAAATTAGTTTGTTTAATGTAATATCAGTATAGAAATTGAAACTGCAATTTAAAATCTTTCACTATCCTCAGATTTACAAAAAGATCGCACAAAAAAGAGATATTCAAAATTGAATGTCTTTTATTGAAGCCTCAATTAAAGAATTTTAATGAAAAACAAATTATCTTGCAACAATCGGGTTAATTTACCTCTGAAATTTGACAACTTGTCATGACAAGAAAAAAAATATATTTAAACATACATACTTTCATTTATTTATTTATTATTATTATTTTTAATTGATTATTGAATATTTAATATAACTTTCATTTAATTAGCTTGTGTAAAATTAAATTCGGGTTTAATGTAGTGGTAAATGTAAAAATTTATTATATCTTAAATAACGTTTGTATTAAATGAGCTTTATTTAGCTAGATTTTCTTAAAAAATAAAACTTTATTTAAGAGTAACACCTGAGTATAGGGATTTATAAAAAAAAAAACTTAAAATGTTAATATAATCTTATTATGATATGATTAATTTTATAAAAGTAGAAAATAACCCCGATTATGATTTTTAAAAAGTTTTAAATAATAATAATAATAATAATATGTGCATGATAATAATAGTCTTTTTATTTGAAACATTAATAAAATTATATAAGATTTTATCATGTAATTACTAAAAAAAAGAAAACAAAAAATTTAATTAATGAAAAAAAAAACTTAAATTTGATGTTTTTCCAAATAAATACAAATAAAATATTGCTGAGAACCTAGTCACATGATATTATTTACAATTATAAAATATATTAGATTAAATTACACTGTATATATACATAATATATAATATATAATATTTATTCAATATTTTGTAGTTAGTAAAATAATATTAATTATTATCAATTTTAAAAAATATTATTATTCCCCTATAAGTTACTTTTGATCGAATTAAAATTGGAAAATTTTCTTTTTATTAAATGATATCATAATTAAAAAAATTTTCCAATAAATTTCTGCCATACACTATTATTTTTTTTATATCCATTTATTTTATTTTATTTTTATTTATATTACTATAAAATATACAAGTATAAAATTTTGTATTGTGTATTATGATATTTTAAAATAAAATCAATTTAAATTTTTTTTTTATTAATTATTTTGTTAAATTATCATATTACTTTTCGTAATTGAATATTATTATATTTTTATCTCAATTAAAAACTAATAACTTTTTTTTTAATTTCTAAACTTATATCTCTCACTCTTAACTTTTATATAATTAAATAAAAATAAATTCTTTATAATTTTTATGGTCATCGTTGGAATGAATTTAAACTCTTCAACTTAAATAAACTTAGAATAGAGCTTATCTATGAATTTTTACGATCACATATAAAATATATGATTTCACTAAAAACAATATTCCCCAAAGAAAGTTCTTTAGAGAAAAATTATGGTTATTTCATACTATATACCTATATACATACCTATATATATATATATATATATATATATATATATACAGGTATTATATTTATGTTCTTTTGAATTTGCGTGGAAATTTTGTTTATGAGTAATTATCTTCGGATTATTTTCACGCTGGTTAATAAAATTTGAATTCACCAATTCCCTTCTCAAAACTCTCTTGAAAATGACCTCAATATGGGCACCGAAACGTTCAGATCCAAATCTCATTAATCAACATGAAAATAACCCAAAATTAACTACACTTATATACTCCTTTATATTATTATATAGAATAATTATATTTTTTTGAATTTTAATTAAAATAAATAATTATATTATTTTTTAAGTATTATGATTTGATTAATTTTATACTTATAAATAATACTAAAAATAATTAATTTCTTTTTACAACTTTCTCATTTATTAATTAATTTTTTCTTCTTCTTTCTATATTATCATTTAATTTAGAATTGTTGTTAATTTTTCTTGTCATTTAATACCAGGTCTCTCGAGAAATCGGATTCCAGAAGCACTCCAGGGCCTCAACAGGTTTCAGCGTATGTATACAAAATTTGTTTTGTTTATTAGTTGGTTCGCATGACTTAACGAAACATTATTTTTAATTTTTTTTCTTTTCTTTCTATTATTTATCCTTTACAATTATTATATAAATATAAGAAAAGAAAAAAACGTGTATCCAATTATGACATGAAAAATAAACATTAGTTTTTTATTCATTTGTTTAAACTTTTAATAATTAGAAAAAAATGTCTCTGTCACTTTTTTTAAAATTATTAATTATTGACTCTCGTTTTTAATCTCTCTCTTTCTCTCTCTTTTTAAAAAAAAGTATTAAAAATGAAAGTTGTGTTGAAATTTAAATTCTGTTCAGGTAGCTTTTTTATGATTTGCATAGACATGGAAATATTCCAAGTGATTATTTCTTTGAGTATTAAATAATATAATTCTGGATATGATAAGATTTATTCTATGTTTATACAACCATTTATTCATTTATCAATCTTTAAATTTTATCTAATTCGTTTTCTTTCATAAAATACATTTGTCCAACGCTTCTTACAATTGCTGAAAATTTTTTAAAATAATTAAATTTAAAAATATGGTTAAATAAACTCCTAATGACAATAAAAATATGATCACATATACTAATAATAATATTCAGGGCCGTTCCAATCCATTATTCAGTTTATATGTTTTTTTAATTTTTTTCAATATGGTTCTAAAAAAAAAAGTAAAATGATTTTGCGATCCGGATCTTAAATACTTTCGATTTTTTTCAATTTTTTAAAAAAGTTATTAAATTAACTTAAATTTACTTTATCTTTTTTATTTGTAAATTTTTAACAACTTTGGGGGAGAGGGTTGGGTTAGGGAAGGGGCGGTAAAATTATTCTCGCACCCGGGCGGCATATACCCTAGAACGGCCCTGATAATACTAATGTATAATAAAACGCGTTTAAATATTATTTTAATTCATTTATTAAAGTACTTTCTTTGTATTTTTTTTGTAATCTTGTTGAGAATCATCAAAGTTTTAATAATAAATATTAATATATTCTAAAATAAATTCATAAAAGATTTTATTTATAATACATGAATAAAACGTTTAAAATATATTTTTAAAGGTTTGAAAGATAACAAAAGTTCAGCGAGCCCTTTTTCTTTTCATGCTACTCATATGACCACTCATTAGAATAATGCTTTACTACCCTATAAATGCTTTATATAAGTTTATAGCGAGATTCTTCGGTATCAAACCTACTAAGAAATTTTTCTTATTTGATTCGATTTGATTTGATTTTTTTTTTTTTGTATAATTTTTAAAATTTATTATTATAATTTTATTTATAATTCCTATATTATTGGAATGAATGCCAAGAATTACTGCTAAAAAGATATTAGTTTAGTTTTAATTTATTTATGTTTATTTAATTATATATATAATCTATCTTTTCGTTGACTATTCAGAATTTTATTTTCAAAAACCTTTCAATTATACTCATCCCTTAAAATTATGAACCGCGCCTCGCAGTTATTTAATAAAACCGTTAAAAGAATACGAACAATAATTTCCAAATTACATTTTCTAATCAAATTAATTAAAGTAATTTTAATAAAAATACTTCACCCGAAAGAAATAAAAATTAATTAATAAAATAAATCTCCACACTTTTTTTTTACTTTCTACTTATTAGTACTCTCTATATAAAATGTTTAATTGTATTTCATAAATTCTTCTTTAATATTGTGTTTGTTTGTTATATTTTCTTCTGCCCCTTTTTGATTTGTATTAAGATTATTATTATTTATTGATTTATTTATTTTTTTTAATTTTGATTAAAAACAATTCACAGTTCTATTTGATATTTTTTCTCGTTTGATATCAGGTTTATTTGTTTTGCTGGGAGATAAATAAAAGCTTTATGGTCCCCGATTGTGTCTCTTATATTAGCTCGTTTCGATTTTATTCTTTTAATTTTCTCTTATGACATTCGTGAATTCTGAACAATAGAAATCAATTTTATTTTGTTTATTAATTTTCAAGAGAGTAAAAAAAAAACAAAAAGAAAATTTGGGGAAGGGGATGAAAGAGAGAGACAGAAAGTACTATGTTGAACGCGATTTTTGTTCTCTTGGACCAGAGCCGAGGGTGTGTTTAATTTCTACTCTGTTCAAGAGTCGTTTGGAGTTTATTAAATTCCGTATACACTCTATGACTAGGTCACTTGACTGGTCATTTCCCTTTGATTGTAAATAAAAAAATATATATTTTTTTTTAAAGTTTTATTTATTTAATTTTTGTTTGATTATTGATTTCTTATTAAAAGTTTAAAGATATAAAATTTTAAATATCTTTTTTTTTATTCATTTTTTACAAAAAAAAAATACAATATATTTAATTAATCATATATTAATATATTAATCTTTATACTATAAATATATCTGATTTTTTATAATATAAATATTAAACAAAATTAATTTTATTATTTATAAATAAAATTTTTCAAGTACACATTTTATCATTACTTAAAAAATATTAATTATATAAAACTAAACAAAATTTGTTTTATATGCATGCATTCTTTAAATATTTGCTGGGTTAATTTGCGTGTTGTGAATTTTAATAACTAAACATACATAGATAAATAATGATGTCTTTTCGTACTATTTGAAAAACCACAACTTTGATGTTGTAGCTCTTTTAAGGCTACTATTTTAAGACATTTATTAATGGTTTTACGTTTAACAATTCTAAATTGAAATTATTTAATGCCAAAAAAGGATTTTCGTTAAAGAATCGCATTTAATTCCATAAGACAAATTTATTTAATTTTTTACTTGTTTAAATATATATTATACTTATATTCAGTTGCATATAACTTAACTTTCACTTATAAAAAATAAAAAAAATAACGATTTATTAATTTACTTCATTTCTAATTTCTTCGATAATAAAATAATAATTATATTGTTAAATACTGAACTATTAAACTTAAGGAAGAGGGTTTAATTCTAACCAAGTCTACGAAATTAGTAATATTATATTTAACGTGAAAGATAATCGAATAAATGCTTGAAATGAATAAATTAAAATTATTAAATTAAAAAAAAATGAACGGACAGCTGAAATCAAGTCGATCGGATAAATGTGTTGTATGATCAGTACATCGGATCCTCTCAACCATGATCTTGATTTTTTGTATAGAGGTCACTTCTTATTTCAAGCAGATTCTCAATTTCGATCACGTAGACTGGATTAATATAAATTAAAGCAAATAATAATTTATATAAATTTATAATCAAATTTTTTACATTTATTTATGTTATGTTTATATAGAATTGAATGCTTTTTTATAAATATAAATTTTTTAAAAATTACAAAAAAAAAAAAAAAAAAAAAATTGGTATATTATTAATTAAATATAATTATATGAAATGAATTTAATTAGAGAAATGTATTTCTAATGTCTTACGATAAAAGTAAATATCAAAAAGAAAAATTTCTCAATTATTTTATTTACTTAAATCTGTAGAATGTTTTTGTCACTAATGAATTTTCTCCAAGTGAGCTTTCTATATAGGAAATATTCCTTTTCAAATGTTGTTTTGATATTGGATATTTTAATTAAAATAATGATCCTTACTGTATACACATAATTAATTGTAATGTCAACATAATCAATTACTTAAGAACCATTCATTTGCAAACTTAAATAAAATATAAAGTTTATATCAACTTTATTGAAAAACAAATAACCAAGTTGATTTTCCTTCGAAAATTGGCAAAATTAACTGATTAAATATTAGAATGAGTTTTGCAAAATGTTGGAAAAATAAATTGATTTTTTTTTTTGTAGACCTAAGCATTTATTTGTTTGTGTTAAAACAAATTTTAAATTTAGTTTTTTTTTTAGTATTCTCTACAAATACAAGGTGTGGTAGATTCATAAAATATATATATATACATATATATAATTTCTGATTCTTATTATATTTATTAACATTTATTTAAGTTTATTGTTTTTTGCTTTTTGGAAATTACATTAACCCTAATTATAAATATTTACTAATATATAATTAAATACAAATATTTCTCTCTTTCATTAATTTCATAATTTAACATGAAAGTGTTTTGTTTATTTTTGTCATACATTTTCTAATATAATATAACAGATAAAACATTTGAAACAAAGATAGAAGTTTCTCTAATCTTATTATAACTTTCTGGAGTATAAACCCATTACTTTTGTAGTTCATATAATAGCAATGTATAAGTCTTGTACCTTATTATAAATATAAATAAATAATTGGTAGTACTCCAAAATAAGAATGAAATGAGTAAATTAAAGTAAATAAGATGATGGTCATGAGGATTATTATCTTTTAACAATAAAATCTATTCTATTTAAGTAGAATATTTTTTTGAGAGACTGAATATCAGACAAAAAGGATCCATAACTCAAATCGGCTTGTTTTATACAATTATTTTGATAAATAAAGAATTGAGGAAGGAAGTAATCAGATATTTTTTTTAAATATGAGGATATTTTTTTCTCCTACTATAATGACAAGTAAGGAATATTTTGAATTTTTTTCGATTATTCGTCTGTTTATTTGCAAAATATTAGGTTTTAAAGATTTATCAATCAAAAAATGAACAAAATAAAAGACATAAAATTAAAATTTCTTCCCAACCATTTAGGAGAAAACATAGTAAATTCAACTTTTAGAAATTAGCATGGTTGTTATCATTTGTGTAGTATATGGTTGTAAAAACTGATTAGTTCCTAGAAAAAAAAGGACTTTTAAGAAGGCAGTTCCAGTAAACAGTAGTTTAATTGGATTTTAAAGTCATTTGAGAAAAATAATTGCCAACATCCTGCGGTTTTGCCTACCAATACCTTATATAAATAAAAATATTTTTTCCTTTAAATCTTACAGTTTAGGATATTATCTATTATATATTATTATTATTATTATTATTATTACATAAGTTCATGTTAAAATTATGGCTGTTGGTCAGATAAAACTATGTCAGGTTAAAGTAACTTATCCTATTAAAAAAAAAACATCAGACATCACTTGAAGACCTTATTTAAAATCAGCTACTTTTCCTCTTAATTCAGTCTTCCCTTTTTTCCTTTCAACTTCTTAATTTGGATTTAATCTTTTGGAATCGCCAGTCACTCAGCTACAAACTCGTTTCCGAAGTTTTTAAACGAAATCCTTGAACTACCAGCCTCCCCTCCACCATTTACTTCCCCATGTAAGTTAATCCATGAACTGTAGTTTTCTTTAGGTGAAGTTCACGTAATTGTCTCAGGACCTACATATTCTCAACATTTGGTTATGTAGGCTATATAACCAAGTTAGGAAATGTTGTAAACTTGGTCCTTATTTAGTCTTTAAGTAGATTTTTCAATTCGAAAGATGTTGAGTACTGTTCAATGTTGTTAACCAGGAAATTCGCAAAATTTTACTACTATATATATTTGATTTTGTTCTGACAAAAAAAAAAAAATAATAATTTCTAAAAATATTAAAATATATATTATTTTTCGTAAATCTGATATAAACGTTTCTATTCATGTACCTACCTGTAGAAAACAAATATAATAAAAATCATTACTCTCTGTTATTTATAAAGTTAACTAAACTATGAAATACATAATTTTAAAAAAAAATCATAATATATGTTTATCTATTTAAAATAATAATTAAAAATAAAAACTAATAACTAAATAAAAACAATTATAAAAATATTTATTAAAGTGGAAGGGATTTTAAAATGTAATAATGCAGAATGTAATAATTTGAAATGTCCACCCATATTTTTTACACATATTTCAATTTTCCTGGAAATTATTCGAGGTTAGTAATTTGTCATAGGAGATCATTTTTCTTTTGTTAAATTAGAATATTTAACTACTTTTTAATTGTGATTTATGAATGGCGCATTCAATTTCAATTGCATTTAATATTTTATCATGTATAACATAAACTAAATTCAAATTGTTTACAAACCACTATAAAACAATCCATTTCATTTTCAAATAAAATATTAATTTTTAAAAAGTAATAAATATAACTACATCTATTAATTAATATAATAATATCATTTAAAATATTCATAAACAAGGAATAAATAATATTATTATAGAAAAATATTTTCCACGATCGTTTTTCATTTAACAAAATTCGTATTAAATCCTATTCTTTATAAGTAAATATAATCTATAATACATTTTATCTGTAAAAAAAATAATTTAATCAGACAGAAGTCAATGAGAGCAGTATTCCATTAGGATTAAGAGAAAGAACTATTTATATTTACTTATATCTCCTGTGGTAGGCAAAACCGTAAGATGTTGGCAATGGAAAATGTAATTAATAATTTTCAACTGAATATTTAATACTAATTACAATGTTAAAGTTAAAATTTCATTAAAAATATGAAAGTAGAGAATTTATAAAATCAAATAAGTTTAAACGAAATTAAAAATTATATAAATGATAAATCAATTAATTTTAATTAAAATTACATAGAAACTTCATCCTCTTTCTCTGTTGATTATCTTAATTTATAAGTAAAAAATTGTTATTTTTTCAAAAATAATGTACTTATTTATCCGTTTATCGTTAAATTCAAGCTTTTAAATAATTTATTTTCAAAAATAGCCCTAAATTTTTTTAATTGGCACATTTTAGATAATTAGTATATTTATATTTGATTATTTATCACAATTAAATATCAATTCTAAATTTTTTTATTAACTTTAGTGATGTAAGAACCTTCATTCTCAAGTTCAGTAGTTTAGCAATTTACCACTTATGTACTTAAATCAGTCTTATACATATTTAAAAACGAAAATATATACCATATCTAATACTCAAAATGAATTATTTTATTTTTTATTGTGAATAAAACATGAAATAAAATTTCATCTTAAATTTGTATTTGCCTGTATTCCATATTTCAATATTATCTCGGTTTACAATTTTGACGTGCGGTTGATTGACCAGTCACTCTGTCAGCAGGATATATTTACTATGTATTGATTAAATATACATATTTTATACATATTAATTTAATTTAATTTGTGTGCTTTGGGGACTTTGGGATTTCTACATTAATTTATAATTTAATTAAAAAGAAATTATTTATTTTTTTTTTAATCAATTTTCTCTGTTTTTTTTTATTCCTCAAATTTAACTTTACTTAATACAATAATTTTTGATATATAACTTTTTTTCAATTCCTACTATTAAGTCACACCTTTTCTATTTATATTTATTAATCGTTAAATAAAATACTTTTTTGCATACATTCAAGTTCAAATAATTTTTTTTTTAAATTGTGGTGTATGATAATTGATGTTAATAGAAATTTTTCAAAAATTAATTTATTAATTAAATTTAATTAAATAATTTTAGTTTTATTCATGATAAAAGTTTCTCTTATCAGGAGTCTTGTAATGGCCAATTCCAATGCTTAAATACTACAAACCTTCGGTTCGGATTTCGTCTAGGCATAATTTTTTTTTTTTTTTTAAATAATTTTTAATACTTTAAATAGTTTTAGCAGTTTTAATGTAGGAACTGATTTGAATTTTTTTATATTATTTGTTTTTATTATCCTACTGGAAATAATCTTAATATAAATTTTTGCATTATATTTTATATAGGTATATCTGATTTAATATTATTTTTTTTTTCATCTCTTATAATACATTATTATATTAAATATTTTTTATAAGTTTTTTAAACTTTTAAATCATCAATTAAACAATTAATTTCCTCGTATAAATAAACAAAAATTACATATCCAACAGAAAATATATCATTAACTGAATGTTCATTAAAAGTTATTAAGTATAATCATAGATGTCAAATAATCAACAATTTTTCAATTTATTAGATTAAATTAATAACATTTTAAATCTCTTTTACTCGATTGATTGTCAATTGAATTTAAAATCGTTCAAAGAATCACAAACGCAAATAAAAAAAAATAAATAAATAACTAACATTTATTTTCGAAATTAAATTTATGTCAAAAATGTAAAAGGTCATTATTTATTTAACATATTTATTTTTTACTTTATTGATACATGTAAATAAATATGCATTCTATCTTTGATAACTTAGATTCAATTTATTTGTTGTATACAATGGACATCAAATGACTTTAATATATTTTATTGAGTTTCATTACTAAAAAAAAACCACCACGGATGGTTTATTTTATAAAAGAAAATCTCATCCAAATTTTGCCCGGGAGAAAATAATGTAATAAATAGACAGGCCCTTATATATATATATATATATTTATTGATTTCACGAATTGAATCCTGGAGAATGAAATTGACAGTCAGATATGACAGACGAAGGTTGGAGATTTGTTTCTTATATTCTCTCCTTGGTTATATATAGATAATATTTGTGTAGCTTTTTTCAACACATTTTTCAAATTAAATTTTTTTTTTAAATATATTTTAAAATTAAATATGGAAAAAAACTCTGGAGTGTCTCCACTCGACTATCTCGCACTTTGAATTGGATTAAATTACATATATTAAATTTAAAATAAATTTAATTAATTATAAATTATAAATTAAAATTAATAAATAATATTAAAAATGCAATGGACAAGTCTCGACATGGAGGAACCACCTTCATGATCATGGTAACCCCTGCGCGTCGTATAGTAATCTTTTTGCCCATATTTGGGACAATCGCAATGGTCAACCCGCCCAAAATGCAATGGACAAGTCTCGCCATGGAGGAACCACCTTCATGATCATGGTAACCCCTGCGCGTCGTATAGTAATCTTTTTGCCCATATTGGGGACAATCGCATGGGTCAACCCGCCCAAAATGCAATGGACAAGTCTCGCCATGGAGGAACCACCTGCATGATCATGGTAACCCCTGCGCGTCGTATAGTAATCTTTTTGCCCATATTTGGGACAATCGCATGGGTCAACCCGCCCAAAATGCAATGGACAAGTCTCGCCATGGAGGAACCACCTGAATGATCATGGTAACCCCTGCGCGTCGTATAGTAATCTTTTTGCCCATATTTGGGACAATCGCATGGGTCAACCCGCCCAAAATGCAATGGTGGAACCACCTTCATGATCATGGTAACCCCGACATGTCGTATAGTAATCTTTTTGCCCATATTTGGGACAATCGCATGGGTCAACCCGCCCAAAATGCAATGGACAAGTCTCGCCATGGAGGAACCACCTCCATGATCATGGTAACCCCGACGCGTCGTATAGTAATCTTATCAATCCTACTTCCCATCTACAAGTATCATTTACCTTCAATTATACTTAACATTCAATTATTAATTCTCTTATGGCATTTATAAAATTATTCACTGTCTTATTCAACCAAGATTCTTAATTAAATTAAATAATAATATATAATAATAATAATATTTATAAAATTAAATGAAATATGAGAGAAATGAAATTTTCTTGTAAATATAGATTGGATTCTTATTTAGAATATTTTGTAAAAAGTCATCTCTCGGAAACTAACAAAATAGAATACATTTCACTCTTTTTCCTTTAGTGTCACCTTTAAAGGATAATAAATTAAATTAATAAATAAATTTGTATTAAGTTAAATTTTTGTATAATATAATTCAGATAAAAAAAAATCAAATAAATTATATTATCATAAATAAGCTGGACACTCAACTATCTCACAAATTTGTATTGGATTAAATGTCCGGCTCTTTGTTGATGCCTCCATGTCACGTGCTGGCGCGTTATTTGCAGTCGTGTTAAAAAATTAATTATGGTACTTTCAGCGATTCGATCAAGCTGAAATTCTATATATAACAGTTTTATACAATTTTTAATCATCTGAAAAACTAACATATATATATCTGTATTTTTACGGTGAGTTTAGAGGGAAAAAAATCTGAAAACCTGGTAGGTAATGATGATGAAGGATGAGCTACATTTCTCAAAAGTTGATAGAAAACAACGAATTTTGAATAATGCCCGTAAACCAAATTTCATTATTATAGCTCAATCCGTTTTCTTCAATCTTATCTACATTCACACACAGACATTTTTCTCTACCTTAGAGAAAATGACTCAGAGACCTTCAAAACGTATAAAAACTTCAAAATCTCTACATCGAAAAAATTGGCGAGATAGTAAAAATAATATTTTTCTATTCTTTATTATTGAATAATTACATTATTTCGTTGGGCAGCGATGGGATCATCTGGAATCCAGAAAAATAACATAAAAAACACATTGAAACACACTCACATACACACAAACTTGAATATAAATTTGGCTTATGCAGCTTGGTGGAATATATATTTCAATCAATTTTTATTTGTGTCCGCCTATCTCTGTCCATAGAACACGAGGTATTGGAACCAGGTTAATTATTAATCGACGGGGTTAGTGGCTCGTATTGACAACGCTATCAATATACTACCGGCTTTGCCATTGATCAAAGCGAGCTGCCTGCCACGCTTCTACATTCACCGCACCCCCCAAATATTGCCAGCGACTTTATATAAAATTAATCTTCTACCAGCCCCTGGACTTTACATCTCTCCATATCTATAGAGATATATTTGCCCCTTTCTATGTACTTAGCCAACCATTCTAAACATATCCTCTCCAGAATATAAAAGAGAATAATTGTCAAAGTAATTTGTTTATTATGTTTTTTTTTTAATTTTATTATTAGCGAATTTTAAAGAATTAAGTAAAATAAATAATATCAATTAAATTTGAATATTTACATGAAAATACTAATTAATGTATTTGTTTGATGAACTTTCTTAAACAAAAGCTAGGAGTGAAACATTTAATTAATGTTGAAATTTAATAATTTTAAATTAATTTTCTTATGCAATTTTTCGGGGTCGCTTCCACTTTAAGGGATAAAAATTATTAAAATTTCCATATAAATCCATTGATATTCTATTTAGCTACCATGTTTTATTCAATTGACCACCAGAGGGCTTTACTAATTTTCTGTATTTTCAGTTCGAATTAGATATAGAAAAATTAATTAATTAAATAATTTCCCTATATCCAAACCTAACCGAAAAAACCGAAAATTAGTGAATTAGTCAATAAAACATTATTTAACGGCTGCACATTTCGACTTTCATAACCAGCTAATCTGTCAAACTATAATAGTTTTATCCCGAAAATTAGAAGACACCGGGAAATATTGCATAAGGAAAGTTTCTTTGGAATTAAAAAAAGAATCCATTGGTAAAGTTTCATTCAAATCGATAACATGACAACTAATCTGGACCAACATTTATTTAGTTGAGTCTTGGAAATTTTAAAATCAGGTCTAGGTAAAATTCATAGCCTCCTTATTTCAGCAACTTTCCATTGATAACCTCCTGCGGTTTTGTCTATCAATATTGGGTGAAATATAAACAGTCCTTTTTCCTACAATACTGAACATTTAGAATACCATCATTAATATCATCTTAAGAATCTTCTACTGGATAAAAAAAGGAAAAAAATCAAAATATATTTTTAAGAGAGAAAATAAATAAAATAGATAACTCATGTTTTTTTAAAATACTGTTTAAAATCATACACTTAAAATTCATTATTTATTTGGAGGAACAAAATGATTAGAAAATTTAATCATTTGCACGGAAATGTTCAATAATAAATGTCTCTTTCATTAGATTTAATTTAATTTCAGGGAAACAGCAAGCAATTAGATTATAAGGGAAGTGAATTTATCCACGGAAGTTAATTAGTATATAAAAAAAAAATAATTTATTTTTTTTTAAAAAATCAAAAAAAAAACATCATCATTTGATTGTTCTTGATTATGGAAATTGACATCTTTAATAGATTTATTGAAATAGATCATTCTCAAATAAATGGCTTCACAAAAGGCAACTCTTGATCATAATTTCAAATTCCCATTTGAAATTAGCGACAGAGGAGAGAAATCAACAGGATGTGAAAAAAGTCGCTCGTTAGTTACGAATCAGAGTGGTCCCTGGGGCTTAGAAAAGACCCCGACCACCATTCGACTGGCTTTCGACGAGAAAATTTAAATGAAATTAAAAATTTGCATGATATTAAGGATAAAAAAAATATAGAGATCTACTGAATCCAAATTGTGAAAATTGTGCTAACTTTGCGAAGTTATTTAATGTGGAAATTATGGAATCTAAAAAAAAGGCATGTAGATAATATTCCATAGATGAAATTGTTATTTTAACATTTTTTTTTTTGTTACATCACTACAGATGCACCGTATTTTTTTTCTTTAAAAATTTTGAGTTATGAATAAGTTATTAAATCTGGAAGCAAAAATAATAAACTAACATATTATATTATATCATAAATTATAAACTTATAAAATATAATACATTTGGGAGATTACTTAACACACTCCTAAAAACAGTAGATTCTAATTTTTTTATATTTTGGTGATTAAGCTATACAAATATTAACATTATTATTTCATTTATTTAAATTAGTCACTCGTTGAACATCAAAATGTTGTTTGTTTTTAATTTGATAAACATTTTATTATCTTCTAATGGAAGAAAACACTGATTATATTTGGTAGGAAAAACTGCAGGATGTTGGCAATGGAAAGTTCCTGAGACAAGGAGAGATAATTAATTTTTTCTCAATATCTAGAACTGATATGACTAAAATTTTTAAAATCCAATTAAAGAACTTTTAAGTGAAAATGTTTTGAAATTTGTAAAAGACCAAGTTTTTTTTAGAAACAAATTAATTTTTCTCACCTATAAGTGACACATTTGGTAACCATGCCTTTTGGTCTACCACTTCTCCTATAATCACTCATATTGGCTAAATATGTCTTGTGAAATAATACTTATTTTAAAATCAATATGAATATATCCAAGGGTAGGTCAAGTGGTATTATCCTGTATTACAGAACATGAAACCCAGGTTCAAGTTCAAGGTTATTTAAATATACAAATAATAAAATACACAGTGTATGGCTGAAATCGGCTTAGATCCCCATGTTTTCGTATTTGTATTTCTATTTAGAATCCATTGAATTTGTTTATTTTGAATTATTCAAATAACCATTTAATTTAAGCTATTAATAAAAAAATATCTCACATACCCTTGATATATAATAGAGAAAATGTTTGAATATTACATTCCATATAGTAACAGTAGCGGCATGCCATGTTTTTATCTATTTTAATTAATAAATTAGATATTACAATGTTCATTAAAATATTTATACGAAGAATTCGGACATAAAAGTTATAATATGCCAACCCTAGTTAACTTGTATTTATTAAATTAAGGGGTTTAGGTAGTTCAAAACTGTGGAATGTGTAAGATTTCTAAATTTAAGTCGAAAAGGGAGGGATTTGCACTATATCTTTTTCTAAACCTCGAAATTTCAATATTTCTCTTACTGTAATAAAAGGAAAAAATAAATATTTTCGTATTGATTCAATAAAAATTAATTAGAATAAAAAATTGTTCATAACTTTTAATTAAGAAGCTGATAAAAAGATTGTTGATTCAATATTTACCATCAAAACATCATTAAAATTTATTCGATAACTTTATTGAAGTCCACTGCACTGTTCTACATAAGTATTATGATACTTTTTAACAACAGCATGTGTTCTCTACAATTTTATCATATTAACTTTGAAGTGAACTTTTATTTTATTTTTTCTTTTTCATAAAAATCTGATTTATATTTCAATTATAATTTGTTTTATTTTTTTTTTAATTTATTTGTACTCATGATTTAAATTTTTCAAAAATATAATTATTCAAATTTTTTAAAATTAGATTTGGGCTTACCTTTGTCACCATCAGTGGTGTATTGGGAGGGGAACGCGGGGGAACGACGTTCCCTTGCCTTTTTTCAGAACCGAAACGCGTTCCAGTACTTTTTCATGTCCCGTCAACTCCCACTTACATCTACTGTTAGAATTATTTTTTTATGTTCGTAAATATTTTGTATAGTAAGAATAAGAAAAAATATAAACTTATATGGAAAAAAAATAGTTTGCTGAAAATACGATTTTTTTTGTTATTCCCATTATGCGTTCCCTTACTTCTTATTTTACCAATACATCTTTTGTTCTTGTATGATTTTAGTGTAACATTCCATAGGTCAAATCACAATTCCCATAAAAATTCTATATGGAAAAGTTAAAAAGTAATCGAACCCAATTTACATATAAAATAAAAAACAATTGACATGTGAACACCATATTCTTTCAAGTAAAATAAAGTAATATAAATGTAATGATTTATTAAAGAGACATATGTATTATAACTTGAATTTATATTTATATATCGATAAATGAATAACATACTAATATTTTTTTTACTAAATTACAAAAAAAAAAAAAACAAAAAATAAATAAAATAAAATAAATAAATAATCCCTTCATCGAAGTATAGTAAGTAATAAAAGACTTTATAAAGAAAATCCATTAAAATATAATAAAAATACATATCTCAAAGAAAGATATTGATTTTTAAGATATAAATAAATAAAAGGGAAAAAAATTTTTTTTCTGATAAAAATGAATGATTAAATGAGTCTATAATTTCTTTAATGTCCAATCATTATTGAATGTATGGAAGACCCTGGCAGATGAGTAGGTGTTTTATATTGAAATTATAGCCTTATTTAATGATTTTCTTTCAGCAAAAAAAAAAAAAAAAAAAAAAAATTGATTGTTCTTTTCTAACTTATGAAGCCAAGATATATTGATTTATTTTTATCATATTATTTAATAGAAAAATTAATTCATATTTTTTTACTTACAATAAGATAAAGAAATTATTTTAATTTATTAAATCGTAGGTTTAGAATATAATTTTATATTTATTAATATAATCATAAAATCACACATTTCTTTAATTGTTTCTATTGTGATCTTCCTCCATCCTATACTCATTCTCTCCCAATTCCCTCTCTTTTCCTTATATTGAATCCTCTCGTTAGTCTCCAAATTGGTTTCCCCATAAATAAATATTACCCTTCATTCTTTCTTTATCCTATCTAACCACCTGTCCCATCCATCATGTTCCTCTAAATTTTATGATTTTCTAGTTATTTATTAATAAATAATTCAATTTCAAAAATATCGAACATTATTAATTAAAAATTAAAATATTTATTATTTTTTAAAATTCTAAATTTATTATTTATAATTTCATTAGTGAACGTTTATTTCAAATATATGTCAGTAATAATCCATTAGAATTAAACATTTTCATGTAAATTTATGATATATATTATAACTGTCTAGTAATATTATTATTATTATTATTATATACTATAAAATATAAATAAGTAGTATTAGTAATCTTAATTTTATATTAAATTTAGAAAGATAATTTTAATATGAATGAAATTAGTTAATTTTATAAGCAAACCGATTTTATTTGCATAATTGTCATTCGTTGATATTCATTAAATGTTCTCTATTTATTCGACATTAATTTTAGTTCATAGATAACATACAAAGCAGCCAATAAATGGATTTTCAATAATCTCTATGATTTGTTCATGAACTAACCTATGTAACTAGTAAGCATTGATAATTCAAAAGCAAGCTAAAGAAGGAGAGAAGGAGGAGGGGTTGAATTTAATTTTCATTTTTTTTTCTTTTATTTACCTCTTTACTTATTATATATTATCGTACATTCATTAAAATTCAAGATTCACTTGTCTTTGTTTGTGTCAATGTTTATGATGACTCTGAAACGAACATTACATTTATATGAATATGAACATGAACATGAACATGAGGGTATGTTTTATTATAATGAAACTAAAAAAAAAAAATAAGAAGAACGTTTTATTTTTTCAAGCAACTCGTGCGTGAAATAACTGTTCTACATAAAACCCATTTGATCATCTATTTAACGAGATGAAAATTCAGTTTCATCCCCTCCTCCTCCCCACTACTACTAATTGCCATGCCAATATTTTCATTGAGGCAGGTTTTTTTAATACCCATTACATTTTATAAGCCTTCGGTCGACTTCACTAGATAATAAAGCATATTATGAAGGGGCTAAAGTTTATTTAGTAATCATAGCCTAAATAAAAATTCTTATATATAAAAAAAAATGGTTTTTTACCTTATATTAATTATTTAAAATAATTCAAAGAATATTGAAAAATTAAAGTATTTTTCTGAAAAATTAATGTAAGATTTAAATTTTTTAAATGAACTGAAATTATATTTTAATTATTATTATATTGATTATAATCCATTCAAAATTTTCGTTTGAATTTATTATCTTAAAAAAAAAATTCTGAATCTTTTGTATGTAAAATTCAAAATTTTAATTAATTTATTATTTCCGTATTTCATCATTTGTATTTTTGTTTATATAACTATGAAGAGAAAAAAAAAATATTTCATTTTTTATTTTTCTCGGATACTTGGCTAAAATAGTTTTTAATATTAATATTAATTTCTATATTTGTGTTCAAGTTTGAATTAAACAAGTTTGTTGTTCATTTATTATTCAATTGGCCTGATGATTTATTTATTTAGTAAATATAATTTAATAATAGTATTTTATTAACTACCTATATTTATTTAATCTGGTAAATATTTTCATCATATACCTATACATATTCATATTTCAAAAATTCTAATTAATAAATTCTTAATTACAATTGAAAAGAATTTATTAATTTATTTGATTATTTATTGAAAATATTTCCAATTTATTTAGTAAAATTTTTAAGTTAATATAATGAACTCACCTTTTATTTATTTATTTTTTTAAAAAATAAAACTATGGTAAAGTAAAGTATTTATAAAATAAATATTTTGAAAAAAAAAATTATATTTTTCAGGAAAAGATTTAATTTTTTATACAATTTATTGATTTCTTTAGATATAAATAACAAATTTGTTAGTAATTGAGTTTTCTTGTCTTATACACTCTGTAATCAGTAGATAAACATTTTTTTTTTTGTCACAAATAATTAAAATAACAATCTAGCTTTTATTATAAGTATTTTAAGAAATGAACTGTTTTAAGTTTTAAATGTTTCTTTCTCGTTTACTTTTTAATTTAATTTTTTTTTTTCACCAGCTCATTCGCTTTTTACCTGCTATAGAATCTTTTTTTAATACAATATATTAAAACTTTGACAATTTTTCTTTCTAAAACTTATATTCAGTTTTATTAATTTTCATTGTCTTTTCGCATAATTTTTTTTTCATTATTATATGTAGGTATTATTTTTTTATTTTATTTTTCAATTTCATTTTTTGTTTATTCTGAACTCTTATTTGAATCTTATCTAATAATCAAAGGTAAAATTAATAATTAGTTATATTTTTGTTTATTTTTGCACAAACTTTAATTTAGCCGCTTTGTCATAAAGACAATAAATGTATAAATTAAAAAAAAATATTTAATTTTATATTTCTAAAAAGATTTGAGCTCAATTTTAACTTTCTATTTTACCAATATATATATTACATGGGCTGAAAAGTCCCGGGATTTTTCAATAGGTGACGCCAGTAGAAAATGAACATGACTCATTTCGAGAGGCTCATCTGTCACTAATTTATGCATAAAGTATCATGACATTTCGTCGTATTTGATTTTATTATTTTGAGTCACTCAAACGACTGTAGCTTGTAAACGAATGTACGAAATGTCATGATACTTCATACATAAACTAGTGACAGATGAGCCTTTCGAAATGAGTCATGTTCATTTTCTAGTGGCGTCACCTATTGAAAAATCCCGGGATTTTTCAGCCCATGTAGTATGTACATTCAAATTTAATTTCATACTTACTTTCCTGAAAATTGTACAAGTCATATACTTAAAATTAAATCATGCTTTCTTTATTAACTTTAAATATATATTATTATAATTATATTATTTTTAAATATTTTTTTATGAAAAAAACAATCTTTATGAGATATAATCATAATATTTATTTTTATATACGTACATCATCTTTTATTATTATTTTAATTTTTATTTCTTATTTAATTAATTAATTATCTTATAATATATAAAATAAATAAATAATTTTTATGACCTTCTTTTATATTAATATTTAATTTTCCATTTATTTTTATTTTTTTAATCAATATTCAAATTTACTTTAAATAATTTATTTATTTCTTATGACATTATTTCATTGAAATTAGAATGATTTGTTTACATTGATTTTATCATGAATATTTTTGATATGAACATCCTATTCATAAATGAGTAAAACTTGTTGATAAAACCTTTAACTTGAAATAATATTTTATACTAATATATCTATATATCTATATATATATATATATATATATATATATATATAAAATAAATCCATGGGGTACGAATTCATTGCTTGCTGAGTCACCACATATACTGAAACATATAATACTTATACATACGCACACCTATGTTCGGATTAATTGTCCCAGTGTTCCGTTCCTCTCCTCCTCCCCCTTCCTCTTCGTTTGGATTTAATATCAGCCGGCTGTCCCATTTCCGGACACGTGTGACACTCGTAACGCGCTGATTGGACTCCTGCCTCTTGGCGGCAGGGCGACCCTTTTTCCTTCATTTCCCTCCCTTTCATACCAATGGAAAATTAGTTCAATTCTCATGGGTAAATTTTCTAGATAAATATTTATTTTAAAAAACATATTGCTACTTTTTGCAACGAAGGAAGTTAATTTTAATTGTTTATATAATAACTATTACTTGATTAACTACTTATATATATATGTATATATATATATATATATAGGGAAGAGAGAGAATGAAAAAAAAAATTCAAATACAAACTAAATTACTTAAAGAAAAAACTTTATCAATTTTAAAAAAAATTATTTCATTTTAAATTTGGTTTTATTTTTTTTTTTTTTTTAATAAAAAAAGTTTAATTAGATTTTATAGACTTAGATATGTGATGTGAAGAGAATTAGAAGGGATAGCTTTATAAACTAAATTTTGTTTTGTTTATTTATGTTTTTTTAGCGACTTTGATATCATTTGGAAAATAGACTTGTGCCCAGTGAACTATTATAATTTTCATATTCTCGGAGCTTTCATTCATTTATTTCTCTTTGGATCTTAAGTTATTACTCCAATGAAATTATTTCTTTGGTAATTCCATTAACCAATTTCATTTCAGTTAAATCTCGGAATATATAAGACCAAATTTGATTGAATAGTGAAATCTTAAAATACATGCCTTCATATTCTGGATATTTTTTCTTTTGTTTATAATTTAATTTTAATATTAATTCTTTTAAATATATAAGTATATATTGTTAAAACATATGACTTCAATATTAAAAACAATATACAGTGATCGCTCTATATAAGCAACTCACTTCAATAAAAAAGTTTCTTATTGGGAAAAGTTGCTTATAGGGAAAAATTGAATTTAAAGCACAAAAATAGTAATTAAATAATTAACAGAAACTAACAGAAATTCTAATAACTATTCTAATTAACAGAAATTAACTTCAATACTGGTAGCAAAAAACACAATTATATTCTAATAACAGAATTTTTTACAATTTGAAGAATGTTGTAACAGCTGTCATCTCAAATATTTAGCTTTAAAAAAATAAGTAGAACAGTTGAAGTAAAAAAAGTTGCTTGTATAGAGGTTGCTTAAAAAGAGCGTTCACTGTATTTAGATTGTTGATAGTATAGTTTAGCAAGATCAATCGAGAAATTCTTTTCTGTTCCAAAACTGTACACTAAATACCATAAAACTTAAACGAATGTTTTAAATTTTCTTTATATATTATTAATTATTACGATTATTACGAAATTCTCCTAGATGACTTCACGAATGATCTATTAATTTCTTTATTGGTTCAGATGTAAATTCTACCACACTCTGATTACATATTTTAAGAACAAATTATCTGCAGAATCTATAAAACTATTATATCTTAGATAGAATTGAGTGGAGTTCAAATCTGATATTGGATATTTCTCTCTAAATATATGATTAACAGATGTGTCCCAAACAGGCATAAAGGTTAATTGAGTGTTACACTAATATTCTGACAGTATCTTATTATTCTGATTAAACCTCTGTTATAATTACATAATTAACTTTAAATCAAATTCACTTTAATGCAATTTAGTTTTGAATTAGTTTGATGGTTAAAATACTATGGAATGATATAATTTTGACCATCCTGCAAAATTCCATTTACTATTTATCGAATGATAATGAAACCATTCTTTACTGGATTGCTTTTGAGAATGATGAGACGGCAATTTCGACACCTCAAGGCGTGAACACATCCCCCTAATGCCGAAAATCCCCATCAGACTCACACATCTTCCCCGACAGGGGCTGATTCATTTCATGGCCCGTCAACTTGCAATGAGCACCGCTGTAAAGAAATGCCAATTTGACTGACGTTTCTTCAGGATTGTACAGTGAAGCGAAAACGGGATGCTTTCCTTGTACAGACATCGAAGACGATGACACTGTCTTCAAAGCCATCTTTTTTGATAAAATGTTACATTCTTTAAACTCTCATGAATCTAATTTCTAAGTCTTATTTTTTTTTTTTTTTACAAAATAGAATAGTGTAGGGTATTAGTGACTTTTTGAAAATAAGTCATAGAAGAGAATAATTCTTTTCTTTCTTTGAGGATTTTATATTTTTGATCATATATATCTTTTTTTATTATATCCTATATTTATATATCTTATATTATCTTATTATACTAGCAAAAAGTGTATATATTGTATGTATATATATATTTGTATTTTTGAATTATTAAACCGCTCCAAGGATTTTTTGAAATACAAACCATGGATAATATTTATAAAGAAAAATTGATCTGTATTGGTTTCAGCCTCAGGAAAAATCATCTTTGTTAGTTTTTTCTTAACTTAAAATAGTAAATTTAATTGACGTCAACAACTACATCAGCCCTTGACAGCGCTTCCTTAAATACAAAATATTATAAATAAAATAAAATTAAGAATATTTATTTTAATAATATTTTGTAATCAAATTACGAAATATATATTATGTTATACTTTTATGTCTTTCAGTGCATTAATACGTACATTTATGACTATTTTATTTTAATTTATTTTTTTTTAAATTATTTGAAATTGTTTCATATATTTTATAATTAAATAATAATCTTAATCTTAAATATTCTTAGTTCATAAGGAATAATTTTTTAAAGTACCGAGCGGCGATTCGGTGAACCAGATTTATTTATAATTGGCTCTCAAGAGAAATTCCACTATTTATTAAATTGAGATTTAAAAATCAATAAACAAAAAATATAAACATCCACTTCACTCTTAAATTTTTTCTCAAATAAAAATTATATTTGTTATCTTAAATTATGGAGAATATAAATTTGACTGTGTACATTCATCACACATTTATTTATAAATATAAATTGTTGTTAAGTGAAAAGCAATTCTGGTTATTAAAGATCCACATAATTTATTCAACTTTCAAAGAATTAATTTTCTTTACCATCAGTTAATATGTATATACTTCTTTTTCTTACAAAAATCGATTATATTTAATAACGGAAAATTCCAATAATTGAATTCCGTTTTTTCAATATCGTTTTTTTTTTTTTAAATAAATTAATAAGATATTCCCAATAATGCCTTTTTTTGTTAAAGAGATATATAAGAGTTTATTTTCATAACTTAAGAATTATTTTCTTTTTTTTTTCTTTAATATTGATTCTTAGGGAATTTTTCATCGTATTATTCTTTTAAATATATTTAAATAAATAATATTATAGTTTTTTTTCTTACTGAAAATAAGAGATTTAGATCAGACTGATTATGGAAACTATAATTTCTTTTTATCATTAGAATTATCAGTAGAGAGAGTATATACTATATTATTACCCACAAACACCTTTATTTAAATTCTTCTGTCACTGTTATTATGTATTATCTAAAATTCATTTTCAAATGTAAATATGTAACAAACAAGCAGTTTGCATTTACAAAAAAATAAATAAATAAATAAATAAATTGTATAAATTCGTTAAAATAAAGAACAATAAAATACTATTATTTATTTGTTACTGGTGCAAATACTAACTGGTTTTCTGATAGCAATAAACTTCAATAGCCTGTATTTGTATAACCTTGCTTTTGAAAGTAGAATATGTTTAGATCAGAGAGTAACCAAACAACATTGGTACATAATATGAAATAAATATATGTGAATGAAAGAATCAAACTAGAAAGATAAGTTTATCTCTTTGGAATATAAAGGGAGGGGGTATGGGTGGTTTGGTATCCAGGGAGACTTCTCGTCAACTCTGATCTTGCTCCAGGGCCGGAGTCAACGGTGTGTGAGTGATCGATTCGCAATGGGCTGACAATGACGCCCTCCTTTCGTTCACTTGAGTGTATTTCAAAGGACTGTCAGAAAAGAAGTTGATCCAAAACCTCCCCAACTTTTGTAGAACAGCATGAAGAATCAAAAAGAGAGTGAGAGAGTAGGAGAGAGGGAATAGAACAGACGCTACGTCAAATCCGGATTCTCCGAAAAGAGAATCCATCATTGAACCCACCTGTCGGTGGTTGGGGTACCAGATTCCAAGTCTTGGCAAAAATAAAATGAAAAATATTTCAATTTGAAAAAAAAATAAATAAATAAAATAATAATAAATAAATAGAAACATTATCCCATAAGGTAAAAGATTATATGAAAATGAATAGATAGCACGCAAAGGGCAGAATCCAATCGTCAGACAAAACTTTTAAACATTTTTTTTTTGTTTTCTGGTAGACAAATGTTGATAAACTTTACCTAGTTTGAATTTTAACCAAAAGAGTTGTGTAAAAAAATGAAACAAAAAAAAAAAAGATTTTCATTAAAAAGACATTATTATTTAATCGAATAATCGAATTATTGCACAAATTATTTTTTTTTTAAATTTGATTTAATAATAATTATTAATATTTAAAAGATTAATAATTTTTAAGGTCTTAATATTAAGAATATAAAGAAAGAATATGATTTTAATCTTTCTTTACGTTTCATGGTCACGAAAATTTCGTGCATTATTTATTATTTAATAATTATATTATACACGATTAAATGATATCAATTATTATACATATGTTAATAAAGTATTTTATTCAAAATATTCAATTAAAACTATAAATCCTTAATTTCTACGGAAATAGCCATATCATGTTTATATAATTATCAAAAAAATAATTTTTTTTGTTTTATTATAAAAGAAAGGATGATGAACAAAACGATTCAATAATTATCCCTTAACTTTTCAATTTTTTTTTTTTTTTGATAGAAAAAGGCTTTCTTTTGTACATTTTATATACAATATATGTACATATAATCTTATTTCTACTTATCATAATATCATTGGCAGCTGATCCATCAATCTTTTCTAGACATTCCATCCTCAGTATATATTATATGATATGTTCCAAAATTGATTTTTTTTTTTTTCAATTATATTAAAAAGATATGATTTTATTCCGTTATCCAGATAATAGAACGTTATCTGCAGTGTGACTAGAAAAAATAATTTCAAATTCATCAATGTGGAAACGAAATATGTTGCTGTCACTCAACAGAAGAAGACGAGCAAATCACGATCCATTTGCTGCTGTCTCACTCCTTCCAGCCCTCGGTGGCACAGACTACACCTGACATCTTGTCATATTTATTTTTTAAATTTCTCGAACCACCTCATTTCATTTATTTAACAATTTTGATGGTCCATCTTCTCAACTTTCAAAATATATATTATAAGAACATTCTATTTTTGTATTTCTATCTATTTTCTATCTCTCTCTCCCTTTTCGTTTCATCTCTTTCTTTTAAAGTAATTTTATTAACATAATACATTATTCTGTTATTTCTTTTGCTTTCTAAATTATATCAATTTAAAAGAAAAAAAAATATCTTATCTACTTATATAGTATGGTATCGAAAATAAAGAAATAATTATTAAGAAGGTCTCCCCTAACAATAAATATGGATTAAATTTAATATATTTATATATTTAAGAAGTTATTTAAGGGTCATTTTCACGATTTATTGTGAAATTTGAGTCTCCACGTTTCGGCGCCCATTTTGTTGCTATTTTCAAAAGAGTTTTTTAAGAAGGAAATTCTTTGTTATTCTGGTTTCTTAGTATGTGTTACTAAAAGTCGATGTTGAGATTTTGGAATGAATGGATGGATAATCTTTGAATAACTGCGTTTTGTGCCCCGAATAATTCTCTGCACTAGCACTATAACAGTGCACACTAAAATATGTCTGGTTGGATCGACAGCCCGAGTCCAACTCAAACAAACACATACCTATATATATAAAATCTTCATCAAATTTTCATAATATAATTATTTTAATGTGCATTTCAAAATATTTTTATTTATTTATCACGAAAATAACAACAATTTAGTTAATTATTAATTAATTAGTTATTTACCATCATTAATTATTATATATAAAAATATTTAATCAAATAAATATCGAACTAATATTATTTCAATATATACCCTTGATACACTTGTTCATATATATATATATAGATATTTTAATATAATTTATATTTTTAATTATTTTTTCTTGGTATAAAAAAATAATAATTAAAAAATTCTTTTAGTATGTTTATTGTACTTAACCAATTTTTTTTAAAATCATAATCACATTATAATAATAAAATTAATATATATCTGTTAATACGCTCTTTATTATAAAAATTAATTATTTTAAGTGAAGAGCTATTTATTTTCATATTATTTATATTTTTAATTATATATTGAATTTTTTTTAACATTATCTTTATTATTAGTATATATTTTTTATTTTTAATTTGAAAACGTTAATAATTTAAGAATAAAAAAAATGATATTATATATATATGTTAATATTTTATTAAAAAAGAGGAGATTATTCATTTTAATTTAGAAGCATCATGATAATTTAATTAGTTGACTAGAGGGGCTGCACTCGATTTTTTTTTTAAGCTCAGGGAAAAAAAATGATGATAATAATTTGTCCATGCGCTGGTGTCTGATGGAAACATACCGTCCCTTAAATAAAGTGAATGTCATATATCTCTAGACATTTCGTGGCCGAGAAACCCTGTCGCCTTCAGCCACACCTTGTTCTCCAGGCATGGCTACTCCTTTTCCATATGTGCTCGGCAATTATTAACACGCAAGCACGCGCAGTGGCCACGTGGCACGCCCAAAACATGTCCTTCCAACAGGGGCCACTGGATTTTTTCAAATGTGTGTGAAAAATCCACGAAAGGGTGTTAAGGGGTTGGGAATGCCAAGCGTCGTGCTTAATTTATTTATATGCGTTTCCTGTCGTACCAGTAACATGTTCCGAATGGTTAATTGAAGTTTTTTTTTTTGTTTTTTTTTGTTTATTTATTTTTTTAATAGAAAGCTGGAGGGATGATGGTACGCGCGAATCCATTCTCTTTTTCAACTATAATAATATTTATATGTTGGTGAGATGAAGTTAAATAAATTCAAATTTATTTTCAAAAACAATAACGTTTTTCCCCCTGGTTTATGCTACTGTCAAATTTATTTTAATCAGAGTAGTAGAGTAGAGGATGATATCTTCCTTTCAATCTCTACCATCAAAATGGTGGTTTTATCTGATAAATGATCTTTTACTTTTACCTCACCTGATTTGAAAGGATTAAACATCGCACCAGATCAAGCCAATAGAAAACGAGGAAATTTCAGAGTACCCTTATATAAGAATTTTTTTTTTAAATGATAAAATCTATCATTAAAAGAAAATATTTAATTTCTATTCTGGTTCAAATAGATTAGTAATTAAATCTTTCTGTTATGAGTGTACCATTAAAATGTTAATAATTAATTTAAAAAAAAAAAAAAAAATTAGTGAAAATTGACAGATAACATTTTCTTCACTTATTTAAAAGTTCTTTTCTTATTTTTAGATTGGAAATATTTTTTTTTTTTTTTTTGAATGATCTTTCCACTAAATTGAAATTATATAATCTTTAATAAAGGATTTTTGATATTAATTTATAAAAAAATATAAAAAAATTTTCAAAATAAAGTCATAAAAAGGTTTGTAAAATTGATATTTATAATTTGAGTTTTAAATAGTTTTTAAAAGATTATTAAATATTTTAAAGTTATTTCTATCAAATATTTATTTATTTTTCTTTAATTTTTGAAATATAATATATTTTTCATGTAATAATATAAATATATTAATAAATAATATATTTTTATTAAAAAAAAAAAAATAAAAATTTAAAATTATTTGTATAATATATAATATCCAAAGACGCAGTGGGTAGACAATGTGGGAAGAGACGTAAGAGAGACTGGAAAAAATAGGAGTTGGATGGGTGTAGCTTAGGATAGGGACATTTGTAAAAATAAGGTTGCTGCGACCAAGATATTTCTAGTTCCATAGAGAAATCACTTGATAGATAAATAATTTATAATATTAGGTTATTAATTAAGTAAACCCCTAAGTTTATAAGTTAATTTAAAAAAAAAATCCACTCTTTGAAAGATATTTGATCTTTTTTAAGTATTGACGGTGGCAGTAAGTATTGAACAAACTGAGAGTTGTTCCAAGTGGATTCGAATAGATATAGAAGAAAAGTGGTAAAAGGAAGAGGCTTAGGTCCCATCTGCGCCACAAATAGATCGGAATTAATTCAATTTTATTAAATTGGTTTTGGATCAAATCGACGGGTTGGCTGCCTGGTGGGACGATTTACCTCCCACTTTACCACTCCCCTCACCATCCGATCCATTCACTCCGAGCGATTGATAAGAATATCAAGACGATATCTGAAAAAAAAAAAAAAATTTTTTAGCTGAAAACTTTTATTCTAGATCAAATATTGCTTGAGGCCGTGGATGGTATGAGTTAGGGAAACGAGAGAATATTGGAGATGGATCCAAGTGGCTCCGAAGTAGCAGCCTTATAAATAAATATCTTTCCGCTTTTGTTTGTATCATATGCGAAATGAGGTTTGTTTGGATCCCGCAGTGAAGTTTGCATTCCATTTTGCTCTGCTATTGAACAGCTCATATTCACGCCAATAATCAATTGCTTTTGTTATTTAATGTAATGTGAGGCAGAGTTACCATTTCTCCCTGTAAAAGTAAACACTTATGAACCAAACAATCTTCTTAAAAATATATACATAGTTACTAAATCGATTCATCAAACTTTTTGATCGTAAAATATATTACTATGGAATTATTTTTTATATAATAATATATTATCATTTAAATAGATTCATTTTATTTAATATCATATTTTTTTATTATATTTAAAACTCTTAAAACGTTTTTAGTAAATGTTTAAATACCCATAAGGCATCATGTCTCCAAATTTATTTTGGAACAATAATTTTATGTTCACTTTTATTTATTTTTGTAAGTTATTTCAATTAAACTCATTTTCTAATGTATTTATTTAATATATATGTCAAAATTAAATATATTAACAGATTATATAAAATTTAACCAGATTCCAATGAATTTTAACAAATTTAGAAATTGTATAATGATTTTAGAATAAATAATCATTTTTATAAATAGAGATATTGCTTGGAATCTAATCCATAGAGTGAAGAATTGTTATTGGATGTGGAATAAATATAAAGAATATTTTTTAACTTGGAAATTCGAGTTGGGTATAGTGTCTCTTCTTCACCTTCACATAAAACGAAAGGATGCCCCTTGGGATTGTTGAAATAAGGTAGATGGAAGTCAGACTATCCCTCTGGTGTTGAAAGTGTATTGGTTGATAAAAAAAAAAAAAGCATTCCACCTGGATGAGTTTTCCTCACCATTATCCACAATGAACATCCATTGGATGCTTTGACATTTGCAGTTCATCTGAATTCAATGCATATTAATTATTGCAACAAATCAAACAAATGAAGTGAGAAAACAGAACGATAAAAACAAACAAATTCAAAAAAAAGAACAAAAAATATCCAATCAAAATATCAAGCAAATGAGCAATTAACTTTGAGTAACATTTTTGTTAATAGACACAGTCACCATTAATTCATTAAATTTCACTGAAAAACTTTTTTTGAAATATGATTAAGATGAAATATCTAAATAAATAATATTAATAAATACCATAAATATCAATTTAATTATTTAGATTATAGACCTCAAATTTATTTAGGAATCAAAACTAATTTTTATACTAACATAAACTTACAATAGATTTGATTTTGTTTTTTTGAAAACTAATAAAAAATTCTACAAACTCTATTTCAAAATTGTATTCAATATATAAATCAGCAATTCACCCTAATTTGACATTTTCATTTCAAAAAATTATTATTTTTTCATTAATCTATTAAATAATGCCAGAAATCACCATGAATGGTTAAGTAAATACACATTTATATTGTTATTCATTGATTTGGCTTTGTTTTTCAATTCACATTTGAGTTTTTACCCATCGAAGTTAGTATTCCAAAAAAATATGTTTGTTTTAAAAGATCTTTCTCTATATCGACTTTTTTAATAACTATTTAAAAAATTTTTAAAATTTTCAAATATCTTATAGACCTTATTACAGGTGTATATAATAGATCTATTATTTGTATTATGATTTCAGTTTTTTGATTTTTATTCTTATAAATCCGTAAAATATGTTTCAAAAAAAAAAACATGAAGGAGATTCAAGCTAATATTGTCAGTTTGTCTCCCAATTGACTTGAAGCTCGGGCAATATTAAAGCCACGAACCGCAATACTCCCCTATCAGAGCACACGTACCCATTTGAAGCTGACCAGGACCGGAATGGCCTATGAAAAGTAAGCTGTGGTTGAACTCGACGTGTGGCTTGACGACAGAAACAGGCGGGCGACGACAGAGATGGTTTTGGGCGCGTGACTAGACTGAAATTGATTCTCCTGCTATGCTAAAAGCTAGAACAGTGTATTTGTGTGAAACCAGACCCTGAGGTGGTGACTTTAAAAGATAGAAAAGAAAACACGAGTAAAAGATGAGACAACATGAGCTGAGGAAGTGGAGAGCTGTGGGAGGATGGGACGCGTGCCCGGGCGTTGGCTCTTCTCACAGATCCAATCTTCCACCTGATTACACACCGCTTGTGCTGATAGCTTTAAAGTAAGACCACGTTGCACCAGCCCTACCCCTCCTATCTCAATAAATAGCTTTCGGACTCAGTAACAACGTTTCCCTTCTAATTAATATTAGCCAATCCTTTTCAGAGAAAGTTTATTAACAAAAATTCTTATAAAATTACTTTTTTTTCACCTTTTAATAGAACGTATTTATGTTATATAAATATAAAACTAATTGTGGAAGAAAACCATTAAAAATTTAATTACAATTTTGATCAGAAATAAATGAAAAAAACAAGGATTAATTTCTTTACTCAACTTATAAACGTGAAGTGTAAATTTCTACAAAATTTTTTATTTTTCTTGTGATAAAAGAGTAAAGAAAGAAAGCAGGCTAATTTAAAGATTTTTCAGCAAAAACTGCTTTCTTCCCTTATATTTCTATGTTTACTTATATTTTCTTTAACTATCTTGTATATATTAGGTTGTTCGGAAAATAATATCGTTTTTCCACCAAAGGATTTAATTATATTTTTTCGAACACAACTTCACACTTGAGCCGTATAATCATTATATGTTTGAATAGCTTATATAACAATGCTTGTGTGTGAAAAAGTACAATTGAGAGCAATAAGTAGCATTTTCGTCATATTTACTTTTTTCCTATAGAAAAGGTAAAAGAAAGTGTATGGAGAAGATGTTTTGACAATTCAGTGCCAGAACTGGTTTACAAAAATACAGATCCGGCAATTTTGATGTCGAAGATGCACCACGAAATGGAAGGCCGGTTGAAGCTGACAAAGACACGATAAAGGCATTAGTTGATTTTTTAGACAGTAAAACTTTACTTCAAATGATGAGGTTAAAAAAATAATTTGGATAGTTTTTTCCAATAGAAAGTTTGTAGTATAAGTAGTTATTCACTATAAGAAAATTGTCTTTCAGTTTTCCAAAAAAATTATATTTCTTTCCAAACAACCTAATATATTATAACCCTATATATTATTTTATTAAATTTCTTGATCAAAAGCGATCTTGATTAAAGTTTCTTCTACTTATTATTATAACTTAATGGAAATATTCCAAATTCAGAAGAAAACTCATTCGAATAAATAAAACACAAGTTGAATGTTTATTTTAGTGAAATAAACAAAAAAAAAACATTTTACTAATAATTTATTAATTAGATATTATAAACAATAGAAAAATTCGATAATTGATTTGAAAGAATATTCTGAGAACTATTCATTTTTAAATATTCTGCGTACACGATTCAGTAAACTTTTCTATTAACGATCGATGTTACCTTATCATTTGGAGAATTTCCACGCCTTTTGTTTAATTCACATTCTATTAATCAACAGGAAATAATACCTAACATTGTTTCCAAAATAAATACCAATATACTTGAAATGACATTTAAGTATATATCATCATTTATTTATCGTCAAGTAACAATTAAATAAATAAATAAATAATATATAGAATTTTGGATTTTTGAAAAAGAATAAATAATTAAACGAGATTAAACTATAACTAAAATTATAATATTTGTATAATAAATTATTTATTATTGATAATAAGAACGATATTCTCGAAACTGCTCGGTGTTAATTTTCTGATGAAGATCCTATCTATTATTTACCTATAGAAATTGTTTTCCAAAATTCAATTTGATATTTAATTAACTAAATATTTTCATTTGAAATTGAAACCGAGTATGTGAATTATTGTTTTAAAAGCTTAGTTCTACTAAATTAATCCTTCAATATATTAGATGAATATATAATACTATTTTGATTATCGAATTGATAGCAACTACTTAAATTTACTTATTTTTAAATTTTTCAACTACCTTTATTTTTTTTTTTTTTTTTATTTCTATCATTTATATAATATTATTTTTCACTCTATCTTTGCCAATATATATTAGAAACCTTCTATCGAAAGGATTTATTTTTTTTAACCTCCTCTACGTCCGTCCCATGGGCTGACCAAGTAGATCATATATATTTAACCTTACAGGCATTTTGGCCCTCGTGAGCAATTTATCTGCATAGGGTATCAATCAGATCTGACGCGATCTCCAACCCATCGACTCATGTATCATATCAGATTCCCGTCTAAGTATTCCAATTGAAGCCCGTTCTGGACCAAAGACTAATCGCAGGCAATTAATTTCATCACATTTATCAAAATTCTATATAAATTAATATCTATACCTATATATATATATATATATATATATATTTAATATATATTTTGGAACAATGTTGTCGTGAAGTGAATAAGTGTAAAATCGACAATCTCCTTTTAAAACGAAATGGATTTATACAGGTAGATTTAAATTGTAAATGTAATCATGAATATGTAACCAATTCTCAGTTTAATTATTATTTTATATGTCTAATAATCTGTTTTATATCCTGTTTTTTAATTAATTTTTGAGAAAAGGATCATCCTACAAGATTTACTTTTACATTATATTAAAAATAATAATAATAAATCATAATAACTGAACCATCAACTTTTAAAAATATTTGAATGGATACTAAGAAAGTTTAAGAACTCAAATAATAATTATCTATAAAAATCATATACTAAAATATTCTTTTTAATCATTGCTGCGTGAAAAAATTGTAATATTTGTACTAATCCTTCTCTATAAAGGAAAGCTCTGTTTATATTTACATCAGGTATTTTTGTATTCAAAACCGTAGAATGTTGACAATGGAAGTTGCTGAGATAAAGAGAGAAAATGTTTTTATTTTAATACATGAAACTGATTTTAAAATTTTTAAAACTCAATTAAACAATATATTTAGTGAAAATGTAGTGTAATTCAAAAACAAACTCATATTTTCTTCAAGAACAAATCAGTTTTCACAACTACAACTGATGTTACAATGTTTTCTTCTATAATGTTTATTTGTTGGATAGCATATTTCTTCTTATTATAAATTATAAATTACAGGGATCCCAAAAATAGGTGCATAGCTTTACACTTTTGGATTATTAAAAATTTGTTTGTAACTTTGAAATATGGATACTACTTTAGATTTATTAAACATAATAATATTATAATATAATCTGATAATATTAATAATAGTGTATGTTTAGAAAAAATATTAAAAATAATAGTATTCATATAAATTGCTAAAAAAACGTTCTTCATATTAAATTTGAATTGTTTCTAAGTATATAGTTCCTTTAAAATTAAAATTAATAAAAATGATTGAATTCAATTCTAGCGAAATAATTCAAGTTGAAATTTCTAATCAGAGAGAATCTATCCTCTCTATTTCTGTTGTAAATGATCATGAATTGTAATTCTATGTATTTATACTCTCAACTGTTCTTGGATATGAATTGCTTTGCAAACAATTTAACGAGTAAGATTCATTTCATTTTCATGTTCTAAATCCCAGTTGGTTCCCTTGTCATAAAGCTCAAGCCTGTTTGTTTTTTTTCAAGTCACATAATATATGTATGTACAGTAAAGTAGGTAAAAGAGTGATTTGAACAACTTATGAATATCCTTTTTATAGCCATGATACTCGGTGAATAAGAAAAGTTTAAGAAAGCAATTGAATGGAGACCCTTAACGGATAGTTAACATTTTTAGTTGAGTACTTTTTTCTATCATAGATCTTGCTTTTCATAGAAGAAAACTTGTCATTTCAGTTTTTGGATATTTATTAAAATTATTTCAATGCAATAATATGATATAACAATAATAACAGTATAATATATATATATATATATATATATATTTCGAGTTATAGTTTAAGAGGATTATTTATTTGGTCACAGATAAAGATATTGGTAAGTCGATTTACCTATTCTAGGTCATTGGCACTTGAGTTTCTCAATTCTTCTACATAAAAATATGGATTTTCTCAAAAAAAAAAAAAATATTTCATCGACTTTCTGAATCCTTATATTTACAGCTGACCTTTTAGTAATATCTACCTACCTTTTTAGTAATATTTATATAATATCTACAGAGTTAAATTGAAATTTAGAGCCTTTTGTTCGATATTCAAAAATTAATCAATAAATTCCTCAAATTCCATTTCATAATTGCTATTGAATTTAATTGTGCCGTTTTAAATGGAAGAAGCAAAATAACAATTTTTTCTTCTTCTAAAAAAAAAACTGTTAAAAACTGAATTTCTCAAAAGAAACAAATAACTTCAATTCCAGTCGGCATCGATATCATAGCAATAATTTGCATACTTATAAAAACAAACCTCAGATTTTTGTAGATCCTACGCAAGGACAGTGCCTATCAAGTTGGGTATATTATTAAGTGACCTATGAGCAATAGAACAACCTTTACCTTGATTTTCTTGGTCGGAGGCGCTACTTTTTATCAATTACCTTCCCAATGTTGATCTCAGAGGCTGGGTTGACTCCGTTCCATAAACCCCAGCTAGAGAAATTCCCTTGCCAGACTCGGGACTTGAACTCGGGACCATGAGAATGTGAGCCAACGATGTTGCCTCCCACCCTGTGACGCCTTTACACTTACATATATATTTGCATATAAAATAAATGTACAAAAAAACCTTTTTAACATTAAATTTGTATTCTTTTTTTTTTTAAATTAATATGTACTTTTAAAACATATTTAATTCAAAATACCTATATATATATATTACTACAAATCTACAAAAATATTAGTAGTAGATATTATAAAGATGAATATTTTGGATGGTAGTATTTTAAATTGGATTTACGGATATCATCACTGTGAAGAGAAGATCATATATTAAAAAAAATATATATATTACTTTCCTGCTTGTGTGTGTCTTTACTTCACTTCTCAAATCCAGTGTTTTAATATCACAAGCGACGGCAGGCAGCCTGGAAAAGATGGATTTTGCTGATTTGTGCGTTTCCACGGCAGATAATCGAAGAATGAAGAAGCATTGTGGGATAATAATTCATGCAATCAAATATCTTATGATAGATATTAGAATTGGTGAAAAGAGGTTCTCAGATGTTGGCGACTGACAGTGAATTGACTCTCTAAATCATTGGAACGTTTCCAGATTATAATATATGACGGCTATTGATAAATTACCCATCCGACAGGCAAACCTTTCTCACTGTGTATTCATTTCTAATTCATAGATAAGTGACATCACGTCATAAAGCAACATGGATAGATGTCTCTCCGGACAGTTGTATGAAATTAAGTTGAAAAAATAAAATATAAACCAAATGATTTTGTTTCTCTTTTGCCGACTCTCGAGACAATTGTAGATCGAAAAAAATCGCTGCTGTCAAGATGGGGGTGGCGTTTCATATAATAAGACTAATCATCTTGGCTACGGCAATATATCTCTCTTATACCTTGTTTAATTAACTTTATTCACTACGATAAATTGTCACACATTTATTTGCGATTCTTTCTCAGCTTAAATTTATATTGTTTTATAACTGTAGATCCAGCACATCATTCTTCATGTTGAATTTCTTATTTTTCTCTAAAATGGAATTTTTTTAAATTAATCTAATATATTATACCTTAAGAATGAAAGAGAAAGAGAGAGAGAGAGAGAAATGCAATTATAATATTATCATACTAATTTTAACTTTCTTCATTCTATTTTACAATTTAAAATTATAAATGATCATATTTATCTATGTATCGTTTGATATTGTTGACCATAGCAACTAGATTTTTTTTCGCCACCTCCATCCAATTCTAACTCTCTTCTAATTCTTTCATATTTTATTTTTTTTTTTAAATATCATCTCATGACATTCTTAATCTACCTATTGAACATAATTCAATTCAATAATTCCTTATAAATAAACTTTTCACCAACCTTTCTTCTTCCATTCAAGCTTGAATGTCGTGACTATCTTAACTAACCTACTTTTATTAGATTGCACTCTCCGAATGTTTAATTTCAAAAATCATTATAAATGATTTTGAGAAAATTATTATCTTATAATTATTCACTTATTATTAGAGAAATAATTTTTATTTTATAGTGAAGTATATTTTTTTGATTTTTCACTTTGAATAAAATCAATATTTCATACATTAAAAAAATATTCAAATTTATTCTAAATAATTTCGAATTAAAAAAAAAATAATAATATATTTTTTAAAATCATTTACTAAATACTTTGAAGAAATACTATTAAAAAAAACCTATGTAGGATATAGATTTATAATAATAATATATTTTAATAAATAAATTCCATTTTTTTTTATTATTTTTAGTAATAAGTTTATTTATATTTATTAAAAGAAATAGTATAATGAAGTTGAAATATAAAGGACTTTATCCTTTCAGGAATATCTTGAATATTTTTATCATTTGAAAAATATTTTTTAGGTCAAGTAAAAAAAAAAGAACAAAAGTCAAAAATACCCTTTCCATGAATTATTATTTTAAATTCACTTTCCTTGTTCTAGTCTCTTTTTAAGTAATCTTAACGTTAACGTTTCTTAAAAAAGATCAGTTTCAAAAATTTAATATAATTTCCTTTCCACCAACTGTGGCTTCTCTTTAGATATATCCAACATCTTCTACGCCTTTAGGCCGTCGAAAAGAATTTCAAATGTTTCAATTCGCATTCAACTTTTACCATTTTTTTTTTTTTTTTAAAGGCAAGAATGGAAAGGAGGTTCGTATTTTATTTATTGCCGACTCTCCCACCCACCCATTCACTCTTTCTAGACAAACGGGAAACCACAGTCTTATGGCCTCCCTAAACAGCCCACAGCCGCCCCCACATTTTTTTTTTCTTATAAAAACGAGAAAAAATTGTAGGAACGAACACATTGACAGGCGTTATCCCACACGTCGTGGATGATCCCTCTTGCAAGCAAATCGTTGCCAAGTTGCCGTTTGTCTTCAAAAATATTTATTTATTTTATTTATGTAAGCTCTCTTTGGGATAGCTTTTGTCTTCTTGGCTATATAATTCTTGATTTTATTCTAACTTGATATGGGAGGAGGCGATTCGTTTCTTGCCAAAAAAACAACCAACAAAAATAAAAAAAATAAAAACTCCTGTATTATCTCTGTCAGCCGGTCAATGGATGAATCCGGGTATTGTTGCCAAACTTTGCCTTATTTAATCTGAATTTAAAATAGAAAACACGCTTTTATGTTTGTAGATTAATTCGTATTCTCTTTGTTGGATACAAATCAAGATTTCGTCTCTCCCCAAAATAAATGACACTTCTCTCTTTCCCTCTTCTGACCTGCTTTATGCACTTAACTGCGGAACCAATAAAACACCAAATGTTGCACGCCATAGGGCGCCAAGTGCATTCAAAGAATAAATTAATCAACAATTTACCTGCAGCCTCATAAACACTTCCAAGTGGGTTTATTTTTTATTGCAAGTCGCGCCAGGTGAATGTTTATTCCTTGAACATATGACACTCACCTGGAATTAATATTATCAACGTTTCTCATTTGCACTTTCAATACTTTTACATATGAACCCAAACGTTAATTAATTTCTAGCAAGGAAATCAATTTCGTTGCAAGATAAATTATCTTAAACATTTTCTGCTTCAAAAATCGTTAAAAAAAATTAAAAAAGACATTATTTTTGGTTATATTAACAGTTGAAATTATTAATTGTGTAGAGTTTGATTGTGACAACTTCCTTAAACAGTCGTTTAATGGTTATATTAAAAATTTTAAAACTATAGTCCTAGCTTTTAAGAAATTTCATTCCTCCTCTCAGCAACTTCCCATTGCCAACATCCTTCCGTTTTGCCTATCAATACCGGTTGTAAATATAAACAGTATTGTCTCCTATAAGTTCATGTGGATGTTCTGAAGCTCCCACCAAGAACTTTCAATTCTACCACTGTAATAGATATATGTATATTTTGATATAATTTTAAATTTAATAATTTCATTTCTTATTTTTAAGTTTCTTTTTGATTTACATTTTATAATTAAAACAAAAATAAAAAAAAAAAACTTTCTAAGATGTAAAAATTAACACAATTCCAAAGTAAATAAATTAAAATAATATTAGTAACATATGGAATTACATTTTTCTTATTTTTTTTTTCTTTTTATGCCCTCTTAACGGAGGGTAAGATCGCATATGGTGGTGATAGAAATGAAATTTGAAATTTCCTATTAAATAAATACAAACTTTTTTTGGGTTGATATTTCTGCAGCAGTTCTACAAGCCGTTATCAAAAGTTAATTAATTATGTATCTTGCACCACGTGTGATCTCTAGAAAGGAGGAAAGGGGTGGAAAAAGTAAAGGGACCATCGAATCATTCAACCAGCAATTTAATTTTTCCAATTTCAATAAAATTATTATTATCAGAAAGACAATAATAATTAATTAAGCAGAAATTAATTAATTGTGTAAGAAGATTAAAAGAACAATTTATTAAAATATTATTGTAAATGATGTATAATTAATGTTAATATACTTATATATATACATATTAGAAAATTCATTTTGGGATTTATGAGTGAAATTTAAGTCTCGACATTTGGGCGCCCATTTTTAATTCAATTAAAAAATAAAATTTGAACAGGGTATTTTTAACTTTTTTGGTCTTAGCCTGTTCTAAGAGTTAATGTAAATCCATAATCCAAAAAATAATCTTCTTAAAATTTGATTTGGAATTTAATTGAAAATGGGCGCCAAAACGTCGAAACTCAAATCTCACAAAAACATGTGAAAATAATCGAGAAATAACTTTTCAAATTAAAAAATTCACGGTAAACTAAACGAACATATATAGATAGAGACATGGATAAATTTTTATACCTATTATATTTATAAAATACATTATTAGAACTTGAAATAAGTTATTTTTTAATTTAATTTCTTTATCATTTAATTGGTTATTGTCTCAAAGATATATTGATAATTAATCATTGAAAGTTGTCATAAACCTTTAAAGAGAGAAGCAATTTATGTTTTCAAACAGAATTCTCTGATGAATTTAGAATAAACGAAACTTAACTAGGCTTCGAATTTACCTCTAATTCAATCATATATAAAAGATTTTTGTTTGAACTAATTACGCTCTTCAAATATTATTATTTGTTTTAATGAAAATTTAAAGATACTTGTGTAAATGAGACCTTAATAGGAATTACGAATTTTCATTAAAGTAAGATTATTGCTTATATCATTTTATATAATATAAAAGATCGAGAAAATGAATTAATGATGTCATACGATATACAAAGAGATAGAAATAATTTACGTATTACAAAAATATTAAATATTTAAATGAAAAATTGATTATGTTTATAATTAGAAAATTGGTCTATTTATTCTATAAATTGCTATAATCGTATATACAGCTATTTATATATATATATATGGGGAATGATAATTAAAATTATGATTTTCCAAAAGAGAAGATATAATCCACAAGTGGGGTATGTAAACAAAAAATAAATAAATAAATAATGTTAATTGGATGTCCTTTGTGAGGTTTGTTTTAAATGATTAGTGAATTGTCGAGGGCATAACCGGCCAATGTCCAAAGTTAAGGACCATTGACAGAACTCTGGAGAGGGTGCTGAATTTCATGTCCCCAAAGTTGCCCTGGCGTGACGTGTCTCTCTGTTCACAGGGGGTAATGATCCAAACAGAGCCACAATCCAACACAAACACAATTTAACTCGGGGAATCTGATTAGACAAGGACAGACAAAGATCCTGCTCAATATATCTATCTATTTAAATTGACCTATCACCTTTTATCTTATTGGCAAAACCACGTTGTATTGTCATTACATTGAAGCTTTGACATCTAAGAATTTACAATGATTAGTGGTCACATTAAATTATACACTTAATTATATTAGATTATCTAATTAATATGAAACTATTTCATTTAGGTTTAGGGATATATATATTTAATTATATATATATTAACTTGAAACTTACCAATTACAAACGTAATCCAATATCCATGTAATACAATAAAAATTACGATTTAATTAACTATGATATATATATTTTCCATTATGTATATTAATTAACAAGTATATACATATTTAAAAGACATATCTACCTCTGTGGCTCTACGGAACTCGAAAGTTCTTGGCCGCAGCATCGACACTTCTCCAAGTATCCATATTCTGAGCCACAACCCTTCAATCCCTACCCTCTCCCATCTCTCTCACGTCCCTTCCTACATTATCCACCCGCCGCGTCCTTGGTCTTCCCAGCGGGCGTTTCCCACTCGTTCTCCCCACCAATATATTTTACGCCATTCTTTCCTCTCCCATTCTAGCCACATGCCCAGCACATCACAGCCTTCTCGATTTTATATTTCTAACTATATCTGGAGATGCATAGAGATCATACAATTCCTTGTTATACAGTTACCGCCATTCCCTGGTGATCTCATCTTTCTTTATTTAAAAGACATATAGTAAATAATTTATTTTTATGAAAATGCCATCCTCAATAAATTTATTTTATTAATTAGAATAGATTCATTTTTTATATTTTTAACTAACTAATCATTTGTATTTTTAATGAAATGTATCTACAAAAAATTAAGAATATATTTAAGTTTGTGTGAGCAATTATTATTAAATAAAAAAAATATTTAATTTAATTTAATTGCAAACAAAAATAGAGGAATTTGGAAAAAAAAGAAAAGAATTGGTGACTCAGGGTGAGGGATGGTTGTAGGAATGTGGTTGCTGTAATCAATGAAATTTAATTTCACTAACATGTTATTGCAATACTGGGTGAAAAATATTTCTTTTGCAACATTTGTGATTGATAGATTAAAATTATAAAAAAAAATAAATTCTATAATAGTTTTCTTCTCCTTTATTAATTAAATCTATTTTAAGAATATGATTATGATTTGATGAAATTCACTTACAGACATTTTATATTATGATTTGATGAACACTAATTCAACTGTCTAATTTAATAATAATTATTAAAACAAATTATTTAAAAAAAAAATATTTATTACATTATAATTAAAATTTTAATTTCTTCTTCTTTATTAAATTTTAATTCAAAGGAAAAAAATTATTTGTAAAACAATAATTGATTTTTTTTATTTTAAATTTATTCTAAACGAACGATTCTTTTGAGAAACTAATAATAACCCTGTCTCAATCGCGCCTTTGTCTAAAAGGAAAACCAATTTGATGGGTTCGAATCATTACTATTGTCCAACCAACAATTCAATCTGATGTGTAGGCAAACTCATTTGATGGCCTTTCTAAATAGTTGCCTATATTAAATGAAATTTCAGTACACACAGCTACTAGTAGTGAATTGTTTCTATAGACTCAATACTCTAATTTCCATAAAGTACTCTCAACAACATTCATTAAAAATATACAAATTTCCCATTTTATTTATTTATCTATTTTTTAATAATAAATATAAAAATAAATGTAAAAAATACCCACTTTATATCTATTTAAGTAGTTGTTTAATTAAAACTAAATGAAAAATCCCTTTTGGATTAAATTAAATATTTTTATTTTAAATATTGAGAATATTGTTTTATTTATTATATTCGTGGAAGACAGACAGAGATATATATATATATATATTTCACCCAGTATAAAGATATTATATAATTGAATTTCCTGATCATTAAGTGAAGAACATCAATATATTTATTTATTTATTCGTGCTCTCATATTGCCTGGAAAAAAGACCCGGCATGATTTATTTCTCGATATTTTCTCTTCGATTTGATGATCGTTTTTCCTTTGAAGAGTCATTGGAAAATAAAAATATTGAATCTACTAAATATATATATATATATATATATATATATACATTCTGTAGATGCTTTTTTGGGAATCAGTTTGCAAACTTTTTATCCTTTCTCATGTCGTATTATTGTTACAGATAAAGAGATTTAATATATCGCATATAATCTAATAAAACCATTATTTAGGAATAATACGAAGAGAATATGTAAAAAGAAAAATTCATGATAAAAATAAAGAAACAGATGGCGTGTTACTAACGAAAAAGTACTAAAAACTATATATTTCTAAAAGATAAGGTCAATATTGCGATTCTATTTTTTTTTTCTTTATTGTATGTTGTCACATTTTAAGGAATCATATTTTAAAATAATCTACTAATACTATAAATTAGCTGGCTATCAGGATTTTGCTGATTTTTTAATTCTTAAAATTATATTTTGAACTAGAAAATATTCAACTACAATAAAGAAGAGTATTTTTGTTCTTTATTTTTTGATCAATGATTTATTTTTATCCTATAAAATAGTAGATAAATTAGTATAACGTAGAACTGACATACCAATTTACTTAACAAAACTGTGATCTAAAATTAACCCTTTACCCTTGTTTTGACAGTTTTAGGACTTGTCAGGTATACTCAATATAAATAATCAATGTTAATTATAAATTATTTCTAAATTCTTATACAATTTAAATCAGTTTCATTGGAAACTTTCGAAACTATAAAATTAGTGAAATTAAACTAACAAATTTATATATAATTTTATATAAATAATAATAATAATAGGTTTAATTTTATTAAATTTTTTGAAAATTGAAAAGTATATAAGAACAAATTATATTAAAAAGAATTTATTATTTTAATTAAAAACTTTTTACTTTACAAATAAAAAACAAATTTCAAACTAATTCTTCAATATCCTTATAAATGTTTTTTCAAAAAAAAAATTTATGTGAAAACAGACACAATTGGAATGGATTTTTTTTTCTTTTTTAGTAACGATTCTTGACGTTCAGCTCATGTTTCTTTGTTTGTTTATATATATTATTTTTTTTTTTATTCTTCTTCAAGCTATCCTTTTAGGTCCTATTTCGAATTTTATTTCCACTCCTATTTTATTTGTGTAGGCAGTGGCTACCGATGGCTCCAATTTCCGTGTGTTTGCTATTTTGAATAAGAGATCGACTGCTGTTTTCAAGCGAATTTCCTGGGGCTAGCACCAAACTCCAAGTGATATTGCTTGTTTGTTTTCTTGCCTCGTCCGCGATATATTAAACAGTGAACGAACGGGTTTAGAGCGTAAAGTGGGGTTGTGAAATGGAACGCGCATGTACACCACTTAGATTGGAATATTACCACCACCTCTGGGAGAAACCTATCAAATTGACTACAATCCTTAATCACTACTGTTTCAGTCATATATCATATTATAATATATCTCATGAGTTATTTCATGGATCATTTCATGCAACTGTTGCACTCGTTAAAGCAATTTATTTACTGCCCTGAAAGGTCTTGCAATAAACTCAAGAGATTAGGTTTAAACGAACTGGGTCAAATTTATTAAAAGATAAAAAAAAAAAATATTCATTAAGAATTGAATTTAATTAAATCGCACATCATACCACTTCATCTTATCATTAATTATTTGGGAGGTAACTAAAATATTTATTGTGATTTATATATCTCAGTGGTGTATATATAGGTGAGTTTATTAACCTTATTTCTCTAACCATCTTTATATTTTGCCACCTCCATCCACTTTCGATTCTCTTCTAATTCTTTCAAATTTGTTTTCATAGAATCTTGATGTATTCCATTTGCTTTAATCAATCAAAAATCATCTTTAGAATTAAATATTATTATATTACATTTAAATAATGTTAAACCAAGAGTTTTCTTTTATAATTTTTAGATATGTAGGAAGATAAAGAACTCCCTGCATTATACTCCACAAAACTATGTATATTCTCATTATAATTATTATTCATTTTCATTTGATCATCATCTTTTATTTATTTATGTTTTATAAAGTTTATTCATTTTTTTTTTTATTTTTGCTTTGTTAAAAAATTTATTTTCTAGAAAATTGCTATCTTTCAAAACTCATTTCCGATTAATTTAATTGACTGAAGTTTATTACTAATGCTAATACTAATCATGTCATTTTATTATCCACGATATCATGTTTTGTCATCTTTCTAAAGACGTTTTCAGAGAGAACCAATATTGACCGAGCAGTCAGGTGATTAATGATTGCTCCCATTTTATTCATAAAGAAAAGAACATTTCATGAAGTGGAATACAAATTCGTCTCTAAACGTTTTTGACTTCGCTATTGATTGGATCTAGTTCAAAGTAGGGAGTGGAATAAATCCCGCGGATACCTTCCACCTATCTCAATAGAAGACTTTTTTTTTTCCTCCGACCCGAATGCGAAGTGAAAGCGAAATCTATTTGATCACAAAACGTAATTTTGGCGTAAATATTGCTTTATTGGTTTTCTATAGTAATCCAAGTTCAAAAGCGTGATTGCTTTATTCTCATCATCATCATCGATAGCCATCTTTTTGTATTTTCCTTCCTCTAAATGCTTCTATACTCGCTATTGTCTGGAGAATGAAAATACTTTATTCAACTTGATAGGGCAGATTCAAGGTTTAATAAATAAGAATATAGCTTTTCAATAAAATTTTAATATTCATTTTTAAGTACGCTCTTTGTTCTAGACTATTTATTTCTTCTTCCACAACTTTTTCATTCTACGTCTCTATAAAATCTTTATGAACACTTACGCTTTGCTTAAATATAATATTAATATAAAAAAAGAGCGAAGGGATAATTTGATGGCGTAAGAATAATGAACAATTTCTGTGATGGAATAAACTCACAGGTTCAAAAAAAGAAAATCCACTTACCAGTTAACGGGGATCATATTTTTTTTTCCACATTACTGGGAATATACATTTATTTTATTTTATTTTTAATTTTTATTTATATGATTCTTACTGAATGATAGAAACCTTGATTTTACTAAATAAATTTCACAGGAGTTTAAAAAAAATATTTTACAAAACTGAAATAAAGAGATGCTAATTATTTATTTACTACAGAATGGAATAATAATAGTCCTAAACATGTTCTAAATTCTTCGCAAGGACAGCGCCTATCAAGTTGGTTATATTAATTAGGTGGCCTATGATCAGTAAAACGGGTCCTAGCAACCTTTACCTTGATTTTCATGATCGGAGGCGCTACATTTTATCAAGAAGTTTCTCAATTTTGATCCAGGAGGATGGGTTGTCTCCGACCATAACTAGAGAAAATTCCTTTGCCTGGCCCGGGGCTTGAAACCGAGACCACTAGAATTAGGGTTAACACAGTTAACCAACACCCTACGAAGCATCTCATATGCATTACTATTTCTATATATTTTGAAAATCAAGAATAATGGTATCTAAACAGATTTCAGTCATGAAACACATTAATTTTTCAATATTTTATTTTAATATTTTTCAATTTTTTTTGAAAGTAATGGCATTTTCAGCTCTGATCCTCAAATTTAATAAGTCAAGATTATACCACTTCTATCTAAAATTTAATGATATTTTCAATCCTTTCTACTCCTGCACATATATTACTTAAATTACTGAATAAATATGTCATCTATCAAATAAAAAAACATATACTATTTCTTTAAATAAATATATATATATTTAAGAATATACATTACAATATATGGATATACGAGTTGTAGCACATTTTATGATAAAGAATGCCCGTCACATATTTCTGTTTGTTTAAAATTTAATTATTCCTATAAAAAAATTCTCTCTCTCTCTCTCTCCTCTCATCCCGTCTATAATTTATTTTATATTTCTTTTGCGACTTTTGCAAATTCTTGATATTGTTACCAACTATCAACCAGTGCTTGAGTTGGCATTCCTTATTTCCTTCATTCTTTTCTTCTTTGTATATGTCTCTTCGTATATCTGACAAAATTCTACAGTTGAAAAGTTTGTTCCTTTTTACCTCTTAGTGAATGGTACTCGAATTCGATTTCATTCCCAAAGACTTTTTGGTCGTTCCACGACGGATGCCTTTTCGGCGGAGAAACAGGACAAGTGTTCAAAGAATTTGCATGGCAATTTAAGTCTCTTTTATTCCTTTCTATTCTTACCCGAAAGAAAAAAAAACACTCGAATGCGTTTCGAAATCTATTATTTTATTAGCTAGACGGTGAAATAAATCTTTTTATTCTTAATCTTTGGAAAATAGAAAGGCAATTTGTTTTTTTTTATACATGGGTAAATAAAACATTCTTCTGGGATATCTAGATTTAATATAAGTATATTATTTATATTTAAAAGTCAAATGTTGACATGCAAAATAAAAATATTAAACTTATGACCAAGATATCTAAGAGAAAATTTGTCACTGTGTACTCGTAATTTGAGAAAATCTTATAATAAACCCTTCCAAACAAGAGAGTAATTAAATATATAAGAAAGTGAAAATAATAAATAGAATACTTGAAAATTTCAGATTATTTTCTCTAATAAGTAATACCTTAATTTAAATGATCATGTGAAATTTTATCAATGAATTTAAATCCTTATTATTCGATATTTTTTTATGTTTTATCCCCTAAGAGTTTTTTTAATATTTACTTGGAAGTATAATTGGTTGCCTAACTAACATTTTAAAGGAACTCATATTTACCGATGAATACAACTTTCTCCATATATTCTTCGTATTTAATACAAACTTTGTTAATAGTTAATAATTCTTTTACGAGAACAAAATCTTAATCATTATCTCATCATCATCATATTTTTTTTAAATTTCAATAGAAAAATAGTAATATGATTTTTGTAATATAAATATTAGTTGATCAATGTAAAAAAAAGATATATATATATAATGAATATACTTCTTCATTTCTTCATACAAACATATATAAAATTAAATTATTTAAAATAAATCTCTTCTATTAATTATATAATTTTCTCACATAAAAATTGAAAATTAATTCCTTTCTCATTTAAATTCAAACCAAAAATATAACAATTTTAATTAAAAATAAATCAGACAAGAAGTCAGTAATATGATAGTTCTCTTTATGTATATCTCTAATGTAATATCTTTTATTTATACTAAAGATAGATATATATCCAGAATAATTCAATATAATAATATAAATTCAATGATGGTATTTCGGTATATTCGATTCAATTAAATTCATTTTTCACTAACAGATAATAAACAGATTATAATTTAATTATAATTAAATTGTTTAAATTTAAAGATTTACAATATCATGGGAGCTTTAATTGATTCAAAACCTCAATGTGCCATTTAAATTTTTTTTTAACCCTTTACTTTCACTATAAATCTATTTTTATTATTTGTTTATGGACGATTCCCGGTCACATATTTTTCTCTTTCGTGACAATTTAACATTTGTATTTATTGAATTTTCCACTTAATGTATTTTTGGTTTTAAAAATTTTTGAATTAGCGAGAAATAGAAATATATAAAATAAATTCTTATTTGTCTTTAGATAAAAGCAAACAGAAATAAAAAAAATATACCTATATTTATGAAATTATTAATTGTATTATATATTTAGAAGAGAAATATAATTGAAAAATCAGTTTTTTAAAAAAAAATAACTAATTAAAGTAAATTAATTTATTCTTTAATATTAAATTCTTATATTATATGATATAAACAAGATTATGATTATATTAAACATTTTGCAATGTTTATTATATTATTAAATAGATGCAATATACTTAATATTAATATTAATAAACTTAAGATATTTTTTTTACGTTTTTATTAGTTTTATTATTGTTATTACTATTATTTTTTTCATTATTATTTGAAGAAAGTTAAATTAAATTTTAAAAAAGTTAGAAAAATAACAAAAATAAAAATATATCGTATCATATCGTAATGAAAATAGAGGCCACTAATTCGGGGGGGGGGGGGATACTTGACACTCCACCTAGTGGTTCTGAGATGAAATCCCAGTCAGGAAATCTTTCTATAGCTGGGGTCACCCAAATTAGAAAGCTAATAATAAGTAGTGGCATTCGATTAAGAAAATCAAGACCAAGCCTGAGGGGATACTTTGTACTGATCATATAAAACCTCTACTCGGTTTAGACAACCTAAATGATTTATACTGTTCTTTCGTAGGCTATCCAAAAGCCAGAGAATTTTTTTTATTTTATTGAATGAAAATTGTAGTTGGACGGGAGAAATTGGAACGAATTAATTAAATCCATCTTCACTCTGGGTAATGGTATCCATAAGAAAATGGCATTCTGGATGGGAAGAAACTGAACAGTCATGGGCAATCGGCTCTTGTAATTTGGATAATGTTCTATAATTCGAGCCCCGATCGCGAATAAATCTGCTGTCGACTGTTTGCCGATAAAATAAATGTGGAGGCGCCCAGTGTATTCGGGACCCTGGCTTGGCAACTTCGCCAACTTCTAGACAAACAGTAATCAAACCGTGTCTTTTATCTCGAGTTTCTTTTCGCCTCTCATCCTCCCTTCTTTGAGTCTCCAAACCCTCTTTGCATAACTCTTCACTCGCCTGTTTTCCTCAATTTGAACTTTTTTCCCCTTGTAGGATTTTATTTCTATTTACTCTTAAAAAATTAAACGGAAATCTCATTCCGTTTAGTGAAAATAATTTACTCAACTTTTACGATAGCTACCCTTGCGACAAATGAAATTACTATTTTCTTTACAATTATCTAAAACATATTTTTTTTACATTAAAATCTTGTTTAACAGTAAATAATGAAGTATTAATAAACATTTAAAATGTGTCGTATAATTTAGTTTCAAATATAAAAAAGTTATTTATTTTGTTATAAGTATTTATTAATAGGTAATAATTATATTAAACATCTCTCTCTTTTATAAAATTGATATTAATGTTAGTGATTTAAAATAAAATTATTATGTATAGTAACATAAAAAAATATATATAAGCCCTAATTGGAAATTTAATTCAAAAATAGCTCTAATTACATAGTTTTGATCCTTAAAAGTTGTGATCCGTTGTTGAAACTTCAACAAATTTAAAAAAAAAAAATTAAATAATAAAAAAATGTTACAACTAATATTAGAAAAATTCAGATCGATAAAAATGATGACAAAAAAGTCTCTTCCTGCATTGTCTGTTTATACAGTTATTGGTCTTCCAATCGGTTTCCCCAGAAGTAAACTTTTCACCAGTCTTTCCCCTCCCTTTCTTTCGACGTGTCCTTTCCATTGTTTTTAATACTTTCACTATGTCTGGATATGCATAGAAATCATGCAATTCTTCGTTATGCAGTCTCCGCCAATTTATAAATAATTACAAATAAATACTATATTCTTGTATAGTAATTCATTATTAATGTATACAATATATTTATATTTTACAAATTAAATATCTCTAATTTTATAACAAAATTAAATTTCAAATATATTTCATTTAATATTCTATTATAATTATAATTTGGTTTTTTAGCACCGAATTATACCATTGATTAATACTCAAATTCAATATTATATGATTTATGTATAAAAACCAGGATTGTGAAGTCATGTCGAAATGAACATGGCCGAACCCTGGCTCCGACTAAATTAAAATTCAAGTCGGAGCGGAGATAGAGTAGGTCATTTTCGACACAGTCCTGATAAAAACTATTTAAATAATAATAATAATAAAAAGAATTAAATAAATTTATAAATAAAAATAAGAAAATTATTTAAAAATTTGTCATATTATAAATTGATATCATCTATTTGAACTTCACTGTCAATAATTTATATTGTATATAAATTAAATTTGTCGCTTAATATTAAAATTTCTAAAAAAACATTTAGTATTTAATAAGCAAGTGATTATTTTCTAGAGATAGAAAAGTTTCAATGGAAGTTAGAAGAAATAACTTTTACTTCAACTTTTATAATAACATCATGGTTGATAAATCGATTCTCTAACGAGATATTTAAGAAAAGTTTTAAAGGCTTCAAGTAAACCACCTTTTTTTTCTATAAACGGATATTAATCAAAATATAATGACTATCAATTAAGCTAATATGAATGCTGATATGTTAATAAAATTAGTGAAAATCCTCAGTCCCGTCATGGTTCATTTAATGGTTACCTGGCAATAGCGACAAAGACATTTGGAAATTTTATCTTGATCAACTTATCATTATAATGAAATTATTTATAATCCTTATATAAGTCTTTTTCTATTTTACGATTAAAAAAAAAAAAAGTTAATTTCTCCTTTTTATTTTTTGTTTCAAGGGGTGGAATGAGATTTTTATCCGGTCGCCAATAGAACGCATCCCACGGGATTTGTAATTTTGTTAAGGAAGGGGGGAAACTTCTTGCCATTAATAATAGATAAATGTATATTCGAAGTGTATTCGGAGTGAAACGACTGCCGAGTTGTGGTCACCTCGTTCAGGAAGAGGGAGCATCGACATGTTGTCCCTTTCTGTGCAAGGTTTCCCCTCCCCCCTTTTCCCTTCACGCTTTTCCCCAACCCCTTTACAAATGCAAATTGTTCCTTCCGACCAGACTGACCACGAAACGAAATACGTCCAGCGCACACCTTCACCGGAGTTCATAACAGGGAAACAACCCTTCGCAAACACTCTATCGCTATTTCCACACAAACAGCTGCCAGATTCATAATTAATACAATTTATATATATCTATATATATATATTTAAAAAAATATAATAATAAATAAATTACACATTTTGATTTTTGAATGATGTGCATTTTGATCAAAGCAGTTCAATTATTATTTATTAATATTATAATGAATAAATCGTTGCCTCCATTCATCTGTAAATTGAAAGAGTTTTTTTTTTTTAAATTAAACCTTGATTTTGAAAAAAAAAGATTTTAATGAATTTAATAATTTAGAGTTGAGTTTTTTAATATATTTTATTTTTTTAGCCATTTTAAAAAATGAAAAAAACAATTTAGATAAACTTTAAAATATTTATATATAACATATACACATAAGTTTATATATATTTATATATTTTTCTAGAAAAAGAATAATAGATTTATATTATGTTTACAAATCCATATATATATATATATATTTATACATTTATAAGATGACTCCTAACTTTGTAAAGTTCATCAAATAATGGTTTGCTCTTGATAATAAATAATACTTAAAAGTTTAAGAGGCTAAGGCCCTTGACCCTCAATCACTTCATAAGATTGTAGAAACTTGCCTGAAAGTTGAATCACGAAACTTAGATGTACTTTTCGTAAATAAAATAATAATATAATTGTATTACGTATTTGTTTGGCCAGTGCCACTTTAATTTGAGTTATCTTATTTATTTATTTAGTAAGTGATTTTTCATAAACTTAAATTACATTATTTTCAACATTTCACATTTTTTTACTGGAAAATCTATTGAATTATATTTTCTAATTTTGTAAAACAAACAAAAGTTTATTTTTTCGAATTACAAGGTATTTCACTTATCAGTTTTATATTTTGGTTTTAGAAATTTTAAAATCAGTTCCAAAATTTATTGCCTCTTCTTATCTCATCATCTTTCCATTGACAACATTCTGTGATTTTGCCTACCAAAATCCCGAAAGTAAATATATACATTGATTTCTCTCTTATATGATAGTTTATGAGAGAAGATTTCTTAAAGGGCCAAAAGGCCGTCAGAATGGAAATCAGGTAGTTCTCTTACATAAACTAGCAGCTGACATCTGGCTACTAATATTTAGGCTACCTCAGTCACAGACTATTAATAGGTCTGGGTGCCTAGTGTGCAGGGAATCTAATTCTACACATATTACACCTGCACATTATACGTTACCATATTCAAGAATTTATTTTATATTATAAGTTGTTTTGCTTTTGTTTTCATTAGAATTTCTCGGAAATTATATCTATGTGTTAATTGAAATTTAATTTGTTTAGTATGTATAAATTTACTCTAAATACCTAAGTATTTTATCCATTTTAATATCTTAATCCTTTAACATACGTTTTAATCTTTTATATTTCCCCCCCCCCTACAATTTTTTAATATAACTAGAAAATAATCTATATTATCAGTATTTTCACAAAAGTAATTTATTTGTTTTATTGGCTAAAATACAATTTATTTCCCTCTCATTTTACAACAGGGAATGAAGTAATTTCATCTTAATTTGCACAGGCGACAACGATTTTATGAATTTATCTCAAAAGGTCAAGAAGACAAAAGAAACATTGAGCAACAAACGGAATGTGCAGTCGGGACAAATAATGAAATAATTCCAGCCTTCAAGGGTGTTAAGTGCTTTGTGTCCTACGTGGGCTCCAATTCCGAAGGCCTTATATATACCGGAATATGTGCTGGGCAGTGACTTTGCCTTAATTAACCGAAGTCGTATAAACTTTTACGAGGTACTAACGTCCGAAACCTCATGCTTTCTGTCGTTGCTTGCTGGCTCCTTTTCATCTGCTTGTCTCCAATTTTCAACTCTTATTGTCTCCAGCTTTCAAGTTGAAACTAAACACATTCGAAAGTTTTCACAATATTTTTTTTTTTTTTTTTTTTTTATTTTTTTGGCAGCCCTTTCTAATCATCAACTTTGTACGTTCTTATCTAAACTCGTAAATCGGTTAGAAAGAAAAAATCTCACTTACCCCTTTTTTCACTCTACTTAAATAAAATAGACATTTTATAATAGCGACTAAATCAAAGAACCCTTTTTAAATAAACCTACTTTACTATCATAATAAAATTGATCGAACTGTCTTTTATTGTATTATATAACTTTATCGTATATAATAATAATATATAATAAATAATGTTTTTAAATTATCATTTTTAGTTTGATCTTATTTCTTTGCTTATAATATAATTTTATAATATGTATATATGCAGTTAAATAAATAAAAGTAGAATCTTTAGGTCTTTTAAACTAAAATATAGTAACATGATTATAGAAGAAATCATCGTTTCGTCAGCTGGTAGGCAAGAAACAAGTATGGTTATCAAATGTAATTGCATTTCTTTGTCTCAGCATTTTCCGTCGCCAACATTGGGGGATTTGCCTACCAATACCGGTGGTGTATTTACATATAGTATGAAAGTTTAATTAAAACTGATGTTGAGGACAGTATAATCTGTTAAAATAATTCTATTTTATAAATGTCAGGATACTGACAAAATTTGTTTAATTACTTTTAAATATCTACTACCATTGTATATTAAATAAAATTCATAGCTTAGAAAAAATTTGAAAACTTTTCTAAAAAAATTTACTTTATTTATTTTTTATTTTTAATAATAGTTATTTTTTTAAAACAAATTTTAAATTATTATTAAAAAATGTTCGAGTAATTTTGACTGAAAATAAAAGGTATTATTTTTTTTTTTTTTTACTAAAACTATAATCCACCACTGAAAAATCTTTGATTCGGTTAAATCCCTCTGAAAAGTATCAGAATTAGATAGGAGATTTGGTCAGGTGTTCTTGGGTGTTCCCGATGTTTATCTTGGCAACCGTTGTCACCGAACTGCCGAGATTTACCGCATGCGCCAGCTCGGTTTTCTCTTCTGCGAGCTTATCCGAGTTGCTATCTAGACACGCCAACCTACAACCAGAAGCAAATAAATACCCATTTAAATAGGCCTATACGTTTGTGGAGACGTTGGCCAAATTTAAACTTGAACAATTAGCGTAGATAAGAAACCCCTCTCGATAAATGCACTTGACTTGAACAATTTATCAACTTTTTCGTTATTTCTAGATCTTTCCACGAAAACTTTTTACATTCATTATTTGATATGGAAATCTTCTTAAGATTTTTTTCATCAGTTTGCCCTTTGGCACCATTACGAAAAGTGGGAATATGAATTAGAAATTTCTTCCTTCACCCCCTCCCACCTCTACCCCTTTTTTCTTACATTCTTCCAGCCTATATACAATTCTTCCTCATTGGCTTTATCAAAAATATATTTTTGATAGGATTTATTTATTTATTTATTTTATTTTACATTATAGTACTCACAATGAATGAAAAAGAATGAGTTTTATTTATGCCCTAATCTATATATTCTATTTAAATTTTTTACCCTAGGTTAATTAAAATAAATGATTTTTTTTAATTTTAATTTTATTTTTTTTTTATGATTTTAATTGTTTTATTTATTTTTGATTTGGATATTAATCTTTATATATTTTAGTTTATTAATGTATATGACCCAAGATAATAAAAAATAATAGTAAACAATAAAATAATGCACTACGGTAATAAATGTGATTTGATTGATATTATTAATTAATTATTATTGATATTAAAATTTATTATGGCATCAAAAAGGTTTGTGTAGATTGTAGCTATTTCATAGTAGGGATGAAAAAAGGAAGTAAACTTCAAAGATACCAACTATTTCAAAATAAAAACATGGATTTATGTGAATATTCAAATCAATATTACTTGGACAACGTTCTTCACAATATTTTTATATTTGGCTCATCGCTATATGACATTTATAAAAACATTTATTTAATATCATTTGAAATTTTTTTATAGGAAAAACAATCGACAGTTGGTAGGCAAAAACAAGGAAGCATGATTGTGTAGGGAATAGTTGTGAAAACTAATATGATCTTGGAAAAAATTTGTGCTATTTCGAATTTCAAAGTATTTGCAGAAAAAGTTGTTAAATTGGGTCTTAAAAACCTCTTCAACTTTCCAATGTCTTCATCCTACAGTTTTGCCTACCAAAACCGATTGTAAATATAAACAGTACTTTCTCCTATAAATCAAAAAATTTAGAATATTATTAATAAGTTAATGTTAAAATTAATATTGTTGACAAAAATAAAACTATGCCTGGGTAAGGGAATTAATTTAATTAACACTTTATAAATCTCGGTTGTAAATATTTAAAAGTGTTTTCTCTCAAAGGTTGTAAAATTGTTTAAAAAAATGGAAAATTTGAGTTTAATTAATTTCAATTTTTTTTTTATTTTATTAAATATTTCAAGAATTTTCTAATCTATAAATCATTAAGATTTTAATATATAAATTTTTTATCAAATCTATTATAATATTACTCAAATCACCCTAAAACTTATTTATTTTCAATATATATTTTTATATAATAATAATTAAATTTAATTTAATTTGCAAAATATAAATATCATTTATATGTTAAATAAATACTTCTTTAAAGTATTTTTTTAAGAGTTTTTTCTTTTTTTTTTAAATCCGTTAAAAAATTTTAACTAATGTCCAATTAATATCAATCAAACTTTCCTAATAGAACATAAATAAAGTATTTTCACACTTTGTTTGTAAAAATATCTTTTATCAGGTGTTGTGATAATATATGGTTTGGGATATCGTTTAAAAATTGCACTCGGGGAAATCTTCCTAGTCCACAAGTAACATGACTCTGGGCTTCTCTTAACTGATATAAATGCGTTGAGCGGCGTTTCGGGCCATAGAGGCATTAGCCTCAAAGAACTAAACTAGAGTTAATGTTTGTTCAGGGGCCACAAGTCTCCAGCTTCTTGCCAGTAATATATATATATATATATTAATCAATGGCAATGGAATCGGGTGGGGGGTGGTATGGAGGATGAGGGAATGAATTCGCTTGTGAATGGGCCGTGTGGCGGTAAATCAAGCAAAGACCCCAGGCCGTGACATCCGCCAGCCGCCACGCCTTACAAGCTTACTTATGAAAACATGTGACAGTAAGAAACTCATTAGAATATATAATTACCCAAACGAGAGCTTCTTCTATTCGCTTAAATGGATTCCACCCCACCCTTTTCCTATTTGAGACTAATTAACTATAGATATCGTATTTCATTAGAAGCCAAAGGGGCCCCTTCAAGCCGATCCATTCCATTAAAAAACATTTTATCCGTCACTAACATGAATAATATTATAATTCATTTGGATTAGTATTTTATTATTATCATTATTATTATTTTAAATTAGTAAGAAATTATTTTAATGGGTAAATTCCTTTTTAGATATTTAATTATACCTAAATTTGTATCTTTTTTAAAAAAAAAAACATTAGAAAAATATTATTTAATTTATAATAGTAACAGTTATAATGATTTTCTTGAAATATAATTAAGTACAATGAAGTTTTAAGTACAATTAATTTGTTCGTTTAAGATATAAATTATGGATATAACTTACATGTAAAAATATTAAAACAACTGTGTACTGACCAAATACTAATATATTATTTCTTGTTTAATTTATTATACTCATTCAATAGAGAATTTATTTTCCAAAACACATTCCCATTGAAATATTTTCAATACGATTTTTTTAAATTTACTTTTATAGTAAATACTAATATCTAAAAATTGAATTTTAAAGATTATTTTTTATTGTATACTGTTATATAATTATTTCAATCATAATTTTCATCTTCTGTATACAATTATTTTTTATTTCTAAATAAAATTGATTTAATTATTATATAATTATTTTAAATATACGTATTTCTGTATAATATTTAATAAGATTTGAGTAATAAAATTAATCAATTAATCAAAGTAAATATTAAAAGAAGTATCTTCCTAATATAAGGTATATAATAGTAAAAATAATTTAGATTGAAATGTGTCATGATTCAATATTTCAATTCATTCCTTTTCGTTCATTTTAGCTTTGAATGATCATATAAATTTAAAAAATTAGAGTAGTGGAAATAGAATATTATTTATCAAATCTCAACTGTATAAAAGTATTTATTTTTTTTTTTTTTTTAAATTATTTCTATAAATGATAATATTGCATTTTTTTTTCTCAATTCTTAAGTAATCAATATTTAATAGATAATTTGGAAACGGATGATTTTTCTACTGAATTCTGGCCATTGTTCCCTTAAACGTGTCTGTTTTTGAATTTATAGAAGAGGATGTTCCTTTGCGTTCAAATTAAACACCAACTGAACAAGACACTGCCAACCAACCTTCATCAAAATGACAAGATCCGCCTCATCCCCTCACCCTTCTCCATCCCTTATTTCTATAACAAGCTTTCCAATTCAATCTACATACCAGATAACATTCGGCGTCCCTTCGCAGATTGACTTCTGATTTATTCTAATTCAAACTAATTATTATTAACCAAATGTCTGAATATTTAGGAAGATAAAATCATCTATTTTAAAATATTATATTTTTCTTTTGTTCCATCATACATTTAAACAAAACAAAATTTAATTTTATAAAAATATATATTTTAAATTACTAATTGATTAACTTATTAGGAGTACTTAACAAAACACTTTTATTATTAAATTATTATTATTATTATTTCAATTTTGGGGTTAAATTTATTTTATTAGATTTCCCTAACATATATTGTTAAAATCAATATAATAAAACTAAGTTCAAATTTTACTACATTTTTAAGTACCAATATCTCAATCATAATATTTGGTTTGGTATTCATGAGAATTTGTGTGGATGAAGTTGAACTTGCTTGTAATTACACAATTTTATTCTATTAGGTCCAATTTTGTAGAAATTTGTTAAATTAAGGTCCACCTTATGATTTTAATAAAATAGGCCTTCACGTTAAGATTATATTTTATTTTAATTATTACATACCTATACATTTTTTTTAAAATTAACTAAAGTACTAGTGATCTGATTTCATTAATAAGTCATTTATACAATTAACCATGAAATAAATATATAATAATTAAATAAAAGTCTAATTGTAAATTATAAAATTATAATAAAAAAAGTATCAATAAATATTTTACTAAGATTTAATATCTATATTTTAAAAATTTTAATATTTTGTCAACTAAAAATAAACTCTCAAATTAATTCATATTTTTTCTATTACTACTCAATCTTCACAAGATTACATCTTTTTTTAAGTTTTATGATGATAGTGTATTAATTGAAATGCGCATAAAACAAAAGAGTATAAATATTTTTTATTTTATTAATTTTAATTTTATATTATATTATAATAGGGTAAAGTATACAGTCGTTGGCCCCCTATCACTAAAACGCAAATAATAAGAGATTTTTATTTTAAAAATTGTGCTATTAAATATGGTTATGTAATCGTTTGTTGTATGGTTGTATAATCACTATAGAATACTTAGACCAATAATTATAACAGGGAGCCAATAAGTGTATTTTTTAGGATTTTTACGTGCTTATTGAAAATATCATGAGAAAATTATTTTGTTTTATTCATCAAAATGCTCATAGTATCTATGTTCTGCAAACCTAATTTGACATAGATTGTTCCGCAATTTTCCCAGATATGCATTAAAGACTGCTAGGAATTGCTTAAGGGGGCCAACGACTGCATGCTTTACCCTATATATATATATATATAGATAGAGAGAGAGAGAGACTCTAATCCAATATTATTTATATTATTTTCGAAAAAGAATAATTTCCTTATATTATTTACTTTTTGAAAAGTCAAGTATTTTGCACACACCAATTAATTATCCATGTTTTATTATTCTAAAAAATCTAGTATTTAATGATACTTTTGGATAGATCATCCTTTGGTGTAAATGTTGACTTGAAAATTTAATAGAATGAGGGGTCGGCTATTTTTTATTTTTATCTCAAGAACCAGGGGTCAGTGGCCATTAATCTTAGTGAGAGATGCTTGGCGTTCTGTCTGAACCAATCGTGTATTCCACAGCATCTCGATCTCCTGTCTAGGGCTTAGGTTTTTTCATATAAGCTAATCACACCCCAGTAATCTCTTGGCATATTCTGTAAATCTTTAATTTAGACCCAGCTGGGCTTATCAACTTAATAGCTTATTATTTTATATTAATGAATCAAACACAACAAAAATAAATAATTTAAATTTTAGCATAAAAGTGTAGACATATAAGAATAATAGGAAAAATTTCAATATCAATGTCTAAACAAAAGAAAAAGAAATACCAAATTACGATTCAATATCGCGTTTGATATCTATCACGATATAGTTCTCAATTTATTTAGAAAAACCAATTACCATTCCTATTTAATTTAATCGCGATCATAAAATTCAAGTTTATATGAGAATACCATTAATGCAAATCAATAGATATTTAAATAAAATAAACAAATAAAATGAGAACAATTTTTCTATAAAGGTAGAAAATTATTTCGAATTATATAGAAAGATAGATAGAATAAGTTTAATTAAAAATCTAATTAAATATATAAAATAAATTAATAAATAAAGTAATGTTCTAGTTCAGAGGTTTTCAAAATAAAAATTTAATTTAAATTTAAATAAATGAACATTAATTATTTTTTTAAATTATTAAAAAATAAAATATCTTTCAATATAATTTTTTTTTATGAAATCATAATGAAAATTAATTAAATTTTAATCTAAAGATATATATATTCAACATTAAAGTTGTGCTCATTAATTATAAAATTTAGTCAGAATTACAATTCAATTTATTTTTATGAATTTGTAAATAACTATATTTTAAGAATTATATCTATACCAAAATATATATACCTGTACCTGGAACACCGAGCTATAGCTTCAATAATTAATATTTAATTAAGGAAGCACCGTAAAATCATATAATACTAGTGAAAATGAATCTATGTTTCATAATGAATATATTCGTATAGGTTTTACCTGTTGTTATAAAGCAATATTTTTTTTAACTGTAAAAATAAACAGATATTAAAATTAATTAAAAATTTCCATTTAATGATACTAAAAATCAATTTTATTTAGAATCTTGTTAAAATTATATTGAATGGATTTGTCTTGGTTACAATTTACATGATTTAGTCAACAATTTTAATAAAATGAAAAACATTGAATAACTTTGTTCTCCTAATTCTCCAAAGAATACGATAAATATGAGTTCCAAGTTTTCTACTAATATGAAGCGTACGAGAGGTAGCTCATCTCAGAGGCACTTATAACAATTGTCCCACTGCGGGGTTTTACTAGTCAGAAAATGCGCATAATCAGCATATATTTTAATTAACTTGATTTTTTTAAGGATCAAGGTAGGGAGGATGATTAAGAGTAAGGGAATGGATTGAAAGGAGTCAACGGGTAAAGGACATGATTTCCCTCCTATGCAAGAAAAGAATCATGAGCTCACGTGAGGGCAGGTACGCTACTCCCTGAAGTAGAAATCTTTTCTATTGGGATCATAGAAAAGAGACTACCCGTTACCCGTCAAAATCTTTCTAATAAGTCTTACTATATATTTTTTCTGTTATTATTGATATTTTTAAGTAATAATAATTTATTTCTAATTGTTTATTAACTATTCTATTTTTCAGTCCTTTTGTCTATTAAATTACTTATTTAATATCTTTTCAGGTTGTATTTTAGCTTTACCTCTTGATCTCTCAATTATCAATTACTAATTTATATATTTTATCTTTTAACATTTTAGGATAGGTAGTATAAACCAACAAATATGTTATATATATATATATATATTTTTAATAACATATACAAATAACAAATACATAATTTATAAAAAATAAAATAAATTTTATTTATTACTATTATCATATATATTTTTAATCTTATTATACTTGCAATATATGTATATATATAGTACCTAGTCCACCGAACCGTGGCTTGGTACTTTAAAAAAATTATTCCTTATCAACTATCAATTATTATATTTGCTAAAACTTTTGTTTTTGCAACAGATGCAATAAACACAAATCCAATAAATGATATATATAGATATATAAACCTGTATTGGAAAAAACTCGTATAAATAATTTGTGATAAGTACCTTTATATGTAGGTACATACTATGTATGTATATATATACTTAACAAAACACAATTATTATTATTATTTCAAATTTAAGGTTAAGTTTATTTTTATTAGATTTCCCCAATACTGTTAATATGTATATAATAAAACCAAGATCAAATTTTACTTCATTTTAAAGTACCAACGTTTCAATGATAATATTTGGTTTGGTATTCATGGGATTTTTTGTGTGTATGAAGTTGAACTTGCTTGTAATTACACAATTTTATTCTATTAGGTCCAATTTTGTAGAAATTTGTTAAATTAAGGTCCACCTTTATTTTTATAAAAATAGGCCTTCAAAAAAAAAAGATTAAATTTTATTTTTAATTATTACATACCATTACATTTTTTCGAATTAACTAAAATCCTAGTGATTTGATTTCATTAATAAATAATTTTTAAAATATTTAACCAAGATTCTTTTTTTTAAATATTATATTATATAAATCTTTTGTTTTTGCAACAGATGAAATAAACACAAAACCAATAAATAATATATATATATATATACACCTGTATATAAACTCGAATTAATATTTTGCGAATAGTACCTATATATACCTACCTATTATACTTAACAAAACATATTTATTATTATTATTTCAATTTATCTATATACCTTCATAATTTATACTCCAAAATATTAAATAATTTTAATAAAGACATCATATTGAATGTCAATAACACTAAAAATAATATTAATATATATGTGCATATATGTCAAATAAAAAAAAGTTTAATAAAAAAGATTAAATATATATATATCATAAAATTTAATAATTTTTATTTTTATTTAAAAATTTCAAAAATACATAAATAATATATGATGAATTCGAGAGAAAAATCAAATCTTATTATTTGATTAATTTAGATTTGATTTTCTTTCTTGCCATATAAATGTATATATATACATAGACCTTTTTAATATTTATTATCCGAGACGCTTTTATGGATATTTATTTCTTAATATATCAATAGCATTTATGAGTATTCTCCATCTTGATTTTTTTCCCTTATTTCGCTTTTAAAAATAAAGGCTTTTTTTTATATATGATGATTTATTTTTCGAGTATAAATCTTAATAAAGAAAAATTCTAGTTCAATATACATAAATATTAATTTTATCCATTCAAAATAAATACATCAAATCCCAAAAATAATATTAGCTTTCAATTAAAATGACTAAAAGGTAACGGTGGATCATTGAATAGATTGAATCACACTCTCGTTTATGCAATAGAAATCAAAAATTCCCGTGACGAAGACCCTCGGGCGTTATACAAAACCCCATAGCTGACGGATTCAAATTAATGGAACCCCCATGTCCTATCAACCAAGCCACCCCATTTCTCCTGTCGGCGCCAACTAAATTCTATGAATAATTTCGCCCTTCGAGGTGGCCGTCCATTGTGACTTGTTTCCGTTGCTCACTAAATACATAAGAACACAATCCGCTGTTTGTGCTGGCAGCCTTGTCTGCGATGACGAGTCCAACAGCTTTCTACTAATTAATAAACGTTCTCTTAAGAAACAAACGAAATAATCCAATTGACATTTCCATTTATTTCTATGTTGAATTATCTACTATCTATTATACATAAGTATATCAAAAGTTTACCTTTTTTTAAATCTACATATCATTTACAAGAAAATATATACTTAATGCTTGAAATCATCGAAAATAAACTAATAGATAAAATATTCAAAGACGCCATGAAGCTACTTATAATAAAAAGTAGCGTCCTCCGATCAAGATAAAGGTTGAAAGGATCCTATATACTGATCATATAATACCACTACCTTGCTTAAGTTGTATCCCTCTTGATAGTCGCAGGCCTTTTTGTAGAATATCCAAAAGCCAGAAATAAAAGTATTCATGTATTATGCGGACTAAGAGATTAATATCTGTAATCCATTCTTCTAATGAACTATATTTTATTGAATACTTAAGAATTTAATAAAAAAATCATCTATTTTAAATAATTTCAATCTTCTTAAAAATTACTAAATAATTGGTACGTTTTCAGCATCAACATTTCACTTCATATCAATTTATTTTTGTAAAAAAAAGTACAGATTTATTCTTGGATATAATTTCAAACGTAAAATATTTATTTATAATTTAATATATTTATTATATACATATTCCCAAAAAAAAAAACGAATAAAAATAAACTCAAAAATGAAGCAATTTTATTTAAAATCAATACGTGAATTTAATTAAATAATTTATGAGGTAATATATAAATAACTATGGCTTTTGTTATTATTCAAAAAAATGAAATAGTAGTAAATATATTTTTATATGGGATAATAACATTATTTTTCAAATCAATTATTTAAAATGATGTTGATTTGTTTGATCCATTTTTTGATTTATATATTATATATAATCATAAAATATTGGGGAAATTATTTTTTTCATTACGAATATCTATTTATAAATATATATATATATTATGTAATATATTATATATGTGGGATTTCTTGATTTAGGGGAAATGATCAGAGAGTCGTAGATTTAATATAAATTTATTAACGGAAGAGTTTTATAAAGATTTAATCAATTTAAAGGGAATTCAAGCAGAGTGACATTAAGATAATAATAAAGTCGGCTTACGTACTTTCTGGAGAGTCAGCAAATCACTTAACACTTTTGGCACTTGGAGTAAAATAGTAGTATCTACAATCGAACGTACTGGAGACGCTGGATGAACTGCCTTTTGGAAGCTGATCGTCTGATATATAATTAGTCAATGTCTTAAAGTCACTCTTTACATTATCCGGGTTTATAATCGAATACAAAAATTATTGGCTATGTCTAAGGGTTTAATAACTAGGTAATTCAAGAGAGGACTTCATGATGCGTTGATTGACTGTTTTACTTATGTGTTCAGACACTTGGGTCGACCTCTTTATATCTGGGTAGAAGCCTTTACGCGGCGTCTTAAGTTTACAGGCCCCGCCCATTGAGTGCGACGTGGCTCGCCGCCATCTCGCTTGGTCTGGGGGGAAATATCAAACCCGCAATCGGCCATTCCTGACCTTCATAGTGTCCTCACTTGATCACAGTTTCAAAAATTCTCTAAACTTAAAAACAATTTGAACATAAAAAATAACTTCTTTAACGTTATTATTAAACAATTTTCTAAACCTAAAAACAATTGAACATGAAATTAATTCTATATTATTTTATTACACTAGATCACTTTGTTAGTATTGTTTTATCACTTTATTTTAATATTACACTTACATTTTACTTTTCACCATTTCACTCATATTTCACTTTTTCACTATTTCACTCATATTTCACTTTTTCCACTATTTCTCTTGTATTTCACTTTCTCACTATTTCACTTGGTTCTTTTAATAATCGGGGTAGGGTTTCATAAATTCAGATGAAGTTAGAGAGAGATTTGGCCCTTCACAATTCGAAATTTTCTTGACTTGGTATTTGTTATGATTCAAAGCTTGTACCACTTCATATGGCCCTAAAAACGCACTTTTAATTTTTAGACCGGGGTTGAATTGGGTTCTTTTTATGGCGACCGAATCTCCGTTTCGATACTTGATGGGTGTTTTACATTTTTTCGCATATGTTTTTTTTATTTTCTTCTTGAACTTTAAGTATGGAGTTTTTAGCTTCTTTTCGTAAATTTTCTTTTTTTTTTTTGTTAGAATCTTTGTCATCATTTTTAATTTTAGAGGTTGTACTTTCTAAAAATGATTCATTAATCTCACTGATATCACTTTCATTATCATTGGCATCACTCTTTTTTAAATCCCTATCATCATCCCTTTTAACACTATCTGCATCCTTTTCTTGAATATCAGTATCAGCATCGTTTTGTTGATTATCAGTATCAGCATCCATTTCTTTATTATTACCATCGGCATCCTTTTGTTGATTATTAGATGCATCTTTATCATCATTATTATCATCATCATCATTATCACTATACTTTCCTTTTTTTCTTATATTATCATAAGAATGAGATCTTTTCCTTTTTTTGTTTTTATTATTAGATTCTTCAGAATCAGAACTCTCTATTTTGACTTTATTTTTCAAAATATTTTTTTCGTCGTTCTTATTTTTAGTTTCATTTATATCATTTTCTTCGTCGTCATTAGTAATATTTTCCAAAAGAGAATCAAAATTAATATCTACGGGACTTCTTTTAGGAAACAATTCATCCTCATCTTCATCATCAAAAGGGTTGATTGGCTTATTTACTTCTATTATATCATCTTTTTCTTTTTTAAGTTTTGAATCTTCTTTTATTGATTTTTTATTTAATTCATTCTGAGAACTATCAGAATTTTCGGTGGTTTCTTTTTCACTTTTTACATTTTTGTTTGAACGTTTAAGAAATTGTTGATGTAATGAATTTATCCCAGGAGTAATTGTATTTTGCATAGTTTCAATTAAATTGGTATTTAATTTATCCACATTTTGATAATATTTTAAAATTTTAGGGACTATAACTATAGGGCTTGCATAATTACTTTTACTTGGTTGGATTATTTTATTTTCCAACCATTCTTTTATTTGTTCGTCTAGAATTCTTTTTTCTTTAGGTGCGATCCTTCTGGGCCGTTGGCACACTGGTACATCATCTGTTAATACTATTTTTGTTTTAATTTCTGAGTTTATTGATTTATTTGGTTTGTAGTTTTTAATTATGTCGGAAATTTTATCTTTATATATAGATGGTGCATCAATTTCTTCCTGAGCGTGGTCATCCTTTAGAATTGTCATTAGATCTGCTGTATCCTTAGCCTCATCTGACTTGTTTTCTTTACAAAGATTTTTTAATGTGATACTTCCTTTTTTCATTATTAATTCACATTGTTGTAACAATTCTTGCCCAATGATTAGCTTGTAATCAATTTGGCTTTTCTTTAGTATGTATAATTTGATTTGAAAAACTTCATCGTCTATAGTGATGTTAGTTACAAAACTGCCTGGCGAAGTTGTTGTTATATTACCGAGGCCTGTGAAAGCTTTGCTTGTTTCTGTTATTTCTGGGCTACCGATGTCATGATATAAATCTTCTCTTATGAGATTTACATCGCTTCCCGTGTCGATCAAAGCGGTACTCTTGTTATCATGAATTGTAATTGGTATTGTATTATTTTTTTCGATCGCTAAATTTACTGAGGCTTTATTCTCACGGCATAGTCGGGCTAAATGACCAAATTTTCCACAATTGTAGCACTTAGTTCCTTTACTTTTGTCAGGGCATCTTATTGAGAGATGTTGGTTTGAGCCACAATTGAAACATCGTACTGGTTTTTGAAAATCTTTTGGTTGCTCTCTGAGTTTTCTCCAATCTTTTTCTAATATTTTCGTTGAGTTTGGGGTTTTATTGCTTATTTTATTTTTAATTTTTTCGTAGATCCTCAGTTTGTCTTTGAATTCGGAAAGGTTTTTGGCTCCGTATAAAATTGATTTATTTGTTTCGTTATCCTCTATCCCGTCGATGACGTACTCAAAAAGAGATGCTTGCTCAATATTTCCTCTATTTGCCATTTCTTTCATTACTAAGAAATATTCTTGCGTAGATTCCTCTCGTCGTTTTCGTCGTTCATTCAGTGATCTATGCAAGCTGGCACTTGAAATTTTTGATCCGAATTCACTTCTTAGTTTCTCTTTTAATGTTCGCCACGAATCGATACAAGGTTCCGACTGAATAAATAATTTTGCCAAATCAGTTAAAGATCGTTTTGCATAAATTAAAGTCTGGAGAGGGTTCAATTTTAGCAAAATCTTGATATTGTCAAACTCTTCAATCCATTTTTCTATTGGATATCCGTCCTTTCCATTGAATTTTCTGATCATCTCTTCAATGTCTCGGAAACCAACAGAGCAATTTGAATTGAAGATTTGCTCACCTTTGTTTCTGACTATCTTCGGGTCGTCGTAATCGATTTGGTTGAGTTCATCCTCCTTTTCCTGCTGATTGTTGCCTTCGTTATCGTCGTTGATTTCTTCATCGTCGTTGGTTCCCTCGTCGTCGGATTCTTCGTTATCTTCATCGCTGTCGTCCTCATCTTCGTATTCCAAGTGACACAAAAATGATAATATTCTTTTTCTTAAGATGTCTTCTGATGGATGGCATTTTATATTCAAGACGGGTGAAATTTTAATTAAATCTTGCCATGTTAAATTTTGTTTCATATATTCCAATTTATTTATAAATTCTTCTGAATCTTCCGAAAAATTGAATCCCTTGAAAGATAGAATATTTTTTCTATTCACTCTCGTTGATTTGTCGAAAATTACTGTGTTCAATATTTTAACAATTTTGAGTTTTTCTGTTTTAATTTTGTTGGCTACTTCGATCATTTCCCTTAAGGTACTCATTCTGAGTTAGAGAATTATTTTTGGCGCGTTATTATTTAAAATCCCAGCCACTTTGTGGATATTTAATTCAAATCCCGGACGAGCCCCCAATTTGTGGGATTTCTTGATTTAGGGGAAATGATCAGAGAGTCGTAGATTTAATATAAATTTATTAACGGAAGAGTTTTATAAAGATTTAATCAATTTAAAGGGAATTCAAGCAGAGTGACATTAAGATAATAATAAAGTCGGCTTACGTACTTTCTGGAGAGTCAGCAAATCACTTAACACTTATGGCACTTGGAGTAAAATAGTAGTATCTACAATCGAACGTACTGGAGACGCTGGATGAACTGCCTTTTGGAAGCTGATCGTCTGATATATAATTAGTCAATGTCTTAAAGTCACTCTTTACATTATCCGGGTTTATAATCGAATACAAAAATTATTGGCTATGTCTAAGGGTTTAATAACTAGGTAATTCAAGAGAGGACTTCATGATGCGTTGATTGACTGTTTTACTTATGTGTTCAGACACTTGGGTCGACCTCTTTATATCTGGGTAGAAGCCTTTACGCGGCGTCTTAAGTTTACAGGCCCCGCCCATTGAGTGCGACGTGGCTCGCCGCCATCTCGCTTGGTCTGGGGGGAAATATCAAACCCGCATATATATATAATTAAAGTTTTTAAGATAGTAAAGAATAAAATTCCTATATACATTCACATTTTATAACTGATTCTCAAAACAATCTTTTATATTATTTGTTATTTTTTAACTTTTATAATATTTATTAAATTTGGTCCACACCTAATTTTATTGTTAATTCACTGTTATTCAATGATTTTTAAAATTTTCTTATCATTGTACAATAAACAATAAAATAAATATATTTTTTTATCATCAATATAACGTTTTAAACATCTTATATACAATAATAAAATTAATTTTTAAAAAAACAAAAATGTTTTTTGTCATATTTATATTTTTTTTATTGGAAACTGATTGGAGAGCAATCGGTTTGATGGCCAGCAAGGGGGCAGAAGGAGGTGCGCTTAGGATAGGAAGATTTGGAGGAATATGGTTGCTGCGAGTTCTGTAGAGCCCCAAAGGTATATAGTAATATTTTTAGGCAAAATTATTTATACTTAATTTAATAACCAATTATTAATTACATATTAAAATATTTATCGATATCATTTACTGAAGGAGATTGTTACTTTCAAAAAAAAAATATATTTATAAATTGTGTTGTTAAATAAAAAGATAAAGTAAAGAAAAAAAAATAACAATAATAAATAAAACGTTATCCTTTCTAGATCTGATTTTCAATGAATCTGAGAAAAACCGTTTCGAACTCGTAAATAGAACTTGATAGAAATTGTAGAAATTGTCGCGCAACTCAACTCTCTCACATATTATCAAAATTGAATTTGGCCCTCACTGAGTTGAAATCGAACAAAAATTTCCTTATCTTTTTCCATCTAGGAGGATCGACCAAAGTGATTTGCTACAAAAACATAATTTTCTTGCGATAGATTTTTTTTTTATCAACCCCTTTGGATCTTTTTTTTTTATTATTATTTTTTCTCTCTATCAAAAAGAATAAAATATAAACAAGAAATTCTTTCATCCCAAAAACTAGCCTGAAGTTAAAAAAAAAAAATAAATAAACAAAATATATCTATATATTTCGATATATAGATTTATAAAGAAAAAGAAAAAAAATTAATCTCATTCCAATTTCAGCCAAATGATATTCAATGTTCATGGATTCTTTTCTTCTTTCAATTTCATTCTATCGGTATAATCCGGCACTTGGCAGGTGAATGTTTCTTTAGAAAACAAAAGAGTGGAATCCCTTAAAAATACACCCCACTCTCTTTCTTCCTCTCTCAGCCATTGCCCTTTGCTCTTGACTCATGCTTCCTGCCCTCTTCCTGCTTCCGACAGTGCCTTTTACATCCCCTCACATTTCTTTATCAACATTTCTTTTATTAAAGAATGTGCCATATATTGTTTTGTTTTCTATTTTTACCTCCCCCCCCCTCCCTTCCTATCCCTTTTCATAATGATAAAAGCAAAAAAAAAAAAAATCAAAAATATATATATAATCAACTACTCAAACAAATTAAAATCATGAAAATCGTTATTTCTAATGAATTCATTTCTTTATAATTAAATTTCTGGTTTCGATTTATCAATATTTCCCTTTACGAGATCACTAATCCGTTGTGGTGGTCCCTTAAGAACCATCCACTCCCCCCAATCCCCCCTCTCAATTCAATTCATTTAATTCGACCTGAGCCCAAATAAAATCCAACATGCAAAGTTTGCATTTGACTCCGCTTAAAATTGATTTGTCCCTCTCTCAGCATTATTGGATTTTCACAGTCCAGCTTGAAATTCATGCCTGAATCTGCCATCAAATCATATTTATTTTTCTAAACTACCAAAAAGTACCGCTCTTATTCTAGTCATAACTTTTTAATGAATTATAAGCACTTTTTTGATAACTCTTTATTTATTTGATTGAACTTCTCAAAAGTTTGTATTCTTTTCCGTCGAATGTTATTGTTTTATTGCAATTTTTTTTTGTTTTGTTTTTCTTTTAACTTTTTCATAATACAATAAAACAAAACAAAAAAAAAAAACAATGACAATAGAAAGGAAAAAATAAGATTAACAATAATAAATATGGAATATTTTGTGGTTTAGTATTTTTATTTATATTTTTTTTCTTTTTTTTTTGAGTATTATATTAAAGGATATATTTTTTGATCAAAGAGTACAACCGTCAATGATTATTTTGTTAAGAGGCAAAGCCATTTTTCATTGATCATATAATCCTATTGGTAAATTTTTTGACAGATGATGAAGACAATTTTTCCTTTAAACACACACACACAACTTTGTTAACATCTCGTCAAAAAATCATATGGATAATTTTTTAAAGTTTTATTTCTTTTTTTGTTTTGTTTTGGTCGTTGTGTTTTCAATCCATTCCTATATACGGACTCTTTGCCTCCTTCAATCTTCACCTTCATTCATCTTTACCTGCTGCAATTCCTCACCCTCGCTTCGTGCTTTGTGTTTTTTTTATTTACTTCCTTTTTATCTCAAACCACATCTTGAACGAAAATTTATTGGTCTTTATTAAATAATACGATTTGGTTTTAAATATATTTCTATATATTTTTGATATATATTGAATTTCAATATTTCGGATAAAATTAAATAAAGACTTATATAGTGGTTAATTAGAACATATTGAAATAAAAGAAAAATCAATATTTTGGCCACATTTCAGTGACTTCTTTCTGAAATATAATCAACCAACATTATTTTATATTATATATACATTGAATATACAACATATATATATTTATATATATTTATAATCTAATTATAATTAATTCTTATTAATTATTAAATATTTTAAAAGAACCCTGGTCTGTTAGTTTGAAAATAGGGTTCTTTGTAGCATAAATGGGCTGAAGAAGGACATCGACGTGGAATGGCGGAGGGTGCATAACAGGAAATGGGAAGAGATGCATAGAGTCTCAAAATTAGTTAGGGTCTTAAAGAAGAGGGGAAGGGGGGTAGAACAGGAGTCTTGCATCGAATGGGTGAGTAAAGACTGGAAAGAAACCTAATTGTGGGGAATGGTATGGATGGGAGACTTAGGGGACAGGCAAAAAGGAACATATGGGAGTTGGATGGGATTAGGATAGGGTTGTGTTGTGTTGTGAGGAATGTTGTTGCTGCAGGTAAGACTTTCGAGTTCTGTAGAATCACAAAGATAGATAGAATTATAAATGATAATAATAATTAGAATATTAATAGTAAATTTAATTGCTCTTCCGCTCTTTTGAGTTTTTCATTTTTAATGTTAATTAATCAAATAAATATGTATAGCCAACTTCTCTGAAGTGTATTTATTCACATTAAATTCCAAAACATTTTCTATTAAAATGAAATTAATCAAATCCGCGGTCATTTAAAAATCATTTTATTATTCCTCGCTTTTAATGAATTCATTTCAACGCCTTGTTTAGGAAATAAATAAATAAAAACAACGATGCCCCATTCTGTTGAGTATTGTATTTGTTCAGTTGACCTGTGGCTAATGTTTTCGGCCCATTGACTCGGGTCTGTTAATTCGACCTGGACTCATCAGAACTAAGGTGGCGGTTCCTTTCCAGGAGGGGTTAATTGACCCCCAAAGCCAATTATCCTTGAATCCCTTTGGTAAGGATATCCCTCACCCTCTTCAATAGAGGAACGACTGATTAAATCACAATCTGCCAATATAAAAAAACATAAAAAATAAAACAGTCAGCCGTCACCTGCAAACAAATATCCCCCTCCCCTCTCTTTTCCCCGATCAAATTATGCATTGCCATTTTCTCAGCTATTTACATATTGACCTCGACATGTACATACAATTATTGTTTCATTTTGATCCAATTACATATTCCTTTATTTACAAGCATATATTCTTTAGAATAATATATTTTAATAAAATTTCAATATATTATTGAATTGATATAATATCCCAATACTAAATGATTACAATTGATAAAGACTTTTTTATTAAAACAACACAAACAACAACAATAATATTATTAATAAATATAACTTTATATTAAAATATTTAATTATATATATACAAATTTTTGGTTTGATATTTTAATATCATTCATATAATATTTTTTTTTTATTTTTATAAATTCACTATATCCAATACAAATATTAACTATTATTATTATTATTAATTAAGTAAAATATATAGTGCACTGAATATTTCAATTATATTTTGTTTTATTTCAGAGATTACTTTAAAAAACAAAAGTTAATATAATATTGAATTTCGTTATTTTATTAAATGAAAGAAAAGCATAAATTTAATGGAAAAATATCAATGACAAAATTGTGGGATAAATTTAGAATACATGTTGTTTTATTAAATAAAGGATTTCACATAAAAAAAAAACAAATTTTTTTCTATCATGTAATAACTCTAAAAAAATAAATAAAATAATTGTTTATTCTATTTCTAGTGAAATAAATTAGTTGGTTACAATTTAATATTTTAATATCTAGAGTCAATTTAGATAATATCTAATATAATATTTATTATCTTCATATTGTGAATTATTTTCTTTTATATTTTAGTTAGTTATTTTTCGATAAACATCAAAATGATTTCAATTTCTAAATTAAAAATGTTAACAAAAGTTAAAAAAATATTTTATATATATATTATAAAATAATTAAATAAATATATAAATTAATAAAAACAGTTAAATTGTATGTATCACATATAGGAATAATACACCTTTGATTGAATAATAATAACAATAATCATTTGGATGGAATATTTTATTAATTTAATATATTAAATATTATTTCTTTCTTTCTTGAAATCAAATGATCAAAAGAATAAATATATAGAATGTATTTTGCATATGAAATTCTAATTTTTGATTAAATTCCTTCGTTTCTATTAATTCTTTAACAATTCAAATATAAATTAAATTATTGAATCGCACAAACAAAATATTTTTTTTTAATTATCTAAATGAAGATCAAAGCCATGAGTCTCTTGATATTATAAATGGAAATTTTTCATTATCGTTTGCTTCAAAGCGAAAAAAAAAACAATGCCGAGTCCTGAAGAAGGTCCTGTTCAGGGACCGAAACGTTGATATCTTACTGAAAAGCTAAGTAATTTTTTTTATTTCTTACCTTCAATTCCTGACTACCCAAAGCTCTTCACTACACATTATAAAAATAATATTCATTATTTTTTTTAGACAATTATTTCTAATAAATATGTATACTGTTAATGTAAAAAATAAAAATATTATATTTGTGTTAAACTCTTTTATCTTCATTAATTTTAAATTAAAAAAAAAATTATTATATTTTTCTTTTTTGATCAAATTTCAAGTTTCGATGATATCATTTTACGTATATAATTATGTATAAAGATAAACTCTTTCTAGAAAATACTTTTTCTTTATTATATTATGTAGAAAAAAAAATTATTTTTTATATTTAGGTTGGCAACGCATTATTATAGCCGTCGGCACATCCATTAGGGGTTAGTAATGATTATGCTTTGTTCTATTATTAATTTCCTTTTTTTCTCTAATGGCAGGAGAATTCCTTTTGGTAATTAGTTATTCAAGATTAATATTCACGAGATATCTATCAAATTTGACTAAATTTCCAAAAACTGTTTTTATTACATAATTCCAGTCTCTAATTTGTATATACATATATATAATCTTTTTAAATATATGTTATATATAAATATTATATTAATATTCATTAATATAAAAAGTTCAAAAACGATCGCATGTTTAAAAAGATTTCGAACAATATAAAGTTGGTACATATTTATTGAATAACTTGAAATTTCATCCTTATTCTTGTTCAAAAAAATGATAATATATAAAACAACCCTAATTTTATTATTTAATATATTATTTAATAAAATATAATTTGTATGGTTTGTTTTGTTTTATATATATTTTATATATATCTTTTTTTTTTTAAAGTATAAATAACTGTTTAGTAAATTTATTACATTCTTTTTTGTTTAGTAATAAGAACATTTGAATTTCTATCGAACCTTCTTCGAAATTAATTCAATCGCCTAGAATGATATTTACAAACAAAACCGATAATCTAATTTAAAAGTAAAATATTTAGGGAGAAAGAGAGAGACAAAATAAATAATCAGATTAAAATACAAACGAACGATACTTTTTTTTTACTCTTATTTATCCCCAATCAAAAAGAAATAATGTTATCAATATTCAAATTCTCTAAATATGTATTTGTTGATCAGTGGTTTGACAAAGTAATGGAATGAGAGGAAGAAAAATTATTTATTTAAATAATGTTGCTGATGTATCTCACGGCATCTCCCAATGCTTTTTTTCTAAAGAAAAATATATATATATAAACTTGGCAAGGTAATTGAGGATGGATCCTGTGCAGAGTCAAGTCTCATATGAATAGAGGATTGTGAAGAGTCAAGTTTTTCGCTCAAGTAGGGTTCGATCGAGGGCTGACTTTGACTGCGTGACCTCTGACCCTTTCGAAGAGCCTTTTACTTTGATTGGCCCCTGGTGCACACGCAGCCTGCAACACGCACCCGGTCCGACCCCCTCCACTTGGTGGTGGTAGCCTTTCTTTCGGCCGACACGTTCTTTTTTTTTTATTTGAATTTAAAGATGTCATCTTATTTATTCAAATTATGACTTTCTTTTTTTTTCGTTTTTTTTAAACATGGTTTCGATTTCAATATATATTTATTATATTATACCGTCTATAATTTAATAAAAAATTTATTTAAATGGATTTATGAAAGGGCATTTTCATTGATTTGTATGATACCTTTCATTTTTTTTTAACGTTTATCAGAGCCCTTCCACCAATGTCATTCCATTAAACCTAAAATAACGATTTTGAAGGTCAAATGAGTAATTTACTGTTTTATACGTATATCAATTATCTATACTCTCGCTTTTTATATCGGAAACAACAATATAATATTAAATTATCCGAGTAATAATAAAAGAACAATGTGGGAAGTTATATTCTTTTTTATTATCAACAGTTTACTAATATACAAGTATTTATTACTTTATTGGGTTAAAATTTAACTCTCACAATGAATATTATTAATTAATTTAAAAGGCTCATTTATATAATAATTTGATTATAGATTTTAACTAAAAATATTTAATTTATAATTTTTTTTTTTTTCATTAAAAATAAAGTTTATAAATAATAATATGAATTGATAAAGTAATTTCAGTATATTAATGATTCTTTCAAACTAAATCATTAATAATTTGATAATTGATAAGTCGGTTGTGGTATAAAGGTGTTCTATTATCAGTATTACGGATCCTTTTAAACTTAATCTTGATTGGAGGCGTTAGTTTTTATCAAGTATCTCTTCCTACTTTTGATCCGGGAGACTGAGCAGACTTAGAACTTTAATCAAATTTCAAACAAATATAAATTATCTTTAATTTATTTAAGTTTTACTTATTTTGAAGTTAATTTCATATATTGGAAACTAAATTACTTTAGATGGTGATATTCTATTAATTAAATAAATTTTTATATTCTATAATATATTTTACTAAAAATATAAAACTATTAATATATAAAATATTAATCATATTAACTATGTTAAAGTTGTTCACTATCAAATATTAAAATCTATATAAGAAAAAAAAAATTAAAAATTTAATTTAAAGCATTAATCTTATTTATTGGAGGAGGGAGGGGATTACAACCGGATTACAACCAAGTTTTCTAATCCTAGTCACGTCGGTAAGATATATTAGAGAAGGTGGAGATTGGAAATGGAAGTGTTTTTAAGAAAATCCCCCCTCCCCTCAATGAAAATCAACATTTAATCAAAATTGAATAAATTTAGACAAAATTATAAATTTTAAAAACATTTAATTGAACCTTAACCTTAATTTTTTTTATCTATAAAAAAACAGTGTTTTGAAATTATTATTTTATTTATAAATAAACTCTTTATATACTAATATATATAGTATTTCAATTTTAGTATGTTTTTTGTTTTATATTTGTTAAAATCATATTTCTCATATCATTTTCAGTGATTAATTATTCAAATTGTTTTCTATTCTATTGAGTAATTAAAAATATAATTGTAATTGAATGCTTTTATTTGCCCACACACAGACAAATAATTATTGTATTAAATACTATCATCATTTATAATTCATAACAAATAATGAAATGGATGGATTAATGATAGTAGTATAAACAATCTTAGTTTGTTTTTTTTTCTTTTTGTTTTTAGTTTGTTTGTGCTTGCCATACTAGTATATACTAAAATGCTACCAATCATTATTAATACATAATAAATTAGTTAAGGCTAGCTTAGTAATCTATATTAAGTTCAGAGACAAACAAATCCTAGTCCATTATTAATATCCATTATTCATTGGCTACACTTTCGATAGTTAAATTTTAAAATTTCTCGTTGGCCCACTTGACACTACAAGCGGCAACGAGCCGCACCGGTGAATTTTAATGCCCGAAATGGTTTACTGAATTATTGACAAGTTTACCTTTTCCCAGTTAACCGAAGGTTACCCTTCGGCAAGATTCTGTAATTATTTGTCCATTAAGGTAACTTGGGTACGATTCGGCTCCTATTGGTTTTTTTAAATGTGGTCCAAGCACCTTTTTTTTTACTATTTTACGATCCTGTCTTTGAAGTGAGCTATGAAAATAAATTCAATTCTATTAACTCTGAACATTCATTCAAGATGTAAGTAAAGAAATACAAAAATAATCAAAAAAAAAAAAAATTATAGAAAAATAAAATTACCCAACCCCCAATCAATTCACTAATTAATTTAATGATATAAAAATCAATTTCTAATTATTTGATTTTCATTTCATTCATTAAGGTAAAATGAAGTGGGATGACACGATTGCGTTTGAACCTTTTTATTAAAGACTTGAATAATTTAATTTAAAGAATAATTAGACATGCCCTGACTGGGTGAGAAGATTATCATTTTCTTTAATGAAATGGATATTGAGGAATCAATTTTTGTTAGAGCTGTTCAGTAAAAAGGAAATCCCTTAAAAGAGGGCAGATACATAAGTTTGAAGTTGTATTCAGAAATACAAAGTAAAATGAAACTCTAAACCAATTAAATTTATTGCTTCAAAGAAATCAGTAGCAAGCATTCTAATCATAAATACGAATATAAAATATATAAGTATCATTCACGTTGTTGTTTTTTTCCTCGAGTGTTTTCCTTTTTAAATGTAAAATGATTAATTTAATTCAATATTTTATTTCAATTGCTTAAAAAAAAAAACAAATCTTAAAAAGGTGTTCATGTTTAACAAATTTTCATGCTTTATATTTTATACATATTTATAATAATTCATAATATTAATAATAATTTATTTATATCAGACATACTTTTTATTTAATTATTTATTTTTAGTTTTCTATATATTTTCAATTAATATAAATATTATATTATATTATTTCTGAAATATGTGTATCAAATTGAAATTTTAAAATTATCTAGTAATATATACTGGATTACAGAACTTGAAGACTCCCCAAAATCCCAAAAAAATCAAATTTATTCTGCGTACAAAGCGACGACTAACAAATTCGATCTTCCCAACATGGATCGTCACGTAGTTCGGATTTGTCATTCCACATTCGATTTTCGACTCTAGTGTTTACATTCCTTAAAGGCAAATTATTCATAATCGCTATAATATTTTTGATTAATATCGAATAAGCAATCTAAACTACTAACTTATTAAAATAATATATATCAGAATATATATATATATATATACAATTTTCATTTATCATTTGTCATGTTAGAGTGGTGAAACAATTAGACAACAGAATATTATCCGTAGTAAGATTTATTAAAATTAAATCTGGAGTGTCTCCACTCGACTATCTCGCAATTTTAATTGGATTAAATAACATATATTATATTTAAATAAAATTTAATTAATTAAATTATAAATTAAATTTAATAAATAATATTTATTAAACTAGCGCGTGTTTGGCTCTTTGTTGACGCGTGATTTGCAGTTTTAAATAATTATAATTCCGGTACTTTCAGCCATTCAATCAAGCTGAAATTCTATATATAGCAGTTTTTTACAATTTTTAATCATGTGAAAAACTATCAAACATAAAATATATCTTTATTTTTTACGATCAGTTTAGAGGGAAAAAAAGTGAAAACGAGTGGTAGGTAATGACCCACTTCCGGATCAGCTATATTTCTCAAAAGTTGATAGAAAACTACGAATTTAGAATAATGTCCGTATTCATTATTCTAGCTCAAACCGTATTTGCGTAATCTGGTCTATATATACACACACATACACACGGCGAGATAGTAAAAAAATAAACCAATAATATTGCTAGTCAAATGGATTTTTATTTAGAAATGATGTTTGGCCTGAAATACAACTTTGTTTATTAGTCAAGTGTGTCATGAGTCCATGATATTAGCTGTAATTAATTAATTTATTCTTCGTTGTGGTAACCCTTATACAACCATTTCAATTAAGACAAAACCTCTGACATTTTGAATGAAAGGACAACGCCTATCAAGTCAGTTGCCCCTTAAGTGCTGTAAAGGTGTTGAATGAATAATACAATGAATTCTCCCAACCTTTATCTTGATTTTCTTGATCGAAGGCGCTACTTTTTATTTCAAATATCTTCCCAATTTTTATCACGTAGACCGGATAGATTTCATTCCAAAAGACCCCAACTCAAACTAGAGAGAAATTCCCATGCCAGACCAGAGCCTTGTACCCGATTTCATGAGTTTCAGAGTCAATGGGTGTTGCCTTCCAGACTGCGTGTCGTTTTGCCATTTCAATAAGTTTAGTATATTTATTGATTTATTTATTAATAATTGATAATAATCTAGAAATCCGACACACCTTTAATATAATAATATTAATAATAATAATTAGTGGCTTACTAATTCTAATATCATCCTAAATTTTCTAACTATTCTTTTTGATACTATTTATTTACTTAATAACAATTTGTTTCAATTTTTTTTTTTATTAAAAAAATGAAGTACCATTGAATGCATTTTAATCGAAATTAAATCAATTACAAAGATAATATAGGAAGGGTATTTAAAAAAAAAACAAATAAAAATAAAAATAAAATATAATAAAATAAAATGTGAAATGTAGGTAATAATTTTTATTTACTTAAAATAAATACACATGCTTATTAAATATGCGATATATCTATATATATGTGTGTATGTATGATGTATGTTATACATAAATATAGGTATGTTTGGTATATTTATTTGATATGGATGAAATCAGATGTGATTTTTTCATGTCGTTATTAGAGACAGAAATAAATTGAAATTATTATGATTGTAATTAATAAATATTTGGATAGAGTAAATTATAATTAAATAAATTAAATAATTAATGAATACAACCTTATAATTAGTTCTATTATTTAATTAGTCCAATTTGCATTTCTACTCTACAAAGTGAGCTGATGATAGCTAATTAAGAGAATTTTGTATTATAGTTTTTTTATTGGGTCTATCATTCGATAAATGTTTTTTTTTTCACTTTTCCATTTCTTTTTTCCTCCTGTATTACTTAAAAATTCGTATCTACCCCCAACAATAGCAAGTTAATTAAACAGTACAACAAATTCTCAATCCAAAGCAATATTTAATGGCATAGGATGGTTAAAGAGTCCCTAAAGTCAAAAGGCTGGCTTCTAAAGTGGACCCAGGTGTCTGTTTCTTCTGGCATTCTACATGATATCGATTCAAAAGCGAAAGTAACACCAACCATTCCCCCTCCTCACTCTCCTCCCACTCTTTCTCTATCCCTGCATTCTCGAAAGGCCGCTTTTTTTTCCCTGCAGTCGTTTTCGAGTCTGCGCTATTCAAAAACATGTCAATTTTTAATCAGATTGTGAACTGACCATAAAACTGGTCGACTTTATACAACCATTTTATTTTGAATTTTAAAAAAAAAATTTATAAATTTTTAACTTTGTTCATTAAGTATTCAAAATTCATATTGTATCAGCTGATCCCCTTTGAGAAATCACTGGGCAGCTTTCGTAATTAGTTTAATTAATTAATAATCCCAATTATATATATATATGGATGGATGGATGGATGCATGAACATATTTATTGTGGTTTACCCTTTGAATTCCCTCTCTCATTAAATCCTGAGATTATTTTCAAATCATAACATTTATATTTAATTATCCTTTCTTATTTTCAATATAAATAAAGAAATATTTTATTTGATATTTTTATAATACAATTCTTTATATTTAAATATAATAGAACGCTCAGTTGGATTATATTCTTGACATTTTAAATTCCAATTTTTTATAGGATTTCTTTTTAAAAATTTCATTTTTTAAATATTATAATATACATAGATAATTTGATGTTCATTATTTAAAAAAAAAATAAATCATATTTTTTAAATTATACTTTAATTCACTGGGAGTAGATTCTTGTATCATTTATATTTTAATAATTTTATAAAATCAATCAATTCCTACTTTAACAACCCCATTAAATAAATCAAATAATGAGATTGGAGCGTAGGAAAACTTTGTGAAATTAAATGGACTGATTATTTTGAAAATTTATTTTTTGTTGATAAGAGAATATTTTAAGTTAGTATTATATTAGTCAATTAAAAATATATATTAATTAGGTATATCAAACCTAACAAATTAAATAAAAAAAAGTATGGATATGTTTTTAAAAATAAAGGATTCATAGATTTTTTAATATTGTTATACAAATATGTACCTTCCTCTTAGTAATGAAATGAATTATTCTTTCTTTAAAATGAACTTGTCTAATATATTCATTCTATTTCTTAGACTCTTAAAATTTTATATTTATTTTATAACTATTTTATTAAATGATGAAAGAATAATTCAACTAAATTAACAATTGTTTTTTCAAAAAATTATTCTATTAATGAATTTAAATTAATGAAAGGTGTAAATATCATATTTTTACAAATATTATGCCATTATAATAAAATTTTAGCATTTGATATTTGATATTTTTAAAAATTAGAAAGGATTGTGGAGAGAGCTCGGTATAGGGATAGTTTGAGGAATGTGTCTAGTTGCTTTGTCTAAAAACTTTTGTGTTAAATAGAGATAGATAAATATTCTTTTAATTATATATATCGTCAATTTTTCGCTAAAAATCAAACAAATACCGTTTCACATTTCTCATATTTATAAGATTTAAAATTGATGCTTAGATTATATTTAGGAGGCAGCTAGCCGAGAGTGTATTGTAACAATTTTCTTCACAAGAAGTCGGCCTTCGATTCCAACTAAGAACAAATTTTTCTAATAAAATTTAATTTAACATCAGCTGTCTCCGGCTCCAGGAACTGTCAGTTCCTGGTTCTATATATGCGGAAGGCAACGGGAAACCACTGCATTAATATTCCAAAAAAAAAAAAAAATCATCATGGCTGGGCAGCTTCTAAGGCTATCCTAGTCATGATGATAGCCAAACTCCGAAAGGGAGACAACATCTTAAGAAGAAGAAGAAGAAGATTATATTTATTCTTTGCTCGATTGATTTTTCCATTTTAAGAAATTCCGGACAAAAAGTATTAACAATTACAAAAGTGCCATAATCTCTAACCTAACATAAATATATATCATATGAACTTCTGGCAGATATCAAGGACAATCATACCAACTTAAAAACAAATGATTGTATGATACATAAAGCGCGCGATTTTTTGAAACAAAAGTGACTTTATGTTCTGGTTATAGTATATTTATATAAATATATATATATATCAAAGCAAATTCATATAAAAAATAAACCTTGACATTCACATTGATATACAATTTTAATGTGTTTAATTTTACATTTCTATTTTACTTGTCATTAATGATTAAGTTAAATCTATATTTAATTTTTTTTTTACTTTCTGGTAAAATTTCTAAGAATATTTCCTCTCCACTCTCTTACCCTTTATTTACTCACTTCTTAATTATTTAAGTACACACCCTTTTTCTTCTTGAAAACTTTGAAACCCTGCAGAATTAATTAGTTCATTGTTTCAATTTCCCCACTGTATAATTTGAATGTCTATTTGTGAATTTTCGAAATGATTGTTTGCCTTCGATGCCGGGCAGACACGACACGCAATGCAGCCGCCATCGCTTCAAAGCTCCCCAAGTCAATTAATTGTCATTAAATGGTTCGTGTCTTAGCACAAGTCCCTTCCTCTGTTCAGCCCTTCTCTCACCCTCCGATATCCTATATATACTTGCCATCTATAATTTTCCAGCTCCATTTCATGGTATCCCTAAATTAATTTCTGACTGCAATTTTTAGTTAATTAATTTGCTGATTGATCCTGATCAAAATTATTATTTTTTTTTTTTTTATTTTACTTTTATATATAAATTATATTCAATATAATTTTATATATATATAGATATATTTAAAAAAATGAAATTGAAAAGAAAGACTTTATTCATACAAAAAAAAAAAAAATTCTGAAATATGTATGACGAGATAATCCTTGAAATCGCAGCATTGTGGGTTTAGTAACATTTTTAGTTGAAAAAAATCTTTTCATTTGGGATTTCTATTAACTGCCAGAGGTGAATATCTGTCAGGCATTTAGTAATGGTAATAGTCATTTTTTTTTATTTATTTTTAGAATTTTCTAACGAACAAACAAATAAAAAAAATACTTTGCAAAACTTTCTATACAAGATATATTTCAATAGATTAACATTGATTGTAATTTTACATTCCGAAGAATTATTCTAAATTTTTTTTCTTTATATTATATAACATCTAGTTTAAATGTATATAAATATTATTTTTATTATTTTCATTCATAAAATATATTTGATCATTTTCCAATTTGAACAAAAAGAGCAGGATTATCTATTTATACAAAACATTTGAAAAATATATTTTTTTTCTTAATTTTATTAAAATATTACATTTGTATATAGTCGATTATTATTATTTAAATAATTTGACTGAACTAATAGAAATAATTGCAACGTCGGATAAGCCCTTTTAATGATTAATTTTTTAATTTATTTACTTAAATGTAAAATAGCATTGCTTATATATACAAAGCAAGTAAAATAAAGTACAATAAAAAGAAAATTTAACATTTTAAATCATATTTTATAAATATATAATCATATAAATTAATGGAATTAGAAATGTAACTCTTTTCATCTGATGGAATAGAAAATTATTTTTTTTTTTTTATTTAAATGCGATTGTTTGGGAAATAAAACAATTCTTTGCAAGATTCATTTTAGTAGAATTGAAATGAAATTGATTAAAATAATACCCTAAACTGTTATAATTAATCCTATTTAATAAATGAAGAGTTTTCGGATTATTTTCGAGTTGAAGGATTTTTATTCATTCAATTTCAAACTTAAAATTTCAAGAGGGTTTTTATTGAAATGGAATTAATTACATATAATGAACCATGCCCCACTCTATAATTTGTACTTTTTTCCCTCACTATTTTTATTTTTAACCCTACACTGCTATTTGTATCATATATGATACGCCTAAAAAACCATCCATATATTAATACATATAAGAGGTATATTGTGTTTAAACGCGTTGTAGCTTATTTGCTACATCCTTGTGCACAACCTATATAAGTTACTTTGGCTTGTAGCTCATAGATGTAGCTACGTGCATCCATCTACCTGTTTGCTGTCATAACATAAAGTTACATGTCAAACAGCGCTTAGAAAAATTAGAAATTGTCAATTTTTTATTGCTCCAATCACTATAAATTTGTGTCTTTAGTAAGTATAAGGTAAGTATTTATGATTTGCTACATAAATTTGTACAATTCTTCACACGTAGCGTGAAGAATTGTCAAATAAATTCGATGTAGCAAATCTGATACATAGAGCATAATCATTTCTTTTAGTTACCTGTCAAACAGCGCTTATTAGAATTAAAAATTTGGTATTTTTTATTACTCCAATCAATATAAATTTGGGTCTTTATTAAGTATAAGGTAAGTATTTATGATTTGCTACATAAATTTGTACAATTCTTCACACGTAGCGTGAAGAATTGTCAAATCAATTCGATGTAGCAAATCTGATACATAGAGCATAATCATTTCTTTTAGTTACCTGTCAAACAGCGCTTATTAAAATTAAAAATTTGGTATTTTTATTGCTCCAATCAATATAAATTTGGGTCTTTATTAAGTATAAGGTAAGTATTTATGATTTGCTACATAAATTTGTAAAATTCTTCACACGTAGCGTGAAGAATTGTCAAATAAATTCGATGTAGCAAATCTGATACATAGAGCATAATCATTTCTTTTAGGAACATCATGCCGATTCCAAAGCCTAGGTTTAAATATTATACGGCTGAGGAGTTGAGAGATATTGTTGCAAATTTTTCTGATAGTGAAGATGATTTGGACTTATCAGAGGATGACGAAAAAGAGTCAGAGACTTTTAATATGCCTCTTGAAAATATGACAATACAATTTGAAGATGGAGTCATTTGTGAAGCTTCGACATCAGCTGTAGAGGTAGAAGAAACTCTAGAAGAAGAATCTTTAGAAGATGAGGAAACTGTAGATGAACAAATTATTAATCCGGAAAACAGAAACAGTATTCAAGAGTTACGTGAGCTCAAGCAAAGATATTCAAAAATAATCTGGAGACAGAAAAATTTAATTTTAGAAGAAGAGAGGAAGCATTTTATTTCAGATGGTTCTTGTAGCAATATCTTTGAAAACATCACAACCCCATTCCAATTCTTTACTTATTTTTTTGGTGACGACATTCTCACCAAAATCATTGAGGAGTCAAATTTATATTTAAGGCAAAAAGATCCGAATAATACATTTAAACTCTCTTCAGACGACTTAAGAAAGTTTTTGGGCATATGTATTTATATGTCCATTGTCCATATGCCTAATGTCAGAAGTTATTGGTCCAACACTTTAGGCTATCTCCATATCAAAGAAGTAATGAGCTACAAAGACTTTGAAAAAATTCGTGCTTCCCTTCATTTTAATAATAATGAGAAAATGTTCGGCAGGGATCACCCGCAACATGATCGCCTTTACAAACTTCGACCTATTATTGAGTACTTAAATTTGAAATTTCAAGGTATTCCTCTACAGGAATACCTTGCAGTAGATGAACAAATGTGTGCAACGAAAGCTCGAAACTACTTGAAACAGTATCTCCCAGCAAAACCACACAAATGGGGTTACAAATTATTTCTTTTATGTGGTTCAGATGGATTTGCTTATTCTTTCGAAATTTATTGCGGTGCAGGCATCGAACAGAAACTAAAGCATGATGAACCTGACTTGGGTTCGTGTGCAAATATTGTCGTAAGATTATCCCGTATAATACCAAATGATAGACAATTCAAGGTATATTTTGATAATTTTTATACCACAATACCCTTGTAAGTATATTTAGGAAAAAGAGGAATTCACTCGTTGGGTACAATTAGAAAAACAAGAATTCCTAACTGCAAAGTACCATCTGAGGCAGATATGAAATCAATGCCAAGAGGGGCATCAGTTGAATTTGTTGCTGATGCAGAGGGCGTTGAAATTTCATGTGTCTCGTGGAAAGAAAACCGAATTGTCAATCTGTTATCTACTTTTTCGGGTAAAATACCCCTTACAAAAATAAAAAGATTTGACAAAAAACAAAAAAAGTCTATGGAAATTGACTGTCCTGATATAGTAATGAACTATAACAAACACATGGGAGGGGTTGATTTATTGGATGGGTTAATCGGAAGGTATAAAATAAAAATGAGGACCAAAAAATGGTACATGAGATTATTTTATCACCTTCTTGATATAACAATTGTCAACTCGTGGATCATTTATAAAAAAATAGCTATCCAAAGATCAGAAAAAACAATAAACCTTGCAGATTTTAGGGCTGAAATTGCCTATTGCCTATGTAATTATCAAGTTGGTGGTATTAAGAAAAGAGGGAGACCTTCGGACGTCGAAAAGGGGTTAGTAGAAAAAAAGAAAAGGTCTGCAACGACATCCACAGCCCCACCTAAAGATGTTCGTCTCGACGGCCAATCCCATTGGCCCATATATGACGAAAGCCGCCAAAGATGTAAATTGCCAACGTGCAAATCGTTTTCACATATAAAATGTTCAAAATGTGGTTTACATTTTTGCATAAACAAAAATAATAATTGCTTTGTAAAATTTCATACGTCTTAAATTTTATGACATATGTACATTTTGTATCAAATTTGATACAGCTATATTTTTTTGAATAAAATTATTATTTTTGGGTAATTTTTTTTTTTATTTTTTTTACGTTAAATTACAGAAAAATCTGCATCCAATAGTATTTTTTTTACAAATATTTAAAAAATCGAGCAGTGTAGGGTTAATATACCTATATTCCTTTAATAAAATTTTTATTTTAAATATTAATTTTTAAACAAGCGAATATATAAACGAACTAAATAAGTACAATTCATATTCAGAGAACTATTGAAATAAATTTATTAAAATTTATATATATATATATATATATATAACGAATTTATATTTAAATGAATGTTTGTAATTTTAGAAAAAGTTACGTTATATATTATATTTTTATTAAAAAAATTAAAATTAAATGATACATATCATTGAGAGATTTTATTTATTCAACTTTTGTAGTTGATTTTAATTTAGATACTCTTTAAGTAAATTGGGATATTGTTATTTATTATAGGTATAATATATTTAGGACTTTAAAATAGATTAAAGTTTAGGATAAGATAAGGCGTGTTATGTTAATATAATTGATATCATAAGCATAAAACTCCTTGGCTGAAAAATAATATTTAAACGAAAATATATTTTCCAAAACATTCTCCGTTTTATAAAAGATTAGAAGCATTCTTCTATGATTATAAATATATACATAGTTTTTCTTTTTTAAATATAAGTTAAGGAAATTAAAAAATATTTTAAAGAGATTTTTTTAATATTTTTTTTTAATTACATTCATATATAATGTCTCATAATCAGATCTTTAAGTGATTTTAAAAATATTTTTATTATTTATTAATTTATTTATTTATTCTACTCATAAACTAATCACCTTTTTACAATTTGTAATAAACTAATTATTTATTGGTGATAGAATTTGAAACAAGATTGTATGATTGTAATCGTTCAAAATAAAGTTCATGTTTTGCTTTGCTGTGCCCCGGTGATGATGACTCTATGGTGTTTCTTAGATGTTAGGAAATATTAATATCTAATGAGATATAATGCATAATTATTAAAAATTGTTGACAAAATGTCTTTAACAACCAAATAATAATAAATAAAATGGCACACACAAAAATTATGAGAATTATAGTATATTTTTAAACATAAAAAAGGTTATCAGTTTTAGATCATCAAATATTTGATATAAAGTACCTAAGGCTATGCACTCATCATTTTGTTCATATTTGAGATCTATTTGAAATAGAAACTCTTTTTTATCCTATTTTATCTTAATTTATAATTTTTAAAACAAAAATATATTATTATTCATTAATACAATTTCTATCAAAGAAAAAAAAATACCAGCTGCATGAAAATATATTAAACATATAATTAATCTCTGCCTAATAAATTTTGTTATTTTGGTTTAATGTGGAAGGAAAGAAACCACTCGATTGTTTACAAAATAAACCGTTACAATTCATAGAATAGACAGAGATTCTGGTCGATGATTGGACGCAGCCCTTTAAGCTCATTACATGGCTATTCTGTCAATAAATGACCCTTGTGCAATTAATCTAGGATTTCAGGGAATCCCTTTTCGCCACCCTCTTGTAATCTGTTCTCTTCTTCATCTCATTTATTTATTTTTTTTTTTATATATATATTTAAGTACAATATAACAATTACAATTATATTTAAATGTATACAACACATATGTGATTAAATCTAATATGATTAAATACGAATATAGGTATAATGAAAATTAATTTTACACATTAAGATCATTATTAATATAAAATTAAATTTAAATATGAAACAGAAATGAGAAATGAAACTAATTCATTTATGATTACACTGATTTTAATTAATACTCTCTCTTTTCTCTTTCCCTTTCCCTCGATAATAAACATACAAGTTAAAGTGAAAGTTATTCCGCTTCACTTAAAGATAAATTTAATTTTATAAAATACAAATAAAGATGTATTTCAAATTTTCATCTTAGCCAATTGAAAGTGGTAAGTTATTTATTTGAAAATGTTTCTCTTGAGAATATTCTCTCTTCTCCTTTCTTTCTCTTCTCTTTCTCTCTTCCCACCCACTATAACCGCCACCCTTTCTCCTACCCTTTTTCATATTGGTTTAGATCTTTACCACTTTTCATTTTATTTCATAGCGTGCCATTTTCATTCCCCCTCACTCGAAATGCAAATTTATCGTACATGTGAAGGACTCAACTTAACTTCAAAAAGTATTCATCCTTTTTCTCGTTTCCTTTTCTCGCTATACTTGAAATATGTCACCCGATCGAATCAGAATTATATATATATATATATATATATATTTAACTTTTGTTTTATTTTTTTATATTATTCTTTTCATTGGTTTTATATCTTTTCTCCGAAATCATAAACCAGTTACTACATTAATTCCGCCTTTACTTATACGATCTAGGAAGTACACTTTTTTTTTGTCACTCAATCACGAATTTTCAAAATATTTCAAGTTGAAATTGACACATTAATCACGCTATATATAAAATAATATCTTAGATTACGAGAAAGGGAGAGACTCAAAATTATGATTTTCGGGCCATATCCGGTCCGTCATGAATATGAATCCGATTCTATTTTATTACATGCAAGTCATTATTAGCAAGTCAAAATAAATTATAATCCTAGATTTGATTAAAACCCTCATGAATCAACACACGCTATAAAAAAAAATAATAATTATGAAGAATAGCCTTCTTTTATGAACCTTTTCAATGGGCGCTTAAAAATATTTTAATTTAAACAAAAAAAAAAAAAAAAAAAAAAAAAAAAAAAATTAAATAAATATTGGAATCCTGTGAAGAAGGATTTTTGTTTCAAATTTTAAAGATTAATGAAAAAGCGTGAAATTATTATTTATATTGAAATCGTTTGGAAAATTATTCTTCATAACCTATAATTTAGAAAAAAAATATACCCTTCCAAATATTAATTTTGTAATAAAACCTAAATAAAATAAATCTATTTTTTTTTTTACTTTTGTTGTTCGATATTATTTATAACTTTATAAGGGAAAGTTTATATTCTCATTTATCTTGTTACAACTGACACACACGTACGTACATATATATAGCATATAATCTCCATAGATTTATATATTATTTATATTATTATTTCAATTCTTTTATTGAAAATGATTTCAACTCAAACGAACTTGTCCGAAAAAACTTCATCCAATGCCAATTCTTTTCTAATTCCCCCTTAATTTTTTTTTTTTATATTTTCTTCCCATTCTTTATCTATAAATATTTCTGTGGTATGTAATATTTAATTATTTACTGCTGAATTCGAAAAGTCGTTTTCAAATTTTGTTTTGTTCATCATCATTTACCATTATCATTAATCTTAGATACAGATACTCAAGTTTTAATATTTCTTACTCAATAATATCTATCATGAACTAAGTTCAGATCAATCTTTATAATTTAATAAAAAATTAGCTGGAGTGTCTCCACTCGACTATCTCGCAATTTGAATTGGATTAAATAACATAATATATTATATTTAAATTAAATTTAATTAATTATAAATTATAAATAATAAATAATAAATATTAAACCAACGCATGTTTGGCTTTTTGTTGATGGCACCACGTCACGTGTTGGCGCGTGAGATTTGCAGTGTTAAAAAATTAATTCTGGTAATTTCAGCGAATCAATCAAGCTGAAATTCTATATATAGCAGTTTTATACAATTATTAATCATGTGAAAAATTATCAAACATATATCTTTATTTTTACGGTCACTTTAGAGGAAAATTAGCTGGAGTGTCTCCACTCGACTATCTCGCAATTTGAATTGGATTAAATAACATAATATATTATATTTAAATTAAATTTAATTAATTATAAATTATAAATAATAAATAATAAATATTAAACCAGCGCATGTTTGGCTTTTTGTTGATGGTACCACGTCACGTGTTGGCGCGTGAGATTTGCAGTGTTAAAAAATTAATTCTGGTAATTTCAGCGAATCAATCAAGCTGAAATTCTATATATAGCAGTTTTATACAATTATTAATCATGTGAAAAATTATCAAACAAATATCTTTATTTTTACGGTCACTTTAGAGGAAAAAAAATCAAAACGTTGTAGGTAATGACCCTCTTCCGGTTGAGCTACATTTCTCAAAAGTTGATAGAAAACTATGAATTTTGAATAATGTCTATGTACCAAATTTCATCATTCTAGCTCAAACCGTTTTTGCGTAATCTTGCCTACATACACACACACACACAGACATTTTTCTCAACCTTAGTGAAAATGATTCAGGAACCTTCAAAAAGTATAAAAACATCAAAATCTCAACATCGAAAATTTTCGTGATCGCAATACTATCTCTGGCGAGATAGTAAAAAATCAAAACGTTGTAGGTAATGACCCTCTTCCGGTTGAGCTACATTTCTCAAAAGTTGATAGAAAACTATGAATTTTGAATAATGTCCATGTACCAAATTTCATCATTCTAGCTCAAACCGTTTTTGCGTAATCTTGCCTACATACACACATACACACACACACAGACATTTTTCTCAACCTTAGTGAAAATGATTCAGGAACCTTCAAAACGTATAAAAACATCAAAATCTCAACATCGAAAATTTTCGTGATCGCAATACTATCTCTGGCGAGATAGTAAAAATAATAATATAATAGTTATGAATTCATTTTAAAATAATCATCAAATTATAATCCATTATTTTATATTTACTATTATTTTGACCATACTCAAGTATGTTTTTATTTCCTATGATATTAGATCTTTTATATAGAGAGGATTAAATTATTTAAATTTTTTCTAATTTAGTAAATAGTATAAAAAAACAATTTCCAAGTTTTTATGAGATTCTTAGCTTGAATGTGTCGATGGGGGATGATTTGCATTTTATATATAAAACCCTTATAAAATTTATATTTACTGGAGAAAAATAGAACATTACTTTGATTGAAGACTGATTATTTTATATATAAATTATCTCCCTTGTATTTTTTCAAGATATCTAATTTCATCTTATTATATTTTATTTATTTATTGAAAATAAACATTTATTCAAAACAGTCCAATTAATAGAATTATTTTTTTAAGTTTAATTTAAAAAAATAAAAAATAAAAGAAAAAAAAAAAATAATAACATATAACAAATTTAGATTTTGTAAATATCCCATTTTCCATTCACTGTCATTCCATTACCAAGAATCGTGCAAATTAACCGCCTTATCTTTAGGATTAAAAAATCTTTTATGTTTAAATTAGTTGCAAATAAAATTTGCATTTGTTTGGTCTTTATTTTATAAAAACATTCATATTCAAATTATTTAGATTATCTTTCTTCTTACCACCTTTAACATTGATAAAAACAATTAGTTAAGAGGAAAAATAACAAATGTACATTATATTTGAAATGAAAAACTATGGATTTGTACCTATTCTGTTTTTATTATTCTCTAAATAATAATCATTTATATAAATATTTAAATTAACTTTTATCTAAAAAAAAATAAATATTTATTTTATTTGAAAATACATGTCCAAATATTGATGAATTTGTCATCTTTTTTTATTTGAAAAAGGAATTGGATCTCCTCCTAAATCATCTTTCTTTTTTTTGACGGGTTTTGTTTCAACTTTATTAATCAAATCTGTAAAATGTTTATTTATTTATTTGAAGAATCATTCCTATACAATTGATTTAAAAATTATCTTCTTTTAGTAAAAATCAAAAATAAATAACCATATATATAATTAATAAATAATTAATATTTTTATGAGTTAGTACATATATAATTAATTATATAAAGATCAAATTGGGAATTGAATATCATTAAACAATATTTATTGAATTTTTGTTTGTTTATATTATGTTGAACTGTACTGATTAAATTCTGATTGATTCTGAATAGAATCATATTGTATTGCAATTGTTAAAGTCGTGATCTTCTGAATTTTAAAAACATAAAATTCAAATATTTAATAATTAATTTAATGAAATACAAATGCCAATAATAAGTTTAAATGACTTTTTTGATTATAATAGATATAAAATAAAATATAAGTTGAAATAATATAATTCGATCAAAATATATTCTATATATTATTATTTTTATTTGCGGATAGAGCTTTTAAAGAGAGATTATTAATTATTGAATTTCCCTAGGAGCCTTCTGTGTGGTAGACTGTCGTGCTAACCACTATACAACTGAAGCGTATATCATATACATATTTAAAATAATAATATTTTCTATTTCTTAATTTAATTATAAACGAACATAATTATTCTCATTTTTTTTTTTATTAATTGAGTTTCTCCAATCAAAAGATAATATTCATGGAAATATTCCAAGTTTTAGAATTCATATTGAAAAGAAACGAAAGTAGTGGGGGGTTGTTTATTATTCGGTTTCTTGGATTTTTGGAACTTTGGCGACAGTGGCTGGTGACACTTTTTACAAACTGCCTTCGGAATGGAATCAAACGACCTTTCCAAGGAATATTAACTGTCTTGGGGCGAGAGCTTAACATCTCGGGTGAATATATCACTTTTTCACGGGTAAAGAAACGAAAAAGGATGCTAGGGAAATAGCGAATTCAATACACTTGGCAGCCTGGGAAAAGACCATATTAATTTTTCATTCTCACTTATTCCCAAAAGCCAGCTGTAATCTATTTATCCTCTCATTTATTCATATTGCTTTTTACGGTCCAGATACTCTTTTAAATGAAAATAAATTCTCATTATAAACTAATTCGCTTTAAATTTTCAATTGGTTCCCAAACTAAAAGCTTTGATTTTTCTAAGAATAAATAAATAAATAAATAAATATTTTTTTCCTCTCTAATTCATTATGTGTGACATTTTATAGGTACTAAAGAAAATAAAAGGTGTTATATTAAAATGAAATTATACTAATTAATTAATTAAAAATAATATTTTTAGAAGAAACAATTTCAATAAAATCATTCAATTGAACATAATCTTAAATAAATATGTATTTTTTTAACCCATATTATACAATAAAACATATTTATAGATAGAAAAATACAATAATCATGTATTAAATCAATAAATTCAAAGATAAGTATTTTTTCCGATATAAGTATATATTATTTATATTTAATTTTTCAACATGTTTTGAATATGTATAATAAATTATATAATAATATAAATGACAACATATAAAACTCTTTCCCAATCAATATAAAAAAATACATACAATATTCTTTTTTTTTTTACTTTTTATTTTTTTAACCTGTGTTAAAGACTAAATAAACTCTAAAATGTGCTCTTTCCCTTATTGAAAGTGAATATACATATACATAATGTTATATATATATATATTATTTCATTTACATTTCCTATCTAATTCGAAAAATATGTGGAGCATGAATTTTTCCAATAGGTTTGTTCAATAAATTGTTTATTTTCATTGAATCATATCGGAACTTTTTTTATTACCATTATATCCATTCATTTATCATTTCATTTTCCATTTATTCATAAGTGTTAATTGCTATATCCTACTATATATTCTTTGTATTAACACAATATGTATATAAGAATTTTTCGTATACATTTTTTTTAAATTCTTTAGATTTTGTAATTGAACGAATTAAAATTAAAGAAAAAAAATTATATTTTTTTCTTATATTTTTAAAGATAATTCAAAATTGCTTTAATTAAATTAAATTGAAATACAAAAATGTTGTGTTTAGGTTCTTGGACATACTTTTTAAATAATATAATACATATATATATATATTCAATTATTAATAATTGAATATAATAAATAGTATAATTTAATTACTTTCTTTCAATTTTAAAGTTTCAATAATCATATATCATTTATTTAATTATATATTTATAAAAAATATAATTTAGATAACGCGTTTTTATCTTAGACAGGCTTTTTAAATAAAATTAAATACATACATAAATAAATTAATAAATATTGAATTTAATAATTAATAAAATCTATCGTTTCTTTTTTTCAGTTTTATTCAAAGTTTCATAAGAGAAATACCATAAAATGATTAATATTTATAAATTGTATAAATAAAATTTCGAAACTAATTTTTTTAATAATTTATCTAAAAATATCCAAAATAAAATGTTGAACTACTGAATGAGATTTCAACTTGTACTATGACTAGTGTGACCATATTTCGAAAACACCAAACCGGGACAAACGGTTTATCTTTTATTTTTTATTTTTTTAGAACCAAATTGAAAAAATTTTGAAAAAAAGTACGAAATATCCTAAATATTTAAAAATAAGTTGACCTGTGGCCAGGTCCGAACCGACCGACGGTTTGAAATAAATTAATTTCCAGCTACAGAAACAATTTCAAATAATTTTAATATATCTATTAATGTAATAAAAAACAGATATGGATACATAAATAATAAATATAAACATTTTTAATTTTATTTTATTTATAATATATATGCAAGACCAGGCTGTGACGTCATGAATGGCTGGATGACGTCATATAATTTTAAATCAAGAAAAAACTAATAAATATGATTTTTCTCGAGGATAAAACCAATACAAAGTGCATGATTCGTGGTGATATATAAAAAAATCTCCTTTGGTGTGAAAATAACCCTTTCCTTCCTATCGTCGATCGCTAATACTACCATTTCCGGTTTCCGGAATTGCACCAAAAGTTGGTCAATTCATCCCACTGATGCATTAAGTAAATATACCAAATTTCATCAAAATCGGTTGAGCCGTTCAGGCTGTACACATCGATACGGACGGACAGACGGACAGACGGACATCACGCTAAAAATACTTTTTTCTGTTTAGAAAATGCATGATTCGTGGAGATATGTAAAAATCTCCACATGTGAAATTTGGTGTGAAAACAATACCTCCCTTACTATCGTCGGTCGGTAAAAACGGGACAATAGGCTGTCCCGAAGAGATTTTTTGGGACGCCGGGACAGAGCACCTAAAAACGGGACGTTTGGTCACCCTAACTATACTATGACACTATGACCATACAAATTTTAATATTTTTAATATATTATAATATAATATGAATTATGTAATCATGAATATATTATTCATATAATTATAATATATAGTTTATATCAGTTTATAAACCAATTAAAAAAAATTAAATGAATAATTGATTGAATTAGATGAATAATTATTATACTATAGATATAAATATATAATTATTAATTTATATTTAATTAAAACCAATAATAGGTATATTTAAGCGTAAAAAAAGAATTAAAATATAATTACATCAATTACCTTAAATCAGTTTTGTTTTTGTTTATGTTAATTTCTTAAACGGTGATTCATTGTAGGGAATTCGAGAGGGGGTAGAAAAAAAGTCATTTACTTAAATAACGATCTTATTCTTGTTTCAAATGAAAAGTATACATCTCGTTATTTAATGTGCTTTGCATTGAAACAATAAATGTATAAGTCTGGTAAAAAAGAGACTTAATTCTTGTGTCTTCTCGTCTAATTAAAATCTGGTATCAAAATGGCATTTGGAAATTATTGTTGCCATTCAAGACATCAGGCTGTGCAAACGCTTCTTTATAAAAAATTACATTAATTTAAATTACATGTTGAAATATTCTTTTGCTTATTTATCATCCTAAATTTTCTACGCTTTTTAATTCTACTATTAAGCCTTGAAATTAATGCCTAAAATTTATTTATTTATTTATTTGTTTCTTTTTTTTTTGTTTTTTGTTTTTTTTATTTAATTATGAAGCGCAACAGCATAAAAACACAACAAAATGAACAAATGTGTTTGGATCATGTGAAGGGATGGTAAAAAGTTGGCCTCGTAAATTTCTATTTAGTTCCTAGCTTAGGTGTCTTGGGCAGTCTTAATTTCTTGTAACAAAAATGTTAGTTATAACTCTGTTGGGGCGTCGACAAGAAACATGCTTCTCGGCTCTCAGCCCTCCTGGGAGGGTGCCGGGGGGTAAAGAACCGCCAAACCCTCCCTCCCACCGGCTGTTCGCTATTTTAAATATGAACGCGTCTGTAATCTCACTAAAAATACGTTAGAATCCCATTTAGAAAGTGCCTTTTAGTGCCTTCTGTTTTCGTTTTTTTTCCTGGAATTTTTTTTTTTGCACCCTCCTTTTTTTTGTAAAGAATTTTGTTGTGAATAATATGATTTAAAATAAATTATATATTTAACAAAAAGGTTTTTTTTTTATTTCTTTAAATAATTCACATTACTCTCATGTTTTCAAAGTTAATTTAAAAAACAAAAAAAAAAAATATATAAAATATCCAATTTCCTTTTACAATTACAATTACAATTACTAGTAACAATCTTTTTTTATCTTGAATATAGTTAATAAGTCCATATCTATCTATCTTCTTCTTCTTCTTCTTCTTAGCCTTATTTCCCACGGGGTGTGGGGTCGGCTCTTCTCGTTAATTGGCGCCAACTAAATCTGTTGTTGGCGTCGTCTGTAGAGAGACCAGATGCCATTAGATCTCCCGTTATACGACAGGACCAGCTGGTTTTAGGCCTCCCACGCGGTCTTTTGGTACTCAACCTTCGATGACGGTGATGATGGTGTTGACGATTTTGATGTAGCTGTGGACGATTTGAGTGAGGTTGATGGCAATGATGCTGATGCTGACCGATGTGACGATGTTTGTGTCGGTGATGATGTCGATGTGGATGTAGATGTGGATGTGTATGTTGGACTATCTTCTCTAGCCCACCTCGTCCATAGGTGGGTAACCCTAACCCATTTCTCGCATCACCCGGGTGCTGACAATGCGCGTCGCTTGCAGGGGACGCCCTAGCCGTTAACCGTATAACATTTCTCCATTAATTGTTGATGCGACGCGAAGATGATCCAGCCGGCCTGTCGCTACAGCCTGACGCGTGGATTGGAAAGAAGGAAGAGGAAATAAAGGGGATTGGGTCTGGATGGATGATTTGGGTAGGGCATGCACTCCCTTGGTCGAGGAATGAGAGAAAATGCATGTGCTCGCGTAGGGCAGTGGGCGCCACTCACTGAGGTAGATCTGTCTCTCACCGGGATCGTGAGAAGGTATCTACCCGCTACCCGCAGCAGCTGATGTTAAATTGAATTAGATTTTTATTTTTATTAAATAAATAATCTTGAGTTCTATGCTGGGATTCGAACTCAGGCTTCCTGTGTAGAAATCTCGTACTCTACCCACTGAGCCATGCTGCCGCCAAGTCCATATCTATCTATAAAATGAATCATTTTAATATTTGTATGATTTAATTTTAATTTTTACATTTTTTACATTTTTAACAACCCCATTTCTCAAAGTCCTTTCCTACGCGTCCTTGGTCTTCCAAGCGGACGTTTCCCAGTCGGTCTCCCGACTAATATATTTTTCACCATTCTTTCATCTCCCATTCTAGCCTCTTTTATTAATATATCTATCTTTATTATATGTATTATGGGGAGAAAATTCATTTGAAAATAAATTATAAATGATTTTATTCTTTTTCACTAATTCAGTATGGAAATTATGTGTGACAAATCTTTTATATTCATCTTTTCATAAAATTACATATTATATATAAATATTAATTATATTATTTATATGTGGTTTATTATTCATATTAGTTTTAAATTTCTGTTTATAATTTATAGATTAGTTGTTAATTCAATAATCAATTCAAAATAAATAATTACTCAACATTATCATATTATTAAATAAGTATTATTTAGAGTATTTTCCTTTCTATTTATTAACTCTCTATCGTATATATGAATTTCGAAGATGTGAATGAGATATTTTATGTATAAAATACTTTTGAGAGTGGAAATATGATGAATGTGGTGATAACTAGAAATTATATTAACCTAATCAAGTAGGCTGCCACCTAAGCGGAATAGAGGTGTTGTACGATCAGTACGATAACTTCCCAAATTTGATCACGTAATCTAGATTAACATAGTACCAAACCCCAAAAATAGAGAAATGTTCTCTTGTTAGGCCATCATCACAAGATTGTAAGACTTCTATGCTTTGTCATCCAGACTGGATGGCGTCTATTATTATTATTATATATTTCTATACATATTTTTAATTATATTTACTATATTTGTAAAAAAACTGATCAATAAACATATGATTTAAAGCAATTTTATATTCATATAAAAAAAATATATAATTAATCATTGTTTTTTTATAACCAAATTTTATTCTTAAAAAATGATTAAGTGAAACAAAATGATTGCTTAGTTTAAGACACGCCAAGATTCGTACACCCGATACCACCGATTTCAAAGTCGGAAATTCTAACCCATCAGTCCTTTAATTGCGCTGTCATTGTTTTATAATATATTTAACCAACATTCTAATATTTCATTAATATTTCCTAATTATTTAATTAACTATCCTATGATTGTTTCCCAATTTAGACATTAATAATTATTTTTCGATTAAATCGTTTTGTTCAGACGGTTAGTTATCAATGATCTCTTAGCGCGGCATTAATCATTATCATCATCCATCTCTCATTATCTCTAAATATCTCTCTAATGTTGATTCCTAATTGTGATTAATTCAATCGGCATTATGAATGGCTGATGCTCCTCGACAGCTAATGAGTCAAGTCTATCGTCTCTTTACTAACCCCGATACCCAATATGCCTGTCAGTTAAAGTTACTCGGAATTTATCAAACACAATTTATTAGAAGATCGGCAAATTCACTAGAAATTTAATTATGCAATCTTATTTAACGTGGATTTAATTAAAATTTCAAATAAATAAATATGTAGAAAATGAATGAAAATTTTATTTAAGATAATATTTTTGACTTTACTTTTCTAAATTATTAATCTAAACACAAGACGATTTTTGATAAATCCTCTTGTCATTCTAAAGTAATTATTTCCCCCTCCCACACACACACACATTTCTCTCCCTTCCCTTTATTCTCCATCTTACTCTCTCCAATCCCTTCTAGCCTCCATTAGGGAGTTTATTTGATTAATTTCATCCATAAAGATTAATAGATTTGTATATAAGCAAGGGTTTTTAAAATATAATCCAAACAAAATGAAGCTTTAATTATGTTCACAAGTAATTGAGATCTATGATTTATGTTTTTGATATGTTATCCATACAACTCAGCATTTATATTAAAATTATAATTGTAAATAAATTCATGAAACATTTCAAGGTGGATATCTTATTTAAATAAAAACATAAACATAAGTTAACAAAGTTACTTTATTTTTTACCATGAATATACTATCATTTTTTACCATGAATATACTATCATTTTTACTTTCTCGTAAGAGATAGTATTGCGATCACGAAAATTTTCGATGTTGAGATTTTGATGTTTTTATACGTTTTGAAGGTTCCTGAATCATTTTCACTAAGGTTGAGAAAAATGTCTGTGTGTGTGTGTGTGTATGTGTGTGTGTGTATGTAGACAAGATTACGCAAAAACGGTTTGAGCTAGAATGATGAAATTTGGTACATGGACATTATTCAAAATTCATAGTTTTCTATCAACTTTTGAGAAATGTAGCTCAACCGGAAGAGGGTCATTACCTACAACGTTTTGATTTTTTTTTCCTCTAAAGTGACCGTAAAAATAAAAATATATGTTTGATAATTTTTCACATGATTAATAATTGTATAAAACTGCTATATATAGAATTTCAGCTTGATTGAATTGCTGAAAGTACCAGAATTAATTTTTTAATACTGCAAATCTCACGCGCCAACACGTGCCATGGTGCCATCAATAAAAAGCCAAACATGCGCTGGTTTAATATTTATTATTTATAATTTATAATTAATTAAATTTAATTTAAATATAATATATTATGTTATTTAATCCAATTCAAATTGCGAGATAGTCGAGTGGAGACACTCCAGCTTATTTTTTTTTGAAATTACTTACTCATGCTAAAATTTATTATTCATTTTTAAAATGTAACATTTTCAGAGTTATTTATTATATATATGAATTATATATATTTAATTTATGTTTCCCTTGTTATCTTTTATCTTGTTTTCATGTCTTTCGTCAATTTTATTTACTGATCCTACATATTTTATTAGTTTGTTCTTTCTTGTTTCTTTGTAACTATTGTTTTACAAGTTGAGATGCGATCAAATGTCCCAATGTCCACTTTGTAACCACTACATGTCTTTCCTTTGTATAATTTGAACTTTTCACTTTGTTACTAAACCTAATACTCTGATCAGAGAGGGCCTTTCATTTAAAATAATTCTTCAAGAGTTGTCAAATTTATCCTTTTATTATGTTTTTTAAAAATTACTTTTAATTAGAAAATAATTAAAATTTTCATAAGATTTTGAAAATCATTATTTATTTTTTACTATAATAATTTAATATATAAAAAAGATTAGACTCATGTTACTTCGGACTTTATTATAATATTATATAAACTTTTATTTATCTTCTTTGTAAAGAATAAATGTATTCATATTATTTTAATATCTTCCATCATTAGTGCAATTATTTAGAATAATAGGTTGCACAATTTCAACATTTATATAAAATTCATTCAAAACATTTTTTTTCTGTTTTTATTTCTGTAGTGTAATATTTTTCCGAATACAGAAGAAATAGAAACACAATTAATTTTAATTTCAAATTCAAAAATTTAGTGTATGAATGAAATAAATGTATTTTAGATACATTTATTATTGTATTATATCTTTAATTATGTCATCCCACCCCACAATATTTAAATTAAATATATAATAAGTTTATTTATTTAATTATAAAAATAAAAAAAAGGGTTTTTTTTAAAAAAAAAAAATGATTATTTCATGAGATCTATTTAGAATGAAAACTTTGAAACTTTCAAACTTCAGACTAATTCTTCTATTATCCAAAATGTCCTGAAAACTTGAAGAAAATTTAGTAATGAGATAAAATATTTCTTTCGGACTTTCTTTACGCCCTCTACGTCGTTGCTCTATTTTTTTACCGACGATGTTGTTTCTTACTCTTTAAAAGGTTTCGATTACAATGCTAAAGTTTTCAAGCACCTCCATTACGATTCTTGGAATGACTTTCAAAAGACCTACTACCTATAAATATGATATGTGTATGTTATAGGGGGAAATTGTCATTTTGAAAGAATCTTTAATACTTCTTCTATCTTTCAAAATTGACAAAGCATCGATACAATATAATTGACATTGATAAGATTCCGGGCAGATTAAACTTCTCTTTGTTTAATTGATTTGCCCGTATGAAAGCAGCTCTCAGCGAAACTAAATCCGAGGAATCCCAAAACAAACATTCCTTAAGGATTTTTCTCTTAGCTGGCATTTATTTTGCTATTAATTCCCTCTTTTTCGCCTTGGAGGTATTTCATTAATTTGTTGTTTTTTTTTGTTAAACACACTTAAATTGACTGAAAAGAAATACGAATAAAGCTTCAATTTTTCTTTATATATTGATATATAATTTCTTTCCACAATCAAAAATACTTGAGTAATAAAATTACTAAATGTTTCTCTCACTTTTCAAAATTATAAAAAACAATATTTTCTTTTTTCGATATAAGTATTTCGATATCTCTAAATAGATAATCGATATATTTTTACCGACCGACGATAGTAAGGGAGGTATTGTTTTCACACCAAATTTCACATGTGGAGATTTTTACATATCTGCACGAATCATGCATTTTCTTATCAGAAAAAAGTATTTTTAGCATGATGTCTGTCCGTCCGTCCGTCCGTATAGATGTGTACAGCCTGAACGGCTCAACCGATTTTGATGAAATTTGGTATATTTACTTAATGCATCAGTGGGATGAATTGATCAACTTTTGGTGCAAATCCGGAAACCGGAAGTGGTCCGTCCGTCCGTCCGTCCGTCCGTATAGATGTGTACAGCCTGAACGGCTCAACCGATTTTGATGAAATTTGGTATATTTACTTAATGCATCAGTGGGATGAATTGATCAACTTTTGGTGCAAATCTGGAAACCGGAAGTGGTAGTATTAGCGATCGACGATAGGAAGGGAAGGGTTATTTTCACACCAAATTTCACATGAGGAGATTTTTTTATATATCACCACGAATCATGCATTTTCTTAACAGAAAAAAGTATTTTTAGCATGATGTCTGTCCGTGCGTCCGTCCGTCCTTCCGTCTGTCCGTATAAATGTGTACAGCCTGAACGGCTCAACCGATTTTGATGAAATTTGGTATCTATACTTAATGCATCAGTGGGATGAATTGATCTACTTTTGGTACAAATCCGGAAACCGGAAGTGGTGGTATTAGCGATCGACGATAAGAAGGGAAGGGTTATTTTCGCACCAAATTTCACATAAGGAGATTTTTTTACATATCACCACGAATGTATTGGTTTTATCCTCGGGAAAAATCATCTTCATTATGTTTTTCTTAATTTAAAATTATATGACGTCACCCAGCCCTTCATGACGTCACAGCCTCGGGTAACGCCGGCTACTTCAGCTATATATTATAAATAAAATAAAATTAAAAATATTTATGTTCTATCCATATCTGTTTTTTATTACATTAATAGATATATTAAAATTATTTGAAATTGTTTCTGTAGCTGGAAATTAATTTACTTCAAACCGTCGGTCGGTTCGGACCTGGCCACAGGTCAACTTATTAATGTTTATTATTAAAAATTCATCTTCTAATAGGTTGGGTTTCATTCTTAATTTGATATTAATTATAATTTTGTGTAATTATAATATTCAATATAAAAAAACTAAAATTTCTAAAGATATTCTAATTTTTAAAATAATGTATTTTCTTATATAGTAATAGAAATGGAGAGAAATCTATTAATTAAGAAAGGTGGTTGAAAATGAAGCAAGGGGAGTAGAAATACATCATCTTAATAGAAATTTAGTTGGGTTGATTGTTCGTTAAAGTTTAATTGATCAATTCATTTGAGTAAACTAGTTTCAGTAAATTTATTTATACATATAATTATCTTCCACCTCGTCGAATTCTAAATGAATTTAACTTACCCCACTAACCCGCTTTCCAAATATCGAATAGAAAAATTTGAAAAAATAAAATTATAAAAATCAACTTAATTATGGATAAAAGATTGGCGAATCTTAATGTAAATAAAATTCAACGAATTATATAAATCAGAATAGAAGTATAATGAAAAAAAAAAATATTTTGATCTTTGAACGAATTGAAAAAAGATGGTCATTTTTTTTCCTTTTTCTTTTTTTTATATTCCTCTCCTGTCCTCTAAATCAACTAGAATGATCAAGCGGCGCATATGTGGCCCTCCAATAGACAGGACATTGTTTTAGATTTGTAGCCGCCCATTTTGATCTCATTTCACAGCCCTCAAATGTTCCGTTCCATCGTCTCCTCGAGCAAACAGACCTCGGGCTCGCTTTTAATCTAGAGACCCATCCACCCATTCAGTTGAAGGGAGGAGGGGGGGGGGGAGGGTTCGATTCGAACTAGGCTTGGAAGAGGCATGGCTTTATCTCAACCAAAGCCTTTGTCGCTTATCGAATTCGAAATGCCGACGACCACTGACCAAGCGCATCCCCAACACCCTAAAAACCCTTCATTTGTTTTCGCACCCTCATCGGAATTAAAGGCAAATCACTCACTGCCACATTTTTTTACGATACATCCATTCTATGGCTCAAACAAGAGAAAGGATTTTTTTTTAATTCTATTCCTCTCAGGGGAAATAGCAATTATCGATAACTAGATGAATACAAAATGAAGCAAATCGAACTTTCCTATTATTATTGCTTTCTAATCTGGAAGAAGCATTTGCCAGAATCTTATACACCAATCAATAGAACTATTAAATTCTTATTGCACTTTTACTATCTCGCCAACGATAGTATTGTGATGACGAAAATTTTCGATTTTGATGTTTTTATCCGTTTTGAAGGTCTTTGAGTCATTTTCACTAAGATTGAGAAAAATGTCTGTTTGTTTGTGTGCGTGTATGTGTATATATATATCTGTTTGTAAGTATGTAGACAAGATTAAGCAAAAAACGGTTTGAGCTAGAATAAAGAAATTTGGCACATGGGAATTATTCAAAATTCGTACTTTTGAGAAATGTAGCTCATTCGAAAGAGGAACATTACCTACCACGTTTTCATTTATTTCCTCTAAACTGACCCTAAAATTAAAGAAATATGTTTGATAGTTTTTCACCTGATTAAAAATTGTATAAAACTGCTATATATAAAATTTCAGCTTGATAGAATCGCTGAAAGTATGGTAATTAATTTTTTAACACGTTGACTGCCAATCACGCGCCAGCACGTGAAGTGGCCATCAACAAAGAGCCTGGTTTAATAAATATTATTTATGAATTCTAATTTATAATTTAATTAATTTAATTTAAATATAATATATGTGTTAATTAATCGAATTCAAATTTGTGAGATATTCGAGTGGAGACATTCCAGATTTTTGCTAGTATAGTAAAACAGCTATCAGAAAAAATTCTTATCCTAACTTCTATTATTATTATTATTTTTCTTCGTCTTTATTAAATCATCATTCTTTCTCAAGTTAATCGATTTTTTTTTATTCATCTGCTTCAATAGATTCCGTTCATTTCGTTAGATCAGTTCATTGAACATTTTTTCGTATGTAAAGCTCAATCGTGTATATTCCAAAATCTAAGCAAATTCCACGGATGCCTTTCCTTTACTTGTAAGATAAATGTTTGTAAATAATTTAATTATACAATGTTTCGAACATTTTGTTTGAGAAAAAAGTATATAAGTATTTATATTTTTAATGGAAACAATATTTCAAAGCACAATGGTAGTGGTGAAGATTCTTGTTTGAAATCCACGTCTTGAGATATTCTAAAATTTTGTTTAATAGATAATTCAAATTCATCGAAAGTGGGCTTTGTTCACTTTTAGTATTATTCATTTGTGTTTTTTTTTTAAATATATTGAAACTATTTATCATTTCTGCCAAAAACCTTAAAATTTATATTTCATCTCCTATCCTTTGGATTTTTGGACAGTAATAATAATATATAAGGTTTTTGAAAATGTTTATTATATCTCAAAACAGTTTCTAAACAGAATTTATTTTTTAAATCTTCTTTTAAAAAAGGATTATGGCTATAATTTTTCTATTATTACTTTCTGAGATCTGAGATTTCTGTATTGGGATTATGATAAAAAACCGTTTATGAGAATTTGGTATTTGTTTAACTTTAAAGATTACATAAAATCATTTTTGTCATTTTATTTCATTGAATGTGGAAATGGGTGAATGGGTGAATTCATTATCCGATTAATATCAAATTTGATAAATAGATACGATTAAAGGCTAATCATTGGAACATTTTCTGAAAGTGATTTTTTTTAAAAAAACATATCTAATTAACACAATTATTGTTTACAAAACTTTATTGTTATTTTTTCATTAGTTTATCTATAAAATTTTAAATAGTAAGAAAACCATAGAAATAACCATAGAAAAAAAAAATTAAATTATACAATATATCGTCGCCGTAATACCAGCATTCTCATTACAGCCACCTTTACATGAGAGCAATAACAATTTTTTTAACATCATTGGTAAACATAATAATTAACTGTGAACATAAACGTGATTTGTACGTTGAAACTGAGCTCAAGAAACGATTGTTCCCGTAATTTTAAATTAGAAACAACTTTTATTTCGATTTTGTCTAAAAAATAAGATAACAGGTGTTTGTAGCTCTTGTGATGATATTTACTTTATTTAATAAAAAGAGAGTGAAAAATTATTAATATTATTATTTGATAATATTAAAAAAGCTGACTTTTATACATTTTATGAAAGTACTACGCCTGTGACTAGTGGTATTAGACGATATAGTTGATAACCGATACTCTTAACCTTTATCTTGATTTTCTTGAACTGAGGCCGCTACTTTTTATTTTTGTTAACTTTCCACTTTTCACCACGTAGGCCGGTTGACCTGGTTTTGATAATCCTGAGCTAGAGAGAAATTCCCTTACCAGGTCTGGGACTTGAACCCGGAATCACAAGACAAGTGTCTTGCTCCCAGACTGTGTTGCGTCATTCTGACCTTATTGAATAAACATTTTATTTCTTCTTTCTAATTTGTAAAAGTTTATTTTGTTTGATATTTACAAGAATATTTTTATACCAACAATGGTTTATATATCATTAAATAGGAAATTGTAATGAAAGTTAATCGCGCTGTTTAAGCAAATATACAAATTTAGTAATTGTATTTAATTGAAGAGTAAATGAACAATAGAAATAATTCAATTCGATTTTTTTCCATCCCATTCATTATAAATTTGTCTACAACTTAAAGACTGAGGTAATTTAATGATTGAAACTAATTTGAGTTCATAATGTTTCTTGCGGTATGAACAAAGAAAATACTTTACATATTCAATTTATTATACTAAGTCATTATAGAATGGATAAATCTATTAAAATCTTTAATAATTATTACAGCCCACTTACCTTTATAGAATATACGATGATAGAAACTATATATATTATATATACATATTTTAGAGTTCATATGAATTTTAATTTTAAAATTTCCATATATTATAAAATTAAAAGGTATAGATATATTATATTCAAGAAATTAAATTTGCAAATTAAATAAAAAAAAAATTAAATAACTTCCACAAAAGTCAATTTAGTTTTATGGATAATTAAAATGAAACAAACATTCCTTTATATGAAATAAAATTGTCTTAATCAAACGCATGTGGAAATTATTTTTTTCATCGATTCTTAATAATAATTTAATTAAACTCATCATGAACTAAAATCATTTTAATAAAAAAAAAAAAAATAATACCAACATTAAAAAATGGAATAACCTTATACTATACGAGTTTATATATAAGAATTTTATAATTTTAGTCATATTTTTTTAATAAAAACCTCTTCAAAATGTAATGAAACCAAAACCATCCTCTTGGTTAATATGTCCAAAGAGGGTGGTTCACTTTAAAGCGAGAATTCTAAATTCACTCGCGCCTTGTTTTTTTAATGTCGCGTTTATTTGTGCCATCGGAGATTTCATTTCAGCGTTTTTATTGCCTATACATGCAAAATTTCTTCCTCCTCTTAACCTTGTACCATTTTTACCTACACCATATAATATATATATATATATATTATAAATAATTTGCTTATACTTCAAAGATATCTTCCCCCCTCCCTATGGATAATTAACTTTTCATTCATTTTAATTAGGAACTCATTTCATCAATAATTGAATGTAGGTTTTATATCAAAAATCGAATGATTATGGGAGAATTTTCATTTTAAAATCATTTGAAGGGGAGAGAGTGAAATATATGTAAACATAATTACATATGTTTACCATTAAATTTATATTGAAATCGTATTTTAATATACATAATTATACATTTGTAAATTAATGAATTTTTTTAACATTGAACAATTTGTAATAATTTTAAATTGTTTGAATGTTTTCTAGTATTTTAATGCGTCAAAAAAAAAATAAAAAATAATGAAAAAACTAAATACGTATACTAAAAGATTCATTAGCAAAAAAATTAAATGAAAATTTATTTTCTTTAAAAAATATATATTTTTAGAAATTATTTTAGAAATTATTATTTTTTTTTAAAATCAACCGAAAATTTAAAATATTAACAGTTAATTAGGAAAAGTGTATATATTATAATGAAATATTAAAGTTTCATTCGATTAGAATGAATGGTTTTACAAATTTTAATAAAAAAGTTTATAATTAATAAAAAAAATATTGGGATAATATTTTTTCGCGATTTTAAAAAGAAAATAAATATTTATATAGTTATATACTAGTATATACTATATAGTTTTGCTCCTTAGCTCCTTAAAAGAACTAATAAATACTTTTTTTTACTTTGAAGTTTCTTAAAAAAGAATAAAAAATAATTGTTACCCTTTTTTATCGGAAGATATCAACAATATGTCACGCAGTGCTGGGCGCCAAATTTTAAGGGGCGCCGATTTAAAAATAAAATATTGTTTTACATTCAGATAATTTGCATGAAATAGCGCCAAATTTCAGGGCGCTCAAAACCCTAGAACCGGTTCTGATGTCATGGACCAGTCCTTATTTAATTCTAATAAATGAGTCCAATAAATAAATAAACTAATTAAATAGTTAATATGGATATTAAAAACAAATATTTTGTGTGTGGGTGTGTTGTGTTTGGGGTTTAAAGTGAAATATTAAAATTTACTTTTAATATTATAAATTTCTATAATAACATTTTATTTTGATATAATTTTTCCAGATGAACTTCAATTTCTTATAAATTATAACACTTTTCATGAGTATTTTTTCTCTCTTATATTTTTATTTATTTATAAGTTCAATAAAAGAGTTAAAGTTTCTTATTTCATCGCCTTTAAGATTTATCAATAATTTATTATATATACATATCTCTAAATGTATAACTACTATGTAACAAGACTAAATACCCTCAAGAGAACATCAATGGCTTAAATTAATCATTTAATTAAACATTCAAACCAAAATGTAAATGAATTATAAAGTATTTTATATTTTATTCCATAAATGAAAAGCCTTATTGCATGAATATATTATATTTAAAATTTAACACTAAATTCCATTTTAATTAATTTTCTAATTATTTTTTATATATATTTAATTAATTTTGTATTTTTTTTTAAATGTCTATTCGCTTATTAAAATTTGTTATCGAAAAATCAAAATCAACCAATGAGTCATTTTAAGATTAAATAGATTTCTTCGAGATAAACAAAATTCGTTTTCTTTTGAGTTTTAAAAAAAAAAGTATTAGTAAGTAATTAATTAAAATTTCTTTGATTTTATTTTAAAAAAATTCTAATTTCAATTCTCTACCATAACATTAATGAAAATGTTTCTAAGCGATTAAGATCAATTTTTTTTTTTAATTTACTAATTGATATTATATGGTTTCTCGTATATTTTATTTAGAAAATGTAAAATATAAGATTAACCAATGATCTCTTCATTTTTTTTTTTGTTAAAGATTTTATTTAAGATATTAAAATCGTCTCATGTTTTTTTTTTAATTGATTTTTATTAATAAAAGGAATTAGTAATAACTGGAGTCACCATCCTGTAATATTCGAGATGATAAAACACATTCAAAAGTGAGATAATTTGATTAGTCGGCTAGGAGTTTTTAATTAAAATATAAATAAATAATTAGATAAATTGAAAAATAATTTATATCTTTTGTTTTCAGTGAGATAATAAACTTTAATATTTATATTCTAACCATTTTGAAAGTTGTATAATGAAAAATATATTGCTCTATCTTGATAAAAAAAAACTAACTTTTGAATTTTCGTTTTTCTTTATGTTTTAACATCCCCAGAATATAAATCTAACTGCAGAAATTTTAGAATTATAGGATTTATTCAAATATAATTTACATGTATAATTAATAATAAAAATAATTATTGAACTTGAAACTGATATTATTCGATATTCATCAACTTTGAATAAAATAATATAGATAATAGATATGTTTAAATTATTAACTTTTCTGACATTATATCTATCAAAATGACAGCTATAATATAATTAATATCATACACAATATGTTCTGATATATTCAATTTTCTATAAGTATAATATATATAATTTGTGTTTTATTTTAAAAATAAACTTCATAAATTTAAAATTTTATATAATATAATATATAAACACATGTCATTCGTATTCTCGTTTAAAATTTAAGAGCTATCTAGGTAATATACTAATTCAAAGTATATTTTAACAATTGTTAATAAAAAACATGTATTTAATTATGTAAGTATAATAATTTATGAACTAAATAAATAGTAATTTTATAGTGTATACTTTTATATTAATAGTTGTTAGTTGTATAACATGCCATGTCATTAAAGCTCAAATATTATAATATAATAAGTATTTTAAAATAATAATAAAGGAATTATTTTATTTAATTAAAACGTGATATCAAATATATAATCGAAATTATAAATAACATATTATTATATGTATATATAAATTATAAATAAATTGTAGTGAACTATGAAATACTTGTAACGGTAGTGGAGTAGTTTTTTTTTACTTTGTGTAAAAATATCATTGGCCAATACCGAGTAACGTGTTTCGTAAACCGCTCCTTTGTCAAGTGACTCTGTTTGGGACGCAAACGACAAACGACAACATTGTCTCTCTGATGGTTTGTTTTGCTGCAGCCTCTTTGTTTGTGGCTTAGTTTCCCAATTCATTCTACAAATAGTCCCTGACTCCTAATGGACTCTGTAAAATTTAAGTGACGCACAAACTAGAGAAAATTTATCATCGTAGTGTAAATGTAAATGATCAAAAGATGGAATTTATTCAGTAACTGAAGATTATTTAATAAAACATTTCTTCTATTCTAAAATACAAAGATATTTTTTAAAATACATGGATAAATAAATATATTTGAGATATAATTTGTGAATTATGATAAATTCAATTAATAAATATTCGTATTAGAGATTAGTATAATAAGACTCCCCAATGGCCCACAATGTGTATTTATGCCCTTTTTACTCTAGAGAGTGATAATTTCAAATCTAAATTCCACTCATATTTTTCAAATTGAAATAATAATAATGATAAATAATAATACAATTTAAAATTATTATATTAATAACTCTATTCCAATTAAAACAATATGAATTTATTATTTTATAGATGATAATTGTATTGATTGATCTTCATTCTAATTTCAATGGCTTCTACTTGTCGATTTTAAAAGGGTTTAATTCCATTAATTTGTCTCTCTAGATAATTAACTCTAAGAAAATAATAAATAATAAAAATTTTTAAAAAATTATTAATTATTTTCTAAAAGAATGAAAATTAATTTTGTTTGAAATTCAATCCAAACGTGACGACAAAAGTAAAAACAAAAACAAATTAAAAATTGTATAAACACACCTATCAGTTATTTTTTTGTTTTTCATCTTTTAAACTGATTTTAGAAAGGAAGTTATAATATAGAAAAAGAAATGAGTATACATATTTTAATGAGAATATTCCAAATATTTTTTTAACATTTTCATATTTTTTTTAACAAGTTTTATTCAGAGAAATGCAAATATTTACTTTGTATGTCACCAACACGGCTATACATGTTGCATTTGTGTTGGAAAACCAAACAAAACAAAATTCACCTCTTTTTTTTGGATTATTATCAAAGTGAATGAAATAAATCAAAAAATAAAGATCATTACTACATATAATTTCTTTTTACTTTTCATTTCGATTTTTAACACATTTGATTTAAGAATTCATTAAAAGCTTTTTCATAAGGATTATCCAATTTTACTTATATATATATATATATATATATATATATATGATTGAATAGGATAGGATTTTTATATTTACAACCGGTATTGGTAGATAATACCACATAATGATGTCAAAGTAAAGTTGCTGAGATAAGGAGATAAGGAGAGATAATTCATTTTCTCAATACCGATGACTTATTTTAACATTTTTAATTGAAATTGAAATTCGAAAAAATCCAAATTTTTTTCAAGGATCAAATCAGTTTTCAGAACCTATAACTCTAACCATGCTTGTTTCTTGCCTACCAGTTGACGTCACGATGTCTCTTTTCCTATACAATATGTAATATAATAAATTTTTCTTTAAATTAAATTTCACTTAAATAATAAATATAAATTCGAAGTTAATTTAAATAATTATTATTTTTTCAAATTCAATTAATTTTATTATTTTAACCCTTTTATCAATTTTATAGTGTAAATTATTTTTACAATTCTATCAATAAATTCAAATTAATAATTAATTAATATATTATTCTTGAAAACAAAATGAAGGTTATAACCCAATAAAACAAAAGTTGTTTTTGTTTGATTATTGAATTAAAAATAAGTTAATATTTGTGTAGTTCTATCGAGGACATGTGTATATTGTGTTTAAATAACGTTTATTCTCTTCTATTGTTTAAATTGGAAGTTAGTGATTATACAACTTTCGAGTTTAAAATACTATGTATTATTTTGGTTACCACATTTCATTTATTTTCTGTAAAGTTGTTTTTATAAATATATGTAAAATAAAATTAAAAACATAATTTTAGAAATTTTCGAAATTAATCTAATTATATATATCTAATTACTATATTAATCTTAATTTAGGTGTAAAAAAACAAACATGAATCCATTTATGTTTAAAGTTTTTTTTTTTTTATTGTCATTTTGTAATCTTTATAAAATATACTAAATTTGATTTTTAATTAAATTATTTTCAACAGCAATTTCAGATGAATTTCCGTTTTGCTCATTTTTCCATTAAAATAAATGATCGTTTTAAATTGATGTCAAAGATTCATTTCATAGAAAAGTGCAAAATCAACAAATAAAAAAAAATGTTTGTTAATTGATTTTTTTTTTCTGAGTAACCAAAAAAAAAAACTAAACAAAACAACAACAAAAGAAAAAAAAAATTAAAAATAATAACATAATTAAAGAGAATAAATCTTAATTAAGTAGCTATTTTACAAACTAATTAAAAACGAAAAGTATAAGCGGAATACAAATGACATTTGATGTATTTCATTTGGAAAAGTTTTCGGAAGCAAAGTCGTTGCCTATTCTCTATTAATGAGCCTTGATGTGTCCTTTGGATTTGCCTGTTCCTTTGGGAGCAAAGAGAACATCCTAGCTTCAGAGAAGACAACGTTTTGCTAATGTTTCAAACATTGAGTTATGTAAATGTATGTAAACAGAGAGGCTACTTTGCATCATCCGTAAAAACGAATCAGAGAAAATCGAAATTTCGAATTTACAGACATTCGACGGTTTGAGAAAGCAGAGGTCTGAAATTCGTTGAGGAAATTAATTTACTGTACACAACATGAAGTCTCGGCACCCCGGGTTATTAAACGGCCTTTCTCCACGATTCATGCCCCCCTGTCAGGATACCGCTAGGTTCTTTATTATTCGCCTTTCGCAAAAGGATACTAAAAGAAGAGGAAAAAAAACACAGAGCAAAGGTAAAAAAAGTCCGAGATTAAAACAAACCTTGCTGTTTATTTACTAAAGTAACAGATTGAAGTAAATGGAGATTTTAAAAATTGTATTTTTTTCTCTTTTTCATTTAAAATTAATTTTAAAGGGTTTTTTTTTATTCAACAACTGTCTTTTTTTTCAAAGGACAAATTAAATATTGTATATAATTAAAGAAAGGCAAATTGGATAAGGAACTGTTTGAAAGTACAAAAAAAGAGTTAGTTTTAAACATTAAACTGATTTTGTAGAGTTAAATCTTTAGTAAGAAAAAAAATATTATCCTTTTTTTGTAACCTGGAATTTGTTCACAAGTATTAATATAAAAAGAAACTTCTCAATTGCAGTTTAGAAAGATGGTATGTTATTTCTTCAATTATTTTATTTAAAAAATACAAAATAAAATCAAATCATTTATATTAATAAAAATAAGTAACAAATAATGAAAACGTATATATAAATTAATCAATTTTATTATTTTCAAACTAATTAATTTTTTAAAATATATTTTTAATGAATTTCATTAAAAAAATAAAATAATAAATAATTTTATACTATAAGAAGATTGTGTATAATACTCTTAAAATCACTAATACTCTTATTTTATAAATAATTTATATTTTAGCATAGAAAACTGAAAACATAAGAGCACTTCAATTTGTTGTTTTTTTTATAATATTTTACTGATTATATTTTTTAACTTTTATCTCTACCTCTAATTATTTATTATATATTTTTTTTTACTAATTTCATTCTACAATAAATATAATCTTTTTGAAATCATTAAAAAGATCTTGTTTAAATAACAATGAAAAATAAAACATAACCTAAAAAAAACAAAGAAAGCTGAATGTCAATCCTCAGTTTTTTTAGTCATAAAATTTATAATATAATATACTCTTAAATATTTCATTCATAGACAAGAATCAGTAAGCATATGCTTATCTTTTATTCTATTTTTCTATTTTCTTTTATACCAATAAAAGAAAAACATAATGAAACTAAAATTGTCTAAAATATGTTTATAGAAACATTCTCTTTTTTGATCTACTTTATTGATGTGATGACCATACTATAACTGACTTACTAACAAAATTAAATCAATAATTATTTTTAAATTCTATATAATAACTTTAATAATAATAGTTACTTTTATAAATGGGAAATTTTAAACTAAAATATTAGTGTATATGTATATTAAAATATAAAATATATTAAAAATATTTAAAAAAAAAATAATAAAATTGAAATATTTCTTTTTTAAAATTCACTCAAAAAATATTTAACATCTTATGAGCATTAAAATATAAAATATAGGGTATATATTGGTAATAATCCTAACAAATAATCATTTATATTTATTTATAATTTCAACCAGTGCTCATAGTAAAGATTTATTTCATTATAATAATTTAGTAAAATAAATAAGTAAATAAATCCCTACCTTAACTGAATGGTATTAAAGTGACATTTATATCTTGAGGTTAAAAGTTCAAACGTCACTAAGTTTACCAATATTTAGTAATATAGTGGAAATTCGTTAAATTGACAGAAAGACAAATAATATTTACTCAATTTTATTAATTTATTATCTTTTAATTAATTATTATTAATTAAATATTATATAGATTTATTTATTTATGTATTTATTTATAAATTAATTTATAGATTTACACATTTAGTTATCTTATGATTATTACAAATTTTCATTTTTAAAAATTTAAAAATATTATTGATCAATTAACCTTCCCTCTGTTTACATGTAAGAATCAACAAACCCTTTTTGAAATAAAGACTGGTAAATTGTAAATTTGTTAAAACATTATTTGCATTGACAAAATAATATTAATCTTTTAAATAAGTATATTGATAATTAATTCATTTAATAGGACTACTCTTTTAATAAATATTCCTTTATAATTTCTTATAAGAACATTAATACAGAAACTTTATAATATCGTTTGCTACTTCAATAAAATCATTTACCTTGAACTATTCCATATAATATTTCTAAAATATACATATATTTTCTTATATATATATAATTTTATCGACTTTGTTGATTGCCAATCTCATTTTAATATTTGATGAAAAATTCAATAAAAGTAAAAATAATGGTGGATAAGTGTGTATCAATAGAAGAAATACAATTATTTTCATTTTTTTTTTGTTTTCACTATATACATTCATTTTAATGACTTTTGATAGAATTTAATATTGATTATTCATTACAAATAACTAGTAATGCATGATTAATTATTTCTTTAATTAACATGATTAACATCTACATGAGATCCTTCAAAATTATTATTACTTGTAATTAATTAATTATATTTTCAGGTGTATATAATATTCAATGGATTTATTGATTATTTTAAATTTGATGTAATTTAATTAATTTAATTTGGATAATATGTAGGAAGGGGTGTGAGAAAGGTGGGGAAAAATAGGAGTTGGATGGGTGTAGCTCAGGAATGTGGATGCTGCTGCCAAGAACTTTCGAGTTCCGTAGAGTCACAGAGATAGATAGATAGAAATTCGATTTAATTAATTAAAAATAGTAAAAATAGTATTTAATCGTTATTAATTAATAAAAGGTACAAGGGAATTAGGAGAAGGTATAAATTAGAAGGAGAAATTTGATTGCTCAAGTTCAAAACTTTTTCAGTGATAGATTCTATAGAAAATTTATTAATTTAATTTAATATTATAATGAATATTTAAATTATTTTCCCATTTCTTCAATTAACGTTTACTTTATTCTATCTTCCCATTCTTTTCACTTAAAGCATAAATATGAAAGTAAGATATTAAATTAAGAATTAAAAATTACCATGCAAACTAAGCTTCATGAAATATTAAAATAACACCTTACCTCTCTCTTAAACTCACTCACAGAAATATAATACATGGAAATTTACATTATTCAAATAATGAAAATATTCTCGTATACTTATATGCCTGAAAATGAAGAAGTAGGAGGATAAATTATAATTATATATTTATATAGATTTTACTATTTTCATATTTCTATTAAATTATTACCTAGATATTTGGATAGTAAACTTTTTATTATCCTCTTTTGAAAAGTAATTAAATATAGATAGATAGATAAAGCAACTAGGGCGGAGTGGGGGGATGATATATTTTTAATTTTATTTATTTAATTCTTCACAAAATAAAAGTGAATATATTATTTTTTAATGAACTTTTTTTTAAATAAACATAAAGAATGAAATAGATGGAATTGTCACTGTCATCTACGACACTTGTTGAATCATTTTAGATGACATTATAATATATATATATAATATTAAAAAAAAATATCATGAATATCAAATACCCAGGACTATATTTCATCCGGAACCCTTTTGCTTCTATTTTTGCTTATTAATATACTCCAGGGTTTGTTTTTGAACTGTTATTATACATTAAAATAGATATTATATATGGATATTGATCAGTGTGAACTTTTTGTCCATTCTGTGTTGATTATCAGTGAAATAAAGAAAGTTTGTTATTAGCCTACCAAAACGAAAAGTGGCTGAATTCTCTATGATCCGTTAATTCGGCGTGACATTTCATTTGATGGCAGCAGCTGCCTTGACTCAGAAACATTTTGCATGCATATCAATTTGAAATGATGTGTCGCTTTTGAATAAAATTTCAAAGTTGCTTGTATCTGTATATTATTATATTCAACTTTCAATAAATTTAATTTTGTTTTTTTATAAAAATGATTACCTTTTCTATTAATAACCAATTTTTGTTCTATTATTTAACTAATATATGAATTCTCTATCATCTAAATTAAAATAAATGAATAAATATCTTTTTTTATATTTATAAATAAATAGATAAATATTATATTGATTATTAATTTTTTATTTAATGGAAAGTAATTCGTTAAAAGTAAATAAATAAATAATAATGATAATAATACTCAAAAATAATACTTATAATTGATTAAAGAATCGGTATAGAAACATGGCCATCTTTTCAATTTTGACGCCCTTAGCTTTAAACAAATTAGCGGCATAGGACCTAGGCATTAAAATTCTTAAATATGATTTTTTAATATTTCATTGTAGTTCTGAAATTATTTTGTTAATTGGAATTCCCGTTAACCTAAATTTAAGCATAATTAAAAATTCATCATCTTTACGTCGGTGGCGCCCCTTAAGTTACGGCGCCCCCGGGGTTAGTACGGCTCTGAATATATAATAGAAATATTTTATAAGTTATTTTTAGGGATTGAGGTGATTAGTTGTGATATTAATTTTTCTTATCAGGTATTTTTATTGATCTATGGGTCTGAGGTCATTCAACCTGTCTTAATAATTTTCTTAACTCTACATTTAATATTTTAAATTTTTATAATCTTGGAAAGATTTGAACCCTCGTCTTCAAGTTCCGTAACTCAGTACTATATCAATTTGTTAGGCTTGAAAATTGAATATAATTATAATATTAATTATAAATTAATTATTATAAATAAAATTTAACTTGTTTACGATTATGTTTATAATTGAACGAAATAAAAAAAATATTTGTTTAAAATTTATATTTTAATTTTCAGTATAAAAATAGATTTATTTTAGATTAATATTAAAATGTCTACCTACACGATGAAGAAATTTTATATAATTTTCCTTTATTCTCTCTTATATGTAACTAAATTCTGTTTTTAACTTTAATAATAATTAACTTCTTTGTCATGTATCATTAATTTATTAACATATTATTTGTTATTATCAAGTATACATACATTAATAATGAAATTATATAAAATCTGATAATTATTGAATTAGTTTCCAATTAAAAACATTATTTAAATGAACTGAATTATCTATTCCAATTTCATATCTAAATTTAATAATAGAAATATTTTATACGATACTGTACTAAAATTAATTATATACGAGGGTCATTCAATAAGTAAAGAGACAAATGGTTATAGCTCAAAAACGGATTATTTGATTTTTGCAAAATTCAGGCTATTTTTCAACATCATCACCCCCACAGTTATGCACTTGTCCCATCTTTCTTGCAGCTTTCTAAGCTGACACGTGATAAGCTTCAAAAATTGGGTTGGGAGGTCTTACCTCATCCTGCCTACAGTCCCGACCTCGCCCCATCTGATTTTTACCTATTTGGCCAACCCAAAGACCCCCTACGTTGAAAAAGATTTGCTAACAATGAGGAAGTTAAGGAAGCGGTGTAAAAGTTACTTTGGGATAAATCGAAAAAATTCTTTCCCAAGAGAATTAGGAAGCTGCAAGAAAGATTGGACAAGTGCATAACTGTGGGGGGTGATTATGTTAAAAAATTGGCTGAATTTTGTAAGAATCAAATCAACCTTTTTTGAGCTATAGCCATTTGTCTCATTACTTATTGATTGACCCTCGTAGTAAGTTTTATTATGTATATTCTAAAGGAAAGTTAGTATAAATTTATTTATTTTTTCTTTACTATTATTATTAATAATAAATAAGGTTAAAGAGAGAGGATGGAGATGAGTTAGGTTTAGTAGAATAATTTGATATTCCAATTTTCCGTTTATTAGAGCCCCTGAGCTCCCCTAAGAGCTTCATCATCTTAAACTTGATGTGTTCATAACTTCGATTTCGATATTGAAAAATACGAGTGGTAGGAGACTCGATACACGACATGCCTTTTAAAAGAATAACATCTCTCCTCGTATAAAGTAAAAAGTGTCGAAAATAAAAGGTTTCGCAGGCGAAAATGATGGCAAACAGCAGCGGCCCTACCAAAAGGCAAGACAGCCACAATCAATCGTTCTGCTGGTTGGCCAAGTGGCGAGAGCTCAGGCTGCTTTATCAATAGCTCACACACACAAACACAAATACATTCACAATTCAGACCCAAACAAACACAGCCCTCGATAGCAAAGGGGAGATTTATCTACGCCAAGGTGGCGAGTGCTAAGCCAACCGAGGCTCAAGCTGACCAGAGCCCCCGCCTAGAAACATCGAAACAACACGAAAACTCAATAAGAAATTACCGACAGTTCGTAGAAGATTGGGATCGGTGTTACCTTTGGAGATATTGACCAACAGAGGGAGAAAAAAAATCATTATTTGTCAAGTACTTCTATTAGGTTGAACCTTTAAATACCTTCCTTCATTCTATTAATTATAATTAAGAAATTCTAATATATTATTGATCAATTATGAATGTAATAAGTTCAAATTAAATTGAATAATTATTTAATAATTTTGTTTTTTTTTTATTTATTTAATAAACTTAGTCTTTGATCTCATTTTATTGTCATTTTATTTATATTATCAATTTTATTTTTATTAAGATTACAATTTCAAAAAATAAGCTGGAGTGTCTCCACTCGACTATCTCGCAATTTGAATTGGATTAAATAACATAATATATTATATTTAAATTAAATTTAATTAATTATAAATTATAAATAATAAATATTAAACCAGCGCATGTTTGGTTTTTTATTGATGGCACCATGGCACGTGTTGGCGCGTGAGATTTGCAGTGTTAAAAAATTAATTCTGGTACTTTCAGCGATTCAATCAAGCTGAAATTCTATATATAGCAGTTTTATACAATTATTAATCATGTGAAAAATTATCAAACATATATCTTTATTTTTACGGTCACTTTAGAGGAAAAAAAATCAAAACGTTGTAGGTAATGACCCTCTTCCGGTTGAGCTACATTTCTCAAAAGTTGATAGAAAACTATGAATTTTGAATAATGCTCATGTACCAAATTGCATCATTCTAGCTCAAACCGTTTTTGCGTAATCTTGCCTACATACATACACACACATACACACACATACACACAGACATTTTTCTCAACCTTAGTGAAAATGATTCAGGAACCTTCAAAACGTATAAAAACATCAAAATCTCAACATCGAAAATTTTCGTGATCGCAATGCTATCTCTGGCGAGATAGTAATAACATAAAAATTAAAATAATATATTTTATTAAAAACCACTTGAATCATTGCAATGTTATTATTTCCATGCTCTTTAATATTTATGTATTTATTGGCAAATGTTTGACTAAAATAGATTAATTGCAAGTTTTATATACAAAATCAAATGATTTTTTTAATGTGCATTTATTGAAATTCTCCAATGGATAATTAATTTATTTATATTATTTATATTTTAATAATATTTAATAATTTATTTCTCATATTTTAAATATATGATAAGTTTATAAATATCTTATAATATTTTATATGATATACTTGTCAATGTAAAAAATCTCTTCAAATCGACAATTGAATCTTAAACAAATTTTAACTTTTAAATAAATAATAATTTTTTTTCCCCCAAGAGCTTTTTCTAAATTGGTCTTTTTTTTCATAATTTTTTTCTCGTATATTTTATGAAAATCTTTTACCTTAACTTTTCAACTCTTTTTTTTCTATCTTCGTTAAATTTTAAACAATTTTAATATTTAATAGAAAAGAGATTATGATAGAGGTCTGGTGAGATTTGGAAAATTAAATTCGTTTTGATAATGGGGCATTAGAAATTAATTTATAATTTCATTTTTAATAAACAAAAAAAAAAAAAAAAAAAATAAATAAAAATTCTTTAACTATATAATATAAAAAATAATATTTGATTATATTTTCTTGAAATATATTAAAATGAATTTAAATATAGATTAGACTCAAACATTTTTTTTTTAAATTTACATGTTCATGGATTTGAAAATGTAAAATTTTTCATTATCATTTATTTATTATTTATTTATTATATCAAATATTTGTTTAAAACAACATAACAATCATTAAATTGACTAGATCATAAAAATACAATCTGAATCAATTCTGAAAGATATATTTAATGATTAAATTTGTATAAATTTAGTATTTTATATAATAATATGTATATTTTGAAAAAAAATAATAATCCTAATGGCATATTTGAATTTAAAGTTTTAAAAAGTATTTTAAGATTTGCTATAAGATTAATGAGAACTTATTACAAAACATAACACAAAAAATATAACATAATTTCATAATTATAGATGATAAAATATTTAATAAATAATCTCAATCAATTATTTACCATTTTTTTTTATATTATTATTATTTAAAGAATAATCTTAAAAATATTCAAGCACATTTATCTAAATCAGAATTTTTTCAATTTTCCAATATTATTATTATAATTCTTGAATATTCTTTAATTTTACTGATTTTTTTTTATTTTGTTTCATTTTTTTTCTTATTCCCTTTTCCCCAAGCTATATAAAAATTTATTTATTCGATTCCAATTCCAAGCTACATTTTGTATAGAATAAATGTAAACCAATATCTTCCCATTTCAATTTATGGTAATTAGTTTTCTCTTCTTTCTTTTTCACGTTTCCTTTTCCTTATCATGACTAAGTCTATCGTCGATCAGATCAAATTATCATAAATTTATTTTCAATTCGGTCAATTATATTGGCGTTCTTGGAAATAATCTTCAGTTCAATAATTTTATTCACTATCAAATGAGGGTTGATGAATGTTTTTTTTATTTTTTTTTTAAGATGACAGATCAAAGCTTGGTTCAAAGCAGACTGACATACTGAATACATTATTCAAAATACTATCAACTCTTCTTTGGTGGAATTTTAATATTATGGAATTATATTCTCTTTATTTATTTATTCAATTTTTGAAATATGTTTTTTTTTAATAAATAGAAATAATATAAAAATAATAATATTAATAAAAATCTGTTTTTTGGATATTCTTTTAAAGGACAGTTTAAATTGAAATTTATATAAATTAGCAAAATGAAAAATTTTACATGTTTAAATTTTATAATGAATCAAAAAAATTAAATATATGGATCACGTGATTAAAAGAGTGAGAAAGACAAGCAAGAAACATGGGAGGTCGTCTATGTGGGCGTTCGCAGTCTAAGCGGAGTAGATTTGTTATATGATCAGTACAACTAATCCTCTCAACCTTTACATTGATATTCTTGATTTTAGGTAGTTCGCAAATTTTGAGCACTTAGGCTTGATGAATCTCAACTAGCGAGAGATACCCTGGGATTCACTCAGGACCACGAGGTCAAGCATGTTGCATCCTATACTGGGGGCTTCTTTATTATAATATAAATACGAGTGGCTGTGTGTGTATCTGTGTATTATTCAATAAGTAGAAAAAACAGAAGAGACAAAAAATCGCTAAGTGAAGAGATGTTGATTTCGATCTTGATGACTCATATTATTTCATTGTATAGCCCTAAAAATAACAAAAATTTTTTTTCATCCTTGAGAAAGTGTCCATTGTTTAACCATGGTCCTCTCGAGGAAAAACCACTTAAGCTCTTTCAAGTTCCATGCATACTACCCCAACTTCCCGCGAATCCCTTCCAATGATGTCGCGTGGTTTTTTTTAAAGGGTGCTTGTTGTGGAAGTGCCAACATCATCATTGGCCCTATTCTTAAGAGTTGACTTGTTTTGTCATCAGAGGTATAATCAAACACACTCTCTTTGGTATTATTTTTCATTTCTAATTTGCATCATAAGTGAATCAACTTGCGCGACAGGCATTTTTGTTTTTATTAAAAATAAAAACAGAAATATCATTTATTATATTAATATTTTTTATTTTTATTTTAGGAAAAATGTGTTTTATAATCTCCCTAAAAAGAAATAAACAAAGAAATACAAAAAATGATTAATGAGGTAAACATAATAAATAAAATTATTAGTTACCCGCTTAAACTGAATTTTTAATTGTAATTGAAATTTAAGTCATTGTATTTTGAATACTAGTATATTTTGTATATATAAATATGGGTAATTCTTTCTATTTTAAAAATAATTGTTATTAATTAACACAAAACACTATTCTCTTATGATAATTTTAACATTTATAAAAATGTTATTATTAATATTGATTTATATTATGTATCCGACTCATGCAGTTATTTCAAAACAAAAAAAAAACAAAAAATTAGTAAAGATGAAATGCCGTTTGGGGTAAAACATTTATTTATTAATATTAAATTGAATTATGAAAAATTATTTTTTTTCCACTGAAACCAGAACAAAAAAGCAGATTATTTTTTCCTCAAATTTCCATATTTTATAAGAATCGTTTAACTCAGATACGAGTCGGTTGCATAACTTTTAGGAGACTCCATTTTTCATTTGTCTTTTGAATCTTAAATTCATAATAAATCATTTATGCAATGATCTAAGATTATTAATAATAATATATTCTTTTAAAATTCAGTTATAAATTTTTAATTTATAATTTTAAAGTAGAAATAAAATATGTGCAAAGTAGGTAGAAATATATATTATATATAGGTATTCTTCTCTAATTAATTGTCTTATATCTTATTTATTCTCATGACTTACACAACATAAAACATATTCATATGCTAGATAGTTATTCTGTGTTGTTATTATTTATTAAAATTATTAAATTTCATTTCCAATTTACCATAAAAAAGTAGGAATGCAGCTCCTTAAATGCTATGTCCCAGTGAAAGAGGTTCTCTACACCATTATTAAACAAAATTAAAAATCGAAATTTAAAAAAATAGTTGTAATTCAATATAATGAACTATTGATTATATACATACATAAGGACTGATTTTTATATTGATCGAGAATAAAATTTAAATGAATTTTAACATTCAATATTGAATTTTCAGTTGATTTTAAGAAATAATTTTCCAACAAAACTGAAATTGTCCTATAAAAATAGAATAGAAAATAAAAAATAGGAGAATTCCCTGTATAATTACAAAATTCAATTTGTAATTGATTCATTAAAAAATAATTTACTTACTTATATCTATCTACCTCTGTGGCTCTACGGAACTCTAAAGTTCTTGGCCGCAGCAACCACACTTCTCCAAGTGTCCCTATTCTGAGCCACAACCCTCCAATCCCTATCCTCCCCCATTTCTCTCACGTCCCTTCCTACATTATCCACCCACCGCGTCCTTGGTCTTCCCAGCGGGCGTTTCCCACTCGGTCTCCCCCCCAATATATTTTTCGCCATTCTTTCCTCCCCCATTCTAGCCACAAGTCCTGCCCTGCAGCCTTCTCGATTTCATAATTCTATACTTACTTATATATACTTTTATATTAAAAGAGTAATTTTAGTAAATTTAAATAATTGGAGTATTTTTTTTATTTTAAGCTCTACAATTTCTTTAATATATATATATATATATATGTATATATATATATATATATAGATATTGAAAAGTAATTTTTTTTTTTGCTATCTCCTAAATTTTGAAACAATAATAATACTAAGATGGTTTTGAAAGGAAATGTTGTAGAAACTTTTAGTCAGGAAGTGAGTCTTTAGGACTTTTTTATATATATTTTAACCATCCGATAGAACTAGCAATTTAGATATAGTTTTTCTCAAGGGATATAAAATATTTTAATATTGGTAATGGTATATATATTTCGGAAGAATGCCCCCAGCGGCTGAGCCATTTCCGCCGCGGTTGACGGCTAATCGAGCTCTTTCGTGCTAGCCAAGCTAAAAGTTGCTGACTTCCTACCTGTTCCTCATCCTCTCCCCTTTCCAAAAAGACTCTTCAGTTGTTCAAACGAAACACGCCACCCTCTAGCCTTCTAGATGTTTTCATTTTTTATTAATAAACAAAGAAACAAAAAAAAAAACAGCCTGATTTCTACATCTGCGCTTGTCATACCGTCAGTTGGATGCTCATTAAATCCAAATTGGATACTTTATGATCCACTGACATGAACGATGAAATTCTAGGGAGGTGCCAATAAAACAAATAATTCCGTTTGAAGAAAATAAATAGGGAGTTGATTGATGTCTTTGGCTAGTTTGATTGAATCACGCGCGCATCGATCTTAGATTGCGGCGAATCTCATATCGTGCTGGAAAATGGGGGTAAAAAAAAAATACCATAAGAAATCTCTCCCGGTGATGATCCTCGCCCTTTATATTAGATATTGCATTATTCAACATTGCAGTGTGGTTTAATTTAATATTTTAAAAATTGTGAGGAATATCCCAGGAGTGTGATTTGGTAAAAGAGAAGTCTGGGTATTAAAAAAATATCATATTGCTCGATGAACATATATAAAATGCGAGAGAGTGGATAACCGCTATTGCAGAACAAACGATACATGAAAATAATTTAATTTCCCCAATATACATAGATATATGTATATATATATATATATTTCCACGTGAAACTTTTGGTCATAGTAACGCATATTAAAAAAAAAATATAGTAAAACGAAAAAAAAAAAAACGATTTGAATTAATTATTTCTATGCAGTCACATAATAATTCATGTCTTGTGAAATATATTGACCAAGTAATATAAATAATACACTAATAAAAAAAACAACAAACAGAATAACAAATAACAAAATATGTAATATAATAGTACTATCTTTTTACTATCTCGCCAGAGATAGTATTGCGATCATGAAAATTTTCGATGTTGAGATTTTGATGTTTTTATACGTTTTGAAGGTTCCTGAATCATTTTCACTAAGGTTGAGAAAAATGTCTGTGTGTGTGTGTGTATGTGTGTGTGTATGTGTGTGTGTATGTGTGTATGTGTGTATGTGTGTGTGTATGTATGTAGGCAAGATTACGCAAAAACGGTTTGAGCTAGAATGATGAAATTTGGTACATGGACATTATTCAAAATTCATAGTTTTCTATCAACTTTTGAGAAATGTAGCTCAACCGGAAGAGGGTCATTACCTACAACGTTTTGATTTTTTTTCCTCTAAAGTGACCGTAAAAATAAAGATATATGTTTGATAATTTTTCACATGATTAATAATTATATAAAACTGCTATATATAGAATTTCAGCTTGATTGATTCGCTGAAATTACCAGAATTAATTTTTTAACACTGTAAATCTCACGTGGTGCCATCAACAAAAAGCCAAACATTTGCTGGTTTAATATTTATTATTTATTATTTATAATTTATAATTAATTAAATTTAATTTAAATATAATATATTATGTTATTTAATCCAATTCAAATTGCGAGATAGTCGAGTGGAGACACTCCAGCTAATTTTTTATACTAATTTTTCAGGCATCCAACAATACTCTTCTATTTTTTGAGTTATTTTCTCTATTTTATTTTTATTACTTTTTATCAATTTTATAACGTGATTGTTGGTCCCAACAATCGCATTCGTTCAACTGTCATTATTTATTCTCTGAGTTTAAACCAATTCCTATCTCAATTTAACTTCATTATATCTACTTTTATATTGTCAGTCTACAATGTACAATGACTATCCATTGGTTTTTATATAAATGAATTATTTTGTCATTCTTTCTTCACCGATTCGAACCACGAACCTCTTGATATTTATTAATAATAATGGAAATTCAAAGTAATTTCATATTTGATTGTAATTATTATTTAATTTAATTTGATCATTATAATGAAATAAGTCCATTTACTGTAATAATTACACAGTCTTCCAATCTTAAATTAAATTCTTCTAGTATTTTAATAAATATTAAATAAAATTACATAAAGTCTATCACGATATATACACTTGAATAACATAAAAAATTATAATATATTCTCAATATATTTTTTTTATAGATATATATGTACATATTTTTTTCATAATTTTTAGAAATGATTTTTTTTTTCTTTGTTTAAACAATTTAGGTATATCAAAAAGATGAAATTTTATTCTCCCCAGGGATAGTATTGCGATCACGAAAATTATCGATGTTGAGATTTTGATGTTTTTATACGTTTTGAAGGATCCTGAATCATTTTCACTGAGGTTGAGAAAAATGTCTATGTATGTGTGTGTATAACCAAGATTGCGCAAAAACGGTTTGAGCTAGAATGATGAAATTTGGTACATAGGGATTATTAAAATTCATAGTTTTCTATCAACTTTTGAGAAATGTAGCTCAACCTGAAGAGGGTCATTACCTACAACGTTTTGATTTTTTTTCTTCTAAAGTGACCGTAAAAATAAAGATATATCTTTGATAATTTTTCACATGATTAATAATTGTATAAAACTGCTATATATAAAATTTCAGCTTGATTGAGTACCAGAATTAATTTTTTAACACTGCAAATCTCACGCGCCAACACGTGAAGTGGTGCCATCAACAAAGAGCCAAACATGCGTTGGTTTAATAAATATTATTTATTAATTTTAATTTATAATTTAATTAGTTTAATTTAATTTAAATTAATATATGTTATTTAATCCAAATCAAATTTGCGAGATAGTCGAGTGGAGACAATCCAGATTTTTTCTATTTGTTATAGATCCATAGTTATGATAATTTGAAAATTATTAATCTTATATCATATATTGGGGAATTTTATTTTATTTTAGAATCCATTTTATTTTTATTATTCTAGTGATAAAATGGAAATTTTAATTTTTTTTTTCTGAATATTTTTTAAATCTTCAATATTAGCTTCATTGAAATTTCATAATAATACGGAAATAATTAAAACTTATGGATTCGATGAATATTTCTCCAAATTAAATCATGATATAAATAGTATAAAGACTCATCCCGCCCACGCAAACTGTTTTTGTTTCCTATAGATAAAAAATCGTGATCAGCAGTGTTATTATTGACTAATTTAATACCCATTATATGATCATTCTATAATTGGTTGGTTTTCATTTTAATTTAATCATTTTTATTTTAGCATGACGATCACAAAACTCTATAAAATCCAATAAGCTTTAATAGAAAGAACTAATTTTATTTTCATTTGATATTCTATCAGTTTTCACAATCGATTTGTATTTAATAACCCGATATAGGTAAAAGTCTAATAGGAATTCTTTATATATACATATATATATATATATATATATTATAATATTTTTAAATTAATAAATGGTGTGTTTTTGAAATCTTACTATATTTACAGAAGTTAAAGTTATAATTTTAATCTTTGAATCACAAAAAGTATTTAAGGTTAAAATTTCGATTAATATTTCAAGATTGTTGTTTTCTAGACATATGGTTCTGAATTTATAAGAGAAACTGCTTATATTTATATACGGGATTGGTAGGCAAAATCGCATGCCAATGAAATTAAGAAAAATTGCTAAGATAAAGAGTGGCAATGAATTTATTCACTACCTGGAACTTATTTTAAAATTATTAGAAAGAATCAATTTTATTCTTTTGATTTTAAAATTTTTAATACCAAATTAAGCAACTATTGTTAAAAAAGTCTTGAAATTCGGAATAAGCTCAAATTTTCTGCAAGAAACAAATCAATTTTTACAACCTTAAGCTACACAATTGATATAATCTTGCTTGTTTCTTGCCTTCCAGTTCTTGTCACGATTTTTTTATTTTATAGTATTAAAAGAATAAAATAAATAAAATATAAAGTTGTTATACGATAAAAGAGGCCCGTAGTTATACATTTCATCAATTTCAATGAACAATTGAATGTTAAAGATATTATTAATGATTTTTCTGAATTTATCTGTGTATTTACTTCTCTGAAAGTATTTGTAGTTCTGTATATATACAGGGTCTTTTTTATCTTGACCACTCCATGACCATGATTGATATTTCAATGATATTGACATTTTTACCGACCGACGATAGTAAGGGAGGTATTATTTTCACACCAAATTTCACATGTGGAGATTTTTACATATCTCCACGAAACATGCATTTTCTTAACAGAAAAAAGTATTTTTAGCATGATGTCTGTCCGTCCGTCTGTCCGTCTGTCCGTCCGTATAGATGTGTACAGCCTGAACGGCTTAACGGATTTTGATGAAATTTGGTATATTTACTTAATGCATCAGTGGGATGAATTGATCAACTTTTGGTGCAAATCCGAAAACCGGAAGTGGTAGTATTAGCGATCGACGATAAGAAGGGAAGGGTTATTTTCGCACCAAATTTCACATAAGGAGATTTTTTTACATATCACCACGAATGTATTGGTTTTATCCTCGGGAAAAATCATCTTCATTATGTTTTTCTTAATTTAAAATTATATGACGTCACCCAGCACTTCATGACGTACAGTCTCGGGTAACGCCGGCAACGCCGGCTACTTCAGCTATATATTATAAATAAAATAAAATTAAAAATATTTATGTTCTATCCATATCTGTTTTTTATTACATTAATAGATATATTAAAATTATTTGAAATTGTTTCTGTAGCTGGAAATTAATTTATTTCAAACCGTCGGTCGGTTCGGACCTGGCCACAGGTCAACTTATTTTATCTTCTTTTTTTCCCTCTCAAACTCATATATATATAATCTAAATATATATATATAAATATTTTTTTGGTTTACCTTTTAAACTTTTCAATAATCCGCCCTTGTTAAACCATATTTCTTTCAAACATTTCCTATATTCATTGTATTCCCTAAAGAAAATTTATCTTATTTCTTTTTCATTCTCTACCGAAGACAGTTTATAATTTGTTGTCTAGGATATTTTGATTTATTCGATATATGTTAAAGTCAATAAGTAGTTTATTCTTTAGAATTGTATTGGGATTAAATTGGCTAAAAGTCTCCATCGATTTTTGGTTCATAGTACTAGAATATTAATATTTGTATAGATAAAAGAAAAGATTCTACATTTCCAAAGAATTTAGACATTTTCTGACTGAAAACTTTACTTTAGATCTTTTAACCATAGAAAAGCCATCTCTATTCATCGATGTTTTTTTAAACAGATCTTCGGTCAGCATTTATCATTCATGTTTATTACCTTTATTAAAAGCCTCTTTTTATCTCAAACAAAAGGCGTTGATATTTAATTTAATTTTCCATAGGTACTTTGGTATGCTTTGTCTTTCCTCCAACATTTCAAATCTGAATAAATAAAATAAATGTTTTCATTATATTAAGGATTAGACCTCATCCTTAAAACCATTGAATTTTACATTATTTTTTTTTTAATCTTATTAAATTCTTATTAAGTGTTTATAAGTATTATTTAATTTTTTTAAAAGTAATTAGTATAAATTAAGTTAACTTTCCTCTTTAAATATGTAGATTATTGATTTAATAATTTTAGATTGGACTTGTTTTGTTAATTTGCACTTTAAACAGAAATTGATAAAAATTCTATAACAATCTCTGTGATCATAGAAAAAAAAACAAAAATTGCAACGATTGGGTTGGCATGTTCTTTGGTCATTGAAATCTATCTTTTCCTAGTTCTATCCCCATTTAAGTGTTTATTCCAACCTTTATCACTTGTAGTTTATCACGCACAGGTTTTTGTTAATGGTCGTAATGTTTGGTCACCTTGTTCAGTCGACCAGTCTGGAAATACCCAAAAACCACTAGGCGATTGGTTCCCCTTAATTGGATTAGCTTTCAAGGGAAGATAGCACGCTCGACGACAGCGTGACAAGATAACCATTTGATAGAGCAACCGCGTTATCAGTAGAGCAATCGCCTCTAAATGAATCAACCAGGATAAAACACAAACACACATTCACTCATCAAACAATCATTTTGTTTGTTTTTTTTTTTTTTTTTTTTTTTTGTATTCCAAGTTACCTATTGATGGCAATAGATTATTATCCTTGAGAGCTTTTTCACTATTTGCATTTGATCAAATTAATTACTTGTTTCTTAATTGTTTTATTTAAACTAACTGTCACATGTTGGTATTTATTTCTATAATAAACCTATCAGGACCAATGGAATATAAAGAGAAAAGATGATATATTATAGCAGGGGAGGCAGTCAGTGGTCAATGAAAATATCTTCCAACTTTTACCAAACTTTTTCATTAGCTCCTATTACGTTTTTATCAAACAATCAATTTGACAATGAAAAAAAAAATTAATGTTTTCGAAAAGGATATTTTAAAAACTTTTAATATCATTTTCGAAAGAGCTATAGTATAATTAAACGTGATAGAATTCATCTTAGATTAAAAAAAAATCAATCAAAAACAAACTCTTCTTAAAACTCAAAATAGATTAAGTGATCGGATTACAATAATAATTGCTTAAACATTAAAAAAAAAAAAAAATTATAAAAATAAATAAATATCCATTTTGGATGATTAATGTAAATTTTAAATAAACTTGCCATTAATTTTCAAACCAACCGAATTTTTAATATTTTAAATTAAATAATTTTGTGTAAACATTTAATGGAAATTTAAAACCCTTGTTAAAATATTTGCATTAATAATAATCACATTCATTCTAAAAAAAAATATTAAAATAATAAACTTTTTTTTTCTTATTAATTATATTAATATTTTTTTGTTTTTTTTTTTTAATTATAATATTGTAACAACATTATAAATACCTGTTAATTTGTAGAAAATGATACATATTTATATATTTTATTTTAAAAAGTATTATTTACACAAGTATCATATCTATTTTTATGTATATCTATCATCTATTTATCATCCATTTTATATTTATATATATTATTTTAAAATGAGAAATTTCCAGAAATCCATTTTCAATTTTCCGCAGTTTTGCCTACCAATTCCTGTTTTTAAATATAAGCACTACTTTATTGATACTACAACCCAATAAAATTGTATAAATTATATTTTCAAAAACCATAAATAATTTTATTAATTTTTTTTTTCTATTTTAAAAACAATCGACTATTTCATTTGACAGAATTAAACCAGGAAAGATGCCAATTGATTTTGGCCCACTTAGTAAACTTAACTTATAATTGATTAAAAATTTTAAACGCTCGACGCGTTCGTCCGAGTGTTCTGAGTGCCAACTTTTTGCTACCCTCTAAAAATATGACTAGGAAAGGGATATTATTATTCACCTGAGGACGCAGCTTTTGCTAGACCGCAAACCTGTGGCCATACAAATAAGCCACATAATTTTCCCTTCATGCGTCTAATAGCCAATTTAATAGGTGGGATGAAAGAAGAAATTACTCTAATATTCATTAGAGATATTTTATTAAATTTTCGTTAACGGGGTGTAAGTTACAAAACCAACAAAAATGAATTTCCCAGGACAAAGAATTAATTTTAAATTCCTTTTAATAAATTTGTTAAGTTTCATTTGTTTTTATCTTTTTTATCTCTTTTTTTATTTTTTTTTTAAATTCTCTTTGTTAATTCTCAACAAAATTATTCTCCCCTGATCTCTTTCTAAACCTTGAATTGGCAATATATGTTACATAATGGAGAACAAAAGGAGGCGAAATCTATCATAGAGATTATATGATTCGATTTATTTTTTTCTTTCTTTTCTCTTTCAAATAAAAAACTAATAAATAAATAAATAAATAACCTCCATACTAACCTTTCAAATTTGTGCTTTTTCTTTGAATAATCAAAGACTTTGATTCATTCAATAAATGTTACAAAGAAAATTTTATTTCAATAAAAATAAATAATTCCACTTTATTTTCACACGAGAAAAAGAGAAAGATAAAAAAAAATATTGTTTTTCTAGTTACTTTTCGTGTTAAAGCGGTGGAAAATACCAAAATATAAGAGTAAAATTAATTTACCAGCATCTTCCCCAAAAGAAAAAGAAGAAAAGTGTCTTTTGAATCCATGAATATTTAAAAGGCTACTTGCACACTTAGCAATTTTCGTGTTTGTCAAAGTAACTTGCTCGCTTTGATAATATCCACCGATATTCAAATGATAAAATATTATTGTGAAAGGATAAATTTCGTTATTATTTAATTCTTATTTTTTATTTCTTGTATTATATCCTTGAAAGAAGAAATATAATAGATAAAAATCAAAAACATTTTTTTTTTAAATTATACTTTTACACGAACTCAAGATTTAACATTAATGGGTAACTTGATAGTATGAATTTATGAGGTAAAATGAAACAATTAATTTTATATTCATCTATCTATCTAATTATCTCTATCTCTTTCTCTCTCCATATATATATATATATATTGGAACTACAGTAAATACTATTGAAACCTCGGTGCATGCTTTTTTTGTCACCCAAAATTTTAAAAAGTCAAAAATTATTATATAAATAAAATATCATTTTCGATAAGATTAAATTAGTATTTAATTACTTATTGTTTGGAATTTTAAATTGTGGATACGAAAACGATGAGATTGCAGAGGATTGCATAATGAATAAGATAAAATAATAATAATAATAATAACAATAAAGACATAAAATCGTGGAATTTGTTGATGAACAAATATTCATGTTACGTACTTTCGAATTCACAAGAGCCACATTATTAAAAAGATATTCATTTGAAATCAGAATTGATTATTCTATTCTATAAATATCCTAATTGGCTTTAAGTAAAACTACTTAAAATATAAATACAACATAACTTAAATCTACTTCTCTCTTGTTAAGATATATCTATATATTATAAATTTCACATTAATTACTCAGATAGAAATCATTATTTAATCACTTTTTAATTAAAAATCATATTAACAGATTATATTTTTATTTTTTATTTTTATATAGGGATTCTAAACAATATTTTTTAATAACTATTAATTAACAAACTATTTGAATACAATGTACTACGATAAAAATATTTTATAATCTCATCCATTATTTTTTTTTTTATAATATTCATTAATATTAATAATTTTACTAAGAGCTGTTTTTTTTATGATAAACTTATCCTTTAATTTATTATTTATAATAGCAAAATCGTCCATTTCTTACTTTGATCTACACTTGTTTGATCTCTAATTTTAATATAATTACTTAAACCGGAAGATTACTTATTTTATTTTTACCGACCCACGATAGTAAGGGAGGTATTGTTTTCACACCAAATTTCACATGTGGAGATTTTTACATATCTCCACGAATCATGCATTTTCTAAACAGAAAAAAGTATTTTTAGCATGATGTCTGTCCGTCCGTCTGTCCGTCTGTCCGTCCGTATCGATGTGTACAGCCTGAACGGCTCAACCGATTTTGATGAAATTTGGTATATTTACTTAATGCACCAGTGGGATGAATTGATCAACTTTTGGTGCAAATCCGTGAACCGGAAGTGGTAGTATTAGCGATCGACGATAGGAAGGGAAGGGTTATTTTCACACTAAATTTCACATGAGGAGATTTTTTTATATATCACCACGAATCATGCACTTTTTATTGGTTTTATCCTCGGGAAAATCATATTTATTAGTTTTTTCTTGATTTAAAATTATATGACGTCATCCAGCCATTCATGACGTCACAGCCTGGTCTTACATATATATTATAAATAAAATAAAATTAAAAATATTTATGTTATATCCATATCTGTTTTTTATTACATTAATAGATATATTAAAATTATTTGAAATTGTTTCTGTAGCTGGAAATTAATTTACTTCAAACCGTCGGTCGGTTCGGACCTGGCCACAGGTCAACTTATTAATATCTGCTATTCTAGTATATATTAATATTCTTAGAATAATCTTAATTAAATGGTGATTTTACTAGAAAACGTTGTTAATAGATTTTTATTTTATTTTTATTTTCCTTGGAAGTTGTATAAATTGATTTTCTTCGAATGTCTATCGATATTTTAACTTCCTTTACAAATGCACATGTATTTTTTTTTTTTTTTTTTTTTTTTTGTTATTTTAGACCTTGAATGTTTGGATTTTTACAAGAAGTCTCATTATTAAGTAGATAAGAGCTCGCGTGTTTATGTAAGCACAAGTCACGTTACATCAGATGTTAAGTGAGTGAGGGTGCAGCATGCGTGTCAACCCTCAACCCCTATATATATACACCCTAATGATTTAGAAATTCCTGGAATGTAGCCAACTCAATCCTCTTATATCGTCACTTAAATAGTATTGCTCTTCACTCAACAAATGAGAAAAAAAAATCTTAAATAAGGTCCGGTATTTATTTATTTATTTAAAGAAAAAAAAACAATTAAATTAATTAATTAATTAATAATTAAATTGAAAAAAAAATCTTTCTATTTTAATGGTCAATTCGATTCCAACTTATTTAAATTCAATGAAGTGATATTTGATATTTCATGTATACTTTTTTTTCTCTAAAAAAAAAATCAAATTAAAGATTAAAAGTAATTAAAATGTTCCGAAAACATTTTATAGGGCTGTTGATGTGAATACTAATTGGATGATTTCGAGGAAAAATTTTAAAGCTAGAATTTTTTTGATCCAAACGATTTAATCAATTGTATATGATTTCTTTCATTTTTTGATTTCTTTCATTCTACGCTAGTATTTATATAATATTTTATTATATCTATATTTATTTATTTTATAAATACATAAAATCAGAAGCTTGTTTCATGATTGACTTTTATTATCAATATACATTCTATATACTAAATATATATATATATATATATATATATTCATTCCGTTTCAAAAAAAAAAATATAATTACAATAAAAGCTTAAAAATTAAATTGAATTATATGTTACAAATAAAATATCTATTTTAATTTGACTATTAAAAAAAAAATTTGTTTTGTCAATTTGACCCACCCCCACCCTCTCCACCACAATGGCTCATGTGTAATCAAAAGAATTTATTTCGCTTTCGGTTTAATCAAAAAAGGCTCGAGCTTCAAAGTTCAATAGCTAGCAACGATCACAGTGATTTCCAAGTAATTAAAAATTCCAATGACTTTAGTAAAATGCAAATTAAAGGGTATATAGTAGCCTTTCATCTCTAGAAAAGCGGTGACATCTTTCTATACGTTTGATATTTTTCAATGAGAGTTGGCTGAAAAAAAAAATTAGAAAGAAAGAAATTTGATTCCTGTTGCTGCTTGTTTTGCATTAATTTATGATTAGACAACTTATTGAAATTTTAATTAAACATAAATCTCAAACTTAATGAAATTTTGAAGCATTACCTTATTATTTAACACATTACCTTGAAATTCGGTTGATTTTCAAATAAGGTTATAAAAGATATAAAAAATAAATAAAATAAAATTTCTGGACATTATTAAGCAATTATTATTCTACTACTGAAAATAATAATAAATTTTATTTATTTATTCAATAAATCTTTATACAATTTGTAGTATATTATTTCTGTCTATATCCAAAAGGGTATTTGCAGCAAATATTTACAAATTATAAAACAAATATATAAAATAAATAAATAAATATTAATCAAACAATCTTTCATAAAAGCAACTAAAAAAATTACAAATGAAATGGTCCAAAAACAAAAAAAAAAAGAAATCTAATAATAATAATAATAATAATAATAATAATAATTTATTAATCAATTTAAGTAAATAGATCAATTGTCTCACTAGTATTTCTGTATATTTATAATATTATAATTTAATATTATATCATAAAAATTGATATATAATAAAAAATCTTTACTATCCCTTTAATTTAAAAATAAATATTATTAATATAATGAATGAAATTAATTAATTCATACTAAAAATTTTAAAAGATACATATTTTTTTAAATTGTTTTTCCTTAATAGTACTAAAAACAGTACAAGGAGAATTTATTAAATACTTATGTATGTATGAGTGGTGAATGATTGTTTTATGACCCAAATGGCCTTTGTGCCTTGGAAACTCCTTATAATAGTAATATTTATTAAAAATTTATTTTAATTTATGTCAATATTTTTAAATTTTAATTTTATATTAGATTTTTGATGATATTTATTAAATAATATTCATGATACAATATGATTTATAAGAAAATAAATATTAAGTTAAATAATTATTCATTGACTAGATGGTCTTTGTTGCTGAAATGCTTTAGAATATTTTATTTTATATATTATATTATATATTATTTTAGTATTTTATATATATTTTATATATTTATTAGATGAATATAAAATAAAAACATATCGGATTATTTAACTATGGCACTTATCAAAAATTTGTAATTTTGGATATATATATATATATTATAAAACTTGAATTTATTGTAAAACTCGCACTATTATAAAAAGTGATGCATATATAATAAGCTGGAGTGTCTCCACTCGACTATCTTGTAATTTGAATTGGATTAAATAACATAATATATTATATTTAAATTAAATTTAATTAATTATAAATTATAAATTAAAATTAATAAATAATATTTATTAAACCAGTGCATGTTTGGCTCTTTGTTGATGACACCACGTGACGTGTTGGCGCGTGAGATTTGCAGTGTTAAAAAATTAATCCTGGCACTTTCAGCGATTCAATCAAGCTGAAATTCTATATATAGCAGTTTTATATAAATTTAATAAAAAAATAAATAAATAATGTAAAAAACTAACAAACAATTTCTCAAAAGTTGATAGAAAACTCCGAATTTTGAATAATGCCTGTGTACCAAATTTCATGATTCTAGCTCAAACCGTTTTTGTGTAATCTTGTCTACACACCCACACCCACACACATATTTTTCTCAACCTTAGTGAAAATGACTCAGGGACCTTTAAAACGTATAAATACTTCAAAATCTCAACAATCGAAAATTTTTGTGATCGCAATACTATCTCTGGCGAGATAGTAAAAATAGACAACTTTTTGTATTTTAATTGGTTTTATATAAAGCTTATTGATATATAGCAAATATTTTATGATCTTAGGTCAGGGTTTACTCATTTATTTCATTTTCTTAACTACACTAAAAAGTTAATATCAGGGCTTCTTTTGTATTCAGTATATAATCTAAAATTTTCATGTTGGTTTAAAATTTCCTGCTGTTTAATTAGTTTGCTAATATTAGATCTATATTAGAAATTTCATGCTTCTTGGAAGCGAGTCTCTGGTAAATTGAACTTTTACTATTTAAACTTACATAGGTGTATATATATATAGAGAGAGAGAGAAATTATAAAAAGTATTTTCTAAATTAAATGTTAATACTCATGCTATCCAATCTAAAGATAACTTTAGGTGATGATTACTTTTCTTTGAAAATGAATAGCCATTTTTAATCATATCAATCAGTCGATTGGTTTGAGTTGTAAGTAAAATAAGCTGGAGTGTCTCCACTCGACTATCTCGCAATTTGAATTGGATTAAACAACATAATATATTATATTTAAATTAAATTTAATTAATTATAAATTATAAATGATAAATATTAAACCAGCGCATGTTTGGCTTTTTATTGATGGCACCATGGCACGTGTTGGCGCGTGAGATTTGCAGTATTAAAAATTTTGAATAATGTCCATGTACCAAATTTCATCATTCTAGCTCAAACCGTTTTTGCGTAATCTTGTCTACATACATACACACACACACACACACACACACACACACACACACACACACACACACACACACACACACACACATACATACACACACACACACAGACATTTTTCTCAACCTTAGTGAAAATGATTCAGGAACCTTCAAAACGTATAAAAACATCAAAATCTCAACATCGAAAATTTTCGTGATCGCAATACTATCTCTTACGAGATGGTATAAAAGCAAAGGTTATTTAAATGAACTTGCAACTGAATTAAATGAAAAAACAAATATAGATTGATTTCAATTTAATTTAAAATTTAATATAGAAATATATGGATTTTTTTTTTATTTATCTACCTGTAAATATATTTTGTTGTTGTTGTTGTTTTTTATAACTTACTATCTTCTGTTTAATTATATTAGTTTGATAGTCATCTCTTGTCTATTAATTTACTCTCAATTAAATTGTTATCGATTACTCATCTTGATTTATATTTTGAATTACATTCTTTTTTTCATATCAATTGGTAATCATGTTAATAATAGTGTCGCTATCATAGTTAACGTATATATAAATAATTATATGAGGGAAAGGAACTCGATGGTAGCAGGCAAGCAAGCTTCGTGAAGAATGAAGTAATGGCGTTTGTGTTTAATTATCCTAATAGGGTGGATGAATTATGTTTATAATTACACCTAAACAAGCAAAGCAGGCGGGGCGTGAAGCCTGGTCTGCGGTTGCAGCCGCCACGCTTCGTTTGAGCACCCCTAAACCCACCCTCTTGGAATACAACCATCCTTTAATCCCAGCTTTCCAATGGCCATTCATTCTATTCATTCTTTTGGAAAGCCATAATCAAACTACGAAAAAAGGTTAATCTAATTGAATAGGCAATAAAATTCGCTATTAATGGATTATGAGAAAAAGAAGAAAAAATAAAAAAAATTAATGGAAACATTTTATTTAATATAATTAATTATATAAACCAAAAAGTAATAATTATTTTAATGTTGAAATTAAAAAAAAATAATAATAATATTTAAATAAATTCACCTCCATCCAATTTATATTATCTTCTAACTCCCCTACATTTTTATTGAATTGTTTGCCTACTACATCATTCGAAAAAGAAGATAGAAAATTATGAATACATTTTTTTAATATCTCTCTCTTTAGAGCAATTAGAATTAATAAATACAATTAGTAAGATTAAATTCAAAATTATTTTTCGCTTTAAATCGCTAAGTTTACTCAAAAGAGAAAATATTTTTTTTTTCAAAAATTTAATATAAATTAATTTTATTTAATATATAGGTATATATAATTATTTTAAAAATAGCAGATATACAGAGCATATTATTTCACATATACTTACCATAAATGATTTACAGTTTCCATTAAATCAAAAAATTAAATTAATTATGCATGCCTTTTTATATGCGACTCTTTTATGACCTTTATAACAATTTTAAATAGGAAAGAGGAATAATTCAATAAATCTATAAAAATTAATAAATAAATATTTGTACAATGTTTTTATGTTATTATATATAAAGATTTATATATAATATAAATAAATAAAAATATATTTTTTTTAGTTTAGAAAACAATTTTGTAAAATAATTATTATATTTTCCGAGATAGAAAAAAAAATAGAATAGTTGTGTTGACTGGTTGCGTGTCTTGGAATCAGACAAAACAGGAAGTTTATTTAAGATACTATATAACAATACAACCAGACAGACATACAATCAACTTATTATCTATATTTAAAATTAACTCGTAACATACAATTAGACGTTTAAATTAATTTTCGGGAATATATAAATTCATTTTTTTTATTACTTACTCATTGAACAAATATCATCCCTTAAATTTATTTAAATTAAGGAATAAAAAATGAATACAAATTTTATTATCAAATAATTATAAAAAAATATATGAAATAAAATGTTCAATTATACAATCAAATAATTATATACTTATCTGATAATAAAGAGTTTATATTTTTTTATTAATATATTCATATATCTTATTGACAGCTCTATGTTATTTAATTTTTTAAAATTAATTTTAATTTTTTAAATATATATTATCTATTTAAAATACTAAGTATTATAAAATAATAAAAAAAATATATTCTGACTTTTGTATATCCTACGAATTGATAGCGTATATCAAGTCTGTTGGCACATAAGTGGTGTAAAGGTGTACTATGATCAGTACAACGTTCTCTCAAAATTTTTTCTGATTTTCTTGATTGGAGGCGCGACTTTTTATCAAATAGCTTCCCAATTTTGATTCCGAAGACTGGGTGGATTTAGTTCTATAGAACTGAGAGCTAGAGAAATTCCGTTGTCAGACCAGGGAGACTTGAACCCAATATTACTAGGAGGGGAGTCAATGGTGTTGATTCTCAGACTGCGTGATATCTTATATTTTAAAATAATAAACATAATAAAATAACAAGTATAATCTGATGTAAATTATATAATTATATTTCTATCAAAGCCACCCCTATTCATTATCACTCTCTTATCTCTTGGTTTTATTTTATTTTACTAGCGAATTCCCTAATCAATTATTCGTATTTTCACAAAAATAAAAAAAGACAATATGAGAATCAGAAAAGAGAAATAAATATACTTATTCCATCTTAACCAAACGATTCACAAAAAAAAAATGATTAATTTTTTAATTTTCCTGTTCACCTTCCTTAATGATCTAAATCGTCTTTTTATACGTTTTTTCAACTTTAATTTCTCTCATTAAGAAAACATCTTTCCTTTTTGTTTCTTTCATTTTCATTAATTTAATTCAAAGTATCTTGAATCCAGGAAAGGTTAATCGAAATTTGACTATCGAATCGTTAAAAGTAGAAATAAAAAATATTAACATTAATTTGATTCAATTTATTCATATCTTTTCAAATTATCATGATGTGTTTTAAAAGAAAAGTAACAAAAAAAAAAAAATGACTAAGAAATTTTTTTATTAATTTCTTTAATGGAAAAATAAATAGAAAATAAACATGGTGATCTCTTAAGAGAGAGAGAGAGAATTAAAAATGTATATTAAGTTATATTCATTATTTATTTTATCATAAATGAATTTTAATTGATTATTTTTCAAAGAGTTTAGTTATATAAGAATTTTATTTTTTTTATTTCTCTCTATTTCTTTTCAAATTTAAATATGATATGATATGACATCTCATTTTTTGATGCCATGTGACATTATATCTCTATTGTAATATCGATTTCAATCTAAATCAGCTTATATCCGAACAGAATACATCTTTTACTGAAATTCAAACATCACGATTAGTTTACTTCTAAAAATCCAATAATCACAAAGAAAAAAAAGAAATTCACTTATTATTTTTTAATGAATAACATTTTCATACAAAACTACTTATTGATTAATATATTTTAATTTATTATTATTATTATTATTTTGCGTCTGGACCATCTAGGATCACGCAAAGCTCCCATATACAAGGGTATTGATGTAGTGTGCCCATATATGAATGTTGTTTTTAGGTGTTAACTTCATTCTTCTTTTTTGTGTGCTCATGAAGATCCGGTGTTATTCTCATCACGAACCATTGTTGCTTGAATAAGGGTATTGATGTTAAATCTGCCCATTTATGAATGTTCTTTAGGTGTTAACTTTTCATTCTTCTTTTTGAGTGCTCGTGAAGATCCGGATCCTCCAGGTGACGGGCGGATTGGGTTCCAACTGGAGTTATTCTCATCATGATCCATTGTTGCTTATGGTTGCTTGTTTTTGAGGTAGTCCTGCTGGTGCAGGGTTGTATAGAACCAGGGCTTATCAGTTCCTGGAGCAGGAGGCAGCTGATGTTAAATTCAATTTATTAGAAAAATCCGTTCTTGGTTAGAATCGAACGCCGACTTCTTGTGTAGAAGGTTGCCACGCTACACTCTCAGCCAAGCCACCTCCAATATATTTTAATTTAATATATTGTATATAATTTTAAATTTAACATGAGGCATAAGTGACAACTTTAAAGGACGAGATTCCATTTGTTTCAAGATTCAAGGTGTGAAATTTATAACAATTATGGATAATAAATATATATAATTGTCTCTCATTTTTATAATTATTTTTATAAATTAAATCTCAAAATTTATATATTATATTTATTCATAATGTATTTGTGTAATATATTTCAAGTATATATTAAATAATATGATATTGAACGGGAGTGGATAAATGAAAAAAAAAAAAAAAAATTTAAAAAAGATATTTTATATTATATATATATCTCTCATTCTCTTTTCATTTTTATTTTTGTAATTTCACCCTTACGGTGATTAAATAAAACAAGAGATCGAAGAGCATTTCAAATTGTGCAAGTTGATTTACAATGGATATTAAGGCTATTACAACATTTGATGAAAACTGGAAAGAATGATAAACAAAAGCCGAACACGGGTGGGAAAGGTAGAATAGATTAAACAAACGTGTATTCGATAGAATGAAATAGGGATGTCCGTCAATTGAGGGGGGAGGAGGGGGTGGTTTCCTTGTCCCACTCATCTCTGTGCTATAAATCCCCCTAAAAACCAAAAAGCAATTAAAATACATTTCACGTATTGCCGTATTTTTTTAATATATATATTTTGATCGTATTAAATAGGGATATTAAAATATAACTACCTCTTTACGATCTTTATTGGATCTTTATGTTCGGTTATAAATATGAATAAATATTACGTGGATTTTCTTAAAAAAATAAATAAATAAATAAAAAAGAATGATGACCATCGGATCAATTGTTTAGTCTTCTTATTGCATTGATCGAAGGAAGAAGTAATGAAAATAAATCGTATAATATTTTTTACAGTTAAAATTTTTGTTATAGGAATATAATAATAATAATAATAATAATAAAAATGTATGTTTTATTATATCTGATATTAATGCATTATTCAATTCATATGATATGATATTCATAGCTTCGGGTCATATCAAAATTTGTTTATTTATAAGCAAATCGGTAATTGTAAATAATAAAAATTAGTTTATATTTGATTCGAATGTGGGAATGCATAATCGATTATGAATATGTATGAAAAACTACAATTTAAATTCAATAATTATTCTGTTTGAACAATTATGATAAGTATATTATAATAAGCTAATAAAATAAAATATTGATGGATAAATACTGATCAATTGATTAATTTTCAAATCTACATATGCATATCATCATCTTATTATTTTTTTCTTTTATATATATATATATATATATATATATATATATATATATTTAACTAATTATTATTTTAACTAAGAATATAAAAAATAATTTTTTTTAATTCTTTATTTCATTTAATTAACAATGTGTTTTTTTTTAAAAAAAAAAACTTTTTTAATGATAATTGTAATGAAAATGTTTAAAAAAAACAAACGAAAGAACAACAAATATTCCTGTATATTATTTAATTCTTTGAATTGTATAGAATAGACAAAGGTAAGGATGATATATACATATATAAATATATTTAAATTTATTTTTAAAACAAAGACTTTTAATATCTTCATTTTTAATATTAATTAATTAAATTTTCATTATAATTACATAATAATATAATAATATAAAATAATAAGAAGAAGAATAATATGATATTATCATAACATTCAAATAATAATTTAATATCTCTAAATTTAACGAACATCGTTACTAGACTCTAACAGATTATTTTGTAAATAATTTTAATTTGTTTTAAAATAATTATTTTTATTTTCATTTTTCTTTCTTTTAATTTATTTCAATAAATTTATATGGAAGTTAATAAATAACACTTTAAATTTGAGTTGAATAAGTAATAATAACTTATATCCATTAATTTAAATTATTATTTGTATTGTTACGCAAGTGAAAGCATACTGATCAATAAAATCATTGAATTAATTAACTGATCATACGACACCTTTATCCTGACTTGATGTTTTTTTTATTGTTCAATAATTAGTAACTGGAACACCGAGCTATCGCTCGACCTTTTAATAAATTTATACAATTTATTATATTATTATAAACTTTAAAAATTTTACGAATTTTTAATTATTACACAATTGTTAAATGGGTTTTCTAAAAATATGACCCATCAAAAATGTGTTCTCTAAAATTTTATCTTATATATAATAATACGGGGGGTTAATTCAAATATATATAGGAGACTTAAAAAGAGTCTTATAAGAGTCAAGATTTCATTTTCTTTCTTTTTAATGAATCTATGCTAGGTATTCTCCTTCATCCAAATAAACTTGCTTTTTGAAGGATCAATCATGAGCTCACGTGCTCACGTGGGAGAGGGACGCTACTTCGTTCGTGAAGTAGAAATCTTTTCTATTGGGATCATATAGAAGACTCTACCCGTTACCCGTCAAAATCTTTCTAAGTCTTACTATATATTTTTTCCATTTTTTCTATTATTATTGATATTTTTAAAAAATAATAATTATTTTTTACTTAAAAAGTATGTTATCTGTCTATTAATCTATTAATCTACCTACTTATCTACTTATTTAATATCTTTTTAGGTTATACTTTAGCTTTACCTCTTGATCTCTATATATTTTATCTTTTATGATTTTAGGATAGGTGGTATAAACTAACAAATATTTTTTATATATATTTTTTTAATTACATATACAAATAATAAATACATAATTTATAAAAAATAAAATAAATATTATTATATTAATTTACTATTATCATATATCTTTAATCTTATTATACTCGCAATATATATATATATATATATTTAGTACCTGATTCCCCGAGAAAATTATTCTTTATGAACTATGAATATTTAAGATTAAGATTATTATTTAAAATGAATAAACGACAAAATATAAAAAACAATTTCAGATAATTTAAAAGAACATAAATTAAAAAATAATAGTCATAAAACATACCTCCCTTAAACGTATGTATTAATGCATTGAAAATGCACTTTAAATTAAGAAAAAATTAACAAAGATAATTTTTCCCGAGACTGAAACCAATACAGATCGATATTTCTTTATAAATATTATCTATGGTGTGAATTTCAAAAAAAATCCTTGGAGCGGTTTATTATTTAAAAAATACAAATATATATATGTACATTCATATACAATTTTTGCTAGTATAATAAGATAAGATTATGTTATGCCTCATCATAATTTATGAAAAATCAAAATTCTCTTCATTGATATGTAATGTATACGTATTTTCAAAAAGAAAAGAGACTTTAAATAAAGTATTCAACAAAGTTGTTATTTTATAAAAGCAACAATAAATTATGTATTTCTTCTTATAATAAAAACAACCGCTTTTATTAGACCAACCCCACTTTATAGATCTTTCAAGGTGGTAGTAAAATTTATTATGAATGAATGAAATTGCTACCCACTTCTCCAAAAGCTTTCTGAATTTTGGAAATTTAAGATGGCTAACTTATTTTCTAAGATAATCTCTGACTTTAGAGTAAAAGCAATTATCTTAAATTCACTTCTTTCTCTTCATTGTTTCAAGGAAAGGTTAATAATAGTTGAAACGAACCGAACCTATCTTGAACTAGATCTAAGTTTAATAGTCCATCTGATGTATGCAATATTAAATTATTTTAATGAGTTCAATTAATTGAACTTCATAAAATATTTAAAAATATAAAAAAAAAATAATATTTTTTTTTAAATAAATGATCTCATTACTAATTTTATATTATTAAGTTTTAATTAAATAACTTACATATTAGTAAAAAATTCACGTTTATAATTAAATAAATTAAATAGTACTTTTATTCACCGCTCTATTTTTACAGTTGAACCGCACGCACGCAACATTTAGACTTCATTTATGATAATTAATGATTAAATTAATTGTAAAATCTTCTTTAACTTGTATATAAACTTTTTCTGAAAGATTTTTTTTTTAATTCATTATGAAAATACATGTATCAGCCATTTTGTTTAAATTTATTTCAATAAATTTAATTTATAATATAAAACAAATCTTAAAATAAAAAGTAATTGTATTTTATCAGATAGGTATTAAACACAAATTATATAATAAAAAAAAGTATTAAAAATTTTGTTTCCGGCATCAGATTCAACAAAATTTAAATTTAATAATTAAACATTTTTTAACTAAATTTGAAATCTAAAATTTATACTAACACTATTTTTCGAAGAATAATAAAATTATTGTCTTATATAAAAGTTGCAACGAATATAATTATAATCGTTGAAACGAACCGAACCTATCTTTTATCTATCCATAACTTATCCTAAGTAATTTGTCTAATTTTTAGAAACGAGAAAATTATTTAGAAAATTAAAAGTATAGTTGGCGCCACTGTAAGATTGTTGTATTGTTGACCAATTTAAATAAATAAGTTAAAAATAATAAGACATCAAACCATAAAATATACAATTTTCAACCATAACTCTCTTTAATAATATCAAAATTGATTTTTTATTATATTTATTTATGTTTAGTGTTTTCTTTTATCCACTTTTGTATAAGTTGTCCATGCCCACCTTAAGTTCACTTTGATATTTGATTTACATAAATTATAAAAAAGGGTAATTATTTTTTACTCCAAATGATTATCATTAATAATAAATGATATTATCTTAATGTATTATAATTTTAAGATAAAAATACATTCTTAAAATTTTATCTTAGATGAATCTTATGTAAACAATATCTTTTCTTAGTACAAACAAATACAAAAATGATTGTATAGATTATAGAAAATTATAAATATATTATAAAATTAGTTGAATTATATATATATATATATATATATATATATATAAGAATTAATAATTAATTCATAATCTCTACCTAGCTATTTTTTGTTATTTTAATTATGATCCTTGATATTAGATTCTAAAATAAATTTATTTTATTTTTCAAATAAAGCTAAAAAATTGTTTATACAATATAGTATAAATTTCTAATAAATTACATTATAAATGTTTAATTTAATAAACTTCATATTTCAAGTCCAATTGATGCTTATTTTCCGCATAAGTAACCAATTTAGTTCCATACATTTCCTTAACATTCGCTTCCTGAATAACAGTCCTTAGTTCTATGCTCGAATTAATTAGAATTAATTAACATCCCTTTTCTTCGTCCTATGTTTCTTGTATTATATTGTGGTATATGTTAACATATCCTCCATTATAGTCCCTATTGATTAAAACATCTATAAATAATAGTTGTTGAACTAAACATCAATAACTACTCTATTTCTTATAGCTAATTAATTCATTTATTATTATTATTATTGGTATTAAATACATTTACTAAGATCAATCTTCTCAAAAAATGATTAAAGAAAGACATTTTTAACTATTTGTGTGTTAAATGGTTTTGGAATAAAAAATTTTCCAAATAAAATGGTTGATGAATAGACAATACATTTGTTTCATTGTCATAACCAATTTTGGGTATCCGTTTAGGATTTGATAGAGTAAGCGAAGGGTATGGTGAGGGTAGGTCACCTTTGTGTAACGCGATTCGTATCAGGGAGCCGCGAATATCGATCCACGTCCCGAGACCTTAAAATACCGCCCATGGGGGGAAAAATTCACCACTTGCAAATATACTTAATAAGATTAAGTGGTATTAATTTAATTTTATGGATATTCTCTCTCGGTAATTGTCTGAGCTTATATTATTTTCTCTATATCTATATACATATATATAATAAATGCATATCTAGATATACATACAATATACATATATATATAAACATATAAAGAGATTTGGCTTGGAAATATATTCAGAAATATGGGCACTAAAATTTCATATGAGAATTGGCTATTTGTGTCAGATTAAATAAATATGTGGAGCTATCTGAATATTTTCCATCCAAACGATTATTTATTAGGTTTTAACAAAAAAAAAAAAAAACGACAAATTTAAGGACCCAACATATTCATGGATCATGAATTGTACCGACATCATTTCATTTGTTGATATCGGCGCAGTTATGAATTATATTAAGAGCTAAATTGATTTAGCGATTAAAATAATTTAATATGTACTAAATGATTTTCATTTATGTTACCTTTATAGCTTGGGTTTAATTTTGATAAAATACAACTCTTAAAATGTCATTGGGCCATTATATATTGTTTATTATACAATGGAAACTATTATTAAGATATTACATTCGAGAATGAAATGTATTTTTAAATACTAATCGATTTTAGCTGATATATCGAAAATCGCTTAAGAATAAATATTATTTATATTTTAAAATTACAATGGGATCATTATCTCTATTCGTTGCTTTTTATTAAATAAAATAAATCATCGTAAATTTTTAATAATAAAATTATGTAATATTTATATACTATAAATGTTTTTTTAACATAAATGATTTTTCATTACATTAATTCACTAAACAGATTGTAATATTTGTTAAAATATTTGAATTTAAATTTGAATTCAAAAAGAATAAACAATAAAAATCATAATAATGTGTATAATTGTTTTATTTTACTAACTGTATTATATCTAAATTAAAATTAAAATATCTATTTAAGTTCTAACATTTTAATATTTATTTTTATATTTTTCTACGTTTATATTAATAAATTTGCGATTCGCGAACTTAACTTGATCTTTAATTGACTACTTACATTTTTGGGATAGATGTTTTTCAACAATGTTGAAAAGCACCCTAAATATATCCCATTAACTTAAAAATAAGAACAAGTCATCATTTCATTTTAATAAAAAATCTTTATAAAAATTTAAATGTGTAATAAAAATAAATGCTAAATAAAAATTTTAGCTATTTACCAAAAAAAAAATCAATCAAAAAAAAAAAATAAATTAAAATAAAATAAAAAATATAATTTTTTTTAAACCAAAAAAAACTAATGAGAAAAGAAAAGTAATAAGCTGGAGTGCCTCCACTCGACCATCTCCAATTTGAATTGGATTCAATAACATATATTATATTTAAATTAAATTTAATTAATTATAAATTAAAATTAATAAATAATATTTATGAAACCAGCGCATGTTTAGCTCTTTGTTGATGGCACCACGTCACGTGTTGGCACGTGAGATTTGCAGTGTTAAAAAATTAATTCTGGCACTTTCAGCGATTCAATCAAGCTGAAATTCTATATATAGCAGTTTTATATAAATTTTAATCATGTAAAAAACTAACAAACATATTATCTTTACTTTTACGGTCACTTTAGAGGAAAAAAAATCAAAACGTGGTAGGTAATGATCCTCTTCCGGTTGAGCTACATTTCTCAAAAGTTGATAGAAAACTAAGAATTTTGAAAATTTACCAAATTTCATGATTTTAGCTCAAACCGTTTTTGCGTAATCTTCTCTACATACATACACACATACACACACGCACACACACTGACATTTTTCTCAACCTTAGTGAAAATGATTCAGGAACTAAATTAATTAAATATTTCTTATTTAGAATCAAAAATTGAACAAATTGATATATAAGATATGTATCTCTGGCGAGATAGTAAAAAGAGAAACTAATTGTATTTTAGAAAATCTATCAAAATATAAAAAATAACAATCATAACAAATTTATTTTATTTTTAAATATCATATTTAAATTTATGGAGTTAACAAGTTATAATCAATATATACATATATACATTCAAAACTTTTATGTGAGTATTACTCAAACCTAAATCTCTTATTTTATTAGAATTCAATTATTTTAATTAATATCTTCAATTACTAATATAAATTTTATACATAATGTCTAGTATATATAATGAATTTAAATATATTTTTTCTAATTCTTTTCTCATTTTACCTAAATCAATAAATTACCTTTTTTTAATTTAAGCTATCCTATAATTACATTCGTGTTATACTTTCGTTTCTTTTGATTTTCAAATTAAATATTGAATTATGTATTCTAAGTGGGTGTAAAAAAACTTGCCTGAATTAGAATATTTATTAGAGGTCAAGCAATTAGATAAAATTTGATATATGACTATTTTTAAAAATCAATACTAATAATATATTATCTTAGTTAATATAACAAATTATGATTATCTTTAATATCAAAATTTTGAAGATTATAATAAAAAAAAAAAATCATTCTGTTATTATTTATTTAATTTATTGGAATTTTACTTTGATTTTTTCATTAATGACGTCCTTTCCTATTTATTATTGCAATATACATAAAGTTTTTTTATTTCAGGGCCGATGGCAGGCCTTAAGTTTTGGATCTATGCCTAGATTAACCTATAATTATATATGAAAATGTCGTAGCCAAACACGTAAAGGTTAAACACCGCGGACCTTTACTGAATGACCCATTCTTCTAATATAAACAGATCAACAAAATCAATTAACTATAGAATATGGACTTTTACTTTGATTAAGGTAAAAAGACTTATTCTATAATTTCTTAATTTTTTTATATAAAAAAAAGGAAAATTAATTCATTTAAAAATTCATTAATATAAATGAACCCACTTATATTCCAATTAGTAAAGAACCAATGATCAGAGTAAGGATAGTAGTAGAAAAAGTACTATTTATATTTACAATCAGAATTGGTAGGCAAAACCGCTGGATGTTGGCAATGGAAAGTTGCTGAGATAAGGAGAAACGCCTGTTGTGATTTTAAAATTTTTAAGACCAAATTATATATATATATATAAACAATTGGTTTGAAATTCGAAAAAAGCATATAACTAATTGGGATTCATACTTTTTTCTTGTTTACAAACTGCAGAGGATGTGAGAAGATGGGGGAAAGGAAAGGATGGTGATATTTCAGTATAAGAACGGTTATTACTGTAGCCAAGAACTTTCGAGTTCAAAAGAGTCAGATAAATTAACATATATATTGAAAATGAATAAAGAAAAATATATATTAAATGCAATTCAACCCCCTCCTCTAGTATCGCCTAATAAAATACAAAATCTTATATTGAAGTAGATGTTCTATTTTTATAAGTTTACTTATATGAAATTAAAACAATGAATGGGAAAATACATCCCTATAATACTATAAAATAAAATAAAAATATGAAAATTTTCTTATTTTACTTTAATAAAAAAGAATATATAAAATAGAGATAAATATTAATACGTCTGAATTCTAAAGAAATAATTTTTTTTTAATTTTCTCCATTATACTTTTGATACAAACATTATATATATATATATATATATTAGATATATTAGATTTAATGATATCTCTATTAACTTGTTTATATCTTCATTTTTATGGATGAATGAATGACTGATCCAAGTGTTACTAATTCCATAAAATTCACAATTACCTTATTTATATCGTATTATATTGTTTATTGTCAAATGGTTACTTAAAAGTTTTATTAAAAACATTTATCGGGCCATAAGATGCGTGATGCTACGGTAGTGACCGCATTTTCTTTTTTCCTAAAAGCCTTTTTCATAGCATCACTCTATCTTTCTGAAAAAGCACATAAGAAAGATAGAGCTAATAACCCTCGAGCAACCTGACCCCATTTTTCTTTTTCTAACATATAGTATACAAACTTATTTCATGAGTCGAATGGTTCTCAATGACTAGTATACTGACAAAATGATGTCTTCCAATTATAATTGCTAGACATTTTTCATGTTTTTCACTCCATCAGAAAATAAAAAATAAAAAAAAAACACTCATCATATGTTATATGTGCTATAAATAACACTTAAGTATTTATTTATAATAATTATCCTTTTGAAATTAGACTTAACAGAAAAGTAATCTGCAGTTATATCAGATTTTTTTTTAAAATTGAACTTGCGTGTAGACCGTGAATTTAAAAAAAAATACCTAATTGTTATGTTCAATAAATAAGATGTTGAAAAACACAATCAGAAGTACTTCTCCCTAATTGACAAACACATTAATATGTTAAGTCCTTGTCAAAATTCTCTTTATCCTATTGATTTAAAATATAAAAAAAAATATTTATAATCTAATATAAGAATAATAATAATTATGATTTATATATATATATTTTTTTTGTATTTATTATAAATGTATACATTTTACTTATACAATTATAATAAAATATTGCAGCTATGTTTGCTTTAAATAAAATTTAATTTAATATAATATTTTTCTATTCTTCGATATGGAGGATCCAGGGGGATAAAAATTAACTTCACCGTTTTCCTTAAGTATTAATATTATATCATATTGAATATTAATAAATTTTTAATATAAGAGATCTATTTTTTATTTTTATTATTTATTTTATAAGTAAATTTGTCAACTATTGTAGTTTTATGTAATGAAAATAAATTTAAAATCAATATTTATTATATATTGATAATTTTCTGGAAATTTCTAAAAATAATATTGATTTTGTTTTCATTTTCTAAAATAATAAGGGCCTCCAAACAGGTAAATATGTATATATCGTATGATCAGTGAGGTAATTTACATAAATTCTTATTAAAGATTTTAAGCAAACATTATATATAATATAAATTGATTGATGATCTATAGACAAATGAAGGTAATAGTTATAAGATGAGAATATTAGAATACATTTTAAACTATCCAACGACTACTCAAAGAATATCAGATATTTATTTATTAAATTAATATATGACATAAAAATTTAAAAAAAAATAATTATTAATTTAAATATTTAATAATAGTTATATTTTTCAATTTTTAATTAATAATAATTAATTAAAATTGATAAAAGAAAAAAAAATGAAATCTAAAAATTTCCCAATCGATTGATTAACATCGCGATGGTATATCCTCCAGTCTATAATATTTAAATAGAATATTTATGATTACACGTTTAACATTATTTTCTAAATAATCAACAAATGAGAATACTCTTTTGTGGTTATAGATGAACATAATATAATGAAATGATTCAACATGATAGCAATGTTTGTTCTTTTTCAACTATTAAAATCAATTTCAAAATACTTCACATACTATTATATCGTAGCAATAAATGGATACATTCTATTAAAATTTTAATATTTTGTCAAAATTGGAATTTTGAATAGTTATCAATCCATAAACATTTTTGCTTTATTAATTCTATTTCGTTTTTATTGATGACATTAATCCTCAATTCAATTCAATTTTTTTTACAGATTAGATCTTATTATGTATATATATTTTGATAAAAGATTAGAAAATAATATAATAAATCACTCGATTAATGTTGAAACTCCCAAAATCGTTATTCTTCCTTAAACCATTATATGTATATATATTCTTAAGAAAAGAATGGGGTAATGATATTTTGTGTTATGATTATAAACCATTTTAACATATTCAAGTTGATCTTAAGTTGTTTTCACATATTTTTGTAAGAACTGAGTCTCGACATTTCGGTGTTGTAGTGTCTGGACCACGTTTGTTAATGTCAGTGTTAGCACCGGAGATTCTTCAAAATGCACTAAGTTAAATATTACCCACCCATTTAACCTAAAATACCAATAATGACTCTTGGTCATACAGATTATGACCCAAAATTCAATTCTCAAAAATTCTCTTGAAATTGGTTTCAAAATGGGTGTCAAATATATATATCATGTGTACTATGTATATCATAGGTTCTTAAACTTATGTACTCCACGGACCCCCACTTGAAAAAATTTTTTTTGACGGACCCCCATCACAACTTTAGGTACTTTACGTCATTTTATTAATTAATTTCTGGCTTACGATCTCATAAGGACAAGGATATATGATGAATATTTCTAACAGTGATTGGTGAATAACGATTTTTTTGCATATTGTAGAACACATTTTATTAGAAATTATAATATTGAAGAAAGAAAATACAAACATTGTCATAGCAACAAATCTCACAAATTATAATGGGTACTTACATTAAATTCATATAAATATTTTATAATTTTTTTCAGAAAATATTAAATAAGAAATATTTTAAAAAATAACTGCATCTATCTCATTAAATATAACTTACATATTTAATGAGATGTATGCAGTTGTTTTCTTGAAACAAGAATCTCAATATCTGGCTTAATATTGGAAACTTTTAATCTAAGATCCGGCTCTACATTTAATTTGTTTCTATATTTAGACTTAATATAAAATAGTACCGAAAAAGCTTGTTCGCATAAATATGTTGTGCAGAATGGAATCAAGTGTTGAAGTGCTTTATTTGCAAGCGCAGGATAATCTGACCTGAGAAGTAACCAAAAGTTGCTCAATTCAGTTTTGTTAAATTTTAGTTTATAAGTTGTATCACATGATAATTCCACGAGAATATCTTGTTCAGGTGCAGATAAATGTTTAGCATTTGTAATTTCCATATTAAATGGATCTCTGATCCAGTTATTGCAAGGATCAGGAGTAGAAAAATACTTCCTGAAGTTGCTTTTCAAAGTAATTAAATGTTCAACAAATAATTGACGCGTTTGATTAAGCAATTTTTCACTGGAGCTTTCTATGAAATCATTGAGAGTTGGAAAAGACTCATATACACCGTTCTGGATGCGTTTCGACCACAAGTCGATTTTTTTAATCATTGCTTCTATTTTATCTTCAACTTTAAATATATTTACAACAGTACCTTGCAGGCTCAAATTAAGTTCGTTCAATTTTGTAAAAATATCAGTCAAGTAAGCCACCTTAGCTAACCAGATAAAATCATTGAAACATTCGGTCAGTTCAAAATGCGCATCTATTAAAAACAATCGTATTTCATCTCGAAGCTCAAAAAGGCGAATGAGTACTTTCCCGCGGGACAACCAACGTACATCTGTATGTAATAATAAATGTGTATGTTGACTACCCATTTCCTCACACAAAATTTTAAAAACTCTGGAATTAAGTGGACGAGCCTTAATGAAATTGACAATTTTAACTACTTCGTCTAATGTTCTTTTCAAATCTGGTGACATATTTTTGGCTGCTAATGATTCTCTGTGAATGCAGCAATGATTCCAAACAACCTGAGGCGCAACATTTTTAATAAGAGCAATCAATCCAGTTCTTGTACCTGACATTGCACGAGCACCATCAGTGCAAATTCCAACACATTTTGGCCACTCTATTTCATTTTCGGTTATAAAATTATTCAAACTGTTAAATATGTCATTAGCTGTCGTTCGTGAAGGTAGTGAATCACAAAACAATACATCTTCTTGTATTTGATTTTCAAACTCATATCTAATGAAAGCTAACAAATTGGCATTATTAGTGACATCAGTACTTTCATCCAATTGTAATGAGTAATAGTGACTTTTGCGCACTCTCGATATTAATTCTTCTTTTATATTACATGACATGTCTTCAATCCTATTCTTAACCGTATCATTTGATAATGAAATCAAATTTATATCGTTTGCTGCTTTAGTTCCTAACATTATATTTGTAATTACTTTTGTAGCAGGAAGAATTAATTGCTCTGCTATATTATGCGGCTTTCCTGCTTTAGCAATAAGTAGAGCTACTTCATATGATGCCATTACTGCTTTCTTACTCATACCACCAGATCCCGTCTTTACCATCAATTTCTGACTTGAATTAAGTTCTTCTTTTTTCATTTTAAAAAATTCGATAGACTTACTAACATGCTCGCTGTGCTTTGTTTGTAAATGACGTCTGAGATTAGCAGGTTTCATACTTTCATTGGATAAACTTTCCTGACATAGAACGCAGACTGGTCTTTCCACATCATTGTTGCAAATATAAGTAAATCCAAATGATAAATAATCATCCGAATATTTTCTAGTTTTGCGTTTCTTGGTAGAGTTTGCTGTTGATGCCTCATCATCTGATTCTTTCCGTTTCTGTGTTGAACCAGTTTGTAGCCAACGATCCATTTTATGGAGTAATTTATTAACATTGAACTACAATAATATAAATATAATATAAATATAACGAATTATTATTTACTAGCTATGTTTTAATATGATTTTAAATGAATGTTTTAAATCATTTTAATAAATGTTTTAAATCATTTTAAATAAATGATTTAATATCATTTTAAATGAATATTAATTTATATAATAAATATATTTCGTAATTTGATTCTAAAATATTATTAATTTCGTAATTTGATTCTAAAATATTATTAATTTCGTAATTTGATTCTAAAATATTATTAAAATAAATATTTTTTATTCATAAAACTAACTTATACTTACTCTCAAAAACAGCCTTTCTGGGAAATTGCAAAATGTGTTTAGTGTTTTTATAAAATAATGATCATGCAAATTACACTAAAAATTAAAAAAAATTATTAGCTATAATTAACTATTATTAGCTATAATTTAATTATAATTAATTAAATTAATAAAAATAATTTAAAGATACAACTCGTTGAGAAATGAACTTATAATTAACATTAATAAAAATAATTTAAAGATACAACTCGATGAGAAATGAACTTATAATTAACATTTGCTTTAAAACTGTTTAAAACCCCAGAGTGGACGCTGACAATTTGGGTTTTTCCGGGTAAGACTGTCCCCTCCCCTGGTTTTCCCCAATAACAAAGTGAAAGAAAATTCCCTTATATGCCTCCCCTTCCGAGCCCCTAAGAGGTGTTATTTTAAAGGAACAATCGAAAAATGATTTTAAATGAATGAATGGATGAAAATTCAAATTTTATATATAGTTTTTTATATATGTTTATTTATTCACAAAAAATTAATTGACATAATTATCAATTTAATAAAATAAAATAGTATTATTAATAGTATTAAATTATAGCCGTAATTCTCTAGGAGGATATAGTTAAACAATGAACTTTAAATATTTATATATGTATATATTTTTACGATGATTTTTTTCCGAGGACCGCGGACCCCCAGTAAAGGCTTCGCGGACCCCCAGGGGTCCGCGGACCACAGTTTAAGAACCACTGATGTATATAATATTCAAAAATAAGAGATATATCAGATAGATAAAAATATATTTGAAAAAGAACATATATAAATTATTATGCTTAAATAAATCAGTAGATTATATATATAAAATCCGAATATGTATGTATATTACAATACAATGCCTCTTTAATAAACAATGGAAAAGTAAAAAGAACAATATGCTGCAAAGACAATTCCTTTTCCATTTTTATCACGTTTTTCTTAGCTTGCTTTCTTGTTTATCTGTTCGGATCAAATCTTGCAATCGAAATTTCGACCACTTCCAGTCATCCAATCGCTCTGAAACTTTTCAGAGTTATGTATTCTGGATGACAATACAATAAAATAACACATTCGTAGCTTGCAAGTGATTAATTAGAGCATAATTAATGAATATTTGTATTTTGTTAACTTAAAAAGGAGAAACAATAATAATACAACAAAAGGCCCTTTCCAAAACTTACCTTTCTCAATACATAATACAAAAGAAGAAAACAACAAAAGGGACTTTGTCAAAACATTAAAAATAAATAATACAGATGTCCATAGTCCGCTTGTTTAAAAAAATATTCAAGAGTTGATTCTAGTATGTATTAAATATATTCAATATATTAAATATTAAATATATTATTTTTGATCTAAACGAATAGAGAATGGATTTTACATAAAATTTGTAATCATTTCACAAATTAATAATATAATAAATGACACATTGTGAATTGACGATAAAAATAAATATATTTCATTAGATCTTATTTTATTATACTAGCAAAAATTGTATAAATATATTTTTAATTTTCTTTCGAAATTAATTAAAAAATTTTAAAATATTTTAAATATAAAAAATATTGATACAATATCTAATACAAAAACGAGGCGGGATGCAAATATAATACATTAATTAATAATAATAATCAAAATATTAAAATCCGTTTAAATAAGAAGTTTGAAAAAATGTTCAGGTCGCTCCCCTCCAACTAAATGACAGTCCTGATCGTATGTTCCATGCTGCGAATTAAATTTGGATTAAGCATCATAAATTCTAAAATAATAATTAAATAAATTTCAAATAACGATTAGATATTTATTAAATGAATTACTAATAAATAATATTCAATCTAATGAAATAAAGAATCTCTATATATTATATACACGGTAAATGTATTAGAAAAAATAAAAAGCCATTTTTTTTTTATGAAGAATTTTGATTTTTTTAAATTATAATTTCTGACTTTTGATTGATTACATTTAAAATCATTTTAAAGTTATAATTTCGTCTTTACAAAGAGAGATAAAAAATTAATAAAATCAAAATATTGAAAAAATATAATAGGGAGGTAGAAAAAAGGTTCAAACTCCCCTCTTCTTATTTTTACTTAACGGGTCTTCTGATTGGTTGCCTGTTTCGACACACCTTTTTTCGACTTAAACGCCACCCTCAATTTCCTTCAGCTATCATTTGCTCTCTGCATCTCACCAAGTCATCATTAGCACTCTTGCTAACTGAGTGTATTTTACCACGTTTTTCTTAGCTTGCTTTCTTGTTTGTTTGTTTGTTTATTTATCTGTTCGGGTCAAATCTTGCAATCGAAATTTCGACCACTTCCAGTCATCCAATCGCTCTGAAACTTTTCAGAGTTATGTATTCTGGATGACAATACAATAAAATAACACATTCGTAGCTTGCAAGTGTTTAATTAGAGCATAATTAATGAATATAATTTTGTATGGGAAAATCAAAACAAAAAGTGTAAATATTTAAATTTGAAAAAAACCGTTAAAAACCCGTTAAAAGAATAATATAATATGTATAATATTTAAAATGTAAATAAATTTGAAAGAAGGTATATTAATGTTTTGTACTGTAATTTAGAAAACAAAATTTAAATTTATGAGTTTTAGGCAATAAAGAATTAAAATATGACAAATTTAAAAATTTCTCTTTATAATTCAATTTAAATTTATTACTTTCAGGATAATAGTATTTCATGACTATTAAAGTCAATCAAAAAACTTAAAAGTAGTATAGGTCAAGTGAAATCGATTGCAATATATGAAGACTAAAAAGTAGAAAATAATACTTTATATAAAAAAAAAACTTTTTTAAAAAACCACGTTTTTAACGCACTAAAAAGAAGAAAATAATTTTTCTGAAACCCCATAGGTACTGACATTACAAACAAGAGATATGATTTGAAGAAAATTTTCTATAACGTAAAACGTGGGGCGCAACTATGGCTAAAATATTCTGTATCGTATAAAAATTTATAAATAAATGTTATTAGGTACAAATTAATAGGATAAATGAATTCATATTTTAATTAGCTTCAAAAAGTAAAGCTTATAACTTATCGAAATTTTTAAAAGAGGTAAATTTAATTTATGAAAAGATTACCTTTAGATTACTAATAATATTCACTTTTAAAAAATTCTGATAAAAAATGACATCCTAACAATATTCTGGTAAATAATATAAGAAATTTAACTTGAAGAAATCTAAAACTAAATTTTGCTACTGCAAAACTTCTAGCAAATATTTAATATTTATGTTAATAAAATTTCTAAAGTGTAAATTGAAGATGTTTATTTAATATTAAGGAATTAATTTTCCAAAAAAAATTTACATTAATAAAAGTATTCTGTTGGATTACTAATAATATTCCCTTTTACAAAAAGTCTGGTAAAAAATATAAAACTTAAAATATAAATCCATGGATATTGAAATAAATTAATCAAAGAAATTATATTGCATTTAAAAAATTTATTATTATTTGCGCCCCACGTTTTACGTTATAGAAAATTTTCTTCAAATCATATCTCTTGTTTGTAATGTCAGTACCTATGGGGTTTCAGAAAAATTATTTTCTTCTTTTTAGTGCGTTAAAAACGTGGTTTTTTAAAAAAGTTTTTTTTTTATATAAAGTATTATTCATTCTATTGTTCATGATAAAATATTCGAGAGAATTTTCTTATCTTGGAAGGTTAATTGTAGCTTTCTCCTACGGGGTTTAGCTTGCTTATAGGAATGCGGGGGTCATCACAAAGCAGAGGGCGCCAGCAAGGGAAAGGGCTGGCCTCCCCGAGGTGCGATATATCAATTACCCGCCCCTCCTTAGGATGGAGGGTAAACCGCTCTTCGGGTATAACGTAGCATATTTGTCATTCATGGCACAGGTCTGGCTACAGCCCCTAACAAAATCTTGGCTTAGCGCCTACCTCGAGCCCGAAACCCTAGCACCACCTTTGCTTTAACTCACCTTGGCCGTGGTTTAAAGATTTCTAGCATGATATTCCTCTCCCGTTGAAATAATCATTGATCTATTAAGAGATTTTTCTTCATCTGAACTTCTTAGAATTTGTCTTTTCATCTAAAGGAACCTTTTTTTCTTTTAGTATGGGAAATTTATCTATATGTTCTTTTCTAATATATATATATATATATGTAAGAGTATATATATGGGTTGTTTTGAAATCTAATATACTTTAGGGTGTATCCCTTTTTTTATAATCATTTTAAGATGTCTTCACCTACATTTCCTGTTCTAAAGAAATTATATAGTATTTTTATATTATAGAGATTTGATATATGTGCAAATCTACGATTATATTTTTTTTTTTGTTTTCATGATACTAAATATCAGTATTTATTTATTAAAAGAAACAACAAATATTATTTTGCAAAATTTAAAGATACAAAGAACCTTGTTAAAAAGTTTGTAAAAATTGTAACTGAATTGGTATGTAACATGACTTTTGACTGAAGGTGTTGTATATACTTATCTACTTGACTGTCATAAGGGTAGAACTGCTGGAGTAGTGCCCTCATCCTAAGCCGGTCAAGAGGGCGTCTGCTCCTCAATTAGGCTCGACTTGCATTCTCGTCAAGCGAACCGAGGCTGCTAATTGTCTCAGCTCAGCTGTGCTTGTACTCGCGTCGTGTTTGCTTGTTAGGAACCTCCGTTATCTCCTCCTCAGTGCAGAGCCTCTTTCTTGTCCCTCAGACGGTTAATTCTGGTCTCTGGAGCTCATTTAGCTTTTCTTTCTCTTGAACTTAATGATAGTACAGGACCTTTCGAACACACACAAGTCAACTTGAATGTTACGTCAAGAGTCATCTAATTGACGATTTGATTTGTCCCCTCAAACCTTTCCCCTCCCCAATCCTTTCATTTACTTTAACTCGTTGTGTTGTGTGTTTTTTTTTAAAAAAGGGTTTTCCTTTTAATCAACAAACGAGATCATTGCAGAATCCGAGTTTTCAACAAATATCAAATTATTGTATAGCTTAACCACAGGGCAAATTTTAAATTATTTATTGCTTTTGTTACCAAACAACAGCAACTATGGCAATGATATTAATTAATCGAATTGGATTGTTGGTTTTGTTTTGCCAACTTCGATTTATAGCCATTCCCTAATGAATAGCTTTAATATGCTTTTGGATGAGGTAGTTCTATTGTCAATGATCAATTCTATTATCTAAATTATCCTTTCTCCAGTGTCTAGTCGTGATATACTTCTTCACGGAGATGAGTGAAAATGAAATGAAATTCTTTATCATTCACCGAATGGGGAATATATTTAGAGCATACCAATCCACTAGTATTCCATTTTGCTAAAGAATCATAATTTATTGACTCATAAACAAGTATTGGGTAAAGGTTTATGTTACAAAATAGTCAATAAATATTCTATATTTAGGTATAGAGTCTATTGGAATTTTATAAAAGAGAAAATATAGACCATGTTCACTCAAAAACAATTGAAATACAATTTTGAGTATCGAACATTTTCAAATAACTCTTAAGAAAAAAGTTCACTTAAGTGTTACACCATCAAATTTTCTTATAATGGTATACTATTATAAATAAATTCAAAACTGTAAAAATTTGTAAATATTATCAAATTCATAAAACAAAACTTAATAATTAATTAATTAATAGATTAGTAATATCAAATTATTCTTGAGTTAATTTAATTCCATTATTATTTTTATAGAAAAAGTTAAAAAACTGCGCTTAATTAAGAATTTTTTTGATCAAAAATTAATTAATATTCGCATATACAAGTTATATTTTCAACTTGTCAATATTTAATTAGAGAAATAGAAATAGTTTAATTAAATTTTGTGTAAATTTCATTTAATTTTTACCGACCGACGATAGTAAGAGAGGTATTGTTTTCACACCAAATTTCACATGAGGAGATTTTTACATATCACCACGAATCATGCACTTTGTATTGGTTTTATCCTCGAGAAAAATCATCTTTATTAGTTTTTTTCTTAATTTAAAATTATATGACGCCATCCAGCCATTCATGACGTCACAGTCTGGTCTTACATATATATTATAAATAAAATAAAATTAAAAATATTTATGTTATGTCCATATCTGTTTTTTATTACATTAATAGATATATTAAAATTATTTGAAATTGTTTCTGTAGCTGGAAATTAATTTACTTCAAACCGTCGGTCTGTTCAGACCTGGTCACAGGTCAACTTATTAAATCTTATTATGAAATATAAAAAAAAATTAAAAAATTAAATTTTAATTAATTAAAATTAGTCTTTTTCTTTTTCTTAAACTATTTTTTCATCAATAAACTTAATATTTTTTATATAAATTATTGAAAAGCATATTACTAAATTAATAGAATAGTGGAATAGAAAATATTATTTTCTGTTATGTGATATGCTTTTAAATACGTGATTTCTATCAAATACCTTTGTATGAATGTCGTTTGTTTTAATGAGTTGAAATAGGATACAAATGAATATATGTAGTTTTCAATTTAACCAAATAAAGTTTTCCTTCGTTTTTGAGATACTGGATTGCTATTTTATATATTTAATCCACAATCAAGAGCTGATTAGCTCTCTACCTTTGTGGAATACATTTCCTGTTCCCTTAGTCATTAATTTAACGTAAGTATCAACACTCACTATGATTCTAATTGATAGATGCTGTTTGTTATAGGAGAAAGCACAGTTTATATACACAACTGCTATTGGTAGGCAAAACTGAAAAATATTGACAATAATTGAGATAAAGCGATGAAATGAGTTTTTATAAATACCTGGACTGATTTCAAAATTTCTATAGCTCAATTAAAACATTTTAGTAGAAATACTTTGAAATTCGAAAAAAGTTCAAATTTTTTCCATAGACAAATCAGTTTTCACAACCATTCACTACAAAATTTCTTCATAAGTTTTTTCCAATCAGCCCCCTAAACAATATAAAAAAATGTATATTTTTTAAATAAAAATTATTTTCAATTGCAAATAAAATTATTTTATTTATTATTAATAATATAATATTTCTATTTATTTTAAAATAAGATTTTTATAATGATTTTTTTTATGAATTTGGTTTAATTAAATTCATTAATCAAAACTTTATTAACTATTAACACAGACATTATTTAAATGACTCCGTTTTAATTTCAAGGAGTCAAGATGGATCATGAAATAAAGAAAACTTTTAATTATAACCACATATATTATATTCAGACATTTTTTTAAGTCATTCCTTACTTATATTCCATTTTCATATCAAAAATGGAAAATGATTAATCATTTTGACATGATGTATGATCAAAAACAATACCCAGAGAAGTATCATATTCAGTATTAATTTCAAGTGAGTGCAAATAATGTATGATCTTCATTTAATCCTCATTTTTTTGTTTTTTTTATGAGGCCGCGGAAAAGTTAGAAGTTCATTGAACTATAAACAGATTCTGCAATTGTTTGTTTCCGAATTTCACTATTATACAAAAATTATATTTATATACCATTAAAAGAAAGGTTAAGAACATATTAAACATTCAACTTTGGATATAATTGGAATGGAATATTGAATTTCCGAAAAAATGGAATCTTTTTCCTGGAACTTCAACAATGATTTTGTAAGATAAAATAATTTCTAATAGATAATTGTAAAATTTAATTAATTTAAAAATTTTTTGTTATGTTTAAAACAAAATGTAAAAAGATTATACTTACCTTTATTTATGATAGTACTCTATTATCGTATATCTAGGTTATCATTTTGAAAATATTCGAGTATACTTTTTTTTTTTTTAAAAAAAAAAATATATTTTATCCATTTTATTAACATGCATTTTTCATTTGACTTAGATTATCAAAGAAAAAAAAAAACAAATAAATGTTCACGAAGTTATCACAGCGTAGATAGTAAATCTTTTTGTCTTGGTTGTTATATTTACTCAAATATGAATTCATATTCGTGAAATGACTTCAAAAGCCTTCTCGTGGAAATTCCATAAAAAAGTCGTCAACGTTCATTATGACTACCTATTTCCATTATTCCTCTATTATTCCTATTGTTATTTCTGAATGAACGCCTGAATAATAATGTCGAGAAATCCTTTGGTGAATCGTTTCAATGAAATGCATTTTTAACCGGCTATTCCACAATTATACTAAAGATCTAATACTTAAGTTTCGAGTTGTTTTTTTTTCATTAAGCCCTTGCGTAACATTTTCCAAAGCTCATTCATTTTTCATTTATTTAAACTAGTGATTGGCCGACCATTTCAGTAAAACAACCAAAAATTTCATTAACTCTCAACACCATGCATAAACAAGCTCATTTCTCTTTTAGATAAACTCCATATGAGAATAGGACTACGGCTGAATCAACAACTCTACCAAATTGCTTATTAAGTTAAATTGGATTCCTCTATCATAATGTATTAATTTTCAAACATTAATTTTGCCTCCTCATCGTTCCCATTTATGAACAATTCCTAACTTAAATTTATCAGTTGACTTAATTGATTTTATTTGTCTATTAAAAGGAACAAAAATCGTTTTTTTTTGTATATATACTATAATGTATTCATGATTTTATCGCCCACCAATCTTTAATAGTATTTTTAGTATTAATTAGGAAATTGATCTTCTCTGATTCCAGTTCTTGCTCCGACTAAATTAAATTCAGATATAATTGAAGTCGGAGCCAAATCAGATCAAATTCGACATGACTCCACAACTCTGATTAGGAAAAGTATATTTAAATAAAAAATTAAATATAATTGTTATATATAAAAATATTTTAAAATAATTCTATAATCAAAAAGCAACAAACACTTTAGTAATAAGTTCAATTTAATTATGTTTGATAATTATTGACTTATTGTGATTTTTACAGAAATGTGATATATAAATCAAATTTTCATTTAAAAACCTTCTAAAATCCAAATTTTTAGAGACATTTTCAACATCACACACATATATATATATATATATAAACATCTTAAATAATCCCAAAATAAATAAGTATTGTTTTATTTAATAAAAATTTGAAATAAATTTCCTAAATATTCAAAATCTTTAAAATAACAAGGACAATGGGATTCTTATGAAGTTAGCTTAAGTAGTTAATGTGCTGAATCTTTAAGTTGTACTCAAATAAGCATCGCGCATAAGCGTTAAAAGCATACGATGAGGATCAAGAAGAATGTGTAAGGAATTGTTACCGACTTTTTTTAGTTAAGGTCGAAAGGACCTACTATAACAAACAAGAATTAAACCAGGATTACTCCTTGGAAGCTTGGAGGCTTAGACCAGCTCGAAGATGCAATGGCCATTTAACGAGAAAAGCGTCCCTTCTACTATACTTTATGAATTCACCTCGCTAGAAGCCTGATCGTCATTAAAGAAAGGGTTTAGGCCCATTCTGAAAACCTCCCTCTATTACATAAATCTATATAACATCTTAAGATTTCTATCGAAGATTTGACCTAGCCTTTCTCTAGTCTCTTTTCGTAATTGGATCAATAATTTACTTTCAACTTACCAAGATAGTTAAAATACCTCGGTTAATTATTTATTATTTTTTTTTACGTTTATATTCAATTCAAGTAAAATACTGATTCAATATTTCTAGTACATGAAATGATTGTTAAAATGATGGAATACCTCTTATTTTTATCAATCCTATTATTATTATAAATAATATGCGAAAGTTATCTTCCTTACAAATATCATGTTTCACATATTATAACAAGAGGTTTTTGAATTTTCAAAATAATAAATTATTTTTTATCTTTTATATATCTTAGTGAGAAAATTTAAAGTAAAAATATTTAAGTTATTTATTAACTTTTTTTTACATTATGTTTTAATAATATAAAATTTTTATTTTAGATTTTATTTAATAAATTATTTAAGTATATTTAGTTTTTAATCGGTATTTGGTATTCTATCATTATGTATATTTAGGGTGGGAAAAAAAATTAAAAAAACAATAGAGAAGAAGGGATAACATCTTCATCTTTTTTTGTTATCAATAATAAATTAATACTTCTATATGTTTTACAAATTTAAACAAATCGTATTTTTTCAAAATCTTAAGTTAAAATATGTAGAAAATATTTCTTTTGATACTAGGGAGGTATTGACACAAACTACTCCCTCTTTTCTTCTCTAAAAATGAAGATAATTAAACCAAAATATTCTCCTCTTCTCTCGTTGAATCAATATATTTATAATTAATTAATTTTTTATATCATAACCAGTTTCACAGTAATGTAAATATATATCAATCAGGGTGATGGGATTATATACAGATATATATATATATTAATGGATGGGGATAGTCGGAGGAATATCGCTGCTGTAGCCAATAATTTTCAAGTGATTAATTTTTCAAATTCACTAATGTAATAGAGATTGTAGATTATAATTTTATGTAAAACAGGTAACTAACAAAATTACAATTATTAAAGGTATTTTTATTTAAAGACCACATTATTTGTAAATATTATTTATTAAATTAAAATAATAATTGTGCAAGGTTTCGATTGCTTATTCTACAATTGTTCTCCAGTGCGATGCACAGTTTGTTCACTTGTTAGTTCGCTTGAGTCGGGGCAAACTCACAGAACTTGAGAACGATTGCAGAATAAGCAATCGAAACGTTGTACAATTATTATTTTAATTTAATAAATAATATTGTCAAATAATATGGTCTTTAAATAAAAATATCATTAATAATTATAACAAAAATTACAAAAGTTTTAATAAATATAACAAAATTAAAATATTTTTGTTTTCTATTATTCCATACATATATATACATATTTTATTAATTTTCTTAAACATTTTATTTGTATTCTTTTTTTGTTGAGATCAAAAATTCAGCTGTTCTGAAAATGAAATAGCGATTTTATCTCTTAATTTAGAGTGGTAAAAGCGATATAATCATGTTTTAAGCTGTTTCATTTTGGTAGTTTAGTTTTATATACAATTGACACGTTTTAATAAGCTCCACCTTATTGTGCGTAAGTTTTGTTCTGGTGCTTTATATGAAAATAGAATGTCGGCTTAGAGGCCTTTTGATGAAAGCGTGGGCCATCCACATTACACATCTGGTCTTAATAAATAACCTCTCCCGGGGTGGATTCCAGTTAGGGGCTCTTGAGCTGATTACATGATAAGATCTCAAGTTAAAGGGATACTTTGGTGTCTCCCGCAAAAAAAAAGAAAAAAATTGCCCCAGCTATGCAGTGAACCAAGTGTTTGCGCAATTATGAAAGACAAATTCATTAAGACATCTAGTTACACATTGAATCCTTTCTGAATAAACTTTAGTGTCGTAAAGAGACAGTCGGGCAGAGAGATTGACGAAAATTTAATCCTACTAGAATGTCTACAAATTTATTAATTAAATAGAAAAAAAAAAATAGATATATAATGTATATTCTATGACAATTATCGATTTATTTCTATAATGATGATAATCTAACCCACACTTGTATATCGATTCATTCATTCTGTCTGAAACTACTACACTTGGATCCATTAAGAGAATATCTATTATAAAAAAGAGGGTTCAGACAAATAGAGGAGGGGGTCAATGAATAATGGCATGCAAATGATTATTTAGAATTTTAGTTCCACATTGTGACAATGTTAAAATTATATTCATTAAATATTCAAGTTTTTATAGGTAAAAAAAAATTGCTCTAAATAATTTATTACCTTTGATCTAGATATTTAAAAGATTTTAGATTAGAAAAAAAATCTTTTTATAATTTATTATACAATATAGTTATTAAATATTCATTCTACAAAAAAATAATTGAATGTATTTAATTTGTTTAGAATTATATTACTGTATATATATTGTATGAAATCGGTGTGACACGTGTATATATCGTAGCCTGAAAGTGCGATAAAAGGCTATTGTGAAGTTTGTTGGAGGAAATCAATTGGAAAATGGGCAAAGGTTATAGTCGGAATTCAATAGAAAAAGAAGAGGAAATTGGGAGATGACGGAATTGTTGCTCAGGATAGGGATGGTTGTAGGAATCGAGTTCCTGACGCCGAAAAATTTCTAGTTTAGAATTCACATTGAAAAACAGACATAGATAGATCTTGTAATATACATATCCATATATAATTGGCCCATTTCCCCCATAAACCCATAACCCAATTTCTAATATTACAAAATTGATTTCTACGAAAAATAAAAATTAACCTCTTTACTGAAGTTAAAAAAAAATAAATAAAAAAAAAAAAATGATTTATTGATAATGTTGAAAATGCAGATGATACTCTTAAAATGCATTAATACGAATAATTTATGTATGTTACCAAAATGGGTTGCGGAACAATATTCCCAAATGTGGCTAGCATGTTTTATTTGTGTCAATATGAAACAAAAATATCGATAGTCAATAATTACCTGAAAAATATCGATATGGTATGAAATTTTATTGTGTGTTTAAACAGATTTTTAAATATCTATTCATGACTTTTTAGGGATGCCCTCGTGACTTTTTCCACCTCCCTCTTCTATAGAATATGATGTTATTATAAACGAATGGGGGGGATATCTGAATAAGGAGTAAAACAATGTACATATAATATATATATAAACATTCATATGTTTATATAATACATATCAATTACTAGAATCAAAAATAACAATCTGATAAAAAAAATGTATTACAATCTAAAATACTTAGTATTAAATAATGTTAAAATTTTTAAATTTAATATTAAAGATAAAAAAATACACTATTAATTTATCATCTTTAAATTTAATTATTAATCTATTTTGTGAATCTTAATTTTTATTTTTTTTACTATCTCGCCAGAGATAGTATTGCGATCACGAAAATTTTCGTAGTCGAGATTTTGATGTTTTTATACGTTTTGAAGGTCCCTGAGTCATTTTCACTAAGGTTGAGAAAAATGTCTCTCTCTCTGTGTGTGTGTTTGTATGTATGTATGTATGTGTGTATGTGTGTATGTAAGCAAAAATGGTTTGAGTTAGAATAATGAAATTTGGTACACGGACATTATTCAAAATTTGTAGCTTTCTATCAACTTTTGAGAAATGTAGCTCTTTCGGAAGAGGGACCACATTTTCATTTTTTTCGTCTAAACTGACCGTAAAAATAAAGATATATGTTTGATAGTTTTTCACATGATTAAAAATTGTATAAACTAATATACATATATAGAATTTCAGCTTGATTGAATTACTGAAAGTAGCAGAATTAATTTTTTAACACTGCAAATCACGCGTCAGCACGTGACTTGGTGCCATCAACAAAAAGCCAAACACGCTCTGGTTTAATAAATATTATTTATTAATTTTAATTTACAATGTATAATTAATTAAATTTAATTTAAATATAATATATGTTATTTAATCCAATTCAAATTTGCGAGATAGTCGAGTGGAGACACTCCAGATTTATTTTTATTTTGTTTAATATTACAAGGGGTAAAAATAAATTTTATTTACCGATCAATATGTACGAAAAGAACTCCTCTTGGAGATTTTTTAATTTTTTAATTGTTAAAGAATAATTATATTACAGACCAATTCTATTGGGAAATCACAAACAGATTAATTAAAATTTCTACTGGTGGTGGTGATTGTTTTTAAAAGAATACAAAAATTATTGTCTTTTTTTTTCTTTTACTAAAGGAATAACTCTTTCAAGTAAAGAAATCATATATTGGATAACTTTTTATATATATATATATATTTTTTTTATATTTGATTAATATATTTCAAAAGATTTCTTTTTTCTCTTTTGTATTGCAATATAGATTTTTTATTGATAAAAACGTTCATAACCGGTATTCTTTACTAACTTTGAGCTTCGTTACCTGGAAAGAATATTGAACAAAGATGTATTGTTTTTAATGCCTTCTTGCTAAAGGAAAACACCCCCTGTTTTTCAACAGCAATTAACTCTTTCAAGGCAAGAGGCAGACTTGTATTCCAGCTGCTTGGTTCATTTTTATTTATTTTTACTTTTTTTTTTTTTTGACTAACCTGTAGTGAGTAATTAGCAATGCCTTTGTGTACATCGAAGCGAACGAACGGTGACCCTTTATTCACTCTCTGATGCCTTTCATCGGCTTGACTCCACTTCTTTAGCTGGATAAAAAAAATGTATCAGTTCTCAGAATGTGTCTCCCTCACCCCCACCCCCCTCCTCACCCCTCATTTAAGATGTTCAGTCATCGTATAAGCTTTATTTGAACTGACTCTGATACTAACTTCTATCTACTGCATCTGTCACTCGCATACACAGTTTATACAATCAAGTCAACCAGTTTAGTTTCTAATTCAATTTCATCCTCTTCTGATATGGATTAAATTTGAATTCGCTTGATGATGAAATGCATAGAACTATAGAGCCTAACTAAATAATTGTAATTGGGAGCAACAACCAAACAAGAAAACTTTTTCCCTCTCTAATCAATGTTGGAAGGGTTGCTCTATTAATCCGATCAGACGATAACTTAAATATATTCGTTTTTTTTTTACAAGCCATATTCGATAGCAAACACACCAGGATGTTTATTAACCCAGGTTTACTTTTGAAAGTTGTCCTCAGTTACTTATTGAGTATCACTTTTGTTATCTCTTCTCCTACTACGCATCTGTAGCAAAATTCAATTAAGGTATAATATCAGAAGGAAATTGTAAGTCAATTTTAATTTTAATTACACAAGATAACCAGAGTGGGATATTTCAATTCTAGGGTTTAATTTAATGAATAGAATGATAAATCTACATATGAACATTTAACTTAAACCCAATTTATTCCTTTAATATCCCTTCCTTGTATAATACCCTTTGAAAATTAAAAAAAAGATGATTTTTCACTAAATAAAAAGTATAATTTTCTTTAATTCTTTAAAAAAAAAGTAAATTTTAGTTCAACTTTTTCTATTCTTCCGTTTTGGATGCAATTTCTTCTGTATAAATTCTGTTCTTCCAATTCCTATATTCTTATAAATTTCCATTTCAAAATTTAACATGTACCATTTATTTCTCAATACAAACAAACTTCTCAATAGCCTTTTCTTACCCACTATTTTAATACTCAAAGTTCTATAAATTATAGTAATTTGAGTAAATTATCGAATCATCCTTATTTCAAATATGAAACAACTTTATATATATATACCATAATTCTGTTTTACTTAAATATATATATATTTATATTTATCTGGAAATATAACTATAGTGAGAGAATTGTGAGAGGGTAAGAGTTGGATTGTTGTGGCTCAGGATAGGGACACTTGGAGAAATGTGGTCCTTGCGGCCAAGAACTTTCGAGTTTCGAAGAGCCACAGAGATAGATAGATAGAAATATAACTATTATACAATCAAATTAATTAAGAGCCAGCGGACATCCAGATGAAAATTAAAAGGTCAGGAATGTAATTTTTTGATTTCTTGTTCCAACCAATGTATCGACGTTTCGGTCCTCTATCGCGATCATCTTCAGACTGTTATTTTTTTGTTATTATATTTATATATATATAAAATTCTTTTTTATTCTAAATTGAAAACAAATCAAATAAAGTATAAATGTGTAGTCTTATCAGTAGAATAAATAAAGATTTAAACATATTAAGACTTCAGGTTTTTTTTTATTAAATCCACACTAATTAATATTTATAAAATTTAATACTAACTTAATTTCGAACAGAAGGCCGTGTTTTCTTTATTATTTTTTTTTTTTTTTTTTTATTATTACTTTTTAGTTCATTTTAACATTTAGTTGTTTTAATGAACAATATTATTTTACCCTTCAAAAGTCGGCAGACTTTCTTATATGTTAACTAAATAACTCTTAATTATGCAACTTTTAATATTTTTGTCTTTTGATCTTTTTGGTACATCCATAAATTACAGTAAAATATTTCCTTTTCAAAGAGAATATATTACTTTTTACCTTAACGCCTAATTAATGGTATTATTTTAATTGTTAATTTTTTTTAAGACAATATTATTAGTATATATATATATATATATATATATATTAATAGATAATTTGAATGAATCCTACAGGAAAGCTTTCTGTTTGACATTTTAATATATCATAATGATTTAGAGTCCAATGTTATTCTTCAACCAAGAAATTTATTTATATCGAGATTGCATTCAAAGAAGAAGAGATAACAGACCAAATGAGTCATTCCTTATTCCATTTGTAGTTTCTTGTTGCAAGTTCTTTTAAATTTGCTTTTTATCCAAATGATAAATTTAATGTTTGATGATCCATCATTGCTTAAAAATGAATATGAATCTCTTTTTTTTAATAAATCATTGAATCGCGTATTTATTTTTTTTTTTTGTTTATAAATCAGTGTATTATTAAGATATAGGTCCAGTTTTACTGATCACAGAACACCTTTATCCCGTTTAGACAGGAGCCGACTTGATAGGCTATGTAATTTGGTATATTAAATTTAAATTTTTTATTTATCATATACTTATTGATTAAAAAAGAAGGAAATACATTAAATAAGACCCAATTTGCTTTTAATAAATTAATAATTAAAATTTTAGAATATCAGAAGGTAATGATAAAAAAAATGTAGATATAATTTTCGAGTATCAATTATCATGACACAGGTAATAATTTAGAAAAAAAAATTCCATTTTAATAATCTGGTTAAAACAGATTGAAATGTTTTTTTTCTGTTCTTATTAAAGTAAACATGATTTTTTTTCCCTAAATCGTGTTTATGAGCTGAATCAATTGTGAATACAACAGTCAATCAGTTTTAATTTTATTATAAAAGCCATGAAAGCTACAGGGAAGCATCATTTATCAACACAAAAATATCGTTTAAACTTTTTATATTATAAACGGACGTGATTTTTATTATTTATTTATTTTTTTTTTTTTAATTTTTTTTTTTATAGTCGTTAGGGATATTTTTGTTAAATTTAATACCGGAATTGATAGGAAATAGCTTTTGATGGTAGAATGAACACCAATGTTGAATGGTGATAAACTGATGAAGGTGAAATGGCCCTTGACAGGAGACTGTAGACTGTCAAAGACACAATGAACTTCCGACAGAATCACTGAGGAGATTCGAACCTCGATCAATTACCATTTATGGGCCATTTGTAACCGGCCAAATTGAATCTTCGATATATCCTATTAAAAATGTAAGAAGCGAACAAAAAGAACAATTGCCAGCACAAATTAGTTCTAAATTTTAACAAATAATGCCTATTTTTATTTTATTTCCAACAATTCTACTAAACTTTAATAAATAACAAAGTTAAATGGTTTCTTTTATGTAGGAATTTTATGACGAAATATATATTTAAATATTACCTAAGTCGTTAAGATGAGTGAAGAAAGAGAGGGAGAGGGATAAGGCTCAAGTGGTTTCAACCCCTCCCTTATCTCTTGCCATAGAAATAAGATTTTTTTTTTTTATAAATTTTAATATAAAAAAAAAAAGTTAAAATATAATATTATTTTACATGAATTTTTTATTTTAATTCTATAATAATATTTTGAAATGTGTTTGAACGAAAAAGGAATAAATAAATAAATAAATAAATAAATAAATAAAAATACATGAGACCTCTCTTATCAAATATATATATTAAGTTATTATTTATATCAGAAGAAATTTAAAATTACAATTATAAAACATCTTCAATTTTTAAATATTAAAAATAAATTAATATTGATATCCTAATTGTTACTCTTTTTACTATCTTGCCAGAGATAACGAAAATTTTCGATTGTTGAGATTTTGATGTTTTTATACGTTTTAAAGGTCCCTGAGTCATTTTCACTAAGGTTAAGAAAAATGCGTGTGTGTGTGTCTGTGTAGAGAGCTAAAACATTTTGAGCTAGAATAATGAAATTTGGTACCTTAGCATTATTCAAAATTCGTAGTTTTTTATCAACTTTTGAGTAATGTTGCTCATTCGGAAGAGGACCATTACCTACAACGTTTTCTTTTATTTCCTCTATACTGACGGTACAAATAAAGATATATGTTTGATAGTTTTTCACATGATTAAACATTGTATAAAACTGCTATATATTGAATGAATCGCTGAAAGTACAGGTATTAATTTTTTTAAATTTTTACTTAAAAATGATGGTAAAGATTTTAAATTTAATTTTATATATGTTAATTAATTAATGTAATTGAATAACTATACTATTCTGTAAATTTAAATTTTTAAATTAATTAATTAATTAATCCAATTCAATTATTCCTAATTTATAATTTACATCTATATATATAAAAAAAGGTTTTTGTCTGCACATTGCTCAGAATTTAAAAATTTTTGCATATCTTCGCGTTTCATGACCTCTAGAATCCAAAAGTGACTTTAGAATTTTTCACGTCTGTCTGTCTGTCTGTCTGTCTGTCTGTCTGTCTGTCTGTCCGGAAAATTACTATTTTATAGACTCAGAATTGGCTGAACCGATTTCTTTGAAATTACATCACAATATTCTTATATACCTCTAGAGTAACATAGGCTATAAATTTTATTAATATCTTATCAATAACCGCAGAAATTAATTTTTTAAAGTTTATATAATTCTCCGTGTTGTTCATTCAAGAGCAGCTCGCGGCTCACTGTCGGCCTAGCGGAATCATTTCAAACAATGAATTATCATAGAGATTCCCAATCGAAGAATTATTATAATATTTCCCTTTTTATTTTAAATTCTAATATACAAATATCAATTCAATTAAATAATTTATTCTAAAAGTTCTCAATTTAATTAAAATATTTATTAGATCATATTTTTATCTTAAATTATTTTTTATTTAATTGAATATTTCTTCTTTTCTATAATATATATATAATAATATATAAATTTTATCATTGAATAATAAAAAAAAATATTATTTAACCTGAATTAAAATGACTGAATTATATTATCTTTGTTTTTTATTTTAATTTAATTACTCTATTATTAATTACTAAATATATATATATTATATAAAAATTAAAATATGATGATATAAAGTTGTTTTAAATTTTTGACATTTTTAAATTGGGTATATTTTTTAAATTTATTAAAATGTCTTTTTTATTTATTATGTTTAAAAGATTCATTTTTATTATGTGATATTAATAAAAAATAACGATGCTCTGTGCAAGTCGAATCATGTTGCACATAATTAAATAACAATTGCCAAACAAAGAATATAATATTTTTTTAAATTCTTATATTTAAATATCATTTCAATTAAATAATTTATTCTAAGAGGTCTCATTTTAATGCAATTTATAATTTTCTTCTAATTCAGATTTAGGACAAATCGTACAACATTATATCAAATCTCGCTAAGAACATTCAATATTTTTGTACACAAATTATTCAGAGTATTGGCTAAGCGTATCACTCATAATCAGTTTATATTGAAATTTATATAAATTAACAAAGTAAAAATTTTTATTTGTTTAAATTTTATTATAATGAATCAAAAAAAATTAAATATATAGATCACATGATTAAGAGAAGCAAAAAACTTAACAGAAAATAACTGTTGGATGGAGGTCGGACATGACAGAAACTGTAAGCGAAATCTTCATATTGCGGCTAATAATTTTCAAATCCCCTAGCACCACAGAATTTAAGTTTCTTTTAAGGAAAATAACTATGATCTAAAAAAATTAATAAATGAACTTAATAATAAAAAAAACAAATAAATCAATTAATTTAAATTAATACTATTAATGAATGTATATATTGGTCATTTATCTATAGTTTTATACCGTTAATTTTTATAAATTGTCTCAAGTCTCTATTTTTGCATTTTCTCAAGTTTCATTATAATTAAAAATATTCAATAATAATCTAGCAATGAAAATAAAATACCAAAATGTAAAGAAATATTATACTCTATTATAACATATACCTACAATACTTATAAACTATAGGCGGAGGAAATATTAGGAGATATCATTGCGGGTTCAGGCCAAATCGACCAACATTAATTAAGATATTTTCATTATGACAGATATTAGGAACAAAACCGCGAATTCAATATTTCTGTTCACTAATTATTTGTAGACTTTAGTAAAACATACGCATAACTCAATAGATCCGGATAAACTTTTTCAAATTTTCAATCTTCAAATTTCTCTTGAAGGTAGTAAAGAAAGAATAAGATGCGGAAATCAATTGTAAAATATTAGGTTACTCAGACGACTTAAATATAATAGGAGATTCGGCAATTGCAATTACAGATAGCGAGGAAAATTTAATGGAGGTTTGAAATTAATAGTGATAAGAAAAAATATTTAGTAACAAAGAGGAAGAGTATTAACATACAAAATCTTAAGATACAAAATGTAGAATTTGAATATGTAGAAAAATTGAATGTAATCACGAAGGATAATAATATTTGAGAAGAATTTAAATCGGGGTTGCAATCGGGAAACGCCTGTTATCTGCAATAAAGAGGCTTATCTCTTCAAAATTATTATCAAAGGGAATATATAAAAAGATTATTTTGCCTGTTGCATTATATGGGTGGGAGGCATGGTCTATGACCCTTGGAGATGAGAGTAGATTCAGAGTATTTGAGAATAGGATTCTTCCCTGCATTTATTGGCCAAAGAAAGATGAGGTCACCGGGTATGAGGGAGACTGTATAACAAGAAATTTGATGGCCTCTCTGCATCTTCAGAAATAGTTAGGGTTATAAAAGGGAAAAAGCTGCGATAGGCAGGGCACGTGGCAAGAATGGGAGAGGAAAAAGATATTGGTGGGAAGACCGATTGGAAAACGTCCGCTTGGAAAACCAATGACGCGTAGGAAGGGACGTAAGAGAGATGGAATAAGGGCTCAGGATAGGGACACTTGGAGAAATGTGGTTGTTGCTGCTAAGAACTTTAGAGTATCTTTGAGCCACATAGGTAGATAGATATAACATATACAATAATAATATATATAATTAATATAGTGATTAAATTAAAATATATTTTTTAAATAAGAACACAAAAAGAAATGAATGTTTTATGTAATATACTGATTGAAACAAAATGGATGAAAACCTTTTAATACTTTCAACCACCAAATACTATGCACAACTCGGGGGTACAGGGGGCGGAGCCCCCGTCTAGGTGTGAAGAGCGCCGAAGGCGCTCTGAGCAGCTAGTATATATATAATTAATGAAATTTAATTTAAATATAATATATGTTAATTAATCCAATTATAATTTGCGAGATAATTTTCTTATTTGTTATAGATTATTTAAAATTATTAAACTCTATTATTCAAAAAAGGTCTATATTGTTGAATATTGTTGGTATTGATTGTTAGACAAAAACAGTACGAATTCAAATAAATACAATTAAAATTCAACAAAATATTATCTTTTTCAAAAAGGGTTTTTTTTATTGATTTTTATCTAGATGATAGATGTATGATTTACAAAATATTCATTGGTTTTCGATGATAATTATTGTAGGATGATTTATCTTTTATTTAAATTAAGTGATTAAATATGGGAACTGTACTGTAAATGAAATTCCATTAAAGTCAAAACACAAATTTATTGTCAAGATAAAAATTATTTTAAGGATATATTAAAAAAAAACACTTAATATTTTATCTTTGACTATGTTTTATTGTTATAACCCGTTTTGGTATAACTGTATTACAACAAGTGCTAGCCAGGTAATAAATCAATCATAGTGATATGGAGGCCAAACTAATAGAGCTATAAATTTTTGTCAAATTTATTCTCTTTATAGGAATATCGAATATAATTTTGTATTTCGTTTTTTATTATTATTATTATTTTTCATATTTTTTTCATATAAAAAGTTTCTTTCTTAATGTTAGTATAAATAAAAATACTAATTTAGAATTCTTGTTTTAAGCATTTGTTGGAAAATAACAAAGAACGAATAGAACTGATAAGAAGTTGCCACAGACTAATTAGAAGGGTAAAGTCTGCTTTTCAGTTTATTATCAACGAATGACTTCATTTAAGAGCTTATTTAGTTTATTGTTGAACATTTGAAAAAAAAAAATGCTAAAAGCTAATGAAAATGCATGATAAATGTTTTACTCATTTCTCTCATCATCTAAAGATATGATAGAAAATTAAATTATTTATAATGATGTAGGATATTATAGTACTAAAAGAAAAAAAATAATTTATTTAGAAAAGTTAATATTAAATTCTATTCATTAAATATTTATTAAATGATAAAATATGCATTATTTTTTTAAATATTAAAATACTTATTAATATAAAAAAAAATAAAAAATCAAAGATATTTAAATAATTTAAACATAGGTTGTATAAATTGCTTGGATTGTGGAGTTTGGATTTGAAGAGAGATTCAAATGATTAAGAGTTTTATCAATTTTTTTCGTTTTTGGTTTTATTATCTATCTTACTTTGGTTAGCGCTATTTTCCTTACTTTTCATATTTGTAAGATTCCTATATACCTTATAGAGAAGAATTCTACAATGATTACTTACATATGCAAGATATCCTTGGCTTCAAGTTTTGTTTTGAGCCTGGCTGGCCAGCGGTTTCCCAAAATACGCTCTAGGCAGCTAAAATGGAAGCCGTTTAAATGACTCTTTTGAAGAGAATAAGTTGTTCAAGTTAAAACTTGTATCTTAGATGGTCAGTCTGTAAACAAGAATTTTCGATCAAATTCAGAGAACACTTTTAAACTATTTTTAAAAGATGATATAACACAAAACGTACTCAGTCAAACCTTGATCTTGTAATTTTCTTGTTTGTCCGAAGATATATGTTTCATAAATCCCTCTTTTTTGTATGATCATTTTTAAGCTCCTTAAATATCTACTCCAAATATCACACTCAATGTTAAAAACCTTTCTGGAATTTATACCCTGAAAAATAAATTAAATTTCAGTTAATTAATAAAATAAACATGCCAAAACTACTTCCAGATCTTTGTTACAATTATCGCATTTATTTCTACATTCGTTTAAATAATATTATGGTTATTCAAAAGATAGGTTAGTCTGAGATCAATTTCCTAAATAAAGTTCATTCATTTAGTCTGCTCAAATTTGTTGAAATTCCTTCTAATAACTAAAACTATTTCAACTTTCTTTGAGCTCATTTTTTTAAAGTTGTGTATAGTTTAGTTATTTTTATCATGATCTACATGATATTAATATCAACGCGTAGAGATTTAAACAATTACTCAAAGTTTATTTTCCTAATAGAACTTCTGAAATTATGATAGTTTTTATAGAACCATAAAACCTACTCAATCAAACCTTGGAAAATTATGATATATATGAATATTTAGATCTATTAATATTAATTTAAGACAACCGGCTGTATAAAAGAAAACTTTTCTATTTATTGAGATTTTTACATTTATTGTCTCTTTGAACTAATATATTTAAAAAAAGCGTACATAAATCATGTCAAAAATTAAGAAAAGAATTAATTTTAAAGACAAAAAGTAACTAATAAAAAAGAGATCCTCTGCATAATATATCAAATTCAACAATTTCTATGTTGATTTCTACTCTAAGAGTCGGAGTCTTTCGGATGATGATGATTCCTTTGGGGACCACTGTCTTAACACTGTCTTAAAAACATAATATCATCTCCGTTCATGTCCTTCCCATGCGATTCATTCCGTATAAATGTCTTGTGTTCTATTAAAGAGTGTCGCTAATTGACCCAATTCTGAAAGCTTGGCCTATTTCGACGGGTTGATTAACCGGGCCTGGTTGCAATTATCCGGGGCGGATTTCGCGGCGGCGGTTTAGACCCTTTTGCTTTCGACTCATGCCGTGGTTTTCATTGCTCGCTTTCAGGGGGAAACCACTCCGTCTTTCCGTTTATCCAATTCCTCTCACGTAAGTTGCTTCTCTTGGGAAAACCACCCTTTTGCGGTTTGCCCCAGCCCGTTGCCCATTTTGGGTTCGGGGGGTCCTTTATCTGGGCAGAGGGAGGACCGAGAGAAAGAGTTGACAAAATCAGAGACGCGGCTTATCTTTAATTGGATTAAAATTTGTGTGATATTATGCGATACAATTATTTCTTATATTCTTTTAATTTATTATAACATGATTTTTAATCAGAAACTGACCACTTAATGAATAACAATGATAGGATATGAAGAACTAACTGCTTAAATATATATATATATATAATATATATATATATATATATATTATACCATTATATTAACTATAAATTATAAAGTATAATAAATAATTTTTAATAATATTAAATTTTCATTATATTTTTTAGACAATCCAATTTATTTTTCATATATAAATACTTAATATTTAAATGGAACAAAGGTTTTATTGTAAGCCAGAGCATAAATTGTTTAATCGGATTTAAATATTATATTAAACAAAGTGGATTGTTTTGAATTGTGCTAATTATATAATTAATATTATATATAAATTCTGATTTATTTAGTATTGGTTATTGTCGACAAATAAATTAATTAATATTATTTGATCCCTTGAATATCATTCGAAAATATTTACTATTGATGAAATAATTTATTCCTGGTAATTTATTCCTGAAAATATACTATTTAATAATTTAATTAGAATCATTTTCTTGATTTCCTTTTAGGTTCATTAAAAGTACCGCGTATGATTATTAGTAGTATTATTAAATACATTTTCTATTAAAAAAAGAATCATGTGAATTTTTTTTCCAATTTATGTTTTAAAATTACTATTTTATCATAATAATAAAAAAACATTTTTCTGTTTGATTCTTGCTTGTTATAGATCAATATCGTGTTTTATTAAAAAAATATTGTTTTTTTTAATAGTTATAATTGTATTTGATCAATTAATTAATCGATGAATTCATTATAATACAAAAAAAAAAAAATTATTAATTGCTTTCGAAAGGTATCTAAAAATAAATAAATAAATTATAATATATATATATATATATATATAATATGAAAATTAATATTTTTTAATACAAAATTTATTTTAAATAATTGCAAGTTTCAGAATGTAGACAACAAAGATTAGAAATTAAAAAAAAAAAAAAATAAAAAATAAAAAAAAAATTTTATCCAGTATTGTGCCAACGTTTGGGATGCAAGGTCAAAGACTTTCCTCAGTACTAGAAAATAAATTTTAGATTCATCCAAGTTGTGAAGTTTAACATATTTTAATATATAATATTGAATAGAAAAAAAATTAAATTAATTATATACTATTAATATATTTTATTTACTACCAGAATTTATAATAAACGATTTTCTTTTCCTGAAGAAGGGTGATGCATTGCTCGAAAAATGACGACAGCCAACTGGAGTAAAATTTGCATTTTCATTACAGTCCACATCCTAAAACTTATAATTTAAAAATTGCACCCATATAAACATCATTTTATTTTATATATATATTTACTTCTTGTTCATTTATTAAACTATACACATATTTAATTATTCTTTAAGAAAAAGAAAGAAAAATTGATTAAAAAATTCTCTTGTTTCTTTTATATATATATATATTTATATATACCTATATATATATATATATATATCATTCTATTTTTATTTTCCTTTTTAAATCTTAATTGTGTCTAATGGTATGCTCCATTTGTGTGTGTTCTTCCTCTCCATTCAATTCAATAGCGCCATCAGTTTCTTCGATCTTTTAAAAGTTTAATTGTGCTATTATCGCGAGTTTAATGCATTTTAATTGCGTATTATTTATTTATTGAAAAGAACGGATTCAATACATTAAGCGGGGACTTTTTCTTCCATGACAAATTTTAAAAAGGAATCCCCTCTTCTTTTTCTTTTTCTTTTTTTTTTCTTTTAAGAAAGTCTGATTTTTCGTTCTTTAATCTCTTTCCACCCCTCCGTTAAAGAAAAAGGATCCCAGAAGGGTGTTATTATATGATAAATATAATTCCATTAATATTTTAATATACAATTTCATTTTTTTTTCTTTTTTTTTAATATTTTTTGTAATTTCACTTTATTTTATATATATATCTTACTTTTCTGTTGCAACGTCAGACCATTTATTTTTTTTTTATAACAATTTGCATAAATTTCAAATGGATCATTTTTTTTTACCTTGCGCATCTTATCTTTTATTTTAGTTTCTTCTGTTTCAAATTTTCTTATTTGTTTTTTGTTACCATAAAATTGACAAAGCAAATTTTTTCCTATTGATATTTTAAATAATCTTATGAATTTCATTGACTTATTTTATCCTAATTTATAATGGATATGTTTATACTTATATAAACATATATACATATGTATATATATATATATGTATGTATAAATATAGGTATATATAGGTATATATATACTGGTATAAATATATATGTTTATATTGTATTTGTATATACTTATCTGGGCTAATTTAAATAGCGAAATGGATTTTCGCAATTGGCATCAGGTATTCAGCATAAATAGGCCCTTTGGCCGGCTCCTGGTTCCGCACTGTTGCCAGATCTATTTCTCGGTGATCAATAACTTTGACATGTGTGTGCCAATGCTGTTAGATGTGCGCTCTGCGTTTCGGCCAATGTGGCAGTAAATTTCATTTGGATCAATAAATAATTCATAGGTTTTATCTATATAGCAAATGCGGGAAAAAGTGTTTTGGAAGGGTATTCGGATGCTGGTTTGTATGTATGTATGTGGGTGAGGGTAGTCAGAGTTAAACGCGGGTAAAGAGAGACAGTCACTCGTCCCCTATCTTGATTGGGGCTGTTTTCCATTTTTGTCATTCTAAAGGTCTTGTTTTAATCTCACCTAATTCCGAGTCGTTACTTGAAATTTATTTGTTTTATTTAATACCCATACTATTTTCCGTTACTTGTATTTAAATTTCAAGCATGATGGATAAAATTTATTGTTTTCATTTACTTTACTTAAGAAAAAAAAAGAAATAAAATAAAAAAAAAAAAAAAAATAAAAAAAAATTCAATACCAAAATGATAGTGAAAGATTTTATTTTCATTAAAATTAAAAAAACATATATTATTCAATTTAAGTGTCACTTAGAAGCCAAAGCGATTAACTCCACATATAAATAAACAAACTGAGAAAATGAATCCCAAAGTACACAGTTTTTATTAAATTCAGGGTTATTGATTACAGAAAATTTTTTATTGCATTACAATATTAAGATTATCAAGTTCAATATTCACTCTATATGTTGCAGATTACATTACTTTACATTACATTACATTACTAGCAAAATTTTAAAAATTGAAGTTAACCGGTTTGGCTTCTGAGTGGTTAATATAAAATTCAGGAAATAGAAAAATAAAATTAAAAAATTTCTTTTTTAAAGAGGGGTTAATTTATTTTATTATTTTTCATATTACAAAACAAAAAAATTAGTTATTTTATTTATTTATTTATTTTTTTTTATTATAAAAATTTTTTCTTTTTTTAATTTTATTAATAGAGTAATTTATTTTGTATAAAGTTTATTATTAACATCTTATCATTTTCACTATTTTATTTTAATAAACTTTTGAAATTTAATTACTTTTGAAATAGTTACTAATATACGTGTATACCTACGTGAATTTTTTAGGAACGTTTCATTTAAAAAAAAAATTATCATTATTTTAAATAATATATTGAATATTTATTAAATTTCCAAACTATATTTGAAAAGTTTTTTAAAAAAAAAATCTAATTATTATTTCTTATTTCAATATAAGTATATTTATTTATTTTGTATACATTTTTTTTAAGTTAATGTATACATAGAATGTTTTATTTTTAAATGACATCTAATTAATGGGAGTCAGATATCATTAATAACCAAGTGAAAGTAACAGGAAACAAACGATTAACATCAAAATGCAATTTCATCACCTTAAATTATGATACACAAATATAAATATAAAAATACATATTTATAAATATAAATAAATAAAATTATAATTAATAAATCCATCTTTCCGAATTTATTTTTTAAGTTGCCATTATTTTAATTCACCTCTACCCCATATCCCTTCCACCCTCCAAAACGATTCTCTATTAATTTCGATTAAAAGCGATCTTTCCAATGATGAATAATTAGGTCACTCTAATGCGACGAAGTCAATCTACATTTATCATGCCGGGGCGATGTTGGTATGTTTGATAATTACAATTTTCAAAATATGATTAATTGAGCTAAATTTTAAAAATTATATTATCTCTCTAAATTTATACTTATATAGTAGAAATAAATTCAAAATTTTTTGTTTGATTAATTATCTAATTGATGATTAGTATATTAAGGATAAAAACATTATACATTATGAGAAAAGCTTCTTTCATTTTATAGGATAAAATGTAGGTATATATATATATATATATATATATATATATATATATATATACATTAAAGGCTATTTCAGTCTTTTAATCAATTTATTTTATGATAAGGTGCATTTGAAGGGGAATCATTCACTCAGATCGGAGGAAAGTCGTCTTACTTAAAACAGGATATTATAAAAGGAATAATGGCGGAAATAACTTCTCTGATAATTGATAGTGGACAATTAACTGCTGATGGATATAATCTGGCAACAGTGTTGGCTATAATTACGGTCATCTGCATATTATGAGAAATTAACAAAAAGCTTTGGCTAATGAAGAGAGAGAGAGAGGAGAATTTGTTAATTGACGAAAGAGAATACCTCTTTCTTGTCCAAGCATTTCCAAATGTTTTTTTTTTAGTCTGTTTTTCTTGAAATTATAATAGGAGAGCAATGGAGAAGTTATATCAAATATCATTATATATTTATTATAATTATCATTGTTTTTTTTATTGTTTTAATATTTTATTTAAAAAAAAATTATATCTGAAGAGAATATTCATTTTCTTAGGTTACTTGTTTTGTTTTGTTATAAAGCAACCCTTTCGAACTATATTAAGTTATATATTTTTATAACTTAAATAAAATAATTGTGAAATAAATAAAAAAACAATAATTTTATATTCAAAATATGAATTACAAGACTCGTCAGTGGTTTAGTGGTTAGCACGACAGTCTACCACACGCTAGACTAGATTTTGGGCCTAGGGAAATTCAATAATTAATCATTTCTCTTTAAAGCTCTGGGTGAGATCCTCAGGGTCTATCCGCGAATAATAATAATATGAATTATAATTATTAACGAAGATACCGACCCATTGTTTTTTCATTCATTAAATTTATAAATATTATTAGCCATGTTTATTTAATAGGTATCCATAATATTTAAAAATTATAGATTGTAAAAACTATTATTTAATATTTAATAAAAATTTGATAAATGAATCTCATATATATAAGTTATTGAATTTTATACCTAATATATATTTTTCAAATATTCTCGTTACAATTTTGATGAAGTTTACAGGTTGTTTGACCGTCAATTTAAAACATCGTTTTTTTTTGTTAATTTATACGATTCTCGCCCTTCTCTTTAACAGTATCATTCCCCGGATGATTTACAAACGGTTTAAATGAATGTTAGAGAAATTTCTTTTTTATAACCATTAATTTATTATCATCAATCCATTAAATGTCTTTCGTACTTCAATATGCTATTTAAATTCGAATGAAATATATATTATATATAAACATTATTTTATTCAAACAAAAATATATATTTTATTATTGAAGGGAAAAAGCCTTAAGATAATTTTATAACAAAAATTATAGAAGCAAAAACCAGGAATCGATATTATACAAAAAAAAAAATAAAATAAAATAAAAAGAACTGAAATAATTGAGCTCTCTTTTTCTGTGATTGAGGAAAAGAGTTTCTTCTGTTTCTATCATTTGCGGTCTTCATTTTTTTTTCTAATTTTATTAAACAATATAGAATGATATTTTGCAAGGTACTCTTCAAAGTTCTCCGCTTGAAATCAGACACTTAAAAAAGCTTATAAAACTTGACAAGATTGAACCGTTCTCTTTATTTTTTTTTTTTGCAATTATAATCAAGTTTTGTAATCTAAACTGTTTGGAATTTGTGTTTATTTTCGCATGATTTCTTTTCTTTTTTTTTTTTTTAGACTTCATCTCTTTTTTTCATTTAATAATAATATGAAAAAGAGGCCTCTCAAGTTGAAAGAAAAACCATCTTATCTAAGTCAAAAAATAATATAATTTAACTTATTATAACAAAAACCAGCGTTCATTTTTTTTTAAGGAAAATATTTAAATTGCTTTGTCGATTTTTATTTTATTATTACAATTATTATTTTATTTATTATTATTTATTTTTACTTAAGAATTAAAAAAATACTATATATAGTCTTGTGTGATATTAAATTAATATTTACAACAACGAATAAAAAAGAAAATAAATACTTTTCTCTATAATATTATGATATATTAAAAGGTATATTTTAATATTAAGTATGTTTTTGAAAAGGTTTTGTCCACAATCTGTGGGTGAAAAAATTGTATATCAAATTAAATTAAAAGTCATATTAAGTTTATCAACTTCAAGAGAAAGTTTTTGTATAATGAAAATTAAACATATTTAATATTACCTTCTTAAAGCAGTCCTTTATTTAGGTGTCAGTATAAATTTCATAAATTGTCTTAGTGATATATATATAATAATATAATAATAATTTATAAATAATCTTTAATATAATAAAGGCAAGACCATGTTAAAGGTGGCGAAGGGGCGCCATATTTTAGTTGGCGCCAAATCCAGCACACAATTTAAGTAATTCTAATAAAATTTAGAAATAGAGAGAGGGACGTTCAATATGTTTTTCCCCCAGGGAAGAGTTTTGTCTTCACACGACTCTAATAATAAGATTTAAAATTAAAATGTTTATTTTTTTAATTTTATTATTACAAATAATAATAAAAATAACTATTTACATATTATTATAATTTAATGATCTTTTAGTATAAAAAGTTATTTATTTTTATCTCCTACTTTTCTAATCATAGACCAGTTTATGTTTGCATAAAATGAAATTATTTCTACTATATAGAAATTTACTTTTTATTATCATAATATTAAACAAAATCTTATAATAACTTTACTAGGTCCTTGTATTCATTAAAATATACTTAGCAATTAAAAAAAAAGTACCAATATACTAGCAATTTTATTTTTATTACGTTTTTATTAGTCAATTAAAAAAAAAATTCTTTCAATATATAATTATTTGATTTTGATTTATAAATAATTTTAATGATCTAATATTAATTTAATATTCAAAGGACTATATTTAAATATAGATTTAAATATTATTAACAACTTTTCGTTTATTTTCATTTAAAATATAATAAATAAATATGTATTATATCCTTCCGAATAATAAATGAATAATCAAATTTAAATATTTTTTTTTGTTAGTTTATTCAGCAAAAACTTATATACATTTTATATTATGTCATGAAAATAGACCTGTAAAAAATATAATAAACAAATTTATTGTCTTTTTGATAATTTTAATTTAGCAATGCCTGGAGTTATACGTCCTTTTGATCTGTTTTTTTTACAGATTTTAGGGAGTAGTGGTAGGAAATAGCTTTGTTTTTTTATACTATATAATTAGTACAGATTAATCTATTCTAATGTAAAACAACGTTTTTTACGTTTTGTTATTTTTTCTCCAAACTAAATGTAATATTTTATGTTCTAATTATGAACTATATTTGTTTTTTCCTATTTTATATATATATTATATAATTACGTAAATGGAATTTTATTAATTATTAATTTTTTTGTTGAATTTGAATAAATGTAGTTTCCATTTTTAGGGATAATCATTAGGGTGTTATATGCTATATATATATATATATATATATATTTATAGATGAAATATTTATCAGAATATTTAGCAGTTGAACTTTCTTATTCAAGAGTTTTTTTCTACTAGCGACGACCCCAAGATGAATACACTTTATATGATAATAATATCAAGATATTAAAAAGTTTTAAAATATATTTCATTTATTACAATTCTTTGTCTTCTTGTCAGCTTAAGTGTCCAAACTTATTAAAGAACAAACGTGGAATTAAAAACTTAAAATAAAACAAAAAGAATATATATATATAAATCCTTACTAGTATTGCTTCCTTTTCGAAATTTATTCGAACAAGAAATTTCAAAAATTTATTAATAGGTAGATGTTATAAAAAAAAAAATTATTAAATAAAATAAAAATCAAATCAAATTATTAAAATATAAGAATATATATTATATATACCCACCTACAGTTACATCTTGAATTTAGAAAATATACAAATGATAAAATCTAAATATAGATAATTAATCATTCTATTTGTTATTTGTTCTTATGAATAAGAAGAAATAATTGAGTTTTTTACTAAAAGAAGAAATTTATTTTATAAACGATTATAATTATAAAACAAGGCGCCACAGGGTGGGAGGCAACATAGCTGGTTCACATTCTCGTGTCCCCGGGTTCAAGTCCCGGGCCTGATAAGGGAATTTCTTTAGCTGGGATCTATGGGACGAAGTCAACTCAGCTTCTGGGATAAAAATTGATAAAGAGTAGTGCCTCCGATCAAGAAAATCAAGGTAAAGGTTGATAGAGCCCGTTCTACTGATCATAAGAAACCTAATTGATAGGCGTTATCCTTGCGTAGGACGTACAAAAGCCTGAGGTTTTGTTTTATAATTATAAAATAAAATTTACTATAATTAAAATAAGCATAATAATTTACCTAAAAAAAAAATTCGATTTTTATTTAAAGTCCTTTATTTCTATATATGATCAAATGATCATTAACTAACGTAATTTTATTATCTTTATTTATAAAATTTTTGTAATTTATAAATTTTCTAATTTCATGATCTAACTGTAGTCGTGAATTTCAATTTTACATATATAATGTATAAATTTGTCTTTGTTACTTAAATATTGATAAAATACTAATCAATTCCAAAGATATTATATATAAAGAAATGTAAATGTTTAATTTACTAATCTAAAATATTTAATATCAAAGAATGGCTGTATTAAACTCAAATTTCACTTCATTATTTTTCTTTGTGCCACTTTATGAAAAATTCAATATTAGGTTAATTTATTAAATATCTTGTATTTAATTAGTATACTTTAAAATAATAAACATAATTAAATTTTTATTTGTTTTAAAATTTCTATTAATGTTAGCTATTTTTTTTCTTTTGTTAAATGAAAGGTTAAATTAATTAGAAAGAATAAATTTTCCATTATTTTTTTTTCTCATTAATTGTTTTAAATGAATTGAGAGAAGTTGTTAATGATAAAATTTTTTTTTTCCTACTCTTATTTTTCTTGTCGTCAGAATGTTATTTTTCTGATTTGGTCCATTTTGTTGTTTTTTTTTTGCAGATCCCCCCGAGATCACCCTACGCCCGAGAGACCAGCAGGTGAAGGCCGGCGGGATCGCCGCCTTTTATTGTGCAGCCCGCGGGGATCCACCGCCCAGCCTTCAATGGAGAAAGAACGGCAAACGCGTTTCCAACACACAGTCCAGATACCTCGTCCAGGCAAGTCACCAAATTCATTTATTTATATTGTTTTTTATCGATTCACAATCATCTTGCTCAAAAATTGAACAAAAATTTAAAAAAATAAATATTTAAAGGTATATGCAAAGTGATTGACAATTAATTTTTATTTTAAATATTAAAAAAATATAATAGAAAGATTTATTATATTATATTTTTTTAAACAACATAAAAATTACATTTTTTTATATATACTGTGTTGCCTATTCAAATTCTTATGTATCTTACTATTAAATATTCAAATTAAAATATATCAGGTCAGAATAGAAATACAGACAAAATTACTATTCTAACTTGACAAAAAAAAAAAAAAAAAGAAAACAAAAGAAAGAAAAAAAAAATAGATTATCTCAAAAAGAGATAAAGAAATGAAAACATTTTGATAAAAATGAACATATAAAAGCCCTCAGGAAATTTAAATATAATAAGACAAAACTATATTACTATTTTCATATTCTTGTTATCAACATTTTCAACAATAAAAACTAAAAATTAAAAACAATTGTTTTTATCATTTAAGGTATTGAAATTTGAATCAACTTTGAAGAAAAAAGAAAAATTATAAATCAAACATTCGGTTTGATATTAGATTGACTTCTTGATTTACTTTATGCGCATTTAAGTAACTCTAGCATCAAAAGTATCTTATTAACCCAGTTAAAATCACTATTTTAATTAAAAACTATAATTTAACAAAAAATTTTATATCAACGAGTAACTATTAATATTATAATAGATATGAAACTGTGATTTCAAATTCAAATTGATTTTTACTATCTCGTAAGAGATAGTATTGCGATCACGAAAATTTTCGATGTTGAGATTTTGATGTTTTTATACGTTTTGAAGGTTCCTGAATCATTTTCACTAAGGTTGAGAAAAATGTCTCTGTGTGTGTGTGTGTGTGTGTGTTGGTTTGAGCTAGAATGATGAAATTTGGTACATGAGCATTATTCCAAATTCGTAGTTTTCTATCAACTTTTGAGAAATGTAGCTCAACCGGAAGAGGGTCATTACCTACAACGTTTTGATTTTTTTCCTCTAAAGTGACCGTACAAATAAAGATATATGTTTGATAATTTTTCACATGATTAATAATTGTATAAAACTGCTATATATAGAATTTCAGCTTGATTGAATTGCTGAAATTATCAGAATTAATTTTTTAACACTGCAAATCTCACGCGCCAACATGTGACGTGGTGCCATCAACAAAAAGCCAAACATGCGCTGGTTTAATATTTATTATTTATAATTTATAAATAATTAAATTTATTTTAAATATAATATATTATGTTATTTAATCCTATTCAAATTGCGAGATAGTCGAGTGGAGACACTCCAGCTAATTTTTATTTATTTTATGCGCATTGTATTTTAATAGAAAAAAATTGTGGACAATCATTATTGTGGTTGCAGGAATGTTAACCCACATCTATTCCTTCAGAACAATGTTTGATCAAGACGCGATATTCCTGTTTTTCCGTTTTTCTTATGAAGGCGAAATTAGCGTCACTCAAACGACTGTAGCTTGTAAACGAATGGATGAAATGTCATGGTACTTCATACATAAACTAGTGACAGATGAGCCTCTCGAAATAAGTCATGTTCATTTTCTAGTGGCGTCATCTATTGAAAAATCCCAGGACTTTTCAGTCCATGTAGTATTTCCATATCAATCTGTGTTTATCCGGATAAAGTAAAAAGATTTCATTTCGACTTTATTTCATCGAAAGATAATTCATCCACTTCCATTACCTACTCATAAACATTTTAACATTTATTAAAAACAATAAAATTAAAGTAATGTGTATACTCGATTAATTTGAATAAATAGAATGGCATCCATTTAATAATAATTCGTATATTAAGTTACTGATATTTTCAGTAAATCGGTATTATTATTATTAAATAGTTAAATTCGGGTTATCTTTTATTAGGATTTTAATAGTATTCCATCCAATCTCTCCTAAATCACCATCTCTTCATGATTAAAATTTATATTTAATATACGTGCCAGAAAACTCGCAATATGACAAACATTTATCATCACTGAGATAACATTAAAGAAAAAGAGATTTCATTTAACAGGGATTTCTCAAATGAAATTCTCTTAGTTGACTTACCAGGAATAAAAATAATTTATTAATATATAAATGGATTTATCTTTTAAAATCCACCTTCTTTAAAGTACAATTTCATTCTTAGTTTATTATTTTATATCCGGAATTTTTTACCATTTTTTTTTCTCTAAATTAAATTGAATTAATATTTTGTTTTTATTTTAAAATATTAAATAATTTCATATTGATACTTATTTATATTTAACATTATTATTTTTTTTTATATTAACCGTAAAACTTGTTGACATTCAATGACTATATATCTATCTTTGTGGCTCTACGGACTTTAAAAGTTATTGACCGCAGTAACCACATTCCTCCAAACGTTCCTATTCTGGGCTACTTCTATAAACCTCGTATTTCTCTCATCTTCCTCAAGTCCATTTCTACATTGAATACCAACCCTTTGCGTCCCATTCGTAAGTCTTTCCTCTCCCATACTTGTCATGTGTCCTATCGTACAATTTGGAGATGCATAAAGGTCATCCAATTCCCCGTTATACAGTCTCCGCTAGTGACCCAATAAATTATGCCAAGATTGTTTTTTCCAAATACTCTAAATCTTTTTTCTTCTTTTAATGTCATTGATCACGCCCCACACCCGTATAAAACAACCAGTAAAATAAAAACATTCAATATTTCTATAAATTAATTATATAAACTGATATTATTTAATACTGAAAATATTATAAATATTGGAAAAATTACAAATTATATATATATACTTAAATTATATATAAATATATTATAGTTTTTTATGATTAATCAGTTCTAAATTTAATTAGTCATTTTTATTTTATATTTTAATAGGTTTATTTGTATTTTAAAATTTAATTTATAAATATTTGAAATCAATGACATTTGAAACTTTGTCATCCGGTACCATAGCTCACGTCTCGGCCATTTGAGATACGCTTTGATTAAAATATATTTCTACAATGCAAATGAGATCAAATTAGAATCTACAACTGCTAAATAAACAGGAAGTGCTTGAAATTTATACAATTAAGTAATATCTGAGTTAAATAATATTAATGATTTATTTCTTAAAGGAATATTTTTTTTTCTTCTTATATATAAAAAAAATAATTTTACATACATTTAATTTAATTATTTATTTAATTAAGTTAATAGTATATTCATAATCTCCAAATAAAAAAATATAATTAATTAATTCTTATATCTAAATATTGGTATTTAAATTCAAAATAAAAAATTTTCTAAATCAAATGTAAATTGAATTAAATATTCTATTTCATAAACAAATGAATAATGAAATGAAATGATATAGAAATTTCATTTTCGAATGCTTCAACTTGAACAAACATATCACTCCATACAAATGATTGAATTATAAATTATTGTCATTTCATTTCAACTCGAACTATAAAGTATTGGATCATTTCATTTATCGATTTTAATAAATTATTTTTGTATTTTATTTATTTATTTATTGCTATTATTATCTTTATATCTAATATTCTTTATATATTAGGATTGTAATTTTTAGAATTATGACCTTCAACATTGTAATCATTTCATCCTACATATTCATTATCTTTCTTTATTATTATTATCTAACAGCCATGGGCTAAATAATGTTATTTTAAAACAAGGAAATGTACAAAAATGTTAAAAAAGGAAAAATAATAATTTAATAAAAAAAAAATAAATAAATAAAATAAAAAAAATAATATAAAAGTAGAAAATAAAAATGTTATTTGATGGCTCCTTATCTATTTTTATTAAATTATAAATATAAATTATAGATTAAAATATTATTTTATGAATTTTTAATTTGATAACATCACATTAGATAATAAGTTGACCTGTGGCCAGGTCCGAACCGACCGACGGTTTGAAGTAAATTAATTTCCAGCTACAGAAACAATTTCAAATAATTTTAATATATTTATTAATGTAATAAAAAACATATAGGAATATAACATAAATATTTTTAATTTTATTTTATTTATAATATATGTATATATTTATATGTAAGACCAGGCTGTGACGTTATGAATGGCTGGATGACGTCATATAATTTTAAATCAAGAAAAAACTAATAAATATGATTTTCCCGAGGATAAAACCAATACAAAGTGCATGATTCGTGGTGATATATAAAAAAATCTCCTCATGTGAAATTTGGTGTGAAAATAACCCTTCCCTTCCTATCGTCGATCGCTAATACTACCACTTCCGGTTCACGGATTTGCACCAAAAGTTGATCAATTCATCCCACCGATGCATTAAGTAAATATACCAAATTTCATCAAAATCGGTTGAGCCGTTCAGGCTGTACACATCTATACGGACGGACAGACGGACAGACGGACGGACTTTTTTCTGTTTAGAAAATGCATGATTCGTGGAGATATGTAAAAATCTCCACATGTGAAATTTGGTGTGAAAACAATACCTCCCTTACTATCGTCGGTCGTTAAAAATAATCTCTGAATTTTCTATATGAGTGTATATATTTAAACAATCTAAAATATTAACTAATAATTTATGAAAATATGAACATGGCCCCCCTATGCCCCCTTTCATTTTTCTCTTTTTTTTCCTTTCATTATAATATTTATTTTATTCTTGTATCCCTTAGGCATTTGGTAAAAATAGTTATTTTTTTAATATACATTTATTTTAATAAGGATTTTTTTTTTTGTTTTTCCAAAAATGTTTAATTCATTTTGTCTGTCGTTTTTATTTGAATAAAAAATTGCAATTTCATTTAATTGCCATAATTAAGAGTTAACAAACAATCGACATTTTGTCCAAAGTTTAATCTAATTATAATTTTCACCAGATAGAATGAGAGCGAAGGGCCATTAATTCCGTTTTTGTCTAATCCTTATTTTTGCCTTCGGAGAATTTAAAATATTTATATATATATATATATATCTAGATTTGCTGTGTGATTCATGAATAATTTACTAACAATTAAATTATTCAGATATCAACTGTGTATTATTTAACTATTATCACTTACATTTTTAATTCATTTTATTTTACTTTTTCCCCCCTTTTTTTCATTCTTTTTCTCTAAGACATGGTACGTAAATGCGACAAGAATGTCCAAGTAAAAAAATAATATATACGAAAAAATATCATAGCAAGAGATTTTTGAAAAACATTAAATAATTAATTTAAATATACATTAAGAAAATGCTTGGTGCGTCAAAATAAATACAAAGAAATTCAAATGAATTCAATTTAGAAAAAAATTCCCTCTCATTTGTAAAGAACAAATCTGGTTTTATTTTTTTTTTTTTTGGTAGAAGAGAATTTAATCAAAGAATTTGTCAACAGTATCATGCTTTTTTGTTAAAAAAAAAATTAAAATCAAATTCATTTCTAGTTATTAACGTATTACTTAATACTATATTAGCTTTTATCTCAATATTACAAATTAATATTGCATATATTTTTTATTATATTATACAATCCTGATCCTTAGTAGATAAAGTTTATTTTTACTTTTTTAAGAAATTTTAAAATTAAAATTTTTAAAATTATCGATATTTTTAGTAAAATTGTAAGATTTTAATTTTTTTCAATTTTAAATTATATAAAAATATTTTTTTATTTATTCAAATTCAACTGATCAGGAGTTATAGATCTGATCCGTCGATCTTCTCTCTCTAATCTTAATTAAATTTAACAATTAATGATTGAATCTAATTAATCTCATTAATCTAATATAAATTAATAAAAAAAAAAAGTTATACAAAAATAACAAATTAAATTTTCTTATATTAGATTAATTTATTTATTCATTTTATTGCTGGCTGGGATTCCCCCTTGTGTTCAAGCCCCCCATTGTCATTCTTCATCTCCATCACTATTACCCTAACTCATTTTTCAACTTCAATTACTACTAAATGTTATCTAATATAATCATATTATACTTGTCACAATTAAATTCATTTGTATAAATCTAATCTGAATTTCTGATTATGAAAATTGTGCACAGAATTTTTATAAAAGTTAGTTATTTGTGGAAAAGAACCGATCTATATATTTATTTCATATACATGTAAAATAATTGTAATTGTTTTTTTCATAATTAAAGTAATTAATATAAAATGGAAATAAATATTCAAATCAAAAAATTACAACGATTCAATGTAGCTTTGGAAAAGATTATAGTATTTATATGAATACGAGTATTTTTTTATTAATAATATATTTATATATATTTCTCATATATGTTTTTTTTAAAAAAACAATTTACAATACTAATTATTGTATATTTTTAAAAACAATTATCCAAAATGATAATTATAGAATATCCTACTTCAATTAAAATATTTAATAAATATAATCTATAATAATATTTACTTAATTAATAAATTAAATAATCTAAATTAGAAAATTAAAAAATATATAATTATTTATTATCTATGATAATTCTAAAAATTGTTTAACATAGAAGTTTTAAAGAAGTCATTAATGTCTTTTTGTAATAAATAAATTAATTATTGTTCAAAAAATAATTAGATATATTAATAATTAGAAGAATGGAGGGTATTCATAATATATAATCATTTATTAATATTGTCAGATAATAATATTATTAAAATATCATACTCAGTTCGTAAATACCATTTTTTAAATTTATAATTTATTTTAGAATTAGTTTTTTTTTTAACTATTTTTGATAATTATTTGAAATAAATAGAAATAATGTGTCAACATAATTACAAAACATTAAAAAATTCATTTTATGAATCAGGCATTTTTTTATTTTTTTTTTTATAATGTTGATACACACTTTTAAATATAATGTCGGGTTTGTGACACAACCATTGTTGTTTCATTGGTTAAACCCAATTTTACAATATCCATGGAGGTATGGAGTAACCATAACGCTTGTTTTAAGTAGTAGGGAGAAATTCTTGTCGGCCATATTGTGTATACCAAAACATTGAATTTTCCATAAGACATAATACATTTTTGTTTCAAATTTTCTCGTATGTTTGAAAGTTTTTCTTAGTTATTTATTCTTTATTTTAGAGTTTAGTTAATATATTTAATAATTAGAAATAGTTTTTAATCATTTTTAATTTCTATTTAATATTAAATTATTTTTTATTAGATTCTACCTGGTTTCTAAGACCAGGTTACGTTTACACCTGGGTTTACCGATTTACACTTCTCAATATTATTTTTGAAATTTTAAATTTTAATAATATATTATAATTATATATTATATATATTATTATATAATATAATTTGTATATCTTTTCTATGTTATTATATTTCGTAAAGGATACTAATTAAATTAATTTCCACATTTTTTTTATTTTTATGTATTATATAATAATATTAAAACCGTTTAAAAATATTATGAATTAATTATTATTTATATTTAATTTATCTTAATTTTTTCATCTTATTTCTTTTTTCATTGAATAAATTATACAATGCATATAATAATATAATATAATAATATAATAAACTTCTTTTAACGTATTTTTAAAAGATCCCGAATTATTATTTATTCAATATAAATAAACAATTTTTTTTTGTTTTCATCCTCCTTATCTGCCTTTAAAATAAACAATTGCTCATCTAACATAAATAACTTAATTTATTTATAGAATAAATTTTTCAAAAAGAAATGATAATCATTTATTTTTTTTACATTTATTTCCCTGGTTCAATCTAATTTCAGAGTAATAACATATATCTGCATCACCTGTCCCTTAATTTTGCAATATTTGGTCTAACCTGCTAGATCTCAATCATGCCGAGCAGATAATTACCTTAATTGATGCTCACAGCCCATATTATAGCATAGATATCGATGAATTTAACTAGATAGTGGATTAACCATTTCAAACAATATTATCATATTATAGTTATGTTATTATAATACAAATCAAGAAACATAAACAAAACAAATTAAGATAATTTCTTCTTTAAAAGTTGAAAAATTAAATATTTTTTTAAGATATTTTAAAAAGTATTAGTAATATGAAATAAAACAAAAACGTTTTGTTTTTTTTTTGTTTGATAATATAGTGTCTGTTAAATATTACTTATTAAAATATTATTTTTAAGAATTGTTGAAATGTGAATATTTTAAATGAAATTGACTTCATATAATAATATTATTATTATTTTCATAAATTTCAATGAAATAATTTTTTTTAAATCAGTATAAAAAATTTTATAATCTTTTCTAATTTTTTTTTTTAAAAAAGTTGTAGATAAATGTATATATGATGAAATGACATCTCTATATTTAGTATTGTATTGAATATTAAATTTATTGGCTACTCATACTAATCAGTATTAAAATCATATTTAATTTATCTTAATTAAATATACTTAAAGTATATAATTTAGTATAGAAAAAAGAACAAAATCGACATGTATAAAAATAATTCAATGAAAGTAATATAGTAACTCCTGAAAAATGCAACCCGCGCTCTCCATCCAATACTCCATAGACTCGAGTTAATTTTGAAAATCACAAATATACTGGGTGAAAAAAAAAAACTTTTTTAAAAAACCACGTTTTTAACGCACTAAAAAGAAGAAAATAATTTTTCTGAAACCCCATAGGTACTGACATTACAAACAAGAGATATGATTTGAAGAAAATTTTCTATAACGTAAAACGTGGGGCGCAAATAATAATAAATTTTTTAAATGCAATATAATTTCTTTGATTAATTTATTTCAATATCCATGGATTTATATTTTAAGTTTTATATTTTTTACCAGACTTTTTGTAAAAGGGAATATTATTAGTAATCCAACAGAATACTTTTATTAATGTAAATTTTTTTTGGAAAATTAATTCCTTAATATTAAATAAACATCTTCAATTTACACTTTAGAAATTTTATTAACATAAATATTAAATATTTGCTAGAAGTTTTGCAGTAGCAAAATTTAGTTTTAGATTTCTTCAAGTTAAATTTCTTATATTATTTACCAGAATATTGTTAGGATGTCATTTTTTATCAGAATTTTTTAAAAGTGAATATTATTAGTAATCTAAAGGTAATCTTTTCATAAATTAAATTTACCTCTTTTAAAAATTTCGATAAGTTATAAGCTTTACTTTTTGAAGCTAATTAAAATATGAATTCATTTATCCTATTAATTTGTACCTAATAACATTTATTTATAAATTTTTATACGATACAGAATATTTTAGCCATAGTTGCGCCCCACGTTTTACGTTATAGAAAATTTTCTTCAAATCATATCTCTTGTTTGTAATGTCAGTACCTATGGGGTTTCAGAAAAATTATTTTCTTCTTTTTAGTGCGTTAAAAACGTGGTTTTTTAAAAAAGTTTTTTTTTTATATAAAGTATTATTTTCTACTTTTTAGTCTTCATATATTGCAATCGATTTCACTTGACCTATACTACTTTTAAGTTTTTTGATTGACTTTAATAGTCATGAAATACTATTATCCTGAAAGTAATAAATTTAAATTGAATTATAAAGAGAAATTTTTAAATTTGTCATATTTTAATTCTTTATTGCCTAAAACTCATCATAAATTTAAATTTTGTTTTCTAAATTACAGTACAAAACATTAATATACCTTCTTTCAAATTTATTTACATTTTAAATATTATACATATTATATTATTCTTTTAACGGGTTTTTAACGGTTTTTTTCAAATTTAAATATTTACACTTTTTGTTTTGATTTTCCCATAAATTATGTGTTTACCTTACCCACGAGTTTAATGGGTAATTAAATGGTAAAGAATAAAAGGCAATTTTATTTAAGAAAGAGTAAGAAATTTATTATGAGTTTGAAGATACAAATTATTTAATCATACAAAGGCCGAATAGGCAAATGCACTGGAACACACTCCAGTCTGTACTAATTATATCAGAGGTTCTTAAACTGTGGTCCGCGGACCCCTGGGGGTCCGCGAAGCCTTTACTGGGGGTCCGCAAAGCCATCGTACAGGTGCACGAGAAAATGATGAGTCAGTTAAAACTTTAATTAATATAAAAGCGATGGCATGGCTTTGTGAGGAAACAGAGATCAAATACCCAAATTCAACGAAATGTGCAAGAAAACTATTGCTACCGTTTCCATCTTCATATTTAGCTGAATTTTCTTTCTTAAATATTATAATTTCTAATAAAATGTGTTCTACTATATGCAAAAAAATCGTTATTCACCAATCACTGTTAGAAATATCCATCATATATCCTTGTTCTTATGAGATCGTAAGCCAGAAATTAACTAATAAAATGACGTAAAGTACCTAAAGTTGGGATGGGGTCCGTCAAAATTTTTTTTTTCAAGTGGGGGTCCGCGGAGTACAAAGGTTTAAGAACCTCTTAATTATATCTCTCGTCTCATTACATCTGGGTGCTAGTCGTGCTCGGTTTTTCCTTTTATATCACCTGAACAAAAGGTAAGGAGAAAGGGGGGGAGAGGGATGAAATGAAGAAGAGTTTTTCCGGACACGTGTTGAAAGTTTCTCTTCAAAAGGGTCAGTATTTGACAGCAACTGCAAACAATAAACCACACTGTTTTCAATTGAACGACCCTTTCCAGGTGTCTACCTGCTAAGGCACTTAATTTTAAGAATGTTTATTGACATATTGTAAATTATGTCGAATCATAAACTTATTTTTAACTCTAGTGTAATGTAAACACGTGGAGTTTGAATATAACTCATACAAAATTATATTCATTAATTATGCTCTAATTAAACACTTGCAAGCTACGAATGTGTTATTTTATTGTATTGTCATCCAGAATACATTACTCTGAAAAGTTTCAGAGCGATTGGATGACTGGAAGTGGTCGAAATTTCGATTGCAAGATTTGACCCGAACAGATAAATAAACAAACAAACAAACAAGAAAGCAAGCTAAGAAAAACGTGGTAATAATATCCAAACAGTAAGGAGTTGTGCTTGTAAGCTTGCAATCAAATAAAATATATTGATTATACTTATTTTTAAATGTGACACCCCTGATTATATATTAGATTATATAGAAATATTCAATCGAAAGAACAATAAGAAATTAGATTAAAGAAATAAAATAAGTAAAGTATTTGTATACTTGATTATATTTTTGATTTGTTTTAAGTTTACAGGTTAACGCATGCATATTGTAAAGATATTTAAAATGTGAAATAGTGGCATCTATATATAATAAATCATAACTTTTTTAAATTATCATCTCGTTAATTTATTACTTTTTTCAGAAAAAAAATTCTTTCAATATTTTTTTATTTGTAATTTAAATCTTTATATATTTTATTATATTGTTTATTATTCTTATTCGAAACATTTACTGTTGCCATTTTTTTGTTAACATTTAGTGTTTAAATCATTTCTTTTAAATTATCACATGTCATCTGTTTGATCAGATCAACTTTAAATTTTTTTATTAATAATTCTTTTATTTCAGGAATTTCCTGACCGTTCAGGATCTTTACTACGCATTGAACCTGTTCGTGTCTCCCGAGACGATGCTTCCTATGAATGTGTGGCTGAAAATGGAGTTGGCGATGCAGTTAGTGCGGAGGCAGTCCTCACAGTCTACGAAAGTGAGTAGCTCCACATTTTAAAATTATTTTTTATTTAATATTCATTTAATAAATTTTACTTTTATAATATATTAAATAATATATATATATAAAGCATTAATAATAATAATCTAAAACTATTTGAATATTTAAATAACTTAATGTTTATAGTATTTTTTGTTTGTTTTTTGTTTTGTTTGTATTAATAACTATAAATGCACATCAAAGTTATTTAGTATATTTTCTTTAATAACATTTGTCATAATTTTTATTTTATTTATATATACAAATATTCTATTGTATATAATATATATATATATATATATACATATTAATTAATAAATTTTTTGTATAGTATTCTATATTATACTTTCATATAAATATTTTAAATTTTATCTTTTTCAACAAAAGTTTTGAATGCATCACACACACAACTGATTCTCTTCATTCCCTCCATATAACAAAATCTAGATAAGTAAATAAAATAAAATAAAAAAAAACTAAAAAATTCGAATTGATGGTGAATACAATTGGACAAATGGATTTTACGGGTCATTTCAATTTTCAAATTGAAGTTTATTGATAAAAGCTAATTAGATTAATTACTTAAAGTTAATCGACTTTCAAAGTTCAATGAATTCTTATGAAAAATTTCAACTGGTTTGTTTGTTTTCCCTCTGAAATTTCTCACTAGGCGAATTCAAGAAATAATTATTTCCAACTGAGTGCATCTCGTTGACCGAAGCATATAAATTTTGCGTTTGAGTTTCTCCAGTTGTTCATTGATCTCTGATGAATTGAGTCTGCTAAATACTTTGAATCATTAAACTTTATTATTATTTTTTTCTTAATCAACTCCTCTTCATTATAAGTTGATTAGTTTTATAGTTGATTTTTATTTAATAATTCATATAACACAAAGGAGGGTTGTTTTCATTAAATTAATTATTTTCCATTTATACTTCTCTTCTTATGTAAATGATTGAGTTCATTTTAATTGTTATAAATGCATAAATTTTAATAATATATATATATATATGTATATACGAAAAATTATTCCACAATATTTGAGTTCTGGAAGGGTTTATGGGGCTATCTTAAGTCCATTCTGTATACCGATAACTTAAAAACAATATTTATCAAGCCGACCAACCGGTTATTATGTTGGAAAGAGTCTGTCAAAGTTTCAAGAATTAAGCAAATCAATGAATTACTAATAGATTGCTTCTCCTGTTCGGTACAATATTTAAAACAACTTGAAAATTAAATTTCCAAAGTTTTTGAATAAGTGTTGAAAAGAAATAAGTCAATAACTATAACCAATTCTGTTTTATTAACTCTCTAAAACAGCAAGTTAATTTGCCCCACCCTGTATATAGGTATTCATTCTAGTCACATTCTAATGCTGAATTCTAATTAAAAATATATTTCGTTAATTTATATAATCGTAATTATATCCATTATTATTAATTTTAATTTTAATATTTGAATTAAATTAGTGTAATTAATCAATGTATTAATAAATCATCTATTTAGACTCTTTTCAATAAATATAAAAACATTTTCTTTTTCATCATTTATTTTATTTCTAACAAGCAAATTTTGTAACAAAAGGAGAGTTTATAATATCATCGATTGATTATCAATTTGCAAATCCACTTTTCCAGATCCTTTGACTATATAATTGATAAATGAAATTTCTCCAAATTGAAAATTATATTTATCCCCCCCCCCCTATATTGATGGTAATATTACCACCGATTAATTTAGAATTTATATTTGAGTGATATAGGAATAGTAAGCGCTTTTGGCTACTAATCCATCCACTCCCTGTGTGTTATGATGTTTACATTCCAACACCATAGATTTTGAAAGCTATTAGAAGCCATAACATTATTTATTAGAATGCTTACACTTTCCACCACCTCCTCGTTTTTATCAATGAAAAATACTGCGTGTCTATTAATTTATAATGATAATAAAAACAGGTAAAACGACACGAACTAACATTTGTTTAAATTATTATTCAAATTTTATGTTTATTGTGCGAGTGTCATAATTAAAATAAAAAAAAATATATATGACAAATTCTTCATTTATTTAAATGGATCATTTTACATACATAAACGATATTTTTCGTTGACAAAAGAACCAACTGGGATTGAAGTAGTGAAAAAAAAAAACGGGAAGGGTTAACGAAGGGTGGAGAGGAAGTTTACTTTTCATACGGAAGAGAATTGGACGAGGAAAAAAAAGAAGACTCCTTCTCTTCCTTCAAATAAAAACAACTCAAATGCATGAAATTAAAATAATAATTCTATCTTTTTGTGCCCAACAATGTTATTAAATAATTTATAACAAAAGTCTGCTGGACGATGACACAAAGGAGCGGAATGTTTATGCAGACACTCAACCATGAAACATACTTTGCATAGTTGACTAAGCGGTGGTCTTCTTTATACCCTTTCTCGATTTACCAAAAAAAAAATACTTTTATTTTTATTTATTTTTATTTTTTTTTTTTTTCAAATTTAAAAAAAAAATGAAAGCTTTGGTAATTGCATTAATAGAATCTCCATGGAAGCCTTCCATTCTGGTGTTTGGTTGTCCGATACGTTCAATTTGTTTAATCAATATTTTTTCGATCGAATTTGACGCTACGTTTAATTAGCTGTTGGATAAACAAGAGCTTTTAACAGATATATGATTTTAATTGGCTTAGGAATGACGTTTGATAAATCTCCCTTCGACACTACATGTTATTCCAGTTTAATCTGACCAAAATCGCTAGATAAGCTTGTAAATTGATTTGTTCGGAATGGTGAGACCTGTGAAGAGTGCCATGCAGGTGAACAGATGTTGAACACAGCAGAAGAGGTAGATACAATGCTTTTAGTCTTCCTAAATTCAAATTTATTGTAATTCCTCTCCTCTTTTTATTGATTTGTGTTTGAAGAATATCAAATTTTTCCAGTTTATTGGATTCTGAATTGTGTGCATGACATCAGAGGGAAATAATAGTTTCGAGAACTTAACTTCACTTTGAATCATAGGAGTTTGTATACGTAGTTCGAAATAGTATTGAATAGGGAGAATTTTGTTTACAGGCAAATCTATTGGGAAACATTCGGTGAGTGGATGAAGAATGCATTAGGTAAACAATATTAAGGTTGTTGTGAAAGTATTGAGAGAAGATAGGAATTATATGGAGGATAGGGATGTTTGTAGGAAGATGAATGTTGCGAACAAAAACTTCCATGGAGAAGAGGGATGTTTGAAGGAAGATGAATGTTGAGAACAAGAACTTCCATGAAGGGTAAGGATGTTTGAAAAAATATGATTGTTGTGAACAAAACTTCCGGGTTATAGAACACCACAGAGTTCAATAAAATTAGTGATTCTTTTTCTAATTTTATTTCATTTTTACTCATCGAATTAATTAGTATAATCATTCTTACTATTACTATATACTATCATCATGGTTTATAAAATATATTCCTTATGTGTATTTCTTTGTGTTTATAAAGAATAACTAATAATAAAGAAGAACTAAGAATTTTGGAAATTCATGAAAGCAGAATTCATATCAAACAACAAGAATAGAAAAGATATGAAAAAACATGCATTTATATATAATAGAATAAGATTAAATAATATTATATTTTCCATTTATAAATTAAAAGCATGTATTGTCAGCAAATATTAAATTTAAATAGAAATGTATTTATTAAAGCTTTTGTGGTTATTTTGATGAGTCGAAACGTTGTACAGTTATTTTAATTTAATATATAATTTTATACAAACAATGTGGTCTTTTAATAAAAAATTCCCTTAATAATTATTAAAAAATATTAATCAAAATATTAAAAAATTTCGATACTATAAATTTATAGAATTCATAAATAATCTTCTTATTAAAAATTAAAAAAAAAAAAAAAAAAATAAAATAAAATTTCGATATAAGTATAATTTTTTTAATCTTGATTTATAAGCACACAAAAATTCTCTTTAAATTTTCAATCATTTTATTTTCACGTTTATTCATGTTGTTTATTGTTAATTAATGTATATTCCTAATTAAGTATTGCTTCAAATAACTCAATTAGTACTAAATTGTCCTTACAAACTCAATTACTATTTAGAGAGAGAGAAAGAGAATGTTTTAGGACAAAAGATTAATTCTTGCTAAACAACGTTTATTCTCAGTCATGTATTTCTATTCTGGATTAAATTAAAAAAAAATAATTTATGTGTATACCAAAACATTTTAGTTGGTTCGTGTAAGATTTATTATAAAATATTTCTAAATATATATATATATATTAATATTTGTTTGTTTAATTGTATAAATACTTGTATATTTCTAAAATCGAATATGATATTTCAAATATCCATGAGAGCATACACCGCAATGGTTATCAAGATAAATATTCCATTTGCTTAACTCAAAGGGCCAAATGATGAGAATCGTCAACTTTCAAAGTCAGTTGTGCTTTAATATACGAAATAGAAGTAAACAAAAAATATCCTTGAAGCTTGAAACTTGTATCTTAAAATGTTTGTTTATTATTATTTTTTTATTATTTATTTATTTATAAATGAAAAACGCCCTTATTTCATTTTGATATGAAAAAAATATGTTTATAATAATTATTTTCACTGAATTATATTTTGGAAATATATATATTAAAATTCATTAAAAGATATATTCAGTACTTAATTTTTAATATTCATGCCTAGCAATGAAAGTTGGATTATTTAAAGATATTAATTTCACATCAAATAATAATAATAATAATAATAAATCCTTCTTTCATTGGTAAGTCAATGCTAACAAAAAAAAATCCAATTATAATTTAATTAAATTCAATTAGTTAATTAAATAAAATAAAATCATAAATAAATTATAATAGTAAAAAGACATTTATTTGATTTTTTGTTGGCAAAAAGTAATTGAAACACAAAGCGTTTATTATTATTATTATCATTATATGATATACATATTTTTGTTTAAGTTTTCATTAAAGCTTTTATTATTATGAGAAGTTATTTCCAAGATATTTTCATGTTTATTGTCAGATTTGAGTCTCGACAACCTACATTTTGACGCCATGTTGAAAATAATTTTTTAGGGATTACTCTGTGAGATCAGAAGTCAATGTTGGGATTTTGTGTTATATGAATAGGTAATCTTACTCTTCTACTCTCTTCTGAAGCTCTGAAGGCACTAGCACTAACACTAAAACACTTATTGTCCCTAGTTTATCTCAGGCCGTCGTCAAGACTCAAATTTTATAATAAAACAAGAAAATAATCGGGAAATAACTTCTTACAATAATATTTATATAAACAAAAAAAAAAATTCTAAACATTTCATTTATATTATTTTAACCTCTCTTTTTAGTTTGATATGGAAATTAATAATTAAAATATTTATTTGCATAACTATAAGAAGTATTTTTCTAAATGACACTCATATTATGTAGAATAAGTATTCTTCACTATGGTTGTTGAGTTGATAGCTTTGGAATGGTGAGTCACTTCAGTGTAACGCTTTTAACTGCCTTTTTTATTCTAAACTACTTTGACTAAGCCTTTGACATTAAATAATATGTCAAGTTGTTGATAAATGATAAAACTAATATGTACATATATATAATATAAATTTTTATCTTATTTTCAATTGAATGATAATATTATTTAATATACATATAAATAAGTATGCAATTTAATTAATCCATTTTATATATTTCATTTTATTTAGTTTATTTTTCATTATTTAAATATATAATACCTTTAAATAATCCTATTAATTAATATTTATCAAATAAAAATAAATATATGACATGATATGAATATAATTTAGTTTGAGTGTTGTATATATATATATATATACATATCTTTTACAATATAATTTATTCATTTTATTTTAATGAAATTATTTTATATAAAATGATTTCTACAATATTTTAACAGAAAGTATTCTTTATAGTTGTACTTGTTTTTTTTTTTATTTTATAAAATATTTAGGTCAGTATATTCAGAGTAGAATATCCATTTAAAAACAACAACAATATAAAAATAAATAAATAAATAAAAACAGCATAAATATCAGATATTATTTAAACTCACCTCACCTGTAATAACAAATAATATTTTTATTCAATTTTTTTTAGTATTTATTTTTCATATTTTAATAATGAATACTGTTTTGTAATATGTTAATTTAACTGAAAATGAAACTGGATTATAGGTTTAAATACCTACTTAGTTCATTTTATTTAAAAAATAAAGAGAGAATTTTTTTCTTTTGAAAAATAAATTAAACGATGCTTTAGAAACAAAAGAAATTCAGATTTATAATTAAATGATTTTATAAAATGATTGAGATAATATTTATTTATTGTATCTTGTATATTTGTACAAGAACATTTAAATCTGCCAATAACTTTTACATTTATATTGAAGTTTAATTTTTCTTTCTAAAATTTTGTTATCAATTTTTTAAAAGAGATATTTTTGTCTTTATATAAAAAAAAAAGAAAAGAGTCCTTAAATAAATTCGATTATGAATAAAATTTAAAGAATTTTTATAACTTTTATTTCACAAATATAAAAAATTGGAAAGGGAACATTTTTTACCACGAAAAAATCAAAAGGACTGTTAATAAAAATTACTCAAAATAGTAATTTAAAAAAAAATTGTTTATTCATCTAGTTCTTGTGAACTTGAAAGTTCTTGAACGCAGCAACCATATTCCTCTAACTTATTTGACTTTCTTTTTCTATTTTTTTTAATCCTTTTATTTAACTTTTATTTGAACATGCTATACTTTGTTGTCTGACTATTTCCCTCTTTATAATTTTTTTTTAAATTTCATCATATTTTATATTTATTTTTCATCTCAGAATTAAATTAAATAAAGCAATTGTCGTTTTTTCATATAAATATAATAATATTCATTTATATGTTGATATAAAAATAAACTTAAAAAAATATTTCTATTATTATTTATTAATTAATCAAATAATTATTTTTTTTTTTTGTTGTTGTTTAAATTAAGATATTTATATAATTTATTTCGATGTAATTTATTAAATTGGTATATAAATTGTATTCTACTTTCTCGGAATATCCCAGAAATTTAATCCATTTGACAAGCGACTGGTTAAAGCCTTTTTTTTTCTTTTTGAAGTTCAAAGTCCTCATTTGATATTTGATTATCCTCCATGCGCGATGGTTTAGCGATTCAACTTCATGTGGCTTTCCAGTTATTATTCTAATTATTACAGTGTGTGATATTAGGCTGCATGCCTGATTAGTACCGCTTGCCAAACTGTAGCGTTAGGTTTTACCTCTCACTTTAACTATTCACATATTCCTATTGTTCGAGTAATGTAATTTAACACCTCTATTGAACATGCTTTATCTAAACAAATCCTATCCGCTGATGGGAAGTTTATTAATAGACATTCTCTAAATTTCACGTAATTAATATTCTCATTGACATTGAAATTACAGAGACTTTATCATTGAATAGAACTTAAGAATCTTTTATTTAAGTAACCATTTAGGTAAATAAATAAATATCACGAAAAGTTTAATCAATTAATTAGGTAAATATTTAGATAATATAAATATATATATTTGTATTATTATTTAATATATATATATTATATATATATTATTTGGGACACCACGAAAGGCTTGGAGGTAACGGGTGGTTTCGGGTTCAAGACCCAAACCTGTGACGGGAATCTTTCTCTTACTATGGTCTATGGCAGGGATGTCCAACACGCGGCCCGCGGGCCGCATTGCGGCCCACTCAAAGTTTTGATGCGGCCCACTATCGACTCATTTTGGAGTTAAATTTTAAAGAATTCACAGTCCGGCAAGCGACCTATAACTTCGAGGCTATACAAAAAAGGCTGGGGAGGGGCAACATTCAAAAACAAAAAACCACCTCTATCCCCAAAAATCTCCATAAGTTTTGAGACATTCACTAGCTAGGCTTAACATATTCTGGTAATTTTGCGGCCCAGTTAAATATTTAAGTTTGCGATGTGGCCCATTAAATTAAAAGGTTGGACATCCCTGGTCTATGGGATTGAGGTGCACCTAAGTGAATAAAATTGAGAAGCTATTTGAAATAAGAGGTAGCGGCCTCCGATCAAGAAAATCAAGATCTAGTTTGAAAGAATTAGTTGTACTAATCATACAATTCATTTACCCCCTCTTGATAGAGGCTGTCATTAAATCAGAGACTTATATATTATTTAAAATAAATATGAGAAATATTATTAGAGGAAAATTGTATATATTATATTATTTGATGTGGAGTATAAACTATATTTTCATTATGAAGTATGGATTATTGTGAATACTAAAATGTGTAAAGAAATGGAAAAATATATCAGCGTTGTTTTTAATCATATTTGCACACATCAAGCACAGTAAAAGTAATCTTAAAATATTATTTATTCATTATTAATTGAGTATATGGATTTTTTGATGTAGGTATATTAAGAGTATTTCATATAATTAATAAATAAATTTGATATGAACTTATAGCTACTAACGAATATCAAGTTTGTTTTTTTACTATCTAAATATTTATTTAATTGAATTATTATTACTTATATTTGTCTTAAGTACTTTTAAATCAATTTTTATTCCTTGATATAAAATTAATTTTAAAATTAATTTAATTTTTCATTTTCTTTTTAAATCCTGTTAAAATTGTTATTTTCAGGAAGGAGCTGAATATGTTTCCCCTGAGATTCAAAGGTCAACTTGGGAGATTTTAATATAATGACTTGAAAGAATATTTAGAACGTATCCCTTCAATTTTTCACCCTTTTTTTCTCTTGTACAAAGTTTTCTTGCTGCATACATTAAAATTGCCTCTATTGCGTTCTTTTTTTATGAGGTCATAAATCCATATATTAGAATGCATCGTTGGTTTCTTAATTAAACGCGATGCTCAGCGGGGCATCATTGATTTTCAAATCTTACCCCCGTCCCCCCTTCAGCTCTTTCCGGTAACGCATCTTTAGGTAACTCCTTATTTTCACCATCCCCTTTATCCAATGTTCAAACCCCAGGACTGAAAAGTGTGTACCAAGGGGTTTTCTTAAAATAAAGTTTCCTAAATGGGCCATAAATAGGCGGCTAGTGTTTCTATTAAGGACCATGCGTCACTCTCCGATCTTGAACGGATTAAAGGCAGCAAAAGAACAAGATGAATGTTTGATTTGATTAAAGTCTTTATTTAAAGCTTCTCCTCTTTACTACTTGATCATTGCAACGTTCCATCATGTTTCTGTTGCTCCCTTTTATAAAATTTCTTTCAAAAATGGCTATAAACAATTATCTTTAATCAAAATGAATAATCATCGCATAGAAGATTTGATGAATTTAATATTACTGTACTTCAACTATCCATCTAATTCCATTAATATATCTACTACTTCTTGGCTGCATCAATCACATCTCTTTAAATTTCCTTTTCACGTCCCATCTACAACAAATCCCACCCCTTTTTCTATTACTTTTTGCTAATTGATCTTTTTGTAAATTAAATTTTATGGTAACCTTCCTTATATTCCATTCGTGTCTTGTTCCACTTATCGTATCCTTCTCGATTTTATAATTCTAACTAATAAAAATTATTTAATTTTTCATTATGTAATCTCCACCCTAATAACTTTTGTTTTAAAATATCATGAATCTCTTTTTATAGTCCTTTAAAATATTAATTTACAAATTGTTTAGGAATAAAAATTCTTCGTTGTATTAAGTAATATCTTAAATATATTTTCTTCAAACTTAATCTTATAAATTAAATATCAATTATTTTGATCGTCTAACTTCTACCATTTTTCCTGAAGAATCAGAATTTCATCTTCTAACAAAAGTGACCAAAGTACATATTGAAATTTTGTCCACAATATTCTTTTCAGACAGGTCACATGGTTGACTTTACTAACCAATTTAATGTAAATCAGAGGTTCTTAATCTTATGTACTCTGCGGACCCCCACTTGAAAAAATTTTTTTTGACGGACCCCATTCCAACTTTAGGTACTTTACGTCATTTTATTAGTTAATTTCTGGCTTACGATCTCATAAGAACAAGGATATATGATGAATATTTCTAACAGTGATTAGTGAATAACGATTTTTTTTCATATTGTAGAACACATTTTATTAGAAATTATAATATTGAAGAAAGAAAATTCTGCTAAATATGAAGATGGAAACGGTAGCAATAGTTTTCTTGCACATTTCGTTGAATTTGGGTATTTGATCTCTGTTTCCTCACAAAGCCATGCCATCGCTTCTTTTATATTAAATAAAGTTTTAACCGACTCATCATTTTCTCGTGCACCTGTACGATGGCTTTGCGGACCCCCAGGGGTCCGCGGACCACAGTTTATGTAAATGGTTTGAAACAGACTAATGTTCGATCCTTGTTAATCTTTTCCCCAAAATTATGCCGATTCGTTCAGGGATTGAATAACAATAACGATTTACCCTTTTCTAGCTGATGATTTGGACCAAAAACAGTACAAATTATATCAAAAATATGTATTGTATTTTCTTATGGATTGTGAAGTGATTTAGGTAATTTGATCTTGGAATAATAACATGTGAGAAACTCAGAAATATTTTTACATTTTACTAATTTTTAAATAAATTCAAATTTCACCTTTATACTTGAGCACAATTCTTTGTAGTATATGGGTATAATATATGTATATATATTTATAAGTTATGTAAAGCTGTACATATGTTCAAACACGAGCAACTTTTTTCCCTTATTGTAATTTATGAAAAATACAAATATTCATAATAATAAATAGCTTTCTATATATACTATATATACATATATTCTATGTAGATACATTATATACTTACATATTGGTATATTTGAAAATAATAATTTTCAATGAAAAATATTTTGCCTAAATTTATGAATATATATTATGAATTTGTTTGGAGCTTATATCCCTTGGATCTTGAAAAGATAATAAATAATATATTCCACCCCTATCATTATTCATGAATTATAATTCATGTTTGCATAATGAAATTGGAAATTATTGTATTTTTATACATTACTATAAAATCAACCATTGAATTACTTTCTCAGGAATTAATTGATAATTTCAATTATTAGAATTTACCATACATTTATCATATTGAATAATAATAATCTTATTATAAAACAATAATGTGTAAAATATATATGAAATATTTGGAATATATCATATTCCAACAATGTATATAATAACTAACATTTAACTAACTATTGAAAATTTTTAAATAAAATATTTATTTATTTATTTTTTAATTTTTAATTGATAATTGATTTTATTATATCGCTCTCACATATTCTGAATATATTTATTGATATAACATAGTCGCTGTTAAAATACTTCTCTTTTCTCCAACACTTAAAAATACTAACCAAATATAGGATGTTGTTTTGAAATTTGGAAATTTCAATACAATATAAAATGACTGTTAATTCGAAAAAAAACAAAGCTAATTTAATAGCTTTCTATTTAATTGAATTAAACACTTTTACCTTAGTTAGTATTATGCTTTAAAGAGTCTTTTCAAACAAGTAACTAAATAAAGCATTTGAATGGAAATAAAAACCACTTTTTTCGTTCCATCTGAATGAATCTATTTATTTATGTTCTGAATTCAATTACTTCTATTGAACTCACTTGTTTTAAGATCTATTGGCTAATAAAAACATTTAAATTTTCAATTTATTTATATTAATAAGACAAAAATAACAAAATGTCAAGTATAATTCTTAAATGTTGATAATTACTGTTATAAATAATATTTTTAAATATTGGAGAGAAATAAATATTTTTTTAAAATAATTTCCGAATCACAATCAAGAAATAATCAATTGAGTTTTATTAAATGATTGATCATTTTATATTTTATAACTATATTTTATTGAAAATAAATGATGAAGATTAAATTATCACCATATTATATTATATTAAAATTGTTGAAATAGATAGATAAATAAATATTTCTGAATACACTTCATCCAATGCCCTACCCGAACCTAGAAATAAGTAGTCGTTGCTCAACCTTTGAAGTGTAATTTTCTTCTACAAAACCATGCCAGCGAGGAGGTTTGCCATTACAATATCTAATATTCAAGTAAAGTAAATTTTGCTACTTTAATGCCGTGCCGGTGCAACTTAATTATGCACCCCAGGCGAAAAATTTGGCACCCTAAAACAAAACATAGAAAATAAATTTAAAACAATTCGCGCCCCTTTGATATTAGCGCCCCAGGCTGTCGACGCGTCCATTGGTTGTTTACCCGGCCTTTACTCGGCCTTTTAAACATATTTATAAATAATATATACATTTTAATCATAATCCTACCAATAAATTCCCAAAAAATGCCGATTTGACCATTTTAACCAAAATAATTTCAAAATAAATCATTTAAAAATCTAAAATAAAGATTCTAACAAAGTTTAAGTCTTACTTCTATGAGATTTATTCACCTAAAAAACACATTTTTTTTGCTTTGTAATTGAATATAAAAAACAAATATTTATTTTATATATCTCTGAGTAAATATTATATATTTTAAATCGCCTTCTTCTTTGAAAATCTCTCCAAGATATATTACCAAATCCTTCCACAGAGAAAAAAAGAACCTGATTTATTAAAATAAAGCAAATATATATATATATATTGTTTTGACCACAAAATGATTTGACAGTATCACTCGGATAATATTTGTTTTTTTTCTTCTGACTTTTATTGGGATGGATTTTCCAAGTTTTCAAGAAATTTCTCATATCTACTTTAAATTCGAACCGCAAAGCTGCCTCCAAGCACATTGACTTTAATCCTGTAAACAATTCAAAACTCGATCTAAAAATTAATATGTTTCAACTCCTGGCTAGTTTCTCTGGATTTTAGATCGTATTCACTAAATTAAATCAAAACAATTTATTAAATCTAGTCACACGTTAATGAATATTTTTATATTCTGGTATTTTATTCATCCATGCATCGTTTTATGTGAATCTTGCTAGAGAATTACCATTCTCTCTCTCTCTCTTTCTCTGCAATATCTCTATATGGCTTCTATTTACATTTTCTTAATCGCATAACATTAAAATCTTCCCTACTGTAATCTTAAGTAGAGAGATATTATTTTTTAAATTTTTAATTAAAATTATAATTTTTTTATACGATTATAAAAATTAGATAATTTTATGGAGAATATTTTATTTTTTTATTTTATATATATATACACATTTATTATACATTAATATGAATATGAGCTAATGGGCAATTCCTTTAATCTATCGTGGAAAATTTATTAAATTAAAAAACAATAAGCAATTAAATTTGTATGAAACTCACATTTTACTTGTTTATTTTTTTATTTATGATAAAAGGGGATGAAGGGAAAATATGTTGTTTTTTGAGTATTGAACGAAACGGATAACGAATGATTAGCTTTCACCGGCGAGGAAACATTCCAGGAATAATATTGTATGATCTCTATTTTTTCTTCTTTTTATTTGGTTCAATTTTTCATTCCAATTTTAAAAGTCTAATGTAATTATCGAGATAAATAAAACAAAATTAACAACAACCGGTCTTTAGTATAGAAAAAGGAAATTTTATAGATTTTCAAACTAGAAAAGTCCATCTCTATAAGCTAAAAAATTAAATAACAAATAAATAAATAAATAAACTTTTATTAAATTAAAACAATCAGACAAAAGAAATTCAGTTAATATCAAAACAATCAAATTCAATGAAAAACAATTAAAAAAGAGTCTATAGAGATATATACATATTGATTTTTTATTCAATCAACTGTATTATTAAATATAATAATACATTAATGGTATCTTTGAAAGATTTTGGCTTTTGAATAGTAAAAGTATATACTAATACTAATTCAATTTCACATTTATAAATATTTCTTCGCTATAAATTATTATGTAAACCTATATTTAGTGCTACTAAACATGAAAGTTCTTGAGAGCACTTGCTATCCTAAGGCAACTTTTCACCAAACTTTTATTTAACCTACTTACTTCCATAATTCTAACTATATTTCAGGTTGCATAAATGTCATTTACTCATTATGTATTCTACTCTAGACTTCATTAAGATCATCCATTTTCTACTCATAAAATTGTCGAAAAATTATATTTTTAAAAATCCTGATTATATTCTCGTCACTTAAATTCATTGACTGCGTCTCACATTATTATTGACTATTACTACTATACCTACAATAATAAAAATTGGTAAGAGGGTGAAATTGGTAGAAACCAATTAGATCACAGATGATATGTTCATGATGATCTTAAACATATAATAATAATAAAAAAGTATTTTTTTTTAATAATTTATATTTCTAAATTGTAGTACATACTTTGATCTTAATGAATTTTTATTTTTAAATTTTTTTTTATATTATTTTCTTTCTTTATACCAAATTGTGTTCAGTGGTAAACTTTTGGAAATTTCATTTCTATTATTATGTTTTAGCTCAATGGTTGACATTCTGAGTTATTAGTTTAGTCGTACTTTTGAAGCCTTCAAGGTGAATACTTATTCGTATTCATATTAACAAAATTACTATGGGATTCATTCTACAACATACAGTTGTTAAGCTACCTCCGTCCATTTCACTTCAAACCCCTTCAGATATCTTAATTAATTAAAAGAAAAACTTGTCATTATTAAATTTTGCTCTTTGTGTCTCATTCGGTATATTCAGACAGTATTTTTAAAATTACTTACATGTATATATATATATTACAAATAGATAAATTATTTATATTTATTATCTTAAAACAAATATAATGTAAAATCTTATATTAAAAAAATAATAAATTTCAATTTTTTATTTATTTTAATAAATAAAAAATAATTTTAAGTATTAACATATATACAATATTATTTTCGAATTATTTTCATGTGTTTTTGTATGATTTGATTCACGAAATTTGGGCGCCTATTTTCGCACCATACAATATAATTTCTTGAAGTAAAATTGGTGATTCTGGGTCTTATTTTGTCTGACCAAGTGTATTCTTTATAATATTTTGGATTGAATGGGTGGGTAATGCTTGTCTTATTGCGTTCTGAAGCTCTTGCGAAATTCCGGCACTAGCACTAACACACTGACTCCACTTCCAAATCTCATGAAAATGACATCAAATTAGTACATGAAAGTAGTATCATATTATAAAATATTCAGAATATATATATTTGTGTACCAGCATATAACAAGTTTCATTATATATTTATACTTTCGGATTAAAAATAAACTTTATATTGTATAATATGAAAAAAAAAATAAATCTAGCAAATTAAATGATTTTGATTACATTTTTTAATATAGAATATTTATCCTATAGAAGAATTTTGTGAATCCCTTTTTTTTGGGTTTCCTTTTTTTGTTTTCATAAAAATATGTCAATGCCTATCTCTTGGTATTAATATAGATTACTAAAGTTCATTGCAATCCGTTATTCCAAATATAGACACATTCACACATACCAATATATTTATTTTTATAAATATTTAATATATATCATAAACATAATACACCTTTTAGGCCTGGGTCATCTGTTTTGAATAACCATTTCAAATATATACTAAATATAGTATATGTATAAATATAGATAGTAGTTTGAATATCTCTGTCCATTATCCCGTTCATTTTTAATTCGATTGACTTTGGAGATCATCCATTAGAACTAATAACGTGGACGTCAGGACAGCATTGCGCCTTTCTGCCTTTCGATTCACTATTCGCTTTTGGTTCGTATATCTATGTTTTGTGCATAAAAAGTGTATTATCGGGATTGGATTTATGGCGTTTTGATTCGGAAGAAACGAGCATGATAGATGCATCCTAGAAGCCCCCCAAGCGTATTCACATCTGACGTGCACAGATAAATGGTTCGAATATTTCGTTCAAATATTGGCATTCAACTGGGCCCCCTTCCCTTTTCTAAAACGTGGGCCTCCTTTCTCTTCATAAGGCAAAACATATTTTATAAATACGTTTTTTTTAATTCCCTCCAGCTCTTATCCACCAAATGAAATAAATAAATTACATCTAAAAAGCACTTATCGTAAATACGCATTTGAACCATTCTGGTTATCGGATTGAAAATGAATATCCATTCCTAAATGATAATTCATTTATGCTTTCTCTATAATAGTCGTCCGACTTTAATACCCTCGATCCTCATTTTGTTGAATTACAATATATTATTTGGCGTGAAATAATCTTTAACCGAAATACATAAATTCAACTAAAATTCATTTCATTTCTATTTTGATGATGATGGTATAGTATAGTATGGTATTGTAGAGCTAATGTTTTTTTCTTTAAGAAAAGGGTAGAAGCAGTAGCATAATCGGAAAACTTTTTATATTGCCAATTATTTCCCTCTTTCATCAATTATTTTTATATTTATATATACTCCACTAAACAATTTAGTATAACAATTAATTATATTGATTCTATAATATATATTATAATAAATAATTATTTCAATTATCTCTTAAGCATTTAAGTTTCATTCTAAATATATATGATAAATTTCTAAATTATATTGAAGCAGTTTTTGTTCTTTTAGCATTTTTATTTTATTATTCTTTTCCATAAAAAAATGACAATATTTAAAATTAATTTGAAATAAATATTTTTTTTAAAGGCTAATGAGATCTAACTTTAGCCTATATATATATATACTTATTTCAATTGTTAAAATTTTTTGTTGAACTTCCGTTTTGCAGCTAATGAGCTAAAATTTAGAATAGAAGAGTACACTTCAATTAAATTATAAATCATTTTAAAATATTTCAAGTGTACCCTCCATTAATTTCTATTTTCAGAGTTCCTTTAAAGTCATTAACTGTTGAATCCTTTTCGTTGTTTGGTCTAATATATTGATCATTAATGTTCTAAATGTAAAACAATTATAATATAAAAATTCAATATCCAAATAATATATTTATATACTTTATTATAACTTAGAATTATGAAACGAAACTGGTTTTCTATTATAGAATAATAACATCATTGAATTTTTTTTTTCTTTGCTCTTATCTCTGTCCATGATTCTTCGTACTTGTCTTATCGTTACAATATCTGCCGTTGTGGAGGTCCATGTAATTGGACCCATCGACCGACAACCCCCATCTACCAGAAAACACCACTTACCCACACACTTCTAACTCCACACAGAGCCATTTTTCGGGAGGCTTGTCTTTCGATCAAGACCAATTTTTCTATTTGTTCATCGACGTTTTTGGAGTGTTAAACAAAAGAAAATGATAAAAAAAAAAAATAGGTGGAAATTCTATCATCGCTCTTGTGACCACCACGCCCTAAGTTCTTAAAAAATCAGTTATGTCCATTTGCAGATAAAAATGATTTTTTTTTATTTTCTTGAAAGGTAACATCAAACATTAGCTTTAAGAATGTGAAATAAAAAAAATTAAGATTCCTTTCTTTGAGTTGAATTTCATTTTGAGTTATTGATGCTATTTTTTCTAAAAGGGTTAATATTTCAATTTTAAAATTTATTTTATTATTATTATTTTTTAGAGTTGATGAAGAGCTAATGAACCACTATTTTTTAAATTTGGAATGTTTTATAAATATATTCAAAAGAAGAAAATATGTTAGATCAGTTTTTTTCTTCTATGATTTAAATGTTGTAAAAGGATATAGTATTACTTCTAACTTTAACTTGAAAGCGAGTGTAGCTTCTCTTTTGAGGTTGGTAATGTTACCATAATACCAAATACCGGATGCACTTTTCCAATATCAAAAAGTTCAGTTTGGTTCATTCCGTGAATATGATATTAAAAGCGAATGTTCCATTTAAGGCAAATGGGCCTGCAGCTTTTCCTCGGTTCAATGTTCGAGTTCAACTTGCGTGGAGAGGAAAGGAAACTTGGCGATCAATTGGCCAAGGAAGTGAAATCCAGACTTTCTGATAAACGAACCTGGAGGTAGAAGTATTACCGACCATCGATATATAATAACTGGGGTTAGTTTTAATCCCGGAAATAAGCCTCATATAAATTATTTCAAGTTCCGCAACTCTAAAAAGGGTTCTCACAGGTCTTGGAGCAACCACCCTTGGTAAATGTAAATCCAATTCCTAAACTTTTATAATCAAAACTAATTCTATACTAAATGAAAGACTTATTTAAATTGGTAATGATTTCATTTCTAAATATCAAACGATTTTATTGACAGTATTTCAGTTCAATATATTTACATTATTTATGTTCTTTTACTTTGATAGCAGTAACATGCAATGTTTGATAAGATTAAATAATTATCGAAACAGTCTTATTTAGATTAATATTTAACTAGTTAATCTTAACAATTATCATTTCTTTTATTTCAAATATAATTTTTTTTTGTACACTTGCTTATTAGAATGAATTGATTTTTAATTCTTACTATAACTCAAATGTGTTTTTAAAACTTCTTATAAATTTTATTCTTCATTTCAAATTATTCACTTTTATATAAACAACAATAAAATAATATTAATTATTAGCTTATAAAGTGCTTGTGTCTGTCCAATCAGGCAAAATTCTGAAACTATAGTCCGGGAGCTAAGAGTTGGTGCATGAGGGGTGGCGGCCAGGAGAGGCGGAGCTACCCCCTCCTAGAGTGATTTTCCCTCCACCACAGTCTTCTACTCTCTCAAACTAAAATATAAAAAAATGTGTTATGCGCAACTAGGTTGCGCGGTGTGGTTTTGTAGGAATGGTGGGAGCAAGCGCGGGAACTGCTTGGCCGAGGGTGGGTGTCGGCTCATGCGCCAACTCTTACCTCCTCGAGTATAGTCTTTAGAGGAGTGAATTAATATATACATTTATTTAATTCCTTTTTGAAAATTTTATAGCAGTTAAGTTTTTTAACTAAAATTATAAAATTTATTTGTTTAATGAAATGGTGTTTAAAATTAAAAATAATTTTATACAAAGTTTTGTTCAAGAATTTTTTAAAGATCAGGTTGTCATTTGACGTTCAAAAATATATTCAAAATAGATCTATTAATGTATACTAATAATGGGATTCCGGTATTTTTGGATTAGATATTTTATTTTGTCAACATTTTAAGTTAATAGACCTAAAATACATCCATATTTAGGTTAATCTTCTATTTATTTATATTTATTTATTATAATCTTCTAATATTTTATTATTATTTTTAGTCGAGGCTTAAATTTACACTAAATCTCCTTTTAGTTGGTGAATATTATTCATCTTTGGCTAACATCTTATGCAAGCAATTTGCATCTTAAGTGCCTTGTTTACAGATTGTTAATATAATTTTGTAAATTTCCAACTGTTAGGTAAATAAAGCCAACTTGATGGTTCTCACTCATAAATGTTCAAAAATTTCGAATTAGAATTTCGATATTTTTCTTAATTTAATTAAAATGGATACTTAAAGGACAAGTTATTTTAAAATAAGTTTACTATTAAAATCCTCTAATTATTCCAAATATAAAATATTGCATTTTTTGGGGGTTATAACAAATATATTAATTATTTTACCACAAGAATTCAAAACATTTTTTTTTTCTAAAAAAAAATGTAACTAAGATTAATATGTACTTAACAACTAAAATGTATTAAACAACCTTCATCTATCCCATAGATCAGTTCACAGACCATCCGTTATCCGGATCAGTGTTTTCCAACATGGAGCCCACGCCCCACAGGGGACATTTTGTTTATAAAGGGGGGAAATTCGAAAATGGACTCGATACGAATTTAACCCTTTTGCCGTGGGCCATTTAAATAAGTGCTGTAAATGATTTACTAGTAAAACAAGTAATCTTCTGGATATAACAGAACGGGGATCAAACCTAACATAGAATCTCTGTGCAGCTAGCATCAAGCACAAGGATCTCAATAAATTAAAATATTAAATTATTATAGAAAAACCTTTATTAAAATTATTTCGAATTTTAATTTTAGTTTTTCATTATGTTTTGAAAATTTCCTTACTGTCTTTCGCGTTAACAATTTCCTAGTGATCTCTTCCTAAAACCTAACATTAATCTTAATTGAACAATTCAAATTTGTAATATTAAAAATTAAGCTGCATAGGGGGGCATAAAAATTTTAGTGGGGCATAGCATAAAAAAGGTTGGAAACACTGCCTTAGATGGAAGTGATATTAGACTCTTTTTGTTTATTAAAAAATGTGGTTTGAATGTATGATTACGACCAACTGGATGTCCTGAATATCCACTTTGGAATACCTATTTTCTATATATTCATTTTAAAGTTAAGTGTAAGAACTTCATCTTCAGATATAAAAGGAGGGGTTGCTATGTATTTTTATTTTCTAATGATTTTTAAGATTTTTTAAGGTTTTCAAAATTCTTAAAATTTGTAAAGCGCAATACTTCATTTCTAAACTTCATACTTATATATACCTACATATATTGATAAATATACCTTCTAATCTATAATTAATATATTAATATATATATATATATAATTTTATAAAAATTAATTTCTAATATAGAGAAGTAAATTTCCAAAGAATTTTTTTTTTTATATAAATTTGATTTCGAAAGAATTACAACCCTCTTAATCACGAATGAGAATATTATTTTATTTGTTATTAAATTACAAGGTCCAAGCATAAAATAATACACCGGCTGAAAATGTCAAATCCACGACATAAAAATGGATGGAGAGTACCAAAATAAAAAAAATAAAATAATGGAAAAAACATGTTGAACAAACAGACAGCATATAATGTAGATAACTGGGAGTGGGATCGAGTGAAAGATAGGCATCATTTGATCAGCGAGATAAGCATCTTTCGTTACAACTGGCAACAGAAAAGATATGAGATAGAATAGAACTTTTTCCACCCTATTCTGTAGAAGTTATCTAACACATTATTAATTATCCCCTACTCGTTTTGAAATTAAAAAAAAAAAAAAGAAAAAAAGAAATAATTTTAAATAGAGGAAGGAATTGGAATTTTTTTTATTTAATTCCTCTCTTTACTTATAGTAAGTTATTTTTCAATCTTCTAAATACTTGAACCTATAAAATAATTAGTCAAAGCATGTAACTAATGTAGTTTTAGCGTGTTTTTCCCCATTAGCTTTCAAGACCAAACAAAGACGCCTGTACTTCTTAGAAATGAAAAAAAAAAATAAGAAAAGAGAAAAACCATTCGGCCATTAATGTGCTTATAAATTCGAACGGTATAATATATTTCAAATAGAATCCAATTTGCTAGACTAATCTAAATAGTAGACACCTTAACGCAACACTGAGAGTAAAAACAGTAAACACGCACGTTTACGATTCTGAATTATTTATAAATTAATCTAAAAGCCTAGAGTAGCAGCCCCTTTTCCCTGGTTAGAAGGAAAGGGATGTAAAGTAGGAAGAACAAGGAGGCCGGGCCTCCCAAGTTTATCAGCCACCAACCACATATTTCCGAGTTGAGAAGTAATCTTCACTTTTGCTTTCTAAAAACATTCAATTTGGGGAAAACTTTTGAGAAATTATACTCTAAATAAATATTATTAGGAAATTAACATTTTATACAGGAAATTGTTTATTTTTTTTATTTTTTTTTTTATTTTGACTTTATAGAACTGTGTTTATAAAAAAAAATACTCAAATTTAACGGAACTAAATTTTTACTGTAACATTTTTCAATCAAAAGACAATTATTTTCATTTAATAATTCTTCACTCTCTTCCCTTAATCTAAATTAAAAAGAAAATAATGAAAAAAAAAATTAAAAACCTTTCCATTTTTTTTTCATATAAAAATATAAGTTTATTATAATCCTGGTCCGCCGACTCGAGTTCGAGGGATCGAACCTCGCCAAGTGCATCGATATTTAAAAATAAAAATAAAAATAATAAACAATTCTGAGAAAGCTGGCTAAAATGCAGATATATTCCAAAAAGGGCCAGTTATATATAGATCATTGGTTCTCAAAGTGGGACGTACGCCTCACAGGGAGGCATTCAAAAAACAATTGATTAATCAGATGTCCATCATTTAGGCTACTTAGTGAACAAACAAAAATGTTTAATATTAAAAATTATTCATATCGAGGGGAGGGGGACATAAAATGACATAAAAAGTTGGGCAACCTTGCTATAGAATTTAATAAATTGAATGACATTTTTACTAATTCATTACCTATTGTCAATATTTTAAAAAAAAATTTTCCCTTTGACTACGTAAAATAATTTTTTATTTTATTTGTTTTACATAATGTATTTTTAACAACGTTGAAAAAATTTCAATTTTATTATTTATATTTTTTTTATCTATGACACTGATTTTAGTTAAAATTTAATAAAAAAAATCATAGATATTTATATACTTGTGAACTTTTAAATGCCTTCATCTATTATTTATAAAATCATTGAGGTTAAAAAAAATGTGCATAAAATTTAAATAATTCAACTGGTAATTGGTTTGGATTTATATATATATATATATATATATATATATATTGATATACATATATAGATATTTACATATTGATATATTATATAATATAAACTTATATTTAGTACCTAAAGTCGCTCTGTATTCTAAAAAATTTATTTATAGAATAGCATTTATGCATATCCAATGTCAACCCACTCCAAATCCCTTCATATCGGTCAGCCAATTGGTTTTCTTATAAATTGAGCCGATTAAATAAATAAATAAACATTATATATATATTGACTTTAGAAATGATCACTTGATATATTTACTTGAATTTCATTATGTTTTGTTTTATATAATATTCCCTAAGATTATCATTGAGTACTCACTGATTTTATGAATTTATTTATTTAGTAATTTTATTTACCATCGATGAATCAATTGAAAGGTAAATATTTACTAATACTTGTAATTTAGATAGGATAACCAATTTCAAAGAACCAATTTGTATATAATCTTTATATTTTTTTCTTTCTGATCAAATACAAATTATATTCAATTTAATCAGAAGATTTCTATTGATTCAATATATATTTTAATATTTATAGATGTAGTACTAATAGTTCAATAAATTGATGCAAGTACGTATCACACTCTTTCATTTAAATACTCGTATATATATATTTATAAATGTTGTAGGCAAATGGAAATTTTAGGAAAATAACATTTACCTGGCCAAATAGCATCAACTATTATTTCATTTCAATTTGACTAGGAAAATAGCATTTGCCTAAACAAAAGTTATTTGGCTAAATCTTTGTGTTGGATAAATAGCTTTAATAATTTCATCACACTTTACATTTTTCCTTTATTCTCAATAAGAATCTATTTTATTTAATAAATTGATTGAGTTAGAAATTGAATAAAAAATGAAAAATATTTAATTAATTAATAATATAAAGTATATTATATCTGAGAGGATAGGCATGGCAATTTTACCCAAAATGTTTTACAATATTTTATAAAAAGATTTTATAAAAAGTCATAAACCGAATTAATTAATCAAAGGTTTTCATTACTACAAATTTATCGAAAAATTTGTTATTATCTAAGACTTCCTGCTGAAGTTAAATAAATATACAATAAAGAAGAAAAATTTATTTGAATAATTTCGTAATTGGCTACTCTAATAGTTAAAGCTATTTACCCAACAAAGATTCAGCCAAATGGCTTTTGTATAGGCAAATGCTATTTTCATAAAATTTCCATTTGCCTACGACATAAATATATAATATATTGGATATCTTTTTTATAAAAAAAAAATGAAAAAAAAATTATACTTATTTATGAGGAAAATTGGCAAAGAAATATGTAATAAGTTGACCTGTGGCCAGGTCCGAACCGACCAACGGTTTGAAATAAATTAATTTCCAGCTACAGAAACAATTTCAAATAATTTTCATATATCTATTAATGTAATAAAAAACAGATATGGATACATAAATAATAAATATAAACATTTTTAATTTTATTTTATTTATAATATATATGCAAGACCAGGCTGTGACGTCATGAATGGCTGGATGACGTCATATAATTTTAAATCAAGAAAAAACTAATAAATATGATTTTTCTCGAGGATAAAACCAATACAAAGTGCATGATTCGTGGTGATATATAAAAAAAATCTCCTTTGGTGTGAAAATAACCCTTTCCTTCCTATCGTCGATCGCTAATACTACCACTTCCGGTTTCCGGAATTGCACCAAAAGTTGATCAATTCATCCCACTGATGCATTAAGTAAATATACCAAATTTCATCAAAATCGGTTGAGCCGTTCAGGCTGTACACATCTATACGGACGGACAGACGGACAGACGGACGGACAGACATCATGCTAAAAATACTTTTTTCTGTTTAGAAAATGCATGATTCGTGGAGATATGTAAAAATCTCCACATGTGAAATTTGGTGTGAAAACAATACCTCCCTTACTATCGTCGGTCGGTAAAAAAGAAAAACTTTTTCCTTTAATTTTAATTAATATTATTTAAAAGAAAAAAAAATAATTGAAAATTTTTTCTCTATTTATCTATCCATTTAATTCAAGATATTTTATATTATATATATATATATATATATAAATATTAATTACTGTAATTTTTTCTAAAATTTTGAAAGGAATAATTAATATTCCGGAAAATCATTCTAACGCCATCATCCCCTTGCATTAGTTTAATACCATCTCCTAAGAGAACGTTCTAAATTGCCTCCACACCCCTCCACGGCTCTTTCTTCTCTTTTCACCTTCCACAAAATGAGAACTAATTATGCAAGTTTGCTCTGCGGTTCTCTAGTCATGCATTTCACGCGACCGTCCGATAATTAAAGCTATTATTTAATTAGAAAAATATCAATTACACAGATCACCGCAACTTTAATTGATAATTTTTTTTTTTTGTTTTTTTTTATGAATCTCATTGTAATGAAATTTTCTTCTCAAATGAATCAATTGTTACTGTTTTCCCATTTGCCTGATTAAACATAATCTATTGTATTTTTATACATATATACGAACATACATTTTATATGTATGAATAGTTATAATTATATTTATTTTTATGAGTGCATATGTCGAAATGTAAAAAAAACCTCTGACTTTTCTACATCCTACGCAAAAACAACGCCTATCAAGTCGGTTATATCAATTAAATGTCCTATGATCAGTAAACATGCCCTATCATCCTTTACCTTGATTTTCTTGATCGGAGGCGCTATCAAGTAGCTTTCTCAATTTTGATCCCGAAGACTGGGATGACTCCCTCCCATTGGCCCTAGCTAGAGAAATTCCCTTGTCAGGTTCGGGACTTGAACCTGGGACCACGAGAATGTGAGGTAGCTTAGCTACTTTCCACACTGTGGCACCCTTTGTCGAAATGTAAACAACATAAAAATTAAAAAAACTGATTTTAACAAAAATACAAATTTTAATGATTCCTCAATCGAAATTTTGATTTATTGTTCAGTAGTTCAGTCTAACTAAATTTTCTAATAATGAATCGTATTTTTAAGATATATAGCATTTAATAATATTTTTATTGAAATTAAATACAAACAGAATTTTATGAAAAAAAAATTTGTTTAGTTTCTTTCTCATAAAATAATATTTTTTTCAATATTTGAAGTTTTTCCTCAAAGATTGTAGCTCATAACTCGTATGTGTGTTACTATTAAATTAAAACAACGATTTCATTCTATGAAGGTTAAGATTTTCTGGGCAACAATTATAATATAGCTTTAATTACTATTCTTCCTATTTATTGAAATTTGAAATATTACTTATTTCATATTTGAGGATCTTGTTTTTGTTTTTATATTCCAAAATTTTTATTAATTTAGTCTTGATAATATCAAATTTACTTGACTTTTTGATATACCTAGGTGAGAACAGAATAATTAATAATATCTTTAACCTCTTTAATAACAGAAAATTTACCTTGATTTCTCATTCTCAGTTACTAGGAGTACATTTCAATAATCTCCATCATTATTGATTGAACTCAAAAATAGAGAATAGAATTTTTATTTCTTTCTTTGCAAAAAGTTTCTGATATAATGGTTCAGGCACCCTGGTTTTTTTTTCAAACTTATATTAAATTCCTTATTCATTTTTTTTCTTATATTAATATAAATATTATAGGTATCTCTTTTTTCCTCTTTTGATATAATAGAGGAATTGAAAATATTTTGAGTAAAATTTCTCTTTTTGTTATTACAAGTGTTTGTTCACGATAAGCCTTCGAATCGAACCAAGTGTCCAAAGTTGCAAGGGGTGAGCACACTTTGTCTTCGGCTATTTAATTAGATTAGCGGCGAATTAAACAGAGAAGGAAATCTCGGACCCTTTATTAATATTCTCATATAGATGGGTCCCTTGGTCACGTTCAGAGAGATTGGGCTCTCCGAGCGCATTATTTTGAGCTCCATCTTCTAACACCATAGTCTTTGTTTTAATCCCAATTGACTACCAAACATTTTAATTAGAACTATTTAAATTTCATCAATAGATGAATTTTGTATTGTTAGGAAAGAAATATTGGATTTATTTAACAGATTGAAATGTTATTTAATCTGAATTTCATAACACTTAATTTTAATGAATTCTGATTTAGTTAATTTAAACTTTTATTTATAAAAGATGGGTTTTTAATTTATTTTCAAAATATTTTATATCATAATATTTATATCTTTTCATTGAAAAAAACCTCTTGATATATGTATATTCTATGAAAGAACAAAGGCTATCAAACAGGTCATCGCCCATGAGGGCAAAAGGTGTTGTATGATCAGTACAACGGATCCCTCTCTTTATCTTGATTTTCTTGATTTGAGGAGCTACTTTTTATTTCAAATAGCTTCAGATTGATTAGATCTCGTAAGCTGGATGGATTTGATTCCATAGATCCCAGATAGAAATATGCAAGACCTTGCCAGGCAACCTCTTGCATGGAACTTGTCAGGGACCACGATTTGAGAATAAAACTTGTTGCTCTTCAGTATGTTTTGTGATATTCGACTAAATTTAAAATTATGAAATTCCCTGACTCAGGACGCTATTATGAAAAAGTAAAATTCCCTCACTGATCATCCTTTTGATCATCTATTTTTTTTTCTCTCTATTATTCCCTTATTCAATATTTTCATTCCAAAATATAATGCATATTTATACAATAAAAACACATGCCATTATATTTTTCATATTTAATGATGTTAATCTTCATAAATTTGTTTAATTATTGATGAAAAATATTTTTTTGAAGGCTTTTTCGTTTGATTATTTCTATTGATCCATTATTTTCAATTTTACTTTTTGTTTTATTTTACTGAATTGATCTGCTGCTTTTGTTCATTTTTATTATTGTCCAATCAAATATCACTATATCAATTTATGAGGATATAAAAATATAATTCTATTTCATATATATACATATATATAGTATATGTATATTTACTCAATAAGGATATCATATCTATTAAATAAAGTATTATTATTCATGGAGTAGAGTACAATCGAAATTAAATTAAAAATTCAAAAACCGTTAAATTTAAAAAAAAAAGTTTTTTTTCTCTTATATATTATTGAAAATACTATTTTATTTATTTTTATTTAATTTTTTTTTTCAATTTTGTCAAAAATTCCTATACAACCATTTTTTTTTCATATAGTAATATTAATATTATTAACTTTATTTATTTATACATCTACCGAATTAGTATTCATTTATTATTTACGTTTTCTAAGTTAATAAAAGGATGAACCTTTATTATTTGTTCTAGAACGATTTTCTCTGATCACCTAAGCTAAATTTGACAGGGATCCTCTTTTGGACGGATGACCACTGAAAAAGTTTTAAGCTATCTGACGTTTTCAATCTCAGTAGTGATAGATAACATATCCCTCTTGTGTCTAAATGAATTATTCGGCAGTGGAAAAATTATTTCTGGTATAAATCATTTGTTTCAAAAACAATTATTAAATACCAATCCTTTAATCATAGCTACATGTACAGACAAAAATTTTCCTACTCTCTCTCTCTCTTTTATTTATTATTCAATATATAGTTGTTATATTATAAGATAAATTAAAAATATAATCCAGTGAACGCTCTATATAAGCAACTTATTTGAACCAATTTCAATAAAAAGGTTTCATATTGGGAAAAGTTGCTTATATATAGAGAAAAATTGTACTTAAAGTACAAAAACATTAATTAACAGAAACTAACAGAAATTCTAGTAACTATTCTAATTAACAGAAATTAACTTCAATACTGGCAACATAACCCAATAATACAATTTTTTACAATTTAAGGTTATGTTGTTGTGAACAGCTGTCAACTCAAAATTTAGCTTTAAAAAATAAGTTGCTTATACAGAACAGTTGAACTAACAAAAGTTGCTTGTATAAAGGTTGCTTATAAAGAGCATTCACTGTATATATTATTAGTAAAGTTACGATTCTGTAGAAAGACTGATAAATTAACTACAATATCATTCCTTGCTTTAAAGTTTTGCTGGGTAGTTGAATGGAAATTTATTTTTTTAACTTTTATAATATGAATTTCAATTTTGAATTATTAAAAAAATAATGATAAAGGTTAAGCGGACATTATTACAAAATTTACTTATTTAATTATTCCATAATTCTTATTTTAAGTAAAAGTTTTGCAATAATATCCTCTTTAGGACCCTGTCCGATTTGGGTGTCATTACTATAAAGCTTGTTAATAGAATAATCATTTTTTAAATAGTTTAGAATTTTATTTAATAAGGATAAGAATTTATTTCATAAGGATTAATTAATTTTCTCTATTTGTGGCCTTAACAATAGTACATATAACTAACAAAAAGGACTAAAAATTATTTTATTTTTTCGTTATTATTATTTGAATAATTTCAAATTGTCTTTAATTTGTTATCCTCTTTAATCATTTTCTCATATATTAAATTGTTTTTTTTAATATATATATATATAAGTCTGGAGAAATAAAATTAACGACTTATGTCATGTTTTATGAGTGGATTAAACAAACTTAGCCTTTAAAATTAGTTCCATTAAAGAGAGATCTGATAAAAAAAATCTCGAAAAGTTCTCTCTCTCTTATTTTTCATCCAAATTTGATATCAAAGTAAAATATTCGATGATTTTTATAGGAAAATTTTAATTAAATCGTTTACTTTAGATTTAATTCTAAAGTGAAAAAAAAAATAGAATTCATACTGATATATTCTAATGATCGGGTTTAATCCCTTCAATTTTATACGATCATAAATTGTCAAGAATTATAGGCAATTTCTAATAAAAGCTAATAAAACATTTATTTCCTGTTAATTCTTTATAAATTCTATTGATAATTGTAAAAAGAGCGTGGTGCCAGGACTAAATCCTGATTAATAGCGGCGCTCGAGTAACGCACCTAATGGACAGAGTTGGGCTATGATTAAAGCCTGATTAAGTCCCAGGGCCACCAAGTAGACAGCAACGGATAATACATTTCCATATATCTCCCAGCCAGGCAGTTTTTGTCTCTTGTGCAAGTGACATCAGGGCTATAACCGGCTGAAATACGCCCCGTGTGCATACAAGAACACAGCTGGTCAAAAGGCAAGACACACTGTAGAGGACCACGAATACAAAATAAGAATGGAACAAAATAAAATATTCCTTTAGACAAGATAGAAAATTAAAACAAAAAAAAAATTATTTTCTAAAGGCACTCCTATCTAATTACTCTTTTTTAAAGGCTTTATTGACATCAAGCTACTATTTGTAACTATTCCCCCACTCCACTCCCACTTCCCAGTTCAAATAATTACTTAAATTCATTTATTTTTTTTTCCTACGAGTTTTTAAGCCGTTCAACGATACTCATTAGAGTTAATGTACTTTTGTCTTCGTTTTTTAAAAGATCATTAATAAACCGCAGGAATTGGATTAAAGAGCACCTCACTAATAACTGGATACGAACTATAAGCGATAGCCTTTAAAGCCCCATCAACTTAATCTATATATAGGACATTAATTTAATACACACAAATACATTTTCCTATTTTTTTTTATATTTTTTATTTTTTATTTTTTTTTTTGTCAATAACTATCCAGTAAATTATAATTTTTTTATTCTTTTTTTTTAATCTTCATAATTTGTTTTAATCTTATTATCTTAAAATAATTTGTTTTTAATATATATATGTTATGGTTTTTATTTTAATGAATTTTTTGTTTTATTAATATCTATAAACGTTATTGATTACTAAAAGATGAAATAATAATATATATTTTATTAAATAGTTATATATCCTCTCTGAGGTTGCCAACTCTATAAAGTTCCAAAAAAGGACACCCTAAAGTTCCAAAAAAGGACACCCTAAAGTTCCAAAAAAGGACACCCTAAAATTCCAAAAAAGGACACCCTAAAATTCCAAAAAAGGACACCCTTAAAAAATTAGGAACACTTCAAAACATCGAGTATTTAAAAAAGAACTGTCCTTTTCAAAAATGCCAGTTGGCAACCCTGATCCTCTCTAAGTACTTTAATGATAATATTTTTTTAATAATAATTTTTTTCTTAAATACAAACACAAATTTCATCAAAATTATTTATTAATAAATTAGTTTTAATACTTATATTGAAATTTGTTTATATAATATTCAGATTTTTATAATATAAGTTCAGTTCTTTTTTAGAATATACTTCATTAGTCAGTCCTACCAACTTTAAATCAAAACTTTATTCCCTTCATGCTATTTAATATAAAAAAAAGAAAATAACTAAATCAGAGATTTTTTTTCCTCTTGAATTATAAAAAAATTAAATTACTTACTGTGTGTTCATTATAAATTCATAACAACATCATATATATCATTTAAATATTTAATAAATTTTTAAAATATTATTTCTTAGCTTAAAATGTACTATGTACTTATATTAATAAATAGTATTAAATTACTCTCACTCACCCTGTGATAAATTTCTCATTAGCTTTCAATTTCTTCAAGAAATCATTCTGAAACAGAAGAAAAAAAAATATAATCATTTAATCGATTTCTGTTTCGCAATGGTGTTTCATTCTTGAATGCTCTTTGGCAAAGAATCCTAATTAAATTGACTAGAATATATAATTTTAAGAATATCCGGGCTACGTGATCCTTTTTAATCTCAGGTGTCATATTATACCTAAATTATTTGCACATTTAGATGACACGTGAAAGTTTGAAGATAAAAATTCAATCATATCATATTTTAAAATCCTTTGAATCTAAAAAAAAACTTGATTCCTGGATTTTCAATTAAGATATGAATCTTTAATCATATTCTATTAATTCAGGTAACTTTTTAATTTAAACGATCAGAGTATCGTGAAAATTCCCTTTAAAAAAAATGAAAATTATATATTATTTTTCTTTAAACTTGATAATTATTGTAAACAATATTGATTATTAATTTCAAAACTTGCTAGTATTATTGGATAAGATATTTTAAAGGAAGTTTACACATATCATCAGAGGTTTATTTTTGTTTTGTGTTTAAGTAACAATATTGTTGAAGGCTCATTTGAATATTGGTCGGTGCGGAATGGGAAGTGGACATTCTCATCGACCACGTTCTCTGATCCTCTTAACAGGAAGTCTTCGGGACTCTGTTCTTCTTTAGTGGGACCCCTGGGGCGCTGCCTGAGCGCGCAGATTATGCAAATCTTGGCCGCCTTGAGGCAGCACTGTCTCTGCTTGCATGGCTTGGCTCCGAGTTGGTAATCGAGTTACCCAAGAAGAAACTTTAATAATGGCAGTTTCGTGGACTTTACTGTGTGCAAGCATCTCCACCTCGAAAGGTCCCGCCCCGCATGCACATCCACAGATCCTCTCCGCTGACATTTATATAAACACACAGTCCCAACCAACTCTACCAGGGCTTAGGACTCCGCCCTTCTACGTTACATAGAGTATAAGTAGCTCGAGCTAAGATTAAGGCCCTTGATGCTTGAGCTTTTAGTTAGATGATAGACTCCTTGCTAACTCTAGTTTGCTGATTGAACTATTAATCGACTGTTTAAAAATTTACTTCCCAAAAAACTTCCATTATTTTTACAATTTTCTATAATTACTTACCAGCTTATCATACTCGTATTAGAACTGTCAATTATAGGAAAATATATGTTTTAAGTAAAAATATTTATTATATATTTTATGATATATACATAATTATAAGCATGGAATCATTATCCTCTGGGGACTTAATAAAAATATTCGAATAAATCATAATTATAAAGATTTCTATCATAAAATCTTTATAGGCTAATCATTTACATATTTCAACCATACATCCAGAATATCATATTTTTCAAAAAAAAAATGTTCTTATATTGGCATGAGAGAGTATAAATCATGTATAAAATTTAAATTCTAAATCAAGACTAATATTAAATCTACTTTTGATATATGAATACTATATACCAACTTTTATATTATTATTTATTAACTATTTTATTATTTTGCTAAAATTAATATATATTCTTAAAGGCAAATTTCTCATTTAAATTAATATAATTATAATATACAGGGTGGGTATAATGGTATAATGGTCATCAATTTGAATATATAATTATAATATACAGGGTGTCTCAAAAAATGGATCCATTGGTTCACGTTATCAACGTTGTCTGGACAATAATGCAAACATGATTCTTTTATTCTTTAATTAGATCTTTCTTCTGTAATTCATGTCTTTAAACTTGTCTTTATGTTCATAAATAATGTTTTTATAGTCATTCAAAGTGTTATTACATTTTTTTGGGACACCCTGTATTTATTGATTTATAAGCATTAAAAAGTATAGTTCATTAATATTCTAAGAAACCATATATATAGATATAGATAGTTAGATAGATAGAAAAGTTTAATATTAGGATTAATGTATTTAAATTATCAGAATCTGTGCAATTAGCATTTGGTTCTGAGGCAACCTTGTGTGGTCACTGATGTTAACCTAAGTCCTTCTAATCCAGCTTGATGGAATGGGAAGAGGGGGCTTAATAGGAGATTGATGAACTTCTAATTCTATTCACACAAATAGTTCATATATATATATATATATAATGTTTAATAATATATAAATAAATAAATACATTTGTAGTTCATATATTCAGATATATATTAAGATATTAAAAATATTAAATATAATCCGTGAAAATAAACCCAGATAAGTTTGGGTCTTGTCAATTGATTAACTTTTTACAATATATTAGTATGATGGCAAGTTACTAAATTTATTCTGAAATAAATACGTTATTATTTTTATTTACTGTTGTTCTCTATTAAATTTGATAATTGACATGATTATAAAATAAACAACTCTGTCACTGGTGTCAATTTGTCTATCAATTATTATTAAATTCAATGGAAATATCAATAATTTTGAACATTCAATTTTGAATTTGATTTTATTTTATTGATGATCCACCAACTTTAAGAACTTTAAAGCGGTCTTCTTTCTTTCTTCTCTTTCCTTCAGATGATATTGATTTGTAAATTTACATTCATATTAAGTTACCCCTTAATGATAACATTTTATCAATATTTATATAACGATTTCATTAAACTCAAACCTTGGGTATTATTTAATAATATTATTTATTTATTATTTTTTTATTTATTATACCATTAAAGCGCTCTTTACTGGTTAGGACTTTCTGGGATTGAACGTAATCAACAACATCTTGGTCCTTAGGGCATCCTTTAGGATAAAGATAATAGACTTTAGAAAAGGTTTGAGCATATAATTAATTCATCGGATTTTTTTTTTTGCTCGGCGTTTTGTTGTAGAATGAAGTGGTATACCTTGCCAGAAATGAGCCTCGTTTTCGGAATGGGGTGGCTTTCCATATCACATATTTCATTATTATTATTATTATTATTATTATTCTAATCTATTTTATATATTAATATTATGCTGCAAAATTTAACGAACCTTTTTCGCGGGATTAAGTATTATTATTATTATTATAATATTATCAACTAAACATTGTCAAATTCAATTTTAATAAATTAAATTGCAATGTAATGATTTTTAGATAAAACTTTGGGATAAAATAAATGAATATTAATTAAAAGATGGTTATTTGAATCTTATATTAGCTGATTTATATGGAAGAGCTGGTATATTGTAGTAAAATATGTATACTTATCAACACTATGGAGTCATGTAAAAATCGACTCCGGCTCCGGCTTCTTAAATTTAGCCGGAGCCAAGGTCGAAGCCGGAATTAGTCAATTTCGACATGGCTCCACCACCCTGGTCCTTACATCTGTTTTAATTTTTCTTTATTTTCTATACTTATGTCATTCTTTAATTATAAATACCACACTAAAAAAGAAACTAAAACTAATACAGAACTTTATTTTACCATACATAATTAATTTTAAATTTTTTTTTTATGAATGTGCTGCTTTAGATGCTTTCTCTCTTGAATGATGGTTGTTAAGTAGAGGTCAGTTGTTTCAGCGACTTTTTTTTCCCCCAACAGAGAATTATTACCCTTGTTTAGACTATAATAAAAAAAAAAGAGAACTTATAAATCCAATTTGCTACTTGAGTTTTTTAATGAATTTTTGTTGAATGAAGAGCATTCTAACGAAAAAATATCAGGCCAATTATGGAGGGTTCTTTGTCAGTGTGTATATTGAATATATTCGCAATGGCTTTGCCTTTGTGTACAGAAGCTATAAAGTGAAGAAGGTCGCGGAATCCCCGGGGGCTCGAATGTCGAAGGGCTGGTCGGTCCCTTCTCACAGTGAAGCAACAGTCCGAAATATGGCTTTGCCAACTTCAACACTTGTTTTATCCTCTTGTAGTCAACCAATATCTATTTTCTGACTTTATTTTGTCTCTCCTTTTAACTTTCACAAAATAGAACATAGATATTCAAATATTTTTATATTTATTTCTTTGTTTAGAAAAAATTATAATTAATTATTTTAATAGATTTTCATGATTTCATATTTTTCATATTTATAAAAGAAAATATAATGATACTAATAAAAATATAATATGTTGATATGTAAGTAGGTTATTTATTTATTCATTTGTGTCTTCATTTATAATATTTTCGGTATATATTTTATATGTAAATAAATCCATTCTTGATGAAAAATATTTTTATCTTTTTTTTAATATAATTTTTTACTTATATATATTTTTTTATAATATTTTATTATTTTTCCATTACAATATAAAAAGATCTAAATAAAAAAAAAACTTAATTAAGATAGATAATTTAATGCCGACTAGAATTTATTATATTAAATGAAATTTACTTTCTTTAAAGATGACATAATAATGAATACTGGTTTCAATTCATCAAAAAGCGTGGAATAAAAAAAAATTAAATTTTAAAAATCGTCGACATTTTTTTTTATACCTAAAGCCTGTTAACAAAAGCAAAATTTAGTTTTTTTCACAGGAATGAGAAAATAAAGATCAAAGGAGGTACTTTCTTTTTCTTTTAAATAAGACATGGAGGACATTGACAAAAAAAACATAATTTCATTCAAATCTCTCTCTCTCTCTAAATATATATCTATATAATTATAGGAATTAAAATATGGATAAAGGTATGTGGCCTAGAAAAGAACGTTTGACTGCTTTTGTTGATAAAAATAATATAAAGACGAACAGGATAACTGACTTGTCACTTTTCAACGTGATACGGTACAATGGGTTTCTATACTCTTAGGGCGAGTTTCTTTGGAAGTTCTTTTGGACTTCAAAGAGGCTTATTTTAGCGCCAGAGCGCCCGTTCATTGGACAATGGAAATGCTATAATAATATAAAAGAATAGAGAAATATATAAATTTGATTTTAGTATATATTAATGCAAATCAAATCGTCAAATGTGTATCTATATTTGTTATTTTTTAATCTCCGTGTGATTTAACATTTTCAAATATTTACAATGTTTTCTATTCGTAAATTTCTGACACTAATTTATCGTTCTCTGTTTTGGATTTTTGTCAAACTATTCTGCATCCTGTCCGATTTCAGGGAGATTAAAAAAAACAAAAAAAAAAATCATAAAAAAGCCAACCCTATTGTAGACTTGGAACAATTAATTAATCTGCAAGTATGAAGCCGTAAAAACAATTACACAGACCGTTGGATTTTGCCAACACCAGAAAAATATTATCTCTAACGTCGCTCATCTGCGTGAATCCGCCGTCCCCCACTCCTCCCTTTATCCCTCCTTTAGTCCTGATAAATAATGACCTGAAACCCTTTCGGCCGGGAAAAGTTAATTATTTCTCTTTCGAAATTACTAAATCCCTTCGCGGCGGATAATTAGCAATCATTAGACCGCCATGCACAAATGCTTGAATTTTTTTTTCCTAATAACATTAGATGCAATTTATTAAGTCTTCGGAGAGAACAAAAAAAAAAGAATATAGGAAATCATTGATGTTAATTAAAATCTTCACACTTAACTCCAGTCATTCTCGATGTGAAACACGGTGCAGCTGGATCGAAAAATATCATTTGTCATAGTAATCTACTTATCACAAACACCATTAATCAAAAACGTAGTATATTTTAATTTAATAACTATTTAAAAACAACATTTAATCTGAATAAGATAATCAGAGCAGAAGTTTTTTTCCCCTAATAAAATAAATGAAGTAATTTGAAATCGTGTTTTAATTGTTCTTTCACAATTAAATAAATATCTTGATGTTAATTTCTAATTACTTCCAAATTGTACAAAATAAAGTAGGTAAAAAATAAATTCAACTTCAGAAATCTAAATAATGATATAATTCCACTGTATTAAATTTATTCTTCATTTATTTTTATATGTATTTATTTTTCTAGTTAAAAAAAAATATGATAATAATATAACATTTTAAAAGGATTGAATTTATTTGTATTTGTTATAATAATCAATATAAATGTTTTGTGATACATGGTAAATATAAAATATTCTATCTGGAGTGTCTCCACTCGACTATCTCGCAATTTGAATTGGATTAAATAACATAATATATTATATTTAAATTAAATTTAATTAATTATAAATTATAAATAATAAATATTAATGTTTGGCTTTTTGTTGAAGGCACCACGTCGCGTGCTGGCGCGTGAATTAGTTTTAAAAAATTAATTCCGGTACTTTCAGCTATTCAATCAAGCTGAAATTCTATATATAGCAGTTTTATAGAATTTTTAATCATGTGAAAAACTATTAAACATATCTCTTTATTTTTTCGGTCAGTTTAGAGTGGTACCCTCTTCCGGATGAGCTACATCTCTCAAAAGTTTATAGAAAACTACGAATTTTGTATAATGCTCGTATACCAAATTTCATTATTCTAGCTCAAACAGTTTTTGTGTAATCTTCTCTACATACACACACACACACACACAAAACATTTTTCTCAACTTTAGTGAAAATGACTCAGGGACCTTCAAAACGTATAAAAACATCAAAATCTCGACGTCAAAAATTTTTGTGATCGCAATATTATCTCTGGCGAGATAGTAAAAATGTTTAAATGTAACTTTCATTTATGACCTCTCGCCTTCGGGGGTTAATTCAAATATATATATATATATATATAGGAGACTCTTTATAGATAGTCTCCTATAAGAGTCAAGATTTCATTTTTTTTTCTTTTTAATGAATCTATGGTAGGTATTCTCCTTCATCCAAATAAACTTGATTTTTTGAAGGATCAAGGGAGGGGGAAAGAGTAAGAGTAAGAGAATGGATTGAAAGGAGTCAACGGGTAAAGGGCATGATTCCCCTCCTATGCAAGAAAGGATTCATGAGCTCACGTGAGGGCAGGGACGCTACTCCCTGAAGTAGAAATCTTTTCTATTGGGATCATAGAAAAGAGACTACCCGTTACCCGTCAAAATCTTTCTAGTCTTACTATATATATTTTCTATTTTTACCGACCGACGATAGTAAGGGAGGTATTGTTTTCACACCAAATTTCACATGTGGAGATTTTTACATATCTCCACGAATCATGCATTTTCTTAACAGAAAAAAGTATTTTTAGCATGATGTCTGTCCGTCCGTCTGTCCGTCTGTCCGTCCGTATCGATGTGTACAGCCTGAACGGCTCAACGGATTTTGATGAAATTTGGTATATTTACTTAATGCATCAGTGGGATGAATTGATCAACTTTTGGTGCAAATCCGGAAACCGGAAGTGGTAGTATTAGCGATCGACGATAGGAAGGGAAGGGTTATTTTCACACCAAATTTCACATGAGGAGATTTTTTTATATATCACCACGAATCATGCACTTTGTATTGGTTTTATCCTCTAGAAAAATCATATTTATTAGTTTTTTCTTGATTTAAAATTATATGACGTCATCCAGTCATTCATGACGTCACAGCCTGGTCTTGCATATATATTATAAATAAAATAAAATTAAAAATATTTATGTTCTATGCCTATCTGTTTTTTATTACATTAATAGATATATTAAAATTATTTGAAATTGTTTCTGTACCTGGAAATTAATTTATTTCAAACCGTCGGTCGGTTCGGACCTGGCCACAGGTCAACTTATTTCTATTATAATAAGATAAGATATAATTTTAACATATATTGAGTTGATTTAGAATCGTACTTATTTTGTTTTTTATAGAAAGTACATTTATTATTAAATTGTATTTGATTAATATTATATAAATATCTCAAAATTAATATTATATAAATATCTCAAAATTTAATTTGATATATTGATGATTATAAAAAATAATTAATCAAAATTATTTCTTTCCGCTATAATTTAATTTAATAAATTATTTTAGAATAGAGATAGTATTGCGATCACGAAAATTTTCGATGTTTAGATTTTGATGTTTTTATACGTTTTGAAGGTTCCTGAATCATTTTCACTAAGGTTGAGAAAAATGTTTGTGTGTGTGTGTGGGTATGTATCCAAGATTACGCAAAAACGGTTTGAGCTAGAATGATGAAATTTGATACATGGGCATTATTCAAAATTCATAGTTTTCTATCAACTTTTGAGAAATGTAGCTCACCCGGAAGAGGGTCATTACCTACAACGTATTGATTTTTTTTCTTCTAAAGTGACCGTAAAAATAAAGATATATGTTTTATAATTTTTCATATGATTAATAATTGTATAAAACTGCTATATATAGAATTTCAGCTTGATTGAATCGCTGAAAGTACCAGAATTAATTTTTTAACACTGCAAACTCACGAACCAACACGTGACGTGGTGCCTTCAACAAAGAGCCAAACATGCACTGGTTTAATAAATATTATTTATTAATTTTAATTTATAATTTATAATTAATTAAATTTAATTTAAATATAATATATGTTATTTAATTCAATTCAAATTGGGGAATAGACATTCCAGATTTTTTTTATTTTAGTTTTTCCGTCATTATTCAAAGAATATCAAATACAAATCATTTGTAATTCACCTTAGAAAAAGTAATTGAGGTATATAAAGTATTTATATAACTTTACGAGTTTATGAATATGAAAAATAATATTATAATCATAATTAATAAATCTATTCATTGATGAAGTTTATTAAACGAATAACTACGATTAATTAATAATATATTTATAATTAAAAAAGGATTATTAGTGTGTATATACAATATAACAGTTGTTAATTACCTGTTAGAACTTTCACTCAGCCATTTTGTTGGCATCTTTTCCGATTCACTGTTCAATGAATACTAAAAATCAAATTCTTTTATTTTATTCTAATTTATTTTATTTTATTTTAATATTTTAATATTCTTTTTCAAAGAATTGGCCGAGTCGCTTATCGCTTTTCAATGCAATCATATAAACAATCGAATTTTTCTGGCTGTGCCCGTTTGCCTCCTGCATTTATAAAATGAAGAATATCATTTATTTTTTATATATTAATAATTAAATTGATAAAGAAAATAATTTAACGAATGTTTTTCATTAGAAAAAGATAATCTATATATTTATATATTTATATATATATATATAAATATATATACATATTTTCTTTTACAATTCGATTAGAAACAATTTTTTATTTTATATTATTTTGTTATATATTATATATTATTATATTTTATAGCCTAAGTTTTTAATTATATATAATAAATTTCATTATTTATATGTGATAAAGTTATGAGGGCCTCGGACCCTCTCCATATATCTTATTACTTATTATAATAGCAAAAATGGTATATATATTTGTATTTTTGAAATATTAAATTAATTTTTTAACATAGCTGCAAATCACGCGCCAGCACGTGGTGTCATCAACAAAGATCCAAATAAGCGTTGGTTTAATAAATATTATTTATTAATTTATAATTAATTAAATTTAATTTAAATATAATATATATGATAATTAATTCAATTCAAATCTGCGAGATAGTCGAGTGGAGACACTCCAGATTTTTTTTTCTTAAATCCAATCGAGTATATTATTGTAAGTGCGTGTTACATAAAATAAATAATATAAATTAAAAAAAAAAAATAATTAAAAATCTTTATAATCTCTGAATTTAAAACTTCTTATCTACGACAACCATGTTTCTCTAAATGTTTTCATCTTGTGTTATTTCGATCCAATTTTTATTCTCTTTTCGATTACTTTATTTCTATAATATTTAAAAATAGAATATTTTTCCTTGAATAATATATGTATGTGTTTTTTTTCTTTTCTAAGAGCTCTACAAGTGTCACTGAATAATTTCACTCATAGAGATTTAATTTAATAAAAATAAGTTGATGATCTCTCTTCTGATAAAATTTACTCATTTCTTTTTAAATTATAAATAATAATTACGGGAAAAAAAAAAAATTATAGATTATAATATAAATGGGTAGAGAGAAAAAAATATTTACTTTAGTCAAGCAAAATTGAAGCAACCAAGCTTCTTGATTCATACTTACATATACACCAATCCCCCGATTTACACGGTAGATACGTTCCTGAGAAAAACGTGTAATTCGAAAATTGAAAATTTTCAAGGCAAAACCGTGTAAATCGAAAAGCTTGCAGAAAATGCATAATTTTGCTATTTAACAGTTGTGATTTTTTTCAATATTTTTAGGTGTACACAGAAATAAAAATAAAATGCATTGACAGGTTAAATTATGTAATATATTACGAAAACACTGTCTTTTTATTTAATTACAATACATTAAACAGAAGAACAAAAAATAAAACCAAAGGTGTTTTATTATCCTTCATCACTATCAGAAATTACTCTCAATCTTTTTTTCGGAATCGAAGGTTGGAATATGGAAAATTAAATCTTTTTGAAACTTTCACTCAAATACAATTTTCCGTAGATAAAACTTTAATTTTATGCGAAGAAATACAGACACAGTGTGCATGTGCAGCAAGTCAGCACATAAGCTCGGGATTCCCCATGAGATGTGTACACAGTAGCATTTAGTAGAGTGCGATAAAAAAAAAACTTATTTGGAAAACCGTGTAAAAGCGAAAACGTGTAAAACAAGTACCGTGTAAATCGGGGGATAGGTGTAGTATATATTTATAATTCTGATCAATTTAGAAGCTAGTTTGTCATTGGTAATATTTACGCGTAATCGATCCAGTTCCCAGTAGAGATTGCGTGTATATATATTAATATTGTTGTGTGAGAATGTCTCATATATTATATATAGTGTATATCTATATATAGAAGGAGAGAAAAAAAAATAAAAAATAAAAAAAATATAAAAAAACCCGAATCGGTTGCATTGGCCGGACGCAAAACCGTCGCATTGTGTCGAGATAAGCCGAGCGGCAGCCCAAAATTGCCGGAGTGTTTTGCCGTAACTCATTCGGCTATGATATGCACAATGAGGTGTATTTAAATAACCATATATCAGTCAGAGTGGCGTATGAGAATGCACGGGGCACGGGGGCAATACATGGACTAGTATGGGTGTAAATTTTGTGTATTCCGTTTCGTGAGGGGTTGTTTTTGTCCATCGTTAGCCCAATGACTCCCTCAATCCAACCGCCTCTCACTCTTTTTGTCCATTCATTCATTCATTCATTCTCCACTCCCCCCACTCCCTCTTTTTCTCTAAAGTGTCTCTATAGTAGATTTTTTTAAATCTTTTCTTACTTGGTTTATTTTTTTATATTCTTTTTTTTTTCTTTGTGTATCTTTTTTATTTATTTATTTATTTATTTATTTTTTGTTTTACTTTATTTTTTTTATATGTCTTGGAAAGAACCTGTCTGATACGAAGCGTTGTCAAGAGCGCTATTTTAGATGTCTTAATTTTTAAGTGTTTTTGTTTTTTTTTTCCTTTTCTTTTATTTTGTTTTCTTTATTGTGGAGACGATTAGTTAGAAAACTTTTTAAACAGATCTTAAATACAATATACATTAATACTATAATGAATAATCAAATAATAAAAATAGAAATAAATAGATTTAAATTTCCTGGAATTTACAATTATCTTTTTTTTAATATTTATTCTTGGTTCTTGGAAAAGAAATTGTAAAGAGTGAGATATAACTTATTTTTTTTTTTTGATAAATCTTTTTTTTTTCTCAGAATATTCTCATCTTTTATATAAATACAAAATTTGTAATAAAAAACATTTGTATGCCAAGAAACTCAAATAACAAAGAAAAATTGATCATGAAATAAACATTTTCATCATTTGTTTAAATAAGGGAAAATTTGGAGTAAAAATTTATTAAGCCACTAAGCTTAAAAATCATTTAAGTTAAAAAAGAAATAAAATCACCAAGAGAAGTTCTTGGTTAAATATAGTTACACAGACCGATATTTATTTAAGACAATTTATATTTTAAGAAGATATAAATTTTATGTTTTTGTCAGAAGCTGAAATTTTCAATTCTCTTTAATCATATCTTATAGTTAGGGTGACCAAACTTTCCGTTTTTAGGTGCTCTATCCCGGCAACCCGAAAAAAGTCCTCGGGACAACCTATTGTTCCGTATTTTTAAATATTTAGGACATTTCATACTTTTTTTTCAAAATTTTTTCAATTTGGTTCTAAAAAAAGGGTAAACCGTTTGTCCCGGTTTGGTGTTTTCAAAATATGGTCACCCTACTTATAGTCATCGTAATCTATTTCTAATTTTGCATTATAATCTTTATATATATTAAGTTACTAACGATATGAGAGTGTAACCAACAACCACATTCTACCAACTATCCATGTTTAGGATTAAATCCTCCCAATTTCAATCTTCTTCAAATTCCTTCACTACTACCATTATATTGTCTCTCTACCAAGTCCTTGGTATATCTATTATATTTATTCTCTATAGAAATAAAAAAAACAAAAAATACATTCAAATGTAAACCATTTACATATATTCTTCTAAGTGTATTGTTCCATGCTTAAAATCCTTAGACTTTAATTTATTAAATTTGGCATCGTTCTCTTTGATCCTTCAAATTTTTGTCTTAAAGGAACTTTTAATATATTTATTACCATAATTTGATTTTGATAAATCTTGCAAGAGTTTTATTTATTTATTTATTTTGAATAAGGTTCAATGGGGAAGTTTTCAAGAGTAAAAGCCAACTTCTACAAACCCTATTGTAGATCCTTTACACCTATTATTTAAGTTCTGATATATTCCTGTTTCCATTTTACAGTTGTAGTTTGGTATTTGTTTCTCAATATCCGTTTTCAAAGTATTATAATTAATATTAATAAATACTTCTATGATACCCACGTCCCAATTTTGTTATTCTGGTTTCTAATTTTCAGGTTATTAATATTATTTTGTAATTTAATATTAATAAATATTAAATTACTATACTTTGAATATGAATTTATCGAAACGTATTTATTATTTATTATCATTATTAATATTAAATTACTTTATTTCAGAAATCAGAAAAATATTTACATAATTTCCATATATATATATATATAAAACTTCAATTACCATTCCAAACCTTTACTTAAATAACATAAATTAAATTATATTGTATTATTGTAATAATGAGCAATATGTATTTTGGATTATATTTTTTTTTGTATTATTGCTTTTGAACTATATAAACCTGCCTATATCAGTTACTATATATATATATTAAGCAAATATTTCGTTTGTAAATTATTATAACTGAATGAACATTTATATATTTCTTTTATTAAGTAATATTAATTAATTAATAGATATAATAGTTTGTCCCATCATTAATCATAAGAGTATAATTAAACATTAATATTTACTTAATAATATGCAATTATAATAATTTAAACATTTTGGTAAAATATACCAATATATGCTTAAATATAAACAATCTTTAATAAACTAGTTAATTATGTTAATAATTATTTAAATTTCGATTGTTTCAGTTGAGTTACTGAGATAAGGAGAGAGACAATGGATTTTTTCAATAACAGAGACTTAAAACTAAAAATTTTAAAATTTTTTAAAAATTTTCAACACCCAATATTACAAATTTTTAAAGGAAATGAGTTGAAATTTGAAAATAACCCAAATTTTATCAAGGAAAAGAAATCAGTTTTCACAGTAATTCGCTAAGCAATGGTTACCATGCTAGTTTCTTACCTACGGTCTGACGTCACCATGTTTAGGTGTTTTTTTAGGACTTTTCAGTTAGATAAACATATAAATGTGAAAATCATTAAAATAGCTCATTTTTACAAATAAAAAAAAACACTTAGTTTTTATAATAACACAAAATACTATAAATACAAAAATACTTCATTACAGGAAAATTCAAAAAAAATTTAATTTTTGTTTGTTTTTTTAATGTTTTTGTGGGGCCGAAGATTTTTCTAAATTGATATTTTCTTTCAAGATTTTTAATAGTATGCTAAGAAATCGGTTTGGTTATCAAAAAACAATCATTTATCTTTCGACAGATATATATATATATATACAGAGAGATAGAGAGAGAGAATAGATACAATATAGAAAAAAAAAAAAATTAAAAACATACATTTTTCCAGCTTTCACTTTTTTAATTTGATTGATAAATTATACAAGTATGCTAATTCCATTTCATTTACAATAAATTCATTGTGATTTCATTTTTATTTATTATACATATAATTCTTCTAACTGGCATTGTCCAGCCGTCCCCATGCATACTTTATTTCATTTCACTTATTTATATTTTCATATCTTTGATAAATCACACATAATTATAATTTAGTGATATGATTTGATATCTATTTTAATCGATTGCTAATAAATAGATTTAAAATGATTTAATATTAATATCGATGAACAATCAACATACATAATATAATTTCATCTAACAAGGGGATAAGGGATTTGTTGATTTGAACTTTCATTTCTTTATTAATAACCAACCATTTCCCATAATCCCAATCCAATTTTTCTCTATAATTATTATTTCAAAATCAATCTACATATTCCTTTTTAAAAAGATACAGATAGTTATTAAATTTATCAAATAAACTTTGATTTTTTGACCTATCTTTTGGCTGATCTCTAAATAAAATGATAAAATCATATTTATAGTTGTATTTATTAATTTTTTTTCTTTTTCTCCATTAGTCAATTTGTAATATTTGTTTGAAAAATTTAATCATCATCTTTCAACAAGTGAGGAAAAAAATATTCAGATTTTTTAAAATTAATAAAGTAATTTAAATTCAAAAAAAAAAAAATACTACACTCCAAACTCTGTGGCTTTATGATACATGAGTTTACATGGAAAATAATCTAAACACTATTAGCATAAAGTAAGTTGATTTTTTTAACATTTTTTTTTATAATTTTTAAAAGAATCATATGAGTTATAATGAATAAATTGAAGTCAACCGAGCACATGTAATCAATATTGTAAATAAATCTGAGATGATCCCTTGTACAGATCATACAACTCATCTACCCTGCTTAGACGGAAATCGACTTGATACCACTGAAATTTTGTAGGATGTCCAAAAGCTAGAGTTGTTTTAATGATTAAATAAATAAGTTTTTGATTTTGAATATTATTGATGTAATTTTTATATATTTTTATAAGTAATTACTTTGATGATATTTTTGGTTAGGAGTATGTCCTATTTCTTTGTCATTTTTATTTGGATTTATAATAGAAAAAACATTTCACTTATATACTTATAATAAAATTAATTAAGAATTTATATATTTTTTCTTTTACTTTTTAATAATGAAAATTATTGTTAAAAACACTTATTCAAAAATTTATTGCAATTAAATAATTAAAAAAAAATTGTTTTTATTATAATATAATTATATAATATTTCAATTTTGTTGTTAAAAAGAGCAAACAAAACAAAAAACAATACAAAAAAAAAATGAGATGAAGTGTGATAATATGCGGGATGTGTTTGCAATGTAAGGCTCAAAGGATACAACTTGGAAAGGAGGGATGGTGCTTTGTAAATAAATCAACGAGGAAAAAGAATCTGGCAATGGAGAAGTCGAGGGAAGTGCAAAAGGGAAAAAAAATAAGGATGAACAAGTCGAGAGGAAATGGCCTCAAGTGATGGAGGAAGGGCGGAGTTGCATAGCGAGTGCCTAAAAAGAATGGCTCCTCGAGATTTAGGAACAAGCTGACTCACGTTAATCAAGCTGTTGGATCAGGTAATGAATGGACATGAAATAAAACAAGGAGGAGAGGAAACAATATGGCAGGAAGGAAATTATTTTGGAAACGCTTTTGAACCCGCACTACCTCAAGAATTTCACGATAAAATGTTTGGAATAGAACCAACACACCACTTTTATTTGTGTAATTTAAACCATTATTTAAATGTATCCATTTTTTTAATTATTATTAATTATTAACCAATATTAATTTTTCAATAAATATTAATTATTAAATTGAATATTAATTTTCTTTTAAAATGTTCAACAAGAACCAAATGACATGTCTTCTAATAGTATAAATATAATATTATGTGTATTTCACAAAAAATCTTTCTCATCTTTCCTATTTTTGTGTTTTATTTATTTTTTCTACATAATTCAATAAATTTTAATTTGTAAAGTAGTTATAATTAAAAAAGGCGTTCACGTCTTATTTTGCTTATACCACTAGAGTCTTGTGATCGGTAACATGCGGCTTGCGAGCCGCATTTGGCTCTTTCTATATCATTATGTGGCTCTCTAGTACCATGTGTAAATATTAATATTTATATTTTTTTATTTTCAAAACTCAAAATATTATATTGTAAAAGAAAATACTTCAAACATGATAACATAACTCACGGAGAACAGTTTATTTAGTTTATTTGAAATCAAAAATAAAATCTCTACCATCTACTCAAATTCTATTCAATTACTATAATATTGAAACAAAAGTGTTAGTGACTCTTTAAAAACAAGGAAATTTTGTAAATTGTAACTTTTTGTTCTTCTCTCCCAAAAGGTGGCCGGCCTCTTCACTAGACAATATTAAATTTACTCTATAGAATGTTGCTATATGTTTTTATTTTGTATGATTAAAATAATATCACAATAATTATTTCTGTTAATCCAATAATTAATGAAGATGTTATTAAGTTCGAAAATTCCAGATATCTCACAATAAACATATTTTGGATTATATAGTCTTTATATTTTTACTAACTCGCCAAAAATTTTGATGTCGAGATTTTGATGTTTCTATACGTTTTGAAGACCCTTGAGTCATTTTCACTAAGGTTGAGAAAAATGTGTGTGTGTGTGTGTTTTAAAAAATTTCAAAATTGTATAAAACTGCTATATAGCTTGACTGAAAGCACCGGAATTAATTTTTTACATTTTTTAACACGTTGACTGCCAATCACGCGCCAGCACGTGGCGTGGTGCCAAACACGCGCTGGTTTAATAAATATTATTTATTAATTTTAATTAATAACTTAATTAATTAAATTTAATTTAAATATAATATATGTTATTTAATCCAATACAAATTTGCGAGATAATCGAGTATAGACACTCCAGATTTTTTTGTTTTTATAGTAAAACATATTTGTTTTGAAATTACCCTTTATTATTTTTCAACGCATACTTTACATCGCTAAATTCAGGTCTGAGGGTTTTTAACTGTACTCATACAATTTTAAGATTCATTTCAGAAAATAGAGTTGAATTTATGCATTTTGGTCATTTCAATTTTAGCCTTTATATTTAAAATATAATTATTAAATCTTTGGTGGGTAATAACATAATGACATATCATATAATAGCTGACCCCTAAATGAGACTATTCATTTTCTTATTAGGTAAATAAAATTAAAGAATTTATCGAAATAGAATTAGGAAATATACTCTTTATTGTTTATTTAGTAGACCATTATTCTTTATACCACATTGACAGAAATTGAAAGTTCAAAAATAATTTTTATAAAACATTACATAAAAAATTAACCGGTGAAAATAAAACAAAAAAAAACTTAAAATTTAATGATTGATTTTATTAATCGTCTACTCTGCTCTATTTGATGGTTTTTATATCAGACACCGAGTGAAAGATAAAGGACTTCAATCCGTTTGCCTTATTCCTTTATATTTCATGATGCAATAATCTATTTTAGCTTTCTTTCGATATTCTTCTCACTCGTTTCCACTTAATCTTATTCTTTTACTTTTACCCACGAGCTCGTCGAAGCTTTTTGGCTCAGCTCGCCTCTCAACGATGGCAATGGGGTGGAAAATCACATTTTCCTATAAATTAAACACGATTTTGTTAATGGCTGAAGAGAGAAGGTGTTCGTGCACACCTTGCAATTTAAATTTTACTATCATCGAAATAACTAAAATAATTATTAAGAAATTTAATTATTGTTTTTACTGAAAAAAAGTTATTCAAGTACTAACTTTGAGATGAAAATATTTTTGCAAATAAACGAACGGATGGGTAAATTTTTTCACAAATCAAAATGACATGACAAACCTTTTTAAGAACGAGCTTTGTTCTCAATTGCATATGAGATTTTATCTATTTAGAAGATTTCTTTGTGAAAAATCTTCTCATGATGGTTACGATTACTTTAAGGAAAATAAATTTTATATCTCTATCTAGAGGGAGGGAAATTCACAACGCTTTCAGTAAACTGCCTGAAGAATGCATTTTTCATGTCTTTTTAATAGGATGAAAGAATTGAACCATTTGGGCTCCGGCAAACGCTGTCTAACTGAATCAATCAAATCAATAATCTTATATACTCAAATAAGATTACCAAAACCAGTCTGTCACCTAAAATAAGATAATATATCATCATATATTTTAAATAATCAAAAGTTCTATATAGATATATATATTGTAGTTCTTAAAAGGTATGATAAACCTTAAAATAAGTAAAAAAAACTTTAAACAAAATCAAACGAAAAGATCTTTTGATATACATAATAATGTTAAAAAAATCTTTGAGGAATTTGGTTTGAACTTCTGAAAACGAAAGCCAGTTTCATTCACTTCTTAATATTTGTTCATACGAGTGTCGGTCAATAAGTCCGTGACTTTGTGAATTTCCTGTCTTTTAAATGAAATGGCAACACTGTTCCTGTCAGGAGACAACTATCTCTGTTCCTGTCGAAATTTCAACCAGCTGCCTCTTTTAGTTTGTTTGACATCCATCAATAGCAGACTACCTCGTGATTGAAGAAGAAAATAGTAAGTTTCTATGAAAATCCATTAATTGGGATATAAATTGCTTCCTCATTCGCCATATTCTCCGGATTTAGCCCCGAGTAGCTATTTCTTGTTTCCAAACCTGAAGAAATGGCTCGGTGGAAAGATATTTGACTTCAACGATGAAATCATCTTACAAACAAATCTATTTTGGAGACCTCGACAAATCATTTTTGGAAGGGATAAACAAATTGGTGAAATGTTGGACGAAATGTATATCAAAGAAGACTACTTTGAAAAATAAAGTAATTTTTTATCCAAAAACCTGTATTTCATACAAAAAGGCACGGACTTATTAACATGCCCTTGTATAGCTATAGGTATATAATATATATAATATATATATATATATATTAATAATGAAAATTTTTAATCTTCGATTAAAAACTTTTTATTCATTCACCCAATTTCAATTACATTTTTTTAAATTTGTAGTGGATAACACTTGAACTTAATGAAGTTTTTTCAAATATTAATTTATTGATTAATTCTAATTTAAAATTTAATTAATTACTTTTATTTTTATATAAAAGATTTAAAAGATATTTACGGAGAAATAAATTCGTTTTCAATGACTAAATGAGCGCAGTTTAAAAAAATTTATGTCTTCAGATCAAATCTGGTCTAAACATAAAATTTTTAATTTTTAAGATAATTTTAAACAGAAATTGATTTTAATTTTTTATTTTTTTATATTGTTTTATTAACAAATTTGTTTTTTACTCAAAAATACGAAATTAAATTTTATCCAAATCAATATACGACTCGTACTATTATGACTTAGATTAAATAGTTATTTATATAAATTTCAATTACAAAAAAAAATATAAGTATATAAAATAAATTTACACGGTTCACTCGGTTTTAGTTTTAATATTCTAATTAAAAAGCAATTTATTATTAATAATAATAATTTTGTTTTGTTATAAATATAACACCTGATGATTTATGCATTCTATATTACACATATATTAATTTTAATTAATTTTTCTCAACCCTTATCAATTTTCGCTAACAAATTATTTACACGAGTAGAAGACTTCAAGTTTACATTAAAATAAGACGATAAGCTTGATAATTTATCACGTTTAGCGCTTTGTCTGCAATTTTGATTGATTAATATCCATGGAAAATTACCCTATTTTTCTTAAAGTAATTATTGGAAAGCCTTGAATATCTATGTACACCTATGTATATATACTTTCCTACATAATATAATTCAATAAGGTGTTATTTTTTCTAGAAAACAAAGAATGATTTGATATTAAAGCTGAATAAATGAAATTAGGAAGAGTATGAAGAGTGGTCCATTACAACTGCCATTCAATTGGGTGTTCGCAAATATGCGAGCTCGTTTATTTATACAAAATTATCTCTCTGTATATATGTAATTTTTTTTTTTTTTATTTTTTATTTTTTTTTATTTAGTGTTTTTGGTAGTGTGCCTATATGTGTGTTATTTTAATTAAAAGAAATCGTCCCGTTCGTTGTTGAGCTTTCTTGATGACTTTGTCGCCATCTCCCTCGCTTTGCTTTTACTCTTCCCTCCCCCCCCTCTCCTCCCACTCACCCTTATAAACAACCACGGGTTCTCATCCGCGTCTTCGTTCTGTTCAACCAACCCATTCTTGATTTCCTCTTTCGTCTTGAGCATTTTCTGTTCTTCACTTAGCGCTTTCTTTTTCTTTTCATTTTTTTTTTTTTTTTTTTTTTGCTTTTGTCTTTACTTACGCTGATCTCGTCAACATTTTTTCCCTTCACCTTAGTCAAAAATTTAAAAAAAAAACAACTTTTATTGTTTCATATTGACTAATTTATACATACATTATATATATTACTATATTTATTCATATAGCATAAATATTTAAAAATAAAAAAAAGTTAATGAATTTTATTTTAGTTATATTTATATTTTAATATTAAAACAAAAGAAATTTAGTAGAATTTAGTAAATATTTATTTAATTAAGTAATTTGCACAATATATAAATATTTATTTAAGAGAACGAATGAAGTAATTAATTTAAACAATTTATAAATGAAACAGCAAATATTTATATATAGGTATGGTTTTGTTGTTTCAGTTACATTTAGGTATATAATATATATATTTATATTACTACAATTAAATTTGTTAATCTTTTTAATTAAACAAATTTTAGTTTTTTCATAATTTGCTATTTGCCGCTATATATATATATATATCAATTGTATCTACAAATGATTTTTATTTGATCACCGATTGTATATTTTGATACGATTGGCATTAATTTTTATTATTTTTTTTATAATAATTTTATAATATTTTAATATATTAAACTATTAACTTTAAAATTGAAATATTACTATAATTAAAGGTTTGAGAAAATTATACGATAATTATATCGAATATACATTAAAAATGTTTAATTAACTATTTATTGTAGATATATTATTCTATTTATTATCTAATTCAAATGAATAGTTTTATATATATTTTTTTTCTCTTATTTTCTTCGTATATTCTATGAATGAACAACGATTATAAAGTTGGTTGCCAACCATGCAGGATAGACGTATTGTATAATCAGTACAACGGAACCTCTCAATCTCCATCTTGATCGGGGTCTGCTACTTCTTATTTCAAATACTTATTCGATTTTTAACACGGATTGTTCCCCTAGATACCACTGAGAGAGGTATTCTTATGAGATTCATGAAAAGTATCTTTCAATTGTTTTTTTTTTTTTGTAATTTCTTGCAAGCAATTAAGAGCGCTGGGACCAGGGCTTCGAACCGGAACTGAACCGAAAACCGAAAACCGAAAAAACCGGTATTTTTGTCGGAACGAAAACCGGAGCTGAACCGAAAAAAATAATATCGGTTTATTTCGGTTCAGTACGTGTTCAATCCAGAGTTGCCACAAGAGGTGTTTTGGCAACACCCAAGCCCGAATTTTTTTCAATTAGTTATGCCTCGCACTGCATGGTGTCGCTAAAAACTTTGTTTCAAAAATTAGTGTCCTAGTCATACTCTCCCTTCGGTTGTGTTGGCAGCGTCTCGTAGTCGTCGCAATACAGAATTTAATGTTTTCATCGTTTGTTTAATACTGATATTTTGATTTAATGATAGTATTAATTTTTTAAATTATTTATTCCATTTGTTACAGGGTTATGTATTGATATAAAGAAAATGATTCATAAATATAAATAAAATTATTAAATAAATTTAAACAAATATTGAATAACTTTGACCAAGTACGAAGATTAGACAGTAAAAAACTTATTTTAGAATTTTGGGAGGAAAATAAAAATACATATCCTCATTTTAACAAAATTGAAATGGTGGTTTTAGGAGCTACTGCAACACAAGTTAGTGTTGAAAGAGCTTTCTCTGGTTTAAAGTTTATTTTACGAGACAATAGAAATAGTTTAAATGAAAATATATTAGAAGATATTTTAATAATTAGAGGTATAATTTTCATCTTTTATAATTCTAGTTAATATATCCAAGAATCCTGTATACTTTAACATTAAATATACGAATTTGTTTCGTTTGTTGAGTGTTTGAAAGTAGAAGGATGTAAAAAAATATTCATACTTATTTGTTTCGTTTAATAAATTATATTAACATCTTATATTATATACTTCTAATTATTATACCTTTAATTAATTATTATTATTTATATTATATTGTATCAATTCATGTAGTATGATTTAGGGTGGTAGCAAGAAATATTTTTATATATTTATGGCAGACTCGGCATACCCCGACCTAAATTTCTAATACAAATAAAAGGTCTTTAAAATTAATTAATCGGAGCTGAACCGAAAACCGAAAACCGAAAAAAACCGTTATTTTTGCCGGAACGAAAACCGGAACCGAACTGATATTTTTTTTTTTTATTGAACCGGAACGAAAACCGAAACGAAAAAAATAACGGTTCGAAGCCCTGGCTGGGACAGAGAAAAGTTTGGGACTAGCCAGTTGTCACAGAACTTATTGACTATCAAGTGAGCCTCTCCCAAACTATCACATGTCGAATTGTTTACCACAGCCTAATCACCTAGTATCCAAATGAAATGAATTACAAACGGTCTTTAAAATCTACTCTAAAATGCTTATGATGACTTTTAAATTATACTTAAAAGTTTTTAGTTATGTAAATTGAAAATTATTAATTTAAAGCAAATCTATAGTAAAGTGCATTTTTTAATTCAAAAAATTTGTCTCAAAACTAATTGATTTGAGATAATTATTTGAAGTTGAGCTAATAAATCCTTTAGAAAATAAAATATAGAAGATGATTCTAAAAAAAATCCATTTTCTGCATTTTCATTAATATAATTAAAAAATATGAGATTTTAAATATGTATGTTAAAGTTGATGATGATTTATAACAATTATTTTTCATCTTGTTTTTGTTACATTTGTTTTCTATAGCTTTACAAGCTTATAACTTTAAGATTTTGGACATTTTTAATTAAGATGAATCCATATGGTAGCTTGGAGATAAGAAAAATAATCAATTCATTTTTCTGTTTTTTTTTAATATTTTATATTATTTTTAAAAAGAGAATATTTCTATTTTTTAAAAGTAATTCATAACATATATATTATATTCTTAAATCTTATAAGAGTGAAAATACTTTTTAAATAATTATTTCGGACCCACTTCGTGTTAATTACATTACATGACGTGTTCCCAAGCGGCATCAGCCTGTTCGTTGATTAACATTATATAATTAAGGTTTTTGAAGGAAAGTATGTATATACATCGCAAATATACTGTATTATATTTTTTAATTAATGCTTCTGAAATCAGACACCTAAACGAAAATAAATATCTATTTTCATACAATTATATTATTAATTATATTAAATATAAAAGAATCTTGGCGATGAAGAAAAAAAGAGAATTTTTTAATTGGATGTTAGATTTTTTTTTATTAGGATATATTAATTTAAATATTTCTATTAAATGTAATGGGATTAAGTTTGGAATATATCTTTACAAAAATAAAAATTAAAAAAAACATAAAAAACAAAAATAATAATTAAAAAATTTTATATTTTATAAAACTTGTTAAATTTTTATTTGCTATTTATTCTCAATATTTCCTATGCATTGTCCATTCAATTTCCCTTCTTTTGATTCCTCTTCCTAAGATTAATTTTGCTATTATTCTATTCCTATTCGTTCTCAAGTCCTAAATGATGCCCATATAACAAACACTATATCTCTTTCCTTTGTCCTAACAACATCTTCTTTCCTTTATTATGCACCTAAATAGCTTAACATTATTTATTTTTCTCTATTCTTTGTCTCAATAATATATTATCATTTTGTACTACACCCACACCACTTTTCACAATTAATTTATTCTTGACTCACTTTAAAAAAAACAATTAGAAATAGGTTGCTTACAAATAATTTGATCTCTTATTTAATATAACATTGAAAGATAATTTTTTTTTCTAACATAATATATCATGTGCATTTGAAAATAATGTGCTATTTGAAAGTAGACATATCTGACTTGACAGATTCAATGTTGAATGATCGGACTTAAATGTGTTAATGTTCAGTTTAATGTGTATACCTAACTGTGCCCCGGTCAAGTTTGATCTATATTCCTCAAAAAAAAAAAGATTTATCATATGAATGAAAATAAATTGTAATAAACTATTGGATGGTATCAGTTGCTAATCTTGCTGTTATTAATTATTATTATTACTTCAAATAAAATAAATAAAAATATACAATTTCCGATGACAATATATATAATTTCAGATTATCTTATATATCTATATATATTGTTTAGGGTTCGATTAAAGTTTTTATTATACCACAGTTGGCCTCGGGATGTTGTACGAGTAAGACGGGGGTTAGTGTCAGTGCTAGTTTTCCAAAGCTTCACAATGCAGAAAGTCAGATTCCCAAAAATTCTCAAATGAAAAAATAAATTCTTTTGCAAATGAGGGCATAATATAAATATTGAATTTTCATGAATCATGATTATAATTTAAATAATTATTTTTATATCTAGTAATCTAATTTAAATGATTAGAATATACAGTTTTTCATTTTATTTTATTTAACACTTGCTATCAAGTGATATATACCAATATAAAACTTGCATTCAATTAAAAATAAAATTAATATTACTTATTGTTTCGAGTCACTAAATATAATGTAGTTTTTATCAGGATTTGTAAACGAGCTTACAAAATATTCTGCATACTTTATTTCATTGATCATCGCTATCTTGGAACAAAGCTCTTCCCCTTCCCCACTCCACCATCATTTCCCTTTGCTGGTTTAAAAAATTAGCATAAATTCAACGAGAAAACAAAAAGTGTACTTATCAGTTTCATCGGTCGCAAATACTCACGTGATCGCCACCACTCCGAAAACGTTTATCTTGATCCAAACATGAATATCTGATATGTGTTTTCTGAATTAAAAAAAAAATGCACACTTTATTAGGCCTCCCACCTCAACTCTCGTTTTCTCTCTTTCTCGCTCCCCCCCCCTCATGGTCGATATGTTATTTTTCTTTCTGGAGGGAATTTAATAATATTATTTTCAAATGAATTATTACTATTATTCATTAGATATTTAAATATTATTACAGTGGTTGGTATTTTTTTAATCCCTTTCAGAGAAAAATATACCGCTTGATGATTATAGTGGATTTTCATTTTTAAATTATAGTAGCCATTAAAAAAAATAACCACATAACTATTAAACGTTATATTTTTACTCAAATTTATAAAAACAAAAAGAAAAAGAATAATACTAAAAATTGAAGAAAATTTTTTATTAAAAAATTAGATTTTTAAAAAGATTATTTATTTTGTTTTTATTTATATATTTATATATTTATTCACTCATTCATCTCTTCTCTTTTATATTCAATCAAACTCCCCTGCCTTCATTCACTGCAGTTTCAAAATTAATGGTTAAAGTCATTCATACAAAATTAAGATAATATTACAAATCATTCATGGAAATTTCATCATAACAAAATTCAAAATCCACCCACTCGCACACAGACACATAAACAATTCAAATCATATCATACTTACAACAATAATCAAATTCAAATCAAATTCAAAACAGTCAAAATATATCAGTCAATCATTTAAAATAAACTTATTATACAATATTTATATATATATATATATATATATATATATATATATATATATATGTATATACAGTTCGCTAAAATATCACTGGGTAATAATTATTTACAATATTATTTACATAGTCAATAGGAACCCCTTTACTGTCACCTATGGAATATTGATAAATAATTTTTTTTTTTATTTATTTTTTTATTATAATTAGAAACTGATTGTTGGTGAAAAATAGTAATTATTTAACTAGGTGATTCACCTGGTGAGTATAGTGTTTATCGTACAGGGAATTGGTCAGGAATGTACTCTGCAAAGACCGCTCTATCCTCCCTGAAGGGGTTCTTGTTAAGAATTAAGGTAGTATATATATAACTGACAGGCGATTTCTTCATAAAACTTGTGACTTTTTAGTTTAGATAAAAGACCAAATAATAATATATTTAATAATTTTTTTTTTATAATATTTTTTATCTAGATAATTAAAATAACATACTTGATGATTACCCATAAAATACTTTTTAAAGACTCTTTACCCTTAATTTATAATATTATATTCTTATATATTAAATCTATATATTAATTTGCACTTAGTAAATATTCATTAATTATCTAGTATAAGTATATATAATACTCAATTCTTATTAATTATCAATTATTTTCTAATTTATTAGGATTTTTTAAATTATAATTCTGATTGTTTAAAATTTCCAATTATGAAGAATTATAAAATACATCTTTTTTTTTTAAGAAATTAAATGTTCAATATAATTATTTATTCATTTATTTTTTACCTCCAAGAGAGAAAATAATCAAAGATTTATTATTGTTTTTATCCAATATCAACAATTTTAATACTACATTATATTAAAAAAAATGAATTGTAATTTTTGAAAACAACATATTGAAAAATGGAAATTAAAACAAATTCGTGCTTTTTAAAAGGAAATTGAAAAATTAAAAAAAAAAATTGTCTTTTTATATTTAAAACAAATAATAAAAAAGGAATGTCATTTTATTTGCCTCCTTTCTTCATTTGCATACGGGATGGCTTTTTGTTGATTGATGAATTTGTAATTATTAGTATAATTAATAACCCTAAAAAAATGAGAGTTATTTCTTTTGCCTCTTTTTTTTTATTAAAAACGAGAGAATATCTGATAAATGCTCCCATAATTTTTTTTGATTACCTTCTTTCGTCTTGGCTCTCCAATTTACTTTTAAATGAAATGCATTTTTTTTTTTTGAAATCTTACTCTGATTAAATAAAAATCCTTAACTAGCTTATTATCTTTCTTTTTCTTTTCTATTATTTAAAAGAGAAGGTCGAAAAATAAGCAAATAAAATATAAACTGCTGAGAAGTGAGGTATTCACAGCTCGCGGACTGAATTCCAAGGAGACCGCATTAAAGATTAGTGCTGCATCAATTGACACTAATTAAAATATAACACCAAAAAAAAAAACTCCTCCCTGTTGCTTAACTCCATTCCGTTCTTAACAACAACCCCTTGCTACCTCTGACTATACCTTTTTCTTTCAACCCACCCCCTTTCAGCCAATTATAAGTAATACGATACTCTTTGAATTTTTTTTTTTTTTTAAAGATTATCTTGCTTTTTTCCATTTCCTGTGTTTATCTTTTTTTTAAATTTTATCAAATTATATATATTTAGAGTATTATTAGTTAAGATGAATATATTTATACTTTTATATAATATGTTTTATAAAAATTATCTTATTTTCTAAATTATTTTAATATAATAATGATAATATAATATAATAGTAATATTTAAAAAATATATTTTAACCATTTACAAGAAATGATAATTTTTAATTGTAGTTTTTTATCCATTTATATATTTTTATAATTTATCACCTAAAAATTCAACCATAAGGACCCAAACATAAACAAATATAATAATTAATTTCATTATAATATATATAATATATTCATCTATAAATTCTTAATCTGTTCAACTTTAGGAAAAACCTTGTGATGATAGCTGGTTGGCAAGAAACAAACATGGTTACCAATTCATCTCAACAAGTATTATTGCCAACTCCTACAGTTTTGCCTACCTATACTGGCTGCTTGTTTCTATAGTTTAACAAATTTCATATATAGGAGTTGTCTCTAAATCATATTCTAACGAATTTCCAAATATTTGACTAAGAATCTTATTTTTAAAAAAAAATTTAAATCATATTTTGGTTTTATAATGTCGTGGACTTCATCATAGTCATACTTATAATTTTATAAATATTCTAATTTTTATTTTAATTGATTTTAAATTAGCTGAAAAAAAAATTTGAAATGATTCATTTTATTTCAAATCGTACTTTTCATAATTCCTACCATATTTTATTTTATAATATTTCTATTTTCTTAAATTGTAATTTTTTTGCCCCTCTGAGCTTCTTTTTCGCTTGCTAACTGGAGTGTATCATATATTTACTTTCGTCACAATTTCAGTTAGCAAACAGAGCCAACGAAGACCGAGAGATCTCCGATGGGAATCTTTGTACAAACATCTGACTTGAAGTTGATGACATCGCATTGGCAAAGCCTAAAACGCATAACGACTTGTTTAAAAATCTAATTTGCATTCGAATTTACGATGACTCTCTCTTACTAATGAATCCAAATCTCCCGGGCTAGTTTCACTTTATTTTTTATTCATATATTCAATACAATATGTATTTCTTTATTAGCATTTTTTTTTAAATAAAGCTTTAAAATAAATTAACTATTATCTTTTATTTATTCATTAAAAATTTTATTATTTGATTTATTTAAATTATTTTTTTTCATATTTAAATATTATTGTATAGTTTCAGTTTAAAGAAAATACATATTGTATATTATCGGAGAGAAAGCACTGTTTACAACCAGATTTGATAGGCAAAACTGCAGGATATTGGAAATGGATATGCCAATACCTGGAACTGATTTTAAGAGCAAATTAAACAACAGTTTAATGAAAGTAATTTAAAATTTCAATATAACCCAGGAACATTATACCTTACGCTATCCAATTACCATTTCTTGCTTACTAACTGACCTTAAGAGGTTTTTCCTGTATTGTGATTATTTTTTAAAATAAGTTTTAGAAATGTGTGAAATAGCAATGTTTATTTTATTTATCCTATTACTTATTTTTTAAAGTTCCTACAAAAGTTATATATTCTAAACTTTATTGAATTTATACTTAATAAATAATAGAAAATCACCTTGTTTACCATAAATTATTCTTCAGTGCCCCTTTTTACACGCAACCGGCAATATTCACTTTTCCCCCTTAACAAATAATACTCAATTTAATACAATTATTAATTTAATATTAAACAAATTACATTATATCAACTACTAAAAATATAAATACATATAAAATTAGTTTTTAAAAGAAAATAATACCTAATAATTTAAAAATTAAAAATATAAAAACCTAATTAATAATAATAATAAAGTAGTTCAAAGAATATAAAAATTAAAAATGACTTCATATCATAAAAAGAAGAAAAAATTGATGTGTTGATACAATATCTATTTGAAAATAAGACAAGAAAAACAATATTAATATGATGAATATTAATATTAACTTTGCAATGAATAACATTCTGTATTTATTTCATGAAGATCAAAAAAAAACAAAGACAGAATTTAAATATTAATCAATGATAATTTTCAAAGTTAAATTTAAACTAAGTAACGGATTAAAAAAAATGTATTAAGTAAAATTTAAGTTAATACATTTTTTTTTCAATCCTTTACTAAGGCTGTAAAAATTCAAATAATAAAATTGTCTTTTGTCTCTTGGGAATTAATCAAGCCAGGACGTTCCCTGCATTATATTTTAGCTTGATTATATTTTGACATCCTACGCCCAAAAAAAGACCCAACAAATATTAAAAACGGAGGCACGATGAAAAAATCTAAATAGAAATTTTTCCTCATCTTTTAAATATATATATATATATATATATTGAGGGTAGGGAAAATACTAAGCGATAATTAATCAACCTTCACCCTTCTATCTAAAAAGTCTTAAATAAAAACGGTTCATGGAGAAATAAATGCAAAATGGTTACATAACGCTTGACAGTGGCAAGAGAAAAAGATAATTAAAAGTTGAATCGCAAATTTACTTCTTTCTACTTGATATAAAAAAAAAATATATGAGAATATTTTCGAACTTAAAAATAATAATACAATAGAGAGGGAGTTATCTTGTTATTCTTATAAATATATTTTCCGCAATAAATTTAAATTTATTTTAACAATACACCTACATTAAAGGATAAATGATTTATATAGTCGAAAGCCCGAGGGTTACAGTTAATTAAATTATAAAAAGAAATGAAAGGATACAATCATAGATATTAATTAAATTTGTGCCTGAATTTTGTTATTTTTTATCTCCTTCATTTTTTTTTTCTTTTTTTTTTTTTTTTGAAAATGTATAGTTATATTAATTTCTCTTTTGTTTTAAATTTATTAATTATATATTCAATATATATTAAATATACTTCAAATAAAGTCTCTTACAATAAATTCAATATTTTCCATATTTAGCAACACAGAAATATGATTTTTATATATATTCTTGAATTGTTTTATTACAATTCAAGTTGTGAATGGTTACACAAAGTTTCTACATATTTAATGACATCTATTCTGAAAGTGAAAGAGAGGTGTTAGTGAAAGGGATCATAGAGGAAAGGGTATGGAACCTTCTAGGGATTGAAATCCCAAGAAACAATAGATAGCTTGAAATTTACTAAAGACAGATTCTCTTAATGGTGGAATTATAAAATTATTTTTTTTTTAAAGACAGATTCTCTTAATGGTGGAATTATAAAATTATTTTTTTTATAAATTGTTAAGATATGGTTGGTTTTTTTTTAAAGGCTTCACACACCACATTAACTTAAATTCAAAAATAAAAATATAAATTAGACAAATGTTTAATTAAAATAAAGAACAATAAGACTGATAAAGTGATATAGTAGTTTTTAGCCCATCATCAATATATATATAAATTTCCGTCGTATGTATGTGATGTCTGAAACATTATGAAGTTAGTTACAAATTGTCAAAATTATTAATTTGTAACTAACTTCATTTTTAAATTATTGTTTTGTTAAATTAAATATGTGTCAAATAAAAAAAACAAAAAATTATTATTACGATTTAAATAAAGTTAATAATTTTATATTTAAACATTGTGTTGTTTTGTATGTATTTGAAATGTTGTTTTAAAATGTCCCTCTAAGAAGAGTTTTTGCCGCCGGCAGCATATAATGCCGGCAATGGCTAGTACATTGGTATATTGGTAGGGGAACGCGGGGGAACGACGCGTTCCCTTACCTTTTTTCGCGTTCAATACTTTTTCATGTCCCGATAACTCCCACTTAAATCTAGTTTTGCTAGTATAATAAGATGATATATATATATATATATATTCAATGATAAAAAAATAGATAGATAATAAGAAAGCACTAAACTTACAATATGCCAAGAAAAATGATAATAGTAGATTTAAAAAGCTTCTCAAGTATTTTAAAAAATTTAAAAAAAGAATCTCACTTTTGATTCTAATATATGATCTAGATTCAGACCACGCACTTAATAATGGACTCCTAATATTATGGAAACAAAGGGAAAAATAGAATGAAGATTGGTTATATGAGCCAGAATAGAAAAGATTTAAATTATAGGTATTGAAAGATATTGATGGATCTATTAAATAAAGAATAAAATAAAAAATAAATTATATATATTCAATTAAATATATAAAATATTTAATAAATAAAAAAATGATTAAATTTTAATAAATTAAATGTGACATTAAAAAATAAAATATCAATTAATAGTAAAAGGACAAAAACATTTGAATAGTAAAAATTAATATTGAACTGAATTAATTGATGTAATCTGTGACAATATATCCAAGAATTAAAAAGAGTACTTTTTAAGGTGATATTAAGTTATATTAACTAATCAATAATTATATAAATGAAAATCATGTTTATATTTTTCTATGAATATATATATATATATATGTTACGGTAAAAGTAGATATTGTGGCAAATGTACACATTTTCCGGTAAATGTGCACATTAGCCTCCTCATTTGGGTAATGTGCATTCAACTAACATTTACAATTTCAAATAAGGGAAATGTACATTGAATTCACAATGACCATGTCGTTTTGGTAAATGTGAGCATAGATTACTAATTAAAGCCATAGTATACTGATATAATTTAAGATATTTAGAGAAATAAGACTCAGGTAAGTTAAAATTTTAATTTTTCTAAAAAAAATTATTTTTTAGTTAGAATTTTTGAAAAACAATGGAACAAAAAGAAAAATTTAAAAACCAACTAGAACAGATTGTATCACAAAAAACAAAAATATTGTATATGTACATATACATTATATTCAGTTCACATATACCTAACTTTTTGGGAAATGTACACATTTTCCGGTAAATGTGTACATTTCCCAAGAGTGTACATTTACCGTAACATATATATATATATATATATATATATATATATATGTTTGTTTTTGTTTTGTTAATTTTATATTTTCAATTATAAAGATATAAAAATGTTTTTGTTCAATAACTTTGAACATTTAAATGTAATCGGTTAAAGCGTTTTGGCATCATCAACTTTGATCGCACAAAAGTGGTTCTCAATAAAAGAAAGTCAAAAAAGATTGATCAAAAGTTTAGATCAAACCATCTATATTTCCCGGGTGCCTTCATTTTTATATTTGTATCAGTCAAAGCTCATAAAAATCATGTGTGGTTTCTTTTTTTTTCTGTCAATCTTCCCGTTTTCTGATTGATGCTACGATCACTTTCAATATTTGCACAAGATGCAATGTTTCGCTTAACTTGTCTTCAGTTTTCCATTTTTGCATTTCTTCAAAGAAATAACTTTAGGTTGATCTTGATAACCTGTTTCGTTTGACGTTTTTAAATTCACATATATATATATATACAACACCGAATACAAATGTAAATATTAACTAAATAAATAAAAAAAAACGAATTATAATAATTTCTTTTGAATATTTACCTTTTAATTGGTTATATAATATTATATGTATATTATAATAATATTTGAAATATATAATAATAAAAATACTATTTAAGAGGTGACTCTCCTTGCGTGTTTATGCAAAATCATTTTCTTTCCACGAAATATAATAACATTTTCTTGGTAATATAATACTTTAATTATTTTCACCCTGGTAGTTTTTATTTATTTAACTTTTATCCTTTTAACTTGTTCTTAAACAAAAAAAGTTCTATATATTTACGGTTATTCAATTCAAGTAATACTTTCATTTATGTATATAAATATAAAAACTTTATATTGAATGAAGTAGTTTCGATTTAAATTTCCAATTTGAGATATCAATGAAAATAGATCTCTTTGATTTAAAAAAGACATTTTTGAAAATAAATAAATTCAGGTTCACTCAACTTATATGATCAAAATTGGGAAGCTACATGAAATAAGAAGTAGCGGCCTTCTATCACGAAAATCAAGATAAAGATTAAAAGAATCCGTTGTACTGATTATATAATCCCTTTACCCCATTTAGGCGGTAATCGGCTTTCACTATTCTTTCATAGGCTGTACAAAAGTCCTACTTTGTTTTTATTATTCTTGGTTGACCTATTATTTGGATTAACTGGATTATAGTTTTAATACTTCTACCCTCACTCTCTACCGTCACCCTCAAGAGCTTTTCAACTTGTTATTTGTATAAATATTGAATAAAATGGAGTATTTTTCTTGAATATTGACTTTTTTGAACTAAAAATTAGGCTTTGTAAACTATAATTAGTTAGTGGAAGATGTTTACTGAATTCAATTGGATTCCGGATTAAATGATTTTAGAATATTACTTTAAATGTTAATTCGCCTAGTTAGTAATTGGAGCTTGTCTTCATTTGGGTGTGTGGATATGATTGACTGGGGCCCTTCCTCCGGCTCACTGAGCCCTTTGAGTGACAGCTACGAATTATACAGCATCCGGCTGCGTTGATTGCTGCTCTGGCTTTTAATCGCACCTGCTCACCTCCCCCGCCTTTGAGCAACCGTTATAAGACCCGGCTAAATTGTTTCATAAATAAACACCAATATCCTCCTTAACCCACTTAATAATAACAAAATTTAATCTATTAGATCTGTTCATTTTCATTACCAAAAACTAAAAATTCATTGTTCAATTTATTCCAAACAAGATCCGTAAAAAATTTTATCATTATTTAATTTTTTTTATATGATTGGGAGAATTCGCCCACATTTCTAGTTTAATCAGTCCTTATTAATTAGTGTCTAACTGTTGAAATAAATTATGGAAATCTTTTCAATTTAAATAAAATAAATAAATTATTAATGTTTATTCTTCATTAAGATAATATCATAAGTAATTTATAGTTTGAATTTATATAACTAAAACCAGCTCCAATTAATTTTATCTCCATGGAAGAATATTCTTAAGTCCAAATATTAAATGATAAATAATTAACAATATTTTAAGATTTTATCACTTTTTAAATATATTAAGATACTCAACAAATTCAACATTGATATTATATAAAAAATGATTATCCTTAGAAAAGTAGAAAAATTCATAATAAATATTACCAAAACAGTAAAGAGTATATTTATTGTAAAATCAATTGGGAAATGAGCCATGGTAGAAACTATTTAAGGAAATTTGAATAAAAAGGTAGTGTAGTAGTATGTGGATCATTTTTTAAAATTTTTATCATCAATAATTTGGTTTTGTTTACATTCTATCTTTGAGATGATATTATAATACAATTAAAATAATATTGTATTTTTTTAAAATTAAATAATAAATATGAAAGTATATAAATTATATTATTATATTCTTAGAAAACAAAATATATGAACAAAGTGAAAAAAAAAAACTTACGAATGATTGAATTTCTGTGATGCACTCAGTGAAGAAAATATTATTATTCTTGCTATAAACTTTTCATTTATTGGAAGAAGATTTGCAACTATTTGTTGATTTTAGATTCTTGTTATTATTATTAATCTACACTAAAACATTATGTTACCTGGGTCTTTCGTAACATAAATATTTTCAGAAACTCAAGGGAAAATAGAAACATTCAAAATTAAAATGTAAAATCAGTTATATTAATTAAAACTTTATTATTTGTAAAATTGATTTAATTTTTCAACATTGATAATTAATAATTGAAGTATTCTGAAAGTTATTCAATAGGTGAAGGCACTGTTTTTATTTAGATCAAGTATTTTGCTAAGATAAAGAATTTTCTTAATACCTGGGAATGATTTTAAAATTTGTATGACCCAATTAAACAAACATGTCGTATTTTAAAGATTTTCAGGAACACTTCGTTTTCCCAAACTTTTCTGGTTTACGGCTCCTTAAATAATCGGATTTTTTCCGAGGCTCCCTTAAACATCCGATTTTTATATAAATTTTTACTCACTTGAAAAATTGGAAAACTTTTCTTCCCTCCATCGGAAATGTTTCAGAGCATCATCATCTGACCTTTTTTTTTAGAACAATATTGAAAAAAATTTAAAAATAATCGAAAATGTTCAAAAGTTTGCCCACAAAATCCTCTTACCTTTTTTTTAGAACCAAAAATTTGAAGTATTAGAAAATTGTTTCTTGGCTCACAGTTTGGGAATCACTGGGATACACAATTGGCAATTATGATAATTTCTTGTCTATCACCTATCAGTGACGTTATGTTTTTTTCTCCTCAAAGAATATGAAATAATAATATGTATAATAATATAGAATTATCTATATCTTGCATTTAGGATTTATGTAGACTATTTATTAAAAAAGTATTCTAATAAAAAGCTTTTTAAAAGAAACTTTTTTAAACGGTACAAATCTACGATCCAATGAGATTTGTACCAAATGTTACCAGAGAGGAAACAATTTATATAAATATATATATATTAATAAATATGTTTTTAAAATATTCATATATTGATTAATAATAATAAAACAAATATGAACAAATTATTAATTATATTTTCATCATTCAAGATGTACGGATAATTTTAAGGGTCGAAAATAAAAAAATACATGATGCAATGTTTTGGTTCAACAGTTTTTTTCTAGATTTCTTTACCATCACCTTTCGAATAAATAAAATTATATTTATGATATTCGACTGAAAATCATCGAAAAGTATGAGGGGAGGTCAATAAGTCAGTGCCTTTTTGTATGAAACACAGGTGTTTGAATAAAAAATTATTTTATTTTTCAACGTAGTCTCCTTCGAACTCTATACACTCCGTGCAACTTTTCTCCAAATTTTTATCTCTTCCAAAAAATAAGATTTGTCTAGGACATCAAATTAGGTATTTGTTTGTGAGATGATTTCATCGTTGGGGGGTCTTTCATTTCTTCAGGTTTGGAAACAATGGGGCTAATTCCGGAGAATAGGGCGGATGAGGGAGGAATTGGTATCCCAATTCATGGATTTTCATGGAAGTTCACTTTTTTCCATTTTCTTCTCAAAACACGAGGAAGTCTGCTATTAATGCATGTCAAACAACAACTAAAAGACCCAGCTGGTTCAAATTTCGTTAGGAGTCTAACTGAAGCAGTGTTGCCATTTCATTTAAGAAATGGTATATTCAAAAAGTCACGAACTTAATGACCTGCCCTTGCTTATCACTTTTTTTGAAAAGATAATAATTTCAATTTTTTTTTTATTTTAGTTTTATTTATCATTGGAATTTAGGTCAATTTAAATCACCATTTGCAATTATTTAGAATATCATAATATTTTATTTTAAATAAATTATTTTACTTGGTGGGGTTCTCGTCAATAATCTCAAATTATCCAAATCATGACTAGAACCCTTTACCGACGTTCCTAATAAAATTATTTATTTTAATTCGTTAGATTTTGAACCAAATACATATTAAACTACAATAAATCAATGTTATACTTAATCATTCGGAATAATTAAACTAGATGATAATGAGTAGTCAAAATTGAATTTTAAATAAATGTCATAATATTAAGTGTTCACCGTTGGATGAGAATTGATCAATTAATAAATCCAATTTCTCAAATATAAATCTGTTTGATGTTCTAATATGGTATCCTACAATCTAATAATCCTTCTCCTTATTCTATAATTCCCGTTAGGGAAAATTAAAATTATAAATCATTTTAACATAATTAAGTATTTTCCATTACATGGAACTGTATGAATGAAATTATTGCGTGACTAATTATATATGTAAAAAAGTAATAAAGCCATCATTGTAAAACTAATAAGAAAAGAAAAAATAAGAATAAAATATTATTACTGTTAAAATTTCGAAAATAGGAAATTTTAATTCAAATAATATCTTTAAAATATTCTTATTATTTGATATAAAATTATATCATTTTTTATAATTTATATATAAATATAATCTTCTATAAAAACAATAGTTAATAATAATATAAAGAAAAGAATAATATGCAACATATGGGATGATAATCAGATTTAGCAACTTCAACAGGGGTGAACTTTGACCACCTGGTCTCCTGGCTCTTCTATTCCCAATGGTGTCACTCAGGTGTTTCAATTGATTTCACTGGAGTGGGATGAATCCATTCTCTTTATAAACTAATGTTTCAAATCCAATAAAAATAATGAGGTGATTTGTACACTCACTCTAAAATAATTGAATTTTAGTAATTATTCAATTATTTATTAATTATTTTTCTTAAAACCATGTGAAGTTGGTATAAATTTGTTAAAGTTTTTTTTATCAATATTTTTCTTTCTATTTAAAATTATTTTTACCGACCGACGATAGTAAGGGAGGTATTGTTTTCACACCAAATTTCACATATGGAGATTTTTACATATCTCCACGAATCATGCATTTTCTTAACAGAAAAAAGTATTTTTAGCATGATGTCTGTCCGTCCGTCCGTCCGTCTGTCCGTCTGTCCGTCCGTATAGATGTGTACAGCCTGAACGGCTCAACGGATTTTGATGAAATTTGGTATATTTACTTAATGCATCAGTGGGATGTATTGATCAACTTTTGGTGCAAATCCGGAAACCGGAAGTGGTAGTATTAGCGATCGACGATAGGAAGGGAAGGGTTATTTTCACACCAAATTTAAGAGGAGATTTTTTTACATATCACCACGAATGTATTGGTTTTATCCTCGGAAAAAATCATCTTCATTATGTTTTTCTTAATTTAAAATTATATGACGTCACCCAGCCCTTCATGACATCACAGCCTCCGTATTATGATCACGGGCAACGCCGGCTACTTCAGCTATATATTATAAATAAAATAAAATTAAAAATATTTATGTTCTATCCATATCTGTTTTTTATTACATTAATAGATATATTAAAATTATTTGAAATTGTTTCTGTAGGTGGAAATTAATTTACTTCAAACCGTCGGTCGGTTCGGACCTGGCCACAGGTCAACTTATTATTTTATTTATTTATTTATTTGATTTTGATTTTCCATTATTATATTTATTCTTTATTATATTATTTTGATATAAATTTATATTTTATAAAACATGTGTTTTATATAAATAAATTTATAGTAAAAAATCTAAATAAAACTTCAAATACTAAATTATATTATAAATAACTAAAATACACGTTTTAAGGGTTGCATTTTTAGAAAGTAGTTTGGTGTGTATAAAAAATATATTTAAAAGATAAAGTCTTCAGAATTCAATATTTAATTTTATATTTTATATTAATATCAATTTTTATTTATTAACCATTTAAAATTATAATTACTTACATTAGTTTTATTTATTTATTATTTTTGATGGGAAGGAGGTTAGTCAAAAAAAAATCAAATTTTTTTTTTTTAATTTAATGAGGATTATCTGTTATTCGTATAAAGCATATTAGTAGATCTCTGTATTCTGTATTACCAATGGAAGTTTATTCACTGATATTTCCCAACATTTAGGATATCTAATCAAATGCCAATTTGACGCGATCGAAATTCATGGATGGCCTATCGTAATGGAATATTATTATGAATTATACAAATAGAGTAAACGTTCCTGTCATATTAATGCCAAGTTTATTCAAATTCATTCTACATAATGGTTGAAATCTGATGATTACCTTAATGAGAAATTTCTCTTATTTTCAACACAATTATATATATATATATATATATATTTAAAAGAAAAAATAGATTATATTTCAAATTATCTAAATTTAATTTAAAACTAAATTTTAATAATAAATAAAAAAATAAAATAATTACAAATATATGAGATGTGGCCAGGAACAGAACCGACCTACGATTTTAAATAAAAAAAATATTTTTAAAACTTGAATTAAAATGACTAAATTATATTATCTTAGTTAATTACTACTATATTTTAAGTGAAATATTTACCGACAATGAATATAAAATTAATTCTTTGTAAACTACCACTTCCGGTATCCGGATATAAACCAAAAGTGGATGAATTCATATTTATGCATTAAGTATATATACCAAATTTTATCGAAATCCGTTGAACCGTTCAAGCTATACACGTCTATGGTACACAATGGACAGACGGACAGATATCCTGCTAAAAATACTTTTTTCTGTTAACAAAAGGCATGATTCGTGTTGATATGTAAAATCTCCACATGTAAAATTTACTGTGAAAACATTACCTTCCCTTCCTATCGTCGGTTGGTAAAAATGAAAGTAAAAGGTGAAAAGTCAAATCCTAAAGAGATTTTTGATTTCTCATCATACCATTTATTACGATTTATACATATATATATATATATATATATATAAATTCTTGTGACATTCCTGAAAATAACTTATTTGATAGTTTTCTTCTGTAAATACTAATAAAATCAGTAAATATTTTAGTATTAAATTTTACTTTTTTAATAAAAGTGTGTGTAATAAATTATTAATACAATTTTTATATAGACTAAATTTTATATAGAAACAGTCAATTTTTTTTATATTGTTATTATTTTTTATCTGATTGAAAAAAAGAAGTTTAAAATCTTAAAATATACTCTAATATATAAAATTTTTATATATATAAATATATTTAACAAGTGTGTATTTTTATTGATATTTTATCATCATAATATTTTTTTTTTACCTTTTACCTTAATAGAATTTAGGTTTATATTGGCAAATATTTTTTATTCCTTAAAGTTGCTTCGTCATATTTTTATAATAAAATGTATATATATACATATATATATATGTATATATATATATATATAGTAAATATGAAATTTTCTTTAATAATTAATTAATGTTTTCTTTTGTTTCAGGTAAGCACATTAGTGTGATATTTCTTTAAGTAACTACAACACAAGTATATCAATTTGTGAGTAAAATAAATGCATGATTGTAAAGTAGTTATTTTATTTATTGTTAGTTACAAATTCCTTCTATAGATATTCAATTTATAGATATATTAATAAGTAAATCAATTCGGTAAGGTATTATAAAAAAACTTTTGATAATGGCGGTAGCAGCCAAAGATATTTTATAATCAGTACAACAGATCCTTTGATCCTTTATCTTGATTTATTTGGACGAAGCCGCTACTTCCTTTTCAATTAGTTTCCTAAATTTGTTTAATCACTTAGGTGGACCTCGTACCTATAGACCCCAGCTAAATGTCTTTGACAGGCTTGGGGTTTGAATCCGGGGCCGATAGATGGAGATTAAAGCGGAATAGATACCTATTATATATTATATATAATTATATTTTATACGAATATAGTTAATTAATTTTTTTTTTTGTAAAACTCTTAAAAAATACTAATTTTATAACAATACTTAAAATTAATTATGAATTATTGATTAAATCTATATAAAATAAGATTAGTTTGAAATTATGGATGTGTGTGGACTGTGGTCACAAAAGATTAAAAATCAAATCAAAATAACTGAATGATGGAAAAATAAGTCAATTTATCTGAATTATTTATGAAAATTAAAAAATTAAAATTTATTCAATATTTATAGCATAAAAAGTTTGGGAAAATGTAAGGGTCAAAAAACTTTTCCATTTGAATTTATATCAAAAGGGTAAAAAAAAAAAAATAATCAATCAAACGGAAATAAAGTTTAAAGAAAATGAAATAATTTTACTTAATGTTAGTAACAAATTTAATATGAATATATTAATATTAAACTGGGAATAAAAAACGCTAATAATAATAATTATTATTTTATCAATTTTTGAATAACGTGTCAAGAACATAAATCATTCCTGATCGGTTTTGTTGATGAATTGATCTGTCCTTTTTATTTAAAATTTAATATTTCTTTTTTTGGGGTTGAAATATTATACTTTTAACATTAAAATTGAATTGAAAGAAAATAAATATGTAAACCAAGGACACAATATGTAGATAGATTATATATATTTTGTTTACTTTAATTTCATTTCTAAAAATTGTTTAGTATTCCCATAAGAAATTAATAATCAAATTTAGAAATTTCAAATATGTATATACTAAATATACAAGAAAAAAAATTATTCTATTTTGTCATTGTGTGTATGCAATACAATAATCATAGTTTTCCAATGCCTTTTATAATAGAAAAATACTTTTTCAAATTACATTTTTTTAATTAAAAACAAAAATACTAATTTTATCATTATATCCCTGAATATTTAACAAAGGACAAAAACCGGTAATTTATTTTTATAGCTTTTTCACTTATTTGACCATCCACTCCACCTTTTAGTTCATTTTATTATTTAGAAAATTAAAATATATAAAAAAAAAAAAATAATTAATTCTAAATATAATGAAGAGAATATTATAATTGAATTTAATTGAATTTTCTAAAATATATAACAACTATTAAATTTAATATTCTTTTAACTCATTGGATTCATTAAAATAAAAAAAAAAATAGTTTTTTTTACAACGATTTTATATATGTATATACTTATATATATAATTTTTTTTCTCAAATTAATGAATTTATTCATTCAGAAACTTTGTGGAAGGGGTCAAGTGTTCATTACTCATGTTTGGCGATTAAAGTTTTCATTATATTACAATATATACGATATATACACTTACTATATAAAGAAGTATATAGTAATTCTATAAATTATTTTTTGTATTAGAAATAAATATATAATATATATATAGAGAAAGAGATTTCTAATTTATTAAAAAATAACTTGAAGAAATATATAAATTGAGATAATTTCTAATGAATTAAAAAAAAAAACTTCATTCACACTCCAAATGACATTAAATTAATTAATATATTTTTTATAATTTTTATGTTTTATTTATTAATTATCAAATGAAATTTTAATTTATTGTGGATATTCCATTATATGCATTGATTAATATATTTGTTACTGTCAGTAAATTATAATTATTGAATAAATATTATGGAATGATCAAATTTTTATTTCATTAATGCTGCATTCAAATTTAATGATATTAATTTGATAATTTAATATTTGTAATACTCAAACTATGAAAGTTTCTATTTTATTTTCACATGGATAAATCGAATGAATATCATTTCCATTTTAATACAAATGAAAATTTAATCCTAAGCCTAGGGTTATCTATGACTTTAGAGTAGGCTAAAGTACGATGAGTCAAGTTAAAATCTAAATAGTATCGTTTATACTCATAGCACAGAACAGTGTAGTGCAGATTAATTTGCTAAATAGTACCTCGAATTTAATAGCTTTATAAGTTGGCATGCTCTCAGTCCCTCTAAATAGAGATAATCACAAAGTTTGAACATGTTATAGGAAGATATATTAATTATCCACAATGAGAGTGGGTCATTTTCACTTTCACGACGATTACAAGTGTGATGGAGGTGAACTTAATTCAATTTAAATGATTTATCTTTCCTAATATTCCAAATAAAATTAACATCTTTATTAGATTATGGATTTGGAAGATCTCTGTTGATATTCAATTTGAATAATCTAATTGAATTATTTTTCAATGTGATTTTACTTCTCTAAGTATAAAATAATTTTACGAAAATTATTCACCAATCTTGTTTTGTTTTTTTCTATTTATTGAACTTAATTGCTATTAAGAGTCACTTCGTGTGTAAAATTGAATATGATTTTATTTTTATATTAATAAGGGAATAGGTTTTTATTATTATTGATAAACTATTTATTATTTTTTAATTTAGTTAAAGGAAGGTTGATGTCAATAGAGCTGGCCGATTGTAACAACAAGGCCAGGCTCTCAGTCAATTTGATGTTATCATTTTTAAAATAAAAAAAAATTACAAATAAGTAAAATAATGCTCGCCGTTTAATAATTTTTTTTTTTAGATTTTAATAAAATATAAATAATCAATAAATATAAACAATCAAAAATTAAAATCCAAAATTTTGTGATTTCATATTATATTTTTGGAATTAAATAAAAAGTAACTTAATAATTTAATAAAAAATAATAATCTCAAAAACATAAATTTAAGAATATGTTACGTTTAGTTATATTTAATTATAATATAAATAATATAAATTTCATATATAATATATTGTGTGTATTATATAGAAAATATTTTTTTTTCACTGTAATATTTGTATTAGTATTTTTAGAGAAATATTGATAAATAATTGATTTTAACATTTCTTTATTTAAGGTTCATAGAATATGTATGTGAATGAATATGATAGTGACTTCATGATCAATTCATGATAATACGCTTAAAAAAAAATTATTTAAGTCAATCCTCTATATATCGTATAGCGTATACGATATAAATTCCTTATATAAAACCTGATTATAATTATAAATCATTACTTCTGAATCTCAGAATTCGATTTATAATTACTATATTTTTAAAATACTAATTACTATTTGAGAATAATTAATTCATAAATGCTTTCTTGTCTCTCAGTTTAAAATGAACAACAAGTTTATCTCAATTATTATTTAAATTCAATACATAAAAAATTATATTTTAATTGAATTGAATTACTATCCATTTTTATAACAACATTAATGACACAATAACATTTAATTTCATACGAACCATTTTATAATGTTGAGAAATAATTTTACTAATACTAATTAATATCCAAATGGAATATTTTCCAATTTCCACAGTCTCTTTTTTTTTTTTTTTTTGTTTTAAATTTATTATCTGTTTTTCACTCCTCGTTTGTTTCTATTCAATTTGTTTTTGTTCATTTTATATATCTCTTTTAAATTAACATATATTAATGTTGCAGATATTAATGTTGCACATATTACAGTCGGTTTTATATTTTAAGGTGACATTCATTTACAATTTTCATTGTTTTGATAATTGAAATATATATTTATTTTCATTTAACTTTTAAAAACAAAATAAATAATGAATTATTATATCATTTTAATAATATTAACAATAATTCTATATGAATAATAATTTTAATATATATTTATAATATATATATATAATTATCAAAATAATTATTATATATTTTAAAAGTATGTACCATCAGGTATAAAATTAAAATATTCTCTACCAACTAGCAATATGTCATATTGAAATATAATAATTCATGTAATAAGATATTTAATAAATTGAATAAACACACAAAACCAACGAAATGCTAGTGAAAGATTAAATCAGAATTTTCCCATATATAGTCCTTTATTTTATTATATATAATATTTCATTTTTTTCCCTTCAAAAAAAAAACCTTTGATAAATATAAGTAAATTAAAATAATAATATATTAATTTAATTTTAAAATTCTCTCAGTAAAACCATTATTTTATATTAATTATTTATTTATTAATAAATCGTCAATTAAATAATAAAAACCACAAATTATTAAAAAAAAAATTCGATGATTTGTTATCTCTTGTTTGGGTGATTACTGGCAAGCAGTGCACTAGAGATATGACTTTATAATGTTAATTTGAAGAGCCAAAACAGCTGTCGTGCAAAATGATACATTATACATTTTATGGATACAAAAAAAAAATTACTGATTTTAACAATTTTTTAAAATTTTCAAATTAAAAATTATTTTTTAAAATAATTTAGTTCCTGTTAGGACACACTTTTCTTGTATTTATATATTTATTTTGTAGAAATTTTCATTCGGAAAATGAAATACTTTTTATTAATCTACTCAAATTCAAATATTTATTTTTACGGCAACTTTAGAGGAAAAAAAATCAAAGCGTTGTAGGTAATGACCCTCTTCCGGTTGAGCTACATTTCTCAAAAGTTGATAGAAAACTACGAATTTTGAATAATGCCCGTATACCAAATTTTTTGATTCTAACTCAAACCGTTTTTGCGTAATCTTGTCTACATACATACATACATACATACATACATACATACATACATACACACACACACACACACCGACAGACATTTTTCTCAACCCTAGTGAAAATGATTCAGGAACCTTCAAAACGTATAAAAACATCAAAATCTCGACTTCGAAAATTTTCGTGATCCAAATACTCTGGCGGGATAGTAAAAAAAATTGTAACTTTATGTGTTTAATAAAATTTTTATTGTTACTAAAATTTAACTTGATTTTACATATGAATAAATCAAACTAAATACGCCCAAAGTTTTTCGTTAAATATGAAGCAATTCATCCATAAACTTTTCCAGGCTTATAGAAAAATTTTTTTATTCTTTTTAGTCCATTGGAAAAACGTTATTTTATAAAAAATTTTTTATATTTATATTATTTGTCTTGCAATGGCTGTTGTTAGGAGAACTTCGGCTTATAGTTCTATAGTTTTATTATTTGATTTTCAAATACTTTTTAATACACTTTAATAATACTTTTAGCAGTTTTAAGTAGGTATTGACTTTTTAATGGGATCTACCCTAAAACAAATTTTTAAAATAAGGTGCCTACTTATAGGTACCTACTTATTATTTTTTCCCAGCGTATGAAATTTTCTTTTACCTGTGCCATTAACAATCTCTCTGGTACTTCAAGTTGGGTAACCCGCTTTTTTTTAATGACACAATATTTTCCAGAAGAATTGACTACCATTAAAATAAATGATCCTTCTTTATTCTAAATAAAATTTTATATAAGAAGAATATATATATATATCATAAGGTGTTGGTGGCAGTAAAATTATTAAATTATAATTGAATATGTTGCATTATTTTAACAATTTCATTCTTTAAATTACTATATTAATACTATTATATATCATAAATATATACATAGTTAAATATAAAATAAAAGATTTATTATAATGTGGTAAAGGTTATAATTAAGTATACCCATAAATAAACCCAGTTAAAATTTTTATTTTCATTTACATATTTACAAAGAAATTTTAATTATTATTTCATCTTTTTTTCTATCATTACCTTCATTTAATTGTGTAATAAACTCTCACATAGCCAATAATAATTAAATGTATTTACTTTCCTTTAATGTTTGGAATATAGTATCAAAGTTGAAGTGAAAGAGAGAGCCCAACCCAATCATCCGATGGATGAGAGATGTTGGCCTTTGATTTGTTAGCCAGAACCTTATTTGCTACTTACTTGCTTAGTTAATGCCTTTTTATTCGCACAGACGGCGCGCCGTTAAGTTGGAAATAAAGGCCTTTCTTTGCCGAAATGAGAAACGTGTTTCGAGTTGGATCCCTAACTTAAGAAACTTTTCTGTTTTTTTTTTAATAAGCTTCACCGGTTGGGTAAATGATCATTTAAAAACGCCTCATCTAAAATAACAACCATACTTCATTAATGCAGTGTTTTTAATATATATATATATATATATATATATATATATATATCTTATATATATAAATGTTTAATTCATAATGAAATATCAAATAAATATTAGAAGAATATTTTTCTCTAACAAAAAATAATAATTTTATAATTTATAAATAAATATTGTTAATATTAATTAATATTGGTTTTAATATTAATATTAAAACCAATTTATAATTATATTTTTTGTAGAGTTTGTTCATAGACATTTTAAAAATTATTGAAATTTAATTTTTTTTTTATAAATTATTTTTATCTTGAGTATTCAGGGAGTAAAGTGATGGCGAACCTTTTTGAGAAGTGGGTCGTATTTTGATCATAATTTTTTTAGATCTAGCTCGTGGGTCATTAAGTATTTAATTGAAAAAAGAATAAAGAAAATCACCTACAATACATATTTTGTATAAATATTTATAAATAATTAATAGGTAAATATCAGTGATTCTCAACCATCGCCAAATCATCTGACCTTTTTTTTTACAATCATATAAAAAAAAATTTAAAAAAAATCGAAAATGTTCAAAAGTTTGGCCACAAAATCATCTTACCTTTTTTTTAGAACATTGAAAAAAATTTAAAAATTTATAAAAATCAAAGTGTGGGTTAGTTTGGGTGGTTCATAGGTTCGCCATTACTGTCCTATACACTCATTAAAATATCAGCCAAGGCTTTATTTAATTGAAACTTAATAACTATATAGTATATTTTTGGATTTAATTTTATTATCGTTGTATACTTATAAATATATTAAAATAAAATCATTTTTATTGATTATTAATTTAATGTAAAAATATATATTTATTTCTATTTATGTATTAATTTATGTAGATATTTTAAATAGACTTGAACTCCAATTTATGAAATGTTAAGATTTGCCGATAAAAACAAAATTATTTATTTTAGATATATATTCAAATAAATCATGTTGATAATGCCATTTCTTTTTAATTTATGATTTTTTTTTTTTATTTGAGATAAACAATTCATTAATAATACAAAGAGTGATGAAATGTACCTCTCCTTGTATTATTTGATTTATATCAACCAAAAGTTTTTTTTTTGGGTGGGAAGGGATAATGGAAGAAAAGTTCTTTATTCTCTAAATTAATCTTTGACAATGCCCTGTTAAAATATAAATGCTTATAAAAACGATACATACCATGGAAAATTAATAAACAATCATTTTTAATATAAATCTATAATGAAAAAATAACTTCAATATACCTATATATTGGTTTAAATTTTTATAGATTTTGTATAAAAGTTGGTGTTGTTTTTTTTTTTGTTTTTTTTTTGTATCATACTGTCACAGGGGAAAGGGGTAACGTTGCTGTGGTTTGATTGTGGAATGAGAAGGCGGAATTAAGATGGCGCGTGTTTGATAACCCACGCCCAGTCGTGGAATAAAACAAGTATGCTTGTAAAGGGGTGGAAAAGGAAGAGAGGGTGAGAGGGTGGCGTAGAGAGATGTGAGTGTGCAGGTCAAATTTATTAGTTTGCGTCATAACTTCCACTTCATATCTATGAACTGAACTTGCAAAGTCCAACCTAACCTAGGTTCACCCCCCCCAACAGTCAAGACAAAATGTTTTCCTTTCATTCAACGATCGCCCAACAACATATAAAAACAAATTGACTTTTTTTGCATCCTGCCCTCAAATACAAGGATTGTCAATAGGAAATCATCTCAACTTAACGATAGATATTCAGATAAGTAGATATTTCAAAATCTTCTTGACATATTTCCATATACATTGGAAGTAGAAATTTATTTTCCAATCAATATATTGTTCGTTAACCATAGCTAAGTTATTTAAATAATAATGACTTACCATAGAATCTAGGTCATTTTATATAAAAAAAAAAAAAAAAATTAATATGTGTGAGTGTAAATTTCTATTGTAAAATAACTAATTATATTCATTTTGTGAAGCACCTCCAGGAAGTTTAATTATTTCAAAATATTCAACTATTTTATATATAAAATTTATTCTCGGTTTATTTTCACATTGTAATATGAGTCTTGAGTCTTAACGTTTCGGCACACATTTACCCGTCATTTTCGAGACAGTTTTTTAGGATGTAATGTAAATAGTAAATACCAGGTTCACCGAGCTGCCGTTCAAATAATTTAAAAGAACATAAATAAAAAAAAAATGTCATAAAATTCAAACATACGTATTAATGCACTGACAGTCAGAAATGTATGGCCTGTGGATATAACATAATATTTATTTCGTAATTTGATTTTGTATTTAAGGAAGCTCTGTCTGACGTAGTTGCTGATGTCATTTAAATTTCCTATTTTAAATTAAGAAAAATCTAATAAAGATTTTTTCCCGAGGTTGAAACAAATACAGATCTATTTTTCTTTGATATGCATTTCAAAAAATCCTTAGAGCGGTTAAATATTTCAACAATACAATTATATCAACAAATATACATATATATATACAATTTTTGCTAGTATAATAAGATAAGATATATATATATATATATATATATATATATATATACAGAAATTATTAGAATTCTTTTAATTCTTCAAAAATATTATATTTACATAGAAAAAGTATTAAGAGTAAAAAAATATAATCTCAATCAAAGAGTCAATTGGAAGAGTGTAATTGTTGCGACCATAGACTTAGGAATTCATCTAGTGAATAAGACAACTATTTATTACACAATCTTCAGGAATTTCATTATTTTTTAGATATTTAATAAATAATAAATATTCTTAAATTAATATTTAAATTAAATATTTTAATTAATATTTAATTAAACTTAACAAAGATTCAAGTATATTTGGTTGATAAAGTTATACTATAGTATTCACAAATGAAAAACAATTTCCTTACTCAAAAAGGCTTAGACTGATTGACTTACCCTTGTATTTCTCTCTCTCTCTCTTTAATAAAGGGGAGCAACATATTCAGTGTAATAATTAGAGAAAGGGTCACTCCCTCAAACAAAAAATTTCAAGCAAAAAAAAAAAACATTTTTATAAGGAAAAAAAATTACAAAAGATAATTTTAATATATTTTTATATGAAATGATTTCTAGTTTTACCTTACACCTTAATGAAGTATTTTCCCCTAATAAATGTGTTATTAATAAAAGTATAATTATTTGTGTGTGTGTGTGTGCTTTGATTAATTAAAATTTCACATAGTAACTTAAGTAAATAAATATAAAAATATTAAAGTGTATTTGCATTGGTAAAATAGTAAATAATGGATTAGTTTAACATATGATATTATGATATGAAAGAAAATCAATAAATGAATATAAGATTTAGGAATTTAGAATAAAAAGTTCAAATTATAGTTATTAAAGGAATATTAGAGGACATTAAAATGATGTAGGATATCCCTTATATAACTTTTATATATGAGACTCGAAAATCTTTTAGAGGTTTTTTCTCAATTTTATATATAGCAACTAATTTATATTATTAATTAATACATTTTATAAATAAATACCAAATAAATAGAAATTCAATATACTTACAAGTGATAATTGAAAAATTATAAATAAAACACTTAAAATATTACATAAATGTATATTTAGCAATACATAATGGTATAACATATAAGAATTACGAATTTTTCTATTTCTTATATTCAAATTTAATTTCAGCATAGAAATTCTATTTAACTGAAATATTTTATAAATTAACTTATCAGATGTTTTTTGTGTGTAATTATAAAAAAGATAACACGAAAATATATATATTAGTTCAATAGCTCTTGCTTGAAATCAAAATAAAAAAAACAATTAAATATATTGGGAGTTGTCTCGAGATATATACAATAGAATATAGAATACACGCGAGTAATATAATATAATATATAACTTTTAACTTTTAATGAAATAATAATATTTAGATATATTTCAAAGACACATAATAAAATTCCTGTTTAATAAATGAAAGTATTAAAAACTGATCTTTTCTATTATCTATAATTAAAAGAGAATATTAAAATGATTATTTCTATTTAAATTTCAATTGATATTTGATTTTGATAATCATGTAGAATTCTCAGAAAATAATTGATATTGAAAGAATATATATTTATCAGAATTTATCATTTTTTAGATAAATTAAACAGTAATTTACAAGATAAAAGAAAAAAAGAAAATAAATTAGCCCTGAAGTTTGGGCGTCTCTAGAATAAATGTCACTTCGAATTGAAAATAAAAAAATTATATTTACTTAAATGAATAATATTATTAATATCCAAATATATATTAAAAAAATCAACTCATATTGAATAGAAAATATTAAAAAATAGAATAATAATAATAAATAGAAATATATATACCAATATTTATATATAGGGTACGATATATAATATATCCTATTATATTAAATGACATGAGAAAAATGAAATAGAAAAGAGATTAATTAGAAGAAAAGAAGATATATACATTTTCAAATTCTAATAAAATGTGTAAATAATTTTAAATTAAATTTTGAGTAATGTGCAGATATATCACGTTAAATATATACATATATATATTAATAAATAAAATATCATTCATGATATGAAGATGAAATAAAAAACAAATATGATATTTTTCTAATAAAATAATTATTAAAAAAAATCAGTAAATCATTTGAGACTTTATTACAATGATGGTTGAGGTGATGTTAATTGATCGCTTTATATTGGTGAATTATGATAATTTCAATAGAAAATACACTTACGCTTTTGATTTAGTAGAGAGAGAAAGCGTCATCGCCGCCCGCCTGGTTAAGTTGGCATGCGCACTCACACAACGAAATCGACTGACTGAGCGAGCGTTCACTCGACTAGGAGCCCCTGGCATTTAGGCAACCTGCAATACAAGCCACCCAATTTAAACTTGAAATATTTAAATAGTATACTCTATTATAAATTATTAATCGTATTAATTCTGCATCTAATATTTCCATAAAAATTTTTAATAAGCATGCAAAAATTTTAAAATAAATTTATATATTTGAATTTTCTAATATAAGAAACGAATGGTTATCAATTTTAATGGAATTTAGAAAAAGAATTTCAAAAGAAACTATTGGAAAATAAAATATGAATTATATTATAATATCAAGATGATAGATATATCATATATATTAGGTTTTTTTGGAATATTGTTCTGATATTTTCATAAATGGGTTTAAATAGAATTAATAAAAATAGAAAAGTAAAGAGCTATCAATAGATGATTTAATACGAAATAAAAAAAGCAAATTTAAACAAAATTTATATAAAAAATTATAATTGTAATATTATAAATCTATTAATGTCTCAACATAAAGAAAAAGTTTTACTCATTTATTTTAAATCTCTCATTTAATTATATTATCACTCAGTTATATTATGTCCTAATTTATAAATCAATAAATCAATATTATAATATAATTAATTGCAGTGAAAAAAAATAACTAAAAGTCTTAAGAAATAATAAATAATTAAACTATTTTGCCAAAGTCATTTACATATTTATTTCCACTTTATATATTAATTAAAATTAATAACTTAGAATTATTAATTAGTTAAACTTAGAATAAACTTTTTTTTTTAAAATTGATATTTTTTTAAATATTTTTGGGAGAAAACAAACATCTTTATCTTTAGGGCAGTGGTTCTTAAACTGTGGTCCGCGGACCCCTGGGGGTCCGCGAAGCCTTTACTGGGGGTCCGCGGTCCTCGGAAAAAAATCATCGTAAAAATATATACATATATAAATATTTAAAGTTCATTGTTTAACTATATCCTCCTAGAGAATTACGGCTATAATTTAATACTATTAATAATACTATTTTATTTTATTAAATTGATAATTATGTCAATTAATTTTTTGTGAATAAATAAACATATATAAAAAACTATATATAAAATTTGAATTTTCATCCATTCATTCATTTAAAATCATTTTTCGATTGTTCCTTTAAAATAACCCCTCTTAGGGGCTCGGAAGGGGAGGCATATAAGGGAATTTTCTTTCACTTTGTTATTGGGGAAAACCAGGGGAGGGGACAGTCTTACCCGGAAAAACCCAAATTGTCAGCGTCCACTCTGGGGTTTTAAACAGTTTTAAAGCAAATGTTAATTATAAGTTCATTTCTCAACGAGTTGTATCTTTAAATTATTTTTATTAATGTTAATTATAAGTTCATTTCTCAACGAGTTGTATCTTTAAATTATTTTTATTAATTTAATTAATTATAATTAAATTATAGCTAATAATAGTTTATTATAGCTAATAATTTTTTTTAATTTTTAGTGTAATTTGCATGATCATTATTTTATAAAAACACTAAACACATTTTGCAATTTCCCAGAAAGGCTGTTTTTGAGAGTAAGTATAAGTTAGTTTTATGAATAAAAAATATTTATTTTAATAATATTTTAGAATCAAATTACGAAATTAATAATATTTTAGAATTAAATTACGAAATATATTTATTATATAAATTAATATTCATTTAAAATGATATTAAATCATTTATTTAAAATGATTTAAAACATTTATTAAAATGATTTAAAACATTCATTTAAAATGATATTAAAACATTCATTTAAAATCATATTAAAACATAGCTAGTAAATAATAATTCGTTATATTTATATTATATTTATATTATATTTATATTATTGTAGTTCAATGTTAATAAATTACTCCATAAAATGGATCGTTGGCTACAAACTGGTTCAACACAGAAACGGAAAGAATCAGATGATGAGGCATCAACAGCAAACTCTACCAAGAAACGCAAAACTAGAAAATATTCGGATGATTATTTATCATTTGGATTTACTTATATTTGCAACAATGATGTGGAAAGACCAGTCTGCGTTCTATGTCAGGAAAGTTTATCCAATGAAAGTATGAAACCTGCTAATCTCAGACGTCATTTACAAACAAAGCACAGCGAGCATGTTAGTAAGTCTATCGAATTTTTTAAAATGAAAAAAGAAGAACTTAATTCAAGTCAGAAATTGATGGTAAAGACGGGATCTGGTGGTATGAGTAAGAAAGCAGTAATGGCATCATATGAAGTAGCTCTACTTATTGCTAAAGCAGGAAAGCCGCATAATATAGCAGAGCAATTAATTCTTCCTGCTACAAAAGTAATTACAAATATAATGTTAGGAACTAAAGCAGCAAACGATATAAATTTGATTTCATTATCAAATGATACGGTTAAGAATAGGATTGAAGACATGTCATGTAATATAAAAGAAGAATTAATATCGAGAGTGCGCAAAAGTCACTATTACTCATTACAATTGGATGAAAGTACTGATGTCACTAATAATGCCAATTTGTTAGCTTTCATTAGATATGAGTTTGAAAATCAAATACAAGAAGATGTATTGTTTTGTGATTCACTACCTTCACGAACGACAGCTAATGACATATTTAACAGTTTGAATAATTTTATAACCGAAAATGAAATAGAGTGGCCAAAATGTGTTGGAATTTGCACTGATGGTGCTCGTGCAATGTCAGGTACAAGAACTGGATTGATTGCTCTTATTAAAAATGTTGCGCCTCAGGTTGTTTGGAATCATTGCTGCATTCACAGAGAATCATTAGCAGCCAAAAATATGTCACCAGATTTGAAAAGAACATTAGACGAAGTAGTTAAAATTGTCAATTTCATTAAGGCTCGTCCACTTAATTCCAGAGTTTTTAAAATTTTGTGTGAGGAAATGGGTAGTCAACATACACATTTATTATTACATACAGATGTACGTTGGTTGTCCCGCGGGAAAGTACTCATTCGCCTTTTTGAGCTTCGAGATGAAATACGATTGTTTTTAATAGATGCGCATTTTGAACTGACCGAATGTTTCAATGATTTTATCTGGTTAGCTAAGGTGGCTTACTTGACTGATATTTTTACAAAATTGAACGAACTTAATTTGAGCCTGCAAGGTACTGTTGTAAATATATTTAAAGTTGAAGATAAAATAGAAGCAATGATTAAAAAAATCGACTTGTGGTCGAAACGCATCCAGAACGGTGTATATGAGTCTTTTCCAACTCTCAATGATTTCATAGAAAGCTCCAGTGAAAAATTGCTTAATCAAACGCGTCAATTATTTGTTGAACATTTAATTACTTTGAAAAGCAACTTCAGGAAGTATTTTTCTACTCCTGATCCTTGCAATAACTGGATCAGAGATCCATTTAATATGGAAATTACAAATGCTAAACATTTATCTGCACCTGAACAAGATATTCTCGTGGAATTATCATGTGATACAACTTATAAACTAAAATTTAACAAAACTGAATTGAGCAACTTTTGGTTACTTCTCAGGTCAGATTATCCTGCGCTTGCAAATAAAGCACTTCAACACTTGATTCCATTCTGCACAACATATTTATGCGAACAAGCTTTTTCGGTACTATTTTATATTAAGTCTAAATATAGAAACAAATTAAATGTAGAGCCGGATCTTAGATTAAAAGTTTCCAATATTAAGCCAGATATTGAGATTCTTGTTTCAAGAAAACAACTGCATACATCTCATTAAATATGTAAGTTATATTTAATGAGATAGATGCAGTTATTTTTTAAAATATTTCTTATTTAATATTTTCTGAAAAAAATTATAAAATATTTATATGAATTTAATGTAAGTACCCATTATAATTTGTGAGATTTGTTGCTATGACAATGTTTGTATTTTCTTTCTTCAATATTATAATTTCTAATAAAATGTGTTCTACAATATGCAAAAAAATCGTTATTCACCAATCACTGTTAGAAATATTCATCATATATCCTTGTCCTTATGAGATCGTAAGCCAGAAATTAATTAATAAAATGACGTAAAGTACCTAAAGTTGTGATGGGGGTCCGTCAAAAAAAATTTTTTCAAGTGGGGGTCCGTGGAGTACATAAGTTTAAGAACCTATGCTTTAGGGTATATTCGAAAACTTTTTATTTTTTTTTTTTAGCCATTTTATTTTTTTTCTTTTCTTTATATTACTTAATTATATTGTATATAATATTATATATATATATATATATACTTAAATAAATTACACTCATTTATCAATTAGAATAAATATATATTGATTATTTTTATTAATGAATGGTCTAAAGAATTCCACTCAAAGGAATTAATATTAATCCTAATAATATACTATTAGTTCTCAACGAATGACATTTAGCTCCGAAACGTTTTATGGATGATTGTTTCATTAATGTTTAAAAAAATAATAAATGCAATTACGAATTATCATTTATTATTATATTTGTTAATTTATTATTATATACATGTGGCATGATGATTTAATTTAAAAAAAAAATATTTCTGAATGTATATGAAAATACATTACATACATTATATTAATTTAAATATGAAAATTAAATAATGAAATGGATTGTTTTCAATGATTATATTCATTAGTTATATTAGATAATTTATTTTCAACATCTAGATAAAAAAAAAATTTAATTATTTATTTATTTTCATTTTAATTTATCAATTTTAATTAATTTACTCTTAAATCTTATAATAGTGATATTTAGAATTAATTTTTGGTAAATCACTGATTATTGTAATAGTAAAATGTAGCCTAAATCTTCTCAAGAGAAAAAAAGAGGAATCTCCTTAAAGAAATAAATAAATAAAATTAAAAAAAATACAAATATAATTTTTTATATAGTTAGTGGATTATTCATTTTTAAGAATATAAGGTGAAGAAATAAATTTTTTATTTGTGGTTTTTTTATAAAAAAAAAATGAATATTTGGTTATCTTCATACATTTATTCTATTCAAAAATTCTATTATTTTTTATTTTCTTGTTGAGCAAATTTTTTCTCATAAAAATAATATAAATCTAAAGAAATATGATGTTATTATAGAATATTTATAGAATCCTTTATTATTCTCCATAATCAAATATTGAAAAAGTTATACGTTCGGTGCTTTTATTATTGATCAAAATAAATACAATCTCTATTTTCTCTCATATGATTTCAAATAAGTTAATCTTGGATAATGAAATTGTGTAGATTTTTTTTTTCAATATATATATATATATTTATATATTAAATAATTTAATAATAATTAATCCCACCGAAAGAAATTTATTTTTTAATTAAATGAATATATTAAATAAATTCAATTTGTATATAGTTAAACAAGTTCACTAATTTAAATGCAAATTCAATTCAATTTATAGGTACACATATGTTTATTGAATATGGATATTATTGGCATTGATATTAATAAATACATAGCTTATACTATTATTATTCATAGATTATGATAAATCTTAAACCGCGATGATAGATATATGATCTATATATATATATATACATATATATATATATGTATTATAGCCCTTATATGAAACTTGAACTAAACAAGAAGGGTTTTGCTATCATAATGCTTCAGATTTGTCGATTAGTGATCGAATTGATTTTGATGAATGAATATCGATTATTAATAACTTAATATATATATAATAATAATAATAATAAAACGTCTTTATTTTCATATATTATTAATTAGTCATTATATTTTAATCAGCTTTAAGACTTTCCTCTCTTGGTCGGTTTGACCGTCGAGGGAATATATATATATATATATATATATATATATTTGAGATGAGAATAATAACAGACATTTAACTTTATTTATTTAAATATAAATAAATTATGTTACTATCAATTAGGTAATTGTTTACAAAACGGGAAGAAGCTTCAGGCATTTGAATGAAACTTTGTCAGTGGATTTCTTTATTAATTCCAAAAAAACTTTCCTTATGCCATATTTCCCGGTCTCTTCTAGTTACGAGATAAAATTATTAAAATTTGCATATAAATCCATTAACATTCAATTTAGCTACCATGTTTTATTATTTGGCCAGCAGTGGGCTTCACTAATTTTTTGTTGTTTTCAGTTCGATTCGGATATATAAAAATTAAAAAAATTAATTAATTAAATAATTTTTCTATATCCAAACCGAACCGAAAAAAATCAGTGAATAAGTGAATAATTAGTAAATTAGTCAATAAAACATTATTAATTGGCTGCTCATTCATACTAGTTTATCTTTCAAACTTGATTAATTTTTATCTGGTAAACTATAAGAGAGGGGCAAATATTGTATAAGGAAAGTTTCTTTAGAATTAATAAAAGAATTAACTGTCAAAGTTTCATTCAAATCCCTGAAGCTTCCCGTTTTGTAAACAATTACCATATTTATATAAGAAAAACTGAGTTTTGTACATCCTATGAAAAGTCAACGCCCATCAAGTAACGTAGTTGTGCTGTATGAACAGTACAACGAATCCCATTTATCTTTATCTTGATTTTCTTGATTGAAGACCGCTATTTCTTAACTAGTTTGTGGATCTCATTCAAAAAGACTCCAGGCTTGGGATTTTAACCTGAGAGCACGAAGTTGAAAGAGAAACGTGTTGTCGCAGGCTGCGTGGCGACTTATATATATCAACGGTGGCTCTTTTTGAGTTTATTGTGGCTCAATTAAGTGATGACTCAAAAAAAGGTAAAAATTTTTCTGATTTGGCTCTTAAACATTTTCGAATTTTCGGTTTTTCAATATGGCTCTAAAAAAGGTATTTTCCGATATGGCTTTTAAACATTTTCGATTTTTCAATATGGCTCTAATTATCACCAAGTGTGGCCACCCCTGATATATATTATTATTGTTATTTATTTAATATTAATAAATATTCATATGTCAATTTTAATAGAACCGAACAAAATTTCTTATGGAAGCTATTTAGCAATTTTATCCCTTTAAAATTTTATGTACCTATTCTAATTATGAAATTAATATAAAATTGAATATCTTTCATTTAATATTCATAATATCTATAGATTTACTTGATTAATATAATTTAATAATGCTATAACCGGAGGGTTGGAATACAATTCTCTTAAATATTAATTTGACCTATCAAACATATTAAATAATAGAGTATGTATTATTAATGGGAAAACAATTAAGGTAATAATTGAAACATTGTATATAAAACAAATTAAAGAAAATATTGAACTTTTGAAATTATCATTACCATCACAATTTAATTGAATCTTTGATAAAATTTTCAGTATAAATTATTCTATATTCTTTCTTAAAGAATTTTCAAAAAATTGTAAATATTATATATTATATATATAATTATTTATTTATTTATCAACCTCCCTCATACTGTGTTAATTTTTATGTATTTTTAAAAAGTAAAAAAAAAAAAATACTGTGGCTTTCTAATATTTATAAAAAAAATTAACGTGCTATAATGGCTTGTACAGAGAACTCAATTTTTTATTTGTTTAAAATCCTGAAATAGATGTTATAACTCAATATTTACATATATTTTTTATATACCTTCGCTAAATATACTATATATAGGTTTAAATTCCAATCAATATATATATATATATATATTATATCATCAAAAAGGTGATGTTTTTACAATTTCAATTATAATATTTATTCATTTGTATATTGATTAAATAAATATTGACATCCTTTTATTTACAATCGCTTATTTAGGACAATTTTCAAATAGAAACCTCCATTAGGGAATTAAATTAAATAGCTATTTATTTATATTTTAAGGGAAGATTTTTTATTATATATTTAAGTTTTACTTTTATTAAGAGAAAGATCAAATAAAATTGTCATTTAATATGAATTTACTCAAATTATTTAATTTATTAAAATAGTAAAATTAATTTATAATTAATTTTATAATATAAGAGTCAGATAGAGCGATGTTATCTTTAAAATATTCCAACAATAATTAGGATCTTGTTATATGTATTTTTGAATTTTAATTCAGGTACTTGATAAAATTCAAATGATAAATAAATAAAAAAATTATTTTTTGTTCATAACAGATGAAACTTGCGATTCAATTAAAATAAATGTAATTTAAGTATATTCAAATAAATTATAAATATTTAAAAAAAAAATTATTTAGTAAAGATCAGGGCCTTTCAAGTCGGTTAACACCTAAGCGAGGTAAAGGTATTCTATGATCAGTAGAACTGATCCTCTAAGCCTTTATCTTGATTTTCTTGATCGAAGGCGCTACTTTTTATCAACCAGCTAATTTAGATTCCAAATTCCCTTGCTAGGACTAGAATCAGCGACATACATAGTCGTATTTCCATATATTATTATAAAAATTAAATAAATTCTGGGCAAGTTAACACGCAAAGCAACATCCAAATTTAATTGACCCTATATTTTTTTAAATATTCATAGTTTTTTTTAAGAAATTTATAATAAATCGACAAGCTCTAAATTTTTCTCTCCAAGTGATAGTAAATATTTACATTATCTATTTCTAAGATTAAAGTATATATTAATAAATCATTGGCATAAAAAGACTAGATAAAATGTTCAATTTCTCTTCGGTCTTATCTGTAGATTAGAAAAGAGTAGCATAGTTCTTTAAGTATGTTTTTCATGTTTAGAATGTTTGCTGTTGTCGCCCCTGCAACCCCCAAGTACAATCCATTCAAAGGTTACGTGATAAATGGATACCCTTGTCCAATACATTATGCAAGCCGACCAACAGCCAGGAGTCAGCCGACGTTTACTCGCCGAATAAAGGCCATGTTGGGGAAGTTAATGGGACACGCGCGCCTTTTTCTTCTGGACGTGCCTTGCACAGCGTGCCCTTTCCAACTAATTCGTATTTTTATAGCATCGATGGAGTGATATTATCTATGCAATTTTGAACTGATATAAAAAAAAAATCTTTCCTATGTTTCAATGGATTTATAAAGAATTTCTACTAATTGGCTTTTTAAATCAATTGTAAAGGAAGAGGTTTAAAATTCAATTTATTTAAGTTTATTGCAATTCGACTGGAAATATATGGTTTTAAAAAATCCTAATATTCTCCTTTTATTTATTTATTCACTAATCAACTTCAAGGGAGATGAAATAAAATAAAATCTTCCTGTTCAAATTATTTGAAATTATACTTTATCATAAGAGAAAGAAATAATATGACAACTTTTTTAAAAAAATAGCTTAAATATTTTTTTTTTTTTAATTAAATTTCATTAATCACTTTTCACATACTTATTTTTTTTGTAAATTTAAATAAAAATTGTCCTTTTTTTTATTACTACTAATGATGTGTCTAAATGTAAATGGAACTTAATGAGATTATAATATTAAATCAATTTGGATGTTTCTTTAGGTTTAAAGGACCCACTAATTAATTCTGTTATTTTTTTGTGAGTGGGTTTAAGAGGGGATCATCATCTTAAACTACGTAATCGATTTAGGTTAAACTAGTATATAGAGTTAAGAATTTCGGCTTATTTTAACCAATCAGATCGTTGCTTCTGATTAATCAAGAAATACGAATTTATCTTGAATTTTTTGAAAAGATACAGATCTGACAATTCTGATCGATCGGAATATTCAACTATAATCTAAATTAACCCGGAAAAACTTTCAAGATTGTTTTTACTAGAAAAGGTAATCTTTTAGTGAATTACAATGTCAAATATCTCATGAGCCTTAAAATTCCACGCCTAATAATTTTTAGCAATTTTTACCAACATTACGCTTATAAAGAAATTATATAATTTTTTTTATTATTTAAAATAACATATGAAATCTTTCTTAAAAAAAAAAAAAAATAAATATTTGATAGTATTTATTTATTTTTAACAGCCAATAACATGCATGGCGGACCAATGACTCGCAGTTCAGACACCTACTCACTTAGGTTTTATAAATGATCAACACATTGATTTATATAAACATATATATTATGTCATAATATATATTATAATATATATAACGGATGGGGGGGGTCTGTGGTCAGGACATAAAAAAAATTTTAAATTTTAAAATATTAAAAAAATATAAATAAATAAAAAATTTAAATCTACTATTGAATTTATAAAAAATATTATCAATAAATTATTATTCAAAAAATTTTTATTTCACTGATCTTAGTTTTTATTATTATAAGAAATTACTATCGGGTGATTTTCATATGAGTATTGAGGTTTCGGCGCCTATTTCGGCGCTTTTTTCAAAAGAGTTTTTTTTAAGGAAGGAATCTTAATAATTTACTATTTTTCATCACTATTTAAAATTTTTTTAATACAATTTATATTTTTCTAATATTTCTTTTTATCATTATTATTATGTGAAAAAAAATTGTATTAAATTTTTATTTATTTCATATTTTGTTAATTAAATAATGTAATCTAATTTAAGTTTTGGGTGTATTTGTTAGATTTAAAATAAGTTGACCTGTGGCCAGGTCCGAACCGACCGACTGTTTGAAATAAATTAATTTCCAGCTACAGAAACAATTTCAAATAATTTTAATATATCTATTAATGTAATAAAAAACAGATATGGATATAACATAAATATTTTTAATTTTATTTTATTTATAATATATATGTAAGACCAGACTGTGACGTCATGAATGGCTGGAGGACGTCATATAATTTTAAATCAAGAAAAAACTAATAAATATGATTTTTCTCGAGGATAAAACCAATACAAAGTGCATGATTCGTGGTGATATATAAAAAAATCTCCTTTGGTGTGAAAATAACCCTTTCCTTCCTATCGTCGATCGCTAATACTACCACTTCCGGTTTCCGGAATTGCACCAAAAGTTGATCAATTCATCCCACTGATGCATTAAGTAAATATACCAAATTTCATCAAAATCGGTTGAGCCGTTCAGGCTGTACACATCTATACGGACGGACGGACGGACAGACGGACGGACGGACAGACATCATGCTAAAAATATTTTTTTCTGTTTAGAAAATGCATGATTCGTGGAGATATGTAAAAATCTCCACATGTGAAATTTGGTGTGAAAACAATACCTCCCTTACTATCGTCGGTCGGTAAAAAAATTAGGATCCTAATTTAATAATAAATTATTTTTTTTATTGATTTAAAAATATAATCATTGAAATAATCTATTCATATTTATAATATTATAATAATTAATAAATTATAGTCATATTGGAATTGTGAATTGATTAGAAATCCATCAATCCATCAATAAGTAATCATAATATCATATGTTAATGGAGGTGCCAAATCTAAGTGCACAGTTAATTGGCAAGGCTCCCCCCTCGTAACGAGTCCTTCGAGTACTATATTGAGATAAAGGGCAGATAATGTTTCATAGTGGAGACCACGTTGGCGGTGGCGAGCCCCACGGGTCGCATAAATCTACTAATTGAGGTTAACCGTCCCGTTCCGTCCCCTTCGACCGGGTACCCATTGAGTACCTCTCCTACTTTCTAGCCCAGTATAACAACAACAACAACAACAATATTTATAATTATTATCTTTCTAGTCTCGTCTGCGACTACGCCAGAACGCTCTTAGGCCTGGCATAATATCAGCATAGGGACCCCTGGGCATAGAGCCCATCCACTGGCCACCACACATACAAATTAATTATTTACCAGCGACTGATAAACGAAATCCTAAGTTTCATTGTAAGCATCTCGTGTACCATTTCTTGAGCCTGGAATATATGGTTATATCCATTTTACTGAATAATACAAACCAAATAAGAATGTATATTGTATTTAATTGAAAGTAATTGATTTTTAAAATATAAGTACCTGGTTCACCATCAAACCGCCTCTCACTACTTTAAAAAAATTATACCTTATTCCTTATGAATATTTAAGATTAAGATTATTATTTAAAATAAATAAACGAGAAAATATATGAAAAAATTTCAAATAATATAAAAGAACATAAAATAAAAAAAATCTTAAAACATACAGCCCTTAAATGCACTGAAAGACAGATAAGTATGGCCTGTGTATATAATATAATATATATTTCGTAATTTGATTACAAAATATTATTAAAATAAATATTTTTAATTTTATTTTATTTATATTTATAATATTTTGTATTTAAGGAAGTGCTGTCTGTCATAGTTGCTGACGTCATTCAAATTTACTACTTTAAATTAAGAAAAATCTAACAAAGATGATTGTTCCCAAGGCTGAAACCAATACAGATCGATTTTTCTTTATAAAAATTATTTATGGTGTAAATTTCAAAAAAAACCTTAGAGAGGTTTAATATTTAAAAAATACAATATATATATATATATATATATATATACAATTTATGATAGTATAATAAGATAAAATATTAATTTTAGTTAATCTCAAATTGAATTTTGATTATTTTATTATAAATAAAGAATACCAGCTGGTCAGAGCGCCTTTGGTACATCGTATTTGGTTATTGCATTTGGTAATTGCAATTGCCGAATCTCTTATAATATTTAAGACGTCTGCTTAGCCTAACTTTTCAATTTTTTTGTTTAATTGCATTTCGAGTGATTTTTTCCCAATTTGTGTAATCACATACTCACAACATGCAACATATAATTGGCCGTGGGAAAAACATCTCACAATATATTAAGATCATATAAATTGGATTTATTTATTAATTATTATTAATTATTTATGTCAACTTATTTAGAATTTGATATGTACATTCATTTCATTCAAAGAATATGTATATAATATTTATAATTTTTATGTTTTATTTATATTTATAATTTAATTTTGTTTTTGTTTTCTCTTAATAAATAATTATAATATTAAAAATGCGTAGAGGACGTCTAAAAAATCATATTTTAATTTTTATATAACCAAGAAATCATTTTTTCACTCATTTTCAATTGGCGTTTTGATATACAAAATTAAAGATTATATGAATAAGTAATTTTAATTTTGATCTCATAATTGGATTTCCTTTTTCAAGTAAGTATATATAAGATATTATATTAAGAGTGGAATTACAATATAATCAATAGCTAATATATAATATTAAAAATATATTTACGGATTCGTTCTATAATAAATTGATGTGATGTCATTTAATTCTCCTACTATATATCGAATCGAATATAAAGATAAATCTTCTTTTAAACGTTGTGTGAAACAATTTCAAATAATTTAAATGTATATCTATTAATGAAATAAAAAAAAATCAAATATGAATATAATATAAATATTTTTAATTTTATTTTAAGAATAAATATGTATATATTTCACAGGCGGTGGTTGTGACGTCACATATATACATTTAAATTTAGAAGAAAAAAACTAATAAAAATGTAGTTTTCCTGAGATGTGATCAATAAAACTCAATTTTTCTTTATAAATACTATCTCTGGTGTGAATTTGAAAAAAATCGTTAGAGCGGTTTTTGAGAACAAAGAAAGAAACAGAGAAACAAACAAACAATTTTTACTCTCATAAGAAGATAAGATATATATATATATATATTCTTATATTCTTTATAATTGATTTTAAAATTTGATGTTTGTTAACAGGTACCATTCTGAATATAATTACGCTAACATCAAATATCATTAAATAAATATTCTACTTGACATATACATATGTACACTAATGGTGAATATATAGTCCTTGCATCGCAAGTTGATGAGTTCTCGTTTACTTAACCATAAATCAAATTAATTAAGGAATTTAATAATTACACTACACAAGTATTCTTCTTGTATTATATTTTTTAAATATATATTATCTTTTTTTCGATTTTTCTTTTATTAAATTAAAATGAAATTAATTAATTAATTAAAATAAAAATAAAATTTTAAAAAAAAGTTCAAAATTAAAATATAGTGTAATTTTAAAAAATGTTTTTTTTTTTGTTTAAATTATCATAAAAAATAGATTAAATTAAAATATAGTTTATTTATCATTAGTAATTTTTTTAATATTAATATTTAATGATAATATTTAACAAAATTTTAGGCAGTGTATGTGTATCTGATCTTCAGATGTTTTTTTAAGAAATTTACTTGTTTTAGTAAAATAATTTCAATCTTTATTTGTTATTTTTAAAATGTCTCATTTCTATTAAAATAAAATAAATATTATTATAATATTTTTAATTCAAATTAAAAATATAATAACTTTAGGATAAATTAAATTATTTAATCTTTTATTATTATTGTAGAAAAATTTATGTTAAATTTTAATATTTATTAGAATTACTAAAATAAATATTCTTGTATTAATTGTGGAATCTATATGAATAGCTTCTCTGAACCAAAAATTAAATTCTGGGTTTTTTAATATAAATTTATATAAATAGATTGATGATGCTCCATAGTCAATCTACTAATGAAGGTAATTATTAGATAAGAATAATAGAATATTCAGAGGATATTCATAATAAACGACCCTGCCAATTTATTAATATTCCTGGACAAACACGCAAAAGTATTAAAATAATAAATCCAGTTCGTGAGGTATAAATATTTTAAACCATCGAGTGACTGGCTACTTGGTGAACCAGGAAATATATTTATAGTATATTTATATTAATAATTAATTATGCCTAATAAGGCAAGAATGATATTGGAATTCGATTCATGTGAAAATCTAATAAAAAAAAATATTCTTTTTTTTCGATCAAGAATATTTTTAAATTTGGTCCAAATAGATTGAATGGCAACTCAATCCTCTTGGGAGATATCTTAGCGGAGATAGATAGAAATGGAAAGAAACAGATGGAATTATTACTACAACCCCTCTGGACCCACGGGACTCTAAATCGAAATCTTTACGATTCGACTAGACGTTGAAATCAAATTTTTTCACTACACGACAAAATATCTAGTGAAAATTCACAATGAAAAAAAAACAAACATTATTTTTATTTAAATTATTATATACTATATATTTATATATATATATATATATATCACTATTATTGAATATATTTTAATCTAATCTACAAATCTACAAAATATAAATATTTTTAAAATATTATAAATATTTACTATTTAAATTATAAAATTTCCTTAATAATATTTTATTTAAATAAATTATATTGCATAATATTATATAAATTATAAAGTGATTGTAGGATATTATTTTTACTTTTATTTTTATTTTAATTTTGGACTAAAATATTTAATATATATTTAATTACATTTACAACCAAAATTCATAAAAACAGATTTCTTTAAATTATAATCATTATTTTTAAAATAAATTTATTACAAAAATTTCTTTCATTGAAAATACATTGAATATACTTCTCACTTTTGTATAGACATCTTATGAAAATTGTGCCTAACAATTCGGTTGTCGTTTAAGAGCAGTAAAGGCGTTGAAATATCACTACAATGAATCCTATCAATCTTTATCTTAATTTTTTTTTCATCGAAGTCCGCTATCTCTTAAATCAGTGATTTACAACCTTTTTTTACCGCGGCACACTTTAAATGGTTTAAAAATAGTGGCACACAAAGAAAAAGATAAGTGTAAAAGTTTATCATATTGAAAAAAGTGGTCCCAAAAACCGTTTACCTTTTTTTAGAACCAAATTGAAAAAAATTTAGAAATTAAATCGGAAATGTTTAAGAGCATCTTTACCTTTCTAATAATTTGGCGGCACATTTTGATAATCTCGCGGCACACTTTTGAAAATCACAAAAGTGCCGCGGCTCAGTGGTTGAGAATCACTGTCTTAAATCAAGTAGTTTCTCAATTGCGATCATTTAGCCTGAGTGGGCCTCGTTCCCATAGGCCAGAGCTAGAAAGAATTTCACTTGGCAGTTCTTGAACTTGAACCTGTGTCCACAAGGTTTAGTGTTAAGAGAGTTACCTCCCAGACTATAAGCCTTAATTTATTTTCATTTTAATTTCAATTTATTTATAAATAAATAATATGATTGGTAACTAGCAATTATAGACAATTAAAAATAACTTAGAATATAAATATCGGAGATGTGAGATTTTTGAGACTCTATTATTATTTGAATGAATTTTTTATTCAATCTTTTCATCCACTAATCATATAGCCAGTAACCTTGTAAGTTCCATGGGGTTAGTTTTTTCCTTTATCAAAAACTTGTAATTTCAAATGGTTACGCGATTTATAGCAAGTTTTACAAAAATTTATCTAAACAAATTATCGGGTGCATATTCAAGATTAATTACTGTGATAAACCAATTTGAAATGTTGAATGAATTTTTGTTCCATTTAGTTAGCAATTACTACGATCAGTCAACGAATTCTAAAAACGTTCTTTCTCTGAATCCTATTCACGAATGAGATGCCAAGCATGATTACAATTTAAGGTAAATCCAATCAATTTATTTAAATGAAAAATTACATAAGTAAAAGTTAAATTAATTGTAAATCTAGATTGATATGCTATGTATATAATAATATTATTATTATTATTATTATTTTCATTTATATGAGTATTATTCAAATCATATATATATAATTCTTAAAACATTTATTTTTGTTTGGAAAATTAAAATATATCAATAAGAATTTTATGAATCAGATTTCACGAATATTAAAATAAAATATATTAAATTTATATATGATTTAATTAAAATTTTATGTTTTTCATCGAAATAGAATATAAATTTATATTAAATTTAATTTACATAAATATATATATTATGAAAAATTATTTTGTGTTATTTTCACGTTGGATTGTAAAATTTGAGTCTCGACGATTCGGCGCCCATTTTGGCGGCATTTTCAATAGAATTTATTTAGGAGAGAAATTTTTTGGGATTCTGTGTGACCTAGAATCGTTGTTAGGATTTTTGGTTGAATGGGTGGAAGATTTTAGACTTACTGTGTGTGTTCCTAATTTCCGAAGAATCCTTGGCACTAACACTACCACTGACAACACGACTGCTCCTGACGACAATCTACCTCGGGTCAGAGAATACCAAAAAAATATTTGGTATATTTAACTCTAAAAATTCGAAATTAATTTTATATTTTCATTGGTGGGCCTTAAGTATAAATACTTAATTTTTATATTTCATTTTACATTGCAATTAATCTGCTTTGTGTTTCCTAGTAGTAACTTGAATCATTCCTGAGTTTGTAAAATATAAAGAAATATAGATATTTAAATATTTTGTTATAATGGTTAAATAAGAAATTTTTTATTGGTTTTTTTTACTATAATTTTATAATAAGACTATAAAATCGAAAAAAAAATATCCAACGGTGATGTAATAAGTTGTCCTCACCTAATATTCATTCATTTTTTTTTTCTAATAAATATGATAATTTTGTTTGTTCACTAGAAATGTTTACGAGGGCTGTCTTTTAAGTTTTTACAAACTGGTCCTGGTAGATGTATTGTGATTTGATGTCATTATTTTTGTAAAATTTAACCATAATAAAAAAGTGACAGTTCAGAAATTATATTTTTCAGAATCCGCCTACTTTGAAAATTGTATAAATATTAATGGTGAATTCTTAAAATCAATAAATCTATTTGCAGAAAAAAACACTTTTTTTCATTGTTTCCGTAAATATATACTTAAATGGTATCTCTCGAATAAATATGCCCGTCCCACTTTTTAGCCGATCTTTTCTCCATCAGTCTGAAATTTTTCTTAAAATATTTCTTGTTATTAATTTCAAATTTATATCTTAGAGTATCACGGTGTCAAACTTTCCTTTCTGGCTTGAGTATGGAGTAAAGATTCATTTCTTGCCAATTTGCAACTTTCTTCTACATTTATATATATATAATATTGCAAAATTTAATTACGAAATGTTTAAAGCCAATCCTTGGTTATCCTCTGGAGTATATAAATTCTATAGGAAGCGGCTTTTGGTCATTCGCAATTTTCGATGCTTTTGTTCCCAAAGTCGGCAAAGTACCCCTACCACCATCCTCCACCCACTCTCTTGACCGATCAAATCGGCCAGTGGAAATTTAAATTAAATACGAGTTTCATGTTATTCAAATGGGCCTCTTCAACTCTCAAGCACCCGTTTTTGGATGCACTTCCCAAAATTCTCTCTCTATTTATAGTATATATATATATATATATATATATAAGATTGGAAAGGAGAAGAAAAGAGAATAGAGATAAAGGGGACTAAAAGATCTAGTTTAATTAATTCCTGGTTGGATTCCAGGGAACGACGAAGGATTAAAAAGAATTTGACCATCAAGAAGAGTAGAAAGAAGTCTAATTGGGGTTCAGGTTGGATTTCTCCCTTACTGAAAGATGATCAACTCTTGCTGGTTGATTGGAGAGTTTGAATGGGCCCTATAATTTCTTATTACCAAAGGAATTGGATCAGATAATGTTGAAATAATTTCAAAACACCCTGGAATCGATTTCAATGAAAATAAATTTGCCCTTGAGGTATTTGTAATATAATATGTGAAAGATTCCAATTATAATTTACAAATTATTTATTGAAATCAACACCAATATTATGACAAACTAATTTTACATTAAACTCGAAAGTTAAATTTAATTTCTTGATTTCTTTCAACTCATATGTGAATACAATTCAATTTCCTCTTACAATTTATTTATCTTTTTCTTCTCCTATTTTTCTTTTATTAAATTATATTATTTTAATTTCTCATTAAATTGTTTAAATTCTCAACTGATGATATAAAAAAAAATATTATAAAAGTGTGCCCTAATTCAAAAATCTACCAAAATATGAAAAATTTGAAAAAATTATAAAAAAAAAAAAAATAAATAAATAAAATAAAAATATTTAGCATAGCATGCATCTCAAAAACCTTTAAAATAATATCCTTTTTAATAATTAAAATTAAACATTTAATCACATAAATCAATGGAAATTGTAAAAAAAAAAAAAAAAAAATTTTTTTGCTCTGTAATTGAACCATTTGAAATGTTTGGATTTAATAAACGTATTTAATTTATCCCTTTAACGTTTATCAAGATATTTTAAATTTTAAAATATTCGCCATTTAATGATCATCTCTTCAATTTATTAACAAGAGCATAATAAATTAATTTAATTAATATATATATATATATATAATGTATTAATAATTTTTCGAAATCCCATTAAATTCATTTCATATTAAAAGTTTGAATCATATTGAAACTGCTCTTTTGTTTGTTTATCATTCAATAAATTCATTTATATTTGTTATATATATATATATATTTATTTATATATTATATAGGATTCCTAAAATTCCAATTGGGATTTAGCATCATTATCTCTATCTAGATAATCTAAATAAGCTTTTACATTTGATTAGTTGATTAATCCTTTTGATGTAATTGCTTTAGGTGATTAGATAAATTATTTTTTAACTTTGTAATTATTGAATACCAACCATTTATGTAACTTTCGGCGGCCTTAAAATCTCCTTTGAAATAAAGTTACCCCAATAATAAGTTTATATTTCTTATTAACCCTAATCTTCATTTTATGGTCGCTATTTTTTCTTCTTTCTTAAGGTGCCGTCTCCCTTTCGGAGTTTGGCTATCATCATGACTAGGATAGCCTTAGAAGCTGCCTAGCCATGATAATTTTTCTTGTAAATGTTAATGCGGTGGTTTCCCGTTGCCTTCCGTATTTTTACCGACCGACGATAGTAAGGGAGGTATTGTTTTCACACCAAATTTCACATGTGGAGATTTTTACATATCTCCACGAATCATGCATTTTCTTAACAGAAAAAAGTATTTTAGCATGATGTCTCTCCGTCCGTCTGTCCGTCTGTCCGTCCGTATAGATGTGTACAGCCTGAACGGCTTAACGGATTTTGATGAAATTTGGTATATTTACTTAATGCATCAGTGGGATGAATTGATCAACTTTTGGTGCAAATCCGGAAACCGGAAGTGGTAGTATTAGCGATCGACGATAAGAAGGGAAGGGTTATTTTCGCACCAAATTTCACATAAGGAAATTTTTTTACATATAACCACGAATGTATTGGTTTTATCCTCGGGAAAAATCATCTTCATTATGTTTTTCTTAATTTAAAATTATATGACGTCACCCAGTCCTTCATGACGTCACACCCTCCGTATTATGATCACGGGCAACGCCGGCTACTTCAGCTATATATTATAAATACAATAAAATTAAAAATATTTATGTTATATCCATATCTGTTTTTTATTACATTAATAGATATATTAAAATTATTTGAAATTGTTTCTGTAGCTGGAAATTAATTTATTTCAAACCGTCGGTCGGTTCGGACCTGGCCACAGGTCAACTTATTTCTACCTATTGTAAATCTTATCCATTGTTAACCATGTTATATCCTTATCATCTTGTCCTAAATCTTTAGCATCATCAAATTTATAATTTTCAAATTAAGTTTAACACGTCGATAATTTGTCTATTTATTTTATGTGGTGGCATAAGCCACCGGTGGTACATGCCGGCGGGAACGTTTTAAAAGTTACGATGATATTTGAATAAAAATAATATAATATTTCACATAAAATAAGTTTAATATATATATATATGTCGATATTTATATTATTTATTAATTTTCAAATTACTTTCGTTTGACATATTTACTTACTCTTGCATACTTTCATAATTCTATCTTAGTAATTCTACTTATATTTCCAAGAAATGAATAAAAATTGATAATTTTAATCGAAAATCGTTATTAAAAGTTAAATAATGTTCGTTAATTATTACCCTATGAAATTCTTTTAATTTCTTTTTACATTCCACTTTTATTTTTATATTATAATGATATTAACAAAATATAATTAATGATCCAAAGTTTATTATTAAATAATTACAAATTTAGTAAATAACATTATGTTAACAAATAATTAACTCTAAGCTTATTTCTTCCCAATTTCAGACATAAAAGAACTTTGTCTTTGAAGTTTACAGATCTAAAAGATTGTTTAATGTATGTTATTTTATAAGTGACGATGAAAAAAATAAACGAAAGTCAAAGATATTGAATTAATAATAATAAGCACAAACAATATTGATAATTTTCTGATCAAATTTGTATTTAATAAAAATATTTTTTTTTTATTTTGACTTTTGATTAAATTTTTTGAAGGTGTGAAAATTAGAAATTTATTCAAAAATTATTATCCTTATCAGACTTTTATTATATTCATCCTCTTTTTCAAAAATGTTTCGTGATCTTAACGGCTGCCTTCATCAATGAAAAGGTGCTAAAAGCAGAACATTTTTTTTCATTAGTTGAAGTAAATATTATAGAAAAAATACTTTTATAATTTTTAGATATATATATATATATATAAGAATTTATACAATTATATTTCAACCCTTGTACACACACACACACAGTTTCATCACTCCACAATTTTTCATATTTATTGATTCTTCTAAGCTCTAAGCAGATTTGAATCATAATTATATTTAGCGAAAATCTTTCTTTTGAATACAATTCTATCTACAATCTATCTAAGGAATTAATTATTTATATTATTTATTTAAGAATATTTTGAATGTTTTTGACTATGGAATGAATATTTCAATTTTGAATCGAATATTAATATTTTTGGTTAGTAAACACAAATATTCAACTTTTAATTTAGGTAAAAACCTATATATGTATATTTAAACCAGATCACGGCCCTCAAGCTAAATCCGGCATGTGATGAATATTTTTTATGTCCTCTAATCTAATAGATTCATAGTCATTAACATTATATAAATGATGGAAATCATTGTGTTAATAGAAATATTGTTCATTATTTATATATTATAAATAATAAGATTTTATTGGTGAGAATTAAATATCATAGTTAAATACTTGTGAATAGTTCTATTCAATATATTCATATAACATTGTTTCAGATAAAAATATTGAAAATATCTTTTTTTAAATTTAAATTTAATTAATAATTATTTATTAAATAACTAAATGACATATTAAATTAATTATATCATTTAGTTTTTAAATTAAAAAAAATAATTAATTAATTGTATTAAATTTATTTGATTTTTTCCATTTGGTTTTTTTATCATAATTAAAACAAAATGATAAGTGTCGACGTGCAGGGCCTCTCGCGTTTATGTATTTAATTAAAAAATTGAATTTTTCTAAATTTTAATAGATTTATATTAACTTTTCCTATCTTTACAACCCTTTTACGGATAAAAAAATATTTTTTTACTTAATATATTAATAAAATATAAATAAAAAAAAATTGAAAAATTAATTCATAATCTAAGTGAAATGATATATATAAAAAAAAAAGATGAGCGAATTGTTATTATTTATTTCATATTATATTCATATATATATATTAAAATGTAGAAAACTTTTTTTTATTTTTTTTTTCAATTCAATATATATTAATAAAGTATGCTGAAATGTCATTCATTTTTCTAAATAAGAAATGGTTAATTATTGGCCGTGTGCCATTAAAAATGTTTTTAATTTGCAAATGAAGGAACGTTATTTCATAGAAAGCCCTTTGTTCCATGTCAGCGCCAGATTTGGTTTCAAGTGGTTCATGAATAAGGGAGGTTTCCGGATCCATCTCTACAAAAAGTGGAAACCTTCTCATTGTAGACTTTTCTTATGCTTGACGTAACAGGCAACTCGATTCGTTATCTATTATATTTCTAAATGTGACTCCTCCATTCTCACAGCTTCTCTATTTGCTTTAGAATATTTATTTTCATCTTCTTTCCCCCTTAAAACGACTGTTATCTCTGGTCTCTCAACAATGTAAAAAAAATATACAATATATATATATACATATATATATGGCGTATTTGAGCAAATCTGAATTTAATAGTCTCAAAAAACAAAGAAAAAAAAACAAATAAAAATCAAAAATATTTCTTCAGGACGTTCTTGTATGGTTGGTCTGGGTAGAGGAGATGTCCTCTTCTGGTCCTTGGTCCTGCAACAAACAACGAATTAACGCCAGACTGAAACGCCCAAATGCTTAGAAAAAATTACTCTCATCTCGCTGTTCAAAGAAAAGGATGAAAAAAAATATAATATCGGCACGCAATTAACTTTTCACTTATATGGGTATACTTTTTGTACAACGAAACTAATTTCGTTTTTGCTTTGCGGTTAGATCGACGGCCTAACTCGGAAAGAGGAAGGAGATAGGAGGAAAAGCGCGCGGGGTGGAGGGGCAGGGTGGGATGGGGTGAAAGATGTGTGAGAAGGAGAGACAGAAAATTCCAGAGACTTCTGCACTTGGACAATCAATTATTTTCGTTAGTTCAACTTTTTTATTATTATTATTTTTGTTAAGTTAAATAATAACATCGCATTCCAAATTACTCATCTAAAAAAAATGATGATGATTATATTGCATTTATTTTGTTTTTTTTATTTTTTATTTATTTATTTATTTATTTTAGTTATTTATTTTTTTTATTGAATTTTTTCTATCTTCTACTATAATTAAATAAATAATATATTATTCTGGTATCTTAAATAATAATTTTCTGTAAGTTCAGTTTGAATAGATTATTCATTAAGGGGCTTCACCTTCTTCGACTAATGCGAGTCAATTAAGTTCCTCTTGTTTCTCAAATTTCTTAACTTCAGTTAACCTGAACCTGAAGGTGTTACATTAGACTCAGAACTGATCTTTGAAATTAATCATTTTCTAATCTATGATAGATTGCTTCCAGTTATGTTATGGCAAGATAAATGGACTCATGTTTCAATTAAAAATAAATGGAAGAAACATATTATGTATATAATACAAACTAATAAATAAATACACTTTAATACAAATACAAAAAAAAAATTTCAATAAAAGTTTTACCAATATTTTATAATTAAATAATTATTTCTTAATTAAAAATAAATAAATCTTTTACTCTACAAATTACAATATTAAAATATTTTTTTTTTATTTTGATAGAATAAATTCATTCAAATTATTTATTATTATTATTATTTTATAATTATTTATTTCTATTAAAAATTTGTTCTTAGTCTATTAAACAATTTTCATATTTATGTATTATTACTTGACATGTTTATTTTAATATTATGTTTCAATTTTGTTTTTGTTTTTTATATTAGTTATTATAATTAATTTTATTTTCCGTTTTATAATAATTTTAATTTTAAAAAATTGACATTTTTATTGAGAATATTATAAGTTTAATATATACATAGGTTATATGTTTTACATAAGTCTGTATTTTTTTACCTGTATAAACTATAAATTATCAAAAGATAATTTTTACTTTCCCGCATACTTCGTATAAGGGAAGTATTGGAATCGTCAAAAATTTCGACTTCGAGATTTTGATAGATCTTGACGTTTTAGACCTCCCTGAGTCGGAAAATACCATTTTTGGAATTATGTCTGTGTGTGTGTATGTATGTATGTATGTATGTATGTAATGTCTGTAGGCAAATTTACTCAAAAACTAATCAAGCTAGGACTTCGAAATTTGGTACACCGATATTATTCACAGTTTGTAGATTTCTATCAAAATTTCGTCAAAATCGGTTAACCGGAAGTGGTACTTTGCCTACAATGGTTGCGTTTACCTTTCAAGTAAAGTACTAGTTTGCTTCGAGATATTTGCTTCATATTTTGTATATAGATTTAAAAATATGAAAAAAATTCAGATACCAAATTTCATCATGATCTGACTACCGGAAGTGACATTTTACCTATACAAGTAGCGTTTCCTTTTTACCGACCGACGATAGTAAGGGAGGTATTGTTTTCACACCAAATTTCACCTGTGGATATTTTTAGGTACATATCTCCACGAATCATGCATTTTCTTAACAGAAAAAAGTATTTTTAGCATGATGTCTGTCCGTCCATCCGCTGTGTGTCCGTAGAGATGTGTACAGCTTGAACGGCTCAACGGATTTTGATGAAATTTCGTATATTTACTTAATGCATCAGTATGATGAATGGATCAACTTTTGGTGCAAATCCGGAAACCGGAAGTGCTAGTATTGCCGATCGAAGAGAGGAAGTGAAGGGTTATTTTCATATCAAATTTCACGTGAAGGCATATCTCCACGTGTTATGCACTTTGTATTGGTTTTATCCTCGAGAAAAATCATCTTCATTAGTTTTTTCTTAATTTAAAATTATATAACGTCACCCAGCACTTCATGACGTCACAGCCAGCCCTTATATATTATAAATAAAATAAAATTAAAAATATTTATATTATATCCATATCTGTTTTTTTACATTTAAAATATCAGTTAACCGGAAGTAGCACTTTATTACATTCTAAATATTCATTCACAACTCTTTATACCTATTTATATGCGGGAAAGTCTAGGGGAGGACACTCCCGCTTATTTTAATACATTTTTGCCATACTATTGAATAAAATTTATATTTATACTCTCAGTCCTTTATTATTTTACCCTTGTATTTGAGAATTAATAATAATCAAATTAAATATAATAAATATTAAATTATAATTTTGTGAACTTGGTGAGTTTTGAACTCTAGATCTTAGGTTTATTAGTTCATCACTTCACCACTGAGTTACGCGTTCTTGATTATAATGTTTTTATAACTAATAATGAAAATTGCTACTGGTATTTCAGTAATTTTAGCTAGTTTATTATCTATATCTTTCTGCGGAACTCGAAAGTTTTTGGTCGCAGCAACCACATTCCTTCAAGTATCCCTATCCTGAGCTATACCCGTCCAACTCCTATTTTCTCCCATCTCTCTTACGTCCATTTCTACATTATCCACACACCGAGTCCTTAGTCTTTCAATCGGACGTTTCCCAATCGGTCTCTCTAAAAATATACTTTTTGCTAGTCTACCATCATCCTTTTTTGCTATGTGTCCTGCCCGTTTCAACCTTCTTGATTTTATTACTCTAACAATGTCTGGAGATGCATTAGAGATCATGCATCAGAAAGAGAGCTAAGTTTATGAGTTATGCAGTCTGCGCCATTCCCCAGTGACCTCATCCTTCTTTGGCCCATAAATGCTGCTAAGAATTCTATTTTCTTTGTATAATTATCACATATTTCAATGATATTTCTAGCAATTCGATTTATTTTAATAATAATATAATATAAATCATATTTATTTAGTTTTTAATACCTTATCACTTTGGTTAGATTGTAAAATTTGATCATAATTAATTATTTATCATGAAAGAAGCTGTGATAAAATTAGTAAAATAAGTAATATTTTAATTCTGTTCTATACAAAGACAAGAAGAATGGCTGACAAGAGAAGAAAATGGGTAGGCAGGCAGTGATAGATGTAAGCCCTTCGAGGGCTCCTCAGGGCCTTAGGGAGCGATACACAGATTGTGTTAGATAATGACACACTAAGAGATCGACGATGCAGTCTTAACTTACCCCATTCCTTTTTACTTCTCGGATGAAGTCTTAGTAGGAAGCAAAATAAATAAAAATAAAAATAACATGAACACGAGAGTTGAGAAGGGGAGGTGGTGGGAAAGGGAGAGGGGAACTGAGTCGTGAGCAACGTTAGCAATTAGATTAAAGTAAAGAAGTAGTCGGGGGTTGGATGAGGTTTGTTGATGGAGAGGGAAGAAAAGATTCCTTATGTGGGCCAAGGGGTGTTTGAGTTTGGCCAGGGCTGAGACAATGGCGGCTGGTCTGGGCCTTTTAGACGATCAATTGTCCACATGAACAAAAGTTCGGCACGTGCCCTTTGGTCAGAAAAGCAAACCAATCATTTTATTTCCATCTTGTCAAATCTCACCTTCACTTTTTTTTTTATTAATATTTTAAGAGATGAAAAGTTACATTTTCTAGTTAATGTTCAATATTCAAGTGTACCATATGTTATTATAAAGAATTAGACTGCTTTTGTGCATTTTCCACTTCCATTTTAATTAATTCGAAATATAAATAAATATTGCAAACTTTCTAAAAACATCTTTTTTTGGAAATCCTCTAAATTTCGATGTTTAATGAATCTTTTAAAAATGCTTATTAATTCTATTAACATAATTATAAAGGTTAAAACAATTGTTTTACTTTTCACATACTAAAAAGATTCCATAATCGATAATTATATATTATAATTAAACTAATAAAAAAGATTTAATTTTTGTATGATTATTATTTATTACTATATGGTATTTATTATTTATTACTTTATAGATATAAAACTTATTTATTTTTGATAAATATAATTAACTTTGACAATTTGTTATCATGAAGATGAGTGCGACGCGCACTCGAAACGTTGGCAATAAAATATAAATAGCGAGGCATGCTTTTCTTGGGGAGACTCCCGTTTCCTTATTTCTGAGTAGATATTCCACAACCATAAATCACAAGATATCTTTTATAATCAACGGTTAATATATACCTGATTTGAACAAATTCCAAGTAATTGAAGCGAGAAAGAGAGCTAAGTTTATGATCAACCCCTAATTAAAATATAAATATTATTTTTATCAAAAATACGACATACAATGTTGTCGATAAAGTGATTTTCTCTTTATCCTTTTTACTAAGTATTTATAAAATTATATTTAAAATTTCTATTATTTTAATTATTTTTAGACTAATATTATAAGTTAAGTACATCACCTACATCCCTTACGATTATTGTTATTATTGAAATTTTTTGTTTGTAAAAAATAAACACAATTTTTATTATTTTGTTAAAACAATTTTGGGAAAATCTAAAAAATACCTATATAAACACAACAAAGGTATTTAGAAGTTTTTTGAAATTTTTTATGTAATAAATATTATTGTAATTTTTATAATGAATTAATATAAATGGAATATTAAGGCTATAAATATTTTCCATATTTTGTTCTAGACATACTCCCCAAGACCAATTTCTATAAAGTTCATTTTAGACAAAATAAACCAATCATTAGGTTTTATTTGTTCTTTGTTCAAGAGTTTTCTCTCAGGTATCTTAATGTTTGAGTTAGAGAAAAATTCTGTACCACCAGAAAAGGGGTTTAGTTACACAATTTCGAATCATTATTCTTTTTTCTTATCTTACAGAGACATTCACCTTACATCTTGTTTCTTTTTACATATTTTCTAAAATAAAAAGAAAGTTTAATTTAATATTTATAAGAATCTATATAAAATACAAAATCATATTTTAAATGAAATATTATTCATAATATTATTCATTCATAGAATGTATAAATATATATTATTTATTGTAATTTATTATAAAATATATTCATAACAAATTATGTAAGCTATTATCTTAACAAGTTGCATATATTTCAGGCGCTTTCAATTATAATAATTATGCTCACTTTTAATCATTATAATTAATTTTAATTAATATTAATTTCAATTACATAATAATTTGGTCTAAACCAGGGGTGACCATTCGAGGGCCACATTGCAAAAAAAAAAATATATTAGGCCGTACATAAATATCTTTTTACCGTTTTTTTAGAACCATATTGAAAAATTTAAAAAAGTCGGAAATCTAATCTCAATTATTTTACCTTTTTTATTTTATTTTAGAACCATATTGAAAAAATTTAAATATTTTCATAATTTGCGTTTGCGCCGCGTTTTGGACCGCATTCGGGCCGGAGGCCGCAGTTTAGACATATCTGATCTAAAGTTAATTTATTATAACATTTTTCAATTTATTTTTTAAAATTTTACTCTATATCTATCTTAAAAAATGGATAAACAATATAAAATAAAATTATATTTTATTATATCTAAATTTTTATTATTTAATGATATATTTTATTAAATTCTGCGATATTTTGCTAGATTTTTAACTCAAATGAATCATATACTGGGCAATAACTTCAGCCATCTTGTATGATGCTTTTTTTAATATTTTCAATTATAAAATAATACCAATTCCCAAATTAATTCCAAAAATTCCCAATTAACTCCAAATTAATTATTTTTTGTCATAATGAAGAATTTGATCAAAAGAATGTAATGAAAGAATAATTATAATAACAAATTCATGAAAATATGAAACACTATAATATTAATAATATAACTTATAAATAATTTACATATTTTTTTTTATTTATAAAAATAAAAACTTGCTCTAAAGAAAACAAAATTTTCTTAAAAATTTTGAAAAAAAATATTAAAATATTATATTTCTGTTTATTAAATAGTAAACGTTAAAAACTATTTTTAAATTAATTAGTCAACTATATATAATTTAAACAATCATTTAAAATAATTTGTTTTTTTTTTATTCTTGCTTTACTTTTCATTAGATAAAATGAAAATAGAAACTCGTGAATCAGTAATCATGAGTTTACACGATAATGTTACATTAATTAACTTTAGAGGCCAATTAAAATTCAGCTGCCGCTTCTGGGACGTTTTTTTTATATTTCCTTCCCTTCTCTTTCCTTCTTCTTCTTCCCACTCATTTAGTAAACTTCGAATCCCCGAATCTTTGAGAAATTCTCATTTCTGTTAATTCATCTCATAAACTATTTTCAAACTGGAAATCTTTAAAACTTATTTACTCCGCGCAAAGTGGTGCTTATCTTTGCAACTCAGATTAGAGTTGAAAATTATTACAAATTAACAAACAGAGACATGAATATACATTGGTATTTTCAACTCAGCATTTTGGCTATCCCAATTTCGATAGGAATAGATTACATCCTATCTATAAAATTAAAATAAAAAGATGAAAGAACATTCACGAAATTTAATATATCTATATTATACTATCATTTTATTTATAAACTATATTTATTTTGGTATTATGTGATATTATACGCGGGTCAATAAGTCCGTGACTTTTTGAATTTATCGTCTCTTATATGAAATGGCAACACTGCTCCTATCAGCTGACTCCTGCCTAAATTTGAACCAGCTGGGTCTTTTAGTTTTCGTTTGACATCCATTAATAGTAGAAAGACTACCACGGACTCACAAACAAATACCTATTTTGATGTCCTCGGCAAATCTTATTTTTTGGAAGGAATAAAAAAAATTGGAGAAAGTGTATAGAGGTCAAAGGAGAATAAAAATAAAATAATTTTTTATCAAAAAACCTGTTTCATTCCAAAAGACACGGACTTATTGACCTGTCCTCCTATATATTTATACATAAATCAATGTATTGACGGACGAAGGATGAAATCTAATCAAATTCAAAAATTTAAAAAAAAACAACAAAATTTATCGAATGAAAATTTCTAAAATTAAGTTTATATCTTAATATCTTAAAAAATATTAAAATGCTACGTCAACATCCAAACGAATAATATTAACATTATTTTTACCGACCGACGATAGTAAGGGAGGTATTGTTTTATAATATTATTATATTTATATTTAATTTAACATACTTACATATATACAAATATTTTGAAGAATGTTGGAGATTGCACAAAGAAGAATCACATGATCTCTATGCATCTTCAAATATTATTCATAAAAAAGAAAATACAGAATAATCAAAAGTTTATTTATGGAAAAACTAATTCAAGAATAACGTAGAAAGATGATATCAGAAGAGGAATTAGGAGTGAATAAGAATTGGATGAATTCAGTGAATGTATTTGCTTCGAAAAAGATCTTTCGAATTCATTAGCAACATATTAAATATGTTAGTATGAGTGAAAAATTGCAAGGTTTTATAGTATATTGATTCCCAGTCAAAAAATGTTTTATAAGATTGAAATGATCTGAAAAGATTTCAAACAATTTAATAGCTGTAACTTATTATTAAATATTACAATTATATTAACGAACATTCAAAACATTTCAATTTAAAAAAACATTTAAATAATATAACATAAAAATCGTTTATCATTTATAATTCAATTACATTAATGCTTAACCAATCTCTCTCTTTCATAACACAATATACTTCGAGTTCAATTTGGTGAGTAATATTATATAATTTTCTTCTGCCAGACGCCTCTTTATTATTAGATTAGACATCTGCCTTACTTAACCAATTTATTCCCGTCTTGAGGTCTTTTCCTTTTTGATCCACTGAAAATTGAAAATTAAAATTATTTTTAAATAAATATTAAATAAATAATATACTCACATTCAATATATATTGTTATATAAATATCTATTATTATTATTCACATCAAAATTAATCTTAATTTAATATTTATTTCACGATTTTCTTTTTTGAAAAGATACTTAAGGATAATTTACCGCCTTCCATTAAGGTATAATGACGGGAAAATGTTAACGTGATGGGGGCGGTGTTGTCGGGCAATCAACCGGTTGAGAAAGGCCATTGCCATTGCCATTATCTGACAACATGGCGTTAATATTTTTCCATCACTGAACATAAATCGATAACGCTCTAAAAGTTGCAGATACTCATAGGAACTTTTCATCAAAAATTAATTTTTTTTTTGTTTAATTTATATGGTACAAATAAAAATGACATGAATATTTGTTGTGAAATTTTGCCGCCCTCAAAAAGTTCGCGCCTACTACCCACCTAGTCACTGGTATAATTGTCCGTATTAGAAAATAAACTACTTAAACTGTTATTACTCAACTTGTCACACCGTGGTAACTAATATTATGTAGACTAGTTAGATTGTTATTCATAATATATTTAAGTTTGAAGAGAAATTTCTTCAACATAGTATATTAATTATATACGCTTGGAATGGAGATGGCATTAATACAAGTTCCCCTATGAATCATTAATGCTTTTATGATTTAAGTGTAATAAATTAGAATAAATATATATAAATCTTTACTCGATGTAAATTATATAGTAAAAGTCTAATCATTTGTTTCATGATTCATTGATCTTCTCGATTTGGAGATTGGCATTGTCACTTGGATTTTCTTTATTTTCGAATTAAGGGATTTCCATCTTTCATGAATCGGTCTTGCAAGTTTCTTAGATTGAATTCTTGAATATTTCATAAGTTTTAATAATTCTGCCTGTCGTAATATATTCTAAGATCTAAGAGTCAATTGTCGGTTTATAAACCTGACACCTTTTTACATCATTAAACACATTTAGTAATTTATCTGAGATAGAAGTTTGTGTGACTACATGAGTTATACATTATCAATTTAGGGAGGTTAAGTAGATGTCTCTTATTTCTAATAAATTAAAAAAAAAATATATACTCGTTTAAAATAAGTAAGATCATTATAAAATATATATTACAATTATTAATGAAACTTTTTATTCTATTAATAAGAAAAAAGAAATATTTATATTGAATGAACAGGAACGAAAACTAATTGGCAAAACTAAGTAAAAATTTCATTGATAAAAAATAAAATAATCAAAACATTGTAAATATAAATAAAAATATAATACAAATAATCCAAGGACAGGGTGGTTAGATACATAATTTTAATTTAGATTGTGGAAATTGGGAGAGGATAGAAATTGGATGGAGATGTATCGTATTTGTTGGAATCAAAGAGTTAATTACTTTTTAGTTCACAGAGATTAATGACATTACTGTCAAAAATAAATTAAAATTTAACTAGAATGTGATAATTTTTAAAAATTTAAATGAAAATAGTAAATTAGCATATCAGCAGTTCAATTTAAATGTAACATTTATTTATTTTAAATTTACAATTTTCATGGATGTAAATTTTAATTAATTTTATTTAAATGAAATAACTATTTTTAATAATAAAATTACTTATTAATAAAAATATTTATATTTAAATTTAATTTCATTTAATTTTAAAAGATGCTTTTATGAGAATTATAATTTAAAAGAAAGTATTTAGTACAAATTAACACTATATAATTGTACTTCAATGTCACTAAAAATTGTCACATAATAAATGTTACAGTATTTAGACTTTTTATAATTTAAATATTAATTTTTGGAAAATAAAATAATTCTAAAAACATATATTTTTAATAAAAATTAATTTTACAATTTAACATACATTAATTAAACATCACGGTGTGGAAATGGTAATTCAATAAGTTTTATATTCTCTTTGCATTATAATAATTGGTAGAAAACAAGTATTAACAGTACTATTTTTGTTTTTTAGTTTATTCATATTCTTTTTGTTTTTCAAAAATGATTTGATAATCATTTTTCTTTATTAGAATTTCTAATTCACTACTTTTAATTTATTAAAATTTATATTTAATTTAACTATAATGATTACTCCAAGAGTTACTTATCTATATTTGTTACTTTAATGAACTCAAACACTGTTCCAAATGTCCCTATCCTGAGATAATTCCATCCAACACTCACTCTCTCCAAACTCCTTCACGTTCTACCTCACATTATCTACCAATCGGTTTCTCCGCAAACCAGACATTTCTTTCCCATTCAAGCAACAATTCTAAGTATATAATATACATATTTTTTCATCCATTAATTATTATATCGTAATTGTGTAAAATGACTTTCAGCAATATTCTCAAAACGATTAAATATAATCAAATAATAGTAATAAAATATATAAAATCGAAATTTTATTAATAATTTATGTTCATAGAATGGTTATCTTCATTTTTGTTTATTATAATAGAAATCATATAAAATATGGATAAAGTTTGCGCCTGAACATTTATTTAATTCCATATTTTATCTATTTATCTAGATTGGAATATCTTGTTTTCGAGAGTTTATTTGTTTAGTTCACGCGTAAGTAACCTCCCCGCTTGTTTTCTCTCTCTCTCACCCTGAACGTTCTCTCCAAGCTCTTTCTCCAAAATACAATTAATGAGCACATGTACAATTAATGGGTTAACCTCTGCCGCTTATCTTTTTAACTCTCCATGCACAAGACCTTATGCAAATGAATTAATACAAGTTCTTTTTGACACAATTGTTTAATTACATTGAATGTTACAATGTTTGTTACAAATTCAAATGAAAATATAAACTTATATATTAGAAATCAAATTAATTATTATGATAATTATATATGTCTTTATGTTGATGAATCTTAACAAATTAAATATCCATTCTCTATTATATATTACACATTTTAACTTTTGATTTTATTTATTTATTATTGTAATTAGATCATTAGTATATTAGTATATAGTATAATACAAGTACAGACTAAAGACATTATTATTCTATACATATAACTATTTATATGAGAATATTAATTAAACTATAATTATTAGCGATATCTAAATCAAATAATATTACAAGCATTTCATACTCTCTTTCCTTTCTATAAAATTTTTGAAAATTTTAATTAAAAATACTGCAAAAGAGCTGCATTTTTTTATAGTATAAAAATTTTTCATGTAAAATATATAATTCAATACCTCTATATCGTTAAATAAAAATTCTACGTGATTAATTATATATTAAGTTATACCTTTATTGAAAACTTAGAAAACTTTTTATCAACTGAAATAAGTCAGGTGTATGTCTTTATCTATCTAACTATCTATCCCTGTGACTCTACAAAACTCGAAAGTTCTTCGTAGCATTTCTCCAAGTATCCATATCCTGAGTTATACCCATCTATCTACTATTTTCTCTCAACTCACTTACTTCCCTTTCTACACAGTCCGCCCACCACGTTCTTAATCTTCCAACCGGACGTTTCCCAATTGGTCTCCCTACAAATATGTTTTTCCCCAATTTTTTCTCTTCCATTCTTACAACGTGTCCTGCCAACATCGCAACCTTCTAGCCTGTAATACTTTAACTACCCAATTGAGTCAGAGCAAGCGTAAGATACTTGATAATGACTGCAGAATAAGCAGTCGAAACGTTGTACGTTTATTTATTTCAAGAAATAAATTATATAAATATGTAATCTTTTAATAAAAATCCCTTTAATAATTACTTTAACAATGCATAGAGGTTTCCTCGTTATGAAGTCACCCCCATCCTTCTTTGGCCCATAAATGATACAAGGAATCCTATTTTCAAATACTTTTTTATAATATTAATTAATATAATAATATATTATAAAATTATATAAAATTGTAATAAAAATGAAAAAAATTATTTCATATTTCTAAATGAAAATTTTTAATAATGATATTTATTTTGAGATTTTCTAGAGATATGATATTTACTTCAAATAATAATAATAAAATAATCAATAAATCTTAAATCTATATATCTCTGTGGCTCCTCGGAACTCGAAAGTTCTTGGCCCTATTAACCACACTTCTCCAAGTATCCCTATTCTTCCCTCCAAACCCTACCCTCTCCCATCTCTCTCACGTCCCTTAGTATAAAGTATATATATGTGATCGCGTGATTAATAAAATTTATATATTAATAGGATTACTAAATACAATATTAGTTTGACTAAAACTATTTTCAAAACTTGTTAACTTTAATATTTTCAACGAACTTTTAGTTCGTTTATAAAATCTAAATATCTGTGTGTCTGTGTGTGTCTGTCGCCAAAAATTTTATATTTTTTTAAATTTTGATTTTGGATTCGAGTAGAGCTTAAAAAAGTGGAATTGTAAAGTGGTTTTGGTTTTTTAAAATTCGGTTGGGAACATGGTCAAATCGGCGGTTAAAGTTGAAAAACTACTGTAATTAGTGTTATTATAATTTAAAATTGTAAAGAAAAAATGTTTAGACATTATTGTAAACATTAAAATTACCGGGAATATTAAGAAAGTAAATTAAAGATATTAATTAATAATTAATAACAAAATATTAATAAACATTTAAATTTATAAATGTTTCGTCAATATTAAAGCAAATATTTGTAATATTTAATGTATGAATATATGAATAAAAGTTCGCTGATAGTAATGCTTCCTAGCATTCCCAGATGTTTAATATTGTAATTATTTCATATTACAAAGGATGATAATAGGACATTCATCATTTATCATTAAATTTTCTTCTAATTAAAAATTTCTGTTGTTTTTATTTTTCATTAAAAAAATTATACATATACTTTTTTAATTCATTCCAGATATTTTTTAGTATAATAGAATATCCTATTTAGTTTGTAATTTTTCAAAATATGTTTTTATATTACTTGTTTTTTATAGCCTCCAGCACTAGAAGAAAGAGATACTAATTACTCTATTATAATACTTGCTTCTATTATTAAAATTAATTAATTAGTAAATTTATTATTATTCTATATAAATTAAAAATAATTAAATAAAAACTTTGTTTTTTTATATAATGTAATTTATTTTATATATAAAAAAATAAACAAATTAATAATTTAAAAAATTAATAATGATTAAATAAAGTTTATAGCTGAATTTATTCTAGAAATGTAGGTAGGTAATAAGATATTTATTTTTATTATAAATTAGTATAATGTATCTCTATTCATTTTTAAAGATGTTACTTTTAGAAGTTTTTTATTAAACATAAGTTTATTGAAAAACTATTATAATTATTAATTGAAAACATAAAAATTGAGAGGATTTCAATATTTTTTAGGTAGGTGGACTTTAATGGATTTAATAAAAAAAATGTAAGAATATACCAAATTGATTTGGTCCCATTGGTTTCATAATATTTCATAATATTGTTAGCCCAAAAAAAATATAGTTATTTGTGCAGCAATACTTTTAGGTTTAATAAAATACGTATAGTTACATATTTATAATTATTATTTGGTTATTTATTTATTGTGCTCTATGTTCAGATTTCTAGCCAAAGTTTAGACTAGAAACAAAAGAAAGGGCACTTATGTAACTGAGTGCCTACTTTTGGGCCACTCTCTATAGAAAATCTAATCGTTTCGATGGACAAAAAAGAAGATAAACAAGTATTGCAAACAATATCAGGTTTTAATATATAATATTATCTTTAATTTAAATGTAACTAAATATTATTATATATTTTATTTTTATTATTATTTCTATCTATCTATCTATCTCTGTGGATCTACGGAACTCCAGTTCTTGGCAGCAGCAACCAAATTTCAATGCTGCACCCATCCAACTCTATCTTCTCCCAACTCCCTTACGTTCTTTCCTACACTGTTTGCCTACCGTGGCCTTTGTCTTCCAATCTGTCGCTTTCCAATCGGTCTCGTCACAAATAGATAAATAAATTCTCCAAAGAATCATATTTTCAAATACTCTAAATCTACTCTCGTCCCTCATGTCATCAACCACGCCTCACACCCCTATAATAAGATCGATAAAATAATTGTTTTATATATTTTTATTTTGATTCCCCTAGATAATAATTTTGACGAGAATGACCCTTTACTGACAGGTGTTACCCGTTTACAACCTAGTTTATTATTATATATTATAAATCGCCTAACATATATATATTAGGCGACGTTTACATATAATTAAAAATAATTTATTTAAATAATTTTCTGTATAAAACAATAACTAAATTATTATTCTTATCTTATCTAATTTCTCTATACTTCTACCTCTAAATACTTTTATTCTTATACCGGGCCTAATTCAATAGGTATAATGTTATTTACTAATAAATTAATATCAAAAGAGAGATTTAGATGAGAATTTATGATAAAAACGCTTGAATCTATTGATTTAGTCATTTCATGGGAACCTCTTATTAATAATTTTTTCATCCAATATAATATAATATAATTTATCGATCATTTTAACAAGAAGGGTTATCAATCATCAATGCGATTAGCATATTTACTCACTATCTGAATAATTTTTGTCATAAAAATGTCTGCCCTAGACAGCTCAATTGGAATATAGTAACTTTTTCTCATTCTTCATTCATTATGAGTAACGTCTTCTTAATACTTTTTCATTTTTCCCCCTCCGTGAAAGGTTTATTAATCTAGACTGTAAACATGAAATAAGAATTGTTTATAATAAATTGTCAAAAACGAATATTCACTATTACAAAAACAAACACCTGTTTGAATAGTTAATCATAAAAATATTACTATTATTGAAAAAGTCTCAATTCATTCGATTATTATGTTCATTACCATTAACTTGGCAACAAATTATTATATATACTTTCTATCTTCACGTTCGCTCCAAACAGAAATTTAATCATTTACTAATTTTTAAAAGCCAATTTTTCTTTTTGATACTCATATTCTCTTTCTCTTTTATTCTGAGATTATTACTCCTATTATTAATTTATTCTTAGTATTACTTTATATATATTATGATTTCTTTGTATAGTATAAAGAAGGTAATTAAGAACTTGGATATAAAACACTTTTCTATTTATTTTACGGATACTAACAATTTTAAAGTACTTGGAAGTTAAACATTAAACCATTATTTTATACTAAGGTATGTCAACTTCTTGATACATTGAATAAAATAAAGATTAATTTATTATTTTATTATTATTGTGTAGTTTGTTGATATTTTTCATTAAATCATTATATGGTGTATATATTTATTAAGCACATCACCAAACTCTAATCATAATAAGTTCTTTAGGATCTGTTGACATTTTATCCTATGATATTAAGTACTTTATGATAGTATATTTGATTTTATCTATTTTGAAGCATATTTTAAAATTCAAATTATTGAACGTGATACCATCATTTAATTTGAATAGCTACAAACAAGACACATAGAATTATTAAAGTGTTATCTCTTCTATCAAATTTAGGAGATACTTTCTTAACCAGATCAGGAATAATTCCAATAAATAATTTTGAAAGTTGCATTTCATTTTATTCTATCGTTTATCTGATAAATTCTGATACTTCAAATAATTTATAGTATGATAGTTATTTTTATAAACCAAATAGAAACTCTTAAGTTAGATGGTAGAAATTGTTAAATTATTATTAATAATAATTAAAGGGATGTATTTATTTTCAAATATGTACAAAATAAATTTACAAACTGAATGACAAAAATAATAATATTAATTATTACTTCTTACTATTAATAATATTTCTTTATCATTTGTGTAATTTGGATTATTTTTGTCATTATCACAGATGCTCTTCCATATTTTTTTCAATTTAAAAAAAAATGTCTTTAAATATAGCTCACTTCTCGCATATATCATTGATTTTTGTGGGATAGTTCTTTAATTTTTAGATAGGAGTTATTGACTTCTATACTTTTTTTTTGTGAATCTAAAATTGTTTTTTTTTCTTCACGTCCACTTGCAGATAATACTTTTAGGTGAAGAGAGTGTCTTTCACTCAACTTTGTCCACTTTTGGAAAAGGACCAATAAGATTAGATTTACCCTTCTCATCCGATTCTTTGTGAAGAGGAGATATAGTTCTTTTCTTAATAATTCCTTTTAAAACATTCTTCTTTTACCAAATTTTCTGGGTTTCAATGATAGTCTATTTCTAAAAAAAAATGTTTTTTTTTTACTTCTATTCATATTTCTTAAAATAAATACATAAAACTTATTGGTAATGGATGGAGTTTTGATTTTATATCAATTTCTCAATTGAGATTTTCAAAACAAAATAAAATTGTCATTATTTCATTATTATTCTATTTTTTAGTTAATTAAAATAATTTAAACAATTGAGTAAAATTTTTATTGATTAATAAAAAATATTTTAAAATGATTAAAGATTATCCTGTATATGATTCATTTAAGGAATTTATTTGAGGTTTATAAGGAAATAACAATTTTGAGTAACTTTAATCTGAAAAATTATCTGAAAGATTTGCTTTAGTTCTGCCATTCATTTATTTTGCTTTTCTCTTTCTCAGTTATGTTTAATATATATTACTCTAGAAACTAGAAAGTAATTGGCTGCAGCAACCACATTCCTCCAAACGTTTCTATCCCGAGCCATTCTCATTCAACTGCTATTTTCTCCCATCTCTCTTACCTCTCTTCCTACATTGTCTGCCCACCACAGTTAAAATAGTCTTGTCTAGCTAGGTTCGCCAACTTCTTAATTTTATGACTAACTATTTCTGGAAATGCAAGGAGATCATGCAATCCCTCGTTATGCAGTCTTCGTCATTCCCCGGTGATGTGATCTTGCTGTGAAGAAGACTATTTTCAAATCTACTTTCATCTCCCAAAGTCATAGACCACGGCTCATACCCACATAATAAAACCAGTAACATAAAATATAGAATTTAATATTTGTTCAATTTTTTATTTTTTTTTTCCTTCAAAAATTATTAAAACTTTTATGAATAATTGAATTTCCTTTAAACTTATGCATGTTATCTACATTTTAATCTCTGAAATTTTGTATAAATTCATCTTAGGGTGCTTTTCGTATATTGCGTATATAACTCTTTTATGAAGTAAAGCGCAATAACTTTTCTTATGCATTATTGATTGTATTTTATAATATATAATCAATTCATGATTATACATTGTTGTTAAGGAATATATCTTAGTTAACGACTTTGAATAGGAGATGCTTTTTATATATTCAGGTAATTATACGTTCAGAGTTTGTATATAAATTGATTCATTTACCGATCAATACGTCTAAGCACATTTCCAAACTTAATACATATTTATATATGGAATCAGAGAACGAGTGAATTATTCACCAAGCTCTTTAACAAAATCTTATCAATTTTAAAGTTTTTTTTTGTATTAGAGCCCTTATTTCAAGAATGTGTAAAAGGAGTCTCATTTTCTATCTTTGTAATATTAGAGGTAATATTAGTTTATACAAATTGGTTTTTGGGGATTTTTGATAATCTTTTATCTTGTTATTTCTGATCTCAAAACAAAATTCAAAGAATATTGTAATGTCAGGTCGATTAATTTTTTTGATAAAGAATCCACTTTGAAACAAAAATTTTCAAATATTTTTTTTTATATTAAAACATCTGGGAATGCGCAAGCTTGCATTGCCAAAACGAAGTTCGGATTACGCCATTCTGACTATGTTCCTGAAGTGATATCAAAAAATAAAAAACACTTTACATTAATACTTTTCGATACACTATTCGAATCTGAAATCAGAATTTAAAATTTCGCATTTTTAAATATTAAAAATTTCAACTTTGGACGCCATTTTGACCATGTTCCCGAGGGGGTATCAAAAAATGAAAGGCACTTTACATTACTACTTTTCGATGCTCTTTCCGAATCTGAAGTCAGAATTTCAAAATTTTGAGTTTGATGTCGGACAGAACGACAGACTGAACGATTTTATAAACTCACTTAAGTTCGTTGAAAATGATGATTTTAATGCTTTACAATAAATTTACTAATTATTGTTTTTTCTTCTATGTTTATTTATTAAAATTCTAAATATTGATGTTTTCATAACAAAAATACAAATTTATAAAAAATTGCATTTTTTTTTCTAAACTTTGAAGATTAAGTTTAATTTTTTCAAATCCAAAATCACAAAAATTTTATAAAATCTTTGATTTATAATTTTATTATTATTGTATATCTTATTCTAATAACACAAAATAAGCTGGAGTGTCTACACTCGACTATCTCGCAAATTTGAATTGGATTAAATAACATATATTATATTTAAATTAAATTTAATTAATTAAACATTGTAAATTAAAATTAATAAATAATATTTATTAAACTAGAGCGTGTTTGGCTTTTTGTTGATGGCACCAAGTCTCGAGCTGACGCGTGAATTGCAGTGTTAAATAAGTTGACCTGTGGCCAGGTCCGAACCGACCGACGGTTTGAAATTCCAGCTACAGAAACAATTTCAAATAATTTTAATATATCTATTAATGTAATAAAAAACAGATATGGATATAACATAAATATTTTTAATTTTATTTTATTTATAATATATAGCTGAAGTAGCCGGCGTTGCCGGCGTTACCCGAGGCTGTGACGTCATGAAGGGCTGGGTGACGTCATATAATTTTAAATTAAGAAAAACATAATGAAGGTGATTTTTCCCGAGGATAAAACCAATACATTCGTGGTGATATGTAAAAAAATCTCCTTATGTGAAATTTGGTGCGAAAATAACCCTTCCCTTCTTATCGTCGATCGCTAATACTACCACTTCCGGTTTCCGGATTTGCACCAAAAGTTGATCAATTCATCAATTACCGGTAAATATACCAAATTTCATCAAAATCCGTTAAGCCGTTCAGGCTGTACACATCTATACGGACGGACAGACGGACAGACGGACGGACAGACATCATGCTAAAAATTCTTTTTTCTGTTAAGAAAATGCATGATTCGTGGAGATATGTAAAAATCTCCACATGTGAAATTTGGTGTGAAAACAATACCTCCCTTACTATCGTCGGTCGGTAAAAATTAATTTCGGTACTTTCAGCGAACCAATCATGCTGAAAATCTATATATAGCAGTTTTATACAATTTTTAATCATGTGAAAAACTATCAAAACGTGGTAGGTAATGACCCTCAACCGAAAGCGCTACATTTCTCAAAGTTGATAGAAAACTAAAAATTTTGAATAATGTCCGTGTACCAAATTTCATTATTCTAACTCAAAGCGTTTTTGCGTAATCTTGTCTACATACACTCAGATACACACACACACACATACATTTTTCTCAACCTTAGTCAAAATGACTCAGTGACCTTCAAAACGTATAAAAACATCAAAATCTCGACATCGAAAATTTAATAAAAAATAAATTTAAAAATAGTAAAAAACAGCTTTTAATCAATTATAAACCGTCTAACTAATATTTTATCAACAAATCATGAAATAAAAATGTCTTATGACTCCTTTCATCTAAATTAATTAAAATGACATCATACCTATTCCTGTTAAATATTCTATTTAATTATACCTATAGTTTTTGCTATTCTGCTATTGAGTTGCTTTTAGGTTAATCCCTTTGGCTATTATTATTTTATTTATAAAACAATTTGTTATAAATAATTATTTGTAAGAGTGTAACATGTTCTTTAACAATTAACAACTTTCTCATTTGAAGCATCTCGGGTGCGTTTATCACATTTACTACCTGTTGTTAAATGTGTTGATTCATAATTTATTAAGCATTGGTCTTATGGTCTTGTGGGCGTTAGGAGATACTCTGCAAAATGTACCACCACTCAACAGCCATGAATGATTGAACAAGCACTCCTAATGACATTTGCCAGTCCCGTCCCGCCACATTCTCATGAATAGTTTTTTTTTTCAATCTCTTTTTTTTATATCTTCATTTCAACTGAATTTGAGAGAAAAAAAAATGCTTGAGTCGAAAATACTTGTTATAATAATAAAGAGTGAACCCAGGCGAAAAACAACCTTTAATTATTTTCCGCTCTATTTTAATTTTCTGTCCTTTCCCCCACATACACAAGTGGTAGTAGTGGAGTACATCTAATCTATATATATATATATATATATATAGGTTCACACAAAACATATAAAGGGCCCTCTTTCTGAATTTTAATTAAGAGTATTCATTCAGTGTGTAAATGATGCTGCGACGCAGTGATAATGGTCAGCATTACTTGGTTATATATATACCCTCTGGAATGGGGTAGATGGATGTTTTTTAGTCCCGGTAGGTGGGGGTTGATTCGCTTGACGGTTCAGCCACATTTACACCCAAAAACCCATCTATTCTTCTATGAATGGCCGTTACGGTAAAATCCAGTTAAAAATACATTCACCTGAATGTGAATATCGTTTAATGAAATTGATTTTTTCCCCCTCTACTTTAGAAACCTGTGTTAATTAAGTTGATTATATACTATTATTAAATAAAAAGTATTATAGTAAACTCAAACCAATATAGGAAATTATTTTCAATTGAATATGTATTTGATTTTTATTTATTTATTTATTTTTATTTTTTTTTTATTTTTATTTAATTAATTTAATAAAAAGCGTTATTTATTTTTATATAAAAATGGATCATAAATTAATTATTTAAATTATTATCAACTTATATAAAAGGTGATTTAAATAAAAAAAAAAAACTAATTAAATTTTATTGAAATAATTTTAAATAATTTCATCCAATTTAGTCATTTTATTCCATTTTATTGTTTTTTTTTTAATATATATATATTTTATAACATTTTTAAAATGGCGCCGCAGGGTTAGAGGTTAGCGTAGGCTGGCTTTCATTCTCGTTTTCCCGGGTTTAAGTCCCAGGCCTGGCTAGGGAATTTCTCTAGCTGGGGTCTATGGGACAGAGACAAACCAGCCTCCGGGATCAACATTGAGAAGTTACTTGATAAAAAGTAGCGCCTCCGATCAAGAAAATCAAGATAACGTTCTACTGATCATAGGACACTTAATTGATTTAACCGATTTGATAGCCGTTGTCGTACAAAAGCCAGAGGTTTTTCATTTTTAATATGTTAAATTTTTAAATTTTAGTTCTTAAGTACTTTTGCTTAGATAGATAGCGTTTGAGCTAAAATTGGAGAAATTAAAGATTTTTTCAGTGGAATTATCAATATATGATTTTTATACTAAGCAATATTATGATTTTTGTATTGAAAATATTTCAATTTACTGAAAGGGAATGGATATATTTTCTAAAAATTGTATATCAAATAATTTCAATATAATAATGATTAATGATAAATGATAATATTATATTAGCTAAGAAATTTGTATACCTATTATAAATTATTATATATGAATAAAAAAAAATATAAAAATAAAAAAGATCAAAAGGAGTAATTTTACTTATTTTAAGGTATAGGTATAATATAATTATTTTTATTTTTTTTTTATTTTTTTTTTTCACTGAAACTTCTTTTTATTTTTATTTAAATAAATTAAGAATGATGTTGTTTGCTTATAAAAATCCCACCCTGGAAAGCTATAAAAATCCAATTCTCTTATTAAATGAGATCCCTGATCTTTCAAGTTACTCGAATTTCTCTTCGAGCTATAAAGATCTTGATTCCATCCAGCTAATTAGCAATATTTTTCTTTTAGAAAAGATTTCAGGCGGGTTTTTATAGAATAGAGATTGAACAAATAGATAACGTATTCAAAAACAAACAATGCCCGAGAACTTCTAACGTTGTTACTGTAAATTTTCAAATCTAAAATAGCATTAGTGAACCATAAAATCTCAATTTTATAGTTATATTCTTAACTGAATTTACTTAACATAAAATATATTTTTGTATATGTAAGTTCTTAAAATTATAAATATAATATATGATTTTTATTTATTAGTATGTTTTTTTAATATATAATCCATAATATAAAATTTAAAACAATTCTTATGTAGTATTTTTTTAAAACAAATTTTAAATTACTCTTAGTTCATTTTTATAGTTTTATGAAAATTGCACAAATTCAAATTAAATTACTTTTTTTTATCAAAAGTATTAAAATAAATTTGTATAATTGTTTAATAAATATTTATGAGCGTCTTGACATTAAACAAGAATCATTTGTTTCAACATAAGATAATTTTTTTGAAGAAAATGAAGTGGTTAGAACATACAAGTAAATATAAAAATATACTTCCTTGCAAAAATACAAAAATACAATTTCTATCTTAATTTTATATTTGTATAGATTTCATACACCCATATAAATACCATTAATGCATCCTTTGGATGATTAAATTTTAATAATAATTAAAAAAAAGGAAATAAAATTCTAACTCAAAAATTTAATTTTTAAAATTTGTTTAAACTTATTGAAAATGTTTTGGGGGAAATTTTAAAATTATTATTTGGGCTAGTCACAAAATAATTCATATATAAATACAATTTGAATTTATTTAAACTTTTTTCAATTCTAACGCACACACAATATACCAATAAATCATGTCTATTTATTTCTCTTTCCCTAATGCACAATCAAAAGTCCTTGCCCAAAATACCTAAATTCTTTCAATTTTCTTAAGCCACCTCCAACCAGTTCCTATTCTTTCCGAATTCCCTTTCCCAGCAACATCTTGTTCTATCCACTGATATTTTTCTCCATTAAAAAATTCTCTGCAAATTATCTCCCTTATTCTATTCTCGTTACACAATAGAAAAAAATAATGATTTTATAAATCATATACTTTTTGCTAATTATATTATTCTTGGGCATGTACATATTTCAATTGAAAATTCAAATTTAAATTTTTAGATTGATTTGAATTATGAGATTCATACAATGTATATATCCTGTTTAGATTTAATTAATTTCTATTTTATTATGTGTAGACGAAAGTATTTTAAATAAAAAAAAAGTAGAGATGTTCAAATTATTTATTAATAAAAAAGCAGATATAATTTAATTTGAAAAAATTCAATTATATATATTGTATATATATATATATCTATATATATAATAAATATTTCAAAATGGATTAAATAAGACCTCAAGAAAAAGCTGATAAGCTTTTTTTTATTTTCCGTTCGTTCATGGGGTCAATTTTTTCAACACTTACTAATTGCAAATTGAATTTTCTTTCGTCTCATGGTCGGATTTGGTTTTTCCACCCTGGCATGCGATAATTTGAAGCTCTGCTTTAATCAAAGCTCTATTATGTTGGTAATAACGATTTTCCTTCTAGTTGCCAGATACTGGAGATTTTTGCTACTCGATCTTTTATCCTATTAGAGGAGCACCCTTCAATGGCGAGACCCCGGGCATTTCTCTCAGAAAGTCTTTACAAAAATTTAGATAATAATATATTCAACGTTCGCAAAAAAGAAATCAGTCATACAAATTCTATTTAAAATTATGTTGAAAAAGAAAATTTATTTAATTTACCATTTACCTGATAATTGTTGTAATATACTTATTATTTATTAATTTGATTTATTGTAAAAAATACATTTTAATTAAATTGTTTAATTAATCAAATCAAATTATAATATAAATATATATACTATTCTTATAAAAATTATTTAATTATATTAATATTAATAAATCAATATGATTAAATAATTTTAAACACACATATTTATTTTTCTTATTTTATTTAATTTTTTATTTTATAAAAGTTTTATGTATTTATTAATTTAATCTAGTGATTCCCAACCTGGGGGATCGACATCTTAAAGGGAGCGATTATTTGACTATACGATTTTGGGGGGCGATAAGTTATTTTTGGGGTTGCGATAGTATTTTTTGGGGGGGAAATCATTTTCAACTCAAAATAAAAGGTAAGATGATTTTGCGAACAGGCTTTTTAAACAATGCCGCTTTTTTCAATATTGGTTCTAAAACAAAAAAAAAAAGGTAAAATGATTTTGAATTTTTATTTGTTAAAATTTATAGGGGGAGAATTATGAAACCGGCTTTACGAAGTGGGCGTTTGGTCTAAAAAGGTCGGGAATCACTAATTTAATCGAAAATGTGTTTTATTCTAAGTAAGAGTAAACTTCTGGAAACGCCTGGATATTATGCAACCAAAATGTTGTTGTTTTTATAAATTACAATCAATCTAAAAACTTAAAATGCATAATATATAATTGGATTTAAAGTACAAAATTATTAATTAATTAAAGGTTCACAATACATATGACATCTCGTCATTTGGAGGGGTGCCCAGACTCCTAGGCTCCCCTCTCATGGTTATTATTATTGATTTCAAGTTTGATTAGTCGAACTTTAATCACTTCTAATTACAATTAATTATATATTATTATAGTTTAAACTTAATTATTCTCTCTATTATTGTATAATGCAAATGTAACTTTCATTAGTTATTTATTTTTAATATCTCTATTCCTAACTATGTTGATATATAATTCTAGGATATATTAAATAGTTTTTTATGTTTCTATTAACAATATAATTTTTGTAAGTTTTCCTTTCAATTAATAATGTCTTATTTTATTCATATTATTTATTTATAGATTTTTAGTTTCTTTTTTTAAATTTTGCCATTTATTTAGAAGGTAATTAAACGGCTAATAAATATAATGGTAATTGAACTTTCCTTTAAATTTTTGATTACATATAATAAAAGTTAAATAATATGTCCTTTTGGCATTTCTAATTATATAAATATATATATATATATATATATAAGGAAAATAATAACGAGATTTTAAAATTACATTGGGAATTAAATGACGATGCAAAGGAGCTTCAGCATATTATAGAGTATTTCATTTAAATTCTCCAAAATATTAAAATAATGAATTGCCTCATTTATACTTCAATGTGGAACCTCATTTATTTTCTTAAAACAAGAATTTATATTGGTCCTTGTATCTCTTATCATTAATGAAGGAGTTACATGTTGAGATCAGCTGCTATATTCTTTTTTTTTATTACAATAGAAAAAGGTAATAAATATCAAATCTTTGATCAATTTTCAAATTCTTTAAGATTAATTGAATTTTTTTTACAAATGTTCGGTTTTTTGTTATTAATGATCAACTGATTTAAAAAGCATGAAATTAATTTGGGCGTTGATTAATCCATTTAAAATGATAAGATTAATCAAGTAAAAACTTGATTATTTGATTTCTTAAATTATGAGAGTACTTTAAAGTTATGTTTACTACATTCTATATATTTTATATATTAATGTTATTAATACTTACATATTTATATATTTATATGTAAGTATATATAGAAAATATTAGAGAACTAAACGGTTTTTCTTTATTTAAGTGATTAAAATGTATATATGTATGAATTCTTTATTACAAAATTCTAGGGGTGGGGGGTATATATATTTACTTTAACTCAATTCATCTCAAAGCCAAATGTTAGTGATAATAGTGACTACTTTAATTCTCTAATTTACTCCTTCCTCGTTTAATGAATTTTACTATCCCACAAATTTTAATAAAAATAATTAATGATAATAAAACCATCAAAAGTACTAATACTTAAATTAGAATATTCCTATAGAATCATATTTTTTCTAAAATAAATTTCTATAAAAACATTTATGTATATACCTATTTATTTTGAAGAATAAATCATTAAGATAAAACGTCCATTTTGTACAATATATAGTTAAATAAATTAAATATAACCTCAATTTTTATTAATTACATGATTCAATTACCATTCAAATTAAATTATATAAAAAAAAAGGTTCAAATCCGATCATTTTTTTTTAAATCATGTCATGCATAAGATATTGAAAATATTGAAATTAAATAATCGGCTATATTATTTTGGATGAAAGCTTATATATAACTCTAAAAAAATAAATATAAAAAACATAAAGAACTATATATAACTCATTATATTATATATATATAATTATATGTTTATAACTCTAAAATATATAATAAATGTAAAAAAAACAAAAACTTTTTCTTATAATAACATGAAAAGTTAATTGATTTTCTTGAATATCTTCATTAAATAAATTTGTTGAAATATGCACATTATGTTCATGTATACATCAATGTGTTTACTCAGTACAATTCGGAAGTTGTTTGAATTAGATCTAACTCAATTCTCCTTTGATGGGTCCATTTAGTATGATGATGGTGGGGGGAGAACGGGTGGTCACTGATTCTACATCAACGACTTTTGCTCTTGTGCCTTCAATCAAGTCGGAAAACTTGTCCCAATCATTCCTGCTCTCTTGCTTCACCCCACACCCATTCCGCCTCTTCCTACTTTTCTCCCTCTTTGCTGTTCAATGATATTTTATTAAATTCCATTTACGGTAAAAGAATCAACTTTGATTGTTATTTATCAAACTCTTTTAATTGAATTTTTTTTTTTTGAATCAATATTATTTTTTTATTTATTAATTCCCCTTTGGCAACCATTTTAGTCAACATCGTATATCAACGTGGTTTATTATTCTATATAATTATATGATTAACTATGTAATTTAAAAAAAAATCTATAATTTTTTTATATATTAAATTTCCTATTATAAAGTTTATTTATACTTACCTTACAATATTGCATAGTCAAATCAGCAATACAATATTTGAAAAATTTAAAAAGTTAAATACTAAACATGAAAGAAACTTAGATATAATTATTACTATTTACAATAAATTTAAACCTAAATTTAAAATATGATTATGAAAAATAAGTACTAATATAAACATATAAAAAAAGTAGAAAATATACTTAAAACTTTCTATTATTAATGAGGCACTGTCATCAATGCACTTAACCTAAAAAGTGATTTAATTAATAAATTTATTTTCATATCGAAAACTTCTGGAAGATTGTTATATATATGGATTTAGTACAAGTCATATTAGATAAATATTATTTTGAATATAGTAGTATAATATTAAATATAATTAATATATACATAAAATAAAACAATCATTTTAAATTGAAATTTAGAAATAGTTAAATAAGAATAAATAATTTAAAATAATCATGTAGGTGGCAGCACATTGTGAAATAATGTGATTTATAAATAAAATATAATAAATAATATTATATTATAAATATAATATTTTTTAAAATAAATTTATATTTATGGAAAAAAATAAATAGATTTTAGAATTATTTGATTAAAATAATAATAAACATATTTTATAACAAATAAATATACTATTATTATTGATATATTATTGATAATCAATTATTAATTTAAATAAAGAATAAAATTTCCCTTGATTTTATTATGAATAGTATAAGTATAGGTTATATAAAAAGATAAAATTGAAGTTTCATTGAATGGCTCTTATCTAAGAGGCTGCTTTGCTACCTTTCTTGTCTTCTCTTCCTGTATTTTATTATTATTATTATTATTATTATTATTATTATTATTATTATTTCTCTGTTCTTATTAAATAACACTGTAAATGAAATTGCGAATTTCTACTTGAATTCAATATCCTGAGTGAGTGAGCAGATTAGATGGATCTTGGACTATCGACTTCACTCTGGTTTTCTCACGGGTCGTTAGCATCGCCTTAATGTGCATCAGATGCCATCGTCTTTGGATAATTTAACAGGGTTGCCTCTATGATAATGCTATATTAGCAGATTTATCATGGGGGTTGCGACATTAGCGCACTCGTTTCGTCAGGTCTGCAGCTGAATAATCGCGTCATCTGTCAGCCAAACAGATGGCTTTTAGCTGCTCCGGGAAAATAAAGAAAGACAATTTCATTTTTAATATTCTCGCAAGATTTGCTTTTTGCAACTTTCTATTTCAAAATGTTTGGATTCAAATCCAGAAACTGACATTGAATTCCTTTTACGAAAATTACTTGTAGGGGAAAAATTTCCCACATAACTTCAAATTATATATGTATATTTATTTTTATTTCAGGAAATAAGCCAATTTTCATTTATAAATTTTCAATTAGATATCTGATATATTTATATAATTGAAAAACTAATCAATAAAAATATGTGTTTGTTAGATAACATATTTTAAATTTTAATTTCCTGAACTTTGTTCCCCGATTGAGTTTTAAGCCATTGATATATTTATTATAGTTGAATTGTTTGTTTGTTTGTATTGTTATGGAATTTTTAATATGAGCGTCATACAATAAGTAAAGAGATAAATGGTTATAGCACAAAAACTCTATTTGATTCTTACAAAATTGAAGCTATTTTTCAACAAAATCACCTCCTTCAGTTATGCACTTGTCCCATCTTTCTTGCAGCTTCCTAAGCTGACCCGTGATAACCTTCAAAAATTGGGTTGAGAAGTCTTACCTCATCCTGCTTACAGTCCCGACCTGGCCCCATCTGATTTTTACATGTTTGGACCACTCAAAGACGCTCCACGTGGAAAAAAGATTTGCTAACAATGGGGAAGTTAAGGAGGCGGTTCAAAAATGACTTCGGGGTAAATCGAAAGAAATCTTGTCTAAGGGAAATGTCTCTTTACTTATTGAATGACCCTCGTATTTTTGGTTTATATTAATTTTAGGTTCCTTATTGATTTTTAATAATAATATAACTATTAATTTTTCTTTTAAAATTACTTTAATGCAATATAAAGGGAATTAATAAGAACATCAAAGATTTAGTAAGGATTTTGAAGGTGAAGGTTTTTTTTATGATATAAAGTAGTCTCAAGATTCCATTAACATCTATAATCTAACCTGTTGTCCAATTGATTTCAAATTTTATAGAAATCTTCTAAAAGCCAATTTTTTTTTATTTTTTTTAATAAATATGTGTAATTTTGTGTTCCTTAATAGGTATGCCATTTAATACTCTTAATTTTCCGTGTTACTATTTTTTAATAAAAATATTTTTATTTAAAAAAAAAATTAAAATATCAAATAATTCAGTCTGCTTAAAATGTCATGATATACTACAAATATTAGAGAATTATTATTAATGATGAATTCAAACTTCATTTACATCAAAACTTTTATAACAAATATATAAAAACAAAACATGATGATTGCCATTTCAATTAATAGAAACACTTTAATTAAAAGAAATTGAACACTCGTTGATGAACAGAATATTAATCTCATTTCATCCAATAATATTTTCATTTATTGACTTTTTTGCTTTTATCTCTTCGAATCAAAAACAAACAACTTCAAGAGAGAGAAAAAAAATTATCAATGAAGGATCACTTTTCAAATTCATTTGCAATAAATTTTTCACCGATTTTTTTTTTCTTCTCTTCACAAAAGTATATTGCCAAATTCATTCTTTCATAAAATTTAATTAAATTCTGGAGTATAAATCTTCGCCCTCTTTGCAGTTGATTTTGAGGAAAGAAGGTTTTTGCACACAAGTTCGTTAATTGAAGAGTTTTACTATTAGAGATTCCAGAAGAATTTCGAATTTCGATTAAATGTTCAAGTGATTGGAAAATGTTGAATAGTAACCAAATGAAAATTTACATCTCTAATCCTAGATAAAAAAAATTCATTGTTATTTGAATTCTCTTATAAATCTAAATATCAATTTGTTTGAAATGATAGTTCTTTGATAAATAAATTTAGGTTTAATTAAATAATTAAGTTATTTCTTATATAATATATATATATATATATATATATATATATATATATATATAATATAGGGGTATTAATTTATATATTTGAATATATCATATGTATATTTAAATACTTATGTGAACTTTTAATGATTTATTTTATGGTATTTATGATATAAACAGTATTTTCATTCATTCTACTATTTATTTAAAAATTAAAATTTATTATTATTATTTTCAAATTAATTAAAATGTTAAAGTATTCCCTAAAGTATTCCTCTAATTTTGATTTAATAAAGATTAATAAAAAATAAATCTTTGATAGGAAGATAAAAGTTATTTTTTCCCATTATCCTTCAATTTTATTTAATTTTGCAAATTGGAAAAATATAAAAATTGAGCGGCGACTACCAATTTTATTCCTCTTGAGAAACAATCTGATCATTTGAACGGGATAGCAGTTGTAATTGGGAGCTCTTGCCCTCGAGCTTCTGCCCTTTTGAACAATTCACAAACTCCCTCGAGCATGGTCATTTATTTTTATTCGTCTTTGCGTTTTCTTAATCTCACCCTCGTCTCTATTTCTCGGAGTTTCTATCCTTTCTATTTCTTTCCACCTGTCGAGTAATAGCTTACGATCATGGATTCGAATTCTCAATAAATTGCTACAATCCTATTACCTGTAAACGTCTGCTTAATGTACCATAGCATTCATGATTAATGAAAAAAACTTTCACAATTATTTTCTATCTTTCATATAATTCTCTCTTAATAAAACTATATTTAACAAATATTTAATATTTTTTATTATTTTATCAATAATATTTTTCAAAGATAAAATATTTATATATTATTAAATTTTACTTACATTTATCCTAATATCAATATATAGAAAATAAAGTTTGATTTCAAAATTTCATTTTATATATATATGGGTGTATATACATATGTATGGTATATAACTCCACCATATTAGGTTAACCTCGGTCCTAACGAGACGTGTTATAGTGTTAGTGATAGTGCGTATGATTCTTTGAAGCTTCAAGATAACGATTATCCACCTATTTAAAATTCAAATCTTGGTCACAGAAACTAAGACCCAGAATCCCAAAAAATATCTCCTAAACAACTCCAAAATGTGCACCAAAACATCGAAACAAATCACTCAATTAATTGTGAAAATAACCCTGATTTAACTTTCCATAATAATAAAAACCTTCATATGAAACCTAAACGAACATATATGTTATATACATATTCACATATATGCATATATTAATATTTTTTAAAAATACATGTTTCTCATAATATATATATTTTATATGAAATCTAGAGAGTTTTAAAACATTTTTTTGAATAAATCTCCTCTGTGGTCATTCTATTGTATTGAATGGACCTTCTCCTTGTTCTTAATCTTGTTGCTAATAAATTGTAATTTTAATTATTAAATCTAATTAACTAATAGAATAAAAAAAATTATTGAATTACACGTGGATGAGAAAATAAAGATATAAATTAATTTTTACTCTGTCATGAAGGAATGGCAAAAAAAGCTATCATCAATTTTATAAGCCTGAATCATGAAAAGAACTTATTTCTATGATGGATAATAATGGTGGGATGTAATCTATAAAAATATGAAAGGCTCTGATAAGAAGAACTGTAAGAGAGAAAGTGGGGAGGTTGATGGATCGTATAGTGGTTTCTGAATGCTTTACTCACCTTACTAATTAACAATTATAGATGACAAAAGCACAAGGGTCATTTAGACCCGAATGTTCTAAACCAGTGGTTCTTAAACTGTGGTCCGCGGACCCCTGGGGGTCCGCGAAGCCTTTACTGGGGGTCCGCGGTCCTCGGAAAAAAATCATCGTAAAAATATATACATATATAAATATTTAAAGTTCATTGTTTAACTATATCCTCCTAGAGAATTACGGCTATAATTTAATACTATTAATAATACTATTTTATTTTATTAAATTGATAATTATGTCAATTAATTTTTTGTGAATAAATAAACATATATAAAAAACTATATATAAAATTTGAATTTTCATCCATTCATTCATTTAAAATCATTTTTCGATTGTTCCTTTAAAATAACCCCTCTTAGGGGCTCGGAAGGGGAGGCATATAAGGGAATTTTCTTTCACTTTGTTATTGGGGAAAACCAGGGGAGGGGACAGTCTTACCCGGAAAAACCCAAATTGTCAGCGTCCACTCTGGGGTTTTAAACAGTTTTAAAGCAAATGTTAATTATAAGTTCATTTCTCAACGAGTCGTATCTTTAAATTATTTTTATTAATGTTAATTATAAGTTCATTTCTCAACGAGTTGTATCTTTAAATTATTTTTATTAATTTAATTAATTATAATTAAATTATAGCTAATAATAGTTTATTATAGCTAATAATTTTTTTTAATTTTTAGTGTAATTTGCATGATCATTATTTTATAAAAACACTAAACACATTTTGCAATTTCCCAGAAAGGCTGTTTTTGAGAGTAAGTATAAGTTAGTTTTATGAATAAAAAATATTTATTTTAATAATATTTTAGAATCAAATTACGAAATTAATAATATTTTAGAATCAAATTACGAAATTAATAATATTTTAGAATCAAATTACGAAATTAATAATATTTTAGAATCAAATTACGAAATATATTTATTATATAAATTAATATTCATTTAAAATGATATTAAATCATTTATTTAAAATGATTTAAAACATTTATTAAAATGATTTAAAACATTCATTTAAAATGATATTAAAACATTCATTTAAAATCATATTAAAACATAGCTAGTAAATAATAATTCGTTATATTTATATTATATTTATATTATATTTATATTATTGTAGTTCAATGTTAATAAATTACTCCATAAAATGGATCGTTGGCTACAAACTGGTTCAACACAGAAACGGAAAGAATCAGATGATGAGGCATCAACAGCAAACTCTACCAAGAAACGCAAAACTAGAAAATATTCGGATGATTATTTATCATTTGGATTTACTTATATTTGCAACAATGATGTGGAAAGACCAGTCTGCGTTCTATGTCAGGAAAGTTTATCCAATGAAAGTATGAAACCTGCTAATCTCAGACGTCATTTACAAACAAAGCACAGCGAGCATGTTAGTAAGTCTATCGAATTTTTTAAAATGAAAAAAGAAGAACTTAATTCAAGTCAGAAATTGATGGTAAAGACGGGATCTGGTGGTATGAGTAAGAAAGCAGTAATGGCATCATATGAAGTAGCTCTACTTATTGCTAAAGCAGGAAAGCCGCATAATATAGCAGAGCAATTAATTCTTCCTGCTACAAAAGTAATTACAAATATAATGTTAGGAACTAAAGCAGCAAACGATATAAATTTGATTTCATTATCAAATGATACGGTTAAGAATAGGATTGAAGACATGTCATGTAATATAAAAGAAGAATTAATATCGAGAGTGCGCAAAAGTCACTATTACTCATTACAATTGGATGAAAGTACTGATGTCACTAATAATGCCAATTTGTTAGCTTTCATTAGATATGAGTTTGAAAATCAAATACAAGAAGATGTATTGTTTTGTGATTCACTACCTTCACGAACGACAGCTAATGACATATTTAACAGTTTGAATAATTTTATAACCGAAAATGAAATAGAGTGGCCAAAATGTGTTGGAATTTGCACTGATGGTGCTCGTGCAATGTCAGGTACAAGAACTGGATTGATTGCTCTTATTAAAAATGTTGCGCCTCAGGTTGTTTGGAATCATTGCTGCATTCACAGAGAATCATTAGCAGCCAAAAATATGTCACCAGATTTGAAAAGAACATTAGACGAAGTAGTTAAAATTGTCAATTTCATTAAGGCTCGTCCACTTAATTCCAGAGTTTTTAAAATTTTGTGTGAGGAAATGGGTAGTCAACATACACATTTATTATTACATACAGATGTACTTTGGTTGTCCCGCGGGAAAGTACTCATTCGCCTTTTTGAGCTTCGAGATGAAATACGATTGTTTTTAATAGATGCGCATTTTGAACTGACCGAATGTTTCAATGATTTTATCTGGTTAGCTAAGGTGGCTTACTTGACTGATATTTTTACAAAATTGAACGAACTTAATTTGAGCCTGCAAGGTACTGTTGTAAATATATTTAAAGTTGAAGATAAAATCGAAGCAATGATTAAAAAAATCGACTTGTGGTCGAAACGCATCCAGAACGGTGTATATGAGTCTTTTCCAACTCTCAATGATTTCATAGAAAGCTCCAGTGAAAAATTGCTTAATCAAACGCGTCAATTATTTGTTGAACATTTAATTACTTTGAAAAGCAACTTCAGGAAGTATTTTTCTACTCCTGATCCTTGCAATAACTGGATCAGAGATCCATTTAATATGGAAATTACAAATGCTAAACATTTATCTGCACCTGAACAAGATATTCTCGTGGAATTATCATGTGATACAACTTATAAACTAAAATTTAACAAAACTGAATTGAGCAACTTTTGGTTACTTCTCAGGTCAGATTATCCTGCGCTTGCAAATAAAGCACTTCAACACTTGATTCCATTCTGCACAACATATTTATGCGAACAAGCTTTTTCGGTACTATTTTATATTAAGTCTAAATATAGAAACAAATTAAATGTAGAGCCGGATCTTAGATTAAAAGTTTCCAATATTAAGCCAGATATTGAGATTCTTGTTTCAAGAAAACAACTGCATACATCTCATTAAATATGTAAGTTATATTTAATGAGATAGATGCAGTTATTTTTTAAAATATTTCTTATTTAATATTTTCTGAAAAAAATTATAAAATATTTATATGAATTTAATGTAAGTACCCATTATAATTTGTGAGATTTGTTGCTATGACAATGTTTGTATTTTCTTTCTTCAATATTATAATTTCTAATAAAATGTGTTCTACAATATGCAAAAAAATCGTTATTCACCAATCACTGTTAGAAATATTCATCATATATCCTTGTCCTTATGAGATCGTAAGCCAGAAATTAATTAATAAAATGACGAAAAGTACCTAAAGTTGTGATGGGGGTCCGTCAAAAAAAATTTTTTCAAGTGGGGGTCCGTGGAGTACATAAGTTTAAGAACCTATGTTCTAAACTATTACTTTAACTTTCATCAAAGTCTTTCGTTCACTCTAATTCAATACCCTAAATCCAATTAATTCTTATAAAATGTTAGTAATAGTAATAATGATTTAATTTGTTTGCATTTCTTAGCAACAATTGAATATTATTAAATTTAAATTTGAAAAAATACTAATTCAATTGTTTAATTAAAAAATTTAGATTTAAATCATAAACATATCAATATTAAAATAATGCTATTATAAATTTCAACTACAAAAAGGAGGAGGAGGGGTATTGTATATTTATAAAAATTAAACTTAAATTCCCACCCTAAAATTAAATATATATATCCATGATGTTTATAAAATTGTTACATTTATTCAATTTTCTTTTAAAAGAAAATTTAATTTTAATTTTTCAATTAAATTTAGTTAATTGTAAATTATAATACATAAAATGTTAACGATTTTAACATAAACCTACTTTTTTACATTCATTAAAAATAAAAACATTCTTCAATTACATATGAATATATATATACTCTTTTTTTTAATTATTCTTTGACCATTAACAACAAAGATGTGTTGAAAAGTTAAAAGTGAAAAATTATTTAAAGCATTGACTGGCATTGGCCGAATTGTCAGCAAAATCCGTTAAAAGGATTGAACATGTATTGATCATTGTTTTGGATGATGTGGCTGTTGTTTCATTTTGTTCCTTTCTTTTGTGTAATTACAAAGGAACTTTTTTTTATCAACTGTATTTTTGTTCGTAATCAACTAGAGACTTTAGAACAGGAATTCATTAAAATAAAATAATATACAATTTATTTCATTATTTTTAATTATTAGGGATAAAATTGAAATTTTTTCAATATCAAAATTTTTTTTTTTGATTAAAATTTAATTACAAATTTATTTAATCTTTATAATTCAGAGTAATATTGACATATTTCTTATTTATATAAATAAGTCTAGTTTCGTCAGTAAATGAATCATATATAATTTATAGAAATACCTAAATGAGATTTGAACTCGTTTATTAAATGAAAATAATGTATTTACGTCTACACTATTTGTTCACTAGGAAAGAACACTGTTTATATTTACATCCGGTATTTTGGTAGGCAATTCGCATGATGTTGGCAATGGAACTAAGATATGGATAAGATGAGGCAATGAATTTACTCAAAACTTTTAAGATTGAAATAAACAACATTTAGTGGAAATGCCTTGGAATTTTAAAAAACCCATATTTTTCTAAATATTTATCAGTATTTACAAATTATTCGCTACACAATGGTAACCTTTCTAGTTTCTTACCTACCAGTGTGGCAGCATGTTATTTCCTATTGGGATCAAATAAGAACAAAAATTAAACCATATTTTTGATAATGATAAAGAACTTAATATTAATTATAAACTCATAACAAATAACAAGTGTTTTGTTTTTTTGAATTTTTTAAACAATTTTTTAAATAAATTGTTGGTCGATATAAAAGTCAGTACAAGTTAATTTAATTAATAATAAATTATTCATTTTTTTTTTCTATATTATTTTATAATTAAAAAAAATTGATAACTGTTTTCTTAACAGTAAGAAAAGCAAACATCTTTGCAAAGAAAAGGCCCTGGGTCCTAACCCTTAACAGACAACAAGAACAAACCTTTTATTTTGTCGTTTTTTGAAAAGAAAACAGAAACTATATTGTAATAATGTAATTGTGTGTGCTTCAATTCATTTCCATTTGTTCATACATGTCAGTTAATATAATCATCAAAAAATTAATCCAATTACATTTTTTTTTAAATTCATTCATATATATTTATATGAACACATATTTTAATAATTTTGTTAATAAATTATACTAGGTGGTCAGATTTCGAACAGATATAGTAATGAATAAACGCGTATTAAAACAGTCAAATTATTTCGAATTCTTTTTAATAAAAAAATATCAAGCAAAGATACAAAGAAAAGATAAGTGAAGCAAGTTTAAATTATTATTTAATACATAGTAATTTATTGAAAGACGGTATGGGAAGGGTTTTAATTCATTTTGATTCAATTAGTATATTAAAATATTCATATCCACGACGAGGTTCAACTGAACGTGTATATAACTCCTTTGTTGATCACTTTTGAGTAGCATATCTTCTTTTTTCGACTTTTAAATTGTCTATATACCATATTAATAATGACAACACGTTCTTTTATTTTATGAAAATTTTTATATAGATGTCCTCAGAAAAATGAACACGGTTTAATAAACCAATGTTTAATTTATATCATCATAGGACATCTTAGTTAAAAAAATATTTAATAAAATTAAACCACTCAAAATATGTCAAGAAATAAATAATTCTATAAAATATGTGTATAAAGAAAATAGCAATTCTATAATAATTAATTAAAAATAATTTTATTTTGCGTGTCAACTTCTTAACTGAGCCAGCAGAGGCGCCACATGCAGCGTTGTTTATTTGGGTTGGGTCGATTTTTTGCCCATAAATATTGGAACGGATCAACTTTTTGGAAATTTTCAACCTTATACCTTATCCTTGGGCCATGACGGTTCTAATGATACCCGAACCATTAAGATCCATGAAGCCGTTTGCCGAAAACTGCTCTTCTACATTGATTTCTTAGTCATTTCCCAAAATCTCAGAGCTCGAATTTATATATATATATATATATATATATACGTCAATCAAATTATATTCTATTATATAAACTTGCAATATATCAATAAGTATAAAAGTCAATTAATATTAAAAGATTTTTTAAAATTCAATTTTAAAAAATATAATTTTTTTTATATATTTTAAATATATTCATTGAATTAGCTTTATTAACTTTATGAGACAATACTGACTTTATAAATATAGTTTATTTTTAATATTGATATTATTTTGAAAATCTGACAATTCTACCAATAAATAAATCTATTTTGAGAATCTTGACTACATATGTACATAAATTCAGGAATTCATATTATTATTTTTTTTTTTTGTAATATTTTTCTCTTTAATCCACTACCCTGTAAAAACTCTATTATAATTCCGCATTCTATATTTTATTAAAAATTTAATATCATCATTAAATTTCCTATAAAATCCAGATGAAATGTTAATTAAATCAAAATGATATCCAGGAAATATGAGTTGTGTCCCTTAAAATGATTAAACTGTTTATCACGCAACACGTGAAATGTCGACTATAAAACACTATTTCATTATTCTATGTCTCTCTATTTTACCTAAACTTGATCCTTTTTAGAATTGCTGAGGGGAGAGTGAAAATTAAACAACGCAATGGGCGTGAGAATCACTTCCTAATGCTTTTGTGCTCAGGCAGACGAAGAGAGAAGCAATTTCTATCGCTATATTTATGGATATTAGATTGTCGTAACGTAAATTCCCAGGGTTTTGCATTTTGTAGTTAATATTTGTTGTGGTTCCCTTTCAGAGAGGAGGGTTATGGTTGAAGAAAGAGCTGCATGGTTACTAAATGGAAATCTCATTCCCTTTGCACCTCGCTTAATTAAACGGAGATGGACATCAAATGTTGGCATAAAAAAAAACATTGAAAAGAAAACATTTCATCCCGCCACCCACTTGTCCATTACTGATATAAATTAATTCATATCTCTTACAAAATATGGCCGACTCGCTATTTTTTTTTTTTTTTTATATTAATTTTAGACCATTTTATCTGCAAATCTCTTTTCCATTCAAAAAAAGCCACAAAATAGATTGATGCACAAATTAAATTACTCTACCAAAGAGGAGAAATATTTTTCGATTCTCACTAAACTGAGATTTGAAATTTGTGTTGTCATAGATTAAAAATAAATCTTTCCAGATAGCTAACTACCAAATACATTTGTTTCGTTTTGAACAGAAAAAAAATCAAATTATATCATTATTTATTGACTTTTTTCTTCTTTTTTTTTGTTTTTGTTCAAATGGCTTGTTTGGTTCGACATTAAATGCTCGCCGATTCAATTGAAACCAATTACAGTTTTGTGCCATTGTTCCTTCACTTGTTTAATATTATTTGAAACTAAAACATTTTATAGAGTTCATAAAATGGGCATGAAAACTTTATAATCTATTTTATACTACTTTATTCTAGAATATAATAAGATTAAAAAATACTAAAAAGTAAAAAAAAAAAAATACTTATTTAAAAACATTGATTATATTTTTTTATTATATATATATATTTATACATTTGCATTTACAAACTTTGAAAAAAAATGTTCTCTAATTTTATGATGAATTCATTAAAAAAATTTAATACTTACTTTATAGATTGTTTTTTTTTTAATTAAAGAAAATGAACGTTATTTTTATAAATAATAAATAAATAAATAAATAATATATCGTATTTTCCGTTGAAATAAATTCTTTAGTAGAGATTTGATCCGATTTAGTTCTATTATAGAATTTACTCAAAAAAAACACATCCAATTTAGACACATAAATAAAAGAATTAAAACTTAATAATTTTTAAAATATTTGCATATTGTATTATATAATTGAAAACTAAAATAAAAATATAAAAATATTTTAACTAGAAAAAGAGAAAGAGAGAGAAATTAACTTTTTGCAATCTTATACCCTTGAAATATGCTCCTGAGCCCTCCCTTAATTAATTTAAATAATTTTATTAAATAAAAATGTAATTATAACAAATATATTATTATTGTTATTATTATTTAATAAATATTTCCATCCCCTTCCAGAGAGTATTTTTTTTTAATTTAGTTTTAAAATTTTAAACAAATTAACGAAATAGCATTACCACATTCATCGCAGCTTATTGGATATACTCTTTTTTTTAAAGAGGGAGGAGAATTCCGTCAGGACATTCCAGATTGAAGTTGTTGGGTTGTAAAATAGTATCGGACTTCCACCGGCTAAAACCCCTATCCTAGGCCTACCTATAAGTACTATATACTCCCTTAGCACCGCCATTAAGGATTAGTTTGAGTGAGAAGTAGCCTTTTTTTAAGGAATATATTCTAATATCATAAATTATACACATGGATATTTTTAAATGCTCCCTTGTAAATAAAAATTATAGAAATCCTATTCCATTTAATTTTTTGGTAATTGGTATCTAATTATAGTCCATTTCACCTATTTTGAAAGTTTTCTTCTTCTAATTTATTTTTAATTAAATGTTAATTTTTTGTAACTAAGGATTATTCACGTTTGTATTCTTTTAATTTTAAAATGGAATTTTTATTTTATTTACAATTCGTTTCATAAAAATTCTTCTAATTTATATTTAATAAAATCTTAATTTTTGTAAATTTGATGAGGTTTGAACCACTGTCGTCAAGTTGCTTAGTTCAGCTTCATATCACTGAGTTATGTTTGTATTCTTTTAATTTTAAAATTAAATTTTTATTTTATTTACAATTCTTTTCATAAAAATTATTTTAATTTATTTTTCATTTAATTTTAATTTTTGTAAATTTGGTAAGGTTTGAACCACTATTGTCAAGTTGCTTAGTTGACTGAGTTACGTTTATGTGTTACTTCAATTTTATATTTGACTTTTTAAAATGTATTTACAATTCTTTTCCTATTTACATAATAATACCTTTATCGCGAATATCACAATTATATATATATATATATATATATATATAATAAATTTATTATTTATGATATATTTGTTTATATTTGAATTGAAATTGTTAGTTTGCTCGAACAAGAAATAATAGATTCAATTTTTTTTAAAAAAAATAAAAAAAAAAAAAAAAAACGAAAGCTATGTTTAAAAATGTTTAAACAGGCATTATACAAGTTCATATAATTAAACTAAAATGGATTCGATTAAATTTAAAGATATGTTAAATAAAAAATGAAATCTTGAGAAAATATCTTCGAACGAACATTTGTTATATCACAAGGAAGTGAAGCGTATAGCTTTTACGCCCTTCGTATCTTTTGTTCTCGATTTCGGTCCATTCCAGTCGAATGCAAACTAATCGGTCTTGGAGTTCTAGAGACAGTCTTCGTCGACACTTGAACTGACTAGAGCCAGCTAATAAAGCGTTATTGGAGCCAGGATCAGGCGACGCGCGTGATGGAATGCCCAGCCTTGAGCCCGGCGGTGCAGCCCACCCCAATCGAGGGCTCATTTCCTAAAAGCTCTCCCGGATATGAGGCATTGATTGATGGCTTCACAACAGGTCGGGACCTCCACTGGTGCTCTTTAGACCTTCTCTTCCTCATGAATCCACCCCTTCACCCTTAATTCGACTCATCCCTGAATTTGGCGCTTGCGTATCAAGATTGTCGAGTGGCATCTCGCCTATCTTGCTGCGACTTTTTTTTTATCAAGCCATTTAATTCCATCTAGATTTTCTTTTTACTACCATCTCCATATTGAGTCCTTTCAAAAGAAAGGTGTGTGTTTTTTTTTAAAAAAAAAAGGAATAAATGAATTAAATATCCTCATCTCGCCTTAACTAAATTTTTTTCTTCTAAATTGGTTTTTGCAAGTAAAAATTTCAATTAAATTGATCATATTGAAACAATCTTAATAATAGTGATAATAAAAATTTATACATTTCCCTATTAAATTCGAATAGAAAAATACTCATTTACACTTGTATTTTTCAAATTTTTTAAAAAAATTAAACTTTAAATTTAGTAAATTAAATTTTTTATTTCATTAATTATTTATTTAGATCTTAAAGTTTATTAATATTTACTAAATATAATTATTTATTTTATTATTGGATGATGTTTATGAAATTCTTCGCAGCATTTATGGGCCAAAGAAAGATGAGACTGCATAACGAGGAATTACATGATCTCTATGCATTATTAATTTTATACCATAATTCGTTTTTTTTTTATTAATTTTTTGAGTCCAGACATAATTAGGGTTGAATAATCAAGAACTCTGCGATGGGCACTGCACGTGACTAGAATGGGAGAGGAAAGAATTATATGCTTGGGGAGACCGATTGAGAAACGTCCGCTTGGAAGACCAAGGACGCGGTAGGTGACAATGTAGGAAGGGAGAGATGGAAGAGTGTAGGAGTTGGATGGTTATGGCTCTAAATAATGACATTTGTAGAAATGTGGTAGCTTCGGCCATGGACTTTAGAGCCACAGAGATAGATAGATGATGTTTATGAAAGTATTGTGATACTTTCACATCAGTATTTTTTTTTTTAATGAGTCAATAAATTGATTAACATCTTAATTTTCTTAGAAATTTTTAATGAATAATAATTAGCCGGAGCAATTAGTAAATTATTGGCATATTTTGAAAATTCTAATTAAAAAATAAAAAAAATAAAAATTATTTAAACAAGTAAACAATTATAATATAGACATAATAACAATTTCAATAAAATATCATTTTATGATATTAATTCATTAATCTTTTATTTATGAAGTTTTATAAAAGGTGAAAGGACAAATGTTTTAAAAAAAAATCTTTTTATAAACATATTAAATTTATTAAGAGATCAGAAGGATATTACCAAACTAAAAAAAAAGAGATAGTCTTTCTAAAGATTCATTGTCTAAGAAAACTTTCCCATCTTTTAATGTGTGATATCAAAAGAACCATTGTTATTATAAGAATAAGATTGTTTTTAGCAATTTAGCTAACGTCTTTCTTTTTACCAGATTCAAATTTTTTTTTTAAGTAAATAAATAATTTGTGGTTTTTTTAATACTTACTTTATTTCACTGTATGTTCGAATATAATCATCATTATTCGGTCTGTAGGAATATTATTAATAATTCAAAAGTCCAATTAAATTCTAACAATGATTTTGAATTCTTTAGTTTTAAAAAAAAAAATTGAATTAATATTAAAAATAAACTAAAATAATATTTTTAAGCACCACAAATTTATTAATATTTATAAATATAAATAATTAAAATTGTGTGTGATTTAAATTTATATAAAGTATTTAAAATTTAATTTATATATTTAAAATTTTCATGTTACTTAGACTGAAGACTTTTAATTAATCATAAGGGTAGATTTGGTTCAATTTTCAATGAAATTGTTTTTGTTACATGTTTTGTTGTTTGTTTATTGAACAGATTATGACTTTAAGAATCCGGGATAATAACCAAGTTTGACAAATTTTAAAGTAGTAATAAAGGTAAGAGGCTCTTGAAAATTAGTGGTTTTTTTATAATCAAAATAATTAATTCAAAAAAAGTAATCAACTGGCCAGTTAGTCTTCCTTGACTAGAATAATGACCCAATTGACAATTTTATGCATTTTTTTTTCTTTTCTTTTTTTTTTTTTTTAATAACTTTTTGCATTAAAACTTCATCCCAAGATTACATGATCTCATATTTGTACAACATTTTATAAAAAATTTCTGAAAAATACAAAAATTAAATTAATTCAATAATATATTTATAGAATGATTTTCAAGTTAACTGTAACTTTAAACAATTTAAATTGTTTGATATTATTATAATAATAAATTAAAAAGCACTTGAATTATAGTAGTGTTGTGAAAGGAACTATAAAAATTACAAAAACTTTTGATAAACGCAATCTTACGACTGAATGAAATTTTCCGAAATTTTATATAATCCTCTAATAACCATGAAAATCCTCATTTTGGGTAGCTTTTCACAATATAATCAGCTGTAATTCAAAGATTACCAACTCATTCAACCCAAAATTTCTAAAAATTACAGGCCATCAAAATTTTTAAGAAATCCGGCGTTAAGTACATATATCTCGTAGCTGGATTTGACCGGATATTCAAACCGATAAATAATAAATAGAAGTTACATTTCCTTTCAATCCAAAAATTACTCCTATTCTTCATTTGAAATAGAAATTAGAATTCACAACCCATATTAATAAATTAATGAATTAATTAGTTTATTTATTTTGTAATTTTATTTATTTAAAAGATCAATACAATTTAGTGATTAGAAAAATAATTTTAATATAAAAAAACAAAAACAAATTGTATTATAATTTTTTTATTTCGAAATAAAATAATTTAAATTGTCTCGAGCTCATTGCCATTTATATATTCTTTCTAGAAATTTTTATAAACATACAAAATTTGATTTATATAAAAAAATTATATCTACCAATACGATATAATATAATATAGGTATAATGTATATTATGCCTTAATAAGTTAAGTATATGTATTATAATGTAGTTAAAATAAAAAAAAAGAAATTGAAAAATTGTGATATTTACTTTTGAAACTAAATTAAATGTCTAACTTTAAAAGCCTCGACCGTTCACCTCCCCACCAACTGTAGCAACTTTAAATGGATTTAAATTTAGGCCCAGTTATTCAGCGATCAAAGGACCAACTTTAACATAACAGTTTCACATAATATTAAGCTTTTAAAACATTCCAAATTAAAACATTCGATAAGTTTATATTATTATTGTTGTTTTGTGTTTTGTTTTTTACTTTTATTTTAATTTATATATATATATATATATATCTATAAGGGTGACCAAATTGTCTAGTGACAAAAACGGGACAATGTAATGGCAAAAACGGGACGGTGTTATAAATGATCAGTTGGGGATTAGAAGAAAAAAAAATTACAAAAAATGATTTCTCTTCCCAACGTATAAGCAAAGGATGCATCGCATCGGGGCACTTTCAAATAAAGACGCCATATTTAAATAACAATGAAAATATTTGTAGTCGACTTTTTGTAAATTGAAATATATTAATATGGTATATAAAAGTAGGTAACGTTCATTGTGAGTCTGTTTGCATGAGTCAGAGCAAACGCACGGCACTTGATAACGACTGCAGAATAAGCAGTAGAAACGTTGTACATTTATTTAACTAAATAAATAAATTATACAAATATGTGGTGAATTAATAATAAAAATCCCTTTAATGAAATATAGTAAGATAGTGCGATATTACGATTTTAATTTTATCGGTAGTTGACTATATGAATCGTTGTTATTCTGCCAAGAATTAAATTTTATAATAATTTAGTACCATATACCAGGGGTCGGCAACCAGATGCCCGTGGGCCATTTTCAAGTGCCAGCATTCAAATCACTAAATATTAAATTATTACTAAAAAAAAATGTTTTTGCGATCAGGCTCTTAAACATTTTCGATTTTTCAATATGGCTCTAAGTATCACCAAGTTTGCCCACCCCTGTTATTATTTCAGAAATATGCCGACTATTGAAAAAGGTTGCCGACCCCTTCCTATCACGGATAAACGTCGTTAATAAAATGTTCCAAACTCCAAGTAAACATTTAAATGCTATAACAAAAGCACTTGATAATTCAATCACTTATCATCAAAACTACCGGTCAGATGATAATTTTAAGAATATTTTAATAATTGCAAAAGATTTAACTGAATTATTAGATATTTGAGAGAATTTAAAGAAAAATCCATTCAAAGATGGAAAACAAGAATTATGAAGGAATAGATGAACGGGATAATGATTCAGATATAAAATGTAAAATTTTATACTTATATTTACAATTTTATATCTTTAATTTCATATCAGAAAGAGTTAATTTATTATCCCACCCCATGTGGAAAAGTTGCAGAAATTACTGAAATTAAGAATTTCCTAAACTTAAGTATATTTTGTCAAATATCTTATAGAAGATAATTCTTTTTTTCTCCGATATAAAACTAAAATTAATTTAATTAAATAAAATTAATAAATTAATATTTTATAAAAAATTTATTAGCATCAAATGTCATCCAGTAAGATTAAAATTAATAAATGTACTTGAACTTGGGTGAATAAAAAATATTTTATTAACGATTGAAAATTTGAACAATTTGAAAATATATCAATATTGGGAAATGAAAAAAAAAATTTTCCAATTAAATTTTAAATGAGAGAAAAAATAGTATGGTATGGTTATATTATAGTTCTTAATTAATATTATATTTATATTTATTGTTTAATAAATAATATTATTAATATTATTATTATTATTATTATATGCTAGTTGAAAATTAGATGATGTATTAACAAATCAATTTATTTATATATATATATATATATATGTTATATATAAATACCTATATTCAAAATTCTCTAGGCTATCATAGGCTGGAAGTTAAAATGGATACAAAAGTTATGAGTTGGTGGAAATCGAAATGTGTCTAAATCTACAATATTTATAGGGACAATAAAAGCAAGCAAATATTAAATAATAACTGAGAAGTTTATGGAATCCTTGTGAGTAGTACTTTTATGAAAGGTTTCTTTCAAGCACCCTTGCAGGGAAAAGATTTTTTTTCGAGTTGAAAAAGACAGCCATGTTCCCGTTTAGAATCCGGCCTGGATGCTTATGTTCTTATTATCACTATTTCTCTTATGGCGCGTTTCTCCTTCGTCTTCTCTCATGTTATGTTATGACGCCTCCATTTATTCACTCGCGCCTGTTATTTATGATAAGCAACGGGTCGCTTTAAATAGGACCAACGTGAAAACACAATTTCACGATGTAACCATATTGCAAAAACGAGGCCATATTTATTTTCGTGGCATTTAATCTGAATTTGCCTTTGTAATATTCTTGAGAATTTCCATGAAGATTATATTTAAAGATGAATTTCAATGTATTCAAAAGGTTATTTGTCAAAATTCAATAGAATCCAAAGATAACAAATTTTTAAAGCTTTTATATATTCATAAAACAATGCTGTTTCTCAATATTTGTAATGTGTTTTCTAGTTTTTATTATTATCCCTATAATATAATAAAAGAATATATATCTATGAAAACTATTTCTTGGTTATTTTTACTTTTAATTGTGATATTTGAGTCTCGACGTTTCGGTGCTCATTTTGGCATCTTTTTCACCTAAAAGAATTCTCTTGTAAATGGGCGCCGAAACGTCGAGATTCAATTTTCACTATTAAATGTGTAAATAACCCGGAAATAATTTTTCATAATAATAAAAACTTTCACGAAAACCTAAACAAACAAATATATATATATTGTTATTTTTATTTATTTCATTTCTAATAAAATTGAGAATATATAAAATTATCTCCAAAATATTAATTACTTATTATTTATATTTCCCAAACTTATTTGGACTATCGCCCCCTTTTCAATAAAAAAGATTACTGGAAATTATTTTTTTTTTTTATAAATAAAAGCAGGATCTCTGCACCACTCATTTGGGGACGGTAGCCCTCACTTTGGGAATCAGTGATCTAAATAAAGAACGATAAAAATTTACATTTAATGTGTTGTATTATCATTTCTATCAGAAATGTAGAAAATAATTAAAGAAACACTGTTGTATTAGCACCAATGAAAAATATAAATTAGTATATAAAATATAAAAATAAATAATTATAAAAAAATGAATTAAAAAACATAAAATATTGACCTCGATGCCTCGTAGACAAGAAAATTTGAAAATTTTTGCTAATACTAAAAAATAAAATAAAAAATTAATTCAACTAAATTCTACTATAAATTATTTATATTTATATACCTAGATATATTTACAATTATAATTAAATAAAATAAATCATTAAAGTAAAAAAGACAAATAAACTTGAAGCTCCCCTTAATGGATTTTTTCAAAATACTTATTATCTTTCTCATTGCATCATCAAATAAGCTAAATTGAATTCATTATTATCTAAATAATATATATATTTTACCATTTCAATCTTTGTTTTAAAATAAGTTGACCTGTGGCCAGGACCGAACCGACCGACGGTTTGAAATAAATTAATTTCCAGCTACAGAAACAATTTCAAATAATTTTAATATATCTATTAATGTAATAAAAAACAGATATGGATATAACATAAATATTTTTTTAATTTTATTTTATTTATAATATATATGTAAGACCAGGCTGTGACATCATGAATGGCTAGATGACGTCATATAATTTTAAATCAAGAAAAAACTAATAAATATGATTTTCCCGAGGATAAAACCAATACAAAGTGCATGATTCGTGGTGATATATAAAAAAATCTCCTCATGTGAAATTTGGTGTGAAAATAACCCTTCCCTTCCTATCGTCGATCGCTAATACTACCACTTCCGGTTTCCGGATTTGCACCAAAAGTTGATCAATTCATCCCACTGATGCATTAAGTAAATATACCAAATTTCATCAAAATCGGTTGAGCCGTTCAGGCTGTACACATCTATACGGACGGACGGACGGACAGACATCATGCTAAAAATACTTTTTTCTGTTAAGAATATGCATGATTCGTGGAGATATGCAAAAATCTCCACATGTGAAATTTGGTGTGAAAACAATACCTCCCTTACTATCGTCGGGCGGTAAAAAGGCTGATTAAAACTTTAAATTTGTTTTCTAAATTTCTAATCCTAGATGAAAATTAAAAAAAAATATTTAGCTATATGTTACTTTCAATTTTAAATTATTAAATATGTTTTTTTTAATTAATCAATACTAAAGAACGATGAATACTAATTTTTGATAATTTTTAAATCATTTCAATCTGAGATGAACAAGAAAAGATGATATAAAAAAAATAAAACCACAAAGAGATTAAATATTATTTGTTTAATACTAATGCTTATTTATTAGTGTTTAGAATTTAATTTTGGAGAATTGCTTCCTTTGAAAGATTATGTCATTGTGGAATCAAACTGAAGCTGGCTAATGATTCATTAAATTCCTCCTGAATTGTTTTCACACACACAGATCCGTTTATAGGATCAATCAATCTAAATGTTATCGTTTTGAAACATGGTTTGCTTATTAATTCTCTTTGGATCATTGATGGACTAAGTCCACTTTGACCTGTCAAGTCAAACAGCACGTCTCCAATTCAATGAAATTATATTATGAAAGGTTAACCTCACATATGTTAGTACGATTAGTACTATAAATGAAATCTAAAAAAAATAATATAATTTTGAATTTAATGAATATTAAATACAATTTCATTCATAATCGTGGGATTTTATATTAATAAAAAAAATATATCATATTTTTGTACATCCTATAAAAGAACATAAAGTCGATTGCCACCTAAGCGAGATAAAGGTATTGTATGATCAGTATATTAGATCCTTTCAACCGATATCTTGATTTTCTTGATCAGACACCTCTACTTCCACTGGGAATTGAACTCAGGACCACTAAGCTGAGATGCAAGTGTGTTGCCTCCTTCCCTCTTTTCAGAGATCGTGGCATCTTTTTTACATTAATATTAAATATAATATTTTAATTATTTTAATTTGATAAAAGTTAATTATATATTAATGAATAATATATAAAAATTTAATATAATAAAAAATATTGGATTTAATAGAAGAAATAATAAAAGAAACATACTTGAATTTTGAGAATTATTAAATTCTTCTATTAAATTGTTTTTTGTTTTAATTCTTTGGCCATTTTTAAATTTGTGAATAATGATTCAAACTTCAATAAATTAAGAAAATTTAAAAAAGTATTTACTAAGTAAAAATAAATATATAATATAAGGTTAGGTTTAGCAAGGCTGAAATCAGCTTACTTGTTAGATAGAAAGATAAATGAGATTATTTTAAATACTCTTAAAAAAGATAAATTATTTTGAATGTTAAAATTGTAAACATGAATTATAGTAAATGTTCTTTCCAAACTTTAAAAAAGTCTCTATAAATTTAATAATTTCCAATCATCAATTAAAATTAAAATTCTATTTATTCATATTGATTACCTTTTGATCTTTCACTCGCCCGTTATTGAAATCAAAGAAAACATTTATAATCATTTTTTTAGTATTATGATTTGTTGTTAAATTTACATTTCAAGTAGTTTATTTTGTTTGTTTAAATTTCAAGAGGCCAAATTATATTTTTAATATTTATTGATTAGAGGATATTTTTTTTAGATAATTAAGTAAATTCAAATTCAAATAATAAATCAATATTTAAGTTCAATATATAAATATTAATGAAATAAAATAAAAAAAATAAAAAAAAAACAGAAAGTGATTAGAGAATTTTATTTTATTTTATTTTATTTGAACAATAGCTTGATTCAAAGTTGTTGTAGAAAATCTGTCCTGAATTTCCAATGCAGAACAGAATTGTTCGTGGTTGGTTACAATAATAATGTGTAGAGAGCAGCAATTGGGTCTTTGTTTCAGAATCGAGGGTGATATTGGCTCAATCTATCAGGTCATACGTGAGGAGCTAGAAATTTACTGTTGTTCAAACACATTCCTTTATATTACCGGAAATTTAATCCCTGAATGTATTAGCTTGGTCATTTTGAAGTTCACTCCTAATCCCAGTAAATTTTACTGGCTGATAAAATTGGTGGTGGAGGGAGAGGGGGCGGGGGCGAGAGAATTGATTCAATCACTATTAATTCGGTTTTATTTTATTTTTAGATATTTAATTAAAACATGCATTTTTAATATTAATTAAAAAGTTGAAAAAGAACCGTAGTATTATTTTATTTTCCCTTTGGTGTATTTTTTTCATAGGATGTACCATTGGACTGACTATTAAGGTTTCATTTGGTGTAAAAGCGCAATACATCATTTATTAACTAGACAGTTAATGTTCCAAAGAGGGGCTTATTCTATAAAAACCCACTCAGGTCTCTCTTTCGCTCTCTATTGATTCTATTCGACCTTGGATTATAATAATAGAAGTCGAGAGTTCATTTGTGCAATTTTCACCTTTTTTTTATAGTTAAATCGAGTTTTTATGTAAATAAAGAATCATATTAGTTTTGTTGTTTTGTTGTTTTTTTTTTTCAATTAACTTAATTCCACACAAAAATAATGATATTTTGTTTTTATTTTTTTTCATTTTTTTTAATTTAATATTTGATATTAAACTAAATAGAATGAATAAATTTTCCAAATGGTATCATGGGATCATTTAATTGGTAAATTGACAAGGTTGTCTTCCTTTGATTACCATAGTATATACTCTTTAATTGACTAATTTGAAAAGGAACAATTTCACAAGCAATTTACCAAACAGGTATTTAGATCAGTTTCTACACCAAAACAATTTATTTCATAACAGTAATTAAGATAAATTCATTTCATCTTTTACTAATAGCAATTGTGAATAGACATCTACAAAAATTCAAAAACAAACCAATCTTACAATATTTATAGAATATTTATTTTAATATTGAATGGAATTTATGCTAAAATTTCAATTTCAATTTTTCTTTCCTATAAAAAGAAAATTGTTTTTATAAATTATGATAACATATTGATCTCTCTACTCTCTAATGGAGTTTATGATTTTAAAATTTCATGGACGCCACCACGAAATTTCTCCAGACATCCTTATCAACGTTCCTATTTCAACCTAAAAAATTGATCTTCAAAATGTATACTATAACTGTCAAAATAAAATGTATATTTATAGATATTTTGATTGGTTTGTGGTTGGGACTTATTCCTCGATATCTAATATGATCTAAGAGGTAATGGGAAGAGAATAAATACCCCATGTTTCGATTGTATTTAATTTCAGGCAGACAACGAGAGATTTTTTGGAAGATAATTTATGGGCAATTCCTGGGCTTTAGTTTGTGTTACCAGGAGTCAGTGTTATCATTTAGGGTTGTCTGTGAGGGTAATTTATGTCATTAGTGCATCCTGAAGCTCTGAAGAATCCAACTTGGGTAGGTCTCGGGCTGACGTACGAGCCAGAAGTGTTTTAGTTTTAGTGTTAGTGCCGAAGATTCTTCAAAGATAAATGATATATTATGCAAATAAAATATAATATAATACTGAAAGCAAATTTATTATTTTCATCTATAAGATTTTTATATTATTGATTTTTTATTTTAAACTTTTGGTACGATTAATAAAGTGTGATTGAAAAGTTATATTTTTTTTTTAATAAAAGTATAATTCTAAAATAATTATATGGTTTATTTCCATATTTTTTTAAAACAAAATGTTTATTTGTTTATTTAAAATTGATATAATTATTGAAAAAAACATCTCTCACAAGATTTTATGACCTTTTTGATGTATTTTTATTCTCTGTCGTGATGATGTTTTCATATATACATATGTATATATGTATATATATATATATATATATATATATATATACCTTGTTCTCGTATTGTAATTCATATGAAATAAAAGTAAATTTGCGAGGAATATTAAAAAAAACATAGAGGAAAAAAAAAACAAAAAAAAAACAAAATAATAAAATAAAAAGTGTAAACGCTTAATGAAAAGCAGCCCGCAGGCGTTGTTGTTGTCCCTCGAAAGTGGGTGCGTATCCCAAGTGGTGGGGACACGCACGGATGCTTGCAGCTTCCTCCATGCACGAGCGAGTGCCACGTGCACAAGCTACTAACGAATGGTGGCCAGGATGTGAGCACCAAACATCACAAGCATGGAGAAGAAATCGAATAAGACACGGACAGAAGCACAATGAATAAAGAAGCTTTCATTAAGGATGAGTGTGGAGTTACTCTTTGCTCCCACATTCTCTTACCAACGAGTAAGAAGAAAAACCATTCACTAATTGTCAGTACAGCCATCATCGAAAACCGATTACATGTTTTTTTAATCTAGTCACGTTTTGTCCGTTATTTAACATTAGCACATATTCTAATAATTACCTTGGTTTGTTATTCTAAAATCGCGCTAGAGTTATTTCCAATGACATCCAATTCATTTTTATAGGATTGCTATAGATATAAAGGGAAAAGAAAATTAACTAAAATTTTATATATATGTTCGTTTAAGTATCCGTGAGTGTTTTGATTATGAAAAGTTAATTCCGGATTGATTTCACGTAATTTTGTTATATTTATGGATGATGGATGTTAATTTGTCCAACAGTATTACGAGGTACGAGTCGGACGTTTGTTAGTGTCAGTGCTAGTGCCGGGGATTCTTTAAAACTTCAGAACACAATAAGTCAAAAATTAGTCACCCCTTTAACCTGAAATACCAATAATGACTCTTGGTCCCACAGATTAAGGCTTAGAATTGCTAAATTATCTTGAAAATGGCAACAAAATGAACGCTAAGACTCATATCTCACAAAGATACGTAAAAACAAAACAGAATGAACTTCTCACGTTAATATATATATATATATATATACTAAAGAAATTATTTTAAACAATTGATATCCAACCTACTAATAATTATAAGATTAAAATAAAACAATAAATTATTTCATCCATTTGATATATATATATATATATATATATACAACAAAACCAAAATAATGTCTATATTAATAATATCGTAAATTAATTAAATAAATCTAGAGTCACTTTTATTTTATTTCTAAATTTCATTAATATGTTTGAATGATATCCATAAATAATTTATTGAATTAATTTAATTATTCGAAAATCCAATATAATAAACATGAACTGTCAATACGTCATTCCTTATTAAAATTGTATTTATTGATAATCATCACAATTTAACAATTCATAATTGATAAATTCAATTTGAATTTTCCCTTCTTATCTAATACATTTATGTTCCGGTAGTATTTTTTTTTTGTGTTTTGTAAATCTACAACGAATCATTATAAAGATAAGATTCAATGTTACGATGATCGTAACCAATTAAACCATTAGCCAATCGATACAATTTTTATCAAGATGATAAATTGACCCTTCAACGAGTGGACAGTTGATTCTGTTTTTCACTAAATTATTTGTTTCAAATGAATTGTTAATTTACTTGATAATTGTTGAACGATAGAGTGAGTTAGATTAATGAAAGAGGATATGTGCAATCTATATCTATAAAAATCATGGTGTATATAATATTTGGTATACATTTTATACGAAACAACCGATTACAATAAAATTAGTCACATATTAATAAATATCACGAGGCAATTTTTATTTCAAAAATTATAAGGTAAAACCAATTAGAAAATTGAATTCATTTGATTTAATATTTTTTTTTTATTTAAATTACTTATTTCCATCTGACTAATTGGATTGATTAAATATTGATGGAAATATGTTTTTATGAAGCAATTACACACTAATTTAAAATCACGCAATATATCAAAATATATAAGATAAGATCAATTCGTTGTTTTCATATTAAAAAAAAAAAAAAATTAAAAGATTTTTTAATTTGGTATAAATATGTATACTTATTAAAGATGAATAGAAATAAAATAAAATAATTTTGTATTTATTTATTTAGAAATTATAAATTCTAAGGGATTAATCTTTGAGATTTTGTTTGTGAGATGAGAGATATTTATAAATTATGATAATTTTGAAAGAAAATTAACTTACTTTCGAACGTCCATTTTGTTAACAGTGATGGCTCGTTGTGCGCGCGCATTCCAACTCCAACACCGATTGACTGATCAGTTAGTGGGAGCCCCTGTTAATTAGGCAACCGGCTTTACTTCTTGCAATTTGAATCAGGAATATTTTAATATTATTTATTAAATTATATATATACATATATATATAATTACAGATTAGACTTAAAGCATTATTTTAAGGTAGTCTATTATATTTATCACATACAAAATCTGAATAATTTACATTTAGACTTAGAAAAATATGAAGATAAAATATATACATATATATACAGTATATTCTAAAAAATAAAACTTATAAAACGCGAAAAATGAAATAAATGACAAATATCTTGTTATATAATTACATATTATCAATATAAATGGGATTATTAATTATTTATTCAAATATTTTTCTAAAATAATAAAATTCCTAAAGGTGAAAATTTGAAAATTGAAGATCCACATTTTCAATGAGTTTTTTTTTTCAATAAAGAGACTTTAAAATTCGTTCAAAGTTTTTTTTTCTTTTAATTTCTTTATGATCGATCATAGATGGTCATTAAATGAAATGAGGTTATTTGCCAATGCAGATTTACACAAGCAAGAATACCTCGTTAAAAATAAATTGACAGAATTCTCGGCGGGTTCCTTTCATGGCCCGCCATTAGTGGCGCCAACCGGCCGCCGCACCTGAGTACCACGCCCGTGGGGGATGACTTCCCCCCATTTTTTTTTTTAACACAGACGCACTCTGACAAAAGCACTCTTTCTTTTCCTCGGGCTCTGTGTCCTGCTGAGGAAATGGCATCCAGATAATAGGAATGGGCTGAAAGAACAAGTGAAACTTTGAAGTGCGAGAACCAAGATTGAACGGGGCACAGTGACAAGACAAATTATTCGTGAAATGTGAAGAAGTAGCCGACTCGGGCGAAAAGTGTTTATAAGCCTTAATGCCACTTTATCATATTTTCACTTGTTTTTTTTTTTAACTTTCTTTTACAAAAACAAAAGTGATAACAATAATAAATAATATTAATATTTAATATTGAAAAAAAAGGAGATTTGATCTGAAATGGAAATTTTTAAAATTATATATTTATAGCCAGGTTGTTTAGCCTTTACTCATAAATTCATATAATGATGGATATGATTTAGGGATAATAATATTTTTTTCCAGTCATTTTTTTCAATTTTCAATTAATTTTTTAACAAAGGCAATTTAGCATATCCTGTTATTATTTTTATATACATTTTTACATTATCCTATTTTCTAACACATAGTTCAGTGGTCAAATGGCCTGAACCTGAAGATGAGTTCATCATGTTCACAAAAATTTATATTATAAAATTATTATGATAATTCATCAAATAAATCTAACTAGAATAGGTTTGGATCTGCAGACGGGAACCTCAAGCCCGTTGGTCCAGATCCAGCCCTCAAAATATTATTATCCAACCCAGCCACTTGATTCATTTCATTAATTTAACAAAAATTATTTAACTAGTTTTTAAAAATTATAATCAAAAATGAATAATTTATTTAAAAAAATGAAATTAATTTCATTAGAAATTTAATAGAAAAAAATAATTTTTTTTTTAATTTCATTAAATAAATTTGTATGTTTACAATTGAATTTTATTTTCAAAATAAAAATTATATTAAACATTATTTATTTTTTTAAATTACATCAATATATTAAATCAATATGTTATAATAAAATAAAATAAAATATTTATTTTAATTTTACACAAAATTTCTTTGTCAAATTTATTTATTTTCAATTTTGATCCTAATTACATAAAGCTTGACCACCTCTGGTTTAAATTAATAAAAAATAATTATTTATATATAATTATAAAGAAATATATATATGATTTTTTTGAAATTAGCCTTAATTTTTGTCTTGATAGAAAAATATGGATTGTTTGGTTTCAAATAAATTTTATACATAATAAAAATATTTATTTTAACCATTTAAAATTTAAAATCGATTTTAAACTAATCTCCTAGTGGTTGACTAAATAAATGAGTATATCAAGTTTCATTGCAAAAAAAAGGGATGCATTTAATCCGTATAAATCTAATTTCCAGTAATAAAAAAAAGAAGCTTTTGGAAATCCCTATCTTAAATTTTCCAATGTCAAATTCGTTTTGATTAATGTAGCTTGGAAGGAAGGTAATTTTCACTCTGACGTGAATCCTCCATTCTGGTTGTGATCTTTCAATTTTATCTAAAGAACCCTCACTATAACCAATTGCTAACGTTGCAAACATTAAACTTATTTCAATTCCTGATGGAATGAATGAAATAAGAAAAAAAAGAGCAAAATCAATCAAAATAAAAATAATAAAAAAAAAGTTTGATCTATTTTATAATATTCCGTTTTTTATTTAATTAAATGAAATAGATTCAAATTTGTTAACTAGGATTTCAAGAATGAGCTCAAACTTTCTTAATAAATTTGATTCAGAGTTCCACTCATTTCAATTAGGTCTAACATTCCAGTGACCAGTAACTATAGTCTGGATAAAAAACAATAAAAATGTGCTTTATCAATAAAATTTAGATTGCTTTAGGTTTTTAATTTTTTATTTGTTTCATTTTTAAATATGTAGTCTATGAGATTTTTGTAGTTGAATTTTTGAAATAAATATATATTTTTAGTTTTATATAGTATATATATAAGTTACATCCTCCACCTGGATGGCTCAGTTTCGGATGGGATTGAAAGGAGGAATGTATTGATGTTAAATGTTTGTTATCAAATTTATTTTATCTATAAGGGTTGGGACACAGGAAACAAGGTTTCAAAAGGACAGTACAAAATTATTATTTATAAATTTCTTTATTTGCATTAATTATACCATTGACATAATTTGTATTATAATTATTTGCAATAAAGTATTTGTAGAAGCAAATATACGAATGGGGGATTGGGGAGTTGTTCGTTTTGATGTCTGGCTACATTAACATGTCGACCCTATTCGGGAGATTTGATAGACTTAACCACAATGGTCTATCAGGAGGAGTGTGAACTCTGGTAGGCGGCTATTACCAGTGTATCGCGATTACGATACCTATTCACCTCTAGACGAGGAATTTCACCTCGGAGCCACCAGACATTAATAGCACAGGACACGAACGGGGTTTAGAAGAGATTATGCGCCGATGAGATTGAGAGCGAGCCGTTTGTTGGTTTAACGACTAAATACTGGAAATTAGCCGGAGTTGAGGGTCAATTTGATGTTGATGAAACCGTGATCAAAGTGACGTGGACACGGGGTCGATGACGCTTCAACTGATTCGAGTTGAGCAAGGAGTTGATATTTAAAGGGGTCTAAACCATTAGTGTTAGTAATGCGTTTAGCCATGTGTGGGAAAATATCTGACTTCGCATGGACCACATGGCCTCATAGGAATGTCTAGGTTATCTCCCGTGGGGGAATTTGTTTATCTTACCAAGCGATGATGGGCTAAGGGTCCAGATGGCTCGGGTGGACCGTGCGAGGACACCGTGGGAAAGCTTAGATTATCTGAGTGTTGGGGTATCTTTGGAATCTATTCGAGATGTTGATAATATAATCTTATCTTATCTCGACTCGTTGCAGACGCTCATAGGAACGTATCTGTTTCATGTCATGGGATGACATAACTTATATATATCTTATATTATTTCTCAGGTTTATCTCATCTTATTTTTTATATTTTTCTTATTAATAGTGAAGTTTCTCTCTTTTTATGTGTTTGTCTTGATGGGTGCCTTACTATTTAAATCTTATTACTTTTTATAAGCTATCATTTCTTTGGTTATAAATAATATTTAATTCTAAATTCTTTTGAATATAACAACTATTACATAACTGCAATTGGTGTTGACAGTAGATATCTATCTGTCTTCACTGAACCCGAAATTGCCCTTGGAACCACTTTCCTCCATCCAATTTTTATCCTCTCCTAATTTCTTCAGATCTTCCTTAATATTGTTTTCCCATCGCCTTTTTCATCTCATACTATTTAAAAATATATACTCAACTAATAAATAAACAAATAAATTAATAAATAAATAATTGATCAAAATTAAAAAACCAAGGTATGTGTGTATATAAAATGTATAATTTAAACGAAATTTAAAATATTTTAAAATATTAAACATTTTATATGATTGAGTATTTATCTTTTATCTTTTAAGACTCACTATCCTAGGAAAATGGTTAATATTATATTATTGGATACTTAAATATAATTATTTTTTTTTAGTAATGTATTTTGTAATACAATTCTGTTAAACTTTTTGCTACAAGAGACAGTTGCCAATTTGAAACACTTACTAAATAATCGTTATTATATTCTCGCCAAGTTGAAAAGTTTTCAATATTCAATTTTTCATTTTTTTTTCTTTTCATTTTCAGATGAAAAGCTTCCTGGAGGCTTTCCCCAAATCACCCAAGCGCCTGGCACCAAAGTGGTGGAGAATGGCCATCTGGCGGTGCTGCAATGTTCTGCCTCAGGGTCGCCCACCCCCACGATTACATGGCTACGCAACATGCTACCCGTGGACAGCTCTACGAATTCACGTATCACTGTACTCGATTCAGGTGAATACATCTAACAAACCATATCTCACCAATATTACTACTAAAACATTCAAAAAAGAAAAAAGAAAATTTTCAATTTTTTTTATATTTTTTTTTAAATTAAATTAATATAAATTTTTAGAAATATATAAAAAAAAATACTGTAAAGTTATAATTCATATCAACCATTCATTCTTTTTTTATCTACTGAGATTAAACCTTTATTATAAACTATTTAATTTAAACTTATAATTAATTTTGTTTAATTAATAACTGAATAATTGCTTCTAAAAACTAATTTTCTATATTACTAGCTTTTCAGAGGGCCCAGTACCTCCGAAGTAATACATAGTAATTTGTTGAGGTTTTAATTCATTTTAATTCAATCAGTATTAAAATATTCATATCCACGACGGGGTTGAGTGTATATACCTCCTTTATTGATCACATTTGAGTACCATATCTTCTTTTTTCGACTTTTAAATTGTTTATATAACATATTAATAATGACAACACGTTCTTTTATTTTATGAAAATTTCTATATAGATGTCCTCAGAAAAATGAACATGGTTTAATAAACCAATGTTTAATTTATATCATCATAGGACATCATAGTTATAAAAATTATTTAATTTTATTAAATAAAATGGGCTACCTTATAAGTGTTTACTACTACTTTTTAGAGATTGCACAATTTCTCAAAATATAAATTTAAATATAAAAAATATTATTTACTTTGTTTTAGAAAATATTAATCAATTAGAAGAAATATTCAATTTAATTTAATTTAATTTTACTTTCAATATTATAGAATATTAGAACTTAAAATAAAAATTTAAATATTATAAACATTATTTGTATGGAAATTTCTAGAATTATTAATTTTATATTGAGTGTCAACTTCTTAACTGAGCCACGAGAGGTTTATTTGAGTTGGGTCGATTTTTTGCCCATAATTTTTTGGAACGAATCAAATTTTTTGAAATTTTTTATTTTATACCTTATCCTTGGGTCTCTTGAAGGCTCTAATGATACCCGAACCATGAAGCCGTTTAGAAGGATTTTAGGATTATATAAATTCTGAAATACAATTAAAATTAAAACTTATGAAGGTAATTAAAATTTTAATTAATATGTGGTTCAAAAAAATGTGGTTAAATAAAAAATAAAATTTTCGTTTTTATCAGTTATTTTAGTATTTATTAATTATTAAAGAAATTTTAACTTTTATACCATTGAGGAAATATTATAAATTATATATTATAAATTATTCTATTATGAAAATATACTATTATAAAAATTTCAATTAAAGAAATTAAAAGAGTTAATTTAATAAATATACTCAAACAAATTATTTTTAATTTTTTACTATTATTATTATTATTATTTGAAACTTTAAGAAACCCCATTTGTGCTATAAAAAAAACATTCAATATTTATATCATTTCTTAATTTAATTATTAAGCAAGAAATCTCTTCAGGGATAATAGAGCAATCTTAATAGAGACACAGCCAGACACTGACCTGAATAAACAATTGATTTTTTTTGTCAGATCACATTCTCGCCGGATGGATTATTTGAAAAGAAAACGACTATTTTCTACGACAGTCACTTTCTATAAATAATATATTAAATCAATAAAAACCATAATGGGAGGCTGTAAAGGGATTTAACTAGAATCATCTAATATGATTAAAATATTCTAAATATAAATATATAATCTTAAAATAAAAATAAGGTGGAGTGTCTCCACTCGACTATCTCGCAATTTGAATTGGATTAAATAACATAATATATTATATTTAAATTAAATTTAATTAATTATAAATTATAAATAATAAATGTTAAACCAGCGCATGTTTGGCTTTTTATTGACACCATGGCACGTGTTGGCGCGTGAGATTTGCAGTATTAAAAAATTAATTCTGGTACTTTCAGCAATTCAATCAAGCTGAAATTCTATATATAGCAGTTTTATACAATTATTAATCATGTGAAAAATTATCAAACATATATTTTTATTTTTACGGTCACTTTAGAGGAAAAAAATCAAAACGTTGTAGGTAATGACCCTCTTCCGGTTGAGCTACATTTCTCAAAAGTTGATAGAAAACTATGAATTTTGAATAATGTCCATGTACCAAATTTCATCATTCTAGCTCAAACCGTTTTTGAGTAATCTTGTCTACATACATACACACACACACACATACACACACAGACATTTTTCTCAACCTTAGTGAAAATGATTCAGGAACCTTCAAAACGTATAAAAACATCAAAATCTCATCATCGAAAATTTTCGTGATCGCAATACTATCTCTTACGAGATAGTAAAAAACAACATAATTTCTAGTTGAGTATTTATTCGTTGTTTTTGGTGGAGTTAAGTAATAAATATATAAAACGAATCAAAAATTGTATAAAAAGAAAATTAAAAATTAAATCATAACTAAAAAAAAACTTTAATTCTTAACCGATATTTTTTATTTTAGATTTTGATTTTTTTTAAACCTAAAAATTAGGTTTAATCCCATTGATAAATAAAACAAATCTTCTAGTGAAAGCTTTTAATTTGTTTATTGATTTGTTTTTTTTCAACTCTGATTCATTTTCATTTATGGTTTGAAGCATTAAGTATTTACTTATTTCTTATTTTTAAACTTCGCTTATCAAATAAATTGCAGAGCCTAAAACACTTGTTGGACTGTTAGATGTCAATTAAAAAAGTTCAACACTGTATCATGCATGAGTACTTAGACTCTCAAACACTTCTGAAATAAAGCTTAATAAAAGCGAATTAAGACTGCTAGAAACATTCATTAATATTTAATACCTTTTTAATGAACAAAATAATTTATTATAAGTATATCAAATTTTTTTTCCGCTTTCGTTTTTTGTTTATTTTAAACTAATAAATTAATCATTTGATTTAAAAAAAAAATATAATTCTTTTTAATTCTTAAAAAATAAAATTTAAAAAACTATTTCCTTTTTTACTTTTTTAATTAATATATTATCATTTTCGACAAATTAAAACAAATAGCAAATATATTATATTATTTACTATTATAAATGAAGTTTTTTTTTTTTTGTACAAAATTGAAATTATAAAATATTAAAATATTCAATTCAATACAAATTTCATGCTTCAGGTCAGATTTTTTTTAAATTTTTATATAGTTTTATGTTTGTATAACCAATATTTTTTTAATATTGCACTAAAGAAGAAAGAAAGAGTTATATACATTGACTTGTGATGAAAAATAAATTAATTTTTGTTTTATTTTATTTGAAATATTAAATATTTCCTAATAAATTTCACATAAATAAGTTTTTTTTTATTTTTTTAATTTACTTTTGTTATTTTTGTGCTATCATTTATATTTTATATTCGGTTAATTTTTAATTTTTTTTTTTAGATATATGTATTTATTTGGATTGATCTTGTAACTAAGGTTTCTTCCTCTTTTCACGGATAAGTTATTTTAATTTAAGTTAGAAGGTTTCAAATTCCTTTACAACAAAAAAAGGGAATTAATAAATTAAGAAAGTTTAACATTAAATAAAAAAAAAAAAAAATAAATAAATAAACAACAAAACAAAAAACAAATTGAAAAGTTGATCAATTTTCAAAATATAATAAATGCATGGTCACAATCACTAATCAAAAAAATTAATAGTTTTTTTTTAATTAAGTATTTCATTGAATATAAAAATTTTCATTAAAAAAAATAAATAAAAAAAAAACCTCTGACTTTGTACTTCTTACGTAAGGACAACGCCTATCAATGAGGTGTCCTATGATCAGTAGAAAGGGTCATCTCAACCTTTATCTTGATTTTCTTGATCGGAGGCGCTATCAAGTAGCTTTTCCCCAATGTTGTTCCCGGAGGCTGGGTTGACTCCGTCCCATAGACCCCAGCTAGGGAAATTCCCTTGCCAGGCCCGGGAATTGAACCCGGGACCATGTGAATGTGAGGCAGGTTTGCTACCCGCACAGCCAATGGCGCCTAAAAAATAAATAAATTGACTTAAAAATTACGTTTAAATTCCAACGTGATTTTATTGATTGGGTATCTCATTGGCCTATTATTAAACTTTTGAAGGATTTTGAATTAATTAAGAATTTGCAAAAGTTTTGTGTATTGAGTAAAAATTTTAACAAAACAACAGAAGATACTTTACTTATTTCCTTTGAATCAGCGATGAGTGCGCAGCCGCGCATTAATTTTTTGATTCATTTTGCATTCTGATCACATTAGACCAACAATTTTAAAATTTCTTTTTATTAAAGAATTATCTCTGAAAATAACGAAAATTCAAATTTCTCTATTTTCAAGTTCGGACATAAGAGTTAGCCAGGAAAGGATTATTTCTCTAGACATCTTGATACTACAGACTTAAGATCAACCTACTTAAGGAAATGTTAAGACAGAGACTATTCCTTTCCTCAAATCTCCCAGAGTCTCTATCAAATAAATTTAATTTGTTAAACGATTTAGTGACATTTAACTTCAATTGAACTTTCCTCTTTATTTTTTTGTTTTAAATTATAACATTGTAACTTTTCATTTAAATTAGTCATATTTACTTTAATCTTCACAATAATAATTTAACTTTATTTTTATAAGCTATTGCTAAAAGTTGTTTTGTTTATTTTTTGCTTGGTTTGAAAGTCTACAAAGATGGGTGGGTTTTTGTAATTTGACACACAACCGTTAGATGAACAAAAATTTAGACGAGATGTCTGGTTATTATATAAGTAAACTGGCATTCTAATTTAATTTTAACTTCATATTTTAGTCAAGTGTCGCGTGACCTAACTAAACGAATGTTGAGACTGTTAAAAATGTTTCAATGTAAAAAGGATGGAATTTAAAAGATGTTTGCAGTGATATATTCGTTTGATGAAAATTTTCATAGCATTGTATAAAAAAGAAAAAAAAAATTATAAATAAGATGGAGAAAAAAAAACTTGGAGAAAGTTTTTCTTTTCATGGAACAAAAGTATCATTGCTCTATATATTATATTATTTTACATAAACAGAATATAAAATATTCAAATAGCTCTTATCCGCGGGCTTTGTCGAGTTGTTTGATATGAAAAACTGCAAAGTAGCAGCGTTGCTTTCTAAAGGGATAATATTGCATCCCCACTTCGTTTTCCATTCTTCTGATCCCTTTCCACCCTCAAGATTCAATCAAGTTACTCACTTGATCCAGAACAGCATTCTCATTTTCTCAAACACTTTGTCTTTTCGAAATTCACAGAGTAATCCCAATTCAAATTAAAACGGGGGAATTAAAATATAGACAAATTAACATTTTAATTAAATGAAGGCATTAAATCAACCTTTTTGCATCAAATAATATCACAGTTCTTTCAATAATCCGCTTTTTGACAATAACAATACCAGAAATTTACATTATTCAGTTCATTTAGCTTAATTTGACTCAAGAAAATATTATAAAATGAATAAGATAAATGAAAATGATAAGGAAGCGATGTAAATTTTGTAATTTAACTTCATTATAAAATAATAAACATAGAAACTAGAAATCAATTAACTTTAATCGATGTTGTTGTGTAAAATCCCTCCCTAAATTATCTCATTCCAATTTGTAACCTCTTCTAATTTTCTCCAATCTCCCTTTATATTGTATATCCACTGTCTTCATTGTCTACCCATTGGACGTTTCTCAATTGGTTTTCCCTCAAACAAATTTCTCACTAGCTTTTACTTATCCATTCTAAACAGTGAAATGAGCTTAGGTTGGTAAAATATTTCGGCCATCTCACTATAATCTGATGGCGGCCTTAAGAGAACCATGCTTGAGGGCATTAGAAAGAGAGAGATGGACAGCAAAATGGGCGGACCAAGTCAAAGTACAGAAATTTGAATCTATCAATTTAAGTAATCTGGTTTATAGTAATTTTAACATTTCTTTAATACAAAACATGCAATTTCTTTGTTTTCAAAAAAAATTCTTGCGCCCCCACCTCCCTTAATTTTTATAATAATCTAATTTCATAGATACACACATAAGATAGTAACCATATTGAAAAAATTGGGAAAAAATAAAAAATGTTTAAGGGCCTGATCGCAAAAACATTTTACCTTTTTATTTTTAGAACCATATTAAAAAAATTGGAGAAAAATTCGAAAAAATGCGAGCACTTGAAATGGCTTTGTGGGCACCAGGTTACCGACCCCTGTTATAGATTATTATAGATTTTAGAAAAAAAATTTGCGCCGCCCTTAAAACAGTCTCGCGCCCCCCAGGTTGGAAAACACTGACATAGAGGGACATTTTAAAATAACATTTCAAATACTTACATAACAACACAATGTTTAAATATAAAATTATTAATTTTATTTAAATCGTCGAAAAAATTGTTTTATTTTTTTTTAATTAACACTTATTTAATTAAAGACATACCACGGAAATTATATACATTGATAATTTAATTCATTTAATAATAAATTCAAAAATATTATTTTGTATTTAAAAATTTTTATTTTCATTATAATTTTAAATTCCCAAAATATATATATATAATCTTATTTCATTTCATTTATTTTGAATTTTAAAATTACTTCTTTGTTTATGAAATAGTACGTTATTTGTTATCTCTTTGTATGGAAAAACATCTCAATTTAATTTATCTAAGACAGATAGATTTCAATTTCGTCTTTGTGATGGAAATAAACCTCCGTCAAAAGGAGTGATTGTTTCTCATTGATTGCATAGTTGTACCCTGCATTTTTTTTTTATTTTGTATTTTTTTTTAATTTTCAATTTTAATGAGTTTATTTAAAAAATTTAAATCTCAATTAGATATAATGGTTAAAAATGTTCAAACAATAATATATTTTTTTTAGATAAAAGGATTTTTAACTCTATCATTATTTATTAATTTTTTTTTTTAATTAATATTGTATTTCTTGTGAAATATAACAAGCACCATTTTATCATACTTAATTTTCTATTAAAAAATGAATAATGATTAATTTTGCTAACATAATTATTCTCGAAATTTTCAATTTTCTAAAATTTAAATTAAATAAAAAATAATATTTTACAAATTTAATTAAATATTATTATTGTTGTCTTACAAATTGTTAAGAAGAATTATTTTTGGTTTTTTAGTATAAAATACTTTAATACACAACATTAAAAAATAAATGAGTATCTGAAAACGGTTGAATTCCCATTATACTGTATTTCAAAATGAAATTTACATGCTAATAAAGTTCCTCTTGAAAAGGTAAAGAGAATTCTCCAGTCTAAATTCGAAATACTATTATATAAAGTTTATAAATCACAAGGATCTTGTTTAATCAGTATTAAACATTCATTAAAGAGGTCTCTTCATAACGAATCGTTCATTTCCCGAGTTCTCACTTAGATTTAAAGTAGAATAGGTTATCACATTAAATACATATAAAGGACGAGACAATTTTGTAATACATTATTTTAGTTGATTGACAATTTTGGTTTTTAATATTATATACTAAAAGAGATATAATAAATATATTTAATTTATCTTTTGGAAAAACCTCTCATAATTAAAATTGTAATGTAAAAAAAAATATAAAATAAGGTAATAGAGTTAAAAAAAATATTTAAAAATTAAAGTAAAAATTATTTGAAAAGTTTAAATTAATAAAATATTTTCTTTTAAGAGGGGTCTCATGTTCCAAATTATTTATGCTTTAGATTGTTCAGAATTTTTTTATTTATTTTATTTTGTTATTCTTTTTTAAATTAATATATTACATATATTTTATTGTAATCAAACTAATTTTAATTTTGTTACATTACTATTAAACTAATGAAATGATATCATAGATCAAAGGTATAGAACTGAGTTGCCTTACCAAGTACTTAACAAAATTTAATATACAAGATATCAATATATCATATTGATAATGCATAGATTAGCTAGATGGGTTCAATGGCCAAAAAAGCACAAAAAATAAAATTGAGAGAAAAATTCTTATAGACATTTTCGTAATTTACCAAAAATATAATACAACAAATAATAATAATAATAATGATAAATACGAGTGTTAAATTTTAAAATTATTTTCATTCAATCAAAATTTATAAAAAATTGTTAATTATATTATAAGATAATATAAAAAGTTTTACTTTATTAAGTAGTACAATTTACAAAAAAAAAAATCTGGAGTGTCTCCACTCGACTATCTCGCAAATTTGAATTGGATTAAATATATATATATATTAATTTAAATTAAATTAAATTAATTAAATTATAAATTAAAATTAATAAATAATATTTATTAAACCAGCGCATGTTTGGCTCTTTGTTGATGGCACCACGTCACGTGAGATTTGCAGTGTTAAAAAATTAATTCTAGTACTTACAGCGATTTAATCAAGCTGAAATTCTATATATAGCAGTTTTATACAATTAATAATCATGTGAAAAATTATCAAAAATATATCTTTATTTTTACGGTCACTTTAGAAGAAAAAAAATCAAAACGTTGTAGGTAATGACCCTCTTCCGGTTGAGCTACATTTCTCAAAAGTTGATAGAAAACTATGAATTTTGAATAATGCCTATGTACCAAATTTCATCATTCTAGCTCAAACCATTTTTGCGTAATCTTGGTTACATACATACACACACACACAGACATTTTTCTCAACCTTAGTGAAAATGATTCAGGAACCTTCAAAACGTATAAAAACATCAAAATCTCAACATCGAAAATTTTCGTGAACGCAATACTATCTCTGGCGAGATAGTAAAAATCAATCAATGGAAGTCCCTCAAATTATGCAACCTACTACTCTGATTTGTATATATATATATGTGTGTGTGTGTGTGTGTTAGCTTCCGTGAATTTTATTATTATTATTATTATTATTATCATATTTATACGGGATATAATCACGTATTTTTGTGAAATTGTTTTCTCGACGTTTCGGCACCCATTTTGGTGCCATTTTCAATTATTAATTAAGTTATTTAATCTCTTGGAATCGACGCCAAAATGGATGCCGAAACGTTGAGAAAACAATCTCACGAAAATACGTGATTATATCCCGGATAAATCTGATAATATATATATATATATATATTTTCTGATATTTATTCATACTAGTATTTGGAATTAGTATCACTTAAAAACCATACTGATATTTTACTTAAAAAGTTAATAAAACATTTATTAAATAACCATTTTAATAGATATTTATTCACTTAACTAAACATTTCATTGTTTTAAACAAATTCAAACTGATGTTTAATTTATTCATCTATATAATTTAAATAGAACATATTACGAGCCATGGCTTGTTGAGAGCATTTGATCCCATTAGATCTTGGTAACATATGGTACTGTCCCAGGAGCTTCGTGCGCTTTCACTACTGTAGATAATACAACTCAATACTAATCTTATATTGATGAGGATCAGATATCCCAGGTGTTGGGAATTTATTAAATAAATTTTTTCTATTCAAAAATACTAAAAAATTATTAAAATATATTCGAAGTTATGTAAATAATCATTTCTAATAAATATAATTTATTTTATCAAGTTTGAGATAAAATATTTTATTTACAATAATTTGAAATTTTTAGGAAAAAATACTCACATTCTATACTATAATATATTCAATAATTCTATATATATTTAAAATTTACTGAAAATTAAGAAACTGGCATGTCTAATCAAATGAAAATTTACCTACATCACTGATTAATTAAATTTTATAATTAAAATACTTTGTAATATAATACTTAATGTAATATATGATATTAATAACAGATTTCATTTTAAATTCTAATGACATCGATTTTTTACATTTAATTAAACAGATATGAGATAGTAGCTAAAACTTGTTATTCTGTTTACAAGAAAGGAGTTATTTATTAGACACTCGTTTGAACAGGAAAACCATAGAATTGTGTACATACTTTCCTCAACCACTTTCCTTACTTATGACCTAAGTTCGAAGACAAAGCGCTTCCCTCCCTCCCCCATGGCACCTTCTCTAGAATATCATTACCACTAGTCACATAGATATTTCAATGAATGTAATATATTTTACATTATTATATATCTTCCAAATTATGATTAGTATATGAATTCATTTTAAAAATTGAAATTTTAATAAATAAACAAACTTTTCAATTTTTATTTTTTTTAAATTTTAGTTATTTAATTACTTAAGTACAACGTTTTGAGTAAATCATATACGCTGAAATTTATTCTCTTTACAATAAATTAAAACAGTATCAATAGTCCTAGACGAATCTAAATTCACCCTTCGGCAGATACATACACCAACTGGCCTCTCCATCCTGTCCTCCCGGGGCCACGTGTTTTGGAGAGGGGGGAAACTTAGTGCCAGCAGCGCCTCTGATGATGCAGCCGAGCGAAACTCTGTTTCAGGCCCTTCCATAAGACTGACCCTGGCCTGACATACACCTTAAATTAATTCTCACTCACAATTTACGGTTAAACAAAATAAATATTAAATAAATTACATATATATATATATATATATAATAGTAATAATAATAATAATATAAATAATTTTTGTTATTAGGAAGAATTTTAGCTTCCTTGAATTTCCAGACCTAGTTAGGATCAAAAAGAAAGTTTCGATTGGCAAGACTGGTGGCAAGAATGGGAGAGGAAAGACTGGCGAAAAATCTATTTCTAGAGAGACCAATTGGGAAGACTAAGAATGTGGTAGATGGACAATGTAGAAAGGGACATAAGCGAGATGGGAGAAAATAGAAGTTGGATGGGTGTAGCTTAGGATATGAATATTTGGAGAAATGTGGTTGCTGCGGCTAAGAAATTTCGAGTTCCGTAGAGCTTTAGAGATTGATATTAGGAAGAATTAGGAATTAAGAAGGAAAGGACACAACTTCTGGGATTTACCTAAACCTTAATATGTATGTGGCTTGTAAATCTTCTTTGGGTCGTTTTCAAGGATTGTATTCTTTGTCAAAAATAGACTTTGTCTTCTTTTGTAAAAATTTATTTCTTAAAATATTTTCAGAATATTCGATATAAGACATAGAATAATATTAGATAATGTTATGTCAGTCTTTTTTCATCCTCTTTCTGTTTTGCTATTCTCTATCCTCCCTACTTTATATTTAACATTTACATATATAATGCTTTTTCTATTGTCCAATGAACGCGCAGTGGATTTGGCGCTAAAATAAGGCAGTTGCTCCACTAAGAATATAGAAACTCATGAAGGTGTAACCCGTTGCATAGTGACAAAAAAACCACGTTGCTTATCACTCAATGGTCCTTTTAAGAGTTTACCTACCTTTATTAATATTTTTATTTCTACATGTATTTTGATTTGAAAATCACTGTAGATGATTCTAATAAATAGTTGAATAAAAAAGAAATCAAATTATTTTCGAGAAATAAAATATTCACTATTAGATAACTTAAAATATATTTCTTTTTATATGCATCATAAGTTTTAAATTAGAATTTAAAAGTTCGAGATCATTAAAAGTTTGATAAATAAAAAAATCAAAAAATAAATAAATAGAAAAATACTTGCATAAATTGTATAAAGAATATTATTTATTTATAGTCAATAAATAAAATAGAAACAAAGCTCTCCGTCTTTTTGAATTTATTTAAATTCAATTTATTCTTTTTTTCTTTACTGTCAATTTCGCCAGAAAATATTTTAAGTATTTATTTAGACAGCGTTTCAAGATTAAGGGAGATAGATGTGCAAAGTTGTTTTATTCAATTCTTTATCCTTTAAAGTTTATTTTTGGCCGTGTGTGGGTTGTTTTGGGATGTCACCATCCAGGTTGGTTCAAGTTGTTGGTTGTTTCGTTTCTCTTCCATCCTTGTCCTTAAGGAAGGAAATAGCCGGGGATGAGTCATCCAAGCTTGCTTCCGCTGGTGGTTGGCTCCTCATTCCCCAGAGAACATTAGGCCTACTTTTACTTGAAGCATATCCTTCTATTTCTTTCTTCTCCCCTCTCTATTCTTTTTAAAGGCCCTGTTGGTTTCGCAAAACCACAAGTAGAAAAAGAACCTGTTCGAAACGCTTTTTAGCTTAAAAGAATTTTCTACCACCAGACTTGAGTGTTCCATCTTCCTTTTCATAAATTAGACGTATAATTGCACTCTTTTACTTTTCAAACGATAATGTAGCTGAACTTCTTTTGTTTTTTCAATACTTATCCGCCCCACTCTAAACCTATTTCATTTGAGATTTAATATTTTTTTATGCCTAATTTTGGTATACCTATAAATAAATTTATATTGTATATATTTCCCTTTTATATTATTTTTTCTTTAGTTTTTATATTTATTTTCTTGGTTTTCGAATTATTTATATCTTATTATAATTTATTATTAAAATATGTACTTTAATATTATATGAAATTATATATTATAGATAGATTTATCAAATCTTAATCTTATTGGGAATTGCAAAAAAATTAGTAGGTATGATTCAAATTTGCATTGTGGGTAGTAAAGGAAGAGTAAGATGCGGGAATCAACTGTCAGAAACTTTCGAAATTCGGAAACAAGGAGACGCATTATCACCAATTTTATTTAATTTAGTTCTGGAATATGTAATTAGACAAATTAGGGAGAAGTCAAACGGAATCGAATTAAACAAAAAAATTCAAGTATTAGGTTACGCAGATGACTTAAATCGTATAATAGGAGATTCGGCAATAGCAATTATAGATAGTGTAGAAAAATTAATCGAAGCAGGAAAAGAGATGGGACTAGAAATTAATAATGCTAAAACAAAGTATTTAGTAACAGAGAGGAATAGTATTAACACACACAAAATCTTAACATACAAGATATAGAATTTGAAAATATAGAAAAATACTTAAATACTTTAAATACTTAGGTTCTGTAATAAAGAAGGATAATAATATTCGAGATGAGTTTAAAGCGAGGTTACAATCGGTAAATTTAATATACTACTTTCAAAAAAAATTGGGAATACCAGATGTACGAATTTAACACTATTGTATATCTCTCATTATTGTAACTTGTAATTTATTTTAATGTATAAAATATATTTATGTTTCTTATTATACTTTCCAACATACAAAATGTAGAATTCGAAAATGTAGAAAAATTTAAATACTTAGGTTCTGTAATCAATCACGAAGGATAATAATATTCGAGATGAGTTTAAAGCGTGGTTACAATCGGGAAACGCCTGTTATCATGCAATAAAGAGGCTTATCGCGTCAAAATTATTATCAAAGGGAATCAAAATTAAAATATATAAAACAATTATTTTACCGGTTGTATTATATGGTTGTGAGGCATGGTCTATGACCTTAGGTGACGAGAGTAGATTTAGAGTATTTGAGAATAGGATTCTGCAAAGCATTTATGGGCCAAAGAAAGATGAGGTCACCGGGGAATGGCGGAGATTGCATAACGAGGAATTGCATGGCCTCTATGCATCTCCAGATATAATTAGAATTATAAAATCGAGAAGGCTGCGGTGGGCAGGACATGTGGCTAGAATGGTAGAAGATAGAATGACGAAAAATATATTGGTAGGGAGACCGAGAGGAAAACGTCCCCTTGGAAGACGAAGGACGCTGTGGGTTGATAATGAAGGGACGTGAGAGATATGAGAGAGGATAGGGACTGAAGGGTTGTGGCTCAGAATAGGAATACTTGGAAGGGTGCGGCCAAGAACTTTCGAGTTCCGTAGAGCCACAGAGATAGATAGATTAATGAATATTAACTATTATTATTTTATTTTAACATTTCTTTTTTATAACATTATTAATCCCAAACAGAGAAATTACATGTTATCATCAAAACAAAAAAATGTTATTCAAATTATAATATTAATAAAATTTTGATAGATAATAGGAGCTCAAGTCTTGACAGTCCTGAGGTATGAATTTGGAGATGAGAGATAAAACTTCATCAAGTTGAAAAATATTTAAATAAATTTTTTATAATAAAATTAAATTAAAAAGTAATAAATGGATTTATTAAAGCTTTTGTGGTTATTTTGATAATTATTAAGAGAATTTTTATTAAATAAATATTTAATAAAAATTCTCTTAATAATTAAGTAATAAATGGGTTTAAATAATAATAATAATAATAATCTTTCAAAGAAGTATTGAGAAAATATGGAGCAGCTTACTATTTAAGTTATCCATAGTTATAGTTCCATCATTACTTAGTAAAAAATTATGCATATGTAATATGGGATGACGTTTTAATATTTTACAAGTTTTGGTGGGACTTGGCATAACAAAGGTTGGATCACAAACGAATTTCGGATGGACGAAAATATAATGTATACATTTAAAAAAAAAATTAAGAATAAATAATTTTATATTTCATTTGAATATTTTTTAAATATTCAAAACATTAGTTTTTTGGTTTATGGGCATTATGGCATTATGAAAATTTGCAAATGTTTAGATAATTGCATAATACAGAATATATATAATATATTGTATATATAGAGTATTTTAATAAAATATTATTTAAAATAATCTAACTAAGAAAAGTGGGAAACATTTGTTTTTTTAAAGATTTAGTATCAATTGAATAAACTTTATGACTTCTAGTGGCTGAATATTTAAACAGGACCAATATCGACCTCACGACGTTTTGGTCTCCTGATCCATCAACTAAGAAAGTGCTCTAAGAGATCCATCCAATTTAAGGATGCACGACCCACCCGGGATCCATCCACTTCCTCTTGCTCTTTAGCTATACGAGTATGCAAACCAATAACTTATTCCAAGGCTAGTCTAATAATATTTATAGATAGGAACAAATAAAAATGGATAGGTAATAAAATTTTCCTACTACCGGTTTATCAATATAGAGATTAAGAAAATAAACTTTCCATTTGCTTTACTATATCCATATATGTTTATTCTGTTCTAAAAAATTTATAACCATTGAATATTGATAACATATAAACATTTATAGAATAATGTTTTAGTATTCAAATATTTTTTAATGATTTGGTAAGAAAGGGCTACTTAGTTGAAAGTAATGATGGTAAAAAATTTACTAAATGATCATAATTCCAATTTATTCACTGATACATAAACATTAAAAATAAATCATTAAATAATGTATAAATTTATATGGTTTATCCAATTTTCAATTTATTTCATTTAATATATATATGACCTACTATTGTATATAAAATCTTATTTTTTGAGTTTTAATTTAAATCTTTTTCCAAAACTCTGTCTTATCTATTAAGTTGAAATACCTAATATTCAATAAATTTGTGTTGCTAATAGGTAAATATTATTTTATTAATTATAATTTTTTTTATTGAAAAAACTGATTTTAAAATTATTTTTATTAATATTATATAATATTATATCTTTTTACTGTCTCGCCTCGTGTGAGTGTGTGTGTATGTAGACGAGATTACACAAAAACAGTTTGAGCTAGAATCATGAAATTTGGTACACGGGCATTATTCAAAATTTGTAGTTTTCTATCAACTTTTGATAAATGTAGCTCATCCAGAAGTGGGTCATTATCTACCTCGTTATGATTTTTTTTCCTCTAAACTGGCCGTAAAAATAAAGATATATGTTATTTTCGGGGGATAAATTCATATATATAGGAGACTCTTATGGCAGTCTCCTATAAGAGACAAGATTTAATTTTTATTCTTTATAATAAATAATAAATCTATGATAGGTATTCTCCTTCATCCAAATAAAATGGATTTTTTCTGGGATGAGGGAGAGGGTAATTAAGGAAATGGATTGATAGGAGTCCAACGGTAAAGGACATGATTCCTTCTGGAGAAATCATCTGCTCACGAGAGGGCAGGGGCGCAACTCCCTGAAGTAAATGTCTTTTCGATTGTGATTATATAGAAAAGAATTTACTCGTTACCCATTGAATTTATATAAAATTAAATTAATTTTAAAATTTATAAAATTTTTCCACTTTTCTCACTGTCTCATTATTTTTTTCTTAATTATATATAAATATATATATATTTCAAATTACTTATAAACTATTAATTAGAATATATTTTATTTATAATATTATATATTGAAATTGTGGGGTCGGGGTCGGAAATAGTATTATGGAATTTATATAGATGTAAGATTTGGTTTATTTGCTGGCGTTTATAAATTGTTAAAGTGAATTTATTTTATTCGATATGTTTTTAATCAATTATCTTTATCAAACTATTTTTTTATTTAATTAGTTGTTTTTATCGAATTATCATAGAGCATATTGTAGGTATATAATTTATTATTTTATTTGTCAATGAATTTCATTTATTTATTTTAATATTTTTACTTATATTTTCAAATATTAATAAAATTATTGTGATTTTTACAGGGGCCCTTCAAATTTCTAATAGCGAGGAAGAAGATCAAGGAAAATATGAATGCGTGGCTGAGAATCCTGTGGGCACCGAATTTTCACCTGCAACTTTACTCTACGTTAAAGGTAAAATTTTGTTTTTATTTTATCAGTATGAAATAAGAATCGAAAAATAAATTTAAACAAAAAATATTTAAAAATTTTAATATAAATTTCAATGTATTGAATATTCCTTGATGTGTCTATATCAATTGTCTTTACATAAAGTAAATATTTGAAAAGTTTACACTTTACTAAGTCTAAATAAGAGCTTTCATACTTTTTTTAAAGTGTACTTTCCTTATTGCTTTTGATGAACTTCAAATCATCATCACTATAAATTTATTTCATATTTTAAATTTTCTTAAACAGTTGATCTCAATATAAGTCCAATAAGAATATCAATTTTAAAATTTATTTAATCAAATTTTCCTTGAATATCAATCATCAAAGAGATTTAACATTCAACAGTAGAAATATTAATGATGCTTTTGAAAAACATGGATGTTTTAATTGAAATAAAAATGTGATAAGATATTTAATTTCTCTAACAAATAATAAACACAAATTATGTTGATACAGTAGAATTTAAAATTCCATGTATTTTGACATTAATTTGAAATTTACCTCTTGTTTTGTTTTTCCTATTAAATTGTATATTGAATTCCAAAATAATTTCGAAAACATAAATTAATATTCACTATTGTATAATCAAAATAGTCTAATAATAGAAAAAGATAATGAAATTTAATTACCTGAAACAACACATTTTAAATATGTATCATTCCGTTTCAACCCTTTTAAAAATAAATATAAAAAATTTATCTCCATCTAGAAATAATTTTTATATTTGACGTCACTGAGTTTGTATTTAAAATTGTATCCCCTAACTGTTAGTGCTAAATTTAAATTTTGCGCTTAAAGTTTTTTGTTTAAAAGTTGACAATAAGGAATCATGCATGAAGTTAGGATAAGTTTGTTAAGCAAGAAAAAGTATGTATAAAAAGGAATGAAATGTATGATTTATGTATCAATGTTTTATGATTTATGTAAAAATTATGTATGAAGTTTGATAAGAGAGTCTATTTTAGATTAAAAACGTTTTGTTACTAAAAACGCATTTTATTCAATTAATAAGTATAAGTACATTCGTAGTTGTCAAAAGAAATCGTTTTGGCACCTACATCTTACATTTTAATCTAAAATAAAATATTTGAAGAGGATTCATTTATTTAAATCAATAAATATTTAAATATCATCTAATCATGTCTATTTGCAGCGAAAAAAGTAAAACTTCATCTCAAAGATCTTGTAAAAGCATCCAAAATAAAATACCTAAAAAGACAAATGAAATAAAGAATAAAAGAAGAGGTTTTTTGTCAAGAGTTACACGAATAATTAATGAAATAAACGAACTTTTAACTAATGAAGAAAATATACAACAGGTAAAGTCTAAAATGTATGATTTTGATTCTGCAAAAACTAAATATATTAAATCCCATAATGACCTAATTGAATACTTAAAAGAAACTAAGCAAAACTATAACGAATATGAAGAAAGGCATAATACTGAAATGATAACATTAGAACAATTTAAAGAAAATATTGATATATGGTTAAATAAAGATAATGATCAAAATGAAGATGACGATGAACATTTAAGTGAAGTAAGTAATTCATCCAATGAGGAGAGAACTATGAAAATTCTTGAACAACAAACAAAAATGATACAATTAATGACTGATTATCAAATTCAATCATCTTTACCTAAACAAGAAATAAAACCATTCGATGGAAATCCTATAGAGTTTGTAACATTCATTTCAGCATTTGAATATATAATAGAATCAAAGATAGTTGATTATAAGCAACGACTTTATTATTTGGAGCAATATACAAGAGGCGATGTTAAAGATCTGGTAAGATCATATCAAAATATGAATTCATCTAATGCTTATGTTTTAGCAAAAGAAAAATTAATAAAGATATTTGGCAGTGGTTTGAGAATTGCAAATGCTTATCTAAAAAAGATTTTTGAATGGCCTACCATGAAAAACAATGAAGGTATATTATTAAATAAGTTTGCTTTACTTCTAACTGAATGTTTAAATTCTATGATGAATATAAAAGAAATGAATGAACTTGATCATCCAAGAACCTTAAGGGAAATTGTAGACAAGTTGCCATATGAAATGAAAAAGAATTGGAGAAAATCTGCTTATGAAACAACTGAAGTTAAAAGGGAAGAAATTAAATTTAAGCATTTGGTTGAATTTGTAAGTAAAGTTGCTGCAGAAACAAATCATCCGCTATTTGGAGATATTCTTGAAAATAAAATTGAAAAAACTCCTAAAGTAAGCATTACAAATAATAAAAAGGAAGAAAGAGGAAGATATAATTTTGCTACAAATATAAAAGGTAATGAATATTATAATGCTTGCATTAAATGTAATAAATTACATTATTTAAATAAATGTAATGAATTTTTGTCAATGAATATACCCGAAAGAAGACAATTTGTTTTTTCAAATAAATTATGTTTTGCTTGTTTAAAAATAGGTCATAATGCCAAGAATTGTAGATTAGGAGTAAAGTGTGAGATATGCAGCAAAAATCATTCCAAATTACTTCATTTACAAAACTCGGAAGTAAATGAACAACAAATTTCGAAAATTAATAATGGTTTTATACAAAATGCTAAAACAACAGACAAATTCTCTATGGGCATTGTACCAGTTATTGTGATGTCGAAGACAACAGGAAAAAGGATTCACACATATGCCTTTCTTGACTCTGGAAGCTCACATTCCTTTTGTACTGAAGAACTAATGAAACAGCTCAATGTGAACGGAAGAAAATGTAATTTATTTATGACAACTTTAGAAAAAAGAAATAGTCCATGTAATGCTTTTACTATTGAAAACCTAATAATTTCTGATATAAACGGAAACAACAAAATATGTTTACCAGATATATATACAACAAGAGAACTGCCAGTGTCCGCTGAAGATAAATTTAAAAATATTGATTTAAATAAATGGCCTTATCTACAAGATGTAATTCTTCCAGAACTTGAGTCAAATGTTCAAATGTTAATCGGTAATAATATTCCACAAGCTTTAGAACCTCAAGAAATTATCAAAAGTGAAGGTGATGGACCTTTTGCAATAAAAACTCGCCTCGGATGGTCAGTTTATGGACCAACTAGGTTTTTAGCAAATACTAATCTTACTAAAATAAATTGTGTTAAACTCGATAAAATTCTTTATAAGCAAGTAGAAGAATGGTTAAAATTAGAACAAATTCCAACACAAAATACTATGACATATTCACAAGAAGATGAAAAATTTATAAAAATATTTAATAATTCTATTCGCAAGAAAGATAATCATTATGAAGTATCTATCCCATTAAAGTCAAAAAATATGTTTGAACCTGATACTAAATTTATGGCTATGAACAGACTTAAGATGTTAAAAAGAAGATTCCAAAAAGACACTCAATTATATCAAGGATATACAAAATATATAAATGATTTATTAAAAAAGAATTATGCCGAGATAGTTGAAGACACAAATAAGCTTCCTAAAAAATTATGGTATGTACCGCATCATCCAGTATTTCATTCTGCAAAGCCTGGAAAACTAAGAGTTGTTTTTGATTGCTCAGCAAAATATAATGATTTAAGTCTTAATGAACAGATTTATAGAGGCCCTGATGTTATGAACTCTTTATTTGGAGTCTTATTAAGATTTAGAGAAGAACCTTTCGCCATTATGGGAGATATTGAAGCAATGTTTCATCAAGTTCGTTTACCAAAAGAAGATCAAGATTTATTTAGATTCCTTTGGTGGAAAGATAATGATTTTAATAATGAAATTCAAGAATATAGAATGAAAGTTTATATATTCGGATGTATTTGCTCCCCAGCTGTTGCTATGATGACATTAAGACAAATTGCAATGAATAACGAACAAAAATATAAAAAAGAAACAATAAATACTTTAAAAAACAATTTTTACGTAGATGATTGTTTAAAATCTTTTAAGAATATCTCTGAAGCTATTGAAATAAGAGAAGAGCTATATAATTTATTAAAGGATGGTGGTTTTAATCTTACAAAATGGATAACAAATGAAAAAACTATTTTAAATTCAATTCCTGTAAAAGAAAGAGCAGTTAACGTACAATCAATGAATATGAAAAAGGATGATATACACCTTGAAAGAGTTTTAGGTATACAATGGAAACCTGAAGAAGATTTACTTAGTTTTAAAACAACATCTATCTTTAAACCAATGTCTAGAAGAGGTATACTGTCTTCAGTTAGCTCTGTATTCGATCCTTTAGGCTTGGCGACACCATTTATTATACCTGCAAAAATATTATTACAAGAACTAACAAAGGCTAAATTTGATTGGGATGACAAATTACCAAAAATTTATGAAGATCGTTATATAAAATGGTTAAAAGAATTACCTTTACTTAACAATTTCAAGATAAATAGATGTCTAAAATCTATAGAATGTAAAACGACAAGAAGAATAGAAATACATCACTTTGCTGATGCATCTCAAGAAGCCTATGGTGTAGCAACTTATATAAGAATCATCAGTAATGAAAATAAGATTTACTGCAATTTAATATGTTCAAAGGCTAGAATTGCTCCTGTTAAGACTATGACTGTTCCAAGATTGGAGTTATCAGCAGCTACCTTAGCTGTCCAGTTAAATAATATTCTAAAATCTGAATTAACTTACAAGGTAGATAGTACATCATTTTGGACAGATTCTACCGCGGTTTTAAAATATATCAATAATGAAGATAAAAGATTTCATGTTTTTGTATCAAATAGGCTTAGCATAATTAGAAGCTATTCTAATGCAAATCAATGGTTTTATGTTAATACAAAAGAGAATCCCGCAGATGATATTACAAGAGGACGACATTTCGTTCTTTCTAAATTAAGAGAACGTTATTGGATAATATCTGCCAATTCTTTTGTAAGAAGAGTTATTTCTAAGTGTATTCCCTGTCGGAAACAAAATGTAAAGCTACAAGAACAAAAAATGGCAAATTTACCAAGTAACAGAGTAACATCTGACGAGCCTCCATTTACTTATGTGGGACTAGATTGTTTCGGTCCTTTTTTAATAAAACAAGGAAGAAATACTTTGAAAAGATATGGACTAATATTCACATGCTTAACAATGAGAGCAATTCATATAGAAGTTTTAAGTTCCCTAGAAACTGATTCTTTTATACAAGCTCTCAGAAGATTTATTGCTAGAAGAGGACAAGTAAAAGAAATTTGCTCTGATAACGGTACAAATTTTGTAGGAGGTTACCGAGAATTAAGAGAAGGTATTCAGAGATGGAATAATTATCAAGTACATCAATTTCTTTTGCAAAGGGAAATAAGTTGGAAATTCAATACACCAACAGCTTCCCATCAAGGAGGCGTATGGGAAAGATGTATACGTTCGGTGAAGAAAATATTAAATTCCTTACTTGAAGAACAAAAATTAAACGAAGAAAGTTTATATACTCTTCTTTGTGAAGTAGAATCCATTTTAAACCAAAGACCTCTCACTGAGACTTCATGTGATGCAAATGACAAAGAAGCTCTTACGCCAAATCATTTACTTCTTCTAAAGTCTCAAGTATCTTTACCAAATGATATATTTTCCTACAGTGATAATTACTGCAAACGAAGATGGAGACAAGTGCAATATTTAGCAAATATATTTTGGAAAAGGTGGATAAAGGAATATCTTCCTTTACTGCAAGTTCGAAATAAATGGTTTAAAATTAATTCTAATCTCAAAATCGGAGATATTGTTCTACTCTATGAAGACCATCTTTCAAGAAACCATTGGCCGTTAGGCAAGATAACAGAGGTATATCCAGATGCAGAAGGTATCGTAAGAAGAGTAAGCGTGAAAACAAAATTAGGTATATTTCAGCGACCAGTAACTAAAATTTGTCTTCTTGAATCGCAAGCAGTGATTTAGTGAACAGTGTTAATATCTATATAATGTTTAAGACATTTTCTTAAAAGTTGAGTAAGAGTAAGATCTCTTACTAAGGGAGGGTGATGTTAGTGCTAAATTTAAATTTTGCGCTTAAAGTTTTTTGTTTAAAAGTTGACAATAAGGAATCATGCATGAAGTTAGGATAAGTTTGTTAAGCAAGAAAAAGTATGTATAAAAAGGAATGAAATGTATGATTTATGTATCAATGTTTTATGATTTATGTAAAAATTATGTATGAAGTTTGATAAGAGAGTCTATTTTAGATTAAAAACGTTTTGTTACTAAAAACGCATTTTATTCAATTAATAAGTATAAGTACATTCGTAGTTGTCAAAAGAAATCGTTTTGGCACCTACACCTAACAATAAGTATGGTTAATTGTCATTTATAGAGATAGTCCTTTAAACTGAGAATTTAAAAAAAATTGAAAATTTAAAATGATGATTAATTAAAAAAAAACTTTTTTGATTTGTTGTTTTTTTAATATAAATTATTTAATAATCATAGTTTTTCATTAAATATTTAAAAAAGTAGGAATACATAAATTCTGAACACACTCTACATTCTTTATTTTCGTTTTCATTTGAATTTAAATAACAATCAACTCAATCAAAAAATAATAAGAACAATTAAATAAGATATATTATTGTAATTAACAACAGTTACCACTTAAAAAATTATCAACTATATATTAAGCATTATTATTATTTTCCCCTTATTTTATATTCTTTGTTTTCACTGGGAAAAATTTCACGAATTCCTTCGAATCTTTTATACAATTAGGCTAGGTAGAGGGACTTCAAAATTTATGTATTCCTACTTTTTTAAATATTTAATAATAAAACCATAATTATTAAATAATTTAATATTTTTTAAAACAAAATGTTTTTTTAGTTAAGGTACATTTTAAATTTTCAAATTTTGAAATTCTCAGTTTTAGGACAAAATTAGCTGGAGTGTCTCCACTCGACTATCTCGCAATTTGAATTGGATTAAATAACATAATATATTATATTTAAATTAAATTTAATTAATTATAAATTATAAATAATAAATAATAAATATTAAACCAGCGCATGTTTGGCTTTTTGTTGATGGCACCACGTCACGTGTTGGCGCGTGAGATTTGCAGTGTTAAAAAATTAATTCTGGTAATTTCAGCGAATCAATCAAGCTGAAATTCTATATATAGCAGTTTTATACAATTATTAATCATGTGAAAAATTATCAAACATATATCTTTATTTTTATGGTCACTTTAGAGGAAAAAAAATCAAAACGTTGTAGGTAATGACCCTCTTCCGGTTGAGCTACATTTCTCAAAAGTTGATAGAAAACTATGAATTTTGAATAATGTCCATGTACCAAATTTCATCATTCTAGCTCAAACCGTTTTTGCGTAATCTTGCCTACATACATACACACACACATACACACATACACACACACATACACACACACAGACATTTTTCTCAACCTTAGTGAAAATGATTCAGGAACCTTCAAAACGTATAAAAACATCAAAATCTCAACATCGAAAATTTTCATGATCGCAATACTATCTCTGGCGAGATAGTAAAAACAATTAACCATATATTCTTCAAACAGATAATTAAAGAATTTGGAATTTTAAAATAAACCTTGATTTAAAACAAAACCCTTTTTTATTTTATTTTATTTATTTTTTTTAATATCAATTAATTAATATTTAATGTTTTATCTTTAAAGATTTAAAAAAGTGTCAGTACATGAGTGTACATGAACCCCTCCCTTTCTCATACAAGTCTTCTACTATTTAAATAAATTTTTACCTACCGACGATAGTAAGGGAGGTATTGTTTTCACACCAAATTTCACATGTGGAGATTTTTACATATCTCCACGAATCAAGCATTTTCTGAACAGAAAAAAGTATTTTTAGCATGTCTGTGTCCGTCTGTGTGTCCTTATAAATGTGTACAGCTTGAATGGCTCATTAGATTTTGATAAAATTTGGTATATTTACTTAATGCATGCTTATGATGAATTGATCAACTTTTGGTGCAAATCGGGAAACCGGAAGTGGTAGTATTAGCGATCGACGATAGGAAGGGAAGGGTTATTTTCACACCAAATTTCACCCGAGGAGTTTTTTTTATATATCTCCACAAATCATGCACTTTGTATTGGTTTTATCCTCGGGAAAATCATCTTCATTAGTTTTTTAGCATAAATTCTATAAATATTGACCTATCCATTAAATTGTATGGGATTAGTCTGGGATTATTATTATTAATATTATTATTTAAATTATTTAAATTCTATTTATTGAAATATATTGCAAATATTTAATGGATCGAACTCCATTTATAAAAGGAAAAATACTTGGTCCAGATAATATACATATATTGGGAGTATTGGGAGTAGGTGGAAACCGAGTGAATCCAATTGAATACACCCCAAACAGGTGACAGAGGATATGTCGTTTTAGCCAGAGGTGAATGTCGTTTTCAAATGGTTCGAATTTACCATAATGGTTTAGATCGGATCAAAAACGAACAGCCTGTGTTGCTGTTGGTTGAATGAGATTTAGGAAATAGGTGTGCGAGATCTTTCCTTTAGTGTGAGTGAAGCAATGTTGGTTTGAGAGGGGGTGGAGTAGCCTATCTGTGAAGGATTGTGGCTGTGTGTAATTTCGAACCGTAAAAATGCCAAATGTTTTCAAGTTACGATTTAACAGGAATTGAACATTGAATCGGATTTTAAACCGGCCACTAACTCTGACACCATATATATGAATTCCTTTTTTATCTCTCTCTCTCTCTCTTTTCTCTTCTCTTAATTGATTAACTTTCATATTTATATTAAAATAAAAGGATTTTTTTTATATACATTTAAATATTTCAATTATATTTCATAACTACATATTTATAAAATAACTATATCTATATAAAATCGAAATCAATTGAATATATGTAATTAATCAATTGAAAAGTAAATATTGTATTATTTAATTATTAAATCAAATGAAAAATCCTTTTAATTTTAACAAATTACCAATTGAAACAACATGGAAATATACATATTTCTTTAAAATTGTTTCTTTTTTTCAATTATTTTAAAAATCGAAAATTAAAGATAATTTTTAATTAGTTTTAATATTATATACATACATACATATATATTATTACTCCATTTTATTATTAAATATATCCTTCATAGACTCATTTATTCAATTATTTTTTTGGAAGAGGAATCAAAATAAATATTTAAAAGGTAAAAGTACAGTGGGGCAGCGAGCTTAACTTGCACCCACAATACCTTTTTAGTGCCCCCCCCCCCATTCGAAAACCATATAAAATTATATGTAAAATATACTCCCGAATTAATAAATAAATAAAGTAATATAGGCTCAAGATAGACTTTAAAATTGAGACAAAAAATGTATTTGAGAAAATAAGATTGCATTATGAAATGTAAATTATATGTTCATGTTCAAATGATATTTATTTATTTTATAGATTTATAAAGAAATATTTTAAAAACACTGGTTCTAAATTTAAAATATATTTTTTTCAGAAAAAAATTATAATAAAAATAACAATACCTCCCTTACTATCGTCGGTCGGTAAAAATGATCCAGCAATTTTTTTTTGCGGACTATTTGGCATCCCTTTGTGGGTAGCGCAGGGGTATGATGCCTCCGATTGTTCCCCCTCTCCCTCTTTACGGCTCTGTAGAAGTATATCAGTTCGATTGGTTCAATCATTTAATAATCCATTGATATCCCTATCTGAATTTTTTTGTAATCAAATAAATTTTTTCAAGGAGTATAAAGCTGTTTTTGCCGGGGTACAGCTAGACATCCGGTAAACTGTATTTATCAGATTCTTCTCTACTTAAAAGAAAGAATAAATTCACAATTATCAATAAACTCTTTTAAATTATATCGACATGATAAAAATATAAGAAATATTTAATTAAATAAATAATATCAATTTAATATTATTATTATTAAAACAATTATTAAAGTATAAATAAAAATTATTTAATTTTTTTTTATAAGAGATTTTTATATAAACTTTGTTTTAATAATATATATTATAATAGTAATATAATAATTAAATAATACATATATTTCGATTAGTAGTTTATACATTCTTTTTAAATATCTAATAATCACAAAATATTTTTATCTTTACGTTAAGGAAAAGGTTTAATTAAATAAAAAATAAAATATCATTGTAAATTTTCTTTTAATACTTACTTTTTAGTTCTTTTTTTTTAAAAAAAAAGGTAAAATTTATTGTCATATTTAGTGATTTCATTTTTATAGGGATAAACCGCATGGTTATAAGTAGGTGTTAGTATCATGTAATGAAATTCCTTCGTGTTTAAACAAAACCTAGAGGAGCTTGGACTGAAGGCTTTTGCCTTATAACCAAGATCCGTACTCTGTTCACATTTCACTCTAATATTATTATCCGGCTTGTGCACTCGCGTTTTTGCTAATGGGAGTAAATCCCAGCCCCAAGTCATGGTACGCTTTAGGGGATCGAGCTGGTTTAAGAGAACTCGTCATCAACTAAATTTCCTTGTCTCCTTTTCTCTGGTCCTTTACTTTTATTTTCACCTCGAGAATAGAATTAGTGATAAGACCGCTTCTTGGTTTTCTATTGAGTAATACAATTATCTTTGTATCTTGTAAACATTTCATTTTTTAATTTATAAAATTTATATATATATATATATATATATATATATGAATTTTTAAGATCTTTATTTTTCAGATATAAATGAGATTTAAGATTAGTGTTCCTATCTAATTTATTAAATTTTAATATCATTGGGAATATTCCTATACAATTTAGAATCAAAATAATAATAAATTTCTTTCATTTTGTTATAAATTTGGTTGAAAATTTATTTACAGTTCGTCGAGTGCCACCAACATTTTCAATTCCTCCACCACCTGTACAAGACGTTCTACTTGGGGCAAATTTAAATTTAACATGCGTGGCTGTCGGATCACCAATGCCATTTGTAAAATGGCGTCGAGGAGTAGCAACGGATATGACACCTGATGACAAACTCCCTATTGGAAGAAATGTCCTGGAGCTAACTGATATTCAGGAAAGCGCTAATTACACCTGTGTTGCGGCTAGCGCCCTTGGTGTCATTGAAGCACACACACAAGTAAAAGTACAATGTGAGTATTAAAATGAATTTTACTTAATCTTCTTTACCTTAAATATATTCAAAAATGTTATAATGTAAAAATTTGTAAAAATTTCCTAATATAGATTATAAATTCTAATTCAATAATTCTTCTTATTTCAAAATGTTTTATATAAGTGGATATGAAAATCATAATACATATAATTGTATATTTTATTTCTTTCTTCACCCATTCAAGCCACATATTTAGCACATAGCAACTTCTGAATTTTATTACTCTAAATTTTAGAATGCCTACGATCATCTCCATTTTCCTATGATCTCATGATATTTTTATTATCTTTACTATAGGAGAAACTAACTATTTATATTTATTACTGGTAGGCAAAACCACAGGATGTAGGCAATGAATAGTAACTGAGATAAAGAAAGTCAATAAATTTTCTCAACACCTAGGACTGATTTTCAAATTATTAAGATCCAATTAAATAACTATTTAGTGTTAATGTCATGAAATTCGAAAACGTCCAATTTTTTTAGAAACAAATTAGTTTTAACAACCATACGTTCAAAATTGATAACGATGCTTGTTTCTTGCCTATTAGTTGATGTCACGATGTTTTCTCTTACATAATATTATACTATATTCAAAAAGATTACTATATCTTTGAGATGTAATTACATTTATTTAATAAATTTTATTTTCTAATTATATATTATTAAAAAAAAGTTTCCATTTGGGTCTCTATAAAAAAATATTATTTGATTCAGATTCAAACATTAAATATAAATCGTTTATATAAAATAAAACAAAAAAAATTGATTAATTATTTGATAAAATAATTTGTATTTTCTTCCTGATGTATTTTTAATACGATACTTGTGAAAGTAAGGAATATTTTTATCTAACTAAAATTTTATATTGTATATAATACAAGCTGAATAGATAAACAATATCGATATCGAATTGATTTGTTCCAAAAAAACAATTTTCTTAAATTTTTTTTTATATAGCTTGATCCCTTTTCATCTTTAAAATTAAAGTAACAAAAAAGAAGAATTATTTCAATATAAATTGGACTAGCTTTTTTTCCCCCTCGATATTAAAATATTCTTTAACTTATTTGCAATTGGAATGATGGATTTGCAATGGAAAGGCAATTTTCTTTTTTTTTTTACTTCTTATATCTACTTTTGCTTAATAAGCTTAAAGCATGTTCTTACAAATGAACGATGATAATTCAAACAGAAAGAAAAAGACTCCCTTTCACCGTATGTTCGATATCATTGCTCTCTTGATTAACTCAGAATCGCAAGTGAATTTAATTTTCACTGCATCTCATTTATTAAAATTTTCAATCTTCTTCTAAACCCACTCCACCACCTTCCACTTCAACCAGGAGACTTTTTCATTACGTCCAATTTTTTAAATTAAATAATAAGTTACATATCGCTTTATTTAAACCTATAGCACATAAACTTTTACCTAATTTATAAAATTATCATTGTTGTAGACTATATAAATAAATTTTAGTATAAAGATAAATTATTATTATTATTTGTACCATGATTGAATACAGATTGTTGAAATTGATTCATATGAGAGTCGACAAACGCAAATTTAATATGAATCAAATATGTAAATTTAACATAGTTGGAATAAAGTGAGTACTTAGCGTTTACTGTGGTTTCTTGGTTTGGATTAACATTCAAAATATATTCTCCTGGATAAGAGAGAGTTGAGTTCAAAGAAAACAGTCCATTATTTAATATTCTAAAAACTCCTAATGTTTGTAGTTAATCATTTCTTCACTTCAGTTTAGGTTCTTCTCTTTTATTTTTTAGTCTCTTCATTCTTCATTTATTCTTCATTATTAATTAATATTAGTATTTTTTTATAATCTACAGTTATAAATTTTAGAATCTGGAGAAGAGGATGTGTATTAGTATTAAAAAAGAAAAATTTTGAGTGAATTTATCCTGAAAATTGCTATTGAAATCTGTCACGATTTTGTTTTAAATTTAATTTAATTTAATATAAAATTTTCTACATTATTAATGTAAAGTAACGTGGCATAAAAATTTACTTTAAACTGAAAAAAAAATAAATTTTAAGAAAATATTTATAGGTAGGGTGCCGGAAAAAAGTAGACGTCAAGGTGGTACAGTTGTCGCGCAATGGCAATGCGCCTTCATCGTTGATTGCCCGACAACAGCGCAACCCTGGCGTTTATTTTTTTCCGTTACATAAATATATATAATTTCCCTCGTATGTATGTTATGTCTGTGACATTATGAAGTTAGTTACAAATTGTCAAAATGATTAATTTGTAACTAACTTCATTTTATTTATTAAAGCTTTTGTGGTTATTTTGATAATTATTAAGGGAATTTTTATTAAAAGACCACATTATTTGTATAAAATTATTTATTAAATTAAAATAATTGTACAACGTTTCAACTGCTTATTCTGCAGTCGTTTTCAAGTAACCGTACGCTTGCTCCGATTCAAGCGGACTCCGTGGAGCAAGCGTACGGTTATTTTAATTTAATAAATAATTTTATACAAATAATGTGGTCTTTTAATAAAAATTCCCTTAATAATTAATTTCATTTTTTTTAAATTTTCTTTTGTTATTATTAAATATTGAAAAAAAAAAATAAAAAAATTATATATAACAAATATAATATATAGATATAACAATATTATTACATATTTAGTATCCTTCTAAACTTTGAATTTTATTTTAATATTTTATGTCTGACGGGACATTAGTAGTATTGAGATTAATATGTTTTTGAACCATTACTATAAATATACAATAAAAAAAATGAATTTTCCAGCATTACCGGGACCGCCAACAAACGTGCGTGTGTCCGAAATTACTGCTACCTCAGTTCGACTGACTTGGAGTTATACTGCCGCTGAAGATCTTCAATATTATGTGATACAATACAAGCCAAAATTTGCTAATCAGGCATATTCGGAAATAAGTGGCATTATTACTATGTATTACACAGTTCGACAGTTGAGTCCCTATACGGAATATGAGATGTTTGTAATTGCTGTGAATAATATCGGTCGGGGACCACCAAGTGCACCTGCTCATGTTACCACCGGCGAAACAGGTTTGTATCGTTACTTTTTATTATTTAAAAAAAAAAAAAACGTTAAAATAAATTTTCGAATATTTTTGTTTCTTTTGAAATTATATTGTACAATATTATTTTATAATTTCATCTTAATTGTTCTTTCTTAGATGGCTTATGCCAATTTGTGATATTATTTCAAATTAATTAAGTTAGTAAAAAAGTGAGGAAAAATTATTCAAGAGTAATATAAGTGGTATAGTCCTAATTTAGGAAACTTGATATTGGAGATTCAATCACGTGAAATTCAGAAAATTTTCAATATTTAGTATAATAAAATATAAAAATTGAAAAAATTTTAATATAAATATATCAAAAAAATTATTAAATCTTAAAATTATTAATTTAAAAGAATGCTTAATTGAATAATTCAATTTTTTAAATTTTTATTTTTAACTCTCTACAGGCAAAAATTTATTTCAATTGTTTTTTTCTTTAATCTACTGTTATTTAAACAATAATCCATCGTCTAATAATTGATTTGTTATCAATATTAAGGTGTCCGTATATAATCGTATCTTTGGAATATATAAGCAAATGTGATGCGATTCCATGTATAATGAATGTATAATAAGCGTGTTGCTACCTAAATTCTAGTCTTGATGCTTGCTTCTCATTGCAATATATTATTAAGATAACATGAGAGTGGAACTTACAATTTACAATTATAATATGTTAATAATAATTAACTAAGTTACAATCTCAAACAGAAACTATTTACTTTGCTATATTAACATACATATATATTTTTTTTAAAAAAAATATTAATTTAATTTCTTTTTTTTTTTATTTATAAAATTGTTGAAAAAAACTATTAAAATAATTCAATGTTGCTTAATTAATTAAATAAAGCTTTAAGAGAAATCATTGAATATATATAAATTATATTGATTTATATATTATAAATTTAATGTTTGCCATTGAATATATAATAAAATCATTTATAATATAATAGTATAGTAAAAAAAAATTATTTTCAAATTTTTTTAATAAAACGAGCATGAGGCAGAGGTCCGAATCCCTTCCGGCCTCATTTTTATGTTGCATTGGCATTTGCAAAATTGAATTTTGTAGTAACATTTTAATTAGATGATGTAGAATGTTTCTGAATGAATTTTTTAATAGTTCAAAACATTTTTGAGATATAGAACATATTTTTGTTTTTTTTTGTTCTATATCCAACTAGAGGTGACAATATTAATAATTTTTTTTTCCTGATCTCGATCAGGAAATTTTCATGTGATTTTTGAAATGTACATTTTTGAAAATACTTTTTTGATTTTTCATGTTTGTTGCATCATTTGGAGCTAATAATTAATGTAAGTTTTTTCTACTTTTTTGATAGCTGTTTTAAATGCTTAGCTAGTTAAATTAGTATGAATTTTGTCATGTGAATTTTTGTTATATATATATATATATTTATATTTATATATATTTATTTCATTCTATTTAAAATTATTGATATTGAATTTTTTCTTTATTGATAACCAATCTAATGTTTTAACAAGAATAATAATCTTATTTATCCTTTTTAGCGGATCCTTCTTTTGGAGGTGCCAGTAAGTCATCAAAAAAAATTTTTCAATATATTCATTTTTTTAAATTTATTTATTTATTTATTTATTTTTCACCTTAATTCATGTTTGGGTTTGGGTGGTGACTTTTTTTAATTGTTCAAATTTTTTTTTTCTGTTATTTTTTTATGCACCAGTATTGTTTTTTTTTATTACATATTTTCTTAATATTTTTCACCCTTCCCAATTTTTTTTTTATCTATACTTGACTGTTTTAATTTGCACTAAAGGGTGAAGTTTATCTATACTTGGTTCACGTTGCGACAGTTTAATTAAAACAATAATTTTTGGACTTTTATTTATAGCAAGCTCATAAAATTTTTCTTGTTCATGAAGCTCATATTTCTCAGTAAATCACAATTCTTTATAAAGTTTAGTTCCAGAATCTTTTTTTTTTTGCCTAAATGCACATATAATTTCATTTCACAGTAGTGTGATTTTAGGTGTGGGTGAACAGCACTTATATTAAGGATAGTAAAAAGGCTTCTCACTAAATTTAAAATATTTTTCTTTCTATTCTTTAGAACCTGGGACTGCGCCGCGCAATGTTCAAGTAAGACCGCTGAGTTCGAGTACCATGGTTATCCAGTGGGATGAACCTGAAACACCAAACGGCCAAGTGACGGTAAGTCAATAAATTAATTAAAAAAAAAATATAAAAAAAAAACCGACACAAAATTAAATTATATTTTTTTCGATATAGGATTCTAAAATTAATTAAACCCCATCAAAATTATAACCAACTACCTAAGCTTAAAAATTCATAAAAATATTTAAAATACCTTTGAAACTAAATTATGATCATTTACTTGATTAAAATTCATGAACTCTCATAAAACTATTATTATTTTTTAAATAAAAAAAAAATACACAAATTACTTATATCATTTATTCTAAACTAATATTCACTTAATTTAAAATTAAATTAAACAAAAAAAAAAAAAGAAAGAAAAGTATTCAAATATTTAAATAAATAGAAAAATATTTAACTAAATAAATAATTTTTGAAAACTTTTCTTTCATCTTCTACCTTTGGTAAAATACAAGATAAATTTAAATGTCTAATTCAAATTATATTCAAATAGAATTATATGAATAATTTATTCAAGTGAAGGAAATTAATTTTAAAGCTCTCGTCAAACAACTTTAAACGCAAGACCTTTTACAAAGGTCTGTTTTCTAAGGCTTATAAAAGCTATATTTCATAGATATTTGATATTAATGTTCCCAAAAATATTTTGTTTTTATACTTTTGAAGATATCATTTAAAGAAATAAATATTTATTTTGATGGGAAAGAGTAATAAATAATTTTTAAAATTTGAATCACAAAATTAATCAGAATAACATATAAATTGAGTTAAAATACTATGGTCATATTAAATTTTAAAACCACTATTTTTGTGAGGTTCATTGACATTTAAACTAATCTAATTCAATGTTCTTAAGAAGAGTTAAGGAATAGTAAAAAGAATGGATTTGAGGATATGAACCTAAAATATTTTATTATATATACAACTTCTAAGAAATTTAACTAATTATATATAATATATAAAAAAGACCTCTAGCTTTTTAATATAATATGAAAGGACAGCGGCTATCAAGACGGTCACCTCCTAAGCTGTGTAGAGGTGTTATATGATCAGTACAATGTGGATGCGCTCAACCTTTTTCTAGCCACTTCTTATTTCAAGTAGTTTCCCATTTTGATCACGTAGGCTGGGTGAACCTCGACCCCAGCAAGAGAGAATTGAACCTGAGTCCAGAAGCTTAGCAGGAGTCTGAAATATATATATCGTAAATTATATAGTATTGATCTTTATATAAATATATATTTATATATTTAAACAATATTGTTTTCATGTTAATTTATTAATTAAATAATAATTTTTTATAAAGTTCTTATAAAATTGAATTATTTTGAGGTTAATTTCTTCTTCTTTGGAAGAGGAGGGTATATTTATTGGAGATTATTTTAAATAAATGTACAATAATTAATAATTAAAATTTCCATTGAATTAAATTAGGTAGAAATAAATTACAAACACATTTAACATTTTATTTTATATATAATAGTATGATAAAGGGAGTAAACAAGTATTAGTAAATGAATTAGAAAATAAGATTTAATTACTTCGATTAATAAATTACCATTAATAATAATAAAACAAAAGGAATTAAACTCATTAGAATATTTCGTATCAAAGGAAGGACTCTGGGATTGCTCTTGATTTTACATCTGATTTAATTTGTTATTGTATTGATTTTTTAACAACCCTAAGTTTATTCTTGTTAAGAATTTTTTTTTTTTTTCATAATTTCTACTTCAAACATTTTTTTGTTGTTTCATTTTAATTTTCAAAATTTTGTTTAAAAATTATTTTACACTTTTAATGATCCAATAAGAGTCATAATTGTTTTTATTTGAGGGGAGGGGAAGTGTCTTCTTTGACAGGAGTCGATGTATTGATCGCAGACACTTGTTGCCTTGAGATAGCAAAATTGACTTCTATGCTTACAGGGTTACAAAGTGTACTACACAACCAATCCATCCCTTTCGATGGCCTCTTGGGAATCTCAGATGGTCGACAATAATCAACTGACCACCATAAGTGAACTTACACCACATACTATCTATACGATTAAAGTGCAAGCGTTTACCAGCGTTGGTCCTGGTCCTCTCTCTGCACCAGTTCAGATAAAAACTCAGCAAGGAGGTATGTTAACAATTAAACCATAATAATATAAACCATTGAATTAAATATAAATAAAAAAAAATACTTTGTGATTATAATGAAATGCATTAATTATCATCCAATATATTTCCACTTTATTTACATCTCATTTTAAAATAAATATAAAAATAACTAAAGTTATGAATATTTATAAAATATTAAACAAAAATATTTAAATTATTAATATTTAGAAGCTTTTTAAATTCACTACTAGGAAAATCTCTTAAATTTTTCAATTATTAATATTATGATAGTTCACATTCTTCCTAAATAATAGGTTGGGGAAAAAGAAATCCATTATTTTTACGTGAACTTCAAGACTTTATTTAACATGTTTTGCATTGTCCGATTTAGGTCAAATATGCACCATTTTGTTCTATAATTTGTTGCCATTTTAATGGTAGCTTCATTATGCCTCTCTCATAAAAGTCTTGGTCCTTATTAGCGAAAAACTCCAGCAATTGATTTTCACACTCTTCCCTTGATGCCAATTTCTTATCACTAAAACACGCTTTGACCACGATCGCTTTCGCATAATGTTGTCGTATGTGACCCATTTCTCATCCCCAGTCACCATCCGTTTAAGAAATGGGTTGATTTCATTACGTTTGGCCAAGGCTTCGCAGATGGAAATTCGATCCATCATGTTTTTTGGTGTTAATTGGTGTGGCACCCAAACATCAAGCTTTTTTTTAAACCCAGCTTTGTGCAAATGGTTTAAAACTGTTTTGTGGTCGATCTTTAACTCCTGGGCGATGCTACGACTACTAACATGCCGGTCCACTTCGATGATTTCAGTGACTTTGTCGACATTTTCGACGACGGGCCTGCCTGTGCGAGGGGCATCCTTAACGTCAAAAATACCCGAACGGAATCGACGAAACCAAAATTGCGCGTAATTAGCTGTTACAGTATCGGGACCATAAACACTATTCACATTTTCAGCCGCCTGACTTGCATTTTCGCCCTTATCAAAGAAAAACTGTAAAATGTACCGAATTTTCTCTTTGTTGACTTCCATCTTTAACGCCGTGTAACTCAGAACTGAATGGACAAAACAAAAAACTGCAAACGAATTCTTTTAGTGCGAACTGTTACCTTGACAACGAGCATAAATTTGAAATTGTTTGATCGATAATTTACGAGATATCGATCACTACAGCCATCTACCGAAAAAATAATGGATTTCTTTTTCCCCAACCTAATATATCTTGTTCAAATTTTCAATCATAAAAAAAATTTTTATTCATTCATTCCAGCAGTGGCGTAGCCTGCTTAACTAGCGCCCGGGGCACAATACTTTTTTAACTCGCTCATCCCCCCCCCCGCCTATTCGAAAACCATTTAATTTTATATGTAAATATACTCACAAATTAATAAATAAATAAAGTAAAATAACTAAAGTCAAGACTAGAATTTAAAATATATATATAAATATATAAGATCATCTAGAATTACTTCAAAAGATACTTATTATTGGCTTATAAAAAAATATTTTAAAAACACTGGTACTAAATTTAAAAGATACGTTCCACAACTCAATTATAATAAAAATAAAAATTATCCAGCAATATTTTTGTTTTGTGAACCATTTGGCGCCCCTTTGTGAGTAGCGCCCGGGGCATGATGTACCCCACCCCCGTCGATACCCTTCTGCATTTAAGTTCAAACATATTTTTTCAAACTTGATGACATTTGATGTTAATACAGTTTTTATAATATTTAATTAATAAATAAATAAATTTAATTAATTAATTTTAGTTTTATATGCAATTTTATATATTTATTTATATACCTAAAGTAATTAAATTTAAATAATGTGATTTTGTCATATGTATATACATATTTGTATTTTATTATAATTATTTAATAAAAAGTAAATAAAATAAAATTTTTCTTTGTTGACCTAAGTAGGAATTGACTTTAATTTTTTTTCTTTCTTATTTATTTAATAATATCTATAATTTATCTATCTATATATGTATATATATATTATTAATTAATAGACGTTTAAACATTCATTTTAATCAATTTTGTAATTTGTAAATATGTATATTATTTTTTTAGTACCAAGTCAACCAAGTAATCTTCGGGCTACAGATATTGGTGAGACTTCAGTTACTTTACAGTGGAGTAGACCAACTCATTCCGGGGAAAATATAGTCAGTTATGAACTTTATTGGAATGACACTTATGCTAAGGTACAATCTATACTTTCAATACGATATTTTTTATATATTATATATATATTGATAATTATAAAATTAAAATTGTTTATGATTTAATGTTGGTAATCCTATGCAGAGGAATATGATTTTGGATAAATATATTTTTTTTTCTTTTAAATAGGAAAAACATCAAAAGAAGATCCCTGTTACGGAAACCTACACCTTACAAGGCCTCTATCCAAATACACTCTATTATTTATGGTTGGCGGCGAGGTCCCATCGAGGCGAGGGTGCTACAACACCCCCGATCCCCGTGAGAACTAAGCAGTACGGTAAGGCCGCGACGACCTGAGGCTGCTGCTAGATCGGTCTATCTTTTGTCTCAGTGAGAGTATATTGAAATTTTTTATAAAGTTTTTGGAGTTTGCTTTTTATCAATAAAATTCAAATTGTAAGAAAAAAGAACAATTCTTTAAACTTCAAACTTTGGAAAAATAAAAATTATCAATTTTTTTTTTTTTTTTTTTTTTATAAATATTTATACACATAATAATATAATTTTTAAAGTATTCAAAATTATAATTATGATATAATTTATTAATAAATATTAATAAATCAATATTTCTCAGTATAGATTCATCATTTTTAATCTTTAATTTTTTTTATTTTCAAATTGAATTTGAATTCCATTTAATTTTCACAATAATATAAATTTATATTTATTTTCTGCTAATTAACTATGACAAATTCGCTTTTTTGATATTGGACGTTAAATCGAATTTTAAAAATTTAAACTTTCCAATTTTATAAATCAATTCGTTTATTATAAAATTAAATTTCAAAGAAAAAAATAGAATAAATATTTTTCTTAAAAATAGATAAATTTAAAAGATCAAGGGTGTATATTTTCGCTTCAATACCCCCCCCCCTCCCACTCACCACTCATTGATTTTAAAACCACGCATATTAGATATATAATAATAATAAAAAATTATTCCATTTTTAAATAATTAGAAAACATTCTTTGAAAATTCTAATTAACTACTTAATATTTTTTTTTCAAGTTCAAAACATAAATTTGTAAATAAAAAAGTTTGAAGTTTTTTTTTTTTACGAGTACCTTATTAAATATTTTATTTATTTATTTATTTATTTAATAAACTTCAAAAACTTTATAATTTTTTTCTATGTCTTTTGACATAACAGTGAACAAATTCATAATTAAATTTTTATTATTAAAAATTTTAAAAAAAATATTAATTTAAATAAAATTAATTTATTTTTATATATATATATAAAAAAAAAAAAAAAAAAAAAAATGTAATTTGTTCATAACTTTATGTCAAATGTTCATGAATAAAATCACTCAGGCTAATGCCTAGCCTGGGGAATTATGTTAGAAGGATCATATCCCCTAAATCTTATCGTTGAAACGGTTAGGCTCGTATCACTATCCATTCTGGGCTCCTCCCGTTTATGCTTGCGTCTAACAAATTTGTTGAGGCGCCGCGTGAGTGGCGAGAATGAGCCTAAGGTAAGTGCGCTCGGGCTCTTCGTCACGCCTATTTTTCCACCTTGAAATAAATCCATCCTTATTCGGGTCTTCAGCCCTCACATCCAACCTTCCACAATCGTCGTCTTCGCTCTTTTAGTAGTTGCTCTTCCTGAGTATTTCGTATTTTTTCAGCGTGTCACAAGATTTTCTAGCAAGCAGATTGAATTTCACTTGTGTGTTGATCATGTTACACTCACTGCATGGTTCGGAATGTCCATTTTTCTGTTCGAAAATTTTTTTCTCCATATTATTATAATATATCTATTTATATAAATGCTTAATTTTGTTTGTTCCACAGTTACAGCACAGCCTATATTAAAAAGTAATCATTTTTATAATCGTATTTTCACACCACTGCACCATTTTATCTTTGATTGTGCATTTTGTGCGCACTCACTATTCAAGTAATTTATATTTATCTCACTCACAGAGTATATTTTATGTATTTTAGAGTGTGGGAGTGTGTGAGTGTGGGTTGCACACTGAAATAACTCAACAAAATGAATAAATAAGATCCAAATAAACAACCGATCCAGACAAAAGAGTTAGCATGGATTTATTAATTATTATAATTTAGACAAGAAAAAAAAAAAACAAGACCAAAAAAATAATAAAAATAAAAAAAAAAAATAATACGACATTTTTATTTTAAATTAAAATAAAAAAAAAAATCTATACTCGAAATTTACTGACATATTTCGATATCACTTAGTAGACTGTTTTGGATTTTGATTCTATATTTTTTTTTTTTTTGAAAATGCATAAAAGTACACGCCTCTGAGACTTTCAATGAGACATTTTCTCGATGAGGCTTACAGCTTTCATTATAGGATAGACAGTCAACACAGATATAACACACACGCGCGACATGACTCCATTTTCCATAAATATCCCTTCGATAGTACATCCTCTATATATCCATTTATTATTATTATTATTATTATGATTTTTACTTTTTACATTAAGTATAATATAAATGATATTTTTGGTGCGCTGAATATAGGCTGATGTTGTCTCTCGATAAGCCCTCGGAGTTATTAATATTATTATTAATTCAATTTAATACAAAAAGTTAATTGCTTTTTTATTTTTATTAATTTTTTTTTATTATAAAATTTTTGATATATACATAAATATAAATTCTATATTCTTTTCAATATAATAAATAATATGATTATTAATTTTTTTTAATGAATGAGATGCAATAGGAATAAAAATTTATAGTAAATAATATTCAATAGGCTCAGAAGGAAGGAAATACACATTTTTAGAATGTGAAGAAATTTTTTTATTAATAAGTTAAAAAAAATTTTAATTAATTTTAAATATGTCTAAGAAAATCATTGCTGAATATTCTTGGTCTGGCCTTTGGGTTATAGAACTAAAAAATATTTAATAAGCAAGACCTTTTACAAATGCAAAACATTAATATAATATTCTTTAAATTTATTTTCTTTTCAATGTATTATATATATATAAGGTTAGATTGAAAGATTAGGTTATAAAATTCGTTAATTTAGTATTCTAGATTGAAATCTTAATATATTCATAAATATTACAAAAAAAAAACAAAACGAGACTATAAATATGATTACAACTAAACATACATCTATTATAATTATATATTTGTTTATATTTTTTTAAATGTTTTTTTTAATAATAGGGAGAAAAATTGAAAAGAGAAATAGTTAGTATTTATAAAATATTTATATTTTTCTATTATTATTATTAATTAATAGTGAATTAATTAATTAATCTTATTCGTTCATTTTCAATTACTTTGCCTTTTAAACAAAATATTATATATATATATATATAAATATAATATATTTATATCTTATCTTATTATATTAGCAAAAATTGTACATACTAATATATATAAATGTAAATATATTGTATTTTTGAAATATTAAACCGCTCGAAGGATTTTTTTTTAAATTAACACCATAGATAATTTTTATAAAGGAAAATCGATCTGTATTGGTCTCAGCCACGCGAAAAATAATCTTTATTACTTTTTTCTTCATTTATAATAGGAAATTTAAATGACGTCAGCAACTACGCTAGACAGCGCTTCCTTAAATACAAAATATTATAAATATAAATAAAATCAAAAACGAAATATATATTATGTTATATCCACAGGCCATACTTTTCTATCTTTCAGTACATTAATAAGTACGTTTAAGGGGTGGGGGTTTTATGACTATTATTTTTTTTAATTTAGGTTCTTTTAAATTATTTGAATGGAGACCCGGTGAACCAGATTCTATATATATTAAATTATATAAGCACAAAGAATGAAATTAGTAATTTGTTAATTTATAATAAATTTAATAATACGACAGAGAATATAAACAAGTTTATATATATATATAATTTAAATTGTCCATTATAGAATTAATTTATTGAATTAATTATTGTTAATAAGGTAGGATTAGTAGATTATCATAAATTTTCACTTCAAAGTGATTTGTTAATTTGCATCCATAGAATTAAAAAAAAAAATAATAATAAATATTATTTTATTAAAGATCAAATTCCAAATTTCAAATAATCAGTCTTCTCTCCACCCCTCCTCCACTTTTCAATTGGATTTCTTTGTAACTCTGAGGGCTAGCATCCTGGTGGTGGTGATTGTAGTAAATGGTAGAGTTGGATAGTCGGAGAGCAAGTCGCGGCGCCGTGGACGACGTTCCGGATCTGGGTGCTCGTGATCCCTCTCCCGGCGGCTTGGACACAACCTATCCCATCCTATCTCTGTAGTTCCCGGGGCGCCACCGCAGAACGTATCAGGCGAGGCGATCGGATCGACATCAATCCGTGTCAACTGGCAGCCACCACCCGCCGAGCACAGCAACGGGAGGATCATCTACTACAAGCTTCAGGTAGCTGAGGCGGGTCGCAGTGATTCCGATGCCGAGATCATCACTCTCAACGGAACCTCGATCGTCATCGATGAACTGAAGCGATGGACCGAGTATCGAATCTGGGTGTTGGCAGGGACCAGCGTCGGCGACGGTCCACCGAGCAATCCCATCACCGTGCGCACCCTCGAGGACGGTATGTCACCTCGCGAAACCCATTCTCTCTACTCTCTCTTATCTCTCTTATCTCTCTCTTCTCTCTATTCTTTTGTCTTTTCTGCCGCTGGGTGTCCGGTCTTCCTTAACAACTATTATCAACTTTTTTTTTTTGTTAGTTATAATAACCCGACTTCACTTAATATATATATATATATATTTATATATATTTAAATATATATATTTATATATTAATATATATTAAAAAATATAAAAAAAAAAAAAAAAAAAAAAAAATGAAAGAAAAAAAACAAAAGAGAGTGTGCAGTGAAGCAAACGTTTATCTTGATATCGTATTTTATTGGGCGATTAATCCTAGTTAGGAATATTGATTGCAAGTATAAAGTGAATGTGGATGTAATTTATAGATAAGCCAAGCTGCGGCAGCGTGTAATGTATTACCTTTCATAAAGGGCTTGAGCCTTGGTATCCTCCAATCCGCCCGGCGGCCCTCTCTCCGTATTAGGTCATTAATTGCAAGAAATCAGAACGAGTTAACAGCGCCATTTCTAAATCGACTAACTCATACCATTCCTTGATTGACTCAACTCTTCTCCAATCCTCTTCATTCATCATCAACGATATCTTCTCCTACTACCTTAACATATATAATCATTTTCATATTTTTTTCCTTTTTCTTTTTTTTTTTTAGAAAAAATTAAAAATTTCTCTTCACTGTTTACTGTAACTAAAAAAAAAAAATTTCCCTGTATTATCATTATAACTCTTCCTTATTGATCTTCATTATTTCTTTATCAATTGTATTCCATGTTCACCTTTCCATGTTGTTTAAATTTGGGTCATATTTTCATATGCAATTTATCCAAAATCCGATTGTTATATTTTTCATTTAACATTACATTATATAGGAAATCATCTCAATTTATATATAAAAAAAAATAAAATAAAAAATATAAAAAAATAACAAAAAAAAAAAAAAAACATTTTTGATATACCTACTTACAATTTTTTTTTTTTTAATATTTTTGAACATATATATATATATTTTTTTAAAAATATAAATAAAATATCTCTCTTATCCAAAGATGAATATATATTTTTTTAAATAATAAAAAAAAAAAAAAAAAAAACTTTTTTGAAAAATACCATTTTTTTGAAACATATTTTTGTGTGTGTGAGTGTATGACTTGAACACTTTTTTTTACCATTGCCCTTGCTTTATTTTTTTTAAGTAAATGATTTTTTCATATAAATCCAAATCTTATGCTAATAATAATTGATCTTTGTCTGTTTTTCTCCTCCAACACAAAGCATTAAGCAGCAAGCGAATAACTACAAAGAGGTTTCATTCTCTTCTATTATTATATTGCTTGAATACTCTCAATATAGATTTTCTCGATAAAGCCTTTCTTAGTAGATGAGATGGAAAACTTGTGCGCTTCTGATATCGTTTTTTTTCTTTTTTTTTTTAAAAAAAAATATAAACGATTTTTTTTTTCTTTTTGGATCTACCGATATCCGTAAGCTCACAATTATCCTCTCTCTGCTTTGATTCTTTTTCATTTTTTTATATATTGGTAATTGTTTAGAAGAAGATTTCAAAAATTAACGTAAAATCACTCACTCTCACACGTATTTGTTATGCTTTTTTCACGAGCACACTAATAATCACTGAATGTTTTTTTTTCACTATATTATATATGTATATACAATAATATTAATTAATATTCAATTTTTTTATTGATATTTTTTTCTGTCATATATTTTTTTATCAACAAACATATATATATATATACATATATTAATATAGAAATGATTTTTTATCATTAAAATAAGATTTATCACACAAGCACCATTTTTTAATTTTTTTTTTCTTGTTTTTATTTTTCTTTATTATTATAATTATTATTAATAATAATATTATTTTATTAATTTTAATTTATAATAAAAACATATATTTTTTATTTATTTATTTATTTTTTCATTTTTTTATTTCTTTTTTTTTCAACTGCACTAATGTACTTTTAGATTAATGATTCACATACTCTTGCATGTCTCGATTTTTCTGCCTTCTGGGCACACCTTTTATTTTTTAACACCCACCGATTTATAGTAATCCTCAGTATTTCTCACTCCTTCTCTATCCTCTATCAATTTTTTTCCTATTAATTTTAATCGTCCGAGGAATTCTCTCTTTAGGCTGAGCACATGTTGATATTTAGGCACTTTTATCACTCACTGTGTATCACTGAGCACCTTTTATAATTATTATTATAATTGCACTTTTCACTTGGTGTTTATGTCTCACTGGTATGCCCACATCGTGAAATCGTCGACACGCGGTTCCTAACATTAGAAAAGAAATATTCATATATAGATATATTTATATATATATCAAACACCTATTGATTATATTATATATATCTGGAATAAAAAAAAACCGCGTGCCGAACGATCTGGTTGGTTGGTGCACCTCTCTATCTCTATCTCTCTCTCTTTCTCTCTTTCTCTCTCTCTCTCTATCTTTCTCACACTCTTTCATTATATCTCACTTTCACTCTATATATTTATTTAGTTAGCGGCTAATACACTTGATATAATCCATCCCCACAATTCCATTTCTGATTTGTATATGAGCGTTAAAAGAAGAGCCCTTTAGGTACTGGGCTTTAGGATTGTGGCTCATTTTTTTCTTATATAATATTATCATTATATATATATATATATTTATATATATTTATATTTATTTATATTTATTTATATTTAAATATATATATATAATTGTGAATATATAAGAAAAATTAAACAAAATGTCACAAACCTATACAAGCTCAAAAATATTTTTATTTTTTTCTATTTTTAATTTATTTGAGCGTATTATATTATATATATAATAATAATAATATATATATATATATATTTATATATAATATATATATATATATATATATATGAATACAGTGAGCAGAAGATTTTTGTGTTCACATTTGAATACCAATACACGTTCGACACATTCGTGTTGAAAGCACCGAGAACCATTATGACGGGAGTATTCTCTCTTTTAATCTATTACTTCACTTGTGCATGTAATATCTTATTCTTTACTCTTTCCTGTTTTCTATTCCCTTCTTCTTTACCTTGGTTAATATCTTTCTATCTATTTCTCTTTCTATCTAAATCAAATTTTTATAAAAAAAAAATATTATTTCCATATATCCATTTAATTTGCTTTAAATCCTTTAGTTGTTTGATTGGTTTTTAAAAAGATTCATTTGGTCAGATGTCGAGGATGAATGGTTTAGTCGCTTATTAGTTATACTTTTATTTTATAATTTTTATTTATTTATTTCATTTTGCTGTGGACCGATTTCAAAATCTCCTAATAATTTTTATCGAATATTAGGAGATGAATTGAAAAGGTTTATAAAATTTCATTAATTTTTCAAGGTTATCATTTTGAAAATGTTTTGTCTAATGGAAAATATCCATTTGGATATGAGTATAATCGATGTATAAATAAAAAGAGTCCAATCATCGTTTTCATTTCTTTAACAAATTAATTATTTAATTTATGATTAATCGTTTTATTATATAGATTATTTATTATGAGTAATATATATTGAAATATGAAAGATATTTTTATTAAATATTTAATTCAAACTTGATATTCTCATAACATTTAGTATCTATATGAATAATAATAAAATATCAAAAAAGAAAAGTAAAAAAAATATTATATTGATTAATAGAATATTCTATTGATTGATTAGATTAACTCAGCGATTTTCAACCTTTGGGCGCGCCCTCCTAGGGGGGCGCGAGAATATCCAATAATAAATATTATTTAAAAAAATTGATTAACTGACTGAAAAAAAAATCATACACATAGAAAAATTCTTATTTTGACTGTTAGTTAATAATAATTTAAGTATCTAAAATAGTTAATTGTGCATTATTGTTGTATAGATTTTTATATATTTTAAGGCGCGATGAAAATTATGATTGAAAAGTGGGCCGAGAATACTGAAAATTTGAGAAACGCTGGATTAACTAATAAATTTATGACTTTTGTTTTGAATTTCGAGCAATTGAATAAATTAAAACTTGAGCCAGAGCCATTCTATTTCATAAAAAGCATATTTATGCATTAAATTAATGATCAAAAATATCATTATGAATAATAAATATAAATACCGAATATTAAAGATAGTTATGATGATGATGATGATAGAAATTAATTTTAAAAACATTTTTGAATTGATAACCCAGCTTTCCTATTTCCGTACAATTTTCAGTCCTTATCGGTTGGGTTACTTCTTTCTTTTCAAAATTCCTATCTTTCTCTCACATTTTCTGTTGACATTTATATATATATATTATTTCATTTATTTTATTTTATTTTCTTTTTTTGCAAACATTTCTCTCTATTTAATTGAAAAATACAAATACCGAATATTTCAATAAAATAAAACTTTACAAAAAGTAGTGTGAATACGTAGGTTTGATTCTCGCATGCATAGACACTCAAACTATAACACAACTTACACATCATTTTTGTGATACAAATATTTTTGTTTTTTGAATTTTTTGAAAAATACAAACAATTTTTGACATTTTTTTGCGATGGTGATTTTTGAATAAAAAAAACAAAATAATAATAATAAAAATGAATTGCTGGTGATGGAGTGAGGAAAACATTTTTGATGCATTTTTTTTTGCAATAATAATATTAATAATAACATGATTTTTTTGATGTGTAGTACCAAAAAAATATTTACCAACGAATACTCACTTACATTACAATTTTTTTCTACTTTTTCCCTGACATACTGTTGGGTTCTTCACCACGTATCAGCTGATCGCAGTGAGTATTAAGTTTTTAACAAAAACAACCAAAATTTTTTAAACAACCCAAACACTTTTTGAGACAATGTTAGACTATTGTCTCAACCATTTGTAGATAATTAAATTGTATGTTATTTATTTACTTTACTTTACTTTACTTTTTTCTTAATATTTATTTTTCTTTATTTTCTTTTTACGTAGTTTTAGAAAAAAGTAGAATATATATATTTATATGTATATATTTATATGTATACATATAAATATATATTTAAAATATTTTTTGCGTTCTTTTTATATCGCTCGTAATTAATTTTAATGTTTGCATTTTAACAAATTCTTCCAATTTTACAAGGTATGTTTTTTTTCTATTTAAAAACAAATCTATTTGAATAGTATATTATCAATGGAAATATCAATAAAATGTAAATAAATTTTCAAACATTATCAACAAATATTATTTGATAATTGGGATCGATATTCTTCGTGTTGGTATTCAAATGTTATTGGTATATAGAGAAATTTTAAAACTCCTTTAAAATAAATATTTAAATAATTTTAAAAAAAAGCACAAAATATATTTAAATACAAATATATTTATATAATAATTTGATAAATTAATAATAAAAAATAAATAAATAAACAAATCAATTAATAAAGCAAAAAAATTAAGAAATCTCCATGTAAACATGATGCAATTCTTTCTCAAGATTGGGATGCTCAGGTATCGTATAAGAGTGTTAAGTGTGTTTCCAAATAAGAATAAATAAAATATAATAAAAATTTTAATAATCAAATTTTTCTAGAAGAATGTTTGGTTTTGTATTAAGGATGATTTGACATATCTTTATCTTACAAAATAACTTACAAATTTACCAATTTTATATATAGAATATAGGTATATATAAATAAATAATTATATATACTGTCAAACCCATTTATTATAAATTTTATTAAAGTTAATTTTAATTTCATTCAGATTATTCATTCTAGTTTGTTTGTTTTTGTTTTTTGTTTTACTAAACCAAACAATTCTTACAACAATAAAAAAAATAATGATTTCAAATTTTTAAATTCAAACAACAATTTGTATTTCCATGATATACGATGGTCATTGTTGGATCATGCATGTGATGCAACAATTAACTATCGTAAAACAATTTAAGTTACATTATTCTAATCGTGAATGTCATATATTTCAGTTCCTGGAAATCCACAAGATGTTAAAGCTTCACCATTAAACTCAACGGCAATACGCGTGGAATGGAAACCTCCGCAAGAGAAAGATAAAAATGGAATTATTCGAGGGTATCATATTCATGTTCAAGAAACTAAAGAAGAAGTAGGATTATATTACGAAATAGTTTTTTTAAATATAAGTGAATTATTTATAAAGAAAATAAATAATTTAATGTTTTGTTTTTTTGCTTTTTTTTTAATTTTAGGGCAAATCTTTATTAAATGATCCATTACGGTTTGATGTGCTCAATGGTGAAATTTATTCATTGAACGTCACTGGTTTACAGCCAGATACTCTATATAGTGTTCAAGTTGCTGCTTTAACTAGAAAAGGAGATGGAGATAGAAGTCAACCAGTTTCTGTTAGAACTCCAGGAGGAGTTCCAAATAGGCCAACAGTTAACCTCAAGTAGGACTTGTTGATTAATTGAATTATGTATTTATAATTAGCCTGCTATCCTTCGATCACAATGCAACCTAATTATAAGATTATATAATTATATAAATTATAAAATCCTATCCTATCAAATCAATTATTACCAAGTGAAAAGCCAGAAGGAGTTGCTGCTACTAAATAATATTAATAAATTAATTAAATAAATAAAAATAAAATAAAGAAGCTTGAATTTTTTTAACCATTGATAACTCTTATTTTCCCATTGAAATTTTATTATAGATAATAGTTATTTTTATACATCTTATCTATTTTATTTTTAACAATATTGAAATTATTTAATTTTTCATATTTTATAAATTTCATTGTTCTATGCATTGTAATTAATAAATTTTTCTATATTTTTCTCATTTAAGGGGTGAAGGGGCGCTGCTCTATAAATTTTTTAATTTATTCTATTAATAACTTCCTTCCTTCTGGTAGGATCTTAACATATTTTATTAAATTCAAAGTAAATGAAATTTAAAAACGATTTCTCTTCTAAAAAAATTAAATATTCATTATTATTATTTAAATTAATTTAATTTTTTTATTTTATTTTCAATTTTTGACTTTTTTTAGTTATTAAAATGTAAAATATATGCAATCAAAATGATGAAGAATATATAAACATGTTTTTATTTTTATATTTATATTTTTATATTTTTATTATATTTTTTCCCAAATTGTTAAGGCTCAATTCATTAATTAAATAATTGTATAATCTTAATCAGGACCCGGAGAATGTTTACCTTTCGTATTCTAAGAAATTATTGTTATTCTAAAGCAACCTAATTTAGACATTTAACACAAACAATTTCAATTTTTTTTTTATTTATATAAAACAAACTTTTCAAACTTTTCTAGTAAAATAATTGTTGTTGTATAATACAAATATTTATTTTTTAAGAACAAAAAATTGTTTTAATTTTTCACATTATATATTTTCTTTGATTTTATTATTAATCTTTTTGTTTATTCTGGATAAGAGTGGGGGTAAGATTAAAAGTTTAGAACTAGATACTGGTTAAGTCTGGTCTTAACGATATTTTAAAACAATTAAAATAATTCATATATAGTATATCTATATTTCGAATATTAAATAATCATATATGATATATATAAATATTAAATATTATATAATATTAATAATAAATATATTTCTTCATTTTTTTAGGGTACTTGAACGTGAACCAACAGTAACTATTGAACTGGAATGGACAAAACCTACACTCACATATGGAGATCTTTTGGGGTATAGATTACGTTATGGAGTAAAAGATCAACAATTAAGAGAAGAGATGCTTCCAGTCGCAATTCAACATCACAAAATAATGGATCTTGGTACAAATAAAAAAAATAAAACAAATTATATATATTTTTAACTTATATTTATTTACTAATTTTGAAAATTTCGATTTTTACTAATTAAAAAATTAAGAATTTTATTCAAATTATATTGAATTTTTGTTTTTATTACAATTAAACTAAATTATCATAACAATCAGTTGGATAACTGAATAATTTTTTGGAGACTCTTGAACAATTTAAAATAAAATTTTAAGCAAATATATATATATATATATATACATATATTTATTGTAATTTTTTTCTATTGTCTCTTTTCTAATATATATATATATATACCAGTGATTCTCAACCACTATGCCGCGGCACTTTAGTGTGCCGCGTGATTACGAGGCTCTTAAACTTTTTTTTCTAAATTTTTTCAATTTGGTTCTAAAAAAAGGTAAACCGTTTTTGGACCAATTTTTTCAATATGGTAAACTTTTACACTTATCATTTTCTTTGTGTGCCGCCAAATTTTTAAACCGTTAAAAGTGTGCCGCGGTAAAAAAAAAGGTTGAGAATTACTGATATATACATATAAATATATATTTGTATTATTCGAGTAGTATCTTAGAATTCCCTTGTCGCTCATAATTTATCACTAAAGAAAAAAAAAAATATTGTTATATATATATATATAAAACAATCCTTAATCATTATATTCGAATATACAATTATTTTATTTTTTTATTAAAAAATAAATAATTAAATTATATTTTGTTAATTTCTTTCTTTCTTTTAATTTTAGAACGTGGTGTTATTTATGAATTTCGAATTGCTGGACAAAATCAAATAGGATTTGGACAAGAAACAATAAAATATTTGGATACTCCGGAAGGTCCACCAAGTGGTCCTCCAAGTAACATATCACATCACTTTCAAACTCCTGATGTCATATGCGTAACATGGGCTCCTCCCTTAAGAGAGCATCGTAATGGACAAATAACTAGATATGATGTTCAATTTCATAAAAAAGTTGATCATTCAACTGTGACTGATCGAAATACTACTCAAACCAAGGTAACTTATTATAATCCATTCAATAATATATTTGAATTTTAATATTATAGTCTTATTTATTAATTATTTATAAATTTAAAATTGTAGGCTGTTTTTACAAATCTTGAAGAAGATACCGATTATGTATTTCATGTCCGAGCACATACAAGCCAGGGAGCAGGTCCTTGGAGTGAAAGAATCGCTGTACACACAGAAAGAGATATTGTTAGAGCTCCTATGAGTGTGCAAGCAGTTGCTACTTCTGACCAAAGTGTTGAAGTTTGGTGGGATCCAGTTCACAGTCGGAGTAAAGTTACCGGTTATCAAGTAAGATTTTTTAAATTTTGAGTAATAGTAATATTCTTTTTTTTTATTTAATATATTGTTTTAATTATTTAAAATTACTGATTGAAATTTAATTAAATTAATTGTTATTAAATCTTTGTTTAGATTTTTTATACAATGACTGCTGTAGAAGATTTAGATGAATGGCAACAAAAATCTGTTGGATTAACAGAATCAGCTGATCTTGTAAATCTTGAAAAATTTGCACAATATGCTATTGCAGTCGCTGCTCGAACAAAAAATTCAGGTCTTGGAAGATTAAGTGAAAAAGTAACTGTAAAAGTGAAGCCTGAAGATGTTCCTTTATCATTAAGAGCACATGATGTTAGCACACATAGTATGACCCTTTCATGGTCTCCCCCGATTCGATTAAACCCCGTTAATTATAAGGTATAAAATATTGTTGTTTTTTTGGATATTTGTATATAATTATTATTTATAAATAATACAATCTTGTTTTGTATAGATTTCATTCGATGCTGTTAAAGAATTTGTCGATTCAGAAGGCATAACTCAAACACAAACTGTTCAACGTCGCACTATACTGCTTGACAATCATGAAAGATCACATACTATCAATGAACTCTCTCCTTTTACTACTTATAATGTAAATGTTAGTGCAATCCCTACTGATCGACAATATCGACCCCCTACAAAGATAACTGTGACAACTCAAATGGCTGGTAAATTAATAATAATTATGGCTGTTTAAAAAATTACATTTGTTTTTAGCTTCATCTCATTTAAGTAATAGATAATAGATTGAAATTTGAATTAAGTTTATAATTATTTATTTGTTTAATTTTAAGCACCACAAGCAATGGTTCAACCCGACTTTTATGGAGTTGTCGGTAATTCTGAAATTCATGTGATTTTACCACAAGCTAGTGAAGAATATGGACCTATCAGTCATTATTATCTTATTGTTGTTCCGGAAGATCCACTTACAATAAATAAACATCCAGATCAATTTCTTACTGACGAGGTAAGTCTATTAAAAGTCAATTAAATTCTATTAAAGAAATTCCAACATGACTTTAATATTTCTAATTTTCCAGATGATCGCGAATAAAGCTCAAAAGCAAGAAAGAGAAAATGCGCCTTATATTGCAGCTAAATTTCCTCAAAGAAATATACCATATACATTTCATTTAGGAAATGGTGCAACATATGAAGGATTTGTCAATCGTAAATTATTAAGGGGAAAACGTTATAGGATTTTCGTCCGGGCTGTTGTTGACACTCCTCAAAAGGTTTCAATTGTTCTTTCAAATTTTATTTTGATATTCATAAAAAATATTAAACAATTAATAAAATTATTTATTTTATTTTTATTTTAATTTAACGAAATCAAAGATAATAGAAAATTAGATAATTTTTTATTAGTTTGAAGAATATTAAGAAAGAATATTTATTCCAATATTTGGAATAAACTACACCTCCAAAAATCAATTTAAAGAAAAATTTTAGTTTTTAATTTTGTGTTTATATTACTATTAAAAGTTATAAATATTGAAAATATTGGAAAATTTGATAATCAATAGTGTGAATAAATTGCAGTTTATGAATTTAGACAAACTTACTTTTTGAGACAATTGTCTATTTCGAAACCCTTAATTCATTTTATAAAAAAACATTCTAAAATGTTTTATCAACAAATTATATTGATAAATTTATGGATTTTATTTTAAAATAAAGTTTGTTTTTTTTAAGTTTTTAAATATTGTAAAAATACATTATGAATGTAATACCTAAAATTCAATTTATATTTTTTCTATTATTTATAATTATTAAGGCAGAAAATTCAATGAGACTAAGACAATCTTTGTTTCAGCATCTTTATACATCAAGCCCATTTTCTGAGTTTCTCTCATTGGATATGCGTCCAGTGCCTCCGGGGCCACCACCAAGACGTCCTAGTCCTCATATACCTGTTGATAATAATGATGTTTCTATAAATAAGAATACAGACGAAGCTGGAATGGTGTGGGTTATTGGACCCATTATCTTTGTACTTGCTATCTGTATTTGTTTTGTCCTATTCTTCATTATCAAAAAGTAAATATTAATATTTTAAATTAAATTAATATAATAAAATAATTAATGTATTTTCTATTCCATTTTAAATAATTGTTAATTGAGTTAAAACAAAACTCTAATTAATAGAATTTATTTTTTAATTTTATTATTGTTCTTTCAGAATTTTAAAATCTTTATTTATGTTTTAGCCGTCGTCGACAACCGTGCAAAGCTCCAGATCAAGTTGCAGTGACAAGACCTTTAATGGCTGCAGATATTAATGCATCTCATGCTCCTTCGGATCCAGTTGAAATGCGACGACTTAACTTCCAAACCCCTGGAATGATGTCTCATCCTCCAATTCCAATTAGTGAACTTGCTAATCATATTGAACGATTAAAGTCTAACGATAATCTTAAATTTTCACAGGAATATGAGGTAATATATATATTTTTATTTTTTAATTAATGCCTGCTAATATATATATATCTTAAAATCTAACAAATAGTTAAATATATAATTTTAAAAAATATAATCCAAAAAATTACATTCTCAAACTTTGAGTACATTAATTAATTAATAAATAATCCATTTCAAATATAGAAAATTTAATTTTTTTAAAAATATGAATTACTTTATATTTATAGTCTATTGAACCTGGTCAACAATTTACTTGGGATCATTCAAATATGGAAGTAAATAAACCAAAGAATCGTTATGCCAATGTGATTGCCTATGATCATTCCCGAGTTATTCTTCAACCTCTTGATGGAATTCTTGGAAGTGATTATATCAATGCAAATTATTGTGATGGTTACCGAAAGCACAATGCATACGTTGCCACTCAGGTAAGATAATTTCAAAGAAATTATTTTATTATTCAAATATGTACATAGTTAATTATTTTTAATGTTTCATTAAAATCATTTTTTTTTTTTTTTTTTGTAATTAAATTTCTTAAATTGAGAAAAAGTTTAAGAAAAGATATTTGTTTTAATGAAAATATTTATATTGATTTTTTTTAATTTAAATTCAAAATATAAAGATTAATATTAATTTGTAAATTTCATTTTAATTATATTAATATATAGAATTTTAAATACTATTCTTATTTAATTTCAAAAGAGGTTGGAATTAATGAATAAAATACTCAAATTTTAATATTTGTTCTTAAAGGGTCCTCTGCAAGATACTTTTGCGGATTTTTGGCGGATGTGTTGGGAGCTTCGGTCTGCGACAATAGTAATGATGACCAAATTAGAAGAACGGACTAGAATTAAGTGCGATCAATATTGGCCCACACGTGGAACCGAAACGTATGGGCAAATGACTGTGACCATTTCTGATGTTCAAGAACTTGCTACTTATTGCATACGAACTTTTCAAATACATAAGGTAGGATTTTCTTCCTTATTTATAAATTACTTTATTTTGTAGTTTTAATGCTATAGTTTGAAAAGTGTCTAATTAAAATAGATTTTTCATTAAAAGTAACATAAACTAATTTAATTTTCTAATTTAATTTGGGGAATTTTTTCAAATTTTGGAATACTTAAGTGTTTTTTTTTAGTTTTTTTTTAATAGTATTTAAATAAGACTCACTGAAGTAATTATTCATATTTATACATAAGGTAGGATTTTCTTCCTTATTTATAAATTACTTTATTTTGTAGTTTTAATGCTATAGTTTGAAAAGTGTCTAATTAAAATAGATTTTTCATTAAAAGTAACATAAACTAATTTAATTTTCTAATTTAATTTGGGGAATTTTTTCAAATTTTGGAATACTTAAGTGTTTTTTTTTAGTTTTTTTTTAATAGTATTTAAATAAGACTCACTGAAGTAATTATTCATATTTATAGTCGGGTGCTGATCGACGTGAAGTTAAACAATTGCAATTCACTGCCTGGCCGGATCATGGAGTACCTGATCATCCGGCACCATTTTTGCAATTTCTGAGAAGAGTTCGACAACTAAATCCATCTGATGCTGGTCCGATGATCGTTCATTGTAGTGCAGGTGTAGGACGAACAGGATGTTTCATTGTTATCGATTCAATGCTGGAGAGACTTAAAAATGAAAAAATGATTGATATTTATGGACATGTCACATGTCTACGAGCACAAAGAAATTACATGGTCCAGGTAATATATTTATTTCCATTTTTTTTTTATCTTTTTATTCTATATATTCTGGGTTTAATTACTAAAAAATCAAAAATCTATATATTGAGTTTATTTATATATGAAATTCTCCTTTAATCATTGAACTGATAAATACAAATTATATAAATATATAGATTAAAATATCGGTTAATTTTATTTGTTTGTTTGTTTTTTATTAAATTTTGAATATATTTTATTAAATATTAATAATTATATTCTAATAAAATATTATATTTGAATTCTAGACCGAGGATCAATATATTTTTATACATGATGCCCTACTGGAAGGTGTAATCTGCGGTCAAACGGAAGTAGCAGCGCGAAATCTTCATGCGCATATTCAAAAATTGATGCAACCTGATATTGGGGAAAATATTACTGGAATGGAATTGGAATTTAAGGTAAATTTATATTTATATTCATTGGACGGTCAATGAGACAATGATTAAATTATTTTTATTTTTGTAAGATTTTAGAAGAAGACCATAGTAATAGAAACCATACTAATAAAATAAATATTCATTTTAAACCTAATATAATATCTATCTAATCTTATTATGCTAGCTAAAATTGTATATATATATAACCATTGGTTCTCAAAAACCGCTCTAACGATTTTTTTCAAATTCACACTAGATATAGTATTTATAAAGAAAAATTGAGTTTTATTGATCACATCTCTTGAAACTTACAGCTTCATTATTAATTTCTTAATTGAAAATTATATATGGGTGACGTAAATGGCATCCATTTTGAAATTTTAATCCCGCCTTTTTTTAATTTTGTATTAATATTTTTTTTATATTTAAAATATTTTAAAATTTATTATTTAATTTCGAAATAAAATTAAAAATATTTATATTTAATAAAATATATATATATATTTATTAATCTCTCTCAAAATAAAAATAACAACAAAATAAAAAATGGTTTTGAAATAATTTTTTTTTTTTTTTTAATCTATTATTTTTTAATAAATTAATTAATAAATTACTATTTTATATTTATTTATTCATTGTTCTTTTATTAAATTTAATATTTATTAATATTATTTATTATTTATCGATGACATATGACATTCATATTGAAATTTTACTCCCGCTTTTTTTTTAAATATTTAAAATATTTTAAAATAAAATTCATTATTTAATTTCGAAATAAAATTAAAAATATTTATTTTTAATAAAATATATATATATTTATTAATCTCTCTCAAAAAAAAACAACAAAACAAAAAAATGTCTTTGAAAGATGGTAAAAATATCTTTCTAATTATCAAAATATATCATAGACCAGCGGTAAGAACAATTGTTTTTACTCCCCGAGTTCGAAGGATCGAAACTCGCCGCGTTCATTTTGTTTTTTATCTATTTTAGTGATTTATTTATTCATTGTTCTTTTATTAATTAAGTTTTAGATAGTTTTATAATTTTTAATATTTTTTCAATAAAATATTATTTAATACATTTAATAATTGTAATAAATAATTAAAGAATTGTATATCAATATTTTTTAAAGGGTAGAGCGAGCTCGGTGTCCCAGGTATTAATATTACCAGCCAAATCCAATAATAATGAATCATTTTTTTTAACTTAAGTACCGAGCCGAGGCTCGGGGTCCCGGTATACATATTTATGTATTATTGAGGACCCCAAGTTCCATGCAATGATGCAACATTTAATAATTGTAATAAATAATTAAAGAATTGTATATCAGCTCGGTGTCCCAAGTATAATATTACCAGCCAAACCCAATATAATAATGAATTATTTTTTTTTAACTTAATTACCTAGCCGAGGCTCGGGGTCCCGGTGTGATCTTAATATATTGTCAGAATTAGATAAATAATGTAGAGAGAAAAATTATTTAAAAATAGATATTTATTTAAATGAAATAAAATTATTTAATTTACAGAATGAAAATGTCTATAATAATGTCTAAATATTTTTTCGAGCGACAGCTCGGTATCCCATGTATTAATATTACCAGCCAAACCCAATAATAATGAATCATTTTTTTTAACTTAAGTACCGAGCCGAGGCTCGGGGTCCCGGTACTTAATATTTATTTTAGAATTGTATTTATAATAAAGATTTAAAAATCTATTTAGAATTCGAATTAATGCATTATTTTCAATGTAGGGATTTTTATACATTTAAAAGGTTTAATTAAAATTGATTATGTTTTTTTTAATTATTTAAATTGAATTGATTGATAATTTATGAACTTGAAATAATTAATTGTCGACTCAGAAATGAAACTTACCAATAATTGAAATATAAAAGAATAAAGTTAAATATCTTAAGAGTACCTATAGAGGTGTTTTAATTAAATGAAAAATCACGAAACTTATCATAAGGATGCTCTTATATATAATAGAACATTAATTAAAATAATAACAAATAGTTTATGGAAACAAAGGTTTTACAGAATATTTCTTTTAGATCAAGATTTAGTAGAATCATAAGGTTTAAACTCGCAATAGTGACGGAAAGTTAACTCCACGTTGGCGCTGTTATCGGGCAATCAACCTGTAGAGAAGGCGCATTACCACTTGTCAACAGCGCCGCCCTGGCGTTTATTTTTTTCCGTCACTATACATATAATTTACCTTTTGTTATATATTAAAACTTGTAATTTCTAACTAATACTATAAGATTAACTAATTAATTTTATTTTTAGAAATTATCAAATATTAAAGCAGATTCATCACGATTTATGTCGGCAAGTTTACCGTGTAATAAGCATAAGAATCGATTGGTGCATATTTTGCCGTTCGAATCTTCCAGGGTTTGTCTGATGCCAACACGTGGTGTAGAAGGATCGGATTATATTAATGGTAGTTTTGTTGATGGATATAGGTACGTTAAATGTTATATTTATTTTTATCATTGAAAACTTTGGTTTAAGAACAAAAAAAAATACCAAGAAACTTTTGATAAATTACCTTTATTTACAGATATCGTTCTGCCTACATTGCTACTCAAGGGCCTTTAATGGACACTACTGAAGATTTCTGGAGAATGTTATGGGAACATAATAGTACTATTATTGTTATGTTAACAAAATTGAAAGAAATGGGAAGGGTAAGTAAATTAATCTATTGTTTTTTTATTTAAAAAATAAAAAAGTAATTATATATACTTTTGTGGTGTTCTAAATATTATGCCCCAATTTATATATATATATATATATATATATATATACTTGATTAAACTTTTATTTTGTCTTTTATTTAGGAAAAATGTCATCAATATTGGCCTTCTGAACGTTCAATTCGTTATCAGTGTTTTGTTGTTGAACCGATTGCTGAATATAACATGCCTCAATATATTTTGAGAGAATTTAAAGTCACTGATGCCCGGGATGGAAGTTCAAGGACTGTTCGTCAATTTCAATTTATTGATTGGCCAGAACAAGGTGTTCCAAAAAGTGGTGATGGTTTCATTGATTTCATTGGTCAGGTTCATAAAACTAAAGAACAATTTGGCCAAGATGGCCCTATTACCGTTCATTGCAGGTAATTAAAGATTTATTTATATTAATAATGATTAATATATTAAATAATATTTATTTTAAAAAAAAATTTTAATTTTTTTTATTTTTAGTGCCGGAGTTGGTCGCACAGGAGTTTTCATCACATTAAGTATTGTCCTTGAACGAATGCAATATGAAGGTGTGGTCGATGTGTTCCAAACTGTGCGCATATTGCGTACACAGCGTCCTGCGATGGTCCAAACTGAGGTAAATTATATTTTCATGTTAAAAATTTTATAATTTTCATTTTATTATATTTTTATATTAAAAAAATGTTTTATTTTTTCTATTTCCAGGATCAATATCATTTTTGTTATCGTGCAGCTCTCGAATATCTTGGCTCATTTGATCATTACGCGAATTAATTGAGATATTATTGTAAAGCGAGTGAATTCTGAATGAATGATTGAATGGATGCATATTATTGTGGGGAGCATGCGAATGTATGAACGTATGAAAATAGTTAACATTGGGAAAAAATATCTATAATCAATATAAATAAATTATATATATATATAGAAAGAGAGAAAAAAATAAATAAATATATATATATATATATATATTGCAAGAAATCGTTTAGCCAAGTCCGTCTTAATCATATTGCGTGGCTTCGAAGCCTTCACCAGAGAAGCAATCCTATCAACGGAACGAACGGGAATCGTTACAAAAAAATACCTAGTAATGTGATGATTAATTCTTTTGTGCAAATGATCAAGTGGACATCCTCAGATGCAAAATTAGATATTGAATATAATTATTAGTTAAACAATCGCCCATTATGAAATGAATTGACAATAAAGAAACATAAAAAACCTTTTTTTTTATTTTACACTTTGGAAATTAATTTATCATTTGTATGACATCATCGTACTATCTCCGTGAAACGGTTTAATATGTGTGAATTGTGTTGAGAATATTCCATTTTTAAAATCTGGTTTCCCAGTAGTTTGTTGATTGCGGCATTCTCTTAATCTCCCAAGGTGCCTACTTTGAAGATGCTATACCAAAAATTGCCCTTTAGTTCATCAGGTCTTATAGTCTTTTAGAAATATAGGCCTTTGTATTATATAACATATACTTAATATAGACATCAGGCAGCAGGCCTAATTCATGGACAATCTGCATTAAAGACAATTTGGTAGCTACAATGATAAGGTCCGATATGCAGATCTCAACAGTTATTTTTTATGTGAATATATGCATATTGTTATAATCCTTTTTATATATATCGTTTTGATGTTTTTTACATGTTTTAAATGTCCATTTTTATATTTTAGAAAATTCAGTTCATGAATTAGGGTAATTTTTACATTTATAGAGGCTCATCTATAAGGCCTAACTATGATTGCAATAAAAATCTAAGGTGAATTGGAGGGCAAATTTAAGTGGACAACGCACATATGCAATGATTATTCTTTTATAATTAGTTTGTTCATTCTTTTTTGACCATTCCATTGTATGTTGTTTAAGAAATCTTAAAAAAATATCATATTTAAATAATATTATTTTATCATTAAACATTTAAATAAAAGATTATCTGTAAGCAAATAAAAAAAATGAATATGCAATTATTATTTTGCACATATATTTATATATATTTTAATTAAATTTATAAACAAATTAAATATTAATTTTAAGACTCTTCTATTTTTTTTATTAACTATTATTTTGATTCATTCATGAATTAAGGGTACATTTTTGCATTTTTTTTTATTCATCGTCCATTAAAATAAATTATTTATTTTTATGTTATAATAAAATATAGATTTAAAAAATTGTATATTGTAGAAATGATATTATTTGTGTAAATTTATCAATTTATTTTTTTTATAATTTATTTAAAAGTAATTTTTTTAACTGATACTCAACCTACCATATTTTATATTCATTTTTGTCACTTGTTATTGTTAATGCGCTATTTTATTATTATGAATTTTGATTAATATACTTACAGATAATCAACTTTAAAATATATTAGACGGTATTTTTATAATTTATTTTTAAGAAATTAAATATTTTCAAATTTTTTTTTTGTTAACATTTTCTAAACGTTAATTAATGTGTTTATTCATTCATTCATGGTAACATATCAGACAACACAAAAATGTAAAAGCAAATAAAGAATGGTCTGTATGTGATGTAATATAATGTATAAACATTATATTCATTGTTTTAATAAAAATTTTAAAATGTATATTTACCCATTCCTATATAAGATTTATCATTCTTAATTTTTTATTTTTATTTTATTTTAAATATTTTATTTTTTTTACATTCCCAATTTATAATATTATCATTTGCTTATATCAAACTTTCTCTTTAGTATTAATTTATAATCGTATTGAAGAAATAATGAGAAAGTGATAGACTTATCAAAATATATGGAAAAATAAGAAACTATTTCCATTTTATTTATAGATTATATATTTAAATATATAATAGTTTTTTAGGATTTTTACGTTTATTTTGCAAATACTTATTCAAAAGTTTTTTTTCTCCTATATATGATTATTATCCTGATTATTTTGTTTAACCTGATGTTTGCCATTTCAGACTGAATTTAGCCTTTGAAGTATTGACTCTTTATCATTTATTATAATTAATTAAATTGTTTTATTGAAAATTAATTTACATGCATGAGAATTTTAATTTAATTTTTATACTCAATTTCCCAAAATTAAGAAAACTGAAATGCTGGTTTATTTTGGTGATTTTAATATTTTTATAAAATTAAATTCCAAATTGAATGCATTTATTGTTACTTTTTATTTATTCATTATTTCATTTGATATATAAATAAATAATAATAATGATTCAGTGTGATAAATTCAAAATTGCTAATTACCATGAAATTATAACACAATATTCTTATATGAACATAGACTATAAATTTTAACAAAATCTAATAAAAAAACAATTTTTTAGTGTTTTATGAAGTCAAAAACGTTTTCAAAAAGTCAATTAAAAGTTTAAAACAAATAGATTCAAATATTTATTTTTTACACGCTTTTATTTAGTTTCACATCGTGTCCTGCCGTCAAATCTTGCAAGGTAAATTTGACCCACTTCCTGAAATTTTGCATACATATGTAACTCGGATGACAATGCAATATTCAGGTTCATCGCAGGTCATAAGTGACCTCGGAGGTATTATTAATTAATTAATAATACTATTATTATTATTAATAAATTAATTAATTCTTAACACTATACCTGAAATCATAAACCTGGCGAAATTTCTGTCAAGACTAAAAATTAGGAAATAAAAAAAAACTTTAAAAATACGCTTTTATTTAAATGCCCTAAAAAGAAGAAAATAATTTCTCCACACACACCACAATTTCCCTACAATTAATCATATCTAAACAATGAAAGCGTGAACGCCAAGGAAAGAATACGAAGGACATTTCATTGTATATTATATGCACAAACCTTTCTGTTATTTTTCCTTTTCCACTATACCTGATAACTATGTCTATTTCAAGTATAATTTGCGTATGATTAATTGCAAGGAAATTGTGGTGTGTGTGTACAGAAATTATTTTCTCATTTTTAGTGCATTTAAATAAAAGCGTTTTTTAAAAAGGTTTTTTTATATTTTTTTATTTAATTTAAACTTGTGAGTCATAATCATTCGTGTACAGAAATATTGAATGTTCTTAGCGAGATTAGATTGATCTAATTTTGTCCGATTAGGCCTTAAAACGCATTGATCTCCTAAACTTATAAGTTGAGTCCTACCCTAGTCCAATTCATTTACTTTCCAATTTGTTTGATAAATAATAATAATCAAATCATATTTTAATATTATAATTAAATATTCAAATTTTAAAGTATCTTATCTTATTATACTAGCAAAAATTGTATCTATATATAAATATATCTATTTAATCTTATTATGCTAGCTAAAATTGTATATAGTACCTGGTTCTCCGAGCCACCGCTCGGTCAATAAAAAAATAATTTCTTATTATCGGGTTTGGCTATTAATATCAATACCTGATTCACCGAATCGCAATACAAATAAATTAAAAGAACATAAATAAAAAAAAAATAGTCATAAAACATACACCCCTTAAACGTACGAATTAATGCACTGGAAGACAGAAAAGAATGGCCTTCAAAAAATATTTATTTAGAGATAAAACTGACATTTCAGCTATGTTGCTATTATGCTTTTCTTAGATCATACCTGGTACATTATTACATCATACCTGGTTCACCGAGCCGCCGCTCGATCATTAAAAAAATGATTCCTAATTATCGGATTTGGCTGGTAATACTAATAACTTGTTCACCGAGTCACCGTTCAAATAATTTAAAACAACATAATGACTAATAAAACATATACTCCTTAAACGTATGTATTAATACACTGAAAGACAGAAAAGTAGGCACGTTGATATAAAATATATATATTTTCGTAAATTTGATTTATTTGTATGTATATATATATAAAAGGTTTTTGTCTGCACATTGCTGTGAATTTAAAATTTTATGCATATCTTCGCATTTCACTCCTATTTGTCTAAAAATTCAAATTTTAATTTTTATATATTCAATAAGTCATTTTTGAATTTAAAATATAGTAAAAATTAATTAATCTAAAAAACAAAAACAAAGATAATATAATTTAGTCAATTTAAGGACGTTTTAAAAATATTTTTGACTTCATAAAACACTAAAAAACCCTTTACTTTTAAATACCAAAAGAAAAAATATTCAAATCAAATAAGAAACGTTGGGCGTTTTTAGTTTTCATTTGATTTCTATGCAATTAACTTCTTTTATAGAGCTATAATTTATATATATACATACATTCCACACTAAAAATCGATTTCAATTTGTCAAAAGATCGAACAGACAGAGAGACAGATGCCAAGTGAAGTTGAGAAAAACGTTATAAAAATAAAAAATAATTTAATAAATATATATGATTATTTTTTTAAAATTAATTAAAATGAGAATATGTAGAATTCATTATTTAATTGAAATGATATATTTGAATATCTTCTATAATATAAAAATGAATCGCTCTACTGAGACAGAAGAAGAAAAAGAGAGAGGTTAAAAAAAAAGACTTCAAGGGTAACAGGGGACAGAGCCGAAGGCGCTCTGAGCAACTAGTTAGAAATAAAAATAAAAATGTAAATATTATAATCATTCTTTGTATAGGAAATGCTAGAATTATTAATTTTATATTCATTGTCGGAAATAAATCGACTTCTTCACTGAGTCACAAAAATTAAATTCATTGATAAAAATAGACGTACTTTTTGATAATCAATTGGAAAATAAAAGCACTTTATGATATTGGTTCAAATATAAGTCTGATTAATCAAGAAGTTATAGATATTTTAAAATCTAGATTAATAAAACATAATAATTTAGAACTATAAATGGATTTAGTTTTAGTATGAAAATCGTAAATTTAACAAATAATTTAATATTTAATGCAGTGAAAAATAATCCATTTCTAGATCTTGAAGCTATAAGAAAATTTAAACTAAGACAAGATGAAAATTTAAATATAATTATTTCAAAATATTTTAAAAAATAAAAAAAAATATTACAAACAGATATTGATTTCAGATGATTTTAATATCGTTTATTTTCGCGTATGAGACCATACTTAAAACCCAAAATCCGAGGTTCTTATTCGGCAGGTACACAATTTAATAATTTGGTAGTTTCTGTGTAATTTTTGTTTTCTGCCGTAATATCAAACTATTTCGTTTCATAAAACGATTGCACCAATATACTGTTGCTTTAAACTCTGCATTGTTCAGGATTGGCCCGTGCATTAGCGCTAATCATGTTTCTTGAAGCACAATATAACCATTCTGCCTCCTTTCTTGTACCCATTCTGTAACGTTATTTTCTAAATCTGTCTAGCAAGCTATTCCTCTTCTCATAGCCCATTTTGTCCCTGGCATTTTTTAATGGAATCTTCATTTTTTCTCCACTTCCTTATCAAATTTGTTAGTGCCGTATTATTAAGAATTTTAGGCTCGCCTTATCTGGCGGATATATGCTAAAATTGCAAAAATTAGCTGAAAATGTATACCTCTTCTTATCTGAAGGTCGCCTTATACGTGGAAATATCGAGTAATTATGAAAAAATGATTAAAGAAAAGAAAGGTGAAAATATTAAAAAATAACTTTTTAATATTATTGAGAGAAACGCAAATATTTTTGCAAAAGATAAATATGATATTTGGAAAGTAAAAGTAAAAGAGAAGCAGAGATAAGATAAATAAAAAAAAGAATATGTGACTGCACGTACAGATAAATGCTCAATCTCTGTTGAAAATGAAATAAAGAAACAAGTAAAAAGATTATTAAAGGCGGGTTTTATTAGAGGATTCTTAAGCATCACCAGTAACTTTGGCATATCAAAAAGATGAGGTTCGAAAATCTAAACTCTGTATAGATTTTAGAAATTTATATAAATTAATTATTCCCGAAGTTATCCATTTCCTACAATTAATAATGTAATAGAAAATATACTTAAATGTGTAATGAATACTTTGCAACACGTTATGCGCCACTTGTAATGGACCAAACTATGGTGCACTTAAATGATCCACGATGGCTGTGAATTGTTAATTATGTTAAATTAATTATGGGCGCCAAAATTTGGGCATCCCAGAGTATAAAAAGGTGTTGAAAAATTAAGGAAAAAGGGAAAACAATAATAATGCTCACACTAATTCACTTTATTGAAATAAATAAAAAAATTAACAAATTAAGTATAAGAAATTTAAATAGAAAAATAAGAAATTCATGTTTAAAGTAATACCTTGTGGATTAAAGAATGATCCTGGTATTTTTCAATGTATACTTTCAAATTTAATTAAAGAAAATGATTTCGATAATTTTTGTATTAATTATAAATTGATGATCGCCTTTTTTCAATAAATTGGATAGATTATATGCGACATATTGCGAAATTTTCAAAAGTTATAAATAGAGAGGGTTTTAAACTTAAATTAGAAAAGTGTAGATTTGCTGAAAGTTCTGTAAAATATCTGGGTCACATAATACAAGAAAATAAAATATCCCCGGCACAAGAAAATTTAATAGCTATTATAAAACTATCTTATCTTATTATGCTAGCTAAAATTGTATATATGTATTTATCTATATATATTGGTTCTCAAAAACCGCTCTAACGATTTTTTTCAAATTCACACTAGATATAGTATTTATAAAGAAAAATTAAGTTTTATTGATGATATCTCTTGAAACATACAGCTTCATTATTAATTTCTTAATTGAAAATTATATATGGAAAACGTCAAAATTTTTAATACTGCCTGCTAAGACAGTAAAAAAATGACAATTTTTTATCTAAATACATATAGTCCAGCGGTTGGACTGATGTTTTAACGAGTGGATTTCGTCGGTTCGAAACTCGCCGGGTGAATCGTTATTTAAAAATGAAAATAATGATTTTGTTATTTTTTTTTCTTTTTATCTATTGTTTACTTTTTAATTTATTTATTCATTGTTCTTTTATTAATTAAGTTTTAGATAGTTTTATAATTTTTAATATTTTTTCAATAAAATATTATTTAATATATTTATTAATATTATTTTATTTATTATTATTGAGTACCCGAAGTTCCATTCATTTTAATCAGATTGATGCAATGATGCAACAGTTAATAATTGTAATATTGTAATAAATTTCTATCTTGAAAATTGTTACATATTATTCAGGATATTTTAAAAACTATTTCTTTCTTTAATTAATATTCATTTTTTCTATAAGTCAGATATATTTCCAAATATTAAATAATTTTTGAAGTGAAAACTTCTTTAGCGGCGTTGAGCACTTTTGCGGGATGGGGAAAAAGTATAGAACTCGCGTGATCGTGACCAACACCATGAAACCATCTGCTTTCAAATTTCTTATAACAGAGCGCGAAATTTGAATTGTCATTAGAACTGTTTTATAAATTATCTCTAACATATAAATATATATTTATTATGTAAAGTTCATTTCATATATACATATATAATCAAAATTATACGAAATGAACTTCACATAATAAATATATATTTTATGTTAGAGATAAGAATTATAAAACAGTTCGTATTGCAATATTTTAAACAAAGTTGTGTATTTATATATATATAAATATAAGTTACAAATTTGTTTAAAATATATGTTTAAAATAATATATAAGTTATATATATATACATGCATATGAAATTCATCTTTCTCGTGAAATAGCGCGAATTTCGTCTGTTTTAAAATTTCTTACGCAGAAGTTTTCACTTCTGTCGGCCAGTCCCACGACTGCCAATTTTGCTTTTTTAATTCCGAAAAGCTGCAAAGCACGTTTTTTTGTCTTTAGTTTGTTTTATAACCACTTGGGGCGCTAAACAGTTTTTCAAAAAAACACTATAGAAAAAAAATATATGTACCTATATATTATATATTTATGTATTATTGAGGAGCACAAGTTCATTAATTTTAATCAGATTGATGCAAATGTGTAACATTTAATAATTGTAATAAATAATTAAAGAATTGTGTATCAATATTTTTTAAAGGGTAGAGCGAGAGCTCGGTGTCCCAGGTATTAATATTACCAGCCAAATCCAATAATAATGAATCATTTTTTTTAACTTAAGTACCGAGCCGAGGCTCGGGGTCCCGGTACTAATAATTAAAAGACCAATTGACAAATCTGGTGTTCGGAGTATTATAGAGTCTATACATTTCTATCTGTGTGTGTGTGTGTGTGTGTGTGAAATATATTAAAAATAATTCACAGAAGTTTGAGTATTTTTCGAAAAAACTCTCAGAAAAATAAAAAATATGGACATAATTCATTTTGAATGTAAAGCTATAAAGGACTATTTAATTTGCTCCCATTTTTCACATATACTTGAAAAGTATATCTCACCCGATTTTTATCTATATTCCTCTTCTATTCCTTTTAAAACTGTTTGATGAGTTTTTAAAAGCTTGTTCTCTGTCCTCTTTCAAATCACGATTTGGTTTAATATCAATTAGACAAATTGAAGATTATTTCCCAAATAACAAATAGTTTAGTTCAAATTTTGTTGAAGTTTTTTATATTTTTATACTTTTATTATATTCTATCACACATTCCTCCGCAATTTCTAACCAGGCTCTCTTATCTCCAGAATTTATTTTGCAATCTATTCACCAAAGTGTGATTAAGACGTTCGTTCAAACCATTTGAATTTGGACAATCGACACATGTAAAAATCAAATTAATATTCTTTTCTTAAAGACCAGCATATTGATTGGCTAAAATTATTTTAATATTATTTTTCTTGGCTATTGGATCTATAAGCTTAATAAAATCTTTTACCTCCTTTCTATGTAGAAATCGTAGTTATATCTAGTGAAATGAACAATCAATAGATACATATACCGCTTACTAGAACGATTTCCTGAAAACCACCTACAGATTCAATAGATAAAATTTCTTAAGGCATCCTAATCTTGACATCAAAACAATAAGTCTATTTCAACGAGTTTTATTTTCTACACATATTTGACAAAAGATTCTCGATCTTCCTTTCAAATTTTTAAAAATTATATCATTTCGACGTTCAGTTTTCTTTGAAATTTCAAGCTCAATTATATTTTCTTTTTGATCATTTTTTATTTCATTTAATTCGATTATATTTTCAAAATATTTTATAACAATAAGTCAGCCATAATATTATCTTTTCCTTTTTTGTAAATAATTTTAAAATTAAATTGTGAATGATAATGGATTAAAGTTCATATGTTTTTGTGAGATATATTAATTAGTATAATTTGTAGGTCGATTTTTTAAATAACAGATTTATTTAATTTTAAAAGAAATAAATTAAATTACAAGTTACTTTAACATATTAAATTGAGAATATGTTCATTTACACAAGCAATATTTAAATAGGATAAATTTATAATTTATATATTCAAGAAAGACCATTGTATTCTAATTAAATCATTAAAATATTCACTTCATTAATTATTTCAATGATTAGTCTATTTTTTATTTTCTTTATTATTATCACTTAATATCAAACTGATTTAATTTAATTGAGTTTAAAACATAACATATTTACAGAAAATAATTTTAAAATATAAAGTAAAATTTTTTAAAGAAAATATTTTTAGATAATGATGAATTTCATTAGAAATCCAGGTATGTTTTGAAATAGAATTTAATAAAATATATTAATTTTTATTAGAAGTTTTATATATTACCCAATTTCATATTATTTTAATAAACTTGTTTAGATATCTAAAATAATTTAATGGAACTTTTTTTATATTAACATATGAGTAAAGTTTATAAAGGGTGTTCCAAAATTATCCAAAGATTTCAATTAAATAGAAAGTTTTGACACTTTTGTCCGATATTTTTATTCCATAAATAACCATATTCTATGAATAGACTTTATGATTCAATGAAAAAAAACAAAAACAATTTAAAGACTAAAAACTGTGTTTTTTATTTAATTCAAATCTTACGTTAATTATGGGACACCCTATATTTTCCTAGTAGCTACAATAAGAGCTAAACTACAAATTTTACAATAGTATATTATTTAAACTATAATTGAAATTAAATATGATTTTAATATTTATTAAAATAGTGATATTTATTATTATTAACACTGAAATATACTATTTTATCAATTTCAGGAGTATTTATATTAAGAAAAAATATACGGCAAATAAATACAAGATTACCAAAATGTAACATAACGCCAAAAAGCTACACTGTACTATTTATACATTATATTATCCATACATTATTATTATTATTATATTATTTACCAAAAAGAAAAAAAAAAAAAATAAATAAACTTTTTTAGGGCTTAAATTATGATACAATAAAAGAAATCCGTTCCACTAATATTGCTTCATGTGTTAAAACTTATTATAAAAAACCTTTACTTATTCATCATGGTAAAATGCAGTGGGTGTTTGATCATGAAGGAAAAAGATATTTAGATATGTTTGGTGGGATTGTTACTGTCAGTGTTGGTCATTGTCACCCGTAAGTAATTTTTTTTTTTTTTTTTATTTCAAATGAAAATATAAAAATTACTTATGAATTTAAAAATTGTATTATTTATACAGAAAAGTCAACGAAGCATTAAAATCCCAAATCGATACGCTTTGGCATACAACAAATATTTATTTACATCCAAAATTACATGAATATGCTAAAGCATTAACTAACAAATTACCAGGCGAATTAAAGGTGTGTTTAATTTAATATACTTTTTTTTATATCAGACTATTGCTATATTTGGATTTATTTGTGTGTTTTAAGAATCCAATTTTACAATTTTCGATCAAATTTGTTGAATATAAATGCTGTAGTAATATTAATATAAAGATTATTTTTAAAGAATTTAAATTTTAATTAAATTTTATTTTTTTAATTACTTAATTTAAATTTAATTTGATTGATTATATATATTGTAATTATTATAGTATCAATTTTATTATCTAATCTTCCTATCACCAATGTTATTTTACGAAAAATATTATTATATATATAATTATATATTGTATTACTGATCTATTTTTTCAATCCACATATCAGAAGGCGTATCGGTGAAAATAATTTTAGTTTGTAATTTTTTTTTTGTTTTTGTTTAAATTATTAACCAGCTGGTGTCAATAAAATGGAATAATAATAAACAATAATCAATCATCATTAATTTGGTTTATTAATCTGATTTTGGAAAAGTTGTATAAAGATATTATAAAAAGTTTGTTTACTTGAAGTTTTATTTCTACATATGAGAGAGTTATTCAATAAATAAAGAGAAAAATGGCTATAGCTAAAAAACGGTTTATTTGATTCTTACAAATCTCAGACTATTTTTCAACATAATTACCCCCCTCCCCCAAGTTATGCACTTGTCTCATCTTTCTTGCAGCTTCCTAATTAACTTGGCGAAGAATTCTTTCGATTTACCCCAAAACCACTTTTGCACCGCTTCCTGAACTTCCTCATTGTTAGCAAATCTTTTTCAACGTAGGGCGTCTTTGAGTGGTCCAATTAGGTAAAAATCTAACCTTGTGTTCTAGCATCTCAGGGTAATATTGGCTATTGATAAATCGCAATATACTGGACCCTGGGAGTCCCAAAAAATAGTCAGGGGTTCATCACCTGTTCAGTCACTTATAAACCGATCAACCCACTTTTAAAAATCCGCACGGCTCATACAACTTTTACCGTACTGTATCAACATTATAGAAAACATTTCACTTGGTTTAACATCTTCTGTAACTAAACATCTAATGACAGAGCGCTGCTCTTCTATCGTTCAATCTTATAGTGGATTTGCCATGAACTCAAAATTGTGAGGTTATGTTGACATAAAATGATGAAACACCTGATCAGAGCATACCCCATGGTTGCCAACTAACACCCCTTAAAAAAAGGTTGTACACATTCATTAAATAGTTTTAAAATTATAGAATTTGTCTCTTTTCTTATTGAATGACCCTCATATTTTTATTATTATTAAGTATAAAATTTCGCTATTTTTGGAAAACTTATTTAATAAATTGTAATATTCAATTAAAAAAAATTATAATATTATATAAGCTGTAATAATAATATAATAAAAATGTTTCCTTAGAATACAAATTATATATCCATCCTTAAAAGTAATATGAAAGAATTTAAAAAATAAGCTTATTTATTTTTTTAAAATTGTGAGTGGTTGTTTATTTTCGGTTGCTTGAAAAAATATACTTACATAATGAACTTAAACCGCTTTATTCTACATTAATTACTTACTTATTATAATTTTAGGTCGTATACTTCGTAAATAGTGGTTCTGAAGCAAATGACTTGGCTCTTCTTTTATGCCGCCTCTATTCTGGTAATACAGATGTAATCACTCTTCGTAATAGTTACCATGGAGGAGTTGGTATGACATTAGGACTTACTAGTTTGGGTATATATAAATATAAAATACCCTCTCCTCAAGGTATTTACCAGGTATGTTTATTTTTATTTTGTTTGTATGATATAATTATATAAGTTTATACATATTTCGTCATTCTAAAACAAAATATTTTTCAGACAATGGATCCTAATCCTTTTAATGGAATATGGGGAGGTAAAAATTGTCGTGATTCTCCAATTCAAGTAGCTAATAGGAACTGCAATTGTCCAATAGAGGAATGCGGTGCTTCAAAAAAATATTTGGATCAATTAAAATATACCATTCAAACGTCGACAACTGAAAAATTAGCAGGATTTTTCGCAGAACCAATTCAAGTTAATTTTGTTCAATATATACTATTATACTAATAATTTTATTTATTTAAAATATATATGATAGTTTATATCAGGTGTATTAGAAGATTGTGGGAAATGGTTGGAGACTAAACGATAAAATTAATCAAATAGAAGTGTAATAGTATTATTAGTTGCTGGTAGATAAAAGCACAATAAAAAAATGTATATATTGATATATATTTGTAATAGATAAGAAATTTTAGAAATTTACTATGAGGAAAATAGTATCTAATAGAAGTAATGATCTTCAGACACGATCTTATGAATTATCGTTGGATAGAGTTATTTTAATATTTTATTAAACTAAAACTAAAATATTTAATATTTATATATAATTATATTATTAATAAATAATAATAATATTTAATATTTATATATAATTATATTATTAATAAATAATAATAATATTTATAATAAATTATTAATAATTAATTATATTATATTATTAATATTATTATTTAATATATATAAAACTTTAGATAAACCTATGGGCCTATCGCATTTACTAATTTTTATAGGCCGTAGATCTTCTCCTCCCTTAGTTCAATATATCTTTATAGTGCCTTTCTAATCACACGTTCCACCATTCGCTCTTTATATATATTTAATTATTTATATTAAAATTTGTCTAAATTATTTTTACTTTCTAAGTTTTTTGAGTAAAGCTAAAAAGCTATTATAATTCCGATTCATTTCCGGTATGCGTTTGTTCAAAGATCTTTAAGCTTCAGGTTATTCTGATTCCAAAAAGTGGTTTTCCCGATGACGTATGTGTGTGTTTGTGTTTTAATTTTTGTTTCCTCTTCTCACTTATCCAATCCGCTAGAAACTTAGAAGCTCACGTTTATTTTAATCGCTCATTCTTTTTTTCTTTGTTTTAATTATTTTTATACCATAATTCGTTTTTTATTAATGGTTTGAATCCAGACATAGTTAGGGTTGAGAAGGATGCGATTAAAAGAGTATGTGGCTAGAATGGGAGAGGAAAGAATGGCGAAGAATATATTGGTGGGGAGACCGATTGGGAAACGTCCAAGGACGGGGTGGGTGGACAATGTAGGAAGGGTCGTGAGAAAGATGAGAGAGGGTAGAAGTTGGGTGGTTGTGGCTCAGAATAGGGACACTTGGAGAAATATGGTTGCTGCGGCCAAAAACTTTCTAGTGCCGTAGAGCCACAGAGATAGATAGATATTAATGACTTGAAATGTCCTCTTCAAAAGATAATATTTTTTTTACATTTTAGTCAATCAAAAATTTTTTTTTTAATACTTAAATATTAATTTTTTTATTTTCAATATACTTTTTTAAAATACTATTTTATTGCTTAACACACATTTTTTTAAAGAAAGAGGATAGCCAATATAGATACAAATATATTTAAATTACTCAGTCATATATATTTAAATTTTTTTTTAAAAATTCAAAATGTAAATTTTTTAATTGTATACAAAATAATTATATAATATATAGACCATTTTTACCTTTGAAATATAATTAATAATTGAGTAAAAAAAAAATAAAGACAAATGAATTTTATAATAGTAATTGACGTATTTTTAATGTTTTTGGCCTCTATACTTTATATATATTTTTACCGACCGACGATAGTAAGGGAGGTATTGTTTTCACACCAAATTTCACATGTGGAGATTTTTACATATCTCCACGAATCATGCATTTTCTTAACAGAAAAAAGTATTTTAGCATGATGTCTGTCCGTCCGTCCGTCCTGAACGGCTCAACGGATTTTGATGAAATTTGGTATATTTACTTAATGCATCAGTAGGATGAATTGATCAACTTTTGGTGCAAATCTGGAAACCGGAAGTGATAGAATTAGCGATCGACGTTAGGAAGGGAAGGGTTATTTTCACACCAAATTTCACATGAGGAGATTTTTTATATATCACCACGAATCATGCACATTGTATTGGTTTTATCCTCGAGAAACATCATCTTTATTAGTTTTTTCTTAATTTAAAATTATATGACGCCATCCAGCCATTCATGCGTCACAGCCTTACGTATATATTATAAACAAAATAAAATTAAAAATATTTATGTTCTATCCATATCCGTTTTTTATTACATTTAAATTTATTATTTATTTATTTAAAATTATTTGAAATTGTTTCTGTAGCTGGAAATTAATTTACTTCAAACCGTCGGTCGGTTCGGACCTGGCCAGAGGTCAACTTATTAAAAATTAATTTCGGGATATTTTTGATTAGATATTGATAAAATTTAGAGGGGAAAGAGTCTATCAATATTGAATCTATATCCTTTCAATTTCCAAAAGAGGTAAACAGACAGACATGAGTAAATTCATATTAGGTTTTTCCAGGTCATGAAACGTGAAGATATGCGAAAAATTTTAAATTCTTAGCAATGTTGAGATATATATATATATATGAATCAGAATTAGTAAATAAAAATGTTTTTTTGTTTCAAAATCAGGCTCCTTAATTAAATATTACCAGAGAGAACTTCTGATCAATTGTCTTATATTATTAATATATTTGTGAGTTGATGGTATACAATCCAAATAATATATACAAGGGGAATGAAAAAAATGTATACAATTTAATCATTTAAAATTGACTCCTATTTCGCACTCTATACAGCATATAGTTTTATATAAACTGAATATTTTGATTTATATACAAAAATGTTATAATTATTGATAAAAAAAAAAAAAAAATACTTGAAATTTTCAGGGTGTTGGAGGTACAGTGCAATACCCCAAAGGATATCTCAAAAAAGCCTTTGAGTTAATTCGTGAGCATGGTGGACTATGTATTGTTGATGAGGTAAGATTCTAGAATATATGAAAACACAAATAAGTATACTTAATAATCTTGTTAATTAATATTAAATTTGTTATCACATCTATCACTAAATATTCAACGAAATATTAAAATATTCCCTTAAACAATTTTTTAAATATAAAACAACAAATAAAACAACTTCACAATTTCAAAATGAAAAAAAAAAATAGGAAATTTAATTAATTTATTCATAAATTGCAAGATTTAAAATTGATCATGAATCTTTATTTTTATTTCTTTTATATTTTTTTAGGTTCAAACTGGTTTTGGACGAACAGGAGATACTTTTTGGGGATTTGAATCTCATGGAGTAATGCCTGATATCGTTACAATGGCAAAAGGAATTGGTAATGGATTTCCTTTAGGCGCTGTTGTTACTACAGAACCAATTGCTAGAAAGTTAGAAACAGCCCTTCATTTTAATACATTTGGTGGTAATCCCTTAGCATGCACCGCAGGTTTAGCAGTACTTAAAGTAAATATTATTCATTTGTTAATTTATTTTGCTTTTTCTTATTTTCATATATTAATATTATTATTACTAGGTAATAGAAGAAGAAAAATTGCAAGAAAATAGTAAAATAGTAGGAACTTATTTGTTAAAAAAATTAGAAAAATTAAGAGATCAATTTTCATGTGTTGGAGATGTTAGAGGAAAAGGTCTTTTAATAGGTATTGAATTGGTGGAAAATAAAGAAAATTTATTGCCTTTAAGACAAAACCTAGTTGCTAATATTTGGGAAGAATGCAAGGAAAAAGGTCTTCTTATTGGAAAAGGTGGATATAACTCAAACGTAAGTAATTTATCTATATTTTTTACGTTATTATCTTATTATTTTTCTTTAATAGATAATTAAGTATAGATAATGGTAAATTTCTTGTTTAAAATTTCAAATATATACGTTATTAAGAGACTTTTCCTTCAATAAAATAAAAAATAACGATAAGAATATAATTAATAGGTATTTTTTAAAAAATATAATTTTAAATAATAATTTATTTATTCATAAATTGAAATATTATATCTAAATAATGAAGAAAATTATTTATTCATTTTTTAATATTTGAATATATGTATATATATTGTAGTTATTTTAAAATTAAAAAAAAACATTTATATTATTCTGAATCAAAACTAAATTGCATTGAAATTGAAATGTGTCAAAGTAATGACTTTAATAGCCATTATATTATATTATTATTAAATAAAGTATTAATTTATTAAATTTCCAATAAATTCTTTTACATTTGTTTAAAATTGTATGCATGATATATGCATAATCGCTGTATATATTTATTACTTTTACCGTAACATGTCTAAAGCAAAGAATATTTTATTGATTTAAACAGAAAATTAATTTTCTTTTACTAGATACGAATAATACCTTTCACAATTTATCATTTAAATTATACTATAAATAATGGGTGGTAATTTATATTCGAAATAAAAGTGCAAATATTGCCATTCAATTATTATTAATAAAATAAACTTGGAGAATAAAAGTTCTTAATATATAATTTACTTATAAAAAGTAATTTAATTATTTTTAATTAATAATATTATCAGCACATTGGAAAGATTAATCGATTGAATTTTTCCATTTATATAAAAAAACTAAAAATATTTTGAAATATTTTTATTTTATCAGTTTTATTTTTTATACTCATTGGCCTTGGCGTTAATTCTCATTTAGACGAACAAAATGAATATGTTTATCTAAATGATAATCATATTACAAATTTATTTTATGAAAGATGTCAGGGTTAAATTGGAAGCGTTCCAAACGTAACGATAAAGGAGCTATAAAAGAAAATTATATTGAAACATCCTATTCTTCAGATATATAATTATCAAGTAAAAATTAATTTTCTATTTATTTTCAGATATTTAGAATAAAACCACCGATGTGTATTACAAAAGAAGATGCCGATTTTACATATGATATTTTATATGAATCTTTAAAAAAATATGATATTTAAAATTTATTTTTATTGTATTGATTATTAGAAAAAAAAGGCGCAATAGGGTGAGAGGCTACAGCAACATTATCGTGGTCTCGGGTTCAAGTCCCAGGCCTGGCAATGGAAGTTCTCTAACTAGGGTCTATGGGTCCGAGTCATCACAGCCTCCGAGATCAAAATTGGGAAGCTACTTGATAAAAAGTAGCGCCTCTGATCAAGAAAATCAAATTAAAGGTTGTGTGATACGATCATAGAACACCTAATTAATATAACCGACTTAATAGACGCTATCCATAGGTAGGATGTACAGAGTTATATTGATTATTAAGAACAGAATTATATTAAGTTTATTGTTTTTTTCTTTATTTACTCATCCATTCTGTTGAATTTTTCGAACTCTTTTATTTATATTAAAATTAATATTTTGGTTGAAATGTACATCAATCAATGAACAAATATGTAAAATATATTTATAAAATATATATATAACCAAAGTAATATTTACCTATATAAACAAAAATTTCTATTGAAACTATATATCATTTTGGAGGTTTACTTTTAGTTTAAAAAAATGTTTATAGAAAATGGTAAATAAACTTGTAAGAAAAAGATGAATCATTTATATACGAGAATAAGAAAAAATGGTATAAGTATCTTTTTATTTTGATTCATATAATGTTAATTATATTTTGTTATACATTTAGTTAACACATTAAGATTTTATAATTTACATATCTTTGTTCGAAATAATAAAAAATCAATAAATAAAACAATTGACTATAAAATCGTTTGTACTATAGATGAAATAAATTAAATACAAAATAAATATGACATTAGTTATTAAATAAATAATTTTTGATGTAGAATTTTTTTATACAAATTGAAATATTATGAGTTAAATTGAGGTAAAAAATTATTCAGTTCTTTCCTTCCTTTTTGTATTATAAACAAAAATAATAGTATAGATACACCAGCCTAGAATAAAATAAATAAAATTAAATTTTATTATGAAAACTATTATAATCTTGGGTTATATAAAAATAAGTATAATTTTAAAATTAAATAAATTTGAGTCTGGAAATGAATCTGAACGGTCTCTTTAGTTAGAAAATGGTCAAAAAAAGAACGTAAAAATCGACAAAAAGGGGTGGTCTTATGTGATATTGTCATTATATTAATGCACATACCATTTAAATTATTAGTAATTATTGTATAGCAACAAAAAAAATATTAAAATTTAAAAAAATTAATTTATTATAAAAAATCTCTCCATGAATAAAAAAATATATTGTTAAAATAAATGCACGAATTTGTTTATTAATGACATGTAAAGACCGTTCCAGAATAGAGCCCAGTACAAATTTATTATATTATTTAAAATAGTTTAAAATCGAAAACAATGTTAAATAAAACCAATAAATTAGATAAATTTAATAAATAAAAAACTAGTAATATAAAAAGAAGTATTTATAATTTTTAATTTCATCTTTTGAATTATATATCAAAGAATATGTATCACTTTTCTTGACAGGTTCCAATTATTTATAATAAAAGTATAATTTAGGAATAATGTGTATATGGATATAAAATAAATTTTCAATAAATATAATACATTTAGAAATATATACCGATGATTAATATTAAATATATATATGATTAACAGTGAATTGTAAGAGGATCAGGTATTTAAAAATTGCACGATTTAGAAAAGTGCTAAATTAGGGTTTATAACGAATTAATTTATAAATAAAAATTAAGAACGAATTAAAAAAGGACAACAGGAGCTTGATATCCCTACTATATAGATTATATATTTAAATTTTAAGATATAAAAAACACAATTCTATAAATTTTTAATTTTTAAAATTGTAACAATCATTTAAAAAGATAACATTCACTGTTGAATTTTTTTTTATTGAAATATTGTTGAATCCTGTACCAATCCAAAAAAAAAAATTTTAAATTTCTCTAACTATTTTTATTGAATCTACTAAATATGATTATGTTTAATTTAATTAAAATAAAATGAAAAAATAAAATTTGAATGAATAAAATAAAATTAATAAACTTAAATTAGGATTAGTTTCATCTGTTATTTGAAAATTAATATACCTGAAGAAGAAATAAATAACGGGTAGAAGAATTCTGTCCTGAAAAAATTTCTTCAAATGTTCGAAAGGTACTTCCAATATAAGAATTCAAGATTTGAGCAGGTAACATTCCAAAAAAGGATGCTGTTAAATAATCGTTTGTTTTTATTTGACTTAGAGCAAATATACTATTTTGAATTCCAAAAGGAATTGGTGTAAGTCTTGAACATAAGACCACTTTGTACGCTTTAGAACCAGCAAGAACATCCAGGAGTTGATTAAATTTTTGAAATTTTCCTACATTTTGAAAAAATTTAAAATTGGAATTTTTTATAATTACAAATGAAAATAGAACTGCTAAATTAGCCAATAATATCACAGTTGAAAGCCCTTTGATAAATCCAAAAATATAACCGGAAGCCAAAATTAGAAGTGTATACCCTCCTACAAATGGTAATGAAACGATTAAAAAAAGGACCATGAATATAAAAAACACTATCCATTTATTTTGGCCAGATATTGAATTTAATATAGAAAAAAAAGTTTCATTACATATAATTACAAAAAAGAAAATTAAAATGAATGAGAAAATAATAAATATTACTGAAAATTTAGTTGAATTGCAAAGGGAAAATGAATTTGGTTTGGCTAATGAATTCCCTAAGCTTATATTTCCAATCGTTATTTCCATTTGTAAAGGAGGTTATGAACAAAGAAATTTTAAAAGATTAAGAGGTCTTGTTATTAGTACTTCTTATCGTTTATGAATACCTAAGTAATTAATCACCATGTTTAAAGTAAAATTTAAAAGCATAATAATCAATAGTAAAAATGACAGTAAATAATTATTTCGAATTTATAATTAATCAATGACATTTTACAAGAGATGAAATCACATATTAACTCAAAGAAATAGTTACGAGAATCTTTTGAAATATAAATAACAATTTTGTTAATATAGATCGTTTAGATTAATTAGATAAGTATTTTATGTTAAATTAGACAATTTTAAAGAAAGCAAGTGCCAGTGTGTCCCTCTAGAGGAGACTAGAAGTTATCATCAACTTAGTTAGTTCATTATATTATTTCAAATTACTTCTTAAGCATTCGAATATTATATTTTTATAATTATTAATCTGCAATATAAATCATTGAATTTTTATCTGTTATCGATGCTCTAATTAACATATTAAAAATCATTTTCAAAGATGTGTGGAAGCTAATTTTTGAAATAAAAAAAAGCAATGGCTTCTACCAAGTCTCTTGACATTAGATGGCTTCGTAGATATCGTATATTTTTTATTGTAGGTAGTATTATATTGAGTATCCAAGTCTTCCTCGCATTTAAATTTTTTCCTATTGATGTTGAATTAGATGAAAATGTGCAAGAACATAGAGGGCTTTCAGGCAAAGGGAAAATCAATATAGAGGTTATATTTCATTATTTTTAAAATATAAGTATTTATGAAATTATTTTCAATGTTTTTTTTTTCTTAGAACCTAAATGAAGACTTGAATGGGGGAGTATCATCTCGAAGGTTCAAAGAAAATTATATTGTAGTGGATGATGAGGATAGTCCGAGTAATAGCAATCCAGTGAATGGAATATATAATAAAGTTAAAGTGCCACCTGATAAAATAGAAACCAATATTAGAAAACATTTATTCAAAGGAAAAACAGTAGTTAGTAAATTATACAATCGTACATCAATGCTCAGACTTGAGGAATTGGATTTTGTGCCTGCCTGTGAAATTAGTACAAAAGAAGCAATTTCAGCAATTCACAGAGCCAAAACTCAATTATGCAAACAACAATTAGCGAATCTTACGTGCCTTAGTCAAGAAGGGCTTCTTTATCCTACATATTTACCAAGTTCATGTCCAGCTCCAGGTATTCTTGATTAAAACTCTATGTCTATCAATTTAATCAAACCTTTGTTTAAACAATCTTATAATAAGATTATATATATTCAGATAAAATGATTGTTTCTGTTTTTAGGCTTTTCTGCTGGAAAATCTCTTGGTTGTTATAGAGATGAGAAGACATTTCGCTTATTATCAGGATATTATGCTAATCTGAAAAATACAAATTCTCCACAAAATTGTATTAATATGTGCCTTCAATCTGGTTTTTCATATGCTGGTGTTCAATATTCGTAAGTAAAGCTAATTGTATCAAACCGATAAAAACAAAGCAATGAATGTTTGACAGTTCCAAAAATTATCTGGGATTATGACGCAAGAATGATTGAGATAAATAAAGCTTATTTAAAATAATCCATTCTTTTTAATCAAACATTTTCTAGGTTATATTATTATAAAAATGGCAAATATCTTTATTGTTAAAATATTTTTTAAATTAATTTTTTTTTATCAAATAAATGATACTTTTATTTTGAAAAACATTCTTAATATTAGAAATAATTAATTATTAATTAAATATGAAATAAAAATATCTAAATTTAATCAAATATACATACATCATTATTAAATACAATAATTGTTTCAAATATAAAAAAAATTCAAATTGATCTTAAGATATTTAAATTCAAAATATTCTGAATAAAACTACTTAATTTCCACTTGGATTAATTGAAATTTATTAATTAATTGTTTTTAAACACTATTAAAAAAATTGTTATATTTATTTGTTTAGTACTGAATGTTTTTGTGGGGCTGAGGAACCTCCGTCCACCTCGCGTCTCCCCGACTCTTCATGCAATATGAAATGTCCTGCTGATCCAAAGCAGGCTTGTGGAGGTTTTTTTACAATAAATGTTTATCAAACAGGAATTGCAAGTGAGGATATTTATATTAATTATTGCAAATATTTCGTTAATCATTTAATTAATATATATCATATTTTTTTTTAGAATTTTCACCTCAAGTGCCCAAAGAAATTTCTGAAAACTCATCGGAGACACCAATTAGAGTTGCGTTTCTCTTAACTTTAAATGGACGCGCTTTACGTCAAGTTAAAAGATTAATAAAAATTTTATTTCATACAGATCATTATTTTTACATACATGTCGATGCTGTAAGGAAAAAAAATATTTTTTTAAAATATGATTTTAAGGATATTAATTTATTTTATTTAACTTCAGAGACAAGATTATTTATATAGGGAATTACTAATTCTTGAATCTTTATTGCCAAACTTAAGATTAGCAAGACATAGATTTGCCACTATTTGGGGAGGAGCCAGTCTCCTTCAAATGTTACTAAAATCTATGGACGATCTTCTAAAATCAGATTGGAAATGGGATTTTATAATTAATCTAAGTGAATCGGATTTTCCAGTAAAGTAAGTAAATCTTTTTAAGTAATACTGAAAACATTTTCAATCTTCATATTTATTTATTATTTATTTTGTTCTTATTTTTTTTTAATAAACAAATTGTTATTAAACTTATTTATTTATTAAGTTTATTATTGTCAATTCAAGTTTTATGATAAGAAAATCAAAAAAGCAAAAATAATAAATGAAAATAAAAAATAATTTAATAAATTATTTTTCAAAACTTCCCAAAATAAACAGTAAAATGAAATATCATCAAATAATATTTTTTTACAATTTAATTCAATTTGATAAATCATAATATTTTTAAAGATTCTTTTGGATTTATTAGAAATTGTGAATAATAAATAAAAATCGAACCAAAATATGATCATGCCCTTAGTCATTTGTGAACATTATAAATTATTCTGATCAAAATCAAATTAAAAGATAAATGATAAAGAATATAAAATCTTCAAAATTATTGTACATTTTACCTTAAATGAAATAAAATAAATTGTCTTGAAAGAGACAATTAATCATTAATAAGATAATTTACCTGAAAAATGAGAAATAAATATGAATTTTTTAATTTGATATTAAAAAAACATTTAAAATTAGTTTTCTAACTGAAATTCAATATTTAGAACATGTCTATTTTATTGATAATATATAATTATCTTTTAACCACATTTTATTTTTCAGAACCAATGATCAATTGGTAAATTTTTTAACTGCCAATAAAGGAAAAAATTTTGTTAAATCTCATGGGAGAGAAGTTCAACGTTTCATTCAAAAACAAGTAATAAATCCTATATTTTGTGATTAAATTTTAAAATTAATGTTAAAATATTTAATTATATTGTTATTAATTAAGGGTTTAGATAAAACATTTGTTGAATGTGATGCTCACATGTGGAGAGCTGGTGACCGATCATTACCTTGTGGACTTCAAATTGATGGGGGTAGTGATTGGGTTGCTCTTTCAAGACCGTTCGTAGAATATGTAGCTGGTGGATCTGAAAGGAATGACCCATTGCTTATAGGATTAGAAGCTGTATTTCGACATACATTATTACCAGCAGAAGTAATTTTTTATTTTTGTTAACTAATACATCTATTATATTCTAATTCTAAAAAATAATAGTTAAAATTATTAATTGTAATTATAATATTAACATCTAAATATTTCAGTCATTTTTTCATACTGCACTCCGAAATTCTCAATTTTGCGGCACCTATGTAGATAATAATCTTCACGTAACAAATTGGAAAAGACGTCTTGGATGTAAATGCCAATATAAACATGTTGTTGATTGGTGTGGATGTAGCCCAAATGATTTTAAAAGTGATGATTGGCCTAGAATTCAGGTAGTGTAAAATATTAAAAAATAGAACCTTTTTTTATTTTTTTAATATATTTATTAAAGTAATTCTCTTTTTGTGGAATCTTTCTATTTATCTTTATAAAAACAAATTATTGTAGAATTATTAAATATTACAATAAATTTTATAAATGCAATGAATATATAATACACAAAATTATTAATTTGGCCAATATATATGTCTATTCATATATAAATTTCAGATTTATAAAATAATTGAATTCTCTATTTTAGGGAACTGCAAGTAGACAACTATTTTTCGCTAGAAAATTTGAACCAATTATAAACCAAGCAATAATCGATCAAGTTGAAGAATGGCTTTATGGCATATATCCTACAAGTATGTATTTATTTAAAAAAAAAATTATTTCCTCTATCAGTTTTATTATTAAATTATCTTTTAAAAATCTAACATTTTTTTAATTTAAGTAATTTTTTCATAAATTTTTCTCTTGATGGCAACATCTTTAAGCAATAATATAAGAATATAACGATATTATGTTTTGTAGTTGTAGTTATTTATTGTTAAACAGAGTGATTTTTTTAGATATTCCAAATTTACATGCCTATTGGCAAAATATTTATCATTCAACTGACCTTAGCCCTCCTGCGGATGATTCTCTTCTAACAATTGCAACAAGTAAAGCACGTGTTGCTTTAAAAAATCTTAGTGATTGTAAAATAAATTACCTTAGAGTTTTAGAAGTCACATCTTATCTTTTTAATGATAATTATAAAGTATGTATAACATATTCTTAGCAACATTTTTTTCTATAATATAAATTTACTTAAAAAACATTTTAGGGCTCTTTAATTTTATATGAAGGTAATTTTAAAGGATTAAATAATACTTTTAAATTTGAAACTTGGGCTAAACCTAATTTTCATTTTACTATTTTGAAAGATTATGGACCAATTGGAAGGTTAAAGGTTTGTTAATTTGTTATTATATTTTACGTTATTTTTTTATTATCAAAATATTTTTTAATTTTAGCAACTTTTTGTGAGCTCAGATTTTGATCAAAAAGAGCAATTATCTCGAAATTTATTTATGACTCTTGGACCATTCTCAGAGCCTGCAGCAATATTTCATTTTGCACCTAGTACTTCTACATATAATGTTTCTTTTTTGTGGGTGGACCCTGTAGGCCAAATAGCAGATATTTCTGAGTTTCATATCGAAGAAGGAAACGTGGTAAATATTTTCATTTATAAACTATAAACATATTTTATTCATGCTCTAATAAAAATATTTTTCATTAGATTAATCATGTTAAATCGTCACTACGAGATCCATTATTACCCGGCATTTGGACAGTTAATTTGGTATATAATTTAACTATTGTTGCTCAGACTCAATTTCTAATTACTCCTTTACAATTTGTTTCTGGAGCTCAAGTTTCACAGCAGCAAGCTGGGTAATTTAATTGATTTATCTATAAAAATTAAATAAATATATATAATATTATTTTTATTCTTTTTGTATATTTATATATATTATAATCAAAAAGACATTCTGGTTCTTTGTTCCAAATAAATTACATATTTGTTTTTTTTTTTAGATTTTTACATAGCAATAGCGTTGCGCTCTCTAATATACAAGAAGATTTTGAAAAGTTATTAAATATTAGTTTAGATAAAAAAAATAATTTACATCGTAAAATGATTGCAAATGCACGTCGATTTGGACCAGATCTCAATGAATGGATAGATAACTTAACCACAAAGTATTTTTTTTTCCTTTTTCTGTATAATTAGTTATTTTTATTAATTTATATTATAAATTTATTATTAATATATTTATTTATCTTATAGATTTTACAAAATTATTGATACTTGTTTGCTATTAATTGATCAAGTTGATTATCAATGTTTGAAAAGTAAAGCAATTACACGTTGTCAAGATACATTGTGGAGTTCTTTTGCACCAGACCCAAAATCTTTAATTACAAAAGTAAATTTAACATCAGGAAGATTGAATCGGTAAATTAATATGAATAATTTTTAGATTACTAATTAGGGTTTTTACTAAACCATTTTTTTTTTTTTATAATGATTGTATATATATTTTTAGATGGTGACATTCTTTCTATTTTATTAGAAAGGTAATGTTTATTAAAACTTTTTCAAATTTAATTTATTTAGCCTTTTTATGGCGATCTATGTAATTACTACAATTTTTAATAATTGTTAAAGGAAATTAATACATAACAAGGTATTTTCAAAATATTTCTTTGATATTAAAATCTAAATATTATATAGTTTTTTTATCTAAAGAAAAATGTACGTAAATTTTCATCAACTAATCTTCAAGTGAGATTATAAAATAATTAATGTTGAAAATTTCTAAGACGTTGATGATTTTCATTGATATTTGAAACTATACTAATGAAATTAAAGAAATGATGACTGATATATTATTTAATCAAATGTGATAATGTTATTAGGTAAATAGTTTTCCTCGCAATATTACCATATTCTGAAAAATTATTTGTAATATATTTAATGTTATCAATAATACATATTATTGAAGATGGTTCTAGATACAAATAAAAGTAAGGAATGCTATTTAAAATATTTTTATCAAAGAGCATAAAAATTTTTCTATTTTTGATATTTTAAATAATTATAAATGCTTTATCAAAATTTAATATTAGGAAAATATTTGAGAAAAATTAAGAATATTATAATCAATTCAATTCCTATTATTTACCAAAATTTTCCTAATTCAGATAAATGAAACCTGGCCAAATTTAATTAAGATAATAAAATGAAATTAATTTCAAAAGCAAACAGTTTACTTTGCTTGTAATCTGAATATTAATATTCAAATTTAATTCTTTACTGAATGGATGAAGTACAAATTATGTACATTTAATTTTCAAATATATACCTAAACAGATCGAAGCTTTTGTAAAATTAAATACTATCATATATTTTTAAACATTCTAAAAAATTCTAGATATATTTCTTCCCAATTTTATAATCTTTTACATTTCTCATCCCTCTCTACACTAAATAAACTTTCAAATCTCTTCAAGTTAGACCTAAAATTGCTTCTATATTTTTAAACAATTTAATTTTATCAATTTCTTTTTTAAATTTAATTCTTTAAAATTCATTTTTAGCTATTATTTAAGAAATTTTTTAAATAATCATTGTTCTAGTCACCTAATTATTCTTGTATTTTACAAAAGTTCATGTGTTTTCAATTTTTGAAAATAGTATATTAGGTCTTTTGAATGAAAAGTTGTAAAAAACTTTCCTCTTTTTAATAAATGTTATATTTTTAAATTAATCTCCAGATCTAACAAGTTTTTTATTATAATTATTATTTATAGAAATAATATAATTAATTTCTAAATTTAGATAAAAATTGTCTTATAAATTATTAAGAGCTTTAAATAAAAGTGATATTGAATAAGTAATAAATAACGTTAAATTTTACTTTTCATGACATTAAAATATTATTTATAACATTTGTTTTAATTTAAATTAAAGTAATATATACTAAATTGAATTATATATACATACCTATATAAATATAAATTTATTTTAATTAAATATAGACAAATTTCTTACAAATTTAATTTGGAAAAATAAATAAATCGAAAATATTTTTGCTGATTTAAAAAGTAAAAATAAACTTATAGTTTAAAGTATTATCATCATAATTTGCCTAAAATAAATATAATATATTCTATATCTATGTATATTAGTTTGATAATGGATAGGTCTGGAAGGAGATGATTTTGTGAACCTAAAACAACATCAAATCAATGTTAAAATTATGGTGATCATCCAGCTAAAAATATTTTCAAATATTTATGTTGCTAATAATTAAAATTTTACATTAATTGCTGTTTTCAGCATTAAATAATTATTTTTTTAATTTATTTGTAATTGATCTCTTATGTCATTCCTTTTAAAATTGATTAATAATTCTTAATAGTTGAAAAAATTTGTTTTAACCACTATTTTGGGAAACTTTTTCAAAAATGTTTTTTTTTTGGAATTAATCTTTAATGCTTTCAAATTTGAGAACATTAAGGAGGAAATTTTTCAAGTAACAAATATTAAATCAGAATTAAATATCTTTTTATATTTCGATATTTATTTCCTTATTTGCTTTAATATAAAAAAAAATTAATAATTTATTTTACAAAAAAATTATGAATAGAATTAAATTAAAATGGTGCCATTATATTTATATATATATAAATTATTTTTTTGTTAATTTTACAATTGTTTATTTTTTTTTTATTTTATATGTGAAGGCAATTGTAATATGACTCATGTGATTGTTGTAGAATTTAAAGATATGAATTTTGTAAGTTATTATAAAGAAATTTGTAAATTAATATTATGTAAATAAAAATTTTACATTTTTATAAAATCATTAAGAATTCTCTTAATTACAACTTTAGAAATTATATTTAGTATTATTTTCGATATTTATAAACAATTTTGAAAATAAATTCCATTTATTTAATATATTTATTTTATTTATCTAATATAAAAAACTACCTTTATTTTGTAATATTATATAATTATTATTATCTAAAAGATTATCATGTTTTAAGATAAAATTATTTTTCAAACCATACTTATTCTTTCATTCATACGAGGGTGGTCTGAAAAGTTTCCAACCTAACAATGATACAAGATTTTTTTTCTTAATTTTTTTATTTATTTTTCTACATAGTCTCCTTGTAACTCTACACACTTCTCCCAGCGATACTCCCATCTTTGTAACCCATCCAAATAGTAGTTGTCGTTTTTCTGTGCAAAATAATTGTTCGCAAAGGTCATTGCCTCCTCGTTTGACGAAAATCTTTGTCCTCCGAGCGCTGTTTTTAGTTGAGGGAACAAAAAGAAGTCGCTTGGGGCCAGATCTGGTGAGTAAGGCGGATGGTCAAGTAGTTCAAACCGTAACTCATGGATTTTTGCCATGGCAACCGCTGAGGTGTGAGACGGCGCGTTGTCTTGGTGAAACAGGATTTTCTTGTTCTGCAAATGTGGCCGTTTTTCCGCAATTTGTGCTTTCAGCTCGTCAAGTAATGATGCGTAGTATGCTCCTGTAATGGTTTTTCCTTTTTGAAGATAATCGATTAAAAGAACTCCATGACTATCCCAAAAAACAGTCGCGATCACTTTCCCAGCCGAAAAAACAGTTTTTGCTTTTTTTGGAGCTGGTTCTCCCTTTGACTGTAGTTTTGTTTCGGGCGTATAATGGTGTATCCAAGTTTCACCTACAGTAATTAATCGGCTCAAAAACTCGGATTTATTACGCCTAAACAGCGCCAACAGAGCGTTGGAAATGTTCATTCGAACAAGTTTTTGGTCTAACGTGAGCAAATGCGGCACCCAACGCGCAGACAGCTTTCTCATGCCTAACTCTTCTTTTAATATGTGACAAACACGTTCTTTGGAAATTTTCATAACCTCTGCTATCTCTCTCACTTTGATTCGGCGGTCGTCTAACACTATTTCGTGAACTTTAGCAATGTTATCGTCAGAAGTTGAAGTTTTTGGACGTCCCGAACGATCAACGTCTTCCAAGCTCTTACGGCCACGTTTAAACTCAGCTGCCCAAAACTTAACTGTGGTAAATGATGGTGCAGAGTTACCATACACAGAGTCCAATTCATCTTTAATTTGCGTTGGCGTATTGCCTTTCAAAAACAAATATTTAATAACAGCTCGATATTCACTTTTCTCCATTTTCACAAAAACACTCACATGTAGTTACTCAAACGACTGTCAATTAAAAACTGATCGTCCAAAATGGCCGAAACTTTGGTGAGTAACTGTTAATAGATGCACAACTACATTCACTAGCTTTCATTGACAAGTGGCGCCATCTTCGTGTTGAGGTCGGAAACTTTTCAGACCATCCTCGTATTTTTTTAAATTTTAATTTTAAAATTTTTTTTAATAATTCTAGCAAAATTTTAAATCTGAATCGATAATTGCTTCATTTAAATTTTCATCTCACAATTTGAAAAAAAAATATTTTTTAAATTTATAATATATTATAAATATATAAATCCTTAATATAATAGAAGAGCCGGATAAAATATACTAAACATTTCTCTATTAGATTTAATACAATAACTTTTAAATGCCAATTTAAAGAAAAACCTCCATGATGTTATTTATAATTCTTCCCTCGCCAATAAAGAAATAAAATCTAATCGTAATTTAATATAAAAAGTTTTAAGAAATAAAACTGAAGTCATTTAATTCTGAAACAAATAATCATGGGATGAAACTATGAATTTTATAGAAATCCTCCCATTATTACGCAAATACAGTGGCGTAACTAGGGGTGCGGTGGGTGCGGTCCGCACCGGGCGGCACTTATCTTGGGGCGGCATTTTTTATATTTAGTTATAGTTGTAAAAAGCAACTTATTCATTTCATATTTATTTTTTTTCTTTCTTGAATAATAAATGATTATTATGATTATTATAAGTTTACTATTTGATTTATATAAATTATGATTAACTATATGATTTCGAATATTATTCCTCGGTGTATATAAATGCATTTTAGTGTAAATTTTGAATTCTAATTCCAAGAACAGGATAATAATTTTATTTTATTGTATTCATTAAAATTCGTTGAATTTGTAAACGCATCTTTACGATTTTGTTCAGCAATTTTTCCTAACTAAAATTTTTTGATATCAGTTTATAAATGTCATTTCTTTTGAAAAGTTTATATGATTACTTTGAAGTGATATACCAATATTTTTTTAAATCATCGATTTTTCTTTTGAAAAGCAGGGCCGGCGGAAAAAATATAAATATAAATTTTGAGAGCATTATTATACACGATTTTTCTAGTATGAAAGCTAGAAGAGTAAATATTATATTAATATGTTTACGAGAGCATACAAATATGTGTAAAAAAATTTACTCTGTGTATTAATTAATATTGATTAAATAACTTAATAATTTATTTATGTGCATTAATTTATAAATACCACTATTTGATTGACTTATAATAAAATGGGCGGCAAACTGGAGATCGCCCCGGGCGGCAAAAGTTCTAGGTACGCCACTGCGCAAATATATATTTTTATTTAATTAAATAAACAAGAAAGTAGTCGTGAGTTGCTATTTTATCAAAAAATAATTAATTGGCTTTTTAGTCAGTGCCACAATTTAAACTCGCTTCGTTTTTAGAAAACGAAGTAACATTTCTCAAGCCTTAACTATAAATTCGACCTTCTATAATTTGATAGATTTTTTATGGAATTTAAAATATTCGTATATAAATAATTATTTCAATTATAGTATAAGTTAGTAAGTTAGTATATAATTTTAATTGCATTTTGCCGATGCCGGTATATGAGAACTTTGTCCGTAATTTCATAATAAAATAAATATATATATATATATAAAATTAAAGAAAAATATAATATATAATAAATATAAAATATAAATATAATATACATAATTTATATATATATATAACTTAAATTTAAATATGAATTTGAATTTAAAGAAATGATATATATTTTTCCTGCTAGTGTTTTTTGTTTTTTAAAGGAAAAATAGAAACTGAAAGTTTTAATTACCATAAATCCATTATTGTTTTTTTAATTTTAACCTCTTTTACTTGGAAACTTAAATGTAATATCTGTATTTAAATTTAATTAATAAATCGTGGTTTATATTGAATGAAGCAAGAAAGAATTTGTTCATCAAAGACATTTTTTTGTTCAGTTGTCAACTCTTAATGCTTTCTTCGTTTCATTTCTAAACCAACCTAACCAAAGTAGAAAATGTCATTCTATAAAAAAACATGAACAAAATTTAAGAAAATAATTAATTAGAAAAATGGCAGAAGAAAACAATGAAGAGGATAAACAATTTCATAATTATTCACAAACAAAAAATAGAAATCGAGTTAATTCTTTTAGTTCAGACGATGAAATGAATACTCAAGGTTTGGGTTTAGATTATCCATTGGAACCCAAAACAAATGACCTTTATCGAAGTGGAGAAGCGGCAAATAATCAAGGTATCAATCGATGATTAAAATAATTAAATTATAAATAAATGAGAAAATTGTTAAACCATTTGTAACAATTGGTGATTTATTTTATAATTGAATTGAAAATAAATAATATTATTTTTCTTACAGGTTTAATGAAAGAAGAAATGCCAAAACGGGAAGAAAATCCATTTTCATTTAAACATTTTTTAAATAGAGATGCAGGAACTTCTTATCAAAACACTGGCGCAAGACCGAAAGTATATTCAAACCAAACAAGGGAAAGTTATTCTACATCCGATTTATGTGCAGCGAGTCAAGATTCTGGATTGTATCGTTCCAATTCAAGACATGCAGGAACACCTGAGATTACATCTGTGCTTCCTGATTTTGTGCAAGATCATTTGGTAGTTGAACAATCATATCTTACTCACGATGATTCTCATTTAGGAGTGGACCTTGATACATTACCTGAATTAGATGTGAATATGGGACGGTTAAATTTTGACGATCAAGAACAAAGTGATATTCCTTTTGACTTAACAGATAGTATGAATACTCAAGCTGGAGGTCGTAAGCCTAGGAATAATACCAGTTCTATTCCACTAGATCTTCCTCTTGCAGACATCAATTGTGTAAGATTACCTTTTGATCTTCCCCTTGTCGGGGAAACACAAGAAGATACTGCAACTGCTTCCGCACATTTAGGAGAAGTTGGAGTTTCTAAAAGTCTACCAGATTTTCTTTCAGATGGTCCAATTCGTGGTACAATTTCACCTGATCAAACATCTTCACAGTCAAATGGCGCACATTCAATTCCTCAAACACCTGAACAACAACAGGTTCAAATTATTTTTATTATTAAATATATATATAATTTAGTCACACAACTTAATCTTGTATTAAAATTCAAAATTGTATTTTGTTAAATAAAAGAACAAATTATAATGAACATTTTTTGTTTTTAATTCATTTTAGCTTCATCATGAATATGAGATACTCAGAAGAGAGCTTGAGATTACTAAAAGAAAATTAAATGATCAAATCAGAAGGTATATTAAAATTTAATAATATTTGGAAATTATTATTTTTCTTTAATTATTTTATTTTTTCCATTAATTTTAAAAAGAGCTCAGAACTTAGAAAAAGAATTATGTTCTTTACATTCAAAAGATCGTGAAGAAGTAGCCTCTTTAGAAAAGGCAATGGAGCAAGTAGAAGATAATCTCAAAAGAAGCACGGTAAATAAATATATATATCTTTTACATAAAATATTATTAATAAATTTTTATATTTTATTTTAGATGAGAGCTATAACTGCTGAAAACACAGTATCTAAATTAAAACAAGAGATTAAAATTTTAACGGTAATCTCAAATTATTTGATAAATTAATTTCAATGTTTTATTTTTTTTATATAATTTTTATTTATATTAATTATGAATTAAAATTATTTTTAGAATAATCTAAGTAGTTTAAAGAAAGAAAATCAAGAATTAAAATTTGGCACTACCCAAGAGGCTGGTGCTACTGCCCAATCGTTTACTTCAAATCATGAAATCGTTGCCCAACGATTAGCACAAGAACTAAGAAATGCTGCTGGATCAGCTGAAAATAATCTTAGGTGTATATACTAATTATCTATCAACAATAGAAAGCAATGCATTTGAAAAATTATTATTAAGAATTTTTTAAATTATTATTTTTCTTACCAAAAAATACTCATCATTCTAATTGTTTGAAGTTATTTAAATTTTACTTTCTTTTTTTATTAGGCAATTACTTAATGGTTTGAATGGACTACGAGTAGTAGCATCTACTTTGGAAAGTTTACATAAAATACATGACACTACATATGATTATTTACCAGATGATTCAGACGACCACAATGGACCTATTCTTTAATTAGTTAACGATTTTTTTAATAAAATAAAAACCTCCTTTTTTCCAAATTTATTAAATTTGAATGCTCATATTATTAAATTTAAATTGTATATTTTTTCTAATAATTAGAAAAAAGAATTGTTATATTTTAAAAGTATGGTTAATTATATCTTTATATTTTTAAATAACTCTGAATGAATAGAAATCTCTATATATATTTTTATTTTAGACTGAATTTTTATTTAAAATATTTCATTTAATAAGCAAATAATTTTTATTTATTGGAGTTCCAAGAATACAAGGATTGATTAATTGATGAAATCTTATAAAATTTGATAATGTTTATATGATATTACTTTAAAGTTTCTAATTTCTTTATGCATATTTAATAATATTTTTACAAATATGCCCTAGTCAACTATTCATAGTTTCATATAATTCTTTGTAGAAAAAAATTATTACCAGTGTTATAAATGTAATTATATTACTTTAAATTTAATTATTGATAGTTAATTTTAATTTTCTGTTAAAAAATGTTAAAGAATATATTAAATGTTTATTTTTAATTTAGTTCAAGAAAAACTGATTCATCAAAAATTTTGCTTTCGGATTGTTAATTGCAATTTTAAAGAAATAATTTCAAAAAACTAAACTTTTTTAAATTTAGCATTTTTATAAAAATTTATTTTTTTGAAATTATTCATTGCTTTTCAACAACAAATTGATTTAAACATTTAAACAAATATCAACATCTTGTTTTAGCATATCTATTTATTTATTTAGTATTTTAACAAATCGTATATTGATAAAAATATTATTATATATACATAAAGATTTCTTCCTTTTTTTAAATACACTCATATAAAAAAAATAATTAATCCTTGAATCAATAGATTTTCTAGAAATTTTAACTTAACTATAGTATCATAATATATTTATTTATTTTTTCAACAAATATTATAACTAATGGAAAACTAATTAAAAATTAATAAATTAATTAATTATATATTAAAAATATCTTATAATTATTTCATATCATAAATCCTCTTATATATTTTTAATCTTATTGGATGAATAGGACTATAGTCGGGAAGGTTAGAGTTGGTGCACGAGCGGTGGAGCTAAATGAATAATACAAAAAACAACACAGATTTAAAACTAATTACTTAAAAGAGAATAAAGATAAAAAAACCGCATAGAACACATCAATAGCTCGACCCACCAAATAGAGAAACAAACAATAAAGTAGCATGGTGAGGTTTTGTAGGAATGGTAGGAGCAAGTCGAGGATGGTGGTCGACCTATCCACGAACTCTTACCTCCTCGACTATAGGTTCGAACGATGCTATTATTATTACTACTAGCTGCTAAAGACCGCCTTCGGCGTTCTTCGCGACTAGGCAGGTACTCCTGAAGAAATTAGGTACATAGCATTTTGTTGAATGTCTTTTTGTTAAAGCTTTTCATTTATTTTATTTTATTTATTAAATAAAACCTTTAGTTTTTTTTATTATTTTTTAATTTTATGACTAAATTATTTATAATAGCTTCTCAGAGCGCCTTCGGCGCTCTATGAAACTAGACAAGGGGCTCTGCTCCCTGTACCCCCGATGTAAAACATAGTAATTTGTTGAAAGTCTGTAAGCGAAAGGTTTTAATTCATTTTAATTCAATCAGTATTTTATTTCTCATTTGGATCTTCGTTTTCACTCAAATTATTAATGGTTTGCAGGTTTTTTTTAACACACTTTACTTAATTCACAGTGTCAGGTTGTCCGTGTGTTGTTTGTCCGCGGCATTTTATAATCGATATTACAACAACTTCCCGTCATTCAATCAACTTGAAATTTTGCATACGCGCTTGCTCCTGCTAATAATACACGAATCAATTGAAAAATCCACTGAATTATTTATCTGTTAGTGGTAATTAATTAACTAAACTTTCATATGCGGAATATGGAATAGTTCATTATTTCAATCATAGATGGCGATAGCAGTTCTACAGACGCTGAACACACTTTTGGTGTGCTTGGTTTTATCATACAGACGAAGAACATGACATTATTTAAAAAAAAATGGTATAGTGTTTTCGGATCGCACTCTAAAAGGTAATGTACACTCCTTTTTTCTAAAAAATGTCAAACTATTCTGTGGTTGTAAAAAAATGTTACACATGTTATTAATAAGAAATATTTATAATAACGACTACATTTATTTACGTACGACTAAAAAGTATAAAATAAATTTAAGTAAAAAGAAATATTTTTGAAAAACACACTTTACTTAAAATTGCACTAAAAAGTAAAAAATAAAATCACAGTAAAGTGTGTGCGCCTAATAGTGGAAGCAAATGTTTTACGGTGTTATTATAATTTGAGCGCACACACTTTACAGTGATTTTATTTTTTACTTTTTAATGCAATTTTAAGTAAAGTGTGTTTTTTAAAAATATTTCTTTTTACTTAAATTTTTTCCAACTTGGTTTTAGTAATTACAGTTTATCGAATATTATCATTAAAATATAGTTGTAATTAATAATTGAGTTGAAAACTAAAAACAAAAACAAAGATAATGTAAATTAGATATTTTAAAAATATTTTTGATTTCATAAAACAATTTCTTTTTTAGTTTACCTTTTAATAAGAAAAAAGAAAATATCCAAATAATATATATATATATATATATATATATATATATATATATATATATATATATATTAAGTAATAAATATGATCTAAATATTTTATTAAAATGAGAAATTATAGAATAAATTAAATAATTGAAATGATATTTGAATATTAGAAAATTATAATCATTCTTAGTGGGAATTTATCGAATTATTTTTTATATTCATTGTTGTACAGCCCAGTGACTAAATGAACAAAATGGAGAATAATATAAATTTTTCAAAATACGGTTTCTACGGTTATTAATTATAAATTGATAAAATTTATAGTCTAATAGGGTATATAAGAATATTGTGATGTAATTTCATAGTAATTGGTTCAGCCAATTGTAAGTATATAACATCACAATTTCCCGGACATACATACAGACCTACGTACAGACAGACAAATTGTCAAAAGTATGTCATGGAATTGCACAGCGCAAATTGGGCCCATTGCAATTATTCATTAAGTCTTTTTCTAGATCTCCTGATCCTCACATTTATATCTTGAACATCTTCAAGGCAATTCGTTGTATTTACCGCTGTACTGAATCTGTCTCTAAGAACCTGCATTTGAATAAAACGCTCAATGTTCATCTCCGGCTCGCCTCTAGTATATGCGAGTTCTCGAAATTGCTTAACCTCCCGAAAAAAGTTGATGCTCTCGAACAAAGATAATTGGTTACTTATTTGTAGTTGCTTCCATCCCCAAATAACTCGAATTACGAAACGGCATTCGCAGAATCTGTTATGTTGAGTAGGTTAATTTTGATGTGTTTAGTCGAAAAGACACTCAAATAATGAATTTAAAGCATATTATCAAAAGAAAAACAGGCATTAAAAGATTATAATAAATTTCATCCAAAAACAAAAAATATGAAATTATTCGTTTTTATATTTTATTTTAATGGTAATTTTTAAATAAAATGTTTTAAATTTATGTAACACTTATTAAGAAATGTTAAAAATATATCATATTAAAAGTTTATTCAATTTCATTGCATTAAAATTATATTTTTAAAGAAATCTGGGTGTTACAGTTTTCTTGGCTGGCAGTGAGTGTATTTGATTTATTTTTATGGAATAAATTAATTAGAATTTACATTTTTATAATAGATACCCACTTATTGAATGTAATTAATTTAATTTAATGAAATTTTTTTTAATTTTTTAAAAAATGAAAATTATTTTCAGTAAATCTGAAATTAAATCAAAATTTTTTAGAATGTCAGAAATATAAAAAAATATTGAAAGGAAAATTTGTTTTTATTAAGTTCCTTTGATCTTTAACAAAGTTAAAATAATAAAATATAAATTAACATAATTATAATTTTACACTAATTTATATAATAATATAACATTTATATAAAAAATCTCCTTTTTTGAATCTTGACGAAAATATACAAATAACTCATTTAAGAGTTTCTTCTTTGAAAAATAAATGCTTTTGCATCCATATATTATGGATTTTTCTTTTATTAAAATGATTATAAGAAATAATTATATATCATATTTCTATTTATTTTTGTATCTATTAATTTTACATTCATTTTGAATTCTAAATAAAAATTACATAAAAATTGTATTAAAGTATGTTTTTGATTCTCATTTTTTAAACATAATATTATCATATTAAATAAATGGATAAGTATAAATAAAAAATACTAAAATAATGATTAACTTGTACAAATAAAAAAATTGAATTTCTAAAATTATTTTTTTTCAAATGGCTAAGAAAAATCTTTTTATCTTTTCTTGTTTTATTTTATCTATTTAATTAAATATCATTTAAATCAATAACTCAAATTTTACAAATACTTGAAAAAATTGTCAAATTACCTTACAATCGACAATTATTTTTTTTTTAAAAATTTTTGAATTCATCTTGAAAACCGTTAAAACTTACGATTTATTCAAAATAAAATAGTTTTTAATTAAATAAATTTTTATAAATTATTTTTTTTCATTTGCAGAAACTTTTGATATCATTTGCTATTGTTAATTTAATTGATTAATTTGAGTTTAGTAATAAATATAATACTTTTTAATAATAATAATAAAGCTGAAAATTTTTAATTTTCAATATAATTAGTCAACCAATATATGCATTTTTTCATTTATAAACAAGATATAGCAAAGACAGTTATTATTTCCTATATCATATTATTCTATTAATTTAATTCTAATCTAATCGAAATTTTTCCAATATTATAATTAAAAAGTTCTATAATTATTATATTATATACTAATATTTATATTCATAGATTATAAACAAATATGTATATATATATATATATATTCTAATATTTTTTTATTATTCTTCATCTGAAGATAAATGTATTATTAAAAGATCAAAATTTAAATAACAAATAGTTTATATTAATAAATTTCAAAAGTTCTATAATTTTTAGAATATGTAATATATAAGTATAATTTAATTATTATTTTGGAATGAAGTTTAGATTTTATATTATAATTCTTATATAGTGAAAAATTTCAATACATTAAATATATATACATTTATTTTATTGTTTTATAATAAATAATGGGAGCAATAGATATTATTTAAGTTTATTAAAATAACTATTTCTTAACTAAAATATCAGTCAATTTATAATTAATGACTAGCTAAATTTGCTAATATATTGCAAGAGTATCTAAATTATCAAGGGACGGAGATAAATTAAAATAATTTAGAATTGATGATTTTAAACAAAATATTTTATCAATATTATTTTAATCTATTGGAATAAATTTCTTAAATTATAATTTACTTGTAACCATTATAGATGGAATTTGAATTCAAATTTGAGAAATCATTGGTAACAGGAGATTCATAATAAATAATCATAAATAATATATTTACAAACGTTTGTTGCTTCTTTAAAAGTTTGTTATTTTATCTAAAAATGCAGTTTGTGTTTCTGTTGAGACTAGATTATTAGTGGAATCATTTTCATATTGAGGCCAAGCTGTTTGTGTTTCTATATCAGCAAAGTCAAAATCGGAAAATAAAATATCCTCACATGTTTGAGTATACATATTGCTGTAAAGTAATTCCATTTCATTGGAGAATTCTGTTTCTGTTGGTGAATTTGCTGTTAATTCAAAATCCTCAGTAATTAAACAATTTGAAGAATCTATTTCAGTTTGTGTTTCAATAGTACATGAACCACTTGGAGGTTCAATAGTATAAGAATTAAGTAATTTATTTACTTGTTCAAAATTATTTTCATTATTTTTAATATTGTCCAAATGTTCAATTTCATTCATAAATCCAAAATGATTATTATTTTTTACATAATTTTGTATATTATTTTCAGACGAATCATTTTCTAAAAATGTTAATGTTAAATCTTTTGGTTTAGTAGATCCTATTTCGGATATTGAAGAAGGACTTGTTTGTGTAGCTGAAGAACTTTTATTAGGTTTAGATGGTAATATTTGTTTGAATTTATTATTTGAATTATAAGTATTATTACTTATTCCGTTATTTAAAGTAATTTCTAAATTCGAATTATAGTTTATAATATTAGAACTTTTTTCTGGAGTTTTGATAATCTTATCAGTAAATGTTTGTGTTTCCATACTTTGTTTTCTTTTATTTTTATAGGATCGTTTTACAATATAATCTCCAGTTTGGGTATGTGTACTCGTTTTTGGTCGTTTATTCCGTGACAAAATGCGGGTCTGGGTTTGTGTTTGAGAAGATTTACGTTTTGTTGATTTATCAGATACTTTTCCAAGATTAGACTTCTTACACCTTTTATTGTTTATTAATCCAGGTTCAGTTTGAACTTCCTTATCTAATGCATTTGAAATGGTCTTTTTCGGTAAATCACAAATAGTTAATAAAGCGAGGACATTAACAGGAATGATTTGTGGCTGTACATTAACTTGATCATTTGGAGTTTCTGTAGATGTTCTGAAATTTACCAGAAGGCAATATATTAATTATAAAATATAATTATTATTTTAATTGGCTGTTTACAGTGTTTCCCATATGAATTAAATTAAAATATGATGAATAATAATTCAGGAAGGAGATTTTATAAAATAATTATTGTTTAAGAAATAAGAAAAATACTTACCTTATCAATTTATATTTTGGATCTAAAGCATGATGATATCTCTTTGTATGAGAATATAATGCATCATAACTATCAAAAGATGTGGAGCAGGAACAGTAAAATTTTATTCCACAACTAAGGGTATGATGCTTTTGAGAAGCCTCTGTCGGAAATCCTTTTTGACATTTTGAGCAAATATACTTCTTTTCTGCATGTACTTTTAAATAATGCTTTAAAGAGAGGAATAAATAAATAAAATAATGAAGAAATACAAATATATATATTTATATTATTACATAAAAATTATTATATATATAAATTATATAACTTTAATATAAATGAATAATAAGATATATAAGCAATAGTAATTTATAGTAGTCAATACCTGTTTAAGAAGTTTTTTAGTTTTAAAATATTTTTCAGATTCTAAACTGTATAAACATCCATTTGTTGGACAATGATATTGCCATAAAGTATTTTTATCTTTTATTAGTGATTGATTTTTATGATGTTTCAAAATATGCATCTGTAGATGTGATGAAGTTGAGAATATTTGATTACAACCTTCTTCATTACATTGAATGTTTTTTACAATTCCTGACAATTCTGAACAAGGTGGACATATTTTTTTAATTTGAATATTTTCCATTTTTTGAATTAAAAGGCTAAATATGTAAATCCTAAATTTCTTCCATTTGACAATTGGTCCTTCTGTTTAGGAAATTGTCCACCAGAGATTTTTGCAAAAAGGTTAATTTCGCAGTGGTAGATTTAAAATTATACATATATATATAATATATTTATATTTAATTATTTAATTTAAATGTAATTTAATAAATAAAAACTTTATATTATCTAATACGATTAAAAATAAATATAATAAATAAAAATCAATGAATTAATTATTTCTAACCTTAAATCAAAATGGCAACAAATATATTAAAAACAAAAATGTACATTAAAATCAATAATAAATCATTCAAAGATTGCTATGGGTTAAATATAATATGTAAAAGGTAAACATGAAAAAATAGAAATCAATAAAAAATTGAGCGATTTTTTTAGAAATTTAAAAAAAAAGTAAATTGATACTTCAATATCGAAACTTTAAACCTTTTTATCTCGAAAACTAGAAGTTTCCCCCTTTATTGCCTAAGGAAAAAGTTTCTTAGAATTAATCAAGGAATCAACTGGCGAAGTTTTATCAATATCAGAGAGGCGATCCGTCTCCTGTACAATTACCGATACTTCTGGTTATTACTAAATGTCAATTACATTATAGAAATATCGGAGATACCTACAATTTTAATATTTTTAATTTTTGTTTGATACTAACATACAATAAATCACACACAAACTATGTTTTAATAATCATTTTTTTGGAATTACATATCTTTAAGGTGGAATAAAGAATTTAAAGTAAACAAAAATTATACTTTCTAATTTATATTCATAGGATAGGTAAAATGAAATTTATAGATACGAAATCATTTTATATATACCAATCGGTGAAAATTTAAAATCTAAATGTCTTAAATAAATATCTATTGTAATTTAGGTTTTCCAAACAAAATTATGATTTAAATATTTTTTTGTTGTAAATTAGATGATTATAATAATTTTTATTTGCATTAAGAGAAATTTCTTGGAAAATTCCTACATTTTATTTAAATATAAATCAAGTATATATAACTATATATACAAAATATCTTTTGATCAATCAACCAATCAGTAGAATTAATTCATTTTATCTATTTAGATCGTAATATAATTTTCAACTGCCTATTCGATTTAAATTTACATTTCAAATTAATAAAAATAATGGAAGAAAATATATCCAGAATAAAATCATATTTTAAGATTCTTCCATCTTTAGATTTTGATAATAATTTATTTAAAATTGACCTAATAAAAAAGGTAATTTAAAAACATATATTCATATTTCAATTAAATGAAATTTAAATATATATATATATATATAGTTTTGTTCTTTTGTATTGTTTATTTATTATCTTTAACCACTTTCATTTTATTATTATCATTTAATTTGATTCTATATATTCTATATATTTAAAAAATTTTGCATAGCTTTAAGATTTATGATCTCTAGAATCCAAAAGTGATTTTTGAATTTTGCCTGTTTGTGTGTCTGCCCGGAAAAGTGTGACCTTTTAGACTCAAAATTGGCAAAACCGATTACGATGAAATTACATCACAATATTCTTATATACGTATATTTGAACATATGCAATAATTTTTATCAATATCTAATCAACAGTGGTGTATTGGGAGGGGAACGCGGGGGAACGACGTTCCCTTACCCTTTTTCAGTACTTTTTCATGTCCCGACAACTCCCCTTTAAATCTACTGTTAGAATTTCTTTTTTTGTGTTAGTTAATACTTTTTGTATAGTAAGAATAAGAAAAAATAAAAACTTATATGGAAAGAAAATAGTTTGCTGAAAATATGACTTTTTTGATCCCACGATGCGTTCCCTTACTTCTTATTTTACCACAATACATCACTTCTAATCAATAACCACAAAAATTAATTTTTAAAAATTTATATTATACCCCATGTTGTTTATTTATAGCGGACTCAACGATTGCATCAAATCATTTCCGACAATAGATATAAAATTAATTCTAGAAGTTCCCACACAAATTGAATAATTAAATATTTACATTTTTATTTTAACTTCTAATATTTTCTAATATCATTAATATTATTAAATTTAATCTATAATTTCTCATTTTAATTAATTTAATTAAATATTTAGATCAAATTTATCTTAAATTATTATTTTTTAATTATTCTTATTTTTTATTTTAATTAAGACTCAATTATTAATTACTACTATATTTTAGGACTAAAAGTAATTTATAGATTATATAGAAATTGTTTTGTTTTTTTTTTTAATTTTAATTTTATTTTTTATTTACAATCAGCTTATACAAAAACTATTAGTAAATTTGATAAAAGTGATTTTCATTCATACACACACTCACACACATTTATTCATACACTCACACGTCACTTTGGCTTACCAGTAGATAGAATATTATATCCTTTTGAAGATATAGTTTTGAGCAGGTTTCTTCCTTTTGGTGTTATCACTCGTGATCCGAAAGATGTGTGTTTTGAATTGAAATCTCCGATAGCTAAAAATTTTGGGCCGAGAGTTTCAAAAAAAGTAGAGAATTGTTCCTTTGAGATAGTATGTCGAGGAGGACAATAGAGAGCACTTATTACAAGTCGAGTACCATTTGAGTCTGTAATTTGAATTGATGTAGCTTGTAAGAAGTTCTTTTCATATTTATCCAGGTCTTGATGATATAATGATTTTTAATGAGAATTGCGGTACCTGCATGTGCGGTCCCGTCAGGATGCAGGGTGGAATAGCAATTATATCCTGGTATTGAAAAATAACTTTTATTTGTGAAATGTGTTTCTGATACTAATAATATGTTAATATCTTCTGTGTTCAAGAAGATCTCCAATTCATGACGTCTTTGAATTAGTCCGTTGGCATTCCATAGGGCTAGTGTGTATTAGCCATTAGACCTTAGTCATATTATTTATTACTTTTGTTAACAAATTTAGAATCATGCTATTTTGATATAATAGCTGATCAAACATAGATTTAAAGTCATTCATGATAGATGTTAGCTAAATATTGATATCATTTCTTTGATAGTTGTAATTATCATTTCTAACACCACTAGCATATGATCTTTGAGATTGATGTTGAGAGTTGTGATTTAAAGGTGGAGGGGGGAGGGGGTGGTAGGGTATGTACTGTTTGAGCTGGTGAAATATCATTTTCATTATTATTTATGAGTTTTTTGAATTTTGGATCTTGAAAAGATTTACCTCTTCTTTTTTGAATATCAATATAAGTTGAACATCCTTTATAGTTAGCTGGGTGATTTCCTGAACAATTTGTACAAACTGCAGGAGTTTCTTTTGATTTAGTGTACTTTGAAGATGCATGGGTTTCCTCAATTTCACGCATCTAAAGGGCTTAAAACAATAAGATTTAGTGTGGTTAAAAGATTGGCACATATTAGGAAACATCGAATCATTTTCAGTTAATTCGAGTTTGACCTCATCAATATTAACAGAGTGATGAAAGTGCTTGATTACTACACGAAATGAACGTTCTTCTTTAAGTTGATATGTATGATGAATGACATTTCTATCTTTTAAAAATTTAGTTAGTTAGCTTTCTAAAAGCATCACTTGTTGATACGTTTATTTTAACCGTACAATTTGCCATGGCTTTACAAATATAATCATTTTCGCTTATAATATTTGAAATGCTGTTTGCTATTTGCGAAAAATTTAAAACTTAGTAGATAAAAATAGGTGGAGATTTCGGGATTCTCGAAACATTGCTTTTTGTAGATTTTTCTTTATCAGAAATGTTGTCTGGCTCGTTATTCGTTAGCGGAGTAAATCTATTTGATTGCTGAATTCCGGTAGATATTGTAGGTAAAGGGGTTTGTGTACCTGAGTTAGATCTTTTTCTCTTAACCCTTTGCCATGGTATCTCGGAGTTTGAAGATTCGTCAATTACATTTGTGTCTTTATTTAATGAACACTGGATGTAATTATTTGATGAACATTGCGATGGTATCATTTGGCACTTTGTTTTTTCTTTATGTATTTATATATTTGTGATTGATTATATTTAATAGGTTTCTTTTTTTATTTATTATGTTTAATAAATTCTCTTTTATGATGTGATATTATACTAATCTTACAAAGGAAATTCATAAATTATTCGGAGTTTTAGCAAAGCATATGACTAAGTTTAAATTAAACCGTATATAAATTCAAAAAAAATGAAAGATTGTATTTGTTTCAATTTTATTAAAATCATTATGAATCAATCAAATATAAATTAAATATATACTTTACGAATTAGCGGATCACATGAACAACAAGCAACTTGGTTGGTTGTGTGGAGACCAATTGAGAAACCATCTTTTGGTAGACCAAGAATAAAGGAGAACTTGAAGAGATCGGGAGAAAATAGAAGTTCATTGGAAGTGCTCAAGTCAGAGATTGTTAGAGGAATCTGTTTGCTGTGGCTAACAATTTACGAGTCCCCTAGCACAGTGATTCTCAACCTTTTTTTTACCGCGGCACACAAAGAAAAACATAAGTGTAAAAATTTACCATATATAAAAAAGTGGTCCCAAAAACGGTTTAGTTTTTTTTTAGAACCAAATTGAAAATATTCAGAAAAAAAGTCGGAAATGTTTAAGAGCCTCTTTACTGTAATAATTTGACGGCACACAAAAGTGCCGCGGCACAGTGGTTGAGAATCACTGCCCTAGCATCACATATGTAGAAAAGATTCTTCTCAGGGAGGAGAAAACTAGAAAAATTTTTTAGTAAAATTAATAAAAGTGAAAGCCCATAAAAAAACTAATAAATCAATTAATTTAAATTAATCCTATTAATGAGTGTATATATTTTAAGTTTATCTATAATTGTATATAACGTTAAAAAAGTTAATTTTACTTTTATAAAATATCACTCTCTAACTTTATATTTCCTTAAATTTCAGTATAATTAAAATTATTCAATAAACCAATGAAAATAAAATATTAAAATGTAATGATTATGGAATATTATACTCCATTATAACATAATATTATACAATAAAATAAATAATTAATTTACTTATTGAATTAAAAAATAATAGTACAAACCTCTAATGATGACATAACTATCGAAATGATCAAAAAGTTAAATAAATAAAATAAAAATGAAACAAAAAACCGCCTGCTTTATTAACTAACTTTCCCTTAACCTTTTTTTATTAATTTTCATTTTCATTTATATATATTTAGATTGAAAATTGTTTTAAAAGAAAAGTTTACAAATAAATAAAATGTTTCAATGAGAGTTGTCAGTTCAATTTTTAAATATATTAATTTTTTATGAAAAATCTTGCCATATTAACGCTGGCAATGACTATTAGAGTGTCACTACCCTTCTGCTACCCTACTACATATTTGATATTTTTAACGCTAAATATCTTTGACAATTTATTTATTTACACCTTCAATTAATATTAAATATAAATAATAATATTAATCCTTTTAGATAACTAAGGAAATTTGTACAGTTATACTCACTTAATTAATTTTTTTTAGACAATTCATGTTTTATCCAATCAAAAAAGATATCTGCCCAAGCCAATGTCATACTATTGTTTTCCAAGCGATGGAATATTTCTTTATGAAAGTCAAGAAGACATTTTTAATAATGTTTTGAAAGATTTAGTCCCAGTGTAATTTATATTTATTGTAATACATGAAATTGTTTAGGTTTTAATTATTAAATTACAATGATTACTTTTTTATACTTATACACCTATATATGTAATTTATCTGTAAACTGTGTATTCAAATGCCTTTAATATATCAGACGTTTTATACGAATATGCAATATACGGAAAAGAAAACTTACATAGTAGTTTCATAAAAAATATTAAAAAAATTAAAATTATACATTCAAACCAAATAAATTTAGGATATTTAACGACATTTCTTCATGATTTTATAAACAAAAATTTGAGATCAAAATTCCGCTTAATTAGTAAAATTACCCAATTCTTTAAAATTCTAAAGAAAATATATTTAACATTAAGTTTTATATTATATAATAATAAATTTATTTATATTATATTTAAAAAAGATAAATAATTTAATTAATTTTTTTTTAGTGTAATTAAACAAAAATTGGATCTGGTTTTTATATGTTATGGGAGGTCAGGGTCTGGAAAGAGTTTTACCACAACAGGAGCACAGAATAACTATAAAGTTTTTCAATCTATTAATTAATATTAACAATATTACTTTCATCTAATTACAAAATAATTATTCATTTAGAATCGTGGTATAAGTTTGAGACTTATTTCACAATTATTTGAAATTAAACGATCGTCTCAAACTTTAGAAATCAAAATTGGTTTAAGTTTTGCTGATTTTTATAAAAATAAATTTACAGATTTATTGAATACAAAACATCAAAAAATATTTCAAAAAAAAGTAAAAATAAATAATTATAACGTAAGTATTATTTTTAAAATTATTATATATTTGTTGTTAATATAATAAATACAATAAATCAAATTATTTTATAGTCAATGGAATTAGTAAGTTTATTTGTCTGGTTGAGCCCAGACATGGGGTTTCTTGATTAAGAATGAAATTAATGAGAGGAATGTTATATTTAAGGGACAAATGGGTTTTTGTTACTGAGGTGCCTGAAAATAATAATAATAATAGTCCCTCTAACACATAATTTGTGGGCCCCTGTTCAAGTCCCGGGCCTGGTAAGGATCTACCCAGCCTCGGGGATTAAGAATAGAAGATGAAGAAGAATAAAATTGGGAAGCTATTTGAAATAAAAAGTAGCTATGATAAAAAAAATTTAGATAAAGGTTGAGAGGATCCGTTCTACTGATCATAGAACACCTTTATCTCACTTGTCCTTTCGAAGAATGTACAGAATTTTAAAAGTCAGAATTATTTTTCTAACACATAATATTCAAAAACTCAATCCGAAAAACGGAACAAATCTAAGGTATTCGCGACAACTCCCATTCACATATTGCTAATTTCGGCAGAAAGAGTTGGCTCCAATAAACTTAATAAAAACCATAAAGAAAGTTGAAAGACTAACATGTGTATATAGAAAGGAGGGCCAAAAAACGATATTCCTTCAAACCTACTACACAATTCGTAAATTCCTTGTCTAATCCGTCCTCTCCGACATGCGGACCAGGGTGATTCCCATTTTCGCACAGTTGACCTAATCCCACAAATCAAAGTATAAAGTATATACAGAGATAAGTGAAAATTACCAGCATTAAATGCTTAGTTAATGTAACAACTATAATAATAATAATAATAATAATAATAATAAGGATAATATTATGTTTCATTTATATTAATAAAATTTTTGATCTCATATATTAAAAATAAATTCTTGAAATTGATTAGTATGCTTTTCGAAAAGAAGTCAAATCGGAAGATGAAGCAATTAAAATGATTCTTCTTGGTGAAAGTTTACGAAAACAAGAACAGGTAACTTTATATATTTTTATTTATAAACAAATATTCAATCACCTTATTTTCTGATTAATATTGAAAGTATTAAAAAATAATATTTGTTTTAAATATAAATTATTAAACCAATTTACTAACTTTATTTAAATATAGTAAAACAATTTTAGTCTTTTAACTAATTCCGGGCCAGGGTTCATCGGACTCTTATTTAAATCTTTTAATTCTTTACTTTAATAACATTTCATTTCAACTAATATTTACTGACAATAACAATTTCTTTTTTTCTATTCGCTGACGACAAAGTAATTTTATCCAATAGCAGCGAAAATCTTCAAATAAATTCAGGAAACGAGCGAAGAAATCGGCATCCAAATCAATTGGAAGAAGTCAAAATTTATGGTCTTCAGAGAATGCTGAAATGCTATACCTGGTCTACTACTATATGGCATCAAAGTCTGGACCCTGAAAATCTCAACAATGAATAAAATTGAGGCGTTGGAAATGTGGATACATCGACACATGCTGAGGGTTTCTTGGATGGGTAGAAAGACGAATGAGCATGTTCTAAGAAGAGTAGAAGTTTATCACGAGCTTTTAAATTAAATTAAATGTAGAAAGCCAGTAAATATATAGGGGGAGCGTTATCGAATACTTAAACTTATTTTGAATGACAAGAATCGGGAAAGAGGGGAATCGGCAGAAGACAAGCTTCCTGACTGAAAAATATAAGAGAATGGACTGGGGTTAAGAATGTCGGCGAGTTGTTCCATTTGACTGCCGATCGTTAAGCATTTTCCAAAGTGATCGGAGGTGAGTGAGACCTGATAATGCACTGAGAAGAAGAAGAATAAAAAACAATCCAACCCACTAACTCAGCGTTTCTTAACCTTTCTGTATTCGCGGCCCAGTTTTCAATCATCTCCTCTCCCCTCCCTCTTACAATAAAATGTATGCAACAATAATATACAAGTGAATATTTTGGGTTCTGTGCACACCCCTCAAGTTAAGAATCGTCGCACTAACTTTTAAACAGGCAGTAAAAATTCAATCTTTAGTTCATGTACCTACATGCCTAAACTTAAATGTTAGAAAATATAATCAGACTTGAAATCATTGATCGAATTTTTTTATTTATTTTTACATCCAAAATCTATTATTTTTAATAAAATAATAGCTACATTAAATGACTAATTAAATATTTTAATAATTTTAATTTTCAGATTGATGAAGGAGATTTTAGTTATAGTTCTCATTTCGGTACTTCCATAATCACAGTTCACTTAAACGTAATTTCAAGAGTTGATTCCAATGCTATAATTAATCATTCAGCAATCTATTTGATCGAAATGGCAGGCTATGGACTTGGAAGAAATGACGCCAATATTAGTAAACTCTTCTTTGATGAAGCCAAAACAAGTTTAAACTTACGAAAGTTCACTCTATTCAAACAGTCTTCAAGTATAATTTTGAAATACTTAGAAAGTGCTTTCAATTCAAATACTAAAATAAGGTTTATTTATTTATAATAATTAATTATTTAATTTCCCAAAAGTATTTAAAATCTTAAAGCGCATGGATTTATTCACTGGTAATATTAATAATATAAATGTTAACTTCTGACCAGATGAACATACATACATACATATATATATAGAGTGGCTCTTCCACATTAAATGGCAAAAGTGTAAGAAAATTTTAAAATTAAAAACAAAGCAAAATTATAGAGTAGATAGTGCAAATATAGGCTACCATTTTTCTAATTTCAATATCAGATATTTAAAATTAACTTGAAGTAAAAATCATTCTTTTAGCATAGACTGGGTCAAATTTATTAGGTATTTTGTAGTAAAATTCTATCAAAATCATTTCATTTTGCATTAAAAAAAGATTTTAAATTTTTTGAAGAAATAAATATTGGAGAAATAAAAAGTTCTGATTTTAAGCCAAAAATTCAGGTCATTTCTGAATGAATGCTCCTTTCGATTCGTTCGATTGTGAACAATATTCTTCAGAATTTATTGTCTGATTCTCCGATTATAATAAAGAACGCCCTTATAATGCCATCACATACGCAGTCTTCAAAGCACAACGGTGACCGAAAGTCAAAACGTGGTCTTGATGCGCAAAAATACAAGCAACCGTAATTCGAGATAACATCCGAATTAAACAGTGATCTCTAGGACAAAACAGTCAAAAGGGATCTTCATGTTGCGAACATTTATGGCAGAGTAGCAATTCGTAAACTCTTGGTAACAGCAAATTCTGCTTTCAAGCGACTCTAATGGTGCAGAGATAACAAAGACTAGTCTTTAAAGCAGTGGCAACAGGTAATGGTCAGGTAGTGGTCAGATGAGACGTGTGGACGCGTATATGTCTTGATGACGCCCAAAGAAGCTTTTCATTTTGAATGCCTATTACCGACAGTGAAGCATAGAAGGAGGTCTCCATTTTTGTATGGGGTGCGATATCATGGCGCGGTCTTGGACCACTTGTTATTCTGCATGAGAAGATCAAATCCAAGGTCTATCTAAGCATTCTAGGGGATCATGTCCATCCTTTTGTCCAGACTGTATTCCCTAAAGAACAACCGACTTTTCAAAAGGATAACGCCCCTATTTACCTTGCTAGGTGTGTTCAAGAATGGTTTGAAGGGAATGAGGATGAGTTAATCATCTCACCTGACTTCCACAGTCTCCGAACTTTAATGAACATTTATGGGAATATTTGGAGTCCAAACTTCGTTTCGATTTTTACCTCCATCTAGACTTAGAGACCTCTCTATAAGAGAAATGGTTTAATATTCCATTAAATGTTGTCCAAGACCTTTATTCATCTATCTCCAAAGATGGTCTAACCCCTATTAATTATTATTTCACATGTGTTCGTAATATTTTGTCCATCATCTGTATATACCAATAACCAGTAAGATCAGAGAAATCAGATTCTTAAATTATTTATTTTCTATACTTAAAAAAAGCAAATGAATTTCATCTGCGGGTATTGTTGAACGTAGATAATTTTTAATCAAAATTAATTCATATCTCTATATTTATATAAATTATAGGCAACTGGTGATGAAAACTTAAATTTATAATAAGACTTAAATCTCTCAGTTATACCTTTAAATTGTTTATTTATTTAATTTATTTCATTTGTAATTGTCATATTCATTCTAATATAATATGTAAATTTGTAATAAATGAGTGCTACAACTATACTGGAATTTTTTACTCCAGAATCCAAAATGATTTCGTAAAACACTAAATACAATATAGCACATGCATTTTGAAATGTATTCAGAATTTTCTCAACAAAGTTAATATTTCTATTTCAATGTATTTAGGTGTGTTGGTCATATTACTGGAAAAGCATCTGATATAAGAGGAACAATAACAACTTTAAAATTTGGAATGGTTAATAGAAAAGCTTTAGAAGAATTTCTTGATCCTCTTAAATATGAACAATTTTACCGGAGAAGATTATCTCTTGTAAGACCATATTTTGTTTATTAAAAAATAATTTAACTGTGAATTAGATTTAATAATTTTATAATATCCTTTTAGTATAATGATGATCTAAATATTTTCAATACCAAATTATTACCAAGTAATTTAGATATTTGTAACTTGTCTGTAACCCGATATGAGCAAATAAGAAGGATAGTGACTTATTACTTAAATTCTCAAATTGATGTGACTAGTGTTATAAGCTCCTGTCCAACACCTTTTATTCTCGATTTGATTGAAGAAGACATGAGTAAAGAAATAAATAATAAAAAAAGGTTTGTTTATTTAATTATTAATTTATTTATTCTTTTAATAATCTATATATATAAAGGAGAGTGTTTGTATGTATGTATGTAATTTGTATACTTTTTTGCTGTCATAGAAACCAACAAAAAAGAAATTCCCAATCAAAGAATTATTATAATATTTCACTTTTTATTTTAAATTCTAATATTTAAATATCAATTCAATTAAATCATTTATTCTAAAAGTTCCCATTTTAATTAATTTAATAAAATATTTAGATCATATTTATATTAACTTAATTTTTATTTATTCTTTCTATATTTGAATACTTCTTTTATTTTAAGGGAGGGAATTAACTATGATCTAAAAAAATTAATAAATGAACTTAATAATAAAAAATCAAATAAATCCATTAATTTAAATTAATACTATTAATGAATGTATATATTGTTAATTTATCTTTAGTTTTATCTTATCTTATTATGCTAGCTAAAATTGTATATATCTATCTATCTATATATCATGGTTCTCAAAAACCGCTCTAACGATTTTTTTCAAATTCACACTAGATATAGTATTTATAAAGAAAAATTAAGTTTTATTGATGATATCTCTTGAAACATTCAGCTTCATTATTAATTTCTTAATTGAAAATTATATATGGAAAACGTCAAAATTGGCCTCCATTTTTATTTGTATTAATATTTTTTTTTATTTAAAATATTTTAAAATTTATTATTTAATTTCGAAATAAAATTAAAAATATTTATTTTTAATAAAATATATATAGATATTTATTAATCTCTCTCAAAAAAAAAAAAATAAAATAAAAAACATCAAATCTGCCTGCTAAGACAGTAAAAAAATGACAATTTTTTATCTAAATACATATAGTCCAGCGGTTGGACTGATGTTTTAACGATTGGATTTCGTCGGTTCGAAACTCTCCGGGTGAATCGTTATTTAAAAATGAAAATGAAAATGAAAATAATGAATTTGTTATTTTTTTTCTTTTTATCTATTGTTTACATTTTAATAAATTACTATTTTATATTTATTTATTCATTGTTCTTTTATTAAATTTAATATTTATTAATATTATTTATTATTAATTTATATATTGATGACATCACAAATGACATTTATATTGAAATTTGACTCCCGCCTTTTTTTAAAGAATATTGTATTAATATTTTTTTTATATTTAAAATATTTTAAAATTTTTTATTTAATTTCGAAATAAAATTAAAAATATATATTTTTTTTATATTTAAAATATTTTAAAATTTTTTATTTAATTTCGAAATAAAATTAAAAATATATATTTTAATAATATTTTATAATTATAAATTACGATATATATTTATCAATAATAATGAATTTTTTTTTTTTAACTTAATTACAGAGCCGAGGCTCGGGGTCCCGGTATGATCTTAATATATTGTGAGAATTAGATAAATAATGTAGAGAGAAAAAAATATTTAAAAATAGATATTTATTTAAATGAAATAAAATTATTTAATTTACAGAATGAAAATGTCTATAATAATGTCTAAACATTTTTTCTTTATAATTTTACATTATAATAATACTAATTACAGTAGTTATAATATATGGGGAATTTTCAACTTTGACTGCCGATTTGACCATGTTCCCAAACGAATTTTAAAAAAACCAAGACCACTTTACATTTACACATTTTAAGCTCTAATCGAATCCAAAATCAAAATTTAAAAAATCGAAAAACAAACTCACAGATATATAGATTTTATAAATGAACATTTATACAATTTATTTTAATTAATTTGAAACATTTTAGGAAACAAATTTTTAATGGGTCATTTTTAGAAATCCCATTTAACAATTATAATAAATAATTAAAAAATTGTAAAATTTTTAAAGTATATAAAAATAAATTGTATAAATTGGTTAAAGGGTCGAGTGATAGTTCGGTGTCCCAGGTATATATTTTATATTAACACGCCTACTTTTCTGTATAATAAAGATATAAAGAATCATATTTTAATTTTTATATAACCAAGAAATCATTTTTTCACTTAAAATATAGTTGTAAAGCCCAAATCTCCGATCCATATAACATCATCGACTGGGCCGCTACCAAAAGGAGTCTTCTCTTGCTCTGACTAGGGCCACCGGTATTTGCCATTAGTCTCGAAAAAATAATATTAAATTTTATATAAATTTATAAATTAGAATATTTGAATTTGTTTAAATTTTAACACATGTAATCAATCATATGCATAAAGAATAGAAAATTTTGAAAATCAACTTGGTATTAAATTCAGAAAAAAAAAATACTCATATATAGAATATATAGACTAATCGAATATAATTGAAACTCTTTCTCTCCCTCTATTTTAAATTTGAAAAAACGGAGTGTTAAGAAATTAAGATTCCTTATACAACATGGATGGTTAAATGAATTGGGCTCCCTACCTCCCTGAGAAATTCACATTAAAAATGTTTATAATATTTTAGTTTATTAAATCAAACTATTATTTTTTTATTTCAATATTTTTAATGTTAATACAATAATTTTTATTTTATAATCTATAAAATAATTTAATTATTTTTAAAAACAACGGTCTTCAATTACAATTTTTTTACTCTCTACTGACTGTTCATTTCATAACTGAAAATAGTGTCGAATAGAAATAGACGATATTACTTGGATTAATCTTATTATGCTAGCTAAAATTGTTTGTTTGTATTATTGAGGACCCCAGTTCAATTCATTTTAATTAGATTGATGCAATGATGCAACATTTAATAATTGTAATAAATAATTAATTGTAGATTAATATTTTTTAAAGGGTCGAGCGACAGCTCGGTGTCCCAGGTATTAATATTACCAGCCAAACCCAATAATAATGAATCATTTTTTTTAACTTAAGTACCGAGCCGAGGCTCGGGGTCCCGGTACTCAATACTTTTATACCGTTAATTTTTATAAATTAATTTTTATAAATTGTCTCAAGTCTCTAACTTTGCATTTTCTCAAATTTTATTATAATTAAAAATATTCAATAAAAATCAAGCAATGAAATTAAAATATCGAAATGAAATGATCAAGAAATATTATACTCTATTATAACATATACAATACTTAAGAACCATAGGCGGAGGAAATATTAGGAAATATCATTGCGAGAGTTCAGGCCAAATCGATCAACATTAATTAAGATATTTTCATTATGACAGATATTAAAAAAACCGCGAATTCAATATCTCTGTTCACTAATTATTTGTAGACTTTAGTAAAACCTACGCATGACTCAATAGATCCGGATAAACTTTTTCAAATTTTGATCTTAAAATTTATCTTGAAGGTAGTAAAGAAAGAGTAAGATGCGGAAATCAATTGTAAAATATTAGGTTACCCAGACGACTTAAATATAATAGGAGATTCGGCAATTGCAATTACAGATAGCGAGGAAAAATTAATCGAGGTAGGAAAAGAGATGAGGTTTGAAATTAATAATGATAAATAAATATATTTAGAAACAAACAGGAGCAGTATTAACATACAAAATGTAGAATTTGAATATGTAGAAAAATTGAATGTAATCACGAAGGATAATAATATTTGAGAAGAATTTAAATCGAAGTTGCAATCGGGAAACGCCTGTTATCATGCAGTAAAGAGGCTTATCTCATCAAAATTATTATAAAAGGGAATGAAAATTAAAATATATAAAACAATTATTTTGTCTGTTGTATTATATGAGTGTGAGACATGGTCTATGATCTTAGGAGATGAGAGTGGATTCAGAGTATTTGAGAATAGGATTCTCCCCAGCATTTATGGGCCAAAGAAAGATGAGGGAATGACGTACGAGAGATGGAACAGAGGTTCAGGATAAGGACACTTGGAGAAATGTGGTTGTAGCTGCCAAGAACTTTCGAGTACCGTTGAGCCACGCATGGTCTATGACCCTGGGAGATGAGAGTAGATTCAGATTATTCTTTCCAGCAATTATTGGCCAAAGAAAGATGAGGTCACCGGGAACACTTGGAGAAATGTGGTTGTAGCTGCCAAGAACTTTCGAGTAGATAGATATAACATATTCAATAATAATATATAGTACCGGGACCCCGAGCCTCGGCTCGGTACTTAAGTTAAAAAAAATGATTCATTATTATTGGGTTTGGCTGGTAATATTAATACCTGGGATAGCGAGCTGTCGCTCGAAAAAATATTTAGACATTATTATAGACATTTTCATTCTGTAAATTAAATAATTTTATTTCATTTAAATAAATATCTATTTTTAAATAATTTTTCTCTCTACATTATTTATCTAATTCTGACAATATATTAAGATCACACCGGGACCCCGAGCCTCGGCTAGGTAATTAAGTTAAAAAAAAATAATTCATTATTATATTGGGTTTGGCTGGTAATATTATACTTGGGACACCGAGCTGATATACAATTCTTTAATTATTTATTACAATTATTAAATGTTGCATCATTGCATGGAACTTGGGGTCCTCAATAATACATAAATATGTATACCGGGACCCCGAGCCTCGGCTCGGTACTTAAGTTAAAAAAAATGATTCATTATTATTGGATTTGGCTGGTAATATTAATACCTGGGACACCGAGCTCGCTCTACCCTTTAAAAAATATTGATATACAATTCTTTAATTATTTATTACAATTATTAAATGTATTAAATAATATTTTATTGAAAAAATATTAAAAATTATAAAACTATATAAAACTTAATTAATAAAAGAACAATGAATAAATAAATCACTAAAATAGATAAAAAACAAAATGAACGCGGCGAGTTTCGATCCTTCGAACTCGGGGAGTAAAAACAATTGTTCTTACCGCTGGTCTATGATATAATTTGATCATTAGAAAGATATTTTTACCATCTTTCAAAGACATTTATTTGTTTTGTTGTTTTTTTTTGAGAGAGATTAATAAATATATATATATTTTATTAAAAATAAATATTTTTAATTTTATTTCGAAATTAAATAATGAATTTTATTTTAAAATATTTTAAATATTTAAAAAAAAAGCGGGAGTAAAATTTCAATATGAATGTCATATGTCATCGATAAATAATAAATAATATTAATAAATATTAAATTTAATAAAAGAACAATGAATAAATAAATATAAAATAGTAATTTATTAATTAATTTATTAAAAAATAATAGATTAAAAAAAAAAAAAATTATTTCAAAACCATTTTTTATTTTGTTGTTATTTTTTTTTTGAGAGAGATTAATAAATATATATATATATTTTATTAAAAATAAATATTTTTAATTTTATTTCGAAATTAAATAATAAATTTTAAAATATTTTAAATATAAAAAAAATATTAATACAAAATTAAAAAAAGGCGGGAGTAAAATTTCAAAATGGATGCCATTTACGTCACCCATATATAATTTTCAATTAAGAAATTAATAATGAAGCTGTAAGTTTCAAGAGATGTGATCAATAAAACTCAATTTTTCTTTATAAATACTATATCTAGTGTGAATTTGAAAAAAATCGTTAGAGCGGTTTTTGAGAACCAATGGTTATAGATAAATAGAAAGAAATATAGATATATATATACAATTTTAGCTAGCATAATAAGATAAGATAAGATAATTAATTTACTAAATAAATTAAAATATATTTTAAATAATCACACAATAAGAAATGAATGTTTTATGTTATACATTGTTTGAAACAAAATGGATGAAAACCTTTTACTACTTTCAACCAAATACGATGTACCACTCGGGGGTACAGGGGGCGGAGCCCCCGTCTAGATGTGAAGAGCGACGAAGGAGCTCTGAGCAGCTAGTATCATTATAAATATCAATATAAATATTATTATACTAGCTGCTCAGAGCTCCTTCGTCGCTCTTCGCATCTAGACGGGGGCTCCGCCCCCTGTACCCCCCCCCCCCACCGAGTGTCCTTATTCTGAGCTATAACCATCTAACTCCTAACCTGTCCCATCTCTCTCACGTTCCATCCTACATTGTCCACCCTGTTCACAATTGGTCTTCCACACAGACGTTTTCCAATCGAACTCCCCACCAATATATTTTTCCTCTCCCATTCTAGCCATGTGCCCTGCCGATCCCAGCCTTCTCTATTTTATGACCTATATCTAGAGATGCATAGAGGTCATGCAATTCCTTGTTATGCAGTCTCCGCCATTCCCCGGTGTCCTCATCTTTCTTTGGCTTAATTCTAATTATCTTATTTGATAATATAATTAATTATATTTACAATTGTTATAATTGATAGAAATGAACTGTGTCGGATTAAAGTCGTCGAGGGCCTCTAGGTTCTTTATATCCTTCCTCCCCTTGATGTATATACAATTATTTTTTGTTCTTTCCACTATTTCTACTCATTTAAATCAGAAAAGATTTTTAAAAAGAAATTTAATATTGACAAAATCATATTTGTAGCTAGTGGGTTATTCGTCACTGGAAGGGAAATAATTTTGCACCAATTTATTATCATATAATTATTTTATTTATTTATTTTATATTAATAAATATTAATAATTTTTATTGTTAGTATATATGAAGTCGAAGAGGAACAAGAAGTTGAAGGTGAATTTTCAATTGCTAGTAGTTTATCCACTGAATCAATCGAAATGAATGAATCGCCAGATTATGTTGGTACTATGCAATTAAAAGGTATAGCATATTGAGTTATACAGTATTTTTAATAAATTTTAATTTTTTTTAATACATTAATTAATTATGAATAATATTTAATCCATGCATTATTAATATTAATAGACATTATTAATTATAAATTAAATAAATAAATTTATCTTGAGTACAGTTTGTGCACGTTTGTTTAACTTCAAGTACAGCTTTTTCCCAATTGGTTAATGCCAGTTAATTTTTAATTTTGAAAATAATTTAATTATTTTATTAGACTTATGTAAATAATACAATAAATATATTATATTATTTATTAACTTTTATATAACCTAATATGAATTAATATTTTTATATGAGGTGTGGAGGGGGTATCGAGTAAGACGAAGATGAGAGCCAAATCCAAACCCTTGTCTATTTATATCTATTAATATATTAGAATAATTTAATTTAGTTATTTATATATTTATAATTGTTAACTCGAAGAAGTGATTAAAATAATTGTTAAAGAAATATACCTGAATCTCCCCCTCCTCACTAAATAAAATACATAACTCTTTTTTTGTCTGCTTCAAGATATCCAGAGTTCGGCTAATCTCCTGTCAAAATAATTCAAAGCCCTCTTCTAATAATTTTTAGCTATTATTCAAAGATAATTTTTAAAATATCTATTTTCAAATTTCAGGATTTTCTATTGGCTTAAAAAATAACGTCCCAATTGATTTTCAAGAATATTTAACACAAGAAGAAAAATTAAAATTAATTAAAATTCCTATACGAAAAATTCCTGTAACTATAGATGAAAATGAGAAATTCGGGACACGGTAATTAATAAAATATGTAAATTATAAAAATGAAATATCCACAATTACTAGAACCCGCTTATTTCTCAACTTCAACTTTTTAGTATTCACGATCCAGTTTTGAATCATAATTTTCAATGCATCCCCTCTCCCTTTACAATAAAATGTATTCAATTATAATATACAATTGAATATTTTAGATTCTGTTAAATTATTTTTAACTAAGTGCCAAAATTAGAGTCAAAATTAATGTGTATGTGTGCTATACTTTCAATATTTTACCGACCGATGTTAGGAAGGGAAGATTTTGTTTTCCCACCAAATTTCAAATGTAAGATATTTACATATCTCCACGAATTATGTATTTTATTAACAGAAAAAAGTATTTTAATGATTTCTATTAAGATTTGTCTAAATTATTTTTACTTTCTAAGTTTGTTGAGAGTAAAGTTATTATGTTATAATGTAGATTCATTTCCGGTATGCGTTTGTTCAAAGATCTTCAAGTTTCAGTTTATTCTGATTCCAAAAAGTGGTGTATGTGTTTTATTTTTTTAATTCCCCTTCTCACTTATCCAATCCGCTAGAAACTTAGAAGCTCACTTTTCTTTTAATCGCTCACTCTTTTTTTTCTTTTTTCAATTATTTTTATACCATAATTCGTTTTTTTATTAATGGTTTGAATCTAGACATAGTTAGAGTTGAGAAGGATGCGATTAAAAGGGTACGTGGCTAGAATGGGAAAGGAAAGAATGGCGAAGAATATATTGGTGGGGAGACCGATTGGGAAACGTCAATGGTGGACAATGTAGGAAGGGACGTGAGAGAGATGGGTTTTTCAGTTTCAGTTTAAAGAGTATGTTTATTAGCCAAAAAAAAATTTTTACAATAGTTGATTATCAGAACATACAAAAGATGAAAGTTACAATATTTACAAGATTAAATTGTTTCTTTTGCGATCATTTATTGATACGCTATTACAATTTTAGTTAATTATATTGTTTTATTTACATTTTTCTTTTTTTTTTTGCTTAAGTATATTTTAAGTTTAATATACATATAATCAGGGTTGTGATTGTCAACTCACCAGGAAAGGCTAGTAAAACCTGGAGATTGCAAGTGAAGGAAGAGGGGAGGGATGAAGGAAGAGGGGAGGGATGATGAGAGAGATGGGAGAGGGTAGGACTTGGGTGGTTGCTGCGGCCAAAAACTTTCTAATATCATAGAGTCACAGAGATAGATAGATATTAATGGTTTGAAATGTCCTCTTTAAAAGATAATATTTTTTTAATTTTAGTCAATCAAAAATCTTTTTTAATACATAAATATTAATTTTTTTATTTTCAATATACTTTTACCGACCAACTGTCTGTCCGTCCGTATAGATGTGTATAGCTTGATTGGCTCAACGGATTTTGATAAAATTTGGTATATTTACTTAATGCATCAGTTGGTGGAGGTATATCCAGAAACTGGAAGTGGTAGTATTAATATTAGTATTAGATTTTTACATATCTCCACGAATCATGCATTTTGTTAACAGAAAAAAATATTTTTAGCATGATGTCTGTCCGTCTGTCCATCCGTCCGTCCGTCCATCTGTGTGTCCGTGTATAACTTGAACGGCTCAACGAATTTTGATAAAATTTGGTATATTTTTACTTAATGCATCACTAGCATGAATTCATCAACTTTTGGTGTATATTCAGAAACCGGAAGTGATAGTTTACAAAGTATATATTTTATATTCATTGTCGGAAAATATTTCCTTAAGATAATATAATTTAGTCATTTTAATTAAAATTAAAATTTTTTTTTTTTGATGCTTTATTTATATATACTAATAATGTTGTTTGGAAATTAATTTATTTCAAATCATCGGTCGGTTCTGTGCCTAGCCACAGCTCATTTTTTAATTAATATGTTCTATAGGATATTCTCGCGCCCAATAAGTTGAGAATTACATATTTAACTTACGATTAGTTAGAAACTTGCTTTCAAGTTCTCATTGTCTATATAGGCGGATTGTAAATATATTTATATATAAAATATATTATCAACTCTATTTTCTACCATGCAATGAATATTTTTATTTTATTTATTATTGTTTGTAGAGATGAAGATTGGAATGAGTTTTGCCAAATTGGGGGTTTTACTGTTGATGAACTTCAAAAAGATATTGAAAAACTTCAAGAAATTACTGTTCAAGCGGAAAGGTATAACAATTTGTTTCTTAATTATTACTATTTTTAAAATATACTTGTATACTCCAAAAATATAAATTTAATAATATTAATATAAACTGCAAGGAATATCTATATATATATAGGGATATATTCATATTATGTATATTATGTCAAAATTATTAATCATAATTATCTATTATTACAGTGATTATAATGAAGCTTGTGCATTAAAAATTAATATTTCTCGAGAAATACATAATTTAGCCAATGAAATGTCAAAACCCCTATTATCTCCGTCTGAATATATTGAAATGTGCAAAAATTATATGCAAGATAATAATTTCTTGGAAAATAGACAATGTTTACGATTAATATTTGAAAAATGTTCTAATCTTAAAGAAGCAAAGGTAAATATTATATATATTCACATAATATTATTAGAGATATACTTGTAAGGTAAATTCGAAGGATTTAACGCACAATTCGGGTTTTGCTAAATATTAAACGCTAATCTCTATTATGACATGATTATTGGAGTTAATGAGACCTAGACTATTAGGTATTCATAACAAAATTTACAGATTTTTTCTTACTAAAATTTACATAAATTTTCACAATATCCTTATCAGGGGTGGTGATATTGTGAAGTTGGTGTGAAGGAAATTCCTTTTGGAAAATTGCACAATACATTTAAAACAAAAATAAAAAGTCATAAAATTGAAATGTTTAAATACTTAATTAGTTCATTTTTAAGAATTGAAAAAAGTACATAACTTATATAATATATTTACACAAGTCTGTGACTATGAATATTTCCTTCGTCTTAGTAAATTGTTTGAGGGTTCAATTTGTTACTGAAAGAGGCAAACGTCCGCTATATCCCTCGCAACGCTTAATATTACTCTTTCGACACAAGTTTAGATAAAGACATGTAAATAGTAAATAATAAGGGATATGTCTTTAAATAAGTATTAATATTAATTTTAAAGAAGGTGAAAGAACGTAGAATACACTATCTTTACAAAAATTGCAAAATAAAACAAATTACGAGCCGTTGAAATAAATATAATGAAATGATCTTCAAGATAATAAAATATATCCATTTATTCAATTATAATAAATATATTACTTACGTTTTCAAATAATAAATACTATAATAATATCAAATTATGTTATTTTCAGAAAAAAGTTAAAGAATATAAATATAAATTAAATATTTGTAAACAACGTCTGGCAGGTGCACAAGATAAAATTAAGCGATTGTTTCAAGAATATTACTTGGTAGTAAACAAGAGTATATTACCAAATAAAATAAAAAATTTCAATACCAAAAAAGCAAAAGAAATTGAGTATAAAAAGCAGATGTTTTTTGAAAAAATGCAAAAGAAATTTTAATAAAGATTAAAAAAATATATAATTATATAATAAAAATATTAGTTATTTTGTTGATTTGAATAGAGGGCTGGTCAGTCCCCACACGCGCCATAGAAAAAGGGGATATTGTTTTTGAAAATTTAGTGATTTTTTTTCGTCTGATTAAAATATAATTGTAAATTTATTCAATTTAAAATTAAAATTGAAACATCAAAAATACAATATATATTGTATGACTATTTTTAATTGTCACTGTAACACAAATATTCGGTTAATGTATATTTAAATATTTTTTTTTAATTCTTTGCTAAAGGTATTTTTGGTTCTAGTAATTGACCATTTAAAGTATGTAAATGGAATAAAATTCATTGGTGTTATTAATATTTCTTATATATATAACTTCTTATAAGGGAATTTTGTAAATAAAACCACATATTGATATTTGTTATTGTAAATTTATTCAAAAATATACAAAAAATACACATGTGTATGTTTTATTTACAAAATTCCCTTATAAATAAAAACAACCACCAAAGCTTTAATAATTTAATTTCTTATAAGTTATTTTAATTATTCTTTATATTTACAGTTTATATCAGAAACACCCACACCCACCCACCTACACTCACGCACGCAGACACACACATTTTTCTCAACCATAGTGAAAATGACTCAGGGACCTTCAAAACGTATAAAAACATCAAAATCTTGACATCGAAAATTTTCGTGATCGCAAAATAGTAAAAATGAGAAATTTTATTTAATAATTTTTTGAATGAGAATTGCTAGAATTATTATTTATATATTCATTGTAGAAAATTTTTGGTACATTGAACTGAAATAGGCATCGGCTTTATATCAATTCTTAGAATATATATATATATTATATATATATATATATATAATATTACCCTTTGGATCGTGCAGGAGAAATTAATAGTATTTAAAAGAATGAAACAAAGAGTTAAATGAAATAAAATAATATTCCACATCATTATTGGTGTCAGGTTTTGATATTATATTTATATATTGACGTTCATTGATGAATAATATATGATAAATCCTATTATCCTATGTAACATTTGTTCAACCATCAGATAAACATGGAACAATTAGGGAAAGTGCCCCTCAAAGAGGAGATATTGAGAAAAGACAAATTACTAGAAGGGAAGGGGAGAAGGTGGAGGAGGTTGGAGAGAAAGAAGGTCGTGTTTTTTGGCGGGGCTTTGCTGCTCCAGTTGAATCGAGAGGAAAATCGTAACGGTTGGAGGCGGCGAAGGAGTAAACGCCGTTCGCCAGGAAAAGTAACTCTCGCTGACGTCGCATTTGACAGACAAGATCCACGCCACACTCCAGGAATATGACTTAACCGAGTTGTTGGGTCGCTCGCTCCTTGCCTTTTAATTTGAAGCCGTTTTCTAACTCTTCAACCACCAACAATCTTCGTTGTTTACTCATTATCATACAGAAAACAACCTCTGTACATAGACTTGATTAAAAAGGTAAGTGATTTATTAATAATAAAATAAAAGAATATATAATTCCCTTTTAATTACTCAGATGAATAATAATTATAGAAAGAAAATGTCTATTTACTTTTTAAGAAGACCTATTTTATATGTAATCTTTCTATTCATTTAATTATTATTAATTATTAATATAAATAAAATAATAAAAAAAACTTTAAAATATTTTTTAAGAAGAGAGACAAATATAAGTAAATTGTGCAAATTAAATTCGAAAAGAAAAAATTACAAAAAAATAATTTAAAAAAAAAATATTTTTTTAAGTTTAAGCTTCAAAAATTTAGTATAAAGAAAAATTATTATGAAACTATTAGGATACAGATAAAATTATAAGAAATTTTAAATATACTTTTTTTAATAAAAAATATCTTAATTATGCATGAATATATTATATTTAGCTTAGAGGAGATAAAAACCAAAAAAATCATCTTTTTACAAATAAAAATCTAATTTTACATTTATTTAACTAAATAAATAAATAATACAAATATGTCTTGTTTAAATAAAAATTCCTTTAATAATTATAAAAATCACAAAAGTTTTGAATATTTAGGGAAAAATTTAATTTTATGTCATTTAAAAATATCATTAACATCTTATTTGATTCTCAAAAAAACATTTATTAAATATATTTTTGTATGTTTAAATATATTTATAAGATTTTGTAAAAACTATAAATTTTTTAATTTCATTCTCTAAATAAAATTTTGATAATAAAGAGCAGGGATGGCGAAAAACTATTTTAAAATTATTAAAAAAAAACCATTAATCTAAAGATAATTAATTAATTTGTTACTCTCTCGTACTAAAATAAATTAAATAAAATAATTATTTTGAGGAAAAAGAAATGCTCTGTATATAGCTTCTTATTAATATATATTGCTTCTTAAAACTAAATATTTGAAGCTATAGTTTTTAAATTAATATTTTTTTTTTAATTATTTATTCTTAAGTTTTTTCTTTATTACTTAATTGGCACATTAATTATTTAATTGAGTTTATTTATTTATTTCTGACACGAACAGTGAAATTGATTTGCCATTTCTAAAGGGAGATAAAAAAATTTTTTTACTTATTTTTTTTTTAAAAAAACTATATATATACATATCTTTAGAAAATATCATTTGGATTAATTATAAAATAGAAATGTTTTAAAAAATAAATTGCACATTTTTTATTATTAAAAAATTATATTTTTTTTGTTTTTTTTTTTTTTTAAAATAGACTAATTTGATCATGATAGACATTTTTAGTTTATTATATAGCTTTAATTTATGGATCATTTCAATTACATATGTACGTTTTTTTTCAACTTTGCAAAGTTTGAATACCAGTCCCGTTGATATAATATATTAATGTTTTTCAAAAGATTCTTTTTAATTTAATAGAAACTTCTTAATAGAAGGTAATGAATTCAATATAATGTATATATAATAAATATATATTAATTATTTAAATATTAATTTATTATTAGCGACACTTTTATTGAAATGTTGACATTCACTTTCGTTCTAATTAAATAAAAAGTTTATAATAGAAAAAAAAAATAAAACTTTTTTTAAAAAAAAAAAAAAAACAATTATAAAGTTTCATTTTTTAAAATGCTTTCGCGATTCCATCGAATCAATTAAGACAAAAGTATATTTAATTTAAATTAATATTTTTACATTTTTAAAAAAATCTATTCATAAAATATATTAATATTTATTGCTAAAAATTAAAATGAACATTTTACAAATGAAATTAATTTTATATAAAAGTATTTTAAGTATTTTTGTTTTAAATTGTTATTAAGAAAATACATGCGGGCGATTAAAGAATTTTTATATAAATAATTAAAATAACTTTCTCCTGTCAACATTTAAAATGAGATAATGTCATTTTTCTTATTTCTTTCAGAAGGGAATTTCATTTTTGTTGAAATATACAATTAAAATTAATAATAAAAATAACCAAAATAGAGGCGATTTTTTAGTTCGTATTTTTTTTTCTTTTTTTGTTAATGATTATTTAATGATCTTTGAGTACCTTAAGCCTTCATTTCTAAATTTCCTATTCTTATTCATTTTTTTTCATCAATTAGGTCATCTTCATAAACAAATAAATAAAATGTTATATAATGTATATAATAAAATTTAAACAATCTTAATTTTGCCAAATTTTTTTATTTTTATAAAAAATCATTCCAAAAATTAATATATATAATTGAATTGCTAATTTCATCTCTAAATAAATAGTCTGGTAATTAATAAATTAAATTGAAAAAATATACTTAATAAATAATAGATTAGTAATTTTATTAATTTGTTTATATTTTTCAATAACTTTCAGTAAAATTGGAACAATGGAAAAAATTCAATTTGAAAGGGAAGAAAATTGCAAATTACTAGTTTATAAAGAAACTAAAAAATATTAAAAGTCAATGAATATATAATATAAATATAATATATAAATTTAGAGTATTTGAGAATAGGGTTCTTCGCAACATTTATGAACCAAAGAAAGTTGAGGTCACCGGGGAATGGCGGAGACTGCATCTATGCATCTCCAGACATAGTTAGGGTTATAAAATAAAAGTTGCGATGGGCAAGGCAAGTGACTAGAATCGGAGAAGAAAGAATGGCGAAAAATATATTGGTGGGGAGACCGATTGTGGGAAACGTCCGCCTGGATTACCAAGGACGCGGTGAGTGAACAATTTAGGAAGGGACGTGAGAAAGATGGGGAGGGTAGGAGTTGGATGATTGTGGCTCAGGGTAGGGACACTTGGAGAAATGTGGTTGCTGCAGCAAAGAACTTTCGAGTTGCGTAGAGCCACAGAGAAAGATAGATAGATAATAAAGAAATAATCTATAATATAGAAGGACTTATTGAATTATATAATATATATTATAATTATATTATATCCGTATATGAATGAATGTAATCTCAATTTATTTCCACGATCACAAATCCAAATCAAGGTGTGAAACATAGATAAATATAATATAATAAATATAATAAATAATTATTTATTATATATATTGTTGTTTTTATTATTATTAGTTCCTTGATGTTTTGATATAATATGTATCTTTTAGGGAATCCCAACAAAAAGACAATCATTATTTCTATTATTTTATGGTACAATTAAATTAATAAAATGAAAGCATTTATTTTAATAAAGTTAATATATTTTTAATGTGAAGAACAAAAGAGCTCTTTCCATATAATTCGTAAGTAGATTTTATAATTATTTTTTATACAAGGGAAATTTATTTTTTAATTGGATTGAAAACTATATAAAAAATATGAAAATATATGTATTTGAGTATTAAAATTCAACAAAAAGAAATTAGCTAGAAATTGATAGAATTGTTTAAGAAAAACTGTAAATAAACAAGTTTATCATGAGACCGGTCGATAGACCAAAGACGCACTGGGTATACACTTTAAAAAAATGGGCATGAAGAAGTTAGGAGTGATTATAAGTTGAATGGAGAGGGATGATTATGTGTGAATATGATACTGAACTTTCAAGTTCAATTACTACGCAGAGATAATTAGATAATTTATTCTTTGTTTAGAATTAATTAATTAATTAATTTTAACCATCCCCTAAGCTACATTAATTTTATTGAGAAATAATTTGCACCAATATTTAAGAAAATGTAAAAATTACTAATAACTATGAAAGGAGGCCAAAATACAAAATTTTAATGATTCTTTAATGATTTTCTTTCAATTTAATATTTTTCTTAATTAGCAAATTAATTACCAACCTGATATTTATATTTTTTAATTCATTTAAGCGTTATATATATATATAATCTTAACAGATATAGATAGATTTAACTTTCAAATGATTATTTTTATATAATAGCAGTTTATAAGTAATAGAATAGCTTATAGGAAAAAAACATTAATCTGGACCCAATTCCGTAATGTTCGAAAGTTGATCGATTCTTTTCAATTTAATTTTCATAATAAATTTAATCTAAACTAAATAAAGAATATATATATATATACATATATTGATTTTTTTTTTATTTCTATTAACATTTAACTAATAATACATGATAATAAAAAAAAGATACCTGAATGAAGACTTTCTTATAGTGAAAATGGAAGGAAGCTATAAATCAATTAACAATTATAATATATTTGGTTTTGTCCGAATGTTGAAGGCTAATCTATAAAAAAAAATTATTATTACGCTTTGAATATTAATTTAAAAAATATCTTATCTTGAGATCAATTGGGTTATGCAGACTTGGAAAATCAATCCTATTTGGAATAGAATAAAGAATTATTATATGAAATCGTTTGTGTAGTCATAAGCTCACACACACACAATCCAATCTAACCACTATCTATCTACTAAGTACAAATGCTAATACTAATGATGATGATGATGATGATGATGTTCTTTGCATGGGAACCATCCTCACAATTCAATCTTCTTTTGCCTTAAAAAAAATTGTAGACGAACATATTTATTTTACTCTGCTAACAAGAAATAGATTCTGTATTCAAAATTACCGTTTCATACAAGTATAATAAATAGTATAATAATAATATTAATAATAATAAAAGTAAGAAAAGAACAATAAAATGAGTTCAAATAAAGAAATATATATATATATTTAGAAATGTTATAAAGTAATTCATCTATCATTCATTTTTGATGATTCTGATAATTAAATGATTCTTTTTTTAAACATCCAATTTCTTTTTTTTTAATTAGTTCCAAAATATAATCCAAACTTTTAATAGTTTTTATTAAAATTATCAGGTTTGAGCAATGTTAATTCTTTTTAAATTCTTTATAATTCAATGAGCGAATACAAATATGAAAAACATGTTTTTACAAATGTATTACTCTGGACTTAGAAGGGGAGGATTTCACAAACTAAGCATGCAGTCTTCTGTACATTTTGGCTGGTTTGACGTTTTTACAGACAAGGAACTTTAAAATGAACGTACTTGAACAGAGATGGACACACTCATCTCACACACCGTAAGGGGTACTTAAACAGAGCCGTCCTAAGATTTTCAGCACCCGTGGGCTTCTAAAATTTTGCACCCCTTTTCATAAGAAATTTTCTAATAAATTCACGTAAAATAAAGACACTTTTCAATAAAATTTGAAACAGTGTCATTTGTGTTGAAAATGTCAACATTTTCAAACTGCACAATTATCGCTGCTGTTAGGATTCTTATTAAAATTATTTATTCAATGCTTATACGGATATAATGAATAAAAAAAATAGATATGGATTTTGAATGTGCATGATTAAAATCTTTGAAGTGATGTCACTCCGGGTTGGAGGTTACTATAAAACTACTATTTAACAATAAGAAATTAGCTGGAGTGTCGAAATTTGAATTGGATTAAATAACATAATATATTATATTTAAATTAAATTTAATTAATTATAAATTATAAATAATAAATATTAAACCAGCGCATGTTTGGTTTTTTATTGATGTCACCATGGCACGTGTTGGCGCGTGAGATTTGCAGTGTTAAAAAATTAATTCTGGTACTTTCAGCGATTCAATCAAGCTGAAATTCTATATATAGCAGTTTTATACAATTATTAATCATGTGAAAAATTATCAAATATATATCTTTATTTTTACGGTCACTTTAGAGGAAAAAAAATGAAAACGTTGTAGGTAATGACCCTCTTCCGGTTGAGCTACATTTCTCAAAAGTTGAGAGAAAACTATGAATTTTGAATAATGTCCATGTACCAAATTGCATCATTCTAGCTCAAACCGTTTTTGCGTAATCTTGCCTACATATACACACACACACATACACACATACACACACACACAGACATTTTTCTCAACCTTAGTGAAAATGATTCAGGAACCTTCAAAACGTATAAAAACATCAAAATCTCAACATCGAAAATTTTCGTGATCGCAACACTATCTCTGGCGAGATAGTAAAAATATATAAACCAATAAAAAATGCCGCCCCCAGAAGGATTGCGCCCTAGGGCTATAGCCCAATTAGCCCTGTGGTTAGGGCGGCCCTGTACTTAAATAAGCACGGGACAAATCGGCTAATGAGGTTTCCTCACTGTAGGTATCCCCCTAACGACTATAAGTGCCTAATCATACCTACACATATTTCCTAATGCTCAACCACTAAAAACTCATATATTTGATTGATCCTTGTATGATATATCATATACATGCGTTCCTACAAATTATTTAATTTTATTTATAGATAAAAAAAGTATAATAATAAAAGGGATGATATTTTATAAGAATTATGGTCCGTGCACCAATCCTTTTCTGAAAATTGTAATCCGTTTTTAAAATCTATATAAAATTTATGTAGATTTTAAAAACTTTTTATTAAATATTTAACATTTGGCCATTTAAACGATAAATATTTTTTCTATATGGATATAAAATAATAAAATAATATGTGAATTTAGATTAGAAATTTAATTTTTTACTTTTCAATAGAAATAATTTCTAAGTTTTTTGAGAGTAAAGGTATTGTAAAAAAAAATATTATTATTTATATATATATGCGGTTTTTGACAGATCTCCACTTTTCAAGGCGTTCTAATTTCAAATAAGCTGGAGTGTCTCCACTCGACTATCTCGCAATTTGAATTGGATTAAATAACATATATTATATTTAAATTATATTTAACTAATTATAAATTAAAATAATATTTATTAAACCAGCATATCTTTAGCTCTTTGTTGATGGCACCACGTCACGTGTTGGCGCGTGAGATTTGCAGTGTTAAAAAATTAATTCTAGTACTTTCAGCGATTCAATCAAGCTGAAATTCTATATATAGCAGTTGTATACAATTTTTAATCATGTGAATAACTATCAAACATTTTTTTTTAATATATTTTTTTTTTAATATATAACTATTATTATTATATTGCTTAAAACATTTTTTTAAAATATATTTACAATTATGATATCCAATGGAAATAAATATATTTAAACTCCTGTATATATAACGATTAAAAACTCATAAGCGGTCTACTACATATATTCAACAGGTTTTTATATATATTTACCTATGTATGAATTATTAATTCATTAAAATTAATTTTAAATTTATTAAATAAAATAAAAACCAATGAATAATTAATAAATAAATTATTTATATAAACGAAATTTAAAGTAGAAATATAAATGAATTAATAAGTTAAATAAGAAATTTTTTATTACGATCCTTAACCTAATTTTAAAGTGCTTTGTCTTCACGATTTTTATGATTAATGAAAATTAATGATAATTTCATAATTAATTAGAGAAAAAATTTCGTGACGAAGTTTGAAGAAAGAGTGAGAGTGAGAGAAAAGAGATTGGGGAGGGGATTTTTTTTTATTGTAAAATAATAGCTAATATAAGTATGAATCAAGCCAACCCTCGATAATCTAAGAACCTTGATAATAGTCAGTGAGTGAAATCGAAATCGCCATCATCCAAACTATTATAACTACAAGCGAGGTCGGCTAGGAAAAGAAGAGAGAGAGAGAGGGAAAGGAATTAAAATTGAACACGAAATGATTTCCTTCTTCCTTGCACTATTCTTGTTTGAGATCCGATCATTTCAATAAAAAAACAGTAATTTTTTTTTAAGATCAGCCCCTCTGGTCATTATAGATTATTTTTCAAGTATTTTCAGTACACACAATGACAGAAATAAAGGGACAAAATAATTTTTTTTTTTAATTGTTTTAATTAAAAATCTAGGTATTAAGAATAATAATTTGGATTAATTTCGAATTGGCAATTATCTTTTTGTCAACAAGAAATTCAATTAAAATTATTATTAAATATTTTCTTTTAGAGAGGGCTAGATTATAAGCCGCCCGTTTTTTTATATATGTATAACATATATTTAATATAAATAATTAAAATATATAAAAATGGTGGACCTAATTACTTATAATTTCTTGTTCAGTCTTCTTAGACAAATTATTCATTCTTAAAGTTTCTTATTGTATAAGCGTATAACCCAATTTACTCGATTTCAAAAAATAACTCTAACTTTTGTAAATCTTATGAAAAACAGTCTTTCAATTCGGTTGCCGTCTAAGCGGAATAAAGACGTTCTATGATCAGTAGAACGAATCTTCACAAACTCAGTCTTGATTTTCTTGATTGGAGGCGCTACTTTTTATCAAATAATTTCTCAATTTTGATTCCGGAAACTATGTGGTCTCCATTATAAAGACTCCAGTTAGGGAAATACCCTTGCCTTGCCAGGGAATTGTCCCCGGGGCCACGAGGAAGTGAGTTAACGGCGTTGACCCCAGACTGCGTGGCGTCTTCGTATAATTGGAAGATAAAAAATTGTTTTCACTTCCATTCTATTTATATACAATTATCATTGCTCGTAGTGAGCCCAACATGCGGATAAGCAAAATTAGTAGTTGTTTATGTATTAATTCGTCACTTGAATTCATTTTTATACATAAGAAATAATCCTCATAAACTTTTTTAGCAATGACCAGTTTTATAGTAAGAAGAAATTGTATAATACAAGAACTCTTTCGGCCAAAAACGAGTGCTAAGTCAAAAAAAATCCATCGGGCATTGACTGCTTAGCCAAGAGCTTGGGAATCAAAGAATTATCACATCAAATCTTTGGCCTGAACATAGGTATTATATTGATGTATAATAATAAAATTGAATATGAACTGATATCCATCAATTTTACAGTTCTTATTTATATTATAGAGAATAAAATTTATAATAATGTGCTTAAAATTTGGGACAAGATAAGAATCAACGAATAAATAAGTAATAAAAAAATTTCTATTATTTTAAGAAAAGAAATATTTATCTTTGTGAAAAGTTTAACTACATTTGGAATGTATAAGTAGTAAAAACAAAACTCAGGTCTATAATTTGTTTCATATGTTATAATAAATTTAGTATATATATATGGTAATAGCGGACAGAATTGCAAAACTTTTACTTAAAATAAGAATTATTTTAAAAGTACATCTATTACAAATAAAATTTAATCTTTACAAAATATATTGACATAATTAAGTTGACTAGGCTGAGTAAATGACTAATTTACTGGCGAAAGACAAAAAAAGTTTATATTGAATTTCAATTGGTTAGTTGACAATTCTTAGCAAACTATTTAGGTGAGTTATTATGATTTAGCTTTTATATGGTCGACTTGTGTTTTTAAATCTATATTATTAATTAAAACCGACAATTATATATTAAAGAACCACATTATGACGTGTTCTTACTAAAGAACTTATTGTTGAAAAATTATAGGTGGTGTCCCCCTCGGTTACAAATTTATAAGACTTCTCTGAAACGGACACTAGCTGCTAAGTATGTGTATGTATGCTTCAGCAGGTCAATATTTTTAGTACCATAACTTAAAAAATTGAATTCTGTAAATATAGAAACAGGTTTTTGTTTGCACATTGCTCAGAATTTAAAAAATCTAGAGTGTATCTACTCGACTATCTCGCAAATTTGAATTGGATTATTTTAAGTCAAAATATAAAAAAATAATTTCGGTACTTTCAGTGATTCAATCGAGCTGAAATTCTATATATAGCAGTTGTATACAATTTTTAATCATGTGAAAAACTATCAAACATATATCTTTATTTTTACTGTCAGTTTACAGGGAAAAAAATGAAAACGTGGTAGGTAATGACCCTCTTCCGGATGAGCTACATTTCTCAAAAGTTGAAAGAAAACTACGAATTTTGAATAATTCCCGTGTACTAAATTTCATTATTCATTATTGGCATTATTCAAAATTCGTAGTTTTCTTTCAACTTTTGAGAAATGTAGCTCATCCGGAAGAGGGTCAAACCGTTTTTTCGTAATCTTGTCTACATACATAGAGAGAGAGAGAGAAGAGACACACACAGACATTTTGCTCAACTTTAGTGAAAATGAGTCAGGGACCTTCAAAACGTATAAAAACGTCAAAATCTCGACATTAAAATTTTCGTGATCGCAATACTATCTCTGGCGAGGTCGTAAACATTTTAGAGAATTCAAATATGACTAAAATTCTTCATGTGCGTCATCCGTATTAAACTCATGCCGATTACCATGAAATTAAATCACTCTATTCTTATATACTCCTATTTGAGCATAATCTATAAATTATATTAATATCTAATCATTAATGAATTTAAAATTAATTGTCTATGTTTGAAGAGCGCTAAATTAATATAATAATGATTTATAATTGATAATTAATAATTAATTACTTTTTAATTTCTTTTTAAAAATAAAATAAAATTAAATTTTTGTTTTATTTAATGTGAAACAAAAATATTTAACTTAATGTTAGCTTTACGTTCTCTAAATGTCCGTCTTAAGTTCTACTGAAATATTCAATGTTCGCTTTAGCGGTAGAAGTTCTATTTTTTAAAAATTAAAAATTTCATTTAAAATGTACTATCGATAGTAAAATATTCTTTGAGAATAATCTATGAACCTCAGATAAAAACCATAAGTTTTTCTATTCACAATTGTGACTTCGATACTATTGTAGGAACAAAAATTGAAAAATTATATTTATGATGTCTGCTATAGGTACGGTAATTACCCCCATTAATTTACAAAAATATTGAAATGATTTGTTAGTTTATCGGTGATGTTCTGATATAAAATATAAAATAGACCAGTGGTTCTTAAACTGTGGTCCGCGGACCCCTGGGGGTCCGCGAAGCCTTTACTGGGGTTCCGCGGTCCTCGGAAAAAAATCATCGTAAAAATATATACATATATAAATATTTAAAGTTCATTGTTTAACTATATCCTCCTAGAGAATTACGGCTATAATTTAATACTATTAATAATACTATTTTATTTTATTAAATTGATAATTATGTCAATTAATTTTTTGTGAATAAATAAACATATATAAAAAACTATATATAAAATTTGAATTTTCATCCATTCATTCATTTAAAATCATTTTTCGATTGTTCCTTTAAAATAACCCCTCTTAGGGGCTCGGAAGGGGAGGCATATAAGGGAATTTTCTTTCACTTTGTTATTGGGGAAAACCAGGGGAGGGGACAGTCTTACCCGGAAAAAACCCAAATTGTCAGCGTCCACTCTGGGGTTTTAAACAGTTTTAAAGCAAATGTTAATTATAAGTTCATTTCTCAACGAGTTGTATCTTTAAATTATTTTTATTAATGTTAATTATAAGTTCATTTCTCAACGAGTTGTATCTTTAAATTATTTTTATTAATTTAATTAATTATAATTAAATTATAGCTAATAATAGTTTATTATAGCTAATAATTTTTTTTAATTTTTAGTGTAATTTGCATGATCATTATTTTATAAAAACACTAAACACATTTTGCAATTTCCCAGAAAGGCTGTTTTTGAGAGTAAGTATAAGTTAGTTTTATGAATAAAAAATATTTATTTTAATAATATTTTAGAATCAAATTACGAAATTAATAATATTTTAGAATCAAATTACGAAATTAATAATATTTTAGAATCAAATTACGAAATATATTTATTATATAAATTAATATTCATTTAAAATGATATTAAATCATTTATTTAAAATGATTTAAAACATTTATTAAAATGATTCAAAACATTCATTTAAAATGATATTAAAACATTCATTTAAAATCATATTAAAACATAGCTAGTAAATAATAATTCGTTATATTTATATTATATTTATATTATATTTATATTATTGTAGTTCAATGTTAATAAATTACTCCATAAAATGGATCGTTGGCTACAAACTGGTTCAACACAGAAACGGAAAGAATCAGATGATGAGGCATCAACAGCAAACTCTACCAAGAAACGCAAAACTAGAAAATATTCGGATGATTATTTATCATTTGGATTTACTTATATTTGCAACAATGATGTGGAAAGACCAGTCTGCGTTCTATGTCAGGAAAGTTTATCCAATGAAAGTATGAAACCTGCTAATCTCAGACGTCATTTACAAACAAAGCACAGCGAGCATGTTAGTAAGTCTATCGAATTTTTTAAAATGAAAAAAGAAGAACTTAATTCAAGTCAGAAATTGATGGTAAAGACGGGATCTGGTGGTATGAGTAAGAAAGCAGTAATGGCATCATATGAAGTAGCTCTACTTATTGCTAAAGCAGGAAAGCCGCATAATATAGCAGAGCAATTAATTCTTCCTGCTACAAAAGTAATTACAAATATAATGTTAGGAACTAAAGCAGCAAACGATATAAATTTGATTTCATTATCAAATGATACGGTTAAGAATAGGATTGAAGACATGTCATGTAATATAAAAGAAGAATTAATATCGAGAGTGCGCAAAAGTCACTATTACTCATTACAATTGGATGAAAGTACTGATGTCACTAATAATGCCAATTTGTTAGCTTTCATTAGATATGAGTTTGAAAATCAAATACAAGAAGATGTATTGTTTTGTGATTCACTACCTTCACGAACGACAGCTAATGACATATTTAACAGTTTGAATAATTTTATAACCGAAAATGAAATAGAGTGGCCAAAATGTGTTGGAATTTGCACTGATGGTGCTCGTGCAATGTCAGGTACAAGAACTGGATTGATTGCTCTTATTAAAAATGTTGCGCCTCAGGTTGTTTGGAATCATTGCTGCATTCACAGAGAATCATTAGCAGCCAAAAATATGTCACCAGATTTGAAAAGAACATTAGACGAAGTAGTTAAAATTGTCAATTTCATTAAGGCTCGTCCACTTAATTCCAGAGTTTTTAAAATTTTGTGTGAGGAAATGGGTAGTCAACATACACATTTATTATTACATACAGATGTACGTTGGTTGTCCCGCGGGAAAGTACTCATTCGCCTTTTTGAGCTTCGAGATGAAATACGATTGTTTTTAATAGATGCGCATTTTGAACTGACCGAATGTTTCAATGATTTTATCTGGTTAGCTAAGGTGGCTTACTTGACTGATATTTTTACAAAATTGAACGAACTTAATTTGAGCCTGCAAGGTACTGTTGTAAATATATTTAAAGTTGAAGATAAAATAGAAGCAATGATTAAAAAAATCGACTTGTGGTCGAAACGCATCCAGAACGGTGTATATGAGTCTTTTCCAACTCTCAATGATTTCATAGAAAGCTCCAGTGAAAAATTGCTTAATCAAACGCGTCAATTATTTGTTGAACATTTAATTACTTTGAAAAGCAACTTCAGGAAGTATTTTTCTACTCCTGATCCTTGCAATAACTGGATCAGAGATCCATTTAATATGGAAATTACAAATGCTAAACATTTATCTGCACCTGAACAAGATATTCTCGTGGAATTATCATGTGATACAACTTATAAACTAAAATTTAACAAAACTGAATTGAGCAACTTTTGGTTACTTCTCAGGTCAGATTATCCTGCGCTTGCAAATAAAGCACTTCAACACTTGATTCCATTCTGCACAACATATTTATGCGAACAAGCTTTTTCGGTACTATTTTATATTAAGTCTAAATATAGAAACAAATTAAATGTAGAGCCGGATCTTAGATTAAAAGTTTCCAATATTAAGCCAGATATTGAGATTCTTGTTTCAAGAAAACAACTGCATACATCTCATTAAATATGTAAGTTATATTTAATGAGATAGATGCAGTTATTTTTTAAAATATTTCTTATTTAATATTTTCTGAAAAAAATTATAAAATATTTATATGAATTTAATGTAAGTACCCATTATAATTTGTGAGATTTGTTGCTATGACAATGTTTGTATTTTCTTTCTTCAATATTATAATTTCTAATAAAATGTGTTCTACAATATGCAAAAAAATCGTTATTCACCAATCACTGTTAGAAATATTCATCATATATCCTTGTCCTTATGAGATCGTAAGCCAGAAATTAATTAATAAAATGACGTAAAGTACCTAAAGTTGTGATGGGGGTCCGTCAAAAAAAATTTTTTCAAGTGGGGGTCCGTGGAGTACATAAGTTTAAGAACCTATGAAATAGACGAATAGAGTAAGGATGGTCCAGGATATTTGTGTATAGTTTAAATTGATTTTGAATTCAATCTTTAAATTTAAAATATTAAATTCTATTAAATAAAAGGTACAAATTCTAAAGAAAATTTAAATGATTCATTTATATACAAGGTGTAGTAGTATACAATGCAATTTGGTGATTTTGTTGAAATGTTTAATGACATCATTATTTTTTTGTTTTTATTATAAGAAAACTAATTTTTATATTCATATAAAATATCTAAATTTTTAATATTTTTTTTTTCAAACATAAACATTAAATAATAATAATAATATCTAACATAAAACATACTTTATTCTAAATTTATTATATATTTATCAAAACCAAAAAAATTTCTTAATCAATTTTTCTAAAATATCTGGGAGAAAAAGTTTTATTTTCTTTATGAGTTATATTATATATCAGAGGTGAAGAGGTCTCCTTTTTATACTCACTTATAAATGTACGAGTACTTTAATAATAATAAGTTTCAAATTTGGAATTTATAATTATCTTATATTACCACTTAAATTAGTAGAAGAGTAAACATTTGATTGATATAAGATTTGTCTATACAAACACACACACAAAAAAAAATACGAGTATATTACTACTTCACTTAATTTCCTACTACGTAATGCTTTTTACATATGTTTTTTTAATAGATATTAGATAATAACACTAGTACTACTAGCAATATTAATAAGTAATATGTTATATATATTATAATCTTTATATATATATATACTTCTCTTCTAAGAATATTTTATAATAACAAGATTCTTTTTTGGACTAGCAATTTTTCAATGTAGCTGAACGGAATCTATTGTTTTTTTTTATTTGCAAGAGAAATTCGATTAAAAAAATTTAATAAGAATCAAATATTAAATAAAAACCTTTATATATATACATATATATAATGGCTTCTTGTTCCTTTCCAAGTTATTATCAGAACAGATGAACATTTGAAATGTCATCAAATATATTTCTGAGATGAAATATTTTTGATTGTTTTGTGACTTTTGTCTCATTAATAATTATTTAAATATTTTTTAATGTTTATATATTTTTATTGAAATAAAATTAATAGTCTATAATTTGTCAATAAAGGATATTGGAATTTTATACTGGGTGCTTGAAAAGGGTGATGGGGGGGAGGGGGGGCACTGGAGAAGATTTAATTGTGATATAGGTATATAATAATATTATGATTACATTCAAAATCGTTAATGTTAAATTTCAACTTCACAATTTCTTTTTTATTAAAAAAAAGAAGCAATTTTTAACGATTGAAATATTGAGAAGTATGTATAAGTATAACACACTTAAATAGATTTTTTTTCTAAGGGAGTATTCAAAAAGAAAAAAAATAACAAGATTTTTATAAAAAAATTATCTTATGGATGAATTCTTATCTTGAAAAGGAATTTCCTTTTATTTCTTATAATAATAATATATTATATAATGAAATGTTAGGAAAGATAAAATAAAATAATTTAAAAAAAATTTAATTTGTAGAATAAAAAAAAATTATGAAAAAATTATAATAAATTATATATATATATATATTATTCGAATTTCATTTACAGTTTTGTAATTATATTATTTAATGAACAATTGAAAAAAAGGGATTTTTTTATATTAGGTTTTTTAAAATATTTTAATTCTTTATCATTAGTTTATTTATTTATTTTGTTTTATTTTAAATATACTCATAACTTGTGGTCTTAATTCAATCTAAATCCGGTTCATTGATTGCCTCCTCCAATCTAACTGGAATATTCTTTAAACGTTTCATTGAGATAAATGAAATTAATTACAGGTTTTAGAACATTTTTGACATTTTAGTTGACTATTAGGGAAGATCTTATGAAATTTGAAAAAACCAGCTTTATAAATTATTATATAATTTATTTAATGACACCTCAAATATATAAAACAACGATCAAGTCATTTGAGAGTTTATCAAATAAGACTTTTTAGTGAGAGTGTGTGGGGGGGGGCGTGGATTTTAAGAATAACTTTGATATCGAATTAATTTTTTCATTTTTTAAACATTATTTATATAAAAAAAAAATGGCTATTGTTTTTAAATTGTGCAATATTTGGATTATTCCTTAAGCAAATAAATTACATTTAGTCAACTTCCCTCTTGTGATGGTATTTTTTTTACTTTATAAGAATTAGTCAAATTTCACAATTGTGGTAATTATAAAATTATATATATATATATATATATATATATATATATGCTGTTTTTCTAATATATATATATATATTTTACATCCTTTTATGAAAGTTGACGATTTCAACAAACCATGATAAGAATAATTTTAAAAAAATAAAAACAAAAAAAATGTCCATATTCTGTATGAAGAATTTCATTTAGTCATTTTTATTTTTCATTTTCTTTAATTGATTTAATCTATTCTGTTACAAAAATGGTTAATTCTTTAGTCTAAATATAGTTTCATGAAATAATAAAGAAATTAATTTGAGATATAAAACTCTTTATTTAGAGATACAAACTATTTTTAGAATTCTTAATTAGAAAAAAAATTGTGACAAAATTACTGGAAGTTTCCCTGAGATTCGCTACCTTTCTAAACAGTAACGATTATTATGTATACAAAATCCAATCGAATAAACGGTGTAGTCGTTAAAACATAAAAAAACATAAACATAAACATTATTATATACCCTATAAAAACACATTTATTATATTTGCCTTTTTTTATGATTTTCCTTTTAAACATTTCAGAAATATTTTTTTTTTTTGATTGAATATAAAGATTTTTTTTTTATTAAACTAATTCAATTTTATTTATGAATTTATATTATAACAATTATCTTAGTTATTAATTATTTTAGAACGGTAAAATAAAGCAGTCAAAATCATTATCAAAGGGGATAAAAATTAAAATATATAAAACAATTATTTTACCGGTTGTATTATATGAGTGTGAGGCATGGTCTATGACCTTAGGTGACGAGAGTAGATTTAGAGTATTTGAGAATAGGATTCTGCGAAGCATTTATGGGCCAATGAAAGATGAGATCATCGGGGAATGGCGAAGATTGCATAACGAGGAATTGCATGACCTCTATGCATCTCCATGATATAGTTAGAATTATAAAATCGAGAGGCTACGGTGGGCAGAACACGTGGCTAGAATGGGAGAAGATAGAATGGTGAAAAATATATTGGTGGGGAGACCGAGTGGGAAACGTCCACTTGGAAGGTGAAGGACGCGGTGGGTGGATAATGTGGGAAAGTACGTCAGAGAGATGGGAGAGGATAGGGACTGGAAGGTTGTGGCTCTGTTCCGTAGAGCCACAGAGATAGATAAAATAAAGCAAATATTAGAAGTTTTAACTATAGAACCGATAAATTATAAATATATAAATTTATTTTATTTAAAAATTTAATATTAGTTCAAATGATAAAGTAGAAAAAAAATCACTAAATTTGAAGACATGTTCGTAAAAATTAAAAATTTAAGTATAATTTCAGTGTGATAAAAAGTACTAATAATTAAATTTTATTAATAAATTTATATTTGACTAAATAGTAATAACATCAATTTGAAATAGAATGGATGAATATAAAAAGTTTTTTATTAATGATTTAAAATTTTAACAAGATACCATATATAAATATAGGGAGAGAACTAATAAGGAAAGAATAGGAAAAATAAATAAACAAGTATATAATGAAATTTAAAATTTGACACATATTGAACAATAAATAAAATCTGAAACATAAAGCCTTAAAATATTGATTTAATTGATACATATAAATATTTTTTTTTTAAATAATACATACCAATCAGTTGCTCTATGATTTTGTTTTGTTGATTTTAATAATAAATATAAATATAAAATTATTCATATTCAATTAATATACCAGGATCATTCAATAAGAAAAAAGAAAAATGGGTATAGTTCAAAAACGGTTTATTCAGGCTATTTTTCAACATAATCACCCCCTCCCCACAGTTATGCACTTGACCCATCTTTCTTCCAGCTTCCTAATTCCCTTGGCGAATTATTCACTTAATTTCCTCCTAGCTTATCATGGGTCAGCTTAGGAAGGTGCAAGAAAGATGGGACAAGCGCATAACTGTGGGGGTGGTTTTGTTGAAAAATAGCCTGAATTTCAGAGAGTGGGAATTCCCGGGAAAACCTCTCAATTTTTATTCCCCCCCCCCCCCCCCGTTTCCCAGGAAAAAAAACGAAACATTTCCCGTTAAAACAAAACAAATTATTTTTCATGCTGATTATGAGGCTGATACCGAAATCTTTATTTATTAACTGAAATAATCGTAATAAATATAAAATACAAGTGTACATACATACATACATTTGTCTTTTGTTATCATTTTTTTTCCTTTTCTTTTTTTCTGTCCCTTTAATTTTTCTTTATAATTTCTCTATTTTTTGAGTTTTTTTTACAGTGAACTCTGGCAGACTGCAGTTGCCATTGCCAAATTATTTTGTATTTAACATTTTTTTGTATATATATATATATATATATACTTAAAATTATATACTTAAAATTCGATTTCACAAGTTTGCCATGCCTGACATCCCTTGGTAAGGGTTCTATATAAAATAGTTCTTGAATAGGTAACAATAATAAAATACACTATTGTACTTGACCATTTGGAAAGAGAGTAATTTTCCTTACACCCTTCAAATTAACCCCTCTCCATCACCTGCCCCTTAACTTAAATTAATATAAATAAGCTGTCGTTGAGAGCGAGTAAGGTAAAGACATAATTATATTTTTTGATAAATAAATAAATATTATTATTTATTTATTCAAGAAATATATATACAATATTCTGTATGTTATTTCAGTCCACCGTTTTGAGTGGTGACAAAAAAATAGCAAAAACATCCAAAGAGCAAACAAAAACAAAAAAAAAGCAAAACATATTTACATATTTACATAATAACTAACACTCTGTAATCAACGATCATAAATGTCTTTAATTGAGGGCTCACATAATCACAGACTCAGAGTTTCAGTTTTCTATCTTTTTAGATATATACAGTTAAGAAAAACCAAAATAAGAAAAACAAAATACAAAAATAATGCAAAAAAAACACAAAGAAACAAAAAAAAAATAAATAAAAAGGAATAACTAATCGTTACTCCTCTAATATGAAGGATTTCAGTTTTAGGCGACATTTCCCTTGATTGCCTCTCGTTTCTAAAATGTTATTTTCTAAACAAGTAAAAGAAAATAATTATGTTTATGTTATATTTTGATGATTATATATTATATCTTTCTGAATTTTTTTTTTTGTTTTTTTATTTTTGAATTAAATTTATTTTATTTTTTGGCAAAAACAACATTTATTTAACTTTTTCGTAAAACTTTTACAATTTCCACCTCAAATTTAGTATTTTTTTATAATTTCCCGGGAATCCCGGGAAATACATTTTTAAATTCCCGATTCCCGGGAACGGAAATACTCCGAGAAAAGTAACCCTCTACTGAATTTTTATGAATCAAATAAACCGTTTTTGAGCTATCGCCATTTTTCTCTTTAATTATTGAATGACCCTCTTATATATATATAAAGTTTGAAAGTTGTTTTAATATCTGTACACGATATATATGTGCAATTATTAAATGTAATGACATTTAAATTATTAGAGTAATAAAGTTTTAATATATTTATTATATTATTACATGGATAATTTATTTATTTATTTATTTATCTAAATATTTACTGATTATATTTTTTAAATTTAACGAAGAATGATTTGGGATAGAAAGAGAGAGAGAGGAGGGGGGGGGAGAAGTAGTTGGTTGAAGCTGCCACTGTTGCTGGCCCGCAAGTGAAATGGAAAAGAGATGCTGCTCTTCCTGAATGCGTGATGTAACCTCCCCCTTCGCCCCTCTCCACCAATTGGCTACTAAGAGTGCCAAGCCTATAGTAAATGGAGAGAGTGGCGTCGGTGGGTCTCTTATGCAACCCAAAAAGAAACAGAAAAAGAGACAGAGAGAGAGAGAGAGAGAGAAAATGAAACAAGAGATAGAAAACAAAAATTGACCAATCATTCATAATTCCAGGGAGTGTATGAGGGAGGGGTTGAATTTTCAATTTCAAATGGACAAATTAGGGAATCGTATTTTGATAAAGGTCACCGGGAATGATCGACTTGATCGGGGTTACTGGTCCAAAAATATAAACAAGCTTTTTTTTTTATTATTATTGGTCCATTAGCAACTGGAATTCATTTTTTGAAGGTTACTCATACAACACCGAATAAGTTATTTATTTATTTATTTATTTTCACTTTTACTTATTGTAGCTTTTATGAAAATTAAAATAATATTATTAAATTATTATTATATTATTTATTATTTATTATATTTAGGAATACATTTAAAAAAATTAAAAATTTAAAAAAAAAAAATAAAAATTTGAAAAAATATATATTATTTTTTACATTTTCAATATTTTTACTATCTCGCCAAAGATAGTATTGGGATCTTGAAAATTTTCGATCTCGAGATTTTGATGTTTTTTATACATTTTGAAGGTTCCTGAATAATTTTCACTAAGGTTGAGAAAAATGTCTGTCTGTGTGTGTGTGTGTGTGTATGTAGACAAGATTACGCAAAAACGGTTTGAACTAGAATCATCAAGGTACATGAGATTTATCCAAAATTTGTAGTTTTCTATCAATTTTTGAGAAATGTAGCTCAACCGAAAGAGGGTCATTACCTATCACGTTTTGATTTTTTTTCCTCTAAAGTGACCGTAAAAATAAAGATATATGTTTGATAGTTTTTCACATGATTAAAAATTGTATAAAACTGCTATATATAGAATTTCTGCTTGATTGAATCGCTGAAAGTACCAGAATTAATTTTTTAACACTGCAAATCTCACGCGCCAACACGTGACGTGGTGCCATCAACAAAGAGACAAACATGCGCTGGTTTAATAAATATTATTTATTAATTTTAATTTATAATTTAATTAATTTAATTTAATTTAAATTAATATATGTTATTTAATCCAATTCAAATTTGCGAGATAGTCGAGTGGAGACACTCCAGATTTTTATATTTATTAGAATTTAATATTATATAAAGTGATATTGGTATTTGTTTTTTTTTTTTTTTTTTTGAATGAATCAATATTATTAAAAAAATCTATTGAATTAAAATTATTCATTAAGATGTAATTAAAAAATGATTGACAAGGTTACGGTCACAGTAATTTACATTTAAATCAATCGAATGTATAAATCAATCAATTCTTTCGAATAATTACAAACTCCTAAAAATATAATTAAATGAAATATTTTATATAGAAAATTTTAATGGGAAGTTGTATATAAATAAATTGTTTTTATATTCTAGGTCGGATATATTTATTTATTTATTTATTTTGTTTAAAATGAAATAAAAAAAAACATATAATTAAGTCATCGAAATGGATTAAAATATATATTTTTTTTTCAATATAACTAAATTTTAAATGAGTTTGCAAAGATGACAATCTTTCCCCAATTTACATATTCTATATACTAAAATTTATCAAGAGACAATCTACATTTGTTCCATGTAATTATTTTCTTTTCTTTTTTTTCCTCTGGCGGATATAATTGGATTACTTTTGAAAAACGATACCAAAGTACGCTTCCAAACATTTTACAAATAATCACATTAAGTTCACTAGACTTTAGATTATTATATAATTTTAAAATTTCTTTGAATAATTTATATATATAATTTTAAAAAGAGAGAGGAATTTAAAATTAAAAATTGTAAATCACACTCTAGCAATGGCCCAGATAAAATACTATACTTGAAATATAAATGCAAAAATTCAAATTAATTAAATTTATTTTATTGAAAAGGACTATTCAAATTCGATTATGTCCATGGATGTGATTAAATAATAAAAAAAAATTTAGAACTCGTACGAGGACCGGCTGAACGGGTAATCAAGGTGCAGGCCAACAAGTAACATTCAAATTCGGAGTACTATGTTGAAATGGAAAAGATGAAATGGGCCAATAACGAGTACATCGATAAACCCAAAAAAAACTGCTCTTTCTCCCCGTTGGCTCACCCTATCATTGAAATTAATTCGAAAAACAACAACAACCAACAATCCGGTTAAAAAGACTATTTCCAAATCATGATAAAATGAAAATTAAAAAGAATTGAGAAATAAATATAATAGACAACACAAAGTAGGGAAAGCGACAGTGAAAATTTTACATATTTTCATTTGTCAAAAAAAAAAAATAAATAAATAAAAATATATAAATAAATGAAGGTTACACTCATTTATATTAATTTTGATTCTATTAATTAATTATTTAAAATGATGAAAACAACGCGAATATCGATTTATTAAAGAATACTATTAATAATTAAGTTTTTTTTAATTTTGTATAAAAATATTTAACAAAAGCTAAAAGTATTTTTTTGATACTTTATATTAAAATTTCATATTCAGAATTATTGTTAATAGAATTTAGAATGCGGCTGAAATCACAATGTCGTATCATTAATCATGATAGTTTAATAAAAAGAATAGAAAAAGAAGAAATTAAGTAAAATTGTCGAAAAAGATGATTTATTCCTCCAAAAAAAAAGATAAAAAAAAAAAAAAAAAAATTGAATGTTTATGAAGAGAAAGTTGAAATCAAGATTTTATTGATTGGAGGAGACAATGGAGGTGGCATGGATAACGGCAGCCCATTGAAAAAAGAAAAGAAAAATTTGAATTTGAATTGCAACCTGGAAGATGTGAATTGGAAGATATGAAATGCATATTTATCTTAATCTCTTCTTAGGTTTTATTTGGAATGAAAGAGTTCGGCAGAGAAAAATAAAATTCATTCTCCATTTTTATAACGTTTTTATCATTTTTATCAACTTCACTGAAGTGATCATGTCTGTCTGTCTGTTCGCTCTTATGACAAATTGAAATCGATTTTTTATCAACTTTAAATTGAGATAGACTTTTGAAAATTTTTATAGATATTTCAATAGATCCCTAGAAGGTAGGGAAGAAATATAATTGAATTAAAATTAATTAATTTTAATGTAATTAAACATTAATTGTTTTAATATTTAAATTTTCATTCACACCATCTGACCGATAACTATTTGACAGTCAACTATCCTGTTAGAACATTTAGAAATTAAATGTGTAAATGAGCAAAGGCCCGCCATCAAGGTTTTGCCTCTGCGGTTCGAATCTCGGTAAAACACATTTTTTTAAGTGTTATATATTTTTTCCAAATTTATTAATTTTTATTATTTTAAAAGGCAAATCAAACTAAAAATTATGTCAATTACTTAAATAATAACATTTACTTAATATAAATACATAAAATCATTTTTAGAAGATTAATATTTTTTTTGTTTTATTCATGTTTGCAAATTTTCGTATAACATCACCTTGACTATTTCTCTTGTTATACCATTAAATAAATTTAACGAATAAAAATTGGACTAAAAAGAATAAAATAATATAAATATAAAAAAAAAATTTGGAAATAACGTTTTTCAAAAAAAAGAATAAAATCATTTTTCTATAAGCCTGACAAAGTTTATGGATGAATTGGTTCATATACAACGAAAAACGTTGGGCGCATTTAGTTTTATTTATTTATATGAAACATCAAGTCAAATTATATACATAATATATACGAGGGGTGTTCAAAGTATTCTCGGTAACGGGGTAATTTAGCAGTGACGAAAGGATTTAAATTATTTCAGTTGGTAACGACACTCCCTGAGAACATAACCTCAAAATTTTATTTATTTATCAATAGTACTAATCTATTTATCGTTGGTGTAAGAAGACCAGAATCACTGATGCGACAATGTTTAGAAAAATGCTTTGAAGAAATAAAGCTTACACCTTACAGCCCAGACCTTGCCCCCAGTGATTACTTCTTGTTCCCCAACCTAAAAAAATATCTTCGTGGAAAACATTTTTCTGACGATGAAAAGCTGAAGGTGGCAATTAACGCACGTTTTGAGGACAAGGAGGAAAAATATTTTTTAGAGGGAATTCAAAAGTTATTTTCCCGAGCAAACAAGTGTATTGAGGTTATGGGGGACTACATTGAAAAATAAATTTTAGTTAGAAGTTTCTGCATTTTCCTTCATACCTATACCGAAAATACTTTGAACACCCATCGTATATATATATATGTAGGTAATTCATATAATATATTATAAATAATAATTAATATTTAAAAGTTTTCAAAATAAAATCCCTTTAATTCAATATATATGTATAATATAAATACAGCATATAGAACAATTTTAATATTAGATACAGAAATTATTTCTATTAATATTTTCAAAAAAATTTATATTTAAAAAAAAATTGTCTTCATTAAAAACGATTGTAAAAGTTCGATTTTGTCAAAAAAATAAGCACAGTGTTTTTTTGGAAATTTTTAAAATTTGAAAACACCAAAATGTCATAGTTATCATTATTATATTAATTTATTTTATGCTCTCTGCATTCGCAGACAACAAAATCTAAAAATATTTTTTTTTATACGTATATATATATATAAACTATAACATATTTATTAATAACAATAAATATAACCATAATCTATACTTAAACTATAACTATAACTATAACTATTTAATAATTCTTTAACAGAGAACCTTGGGCTCTAAAGCACCTCCTCATCAAAAGAACTGCGAGAGTTCATGGTTATTTCAATTAATTCATTCAAAAGAGGAATTTCTCCGTTTCCCATATTTCAACTCATATAATACAGAGATTTATGTATAAATATACCTAATATAAAAAACGAATGTAAAATATTTATATAATGAATTTTTTGATTTCTATACAATGAAAATGGCTTACAAATTACCAAATTACTTTATTCGCTAAACTAATTCATTAATTCAAAAACAAAAGCTTTGTCTTTCATTTTTTTTTTTTTCAAACTCGATTTACCAACTTAATTGCAACGCTGGTGCTACCCAACGTCAAATGACATCTACTGTTGTTTGTTATACAGCTTCAATGCACACTTGAGCAACTAATCATTTTCCACGCTGACAAATTCTGTGCTTTTTTTTACTTTCATACCCTTATATGGCTCTCTGTAATATAAAACATACAATACATATACAAGTGAATAGATAATTAATTGATAGTTAATATGTAATTAAAATTAACTAGTGTAAGAGTATCACACTTCTTTCATTTACAATTTTAGAAGAAATTAGAAAATAATCAAATAATAATAAGAAAATACCAATTTTATTTTAATACCAATCACTATATATAATTAATTAAAAGTTTAAAAATATTTAACATTCCATATTCGATTTAGTAAAAAATTAAATTTTAAGCAATTTTTTTTTCTTGTTTTGTCACGATTAAGTTCTTTTCTTAATAAGTTTTTTAAGTTTATAGACTATATTATTCCGGCAAATGTGAGGTCGAATGTTCAAACCTCGCTAAATAAAAATGGAGTTAAATTCCGTTAGACAATAAAATTAGAAAAAATGTTTATAATTTTATTTTATATATGAAAATTAAACATTTTTTAATATTTTTTAATCTGATTAATACAAGAAGAAAACATCATAATGTCAATGAAGGCAAAAAGCATGGTTATCAATTATGCAGCTATGCTACGAGGTTGGGGTGAAAAGTTTCCGGACTGACCAAGAAAAACGATGTTTTTGAATTTTTTTTTGCTTTATTTTTCAACATAATCTCCATCAACACTGATATATTTCTCATAACGGGGTTCAAATTTAGTTAATTAATTAATTAATTAATTAAATTTAATTAACAGTTATGAATCGTCGCAAAAATTAGTTTGGATTGCGCCTACAGCGCCAAATTGTCGGTAGAAATGGTTTTCGAAGCAGTTTTTGGTCTAACGTTAGCAAACGCGGCACCCACCTTGCACCTAGCTTTCCATGTCCAAATGGTTGTGCAAAATATTTCGCACACGTTCAGCTGACATCGTACAGGTCTCAGCTATCTTGAATGTTGAAAAATAAAGCAAAAAAAAAATTTTATAAAAATCGTATTTCTTGGTCAGGTCCTGAAACTTTTCACCCCACTCTCGTATATTTACTATGATATATAATTTGTTTAGGCTTTTTCGAATTTCAAGGGATTTCCTTTAAACTTGGATCTTTAAAAATTTTATTTGAGAAATTAATTACCTCTACTAATTCTGGATTCTTTAAAATGTTATAAAATTTATAATTAATATAATTAAAAAATTTATATAAATATATTTCACTTGATATACAATACAACAAAAAATTAATATTTTTTTTATTTTATTTTATTATTTAACTAAATTATGTAAGAATATCCAATGTTTATTTATTAAAAGTCTAAATTATTATAAATTCAGGGTTCAAATTTCCATATGTTTAATAATATGTTTAATTAATGTTTAATAGTTGAATAATTCATATAATTTTTAAAGATATTTTGAATGTGTTCTATCCAAATAGTAAATAAAACCAAGGCCAATTATATTCATTGGATGAAAACATTTAAAGTCAATATGAGTGTAAGTGAAAGTAATTACCGGTGAATTAATAATTTGATTTATTAAATAAAAAGATGCAATCGTAAATATCCGATGTTTTTTTTAAATTTGCTCAACATTTGATGGGCATGTTTCATAAAACGATGACCCCATTTTTTTTTAAACTTTATCAAATAATAAACATGTAAGGATTTATTTATTAGTTCTATACTAACATTGATTCACAAATTGAAAATTAATGTTGTAGATCATTTATAAAATTGTAAAACATCGAAAGTGATGAATGTAGATGTTTTTTGTTTTATTTTCTCCTCTTGGTGTAATTTGTAACGCATACTTGATACTAATCGAGCGTTCAGCCTACAAATAAATTTAAAAAGCATTGTTAATATTATAGTATTTTGATCAATATCTAATTTTTTTATTGGAGAATTGAATGAATGGAGAGCGTAGACATCGATAAGTGGGACGGATAGAATGATGGTTGAGCGAAATTTGAAATCTTATACAAAGATTCTTATCAAATTTTAATCAAAAAATAGTAAATATTCATAAAAACAAAATACAATATTCTTTCAATTTTTAAAAAATATGGAATAATTTATTTTTTATTTTTTATAGAAAACAAAAATATAAATACAAATAAATATAAATATAAAAAAAATTTATAAAATAACGTTTTTCTCATGAACTTAAAAATAATAAAATAATTTTTTATAAGCCTGACAAAGTTTATGGATGAATTGGTTCATATACAACGAAAAACATTGCGCGCATTTAGTTTTATTTATTTTTATGCAACATCAAGTCAAATTTTTCTAATAAAAACAATTATATTAAATACATAAACTGACAAATATTTTTATTATGCAATGAAATTGGTAGATTAAGAGGTAAGAAATTAATTTTTGATTATTCTTCAATGTAAAAATTAATTTATTCATTTTAGTCCATGAGAAAAACATATTTTAAAAATTTTTTTTTATATTTATATTATTTTATTCTTTTTAGTGCAATTTTAATTCGATAAATTTATTTAATATAAAAAGAGAAATAGAAAAAAATGATGTTATACGAAAATTTGCAAATTGAATAAAACAAAAAAAAATAAGCTGGAGTCTCTCCACTCGACTATCTCACAATTTGAATTGGATTAAATAACATATATTATATTTATATTAAATTTAATTAATTAAATTATAAATTAAAATAATGATTATAATATTTAATAAACCGGCACCACGTCACGTGCTTGTGCGGGAATGCCAGTCAACGTGTTAAAAAATTAATTTCGGAATTTGCAGCGATTCAATCAAGCTGAAATTCTATATATAGCAGTTTTGTACAATTTTTAATCATGTGAAAAACTATCAAACCTATATATTTATTTTTACGGTCAATTTAGAAAAAAAAATGAAAACTTGGTAGGTAATGGTCCTCTTCCGAATAAACTACAATTCTCAATAATGAAAGAAAACTACGAATTTTGAATAATGTCCGTGTTGTACCAAATTTCATTATTCTAGCTTAAACCATTTTTGCGTAATCTTGTCTACATACAGACATACGCACACACACACAGACATTTTTCTCAACCTTAGTGAAAATGACTCAGGGACCTTCAAAACGTATAAAAACATCAAAATCTCGACATCGAAAATTTTCGTGATCGCAATACAATCTCTGGTGAGATAGCAAAAATATTAATCTTCTAAAACTGATTTTATGTATTTATATTAAGTAAATGTTATTATTGAAGTAATGTTTTTAAAATATATTTATTATATTAATTAAAAATTCCTCTTTTAATGTTATAAATTATTTTTAATTTTTTCAAAATGGAAACTAACTCAATATTTATCCGTCAGATAATAATAATAAACAGTGATAAGATAAATTTAAAAAATACTTATGCTTAACTATAAAATTAGGAATGATATAATTACACAAGTATAAAAACCCATAAAATGTCAAATGTCAAATCCTTTTATATTTATTTTATTTATGAGATCGACTTCCACTTGTGGGACTTTTCGAGTTACATGGCTCTTTTATATATTAATATTTCTAAAGGATACAAATCTTCAATCATTGAAATGTAAATGGGGAGGGGGTGTTTAGAATTAAGAGAGGAATCTTTATTATCCTAATTTCCAATACCCTTACCACCTTTCCATGTTTGATAAAAAACATTTGATTTTTGTACGTCCTACGTAAGGATAACGCCTATCAAATCGGCTATATCAATTAGGTGTCCTGTAATCAGTAGAACGGCTCCTATCAACCGTTACCTTGATTTTCTTGATCGGAGGCGTTACTTTTTATAAAGTAGCTTTCCTAATTTTGATTCCGAAGGCTGAGTTGACTCTGTCCCATAAACCCCAACTAGAGAAATTATGTTGCAAGGCCCAGCATTTCAACCCGGGATCACGAGAATGTGAGCCAGCTACGCTACCTCCCACCCTGTGGCCCCTTTCAATGTTTGATATATAATAATAATAATAAACTCATATAGTTTAAATATTTTTTTAAATGTTGGTAGTTATTGTATTCACTAATAAATATAATAATATTTTCTGATAGTTATACTTGTATCTTTACACAATATTTTTGTTTTATTAACACAACGAAAATTGACGTAAATGTCATATTATACATTTGCTAGCCAATATAGCGATAATTACACCAATATCAATTAATTAAAATGATCAGAGAAATAAAGAAATAATAGCAATTTTTATAATGATCAGGCAATACAATATCATAAATTAAACTATCATAAACTATCATAAATTTTAGAATACAAAATTATTAAATTGTCCGATTTTTTCGGACATTATTTATAATAACCAAACACTGAGAAAAGTTAAATTGAACGTAAGATACTATACAAATTTTACTAGTAGATTGAGATTAGGTTTATCGATATCTTAATTCAATGTATAAGAATATTTATCTATATTTTTCCAGAAAAAAATGTTTTTTTTTTAATTATTGTAATAAATGTAATAAATGTAATAGGTATGTTCGAGTAGTAAAGGAATAAGAAATATAAATAACACTTAACAAGTACTGTGTCATTTATCATTTGAAAGTGATAATTATATTATATCGTATTATTTTATTCATCCAGTTAATTTCCTGTATTAATTTTCCAACTTTCATTTATTTATTGGCAAAAGAAATACAAGTAGAGATTAAAAGTAGGGGAAGGATTCAGGTGGGGTGGCCTTGAAAAGAATCAAAGCGGAACTGGAGTCATAAAAGAATCGTGACTATCATTTAAGCTTAATAGCAATTGAATATCTATAAAATCAATTATTCAATCACAACTTAGTATTTAAACTTCTCATAAATGAGTATTAATAGAATGCACTTAAGAACTATATACTTACAATAATTTTACAAAATATTTATTTAAAAAAGATTAGATTTATTGTTAATTTTAATGAATTATCTATCTATGAAGGTGGCTCTCTGGAACTCGAAAAGTTTTTGACCGCAGTAACCCTATCCTGAGATTTGACCAGCCAAATCTTACCCTCTCCCATCTCTCCCACGTCTCTTTCTAAATTATCCACTGTCGGAGTCCTTAGTCTTCTAAGCGGACGTTCCCAAATCAGTCTCATCACAAATATACCCTTCGCCATTCTTTCCTCTCTGTTTGCGCATGGCTCCAACATTTGTTGGCAAATTTTAAATTTGCCACCCCCTTCCTTCATAATTTTTAATTTAAAAAAATTATATTGTATATATATTATTAATAGATATTTATGTGGACAGAAAGTCTGACTTAATTATTGTAATTTTTAAAAAAGAAAATAAGGGAGGCAAAATAAATTTTCCGATGTTGGCACTACCGAATCGGACCCCCACTCTTTGCTTTTGAAGTTTACTTAAGACCTCAATATCCAACTCTCATCCTCACTCGATTGCCATCCCCTATCCACTATGCAAGATTGAGCCTCCATCTTTTATTGGAGAATTGTGTAGTGTTTTTATTAATTTTCTTTAAAATTAATTTATATATTTCTGCAAATCCTAATTTGGATTTGCATTACAAGCGGATGAGTCTTTTGGTAAATTTCTAGCTTTTTGATTCGGTTTTCGCCACTGGAAAATTCTTTTTTCATGGATCATTACAATCATTTGCCATATCATGATAATTTTTTGTTCTTTACTTTAATTAAATTATATATTTTTATCTTAAGATTAAAATCAAAATTCGATTGCCATTTCTATTTCTTTACCATCTTTTCAAACTAATTTCTTTCATTTGGAGAAATTTTTATTATATTATTTATTTGCCAGGTACCTTCCAGTCTTCTTTTCAAATAAGTCCGATTAGCCTTATCCGATCCTCATTCCATTCATTTTGCATATTTTCTAAAAAATATTGCTAGCGACACACACGGTCAACCTTTTTTTCTTGTCTTTAATTCAAGACTTATCCCTTACTAATTAAATTCATATTATTATCATTTCCAAATTTTCCCATACCATTTATTAAACCAGGAGCAACTATCCTCGCCCCTCCACTTTCCCATTCTAGCCATGTGTCCTGTCCTTAATTTTAATGATATAAATTTCAATCAAAAAATATATTATAAATTTATTTATTTAATCATATAGATAATTTCTGTTGTATGTATGTGATGTCTATAACATTATGAAGTTAGTTACTAATTGTCAAAATTATTAATTTTAAACTAACTTCATTTTTTTAAAATATTTTTTTTTGTTAAATTAAATAAAAAAAATGTCAAATAAAAAGAAATTAAAAAATTATCACGACCAATTTGAATAAAGTTAATAATTTTATATTCTAAGAAGAGTTTTATGCCGCCGTCAGCATATGATGCGGGAACGGCTAGTTTAAATATATTCATATTTATATATTATATATATTTAAATATATTTTATAAAATTTTATCATACATGGAAAATTTATTTATCTAATTACGTTTAATAAGCTAATTTCTAAGATAACTCATTGCTTGAATAACGAAATGCAGTTTTTTTTATCAAATACTAGCTGCTCAGAGCGCCTTCGGCGCTCTTCACACCTAGACGGGGGCTCCGCCCCCTGTACCCCCGAGTTGTACATAGTATTTTGTGGTTGAAAGTATTAAAAGGTTTTCATCCATTTTGTTTCAATCAGTATATTACATAAAACATTCATTTCTTTTTGTGTTCTTATTTAAAAAATATATTTTAATTTAATCACTATATTAATTATATATATTATTATTGTATATGTTATATCTATCTACCTATGTGGCTCAAAGATACTCTAAAGTTCTTAGCCGCAACAACCACATTTCTCCAAGTGTCCCTATCCTGAGCCCTTATTCCATCTCTCTTACGTCCCTTCCTACGCGTCATTGGTTTTCCAAGCGGACGTTTTCCAATCGGTCTTCCCACCAATATCTTTTTCCTCTCCCATTCTTGCCACGTGCCCTGCCTATCGCAGCTTTTTCCCTTTTATAACCCTAACTATTTCTGAAGATGCAGAGAGGCCATGCAATTTCTTGTTATACAGTCTCCCTCATACCCGGTGACCTCATCTTTCTTTGGCCAATAAATGCAGGGAAGAATCCTATTCTCAAATACTCTGAATCTACTCTCATCTCCAAGGGTCATAGACCATGCCTCCCACCCATATAATGCAACAGGCAAAATAATCTTTTTATATATTCCCTTTGATAATAATTTTGAAGAGATAAGCCTCTTTATTGCAGATAACAGGCGTTTCCCGATTGCAACCCCGATTTAAATTCTTCTCAAATATTATTATCCTTCGTGATTACATTCAATTTTTCTACATATTCAAATTCTACATTTTGTATCTTAAGATTTTGTATGCTAATACTCTTCCTCTTTGTTACTAAATATTTTTTCTTATCACTATTAATTTCAAACCTCCATTAAATTTTCCTCGCTATCTGTAATTGCAATTGCCGAATCTCCTATTATATTTAAGTCGTCTGAGTAACCTAATATTTTACAATTGATTTCCGCATCTTATTCTTTCTTTACTACCTTGAAGAGAAATTTGAAGATTGAAAATTTGAAAAAGTTTATCCGGATCTATTGAGTTATGCGTATGTTTTACTAAAGTCTACAAATAATTAGTGAACAGAAATATTGAATTCGCGGTTTTTTTCCTAATATCTGTCATAATGAAAATATCTTAATTAATGTTGGTCGATTTGGCCTGAACCCGCAATGATATCTCCTAATATTTCCTCCGCCTATAGTTTATAAGTATTGTATATGTTATAATAGAGTATAATATTTCTTGATCATTACATTTTGGTATTTTATTTTCATTGCTAGATTATTATTGAATATTTTTAATTATAATGAAACTTGAGAAAATGCAAAAATAGAGACTTGAGACAATTTATAAAAATTAACGGTATAAAACTATAGATAAATGACCAATATATACATTCATTAATAGTATTAATTTAAATTAATTGATTTATTTGTTTTTTTTATTATTAAGTTCATTTATTAATTTTTTTAGATCATAGTTATTTTCCTTAAAAGAAACTTAAATTCTGTGGTGCTAGGGGATTTGAAAATTATTCGTCGCAATATGAAGATTTCGCTTACAGTTTCTGTCATGTCCGACCTCCATCCAACAGTTATTTTCTGTTAAGTTTTTTGCTTCTCTTAATCATGTGATCTATATATTTAATTTTTTTTGATTCATTATAATAAAATTTAAACAAATAAAAATTTTTACTTTGTTAATTTATATAAATTTCAATATAAACTGATTGTGAGTGATACGCTTAGCCAATACTCTGAATATTTTGTGTACAAAAATATTGAATGTTCTTAGCGAGATTTGATATAATGTTGTACGATTTGTCCTAAATCTGAATTAGAAGAAAATTATAAATTGCATTAAAATGAGACCTTTTAGAATAAATTATTTAATTGAAATGATATTTAAATATAAGAATTTAAAAAAATATTATATTCTTTGTTTGGCAATTGTTATTTAATTATGTGCAACATGATTCGACTTGCACAGAGCATCGTTATTTTTTATTAATATCACATAATAAAAATGAATCTTTTAAACATAATAAATAAAAAAGACATTTTAATAAATTTAAAAAATATATCCAATTTAAAAATGTCAAAAATTTAAAACAACTTTATATCATCATATTTTAATTTTTATATAATATATATATATATATAGTTAATTAATAATAGAGTAATTAAATTAAAATAAAAAACAAAGATAATATAATTCAGTCATTTTAATTCAGGTTAAATAATATTTTTTTTTATTATTCAATGATAAAATTTATATATTATTATATATATATTATAGAAAAGAAGAAATATTCAATTAAATAAAAAATAATTTAAGATAAAATATGATCTAATAAATATTTTAATTAAATTGAGAACTTTTAGAATAAATTATTTAATTGAATTGATATTTGTATATTAGAATTTAAAATAAAAAGGGAAATATTATAATAATTCTTCGATTGGGAATCTCTATGATAATTCATTGTTTGAAATGATTCCGCTAGGCCGACAGTGAGCCGCGAGCTGCTCTTGAATGAACAACACGGAGAATTATCTAAACTTTAAAAAATTAATTTCTGCGGTTATTGATAAGATATTAATAAAATTTATAGCCTATGTTACTCTAGAGGTATATAAGAATATTGTGATGTAATTTCAAAGAAATCGGTTCAGCCAATTCTGAGTCTATAAAATAGTAATTTTCCGGACAGACAGACAGACAGACAGACAGACAGACAGACAGACAGACAGACAGACAGACAGACAGACAGACAGACAGACAGACAGACAGACAGACAGACAGACAGACAGACGTGAAAAATTCTAAAGTCACTTTTGGATTCTAGAGGTCATGAAACGCGAAGATATGCAAAAATTTTTAAATTCTGAGCAATGTGCAGACAAAAACCTTTTTTTATATATATAGATTATAAATATTTTCTGATAATAATTATATAAGAATGATAGAAAACAGGATGCTACCATAATCGTTGTATGTAATACAATTTTTCCCTTCAAGCAAAGCATCATAAATTCAAAAGTAATTTACAAAATAGAGATACTTACAGAAATTTAATATTCGTATTGAATACGGGCAATGAAACATTCATTCTATGTTTTTCTCTTTCAAATATTCAGTTGTTTGAGGTACTTTATGGGAGCTGACCTTGTCGTAATGAAGAATGATGCAACGTTTTTGGTTCTTTTTCCTTATTTCATCGAAAACCGTTGACAAACAAATTGTTGTATACCATTCGGCATTAACAGTTCTTTGATCCTCCATGGAATGGTTGCGACGTTTCCAGTACAACCAAAGAAACAAGCGATCATTTTTTTTTTGTTGGAAGAATCAACAACTTTAGTGGGATTGGGTTCATCTTTAAAAACCCAAACAGTAGAATGTTGTTTGCTTTTAGGATCATACGAATAACTCTTTTTTGATTCAGAATCATACAATAACCCTCGTAATACCAATCTTTTATTTATTAAAAAACATAAAAAATTAATTTTTGAATGAAAGTTTTATTTCAATTTGAAATGATTTTAATAAATGTTGGATTTAAACAGGATTGTATATTCCCACTTTCAAAACTAAACAAGACCTTAGAGCAGAGGTGGGGAACCTTTTTACCATTAGAGGCCACATTTAAATTAGGTAGCAATAAGAGAGGCCGCATAAGCTGATTGACCTAAGAAAGTGACTTTTGTATAGTTTTTCTATAGATTTAACAATTTATTGCATTATATAGAAAAAACAAAATATAATACTACAAAATTTTAAATATAATATACATATAAAATAATATAAAAATATTATAAAAAAATACAATAATATTTTTTTTTTCACTAAGTTAGTGACTTATTTGGCTTTGTTTTTTGTTTGACAGTAATTGTATATTCCGATTAAGCTTCGTAACACACAGCTTTAATTGATCCTCTAAATTTGTTTTTAATTTTGACATGAGAGAAAATGTTGTCTCGCAACAGTAGGTACTTCCGAAGCAGGAAAGTAAACGGCGAGCATGTTTTCGAAGGCATGGATATTCAACAGCATTTTTCCAGATTTCTATGGGATCCTTTTTAGTGTTAAAAAGGGATTTGATGATACTATCTTCCCCTAAATCAATTAACTCCATTTGTAGTACTGCAGGAGCCTCGGACATATCTATTAAATGTGGTTCAAATGCCTGCATGTGACTGCTCTATATGACAGATTTTGTAAATAGTATTTTGTAATTTTAATTTATTTTCAAATAAATATTTTCTATGTAAACATAGAACATTATTCGTTTCTTTTAGATATGTAAATTAGATAAACATTGTGTAATTTTCGGTAAAGTAAAAAATTATTTATTTAAATATAAAACCAATATTTCGGCAATACTCTGAAAAAAGCATAATTGATTTCTGGAATTCTGAAATCTCCGATAAATAATTTTTTCACTTGCCTGAAAATTTTACAATTTTTTTTTTAATTCTTAATAATCCTTCTAAATAAAAAAAGAAAAAACACAGACACATAAGCCGGCTTTTTTTCGTTTAGTTCATTCTTATTGCAACTGTTTAAAAAATTAACATTTAGTGTCCAAGTCTAAAACGGATGGTCTATGAGCCAGAGCCTCGTTTATGCGTGTTAAAGTCGGTTTCAGACTAGTATTCTGATGTCATGTTACAATATGACTATTTTTGGACAGATTTTTCGCGCAACTGTCATGGCGTTGATGTACACTAGTTGTTTGAAACGAACTCTACCATTTTGTACTAGGAGGCAAAGGGCCGCACAAGAACCTCGCGGAGGCCGCAGGTTCCCCACCTCTGCCTTAGAGCATTTGTGAAATTCCCTGTTTCATTGTCTAAATCAGAGGATCCCAATCTTTTTTGGTTTGTGAACCAAAATTTCTTGTTCAACGTTAATTTTCGTTAAATTTCAAAAAATGCTAATTGGAAAAAAACACTAACTCGAAAGTTTGAGAATTCTTGGAATTTTGTCAGCTTATAAGATTGTTGGCGCAAAATTTCAAGAATTGGAAAATTGCCGAATTGTTTAATTGAATATTTCCTACAAACAAACAAAAAAAAAATTCAAAATTTCAAAAATCATTCAAATACTATCTTTTAAAAATAGAATAGAAGACATATTTAATATTTTATCTTTTAAAATTAACAAGTAAAAAATTATTATTATTTGAAGTTCGGGCACCTCTGCACCAAAGGCCGTTTGTGCCTTAAAGAAATCATCCATCATACATTTTTTTTATTAAACTTTTATTCATTAATGCTAATCACCTAAAATCTTTTCTATACTTCAACAAAAATCTTATAGACTTTAGAGGAAATTTAATTATAGAAAAAAGAATATGAGGTGGCGTTGTATGAAAGGGCGGGGGCGGTGAAGAGGAAGATTACAAAATATAGGGGTTTACCATGTGGTTACGACCTGGTTAAATTGTATAGGAATTTATTTAGAGCATGAGTCATTAAAATTACAGATCAAAGTTCGTATCCGGACCAGAAACAACTCGAGGCCAATGGCCAGCCAGAAAGATGAAATGAACCCATCATACCCACTCCCATTTAATTCCTTGGAAGAGATTCTTTTATAATATTATCCATTTCGTATTTGAATTTAATTGCAAAGCTGATTTTGTTGTCTAAACATCAGGCGTGTCATAAGAAAAGTTTATTTAATTGAATAAACCGATTTATTCTAAATAACGCACTTCAATTGTATTATAATCGTGGACTATTTCAAAATTTAATAAAAAAAAAATTATATAACTATATATCATGTAATAAGCTATCAAAATTAAACTTTATTATAGGAGAGTAATTGAGCCTAAGATGATACAAAAAAAACTTTAAAGAAAAGAATATAAAGAGAAATTAAAAATAAAAAACATTAAATGTTATAATATTAAAAAATAAACAATGATTTTAGCAGATGTATAAGAAGTATAAATAAATTGAGTAATTTATATTGATATATATTTATTAATGTAAGTATATATTGAAATTTGTCATTTCTTTAATCTCACTTTTTAAAAGTGAATGTTATAATGGATATGAAATAAATTTGAAAAATTTTATTTTATAAATTTAAAATTTGAATGTAACAATCATAAACATGTACGAATATGGTGATTGTTAATAACAATCAGGGCAAACATTTGAAGAAAATAGAAGAAATTGATTTGCAATTAAGAACAACTTAATAAATATCATAAAAAAATAAGAAAATGTTATAAATATAAACAATTTGAAAAGAAAAAGAAATATTTTTTGAAAAGATATGTTGTGATTGATTATTGTATAAATTCCTTCCCTTTCCTCATCATAAAAATCAAATTCAATCATTTTTTTTTTAATGTAAGAATAATTGAAATTAGAAAAAAAAGGGTGTGGCCAGCAAATGGGTTACTTCATTTCGGAGATCTCTAAGGGCTAGTCTACTCAAATAATTCAAGGACGACGACCTATTCCTATAACTATTTCTTAAAAGTCATGTTTAAATAGAAATGAAATCAGTTCAAGCAAAAGGAAAAGCTCACAACGAAAAAAATATTAAATTTAATAAAATAATGAAATTAAAAATTTTTTTTTGTAAATATTTGTAACTATTTTAATTGAATTTTCATTATAATAGTAAATTATTTGTGAAATATTTTGCAATGTACAAAAAAACATGAATTTACTTGTCCTATCCTTTTTCAGTGATGATTTTTTTATAACAATAAAATGAAATAAAGAGAAATTATGAAAATATAGCTGAATACTGAATATTCAACAAAAATATATTTATATACCTAAACCTCGTTAAACGTCGTCTCGATTACCGTTGGAAGTATAAATTCCAAAAATATTTGTTTATTAAAAAAATTGAATTTTTTTAAACTTTGTTGTCATAATATGTACTGTACATACGAGTGTAGGTCAATAAGATTGTGACTTTTTGAATTTCCCTTCTCCCTTAAATGAAATGGCAACATTGCTCCTGTCACCAGGTAACTATCAGCTGACCCCTGTTGAAATTTAAACCATCTGGGTCTTTTAGTTTATGTTTGACATCCATTAATAGTAGACTGACTACCTCGTGATTTCAGAAGAAAATGGAAAAAAGTGAATTTCCATGAAAATCTATGAATTGGAATACGAATTACTCCATCGTCTATCTCGCAATTTGAATTGGATTAAATAACATAATATATTATATTTAAATTAAATTAAATTAATTATAAATTATAAATTAAAATTAATAAATAATATTTATTAAACCAGCGCATGTTTGGCTCTTTGTTGATGGTACCACGTCACGTGTTGGCGCTTGATTTGCAGTGTTAAAAAATTAATTCTGGTACTATCAGCGATTCAATCAAGCTAAAAAATTCTATATATATATATATATATAATTCTATATATATATATCTATATTCTTTATACAATTTTTAATCATGTGAAAAACTATCAAACATATATCTTTATTTTTATGGTCACTTTAGAGAAAAAAAAACCAAAACGTGGTAGGTAAGGACCCTCTTCCGGTTGAGTTACATTTCTCAAAAGTTGATAGAAAATTACAAATTTTGGATAAATCTCATGTACCAAATTTGATAATTCTAGTTCAGACCGTTTTCTTGGTTACATACATTCATACACACACACAGACAGACATTTTTCTCAACCTTAGTGAAAATGATTCAGGAAACTTACAAACGTATAAAAACATCAAAATCTCAAAATCAAAAATTTTCGTGATCGCAATACTATCTCTGACGATATTATTTATTAATTTTAATTTATAATTTAATTAATTTAATTTAATTTAAATTAATACGTTATTTAATCCAATTCAAATTTGCGAGATAATCGAGTGGAGACACTCCAGATTTTTTAAATAATATTTTCTCTTAGAATATCTTACCCCACCTCTAGTGTGCTCCCACCCCCTAAAGTGACGCGCCCCATAGGTTAAGAATTACTCCTTTAATATGTCATATAGATTAAATTATTTTATCTTCTAGAACGATTTCTTTTTAATCCTAATTGTATTTTTTTTAGTTTGGTTGTTATGTCATCTGGGGCAGCGTGTGATTGCTCTGGGGCATATGGAAGCTCCGCCCCGGGGCCAACACTTGCTAGTACGTGTGGTGGACAAGCTTTTATGGTTTTTATGGGACTTCTTGAAGTTTTCCTTCGGTAAATTATCTTTTTTTATAATATTATAATCATTCCATCTTTTATATTTATTAATAATCCTATCATTTAAGTCTGGATTATATTTTACAAAATTAAATCAATGATTCTAATGATAATGGGAATAAATAATCACATTCATTTTTCAATTTATCAATTTTTTAAAAATCATAATTATTTTTCTATAAGTAATATTCTTCTACATAACTTTGTAATCAATAAATGCTAAAATAATTTAATTCAATATAAAATATTGAAAGTATTAATCTATTATTCAAAAAATTAACTTAATAAATCAATTTATTTTATTATATTAGTAATAATATTTTCAAAAGATACAGTTTAGGTTATGTATACCTTTCATTGAAATATTAATCATTTTATCTTTCTAACCCTGTGGTGGAACTCAATTGCCACAGCAATCATATTTCTCCAAATGTAACCATCCAATTCGTACTCTCTCCCATCTCTCTCACGTCCCTTCCTAAATTGTCCCCTCACCGTGTCCTTGGTTTTCCAAGCCTTCGTTTTCAAATCGGTCTCTCCAAACATATTCCCTTCGCCATTCTTTCCTCCCCCATTCTAGCCACGTGCCCTTGTCCATCGCATTCTTCTTGATTTTATAAGTTTAACTATGTCTCGGAATGCATAGAGGTCATGCAATTTCTCGTTATGCAGACTCCACCATTCCCCGGTTATCTCATCTTTCTTTGGTCCATAAATGATGCAAAGAATCCTATTCTCAAATATTCTAAATCTACTCTCGTCCCCAGGGTCATCGACCATGCCTCAAACTCATAAAACACAACCGGCATAATATTTGTTTTATAAATTTTAATTTTGATCCCCTTTGATAATAATTTTGACGAGATAACCCCCTTTACTGCAAGATATCAGGCAATTGCAACCACAATTTAAATAAATTCTCGAATATTATTATCCTTCGTGATTACAGAACCTAAGTATTAAAATTTTAATCATTCATATTTATTTAATAAGAAATATTATTAAATATTTTCAGGTCTCAGTGCGATTTAGAGGATCCATGCAATCGACCACGAACACCTCCACGAATTAATCATGAATACGATTTCATTGTTGTTGGTGGCGGCAGTGCAGGAAGTGTTATTGCTAATCGACTATCTGAAGTAAATTTGCATTTTATTTTTAATCTATTTAATACTATTACTACTATTATTATGAATTTATTTATTACCTATACTGTAAATTTATAACCGAATTAATTATTTAGATTAATCAATGGAAAGTATTACTGATAGAGGCCGGAGGGGATGAACCGACAGGAACTCAAGTGCCTTCCATGTTTCTTAATTTTCTTGGATCAGATATTGATTGGCGATATCATACAGAACCGGAGGAAATGGCTTGTCTAGGCGAAGATGGACAGAAATGTTTTTGGCCCCGAGGAAAGGTAATTGAAATCAAATTTTCCTTTGAAATAACTTCATTAATATTTGTTTAAAATTATTACTAAAAAAATGAAATTATCATTATCTATTTAGAATAATTTTATTTTTTTTTTATTAAAAATATACAACTCAAGTATTATTTAATTTTCTTCAAGGATTATTTATTTATATTTATACTATGCCTTTGATTTTAATTAAATTAGTACCGGGACCCCGAGCCTCGGCTCGGTACTTAAGTTAAAAAAAATGATTCATTATTATTGGATTTGGCTGGTAATATTAATACCTGGGACACCGAGCTCTCGCTCTACCCTTTAAAAAATATTGATACACAATTCTTTAATTATTTATTACAATTATTAAATGTTACACATTTGCATCAATCTGATTAAAATTAATGAACTTGTGCTCCTCAATAATACATAAATATATAATATATAGGTACATATATTTTTTTTCTATAGTGTTTTTTTGAAAAACTGTTTAGCGCCCCAAGTGGTTATAAAACAAACTAAAGACAAAAAAACGTGCTTTGCAGCTTTTCGGAATTAAAAAAGCAAAATTGGCAGTCGTGGGACTGGCCGACAGAAGTGAAAACTTCTGCGTAAGAAATTTTAAAACAGACGAAATTCGCGCTATTTCACGAGAAAGATGAATTTCATATGCATGTATATATATATAACTTATATATTATTTTAAACATATATTTTAAACAAATTTGTAACTTATATTTATATATATATAAATACACAACTTTGTTTAAAATATTGCAATACGAACTGTTTTATAATTCTTATCTCTAACATAAAATATATATTTATTATATGAAGTTCATTTCGTATAATTTTGATTATATATGTATATATGAAATGAACTTTACATAATAAATATATATTTATATGTTAGAGATAATTTATAAAACAGTTCTAATGACAATTCAAATTTCGCGCTCTGTTATAAGAAATTTGAAAGCAGATGGTTTCATGGTGTTGGTCACGATCACGCGAGTTCTATACTTTTTCCCCATCCCGCAAAAGTGCTCAACGCCGCTAAAGAAGTTTTCACTTCAAAAATTATTTAATATTTGGAAATATATCTGACTTATAGAAAAAATGAATATTAATTAAAGAAAGAAATAGTTTTTAAAATATCCTGAATAATATGTAACAATTTTCAAGATAGAAATTTATTACAATATTACAATTATTAACTGTTGCATCATTGCATCAATCTGATTAAAATGAATGGAACTTCGGGTACTCAATAATAATAAATAAAATAATATTAATAAATATATTGAATAATATTTTATTGAAAAAATATTAAAACTTATAAAACTATCTAAAACTTTATTAATAAAAGAACAATGAATAAATAAATATAGAATAGTAATTTATTAAAAAGTAAACAATAGATAAAAAGAAAAAAAAATAACAAAATCATTATTTTCATTTTTAAATAACGATTCACCCGGCGAGTTTCGAACCGACGAAATCCACTCGTTAAAACATCAGTCCAACCGCTGGACTATATGTATTTAGATAAAAAATTGTCATTTTTTTACTGTCTTAGCAGGCAGTATTAAAAATTTTGACGTTTTCCATATAATATATAATTTTCAATTAAGAAATTAATAATGAAGCTGTATGTTTCAAGAGATATCATCAATAAAACTTAATTTTTCTTTATAAATACTATATCTAGTGTGAATTTGAAAAAAATCGTTAGAGCGGTTTTTGAGAACCATGATATATAGATAAATACATATATACAATTTTAGCTAGCATAATAAGATAAGATTAAAACTAAACTTGTAAACAAATAAGGATAATTTAAAATTTTAATCTAATTTTTGTATTACATAATAAACCGTTAATTTATTGATTTTTAATGATTTTCATTGAATGAATAAATCATTTATTTTATCATATATTTTTGTTTAAATTACACATTTTTAGAATGAATAAATTCAAAATCAGAAAAAATTTATTAAATAGGGACGTGCCTAATTGGAAATCCGCCACTGCTTTTAATTATCTAGTTATTAAATATATAAACAAGAAATATTTGCAATCGGTTAGTGGATTTTATTATTCAGCAAAAAGAGGATTATGTAGTCTTTTAAAATTATTATCTCATATTTTTTATGTAATTACAAATAATGTAGAAATATTCTTATTTTGACTTCTGACACTTTTTAGAATTTAGAAGGGTGAATTATTTGTGAATTTTAAATGATTTTGTAATTTTAAATCATTTTTATTTAACTTTTAATATAATTGAATAAAAGAAGAAAATTTAATCTTTAGTCTAATGAAAGATTTTAATGATTTAGTCACAATTTCCCAGACTGCCAGGCATACATACACACATACACACAGACATAATAGTACTATAATTTATATTCAATTATTTATTATTTTCATTTAATATTGTTATTTAACCCTTTGCACTCGTATTTATATTTGGAAAGGACGTGTGACAACTCGGAATTTTTTCTCATATGTGATTAAAATAAAAATATTATAGTCTGAAAATATAATAAAACAAGTTACTAATTTATCAGAAAAAAATTAAAAAAAAAAACATTCAATGATGAAAGGAAGGGTGGCGACTATATGGCGACGTTCGAGCGCAACGGTAAAACATATATTGTCGCCTAGATGGCGATTTGAAGCTCAAGGTACCACCTCAACACAAAAGGGCATTTAAGCTTAAAAGAAGTCATCAATCATATATGATCAATTCAACTTAAATAATTATTTGTTAATTTTATATTTTTGTTGCCTCAACATTCCAGTATTTTCTGTGGCGCTGAATGTCTAACTAAAAGGGGCTTCACACACAACTTTCTAAAATCTTCCCAAATTGATAAATATAGTTAATTACACCTATTTTAACTCAAATTCAAATATATTCTATTGAATTAAAAACATAATATTTATAAATAAAATACTTATTCCCTTTTCTTTTATTTACATATTTTTGTAATTCATACAAATCCTTTCAAATAAATATCATCAATTAAAATAGGTTTCTTTAAACTTTTTTTTTTTTTTTGTAAAAAATATCGGGCTTAAATTGTATAGAATTGAAATAATTTCAAATAAATAATTATTTACTGAATACAATTAAAAATTAACCGAAATCTTTACATTATACTCTAATCCTAAAATATTATATTTAATATTAATTATCTTCTTTGTCTAAATTTACATTTACATTATATGTAGCATATTTCAAAGTTAAAATAAACGTTATTCTCTTTATATTTAATAAAATTTACATAATCTTTCTATAAGCTAATTCAAATGAAAACTTTAATATGTTCTTTTTAAAATTTTGTTGTGTATCTTTAGAAGAATTTTTCAGGAGATCTTTTTAACTAAATATAATTGAATAAGAGTGTTTATTTAAAATAAAATAAAGGACAGCAAAACTCTTATTATTTGAAAAATAATTATTGACTCTTACAGTTTTTCAAAACTATCATCATTAAGGAATATAAATAGTTATGAATAAATAAATAATTTATTTTATCAAAGTTTTTTCTGGTTCAGAATAATATAAAAATATATTTCTTAAAAAAATACTAACGGCGGGGTTTCCACCCCTTGCCTTTGCCCGATGGATGATGATGATCTGGAAGTTGTTCTTTCTTCAATCTCTTTCTTGAATCTGGAATGATGCACATCAAATAAGACTAAAAAATTAAGAAAACATTTCCCTTAGTAATTTAATATACGCGTGTATTATCTTTATAAATTCATCAATGTAAAAATATCTAGAAATATCTATACAAGAAATTAAACATTGGATATATCTGGATTATTTTGAAATGATATTTTATTCATAATTCTACATACCGTTTGTTTTGCGTTTATTCTTATTAGCTTCCATTAGAAGAGCAATTCATCATTTCTTAAAGACCAGAGTAGACTGCATCATCCACGGGTATGAACATTTCTGATGGTGATAGATAAAAAATATGGTGATATATTAAAAATTAATTAAAATATTTTTTAAACTTAAAAAATAATACTTGTAGATAATAGTGAAAGAATGTTTTTAATAAGTCTTCTATTTTATATCTTATCCTTTTATAGCAATTTCTATAATATATACCATATAGTATTTGATATATATATATAGCAATAATTAAAATTAAATAAATTATAATTAAAATGATTTAATATTAAAAATAATTATCATTATATTAAAAGAAATTCTATATATAGCAGTTTTATACAATTTTTAATCATGGGAAAAACTATCAAACATATAACTTTATTTTTACGGTCAATTTAGAGAAAAATAAGGAGAGGTTTTCATTTTTATTATTTTTATTAATCGTATTTATTATATGATTATTTTTATATTTTTACGATTTAGATAAAATTATTTTTTACTTCCCATCTCATTTTTGACTATAAGTACATATATTTCATGAAAATGTTTTCTATATTTCCCTAATTAATGTAAAAATTGATAATAGTAATGATATAATATGTTAATGTTGATGTTAATGGATTTGGCCATAGGTACTTGGAGGCACGAGTGTTATGAATGGCATGATGTATATTCGTGGGTCCAGAGAAGATTTCGACGGTTGGACCAGAGATTATGGAGCTAACGGTTGGAGTTATGAGGAAGTGTTACCGTACTTTATTAAAAGTGAAGATAATCTTCAACCAGACAAGGTTATATTATATTTGTTTTTTCCATTTTTGCCTATGATTATACAATATACTATATACATATATTATTAGCCATGAGTCATTTAACCCTTCCTCCTATGCAAAACCTTGCATCATTCTAGAGATGCAAGGAGTTCTAGATCTAGAGAGGAATGAAGATAATTCCATTAGAAATTAAATAGAATATAAATCAAATTTGAATCATAATTTTATAAATAAAAAAAACATGGATTCAAATATAAATTTTGTTTTTTAATAATTAATTAAATTTGAAAATTTTGTTTTGTTTTTCTTTCAATAAATAGCTAACTAAATAAATTTATAAATATTATTTGTAAATTATTTATAAAAATATGTAGGCAGATGCGGATTAAACGCCGGGCGGACCGGGCGGCCGCCCGGGGCCCACCAGCCTGAGAGGCCCACCGAAACCTAAATAAAAATATTTCCTTAAAAAAAATTTTAAAAAACTGTTGAGTTTATAGATAATCGGAGTTTAAATAAAACAAGTTATTCTTGATACAGATCTTTATTGAAGAACAGATCTTTATTCGGTTTGAATCCCGACTAACTTAAGAAAAAATAATCAATTTTGGGTCTCGGCGACCACAGTAAAAATTATGTATTTTTTACATAAGTACTATATATGTAAGTATAAAACAGCCTAAATTATAATATAAACAAAATTTGCCTTTCAAATACAATTGTAAATAACAGAGGGCCCATTTCAATTTTACCGCCCGGGGCCCCCAATCAACTTAATCCGCCACTGTATGTAGGTATTTATTAGAAAATAATAATATAAATAATAATATATTTAGAACTCATCAGCGGTTTAGTGGTTAGCACGACAGTCTTCCACACTGAATACCGAGTTCAATAATTAATTATAATATTTAACTTTAAAGCTCTGCGTGATCCTCAAATAATAATAATATTAAAATAATAATTGATTTATTATCATTTAATTCATTTTTAAAGGTTGATCGTGGTTTTCATGGTGTGGGTGGATATTTACCTGTATCTCAATTTCCGTATCATCCACCCTTAAGTTACGCTATATTAGAAGCTGGACAAGAATTAGGGTAAGCTGCCCTTTCATAGGGGATTATTATATGTATTATTTTAATGGATTGTATTTTTATGTAGTTATCCGGTTGGTGATTTAAATGGCGAACGACGAACAGGATTCGCAATTGCACAAACTACGCAACGTAATGGCTCTCGAGTTTCATCAGCAAGGGCGTTTATTCGGCCAGTCATTCATAGAAGAAATCTCCATATTCTTTTAAATTCAACTGTTTCTAAAATTATCATTGATCCCAATGAAAGGTAATTAATTAGACTTACGACTTATATAATAATTAATGTCTGATGATTGAGAAAAAAGATTAAAAATCACTTATGAATTTTTTCATTAATTTAACCCATTTTTGTTCCTATGTTCAATTCTCTCTCTCTCTTCCATATATTATTATTAATTGTTCTTTACAATCTTATTGAAAATGTTATTTGTTATTATAATTTTATATTTATATTGACAAAACATAACTGAAGATGGTCTAATCCAACACCGAAACGTCAATCTAGTATAATGAAATTGTAATATTCATCTTTTTTTTCTCATTCATCAATTTATCTTCTTTATAAAAAGTATTTAATTTGGTGTAATTGTATAAATTTTTCAATTCGTAATTGATTTTAATCATTCATTTAAATATTTGTCTCTTCTTCTCGGATTTATCCTAGACGTGCTATTGGAGTTGAGTATATTCCTGGAGGTGTTCCTGATATGAAACCAATGATGATCCGAGCTACCAAGGAGATTATCCTATCAGCTGGAGCAGTTGCCAGTCCACAACTTCTTCTTCTCAGCGGTATTGGAGATTCTAACGAACTTAATAAAGTATTCAATTATCTTCGAATTTTAAAGATAAATTTAAAATCAATGTAAAAAGAAAAAAATTTTAATTTTATGAATTTCATTTCAGATGGGAATAAAACCTGTACATCATTTACCAGCAGTTGGCAAAAATTTACATAATCACGTAGCACATTTTGTTAATTTTTTTATTAATGATTCCGATACCCAAGCGCTTAATTGGGCAACAGCGATGGAATATCTTTTATTCAGGTAATATGCATGCAAGAGATGACATTCCTAAACGATTGCTTCAAATAAAAAACAATTATTAATTGTACAATTGGATTCCAAGTTCAAATGGTGCAATACTAGTAGAATTTTGAATTGCACCATGTTTTAATTCAATTTTTCTATTTATTCTTAATTTCTTTGCAGAGATGGTTTAATGAGTGGAACAGGAGTTTCGGAAGTAACAGCTTTAGTGCATAGCCAATATTCCGATCCAACTATTGACAATCCTGATCTTCAATTTTTCTTTGGAGGGTAAATAAATAAAATATTCCAGTGAGATTAAATTAAATTATATATACGAGGGTTATTCAATAGGTATCGAGACAAATGCCTATAGCTCAAAAATGGTTTATTTGATTCTTACAAAATTCAGACTATTTTTCAACATAATCACCACCCACAGTTATGCATGCCATTGGTCCCATCTTTCTTGTAGCTATCTAATTCATTTGACGAAGAATTCTTTCGATTTTCCCCAAAGCCACATTTACCCCGCTTCCTTAATCTTCTAATTGTTATCAAATTTTTTTTCCACGTTGGGCGTCTTTGAGTGGTCCAAACGGTTAAAAATCAGATGGAGCAAGGTCGGAACTATAGGCAGGATGAGGTAAGACCTCCCAACCCAATTTTTGAAGCTTATCAAGAGTCAGCTTAGGAAATTACGAGAAAGATTAGACAAGTGTATAACTGTGGAGGGTGATTATGTTAAAAATTAGCCTGAATTTGGTAAGAATTAAACTGTTTTTGATCTATAGCTACTTGTCTCTTTCCTTATTGAATGACCCTCGTATATTATAACTCCTATTTAATTTAATTTTCAGATATTTAGCAAATTGTGCAAAGACTGGCCAAGTGGGGGAACAAGCTAATCCAAATGGTACGAGAAGAGTAATCAATTTCATTCCAGCTGTATTGCATCCAAAAAGTCGCGGGTATATTTTTTTTTTCATATTTTAAATTTTATATTTTATAATGATTTTTTATAATGAAATTATCCTTTTTTCATTCAATTTTGTTTCTGCCTCTACTTTATAATTATTCATATTTCTTTTTTTAATTGATTTACAAATGCTGAAATTAGAATTAAGTTCTTCAATTTATTATTCAAAAAGTGTTTATTATTATTTCAATTGAAATTCAATTTATCCATTTCCACAACCTCATTTTGTATCAGTATATTAATTTAAATTTAAAGCTATATTTAAACATAATTTCCAATATATTATTTTGTTCTGAATGGTTAGGCATATTACTCTGCGGGATGCTAATCCATTGAGTTCACCTAAGATAGTTCCACGATATTTAACCCATCCAGATGATGTTCGCGTACTTGTCGATGGAATCAAATTCGCAATACGTATGGCTCAGACGCAAGCATTATCACGGTATATTTATTCTTCTTGATGTTATTGTTTTTAATAACAAAATAAAATCGATCAATTCAAATAATAATTAATTGGTCTAATTTCAGTTATGGATTTGAATTGGATAAGACCCCAGTGCCTGGATGTGAGAATTTACCATTTGGCTGTGACGCCTATTGGGAATGTGCAATTAGAAGACAAACAGGGCCTGAAAATCATCAGGTATTTAAATAAATAATATTTTTCAATTCATTATACTTTTATATGGTAATGTTTTAAAGGAACATTTAATTTAAAAAAAAAACAATAATCATTTATTTATAACTTGAGGTTCTTTATCTTTCTTGACTTTTTATATTTTTTTTATTTTTTTTTATATTTTCTTTATTAATAATTCAATTCAATTATTATTATTGAACTGGAATTCTTTGTGGAATTAAGAAATGAATAACTTTCACCCACCATACCTATAATTACCTATACGAGGGCAGGTCAATAAGTGAATTTTTGAATAAAACACAGGTTTTTGGATAAAAAATTTATTTATTTTTCAACGTAGTCTCCTTTGAGCTTTTTATACACTTAGTCCAATTTTTTTATCCCTTCCAAAAAATAAGATTTGTCAAGGACTTCAAAATAGATATTTCTTTATGAGATGATTTCATCGTAGGAGTCAAATCTCTTGACGCCGAGACGTTTTTTCAGATTTGAAAACAAAAAATAGCCACTCGGAGCTAAATCCGGTGTATACGGCGAATGAAGAAGCAATTCGTATTCCAATTCATAGATTTTCATGGAAATTCAATTTTTTCCATTTTCTTCTGAAATCACGAGGTAGTCAGTCTACTATTAATGGGTGTCAAACAAAAACTAAAAGACCCAGCTGGTTCAAATTTCAACAGGAGTCAGTTGATAGTTACCTGGTGACAGGAGCAATCTCTTTCATTTAAGAGAGAAGGGAAATTCAAAAAGTCACGATCTTATTGACCTACCCTCGTACATACAAAATCAAAATAATTTTCTTTACCTCTTCCTTACATGAATTTTAATGATTTTATTTTAGGCTGGATCCTGTCGAATGGGTCCCAGAGGAGACCCTCATTCAGTGGTTGATAATAAATTACGTATTCAAGGATTAAGTGGATTGAGGGTAGCTGATGCCAGTATCATGCCTCAGGTTGTAATAATAAAAAATGTACTTTTTTAAAATAGAGAAATTTTTATAATAATAATTAATGAAATTATAAATTATAATATAATACTAAAATTGAATGCACAAAGCAATCAATATTCTATAAAAAAATATAATATTAATTAAATTATAAAAAATAAAATACAATATTTTTTAAAATTGTCCATTAACGAGGACATTAAAAACCATCATTAAAAAGAATCGAATTATGTAATAAAAATAAATGAAAAAATGAAATTGAGAGAGCGATATAAAAGCTAAGTGTGAAAGGCGGATTAAAGATAAACATGATGAGGGTGAAGTTAGGGGATTTGTTCATAAGATTTCTGCCAAACTCAAATATATATACACATAAATGGGAAAACTAAATTTTTGGAATCAGGGTGAATTGAAACGTGAAAATCTGTCAAAAATTGCATAACGCTTAGTGAATCGGGAATAAAATACCTTCACTTTCAAAAAAGTAAGAAATATTTTTTGATTGAAAAGTAAAAATGAAGCAATTCTCTTGATTTTATGATAATATATAATAACAATATTAAATGTTATAATTTTAATTTATATCATGTTTTTATTGAAATTCTCTTTTTCCTAGGTAACATCTGGAAATACAAATGCACCTACAATCATGATTGGTGAAAGATTGGCGGATTTTGTTAAAGATGAATGGCTTGGTGGAGATCACGAAGCACCCAACAATAATTGGTATTAAAAAAAGGACACTTTTTTTTCCTCTGATAATTTAATTGAATGGAAATCAGTGAAAAAGATTCAAGGTCTCTTCAAGTTTTTACATAAATTTAAACCCAAAGATTACTAACATTTATTAAAATAGAGATCACAATAATTCAGAAAATAATTAACATTATGCCAGATGTAATAAATATAGAAAAAGTTAAATTGTATTCAATCGCCATTATTCATGTTTCATTGACATAGAGACATAAATTTACCTTCGATTAATTAAGTATTATTTAATAAAAGAAAAAAAAATCAATCAAAGAATTAAATAATGTAGTATTTATATAATTTTATTTCTGTTTACAAACCAATGAGGTTTTGATTTTTTTTTAATAATTAAAAATCATATTTTTTAATTTTTTAATTCTAAAATATAGGATCCCTAAATTATGCCTATTAGTCAATTTAATTTAATTGTGAATTTACAATTAAGAATTTTCAATAAGAATCGTTGAGAATTTTCAATAAGAATAATCAATAATATTAATAATTTTTAATATATTTCTATATATTAAATAAATTTTGTAGAGTATCTTCTGCTGAAATAGAATAATAACCAGTCAAATAATCGAGATTATAAAACTTTTACTAAATAGTTTGTTTTTTTTCGAAAATAAATACTAACGCTATTTACGGTAAATTCATCTTTGAATATTTTTCTCAGTAATATATTGTAATTAATATTTCTTATTATAAATATTTTAATTTTTATTAGTAGGTAGGTACAATATTTTTAATAATTTATTTATTATATTTTCTTTTAAAACAAGTCATATTTTGATTTTAATGTATATATTTATATAAATCTTAGGGATTAGGTATTTGAAAATTTTAAAGAATAAAAAAAAATTTATCACATATGAAGATATACATTTTTATTGAATGTTAGGCTTGCAATTGGAATTTTGTAAACAAAATTTTTCGATCAGAGTATTTTATATATTTTATAAAATAAAAAATTCAAATCTTTATGACAAACATTAATAAGTAAACATTTTAAAATTGATATGAGAAATTGAATTTCTAAAAACTTTCTACTAAAAGAGAAGGAAAGTGATAAGTTAAAAATAAAATACATTTTTTTAAATATATATTTGAACCTCTTGTATATTAAATAATAATATAATAATCTTAATTTTTATATATACATAATATATGAAATTAAAATAAAGATATATATATAAAGTTTCGTTTACGCCAATCACTAATGAGAATTTTTTTTTTAATAATAAGGTAGAAAAAATGTATTTTTTAAAATAAAATGTGAATCAAGAATAAGAATAAAATAAATTGCTTATTATATATGATAATAATAATTATATTGCGAATAATGAATCTTGTGAGCTCTACATTGAAAACCCAATCCCTCTCTTTATACCTAAGATTATTTTACCAGAAATAAAATTGTTATTTGTATGGAAATTATATATTTACAGATATTTATTTTTTTAAAGACACTGGGATTATAAAATGTCTTTTAAATTATAAAGATTGATTTTTTCTAGTTAATGATTATGTTTAATCAAAATGGAAATTGAAATAACAGAGTGATCATTATAATATTTTTGTATATTTATATTTATATAATATAATAAATCAAATATATATATAAAAAAATTTGTATATTTACATTAAGAATTTAATACACATATAGTAAATTAAAAAAAATATAGAATTAATATACTGTGACAAATATTTTATAAAAAAATTTGACTATATAAATAATGATTTTATCAATTTTAATTACTTAATTTTAAAATTTATTAAATCTTTCATAACAATTCATATCTTATAATAGAAATAATAGAAATTATGAAAGATTAAATAAAATTTAAATTATTTAAGTATTTATAATATAAAAAATGTTTTAAATATATTATTTTATAAATAAAATATTAATTTTTTTTATTTAAACATTACAAGAGATTCACTTTCAATAAATAACAATTATTATTAATATGTTTTATAAGAAATTTATTATGAAAAGTATTTATTTTTTTATCAATAAACTAGATAATATTTTGGTAAATTATATGATAATTTTTGTTTCTTAATAAAATTTCTTTGTAAGAGAAATATTTAATTTATTATTTAATAAGAATGAATAAATTGAGTTTTAAGTCCAATATTAATAATAAAATTCAAAACAGATAATTTAAATAGAATAGAAAATTAATTTTTATAAAAAAATACCAAAATATCAGCAATTTATTGTTTTTCTTTCTTTCTTTATTAATTTTTTTTATTTTTTATATCTTCTCTTATTTTAGATAAAGTATTAAAAGAAAATTTCTTTATAAGAACTAAATAAACTGTTTTAAGATTTCCCCAAGTATTTGATCTACAATATTATTTATTAAATACATGTCAATATATATATAAGAAATTAAATTTAATGATCAATAAATATTTAAATATCAGTAATATTTATTATATTATTATTAAATTATTCTATGAACTGTTTAATTTTAAAATATTTGAATTAAATGTTGATGAATAAAATATCATATAAGATATGTTCAATATGAATTATGATTTTCTTTCTTGGGAGAATAAAAATTAAAATTAATTTGACAATTTAGAATATTGGTTCCGAATTTCTTTTTATTTTGCTAAGGAAATCAGCAACTATTCATAAAAAAAGTAAATTTTATTTATTTTTTTTTGTTTTAATGAATTTACTAAAAGTTATTTATTTATTTACAGGCACATTATGTACTATATTCAATATAATGTTTATTGCAAATTTATTAATCATTTTCAAATTATTTTTAAAAAAATATAAAATATTTGAATGATCAAAATAATTTTAAAAAGGAATATTTCTATTGAAATATTTTAGTAAACGATATTTATTTTTAATAGTCTATCAAAACTTGAGAAGATTTTTAATATATTAACTATTGTTTATATTATAGAAATTCACAAATTTTAGTGAAATTGTATAAATTTACAATTATAATAGCAAATGTTTTTTTTAATATGTAATAGAATTTTTGAATTTTTTAAGAAAAAATTGGAATTACTATTTTAAAAAGGTAAAGACATAAAGAGAAAACCTTTATAAATTTCCCACGTAAAGAAATATAAAACCAAATTAAACTTTAATTAATTTCGTTTGTTTTACAATTGGAGAATTTGATGTTGATGAAGATTCGTTAGTACTCTCTTGGCATGATGTACATAGAATAATATTTCCCTTATCTACTTGACCGGAGCCACTATTGGAGCTTGTATAACATTCTGAAAAAAAAAATTTAACTAAATTCAAACAAATTTTATTTTTATTAATAATAATATTTTAAATGAATAAAATACATACAAATGTCTGATAAAAGAAAAGTATATATAAGAAAATAATCCATGTTTTTATTAAAATAAATAGAGAGATAAATAAAGAATTTAAAAATAAAATAAAATAAAAAAAAAGAAACAATTAGTTGGCTTATTTAAAGAATAGAGAATAATTTATAAATTCAATACCATGAAATAGTCTAAAAGCCAATAGTATTATTACTGATGAAGCCTCAAACTCAACTCTTCCAATCTTCAAGAAAATTCATATTGTAACATATTTGAAATGAATGAATTGTCTGTAGAGGATTACCTTATAATTGTTATTTTAGTAAATTTAACTTCAATCCCAAGACTTTAAACCAAGATTTCATAATTGCCTATATAATAAATTCCTTTAGCTTTTAATAAAGATATATAAAACAATTTTATTAAATAAATACGCGTACGTTAGATATATAAATTTAAATTTCAGTTCAAATTTAAAAGTTTTTCAAAATTATTTATTTGTTAAAATAATAATATATTAACTTGTATAATGTATAATTAAAATATATAAATATATAGATATTATAATGATTTCAAATGCCATTATATATTTATATTATTATCTAATTTAACAAAAGTTTTGAAAGTAAAATAGTTGTTATGTTTTTGTAAATAATTATTTACCCCAAAAAATAGTAATAGGTTTTTAAAGTTCATGCAATGTGTGTATAATAAAATGTGATCAGTGTTTATTTCATGCAATGTGCAAATTAAAAATGTGAGGAAAAAAATGGATTAAATCAAAGCACACAAATTAAACAATTTTGAATACCTTGATGCATGGAGCCCTGGCATTTCCGACAATTGATAATTTTCTGCTGATGTTGATCATTGAGTTTATTTGATGTGAAGCAACGGCCGCATTGCCGACAATAGCGGCCCTTTCTCCATAGCCTTTTAATAAAATTGTACACGTATACATATTCACAAAAATCTAAATATACTCTATATTATTCTCTATTGAAACCACACCCTTATTAAATAAGAAGATTGAAGACTTTAAACACAATAATATATTATTTTCAGAATATAACTTATTATTTTTATATTTATTTTAAAACTTAAAATTATATTATTTTAAAAATATACAATTAATTAAAAATAACTTACCATAATATAAGTGATTGATGATAGATAGAAGAATAAAAAATAATCTCATTTATTAAATAAAAATAACAAATAATAATTTCTGTTAATATAAAACTGTTATTATTATTTACCCAAAAAGTATTTTATATTTTTATTGAAATGATCTTAATATAACTATTGAATAAATTTTATTATATTTTTGAGCAAATTAAATTCTAATAAGGGTGTGTTTCTTTAATAAACAAAAAAAAAGGCAAAAATTCAATACTCACTTGGAACAAGGAACACATAGGGTGACAGCATAAACTTTAGCTCCTCCTTCACCTTTCTTGTACTACATTTTTCGGAAAATGAAAAAGAAATAAAAACATGACACCAAAACCTGTAGATTAGTGAAAGCTGTTAAAGCATGCACGATTAAACAACTCGTTCTTTAAAAAAAAAATTAAGTTATAAAATTTACCATTAAATATAATAGGTTTCTTTTTACTAATTTTCAAACTGTATATATATATATAAACACTATCTTTCTAACTCTGTGGCTGTACGGAACTCGAAAGTTCTTGGCCGCAGTAACCACACTTCTCCAAGTATCCCTATTCTGAGCCACAACCCTCCGATTCCTACCCGCTCCCATCATTCTCTCCTCTCTCACGTCCCTTCCTACATTGTCCACCCACCGCGTCCTTCGTCTTCCAAGCGGGCGTTTCCCACTCGGTCTCCCCACCAAAATATTTTTCTATTTACTCAAACTAACTTAATTTAAATAATTCATTTGACAAATAAGATAATATTTAGAGTTGATCTTATTCAATACTTGACTTGTCATAGCCAAAATAAAATAAAAATATAAAAATTATAAAAAGAAAGAGTTGTTTTAAATGAAAATATTAAACATGTGTTTTTGTGTTTATGGGTGAATTTATTAGTGGAAAAAGGCGGATTAGGTGATTATAAACTGTATATATCCAAATGTATATATATAAATATATGTATATTTGTATAAGAATAAAAATATTCAAAAAAATTCTTTACCTCATGTTGCCATTGTGCTGAATTTGCACTATTTGGTACTTGATCTTTGGGACCAGCTGGGTCATGTGTTCCACATGAATTACAAACAGCACATACTTTACAATGCCAACGACCACTTGGTACACGGCGTAAACCAACACAATATATATGATAACTGAAAACAATTATTTTCGAATTATGTTTTTTAAAAACTTTCTTAGAAATCTTGTATGATCTCTCCAAACAACATTAATTATTTAATTTTGAGGTATAAACTAATGAAAAGGAAAAAGATTATAAGTAGAGTGGGCTTCCAAAGATTTTAAGGAGTTGGATGCTGGGGCTTGAAAGAAATATAAACTAAATACTAACCCTCTATCACACATATCACAAAATAACATTTTGTCTTCGTCAGCTGGATCTTTACATTGGATACATGTTTTACAATCAGTGCATTGCCATTCATATCGCCGAATATGGGGAACCATATCCAGAGTCAAATCTAAGCAAGAAGGATGACCTAAAATAAAATTAAAAATTATTTAATATTATATATAATGTAAAAATAAGTGTGTTACTGACTAGTTATTTTTGGACGAAAATAGAGAAATATAAATTTAGATTTTCACGTTTTAAAAAAGGAGGTTGAGATTATCTTATCAAAACATTTTCATGGAGGGTCTTCATGTAGATATTTTATTTATTGGCTTGGACTTGTTTGATTTAAATTTTTACTTTTTTAATTCATGGAGAACCTAAATTATGCAAGTAGATGTAAATAATTCTTAGAATCAACAGAAACGAAGTTTTTTTTTGGATATATAATATATATGATTATAAGAATTCATATCGATGCCCGTAGGATGATTATAAATGTCCAACATTAGACAGCCACACGGTGCTAAAGATTTGTTTGCCATATTATTGAATTAAATTAATTAATATTTAAAAATAAAACTAAACACTTTCCTCTCAATCAGAGCCGAGAATAAGAATAATTACTAAGTTAAAAATTAAATAGATGCCTACATATCTTATAACTTTATAATTAATATAATTTATAATACTTACATTTCGCTGAACATACGGAACAATGAATAAGTACATCTTTTTTTGGATCCTGAATTGTCTGACAAACTTTACAGACCGAATTGCTAATGGAAACAGATGCCATACCATTTTTCTTTTGATTGATTTGTTTACTAGTCAAGGGTGTTGTGTTATTTGCATTTAGTGATGATGAATTTGTATTTTGTAAATTTGAATTTGTTGAAGCTGATGTTGTTGTTGGTTGAGGAGTTGATGTTCTCGTTGAAGATTGGCTGGTAGCTTTATTTGAATTATTATTATTTTCTCCTTGTACGGAAACATTGTCTTCGCTATCACTTGAACTACTATTACTTAAACAAAATTATTATATTAGTTATTATTTTTTGTTTTAAATCACTTCTTGTGTGTTTATGATTTATAATAAAATAATCTTTATACCTAGAATCATCTGATGAAGATGTGTCATCTGAATCTGAATTACTTCCATCAGAAGCTTCAGTTCCTGGAAATTGACGTTCGTTTGGTTTCATTGGACCATAAAGAACAGTGTTTATTGGGAAATATTTAAGTTCATCTGGTGTATATCTATATAAAAAAATAATATAGTTAATTAAGATCAGTAATTAAAATTAAAATAATTTGATACTTAAAACAATAATTAATCCAAAAATGAATATTTTATGTTGAAACATTTTTAGAATAGAATTTTTCACTGAATGAGCATCTTATGTAAAAATTTAATTTTATACTCAATATTCCAAACAATTACATGCAAGTTTTAATTTAATTTTTTCCAATCCATTATACAATTTTTATCATATATAAAATACTAAATTGTTAATTTAAAATAACAATTAAATAATTTAATTAATATAGGAATAAAATTATTTTCAAAAATTTACTTTTTATAAAAATCAGTATATTGTCCTGGGATTAGTGCAATTGGATATTCTCCCATAATACTCTTTTTGTTTAATGCATCAAATTGTGGTTTTACACGAGCTGGAGGAAATTGAGTTCCAGGATTTTGTAGATCTAAAAAGCTTCTACATATTTCCATTGGACGTTTAGTACCAACTGGGAATTGAATTGAAAAATTTTGCAAATCAAAAAAACATTTTCGTCCATCAATTCTTGATCTATTAAATGTGGAATTCCAAGAGGAAGCTGATTGTATAGCTCGTTCCTTGTGATCCATTTTGCTTTTATCAAGATTAGATGATGCTTGATTAGCTGAAAAAAAGAAAAAATATATGAAAATTTGTCGAATGCAAATATTAATAAATTTTTTTGGTTCAATTTTATAATACTTTTTTAAGATCTAAATAAAATAGTATTTTACCTTTTTGTTTTGCTGTAATTTCTTTAGTTTGTCGTTCCCTTAAATATTTTTTATATTCATCATATTTATCATGAAAATCATTAGAAATGATGTCCAAAAGATCCGCTGCAGGTACTGCTGTTAAGCCCATGTCACAAAGATATTCTGATACAAGTCCACGTTCCAAAAGATAAGCACGTTCTTCTGGTTCAACAGCACGACGTCTCAAATGTGGATATTTACGTTTAAATGATTTTACAGCAAGCCATTCACATACTTGTTCTTGCACCATAAGACTTTCACCGTCAGGTCGATCAGGGGGCCAAGTATATTCAGCTAATTGCTCCACAGTAATCTCTTTACTAAAAGTTATAAAGAGAATTAGTTACCATTACTAAAAATAAATAAATCTAAATATAATTTAACTTACATTTCAGTACCGTCAACAACTTCCATTCTGAATTTTTTTTTAGTGCTTTCAGTTGTAGTATTGGTACTACTTTGTGATTCTTCTGGATGTTGACTTCCTTTAGCTGGGACCGGTGTAGGTGGGGCAGTGGATAAAGCTGGTGTGGGTGCTCTACTTGTGGTTTCTCCACTAATACCACTCATTCGCGTTTCTTCTTCAAAAACTACAACGGATGTGCCAACAGTGTCTTGAAAATTTGAAGATGGAACCGATGATGAACCAGTAGTATCAAGATTAGAGAGGATATTATTTTCTGGTAGTTTGTCCATATTAGTCCATATTTTTTTTACATATTTACCTTTAAATTTTGATTTAGGGGTGGTTAATGCTTTACTAAGTTTTGGTGTTTTAGGAATTTTACCAGTTTTTATAACTGGAGACTTAAGAATTTCAGGAGGTTTATTTAATAAGATTATATCACTTTCAACATTCAAGAGATCTGATTCAATAAAACTTGGTAAGAGTGCTTTTCGTCCTGGTGTACTTCCAACTTTTCCACCTCTTCCTCTTTTAGCTCTAGGTATTAATGTTGGACTCATGCGTTCTCGTGCGCGGCAGGTTCTTTTAGGGCGAGGACTATCAATTGTAGATGGTGGCGCCTTGGGAGTAGTTGTAACACCATCAATTTTACGAGGCCGTCCACGACCTTTTGGTTTAATTGGGGTAAGAATTGGTGAAATATCCTCGTCAACTTGGCTTGGTGAAATAGAATCTTTATTTTTTGAATCTGTTATCTCTATTATTTCTTTATCAGTGGCTTCATCCATCTTTTGACTATCGTTCATTGTATTAATATTAATGCTTGAACTAGAGCTGATAGTGCTAGGAATAGATGAAATAGCAGAAAGAGAATCTAATTTTTCTTTTTCTTGATTATTCAAATTTAATTTATTCGCTTCTTCTATTAATTCTTCTTTAATCTCAAAAGATTCAGACTTAATTGGTGATTCTTGTGTTGATAAAATTTCCTTTCCCTCAGTTATTGAAGATGATAAAAGAATATTCTTTTCAATTTCATCTAATTTAAAACGTTTTGTATTGTCACGTGGAAGGTCTTCTTCAAGCGCTCTCTTTAAAATTTCACCTTCTTCCGTTTTTTTCACAGACCATGAATTTTTCTTTAAAGTTAAAGTAATTTTTTCTGTTTTATCATCTGAAATTGCTTCTTTCAATTCTTCTTCTAATTCTTCGTTAGGCTTTTTTAATTTCAATGTCAATTTAGAAAAAGAAGAAGAAGGAATATCCACCTCTGAATTTGGAATAGTTTCAATATTAGGTTCTTTAAATATTTTAGAGTCATTTTCAAGATTTTTAGGGATTTCAATTATTTTATCAGTTATATTTAAACTTAAAGATTCTACATTTGTTTCTTTGGATGTAGAAAATTCTGAAACGTTTTCTGATTCGACAGTTTTTAATTTCTTTTTATTCTTAACATCGTCATTATTAGAATCATTATCTTTATCAGATTCCAAGTATTTACGTTTTAAAGATTCTTTTTCTTCTAAATTAGATGGAACATTTATTGGTTCATTTAAAGATATAGATTCAGGAGTTATTTCAGTTTCATTTTTTTTAATTTTCATGGTTAATTTTTCTTTTTTCATTTCGGAAGATGAAGCATCTTCTAATGTAACTTGTTTTGATTTATTAATTATTTCGGAGCTACTTGATTTTAATAGCTCACTTTCAATTTCTTGTTGTGCTTGATTTATATTTTCAATTGAATTTTCAGGTAATTTAATCTTCAATGTTAATTTTTCTGATATTATTGATGAGTCTTCTTTAGAATCTGATTCTTTAATTTTTTCTTCTATTTCAGATTTCTTAATTTTCAATTTTAATTTGTCAACTTTAGATTCTTCTAATTGTCCATCACTTTTTTTAATTATTTCTGTCTTTTGAATTTTTTTAAAGTTAGTTTCATCGATATTAGATTCTGCATCAATTTCTGGTTTTTTAATTCTTAAAGTAATTTTTTCAACTTTTGATTCTTCTGTTTGTATTTTCTCTGGAGATGAGACTGTTGTTGTTGGTGTTGATGATGATGATGATGATGTTGATGATGATGATGATAATGATGATGATGATTTCTCAAATTCCTTTTCAATTTCTGGTTTTTTAATTTTAAATGTAAGCTTTTCATGTTTAGTTTCATTTATTAGTGATTTTTCAATTTCACTTGTAGATGAGTCTAAATGAAAAGTTTCCCCATCTGGTTTTTTAATTTTTAATGTTAATTTCTCTAATTTAGATTCATTTTCGGAAGGAATGTCTTCTTCGGGTTTACTTATCTTAATTGTCAATTTTTCAACTTTTGATTCTTTTTCTAAAGATTTTGTTTCATTATTTTTTTCTATATTTTGTTCTATTTCTGGTTTTTTAATTTTAAATGTCATTTTTTCTAATTTTGATTCACTTGCTGGTGGTGCTTCTGGGAGAGAATTACTAGTAATAATATTATGTTTTTCTGAATCCTGTTCTTCCGATTTCTTGATTTTTAAAGTAATCTTTTCGACTTTAGTTTCATTTGTTGCTTGAACTTTTTCGTTGTCATTCCCAATTAATTTCTCACCATCTTGTTGACTTTGTTCCGGCTTTCTAATTTTCAAAGTTAATTTTTCAACTTTCATTTCATGAGTTGTTGATAATTTTTCAAGTGGTTGTATTTTTAATGATGTAGAGGGTTTTTCTAATTCATCATCAGTTTCTTGCTTTTTAATTTTTAATGTCAATTTTTCCATTTTGGCAGGTTCATTGACTAGTTTTAATTTTTCTTTAAGAATAGATTCATTAGTTGATTTCTCTAAATTATGTTCAATATCAGGCTTTTTAATTTCAAATGTCAATTTTTCAATTTTCGATTCATTTTGTATTATTTTTTCATTTAGATTATCACCAATAGAAGTTACATCCTCGTCAGTTTCAGATTTTTTAATTTTCAAAGTTAATTTTTCAACTTTCGTTTCTTGAACAGGTATTTTATCAAATTGCTTTGTTTCTATTATAGGTGATTTTTCCTTTTCTAATTCAGGTTTTTTAATTTTTAATGTAAGTTTTTCTACTTTGGATTCAATTAAATTTGATGTATTATCTATAATTTCTCCTTCACGTTCTTCATCATTTTTTTTTAATTTTAAAGTAATTTTTTCCACTTTCGGATCTTGATGTTCACATTCTTCAGGTTTTTTTAATTTTAAAGTAATTTTCTCAAGTTTATTTTCATTCTTTTGATTTTCATTTGAACTTTCTTGAGGAGGATCTAATTTTAATTTTAGAGTAATTTTTTCAGGTATTTTTTCCGGTTCAATTATATCATCTTTTTTTAATTTTAATGTAAGCTTTTCAACTTTTGTTTCTTGTATATCTTCTTGTGATTTAGTTGGTATAATATTACAAGAGGAAGGATCATTTTTATTTAATTTTAAGGTTAATTTTTCCAATTTGGGTTCATCTTTTGGATTTACATCTTCATGAGAATCAGTTTCTTTTTTTTTAATTTTAATTTTTAACTTTTCCATTTTAGTTTCATCTTTTGGTGATTCATTAGATTCAGATACTTCCATTTTTTCTGAGGAATCTTTTTTAATTTTTAATGTTAATTTTTCTACTTTTTGTTTTTCTTCTGAAAGTTGGATATGCTCTGAGGAAGATGGAAGTTTCTCAGCAATAATTTTCGAAGATCCAGCCTCTTTAAATAATTTCAATGTTAATTTTTCTACTTTATTGTCTTCTTCATTTTTTATATTATCGTTTCCAGAATCCTTTTCTATGGGATCCACATCTTTTTTCAATTTTAATGTTAATTTTTCTACTTTTTCTTCTTCAATATCTTTCTTTAATTTCAATGTTAATTTCTCTACTTTGTTTTCTTCAGGATTCTCTTTCTTTTCAGATGATTTTTCTGAATTGTCCTTTTCAGTTTCACATTTCAAATCAATAATCTTCTCATCATTTGAGCATTCCTTGCTAGTTCCTGGTTGATCTAATTTCCATGAATCTTTATTCAATTTTATAGGTGATCGTACCATTTTTAATTTTTTCACAGGAGTACATTCAGTGTTTGAAGAATCTTGTTTAACTTCTGATTTGTTCATTGAACTATCGGTAGATTTAGGAGGTCGAACAAGTTTAACACGTTTTATTTCTGGTTCTTTACTACTTGAAGCTTCCGGTGCACAGATATTAGATAAACCACTAGTTCCTACTTTGGTATTGTTTTTATCATCCGATGTAGAACATTTATTGTCATCAATTGATTTAAAATGAATAGTGGGTGTTTGTAAGGATGTTGTATCTACATTAGATTCCTGTAAATTGGAACCATCTCTAGTTCTTTGTTCAGATAATCTATTATCGCTAGAACCATCTCCGCCAGAACCATTTGTTCCTTTACTTGAAGAAACATTTGTATCAGACTTTGATGAACTTGTTGAGGGTTCAAAGTAAGTCCTATTTGTATTATAAGATTTTGACGAAGATAAAACATTTTCTTGTGAAGAAACAACTTGATCTTTTGATGTAGAAATTTCTGCAAAATTCTCTGAAAAAATAAAATAAAATATAAAAATTAATATATTTTAAAATAAATCATTTGAATATAAATTAATATAGAACTGGTCTCCAGGGCTTAAGGAGATCCACACAAAATAACAATGAAATTTTCTGGAAAATTTTGTCATGGAGATCACAAATAATTTCCCCCCCCCCCTACAAACACACACCTTGTATTGAGTTTGTTATATAAAAATATAAATTAATATAAATAAATATAAGATTACCTGTTGTTGAAACTTCTTCATAAATATTTGAATGACTTGCAGACACCTCAGATGTTGTTGAATCAGGATTGGTAGAGGAAGCAATTTGTTCAGATTCAATTAAAATATCTGAAGAGCCTGATACTCCTTCAGTTAAAGGTTCATCATGATAAGTTAATTCTGAAGATACAGTGGGGACTTCTAATACAATTTCTTCTCGTTGTTCTATATTTAATGTTTCATCTTGAGAAAAAGTATTGGAACTCCTTGATGTATCTGGCAAAATATTTTCATCATTTCTTTCAGTATAGGCATTTTCATAATTTTTATCATCATCTTCTTCATCGTCATCGTCGTCTTCATCGTCATCATCATCTTCTTCTTCATCATCATCGTCATCATCTTCCATTGCTTGGGCTTCTTGCATTGAACTTCCAGCAGGATTTGATGTATCAGGAAATAAATTTCCCTCTACTGTTGATGTAGATTGAGATGCACTAATTTCAGATTCATTATTTATTTCCAAATTATTGGGATTATCACAAGTAGATGAAACTTCATCTTTATTGTTATCTAGTTGCCCAGATGACTGTGGATGGCTCATTATGTTCTACAAATAAAAAAATAAAATGAGATTAAAGTTTCTATTAATAATAAATATATTTTTGCAATTTTATTTTTTTATATAGATTGTAACTAAGTGATTATTTTGCTGATATTTTAAACACTCTTTCACTATTTGACTGGTGAATTCTATATTTATTTAGTTTTTTTAATCTTTGTTTAAAAAACTTTTTGAAATATTAATTTCATCATTTAATAAGAATAATTTATTCTCTTATATTTTAAGATTAAGAATAAATAATTTAATTTAAATGGATAAATTCAAATTTTATTTTAACTGTGTGAAATTGTCAATAAATTATACGATATTAAAAATTTAAATTCTAAAGATATTCATATATATATATATGATTATTATATTGTATATTAATTTTCAAAAGTTAAAAAAGGATTTTATTGTAAATATAAATTTCATTTTCTATTTGTTTTTATTTTTTAAAAATATATTTGAATTGATAAACTAGTAAATTATTTAGCTTATTAATGAAATTAATATTGTTTTCATAAATATGATAACCTCCCAACGAAAATTATATTAAATAATTACAATTTTCATAAATATATGAATATTTATCAAACAGTATGGATTGTGTATATGGTAAATTATTTAAATTGAAAATCATTTATAGTTCTAATTAATTTTAATATATTAAAAATTATAAGTAGAGATATTTAAATATAAACAAGTATAATCTTATACATACAGGGAAATATTTATAAGAATATCACTGTTAATAATCATAGATCCATATAAAATATTAAGATAAAAACAATAAATAATTATCGTAATATTTGGAAGCCATTTTAAACAACTTTTCTTTCCCTTATCTCCCTTGAAGATAGAAACTATAGTTTATTTATACAGATATGAATTATTGAAAATTTTTATTTCTCTTCATTTAAATGTTAACATATTATACAATTTAAGATTTTAAATTTATTTTTAATGTAAGCATGCATTTATATAAAATATTATTTCGAACAAAATAATTATTTAAATGTTTTTCCATTGTTATGTCATACTACTATAAAAATACATTTTTTGAATCTTGTATTTAAATTAATACTCTGATTTTGTCTAATAAAACATATTAATAAATTATTTTTTTATAGAAAGTTAATTATATCTCACTACTCCTTGAGAATATTATTTTTCTTCTGGTCAAAATATAATTATCATTTTAACAGAGAACGTCTCGACTATAATTGCGATATTTCACATCATTAATAAGTTTTCTCTAAATATCAATGCATTTTAATTAAATTTTTTATTATTTAAGTTGCTTGACTGAGAAAAATTAAATTATTTATTTTATATTTATAAATACAAAGGTAAAATAATTAATAATTTTAATCAAAATAACATTAGTTTATAATTTTATATCCTATACATTTCAAAATTCACATTTTGTTATTTTTCAGATGTCATAAGCTTCTCTGATTAAAATTTTATCAAAATTTACTAACAACTTAATAATGAATGGGAGAATGTTAACATAGAGATACAATTCCAAAATTCTGGGAGAGAAAATATGTATAATTTAATTTTAAATCCAAAATTCTCCCCTCCAGACTTAAATGCGCTCCTAATATTACATGAAATATTTTTATGGCAGCAAATTGTTAACTTTTGATAGGCTTATTAAAAATATCTCTATTTTCTTAATAGTTCATTTAATACCAAATATCTTTAATAAACAAATAAATATTATTAGATGAAAAATAAAATGAAATTATTTTTTAAATTTTTCTTTTGTTTAAATCAAATTTTGGCCATCTGGCGGAATTTAATTGAGATCATTGACAATTTTCAACAAATAAAAAAATAATTATGATTTTGCAAGAATATTTACGATTTAATTTTATTTCATGGGTAAATTTTTTTAACATTTTTATTTATGTATATTATCAAAATAATAAATTATATAAATTAAAATTCACTTCCTTTTTCAGAAAATTATTTAATATATTATTATGTTTGAAAAGTAGCATAACACATGCTTTTTAACTTGTAGGTTAAATTAGTGTAAATTTATATATTAAAAAAAATTCATATGTCTGAAAATATATTTTTATATAGTAAAAGGAGAGTGTCATCAAGGAATAGCTAACTGATTTATCAACAACATGTACTGTCTTCAATGGTTAATTCCAGTTTTGTTGATTCCAAAACCTGTGAATCCTGCACTTTTACATACTCATGTTATGTTTATGGTACTCTATTTAATCGGGTTCTTCCTTGAAAGAAAGCCGTGCAATATATGCAGTTTAGTGTTTTTTACTGCTGTATTTTTAATATGCTATAGTGGTTTTGGAAATTGTCTTCTTTGGAGTACGAACTGTGACACTGTAAGATGTGAAAATGGTTAGATAGAACATTAAATTTATAAAGACTTTCTAGTCATTGTTGAAATGAAATGCTGTTATTTGCCACGTTTAATATACATACATAAATATATATTTAAAATTCCATCTTAATGTACATATTATATTATTACTCAATTATTAAGACAAAAAAACGATTAAATACGAAAAGAATTTTTACATATAATTGAATAATGCCTTTTTATTTAATTTTTCACGAATCTTTGATGTTATTTTGCAGTTCCTTTGGCGTCTATTGAAATAGATTCTAATCAAATGTTTAAAAAGGAAGATCATCTCTACAAATTAAGTTAATTTATGTCGAAAAACATTTCGATTAATAATTGATTAATTTTTGTATGTGTGATCAAGAATTAGTTACTGCATCTCTGAATTATAGTTATTGTCAGAATTGTTAACATCTCACATCTATTAGGAGTTAATTTAGTAAGTCCCAATGTGTTCTCTTTTAACAAGTCAAAGTCAATAAAGCAGCAGAGATTGGGTTGTGGAAGACAGAAACATCTCAAAGTAGTGATAATCTTTTAGAAATTTGAATAGCAAATAAAACATAAATTTATCCTCTTAGAATGCCTTAACATTATTAACCCTCGAGAGAATCACCATAACGCTTCAGTATATATATTTATTGAACACATGTTAAATCATCTGAAAAGTTTTCTCGAAGACCTATTAAGTCGCTACAATTTTGTTTTTAATTCAGGAATTTTTTTTCCATTTAATTAATTCAAAATTTTATAATCTAAGTGGTGGTAAAAAGAGACTATTGAAATAATAATAGTGATTGAAATGTTTGGTAAAATTAAAGGATAGTTTTTTTAATATCCATTTTTAATATTATAATTAAGGCTCGTGTTATTCCACATTTTTTAAGAACTATCTAATAGCACTAGGCTAAAATATTTGTATATAAATACATATTTTTCACTAAATAAATAAAAATATTGAAATAATAAAATAATCATATATGTATAAAAAGACTGAATAGATCGTGATTTAGACTACACCCATTTCTGAATCCTTGAATATTAATTATTCATTCAGAACATATATTAACAATGTAAATATTTTAAGCAACCTTGCTAAAATGAAAAAAAAATAATTAAAATATTTTAATTTTTATTAAGATGAATTTGTTAAAATGGTATAAATTAAAAAGGATATTTTTGTTATAAAATTTATTTTTGATCTGAATGTTCATGACTTTAAACCAAAACAAATATATAATAATTATTTTCATTATAAATAGTTAATAATCAATATATTTATTAAAACTTTTGTAGTTTTTTCATAATTTTTATTAAAAGTCCACATATTTGTAAAAAGATATTTTATATTACTCATATAATATACACAACTTATAGTATTACGATAAGAGTATTAGTTAAAAATCAAGAAATAAATTAAAATAATGTAATAAATGAACAAATATCAAAATATATGAATGAAAATTCGTATTTAATAATTTTTTTTCCGTAATTATTTTTTCATACTTTTGAAAAGTAACTATTTTATGACTCACCTATAAATCTATTTAATAAAACTATCAAAACATAGTTTTATATTATTGATACTCTTTGATAATCATTTTGAAAACAATTCTCATTTCTTTCATAGAATTTAACAAATATTTAGATGTATAAATCGTCGGCTTAATCTAAATTTCTTTGGTATTCCGATTAATGTTCTAAAAAAAGCCTTTTATTATCCTCCAAACAAAACGGAATCATAGGAACTTAATGTTTTTGGAATCCCCACTAATATTAAAATGTGAAAAAGTTCCCCCAAATCATATGTTTAGCTTAAATATAAAAAAAATAAATGTATATCCATCAAATATTCCAATGTTTATGTTAAAAAATTTAGTGATGACTCTGTTCTAAGCTATTTCAATTCAGATTTCAAATGTTTCTAAAACTTAATTCCCGCATCTATATCTAGATATATTAGCTTATTGTCTATTTTCTAAAATATATCATAGTGAAAATATTTGGTCAAGAATTGAGCGATTTTGTCTGATTGCTCTTAGTTTGATATTGTTATATTTCCTCTAGATAAAGTTGTATATTAATATTCACTTACCTATATTATTAAGTTATTATATCCTAATTCTTGATGATGTTTTGATATTTTCAATCCCCAAATATATAATTCTACTTTTTTACAACTATTTTATTTTATTTTTAATATTTTACTCTTTTATGAATTTATGAATTTTTTATCCATAATTTTTATTAGTGGTCAAACCTCTCTTCTTTTATTATTATAGAAGCATTTAAATTTCACTTTTTTCATATTGAAAAATAAATGGTAATTTTTATGTTTTAAACTTCATAATAAGAATTTTACATTTATTTTTATAAATTATTAGTTATCTCTTTGTGATTCTTATCATTCACAGGGCTTTAATATAATTGAGTTATTAAATAAATGAACATTCTTTATATTTTATTTTTTGTAATATAACTTTTATTTAATAAATTTAATATAAAAGTAACAATATAATTTTTTTAAACTTTTTGATGTTTTTCCTTTTTGTTATATTATATATTTTTCATTAACTTATTCTGAGTGGAGACCAGAAAAGACAATGATCCATGTTACCTGTTTAGGTAAGAAAAAAAAAGTTATTAATAAATTGTATATAATGATTAACATTTAACATATAACAATTAACATTTTTATCAATTTTCCGTTTGATATAAGTGAAATTTAAATACCAATTGATATAATTTTAAAAAAATATCAAGTCCTCCAAAATAATTATAATTAATATTATTTTGTCTAAAATTAGATTTTTTGGATAATTTTAATATAAAATAGTATATATATTTAAAAATGACTTAGAAATAAAATATTTGAAAAATTCTAACATATATATATTGATATTAAAAAATAAATACTAACAAGAAATCCTGCTAAGGATGTCATAAAACCTTCTTTCGTTAATTCCCATGGGCCTCCAAATTCTTCTTCATCAACATTTTGAAAATTGGTAAAATAAACATATAATAAACCAGCATTAACTATGACAAATCTGCAAAACAAAATTATTATTTTAATCACTATATATCAAATATATATATATGTCTATAATATACAATATATATAAAACATACAGAATTAATGCAATAAATCCTTTCAAAGGTATTAAACCCCAAAATAAACCAATAATAATTCCTAAAACTTGTCTTGACCAATATATCACATCTAAAAATTCTTCCTATAACAAATAATGAAAATAATATATAAAATTATTTTATTTTTTTAATTTTAATTTAATAAAACCTTATCAGGCCATTCTGACTTTGGAGTCATTGCCCTTGAGCAAATTGTTAAAAAATCTGATTTTGATGGGCTGTTATTTTTATCTTGTTTTGTTTTACCAGTCATTTTTTTAAATAATTTTGTAGAAAAATGTACTCTTTAAAATTTTTTTAATATATTTAAGATTATTTTACACGTGTCTTATAGGATCTAATTAAACATGATTAAACAATTGTGAAAATACAAAAATATTTCACAGGGCCATGGTATAGCAAAAAGGGCTGAACATAGTTCATAAATTATATTAAAATTTTATTTATTAAAATTAAAATTAACTTGAAAAATTATTATTAACTATATATAAAAATATATATCTTATATTTTATGTATATATAATAAATTAATAAAAATATTTTTTTATAAAATAAGATATCTGATATATTAATTAATAAAATAATTCATAAAATAATTTAACCCTCGTAAATTGATTGTATTAATTAATTTTCTTAAATTTATTTATATTAACTTATACAAAAAAATAAAATATTGAATTTTTTTTGTATTATATTGGTATTATTGTTTTTTTTTAAGATGAACTTCCTCTCTTCTATATAATAAAAAATATGCTAAGAGAGTTTTTGAAAATTTTTAAATTTAATAATTTCTAATTATAAAGCCATTAAATGTTTTTAAAAATATTATTTAATTAAAAAATAAATATAAATTTAATATCTAAAAATGCCTCCGAAAGCTAAAACATCACAACCAAGTAAAAAAACTGTCGAGAAAAAGAAAGAAAAGGTTATCGAGGTATGCAATATGCTCATCATATATTAAATACTAATGAAAATTCTTTCTAATATTTTACATTTTTTGTGTATTTATTAGGATAAAACATTTGGGTTAAAAAATAAAAAAGGAGCTAAACAACAACGTTTTATACAACAAGTCCAACATCAAGTAAAGAATGGTGGCAATGCTAAAAAAATTGAAGATCCAAATCTTAAGAAATTGGAAAAAGAAAAGAAATTAAAAGATCAAAAAGAGATGAATTTACTTTTCCGGCCGGTGGCAGGTCAGAAAATTGAAAAAGGTACTTCTGAAATTATTATTAAAATTCTCTAGTGATAATTTTCGGTCATCGGCACTGGGACTTTTATCCCATATTTTAAATGAGTTTAAGCTTAAAATAATAATTATTTTATCATATAATACTAAACTTTTCATTTTTTTATGAATTTTCTTCCCATCATTTGATGAGTTAAATTACCGAAATAACTAAATCAATAAATCGATTAAAAATTATAAAAATATTAAATAATTTTTATTATTAGGTGCTGATCCAAAATCTGTGTTATGTGCCTTTTTTAAACAAGGCCAATGCACAAAAGGTGATAAATGTAAATTCTCCCATGATCTTTCCCTTGAAAGGAAGTCAGAAAAAAGAAGTTTATATTGTGACATGAGAGATGATGAAAATGACACAATGGAAAATTGGGATGAAGCTAAACTTAAAGAAGTGGTTGAAAAAAAACATGGAGAATCCGAAAGAAAAATGCCAACAACCGAAATTGTAATTCAATAAGTTATTCTATACTTTTTATAAGTTTCTTTACATTTTTATATTTTTATTTATAAAATATCATCAATTTTTATTTTATTTTTTCTTTCAAATATTAAATTTTACCATTTTTTAAAATAATATTTATTAATTTTTAAACATAATTATTTATATATTATTATAAATGGTGTGATCAGTTAAAACATATTTAAATTTTTTTATTGGTAGAAGAATTGCATAATATTTTAACAAGAACAGTGTGTTTTTAATTGATCTATAACTATTGCTAAAATAATCAATTACCATCCATCACTAATTTTATTAATTCTTTTTAATCTTAAAAATAGATTTGCAAGTTCTTCCTTGAAGCAGTGGAAAAATCGAAATATGGGTGGTTTTGGCAATGTCCTAATGGAACTGGCTGTATTTATAGACATGCATTACCACCTGGATTCGTTTTAAATAAAGATAAGAAGAAAGAAGATAAGAAAATGGAAATTTCTTTAGAAGACTTAATAGAGAAAGAACGGGCAGCATTGGGGTCTGTTCTTACCAAAGTGACACTTGAATCCTTTTTAGCATGGAAAAAACGAAAATTAAAAGAAAAGAAGGAAGCTGCATTAAGAGAAGAAGAAAAGAAACGTAATGATTTCAAAGCAGGTCGACAAATTGGCGTAAGTATATTTAAATTTATTTTAATTTATCAAATTCTTTAAGAGAGAGAATTATCTCATTTAAATAATGAAAAGTGTTATGAGAGACAAACATTTTTCATTCTTTAAAAGCAGAGATTACAAGATTCTCTCTTATCTTGTATAGTTATTTATATATTATATTTCTATTTAGATATCTGGGAGGGAAATGTTTTCTTTCAATCCCGAATTGGCAGCTGCAGATCAATATGAAGATGGTGATGAAGCATTTGAAGATTATAATTTGGAAGAAGAAGAAGACACAAACAGCATTCAAGTAAGATCATTTTTATTAATAAAATTATAAAAGAAAATATAAAAATAAGAAAGTAAGAAGATAGAAAATATAAAGTTTCAGTCCGCTTGAATCGGAGCAAGCGTACGGTTACTTGAAAACGACTGCAGAATAAGCAGTTGAAACGTTGTACAATTATTTTAATTTAATAAATAATTTTATACAAATAATGTGGTCTTTTAATAAAAATTCTCTTAATAATTATAAAGTTTTTTATATTATATAAAAAAAAATTTTAAAATGACTTCGTTTTAGTATCGTGAGATTGAATTAGATATTTTGGAAATGGAAGCGCAAGAAGTTGACGGAACAGGAACCCAAGCTACAGAAAACAGATTAAATCAAATAAATTCAAATAATAACGCTCAAGGTAAATATCTAACAGTCCTAATTTGGAAAAAATTATAATTTTTTTTCAGTCAATAAAAACTTTATAATATAATTTATTTTATATTAAATAATATGAACTAATATAAATTTTTTTGTGTTAGATGAAGCTTCAGCTGTCCCTATTAATGAAAATTTATTTTTGGATGATGATGATGGTGATTTGGATGATCTGGAAGATCTTGAAGACCTTGAAGATGATTTGGATAATTTAAACATTGATAAATAAATAATTCCTTAAAATTATTTAATTTCCAGCTTTTACTTATTATAACATCAATTTAAAATTATCAAATTTACATATTAATGAAATTCGAAAATAGACCCTATATTTGTAAATAAATATATATTTAAAAAAAAATTGACTGAACTATAACTATAAACTTACTACCTAATAAATTTCCTAAAAATATCACTTTTATTAAATAAAATTATATATAAATATTTTTATTTTTTTATTTGAAAATCTATTTAATAAAATGACGATTCTGAAATGAAAAAATAATTTAGTTTCTTTGAATAAATTATATTTGTGTTTTTTTTTCTTTATAAATTTATTTTTAAAATATTTTTTTTTCGACAATTTATAAAAGTATACTTAAACAAAAGTAGTAAATCTAATTATAAATGTTTCAATAACTTATTATCTTTTGCTTAAAAATATTAAGAAATTAAAGTTATTTTACCTACTCTATAAAGGGAAATTTTGATAAAATATTGTCCTTATAAATATATGAACATTTAATGTACATAATCAATGATTTGATCTTTAACATCATATCTAATTTAAGCTAACTATAAAATGAAACCTCATAAATCTCAGTATATCACAAATAAACCCCCTCTTTTAGGTTCTTACATATGCATAAGAGATATTTCAGGGTTGATTATAGTATAGGCATACTTAAATATTCATATACTACAAACTTACTACTGATTTTGATTTCTATTTTCCAACTGTCAAGCTATCTTTGTTAATTAAAATATAATTAAGTTCCTTTATACATTATTTGGCTAGAGACTAGATTTAAAATAACTTCTGATAACATTTGTTCAAATGAGAAAATATCTGATTTAATCTGATTTCATATTTAAATTCATTATACGAGTATATGTAAAAGTTATAAAGTAAATAATTAAATACCATTTTAATTTAATAAAACGCAATATTTTTTATATAAAATAACATTTCTTAATAAAGATCAACCATTAAAATATTTAACAAATGTTTCAAATATAAAATCATCACTAATATCTTATAGAGCAATTTGTAAATTATAATTATATTTAATAATACAACATAATCTTAGTGACCGTCTATACCAGAGGTGCCCAATCTTTTCCGGTTTGCGGTTCCCTAAATAATCAGATTTTTTCCGCGGCGCCCTCAATACATCAGATTTTTTTCTAAATTTTTTACTTTCTGGAAAAATTAGAAGACTTTCCTTTTTTAAAAGCGATTCGTCATTTAACAGCGAAAAATTAAAAACTTATCCTTATAAAATATATAATTGGCGGCGCCCTAATGAAGGCAACGCGGCGCACACATTTAGTAAAAGAAGGTGTAAATTAGAAAAAGTGTTTGAAATTTTGTAATTATTTATTGAACTCAGAATAGAAAGATAATACACAATTTTCTATAAATTGACATGTGGGCTGTACCCACCTGGAAGCGGTAGCGCCCACTTTAGAAATCCATGGCCTATATCAGAGGTTCCCAATTTTTTCTGGTTTGTGGCTCCCTAAATAATAGGATTTTTTCCGAGGCTCCCTTAATACATCCGATTTTTATATGACCTTTTTTTTAGAACCAAAAATATTAATTAATAATCACTAAATTAGAAAATTTTTTCGCGGCTCACAGTTTGGGAATCACTAGTCTATATGAAGTCGTTTGTAATGATTCATTCACCAGCCTTTATGGCACAAACTTTGGTTTCTAATTGTAAATTTTTTTCTGTGATATGTTTTAATCGTATGCGATGTGATGCGATGTTTTGAATGCTTACATGCCGGTCTATAACTCCATCACTATAATAGCCCCCCCCCCCCCAATGTAGGAAAAATAACTTAAAAATTTATAATTGTAATTAATAAAACAATAATATTTCTAAAATTATTAGTAACTTAAAAATTGTAAAATAAAAAATATAAAGAATGAAGAGAAATATAAAAAAAGAAAACGAATTGTTAACTCTTGGCCTCCTTTCAAAAAAATCTACATCCGTCAGTACCACTAGTAGAATTTCATCGTCTTTTACAATGAATGGAAGACTAGAGCAAGGTTCATTTCAAATATGGAATTTCCATAACACAATGGATTAAACCAAAGTTGTGCGTTCTAAGGTATATTCCAAAACTGAAACAACTTGATTTGCCTTTTTTATAATAAAAAGTCAACAGAACGGATTTCTTCATAAATTCCACTTATTTTTACACAGTTATTATACAAATAACAAATAAAGCGATCAACCTGTAATGTCAATTTTAAAACGCGCTTTTCCCACACGATATATATATATTATAAAGATGAAATAAATATAAATTAATTATATTTTTGTATTTGAAAAATCAACTTTGAATTAAAATTTGATAAATAATTTGAATTTTTTCCTTTAAAAGGCCCTTAATATAATTTTTTTAAAGTAAGACAAATTTTTCGAAAAAATAACTGTTAGATTTTGAATTTACAAACACATCTTTATGCCATCTGGTGATTTTTATGTAAAACTTCCAAATCACTTCCAAAATGGTTGAAATTCATAAAAGAGATGATTAAAAATCTTTTGATTGGATTTATTTAGACCTAAAAACTAATTTATCGAAAGAAAATAATTTCTAAAAACACAATATTAATTAAAATAGTGTATTTAAAATAAAATGATGGTTCAAGAACCAGTACAGGTAAAAAAATTGTTCTCAATGACATAAAAAATTGACATCTAGGTCAAAATTTATTTTTTTTTATTTTTATTCTTTTCATAATTGAATTATTCATAATTTTTTACAAAAATATTATATAAATTTCAAAATGACTACTTTTATTTTTTCTTTTTATTAAATAATTTCTAGGCTGCTATTTGGCATTGTCTTAATCACTACGACTATCAAGATGCAATTTTTCTTGCTGAAAGACTTTTCGCAGAAGGTAAAAATAAAATTATTTAATTATAATTTTAAATTAATATCTATATGTTGCATTAGATAAGTATTTATAATTCTCAGATCTGACCACCTTATTCGAAAATCCAAGATTTTTAAAATTTATATTCATTGATTTATTAATGTTAATTTATTCATTATAAAAGAATAAACAATCGAATCTAGATCATTTGAAATATAAAATATTATTAGCATTTAAATATTTGTTTATTTTATATAAATATATATAACTTTTTTAATAAATTTTAAGTTCAGAAACAAAATAATTCTCTTTAATTTTTATTTTAAATAAATTAAGATATTATATATACAATTATTTTTTAAAATTTGTTTTTATCCAATAATTAAAATCTAAACTCAAGTTTAGTATTCAAGAAATTTTTATTAAACTAAACCAACTAAAAGAACAACCAAATTAAAAAAAAATTAATTTGTTTAATAACTATTTATTTACGTTTCTATTATATTATTTTAATTAAACTGTAATTAAATCAAAGAAAAATGAAATTGAATTGTTCATAGAAAGATAATAAATAAATTTTAATAAAAAAGAATATAGTTAAATTTGTGAACTATTAAAAAAATCAATAAACATTTTATAAATAAATATTTAAACAATACTTTATGTAAACTAAAATTAAACTTAAAAGTATAAAACTTAAAGAATAATTTTTAATTTGTTTTAATAATTAAAACAAATTAAAAATAATATTGATATATTTGCTTTATCCGCCTTTCGGTAGTCTTTAATTTACACGAATACAGTATTCGAACAATTGCAAAACCATTAGAAGTTAATTGAGAAGTAGATAGCTTCTGATATATGTGAAACAGCCAAAATCCGCAGAATATATCAATAAATTTGAAATTTCACCAATGCTAAATTAAGCTATACTTAAAATAATTTATTAAATAGTTTTAATTATTGACTACGTTTAAATCTATTAATTTTATAAACTATACCTGATGATGATTTGAATGATTTGAATTATATACTCTTTAATTAATGCTTAGTAAATTATAAATTTTGAAAATAAGTTCTTTTTTTGTTTTGATTATTTTTAATTCGATAGAGGAATTACAAAAAAATTATTAATCATTTTCGAAACTTATGACTCTTAATATATATTTCCAAAATGTACTCACTCAATTTAATAACTCACACCGTTTTGTCTACCAAAATTGTCTTTTATCTTTTATATCCAACTTTTTTCTTTTTTCATCTTTCCTCATTGAATATAACCATAATTTCTCTATTTTAATCTCCATTTTTAAACTATTCATTATCGAATATAATTAATAACTATTTTTCTCAACTGATTCATCTTCTCATCATTTTAAAATTAATAATAATAATTTCTTTGCTACTCTGTTAATACAGAGACTTAACAAAAAACAAACTTTAAATTATTGAAATTGAATATACATACATATGACTATTTTCTAGTTGACACAGACGACGCTGCTTTTTTATTGGCCACATGTTATTATCGTTCTGGAAAACCTGGACAAGCATATTCCGTTCTTCGAGAAAAAGGTCCACGAACACCTCAATGTAGATATCTCTTGGCAAGATGTTGTCTAGATTTACAAATGTGAGTTTTTTTTTTTTATATTAACCCTTTTATTAAATTCATTCTCCCTCTATCTGGTAGAAATTAATTGGCTAATTTCAATATATTATTATTATTTTTAAGAATATCTGAAGCTGAATCAGTGCTCGTTGGTGGAGAATCAGCAAGATTACGAAGTCTCGATGATATTACAGCCGAATATGGTGATAAAGCATGTTTCGTTCTTCAAGTAATTTCATGGATATGCGCCCGAACTGAACGCCTAAGTCGGGCAAATGATGCAGCCAGGTTTTTATCTTAATTAATGTCTAAATTTAGAAATTTGCTAAATTAGATACCCTTTTATTTATGATTTGTTTTTTTAGGCGTGCGCTCAAATTAAACCCGTTCCTATGGCATTCGTTTGAGGCCCTCTGTGACCGAGGCGAACGCCCTGACCCCAACAAAGTGTTCACTTTAAGTCATCTTGAGTCATTTGCTGATTGTAACGGAAGTGAAGTGAGCTCCCAGCAGATGCAAACAACACCAGCACCTCAACCTCCACCTCCTCCGCCTGCTCCGTCACTTGAAAATATATCTTTGAGTTCCACTCCAATTCATGTGCTTAATGCATTAAATTCTGTTTCGGGACAAACTATGATTGAAACAACTTCATCTTTAAGTAGTATCAATTCAAGTGGAGGCTCTACTAGAAGTAATTATAAATTTAAAAGAAAACAAAACAATATTTTATATACTTTTTTCAAATTAATTTGTTACTATTAGTTAAAGCCCCTGATTTGTTTTGTTCAGATAAACATGCAGCTCGTATTCGTTCAGCATTTGGTCCAGTCTCTATGTCACCGATGACTCCTAGTTTTGGAGTGCTTCCACTTGAGTCACCATTGGTCACTAACTCATCATTAGGAATCAGTCAAATAGATTCACCACCACCACCATCTTCATTGCTCACTGAAACAAATGATCAAAAGAGTTTAGCAAAACGGGTTCGAGCCCATGTCGGGGTATGTATTTAATATATCAATATCTTTGAGATTAATTATCAAAATAATTGAATTAATTTTATTTTAAAAAAATTAAATTTTAATTAATTATTAATTTTAATTCTCAAAGAAAATATTTTAAAAAAATGTGAAATTTTTTTAGCAATTAATTTCACGAAAAGATGCACATTTACAACAAGGTAAACCGGTATTTAGACAAGGTGGCAATACAAGTCCACAGAGTGGATTGCCTGGTGGTCCCATTGTCAGGCGAAGTTCTCGGCTTTTCAGTAACAGCTATTCTGTTAAGGTATGAAAATCAAATAAAAAATTTAATAAAATCATATTTTGTTCTTTAATATATTTACTACATTTAAATATCATTTAAAATATAATTTTTGTTTTATCCCATTTTGTTTTTTTTTGCTTAAACGAAACTCAAGATAATAATAGGTTAAGTAAAAAGTTTTGAGCGTTTTCAACTAGATGGCTATAGTGTGCCATACCTCACGATGTTTAATCTGGAGATTCTATACTGCCAGCTAAAGGTGACATAAAGCTTTAAAAAAGTTCTTTGACATTTAAGTGTTTGGTGAAGTCAGTTCTGAGTTTCATCAAGGCAAACCTTACACATCTTTAAAGACGCGCTAAGCTCCGATTGGATTGGATTGGATGTTGTGTCGCACCCGCCGTATAGCCCAGACCTGGCTCCAAGTGATTATTGCATTTTCAATCATTTGCAAAATTTTCTTGATTATAAAAAACTGGTCTCAAAAGAGGTTTGTGAAAATGAGCTAGTCTAAGTTTTTGTCCAATAGAGAAGAGGAATGAATTTTCCTTCAAAATAGACAAAAGTTATCAAACAAAATGGCTGATTTGAACTAAATTCGATAAGTCTAACTTAGTTAATTTCATTGACGAAATAAAGAGAAAAACGCTCAGAACTTTTTACTTCATAAATTGATTTATATTAGAAAATGAAATTCAATTTCGCTTCATTCACAAAATAAATTGTCAAATTTAGGTTTATTTTTTCGGCCTTTTGAGTGGTTATGTCCCTCGAAAATTGAATTTAAAAAAATAATTTAATTTAAATTGATTTAATTAATTTACTTTCTTTAAAAGGAAAATAATAAAAGCCCACAACGAGGAGGGAATGGCAAATTTGTTACACCAAAATCACCATCTAGAAAGCCAAAAGCAGCACGAATATCGGCAGCCAAAGCTGCTGGATTAGCAGCAGCAAATAACGAACGTAATGCTCGAAGTGGAACTGGCGGAGGTGGTGGACTTTTGCCTGGCATTGGTTGTGTGACAACAGATTTGGCAAGAACTCCGTCAACACCTCATGTTACATCTTTAGCTGTAGGTGCTGCGGCAATACGACATAGTGCCGAGGGTTTAATGCTTCTCATGCGGGCCTTAGGCAGCGCTTATTTACATTTTAGTCGGTATGAATGTCAAAAGGTAAAATAAAAATTATTTCAATTTTAATACAATTTTGAAAATATTTTCAATATTGATTTTGTTAGAAATAAAAGTTTTTATTTCTTTTCTTAATACCAGGCAATAGATCTACTCACAGATCTTCCATCGAAACATTTTTCTTCATCATGGGTTCTCACACTTCTAGGAAAAGTTCATTATGAAATAGCGGAATATTCAAATGCTTGTAAATATTTTTACGAAGCACGAAAAAATAAACCTTACCGGACTGAAGGAATGGAAATTTATTCAACTTCTCTTTGGCATCTACAACGAGAAGCTCCACTTTCCACGTATGTATAAATACATGTAAAACTTGAAACAATATATTTAAAAAAATTTCTTAAAAATATATGAATATTTATCTTTTTATATTTATATCATTAAAATGTATAAATTTACGTATATTAGGTATATACATCTATTTGTGAGTAATAATTTTCAATGAATTTGTGCATAAACTATATGTTTTAAGCGCTAGCATATTTTTATTTTGAAGTTAGTAAGGAAACTCAAAAATTAGTCCCCAATTCACTTAGAATAATTATTAAATAAATAATTAAATAAATTTATATTATATTATAATTTTTATTAGAAATTATTGACACTTATTAAAAGAGTATTTGTTGGAAAGATATTCTTATTTTTTTCTTTGTTGAAAATTATATTTTATTCTTTTTCAGATTGGCACAAGAATTATTAATTCATGCAAGGAATTCAGCAGCAGCATGGTGTGCTGCTGGTAATGCTTTTTCATTACAAAAAGAGCATGATGCAGCAATACGATTTCTACAACGAGCAGTACAATTAGAACCAGATCTCGCCTACTCTTATACACTTCTTGGTCACGAATTGGTCGCCACAGAAGAATTAGATAAAGCAATGAATTGTTTTCGTACTGCTGTACGAATAGCACCCAGACATTACAACGCATGGTAGGTATCATCTTTCTTAATTTTAATATTTTTTAAAAATTTACAAAAAAATATTAATTTAAGCATATACATTATTTTTATGTTCTTTTATTAATTTAATATCAATATTTGATAAAACAAATTTTAGGTATGGTATTGGAACAATTTATGCAAAACAAGAAAGATTCCAATTGGCTGAAATTAGTTTTAAGAAAGCATTAGCAATTCATCCCCAATCTTCGGTATTAATGTGTCATGTTGGCGTTGTTCAAGCGGCCCTAAGACGTGCAGATCTTGCACTACGAACATTTGATAGTGCTGTGAAGAAAGATCCGAGTAATCCGCTCTGTAAATTTCATAGAGCGTCAGTTTTATTTGCTGCTGGTCGTTATAGTGAAGCCGCTAAAGAATTAGAAGATCTCAAGGGTCTAGTTCCTGCTGAATCACTTGTATATTATCTTGCAGGTAAATACAAAATTATAATTGATTTATATTTTTTATATAATATCATCTAAATATTTAATTTAAGTGATCTAGAATTAATTATATATTTGAGCTTCTCTAATGATAACATGGCCAATATTGACAAAACAATGGTTCTCTCTCTCTCTCTCTATATATATATATATATATATATATAGTTAGTCGAAAGTTGTGTGCAATAACCAGCACAATCTTCTAAGCTAACTCCTAATACATTTTCTTTCAATTCTTTTATATTATATTTTCAACTAATTCATGGACTACACCCATAGTTCTTTCTAAATTTATTTATTTTTATCAATAATTTTAATTTTATTTTCTTTCTCTTTTTTAGGAAAAGTGCATAAAAAACTTGGAAATACTCATCTAGCTTTAATGCATTTTAGCTGGGCAACAGATTTAGATCCTAAAGGAGCAAATAGCCAAATCAAAGAAGCAATTGACCCTGCATTAGGTCGAAGTCGATCCGATGATGAACCACAAGTGCCAGGTAATCTTAAAATTAAAATTTAATTATTAAATTTAAATCTAGTTTTTATAATTATTTTTAAAAGTCGAATTAAATTATAATTTAATTATTGTTAAATTAAATATTATTAAAAAATATGATTAAAGGTAAAATTTTATTTAAACTTTAAAATCAAATTAATAAAAATTTATTGAATATTTATATGAATAAATATTTAATAAATGTGAAAACAAATATCTTTTGAATATATATATATTAACTTTTTAACTTTCATTTATTTATTTAAATATCTGATTGAATAAATATGATTTCTAGAAATTATATATTAATTTAAGAATTAATTAAATTTGTGGAATAATGTTAATTTGACCCGTATTTTTTATAGAAGGAGCTAGTTCCGGTGATGTTAGTGCAGCAAATGAGGCTCCAAGTGCGGCCACAAGTTCAGAAACGGATGATAGTTTTTAAGAAATTTATATATATATAAGAAATACATATGCCTGATAATATATAAATATGATCCCTTAAAATCATCACCCCTTCCATAAAAGTTCTGTGCTGTTTCGTTGAATTTTGTATAATATATCATCTTTTTTTTAAAAAAAAAATTCATTCCAATCTTTACATCCTAATGGATCTTTTTTCCACCATAAATCGACATATAGACGACTTTTTATAGCTTTTTATGTATTATCAAATATTTTCTATCGAATTACTTGTTTTCAGTGTTAATTTATATTTATTATGAAAAAAGAAAAACTAATTTAACATATATATATATATGTATGTATATGTAAATATATACATATATATATATATACATATACATATATATACATATATTTATATTAAAAAAATATGTATATTTAATATTTAATTAAATATTCTATTGTGTGATATATATTACGTTAAAATATTGAAAGACTACGACTATTACTACTACTTCTAATACTACAAATACTACTCTGTTTGAGTTGAGACAAAAATTTGTCTTGACGTTTATCACAATTTTTTTTTTCTTTAAAATCACCAGAATTGTAAACTTTCAATAATGGTGAGTTTAGAAGAAAAATATTTCATTTTATAGACTACTATTAACATTTTATTACTACTATTTCTACTACTACTAATTATTATTATTATATCAGCTAACTTATAATAAAATTGTCTTTTTTCCCTTTCTCTTGTCTAAATAGTTTATGATAAATTCAATTTTAAAATGTTAAGCCATTTTTTTTTAATATATATATATATATATATATTTTATTTTTATTTATTTTTTTTTTAATGTAAATTTCATTTATATATATTTTTTCAATTTATACATAATATATACGATTTTTCTTTATTTATTTTTTAAATTTTGAACAAAATATATTTGAAATATACAATCTCAACGATTTGAAAATAGTATCAAAAATAAAATTAATTCATATTTAGAATGCTTTTATTTTAACATATTTATTGAATATATACATCAAATAGAGATAATAAGAAAATAGACATAAATATAAAGAATAATTTATATACAAATTATTTGTATGTATGTACATATAGAAAAAGTTAATGCGGTAATTATTTTTTTGTTTTCTTTTTGAAACCTATAAGAAGATTAAATTCAGTAACCGGTGGTGAGTCAGGTTTTGTTTTTGCAATTCTCTCTGGCGATGATAGTTGTTGAGCTGCCAATATTCGGGGCTCACAATCTTCAGTATCGCGTTTAACACGATGATTGCCTCCAATAGGCCGGGATCCATTGAGAATTGCAATTGGCAAAGGGACTGCACGATGATCCCAATTCTGAACATTGCCAGTTGACTCTTTTACATCGATATTTTTTGACTTTTCAACTAGTTTTTCTATTTCTCCATTTACTTCATTTAAATTATTTTCTGGATTTTTATTATTATTATTATTATTAATGAACAATATTTCTTTTGTCTTTTCAATTTTATTAATCTCATTAATTGGTTTAGCAATTAATGTTTTCTTTTTAAAATTCGGGGTTAAAATTTTCTCTAATATTGCTCCTTTTTGTTCTTTTATTTGAACTGGTTTATTTTTTTCATCTAAATTTGGTAATTGATTTTCATCCTTTGTTTCAATGTCATTGATTTTGTTGGATTCTTGCTTAAACGTTTCATCATTTTTCTTAATTAGAAGATCGTTATTTTCTGTTTTATTAATTTTCTGATTATTATTACTATTATTTTCTTTGGTTTTTTCCAATTCTTTGGTATTTGTTAATGATTTATTACTTTTTAAAGCAGAAAATAAATTAGAATCTTTAACTTCATCGATATTAATTTTATTGTTATTTTCCTTAATTTCATTTTTCTTATCATCTAATACGTTCTTTTGTTCTTGTTCAATCTCCTTAGCTTTTGCATGTTTATTCATCTCTTCTAGAATTCGTTTTTGTTCCTCTAATAATTGCGTCTGTTCTTGTTTATGTTTTTCTAATTTTGCTAATAATTCTAATTTATTTCTTTCTGCTTCGGATTTTTGTTGTCGCTCTGCTTCAAGTAATTCAGCATCTTCCTTTGCTAAAGCATCTTTATGCATTGAACCAGCGGCTATATCATCAGATAAAAGAACATGATCTGATTCTGCTGCTGGTTTTTCCACTTGAGGCTGAAATTAAAATTTAAATTAGGTTTATTATATTATATATACAAGTATAAAAATATATAAAAAAAGAATTGTTATGATTCATTAAAAATATTGTTTGCTGAGACTACAGATATGAATTTTTCCAAAAATATAATTTCATCTATTTCATATATATAAAATTGAAGAATAAAATCGTTATTTTTTCAATTATTTCAAAATGCAATAAGAAGTAGGAGAAAAAATAATATAATTTTCTTTTTTTAGTATTCTATCTTTGTTTAAATTTAAATCAGTGATTCTCAACCACTGTGCAAGATTTTCAAAGTGTGCCGCGAGATTACGAGGCTCTTAACTTTTACACTTATCTTTTTCTTTGTGTGCCGCCAAATTTTTAAACCGTTAAAAGTGTGCCGCGGTAAAAAAAAAGGTTGAATCACTGGTTTAAATTTTTTTTTGGAATCAAAAATTAAATGAAAAGAACTGTTAATTTATAATAATATTAATTTTTCTTCTATATTTAAGTTTAATCGATAAGCCTAATAATTAAATGAGTAAATTTCGTTGTTATAATACCTTGTTAACAACTCTTGGCACTGGTGGTTCTTGACGAATGTCTTCTCCAGCAGGTCCAATCTCTGGTTTAATATTTTCATTGTTTTTCACTTCTGGTGATTCTTGCTTATTTGCGGGTTCAATTGGAATTGGAGGTTCACGTCTTACATCATCATCAATAGAAACCATGGATTGCGGTTTATCTTTTTCAACTTTTAATAAGTTATTATTATTATTAATATTATTATTAATGATTATTTCTGGAAGGACTGAGTTGGCAGAGACAGGAGTTGAGACGAGAGGATCCAATGGTGATGGACTTTCGGCTAAAGCATTTAAGTTAGCGTAAGTTCCAGCCACAAGAATAATTGCTCCAATGAGTAAGACAGCCTGGAATAAATCCGAAAAAGAAAGGAATGATAAACATATTAAGAAATGTAAACATTAAAAAAAATCATGCTGAGTATTAAATACATGAGCTCTAGGTCGTTCAGGGGTTGCAACTGGAGGCAATGTTCGTAACATGGCTAACGCTGGGAATCCTAGGCAAATGGCCACTCCAATTGTAGATCCGACAAGTCCAAGAACAAGCTCTATACTAGGCACTGCCCAAGCCACGCATAACGAGACTGCAACGATTGAAGCAGTGAGAAGGCGGACGCGTCGTGCTGCGTTGACTACTGCAGGCGCAGCCCTTGAACCCCCACTTGGAGGTGTACTACCGCCCTTCAAAAAAGAATAACAATGTTAAATTATTTATTTGTTTTTCAATTCTTCATCTTTTTAATTATTACTTACACGTTGATAAATTAAAGAATGCAAGGATGCTCTACATGGGAATATTACTAATGGAAATGAGACAGCTACTGATAGTACAAAGCCCAATTTAATAAGCTCTGTTGCTGCTGATGGTTCGAAAGACATCAATACATTTCCTAGAAAAAAACAATTATCAATTTAGGAAAAAATTATGTCCTGGGGTTATAACATAATTACCAGAAAAAGGTCTTTCTGCATTTGCAATATATCCAAAAAATCCCACAGCAATATAGACAACAGTGCAAATATTTACTGCTTGTTTTACGACACTATTCATTCGATCCAGAGATGCACTAGGCCAAGCGGCAAATACTTCGAAAACCTGCCTAAAATTATATTTAATAATGTTTTATTTGAATTATTTAAAAATTAAATAAACTAACAATAAAATTAGCTTTCTTAATTAAATTATAATAATATATTCTATTTCTATAAATAATCCTTCATAGTTATAAGTTTGTTAAAAATTCAAATTTTGTATTAAGGGAATTAAAAAATAAAACAATTATCGTAATATATTCTTAATTAAAAATTGATAAGTTAAATCTTGTAATATAATATTTTTATTCTCACGTTTGACAAAATAACGCCATTGTAAAAATAGGTAGACATTGTAAGAGGCCTGATGGTCTCCAAAGTGCAACCATATCAAGCCAATCAGCAGCAACGAGACGTGGAGTCGCTTCGGCTACAACCTGAAGAAATACATACAATATATAAATGAATAAATTTGGGGAAAAAATTATATAAAATTATTCAAGAAATTGAAATACTTTGGTATACGTGTAGATAAAGAAATGACTTACCTTAAGAACTAAGCACGCATAAAATCCGATGGTTGCAGTACTAACAGTGGTAAGACTATCAATACTCCTTAAAAGTCCAAGAGGAAGCACAACAAAAGCAGCAAGACCTAAATAATTAGTTTCATTTCAATTAAGACAATTATATATATATATTTATATTTATTTATTTAAATTAAAAATAATTTAAGTCATAGTTACCAACAAGAACAGTGGTTCGTAAACCAGGAGAATTAGCAACTGATAATAAATTAGAAAGTATAGCTGGTCCAAGATCACCGACAACAACAAAAAATGCAATACATGTACCAAGAAGAAAACCTATAATGCATATTTCTACCAAAAGTTTCCCAGCTGGACCAAAAGTATGGAATGCTAAAAAAAATTATGTACTATTACATTATTTGAAAATATAAATAAAATATATATTTTACATATTTAAAAAAATGTTATATATTTACCTAAATTTTCAAAAGTCCTTCTACGTGCCATTGCTGCCGATTTTAAAAGGAAATGACATGATAATCTAGATACAAAACTACTTAATACAAGCATGGTAATAGATAAAAATATACCACACTGAAATAGACAATTAATTATATATTTTTATGCACCATAACATAATTTAAAATATAAAAAACCTACCAATTTAAAACAAAATGGCATTGCAAGAACACTTACACCTATAATACTATTAGCAAGGGTCATTACTGTCCCTGTAGTTGTACCCATTTTTTCTTATTTATTCTAATTTTTGGAAAAGAAAAAAAATTGAGAAAATATTGACTAATTTAAAATTTATTATGCTTACTTACATTTTACAAATTAAATCACAAGAATAATATTTACATTCAGAATGTTAATGTATCTGAACTATGGATTATGTTTTCATCTATTAAAGCATTTTCAGCTTGATTATATTTTATATTAGACTGTGAATAAATTTTATTTAAAAATACAAACATTTCTATATATTATTAAGCATATTATTTTGTGAAATTTATTTTTAATAAATTTTGAATACGTTTATATATATATTTAACACATCAGCTGTTTTATAAAAATATACATTTGTTTTATGTCAACACTACGATAATTTTAAACATTTTCAAAAGAAAAAGAAAAAGATTATATCACATAAGTTCAGTTAGAAAAATCGTTTAAAAAAAAAAACAATTCATAACATCGTTTTAATAAAATAGTTTTTTATAAAATATTAAATTGAAGATAGTTTTAAACGTGCTCAAATTCAAATGTTAGCATCATCTTCCTTTAGAAATTTAGCAATTAGCTATTTTCTTTTATATAAGATTTGATATATAATTTGATTACATATATATATATATTAAAAACATATATTATTTAATGTTTTTCATTTACAAAAGAAAATAATAATAATGTTATTTTGGGAGGATCAACTCTAATTCTAGAAAATAAAATCAGTCCGTGATAGTTAAAAACTTTTCAGCAAACAATCGCTTAATAAGAGAATATTATAATCTTATCTTATCTTCTTATACGAGTAAAAATTGTTTGTTTGTTTCATTGTTTTCAAAAACCGCTCTAACGATTTTTTTGAAATTCACACCAGAGATAGTATTTATAAAGAAAAATTGAGTTTTATTGATCACGAAGGCGCTCTGATCAGCTAGTATATTATAAAAGTGCAATGTGGGTATGTTTTGTGGAGGTAAAGGTTCTAAGGAAACAAACATACTATCAACAAAGCTCAGGGCCAGACACTCAAGTGCTGCGGAGTTCATTTGCAATCCCCATGTTTTTCCCACGGCCCATTATATGTTGCATGTTGTGAGTATGTGATTACACAAATTGGGAAAAAATCACTCGAAATGCAATTAAACAAAAAAATTGAAAAGTTAGGCTAAGCAGACATCTTAAATATTATAAGAGATTCGGCAATTGCAATTACAGATAGCGAGGAAAAATTAATGGAGGTTTGTGAAATTAATAGTGATAAGAAAAAATATTTAGTGACAAAGAGGAACAGTATTAACATACAAAATCTTAATATACAAAATGTAAAATTTGAATATGTAGAAAAATTGAATGTAATCACGAAAGATAATAATATTTGAGAAGAATTTAAATCGAGGTATCAATCGGGAAACGCCTGTTATCATGCAGTAAAGAGGCTTATCTCATCAAAATTATTATCAAAGGGAATCAAGACCATGGACGCATAGGAAGGGACGTAAGAGAGATGGGACAAGGGCTCAGGATAGGGACATTTGGAGAAATGTGGCCAAGAACTTTCGAGTATCTTTGAGTTAAATAAATAGATAGATATACCATATACAATAATAATATATATAACTAATTTACTGATTAAATTAAAATATATTTTAAATAAGAACACAAAAAGAAATGAATGTTTTATGTAATATTATGATTGAAACAAAATGGATGAAAACCTTTTACTACTTTTAACCAAATACGATGTACCACTCGGGGGTACAGGGGGCGGAGCCCCCGTCCAGCTGTGAAGAGCGCCGAATAATAACACAGACACAGCCTAATTCTACACTATCAAATCTTCCATTGGAAATTTAGCATTCTAAGACTTGTGAATATTTCTAGCATTAATTAATAATAATAATTATTATTATTATTTAATTATGAGTTTTTGGTGAAAAGGCAAAATAATAATAATCTGGATTATAATAAAAATAATTTCACTAAATTTCAAAAATCCATAAAGAATAAATTTATATATATATATATATATTCTATTTTTTTCTAACTTTAGAGTTTTAATTAATAAATAAATAATATAATATATTTAATTAATAAATAAATAATATTTTTAATACTTCGTTAAATGAAATTCTTATTGCTATGTATATAATTAGATTTATGTTTATAATTATAATTGGTTTTCTTATTTTTATTCTAAATATCCAAAGTTAATGCAAGTTCTTGTAATAAACTCTGCGCAAAAATTTTTCCTATCTATTCCAAAAATTCCAATTACCCCTTTATATATTACACCATTAAAGTATTTCAAGTACATATCTATAATTTAACTAAATATTAATAGGATAATCAATGATATTAAATAAATATTTAATCTTCTTTTAAAAAAAAAATCTAATGTATTATCATATAATTATATTATATTATTAACAACTATTCTACTTCTAAAAGATTTAATTTTATTCTATTTTCTTAAATATTACAAGACATTTATTTATTTTTAATTCAATTCTAAATAAATAGGAAAAAACAAAAAAAAAATAATTCTAAATTAATTTATAATAAATGCTTTTTAGGTACCGCCATCTAGACAACCGTAAATGTTTATTTGATGCGCGCAACGATTCATTCAGGCTGCCATAAAATTTAGAAAACTGTATTATTCTATTTACTTATTATTTTCCGCAACTGTCAAAAAAATAACGACAAGTTTTTTGTTATATTAAATATAGTTGTGATTTTTTACACCAATTCATTTAATTAACCTATGTCAACAAATTTTAGGTAATATTCAAATATTATGTTAACCTTTTATTCAAGTGTCAAATTTATTCATTATATTTAGTATATATATATACATATATATTTTAACTAAAACCTTTATCATGTAATTATAATGAAAACATAGCGCCAGGTTCAAAGATTTGTGATTTTTATTATTATTATCATATATATTATTGCCAAATTAAAATTAAAACACTTTTATAAAAACTAAGATTTATATATAATATTGGATTAGATCAAAATAATTAATTAATATATTATTAAGATCTTATATTTGAATATATTGAAATGAAAATAATGTCATTAATTTAAAAAAAATTCAAAATGTCAAAGAATATATTTCTTTTAACAATTCAAGAACCCAAAATAATCTTTTTATCATTGATTTCTGCTTATTCAAACAATAATGACACTCATGAGAAATTACATAAGGCATATATGTATGATTTAATTTTATAAATTTACTATTTTGAAATATATTTAAAAAAAAAACTACATATATACTATATTTACCTGTGATGCCATGCATTTTAATCCGTGTAAATATATAGCTCAATAACATTTGTAGACAGTCGGACATGGAAAATTATAAATTTATTTTTTACTCCTATGATGAAAAGTAAATATGTAAATATATATATCTAAAATATAGTTCTAAGCAAACCTAAGGTAATTATTATACTAAAGGTACTCACGTAAATAATTACCAAACTTAACAAATATATTTATATATTTAAATTATCTTCTTCATTATTGAACATGGTAAATGAAATTAATGTGATGCATCGGAATTTAAGTCTATTTTTAGCAAGTCTTTGAATTTGGAATTTATTTTATTATGGATTAGATTGGAGAGATTCAATAATTCCTAATCAAATTTTATCAATTTATTCGATCCAAATTTATTATTACGATTATATTTACATAAATCCCTACTACTATAACATCATTATAATCTATTTATTTAAAATCATTGCAAAAAATTATCATTGAATATTAATTATTCCATATATATATATATTATGTATATTATGTGCACGAGTAAATTAACTTTTGTTTTTCTTTGAGTCATCAGCATATAGAATACTAATTTTTTTATTTCCATTCTTCCTTTACTTTTTTATACATATTTTTTATATTGGACCGTTTATATAATCATATCAATTTTTTATTTTCATATATTTCATTATTAAAATAACATTAAAAGACAATTTATTAATTAGATTATGTTAAAAAATCACTATTGACTCATTTTTATATAGTATTTTTATATTCTTTTCTTCAAATAATTAATTTTTAGGCTTATCTTCTTAGGAAAGCATGATTAATTATTTTTTCAAAAGTATGTTTTTAATTTCAATAAACAATAATTGATCATTAATAATAAATAATTTAATTTTACATTAATGAAACCAAAAAATAATTTCGTAATTTATTATGTTGTTTTTTACTTTTTAAAAATTTTGAAAATAATAGTTAATTTATGTGATAAAGTTTTTAGGCTCGAATATGCTTGTACTAGACTTCACTATTTTTTGAAAGATTTTGTGTTTACAAGTTGTATTTTCTTCTTTAAGTGCCTTGTCTGGTCTCCATGACGTTGGCGATCACTCTGGCGAAGACATCCCTGTTTTCCGCCGCGCGGAACAGTTCTCCCACACTCTTCATGCCGGTCCATTCCCTGATATTTCTTAATTAATCCTCCCTAATCTACGACGACCCTCAATTTACAAGTTGTATATATATACAAAAACAAGCTAATTCAGCCGCCCAGTATTATTGAGTTAACATTTGCATACACATCGGTTTAAAATAGTCAAATAATATTCAGGAGAGTTCTAAATAGAATTCAATTAAATAATGAAATTATTATTTATAGTTTGTCATTTTTAATAAAAATTTAAAAAAAGTAAAATTCTTTTATCTAATTTATGTATTTATTTTTAAAATAGTCCAAATGTGGCTTTAACGGAAGTGAGCATTTATAATGTCAAAATTTTTATATTTTATAAAAAAATGTTTTAAAATTATCTGTGGTGATGGAAAAAATTATCCATTAATACCTTTCAATTAATATTAGTTGAGAAAAATAGAAGTTGTCAGATCAGCAATAATATCTAATTAGTATCACTAATAAAAAATAATAATGTAGCCTTGGTTTTGATCTAGTTGGGTCATTTGTGGTTGTTAGTTTACATTGTTTTAGTGGATGCCTGAAGTTGAAGGTCTTTGTTTCCCACGCCGCCTACACTACTGCCTTAATCGGGTAGGGACCTCAGACAAGCAGCGCCTGGTCATTTCAATTGGCCACAATCCATCCCTTCTCCACCCTCTCCCCCACTCTTTCTTTTCACAATCTCTTTCACCCCTCCTCATCTCTTCTACACACTTTACTTTCTTATTCATTCTTTTTCTAAATTGATAGGTAATATGTGTACCAATTTTGATGCCAATTGTGTGTTTATTTATCTGTCATAGAATGCCGGCCACGTGACCAGAAATCTTTAAAATCCCATTTTCAGGTAAGCATTTTTTTCAATTTTTAATATTTCCTTTTCTCTACATAATTATTATATTAATAGATTTTAACAATTTTTATTTTATATATTTAAATTCTATATAATTCATGTATATTATATATTGATCCCAATCATTAAAATTTGTTTAAATTTTATTTTTGAATTTACACAACAAACTTTTTAATAAACTTTCTTTTTTCTTATCTTAATATGTATTAACATTTTTTTTGTTTATATAAAATAAATTTTGTTATTTGTTATTGAATCATATATATATATATATATATATATATATTATATTTATTTAAATTATTCTTTCAATTAAAGCAATTGGAAAATAATTAATCTTACTAATTAATTATTCAAGTATATAAATTCATACATAAGTTCTAGGTATTTTAAGTGATTAATTATCCAGGCGATCATCTACAATTACTTTTATTTATAAATTATTTTAATTTAATTATATCTCATATAAAAAAATAACCTTATTTTCTTTTTATTTTCAAAATCAAATTTAATACTTTTTTTAATTAATACTTATTTAAATATTAATTCAATAAATATAAGACCCTCATTTATAAATTAAGATGTATTTTAATTTCTTAAATTCACGATTAATTTATAATTTTTTTTTTATAATTATCCCCAATAAAAAATAATTAGATTTTAATGAAAAAAAAAGAAATAATAAAATAAAATATAAAAAAAGAGATTAGAAAAAAAATATTTATAGTCAATTAGATTGGTTCTTAAAGATTAGTTGAAGAAAAGAGAATATAAGGAAGAATTTCTTGTTGGGTCCGAAGATGTTTGGGCCCGTGTTTCGTGTTGGGAGTGAATCCAGGGTCAAGAGGTCATCCAGCGGGTTGCGTTGCTCTCCTCGACCAGAGAGAGAACAACCGACAACAGCTAAAGCCCCCCCCTCTTCAACACACACATAAACACATACTCTACCCTCTTTCTCTCTCTCGTACTGCACGTACACTCCACTTATTATTAAATTTAATTCTTCACAAATTCATCCACCCACTATTTATCTATCTATCTATCCATCTCGCTCGAGGTATATAATAATATTATTAGAGTACCGCTTTTATTAATACAGACATATACAAAATTGCAATATTTTTGTCTCATTCGAAGCGTAAATCATAGAGATAACAAAAACAATCCGGAAATTAATAACCATATATAAAAATATAAATATACTATATATATATAGGTAAAGTGTGAGAAAGAGGGAAAGAGGAGTAGGAAAGGGTGAGTTATATTAATAAACATACATTTATCTTGTTAAAAAAAAAAAATATACATAAAAGAAAGGTTATATTCATGTTATCGATACGTATTAACAGGTGTCGATTGAATTTGATTAATCGGAAACAAAAGCCGATCAAAACGCGAGGTCACTAACCCTGTATATACGTACTATACAGGTTACCTGTTGGCTGATATTGAAAGATCATCCAACATTCAGGTGAAATTTCATGGGAGGGTTTATTATCTCTAGAATTATATTCTATATAATTTTATTTTTAACATTGATTATATACAATTAATATATAAATTAAAGTATCTGTATAATAGGATCTGTGAATAATTATATTTCTTATTATGGATTTTTTAAAATCAATTTGATGAAATTATTTGTTTAATTATAGCAAAATTAATGTCTTAAATAAACTTGTACTAATATATATATTGTCGTATATTGGAGGCTTAGTATTGGTTGGTTTATAAAAAAGTGGGTTTAAAAATTAATAATTTTAATGTTGAATTTAATATGGTACACACTAGTTAATTTTATATCGAAAATAGTATGGTGAATCCTGCGACGGTTGATTACGGAAAGGGTAGAATTGAATTTGTTCAGAAGAAAAGTCAGTTTTTTAAATTAAGATAAAATCAAATGTTTAATAATAAAAGAATTAAATATTATAATAATAGGTATCATAGAGATTATTAAATGATAATGGATTACAAAAATAAAGTTAATGATTGAATATTAGACAATTAAATTAAATTTATAATTTATGTGCAATTGCAATTTGAATAAGGGACGACCACTTAGCTGATATAAGAATAGTTGGAGAATAATAGAGACAGGAGTCTTCACTTTATTCTTCAGGATTTTATTGGGACATCTTCATAGGCTGCAGCGGCTAATCAGGGGATGGCCGCGATGTCTCTCGTGCAAGGGATATTTGTCCCTCTCCAAAACTATATGAAGACTGATTCCCAATTCTCGTTACATGAATAGGGAAAACTATTTATCCCCCACCAAGACGCCTCTGATAACATTCCACTAATTCACCCCCTCATCTCAAAGACATCTGTTTCTTGGTCACTTCTCGCAAATATTTATAACCAGATGTCAAGTACTTTATGAGTTTTCCACAAAAAGAATACATGAAATATATTCTATTCATCAATGGAAAATATTTCTTTTTCGTTCTTTTTGTTCTATTAAAGTTTTACGAATTTAATTTATTGAGGGTGAGCACTTGAGGATGTCAATGCTGTTATGCATGTGAATTTTATAGTATTTTCACTATTTTTCTCTAATAAAGGCATTTTTATGCCTATATATAACAATGTATAGTTTATTATTTACTATTCCACTTTCCATCATTTTCCAAAACAAAATTGTTTTTAATACTCATCTTTAATATATTACTTGAAGGGAAGGCTTGAAAAGAAGCCGAGGGCTGCGAGAAATATACTATTTTATAAAATTAAATTTAAAATAAAATTACTGTAAATTAAATATAAAAAAACTAATTTTTTAGCTAACTCCCTATTAATCTATAATGTGATTTATTATAGAGTTACAAAGATATAATTTAACTTGATTGTATTAAATGATTATTGATTATTATTTATTGATTATTTAAAATTATCTTAACATTATATTAGATAATTATATTAAACAAAGGCGTCGCAATATAAAATTTGATGGACTAGACTTTTTTATCTAATCTAATCTATAAAATGCAACTTTTATTTAATTTTTTGCTTTTTAAATGAATAAATTATTAAATTTTGTTTAAATATCTATATTTTCAGTTAAATTTGTAGAAAAACAAAAAATTAATATTATTACTTTACAAAATATTATTGATCAAATAAAGATAATTATTATATTTTAATAATAGTTAATTATAATACACACAAAGTAAAAACCTGGAGTGTCTTCACTCGACTATCCTGCAAATTTGAATTGGATAATCAAGCTTTTTACCGACCGACGATAGTAAGGGAGGTATTGTTTTCACACCAAATTTCACATGTGGAGATTTTTACATATCTCCACGAATCATGCATTTTCTTAACAGAAAAAAGTATTTTTAGCATGATGTCTGTCCGTCCGTCCGTATAGATGTGTACAGCCTGAACGGCTCAACCGATTTTGATGAAATTTGGTATATTTACTTAATGCATTAGTGGGATGAATTGATCAACTTTTGGTGCAAATCCGGAAACCGGAAGTGGTAGTATTAGCGATCGACGATAGGAAGGGAAGGGTTATTTTCACACCAAATTTCACATGAGGGATTTTTTTATATATCACCACGAATCATGCACTTTGTATTGGTTTTATCCTCGGGAAAATCATATTTATTAGTTTTTTCTTGATTTAAAATTATATGACGTCATCCAGCCATTCATGACGTCACAGCCTGGTCTTGCATATATATTATAAATAAAATAAAATTAAAAATGATTATATTTATTATTTATGTATCCCTATCTGCTTTTTATTACATTAATAGATATATTAAAATTATTTGAAATTGTTTCTGTAGCTGCTAATTAATTTACTTCAAACCGTCGGTCGGTTCGGACCTGGCCACAGGTCAACTTATTTTCTATATTTGAAAATTAATTAAAATTTTTTTCTATCCGATCATAGGATTTGAGGGTTTTAACATAATTCACTGATAACATTTTATTGAAATAAGAGGGCAATCAAATAATTCAACATTGTTTTGATTTTTCTCCAAGTAAATAAAACCTTTACCTTCATTTTTAAATCAAAATTGAAATAAGTTGACCTGTGGCCAGGTCCGAACCGACCTACGGTTTGAAGTAAATTAATTTCCAGCTACTGAAACAATTTCAAATAATTTTAATATATCTATTAATGCAATAAAAAACAGATATGGATATAACATAAATATTTTTAATTTTATTTTATTTATAATATTATGCAAAACCAGGCTGTGACGTCATGAATGGCTGGAAGACGTCATATAATTTTAAATTAAGATAAAACTAATAAAGATGATTTTTCTTGAGGATAAAACTAATACAAAGTGTGATGTGTAAAAAATGTCCTCATGTGAAATTTGGTGTGATTTGGTACAGACTTATTGAATTGTGTTTGTTACGATTAATTTTTCATCCCAGACGTGATCACTCACACATCATATTGTATATTATTAAAACTTCAAGGATTTGATTTGAATTCTATGAATAGGAATATTAATTTAAATATGAAGTTATAATAAAGGGATTATTATATAAAAATTATAAATTGTTTAAAATTGTTTAAAGTTCAATTATTTAGTTCTTTTATTTATTCTCACTATATTTTTCCGAGTGTAATAAAATTTCCATCTTTAAGTATGTAATTTGATCACTTTATCAAATATTTGGTAATAGGTAGTATTCAACTCGTTAGATCAATTAAGAGTTTTGGGAAGGTTTACTTTATGGATTATTAAACTTAGATAATAATCACTACTAATTCTTCTCAAATTTCTTTTGCCCTGTTGGACGTTAGCCTATTTGTAATATGATTCTATCAACATTATTATTAATATCTTGAATATTTTTTTTAATATTTTTATTTTCCTTAACTATTATGTACTTTATTATGACAAATTTCAAGCAGTTTTCTCAAAATATTATCAATTATATATTAATAGAAATTAACCTCTTTTTCTCCTTCTCCTTCCTGAGAAATTTTTCATTTATCTCATCATTTGTGGTAGTTTTATCCACTTCACATAATAATTAACTTCTTCGTTGGGTAAATATAAATTTATTATTTACATAAAAAAAAATATTTATTTGATGAATCAAACATTAAAAACAGCATAAAGATTTACACCTACCTATATTTGAGTGCATCCATTGCCAAATCGATTATCTCCATAAAAACAAATTTTGAGATAAAGAAGAAAACTATATATATTGTTTTATGAAATTTTCTTGCTCAATTATGAATTCAAATAATTGATGTATACTGTATTACTGTAGTTGTATCTTTTATTTAATGTCATATTGAAAATATAAGGTGAAATATATCGTTCTTATTACTAAAATTTCACATAATTAATGGAGTTAATCGATTTGACAAATTGAGAGAAAAGTCAAAGTCAGCCTTAAATTTATATGTTTTCATTGTACAAAAACTTCATTATATATATTTTTTTATTACACTTACAACTTTAACCTCATAAAGTGGAAGGCAGAAATTTGTAAATAAATAAATAAAATAAACTCAATAGATTCGTTATTAAATATTTTTACAAATTCATGTTTATCTTCATTTTCAGAATAACTGGTTTTAACAATTAAAATTAAAAATAAAAAACTAATTACAATGAATCTAAGATTTATAAGTATTTACTTCTATAGCAATTACAATGCAAATGATTAATAATTGATCTTTCTTTGTGATGAGGCACCAATAATAAACAATTTACTATTAATCCATTAAAGTGAAAATTATTTAATATCAATTAAAGGAATAGATATATTGTCTTTTAAAAAATCATATTAGTAGAATATAGGTATATGCTATTTTTTAGTCAATTTCATTAATTAAAGTGATTTAACTAAATATTTAATACGATTTCCATTAAAATATGGAGTTAATCAGATTAGATTCTGAAATAAATTATTTGCATTCCGATAATCAAAAATCATTTGGCATTTATTTATTTATTAATTTCATTTTAATAGTGTTAATTTTTATTTTTAGAGAATAATTTTTTGAATAGACTTGGAATCAAATAAGCGTTCTAACAAAATTCCACAAAAATAGAATTAATTAGACATTAGACGCACAAGTGAAACATTTATTTAATATTCAAATAAATTATTAAATTTAATTTATAATTATAGTAAACATGTCATATTTATACACGCTTTAATTAGATTCACATCGTGTCCTTATAAATTTGATAAAAATCATATAATTATATGATATATTTTTCATAGGTATATACAACTTTTAAAAATTATATTTCACTGCAATTCACTTCAAATCATCGTAAAGCATTTCTAACCTTTCACGCATCTTCAAAAACTATAATATAATTCTTTCAACATTCATATTATAACCTGAATCATAAACCGGGCGAAATTTTTTTCAAGAAAAAAAAAATTGAAAAAAAACTTTTTAAACACACGCTTTTTTCTAAAAAATGAAATCGTGGGCGCCAAACATGCATGGCAAATTCTACTTCAAATAGACATAGTTATCAAGTATAGTGGAAAAGGAAAAAAATAAGTTGACCTGTGGCCAGTTCCGAACCGACCGACGGTTTGAAATAAATTAATTTCCAGCTACAGAAACAATTTCAAATAATTTTAATATATCTATTAATGTAATAAAAAACAGATAGGCATACATATATAATAAATATAAACATTTTTAATTTTATTTTATTTATAATATATATGCAAGACCAGGCTGTGACGTCATGAATGGCTGGATGACGTCATATAATTTTAAATCAAGAAAAAACTAATAAATATGATTTTCCCGAGGATAGAACCAATACAAAGTGCATGATTCGTGGTGATATATAAAAAAATCTCATGTGAAATTTTGTGTGAAAATAACCCTTCCCTTCCTATCGTCGATCGCTAATACTACCACTTCCGGTTTCCGGATTTGCACCAAAAGTTGATCAATTCATCCCACTGATGCATTAAGTAAATATACCAAATTTCATCAAAATCCGTTCAGCCGTTCAGGCTGTACACATCTATACGGACGGACGGACAGACATCATGCTAAAAATACTTTTTTCTGTTAAGAAAATGCATGATTCGTGGAGATATGTAAAAATCTCCACATGTGAAATTTGGTGTGAAAACAATACCTCCCTTACTATCGTCGGTCGGTAAAAACAGAAAGGTTTGTGCATAAACAATGAAATGTCCTTTGTATTCTTTTCCTTTCCCTGCATGTTTCATCGCCCACGCTTTCATCTTTTAGATATGATTAATTGTAAGGAAATCGTGGTGATGTGTGGAGAAATAATTTTCTCCTTTTGAGTGCTTTTAAATAAAATCGTGTTTTTAAAAAGTTTTCTTTTATATTTTTTTATTTTTCACTAATTTATAATTTACTCTTTTTCTTATATTTTATTCTTATAAGTCTAATACAAATTTATTATTATTATATATTTTTTCTATTAATTGGCTAATTTATCAAAAAAAAAAAAAAATTATTTCTGAAATATTTTAATTTTTTTTCCTAAGCTAATTTGTTGACATGTCATGTTATTTTATTTATTTATTTTTAGAAAAAAATTCTCAGATGTACGTTGTTAAATTTTATAATTGACAATGAAGATATATATATATATATTCTTTTTTTTGCCACTTGTGTATTCATTGAATGGGTTGTTACTTTAGCTCAAATGAGAGCAGAGCAGCTGCATTTATCTCGTTATCTGAAATTCTTCTGGCTCAGCTACTATATATATATATATATATTAATATATATATATATATATATATATATATATATATATATAAAGAGAGAAAGAATGAGTGAGTGATGATCTTCTGACTAATATCATCATAATCATCATCATCATCAGTCACTTTACTTTACTTTACTTCCACTTGTTCACACTTGTTGCTTGCTTGCGTTCGCGCATTGAATGAATGACTCAAGATATTCATTTAAAAATAAAAGCTTTTAATTGTCTCCAAGGCCCGGATAAAAAGGGGCGACAGACGAACATTAAGCGCGCAAACTTTTTCATAGAATTAAGCAAAACAAAAAAAAAAAAAAATAAATTTATTTTCATTTGTTTCTTTTCAACTAATTTGTTATTGCTTCCTAAGTTTACTATATTAAAATCCTTTTATTTTCATTATTATTATTATTATTCTTAGGATGAACATGGAAGTTTAAAATCTACAGTTTGTTATGTTAGTAGGTATGATGGATGTTTTTGAAAAAGTTATGGTGGTTGCTTATGTGCCAGGCTCTCTTTTTTGATAAAAAGAATAAATTCAAAATTAACTACAAAAACTCTTTTTCAATAAGAAAATTTGCTAAGATTATAATTTTTGTTTTTAAGATTTTAGTTCCAATGAATATTTGCTTTTTTCTATCTTGCCAGAGATAGTATTGCGATCACAAAAATTTTCGATGTCGAGATTTTAATTTTAATTTTAATGTTTTTAAACGTTTTAAAGGCCTCTTAGTCATTTTCATTTTTAATGTCTGTGTCTGTGTCTCTCTCTTCACTGTGTGTGTGTGTGTGTGTGTGTTAGTCAAAAAGATTACGCAAAACGGTTTGAGCTAAATAAAAATAAATAAGCTAAATAATAAAATTTGGTACATGGACATTATTCAAAATTCGTAGTTTTCTATCAACTTTTGAGAAATGTTGCTCATCCGTAAGAGGGACATTACCTACCACGTTTTCATTTTTTTTCCTCTAAAATGACCGTAAAAATAAAGATATATGGTTGATAGTTTTTCACATGGTTAAAAATTGTATAAAATTACTATATATAGAATTTCAGCTTGATAGAATCGCTGAAAGTACCGGAATTAATTTTTTAAATTTTGATTTAAAAATGAAGGTAAAGGTTTTAAATTTAAATTTAATATGTGTTAATTAATTAATTTAATTGAATAACAATACCATAGTGTAAATTTTAATTTTTTAATTAATTAATTAATCCATTTCAATTATACTTAATTTATAATTAATTAAATTTAATTTAAATATATATAATATATGTATTAATTAATCCAATTCAAATTCGTGAGATAGTCGAGTGACCATTTTTTTAAATAAATTCTTAATGTTTACTCTATCAAAGTTATAAACCTGATTTTATTTTATATATACAGAAGTGTTTTATAAATCATGTGATATTAATTATTTATAATATTAATATTTTTAACAGCATACCTTCTCTCAATGATTCCGCGTAATTACTAAATATTTAAAATTTAGGATTTTTCTTTTTAGATTTCAAAATAATCATTCCTATTCATCTTCATCCTTTTCTTTCATTTGATCGAATGAGGCAGTAGCTGATTATATTGATGTTTTTCCTACAATCGCCTCTCTTTCTTTTGATAAAAGGAGTAGAAAAAAATTTTTAAGATAAAATCTGAACATAAATTTAAATAATCACGTTAATGAATATGTCTCACTATCGTTTTCTATGGAAATTTATCATCATCATTAATATTTTCTTTTTAAAAATGTCAAACGGTGATTTCAAATCTAAAATTTAAGGGTGGCCTCTTTTAGAAAAAAAAAAACGTCCCCTCTACCCTCTGAAGAGAAACCCCATAAATCGTTGCTAGCAGCAAAGTTCTTCTTTCATTCATAATTTATTCTCCCTCTCTCTCGCTCTCTCTCTCCTTGCTTTCATGTCGTTTCTATCTTTCCTTCACATACATACACAGCAACATATACACCCGCACTCGGATGTGACGTCACTCGACGAACAACAACCACTTGCGCTATGGATTCACTTCAGTCCGCTTGGTGACTGCTTGACAACAACATCATCAACGACAACAACAACAACAACATTAATATTAACATCAGCGTGTGTGATATTTTAAAATTCCATTCTTTTTTTTTTTATTTATTTTTTTTTTATCTTCATCGTGTACATGTTACTCGGATGTATCATTTGGCCTGTGCCACTTTACCTTTAACTGCAGTAAACAAAATGTTCACCAACATTACTACATTATACTGAAAGACCGATCAACAATTCACCAACTCTTTGCAAGTAGGCCTATTTCTCTATTTTATTTTTTCAACCTCCTTCATATACTTATATAATAAATAATAATAAATCTATTTTTATATAGCCATTTGATTCTTCATCCATATTTTCTTCTATTCCAAAATATTCACTATAATCACCAGATATTCTTATTGTCCATTTAAAATTCACCATATTTTTCATATTTTTATTAATTTAGTTAATCACTTGAATGGTAAAAGTCTATTTAATCATTTTTTAACTCACAATAAATATGAAACCAGAAATATGATTATTAATAATAACTTGCAGATAATTCTACTAAATAATAGTGTATATTGCAAAATAATTATATGTTAAATTTTATAGTTAATATATATAAATAATCTGCTCTTGAATACAATATATATATACTCTTTTAATTTATATGGCAATGTATGATGTAGAATAATTATTTTTACTCAATTCGGACGATGTACTTTCCTCCTCTCTCTTAGCATTGTTGTCTCACCACAATATTATTATAAGAGACATGTGTTATAATTATTATTATTATTATTATGTTAATTTATTATTATACTAAGAATAGCTTTATTTATAAGATAAATTTATATAAATTTACATAAAAAAAAATATTTCATAAATATTTTCATATGTATTATGATTATAATTAATCATTTTTTTATAAATAATATATAATTAAATACAAATATTTTTGATAAGATAAATATAAATCAAATAAATAAAAGATATTTTTGTTTTCGTCAAAATATTAATCAATAAATTATTAAACAATTTCTATTCAATATTTGTTATTCAATCTTATTGTGATTGCAATATTTATATATATATATTTTTAATAATAGATTAATTAAACAGTATTTTATATGATGAAATGGATCATTAATGAAACTTATAACATTTATGATGAACTAACGTATTTTTATTCATTATCATATCATTGTGTAAAAATTAAATAAAAAACAAAACAAAAATCAAAGGATAGGAAACTTTATAAAATATGATTTTATTTTATTGATGTTTGAAATGTTACTAGTAAATTGAATAAGCATAGTATAACAATTATAGGTGTCATGTCAAACTAGTTTAGATTGTGAAACATTTTCACTGCGAGTCATAGTTTTAATGATAGCTTATCCTATATAAATTATTAACATAGTGATATGATAGACCAAGTGTTTTTAAATCGTAAAATTAAAAATCGTTGTTTAAATAAAATACTAAGTTCTATTAAATAATATAAGAAAATAAATTGTGACAATAAAATATATCACAAGAATTGTAAAATAAATTTAACTAAACAGACAAAATTTGTGTTAGGGGGTTGGAGATAGGCAACCCACTTTTCACCTACAATTTCTCTCTCATATACTTTTGTATAAATAATAAATGACATTACAAATTATGACAAATAGTTAACAAATATTTATTTTTATTTGTTTTTTTTTTTTTTTTTTTTGATTAACGTTTTTATAAGTTAGATAACTCATTTTTCAAATTTCTGTAAATAATTAATGAATGATAAATGTATTAAAAAAAGATTAATTTTATTAATTGTTATTGTTTAAAGAATATAACCAAATTGCTTCTGAATGATTCATATAATATAAAATAATAAGTTATTCCACGCTACATCACTGTACAATCTAGAATTAAGTGTAATTGCGAAATTTTTTTTTTTAATTTTTATTTCTATTTTAGTTGATTAATTGATTTGTAGTATTTTTAAAAACATTTAAATACCTTTTTATTTTTTAATTAGAAATTATTTTGTGGGTAAAAATAATTTTATAAAAATGAAATGGGAGGGAGGGGGAGGGGATTTTCTGAAAAAATGGATGAACTTCATGTTGAATGGGAGTGTAAGTAAATAGTTTGGGAGGGGGCGCCCCAGCAAAGCGTGTGCTGGATGGCCAGTCGCCTGTTGCCTCTCCGAGGTCGTCGTCACCTCTGACCTTTTCTCGATAACGGCGACCACCAATCTTATCTCCAGGCTTCAAGATAGCCGAGGGCCAAAGTCTCTTAGAGCCAGTTCAAACCTTTTAGATCCTACTTGGGGGGTAGGGGAACTAACAACTCTACTCTTCCATCCATACAAAAAGACATGTTCACTTTTATGTAATTAAAAAAAAAATAAAAAAAATATTACAGATAATTCCATTTCCTTGAAGAAAATAGAAATATTCCACCAATATATAAACTATTACATTCTAGATTACTTTTTTTTCTTTTACTTTCAATTCCGAAATTCTTGGTCAGAATAGAAATACATTTCACCAACCTTGCCTATTCTGCACAATTCCCCCATTTTCAACTTCATCTTTGGTTTCCCCACCGGTCATGTTCCAAATATTTTCCCTGTAAAAAATAAATAAAATATTGACAAAAGATCCATATTTGAGGATGCATAGAATCCTCGTTATGAAATTATTCCTCATTTTCCAATGATTCCAAAAAATCTAAGTATATTATTTTCAAAAATCCTGAATCAATTCTCATCCTCCAAATATCCCAATGTTTTTGTTAAAAATTAGTGATAACTCTTTGTTCTAAGCTATTTCAATTCAGATTTCAAATGTTTCTAATACTTAATTCCAATTAATTAATTTTGAAGGGATTTTTATTAAAAGACCACATATTTGTATAAAGATATTTTATATTACTCATATAATATACACAACTTATAGTATTACGATAAGAGTATCAGGTAAAAATCAAGAAATAAATTAAAATAATGTAATAAATGAACAAATATCAAAAAATATGAATGAAAATTCGTATTTAATAATTTTTTTCCGTAATTATTTTTTCATACTTTTGAAAAGTAACTATTGTATGACTCACCTATAAATCTATTTAATAAAACTATCAAAACATAGTTTTATATTATTGATACTCTTTGATAATCATTTTGAAAACAATTCTGATTTCTTTCATAGAATTTAACAAATATTTAGATTTATAAATCGTCAACTTAATCTAAATTTCTTTGGTATCCCGATTAATATTAAAATGTGAAAAAGTTCCTCCGAATCATATGTTTTGCTTAAATATAAAAAAAAAATGTATATCCATCAAATATTCCAATGTTTATGTTAAAAAAAATTAGTGATGACTCTTTGTTCTAAGCTAATTCAATTCAGATTTCAAATGTTTTTCTAAAACTTAATTCCCCCATCTAAGCCTTGCTTTACTATCCTCAAGCCAAATACGAATCATTGGAACTTAATTTTTTTGGGATTCCCAATTAATATTATAATTTGGTAAAGTTTTCAACGAATCTTATGATTAGCCTAAGTTTAAGAAAAATCTATGTATAGAAATATTAGCTCAATGTTTCTTTTCTAAAATATATCATAGCGAAAATATTTGGTCATGAACTGAGCGATTTTGTCTGATTTCGCAATGATTGATATTGTTATAATATTTCCTCTGTTGTTTTGATATGTTAAATCCCCAAATATATAATTCTACTTTTTTACAAACAATTTTATTTTATTTCTAATTTTTTAATCTTTTTATAAATTTTTAATAATTTTTATTAGTGATCAAACCTCTCTTCGTGTATTATTATACAACTATTTCAATTTCACTTTTTCATATTTTGAAAGATATGGTAAATGGTAACTTTTATGTTTTAAACTTATTAGTTATCTATTTGTGATTTTATTTTATTTTAATTTAAATTAAAAAATACAATGCTACTATTTAATATAGGGATTCCCAACAGTGGGGGGAGGTCTCTGAAGCTTTGAATAGGGTTGACAAAGCCTGAAGGGCTATCAAGGGTCAATGGCGAAATTTTTTCTTTCAATTACTCTAAAAAAATTCATGATTCGTGGAGATATGTAAAAATCTTCACATGTGAAATTTGGTGTGAAAACAATACCTCCCTTACTATCGTCGGTCGGTAAATATACAATTACCAACTTTTCTCCATAGTAGTGGTTTGCATTAAAGTCCTTATATTACACTTTTAATGTATTTATAAGTATAATCATATATGTTTTACGTTATTTTTTAAGTAATTTCTCACTGGAACTTTTGTTTTAAATTTTCAATCTAAATAAAATACCATTTAACTTAAATACTTTAAGTTAATTTTTTTGTAAATTAATATTTTCCATTAATCTTTATATAATAAAATATATGATAATATTTATTAGCTATATGCGAAAGTATTATGTATTAATCAAAATTTGAATCTAATATCAAAAACATTATCAAAAATCATAGTCATATTAATTTTTTCAGTTTGGAATTCCTATCAATCATTCATGAAATTATTAATTTATAAGATATTGAATTGTAAGTTTTGTTAATAATATTAGTATTAATAATATAGAGATCTATTAAACGAGAAAATAGTTTAAAAGGGGTTGACTTAGAAAAAAGGTTGGGATTCCCTGATTTAATTTAATTCCAATAACATATATTCTCAAAAATCTATATGATTTAATTATTAAATTAATGAACATTTTTTATATATTATTTTTTTATAATCACTATTTAATATATTGAAATGCATTATTGAAACTATTTAGTAAAGGCCTAAAATTGATGATTTGAAAAATATTTTTAGGTCGTTCAAATAATAGTGACCCAATTTTCCGTAACAATGTTTGACACATCACAATCACACGAGGACGATCATAATTATTATCATGCAAAAGAATAACAGCATGCCACGTCGGCATTTCTTGATTTTCAGAAATGTGGCACAGTATATGGCAACACTAACAGTCGTTCCAGTAGGTATCTATTCCAACACTCTGGTGGGCAATCAACTTCTAAGAAGCACGTTTACAATACTTTACTAGCTCTAGATTTCAAACTGCCATTGGTTCCTCGACCAGCCCCAAACCATTTTTCAAACCGACTTTATGGTTCACTTTCATTTCAACCACCCAAATACAATATTATGAATGAAAATAATTTTGTAAAGTTCAATTTGCGAATTTTTATGTAAAAAAATTTGATAACAAATCATGATAAACATAAAGTCGATGCAAACTGCCATTGGTTACTCAACCAGCCCCCGAACTTCTTCACCCATGGTATCAATCATCTCATTGATCTTCAGTCACTTGTTTCAACCTGCAAAGCGACTTTTATCCTAACTGTTTCGGCTATTTTTTTTTTAGTATACAAATTTATATTAATATGATTAAATCATTTTTCAAATCCGACTTTATGGTTCACTTTCATTTGAACGACCCAAATACAATATTACGAATAAAAATAAATTTGTAAAGTTCAATTTGCAAATTTTTATGTAAAAAAAATTTTATGATAAATCTTGATAAACAATGAATATTGTATTGAAATGTATTTCGTAAAAACTGAGAGAAACGTGTTGATTGATATCATTTAATCAATTTAAAATAATTAAAAACTTTCTTATTTTAAGTAATATTAATAATAATAATAATAATAATAATAATAATAGTTGATACTTTTGAATATTTCTTCAATCGTGCTAAATTCTTTATTTTATTTAATAATTGATATTAACTTTGAAATGATGATGAATAAGATTAAAGAGAAAAATAACTTTTAATTATATATAATAGGTATATTCCGGGTATATTCTCAAGATAAAAAAAAATAATACCATAATTTACAAAAACAAATCACTAAAGAAAGCACAACACGTTGATTAAATTGGTTGATTGTTTTTAAAATTAAATCCGATTTAATTCTAGGATTCTATGATACGCCATATATTAATTAAATATATATATATATAAATAGTTTTAAATTTATAATAATTTGATTCTGCATAAAGATGGGACATTACAGTGTCATTTATTTGTAGCAGGAAGATAACAATTTAAATAATTATTTTTTATGGGTAAAGTTGAAAATTTTTATAATAATACACTCAAAGGAATAAACTATTAAATGCTTGTATAAAAAATTATTTCTAAATCCTTCATAGAAATTTAAATTTATTTTGTGATTTAAAATTTACCTAATAACGATCATTTAATTTTTCATGAACCTCTTTTTTTACTCAAATCGATAGAAGGACAATATTTTAAAATAATTCACCTGAATTATTACAATAATAAGAAAAATGATTTAATTTTTTTTTTAATTACAACTGATAATGTTTGCTTATCACGTAATTGGATTCTCTCTTTTTATGAACTTGTAGGCGTTTGCTTTTTCTTCTTCTTCTCTGATTTCCTTTTAACGGGGTTATATTGTTTGTTTGGTTGTTGTCAACATGGTTGATCGGGGAGGAAAGGTCACAAAGTAGTATATCGTAGTCGTCGATAGCTTGAGGCAATGTTTCGATCAGCAAGTGAAGTGAACGGAGGTGCGGGTCAGCTGCAATGGCTAAGTAAGTGTGCCACGGGCCGTGGGAACCCGCGGCCCCGCCTATCTCGCACCGCCGACAATTCCTCATTGCCAAATCAGAATCGCCATTTGCCCCGTTCCCTTACCTGCCTGACTCCCCCTCTTACAACCCTCTCCTCCCACTTTCCTCTCTATTTTCGTGCACTCATTCAGTTCTATCAACAACCCCCTTCCTTCCTTATACTTTCTTTCTCTCATATCCAAAGTTCTATCAAATAGAATTATATATTGTACTATGATTTTTAATTTTTATGAATATTTTCCCATTTGATACATGAATGATCATCCTTCTTTTTTACTTAATGATCTCAATATATTATGTTGATGCTCATCATATTTTTGTTTTAAATAGATTATCCAAAATTTTGGTTTTTTCTTTCATTATAAAAAAATTTAAAAAATCCTGCTGAAAAAAATGAAACGGTTTATCTTAGATTTTTTTTAATATATAAAAAGGTGAAAATTTTAATTTTAAGAAATAATTAGATAAGTACCACTTTATAACATTAATTTTTTTTAAATTGATCATCTACATATTAATATTTAAATGAATTTAAAATGAAAAGCTCAATACAAGGCTTATCTGAAGTTAATGAAATATATCAGAAATCGGATACTATAAAGGGTCGGTCAATAAGTCCGTGACTTTTTGAATTTAAAATGGCAACACTGCGCCTGTCAGCAGCCAATAACAGTTGGGTCTTTTAGTTTTAGTTCGACATCGATTAATAGCAGACTGACTACCTCGTTATTGAAGAAGAAAATGGAAAAAAGTGAATTTCCATGAAAATCCATGAATTGGAATAAGAATTGCTCCCTTATTCGCCCTATTCTCCGGATTTAGCCTCGAGCAACTACTTCTTGTTTCCAAACCAGAAGAAATGGCTCGGCGAAAAGAGATTTGACTCCAACGATGAAATCATCCCACAAACAAATACCTATTTTGATATCCTCGAAAAATCTCATTTTTTGGAAGGGATAAAAAAATTGGAGAAACGTTGGACGAAGTGTTTAGGAGATTACGTTGTAAAATAAAATATTTTTTATTTCAAAAACCTGATTCATTCAAAAAGTCACGGACTTATTGACCTGCCCTCGTAATATAATAAAAATATAATAATCTTCTATATTTTGAAATTGATTATTTAATTCTGTTATTTAGATATAATTTAAAATTTAATAATTTTTAAATCAAAATAATCTTATTTAAATGTCATTAATTAATCCAAGGAAAGGATTAACAAACTGGACTCTTATCCAGTAGCACGTTTACTTGTAATACTTTTAGTCATTCCTCTCTCACCCTACTTTAAACGTAAATGCTTATAAATTAATTTATTTTCTTTTCTTTTAATGATACCATCTATTTATAAATAAACATCTCAAATTACCTATTATCTTTAAGATTTTAGAAATATTTGTTTTAAACAGGAAATGAGTTTTATCAATTTTTTAAAATTTTCTATTTCCCACATCACCTTGCGTTTATATTAATAAAATAATGAAATGACTGTTGCATATCTCTACACTATATAATTTTTCATCAAAATGATCGAGTGTTTCGGAAATAAGATGATGACAACTTCCTATAGACAACTGCCCTTTAATCTCAAATCTTTTTAAGTTAATATATGCTAATGAATGGAATATAGTTAGTTTCACTTCATTCCTTTAATTAGAAAGGCAAATTAGTTAGGGTATAGCGACTAAAAGTATTTTTTGTCCTTGGCTTAAAATATACCTATAGTTTTTTTATTTCCTTTTTTTTTAAGAATATTTTAAATTAAAAAAAAGATAAATATTGTTAAAGAATTATATTATCATATCTAATCAGTGAACAATAATAATAACTCTAAAATGAACAGGTAGAAGTTATTGTCCAATTGTTTAACTTTTTTTGTTAAATAAAATTAAAATAAACTCTTATTTATACCATTATATTTTTTCAAACACTTTTTATGAACCAATTTATGTATCTCTAAAGAGCTAGCGAATAAAAAAGTTCTTCCTCAAAGCTCCCATATTCTTCCAGACGTTTATATCTACAGCCACCTCCATCCAATTTCTATTCTTTCCTTATTCTATAATACTTTACCTTTATATTATTAGTTTACATCATTCCTAGTCTATAAACAAACTTTTCATTACCCTTTTCTTACTTATTAGACCTAGATGCCTCGTCTATCGCAACCTCCTAAATTTTTTACTCCTTGTTTGGGGTTGCATAGTAGATTTTAAGCAAATCCCTGCAAACATTACTATTATGAGGTCTTTGTCTGCCAAAAATTTAATAAGAATTTTATTTTCTGAAATGCCCTGAATATATTCTCGCCCAGACCTTACACACCATCCATTTAATACAACAATAAATAATTTTATAGAGTTAAATTCTTCGATAATAATTTTGATGAATTGAACCCATTTTACACATTATAACAGTTCATACTTGATTGGAACCTTCATTTGAATTAATCATGAATATTATAATACAATTGTCCAATATTCTTTATATTATTACTATTAGACAAGAGAACAAATTATTTAAATAATATCTTATGATATTTTTTATTTTTAGGCTTGCCGCTGCAGCAATGGTGCTGGTGGTGAGCGGTCAGGTGCTCGAAGATGCACCATCTGATGCCAGGGCATTGATTACTTCTCAACATGGCTTGAAAATAGCTGCACAACAACTCACTTGTATGCCATGTAAAGTAGTTGGACCATGTGGACTCCTTTATGTACAACAAAGGGAAATGGCTGCAACAGTGCCCCTTGATAGTATGTGTATTATTTTTTCTCACCCATTAATCTCTATTTATACCATAATACCTATACCCTACGATGATACTAGTAGGATGATATCAGTGGTTCTCAACCTTTTTTTTTTCCGCGGTACACTTTTAACGGTTTAAAAATTTGGCGACACACAAAGAAAAAGATAAGTGTAAAAGTTTACTATATTGAAAAAAAGTGGTCCCAAAAACGGTTTACCTTTTTTTAGAACCAAATTGAAAAAAATTTAGAAAAACAAGTCGGAAGTCATAATCTCGCGGCACACTTGTTGAGAATCACTTGAATAGGTTGATGCATATTGTATTGCATGCGTTTATATTGTAGGATTTTTCATCAATGAAGTAGGGTTTCGTTTATTATTCTTGTATGAAAATAATCCCACCACACATACCACATATCATGATCGTAGAAATTCGATGGCCAACCTCATCCTGGCATATACTCCAAGCTGGTATCACCTGATTTAAAACGGGCAAACCACTCCCCCTACACTGCCTTTGCCAAAAAATTCGTTGAGATCGAGAAATGACTGTGCTGTTTTCCATCCTTTCCTTAAGTAGTAGAGCAATAATATGGCGAAAAGGACTATGGTTTTTACAAAACAGTAGTAAAGATTATTTTCATACAAAAATAATAAACGAAACCCTACTACGATGAAAAACGCTCCAATAAAAACGCCGGATAATTATGCATCAACTTAATAGAATTAAGTTCATCGATGAACTCTTATCTTGCAAATTATAAAAAGAGCATGTTTTGGAGTTACCTTAATCTGAAGGGAAAAAGTGCTTCAGAAATTGGTTCAACCGCAAGCAAAAAGATTGATCTTGATAGAGAATATTTTGAAAAGCAATCAAGTCAATTTCGATCATAACTATTTACGAGGACAGGCCAATAAGTCCGTGACTTTTTGAATGAAACAGGTTTTTGAAAAAATAATTATTTTATTTTACGACGTAATCTCCTAAACACTTCGTACAACGTTTCTCCAGTTTTTTATCCCTTCCAAAAAATAAGATTTGTTGAGAACATCAAAATAAATATTTGCTTGTGAGATGATTTCATTGTTGGAGTCAAATCTCTTTTCAGCGAGCCATTTCTTCATGTTTGGAAACAAGAAATATTCACTCGGGGCTAAATCCGGAGAATAGGGCGAATGAGGGAGCAATTCCTATTCCAATTCGTAGATTTTCATGGAAATTCATTTTTTTTTATTTTCTTCTCCAATCATGAATTAGTCTGCTATTAATGGATGTCGAACTAAAACTAAAAGACCCAGCTGGTTCAAATTTCGACAGGAGTCAGCAGATAGTTGTATGCTGATAGGAGCAGTGTTGTCATTTCATTTAAGAGTCGTGAAATTCAAAGTCACAGACTTATTGACCACCCCTCATATTTTGCCATCATCAGAATGGTTTTTGGGAATCTCAAAGGAAACAGATTTAGGACATCTTCTGACCTAATAACAATAACTACACCCTTTGATAAATAGAAATAATTATAAGCACACCAAATAGAATTAATTTTAAACACATCACATGCATATATATTCCCCATGTATGATATTAAACAATCGATTCCTTATTATTTTAACTTTACATGTCAATTATAATTAGTTATAATGAGTTTTGAGTCAAACAGAATCAAATTCATTCATTTGTGAGCCTACTCCAAGTTTTTAATAATTATAACGCCCATCTTTTCCTCTCCCCTTCCTTCATATATATATATAAAAATTGAAATATATCAAAATTAGTTATTTATAATTGTGTGTATATATATTTTGTTTTCAGAAAATGTTACTGTTATGGGATCGGGAGAGTCAAGTACCTGTATTATGGTGGTTCTTCGTCATCCTGGTATAATTTAATTGTATTTCTAAATTTAAAATAATAATTAAAATTGTAATAAAAGATATTATAGAGAACACTCAAATATAATATTAATATTAATAAAATAACAAGTATTTTAGACATAAATTTAAACATATTTAAATATGATTTATGTTAAAGGCCGAATGAGTAAAAAAAAATAATATTGAGGATTTCAACCTCAACAATCTTTTGGGAGATATATTTATATATATCAAAGACAGTAATAGGCGATTGAAGAAGAGGAGGTCTTCATAATAGTTATTTATTATTCTGATTTTAGAAATTATTTATAAAAAAATACTAATTTAATAGATTTTTACTATTTTTGACAAAATAAATTTAGATTTAGATTTAAACAAGTAATTAGTGAATTTCAATTAGTTTAAATTATATTATGAATATATTTTCATTTTTTAAATCTCTATTTTTATGATATGAAATATTTATCAAATACATATTATCATAATACAATATAATATGTTTATGTTTGCTAGTGTCTGGAGCAGTTGCTTTAGCCCATTTAGATGGCTCTGGAACAGAGGATGCCATTGCACAAATGGTAGTTCGCGTACAAGAATTAACTGCCTATTCTCCACCTCCACCTCCACCATCTACAACTCCTTCGCCGGCTTCAATGACAGATCGTTTACAATTAAGTCTTATTGGAGGATATTCAGACCCTCGCCGCTACAGCGAAGATCTTTTACATAATATCCTACGTAAGTAATAATAAATATTATTAACTTTTTTTTAACTTCAATAATTAAAAAATTATACATTATTTATTAATATCTTATATCAATATAACTATGTGGCGCTACTGAATTCAAAAGTACTTTGACACAATAACCCATTCTTTCTTCCAATTCTTTTCCCTTTTCTCATATCTACTTTTATATTGTTTGGACTTTCTAATTTGATATCCAGTAACCACCAAATCAAGTCAAGTACCTCATCCATAGCATCTCCTAGATTTTATTGTTTTTTAATCGGGTTTGTAAATGTATAAAATAAAGGTTACTCTTTATTATGCCATGTTCGCCATTCCATTGTAATCTCATATTTTATAAACCATAAATATTAGGAACAATCTTTTTTTTTCAAATTTCAATTTCAAAATCTCTTCATTAACATATATGTATATTCTATATAGATAACATCAAAAGTTTTTAACCGAAAGAATTCTAATTCCAAATTTAAACGAGAATAATCATCATTTTTGAGAAAGTATTGTGATACTGAATATTTTTTTCAAGAGAGATCATAAATAAAAAAATTAAAATTAATGATAATTTTTTTTTTGTTATTTCAGATGCTTTTCATAAGCAACCCGTGGAAATTGAATTAAGTTTAGCATGTGTGATAGAATATAATACTCATATACGAGGTGATATTCCAGCTCCTATTATATATGGTGTTGGTAAGTGATCTTATAAATATATATATATAAAGGGTGCTCAATAACAACTTTACTCTTTGTTATTTAGCCAGAAACTAAACAGAGATGGTCATTTGGTTGATAATGTGTTTCCTCAATAACCAAATACTTTCTGTTGTTTTGATTTCAGTAAAAATTAAATAATTATTTTCAAAAAAAACAAACTTACTTTAAATTATTTAAAATGAAAATTTTATTTGACTACTCTTATTACACAACCATCATTTATTAAACTTATAAATATAAATGACATTTTTTTTATACCTACATATGTATAGTGACGAAAAAAAGTAAACGCCAGAGTGATGATGTTATCGGGCAATTAACCGGTTGAGTAGGCGTATTGCCATTGCCTGACAACAGCACCACTCTGGCGTTTACTTTTTCATTTACTATACTTATATACTAGATATTAAAAAAACAACATAATATTGTTTAATTTTAACTTATCTATCAAATTGTTATTATGATTATGACAAAAATATTTTTTTGGCATAATTTTAGGTGTTAATATAAAAACAGGTGAAATTTTTCCTGCTAGTTTTCCTGATAAAGGACCAGATGAAGCACTTAGATCAGCACGATACTTTACAGGTGGACAACAGGTATATTTTTTTAATTCATATATTTATTTTTTTTTATCTTATTTGTCGTTTATTAGTTAATATTATAATTCATTATTTTACTACTACAGGTTCTTGATATTTATGATCCTGGGTTAGGTTTATTAAGAATTGGTCCTTTTAATTATGATCCGTTACGTGGTGTAGATTTATGGCTTGAACAAAATGATCAATTTATTTTAACACATTTAAGCACCTCACCAGATGTGGAACAACCCAATTTCGTTTCTAAGGTATTTCTAATCCCATTTTTAATCGTTTATATTCTATTAATGATTTATTTAAAATTATAAATTGCAAAGTAAACTAGAATATTATATTTAATAATTTTATTTTTTGTTCAATTTTTAGGTTCGAGAAGCTTTAAAATATATTCAACAACATCCATTTCCAGCTGTAACAGTCTTTCTTGATAATCGACCACATTATTTTCGTAGAGATGAAATAACGGGGACATGGGTATCTGTACGTTATTAGACATTGTTATCTCTTGAATATTCTGCATACTTTTTTCGTTACATATTTTAATCTTTTCTAGTGTTGAATTCAATGAAGGTATTTAAATTTTTATTAAATGAAAGAGAAAGAAAAGATGGATTTTTTAAAAATTCAAATATGCATCAAAAATAATATTTAAATTCTATTACGATCAAAGTGAATAATAATTATTTATATAATGTAAAGAGTGATGATTGTATATATCCTCAATTTTTTGGATTTTCACTTAATAATGATATAGTTATTATATAAAGTTATTAAATATTAAATAATTATATTTAAATTTTATTTGTATATATATATATTTTTTATACTTAATAAAAGGAAAAGAAATCAAATCAAACTTGTTAAATATACTATATTACTTAAAAACAAAAATAAAAAGCAGTTTTGCATTTTGGTTTTTAATTGCAATTAATAGTTTTATTTTTTGGTTTTTGAATGATCAATTTTTTATTTTTGAAGACCAATAAATTAATTATTCATTAGATCATTTCATACTTTAAAAAATATTAAATTTTATATTTCTAGAATCATTTACTATTTACATTGTATTTTATTTTTGAGTACGTTTCATTTTATTTATTTTTTTTATTTCAATATTTAAGTCATTTTTCTTTGTCACAGTTCCTTTGTTAATTATTTCCAAATTTTAAAAATTTAAAAAAATACATATATATCTTTTACTTTTTTGAGTCGCTAAGGAGGAGGTTTTACTTTTAATTTTTTTCTTAATTGACTAAGAATAAAAAAAGACAAAAGGCTGTTGCAAGCAAATTTAAAGTGAAAATGATAAATATATTATAATTTTTCTCAGATTATTTATATATATATATATATAAAATATAGAAAAAAATTATTATTAAATAAATTATTTTATTAATTTACAATTTGGATTGTACTCTAATTGTTTTATGTATTTGATTTATTTTATCTTTTTAATTTACACATATATAGATTTATTTTGATAATACTTATTTAAATGGCTAAGATAACTATTACAGACTTATTGTTTAATATTCTAGTTACTTAAATCCCTGATTATTATTATATATTAATACTTTTATACTTATCAATTTTTAATATTTCAAAGACATTCAATCTCGATTGTCTAATATTACTTTGGGTCTAAATAAGAGAGGTTCAAATTTTTTTCAAAAGAATAAAAGAAAAATACTTACATAAAATTTATTTTTATCAATCAATCTTGAGTTGAAATGTCAGTGCCTCCTTAGGTAGACAACCTATTTATTGTAATATATATGCTATATTGGATATTTGAGTGCCAAATAATAGAATATATATATATATATATATATATATAATGTAACGAATGAAGTCAAGTGCAATTAAAATAATTATAACATATTTAATTATTTTATTTAAATACAAATATTTAGAAATTTTATTAACATTTTCAAAATATAAATAAAGAATAAAATATAATTATAATTGCTTAATAATATATATTTAATAGAATCAGAGTGAAACAAATACTTAATTACTTAATGTTGAATATCGACACAATAAGTATTTATGTAAAAAGGTATCGCATAGGAGTCAATATTTATAATAAAAATTATATTTTTATTAGCAGCCTATCGATCTGTCTGTGGTGCTGTTTGACCACAGTAAACCATATATTTTTAGCCTCTTTCCATGAGAGTATTTACTCTACCCACCTACTGATTCCTTAAATAAGCCTTTCACTAGCCTTTACCTACCTAATTTTGCATAACGCAACATCCTCAGGTTCAAGTATGGGTAAGTATAGTAAAGGATAAGAGATTTAATGTGTTTTTGTAAAAATGGAAAAAAAATTGAGTATAGAACTTTTATTAATTTTTTTGTTTTTGAAAGGCATTACGCCTAAGCCCGCCGAATAAGTTTCTGCGACCTGTCAAGCATAATATGAGAGTAGAGCAATAAGTCTGTGATTTTTTTAATTTCCCGTCTCTTAAATGAAATGGTAACACTGCTCCTGTAAGCTGACTCCTACCGAAATTTGAACCAGCTGGGTCTTTTAGTTTTAGTTCAACTTCCATTAATAGCAGACTACTTTGTTTGGAGAAGAAAATGGAAAAATGTGAATTTCCATGTAAATCCATGAATTGGAATACGAATTGCTCCCTCATTCGCCCTATTCTCCGGATTTAGCCCCGAGTGAATATTTCTTATTTCCAAACCTGAAGAAATGGCTCGGCAAAAAGAGGTTAGACTCTAACGATGAAATCATCTCACAAACAAATATCTATATTGATGTCTTCGACAAATCTCATTTTTTGGAAGGGATAAAAAGATTGGAGAAACTTTAGACGAAGTGTATAGAGCTCAAAGGAGACTACGTTGAAAAATAAAATAATTATTGACCTTCCCTCGTAATACAAAATTATTTTATTGGTAAAAACTAAACATTAAACTATTATTTTATTGGTATCCTAAACTTTTTGTGGGCCATTTAATAACTGTTAAGTTAAATACCCAGTCAGAATTTCACGTCAATTCTGACTGAGTATATATGATAATAATCGCGTTAATAATGAAACGATTTTTTGAAACCTTGAAAGAGACATGCATTAGTTGTATTCTTCATTAAATATTTAAGATTTAATCATTTTTTTAAGTTGTTTTTTTTGCATGCGGCCCGTCAAGAAATGTCGAACTTTCGTCTGACCCTTTAATAAAAAATGCTCAACCCTGGCCTACGCAAATCAAAGATGAGTTGGGCTCTGTGATTAAGAACTCTGCAGCATCATTTACCATAGTTAAATTTTGGTAACTGAATTTAAACGTGGTCATAAGAGCTTGGGAGATGATGAACGTTTCGGGATGTCCAAAAACTGCAACTAATGACGATATTGCTAAAGTTCACCAAATGGTGTTACACCACCACTTAATTAAAGTGAGAGAAATGAAGGTTATGAAAATGTTCAAGGAATGTGTTTGTCCCATATTAAATTAAGATTTAAGCTTGAGAAAGAGCTGTCCGAGCGTAAATGTATAAAAAAATGAGAAATAAGTATAATGGTTAAAAAAATATATTTTTTTAGAAGAATTCAAATATATTAAATTATTTCCCAAATTCCTCAGCCTCTTATGGTATCTTGACTTTAATTATTTATTACTATTTATTTTTATTTAAACTTTTAATTCTAAGGGATTAAATCAGATTTTTCATATACATATTTATAAAAGTAAAATGTATATGTATATTCATTGTTATACATCTTGTTTTGTTTGTTTATTTAAAAACATTTATTAATTAAAATTCTCAAATAGAAAAATTAATTTTTTTCCTTAATAAAATAAATTAAAATATTTATAAATATATTTTCAAAATATGATACTTTCAAGTAAAAATTCCTTTATTGCTTTTTCTGATTAAATTTAAACATAAAACTTATTAATATCCAAAAAATTAAAATATTATTGCCAAGAATTAAAAAATGCTTTTATTAATTTTATCAACTAAAATTTTTTTATATTAATATGACATCACAAATTTCATTTGTTTTTATATACCCATTGTTTATTAGAAAAAACACCGTTTCTTGTTTTTGTACTAATTTCGGTACTTATGATTGTTTTGTAAAATTTTGAAATTAAGTTTAGTTCTTATTGAAGAACAGAGAACCCCAAGTGCCAAGTACTTAAAAGAAAATGAATTCCAAGAATTTAAAAAATTATGAAGGATAAGCTTTTTTTTGTCACATTAATTATGTATATAAGTACCTATTGACATGATTAAGATATATATAAATTAATTTCACTTCTTCCTCTCCATTTAAAAAATCTATAGATTTTATTTCAAAAAAGGGAAAATTGATTGACTAAAATAAAAATCTTTATATATATAATTTTAATAAATTAACCCTACAGGCTAAATAATTTGAAAATGATGCCTCCGAATAAATAAAAATTCCCTAAATAAAAAATATAATCAATTTAGATTATATTATAAGCAAATTGTGTATAAATTAAAAACTTCATAAAAATATTATATTTATATTTATGTTAAATAAAATAAATTTCATATAAATAAAAATATTTAAAAAAAGATCAGATTAGTAGTTGTTAGTTAGGCTTTTAACCAAAATGGCGAATAAGATCTTACGTTATAAACATACTTTTCACTTGATATGATTATTCTCAGTTAAACTTTAGTAAAGCTAATAAAAATAATTTCATTTTTGTTTATTTGATTAATTTATAAATATTCTTTTTATTAACTTTAATTAAATTTTGTTTTAATTTCAAAGATATCCATATGATCTATTTGTATGAAGATGTAAAAGAAAGAAACTATTCTCCAAATGGTGAAATGTCATTTTTAGTTTATGTATATAATCATGAACGAGAGAGAAATCCAAGCTCATGAATATCTTAGAAGAAAAGATTGGATTCGTGCTCTAGAAATTTTTGATCAGATTATCGGTCAAGGTATTAAAGAATTATTATTAAAGCTTTAAATTTTATTATTAGTATTTTATTTTTTTATTTATATATTCTTAAATAATAATATAAATATGCAAATTTCTATACAAATTAAATTATTTTTTTTTTAAATATAAATAAATTTATAAAATTTAGCATTTAACTATTCTAATATTGTATGAAATTAATATAACTGTTCTTTGTTTAAACATCCTACATAATTTGTTTTCTTTTACTTTTTCAATTCAATTTCTTTCCAACATATACAATACAATTACAATACGTACATATACACAATTATACAAAACATAACTACATTTATTTAAAAATAATCTACTGAATATTATTTATTAAATTTATCTCATTTACATTTGGATTAAATTGTTTAATATTTATTCAATTTCTCAAATAATAAATTTATATTTCATTTGTTTTAAATACAATAATAAAATAAAACAAGATTTAAGTTTTATTATTTTTATCTTGACTACATATAGATGTCTTAATTGATTAGAATCATTTAATTTATTAAATAAAAATCTTTTGGCTATGAATTTATTTTTAAACCTGATTAAATATGATAAAAGATATATTTAGAAAAATATAAATTTTTCAATAAAATGAATCAGTAAACTATTATTTACTGTTCAAAGTACTTTTTCGAACTCGTATCATATCCATTTTGAAATTCACTTGCAAGTTAATAATGAAATAAATATTTATTGTTTCTTTATATGATCATATGATTGTTGTTATTCAAGAACAATTATGGGTATGTTTAAAATATGTCAACAATCAAATAGATTAATTTCCTTTAATTAATTCTAATTCTCTCTCTGATGGGTATGCTTTGCATTTTCCTCATTACAGGACCTCATTTTATTTTTTTATTTTTTGAAATTATTTTAAACATTCTTATGTATTTGTTATCTTTTACAGAACTTATAAACGGTTCCTATATAAATAAAGGAATAATCAATAGAGAACAAATTATAAATCTTTTACTTGGAAGAACCGAATGTAATATTGAATTAGGACATCATGAAGTAGTAATCTCTGATTGTCGTCAAATTTTAAATTTATTATCAGATTCTGATATCAATGGGAATGAAATTGATCGAGCATGGAAGAGAATGGTTAGTTCGTTATTGTTATTAAAGCGATACAATGAAGCGGAACTTGCAGCAAGAGAATGGCTAGCGGCTGGCGGCACCGAAACACTTCATGAACTCGAGATGCTCCGACAGCAACACTCGATACCTATTAATGGCATTAAAGCTATTAATAACACACCTGGCACTGGTAGAATTCGCTTAGATGACGAATTGGCATTTCATCAAACTGAAATTGAATGGACACGTATGGGATTTCAAGATGGTCCGAGGCGTAATCGAAAACATCCTGTGGAACTAATTCACGACCCAGAAATTATCACATATGAGTGCCAAACCAATTTGAATAATAAAATTCAAAATCAAATACTAAAGCCCGAATTGAATATTCATAAAAAGAATGATGGTAAATTTAAAATATTTTCTATTTATTTATTTATTTAAATTAGAAATAGAATATTTCGATTTATTTATCCTAAAATCATTCAGTTCTTCTCAAATGAAGGTATACTTGTAAAAAAAATTGTAATTTTTTTTTAAATATTTATATGTAGCACATTAGTATAGTATCATTAAAATTTAAATGTTTAGTATTAACTAAAAATTGTATCTTTATTTTAGAATTACATAAATTGGAAGATCATTATTGTACTTATTGCGGCATCGCATGTCGTGATAAAAATGAACTACGCGTGCATTGCCAATTGGAAAGCCATCAAATGGTTATCATGTCTGATGAGGGACGTGATTGGCATTTTCGAGCCCCTCCTCGAGGACTTACAGCAGATGCTTACACCCTTTGTGAGGATGCAGGAGCTTGTCGTTATGGCGCTCAATGCGTTGAAGCCCATTCTCCAGATGAACTTGCAGAATGGCGTGAGAGATTCCAATATCGCAAAATGAAACTTCAAAGAGCCAGCGAAAAAGAACTTTACGGAAAATCATACACTGAACAAATCTTAGAAAGGTATAGATTAAAAATTAAAAACAAATTTTTTCTAAATTATTAATAAATGAAAATATTTATTTTTCTATTTGAATTTTAAATTAAAATGTAAATGTAAATATATACGACTATTTTATTTTTATTTTAAAAGGAAATCACTTACGGGTTACACTGGTTGCATATCGCGATTCTTAAAAAGAAGCACCAAAATCTTACTCTTTATTCTAATTCATTCTCTTTTTATTTTTCTTATTTTTCTACTCTAGATGCAAAGACTCACATTGATGGACATATTTTACTTATCAATGTAATTATTTAACATTTAAAAGGCTTACTAAATAATAATTATTAATTATATTTGTTATATATATTTATTAATTATATTTTTCTTTTCTTCAGATGGATTTCAGCTCCGACGCCTGATTCTGTAATGAGAGAAAAAATTGATAGTGTAGATGATTCTTGTAATAATGATCTTGCAACAACAGTTTCTTCAAAAACAAGCAAACGTCATTGGGTCTTCCAATTGAAAACCACTTTTCCTCTTGTAGCGGTTGCTCTTTTACAGGATGCACATCGAAATCACTTTACTCTTAGGCATGTTTAACTTATTTATCAATATTTATTATTATTATTAACAATATAGTAATAATTAATAGATAAACAAATGAAAAAAGTAAATATTTATAATCTTAATAAATTCTTCAGGCGTATTTCAACAACTGATTCTTCTGGCAAAGTTGATTGTATACCAAGTAATGACCAAGAATGGATAAATGGAAGTGTAGGTGGGATCAATGAAGATCAATATGTACATAGTGTAGAAGTGGCATTCACTACCGATATTTATGGCACATTCCGACAATCGGTCGTTTTTGATTTTGGACATGAACCTGTTTTGGTTCGACATGTTTGTGTTGATGTCGTTCCCGTCACTGATGCAGATCGAATGAAAGAAATTCGAAAAGAATTGGTCTTAGCTACTGCAGAAAGATGGGATGCTGCAAATTCTGACATAATTGCATTTCAATCACCTGTTACGCCTCAGGTAAATCAACATGTTTTTTTTAAATAAACAAAAATTATAATTTTTGTTATTTATATTTTTATAATTATATATTTGTATTTGAAAGGTATCAACCCCAGCAGCTGTAGCACGAGATAGTAAAAGAGCAAAAGAATTATTAGAGGCATACCCAAGTCCACGGGCTGATACGTTTACACTTACACAATCTACATTAACCGAAAAAAAACTTACTAGAAATAATTACCGGGCCAGAATGCATGAATTACTCTCGGTTGAAGAAATGGCTAGATATGAACAGGTAAATGTTTTTACAAGATATGGATTTGTATCTTTTTATTTATTTAATTTTTTAAAATAAATATTTATTTCACAGGTGGCTCGTTATAATATTACAACTCGTTTACGTCTTGCCACATGTTATCTATTAGCACCAAATGGAATGGCCAATAGTACTGCAAAATATACTTATCAAGGCGAACTTTTTGCTTTGATGAATCTAGGAAAAGATGTAAGTGAGGACACTTCAGCTGGTAGGCTTATACTCAATAATTGCACAACAGTTTTAATTGCTCCGGCAGCTGGGCAACGTCAAAAGGATACCAAAGGTACTATTACTTTTTAAATTATAAATAGAAAATGATCTCAGTGAATTTAGTTAATTAAAGTATAAATATAATATAATATTAATCTTCAAATCTTATTAGTTTCTATTAAAAGTGTTTATTTACTTCAATCTTTTAATTCTTATTTTCTAAAAAGAAAATCATATATATATATATACATATTATTTAAAAATAAATTTTGGTTTATTCTTTTTTAATATTTTTTTAATATAATTTTCAGGAAGAGGTAATAAACAAAATAGCAAAAAGCTAGCATCAACTGACTCTTCTCAATCAATTGAAAACATACAAAACGAAAACAAGAACCACAATAAAAGACGAATTGTTTACGAAGCTTTGATAGAAGACAAAGGGAAAAATATGATTTACATGAGGCTCTCCTCTGATACAGTTTCTCAATTGAATATGAAACCCGATACTGACTTTCTTTGTGATGTCCAATTCCAGCTTAATCGAGTTCCATATTGCGAATGGCATTATGCAATTGATAAAATTGCCGATTTCAGAGTTATATTTCCTGAAACATATTTAGAGCCTTCAATTCCATGGACTCCACAAAGGTATTTTTATTATAATCTATTAAAATCTTTATAATACAGTTTTATTTACTTTTTATAAAATAGATGTGTTAGCTCTTTTATTAAATTTATTGTTAGTTCATTAAAAGGATTCACAATAAAGGTAAAAACATATAATAATAGAGATATATATTTTTAGGCAATGGAGTGAAATTGCAGATCCTCGTTTAAATCTCAAACAAAAGGAAGCTATCGTTGCAATAACAACACCTGTTTCTTGGCCATTGCCTCCAATATTAATTATTGGACCATTTGGAACAGGAAAAACCTATACACTTGCCCAGGCTATAAAACAACTACTAATACAATCAGATACACGAATTTTGGTGTGCACTCATTCTAATAGCGCCGCGGATTTATATATTAAGGTAAAAATTTATTAAAAATTAAACTATTTGAATTATAAAGATATATAAAATTTATTTATAATATGAAAATGTCCTGATTTAATCACACAGCTTTTTTATTTCATTATTAAAGCGAATAAGTAAATGAAAAGTAAACTAATTTGAAAGATATTGTCTTGTATAATGTTCGAATTCTAGAACTGATTTTTTGGAATATCACAATTCCTACCTAATCTATAATTCTATTATTTTTTATATTTATATCATTATGTTCAACTTGTAGGATTATCTGCATCCCTATGTTGAAGCTGGAAATGAAAAAGCTAGACCTCTTAGAATTTATTATCATAAAAGATGGGTTGCGACTGTTAATCCTCTAGTACAAAAGGTATAATTTTAATAATTTAAATAATTGTTTTTTATATCTATATTATATTATTTATCTACTTATCTATGTGGCACTACTAAATTCAGATCTTTTTGACCTCAGTATTCTCAATTCTCTAACCGTTCCTATCCCCATCTATCCATTCAATTTCTATCTTCTCGCCACTACTTTATATCTAAATTTATAATTAGTATAGTACCGGGACCCCGAGCTTCGGCTCGGTAATTAAGTTAAAAAAAATTCATTATTATTGGGTTTGGCTGGTAATATTAATACTTGGGACACCGAGCTCCCGCTCGACCCTTTAAAAAATATTGATATACAATTCTTTAATTATTTATTACAATTATTAAATGTTGCATCATTGCATCAATCTGATTAAAATGAATGGAACTTGGGATCCTCAATAATACATAAATATGTATTATTATGTTTCTAAGTGCATGAATATTTTTTTTTTATTGGAAGAATGATAAATATATATCGTAATTTATAATTATAAAATATTATTAAAATATATATTTTTAATTTTATTTCGAAATTAAATAAAAAATTTTAAAATATTTTAAATATAAAAAAAATATTAATACAATATCCTTTAAAAAAAGGCGGGAGTCAAATTTCAATATGGATGCCATTTTTGACGTCTCCATATATAATTTTAAATTAAGAAATAAATAATTAAGATGTATTTTTCCTGAGATGTGATGAATAAAAATCAATTTTTCTTTATAAATACTATATCTAGTGTGAATTTGAAAAAAATCGTTAGAGCGGTTTTTGAGAACCCATGGCTATATATATATATATATACAATTTTAGCTAGCATAATAAGATAAGATAAATAGATAGCTAATTAATAAATATAAGGATAATTTATTTATTTTTCTTCTTTTTTAGTATTGTCTAATAGACAACCTCGGTGCAGTTCGTTGTTTTCGAGTTCCTACATTAGAAGACGTACTTCGTCATAGAGTTGTGGTTGTTACTCTTTCAATTTCTATGTACCTCTCTACAATTGGATTACCACGAGGTCACTTCACTCATATTCTTCTTGATGAAGCAGCCCAGGCAATGGAATGCGAGGCTATTATGCCTTTGGCATTAGCAGATGAGAGTACCCGAATTGTCCTTGCTGGCGACCACATGCAATTAAGTCCAGAATTATTCTCTCACTATGCAAAAGAAAGACAATTGCATGTCTCCTTATTAGAAAGACTTTACGATCTCTATCCAGCAACATTTCCATGTAAAATTTTACTTTGTGAAAATTATCGTGCTCATGAGGCAATTATACATGTGGGTTAATCATATTTATTTTTGTATTATACTTATAAGATATTTATAATAAATGGAATATCTTATACCTTTTAGTTTACATCGGAATTATTTTATGATCAAAAATTAATAAGTTCTGGAAAACAACCAAGGCATGATAAATTTTATCCATTAACATTTTTTACCACTCGAGGAGAAGATGTACAAGATCACAATTCTACGGCATTTTATAATAATGCAGAGGTATTTATTATTTTTTTATTTATTTCAAAAATGTTTTTATTGATATATGTTTATGTAATTTTATTTAAAATATTTCAGGTTTACGAAGTTGTGGAACGAGTTTGTGAATTAAGAAAAAGATGGCCAACTTCTTGGGGTAAAATTGATGATCAAAGTATCGGAATTATGACACCATATGCTGATCAGGTATTTCGTATTCGATCTGAATTAAGAAAGAGGCGAATGGGAGGCATTTCTGTTGAACGTGTGCTTAATGTACAAGGTACTTATTATCTATAATTTTATACATTGAAAAAAATTCTATTCAATTTTAATTTATTTTTTTTTTAAGGAAAACAATTTCGTGCTATATTTTTGAGCACAGTTCGTACTCGACGTACTTGTCAATCAGGTCCTAAGGGTGGTGACGAAATGGATTATGGATTTTTATCTAATTCAAAGCTTCTAAATACAGCGATTACCAGAGCGCAAAGTCTTGTGGCTGTCGTTGGTGACCCTGTAGCCCTTTGTTCAATTGGACGATGTCGAAAAGTATGGGAAAGATTTATAGAGATTTGTAATGCCCATCATTCTCTTTTTGGCATCACTTGGTCATATCTACGATCGCAACTCGACGGCGTAGAATTAAAAAAAACTTACACGCTTAATCCATTGGCACCCGAATTTATTCCACGACAATATCAGGCTGAGTCGTATATTCGATTACCACCACCAGCAATACTAAGACCTCCTGCTCCACCTGCGGCTCCAAATCAACCAGGAGCGCCTTTTCCTGGAGGACCCAATGCACCTGGCATTTATCCACTGCCCATTTATTATTATTCACCTCAAGGTGGTCCTCCTCAACCTCAACCCCCGCAAGGAAATCCAGGAATTGTGCCTCTTCGACCTCCACCGGGGGTCATCGCGCCTCCTCCCTTAATATACCCCCAACAGCAACCGCCGCCTCCATGGGTCGGAATCAATTATCCTCTTTCAACATCAACAGTAAGTTAATATTTATTAACTTAAATATTTTCCTTATCTTAATTTAATTAGCAAACAAAGCTAATTTTATTTTTCACTTCAGTAAAACTATCCACACTATAAATAACTACCCTGTACTTAGATAAAATTTAAAAAATAGTATAAAATAAATAATTTTTTTTTTAGGTAAACAACTCTTCTAATCCACAAATGTGGGTTAAGAAGAAAGCACCTCTTCGTGGTAGCCCGATATTAAATAAAGTTGTGCCGAATACTTTTATACGAATGCCTGGGAGTCCTAAAAATACACCTCATTGTCCACCTCCACCTCAACCCCCTCAGCTTACCGGACCCCCAATTCCTTCTCCTCAAACTTTACTTCCGCCAGAAAATCCTAATACCCTAAAAGAGGATAGAATACAGTTTTTGCATAATGTCCATTTTCCAGAAAGACCTCCAATTCGAAACGATTGGCCTCTTTTACCAGGCCCACATCAACCGCCTCCACCAGGTCTTCAGGGACCTTCCACACCCCAACCCTTGCCTCCATCCCAACCTCAGCCACCACAACAACCTCAACCACCACCTCAATTAATTGAAAATCCTAATCGGCAAATAGAATGGTGCAATCCATTGATTGATACTTCCGGTGTGGACGCAGCAACCAAATTAATGGAATTCCTTATTTTGGCAAACCAACAAAATGCTCAACCTCCTCTTATCGGTAGGATCTTGTTATATTAATTTAGATTTCACATATCTTTAAAATGTAATTTAAAGAAATACTAATTTTAAATTTATTCTTTCAGCTCCGAAACAATCACCTCCACTATCAGATTTGATTCCACCCCAACTTGAATTGGTTCGAAATCTTGAAGAACTATTTAATGATAAAACACCTCCACCTCCAACACAACCACCCCCTCCTCAATTACCACCAACGCTATTTCATCATCCTAATCAAACGATACTTCCAGCTCCAGGTTCTTTAGCGTGGTTTGGAGAAAAACTAGAACCAAAACCACCACCACCTCCTCTCTTGATGAGAAATGATCTTGAAACCAATTTACTTTTATCAACTTTGTCTCAACCCCCACCACAACAGGGACCTGCGCCTCAACTTCTACACCCTAGATTGGAACCGATAGATTGGCCGCTACAACCACCTCCACAAACACAATCGCATCATCCGCCACCTCCACAACAATCAGTACCCCTTTATCGAAGACAGGTATATAATTTATTTTTTTTATCATTTACTTAATTTATAATACTCACATATTCATCATTAAAAGCAATATGCTGGAGTTTTATTCCATGGTCGTCAAAAAAATTTTCACAGTGATGTAAACAAAATCAAATAATTTTTGCTTAGAGAATAGAAAAGAGACAGTGTTATATGCAGAATGTATAAATTAGTTAGTACAATAAATATGTTATTATAAACAAGTATTTTTAACTAAAACTCAACAATTTTTCTCAAAAACGTCTCTAACGAATTTGATTAACCTTTCTCTATTAATGTTAAATAAAATCTTTAATATGAGGTAGATTTTATCCATTTTGAATTTCTCTAAAAGGAATTAAATAACGAATTTTTGTTATATTTTAATAAAAAAACAATACTAGTTCAATTTAAAATTAATTAATTTATTTTATAGGTAAATATAATGGGTCCACAAGGACCTCAGCCTCCCCATTTAGGTTCTGGAAGTGGTGCATTTGCCGGATATGCAAGAGCAGCAATTAATAATCAACAACTAATAAATGTAAATCAGCAGCCCCACCAACCACAACAACATAGTCAACCTCAAACATTAAATGGACCCTCGCAACATGCTTTATTAAATCAACATGAATGGAACGCTAATAATTTCATTGAAGAATTAGATCTTGGAATATTGAGACAACATCAACACCAGCAGCACCAACTTCAACAGAACCAACAACAGCAACATCATCACCACCAAACGCAGCAGCCGCCACAACAGCACCCACAACAACATCAACAACAACAGGTAGATGAAGCAGAAAAAAGTGGAGATCCATTAGCAATATTAAGGGCTTTAGGTACAAGGGCTAGTGGTCACGGGAATTCAGGTCTTTATCAATATTTCTCTTAAGATGCACATTTAGTTATTAATGTTATATAATATATAATATATATATATATATATATAAATATATATATATTTATACATATTTTAATATAAAAAAATTAAGGAGCGAATTATATAATTAAATACAGAATAAAAAAAACAATAAAAAAAAATAAAACAAAAAAAAAAAAAAATAAAATAAAAAAATAAAAAAAAAACATTATAAATACAGAAAAAATCAATTTAATTTAGGATTATTCAAAATAAAATAAATATATTTCTATTTTAAAGATAGAAAAAGTTTTTTTAAAAAATTTTGGCTTTTAAGCAAAAAAAAAATAAATTTTTATATAAGGTTTTGAAAAAAAAACGAACAATATTTTAAAAAATAGATTAAAATAATTTATTTGAACAAATAAAAAAAAATTAAAAAAAAATCAAACTGGATATAGAAAAAATTAATCATATCTATAAAATAAAAAAAACAAGAAAAATTATTCGCTTCTTAAAATAAAATGAAAAAAAAAATTAAAAATTAATAAAAAAAAAAATTAAAATTAATAAAAAAAAAAATTATATTTATATATCAATGTATAAAAAAAAATTGAAAAAAACACTAGAAAAATAATCAGTTTTGATGGCTATAAAATTTTGAAGATGAATTTATTTAATTTTATTATATTTACATAGATGTATGTATGACAAGTCAATTATTTCTTCGACATTTTAATTATATTAAATATATTTTTTACCTGTGTTTCAAGATTTCAACAAATGTTATTTTTATATAATATATATTATCTTGATATCGAAACTTTTAATTTCTTGTAAAAATTTGCTCTTAAGACATTTATACTATCTTTTATAATATAACCTTTTTAAATTAAATTTTAAAATTTATTCATTTAATTTATATTCATTTATAAAAATATTTTGCGAAATTATACAGGAATATATAAGAATATATAAAAAAAATTTTAATTAATTATTATATTTACATTTATATAAAAATCATCAAACTGATTTAAATAAAAAAAAAGTAAAAAATATTAAAAAAACTTAAACCAAAAAAATTGTATTGAAAAACTCCCTATGAAAGATAAGTGCATTTAAACAGGGGGTATTAGGCTCTAGCTAAAACCAAGAGCCTCTATCTATATACTATATTTAAATATATATATATATGTATATGTATATGTAATTAATTGTATTAAAAGTGTAAGGACATATTCTAGATGTATCTGTATGCATACATTCGAAAAATCTCCCCCCATTTCATGATGAATGTTTTTTCATAAGCAGTTTCAATTAGAACAAATTCACTAAATTAAATTAAGATTTAAATATATATATATATATATATATAATTATCATATCTTTGAAAATTGTCTGTAGCTTTTTATATATTACATATATATATATATATATATATATATATTGTATAAAATAATGTAAAAATTGATTTTATTTACTTTCTCTCATTTGAAAATCAAATCACTTCCAATATATATACATATATATATTGGGAATTTATGTGATTATATTATTATTTACATTTATAATGAATATTTATTTGTTAATTAAACAAATAACTATCGTCTTTAATAAATGATAATAGTATCAAAATTATAACAAACATACCTTATTATATATAATGAATCTCAAAACATTAATTTGTAAATACTAACTGTAGAAAAGTTAAAAACAATGAATGTCGTCGTCATTATATCATTTAATAATTAACTATGAAATATGTTCGAATTTAGTTTGTTATAAAATAATATTTTTTATAACAAACCAGAAGAAAATCATCGTGGATAATTATATAAAAAATGTATATTATATCATAATTGTATAATTGATTCAAACAAAAAAATAATCTTTTAAATAAATAACAAATTTTTGTTTTAAATATTGATAATGATATAAAATACATATTCACATCTGATTAATAATGATATATTTTCGAAATATTCAAATAAATATCTAGTAATACAATTAGGTTCTGGTTATTGGGTTTTATTTTATTTTTTTTTATATAATTAAATTTTTAAATTCTATCACATTATTATTTTAATGAATAAAAACAATAATTTAAATTACTATATATCTTTATCATTTTAAATATATAAAATTTTATTTAATTTATAAATTATTGATTTATATTTCTTTTTGTTTATTTAATGTGAAAAAATATTAAAATAAAATAGATGCAAAATTTATAATTATGAAAATAATTATAGAAGGATTTTTAAAAAATATAATATGATATCTTTCTCTCTATATAAAGATTATCTAGAATTTTATGGCAAAATGTCCCAAATTGGGTCGAACCCCTCCCTCCTCTTTTAAGGGGGCGTTATAACTTGTAAGACACTAAAAATGAGTTAATCCGGTAAAAGGATAAAATGAGAGCTGCTTTGTATAAATTGAAGAACAATTAGGTTTTTTATATAGAAGAATATAAGTAGCAAAAATTAAATTAAATTAATGTATTCATATCTATATTATATTAATTTTTATTTCTAATATATCTATATATTTACATTTAGAGAAAATATTTAGATATATATATATATATATTGAATATTTTATTATAAAATGATAATGTCTTATGAAAATTTTAAATTTGTTTTTTTATATTTGAGGGGGTTTTAGTCCCGAAGAAGGTTTCCCCCTCTATAAAAATTCAATTTAATACTTAGACATTTATCAATTTCTGCATTTATTTTTTTTTGTTATAATCATATTAAAATAACTATTTAGAAATATTTATATTTTAAGGCAACAAAAGATTTTTATATAAAAAGATCACGGTCAAATAATTCACAAGACAAGCCGCATCAGTTATGAATCTCAGGTTATTTTATAATTCAATTTGTATTTATAAAATGTTTTCTTTTAAATCTAGCTAATAAAACAAGTTATTAAATGTTCCAACCATTAAATATTAATAATAATAAAGAATGAATTAAATTTTTTGTTGATTTAAGGTTTGTAATTCTCACCTATTGCGGCTGTCTTTGATAGTTAAAAATACATATATATATATTTATATATATATATATATGAGTATGAAAATACTAATTATTTTATATGGATATATTTATACATCCAGATCTATTTATTTATATAATCGTAATATCTTTTTATCTAATCAGAAACTGATATTATATGGGTTAAGATATATATATATATTAAAATTAAATTAAATAGATATAAAGAATAAAATAATGAAAACTATAGTAATAAATTGTATTATCATTAGAATGTTTCTTTCAATCATAAAATTAAAATGAAAAAAGAAAAACGTTATAAAATATTTTTAGCAAAAAATATAAAAAAAGAAAAAGTAATATTAATAAATATAATTATATATATATATAAATTGGGTTACTTATTTTTTTTTTTAAATAAAAACAAATTCTTTTTTATTTTCAAAATTATTATGTAAAATGTTTTTTTAAATGTAGAAATTATTTAAATGAATAATAATGGCTTTTTATCTAAATGACATTATTGTATTCTAAGGTTCAATTCTATAAAATCCCTTCACATATCCGTCTCTATTCCATTCATATCTGTACAAATCCTTCCACTTTTTATACTCAAAATTCAAATTTGCTTACAAGAAAACAAAATTCAATGCTAAAACCGTAATCTTTATTTTATCCTTATTATCAAATCTTTATATTTTAAATTTCATCATAATTTTTACCGACCCACGATAGTAAGGGAGGTATTGTTTTCACAACAAATTTCACATGTGGAGATTTTTACATATCTCCACGAATCATACATTTTCTTAACCGAAAAAAGTATTTTTCCGCCTGTCCGTTCATTCGTATAGACGTGTACTGCTTGAACGGCTCAACGGTATATTTACTTAGGCATCACTACGATTAATTCATCAACTTTTGGTGTATAACCGATAACCGGAAGTGGTAGTATTACCGACCGACGATAGGAATGGAAGGAATATTTTCACACCAAATTTCACATGAGATTTTTTACATATCTTCGTCATTAACAGAAAAAAAGTATTTTTATTATGATATCTGTCCGTACGATCGTCTGACCATTGTGTGTCCGTATAGACGTGTATAGCTTGAACGGCTCAACGGATTTTGATAAAATTTGGTATATTTAGTTAATCAGTACCACGAATTCATCAACTTTTAGGGTATATTCGGAATCTGGAAGTGGTAGTTTACAAAGATTTATTTTTATATTTAATAATTGAGTAATTAAACTAAAAATAAAAGCCAAGATCATATAATTTAGTCATTTTAATTCAAGTTTTAAAAATATATTTTTTTTTATATTTTATATATATATATACCATATATACACTGAGGTGCAAAAAAAGTGGAACGCTTAGAAAAATTTGATTTTTTCAAATAATTTTCACGAAAAACATATATAGTGTTTTATTTAAACTTTTAATTAATTGTTACAAATATTTTAAAACATTTTTAGAGTGAAACAATTTTCAAAATTCTGATAGTCCAAACAATTACCAAAAATTATTTGAAAATAATCAAATTTTTCTAAGCGTTCCACTTTTTTTGCACCTCAGTGTATATTCACGAGTAAATATAATGTTTGGAAATTAATTTATTTCAAATCGTCGGTCGGTTCTGTGCCTGGCCACAGCTCATAATTTATTTTTATTATCGAATTTATCATTGCTTTTTGAGTTGTTTAAATTAGAGTTGAAAATTTAGTCAGAAATTTATAAAAAAGATAAAGAAGGTATTGAGATTATGATAATAAAGTAAAATTTCGAAGGATGTGACTCAGAATATATTAAAAACATTTTTTTTCATTCTCCGAATCATTTGATACATTTGGTAATTAATAATTTAAACTTATTTATATGATTATTATTTATATCAATATGACTAAAGGTTCACTTGAGATGTCCCCATAGAAAGTAATCGCAAGAGCGATTGTGGGGGCCGTTGTATATCTCCGATCCTACTGATGAAGCGGTTTGGAAAAATGTTTCTCAGAAGGTGCGGATTGAACAAGAAGTTCGTGAGATAATAATATGATATATATGATAATGTTGTTTGGAAATTATTTATTTCAAATCGTCGGTCGGTTCTGTGCCTGGCCACAGCTCATATTTTTCTATTTATTTATATAATCAAATAATATATTTATATCATAAATAAATATATATATAAACTAAACTAAAAACACTTTATATGAAGAAACTCGGAGAAATTTGATTTTATAAATATCTACGCTCCTCGGGCGCATAATCTAACCCTTTTAAAGAAAATAAAAAATAAAGTAGTAAAGAACTCCAAAATCCAAACAATCGGTCAACAAATAAATAAATATGTAGAAAAATAGACAAAAATATATAATCACAAGGCAAACGAGAGACTGTAAAGTGGTCAAAATAAAATTTTTTGCAATTTATGCATGGGGCATCCTATTTATTTATTTATTTTTTTATCTTTGTTGTAAATTATGTTTTAGTCTATAAAATTTAGAGAGATGAAATTGTATATTTCATTCGGATATCTTGGAGCATATATTTTTTACAATGTCTATATATATTGTTATTCACACATTTCTCAAAATTTTTTCAATCCTATTCAATTCTAAATTTAATTTTTGCTTCGAATTTATCTTAACTTTAGATATATAGAATATAAGAGGTATCATTTGAATTTTACCTATTAATTTAACAAAAATTGTTGCCTAGCAACCTTTAACAAACAAAGAAAATGCCTAAAATTAGTTTTTATATCTTTATTATTCAAAATCAAATTTTATTTAATCAATTTTTCGTAAACTTACTAACGAATAAAATAGTTGTTATATTTTAAAATTGGAAAATATAAAATCAATAGAAAATATATGTAAGATTTAAAAATGAAAAAATAATAGATTAACACACAAGAATGGAAATTTCAAATCACAAGTCAAGTGGAAGTATGGTAATTAATATATAATATATAATAATTATTTATCTATTTTTTTAATTAAAATTAAAATAAAATTTAAATACTTTCTTAGAATTATTTTAATTTAATTTATTTCGTTGAGAAAGGGGAGGTCAATATCACACATGTATAATTAACAAATTATTTATATTGTCAACTTTCTATTCAGATCAACTCTCAAAATAGAAAAAGATAAATTTATAAATTAATTATAAATTAATAATTAATTAATCTTTGCATCTTTGTATATTTATATATATATATATATATATGTTATCAGTGGTGTTGTCGAGCCGGAACGCTCCAGAACGTCGTTCCGGTACTTCCTTTTTGGACAGGAACTCGTTCTGGAACTAAAGATGATTTCTGATATCAAGAATTATATTGAACGTATATAGACGTATTGAAAAAAAAATTAAAAAGAATTGCAGATTTTTTTTTTCTAATTTTGACGAATTTTTATATGTATTATTATAAACAAGGGTTTGAACCGAACCCGAACCGGAACAAAAACCGAGTCCGGTAAAATAAAAATTAGCACAACACCACTGTATGTTATGGCCATGTCCGAAATCGGCCAATTCGGGAATTGTCTAGCCATTTCGGAAAGTGGCCAATATCCGATTTTCTCTTGATTTCGGGATTTGGCCAGCCAGTACTCGAAATGGCTTGGAGCGTCTGGCCAAAGTCAGAAGCAACAGATTAGGATCAGAATTTAGGATGTTGTATACCAAAATAATAATCACAACATTATACTGATTATCAATTATATTAAATTATCAAATCAAATTAATATAAACTAATATAAATAGTAAATAATCAATCTTCAACTCAAAATTAAATAAATGTATAATATTATTTATATTAAAATATTTATGATTTATTTTAAAATATTAATTACTTATTACAACAACTAATATAAACGGTGAATTAATAATTTTTAATTCATCGCTTGTTACTGCAAGATAAACTTTAGTGACATTTTGAATTGCATAGCAGTTTGCTATTTTTGCATTTGCAGCGGTTTGTAGTGCAATTGCATCTACTGTAATACTGTGCCGCCTATTGGAGTGTCTTGCATCAGCACTTAGTAGATTGGACAGCGATTTCTCGGCACTTCGGGAAGTGGCCGGCCAAAGTAGCATTTACATTAACAATTTCTAGTAAATCGGATATTGGCCACACGTCTCGGCCACTTCCCGAAATGGTTGACCAATTCCTGAATTGGCCGCACTTCGGGCTTTGGCCGTAACATATATATAAATTATATGCGTATATTTATGAAACAAATCTAAATTAATATGAAATTATTATTTTATTTGGGAGATTGAAAACCATTTGAACAAATTAAAAAAAATCATTAATTAATGGTATCAATTATATTCCACCCTTCTAATATTTTTATGTTATGTAGATAATTAGATAATTTATTTATAACTTATTTTGAAAATAAATAAATAAAGCTTTACCAAGAAATTAAAACAATGATTTTAAAATTTCTAGGCTGTCTCTGCAAATGATATAATTGAACATTCAATTTTTGATATTTTACAAAATATTGGAAATAGGCGTTCACTAAAAGAGTATACACGTGAAGAAATTGAATCATTATTTAATCAAAAGCAAAAGACAGTTTCGCTTGATAATGATTTATCAAAATGGATAAGAAAATCGATTGAAATTTATTTTAAACCTATTATTGATATGGAATTGAAAGATGTTGATCATATAACTCATCAAGTATGGAACATCGAAGCTCATAATATTTATAAAAGAATCCGTGACTCTGATTCAATGAATATTTTTATGAAAAGTATTGAACAACATATTGATCATGCTGTTTATAAAATATTAAATAAAAAAACATCAGTAGAAGATGAAGTTTTAATTTTGGAAAAGAATAACGAGTATGTGTATAATTTGCATAATGAAATTGATGATTTTGCATTAATACGAAATTCTTCGAATAAATGGAAACAAATTGTAAAAAATTTATCGAGTCAACAAAATTTGGTTACTAAGATTCATACTTTGCAATATATTTTACAATCCCGGCTATCAGATTTAACAAGTAATGAACACTGGCCTCAAATATCTCGGTCATTGAGGGAAAATTTATTTCATCCACAAGAGGAGATTTATATTTTGGTTTTTCGAATTTTTTCGATATTCTCATCATCCAACTCACCAAATTTAATGAAGCATGGTTTTCTAAATATTGTTGAATCTATCGTATCACATTATACTAGAAAACGCAAAGGAGCACTTCCGACATCACGGACTGGTGTAAATATGGCAAACGTTTCGCATTATCAATTAGTGCGTTGTTGTCATCTTATTCTAAAGATGACCAAAGACTTGCCCAGCAATTGGGTGCGTTTAGGGGAGGCCGGCAACGACATGCTCATGTCTTGGATTGGCCTCTTGTCCATGCACACTTTCGAACGGCGACCATCGATTTATTTATCACCGTTTATGATTATATGCCTTTTGGACCCAAACGCAACTTGGGTTAAAGTCTGGCTACATGGATTCCTCTCCCGGGACTCGTTACTTCGTTTATTGCCCGGATGTCCTACGCTAATTCGTTACATGCTAGAAACTATTTTCCTCTTTCAAGCTTTCGAACATAAACTCAGCCATTATCCAATGCTCGATTTCCATTTTCATGATAAACATATAATTGATTTTGCCGTCTTTACACACTCTTTAAATATATTTGTCAAAATGATTAAATACTCTCGTGGGCAAACATTATTTCCAATAACGATTCCTTCATCTGAACAGCCCATTACAATTGAACTATTTCTAAGTCAATTAATAAAAAAATTCAAAAACAAGCATAAAATTCCTATTTTATTTGATATTTTTCGAATACTTTTTTCTACCAATTGTGCATCACTTTTCACTGTACAACATTTAGATGAAATTTTTGAATCATTAATGAATCAAGATATTGAAACCATTCAACAAAATAAAATCCTTGAACTTCTTATTATCTTTTTAAAAAATAACACTTCTATTGCAAAAGAATATCTTTTATCATTATATCTACCCCTATCATTTCCGGGATTATCTTTAGCAAAATTAACTAATAATCTTTTGAAACAAAATATGTATTTGAATTTTGAAATTTTAATAAAATTATTTGAAATTTGTGGTTTATTATTTACAACGCCAACTGGCTTTGTGGCATTGGAAAATTCAGATAGTATATTAATAGAAACAATAATTGATAAATACCATGAAATGGTTATACAAGATTTATATCAATCGAATGAGAAAGATGTCTTTTTAAGGTATTTATTAAAATTTATATATATATATAATTATATTGATTTAGGTATTTATTTATTATTATTATGAAAATTAAGCAAATCATTTGTTAATAATTTAAATACATTATTTAATAATCTCTTGTGGGTTGTAAAGTATAGACTCACAGTACTATTCAAAAAATACTAGAATTTGTACTCTTACCGATAAAAATACATACTTTCTAAGAAAGTTTAAAAAATTCTCAATTAACTAATATAAATTAATTATTTTTCAGCACAGTGGAAAATTTTCTTGCATTAATTGGATCAAATCCATTAGGAAATTTGAAGATTATAATGAAATGTCGATGTTTAGAACATTTAATAAAAAGTTGGATAAATGGTGGAACTAGAAGAAATTTGAATAAAATTCATTGGCTTGCAATTACTCATACAATTATCAATGCCAGAAAAGAAGATATCAATTCACTTTTAACAGAAACCAATTCTTTATTTGAAAAAGAAATTCAATTATTAACGGATGCTTATCATAGTGGTATGCTAAAGAAACAAGAAGAACCTACTAATCAGATTATTAAATTGATCAATTATTTTTCATTTGATGTTAAAGGTATAATAATTATTAGAAGCATATTAATTCAAATATTTGTGAACTTGAAATATTTTTTCATTTTAATATTTTTTTATTGAATTATATATATAGATATATAAATTGTATTTGTCAAATTCAATTATTAAGATAATTTATTTTATAATGTTTTTCTATTTTTATTTTATATTTTAGCATTAGAGCATTTAATAAATTTATTTTCAAATTCATCCACATCAATTTTATGTAATCTTTTGCAATTAAAGATAGATGAAGAAGAAAGTCTTCAACTTACAATTTTAATCATTTTGAAAATATTAGCTACTAATTTGAATATTTGGTTATTTTTAGAAGCAAATTTCAATGTACAAGTAAGTTTTTTTTTAAATTATTGATTTCATCGATTTTTTTTATATATATATAAGGTATAATTTATATATGACGCTTTCCTTAATAAGTCCTTAACTCTGATATTAGATTAAAATCCATTTTAGATGTATCATTTTTCATTGTTAAGAATATAATGAATTTATATAATTATGAATGGCTCTCAAATTTTTAGAATTCACCCATTTAAAAAATAACTTTTAATTTCTTTTAAAGGGTTGGGGCTCTATCTCATTAAATATTAATATTATCTTATAATACTATCAAAAATTGTATATATCTATCTTTAAATGTCTTTATGATCGTGGCGATTGTGCACAGGATTTTTATGAAATTCACAAATTAAGGGTTCATTATTTGTTTTACTTTTTTCAAAAAATAGGTACTTAAGCACGTAATTTTGAAAATAAAGACAGAGAAATTTTTGAAAATTTAAAAAAAAAATCATCTTTGAACGCACTTTTAAAAAAATGTACGTATTATAGTTAATATACGTATAAGATTAATAAGTTTTTATATGAAGTTTCAATTTTTTCCAATTTTAAAAATATTATTATAGTATATTAAATTTTCTTTTTAGTCCCAATTGCTTGCCCTACAAAAGGAAAGATTTCAATTAGAAGATGATACAAATTTAATTATATTAGATGAATTTATAATTTTACGACATGAAATTTTATTAGCTACATTACAAATTAATAATAAAAAATTCTTAAATAATAATAATAATGATCATAATTTATTAGAAAATCCTAAAGATCTTTTAAAATTAATCTTGGAAAGTATTGATGAGAAAAAAATGATTAAAAATAATTCAATTGACTATCCTAAAGATTTAACTAATTTTGATTTATATATAAATCGAGAAAGAATTTATTTTATTGACGATCTAAGAAGAGTATTTTACCAATCATGTAAATATCCAATTAAGGTAATTATTATTATTATTTTTACTACTACTAAGTATTAATTTTATTACAATAAATAAATCTATTTATTATATTAGCTACTTTATTATCTTGTGTATTTGAGATCCAATTTTGAATTTTGAATCTTGTCCCAATTATTAATTGATAGTTTTGCACTCTAAGAATTAGTGAACAACTAATCATTTTTCATTTTATTATATTTGATCTTATTTAATAATAAATCTGATTGAAGCTTTGTAGCTCACATTACTTTATCATTTGAGTTACAGTTGGATTTGATAATCCTTCGAAATTAATATTTTTGTATTCATTATCGAACAGGCTCGAGCATTATATAAAATAAACCCTTATTAAAGGGTAAAATTAAGTTTCTAGGTTTTGTAAATAAATTATTATTATGCTGACACAGGAGAATAGACAAACTTATAAGTTAAGAATAGAGGGAAGGAAGAGAAATTATTATATATGTTACAATATTATTTTCTTCTTCAATATAAAATAAATAGATTAATTTTCGATCTAAATGCGATTCTCCTTCTTTAAACAGGTTGAACGCCAATAGGATTTTTGCAAAATGTCTAAAAAAAGTTTTTGTGTTTTTAGGTTTTATTTGATAGAGTATATGTAAATACATGTTTTTTCTTTTTTTTTGAGGTAATATTGAGGGAATTTATTCAACTTTTTTATGTGTCAGCCACTGGTGGCTGCTGCAACCCGAATATAATAATATTATAGATGGCACCGCGTTGGCCAAGCTGCAGGTAACTGTGGGCCACGTCGGCCACGCTGAATAGCAATTTATATGGAACGCGTGGCCGACAGTCCAAAAAATAGAGTCAAAGCTAGGCATGTCATGTCGGCCACCGGTGGCCGACGCGGCCCTTTCGAAATGAGTCGGTGTCGGCGTTCAAAGTGTTAATGCTAATAGCATTGTTGATTTACATAATATGTAAATTTCATAATTTAGTGTTTTAATGGATAAATAAACGTCCAGGTCCCATTTATTAGACCTGATTGAATGTACATATATATCCATAAAATACAATTTAAATATTATTTTAATACACTATTAAGACCATAGAACTTTCTAAGATTAACAAATTAAGATTTTTATATTATCTCTCTTTATATTTTGTCTTTTTTTAGCCAGACAATGTAATAAAATTAATTGAAAATTTAACATCACAAGAATCTAGTTCACACTTAATGAATTATTTTAATTTTGATTTAATTAATGATATTAATTTATCCAAAGAACAACTAATGGCAATTGATTTAATTGTACATTATGGATATCAATTGAGCTTATTAAATGATATTCAATCTAATTCATTTTATTTAAATCAATTAATAAAAATGTCTAAAGCATTATGTAACAACACATCCGCAACACATTTTGATTGGTTTCTTGCTACGGTGTTTTTATTATGTGAAGGAAATGTTAACAAGTAAGTTGTACCGACCCTTATACAAGTCCCACATACCAAGTTTGTGACAACTTGAGATGTGTCAGACATTTTCCTACCCTCAACGCAAAAAAAAAAAAAAAGCTCTTATACATTAGATAAAATAATTAGAAATCTAATAAAATATAATATTGTTTTAGGTGTGCTTCATGTTTAATTGATCTTTCAAGTATAACAAAAATTTCAATTTTATGGCCATCAGTTCGTGGAAATCGTTCACAATTAATTAATGGTATATTTGGACAAAAGCTTGATTTAATAGTTTCATGGCATTTTCCCAATATCTATACTATATTAAATGAGCATCAACTTAGTTGGTGGATTATTAGCCACGCTTGGATGAGTCAATGTTTTTATAACTTTCTTCCATGGACAGAAATTGTTAATTGGTTTACTTTTTGTCTCTTTGAAGAACCAGATGTCATTATCTATTATCAATTGGCATTATTAAAACATTTAGAAAATTTTATAATTGAAAAGTCGATATATGATCAATTTTCAAAGGAAATTAAAGTAAGTAAAATTAAATTAAATCTACATAATTTAATTGAGAATTTGGTAAATTAATTGAATTTTAATGATAATCATCTAAGGAGTATATACATAGATGTTAAATAAATTTATTAAATATATATACCAGTATATGTATTAATACTTTATTGGCATACTTAGACATTTTTTTATATACAATATATTTTATTTAAAAACAATATACTTACAATAAAAATATAATTTTATAAATTATAAAAGTAAAACAAACTATAACGTAAAATAATTAAAAAAAATAATATTATGATAGACTTTAGTTTTTAAATCTTTTAATAAAATCGATTGTATTGATTTGTTGAATATTAATGAAAAAGTTTTTATTCCATGATCTTCAATTTATATTTATACCTAATAATTTATATTTCGGTTTTGCCTTGCTTTGGGTTCTTTTTTTAACTTTTTATAAAATAAAATAAAATTTGATGTTAATTTAATAAAAAATATTATTCATTTATACTTTGAAATTTATTTTCTTTTGTTATTATTATTAAAGTGTAAAAATATTTAGTTTGCAAAATTTATTTAAAATTATTAAACCAAATAAAAGAATCTAAACTATATTGAATGAAGGGATTTAAAATTTTTTTTAACCAATTATTTTATCAAAAAGGATGAATGATATTTAAATATTTATTTAATAAAATATTGAATATTTTTTTGTATTAATGTTATTTATTGCTATTGGTAAAAAATGGTCACTTCACTTTTTATTATACAAGTATATATTTTTTTTTCAAATATAAAAATGAAAATAATTATATTTTACTTTTTTATTAAAAGATTGATTATATTAGATGTATTAAAAGCATTGTTTTTTTAAAAGTTCTCATTAGCTTTATTTTTTGGAAGACTAGAAATATATATTTCTTAAGTCAATATTATAGTCTATCTCTCTCTCTCTCTCTTATGGTTTATTTTGATAAAAATCTTATTTTAAAATATTTATTTCAACAATGAAATATTTATCAATAGTCAAGTTAGCAGTCGTTTAGGAAAATTTAGAGAAGACTATAATAATTATTTTATACCCAATTTTTTTAATATCGAAATCTAAATCAAGAGATCATTTGAAATTTCATGAAGGCTTAAAAAGTTGTTAAGCTCTCTTAATTAGAAAATAAAATAGATATTTTTGAAATTAATAGTTTTACGAATTATAATTGAAATTCTAAAAGATAAGATTTTTTATTTTTTTTTATAAACGTGATATGATCTTAAGGAGCAAATTTAAAGAAATAGTAACAATTTAAAATAGTTTATAATTAGATAAATATATATATATATATATTATATATATTATTTTCATTTTGTTTATTTGTGATAGCAATATTCTAACAATATTTTCTAATGTTACATAAATTATTCTGATTATTTTTCAGATGTATCCAATATGGGATTTTAAACTTGCAAATTACATTGAATTTATTGATGAATTAATTAAAAAATATCGTAGTTTAATTTTAGAAAATTTAACATTTTAATACAAAGAAAAAAACAAAACAAAACAAAAAATGAATGCATGATTTTCTTTTAAAAAGAAATAAATTTAAATAAAAAAAAATGTTGAATATTTATGTATCTACATTCTTATATATATATATACACATATATATATTGTGCATTTGTATATAAATTAATTTTTTCTATAAAAAAATTAAGTTGTTAAATTTAGTTTTTTATACTTCTTTTTCCTTAACTAAATTCATTAACTAGTTTTATTTTTCTTGTTTTTTTTTATCTTGATCAAATGCTTCATCAATTTCATCATCTTCCTCTTCATCATCTCTTTTATGGATATTGAATAATTTTGCAACTTCATTTAAGTCTTCATATTTTCTTTCTTGTTTTAAAACCTAATTTTAATAAAAAGTGTATTTAATAATTATTTTCAAACTTTTTTAAATATATTTATTTTTAAACGATTTTGAAATTATTAGATAAGAAAGTGTTGCGTTTTTGTTATTTGTTTTTTTTAATGATGCATATTCTATCAAATTTTTAATGTGTTGATGTGGGGTTATGAACAGTTAGTTTTATACCGGTGTTTCGCTCTATGTTTTCGTGAAAATTCACTTTCATTCAAATCATCCGCTTGAATTTTCATGTCTCTGAAAGTATAGATAAGCAAATTCGAACGCTGCTGAATTAAACTTGACATATAGGACCATTTACAAAAAGGTAAAATTTGGAAAATAAAGTTCGACAAATGGAGAAGGCACGAATGAACAGAATTCACAAAAACCGTCATTGTTTAAGCTAAGGTGTATGCATTTTATTCTTAAGGTTGAAAAACGCAAGTACTTTCTTGACCCTAATATTATTTTAAAATATTTTTCTTAAAATAAAAATAAAAATTGAATAAAATAAAGAATATACCTCTCTGGCTAATGAAATTCGATTAAATACATTCCATAAAACAATTCCAACTACAAGTCCTTCACAAAGATAAAAAATCACGCCCTTTCCATAATCCTCCTTTTCTTTTTTGGTATCTTGTAAACTTGATTGATTATTATATTCTATTTTCTCTTTTCGTGTTCCACTCTCATCGCATTCACCTGTAGATATTTTTGGGGTATCACTTTCACTTGCTTTAGCGAATACACCAACGGTTGGTAAATGGGAATCAACAATGCCAATTGCTTCATATCCAACATCTGGTCCAAGATCCGACCAAAACATAGACTGGTGCCAATATGGCTTACCTAAACCAACCAAAATAAAGAAAGTTAAAATATAATAACTCATTTTTAACGTGAATGAAGGGCTGATATTTAATTAATTAAAAATGAATTTTAAATAAATCTATAATACAAAATGTCTATCACTGAATGATTATAAAAACATTATTTATGAACATAAAGACAAGTTTAGTTAGTTTGTGTTTGGATCTTACATTCACGATCTACTGCACATTTTGCCAGGTACCATTCACAGAATTGAACTCTCTGATCAGGATCATCTTCATTGAGAGCATGAAGTAGTGTTCATAAAATAATATTTTTATAGTCATTCAAAGTGTTAGTACATTTTTTTGAGACACCCTATAAAGTGTTCTTGTTATACCTGCACCAGTCATATTTTCTCCTGCTAACCGTCCTGAAATAACTGCATGATCATGATGTTCAACCCGTCGCCGGCCCAGTTTAACATCATAGAAACAAGTGCAATCTCCAGCCACCCAAAGATTAGACCTTGCCATTAATTCAGCATTGACAAGATAACCTCCAAAGTCATCATCAATTTCGAGATCAGATTTTATTGCAAGATCCGTGTTAGCTTTAGCTCCAACGGCAACCACAACATGATCAGCTTTTATCTGAAATTTTTAAATGAAAATATGAAAAATTTTGTTTTATAAATTTTTTTTATTGTATTTTTTAATACTACTTACAACTTGTCCATTACTACATGATAATAAAACGTGATCACCTTCACGCTTGACCGATTCAATAATTGTATTCGGAATAACATTGACTCCTTCTTCTTTCACTTTATTTGTAGTCCAATTACTTAAATATTCAGGTAAAACTTTACCCATATTTCCAGGTTCACGGAACACTTGATATATTAGAAGTTGAGAATTTTTTCCTAACATAAAAATATTTTATATCTAATAATTTAATTAATTTGTATTATAGGTCAAATAAAAAAAAAATGAAAAACCTTTTCTTGCAAGAGCACAAGCTAATTCACTTCCTAAAAATCCACTACCAATGATAGCAATATTCTTAGCACCTAATTTAATAACTTCATCAATTTCTTGGAAATCAAATATATCACGGAATAATGTAATTTTCTCTTGAACTTTTTCAGGTGCATTTTTAAATATAGGTAAATTTCTTGGAGTTGAGCCGGTTGCAATTAAACATTTATCATAAGAGATAGCTTCTCCTGTATTCAAATAAACTTTTTTATCATAGACATCCACCCGATCCACAGAATAGCCAAGAGCAACAGAAACACCACCATTTTCCCGATCCATTAATTCTCTGAAGACAAAAATAGCAAATATTAAATTTATAGAATAGCGAAATAAAACTAATTAAGACATAAATGAATGAAAATAAATGTATTTTTACTTACGTGCAGGGTGCATAGAAATCGGAAGGCTCATAGAAGAGGCTTCTTTCAATTCCATTCCACTGTTTGAAACGTAGTTGATTAGTGATATCCTCTTTTTGGTTTAACCACATTTCTTTAGATAAAGGTGGTCTCATATAAGGATAATTGGCTTCATTTGAAATCACTAATACTTTAGCTTTAGGATCATGCGATTTAATTGCGCGAAATGCTGAAAAGGATGCTGTCCCACCGCCAATTAATAAATATGGAACCTCTTTTGGAATATCTTTAGCTTCAGGTGGATTTCGGGGAATTGTTTTTGGACGTATAAATTGTTTTATTTTACCAGTATCCTTCTTTTCTAATTTTGGTTTTTTATCAAAAAATCCTAAAAAGTATGTCTGCAACAAAGCAAAGAAAATAAAATCCTACAAATAATAATGATAAATTAATTAATTGTTAGAACATCACATAAAATATCAAGAAAAATTCCTTCTGAACTTGATATATTAGAAGTTGTGTGCGCATTAGAGTTGTGCAGTCATTTTAAGAGCATATTATGCTTCGTTCACTACCTTTTTTAAATTATTAATAATAAAAAATCAAATTTCCAAAAAAATAAAATTTAGATAAAAAAATCTGGAGTGTCTCCACTCAACTATCTAAATTTGAATTGAATTAAATAACATATATTAATTTAAATCAAATTAAATTAAATTAATTAAATTATAAATTAAAATTAATAAATAATATTTATTAAACCAGCGCATGTTTGGCTCTTTGTTGATGGCACCACGTCACGTGTTGGCGCGTGAGACTTGCAGAGTTAAAAAATTAATTCTGGTACTTTCAGCAATTCAATCAAGCTGAAATTCTATATATAGCAGTTTTATACAATTATTAATCATGTGAAAAATTATCAAACATATATCTTTATTTTTACGGTTACTTTAGAAGAAAAAAAATCAAAACGTTGTAGGTAATGGCCCTCTTCCGATTGAGATACATTTCTCAAAAGTTGATAGAAAACTATGAATTTTGAATAATGTCCATGTACCAAATTTCATCACTCTAGCTCGAACCGTTTTTGCGTAAATTTGGTTACATACATAAACACACACATGTAATCTTGTCTACATACATACACACACACACACAAACAGACATTTTTCTCAACCTTAGTGAAAATGATTCAGGAACCTTCAAAACATATAAAAACATCAAAATCTCGACATCGAAAATTTCCGTAATCGCAATACTATCTCTGTCGAGATAGTAAAAATTTGAATGATTTTTGAACGTATAAATTTCTTTATTGTTCCAAAATCCTTTTTTGATTATAGATTTTTTATCAAAAAATCCTAAAAAGTATATAATACAATATATTTGGAATTTAAAAGTGATTTTATTGTCATTAAGCATTTGTTTGGTATAAAAGTGAATATTATTTAAAATGTAATTTTCCAAAGTATTTATTTAAAAATAAATTGTCTTCAAATTAAGGTACACAACCCCCTCCCCCTTCCCTCACACACATTATGTTGATTGTAATTGATTTTTAAAAATTTGACGATTTTTGGAAAACAATATTATATACCATGGTCACAGAGTGTGATATAGATTTTTAATACCTACAAGGGCAAAAGCAGTAGCGCCTACAATCATTGCCAGCATAATCCTTTCATCACGTTTTTTACTTTTCGGATCATCATATGGTGGTTGACAAGAACTTCCACTACTGCCACCAGGTGGTTTTTCATGGGTGAGTTTTGGTGGAGGTTTGGATTCATTACTTTTGTGTGATTGTGGATAAGAAGGTACAACTCGTGTTCCAGAATTACAGCCAGGATATTGTTTAGAATCATTCGTGGAATGTCTAACAAATAATGGTAATGAATTTACCATTGAAGGTAAACATTTTTGATTTTTTGAGAAAAAAAATTGCGGGCCCCCTAAAAAAAATAAAATTATTTTTATAATAAATTTTAGGCATTTAAAATTAATCTAAGAAAAGGTTTAATTTAAATTAATATAATAGAAATTTCCTATATTTTAACATTAAAAATATACTTGATTTGATTGACAATAATAATCTAAAGAAATGAAAAAAATAATTTTATAAAAAATTAAAAATTTAGTATCTTTTGATAAATATATACAATGCACATCAATTTTAAAAACATTTATTATAAATTAATCAAATATAATTAAAAAATACGAGATTAGTCAATAGTAATATGAGTAATATTGTGTTATTTAAATAAAAAATATACCTAGGACCCTTAAGATGAAAATGAAAGCTTTAATAATAATATATTTTTATAGGCAAATCGTTCCCTAAAAGAGATGACTTTTTAGGTCAAATATTATGGGAACGATGCCTTTCGAAGAAATAATCATTCTATTTCCAGTAGAAATTACTAACATTGTATATATTTAAATTCATATATATATATATATATATATATATATAAACGTAAATTCATAAATTTAATTATTGGTTAATTGTTAATTAAGTATTTTTTTTAATTTGAAATTGAAATATTCTATACTTAGAGCATTCAAATATTATAAAACTTTATCTCAAACATGATAATATTATAGTCGAATATGGAAAATTATAGTATGCATATAATATTTAAAAAAATATATAATAAATGTATAAAATAATGTATACCATGATAAAAATTATTTCTGGTATTTATGTGAGTATTCCAATGAGCCCAAAGGCAAGATATGGCTCTAGATGATACTACTTTTCTCAACATGTCTGATGAAATCAAACCAGTGGGGGCTCGAGGTTATTATTCAAAACGCCGGGACTTGATGATGATGAAGATTCTTTTTCTTTCTCTCATAGAATATTACTTCATTCTGTATTAACTCAATGAATTTGCTTTTAAATCTAATCCATAATTTGATTTAAAAATTGAAATTTTGTGTTAATATATTTCGATATTTAATATTTTAACAAACGAATATATTTTCGAAATCAAAGACATAACATGGTAACGAAGTTAGAAACGAATAAACAAAAATAAAGTTTATTTATATGTTAATTATTAATTATTTTGAACAAAAAAATTAATGAAGATTTAATTTATATATTAAATAACTTTATCAGTCATTTTTTTATTTTAAAAATAATTAATAATATATATGATGTTCTTTGGAGGAAAATAAAATTAGGTTGGTTAGGAATTTTAATTTAAAGGGAAATAATATTTATTATAAATTTGTTGATAGAACCCAATAGGCAAAAGGCGTAAAAGTCAGAAACTTGCCAATTTTATAAAGTTTTAGTTTCATAAAAATTGCTTTGGATAATGAATGTACATTAAAATTTTTGGTATTAAATTACTATTAAATTAATAAATTATTAAATAAAAAATATGCAAAAGATATACAAGCTTATTTCATTTATCTTCTAAGGAAGAATTATTAAGGAGAAATTATTTTTCTTAACATATTTCAAAAGAAATAAAAAAATAGTTATCTAAATTCAATTTAATAATTTTTTTAAAAAATCCAAGAGGTTTGCGGCGAACCGCGCGTCACGTGACCGGCATTTCAAAACAAGAATGGAGTCGGACAGTGAAGAGGAATCAAATTTTGAAGATGATTTCTATTCATTTCTTAATGTTTCGCGTAATGTAAGATTTACAATCATAAAATCTTTGAAAAATTGAATTAATCATTAATTAATTATTGAAAAGCTTATGATAAATTATTTCATATTATATATTTCAAATATATGATGAAATCATGTGCTTATTTAATATATTTTTATTAATTATTCTAGGCCACCAACGAAGATCTTACCACTGCATATCGTAGATTAAGTAGAGTATATCATCCTGATAAACATGTTGATCCCTTGAAAAAAAAAGAAGCTGAAATATTATTTAATAAAACTAAAAAAGCATATGAAGGTTAGTTCACTTGTACAGGAATTATATAATTTTTTCTTTATTTTCATACTTCCTATTAATTAAATTAAGAAATTTACAAATAAAGTTAGATAAAATATATAATTTAAATTATAAAATTAATTTTACTAAGTTAAAAAAATTTAGAATCAAGATATTAAACATTTAAAAAATTTAAATCATTCATTTCTATATGATAAATTACTTTTCGTTAATTATTTACTTTCTTTGTATATTTATAAATATTTTTGTTTTCATTCATTCATAAATATTTATATAAAATTATGCTGATGCAATATAAAATATGAGTTGATGGTGTGGTTGAGGGAATTATAAAAAAAACTGCGAGAGGAGGGATCAATTTAATAAGTCATAAATAAACCATTAGGACCAATTAAATTAAAATTAAAATATGCTCTTTTATTAAAAAATTATTGTGAATTAAATAAATAAATGTATCATAAAAACTATTTAAAGATAAGTTTTAAAAGTAATTAATTGGAAAGAGTTTATTGATTAAAATTATAAAATATCAGTGAAATTATACAAACAATTATTGATTTCTCTTGAAAGATCAGAATCGATGATTCTTAGGAAATAGTGTTATTAATCTAAAAAACAAGCAAAATTTATGATATTTAAGGGGGGGTGGGGGTGAGGGTTGATTTCATTCTCAACCTTTTGACTACTAATGTATACTTTAGGAATTTTTGTAGAATAAAAGAATAAATATTTATAAATGTAACTGGAATTTTGTATGAAAAAGCTTATTATGGCTCGTTAAACTTCTATATTAATAAATCAAAAATTTTTTATGGAATTTATAATTTATATTTATTTATAAGATATAAATATTATATATATTGAATAATATTAACGTATTTTTATTTTATATTAAATAATTTTATGGGGTAATGGAATTGATTTATTTTTATCATTTTTTAAATTATTTATTTTTAATTATCAATAAATTGCCTCTTATCTTTGTTAAGAAATATAATTTTATATTTTTATTTGATTAAATTAATCATTGATAATACCTTCACTATTTTTCTTAATAAATTTATAAAATACATATAAATATTTTAAAAATAGGAAATACATCCTTATAAAATTGCTTACAAATTAAATATTCTTTTTATTTTTATTTTACAGTATTAATTGATCCACATCAAAGAGCAATATACGATAGTGTAGGAACAAGAGGCCTTCAAACTGAAGGGTGGGAAATCGTACAGAGAACAAAAACTCCAAATGAAATTCGAGAGGAATATGAACGCTTAGCACGGTATAACTTATTAATTACTTATTAAAAATAAATAAGTTAAAATTAAGCAATAATTTTCTACATTTATAACAAGAAAATTCAATTTGACTATAATATTTATTTATTATTATTACTATTATTTATTTTTATTTAATAGAGAACGTGAAGAGCGACGTCTTCAACAAAGAACCAATCCAAAAGGGAATGTTACCGTTAACATTAATGCAACCAATATATTCAATCGATATGATGAAGAATATGATGATTACAAGTAAATATTTCATTCTATTAAATTAAGCTTATTTATGAATACTTGTATATTTTGATTTCATTAATCGAAATAAAAATTGAGTTATAAACCATTTAACTATATGGAGATACCATTCTATTATTTTTCTTCTAATTTATTAGTCATAGGTATAACTTAAATCTTATATTTTTAAATTAAGCTCTGTTCTATTTGTTAAATCTGAAGTTTTATTTATTTTTAATGTACTCTTCTAGAGATTTTATTCCAAATTTAAATTTTAATAATTTTTTTAGTGAATCGTCTGGTTTGGGTACAATTGAAGTTTCTGGTATGTCCTTTACTCAATCGGTAGAAGCACCAATTACAACACGCGACACTGCAACTCTCAGTGGTCAACTTTCAACTCATAATGGAACAGGAAATGGTCAATTTGCAATATCTTCAAGGCGGCTATTATCTGAAGGTGCATGGATCGAGGGTGAATTTGCAGTTGGCAATGGCCCGACATTTTTAGTTAAAGGATTTCGCAATATAACAAAACGACTTTTCTTTAATACTGCGATTACATTACAAGCAACAACTCTAGGAATCCGTCCAGGACACGTTTCATGTAATCATTATTAACTTTGAAATATTATAATTTCATTCATATTAATTGATAAATTGTTTACTTTTATTAGCATTAGCGATGCAATTAGATAAACATATAATGGGCTATTTGACATGGAGAGCTGGCCATCAATCGGCAATGAGCACAGCGATTATTTACGATACTGCAGCTATACACACTGCTATCACATTTCAAATGGGAATTCCACATTCATATCTAGCCATATCGATGGCCTATAAAATGCCTGAAAGAGAACTTAAACTTAAAACAGTAATCAAGTAATTATTTATTATTTATTTTTATTCATAATTGAATTGGTGAGGACACCCTAAAAACATTATTTCAAAGGAGATAAGTTAGATTAGAAATATATTTAAGTATATTAAGATAGAATAACTCGAGGAAATGATAGCTTATAAAAAGTAAAATTCTCATTGTTTTTTTTAAATAAAGGTTTATTAAATTAGCTACTCAGTCAAACTTCTATTATATCATAATTTTATTGTTGAATGTATGTATGTATGTAATTACTATTAGAATTCTAATTTCTATAGGTTTCATTATTTTTTTTTTATATTATTTCATATAAAGTGATTTTTTTATTATAATTTCTATTTTCTGTGTACTATTACCAATGATATTTAAATGAAATTAGGGAAATCAAATTAAAAGGACTATAAGATTTTAGTTTTTCTTTACGTTTTAAGGTCCCAACAATACATTTCTGACATGATGTCTGCTTGTGTGAATGTGATAGCGTTTGGCCGATTGAGCTCAAATTTGGTAGGTAGATTGTAATTATAAATTCCATAAGATCGTTCAATAGTGATTTTATACAAAATCGCACTTTTAGTGGAACAAACTGGTTCATATTTTTCATAACTTTTATTCTAAAAAGAAATTTAATTTCTATGATTAATTGATTCTATTGGATGAATTTTTATCTACAATTTACTAGATTATTTATTCTTTTAGTTGATACAAAATTCGATTTCTAGGAGAATGAAACAAAGATACTAAATTTTATGCTTGATCCTTCTCCTTTACATATATATTTATAAGTCGTTTAGAAATAATAAGTTCACTGGATATCCGTTTTTAAATAAAATGAATTTTAGGTTGGATTTAATTTATGATATTCAAATTCTTTCAAATATATAAATATTATATATAATATAAGGTGAAATGGAGTAATTGCAAACCAGTTTTTGCAAAGTTTGACTTTAAAACTAATAAGATGTTATTTATTTTATAAATAATAAACTTATTTTAGAATTATTGAATTGTTATGTTATTTATAACTAATTCGTATTGATAGAAGTATACATTTTTATTAAAAAATACGTTTAATATAAAAAATTGTAACAAAAGGAAACTAGTCCGCACTTTCCCTGAAAACGGGGCAAGAGGAGAATTTGACACATTTTTGTTATATAGTGCTTTTTACAGAATTAAAATAAGTTGTTTAGGTTTAAAGTAATTAATTAAGAGTCATTTTACAGATCAGAAATTTTAATATAAAATATAAAATAAATCATAAAAAACCTTAATATTTTAAAATTTATATTAATCATCTTAAAATAATTAATACATAGTCTTTATTAAGAAACCAATATCTATATAAACTCCAAAATACAAAATTTATTTTAGCACTAAGATTTGTTATTTTAAGTCACAAAGTTGCACTTGTTATTTTACTCAGTTGATTTCAGCAGATTTATATAATTGACGAGAAATGCACACTACATAGATGAAATCTATGTGAAATGGTTCATACTCAGTATTTTCCATACATTTATTTATCATGTTTACGAGAAAAACAACCGTTTACGCACTTACCCCAATTCACCTTATATAAAGCTCATCATTATTAGGTAATAAAATATTTAAATGAGATGATAATAATAGATGTAAATTTAATAAGTACTAGAATTACGGGAGATGCTGAGGTAGATTTAAAAAACTATTATAATTATTTTTCGTTTTCTTACTTAATTCTTTTGGTAATTTTTTTTATTTCAATTTTAATTAGGGCTGGCACTTTTGGAGGTATTTTTGAATATGGTGCTGAAAAAAAATTATCCCCGCATTCCACAATATCGGCAGCTATTGCAGTTGGAGTACCTACAGGGGTTATGTTAAAAATTAAGTATGTATTATAAGTATATTTATTTAAATTCAATTTTAAACTTAATATTTAAAAAAACAATAATAATAAAATTTAACTTTCACAGACTCTCTAGAGCAAGTCAAACGTATCTTTTTCCAATTCATTTGGCTGAAGAAATAGTTCCTTCTGCTGTGTTTTATGCTACAATTACACCTCTAGTCTCATGGGCACTTATTAAACGTTTTGTAATTGATCCACTTGCAAAGGATCGTCAAGAGAGAGAATCAAAAAGACAAAAAGAACAAAATAAAACCAAGTAAATATACATTAAATAAGATATATTATTAATACAAATTGATTTTATTTGAAAAAAATAATTTTATTTTATTAAAAAAATATAAAAAAAACAATGGGTTAATTAATATATATATTTTTAGAATAAGTGAACAACGTCGTCAGGCGAATGCGGCAATTGAATTAATGATGGCATCATTTTCACGGTCTCGTGACGAAGAAATAGAACGGAACGGATTAGTAATTGAATTTGCTTGGTATGGTGCAGTAGAAACAATAAATTCTTTAAAAGATTCGACTTTATTGAGTGTTGATAATGTTGATACTAGTGTCTGGAATGTATTAGTGCCATTACAGTGCCTCATTAAAGACAGCAAACTCTCTCTTCATAGTGGTTCGAAGGTATTTGTCTTCAATTATATTCACCATATCATATTTTGTATTTTTTATTTAATTATTAATTTTTCTTAATCTTTGAAAATTTTGTAGATTATAGATTAATAGATACATGACTAAATATTCTTCTGCCACTTTTAATTATTTAATTAATCTTCACTCTTTACATTATGACAAGTGTTTGTGTAATAACGATCTATTAACAAACAATCTTAACAATCACAATAATTTCTAGTAATCACTAACATCCCAATATTCTCACTTTTTAATAAATACTAAATGATGTAAATCGTTAATTGAAAATACTTAAAAATCTTCAAATGAAAATGTAATACAACAACATTGTATAATAATATTTTTTTAATGATTTGCAGAATCAATTACCAGGCTTCCTAGATCCTTGTCCTTGTGAGCCAAAGTCGTTACTCATTCGATATATCTTCCGAGGTCATGCACATTTAATTCAAATTGCAGATATAGAACCTCTTTCGCTTCCTAAAACACGTAAGAATTTGTTTTTACATAAGTTTTATTTAATTATATTTAAATATATTTAAATCAATTAAAATTTTTTTTTCCAGAACATCGGATACCTTCTACAACATGACCTAAGTTGTTAATTTTCTATCCCCTCTTTGAATTTCGTTCATTTCATTGAGGAAAAATTACCAAATGTTAGTACAATTTTTAAAGAGTATATATACATATACTTATATGTTATTATATATATCTATATAGATGTATATATATAATAAAAATATTGTCTTTACATTATTCAAATTGTTCTTAGTCAAAAAATAAAAAAAATAAAGTTAATAATAAAATAAATTTCATAAAAAAAAATTCTTATAATATTAACACCAAGAGTACTACCCTATAAAAATACCTTCAGATAGAAATTGCAATAATATTTTACCTAACACTTCATGAATTTAATCTTTACATAACTTGATTTTTTTCATCTAGTTCTCTTATCTCAAGATTAATTTTTCATTATTTATTATTAATCCTTAATTCCACTCCACTTGATTTTCAAAGTTTATTTATCCATCAAACCTCAAATTTCCATATAAAACTGTCTTATATAAAATTTTATAAACTTTTTTACCTATCTTTCCAGATAATAAATATACCTAACGTGACCATTTATTTTTTTCCTAAAAACGGGACATTTTTTACTTTCCCGCATACTTCGTATAAGGGAAGTATTGGAATATCGTCAAAAATTTCGACTTCGAGATTTCGATAGATCTTGACGTTTTAGACCTCCCTGAGTCGGAAAATACCATTTTTCGAATTATGTCTGTGTGTATGTTTGTATGTATGTATGTAATGTCTGTGAGCAAATTTACTCAAAAACTAATCAAGCTAGGACTTCGAAATTTGGTACACCGATATTATTCACAGTTTGTAGATTTCTATCAAAATTTCGTCAAAATCGGTTAACCGGAAGTGGTACTTTACCTACACTGGTTGCGTTTACCTTTCAAGTAAAGTACCAGTTTGCTTCGAGATATTTGCTTCATATTTTGTATATAGATTTAAAAATATGAAAAAAATTCAGATATCAAATTTCATCATGATCTGACTACCGGAAGTGACATTTTACCTATACAAGTAGCGTTAGGTGTACATTATAAATATATATATAATACTGTTAAACCATTTTACTTTATAATTTAAATTAATTAGTTTGTTTATTTTTATTGTTGTTAATTATTTGTTTTATCGTTCTCAAGATATGGTTAAAAATAACTTGTAATTTAATTTATTCTTTTAGGTATTGTATTTTTATATTATTATTTTATTATTTGATCAACATAACGGTCTCTAAGCAGACAAGGCTACTAAACAAAACTGATCAAGCGTACAAGATAGATACTTTCATATATAAAAAAAATAAATTAAATAATATATTTAATAAAATTTAATAATAAATAGTTTATTTTAATAATAAACCAAGCGATGGCGTTTAATTTTGATAAATGGACATTATTTACATTTCGTTAATTTTTTTTACATTTAAAATATCAGTTAACCGGAAGTAGCACTTTCTTCTATATATATATATATATATATAAATGTTACCAAATATCAAATTTGACACCAATAAACTAACACAAACTGGCTCTTTATCAATACCAAGTTTACACATTCTAAATATTCATTCACAACTCTATACCTATTTATATGCGGGAAAGTCTAGGGGAGGTAATAGTTTGGGGAGGCTATGAAGAAAACGTATATTTTTCATTATTTCTGTTTATTATAATGAAAATAACTGAAAAATATAGTAAATAATATAACAATAACTTAGTATAATAATATAATAATAAATTTAAAATAAGGGACAAGCTACCTGAAAACGGGACATATGGTCACTTTAAATATACCACATCTTTACTATTGTCCTAAATCAATTATAATTAATTCTAACTTTACATTAAAAAAGTAACGTTTAATCGATGATCTGCATATATGGAATTTTAATGTCAAAAACATTAAATCAAAGTGTTTTGATAATAAAACTCTTTATTAAGAAGCATATTGAAAAAATTTTGAAAATAATCGAAAATGTTAAAAAGTTTCCCGGCAAAATTATCTTACCTTTTTTTTTTAGAACAAAAAAATTTCAAGTATTAGGAAATTTCGTGGCTGCGGCACAGTTTGGGTATCACTGGTCTAGAGGGTTTATTTTAATTTATAATTTAAAACAAATTAGAAAAAAATATTTTTCCATTTTATTTTAAAAACTTAAAATATATATAAATCAATAAATTTATAGGCTCTAAGGTTTGGTTAGTCCTGAAACTATTTCATAATTTTTGCAACCTTATTATTATTCTATAAAATTCACTTATAATAAAATTTAAAATTTCATTTTATTTTAAATATTTATAAATTGGTTAGTTTCTTTATATGCAAATTCACTGTCTTCTGTTTTGCGAGGCATTTCTAATTTTGTATGAATTTACTTGACCCCCAAATGTTTTTATATTTTTACTGAAAACAAAAAGAAAAATAGATTCGTGTTATGTAATATTAGATATATATTTTAATAGAGTAGAAAAGAAAATATTTACTCATGTTCAGGAGAAATCATTTTGCTTTTTCCTGATTGATCATTATTTCTAAGTTCTTCTTTCTGAGAGTTAATTTATAAAAAAATAAACAAAATTAAAAAAAAATTATTGAGAAATTAATATTATTAAGTAGAATTTTTTTATCATTAAAATTATATAATAGATATAGATTATAAATGTTTTAATTATTTATTTCAAAAACGCAACTTGCAAGTCTGAAGACATTTATGGATTACTACTCCATCTCCCCTGCAATAAATAATCTTTATATTTATTTATTCATTTAATTATTTACACTTTAAAATTAATAACTGACCACCAAATGAACATCCCAGTGAACACCTTCAGGAACCTGTTCATTTGGTGGTCAGTTGCTCAACGGTAGCTCGCCTATCTGCCCAAACGGGATAAATTTGATAAATTTATTTAATATAGCAAGAGAAATAGAAAAGATGAAGTTATACGAAAATTTACAAATTGAATAAAAGAAAAAAATATATTGTCTTCAAAAAAAGGTCAATGCTTTGTTGTTTTTTTTACTTTCCCGCATACTTCGTATAAGGGAAGTATTGGAATCGTCAAAAATTTCGACTTCGAGATTTCGATAGATCTTGACGTTTTAGACCTCCCTGAGTCGGAAAATACCATTTTTCGAATTATGTCTGTGTGTGTGTATGTATGTATGTATGTAATGTCTGTAAGCAAATTTACTCAAAAACTAATCAAGCTAGGACTTCGAAATTTGGTACACCGATATTATTCACAGTTTGTAGATTTCTATCAAAATTTCGTCAAAATCGGTTAACCGGAAGTGGTACTTTACCTACACTGGTTGCGTTTACCTTTCAAGTAAAGTACCAGTTTGCTTCGAGATATTTGCTTCCTATTTTGTATATAGATTTAAAAATATGAAAAAAATTGAGATACCAAATTTCATCATGATCTGACTACCGGAAGTGACATTTTACCTATACAAGTAGCGTTTCTTTTTTACCGACAGACGATAGTAAGGGAGGTATTGTTTTCACACCAAATTTCACCTATGGATATTTTTAGGTACAAATCTCCACGAATCATGCATTTTCTTAACAGAAAAAAGTATTTTTAGCATGATGTCTGTCCGCCCGTCCGTCCGTCCGTATAGATGTGTACAGCCTGAACGGCTCAACGGATTTTGATGAAATTTGGTATATTTACTTAATACATCAGTAGGATGAATGGATCAACTTTTGGTGCAAATCCGGAAACCGGAAGTGCTAGTATTGCCGATCGAAGAGAGGAAGTGAAGGGTTATTTTCATATCAAATTTCACGTGAGGACATATCTCCACGTGTTATGCACTTTGTATTGGTTTTATCTTCGAGAAAAATCATCTTCATTAGTTTTTTCTTAATTTAAAATTATATGACGTCACCCAGCACTTCATGACGTCACAGCCAGCCCTTATATATTATAAATAAAATAAAATTAAAAATATTTATATTATATCCATATCTGTTTTTTTTACATTTAAAATATCAGTTAACCGGAAGTAGCACTTTATTCTATATATATATATATATATATATATAAATGTTACCAAATATCAATTTTGACACCAATAAACTAATACGAACTGGCTCTTTATCAATACCAAGTTTACACATTCTAAATATTCATTCACAACTCTTTATACCTATTTATATGCGGGAAAGTCTAGGGGAGGACACTCCCGCTTATTTCTCTTGGGACATATATAAAAAAGGATCTTTACTTTATGCCATTTGAGGGGAAAAAACCCTCTTCATTGGCACTAAACCTGATTAATAATAATTCATCATTAATTTTAATGCTATAAAAAATATTTAATTACAATCGAAATGAAGATCTATCTTGAAATCAATATTTCTGCAAAATCCTTTGAAAAAAAATTAATAGGAGCAATACAAAATGAGTTAGTTACTAAAAGTAATTAATCGATAATTAATTACAATTAATTATTTATAATTCAATTATATTTCTTCTATACCTTCTAGATATCGATTGAAATATCTATAAAAATTTTCAAAAGTCTATCTCAATATTAAGATGATGAAAAATCGATTTCAATTTGTCAAAAGAGCGAAGAGACAGACATAGAAATAGACGCCAACTGAAGTTGAGAAAAATGTTATAATATAAAAAAACGTAGGTACTGACTACATTTCTCAAAAGTTGATAGAAAACTACAAATTTTGAATAATGCCCGTGTACTAAATTTCATTATTTTAGCTCAAACCGTTTTTGCGTTATCTTGTCTATACACACACACATACATATACACAGCCATTTTTCTCAACCTTATTGAAAATGGCTCAGGGACCTTCAAAACGTATAAAAACATTAAAATCTCGACATCGAAAATTTCCGTGATCGCAATACTATCTTTGGCGAGATAGTAAAAAAATTAAGTGAAAAACTAAAACAAATCTTAAGTTTTTTAGAGTTTGAAAAATATTTAAAAAGAAAACCATTTATTGTATAAAATGTCTAACAAAAGTTAATTTATAATAACAATATTAACTTGAAATATTAATTGTTTGATTGATATTTCAATTCATGAAAAAAGTAAATTGAATATTGATATTCCTTTTAGTCACCAATTGAGCTAAATTCACCATAATTAATATTATGTAAATCATTTTTGGACAAGATATAAAACAACCAAAAAATTTAATTTGGATTCTTAAATGAATTAATTAAAAATTTTTTGTACGATTTGGCAGACTATGAAGAGAAAAAAAGAGCACAATTTTCTTTAAATATTTTAGAATTATATAAAAAAAGAATATTATTTTTATTCGTTTATTATTTATAATTTATACAATTGTCCATCAGAAAAGTCATAATCAAAAATATTTTTCTAATCAGACCGGTTTCATCTAATTCTAAAAGCCATTTGTCTCTGCAATATTCCGGTCCTATAACTATCTATTGTAATTTATTGTAATTAACGCTTTATTTTCAGTATATTAACACATTCCCGCCGGCTCCATAATTTTCTATTTATTTTATGTGGTGGCATGAGCCACCGGTGGTACATGTCGGCGGGAACATGTTGACCCACTCTATCATTTATTTAATTTTTAATTATATTCTCATTTTGAAAATTTTTTCTCTTTACTTCCTCCTATCCTTCTTGGATTTGTGTTAATGACTTAATATCATGATATTTCAAGAGAGAGCTTTAAATTCTTTATTATAAATAAATACAGTCATATTCATTAAAAATAATGTTAACTATCCAATGATTTGATTATTTTATTAATCAATCATTAGTAATTACTGGGTTTATCTCAATATCTTAATAATAAATAATAATATATATTTTCAAATAAAATGGATTAAAGGGCCGCTATCTATCCAAGAATATACAAACTTTTGTCATCTTTTTAATAAACTTAAAATATAGTAAAAAAGTTTATATCAATAATATGAATTCTAATTATGAAATATATTTAAAATAGTTCTAGTAATATATAGTTATTTAAAAAAAATAAATAAATTTGATAAACACACAAATACAAATATTTAAATAAAATTTCGAAACATTTTCCACGATTAATAGAATTTATTAAATTTCAGTACTATTAATAATCAGTACTGTTTATTTTACAATAATTATCTTTTTTGTATATTAACATATATTACAAAGAAATTTTGATATATTAAATTTCTTTAAAATATTTCATTTTCTCCATATTGGCAATATTATAATTTTATAAATGAAAAGTGGCGCTTTATTTTAATGACAAATGCCGCCAAAAGTCCTTTTCTTGCCCTCTTGCCCTGAAATCCTTTCATTCTATTCATAAGAAACAAACAATAGGAAGTCCCTTTAACCTAAGAACTGCTAAGAACCCACATCACTCGACATTCCAATCAGAATAATATTGAATATATATTATAAATATATATATTTATTATTTCTTTAAACTTTTATTCATAAAATGAGTGAAAGTCCAAGAACACCCGGTAAGTAAAAAAAATTATAAAGTAAAATAAATAAATAAATAAATATTAAATATTAATTAATTTTTTTTTATTATTTATATAGATTCTTCATCAAACACTACAACTAAAACGTCTGGTCGGAAATTAAAACAAGGTTTTTAATAAGACACGAATTTATTTCCTTTTTAACCTTTTAAAAAAATATAGAATTTTTTTTTTTTTAATTTCAATTAGAAATTTTAAAAACAAAATATTTACATTCTGATTATGTCATGAATAAGGATTTAATTAATACTTTGAATAATAATAACAAAAATAAAACAACACCAAAAAAATAAATTAATAGAATTAAAATTCATCAAATAATAAAAAAAAAAAAATTTTTTTCAAATTGATATACAAATGACATGAAACTATATATACTTAAATAATTTAATTCATTCAAATTTAATCGTTACATTTGAGGACTTACACAATTTAATTTATAAATGTTCTAGTCTAAGGTGATTTGAATAATAAGGTGTATTGAAAATTAGGCTTATCAAATTTTGGCTAAACTTAAAAAAGTTAAAAATGTAAGTTTTTGTATTTGTAATAATTTGTGAATAATGACTAATAATGGATAATTACAAGGAAAAAGTAGATATCCCAAACACCAAATAAATAATTTTGTCGGTTGAAGAGTGAATGGTAACTGAATGTTTCACTTTTTCCTAAAGGCTGATAACTTTTGTTTTGACCGATAAAATGACATTTCGTGTTCATTGTGAATTAACTTACATACTATTTGAAACATCATTGATTTACAACCAATAAAACTATAAATCTAAGGAAAAAAAATTAATTTAAATATATTTTTGTTTTTAAATAATATTAAATATTTCTGAATATTATTAAATAATAATTATTCGTAGAATTTTATCTTTACTCATTAACAAAATTTATTAATTTATTTTCAAAATACATATTATCTTCCCCCCCCCCTACTACCTTCTTCACTACCACCACATTCGCAATTTTTTTTTTTTTACATTCTTATAATTTTAATTTTAAAATTTCACTTATAAGCCAATATGAATAATTTTATATAAAAACAAACTCATATATAGTAGGGCTCCCACATTACCCGGGGAGATGGTCCACGGATAATTGAAAACCCTGGATAATCGAAACAATATATTATTGAATAAATATGCTGGGTTATAATGTTTTTAAGAAATGTCTATATAAACGTTTTATTAATTAACAAATTTTTTAGCTGCAAAAATAAACTGATGTTCAAATTAAATTTTTATTTCGAAAAAAATCGGTAATTGTTCGTTGATTTTTATTAAATAATACTTTTCTAATATCTGTTCTTATCAAAATAATTCTGCAGAAATCGGCATTCTGTAAATATATATATATCTGTACTTACATACATATTTAAAGAAGAAATATAAATAAAATTTGCCTCATTGAGAGTCCATCCAGTTAATTGGAATCCCGGATAATGGGGGTCCTATTGTACTAAGAATATTCATTTGTTATTTAATAATACAAGTTTTAAGTATCGATGTTTATCGTTCGTGTTTATTTTTAATTATATTTTCAAATCTTCACAAAATATTCGTCAAAGCACTACTATTCAATATTCTTTAGATTTGATCACCATTTTGATTTTCTGGTGGTTAAGACGAAAATGACTCATGTTAGAGAAAAGAGTAAAAGACTGTGTTTATATTTTCAAAATCCATAATACGTAGTTCTTCTTTACGCTATTCTACTAAATATATGATCAAATACTTGGTTATGCCCTTAGTCACAAATCTGATTTGTATTTGGGAGATGTTCATAACAAATAAAAAAACATCATTTACTTAGACTATACTGATGGATTGGACGAAAATTTGACTAAATTTTAGACAACAAAAGATTATTATATAATATGTTTTTTAAGACGATGTGGGTATTCTCCATCCAATTATCCAGAGCCTCTTACAATGCTAATATAGACATAAAATAGTGTGCAACCAATGCATAGGGACCTGAATGTTGGAACAGTGACGGGACTAATAACAAAACAAGACAACTTTTTGACATTCAAGGACTAATCATAAACCTGAAATGACTTAAACTTCATGATTGGATTTGTAAAATGATTTAAAACAGGATCATCGCTCCCTTTCCTTTCTCTTCATCTTCCCACATGCTGTCCCGTATAACTAAATCCTGTCCCCTCCCTTTATATAATTAAAAATTATACTTATAATTGTAAATTATGTTTATTATACTTTCAAGTAAAGCAACTGTCAAATTGACTTATTTTCTTATAAATAAAAAAATCTATAAACCTTTTATTAGTACCATTTATACAAGTTTTCTTTTTATAAAATAATTTTTTTCTACATATTATTAATTTATAAAATAAAATTTAAATTGATTGTGTCATTAACATTAAAATATTCAATTAACAATAAATACATATATATAATAGTATTCTATTTTGCCTTCTAGCTCGTCTACCATTTCAAATAATTAGTCCAGATACATCAATTCAAACATCGAAAAGACGGAAACTCAATGATAGTGATGAAAATATTGTTTTAAAAATTGATCTGCCAAATAAAATTAAAAATGCTATTTCTGTTGATGGTGATAACGATAATGATGATGATACTGATGTTGAATTTATAGAATTAATTAATAAGGAGAAAGAGGATGAGAAAATAATTAAAATAACTAAAAATAATGAAAAAGAAATGGAAAATGATAAAAATATTAATAACCAAGAAAAGAATAAAGAAAAATTAATACATGATGGTGATGATGATGATAGTGATACAGAAATTATTGTGAAACAACAAATCGAAATAGAGAATAATCATAAGAATAAAAATAAGGATGATTCAAACGAATTAAAACAAGAATCAGAAATAAAAGAAAATTCATTGGAGGATAATGATGAAGAATTAATTATGTTAAGTAATGATGAAAGTTCTGCAAGTGATACAAAAACCCCATCGAAAAAATCATTAACACCAAAACAACTGAAGAAAAAAATGGAGTCAGCAAAAAAGAGAGAGGAACGTGACCGGATTAAACAAGAAAAAGAAAAAGAACGTTTAGAAAAAAAAGAGGAAAAGGAAAAATTGAAATTGGAAAAAGAAAAAGAAAAGGAAATGTTGAAAATGAAAAAAGAAATGCAAAGAATGGAAAAAGAAAAAAAGAAACAAGAAATAATGGAGTAAGAATTTAATATTATTATTAATTATTATCTTTGTATTTAATAAATTTTTCTGTGATATTTTTCTACGCATAAATTTTCAAAAGAATTTTATTATATAACATAATCTAATTCTATTCTCGTTCACCAAGTCATATAGTAAATTTTGATTTCATACTTTTAACTGTTATTTTAGTGCTAAAAATGAAGAAAAAAAATTAAAAGAAGAAGAAGAACGAAAAAAAGAGGAGCGCAAACAGGCAGCAAGAGTGGCCTTTACTAGTTTCTTCGTAACAAAAAATAAATCAACTGAAGATCTTAAATCATCTAATATTACCCGTTTTATGCCTTTCCAGGTAAATTATAAATTAATATACAATTCAATATATAAATATTAAAACAAAAAATTAATTTATATTTTTGATTTAAGATTAAAACTGATATGCGTCTAGCACCAAAAAATAGAATTAAATTCAAAGAAGAAATGAGAACAACATTTGATAATATTATTGAAAAACAAATAACAGAAAAATCTAATTTATATTTAAATCAATTAAAAGATAAAACTTATATTAAAAAGAAAAGTAACAGAACATGGCCTTCAAGTGAACTTAAAGATGTTGATCAATTAGGTAATTGAACATAAAATGTGTTTTTCTATTTTATTTTTTTTCATTGGGTCTCCTATAATAAATGATATTTGCCATAATATTCATTATTTTCTCAGTATAATACAGACAATTACTTATTTATTTATTTAAGGAATATCGTTTTTTTTATTTTAATAAACAAGGATTGTGTACTGTTGTATTAGAATTTATAATTAAACTATTTCTCATTTCATTTATTTTCATTTGATACCTATTTAGTTAATCTTCACTAAATTAAATAGAACATTTAAAAATTGAGATTCACAATGAGTTTACCTTTTAGAAAAAAAATATTAATTTATACTTTTAAATTCACATAATAAACTTATATGTTTATCTGTATCTAAAAATATTCAAATTTTCAATGATATATTATTTTTTGTTGTGCCTAATTATTTTTTTTTTTAATTTAATTAATTACATTTTTTAGATGAACAAAATGATATATATATAATATCTAAACATGACGAAGGTTTAGTACAACATTTACAATTGGATCCTACCGAGAAACGACCCAAAGCAAAATTGTTATTATTCCATGAAAATCAAAGACCACCGTATTGGGGAACGTGGAGAAAAGCAATGAAATCAATCAATCCTAGGAAACCATTCGCTAAAGAAGTATATATATATATATATATTTATATTATATTATAATTCTTTATTAAATCTTTCATTATTATTTTTATAAAGGAAATTCTTGATTATAATATTGATTCGGACCTTGAATGGGAAGATGAAGAACCCGGTGAATCGTTACAAGGCTCAGAAGATGATCGTGAAAGTGAAGATGAATATGAAGTAGATAATGAATTTTTTGTACCACATGGCTATTTAAGTGATGGTGAAAATGAAAATGAAGATGAATGTAATGAAACAACAGAAATTAAAGAAACAAATAAAGAGGAAAGATTACATAAAATGGAAATTGATTTTGAAGAGGAAATGAAAAAGAAAACAACAAGAATACAACCAACTATAATTGGATGTATATGGAGAGAGGATTTAAATAATCAAAAGAGTAAGTAGAATGATTTTATTTAAAAAAAAAAATTATAATTTTTCAAAAAAATAAATTTGGAGAAGAGAATAATCAACTCTATAAATCTTCAATAATTATGAAAATAATGTTATTTTTATTTTTAGTTTCAACACAATTGAAAAATATGATTATGTCCCGATGTGCTTTATTTGATCAAAATTTGCCAATTGAGTTAAATTCAAGTTTGTCCAATACACCAACCCAACAATCTCCATCCTCCGAAAAGAAATTCAGAGATTTTGAAGAAGAAGGTAAACAAATATTAAAATATTTGATTATTTTAGGATAAATGACTAAAGAATTCCGTTTTTCATACAATTATTAAATAAACAAAGAATCTCCCCAAAGTTAAATATATATTTCATACAAAATATTGAAAATTAATTTCTTTTTTTTTACATATATATTTAAATAACCTAGTTTTTCAACCTTCCTTTGCAATATATCTCTATTGATATTTATTTTATTTAAAAAAATATTAAAAGTCATTCTCTTATTTCTTTTTAATAAGAAAAACCTATATATATATATATATATAAATGATAAATAACCAAATAATAATAAATATAAAATTTATATTTTCAGATATTAAAAATTTGGTCCGATTAGTCCAGGGGAATCCAAATTCACGACAGTTTCTTTCTAGAGAATTTTCTAGTTATTTAACAAAGGATTGTCAAAAAAGTGCCCGATTAAGTAAAAGACAAATTTATATGAAAATTAAGGAGATTGCTGAATGGAAAATGAATGATTCCGTTGGTACATTTAAGGGTCGTCTGTGTTGGATGGTAAAACCTGATATTCTTAAAATATTTAATTTCAATGAAGAGTTACCAATTGAACTGTCTTGGAATTATATATTAAAACCAAAAATTGTACAAGACCCTTTAGCTGAAATAACTGTAGAACCAGCAATTAATATTTGTAATATTCCTAAAGATAATATACCTTTGATTACAAAATTCACAAAAGTAATGAGTAAAGAAGAGAAAGAGAAACAATTTGCATCTTTAACAAAACAAGAAAGCATTACCACTACTACTAATTCTAATACTAATAATGATGCGAGCAATTGTATTCCAAATTTAACAAATGATATTTCGAACGACAAGTCAGAACATTCAAAAATGGAAATCGATGATGATATTGAAATAGTTAATGATAATAAAGATTCAATCATCAATAACACATCTACAAACTCAACATCATCACCAATAGGAACAACAAACAAAACCTCCTCAAAAACATCTTCAACATCAAAAGTTTCTAAGTTGAGTAATTTTTTTTTTAAATCAAATAAAAAATAATTTAATTATATATTATATAATCAATATATGTATATATATAATTTTAGATTATTTTTTATAAAAGATAAAAACATAATCAAATAAAAAAATAAATCTTATTCCATTCCAGATTATCCATTTATAGTTAAAACAGACTTATTAAAAATTAACAATACTTAGTAAAAATAAATATGACATTTCCGAACTAATATATATATATTTTATACTATTTACAATTTACTATTTTTATTGCTAAGTATATATATATCTTTTATAATTAAATAATATTTTACAATTAATTTATTTTTTATAATAATTCCTTTATATTTACAAATTTAATTACAATTTCAACTTTTAAATAATATATAAAATCATTCTAAAAATTATTTTTTACAGAATTATTTTGAAAAATAATAAAGATGTATGACATAAATATCAAACTGTTATTAAAAAAAATCTGAAATTATTATATAAATAATAAAATGATTAATTTTAAGTCATTTTCTAAATATTAAGCTCCTTAATATTTTTTAAAAAATTCGAGAATTAAAGTCATATATTTATATATATATATATATTCTTATTCTTAAATATTTGTGTAAATTGAAAAAATAATTTTATTCATTGTAGTTAATTTATCACTTGTGGATGTTTAAAGTGAGACAAAGACATCATGTTTTTTATAAAAATAATTAAATTTAATTTTAAAATAAACTTGATTTTGTCCTCACAATTCCTTTTTTTCAATTTTTATTTTATTTATTTTATATATATATATATATATGAAATTTTGTAATTATAATTTTATATGTATTTTATTTAATTAATTATTATATTATAATTCAAAGTGTTAGTTTAAAATTGCAATGGTATGTTTTAGATGACAAATGATGATATATGGTACATTAAATATTTTAAAATAATAATAAATATTATATTTGAAGTTTCGTCATGTCTATCGATAATTCTAAATGAATTGTTTCAGAGTTTTTCACCGACTCTAATTAAAATATATATATCTGATTGTTAAGAAATTTAAGATCATTGTTTTTATGGTATAAATATTTAGATTTAGATGTTCACTTTGTTATTTGAATATTGTGGAATAAGTTTGAATATATTTTTATGAACTGCGATTAATTATTTTCATTATAAAGATATACATAAGAGAATTGCTAAATAAAAATAATATCGTGATGTAAATGATAATAATACTAATTATTATACCTGTTGCATTGTGTGATTCTCTTCTTTCAATTCTTTATTTCGCATTGATGCTGTTGTTTTGAAGATAGGCAACATATTGTTTGCAACATTACGTGCAGTAAATTTAATTCGATTACTTGTTGAATGAACAGTTTCATGACTGCTTAATCTTGTATAAAGAAATTTATTATCTTGATTCTAAAATTGAAAGAAAATTTTTTTTTTCATTATTCATTCTATCATTCAAATAAAAGTAAACAAATTATCTACAAGTTTTATTGTTGAAAAAATAGAAGAAAATATATACTATTAAGTTTGTTGAGACAAAAATAAAATGAAATATCTATATACAACGTCCTCATAATTTCACAAGACAATAAATACCCTTTCCCCTTCCCCCATAAATAAAACCTCGAGATTGTGAAGAATGTTTTTTTTTATAGTATACCCACACCTATAAAGACAATCCTTGTATAATTCTCATAGAAAGTTTATTAATTAGCTGTTTTTTGTTCGGCATCTATTTTATTGTTTTATTTTAATTTAATTTTTTATTAGTTTCTTCAAAATTTCTCATAATCTAGTACCATACAATTAATATTTTATTTTTTTATTAAAATTTTTAATTGATTTTAATGCTTAATGCCCCATTTTGTTTAACGTTTCACTTTTTTATATCCTATCTATTTTATCATTTAAATTTAAATTTATTTTGATTTTTATAAAAAAATAAGATTAGTTCAGGATGATATTAAAATCAAGATTAAATATTTACTTACAAAATAAGATGGTAAATGTATATTTTCTTTTAATTTGTACGTTGTTTTTGTTCTATTAATTTGCAAATCATTTGGAACAGTTTTTGGTCGTTTTTGTGTTAAATTATCCATATTATTACGATTATATGAATTATAATATTGATCATTTTCATTTGTTATATTCATCGAATAATTTTGTTGTGTTGCTGGATGTCTAATTGGGCTAAAATTACGCCGTTTTAAAATTGGACTTTGAGGAATTGAGTTTGGACTTGTTTGTCTTTGAGGGGTTGAATTTGGACTAGTGGCTAATGTAAAATTGATTGGACTTGTAGCTCGTTGAAAATATACATTGGGACTTGTTGATCGATGTTGTTTTGAAAGTTCAATTTTACTTTTTGTAACACTTGAATGATGATAACTTCCATTTGGACTTGTTGTCTTATCCATCGATTTTTTTATACTTATTGAACTATTTTGATTTACTTCTCTTTTTATTGTATTATTTATCTTCTGATTTTTTTTGAATTCAATTAATTTCATATTATCTAATTTTTTTTCAAGTTTTAATAAAATCAATTCGCGCATTTCATCAATAGCAATATTATTTATATTTTTATTAATATCTTTTTCTTTATTAATTTTTTTAATTTTTTGATATTTTTCATATAAAAGTGCCATTGAATTATTTTCTGAAACATTTCCATCATCAATTTCTTCTTCACCATCATCATCAACATTTTCATATTTAACATCCTCCTCATTATTATCCTCATTATTAGTTTTTTGTTGATTAATAAGAACTTTTTCTAAATTTTTACGAATTTTTTTATTTTTCCCAAATGCCAATTTATTTTTTAATAATTGTAAATTTTTATGTTTTTTTGTTTGTGTATTTTCATTTTTCATTAATTTCTCATTATTATTTTTATTATTATTATTATTATTATCCTTACTATTATTTTTTTCATTTCCATCTAAATTTTTCCAACAACCAGAAAATATTTGAGTTGGTGACACAATATAAGTTGGTAATGGATATTGTTCATTCATATTTAAATACGGAGGCATTAGTTGATTATAAAAACCAATTAAAGATTTCATATTTTGTATTATATTCGAAGTAACAAAATTATTCATATTATTATTGACTTCTAATGTTTGACATGAATTATCCTAAAATATAAAAAAATACAAATATCTTTAAATAAATTATATTATTTAAATATGATTTATTATTTATGTTATTTATTCATGATGTAAAATGTTTTCTTATGGTCTGAATGAAAATTCTCTTACATCAAGGAGTAGTATCCCTGTCCTCCCGTGAGCTCATGATTTCACCATCCACTCTTATCCAGAAATGCAGAAAACATTGTTAAAGGAATAATAAACAATAGTTCTTTCCCCTTAGTTGCCCATATGAAGTTATCCCACTCCCCTTGACCCTTTCATTTTAAATATTATTTTTCCTATATATTATACATTTAAATAATACTATAATCATAACATACCTGATTTTGTTTAGTTGTATTTGTTTCTTTATTAACATTATCAATTTCATTTGTGATAGATTTTTTAATATTTGATGACAATTGTGGTATAATTGAAAATGAATCAGATGATATTTCACTAGGTGAATTTTCAATTGATAATTCATTTTCACTTGTGTCATTATCTGTCCTAAAATATTAATAGAGTGAATTAATATTTAATTATTTTAAATTTTATTATTCATGTATTTTGATATTTTAATTAAATCTAGATATCAATAATGAGTTTTATATTTATTGTACCCGTAGCTATAAATACAGGGTCATCGAAAAAGGTAGACGAGATTTAGAAGATTAATAAAAACCGTAAATTAAATGGTAGAATATTTATTTAAACATCAAAAGAGACAGAAAATCTTAAACTTTTTTATGAACTTTTTAAAAAGTTTCGATGTGTGCTCCCCCGAACGACAGACATTTCGCCGATAATCAATCTCCCGCCACGTGTTTTGAAGCATTGGAGGAGTCACAGTTGCATTGGTTGCGTAAATTCTTTCTTTCAGATGCTGAAGATCACGAATTTTTTCCGCATAAACGATGTTCTTAATGTAGCCATAAAAGAAAAAAATCCAAATGCGTCAAATCAGGACTTCTAGGCGGCCACAAAACAGGACCATTCCTCCCAATACAACGGTCAGGAAATCTGTTGTTGAGAGCATCTTGGACGATTAGGCTATAGTGACATGGAGCCCACTGACTTCGAGTAAATGCTACTCAATCTCTCGTTAATTTCGTGTTGATGACGTGTTTATTTATCGAATAGTTGTACAACAAAATCCCGTTCACATTTTTGATGACCCTGTATATATATACGAGGTGTGTCTAAAAAGTTCTGGTGTCCTGCTTGTGGATTGCCCGTCTGAACGTTGTGACGGCTATTCTGAGAACGATTCCACATCAAGACTTCTCCAACAGTTCAAGAGTTATTTGAACGTTGTCAGAAGTGTGTTGTGGCTAGTGGAGAGTATTTCGATGGTAAATAAAGGTATTTACAATTAACATTCTCTTTTTATGTTTTTATCAAACCATTCACCAAACTTTTTAAGACACACCTCGTATATACATTAAATTATTCTTGGGTTATTTTCCAAATCTTCCATTCATTCAACCCAAAATCGCAACATCGACTCTTGGTCACACAAACTAGGACTCAGAATCCCAAAAAATTCCCTTCTAAATAAACTCTTTTGAATATGGAGCCAAAGTGGGAGCCGAAACGTCAATACTCAAATCTCAGAATTAAACGTGAAAATAATCCGGAAATAATTTTCCATAATAATAAAAACCTTCACGGAAACCTAAACGAATATATATTATATATGTAGAGGCTGTGGAGGGAATCGGTTCGGTGTCTAGGGGTAAATTTTCTTGAGAGCAACAGGAAGACTTCTTCTTTGGGCTATTAAATATGCTTGTATATTTCATAAAAAACGATTTGTTTACAACAAATAATTATATATAAACTTCTTCACAGTTCAGATGAAGCCGCTCAAAGTAATTGTGATTGGCGCTCGGGCAAATATCTGTTTTGTTTATGGTTAAAAGCAATCTGTCTGTTCTTGATGGTCAGAGCGATCTGTCTGTTCTTGGCAGCCAGGCTCCCTTATATATGTAGAGGCTGTGGATATACACCAAGAGCCCCGTCTGGGGATGACTGGAGTGGGAGGGTCGAGACACTTCCGCCGTTCGGAATAAGTATATTGTCTAATGTGTAATATTTTAAAAGCAATAAAAAGTGATTTGGGAGAATAAATGAAGTTATTTTTTTATTATATATAAATTCGCCTTATTTTTTGATCACTGTAGTACAGTGGCGTACCTAGAACTTTTGCCGCCCGGGGCGATCTCCATTTTGCCGCCCTTTCTATTATAAGTCAATCAAATAGTGGTTTTTATAAATTAATACACATAAATAAATTATTAAGTTATTTAATCAATATTAATTAATACACAGAGTAAATTTTTTCACATATTTGTATGTACTCGTAAACATATTTACTCTTCTAGCTTTCATACTAGAAAAATCGTGTATAATGCTCTCAAAATTTATATTTATATTTTTTCCCCCGGCTCTGATTTTCAAAAGAAAAATAGATGATTTAAAAAAATATTGGTATATCAATTCAAAGTAATCATCTAATCATATAAACTTTTCAAAAGAAATGACATTTATAAACTGATATGAAAAAATTTTGGTTAGGAAAAATTGCCGAACAAAATCGTAAAGATGCGTTTATGAATTCAACGAATTTTAATGAATACAATAAAATAAAATTATTATCCTGTTCTTGGAATTAGAATTCAAAATTTACACTAAAATGCATTTATATACACCGAGGAATAATATTCGAAATCATATAGCTAATCATAATTTATATAAATCAAATAGTAAACTAATAATAATCATAATAATCATTTATTATTCAAGAAAGAAAAAAAATAAATATGAAGTGAATAAGTTGCTTTTTACAACTATAACTAAATATAAAAAATGCCGCCCCAAGATAAGTGCCGCCCGGTGCGGACCGCACCCACCGCACCCCCCTAGGTACGCCACTGCTGTAGTAGAATGAATAGATACCTCCATAGAAATGAAATGAGGAATTAAATTTTCTCAAATCTAATACAACCTCATTTTAAAAAGCTGTATATTATATTATAGTCCGATTCGAAAGTTCGTAGAGATAGTCAGCTGGGAAAAAATACAAATATTTATCTGTATGAATAAAGAATCAGAGAATTTGCATTAAATTTGCTATAAGAAAGCCATTAATCTTTTGAAAATTGGTCGAAATTTTCTTCGAATAAAAATGGGTGAGTAAGTGATAAGCATTTCGGATCATCCCAGCAAAATCAACCACAGACGATAGAGTGAAAACCATTATCAACTATCGCCGAATCGCAGTTTGAACAACGCAGCTAGATTTGTATCATTCATGAAATGGGCTTACATTGTTTATTCATGAATTTTTGACAAAACCAACAGTATAATGATATACCAGCCTCCATATTTACCATACATAGCTCTATGTGATTTATTTCTGTTCCCAAAAAGAACACTACAAGCATCAGATTAGAAGCATATCCATGAAAGAGCTAAAAATATCCCAAAGAAGCTGAATAGTTTCGGAGATTAAAAAAAAAGTCTATAATATCTAATGGAGACAAATTATAAAATGATAACATTAATGTAGACAAATAAAAAAAAATATTTTTAAAAATCGAAAATTCCCGTTGCCTTTTGTTCAAATTTTTATGCTATGTTATTTTTGGTTTTATAATAATTACATATTTGAAAAAATCAGTTTTTAAGTAAATTTGGTAATCCCGATATTTAGAAAAATTCAACCATGAAACTAATATTTTAATAAGGTGATTCTTTATTTGAAACCACCTGTCTGATTTTGTTACTTTAGACCCCGCACCTAAAACCTAAATTAGAAAAAGAAATAAAAAAAATGATTAATTGAAATAAATAAATAAAATATTACATGTTTAAGTCAGTATTTTGTTTAAATAAATTTGGTTGTTGTAAATCATTTAATAATAATTTATCTATATTCTTTGTTTTAATTGATGTGAAAAGATCATTCCAAAATTGTATATCAATTATCTTGTCATTAGTAGATGACTGTATTTCTTCTTTAATTATTTGATCAATCTAAAAATCAAATATTATTATTATTAATATAAGTATAAATATAATAAAAAATAAATTTAATTCATGTTCAATTATACTTTAAATACTTACTCTGGTATTATTAAATTGAAAATGTTCTTTATAGTTAGTTCCATCATTAATTGGATATGAATGTTTTAATATTATTTCATCCGAACTTTCAATATATAAACTTTCATTACCTGTAACAATTAATTTATTTATTTAAATATTTTGAAAATATTTATAAATCATTTTTCCATTTGATATATTGTATCTATTGATGAATACTGGAATTTTATTATAAAAATTAAATCGAAAATCGTTAATTAAAAAATAAAAATTTAGGCTTTAGAACGTTGTCTAGGATACTTAAAAATAATTATTACTATAAAAACAATTAAAAATTTAATATTTATCTTATAAATTAAATATTCGTTACCTTTAATATCAATATGGCCTGGTGATGATTGTTTTTGCCTCATACAACTTGGACCACAATGTACAGGATTCAAGCCATCACGATCATAATATTTTTCTGATAAATTACTATTATTCAATTCTTCATCATTCTTGAGAAAAAAATTATGATCATTTAAATCAATACTTGTATTATTTGAATTTAAAGATGATACAAAAACCAATGAAAATGAATCTGATTGTTTCTTAAAAACAAAAGATAAATAATAAGTTAAAAAATAAAATAGATTAATTGATTGTAATTGGTTATGTAAATATATTTAAATATTTTTTTCCTTTTTCCAAGACAATAAATATTTGGATATTTTCATTGGTGAAAATTATAAAATGATTACAACATCCATCATATTTACCAGATTTGACATAATAAATATTTCAATTTTAAGCATAAAAAATAGCTATTTTAAGGACCTTTAAATATTTTTAGGAAAAATATGCATACGAGGGGGGGGGGGGGGGTGAAAAGTTTCCGGCCAGACCAAGAACAACGATGTTTTAAAATTTATTTTTTGCTTTATTTTTCAACATTCAAGATAGCTGAGACCTGTACGATGTCAGCTGAACATGTGCGAAATATTTTGTACAACCATTTGAACATGGAAAGCTGGGTGCAAGGTGGGTGCCGCGTTTGCTAACGTTAGACCAAAAACTGCTTCGAAAAAACATTTCTACCGACAATTTGGCGCTGTGGGCAATTTTTGCGTCGATTCATAACTGTTGATGAGAGTTAAATTAAATTTAATTAATTAATTAAAAAAAATTTAAAAACATAGTTTTTCTTGATCAGGCCGGAAACTTTTCACCCCACCGTAGAAAATAATATAATTAATTAAAAAAAATATATATTAATCTAACAACTGCATTTCTTCAACCTTCATTTCCTTGAAACAACTCCATCCAATTCCTATCTTCTCTCAATTCTATCATCTTTAGCTTTACATTGTCTGCCCACCCTGATCCTTGATCTATTCCTGAATTGGCCACACTCGATATTACAACTCTATATTTTTTAAATGTTTTGCAATTCTTTCCTCGTTGATATACACCTCTATTGGTCGTATATTCACATCTTTTTTTCGACTCCTAAAATTGTACCAATAATTTTTACAATGTCGAGATTTTGATGTTTTTATACGTTTTGAAGGTTCCTGAATCATTTTCACTAAGGTTGAGAAAAATGTCTGTCTCTCTCTCTCTCTCTGTGTGTGTGTGTGTATGTGTATGTATGTAGACAAGATTACGCAAAAACGGTTTGAGCTAGAATCATGATATTTGGTATACGGGCATTATTCAAAATTCGTAGTTTTCTATCAACTTATGAGAAATGTAGCTCATCCGGAAGAAGGTCATTACCTACAACGTTTTGATTTTTTTCCTCTAAAGTGGCCGTAAAAATAAAAATATGTGTTTGATAATTTTTCACGATTAAAAATTATATAAAACTGCTATATATAGAATTTCAGCTTGATTGAATCGCTGAAAGTACCGGAATTAATTTTTTTAACACTACAAATCACGCGCCAGCACGTGATGTGGTGCCATCAACAAAGAGATAAATACGCGCTGGTTTAATAAATATTATTTATTATTTATTAATTTTAATTTATAATTAATTAAATTTTTAAATTAATCCAATTCAAATTTTTTTCCAATAGCTAATGAAACTTAATGAAATTTATTAATACGAATTTTTTTAGTACGGACATTAAATATTTATAATGTTTTTAATCCTAAGATACAACATTTGCTCTTTCCCTTCAGATAAGTAATTTACTAAATAATATAATAATAATAATAAATAAATAAATAAATAAAAATTACCTCCTCTTCCTTTTCAATAGATATTTGATCAATTTCAAAAGAGACATTTTTATATATAGTTTTCTCCATTCTTTCCTCTTTTATATTTATTATTCCTTCATTATCATCTTCTTCTAGTTTATTTTTCATTTCATTCATATCATCAAATGGTTTTTCAATTACTTCATTTATTATCTCTCTAACAATAACATGTAACGAATGACTATCAACAATCATTTCATCAAATGCATTTTGCATAATTTCTATTTGATTCTTTTCCTCAATATCATCAACCTCATCAACATTATTATTAATGATTTGCTTTTCATTTAATTTATCATCATTATTATTATTATTTAATATAATCTCATTTAATATCGTTTCATTTTCATAACAAGGTTTATCCTTATTTAAACTTTCAGGTGGTGTTTGTTGTATTCTTTGAATATTCCGATGATCAGGAATTAATGCAAGAAAGGCACATGCACGTATTGCCAATGCTTCGCATACATTACCAATACGGCCTTCTAAACCATTTAACATTCGTTTTTCGGCATTGCGCCGAATCAAAAGGCGTTGTACCATAGACCAATCATTTTCCAATCTATTTCACATTAGAATTAATTAAAACATATAATAAATTAAAGTAAAATTTATAATATAATATTAATTATTTAAAATTATTTACATCTTTAATGAAAATTAAATTAAATAGGTATACAAATGATAAGATATATTGTTTTTCAGATGATCTATTTATTATTTATTTGTTTTTTAAATTTAATTTTTTTAAAAATATTTATTTAAATAAATGTACCACCGGTGGCTCATGCCGCCACATAAAATAAATAGACAAATTATGGAGCCGGCAGGGACGTGTTAAATAAAATATACAGTCAACCTTCCTATAACGCGGCGAGTGCTTACCGCGGCATATGGAGACCAATAAATACAAAATACAAGATAAATTATAAATTATTTTTATTGAATTGAAGAGTTCACATATAAGGAATTGATATAAGAAATTAAAAATACAATAAAATAAATAAAAGACTTTTTTAAAATTATGTAATCTCTCAACACTCATCCCCATTATCAGATGTCAGATGACGCCTAACACGTCTTCTTTTAATGGGCAAAAATGTCTTCCTCACTTGGTTCATCTTCACATTGGTTTTCGATTGTAGCTTTTTTTCTAACTCCACTAAAACCTCTCTATAGGGAGCTAAGCAATTTCTTAACTCTCATTAAAACTTTGCACTGGGCACCGTTAAATGATCAGTTTGAATGAAATGAAATTCTAATTCTTTAGCCAAATTTAGCCCTTTTTTCAAATCGAGATTTGGCACCCATTTGTTTTCCTTATTTTCTTTCATCAATTCATTTGAGGTATGTAGATCAATTAATTCCATCAGTTCTTCCTCAACTAAAGTTTTTTTCCCGAGTACTAATTCTCTTACATCCTGATGGTTTAGTGCAAATTCTTCATCGCTTAAACGAGAAACAATGTTTACTATTTCTGTAACTCAGAGTGAAATTTTAGAATTATCTTTTATTGCTTGAACCATTTGATGTAAAAGAGGTTAAACGTTGATGGTTTAATTTCCGCGCAAGCCGATGACACGGGTCTAATAAAATCTAAAATAGAAAATTCCATCCACAGTTGAGTATGAGTTTTATTTTCACTATTTTCTAATCTGTCGAAAATGGTTCGGAAAAGTTGGCGTGTGTAGTACATTTTTAAAGTTTGAAGGAATTTGATCCAAAGGGGGGATATTATTATGGCGTGCAGTTAGAAGGAAGGAAGACAATTTACACATTTGGATGATTCAATTCTATGTTGTGGCAACCAGCGTTATCAAATACCAATAAAACTTTCAAATACAAATTTTTTTCCTGCTGTTGAACGGAAATCGCATTGTAAGAGTACCGCGTTATAGGAGGGTTGACTGTATAATGTATAGTAATGGGGTTGTCAAGAGAAAAGCCCAAAGTTACAATTTACAAGTTTTTAAAGAGGCAATTTCATTTTGTTTCAATATTATATTAATGTATATTTGATTAGAATTAGGAATCGGGTATAGATTTGATTTTTTTATTTAAAATAAATATATACTGTTCACTAAATTTTTTTTTATCCTATTTGCAGTATATAACACATCGTTCAATAAGTCCCGAGACTAACCCAGAGATGGTGCTAGTAGCACCAAAGTGGCCACTTTTCTAAAGAGTGCGAACCTCTACATGAAACGTGTAAAAATTTCACGTCGATCGGATCACAGACAGCAGAGTTATCGAGGTTAGAGTAAAGTCACTTTGTAATTTGTTTGAAAAATGGAAAAAAGGGAGTTTCGCGTGTTGGTAAAACATTGTTTTTACCGACCGACGATAGTAAGGGAGGTATTGTTTTCACACCAAATTTCACATGTGGAGATTTTTACATATCTCCACGAATCATGAATTTTCTTAACAAAAAAAAGTATTTTTAGCATGATGTCTGTCCGTCCGTCCGTCCGTATAGATGTGTACAGCCTGAACGGCTCAACGGATTTTAATGAAATTTGGTATATTTACTTAATGCATCAGTGGGATGAATTGGTCAACTTTTGGTACAAATCCGGAAATATATTAGCGATCGACGATAGGAAGGGAAAATTTCACATAAGGAGATTTTCTACATATCACCACGAATCATGCACTCTGTATTGGTTTTATTCTCGAGAAAAATCATCTTTATTAGTTTTTTTCTTAATTTAAAATTATATGACGTCATCCAGCCATTCATGACGTGACAGCCTGGTCTTACATATATATTATAAATAAAATAAAATTAAAAATATTTATGTTATATCCATATCTGTTTTTTATTACATTAATAGATATATTAAAATTATTTGAAATTATTTCTGTAGCTGGAAATTAATTTATTTCAAACTGTCGGTCGGTTCGGTCAACTTATTTAATGGGTAAAAACACCGTAAAAGCCCAGAAATGGATATTCGGACTCCCCACCACCCAAAACAACGATTTGTCGTTGGTATGCTGAATTTATACGTGGTCCTGCGGATCGTTCGGGTAGCCCTTACATAGGAAAATGTGAGTGAAGTGTTAAAAATTGTAATGAAAAATCGCAAAGTCTTTGAGATTGCAGAAATGACACAGATATCATCTGGAAGCGTATTTACAATCGTTCATGAAAAACGTTTTTTCCAAATGGGTGCTGCGATTGCCACAATGCACCATGCCACCAGTCCATGAAAACAATGGCAAAATTGAACGAATTGGGCTTTTATTTGCTTCTCCACCCCCCGTATTCGCCAGATTTAGCCCCCAGCGACTAATGACTCTTCTCTGATCTCAAAAAAATGCTCCAGGGAAGAAAAATTGGCTAGAATGAGGAGGCTATTGCCGAAACTGTTCCTATTTTGAAGCAAAGAATAAATCCTTCTATAAACATGGTATAGAAATATTGGAAAGCCGTTGGAAAGATTGTATCACTCTAAAAGGAGATTATATTGATGAATAAAAATGATTTTTGAAAAATAAATGTTGTTTTCGTTGTCTCGGGACTTATTGAACAATGTGTTATATTATTACATCAAAAATGGCCCGCGAGCCGGCGGTTGCCTATTCCTGTACTAATTTATTAATTAGTTTATTATACATTATTAAATTAAACATTGTTAATGGGTGGAAGTTAGACTAGAGAAGTGTATTGATTTCATTATTTTTTTAAATAATTATTTAATCGACATATATAATATATATGAATCCTATTCTTAACAAAAAAAAATGTTAAGCAGTTGAAAAACTAGATTTTTTTATTAAAATTCAGAGTAAGTAACGTATTATCTGCATTACTATCATCTCTAATACTGAGTTGCAACAAAATGACTAACAAAAACGTTCTTCATCAAAAAATTCTTATTGTATATTAAATCAGCGATTCTCAGCCTGTACTATACTAGAAGTTATTTAAAATAATTTAAAAACAGGACCCAAAATACTCAAGATACATTCTTGCTGTATAAATTTTATTGCAGGAGGGAGCTGGGGATGAAAGATTGAAAACTAGGCTGTGAATACTAAAAGGTTGAGAAACGCTGTATTAAATAGATGAAACGGTTACCACTCCCCCTTCTTTTTATTCTAAGAACACACCTATTCATTAATGCATCAAATGAAAATCTTGGTTTTATAAAAATTGTATTCTTCTTAATTAATGGTGCTGATGAATAATTTTTTGCTCTTGTTGATATTAACACGTTCTCTTTAGTTACATCTTCAGGCAAATTATCAGCTAAAGTATTACTTTCATTAAAACTTTCATTACCAACACTATATGATGTTGGCAAAATCAAATTATCTACAGAATTCACATCAAACTTTCCATTTAAATTAGTAGTAGTGGTATTATTAATATTATTATCATTATTAGATAATGTTTGATTTTCTTTATAAATTAAACGAATATTTAACCAAAAATAAGATGAACAACCTTCAAATAAATAAATAAATAAAAAAAATTAGGTAAAAAGATAAATAAATTTTTTCATACTTAATAATGAAATAATATACAATCGTTAATTATTTTTTACTACAGGCCTGATTCCGCATCCTCCATCCTTTTCTCCAGATCTCTCTATCCTACCAATCTTCCCCGCCAAGATTTCTCTCCATCATCACCCGCTCTATCCCCTATCTCCATATTTACATATCTATTTATCTCTGTGGCTCTTCTGAACTCGAAAGTTCTTGGCCGCAGCATACTTCTCCATATTCTGAGTCACAACCACAGACCATCTATAAGACTAGGACACTCTATTGTCTTTGCTGAAACCAAGTTTTTAGCGCCACCATGCAACTAAAGCTACAACTAAATGAAAAAAAATCGGGCTTGTGTTTGTATGTGTGTTTGCCTGGTTTTTGCCTGTAGTGTTATCGGTTATGCGCCTGCAGTTCCTCTTAGCGTCTAAAGTCAGAGACATTACATTCGAAAAAGTGGTTTCACCCCCCCCCCCCTGGCCACAACCCTCCAATCCCTACCCTCTCACATTATCCACCCACCGCGTCCTTGGTCTTCCTAGCGGACGTTTCCCACTCGGTCTCTCAGCCAATTTATTTTTCGCCATTCTTTCCTCTCCCATTCTAGCCACGTGCCCAGCCCATCACACAGCCTTCTCGATTTTATAATTCTAACCATATCTGGAGATGCATAGAGGTCATGAAATTCCTCGTTATGCAGTCTCCGCCATTCTCCGGTGACCTCATCTTTCTTTGGCCCATAAATGCTTCGCAGAATCCTATTCTCAAATACTCTAAATCTACTCTCGTCTCCTAAGGTCATAGGCCATGCCTCATAGCCATATAATACAACGGGCAAATAATTGTTTTATATATTTTAATTTTTATCCCCTTTGATAATATTTGACGAGATAAGCCCCTTTATTGCATCTTAACAGGCGCTTCCCGATTGCAACCTCACTTTAAACTCTTCTCGAATATTATTATCCTTCGTTATTACAGAACCTAAGTATTTAAATTTTTCTACATTTTCACAAATTCTATATTTTGTATTTTAAGATTTTGTGTGTTAATATTACTATTCCTCTCTGTTACTAAATACTTTGTCTTAGCACTATTAATTTCCAGCCCCACATCTTTTCCTGCTTCGATTAATTTTTCTATGCTACCGGATATACATAAATCATTAATGATAATTTAATTTAATTTAATTTATTTATTTTATTATGTTTGCACCCCATGAATTACAAAACTCTTGTTTAAGCCAATGTCTATTCCTCCAACCTATCCTGACCCACTTCGCAGAAATTCCTCTCCTCACATCTAAAATAAATCCTCCTATAAACAAACCTTTCCCTACTCTTTCTTCCCCATTTAAGTCACGTTTTTTGTTACAATAAGTCCGTTTACCTTATAATAACAGACTTTACTCGATTGCAATCTTAATTTAAATTCTTCTCAATTATTATTATTTTTTATGATTAAAGTAATATCTAAGTTTTTAAACTTTTCTACCTGGGTATTAATAAGGTATATTATAAATCATAAATATATAGAAATTAAAATAATTATTAAACTAACTCATACATACCAAGTCTTATAAATTTGCATATGAGAAAATTAATACAAACATAAGAAAATGATTTGCAACAGAGACAGGCAGCAATTAAAATTACAATAATTTCAAAAAAGAGATTTTTTATTGCACCAATATATAACCATGGTAATACTAATATCGGATATTCTTCCTAAAAACACAAAACTTATTTCATAAAATAAAATAAATAAATATACTCTATGAATAAAATATAAATTAAATTTAACATTTATCCTACATATATAAAATAATCGATAACTTAATTTCTTTGAATTTGTTGGATATTATTTAATATTAAATTAAATTAAATTACCATGATAAGATGATAAAGGAGGAGGGAGTAGGCCATCACATAGAGCGTTGCTGTTATTGACCTTCCTAAATCGATTAAAGCGATTGCTAAAATGATAAAAAAAATAAATCATATATAGATTAATTACTCGATTATTATTAGTAATAACGGTCATTTTTAATAATATTCAAATGAAATAGTCAATGAGATTAATTTAAAAGAATAAACAGATTTTCCGATTATTAACAGTTCAAATATTTAACACATATGTAGGTATTTATTAAAACTTTTGTAGTTTTTTCATAATTATTGAAGGGATTTTCACTGACTACTAATTGTTTGTTGGTAAGTACTGAGTTAAAAGAATAATAAAAAAAAAATTTTATTCATGTTATTTGTAATTTTTAATTTTATTTTTTCATTTAAAGTAGAGAGTGGCCGTTGTACTGATCATACACCTCTTACTATGCAACTAACTTCTTTAATAAGATGTTCCTCATTAGTAGGTATTCTTTATTTTACTTTTCGATTTAAATACTAATATCTATCTATAATAATGATTTTAAGGAGTGTTCCTCGAAATTGTTCTTTTGAAATAAAGGATATTTTTTAAAACTAATGACGAAATTATTAATATATATATAATTGCTTTATTTATTACTCTATCTGGAACATTAGTATACTTATATATTTTACTAATTTAAAATTTTTAAAAAATAAATTAAATAATGGATAATTACTAGATCGTAAGAAATCTTGTAATGTTTCTGGAAATTGTTCGTGTGGTAAATCTATTTTCCATATTTCTTCAAAATTTGTATTTATACTACAATTGAATGCTTCTAAAGTTGTTAGTACCTTATAAATACAAGTATATTATCATTATAATATATTAAAAATAATAATATTACAATCATATATAGGATAAATAAAAAAAGGTTTTGAAATGTTTCTATAAATAGTTGAAGAAATATTTTTAAATACAAATTGTCCAATAAATCCTATATATACCTATAGTGAAAGTTTTTATTATTATGAGAAATTTTTTCCGGGTTATTTTCACGTTTAATTGTGCGATTTGGGTCTCGACGTTTCAGCGCCATTTTCAAGTGTTTATTTAAAGGGAATTTTTGGGGGATTTTAAGACTAACAATAGACCCAGAATCCCAAAAAATTCCTTTCTAGGTAAACTCTCTTGAAATTGGCGATAATATGGGCGCCAAAACGTCTAGACTCAAATTTCACAATTAAACGTGAAAATAACCCGGGAATAATTTATATATATATAGGGTGACCAAATGTCCCGGTTTTCCGGGATTGTCCCGATTTTAGGTGCTCTGTCTCGGCGTCCTGAAAAATGGCTTCGAGACAGTCTATTGTCCCGGTTTTAAATATTTAGGTCCGACGAACCTTTTCTTACAATCAGTGTAAAAAATGTCTTACGAGAGAAAAAATATGAAATAACGCAATCGATGTTGTCTAGTTATAAGCGGGAAATTGACGACTTTTACAAAACAGCGTACGAATACCTTTTTATGTGGAAGGAAACAAATGCTAGTGTATCCGTATTTTCTTGGATGTTTGGAAGAAAGTTGAGACCACCGGTTTGTATCTCAAAGAAAGAGGAGTAAAATTAGATGATTCTTTACTCTTTAATCAAATGAGTAACGTAAAGGAAATAATGATTGAAAAATTCACAGAATGGAAGAATGAGAATATGCTCTGTTATGAAAAAAGGGGGAATTTTTTTAAATTTAGTGAACACGCTGAGGAATATTCCGAAATTTTGAAAATATGTCAGTATATCTTTTCAATTCCACCTCATAACGCTAATATTGAATGGATTTTTTCTCTAATGAATATACAGTGGACAGACGAGCAAAATCGATTGTACATTTCAACCGTAGAGTCCATTCTTCAAGTACTGAGGAATTATGATTTGAACTGCCAAGAATTTCATGAATACATTATCTGCAAACCAGAAATATTAAAGCAAGTCGGGGCAACAAAAAATATAAGTAATTATTTATAATTTATAATTTATTTTGTTTTGTAACTAAATTATTGTAACATTTATGTAATTATTACATATTATTATATATATCTGTGATTTATATTTAATTGTATTGATTGAAAATATATATATAATAATTTATTTTGTTTTGCATAAAGCATAAACCATTAGAACATGATAACTCTAACCATTTATGTAATTATTACATAATATATGACAATGAGACCAATGTGTTTTTTTTACAAATATCCCGGTTTGGTGTTTTAGAAATATGGTCACCCCGTAAGTATATATGTATAGGTATATATTAAAAAAGAGGAACTAGGGTTGGTCTTAATAAATAAAATAATAAAAATTACCAAACCGGATAGGCACATTAATATTAAAACAACTTTTGAAGCTTTATTGATTGAATTGTTCATTTGCTCTTCGGATTGTGATGACGTTGCTTCCTCCTCCATTATCATCTTTTCTTTATCACATGTGAAAATTATAATTTCTATATAAGAAATTTATTAAGATCATTGTTAAAAAATTTACCTATACCCATCATCATTATAAAATTAAAACTAACCTATCCTCTGTTTATTATTAATATTAACATTCATTTGTTTATATTTTTGTTTTTTTTTTTAAAAAAAAAACATAACTTTCTATAGCTTTTCTATAAAAATGTACGTAAATTTGGTATACAAATGTATAGGAATGGAATATGTAATGGAAGTCAATAAAATTTTGCACAGATATAGTTTATTATAAGAATACACACTGACAAATTTTTATTCTGAAAATTGAAAAGTAAAAGATGTTTTCAAAAATATTTTTTTTCCAAAAAGTTCTCTTACATTTAAAAGATTGTTTTATTTCATATCATTTGAAGAACTATTGAATGAATATTGTAAACACATAACATTGTAACTTCACTTGTAAAAAAACTTGTAGGTATCTTAATGTGTAAGATCAATGTAAACTTCTATTTAGGAATGGGCTATCCCCATAAATAAATTATGGTATCTATATGAGGCTATTTAAATTACAGATTTTAATTTTCATAGTTTTCTGATTGGTTATTACGATCTCACCAGAAATAGTATTTCGATCACGAAAATTTTCGATGTCGAGATTTTGATGTTTTTATGCGTTTTGAAGGTTCCTGAATCATTTTCATTAAGGTTGAGAAAAATGTCTGTGTGTATGTGTGTGTATGCATGTAGACAAGATTACGCAAAAACGGTTTGAGCTAGATTCATAAAATTTGATACACGGGCATTATTCAAAATTCGTAGTTTTCTATCAACTTTTGAGAAATGTAGCTCATCCGGAAGTGGGTCATTACCTACTATGTTTTGATTTTTTTTCCTCTAAAGTGATCGTAAAAATAAAGATATATGTTTGATAGTTTTTCACATGATTAAAAATTGTATAAAACTGCTATATATAGAATTTCAGCTTGATTGAATCGCTGAAAGTACCGGAATTAATTTTTTAACACTGCAAATCACGCTCCAGCACGTAACGTGGTGTCATCAACAAAGAGACAAATACGTACTGGTTTAATTAAAATTGATTTTAATTTATAAATTAATTAATTAAATTTAATTTAAGTATATTATATGTTAATTAATCCAATTCAAATTTGCGAGATAGTCGACTGGAGACACTCCAGATTTTTTAAAATAAAATGTAGTGTAAGCTTCATGCAAACATGTGCTTATTATTTGCCGATTACACTCAAAATCAACTAGCTACCTTCTGCAGATTTACACCAAACTCTTGAATATAAAATTCTCTTTATTACGAAACTTTGAGAAAGTAGAATATTTCAAAATTGAAAAATTGTAATATTTAATAAAAAATCTTATTCAAAATGTCATTATCGTTTTTTTTTTTTGATTATTTATTTATTTTTTTGTTTTTGAAATATTTTGTGCCCAGGAGCTATGTTAAAGTTATATTTTTGAATTTTGACTTTAGGAAATTGTCGGCTCCTGAGGAGGTGTTAACAAAATATGCCCCGGCTGCCTGGTATCTCTCTATAGCAGGGGTTCTCAAACTTTTTCTTCCAAAGACCCCCTGTAGGAACTTTTGGTGTATATCCGGAAACTTGAAGTGGTAGTATTACCGATCGACGTTAGGAAGGGAAGGATTATTTTCACACCAAAAATAACATACCCATAATAACAGTTGTAATAAAAATAGAAATATAAATCACAATGTAAGTAAAATATTGAATCGTTTTATTTATATTGTTTCAATTAAATCCAAAATTAATTTAATTAGTAATTTTTTGGTAAAAGTCTATAGTGTCACAAAACTATCGACAGATGGCGCTACATATAATCTTCCAAATTCAAATATTTTTAATTTTTTTTAAACTGTCAAAAATAACATACACATAATAACAGTTGTAATAAAAATAGAAATATAAATCACAATGTAAGTAAAATATTGAATCGTTTTATTTATATTGTTTCAATTATTGTTTGAATATATATTAAATTTATATATAGATTTAATAAGTATAATAATTCCATTTACTTCAAATTTTTTTAATTTTTTATTTAAAAGTATATTCAGCATTGAAATTGCCATTAAATATGCAGGTAATTGGAACTCCAACATGTAATATTAGCAAATATTCTGGGATGGGAAAAATACTAAGATCATGTCATGTCCTATTAAATATTTTGAATTTTATTTTGAATCATACAATGGTAATGAAATATTGTAGGTAGACTTTTGAGACAAACAATAAAAATCTCTATAAAATAAGAGAATATACTTATTCCGAAAACTGTTAATTAAAATGTAATAACTATTAACAATTAATAAAGTAGAAATAATTTTCGAACAAATAAAAATGTAATAATTATTAACAAAAAAAAATAAAAAATAAAAATAAATTATTAACAAAATAAGTTGACCTGTGGCCAGGTCCGAACCGACCGACGGTTTGAAGTAAATTAATTTCCAGCTACAGAAACAATTTCAAATAATTTTAATATATCTATTAATGTAATAAAAAACAGATATGGACATAACATAAATATTTTTAATTTTATTTTATTTGTAATATATATGTAAGACCAGGCTGTGACGTCATGAATGGCTGGGTGACTTATATATAATTTTAAATTAAGAAATATTCGTGGAGATATGTAAAAATCTCCACATGTGAAATTTGGTGTGAAAACAATACCTCCCTTACTATCGTCGGTCGGTAAAAAATAAAAATAAAAATGTAATAATAAAAAATAAAATTTCAATTATATTAATTTAATAAATTATTATTATTATTATTATTATTATTTTCACGTATTAAACGGTATATTATTATTATTATTATTATTTGTAATAATTCCAATAAAAATAAATAAAAATAAAAACCAAAAAAAAAGTGCAATTAAAACTAAAATTTCAATTATATTCATTTAATACATTATTATTATTATTATTATTAAGTGTTCAGTTATCATATACGTAGATATGTATGCAGACACATGCAAATATTGGGAAACATCCGGTGGAAGACCAAAGATCAAGGTGGGTGGACAATGAAGGAAGGGACATGGGAGAGATGGGACAGGGTAGGATTTGGTTGTAGCTCAGGATAGGGACTCTTAGAGAAAAGTGGATGCTGCGGCTAAGAACTTTCGAAAACTGTATAGACACAGAGTTAGATAAATATAACATATACAATAATAATATATAATTAATTTACTGATTAAATTAAAATATATATTTTCTAAGAAAACAAATATATGTCTTATCTACTTATACTGATTGAAACAAAATGGATGAAAACCTTTTACATACAGACTTTCAACCAAATACTATGTATCACTCGGGGGTACAGGGGGCGGAGCCCCCGTCTAGGTGTGAAGAGCGCCTGGAAGGCGCTCTGATCAGCTAGTTAAAAATATTTATGTTATATTCATATCTGTTTTTTATTGCATTAATAGATAAATTTAAAGTATTTGAAATTGTTTCAGAACGCCTAGAAGTCTAGAACGATTTATGTTTATTTAATATAGGAAAATTAAATATTTTTCAAAATTATCATTAAATATCTTATCTTATTATGCTAGCTAAAATTGTATATATGTATTTATCTATATATATTGGTTCTCAAAAACCGCTCTAACGATTTTTTTCAAATTCACACTAGATATAGTATTTATAAAGAAAAATTAAGTTTTATTGATGATATCTCTTGAAACATACAGCTTCATTATTAATTTCTTAATTGAAAATTATATATGGAAAACGTCAAAATTTTTAATACTGCCTGCTAAGACAGTAAAAAAATGACAATTTTTTATCTAAATACATATAGTCCAGCGGTTGGACTGATGTTTTAACGAGTGGATTTCGTCGGTTCGAAACTCGCCGGGTGAATCGTTATTTAAAAATGAAAATGAGAATGAAAATAATGAATTTGTTATTTTTTTTTCTTTTTATCTATTGTTTACTTTTTAATAAATTACTATTCTATATTTATTTATTCATTGTTCTTTTATTAATAAAGTTTTAGATAGTTTTATAAGTTTTAATATTTTTTCAATAAAATATTATTCAATATATTTATTAATATTATTTTATTTATTATTATTGAGTACCCGAAGTTCCATTCATTTTAATCAGATTGATGCAATGATGCAACAGTTAATAATTGTAATATTGTAATAAATTTCTATCTTGAAAATTGTTACATATTATTCAGGATATTTTAAAAACTATTTCTTTCTTTAATTAATATTCATTTTTTCTATAAGTCAGATATATTTCCAAATATTAAATAATTTTTGAAGTGAAAACTTCTTTAGCGGCGTTGAGCACTTTTGCGGGATGGGGAAAAAGTATAGAACTCGCGTGATCGTGACCAACACCATGAAACCATCTGCTTTCAAATTTCTTATAACAGAGCGCGAAATTTGAATTGTCATTAGAACTGTTTTATAAATTATCTCTAACATATAAATATATATTTATTATGTAAAGTTCATTTCATATATACATATATAATCAAAATTATACGAAATGAACTTCACATAATAAATATATATTTTATGTTAGAGATAAGAATTATAAAACAGTTCGTATTGCAATATTTTAAACAAAGTTGTGTATTTATATATATATAAATATAAGTTACAAATTTGTTTAAAATATATGTTTAAAATAATATATAAGTTATATATATATACATGCATATGAAATTCATCTTTCTCGTGAAATAGCGCGAATTTCGTCTGTTTTAAAATTTCTTACGCAGAAGTTTTCACTTCTGTCGGCCAGTCCCACGACTGCCAATTTTGCTTTTTTAATTCCGAAAAGCTGCAAAGCACGTTTTTTTGTCTTTAGTTTGTTTTATAACCACTTGGGGCGCTAAACAGTTTTTCAAAAAAACACTATAGAAAAAAAATATATGTACCTATATATTATATATTTATGTATTATTGAGGAGCACAAGTTCATTAATTTTAATCAGATTGATGCAAATGTGTAACATTTAATAATTGTAATAAATAATTAAAGAATTGTGTATCAATATTTTTTAAAGGGTAGAGCGAGAGCTCGGTGTCCCAGGTATTAATATTACCAGCCAAATCCAATAATAATGAATCATTTTTTTTAACTTAAGTACCGAGCCGAGGCTCGGGGTCCCGGTACTACGTATTTTATAGTATTATTCTCTTGAACTCATTTTATAGTCACTCATTGATCTTTACAATTATCTATTTAATTTATATTTGTTTGAATATTTGTATTAAATTGTAAACAAATTCATTTTTTTTTAAATTTATTTAAGATTTAATATTATATTATATCAATATTATATCACAAAAAAAATTAGCTGGAGTGTCTCCACTCGACTATCTCGCAAATTTGAATTGGATTAAATAACATATATTATATTTAAATTAAATTTAATTAATTAAATTATAAATTAGAATTAATAAATCATATTTATTAAACCAGCGCAGTTTGGCTCTTTGTTGATGGCACCACGTAACGTGTTGAAGCGTGAGATTTGCAGTGTTAAAAAATTAATTCTATTACTTTCAGCAAATAAATCAAAACAATCAAAACAAACACTCTTTATGTAGTATGTGGCGGCCGCTTCTAGTTTATGAGATAAAAATTATTAAATTTTGCATATAATTCCAATGATATTCTATTTAGCTACTATGTTTTATTATTTTTATAAGTTCGGTTTGGATATATAAGAAGATTAAAAAATTAACTAATTAAATAATTTACCTATATCCAAACCGAACTTATAAAAACCGAAAATTAGTGAATAAGTTAATAATTAGTGAATTAGTCAATAAAACATCATAAAATAGCTGCTCATTCTTAGCCAGTTTATATGCAAATTTTAATAATTTTTACCTCGAAAACTAGAAGCGACTGCCACATCCTTCTTAAGGAAAGTTTGTTTTGAATCAAAAAAGGAATCCACTGGTAAAGTTTTATCAATATTCATCATACATCGGTTAGACTAAACAATTACCTTACAATTAAATAATTTTTTAAAAATAAAAGTATTATTTATTGCTTTTTCATTTAAACCTATTGAAGTAAATTCACAATGAAATTAAATATAATAAACTGACAATAATAAACTATTAAATTTTAATTATTAAGAAGGCATTTTTCTAATTTCTTTCTTGCCATATTTCTTAATAACTTAATTATAGTTTAATAACTTTGTTAATTCACTTTCCACACTGATAAAGTCATTAAATTCGTTAGTCTTTAATTATTCATTATATTTCATTATTATTGTTAATATATCTTATTTTTGAGAATGAACTTTCTGCTTCTAAATTAGTATGGGAAGGAAAATTTTAAAATTGTATAAAATTTACAAAAGTATCAATTAATTATTTATCGTTTAATTCATAATATGATATTTCATATTTAAAAGTAATTTGAGTTTTTTAATTAAATCAATGTATTTTTTAAATAAATACATTTATTTTTAAAAAGGGGTTATTAATTAAAAACTTTTCTTTATTTATTAGGAGTAATTTATAATAGGTTGAATCTGGGGCCTGAACTTAAGCCCTTTTAACCCGTAAAAAATTGGTTAATTAGTCAATCAGTATTTATATTAACTATATCTATATCTATATCTTTATTCATCATTAATTTTAATTTTATTTAAAATATGCGTCAAAAGAACCTTACCGCCATCTATAAGAATTTTTGACTATTATTTAAATATTGTTAAATATATTAAAAAGTGAGGTTATTAACCCACACGTGTTTTCAAATTTATTTTCATTGCCCAAATCTAGTTCCATTCCGATTTACATACTATTTAATTATTTAGGGTTATAAATAATTATTAGTATTAATATGGTTCGAAAAAAGATAGATAATCGTATACGTGTTTTAATAGAAAATGGAGTTAAAATTGGAAATCGTACTTTATTTGTTGTTTTGGGTGAAAAAGGTCGTGATCAAGTAAGTATAATATTTAATATATGATTTTAAATAATTATAAATATAATTATTTTTTCTGTGTATATGTTATAGGTTGTAATATTACATCAAATGTTAACAAAATCCTCTGTTTCATCACGACCAAATGTTTTATGGTGTTATAAAAAAGAATTAGGATTTAGCAGGTAATTTTTAAATAAAATTCAGAAAATTGTATAATATTGAAAATAAATTCTTATTCTTTTTCTATTTTTTCAGTCATCGAAAGAAAAGAATAAAAAAAGTAGAACGAAATTTAAAATCTGGTTCAGTAAATGTGAATGAAGATGATCCATTTGAAATGTTCATTGCTACAACCAATATTCGTTACTGTTATTATTCAGAAACTCACAAAATTTTAGGAAATACATATGGAATGTGTATTTTACAAGATTTTGAAGCATTGACACCAAATCTTTTAGCAAGAACGATAGAAACAGTACAAGGAGGTGGCATTATTGTTTTTTTAATGTTATCCTTAACATCTCATAAACAACTTTATTCATTGGCAATGGATGTACATTCAAGATACCGGACAGAGGCACATCAAGATGTTATTGGCCGTTTTAATGAAAGGTATAATTTTCTAGTAAGAAGTAGGGTAAACATACCAGTAGTTGACCACTGCAACAGTAATTGACCATTTGATAGACTTTTTTTTATCAAAATAAGCTTTTTAATTTCAAATTAACCACGAGATATCTATAAATATCAAAAAGAGCTTCTTCCAGATTGCTTAATAATGAAACAGTGAAATTAAAAAGCTTATTTTGATAAAAAATCTATCAAATGGTTAATTACAGGTAAAGTGGTCAACTATTATTACCCTAATAGTGTTTGTTTTTAATATTATTCTATTTTTTTTAGATTTATATTATCTTTAACAAAATGTCAACGATGTATAGTAATGGACGATAAATTAAATGTTATTCCAGTTTTATCTTCTCATATTTTAAACGTTGAGCCAATTTCGAAGGTAACAAAAAATATTTAATTAAAGAAAAAGAAAAATATTAATATAAATTTTTTTAAAGGCAAAAAAATCAGAATCAGACGCAGAATTAATTAATTTAAAAGATAGTTTACGAGACACACAACCAGTTGGTGTTTTAGTTAACTGTTGCCGGACAGTTGACCAAGCGAAATCGGTTTTAAAATTTATTGAAGCAATTTCTGAAAAAACCCTACGTTCTACTGTCTCAGTTACATCAGCACGTGGTAGAGGTAAATCAGCTGCATTAGGCTTATCTATTGCTGGAGCTGTAGCATTTGGTTATAATAATATTTTTATTACCAGTCCCAGTCCTGAGAATCTTACAACATTATTTGAATTTATTTTGAAAGGTAAATGAGAGATTATTCAATTTATAGATATTTAATAATTTTTTTGTAATCATTTATTTATATTATTTGTATTGCCTTTCAGGTTTTATAGCACTTGAATATCAAGAACATTTAGATTATGATTTGGTTAAATCTACTAATGTAGAACATAATAAAGCTATCGTTCGTGTTAATGTATTTAGAGATAATCATAGACAAACTATACAAGTAAGATATATGTTTATTTTTTAATTTACTTTTATTATTAACTTTATTGAATTCGAATGAGATTTATTGTTTAATTTTCACTTCTTTAGAAAAATTTGTTTTAAACAAAATCATTTTTCGGATATTTTAGTAATAATTAGCATATAATATATTTATATTATATTAGCATATAATTAAATTTAATCCGATCAATAAATATATTATTTTGACAAAAAATTTCCACCAAATTATAGTCATCAATTGAAACTAAATTTTGGACAAACGCGATAAACTTCCAAAACAGGTTTCAAAAGATCAAATTGAAACAAGAAATATGCAAAGTTCAAAAAAATATTGCCAATTAAAATTTATATCTTTTCTTCTCTTGAATATATTCAAATATGATAGTAATTAGTAGAAAAAGTAATGTTTTAATAATAACATTGCAACCACCACATCAATAAATAAATATACAGTGAGGGTTTTTACTTTAACATAAAATATATATAAAATTTAATTTTTTATTTACCAATTAAATATGAATATTCTTTGTTTTTGTTTTTTGTCTCCTTAGTATATCCATCCAAGTGATTGTCATAATTTGGTTAATGCTGAATTGGTTGTGATTGATGAAGCTGCTGCCATTCCTTTGCCACTTGTTCGTTCTCTCCTCGGACCATATCTTGTATTTTTAGCTTCGACAATTAATGGTTATGAAGGGACAGGTCGATCCCTTTCTTTGAAGCTCTTGCAACAGTTACGAGATCAGACAAAAAATATCACTCTTGCTTCTAAACAAAATAAGGTATTTCTAATTGTGATAAATATTTTGTAAATATCTTCGGAAATAAATTGTTATCTATTAATATATTTTCTAAACAAAATCTTTTTTATATTATTTCGATTATTTTGATTAAAATATATCAATTTTTTTCCTTTTGAAACTAAATATTCTCTCAATTCAATTCTAATACCTACATAAAAATATAATATTACTAAAATCATTTTTATATAAATAACGATTCTTTTTTTTATTCATTTTTTTAGTCAAATAAAAATTTCACTGCCCGTGTACTTCATGAAATTCAACTAAATGAATCGATTCGTTATCAACCCGGCGATGAAATTGAAAAATGGCTTAACTCATTGCTCTGTCTTGATGCGACGCTTATTCCAGCGATTCAATCAAATAAATGTCCACCTCCTGAAAAATGCCATCTTTATTATATCAATCGTGATACTTTATTCTCTTTTCACCCAGAAAGTGAAGCATTTTTACAACAACTTGTTTCTTTATATGTTGCATCCCATTATAAGGTAAAACATATCTCTTAAATTTAACAAATTTAGTTTTATTTTAATTATTTATTTAATTATTTTTACAGAATAGTCCAAATGATCTACAAATGATGTCCGATGCCCCTGCACATCATCTTTTCTGTTTAATTAGTCCCAATGACAATAAATCGATACCAGATATATTCGTTGTAATTCAGGTACAATAACTATTAAATATATATCTATTAGTTTGAATTAAAACAGTACATTATTTAAAAAAAAATTCGAAAGTTATTATATTTACATTTTTTTAATTACCATTTTTATATATGAAAATTTACCAAAAAATATTTTTTTATATTCTATATAGACCTCAATGAGTTTATTTAAAAATATAATATAATTATTTAATTTTTAGGTGTGTTTTGAAGGCAAATTATCTTCCAACAATGTTTCTTCGGGAATAACCCAAGGAAAACGATCTGCTGGTGATTTAATTCCATGGACTATTGTACAGCAATACAATAATACTCATTTCCCACAACTTTCTGGTGGACGTATTGTTCGAATTGCAACTCATCCGGATTATCAAGGCAAAGGTTACGGGCGTCGCGCATTACAATTATTAATTAAATATTATAGTGGAAAAATTGAAATGTCAGACAAGATTTACAATGAACATGAAATTGAAACAATGGTTGATGATGAAGATGTTTCTAATTTAGAAGAATCAATTATACCAAGAAAATCCCTTCCCCCTTTGTTACTTAAGGTATATAATATATATATATATATATTATTGTTGAAAATTATATTTAATTCATGCAAAACTTTATTTATAATTATATTATTTTTGTATTCAATTATTTTAGGTAAAAGAGCGTTTACCTGAACCTCTTCATTATCTAGGCGTATCCTATGGTTTGACCGGTTCACTTCTACGTTTTTGGAAACGTGCAGGATTTATTCCAGTTTTTTTAAATCATTCAAAAAATAATTTAACAGGCGAACATTCATGCATAATGATCACAACATTAACTTCCAATAATTCCTGGTTAAAAGATTTCTATATTGATTTCCGTCGAAGAATTATTTCATTATTAGACATTCATTTTTCAAATTTTCCACCTTCATTAGCTTTAAGTCTTATTACTAATAATACCATAAACATTACAAATAAAGGTATTTATTTATTTCTCTTTTTAATAAAATAATTAATCTTTAATATATATTAATAATAAATTTATCATTTTAGATTTAACTAATTATGAAAAAGAAGATTTTTTTGATATTGAAAATTATAATGAAAATGAAGACGATATCTCTCAAATAAATTTATCTAGATTAGGAAAATATTATTTTTTAGGACATTTTGGAAAGACAAAATTATCTACAGTCCAGGAAGTTAGTATTTTTTATCAATTCGAATCAATTTACAATTAATTTATACATAGATATTATTATTTTTAATCATTTGTTTAATTAATAATATTTAAATTTAAATCATATATACTTATTTATTTATATATATATTAAAAATAAAGTATACTTTATGCTATAATATAAAATTAGTAAGGGCTAGAATTTTTAAAATATTTTCATAAGAACAATATAAACAGATTAAAAATTATATAAAGTCTTTTATAGTATAGTCTTTACTTTTACATTGATTACATAAGTTTGTGTCCTTAACTTTTGTTTTGTTTCCTTAAAGAGTGTGTGTGACTTATCTTAATTTAGTGTCAAGCAACTTTATTTAAATAAGATTAATAAGAGAATTTTTTAAAACTAGAAATTCAATATGTACATTTTTTGTTTATAATGGCTAAGAAAAGGAGTAAATGTTTAAACTACACAAACAAACATGCAAAATGTTTATTTGGATCCTAGTCCTTCTCTCCAAATGGTTAAAAAATGGTTTGGAAGATTTCAAAATTTTCCTTCCTACATTGGTAGAAGAAAACAGAAGGATTATGACTCAGGAGAAAGTCGATAATTCAACAACAAATTTCGCCTTTTAAAAATTACTTTGATTCATTTCCAAATTCGATCTCTTGATAGAGAGGAATAAGCTGAATCACGTGTACGTGGTAACATCTCTTCTCGCCCGCAACAACCTAAAGCCTTTCTTAGATCAATTAGAAAAGTGGATTCTGTAAAATAACATACAATAGAGGAAAACCAGGATAAAATCATGTAAAGGTGTAGATTCCGTCCAAGCTAGAAAGCAATCAAACTAACAAGCGAACTTTTTTCTCAATAGCCAAGATCCTTTATCCAAAATTGAATCAGCAAGCTTTTTGGTTGGTGATAAACGATTACCGAATGGAATGAAGATCATATATACGATTAATAAAACTATCAACATATTGAAGTTTGTTTTTTTAAATCGGACACGAATTTATGCAATTTCTAATAGATAATATAATAAATTGTTGTTATTTAATAATTTAACTCTAATATTTAATTTTGACTTCCGAATTTTTCTTTCTAGGCTTTAGTTGTTGGCATTGGTCTGCAAGATAAAAAAATTGATCATCTAGCAAAAGAGTTTGGATTGACAATATCACAAGTGATACCTTTAATAAATCAAACGATACGTCAAATTAAAGAATATCTTTTAACATTAAAAATCTCTAATGAAGAAAATGAAGATGAGGAAGATATTTTAGAAATGGATAATTCAATTTCAAATATGAATGATGAAAGTGGATTGTATATGAAACCATTGGCAACCAGTTTGACGGATGAACTTGAAGCAGCTGCCAAGGTAAAAATAGTATTAATAACTAATTTCAGAGATTAATTAATTCTACCTTAAAATAAAATATCAAAAGAAATATGTTTTTTGATGTCTAAATATTTACAGTTATATATTTCTATTCTTTTTCTTTTACAAATTTATGCTATTTTTATTTATATTTTATTAAAATCACATAAACCTGTAAAATGTATTTCGTTTCTAGGACTTAAAAGAGAAGCAAATGAAAGAATTGAATAAATTAAAAAAATCTAATCTAAGCCAATATATAATCAAAGGATCCGAAAGTGAATGGAATAATACATTGGCAAAAGCTGGTTCTAAATCAATTATTTCAATTAAAAGGTAATATAATTTGGGTTTGGTTTTAAATATATTCTTTTGGTAAGCTAAATTCATATATATTATATAATATTATTGTTTTTTTGTTTTTGTTTTTAGTGGAGAAAAACGTTTAGGAGATGAGTTAGAAGTGGATTTGGAACTTGAAAATCCAAAAAATAAAAAATCAAAAAAAGAAAAAAATAGAAAAAAAAGAAATAAATAAAAAGTATAAATATTTTAAAACATAATAAATTATATATTTTTTATATATATATAATACCCTGTATATTTTTGTTTAAATATAAATAAATTTTTAAATCAATATTATTACTAGTACTAATAGTTCTTTTAATGAAATTAGATAATAATTTATAAATTTGATATTTTTTTTATTTTGCTTGAATGTCAAGTTTAAAATAATAATCAATATTATGATAAATTAATACTCTATTAATAAACAAAAATAAATGATAAATTTAATTTTAAACATTTGATTAAAACGACTATTGAATCATTCTTGTATACATTTCTGTAAATAATGAGGTTGACGGGTCATGTGAATTGATTGGAGAATGAAAATCTTGAGCATAGATAAGATTGAAAAATAACTCTTGTAGAAATGGGATAGAAAGGAAATGGAATGAGAAACTGCAAGTTTATTCAATAAAAGGATTGATTGATATGAGTTAATATTTATAGAATTTATTCTGAAAACAAAAGGTAAAAGAAGACTGTCTAAAAATAAAATAAAAAATAAAGGAGATTTTAACGGGATATAAATAAAAGAGCTTATTTTTTTTATAATTATTTTAATTAATTATAAAAATAATTAAAAATTATCAGTCATGAAACATTTTTCGAAATCACCATTTTGGCCTGAAAGACAGAATTTAAGAAATAATTAATATTCAATTTACCACGATTTTAATTTAAGAAACTAAATTATATATATATTTCATTTTTCAGTTATATAAAAAAAATTACTTAGTATACTTACTCATAATTGGCAATTAATCTAATACATGGATAAAGTTGTGTGGCAGCTTCACATTTATTAGTCGAGGTTACTATAAACAAAATTGAAATAAATTTAGTATTATTTTAAAAAAGTAAATATTTAAAAAAATCAAATGGTTAATATAACATTTTTTTAATCCTTATGATATTTATAAGATAGAATCCCAGCAATGTTGTGTTAGATACACATTTCAATAATTTTTTTGTTATTAAAAAAATATTTTTCATCTCATCTTTTAGTATCATTCACATAAATTTTAAATTTTAAATTAATAGACATTAGAACTATTTTATTGTAAATTATTGCAGTCCAAAAAAGGTACAAAGGCAAGAAACGGTTTTTTTGTAATAACATATATATATATATATATATATATAACACATATATATATTTTTTCCCTTTGTGCCAATTTTAGACTGAGCCATAGGAAAGAACGTGGCTAATTTAATATTTCAATTGTCAATTTATTAAGTTAACGGATTAAATGGAAATAGAAAGTAGTTAGTATTAGGAAGAAGAATAAAAGATAGAAAAATTACATAATTTATCATTAAAGATGATCTTTGAGTATGGGTGATTAATCATGATCTCACATAAAAATACGTATATATAAAATGAAGCGTATTTAAATATATATACAAAAAGTTGTTAAATTTTACCTTTTGAATCACATGTAGCAAGTTCTTCTAAAGCTTTTTCCACTCTCTCAGGAGATTTTTGGTAAACATTACGAATTCTATCTTGAACATAATCCTTTTGATATACACCGTCTTTCAACTAAATAAAATAGTATTCATAGATATTAAAAAGTGAGGATTTAAATTAGAATATGCATATATATAAAATAAATAGATATATGTAATATTGATACATCATACGAGAGAACTAAACTATATTTGCTGTAGATCGCTCATAAAGAGAAATAATGCACAATAAATTAAATTAAAAGTTCAAATATTCAATAGTTAATTCAATATTTAAATTGTGAAAAAATTCAATTATTGATTTAACTAAGCTAATAAATCGAAAAGTAAAAAAAATCTATAATAATGATTAGTATATAATTAAATATGATAAAAACTGTATAAGTTAATGTATAATTCGATCCCATACCGTTTATATTTTATTTACTAAGCATTGGTTAAAAAAAAATTATATATTAATACTTTGACTAAAAGCAATATCACAAGAAGTATTAAATATTTTTACAAATGATTTATACATTATACTTATTTAAAAGCTTCCTAGTATTAATATTTGATTTATTCAGAAATAATCCAATAATATCGTAATATAAATCATATTTATACTTTGACTATAAATTAAACGAAAAAAACTAAAAGATATATAAAAATGATTAGTATTTAATTATATAAAATCAAAAACTGAATATATATATATATATATGGATATTATGCAGTTAATGTTTATTTACTCGAAAATAAGCCAATCAAATCATATTAATACTTTAACTAAGGCCAATGAAAACTATAAAAACTAAATAAAAATGGTTAATATATATATAATCAAAACTGAAACAATTGATATATATAAAATATTTTCCTTTTGAACTTTTAAAATTTTTATTTTATAAAATGAAAATTCCTTATATATATAGGCATATTCAATAAATAATTTTTTTTTCTCATTTCTTTCTCTTAAGGAAATGATGAAATAACGTCAGGACTGAATTTTTAGATATATGTCTTACAATACGGTAATTCATATTAATATAATATTAATTCCCTATTTTATATATTACTTTAAAACCAATAAAAAATATATAAGTACTTACATATCCTGCTTTAGTTAAGATACACCCAAGCAGACACTGAAATAATATAATCATTATTTAATAATTTATTATCTATGTTAAATTACATATATAAGAAATAGGATAAAAATTTATGATTATAAAATTTGAAATATTAACAAAAATTTTATTTATTTATAAAATTATAAATTGAATTTAAAATTAATCTTAATTTAATTTTATTAATATTAAATATACCTTTCCATTTTCAGTGGTAGGAAGTTGTTTATTTCTTAATGGTTGTAAATCCTCTACAAAATAAATAATTTTTTAAGAAAGATTTATTATTAATTATACTATAATTTATTAAAAATTGAAAAACAATTGTAAATACCATCAGTTGGTTTAAGTTCTTCTTTACATTCGTTTATTAACTCATTAGCACGATGTTGCGCTGATACTTCATCACCCTAAAAAAATTCAATATAATATATATATATATATTTAGAAATAATTGTTTTTATTTTAAATTTTATTATTAAAAAAATTTAAGAAATTTTTCATATTATAATATGTATTTATTTTTATCTCTATATATATATATTACTTTTATTTGTAGATGATGTTTAGAATTTACTAATGAATTAAATTAACTTATTTAAATATTATTTTTAGAATGAAATATTTTATTATATTTAAACATAATTAATATAATAAAAAGGAGACTAGGATAAGGCCTATCCTAATCCTCTTCTATCCGATAGGGAGAAGTTTGTTTATTGGGAAACCAATTGGGAAACTACAGCTGGGTAAACCAACATTAGAATAATTATTTGTTAAGGGGTTTATTAAAGTTGTTCTTAAATCATTTTAGTAATTGAGATCTATAAATAATTGTGAAAGTAAAAATAAAAATAATTAGTAGAGCTTGAAAATTTTAAGGACCTGTTAATAATTATAAACGAAAAATAGCTTTTTTAACAAATATTATTAATATCACATAACCGTTGTTGACAAGTAATGATAAGTTACTTTTAAATAATGAAACAATAATTAGCCTGTCAGGTATAGAACTTAGATATTATAAAAGCAAAAACACGAATACTTACATATGAGAATGCAATACATAGGACACAGACAAATGCTAAAATTAAAATCTTCATTTTTAGTTTGATTTTAATCTTAAAGAGAATAAAGACTTTTGAATAATACAATCCTCTCTCAATATAGGTTCATATATATATATACATATATCTTATCACCGGATGATATAATTCGGGAAAATGACCGGCACGTTTTGATCTTGGGTTACTAACCCCAGTCATGGTCATCATTCATAATTTATCTCGTTCCAGCTTCTTCCAACGCATTCAAGATCTCTAAACCACTTTCATTTATTATATAAATTTCCACTGATGAAACCAATATTTTTTATTAAAAAATATAAAATTTATTATTTGAATCTATTAAAAATAAATACTATATAATAAATATATTTAAGATTATGGGTATTGTTTTTTTTTTTGCAATAATCAAATTATACATTTTTTTTAATAATAAATTACTTTTAATAATAGTACCGGGACCCCGAGCCTCGGCTCGGTACTTAAGTTAAAAAAAATGATTCATTATTATTGGGTTTGGCTGGTAATATTAATACCTGGGACACCGAGCTGTCGCTCGACCCTTTAAAAAATATTAATCTACAATTAATTATTTATTACAATTATTAAATGTTGCATCATTGCATCAATCTGATTAAAATGAATTGAACTGGGGTCCTCAATAATACAAACAAACAATTTTAGCTAGCATAATAAGATTAATCCAAGTAATATCGTCTATTTCTATTCGACACTATTTTCAGTTATGAAATGAACAGTCAGTAGAGAGTAAAAAAATTGTAATTGAAGACCGTTGTTTTTAAAAATAATTAAATTATTTTATAGATTATAAAATAAAAATTATTGTATTAACATTAAAAATATTGAAATAAAAAAATAATAGTTTGATTTAATAAACTAAAATATTATAAACATTTTTAATGTGAATTTCTCAGGGAGGTAGGGAGCCCAATTCATTTAACCATCCATGTTGTATAAGGAATCTTAATTTCTTAACACTCCGTTTTTTCAAATTTAAAATAGAGGGAGAGAAAGAGTTTCAATTATATTCGAATAGTCTATATATTCTATATATGAGTATTTTTTTTTTCTGAATTTAATACCAAGTTGATTTTCAAAATTTTTTATTCTTTATGCATATGATTGATTACATGTGTTAAAATTTAAACAAATTCAAATATTCTAATTTATAAATTTATATAAAATTTAATATTATTTTTTCGAGACTAATGGCAAATACCGGTGGCCCTAGTCAGAGCAAGAGAAGACTCCTTTTGGTAGCGGCCCAGTCGATGATGTTATATGGATCGGAGATTTGGGCTTTACAACTATATTTTAAGTGAAAAAATGATTTCTTGGTTATATAAAAATTAAAATATGATTCTTTATATCTTTATTATACAGAAAAGTAGGCGTGTTAATATAAAATATATACCTGGGACACCGAACTATCACTCGACCCTTTAACCAATTTATACAATTTATTTTTATATACTTTAAAAATTTTACAATTTTTTAATTATTTATTATAATTGTTAAATGGGATTTCTAAAAATGACCCATTAAAAATTTGTTTCCTAAAATATTTCAAATTAATTAAAATAAATTGTATAAATGTTCATTTATAAAATCTATATATCTGTGTGTCTGTTTGTCGATTTTTTAAATTTTGATTTTGGATTCGATTAGAGCTTAAAATGTGTAAATGTAAAGTGGTCTTGGTTTTTTTAAAATTCGTTTGGGAACATGGTCAAATCGGCAGTCAAAGTTGAAAATTCCCCATATATTATAACTACTGTAATTAGTATTATTATAATGTAAAATTATAAAGAAAAAATGTTTAGACATTATTATAGACATTTTCATTCTGTAAATTAAATAATTTTATTTCATTTAAATAAATATCTATTTTTAAATATTTTTTTCTCTCTACATTATTTATCTAATTCTCACAATATATTAAGATCATACCGGGACCCCGAGCCTCGGCTCTGTAATTAAGTTAAAAAAAAAATTCATTATTATTGATAAATATATATCGTAATTTATAATTATAAAATATTATTAAAATATATATTTTTAATTTTATTTCGAAATTAAATAAAAAATTTTAAAATATTTTAAATATAAAAAAAATATATATTTTTAATTTTATTTCGAAATTAAATAATAAATTTTAAAATATTTTAAATATAAAAAAAATATTAATACAATATTCTTTAAAAAAAGGCGGGAGTCAAATTTCAATATAAATGTCATTTGTGATGTCATCAATATATAAATTAATAATAAATAATATTAATAAATATTAAATTTAATAAAAGAACAATGAATAAATAAATATAAAATAGTAATTTATTAAAATGTAAACAATAGATAAAAAGAAAAAAAATAAGAAATTCATTATTTTAATTTTCATTTTTAAATAACGATTCACCCGGAGAGTTTCGAACCGACGAAATCCACTCGTTAAAACATCACTTTACCATCTTGACTAAATATATTTAGATAAAAAATTGTCATTTTTTTACTGTCTTAGCAGGCAGATTTGATGTTTTTTATTTTATTTTTTTTTTTTTGAGAGAGATTAATAAATATCTATATATATTTTATTAAAAATAAATATTTTTAATTTTATTTCGAAATTAAATAATAAATTTTAAAATATTTTAAATAAAAAAAAATATTAATACAAATAAAAATGGAGGCCAATTTTGACGTTTTCCATATATAATTTTCAATTAAGAAATTAATAATGAAGCTGAATGTTTCAAGAGATATCATCAATAAAACTTAATTTTTCTTTATAAATACTATATCTAGTGTGAATTTGAAAAAAATCGTTAGAGCGGTTTTTGAGAACCATGATATATAGATAGATAGATATATACAATTTTAGCTAGCATAATAAGATAAGATATATATATTAATATTATTTATTATTATTAATTATTTAATTTTATCAAATCAATCAAAAAATTAGTCAAAAACATAAACAAGTAAAAAAGGTTAAAGATTATAAAAATATAGTTGTTTATCTACAAAATAATATTTATTATACAATTATATAATATATTATCTATTCGAGGAATTTTTTGGAATTATTAAAATAACAAAGAATCTAATCCATTGAAAATATAAACTACTTTAAATTAATTGTAATTAATTTTATAATTATAATAATTTCAATTATGCATTTGTTACATAATTATAAGATTATACTGTTTAAATATATTTTAAATAGAAATATTATTTATTATTATGTAATTATTTGTTATGGGGAGGTATCCATATATTGTATTCTTTGACATAGCCAAGCTTTTTTAATTTTTTTTCAATGCATGTATGTGATACATCAAGCTTCTTCGCAATATCACGTGTTGTGCTATCAGGATCTGAATCGATTATTGCTTTGATTTGGTCGTCATCAACTTCAACTGGACGACCAGAGCGTTTTTCATCTTTGAGTGAAAAATCACCAGAACGAAATTTGGCAAACCAATTTTGACACTGCCGTTCTTTTAAATCAGCTATTCTCAAAGGGGTCCATGTGGACCCCCTGGGGGTCTATGGGACTTCATGGGGGGTCTATGATCACCAAGGGGTCTATTGGGGATCTATGCATGTCTCTTTAGTAAAAAATAAATTAAAAGGGGAGATTTAAGAATAAAACTTAGTAATTTTAGGGCAAACATAAAAGAAATCGCCTAAAAACTAACGGTTTGAAGTAAATTAATTTCCAGCTACAGAAACAATTTCAAATAATTTTAATATATCTATTAATGTAATAAAAAAACAGATATGGATATAAAATAAATATTTTTAATTTTATTTTATTTATAATATATATGTAAGACCAGGCTGTGAAGTCATGAATTGCTGGATGTCATCATATAATTTTAAATTAAGAAAAAACTAATAAAGATGATTTTTCTCGAGGATAAAACCAATACAAAGTGCATGATTCGTGGTGATATGTAAAAAATCACTTCATGTGAAATTTGGTGTGAAAATAACCCTTCCCTTCCTATCGTCGATCGGTAAATAGGTGATTACTAGTAAGATCTTCACAGATTTTGTAAAAATTATTTTGTAATTTGACTAACGTAGCCGGCTATTCGGTTTTGTAATAAATGCTAGGAGATTGAACTTGTGGATCATCCTCGGTATATTTACAAAAAATTTATCGGTTTCGTGTGTATTAATCTGATGGTTCTTTTAAGCGGCATCCCTGATATTGGCGGAGTTCTATTAAATTTGGAATGGCAAGCGTCGTGGTGGTGCATATCAATTGCTGACACAGCAGGCATTCATCTGTTAGGAGTTGCTTAAGCCGTTTTATTAATATTATTCTCCAGGAGGGTGATAGGATCAAAAGTGGTGATATCTGAGGGGAGAGAAGGATAAGGATTATTAGTATTGTGTGGTGGTTAATTTAATAAGGAGATGATTGTAGGAGAGGAGAATTTGGTTTCCACCATCTTCACAATTCGACCCAGTGCTACATTTTGCAGTAAAATTTAAAATAGCTGTTTTGTTTCCATTGATGAATTGTAAAGTTGATGGTTTGTGTGGTATTGCTACCGATTCCATTCGTTTTGTTTTTTCCCTCTTTCCACTAAACCTCACACTTCCCATGAGTCATTGGTCACAGACTGAGGTAAACATAAAAGTCACCGTGGAAGTTAGCAACGAAATAATATATTATTTTCCTTCATTCAGATCACAGACCATCAGATTTAAGATTTCTTGATGAATGTACAATTATTACAATATATAAGTATATACTACGAATTAAAATTAAGTTTATTCGTAAATATGAACAAATTTTATTGTTTCTATAAACTTTTTACATTAATCAAAAATAAAAATCATTCAAATATTCTCCTTCTAATTCATGTCGATTTATTATATTTAGTTAATTTTTACCGACCGGCGATAGTAAGGAAGGTATTGTTTTCAAACCAAATTTCACATGCGGAGATTTTTACATATCTCCACGAATCATGCATTTTGTTAACAGAAAAAATAATTTTTAGCATGATGTCTGTCCGTTCGCCCGTCTGTGTGTCCTTATAGATGTGTACTGCTTGAACGGCTCAACGGATTTTGATAAAATTTGGTATATTTACTTAATGCATCAGTAACATGAATTCATCAACATTTGGTGTATATTAGGAAACCGGAAGTGGTAGTATTACCGATCGACGATATGAAGAGAAGGGTTATTTTCACTCCAAATTTCACATGAGGAGATTTTTTACATATCTCCACGAATCATGCAATTTGTCACGGAAAAAAGTATTTTTAGCATGATATCTGTCCATTCTGTGTCCGAATAGATGTGTGCTGCTTGAACGGCTCAACGGATTTCGATAAAATTTGGTATATTTACTTAATGCATGAATACGATGAATTCATCAACTTTTGGTGTATATCCGGAAACCGGAAGTGGTAGTTTACATAATATTAATTTTATATTCATTGTCCCAAAATATTTCTCTTAAAATATAGTAATAATTAATAATTGATTAATTAAACTAAAAATAAAAACTAAGATAATATAATATAGTCATTTTAATTCAAGCTTTAAAAATATTTTATATATAAAAATATAGTTTGGAAATTAATTTATTTCAAATCGACGGTCGATTCTGTGCCTGGCCAACTTATTTATATTAATATGACTAAAGTTTCAGTTGAGATGTCCCCATAGAAAGTAATCGCAAGAGCGATTGTGGGGATCATTGAATAACTCCGATCCTACTGATAAAGCGGTTTGGAAAAATGTTTCTCAGAAGGTTCGGATTGAACAAGATAATAATTACGTTGAACAGATTTCAAGTTTCGATGGGACTTAAAAAGTTGGGTGATATTGAATGTACAAATGATCTTTTACGTCCTGGTAGGTAACTTGGGTGTGCGAATTATGCCCATCAAATTATTTGCGAAGCCTACTACTGAGATAAATTTAATTTGGAATCGTCCACCCACGTAGGGGAGAGTCAACTACTACAAGATGGCAAGGATCAACGGTAGATAATGCCGACTCAGATTTCCAGTTTGACATCGGTTTAAATGGATAGACTTCTTCACCAATTGCACCAAATAACCAATTTGCAACCGGCTCAATTACCAAAATGTTTTCTTATATTCACGTTATGTTTAGTTTACCTGGCGGGACAATCGTCCATGACGTACAAATAACCAAATTTATTTTTATTTCTACTATGTGACGCACCAACATACAGACAAAATAAATGAATTTGCAAATTTATTTATTTTTATTACTTCATGAAACATATTAAATATTGAACAAAAAAAAATTCATTTTTTTAATTTCTTCAATTAAACTAAATTCATTTCATACACTCTTAAGATTTGATTTATTTGTTAAAACTATATATTTAAATATTTGTTAACTTGATATGGTTTGAACCTCGTTCTTGAAGCATCTTATCTCATCAATAAATCACTAATTGTAGACTAGGTTTCAAAATAGAATTTATAGTTTCTCATACATTTTTAATATCTCGTAAGAGATAGTATTGCGATCACGAAAATTTTCGATGTTGAGATTTTGATGTTTTTATACGTTTTGAAGGTTCCTGAATCATTTTCACTAAGGTTGAGAAAAATGTCTGTGTGTGTGTGTGTGTGTATGTGTGTGTGTAGACAAGATTACGCAAAAACGGTTTGAGCTAGAATGATGATATTTGGTACATGGACATTATTCAAAATTCATAGTTTTCTATCAACTTTTGAGAAATGTAGCTCAACCGGAAGAGGATCATTACCTACAACGTTTTGATTTTTTTTCCTCTAAAGTGACGTAAAAATAAAGATATATGTTTGATAATTTTTCACATGATTAAAAATTGTATAAAACTGCTATATATAGAATTTCAGCTTGATTGAATCGCTGAAAGTACCAGAATTAATTTTTTAACTCTGCAAATCTCACGCGCCAACACGTGCCATGGTGCCATCAATAAAAAGCTAAACATGCGCTGGTTTAATATTTATTATTTATAATTTATAATTAATTAAATTTAATTTAAATATAATATATTATGTTATTTAATCCAATTCAAATTGCGAGATAGTCGAGTGGAGACACTCCAGCTAATTTCTAATTATTATCTAAATATTAGTTGTGAATGATTATATATCGACAACCAATAATTAATCATGAAGTACATGATTAATATAGATAATCGAGGAAATTATTATAAAATATTTATATTTAACAAATGATCGCATCTTTTGTAATCAATTTTTACCTTAAAACCGATAAGAATTATTACAATATTATTTAGATAAATTTTGTTATATTTCAACCTCAATATTTCCATATATTTTAAATTGTACTATAATAGTATATATATATTACAAAGGCTCAAGAATGAGTTTGTTTATAGATATATTTCTTCTTCTTGTATATAATATATAAACAGCTTAGATCCTTCTATATAATTGTTATAAGGTAACCCTTTTTATTTAATTTTATTATTTTTGTTAGCTACGATGTGTCCTATGATGATATAAATTAAACATTGGTTTATTAAACCATGTTCATTTTTCTGAGGACATCTTTACAGAAATTTTCATAAAATAAATGAACGGGTTGTCATTATTAATATGGTATATAAATATATAAATAATTTAAAAGTCGAAAAATAGAAATTATTCTACTCAAAAGTGATCAATAAAGAAGGAGTTTAAATATCAACACTGAAATCCGTCGATTTACTATATTTTAAATAAAATCACAAAAAGATAGGAATGTTTTAATATAGTAATTGAATTAAAATGAATTAAAATCTTTTGCATAGAGGCTTTCAACCAAATACTAAGTACTTCTTCGGTGGAACAAGGGGCAGAGCCCCCTTTCTAGGTGCGAAAAACATTGTGGGGGTCTGAGAAGCTAGTACATTTAATTTACTTCACAAGTGTAAATAAAAATAGATTAAATATTATAAAAAATTAATTGTAGTAAAAATTAAAATATAAAACTTCATAGATGAATACCAGAATAGATATAAAATAACCAATTAATAAAATGATAAATCCAATTTGTAAATCTCTCATGGAAAAAACTTTTAAATCTGATGTTTCATTCTCCTTCAATAAAATTGGTAAATAATATTTCCACTCATTAAATTTGTTCCTCCATTCTCTTATTCCATTTTCTTGAAATCCTAATATAATTTTATGTAATTCATCAAAATAAGGGAAGTTTAATAGTGGTGATCCATACATTAGTGGAGATGTTCTAGCAATTTCATTTATAATATGCAATGTCTCTGAATATTTTTTAATTTTCTGCAGACTTTCACGTGCTGAATTACATTCGTAAACAATTCCTTTGTTTTTTGTTACATTTTGTAAATCATCAACAGATTTAGAATCCATAAAAGATTTAATTGAAACTGATGAGAATTGCGTTAACTTATATAATTTATTATTGATATTATCATTATCAGTCCACATTGGACAATAGGATGGATGGTGACAAACAAGTTTTATTCCGTTGTCCAATAAATCTTGAAGGGTTTCCATTGATGCATAATATCCAGGTTTTTGAAGATTACTATATAAAATGGATTGAAGACCGTTGATTACTACGATGGATGTAAGCATGATACCAAGTGTAAAGACTCGAGATGAATTACTCTGAATGGAATCCATCCAAGTGATAGAATAGGTAGTGAAAAGACTTAACATTTGACTATAGCTGTCCAGAAAATTATTATTGAATAGGAAATACCATAGAAATGAACTTATGATCCAAATAATTATTAAGGCAATCCAAACATATAATTCAAATGTTCGTGGAAGGGCTTGCCATGGCGGAAAATGTTCTGGTTTTTGGACTACTATACATAATGATATCATAGAATATGCATGGAGGTTTCCGGAAATTATGTAATCATTTAAAGGTATTTTTAGTACATACAAATAAATGTAAGATCCACTCATACTTTTTGATGAATTCCACATTTCGGATATTTGATCCATGTATATTTGAATATCTTCTTTTTTTGTACTAGTGCCAGTGATATCACTTAAATAATTAATAGCTAATCCGTGTAAATTCGGTCGTTTGTTGAAATAGGCATACCGAACATCAGAAATTCTTTTCCAGCCTGGATTATGCCACTGTTCCTGAATCCATATTTCATAAAAATATTTTGAAAAATCACAAAATAAAATCATGCGTACTAAGATCCATTCATAATTTGGATAATACATTTTCTGAATATCTGCACATTTCTTTTCATCAGTGATATAAATTATAATATTATCATTAGGATCAAAATCATGTACTTGAGGAATTAGTGGGAAATCAAATAAAAGCAAATTTTTCCGCTTTATATTGTATATTCCATATTCATCATTTTCAATGATATATATTGCGCTAAATTTGTTTTGAAGATTTTTATTATATCATTTAAATAAGTATAATTATAATTTATCCAAATAACTGTTTCTTTTTGTGGATCAAAATGTTTTAATCCATGTTTAATGAAATTATCATAACTTCTCAGTCCAAGGAACAATGCCAACCATACAAGGTCCATGTTTCAACATTGACTGTTCTTGCTCATTTAATAAAAAATGGATTATCGATTATATAAAGTCATAAATTCAATAAACATTAATTCCCTAAATAAATGACCATTCTTTATTATATTTGTGTGTAGTAATATTTTATCTTGGTGATAACATTTAAACAAATTTGGAATTGAATTTTAACATATCTTCATGCATATTTCAATTACCGTATTATTATACCTTTCATTATTGATATAGCAATTAATAATTTTCCAAAGTCCAAATATAATATTTATTTTTATACTATAATTATTTAATCATTTATATTTTTTCACGTTTACTTACTATAAAAATAATAAGCTATAATATATCAATTTTTCTTCAATAACAATAGTTTTACTGATCATTTAGTAATATTGAAAAAGTCAAATCAATAGAATTTTGTTAGCAAATATAATAATTTGACCTGTGGCCAGGCGCAGAACCGACCGACAGTTTGAGATAAATTAATTTCAAATAATTTAAATGTATCTATTAATGCAATAATAGATATAAAATAAATATTTTTAATTATATTTTATTTATAATATATAAGTAGGCTGTGACGTCATGAAGGGTTGGATGACGTCATAAAATTTTAAATTAAGAAAAAACTAATGAAGATGATTTTTTCGAGGATAAAACCAATACAAACTGCATGATTTCTGGAGATAAGTAAAAAAATCTCGTCATGTGAAATTTGGTGTGAAAATAACCCTTCCTTTCCTATCGTCGATCGCTAATACTACCACTTCCGGTTTCCTCCCTTACTATGGTCGGTTTTACTACTCGTATAAAGCCCAATTAGCACTTGTCATTAGTTCAGGGGTGGGCAAATACTTTTAAGCGCGGGGCAGAATGTCATCCGGGCCGGAGGACCATATTTCGAAAACTCTAATAAAAAAAATTTATCTTTTTTTAAGAGACATATTGAACGAAAAATCAAAATAAGAGCCAACTTTTTCAACGTTCAAAAAGCCCGCGTTTAAAAGTATTTGCCCACCCCTGACAAGTACTAAGCCCGTTTTAATTGGGCTTAAGTAATCTCAAATTTTAAATGGCTCGCCTTTTGTAAATAACGGGGTGGGACATGACGCCTGACCCAGGGTCAGGGATGATCACTTCCATCAACTGCCACCGGCTGTGGCGTCGTGCCGGGGGGGGGGGCACGTTCCCCCCAAAAAATTGTACAAAAAATAAATCTAAAAGTGATTAGTTTTGTAAATGAGAACCCAAAAGAAAAAAACCTCTTTAAATTACGTATAAGTATAGTCTAAACGTTATGAATAAATAAATAATTTATTTTGTCAAAATTTTTTCTGTGGGAGACCTCCGGACTAGGGACACGATATCGAAAGCAAAGTATCGATTCTTAGCACGATAGGTATCGAAAGACTAAGTATCGATTCTTCGATAGTATTGGACTCCAAAGTATCAATACTTTAGTATCGGTATTTTTTTTCCAGGCATTTTATGACTTGTCCCTAGGTGGGGGGCTTGGTGGGTTTTTTAAATTTATTTTTATTTAGAAGGAATAATTGGAATGAAAAAAAAACATTGGTTTGATTTCCAAATAAATTATTTTTTATTTAACTGGGATTTTCACAATTTTTAAATTGCAGCTATGAAAATTACACATATAGATAAAAAGAGTAATGTGTAGACATGTTTTATATATTAATATTATATATTTATAATATATATATTAAAAATATTAAAATTTATATATTAAGATTGAACGGGCGTGTTTAGAACGAAAGGTCTCAACTCCCAATGAAATGACCAAATGGCCGAGATAGCGTCGGCTGGTCGGCTGTTTGGCTCAAAGATCAGAAGAGAGAGGACATTCCGCTGTCTTCTTGTCGGTTCGGGTGGTGGTTGCTAGGTGCACTGAGTACCATTCGATACTTTTTTCCGATACCAGTGGTATGGGTATCAATGTTGTACTAGTATCGGAAGTTAAAGAATCGAGTCAAGTATCGATAGTTTCGGAAGCAAAGTATCGATACGTTTTTAGTGTCCCTACTCCGGACCACCCCGTGTCCCCCCCACCAACATTATAGATCACGCTACGCCACTGGGTACCGGAATATTAAAATGAAAGTAGTAATTGCTATATCAATATTAATATATAATTATATCATTATATAATATCTTGTATGTATTATATGTTGTATATGAAAAATAATTATTAATAAATATCAAATCAAAAATATTTATGAAATTTTTACAGAACGGACGAACAGATATCATGCTAAAAATATTTTTTCGGTTAACAAATTGCATGATTCGTGGAGATATGTAAAAAATCTTCACATATGAAATTTGGTGTGAAAACAAGACCTTCCCTTCCTATGGTCGGTCGGTAAAAATTATATTGGAAATAATATTTTTTTAAAATTGTATAGTTTAAAATTCTAAGATTATTATTAATCTTATTAATTTTCTTTCTTCTTCTATGAATATATTTTCTTATTAGCATATTACTCCTATTAATATAATTTTTTTTTCTTTACTTTTTAAATAATACTAAAAATGAAAATCTAATCTTTCATTTTTATTTCATTATTATTAGTATATTTTAATACAGATTCTTTTTTTATTTTTATTTAACTGTTTATCTTTTGTCTAATCTCTCTATTCTTATCTAATTCTTATTATTCTAGCATTATTTATTTACAATTCGATATACGAATAATCAATGATGGTTTGAATTGTATAAAAAGAGGATATAAATTACAATTTCCAGTAAAAACTTCATAAATAATATTTATTTAAATTTTATTATTAATAATTATTAATAATTAATCGATAAATAAATAAATACAGTGGAGGGGAAGAAACGGAACGCGTTCCAGTACTTTTTCAACTCCCACTTAAATCTACTGTTAGAATTTCGTTTTTTGTTTTCGTTAATATTTTGTAGAATAAGAAAAAAATAAAAACTTATATGCAAAAAAATAGTTTGCTGAAAATAGGACTTTTTTGCTCCCACTATGCGTTCCCTTACTTCTTATTTTACCAATAAATCACTGAATAAATACATAAATGTTAATAATTTCTCTTGATATGTGACTTGTCTTTTTTCTTCTTTCTTATTTTCTTTTCATTGATGGATTTTTCATTCTGTAAATAAAAATTATTCGAATTAATAGAAATTATTCAAATCTTATTATTTGCGTATTCAAAGTAAAGTAGAAGCCATTATAAAATTTGAAAGACAAAAGAAAAATTTCATATTCATATTTTAAAAATTTTAAAAAATATTTACCCATTTAATTTTGGTTTTTTTTTGTCTACCTCTGCCTGTCGTGATGCTTGGAATGCCACAAAACGTGCTAAGTACCTAAGTTTTCCGTCTTCGTCCAAAAATTGCAAAATTTCAAATAATGCCAAGATAAATCTTATGAAATTGTACGCCGAAGGCGAGCAAGGGGGTTCAGGGAGTTAAATATCACGACCTTATACGGAAGCGCCCCGAATCGACGCATCCAGTGCTTACAGAGAGCCGGCCCTGCTGAAAAGAAATCACTTAATTTTAAAGTTATGTGGGGGTAACAAAGCAAAAGTCGTGATTTTTTAGATTAATATGTTTTTTTAATATTTTATAAAATAAAGTTCGCTCCATCTTCTCTACTTGTCCTCATAATATCCTCAACACCTATTTTCCTATCTTAATCCTGTCTAGTGCTATCCCCCTCCCATTAATATCTTTCTTTCTTGTTCCTCCCCTTATAATACTCCTCTATTTCTTATTGTATATATTTTATGTATATATTGAGTTTTAACTTGTAAATGTTCTTCTATTGCCTCTAATAAGGCAGATGTGGAATTAATGTATTTTTGGAAGTTAAATAAAAAAAAAAATAAAAAAAATAAAATAAAGTATTTTTATCGAACTTTTTCTATATTTACAATTAAAAACAAATAATTTATGATGGGAAAAATTATCATATACCATCCATGTGCTTACTAATACCCTTCGAAATGGGTTAGTTTGTTAAAAAAAACTCTTCTCAATCTACTTTGATCCACATAATTGTTTGATATATAATGTATTCTTATTTTAAAATATAATTCTCTTACCGCTTTGGTAAGGAAAAAAATATGGTTTTCGAGTAGTGCATTGTTAATCACATAAAACTAAAAATAAAATCACAATAAAACTAAAAATAAAAATAACAAGAAATACTACAATTTCCAACAAATATTTGGGATAAATATCTCTTCGTAAATTTTTTTTTGAGAAATTTGCCCTCACTTTCACTGAGGGCTTCTATTATTAGCGATTCAGCTTTTTTGTTAATTTTGATAACTTCTAATGAGGGAAACACTAGAGATTCTCTATTTTTTTCATGAGAGAAAACGTGGATGATGTGTCCTCTAAAGCAATAAGTGCAGCGACACATTCCTCGCAATGTATCACAGATGTTGCTGGATTTGCCATTCTGATTGTACGATACGTTTTTAATTCTACGATGCAGAAGATATGCTCTTCAGTAAATGACTTATGGGCAGGACAACAGGAGAAGAGATTTTTAATCTCATCAATTTATATATGTCTGAACATGAATTAAACTGGAATTTATGTTCCCATATTTGTATCGATGGGGAAAGTGGAACCGTGCGACTAATTGTCTATCTCCAAGGGGCTAAATATAAAAATTCACTTTTTTATAAAAATATATTTGAAATCTTTTCATAATCAACCCCTATTTTTTATATTAGAATATCGTAGGAGAGGAAAGAAAAATTAGGGGAAGAAAAATTTCATTCTTTTTGCTCTAACTCAGTGGCTCTCAACCTTTTTGGGATCACGGAACACTTTTAAGTGGTCTCGATTTTGGCGGAACACCATTATCATAAAATTTGTAAATCTAATGTAAATCACATAAAATAATTGGAAGATTAATATTTAATTGAAATAAAGATATATATTACATGGTAACTTATTTTAATGAGAAATTTGCGCTTGACGACCTTTACAAATTTCCTCAAGGTTGGGTCTTATGTAAGAGAGCGCTACTCTCATTTCTTCTTCTAAATTGGTAAGTCTTTCTCTTTTTTTGCTTTTAATATTTGTTAGAGTTGAAAATCCAAGTTCGCACAGATAGGACGTCGAAAAGAGCAACAATATATTCAACGCTCGTTTTGCAATAAATGGATGTTCATTCTCGATGGAAATCCAAAACCTTTCCACTCCTTCTTCTTTGAATTTTAGTTGTAACGTTCGATCCGTTGATATATTAATAAACTCATCTGCTTCCTGAATAGAAAAATCTTGGTTCATTATATCAAATTCACCAAATGGATTTCGCGCCCAATCAAAGTCTTCAATATTAAGAGATGGAAAGTAATGAGTTATTTTGTCTTGCAATATTGACAAATGCTCTGCCACATGAAATCATTTCGTTAATGTTAACAATATTTTCCGTTGCTAATAACGGAAACATATCAAATTTGCGATTTTGAGCAATACGATTTTTCCAAAGCAAAAGCTTTTTCTGGAAAGCTAGCAATTTGTCTGTGGATGTCAGAATATTTTCATTTTTTCCTTGAAGAGATGTATTGACTGAATTTAAGTAGCTGAAGATATCGGCTAAATATGCTAGCTTAGTACACCATGCATCATTTTCCAAATATTTTACGTATACATCATTACCCTCTTGTCTAAAAAAAACTAGCAATTCCTGTTTCAACTCATGAACTCGGGTTAGCACTTTTCCTCTTGAGAGCCACCTCACTTCAGAGTGCAAAAGCAAACATTCATATTTGGATTCCATGGTGTTACAAAGTTGTTTGAACATACGGGTTTTTAATGGTCTCGATTTAATATAATTCACCATATGTACGACTTGTTCCAAAACAGACTTTAAGTTTGCTGGTAGACTCTTCGAAATCAAAGATTCCCTGTGCAGAAAGCAGTGAGTAGAGACTATATTTGAATTTATTGCTTTAACTCGACTACAAAATCCCTTAATACTGCCACGCATGGCTGGAGCTCCATCAGTACAGATTCCTGCGCAATTTTCCCAGGATAATTTCCATTCTTCCAAATAAGATGATACTGAATTAAATATGTCTTCTCCAGTTGCGTGACCAATAAGTTCCTTGCAGAATAAAAACTGATTTATTATTTCAGTGTCGTCAACAAAGCGAATAAATCCGATTAATTGGGCTTTGCCACTTATGTCAGTGGATTCGTCAATTTGCAGCGCAAAATTTTTTGTACTTAATTTCGCCGTCACTGCGTTCTCTATAAAACCTGACATATCTATAATTCTTCTTTTTATCGTATCGTCCGAAACGGGAATTTTTAGGACGTCTCGCTGCGCTTCATTGCCAAACATAATCTTAACAATTTCTAAACATGCGGGTAAAATTAGCGATTCTGCGATATCATGCGGCTTTTGCTTCAATGCAATTAGTTCTGCCACTTTATAAGAAGCGATTTGCGCTTTATCCGAAATTGTAACGCTCTTTCGAAAGCATGTTGCTTGCACTTCTTGATTTTTCAGCAATCTTTCGAAATAATCTTTACCTTTCGAAGTTAGACAAGAATGTTTTGTTGAAAGGTGTCGCTGTAACTTAGCTGGGACCATTGCACTGTTAGCCAATTTTTCACCACATACAATACATCTCGGAATAGGAACATCTTGACTACCGCTCCATGTAAAACCAAACTTCAGATATTCTTCCGAATAATGCCGAACTGATTCGGATATCTTTTTACGTTTATTTTCGGCATTTTTGTTGCCTTGCATATCTCCTTCAATTGAAGAAGACCTGCTTGTACTCGCCCCAACATTAACCTCACTTTCAGTCTTTCTTTTCAAAAATTTGTCCATATTTCAGATTTAAAAGTCTTGTATAAATGCTAAAATAAGCAACTAAAAAAGATAAGAATACTGTTAAAACTACACAACTTGCATTTCATCTTACCAATTTCCAATAATATAAAATATATATACAATAAAAAACACACTCACGAAAACTAGATATTTATATTAAATTATGGCTGAACCGCAGATCGAAATTGCGCTATTGTTATTTACGTACGAAGAAAGAGAAACAGCACGAAATCAACACTACGTAGCGCTCCCTGCGTTATCGAGTACACTAGAAATTTAGTGGTATTCCCGGAGTAACTCCAGGTTACGGAGCGGATAGATGTGTCTCGGACGGTGGTTGAACAAACAAGACCGACTCGTCGCCTGGCTCGCTTCCGCTAAGAAAAGAAAGACATAGAAAGAAGACTGTGCATTTCTCCACCCAGCGCTCGGTACGTCGCTCGACTGCCAGAGGCGCTGGTGGTGCCGCTAACATATGTAGTATTTATTTTATAGTAATAAAAAAATTTAATGTTTCTTATTATATTATATTCAAAATTTTCGCGGAACACCTGGGACAGCTTCGCGGAACACCAGTGTTCCGCGGAACGGCGGTTGAGAACCACTGCTCTAACTCATCCCTAAATAGGTTTTTTTTTAAAAACATCTTTTTTTATTTATTAAAATTTCCCATAAAAATAATTAAATTCATATCATTATCTATATGTCAATCTATAAAATGGTTTTTTCATTTTTTTCAAATTAAAATTACTTCAGGGTAAATTTTAACCCTTAATTTTTAATTTTCAAAAAAAAAATATATTCAATATAATTTGTTAAAATGTTTTTTTCTAATATTATTGCAAATATTTATATTTTCAAAGGGAATTATTATTTTTAAAATTTCAACCTTTAATTCTTAACATTCAATTTAAAAATAATATTATTTCCAATATAATTTTTAAAATTTTTTTTTCCTAAATATTCTAATATTATTATCTTTGTATTAATCAATAGTGTTTTGAAAAGGAACGAGAAAAGGAATTAAAATTTTCAGTAAAAATTTCATAAATATTTTTGATTTAAATTTTAATAATAATTATTTTTGATATACAACATATAATACATACAAGATATTATATAATAATATAATTATATATCAAAATTGATAAAGCAATTAATATTTTTATTTTAATGTTCTGGTGGCAGTTGATGGAAGGCATCATTCCTGAGTCAGGCAGCATGTCCCAGCCCGTTATTTACGAAAGGTGAGCCATTAAAAATTTGAGATTACTTAGGCGAGTAGTAAAACAACATTTTATATTTACTAACAAAATTCTATTGATTTGACTATTTAAATATTACAAAATGATAACTAGAACTTGTATAGTAAGTAAAGTTAAAAAAGTATAAAAGATTAAATATATTATAGAATAAAAATAAAAGTTTGGAAAATATCAATTGCTATATCAATAATAAAAGGTATAATTTAATACGGTAATGGAAATATGCATGAAGATATTTTGAAATTCAATTCCAAATTTGTTTAAATATTATTACCAAAGTAAAACATTACTACACAACACATATAATAAAGAATAGTTATTTATTTAGGGAATTAATGTTTATGGAATTTATGACTTGATAAACAATTTTTATTTGAATTAGCAAGAATAGTCAATGTTGAAACATGGACCTTGTATGGTTGGCATTGTTCCTTGGACTGAGAAGTTATGATAATTTCATTAAACATGGGTTAAAACATTTTGATCCACAAAAAGAAACAGTTATTTGGATAAATTATAATTATACTTATTTCAATGAAATAATAAAAATTGTTCAAAACAAATTAGGCGCAATATATATCATTGAAAATGATGAATATGGATTATACAATATAAAGCAGAAAAATTTGCTTTTATTTGATTTCCCACCAAATCCTCAAGTACATAATATTGATCCTAATGATAATATTATAATTTATATCACTGATGAAAAGAAATGTGCAGATATTCAGAAAATGTATTTCCAAGATTCAGTTAAATGGATCTTAGTACGCATGATTTTATTTTGTGATTTTTCAAAATATTTTTATGAAATATGGATTCAGGAACAGTGGCGTAATCCAGGCTGGAAAAGAATTTCTGATGTTCGGTATGCCTATTTCAATAAACGACCGAATTTACACGGATTAGCAATTAATTATTTAAGTGATGTCACTGGCACTAGTACAAAAAAAGAAGATATTCAAATATACATGGATCAAATATCCGAAATGTGGAATTCATCAAAAAGTATGAGTGGATCTTACATTTATTTGTATGTACTAAAAATACCTTTAAATGATTACATAATTTCCGGAAACCTCCATGCATATTCTATGATATCATTATGTGTAGTAGTCCAAAAACCAGAACATTTTCCGCCATGGCAAGCTCTTCCACGAACATTTGATTTATATGTTTGGATTGCCTTAATAATTATTTGGATCATAAGTTCATTTCTATGGTATTTCCTATTCAATAATAATTTTCTGGACAGCTATAGTCAAATGTTAAGTCTTTTCACTACCTATTCTATCACTTGGATGGATTCCATTCAGAGTAATTCATCTCGAGTCTTTACACTTGGTATCATGCTTACATCCATCGTAGTAATCAACGGTCTTCAATCCATTTTATATAGTAATCTTCAAAAACCTGGATATTATGCATCAATGGAAACCCTTCAAGATTTATTGGACAACGGAATAAAACTTGTTTGTCACCATCCATCCTATTGTCCAATGTGGACTGATAATGATAATATCAATAATAAATTATATAAGTTAACGCAATTCTCATCAGTTTCAATTAAATCTTTTATGGATTCTAAATCTGTTGATGATTTACAAAATGTAACAAAAAACAAAGGAATTGTTTACGAATGTAATTCAGCACGTGAAAGTCTGCAGAAAATTAAAAAATATTCAGAGACATTGCATATTATAAATGAAATTGCTAGAACATCTCCACTAATGTATGGATCACCACTATTAAACTTCCCTTATTTTGATGAATTACATAAAATTATATTAGGATTTCAAGAAAATGGAATAAGAGAATGGAGGAACAAATTTAATGAGTGGAAATATTATTTACCAATTTTATTGAAGGAGAATGAAACATCAGATTTAAAAGTTTTTTCCATGAGAGATTTACAAATTGGATTTATCATTTTATTAATTGGTTATTTTATATCTATTCTGGTATTCATCTATGAAGTTTTATATTTTAATTTTTACTACAATTAATTTTTTATAATATTTAATCTATTTTTATTTACACTTGTGAAGTAAATTAAATGCACTAGCCACAAACCATGTACTAGCTTTTCAGACCGCCCACAGCGCATTTCGCACCTTGAGAGGGGGATCTGCCCCCTTTCCCCTGAAGTAGTACTTAGTATTTGCTTGAAAGAGTGTGTATGTAAAAGGTTTTAATTCATTTTCATTTATTTAATCAATATATTAAAACATTAATATTTTTTGGGTTCTTATTTAAAATATATTAAATCGACGTGGTTCAGTGTATATATAGTAGTGGTCGCAATTAGATTTTTGGTATCGTGCCAACCAAAATATTTGGCGTGCCATAAAATAAAATATTATTGAAATATCAGAAATTAAAATTTACTTTTTCGTTTTTATATTTTTTTCAAAACTCAAATAATATATATGTAGTCAAAAATAAATATCAAGAATTAAACAATAAAAAATAATATATCAAAAATTAAACAATTACAATTACTTCAATTAGAATGAAACACTATATTTTATACTGTTGCCAAATATGAGATCTTTTTTGTTTAAATTGTGACGCTAAGTGGTCTATATTTGTTATGTAATGGTTACTTTCAAAACAATACAATCCTCGGAATTGTGACTAGCCATTCTGTTTCTGGTTTTGGTTAAAATTATATTCATTTGAGAAAATAAGAATTCGCAAAAGTAAGTTGAAGGAAATACTGTTAATGCAGTTATTGCTAGTTTTTTTAATGATGAGAACTGATTTGGAATCGTCATTTACGGTGAAAGTAAGATAAGTTCGCGCGGGGAAATTTTTAAACCTGTATGGTGCGACGAAATTTTTTTTTTTTTTCATATTTTTATAACGCGTACCAGCAAAATTTCGAAGCGTGCCAATTTTGGCACTCGTACCACGTAATTGCGATCATTGTTATATAGTTACCTTCTTTATTAATCACTTTTGAGTAGGATATCTTCTTTTTTCGACTTTTAAATTGTTTATATATTTATATACCATATTAATAAAATGACATGTTATTTTATTGTATGAAAATTTCTGTAAAGATGTTCTCAGAAAAATGCACATACTTTAATAAACCAATGTTTAATTTATAACATCATAGTTTTATTTTTTAATTTTTACTACAATTAATTTTTTATAATATTTAATCTATTTTTATTTACACTTGTGAAGTAAATTAAATGTACTAGCTTCTCAGACCCCCACAATGTTTTTCGCACCTAGAAAGGGGGCTCTGCCCCCTGTTCCACCGAAGAAGTACTTAGTATTTGGTTGAAAGTCTCTATGCAAAAGATTTTAATTCATTTTAATTCAATTACTATATTAAAACATTCCTATCTTTTTGTGATTTTATTTAAAATATAGTAAATCGACGGATTTCAGTGTTTATAGTTAAACTCCTTCTTTATTGATCACTTTTGAGTAGGTTAATTTCTATTTTTCGACTTTTTTAAATTATTTATATATTTATATACCATATTAATAATGACAACCCTTTCATTTATTTTATGAAAATTTCTGTAAAGATGTCCTCAGAAAGATGAACATGGTTTAATAAACCAATGTTTAATTTATATCATCATAGGACTCATCTTATTTCTCTATTTCCTCCAACTATTCATATATACAATAACAGATAACTGGTGGACCCTTATTAAAATTGCAATTGCTCATTAATTACAAACTTTGATTTAATTTATAATATTAAATAAATGACTTTACTTTATAATTAATTACCTCTTTATAATTTATTATGATACAAAATATAATTCTGTTAAATTTCTTTCTTATGAAATATTAATTTTATCAATTTAATATCTGATTTTTCTTCTGAATGAATTCAATATACCCTTTTCCTAATCAATCGTCATCAAACTATTCACCAAACGCTAAATTAATAAATAATATTTATTAAAACAGCGCATGTGTTTGGCTCTTTGTTGATGACACCACGTCACATGCTAAGGCGTGATTGCCAGTCAACGTTTTAAAAAATTAATTCCTGTACTTTCAGCGAATCAATCAAGATGAAATTCTCTATAAAGCAGTTTTATAAATTTTTAATTATGTGAAAAACTATCAAACATATATCTTTATTTTTACGGTCAATTTAGAAGAATAAAATGTAAACGTGGTAGGTAATCCCTCTTCCGAATGAGCTACATTTCTTAAAATTATAATGATAGAAATGATAGAAAACTACGAATTTTGAATAATGCCCGTGTACCAAATTTTATTATTCTAGCTCAAACCGTTTTTTGCGCAATCTTGTCTACACACACACACTCACACATTTTCTCAAACTTAGTAAAAATTTCTCAGGGACCTTCAAAACGTATAAAAACATCAAAATCTCGACATCGAAAATTTTTGTGATCGCAATACTATTTCTGGCGAGATAGTAAAAATAATTAATTGACTTTATTTGATTTCGAAATTATACTAATAAGGAAAATTTAAAATGGAAGACATTTATAGTTTAGTTGCGATTGGTTATTTCTGTTTAAACAGAATTTTGATAATAATTATGCGTTGAAGGTATTTTTTCAAAAAATAATTTGTTAACATTTATAAATTAAATGTATAATTGTGAAAAATTAAAATTGATAAATGAGAGAGAGAGAAGAAATCTTTACAAAATATTTTATGTTATCTAAAAAAAAAAACTATCATTTTAAATTTTTTGTCAAAATTCAAGATTTAAGATCATAAAATAATTATAAAATAATTTTATTTAGCTTATAAATCGATTTAAAATAAATTATAATTTATTATTACTTTAAGAAAATAAATAATATTGGTTATTAATTGATCCTAAAATGTCTGTAACTTTGATATTTTATTATTCAAAAATTGATTTTTTTCTACTCTTAATATTATATATTACATTATTATATTATCTATTAATATTAATATATAAATTAGCATATACATATATAAATAAATAAAACATTATAACACATTTTTAAAATTAAAAAAAAATGTTTTAAATTAATATTAAAAGATTATTATATTTATATTGAATTTTAATTAATTCTAAATAACCTATATTAATTTTTTTTTAATAAATTTTTTTTCAATAACACTATTAATTAATTACCGATCCATATACTCTATTATTACTACTTACAAAGAGATGCCACGTTATACCAACTCGTAAAAGTAAGTCGAGCTTTTGGATATTGGGCCTTAATTTCTACGGTATCACAATAGATAGCCATAATTTGACATGATCTTCTAGTTATTGTGCAGCTGAAAAATACTTCATTTTACCTTTATTTTTCTCCGAAACTAAGGCCCAAACATCACGATAACTAAGGTCCATCATCGGCATAACGTAGCATCTCCTTGTTAATTAAGATGCTTACAAAAAACAAACAAACAAAGTTTAAAGTTGATATTTGTTTTTGAAAAAATGCCGGGCACGCTCTTTATGTTGTTTAGGGGACCTTATTATTCGTGGCGATCGTTTTGTCCTTTTGCCACCGTCCCTTTTTCCTGTAATCCTGGAATTCTTCACATCATCATTAAATCTTTGAAATGATTTCGTTGTTTTCATTATTTCCAAATCTTGTGCAATATTTTTCTCTTGATTTTCCGATGCATGAAAATGCAAATCTTCTTCATCGTCTTCATCTTCGTCCTCGTCATCCTCGTCCTCCTCCTCTCCATCTTCATACTCTTCATCTTCAATGTCCTCTTTATTTTCCGATACTTGATTTTTCTTGGAACGTTCATCGATCAGCATTTCCGATCCTTTGGTCTCGAGGATAATTTTACAATCGGCTGCTTTGGTGTTCCCGAACGGATCAGTTTGTGTCAAAAGTAACCGACGACTGTCATCTTCGTCATCGACTCGGTTTGCTCTACCCTCTTGCATGCCCATTTCGCGACATTTCTCCTTTAAGAGATTCCGAAATTCATTTTGTTGTTTTTGATCAGAGAAATGATCATTGATCGTTGTATTCGAACGAATCCAAGCATTCAAACAAGACGAGGTGATTTCGTTCTTTCCGGTATCCGACGATTCCGTAAGGAAATTCTTTAGAAAATAACTAAAAAAAAAAAAATAAATAAATGAATAAATAAAAAAATCATAAACTAAATTATCAATATTACTCATTAAAAGATCATAGTGTCAAATCAATTACCGGCTTTTAGCACTTTTCATTCGAATCCTATAAGGATTCGATGGTTCAGTGAGTTCGCGTAGTTTCCATGCCGCCGAGTAACTCTGATTCGTCCAACTGGCATTTGCCGATAATTCAAATACTACATAAAGACGGCCAGCAAGTTCAATATCCCAGGGATTCTCTCTATATGTGCCAGAATGTTGTTCTGATGAAGACATCGAAAGATCCGGATGCATATCCTCATTAGTTTCCTTAGAAAAATAAAATGATGTTTCAAGAATTTTAATTTTATTTAATAAATATATATATTAGATTAAATTTTGATAAAATTTAATTATTATTAAATAATAATAAAAAAAAAAATTAAAAAACTATATTACCTCTATTAATTTTTAAGATTATATGAATAAATAATTTTAATTAAAAAAATTTGATCTCATAATTGGATTTTCACATAAATTTTTAACATATATTTTTTATTATTATTTTTATAGTAGTTTATTAGTATTTTAATATTTTTTTATATTTTATTTTTATTATTTACTTTTTGTTTTTTGTTTTTTAATAATTTAATAACATTTAAGGTAGCCTAAAAAAATTAATCGAGGCAGGAAAACAGATGGGGTTTGAAATTAATAATCATAAGACAAAATATATTTAGTAACAGAGAGGAACAGTATTAACATACAAAAATTTAATATACAAAATTTAGAATTTGAAAATGTAGAAAAATTTAATGTAATCAAGAAGGATAATAATATTTGAGAAGAATTTAAATCGAGTAAAGAGGCTTATCTCATCAAAATTATTATCAAAAAGAATCAAAATTAAAATATATAAAACAAATATTTTGCCTGTTGTATTATATGGGAGGGAGGCATGGTCTTTGACACTGAAAATGAAAACAGATTTAGAGTATTTGAGAATAAGATTCTGCAAAGCATTTATGGGCCAAAGAAAATGAGGTCACCAGGGAATGGCGGAGACTGCATAACCAGGAATTGCATGACCTCTATGCATCTCCAGATATTGTTAGGGTTATAAAATCGAGAAGGCTTCGATGCGCAGGGCATGTGGCTAGAATGGGAGAGGGAAAAATATATTGGTCGGGAAACCAAGTGGAAAAAATTAAGTATTGAAGAAGGGGGGATGAAGAAACAATAAGAAAGGAAAGAGAAAATTCTTGACAAATTTATGTTGAAATTTCAATTGTATCATTAAAAAAAGAATATAACCATTTACTAAAATAAATAAAACAATTCAATTGTATGATTACATGTACTATCTAGACCCCTACCCTACCTATGCTGAGTCCCCTGAATCCCTCCACCTCTTTCGTATTTTCTAATAGATATCTTTATACAATTAATTAAAATCATCACAATTTGTTTCATAGTTTTTTTATTTAGATCTTATTTTTGAATATTATTTTAACTTTTTGATTGATAATCCGTATAAAATGAGAAATTTTGGGAGAAAAAAAAACAACAAAATCTCATACTTTTATATATATATCCTAGGAAAGAGCTGCTCCTATCAATTCACTAGCCGCATAAACGAGGTAAAAGTTTTGTATGAACAGTGAATAAATCTGGAGTGTCTCCACTCGACTATATCGTAAATTTGAATTGGATTAAATAACATATATTATATTTAAATTAAATTTAATTAATTAAATTATAAATTAAAATTAATAAATAATAGTTATTAAACAAGCGCGTGTTTCGCTCTTTGTTGATGTCACCACCTCACATGCTGGGGCGTGAATGCCAGTCAACGTTTTAAAAAATTAATTCCGGTACTTTCAGCGAATCAATCAAGCTGAGATTCTAAATATGGAAAAGTTTTATACAATTTTTAATCATGTGAAAACAATCAAACATATATCTTTATTTTTACGGTCAGTTTAGAAGAAAAAAATGAAAACGTGGTAGGTAATGACCTTCTTCCGGATGAGCTACATTTTTCAAAAGTTGATAGAAAACTACGAATTTTGAATAATGTCAGTGTACCAAATTTCATTATTCTAGCTCAAACCGTTTTTTGCGTCATCTTGTCTACATACACACATAAATACATACATACACACACACACACAGACATTTTTCTCAACCTTAGTGAAAATGACTCAGGGATCTTCAAAACGTATAAAAACATCAAAATCTCGATATCGAAAATTTTCATGACCGCAATACTTATCTCTGGCGAAATAGTAAAAATTAATGCCATTCCAGAAGGAATTCTATCAACTTAGATTTTATAGAAAAATTAGCTAACTATATTTTTATTTATTTTTTTATAAACATTTTAATAGCATATGGAATGATAGAATAATAAACAATTACAATTTTAAGATAGGAATTATTAAAATACTTAAATTTCTAAAAATATTATAAAAATTAACAGAAATCTTCATGTCATATTGCTACATAAAACCTGAATCAAACTTACTCTTATGAATTAAAATATAAATTAATTTTAAAATAAATTTATATTTATTAAATATTCATAAAGTATTATCAAATAAAATTTTTATGAATGAAAGAAAGAGGGAGAGGGAGAGAGAGAGATAGTTGATATTTACCTCGTTGAATGCAGTATTTTCCAAAATTGATATGAATCTTTTCAAATCTGAAAATTATAATATATATTTTTAGTAAATAAATATTATTTTTGAATACACTTATTCTTAATAAATAGAAATTGTTTAAATGTACCTTTTGTACCGGTTGTAGCAGAAACTAATTGAAGTGCTAAAAAAATGAATAAATATTAGTTAGTTAGTATTTTCATTAAGAAATTAATTAAAATATCAAAAATATTTAATAATTAATACTAAATGATGAATTAATTTACCATCTGAATTTGGAGATAATCGTTCACGTAACATTTCTAGGAGAATTGCTGAATCATCAAGAGTTTCAATCGGTGGCAAATCTTCAAATATGAAAAAAAAAACAAAAAAATTATATTAATTAATTAATAATTGTATGAATTAGTTATCAGGATAGTGATATAAATGTATAAATAATTTTAAGATTATTATTGAAAATATATTTTAAAATAAAGTTAAAAAGAATACCTCTATTGGATGGAGGAATCAATTTGCATTGAGCTGCATTCAAACATTCAATACTTGATGTACAATTTCGTACTGTGGCGCATTTCATACCAATTGGGCAAACTTGTCCAGCACATAATGGACCACCAATTTCTAAAAGCAAAGAATAGCAAAGAATTATTAAATCATTTTTATTGAATGATTATTTAAGGATAAACTCGAGGAATTTTAATTTTCCCCCTTGAACTTAGACTACCAATGATACACGAGTTTTTTTTTTATTAATTTCATTTAAGTATCTATTATTTTTGTAATTTGTAGTTGTATCCAAATAGTTGAAATCTTCACAAGGAAAATTACTACATGCAATACAGAATTACAAATGAAAAATCAAATTTTGTAATATGTAATATATAATATTATATATATTATATATGAAGGATCAGGGAGAAAAATGATTTTAGTCAATAATTGATTTTTGACAAGGGACAAAAGAGAAAGTTTGATACATAAATTAATATAAATTATCAATTGCAAAATTCATTCCTTTATAACGCATGACTGGGAGTTTTTATGCCTATTATTAAATTTGTATTTAAAAGAAACAGCATAGACCTTTAAAACCGTGTAAAAACATGATTTTCAATATTTTATGGACTAAAAACATTTTCCCTTCTGACCCTATATATTTATATATATATAGTTATAGGATCTAACTCAGTGTTTCCCAACCTTTTTTATGACATGCCCCACCTAATCCTTCTAAAATTCTTACGTCCCCTATGTAACGTAAACATAATTTTTAATATTAAAAAATTGAATTGTTCAATTAAGAAACTTAAAAGATTGGTTTTTGGAAGAAATAACTAGGAAATTGTTAACGAAACACAGTAAATTTTCAAAAACATAATGAACTAAAATTAAAATTTGAAATAGTTTTAATAAAGGTTTTTCTATAATAATTTAATATTTTAATTTAGTAAGATTCTTGCGCTTGATGCTTGCGGAACAGAGATTAAGTTCCAATTTGGTTATCTTCAGTCTCAAGTTTCTTCGTTCTGTTATATACAGACGATTTCTTTTTTTTACTAGTAAATCATTTACAGCACTTATTTAAATGGTCCAGAGAAAAAATGTTAAACTCTGGGGGGGGGGGGCGTGGGCTTCATGTTGGGAAACACGGATCTAACTAGTTAATTGTATAATTAAATACTTAAGAAGGAAATGAAATAATTAAATAAGAAAGATAAAATTTAAATGTTTGAAAGGCAAGTCGCTTGACTCAAACTCGTGGTCCCGGGTTCAAGTTTTAAGCCTGGCAAGGGAGGGAATTTCTCTTAAGCTAGGGTCTTTGTGCAGGTCTACCAATTTATATGATCAGAATTGGGAAGCTACTGGAAATAAAAAGTAGTGCCTCCGATCAAGAATATAAAGATAAATGTTGAAAGTCCGTTGTACTGATCATACAACACTTGAATTCCACTTATCTGCAATCGATTTGATAGGCGCTGCCCTTTTCTAGAATAAAAATAAGTCAGAGGTTAAAATTGAATCGAATCGTTTTACCTACCAGGGGGTTGCAAACACTCTGGATGAGGTTTACAATTATTGTTTTCATGGGTGGATTGGCAATTCTCACTGACAGAACGTAAAAAGCATCCTTCTGTGCCAAGTGGGCAGTTCATTGATTGACAGGTCGATTGAAAGCGAAGAAAACCTATTAAAACAACAAAAAATTTAATAGAATAGTTCCATGTCTATGAGGTGATTTTATGGGTTAACCTCGTTGTTTGATGCACGATTGGACAAGAGGACAAGGTGGGTCACGGCACTGGCTATTTGTACGAATGCATTCCAATCCCGGTGGACATTCCGCTGGAGTGTCGCATCGGAATGAATTTGGAAAACGCCAATAGACTCCAGGTAGAGCATCTGAAAATTATAAAAATATAAAAAAACAACGTAAAACTTTGAAAGAATATCTAATATAGTAATAGTTATCTTCTTAGTTTTTTAAAAAAAGACAAAAAGAGAAAGTGAATCGAAAATTTGTTATTTCTTTGAGGAAAAATCATTTCCGATTTAATTAAAACGATTATGATAATTCTTAATTTTAAACTGATTTAAATTTTAATCTAAATCTTAATAAGGAAGTCAATTGAAATATAAAATAAAAAGAGGAAATATCGATAAATATTATTATTCATATATCATTCAATGGGTATAGGCTATTAAGCGCCCAAGACTATCCGTTCGTGTGTGTCATATTACAATTATATTAAAACACATCATGTTATTAATTCTTTCAAATTTTTCAAACTTGAATAAAGAATGAATTACCATATCATTACCTCAAGGAAAAATATTTTTTTATTTAAACAATTAAAACTTAATTAATTTTTATTTAAAAAAAAAAATTAATAATTTATGGTTTATTTAAAAATGAGTACCATTCGAATTATTTTATACCTAAATAAATAACTAAATTATTATATAAGTTAATGACACTTAGCGAACAGGGACATAAAGAAGATAGGATTGCAAAACAATTTTACTGAAAATAAGGATTATTTTAAAATCACATCCATTTCAAGTGATATTTCTTAAAATGTAATCTTTCCAAAATATATTGACTGAGTTAAGTTGACAGGACTAAATAAATTAACAATTTACTAGCGAAAGACATTGGTCTGAGTAGCGAGTAACTAATATTCTAATGATATATAATTGATATACTATTAATTTTCTATCAACTTTTCAGAAATGTAGCTCAACCGGAAGTGGGTCATTACCTACCACGTTTTGATTATTTTTTCTTCTAAACTGACCGTCAAAATAAAGATATATGTTTGATAGTTATTCACATGACTAAAAATTGTATAAAACTGCTATATATAGATTTTCAGCTTGATTGAATCGCTGAAAGTACCAAAATTAATTTTTTAACACGACTGCAAATCATTCGCCAGCAACAAAGAGCCAAACATGCGCTGGTTTAATAAATATTATTAATTAATTTTAATTTATAATTTATAATTAATTTAATTTAATTTAAATATAATATATGTTATTTAATCCAATTCAAATTTGCGAGATAGTCGAATGGAGACACTCCAGATTTTTTAAAATAGAATATTGAAAATTTATTTTTTTAAATTGATTTAATATGAAACCTTAACTTAATGGTAACTTTAAGTTCTCCAAAGTTCTCCTTTTAGGTCCTGCTTTTTAGTGTTCGCATTAGGTGCAGAAGTTTCATTTTATTTTTACAAAAATTTCATTTAATATACTATCAAAAGATTACTATCTTTGAGAATATTCTATGAACGTGAATAAAAGTTTTTTTATTCACAATTGAGACTTCGAAGGAACAAAAATATTGAAAAATTATACTTATGGTGTCCGCTATAGGCACCATTAACTTACAAATATATTCAAATGATTTATCAGTTTATTGGTGATGATTTGATATAAAATATAAAATAGACGAATAGAGTAAGGAAATAGACCAGGATATTTGTGTATAGTTTAAATTGAGTTTGAATCCACTCTTTAAATTTAAGATATTAAATTCTATCAAATAAAAGGTACAAATTCTAAAGAATATTTAAAATGAATTGATGATTAAATGTTTCATTTATATACCAGATGTACTAGTATATAATGCAATTTGCTAACCATGATAAGTTATGTGTGATGATGAAAACAGGGGTTCTCAACCTTTCAGGCTTTGTGCCCCCCTTAGAACACTGATGTAAGGTCACGCCCCCTGTTTGAGAATATCGCAAAATCATCTGACTTTTTTTTTTTAGAAACATTTTGAAAGAAAATTAAAAGCGGAAATGTTCGAAAAGTTTGGCTTGTAAATCATCTAAACTTTTTATTTTTACAACAAAATTTTTAAAAGTTTGGGGGCACTTGATATGCTAACGCCCCCCAGGTTGAGAGCCCCTGATCTAAAATATCTAAATTTTTAATATTTTTTTTTTTTCAAATATAAACAAAAAAATTTTGATTATAATAATATCCAATATAAAACATACTTTATTCAAAATTTATTTTATTTATAAAAAGTAAAAAAAAATTTCTTAATCAATATTTCTAAAATATTTTGAAGAACAAGATTAATTTTCTTTAAGAGTCAGTATATACAATATAATATTATGATTGGTTTTTTGAAGCTCAGAGGAGAAGAGGTCTCCTTTTTATACTCACTTATAAATGTAGGAGTACTTTAAAAATAATAAGTTTCAAATTAGGAATTATAATTATCATATTTTACCACTTAATAATTATCTTATTTTACCACTTAAATTAGTCGAACAATAAACATTTGATTGATTTAAGATTTGTCAAACATACTCACATACACACACAAACATGAGTATATAACTACTTCACTTAAAAAAGCTTTTTATATGTTTTTTAATAGATATTAGATAATAACACTAGTATTACTAGCAATATTAATAAGTAATCTTTTAAGAATATTTTATAATAACAGGATGATTTTTTGGACTAGCAACTTTTTAATGAAGTTGAACTGAATCTATTGTTTATTTTTTAAATACAAAATCGAGAGGTGGTTAAAATGCCACTATTTCACATTTACAACACAAGTAATTTTGAAATAATAATAACATAATAATAATAATTAAGTATACAAATGCTTTGTCTAAATTTCATTCATCTAATTCATCTAATTCAATGTTTAGATTGAACTTGAAGGGGACGCATTATCACTAATTTTATTTAATTTATTACTGGAATATGTAATTAGGGAATTGGCGAAAAATCAAACGGAATCCAATTAAACATAAAAAATTCAAGTATTAGGTTACGCAGACGACTTAAATATAATAGGAGATTCGGCAATTGCAATTAAAAATAGCTTAGAATAAGTTGACCTGTGGCCAGGTCCGAACCGACCGACGGTTTGAAGTAAATTAATTTCCAGCTACAGAAACAATTTCAAATAATTTTAATATACCTATTAATGCAATAAAAAACAGATATGGATATAACATAAATATTTTAAATTTTATTTTATTTATAATATATATGTAAGACCAGGCTGTGACGTCATGAATGGCTGGATGACGTCATATAATTTTAAATTAAGAAAAAAACTAATAAAGATGATTTTTCTCGAGAATAAAACCACCACAAAGTGCATGATTCGTGGTGATATGTAAAAAATCTCTTCATGTGAAATTTGGTGTGAAAATAACCCTTCCCTTCCTATCGTCGATCGCTAATACTAGCACTTCCGGTTTCCGGATTTGCACCAAAAGTTGATCAATTCATCCCACTGATGCATTAAGTAAATATACCAAATTTCATCAAAATCCGTTGAGCCGTTCAGGCTGTACACATCTATACAGACGGACGGACAGACATACGGACAGACGGACGGACGGACGGACAGACGGACAGACATCATGCTAAAAATACTTTTTTCTGTTAAGAAAATGCATGATTCGTGGAGATATGTAAAAATCTCCACATGTGAAATTTGGTGTGAAAACAATACCTCCCTTACTATCGTCGGTCGGTAAAAAAAGAGGTGGGGCTGGAAATTAATAGTGCTAAGACAAAGTATTTAGTAACAGAGAGGAATAGTATTAACACACAAAATGATAACACCAGGAGTAGCATTGTATATATCATAAAAGTATTAATTAAAAATAACTACAATTGATAAGTAATTTCTATGTAAGCACATAAATATTATGTTTTCATAGCACGTTATTTGTAATTGTATCTTCTTTTTGAACAATAATATTTTAATTCGATTTTTCATAAATATTTATAATTTTTCATAATTTTAAATAAATATTGATACATATCAAAAGAAGAAATAATTCAAGTGTCTTAATACTCTGATTTTGTTAAACAATAAATTCTTAGTTATTCAAGTTGCTACTAAATATACATTATTTACATTATATATACCTATACATATATATTAAGTTTAATTTCATTGAGTGGAAAATTAAGTGCACTGACACTGAATAATATAACCAGGTTCTATAATTTTTAATTATAATTCGAGAGAAAAATTTGATATGTTAATGTATAATAAAAAATAATGTTTTTTTGTGAATAAACGTTTATTTAAAATAATTAAATAAAATGTAATATAGAAACAAATATAAATTAGCAGTAATTGAATATGATTTAGAATGTTTCGAAGTCAATTAATAATAATAATTGATTTCTCATTAATGCATCGAGGAAAAAAATAAAATATTTAGTCTCATACCTTGAATACAACGAGCTCTCGGAAGCATGTCAGGTTTATTTTTATGGTATTTTAAGCGACATTGATATCCCGGTGAGCACAAGATAGATTGACATGTAGAAGGTCCAAGTCTTTTTTCTAAAATTAAAAAACGTTCATTTTATTATATATATATAACTGTTAGAGAATAAATTTATATTTTTTTTTTCATTTTTTTTAAATTGCAATTATCATTTTTTACTTAATCTATTTCTTTTTATATATTAGACATTAAATTAAAAATTTATTTTAATTTTAAGAAGCAACATAGTTTGGGAACAAAAGTTTGAGCACGTGGTCTAACCAATTTACATGAACAAAAATGGGAACCTATTTGAAATAAAAATTAGTGGCCTGCGTTCAAGAAAACCAAAATTAAGCGAGGGCCGTTGTACTGAGCATAAAACACCTCTTCCCTGCTTAGGCAGCAATAGGCGGGATATACATAAATCTGAGGATTTAAATTTTAATAATTAGTATTTATTGTGTAAGACCCATTCTTTGGATAGGAAAATAAGCAGAATGATTATCAGATGCTATAATCTATTAAATAAGATATGAACAAAGAGAATATACTAAATCTGTTATCATTAATGCCAAATCATCATGATAAGTTACATATCCAAATGATAAAATTTTGTTTCGAAATGTGTGATCGTTAACACTAACGTTGCGCCCCTTATATATTTATATACCACTAATTTGTGGAAGTAGTTTGTGATTTTCTTTTGTTTCATTATAAATATATACTTATTTATATAAAATATACTTTTATAATTATATACTATTTTTTCTACGATTATATATAATATATTTTGTTTTTAGTCTACTACCCACCAAAAGAAAATATTTTTTCTATTTTTACATTTTGACTAAATAAAGAAAAACTTATGAATATTTTGATGAATTATCTATGAAATTAATTAGAATTTGTTAAGACAAAAAAAAAGTGTTTTAAATGCTACTGTATTTAGATTTTTATATGAAAATAATTTTCAATTACAAAATTGATTAAAATATTTTGAGTCATTCAAAGTAAGAATTTTTAGAGACAATTTTAATCTTTAATTATTCAATTTTAATTTCATCACCACATTGGAATCTTTTTCAATTTTATCCAAATAAAAATTTAAAAAAAAACAAACATTTTTCATATAAATGAAAAAAGAAATTAAAACAAAATTAATTGCTAAAAAATAGAGAAAATGTTATTTTTAAGAGGGACCCTAGAAAGAATCAAGTCCTGACTTTTTTACTTCGAAATTTTACTTTATTATCATACTCTCAATACCTCCTTTATCTTTTTTTTTTTTTTATAAATTTCTGACTACATTTTCAACTCTAATTTCAACAACTCAAAAAGCAATGGTAAAGTCGATAATAAAAATAAATTATGAGCTGTGGCCAGGCACAGAACCGACCCACGATTTGAAATAAATTAATTTCCAAACAACATAAAAAAAAATATTTTGAAGACTTGAATTAAAATGACTAAATTATATTATCTTGGTTTTTATTTTTGTTTAATTAGTCAATTATTAATTATAATATTTTAAGTGAAATATAATATATTTTGGGACAATGAATATAAAATTAATACTTTATAAACTAACATTTCCGGGTATACACTAAAGGTTGATCAATTCATCATACTAATGCATAAAGTAAGTAAATATACCAAATTTTATAAAAATCCGTTGAGCCGTTCAAGCTGTACACATCTATACGTCCGTATGTGAAATTTGGTATGAAAACAATACCTCCCTTACTATTGTTGGTCGGTAAAAAAGAATGGGGAGGGAGAGAGGAGCATGGCGTTTCTTAGAAGAGCGTTATGCCCATAAAAAAGGGTTCAGTTCCTTCTATAATATTTAATTTATTTTTGTTTTAATATTTTTATTTTATTTTAGTTAATTTAATAATATTACTAATCATTAACTTAAAGTGAATCTAATACAAAGTTTATTAGTAGTTTAGTAGTAGTCGTAGTATTACAAGTAATCCCCGTCATTTCTTTAATTAATTTTGGCAAATAAATACTGAATCGATGGTATTCTCGTTTGTCAACATTTAAAATAAAAAAAAAGCAAAGAAAATGTGTACCTGTTTTATCTCTGGAGCAGTAGAGCATAAAAGGACAGGGAGGTTCAGCACACCAGAATTTTCTTTTAACACAAAATCCACTTTCACATCCTAAATATAAACAGCCTTGAGCAGCATCTGAAATAAATAAATATTATATTAATCAAATCGAATAAATTGGAAAAAATATACAATAAAAAAATGATTATTGTAAAGCAAATTAGAGGTTGAGGAGATGATGAAGAAGGGGAAGCTATGTTCTTATATGTTAATTTATAATATATTATATTATATTAAAAAAGAAGGGAGATAATAGGAATTGGATGGGTATAGCTCAGACATTTGGAGGAAGGTGGATGCTGCGCCGCATATCTCTATATATATTTAAAATTAAAAATTTTAATTTTTTTTTTATAAATGGACAAGAGATAAAAAAAATGATGAAGAAAAATGAAAATTTTACGTACCGATATCTAAAATGGTTGCTGTTTGATTCATTTTTATTAAATGATTAGCAAGTGAAAAATGTAACAGAAACATTATACAAATAAACAATTTTCCCATGACAATTTCTATTGATTTATAATATTAAAAAGTTGACCATAGAATGAATGGAGTTGATGTTACACCAAGAAAAACTGAACTATAACTGACTTATCCGCCCTCCCTTTTTATAGTATAAATCAGCCATGATTCATTAATTGATTAAAAAACTTTCTTATATATATATATATATATATATATATATATAGATTGATTCATTTGAAATATATCATACTCTATTCAATTTATTATTGAACTTTTTTTTAAAATTCATATCGTGACCAGAAATATTCAAATAAACTATAAATAATCAATTTTGATTCATCTATTATTTTGAGCATACAAAAAATTCAAGATAAATACCTTCTAGTCAATCGGAACAAATGTATACATTTACATATAAGGAAATAAAATCATTACAAAGAAAATAAAAAAAGTTAATTCAAAATTTAATAAAATTTAGAAGAAACATGTATCGAAGACCAAAAGTTCAATCTTTGAAACCATAGATAATCATATTATAAAATGATGATGGACCAAAAATGAAAAATATTTTAATTTAACAAAATTCATTATATTTTATATCAGTGTTTCTCGACCTTTTAGTATTCATGGTCCAATTTTCAATCATAATTTTAAATTGAAAAATAATCGGGAATGTTCAAAAGTTTGCCCACAAAATCATTTTATCTTTTTTTTAGAACCATATTGAAAAAAAAGTCGGGAATTTTCTCTTGGATTTGCTCGCGCCCCTCACATGTTGAAAAAATCGCTGTTTTATATATAAAAATTTTCAAAATAATATGGTTTACTAAAAATTGAAATGAAACACAAATTTCCAAAATTCACTCATAACGTAGAGAATTGATTTTATATCTATTTTCCAAAAACATCAATTTTTTATTTTTTATCAACATTTATTATTTCAAACATCTTTCATAATTAATAAATAAATTCAACCGTTTATTTTGAAAGTCTATTTTTACTATCTTATTTTATTTAAAACAAACTGATTAATTTTGACTATCTCGATAGTACTGCGATCACGAAACTTTTCGATGTCGAAGTTTTGATATTTTTATACGTTTTGAAGGTTCCTGAATCACTTTCACTAAGGTTGAAAAAAATGTCTGTGTGTATGTGTGTGTATGCATGTAGACAAGATTACGCAAAAACGGTTTGAGCTAAAATCATTTAATTTGATATACGGGCATTATTCAAGATTTGTAGTTTTCTATCAACTTTTGAGAAATCTAGCTCAACTGGAAGAGGGTCATTACCTTCCATGTTTAGATTTTTTTCCTCTAAAGTGACCGTAAAAATAAAGATATATGTTTGATAGTTTTTCACATGATTAACAATTGTATAAAACTGCTATATATAGAATTTCAGCTTGATTGAATCGCTGAAAGTACTGGAATTAATTTTTTAACACTTCAAATCTCACGCGCCAACACGTGTCGTGGTGCCATCAACAAAGAGCCAAACAATGCACTGATTTAATAAATATTATTTATTAATTTTAATTTATAATTATAATTAAATTTAATTTAAATATATTATATGTGTTAATTAATCCAATTCAAATTGCGAGATAGTCGAGTGGAGACACTCAAGCTAATTTCAATAATATAAGAGGATAATTATCAGAATAGAATTGTAATATTAATAGAATATTTTTTTCTATTTCAGCTGATGTGAGGTCTTTCATGGAGTCTCTTTGATATGAAATGCCAAGGCAACAACAACTCCAGAGGTGGTGGCCACAATCAGAAGATATCATTCATAGAACAAGTAGGCAGGCCTTCATCTAAGGAATATAGAACAAATCTTATAAAAGTATAACACCAAATTTAACAGCACATTCAATGATGCAATAACTATTAAAATTCAATACTACAAATTGAAAAAAGGGTGTTTTTTCAAAGAAAAAACATATTTAGGGGTGAGTTAGAGTAAAATGAATGAAATTTTTATTCCCCTATAGATACACTCCCTGTAAGAAATATCAATTAAAACAATATCCGATTATAAAAAATAAGGGTTGATTGTTTTAAAATTTCATAAATATTTTTATATAAAAAAAAAGTGAATTTATACTATGCCCCTTAGAGATAGGCAATTGGTGTGATGGCTGCACGCGACCACGAACCACCCACTTTCCCACCCTCTTTTTATATATATTACTATAATTTCTATATTTTTCATAAAATTTCAACCAAATTTTTTTCGAATAATTAAAAAATATTCTTTATCTTATTTCACTATTTCAATTTTATTATTTACTTAAACGATATTGATTATAAATTTATATATATATATATTATTAATCTTATTAATTACCTGTCTTCTGTTTCTCTTCTTGTTTCAGCATCTTATGTATCTTTTCTTTTTTTACATCAATTAATTTAGTATATAATAGTAAAATGTATATCAAATCTTTAATTTCTTTATCTCACACACACTCTCTAATTCATTATTTTTATTTCTAGATTATGCTTGTTTTATATCTTTATATTGGTAAATATATTATACAACGATAATTTTAAATCTAATTTTATTTCTTATTTAAAGCGTATAAATATAGGATATGATAGAAATGAACATTTAAAATCTCTCATGGTTCTTTGTAATATATTAATAATACACTCATCCCATATTTCCTTATCATCATCTCACTTCTATTTTCTAGGTATATAATAATTAATAATATAATTGAAAATCTCATCTCTCATATTTTATGATGATTAGAAATTAGAAAAGAAGAGGAAAATAGGAATAAAAAATTCAAAATTTCATCAATATTTTTGATTTTTTTTTTATTATAAATATTAATTCATATACACAATATTATATTATGATATAGGTAAATATTTTAATACATTGATAAATAAAATAATAAATAAATTGTTCTCATTTCTCTTGATATGTGAATTCTGTTTCATCTTTTTTTACCGACCGACGATAGTAAGGGAGGTATTGTTTTCACACCAAATTTCACATGTGGAGATTTTTACATATCTCCACGAATCATGCATTTTCTTCACAGAAAAAAGTATTTTTAGCATGGTGTCTGTCCGTCCGTCCGTCCGTCTGTCCGTCCGTATAGATGTGTACAGCCTGAACGGCTCAACCGATTTTGATGAAATTTGGTATATTTACTTAATGCATCAGTGGAATGAATTGATCAACTTTTGGTGCAAATCCGGAAACCGGAAGTGGTAGTAATAGCGATCGACGATAGGAAGGGAAGGGTTATTTTCTCACCAAATTTCACATGAGGAGATTTTTTTATATACCAGCACGAAAATCATACACTTTGTATTGGTTTTATCCTCGGGAAAATCATATTTATTAGTTTTTTCTTGATTTAAAGTTATATGACGTCATCCAGCCATTCATGACGTCACAGTCTGGTCTTACATTTATATTATAAATAAAATAAAATTAAAAATATTTATGTTATATCCATATCTGTTTGTTATTACATTAATAGATATATTAAAATTATTTGAAATTGTTTCTGTAGCTGGAAATTAATTTACTTCAAACCGTCGGTCGGTTCGAACCTGGCCAGAGGTCAACTTATCTTATTTTCTATTCACGGATGAAATTGCTGTAATTTTCAAACTCGTGAATACCAATATTCAAATATTCTAGTCTCCATTAAATGAAATTTAATTTTGATTATTCCTTATAAATTGTATATATATACAAGGCTAGAATCTATTTTGAACAATTTAATACAAAATGATAAGAATATATTTTTTTCAAGCAAATTTCATGCAATTAAGTTCGCTGAATTGATTTGGAATAAAATAATGAAAACATAAAATATCTATCATAAATCAAAAGGTATAACAAATAAGATTACTATTTCTTATTATTATTTATGTTTATAAATAACCAAAGTATTTCACTTTTGAATAATAAATAAAATTGAATAAAAATAAATCGGATGCATTCTGGATTTGTATTTTATTTATATTTACACTAACTCAAGGTTTTTCAATATAAATTTATTTTCTTTATTGAATTAATTTAAATTATTTATTTATTTACTTTTATCTTTCAATATATACACCTATACTTACATTATTATTATTTTGGTATTTCACCTTTCTATTTATTTTTGTATCTATTTTATTTATTTTACTTGAAAATTTTATTCATTTTAATTTATACTGGTATATATAAATATATATTGAGTATATATGATAAATAGAAATATAAAAGGAAAAGATAAGGATTGTAACTTCCAAATAACACTTCATAATTATTTACATTTTGTTTTATTACGAGTAGTAATTCACAAATTACAGAAAAAATTAAATATAGATATTTATCAATAAGTACATAAATAATTACATAAAAATTAATCAATATTTCTTGAATGATCCAATTTTTCCCCTTTCTTTTCTATCCTTATTCTTTCTCATTGATTTATGGAGATTTCTTGAAAAATCAAAAATTAAGATTAGACCAATTTTCATCAAGAATATTAAATGTATAAGAAAATATAAAAAAATGTATAAGAAAATATAAAAAAAAATACTAAAGAAATAATTAATATTATAATAAAATATTTTGATATCTCACTGAAATAATAAATAAATACATAAATATGAAAGAGATTAAAGTAAAAGAGAATTGATGAAATATAATATTCCAAAATATTCGTTATATAAATTTACTTTTAGTTATTAGAGAATGGATAGGTATTAGGATTTTCAAAATGTATAATATTACATCTAAATTATTTTTGTATTAATCAAATTATTAGATATTTTATAAAAATTAATCTAATATATAAAAAATAAATAATAGAAATAATATAACAATATAAAAAAAACTATATTTTAAATAAATAAAGAATTAAAATAATCAATAACTGATATACAAGTATAAACTGATTGACATTTAATATTTGCTATTATTAAAAAAATAAATTTATTTCTTTTAAAAATATTTTATTTTATTCAATTCAAGAGGAATTGGATATACTAACATATATTATATTTAAATTTATGTAATTAATTATAAATTATAAATTAAAATTAATAAATAATATTTATTAAACCAGCGCGTGTTTGGCGTCACGTGCTGGCGCGTGATTTGCAGTGTTAAATTAATTCCAGTACTTTCAGCACTTCAATCAAGCCGAAATTCTATATATAGCAGTTTTATACAAATGTACTGCCATAGGAATACCTGAACTCTGTTAATAAAAGTAAGATTATAACTTATTTCTCTTAATTTCCTATTATTAATGAACGAAATATGTTAGTGTTAGCAAGTGTTAATAGTGATTGAAGTGATGCAGGATTATTTTAAAGTTCGATCGATTGTCAATATTTTGTTAATAATATAAATTTACTTACCGTAAACTGAGGCTGGCTCCTGCTAGTTGCCTTAAATAAGTCACACACTGTATTTGCGCGCCTTCGCAACTACCGAACAAATTGAAAAGTAACAATTGAATAATCCCACAGTGCCTATTAAATCGACTGCCTCACAAAGGTAAAGCTGTTCTTTGATCAGTAGAACGAGTCCAATCTTATCTTGATTTTCTTGATCGGAGGCGCTACTTTTTGTCAAAGTACAAAAAAAAAAACAAAAAAAAAAAATTAAAAATAAATAAAAAAATAATATTCTACCATAAATACAAAATGTTTTAATAATTTTCGATACAAAATACTAATAAAAACGGAATAAATTGATTTGAATTAAATATTTTTATAGTAGTAAATGAAAAGGTTCTGAATCCATAATATTTTTCTATTTAATTATAAAAGATGGATGAATATTGAAAAGGCTCGTTCACAAAGATATTATTGACTAACAGGCATTAGTATTTTTCACAGTCATACTATTCAGATACTTTCAAATATTCTTTATAATTTCCGATAAAACTTAAATAATTATTCTTGTTCAAAAGAAAACGTAAAATCATCCAATATCAATAATTTATATATATTTTTTTTTCATAATACTGATTCAATTTCTCAGAAAGTATAAAGACTATATATTAAAGAAATCAATTGAAAAATTTTATAAATGAAATTAATTTCATTACATTCAGTCATCTCAAAATAGATTATTCATCATTTTTTTTATTCTTTTTATATTATAAATTATCATTATGAGAATGAATAATTGTATAAAAATCTGATAAAAGATATGCAAATTTCTATAAGGGTAACGAGTTGTGGTGAGGTGGGTGGAGGGAAGGGGGGAAGAGATTGCGGGTGGGAAGACTACGCACGTTCTAATACTAGTTACCTGTTTACCTGTATACCATCTAGAGGAGGGATGGGGATGGAGGTGGGGTTATCGATCGACCTCTTTTGAAATATATGCCAGCGAAAAACTCGAACAGTTCAAAAGAAGCAAGCAAACAATTCTTTTATACTCGTTCAGGTAAGATAACATTGCATCCACGAATTTCATTTGATAGAAGATATAAAAATCAAGTTTTATTCTATTTTTAATATAAAGAAGCATGACTCACCTTAAGACACATTTTTCAATCTTTTTTTTCTAATTTTTTCATTTAAAGAATTCTTGTAAAAATTTTATCTAATTTTTGTTCAACCTTTTTACCTAAATTATTAAATAACATTAAATCTCATATCCATTTTAAAAAAATTAAAAAAAAAAATATTTAGTAGACTTGTGAATCTTGCCCAAGAAGTACTTACCCTGATCTTTTTTTGGGATCGTTTAAAGTAAATATGTATATGAAAAGTTAAATTAGAAATTATTATATTCTAATTTTATTGAAAACAAACTGCTTAATTTTTATTCTAACATGTCTGCCCCCAGATCTTTAAAATTTTTATATTTGGCCCTTTCCTAAAATAGTTTGCCGACCCCTGGTGTAGCGGATGGATGTAAATACTGATTTGTTCCTGTTTTTTTTTTTTTGGAATTTCATGGAATTTCCAATAAACAATTGTTTAACTGAGACTTAAAAATTTTCCATTGCCAACATCTTGCGGTTTTGCCTATCAATACCACTTGTAAATATAAACAGTGCTTTCTCATATAACCACGATTTTTACTATCTCGCCAGAGATAGTATTGCGATCATGAAAATTTTCAATGTCGAGATTTAGAGTTTTTATGCGTTTTGAAGGTCCCTGAGGCATTTTCACTAAGGTTGAGAAAAATATCTCTCTCTGTGTGTATGTCTGTCTGTATGTGTGTGTGTATGTAGACAAGATTACGCAAAAACGGTTTTAACTAGAATCAAGAAATTTGGTACACGGGCTTTATTCAAAATTCGCAGTTTTCTATCAACTTTTGAGAAATGTAGCTCATCCGGAAGAGGATCATTGCCTATCACTTTTTCATTTTTAATTAATTAATCAAAGAATAATTTATTTTTATATATAAATTTTAAAATAGTTAATGGTTAATTTATGTTTAAAGGTTTAGAATCAAAAACTGGGGTGTTTTCTTTAGAATTATACAATAGATCATCAAATCAAAGGTTCTAGGGAGTTGGCATAGCAGGATTAGAAGAACTTTTATCTCTCTCTCTCTTTTTCTCTCTTAAAATTCGATTTTCTACATTACCTACTACCTTCAATTTATCTTTTAGTCTTTACCCATCTTACTGTTTTTTTCAATTAGTAATAATTCTTTAATTTCCATTTTCCAATATTCTATGAATAAATATCCATGTTTGTCCTCCAATTAAATTAGATCTCCTTAAAGTCATCCTTCACAGATATTCTTAATAATTTCTTTTCTTATTCTAACAATAATTTTCTTCCAACTTTCACCTTGTTGGTAGCATAGCTACAAATCTATTGTAGTAATATTATATTATATCAGCAATACTCAACCTTACAGCGGCCTAGTTTTCAATCATAATTTTCTTCGCATTTCCCCTACTCCCTCTCCCGACCCTTTCCTGGTATACATCTTATTATAAAGAAAATGTATGTACATTGAATATTTTAGATTCTGTTTTTAAATTATTTTTATCTAACTACCAAAACAAGAGTTCTATGTGTTTTTGTGCTTTCATTTCAGTCAATTAATCAATTTCTTTAATTAATCAATGGTATTCTCGTATGTCAATATTTAAAATAAAAAAAATCAAAGAATATCTGTACCTATTTTATCTCTGGAGGAGTAGAGAATAAATGGACAGGGAGGTTCAGCACACTAGAATTTTCTTTTAACACAAAATCTACTTTCATATCCCAAATATAAACAGCCTTGAGCAGCATCTGAAAAAAATAAAAAATATATTAATCAAATCGAATAAATTGGAAAAAATATACAATAAAAAATGATTATTGTAATGCAAATTAGAGGTTGAGGAGATGATGAAGAAGGAGAAGATATGTTCTATGTTAATTTATAATATAATATAATATATTAAGAGATGGGAGAAAATAGGAGTTGGATGGGTGAAGCTCAGGATAGAGACATTTGGAAGAAGGTGGATGCTGCGGCCAAGAACTAGAGCCACAGAGATAGATAGAATATATTTAACACGTTCCCGCCGGCATGTACCACCTGTGGTACATGAATGCTTTGTCCCATTATAGACAAATTATGGGAAGACGCCATCGCTGTCTCACATTCACATGGTCCCGGGTTCAAGTCCCGGGCCTGGCAAGGGAATTTCTCTAGCTGGGGCCTTTGGGACGGAGTCAACCCAGCCTCCGGGATCAACATTGGGGAATAGCTACTTGATAAAAAGTAGCGCCTCCGATCAAGAAAATCAAGGTAAAGGTTGAGAGGACCCGTTCTACTGATCATAGGACACCACATTGATATAACCGACTTGATAGGCGTTGTCCTTGCGTAGGACGTACAAAAGTCAAAGGTTTTTTTTTTTTTAAGACAAATTATGGAGCAGGCGGGAACTTAATTTCAATTTCAATTTAAAGACTATGTTTATTAGCCAAAAATTTTTACAATAGTTGAGAGAGAGAGAGAGATTATCAGAACATACAAAAGATGAAAGTTACAATATTTACAAGATTAAATTGTTTCTTTTGCGATCATTTATTGATAAGCTATTACAATTTTACTTAATTATATTAAATTTTATTTACATTTGTTTCCTTTTCTTATTACTTAAGCATATTTTAAGTTTAATATACATATAATCAGGGTTGTGATTGTCAACTCACCAGGTAGGCTAGCAAAACCTGGAGATTGTCCGGGAACTTAATAAAACTACCAAAACAAGAGTTTTTCGAAGTGTATTTATGCTTTCTTTTAAGTCAGTTAGTCAATTATTTTAAATATTATTTTCACTTGGAAATTCTCGCGCTCTCCAAGGGTGGTGTGCCCCACAAGTTGAGAATTGCTGTATTATATTTTATATTTTGTAATCTTATAGATTTATCTATCAAATGATACTTTCAAATTATACATAAAAATCTATCTCCTTATTTGGGCTGTACAGATCAAAAATAATTATTTATTTATTTAATTGTTATTTCTTTTTAATTGAAAAAAAATAAATTTCAAGTTAATCCTTTTTCTTAAATTGATAAAATTACATATTAGCACCAATAAATAATAAATAATAATTATAATAAATAATATTAACAAATTTTAGAGATTTTTTAGGTATAATTTGAAAGTATCATTTTTAAATCAATCATTTTTTTTATTGATTTCCAGTTTTAGGCCTTGTTTTTTAAAATATTAATTATAAATTAAAGAAATATTTAATGAAATTGATTTTTTTAAGACTCTGAATAAATAATAATTAATGAATGGCTGAGATAATAAATTAGTAAATGATTCTATGGGGGTTGACAGGTGGTCACCGATGGAGGCCGTTGAAGGCCCATCTGATGATTTGGTTGGCTTCTGGGAGGTGCCTCTCCATGACAGGGTGCACCGTATCGAATTTGAACATGGCACTACATCCGGCAAACGTGTCATTCGGATTGACGGAAAAGTATTATATTTAATCTTATTCAAACAATAATTATATATATTTACATTGAACAAATCTACAAAAACGTGAAAAGTGCCAGGGGGCGCTGTTGTCAACCCGGTAATTCCCCGACAACAGCACCTCCATGGCGTTTACATTTTTTCTTCACTATGTATTTCAAAGGATTATTTTTTATTTGAAATTGTGACTGTTTTTTTTTGAGTCGATATTTTATCTTTTCGAATTATTTTAATTATATTTTTTTCTTAATTAATTTAAACATTATTGTATTAATAAACGTCAAAGAAAATCAAGATAATAATATCGTAATAATTGAGTTGATCATTTTGGTATAAGTGATATACCAAGCGTCTGCACAGAATTTTAAAATATATATGGTAAACCGTAAAATTAAAGAAGATATAAGAACAGATTGTCATTAAAAAAAAGATTGTTTTCTTCTTATTTAATCAAGTCAAATGGCACAGGATTTTATTAATTATAGTAGATATGGTTTATCCATCTATAATAAAAAAGAAATACTGAACACATATGTTAATGTAAGGAAAATAAACTACAATTAAAAAACCTTATCTGACATTCACTAGGTAAATAATTAATTTTCTAAAATAGTTTTCATATTCAACAGTTGAGTCATATATCAGTTGATATTCTATCTATAATGTTTAAATTACTATATTCTTTTTTTTCAGATATACTAATTTTTTAAGTGCACAAATTTATAAATTAATTATTTATAATATAAACTGTAAAATTAGTTCTTATTGATCTCCTATTTATTCGTCAAATCAAATACTTATTTACAATATTTGAAAGTGAAACCTTTATTTAATTATAAAATAAATTTTGCAATTAAGGAAATTTCTGATTTTGTATTTAATCATTAAAAAGTCCAGTGCTTTGATCAATTCTATATTATGTTGTGAAAGTTTAATTCGAAGCGTGGGTACATGATTTTAAAGGACGCAAATAGTTTCAGAAATTCATGGGTCAGAACATGAGGAATAAATCACAGAGAAATAATAAAGAGTTTAATTAGAAATTAATGATTTCTCTGCATTCTCAAACTTAAATTTCTTGTTAAAGTGTTAAAGTGATAAAATCAATAAGAAGAATACTCTAAGAATTGTTTGTTTTCACAGAAGCCCTTTGGAAAATGTCCAAAATAAAGGCATGAATTAATAAAAGGTTGATGGGTAATTATTCAAGTAAACGCATATTCGTGGATTTGGATAATGCTTTACCAGTGGGTTCCTTTTGCAATTTCAAATAAACTTTTCTTATGAAATTTTTATGGGCCTCTTCTAGTTTACGAGATAAAAATTATTAAAATTTGAATATAAATCCATTGATATTCTATTTAGCTAGCATGTTTTCTCCATTTGACTACCAGAGGGCGTACTAATTTTCAGTTTTTATAAGTTCGGTTTGGATTTATGAAAATTTTCCTATATCCAAACCGAACTTATGAAAACCGAGTGAATTAGTCAATAAAACATTACTTAATGGCACATTTCGATGTTCATAACTAATCTGTCAAACTTAAAAAATCTTTAATTTAATAATTTTTATCTCGTAAACTAGAAGAGGCCCGAAAAAATTTCATAAGAGACGTTTATTTGGAATTGCAAAAGGAACCCACTGGTAAAGAATTATCCAAATCCAGCAAAATGCGTTTACTTGAATAATTACCGGTTGATATAATAGAATTGGGAAGAGATAGGAATTGAATAGAGATTTAGGATAAATATGTGGTATAAGGAATCAAATTGTTGCGGTTATAAACTTTCAGGTATAGAAGAAAGTGATTACAACAGAAAAAAGTTGTGGCGGTCCTAAAATTCTATAAGTTTATATTTCTATCCTCTAGTCCAGAGGTTCTTAAACTGTGGTCCGCGGACCCCTGGGGGTCCGCGAAGCCATTACTGGGGGTCCGCAAAGCTGAATTTTCTTTCTTCAATATTATAATTTCTAATAAAATGTGTTCTACAATATGCAAAAAAATCGTTATTCACCAATCACTGTTAGAAATATTCATCATATATCCTTGTTCTTATGAGATCGTAAGCCAGAAATTAACTAATAAAATGACGTTAAGTACCTAAAGTTGGGATGGGGTCCGTCAAAAAAAAAATTTTCAAGTGGGGGTTCGCGGAGTATATAAGTTTAAGAACCTCTGCTCTAGTCAATGGAACACAAATGTTTTGTTTTGTTTATCCGCTATGTAATCTTTTTGGTGTTGTGTTGAATTAAGGAGATCCTACGGCGACCATGGATGTTCAAATTGGTTGGTGATGAATCCTTTTCCTTGGGCACTGCACGATGTGTTATTCGAGTAGAACCTGTGGGTGGGTTCGCTTACGGATACTCACTTGAAGTAAACGGGAAGAGTTATCGGCAATTTACTGAGACACAAACCAAAGCTTTACGCACATGGATTGTTCATGTCAATGGTCAACGTTTCCGTGTTGTCCTAGGTAATATTCTATTAGGAGAATAATAATTACAACAATAAATTACAATAATAACAACACAAAACCAAATAATAGAAAAGATAAATTCTAAAACATAATAAACCTTTTTTAACTATAATTATTTGCTTATTTACTTATTTTTTTATTTTATTGTATATTTTTTTTATTTTTTTATTAAATTATAAATTACATGAACTGGGCGAGGTTCGATCTCCCGGCTTCAAATTCGATATAGGAGAAAACACCTTGAAGACAGTTGATAGGTAAAAAGCAAGGAGGTTACTAATTGTGTAGCGCAGGGTCCGGCAAACTACGGCCCGCGGGCCAAATCCGGCCCACCATCTATTTTTATCCGGCCCGCGGATAAATATTTGTCATTTTTTATGTAAATGCAAAGGAAATTTTCATATTTCAAAATTCATTTGAGTGTACGATGGACGAACTTCTGTCAGAACTTCAGATAGAAGTCATTGATCTGCAAAATGATGACACACTAAAAACGAAGTTCAAAGGTACGGTCCTAACACAATTCTATGAATATCTTTCTGAAAATGAATAGGGTCAATTAAAATCAAATCCACGAGAGTTTATTTCTGTATTTGGAAGTACATACCAATGTGAAAAAACATTTTCGAAAATGAAGTAAGTGTAACAAAATCGCAATACAATTAACAATCATTATTAACAGACGACCATTTGCAAATAACTTTAATTATATAGGAAGTATTAACTTTCCACCCAATTATAATGAAATAATATCTCAAAAAAAAAAAAAAAAACAATTACATTCATCGCATTAATACAAAATTCTAACATGTCTGCCCCCAGATCTTTAAAATTTTTATATTTGGCCCTTTCCTAAAATAGTTTGCCGACCCCTGGTGTAGCGAATGGATGTAAATACTGATTTGTTCCTGTTTTTTTTTGGAATTTCCAATAAACAATTGTTTAACTGAGACTTAAAAATTTTCCATTGCCAACATCTTGCGGTTTTGCCTTTCAATACCAGTTGTAAATATAAACAGTGCTTTCTCATATAACCACGAATTTTTAAAATTGTGTTTATTATGCCAGAATATTAATTTACACCTTTTGTACATTTATAATCCCTAAACATATGGAGATTTGAATTTAATATCAGATTTATTATTAACAACATTATACACGAAAGAAAAGTTGTTATGTTTATTTTTATAATAAAGTACTATATTCATGAGCTGCCCTCTACAACATTATAAACCCTTTATTTAAATTTGTTTTTTTATGTTTTTTATAAAAACAATAATGATGAATTTCGTTTATCAAAGATCCTTTTAATAATAAAGGATTTGAGTATACGTTTTTATTTTTTTCTTTCCTAATTATTTATAAGCTATATTCTTCTTATTTTGTTTTTATATTGTTATATTATATTTTATTCAAAATTATAATCGATTTTTTATTTATTATTAAATCATTTTCATATATGAAATATAAATAAGTAATATAAAAAAAGAATTAAAAAAATGTATTTAAACTACAAATGATGAATTTTTTTTATTATCAATTTTATTGGTTTTCAGGATCTAAATCCATTTATTTTTAATTAATTATTATTAAACTTAATTCTAAATGAATTTGGTATTTTTCTCAAACTTGGTGGTCTACGATAAAGACTCAAATTTAAAAAGTATTAATTAATAATAAAAACAATTTCGGTCCTTGCAATTCTTCTTGTAAGGCAGTGGTTCTCAACCTTTTTTTTTACCGCGGCACACAGAAAAAGTTAAGAGAAAAGTTTACCATATTGAAAAAAGTGGTCCCAAAAACGGTTTACCTTTTTTTTAGAACCAAATTTAAAAAATTTAAAAAAAAAAGTTTGAAATGTTTAAGAGCCTCATAATCTCGCGGCACAGTGGTTGAGAATCACTGCTGTAAGGTCTAAACCAGGGTTTCCAAACTTTTTTTCTGAATCGACCCCTTTTAGATTTTCTTCTCGTTTAATAGTCCCCTATTTTTTGATGCACTATAAGTATAGTAATAAAGTTTTACATAGAACTATGAGCATTTAACAATTTTACAAGAAAATAAACATTTTTATTACATTACTAGTAGTTTAAAGCTAATATATTATCATTTAACAAAACTTACAAATTAAATGATTGAATTAAATGATTGATTAAAATTATTAAATGTATTATTTATTTTGGTTTTTGTTTGTTTTTTTTTAGAAAAAGAAACGCTTGATATTTGGGCAAATGGAGAGAAACTCGAAGTTGAGGTAATATTATTTTATTCTCTCTTTCAGTTTGTTTTTTACATGATACAATCTTCCAGGCGGAATTTGTTGATGGAGGAACTGAAACTCATTTCACATTGGGCGAGGCACATGCCTGTATTCAAGCTACCAGCACTGGGAGAAGAAGAGATGGGATGATTTACACAATGATGGTGGATGGAAGGCATATCCCTTTGGAAACTTCTGCCATTTAATTACGAAAAATAACCAACCAATGGTCTACTTCAGAGGTTCTTAAACTGTGGTCCGCGGACCCCTGGGGGTCCGCACAGCCATCGTACAGGTGCACGAGAAAATGAGTCAGTTAAAACTTTATTTAATATAAAAGGAGCGATGACATGGCTTTGTGAGGAAACAGAGATCAAATACCCAAATTCAACGAAATGTGCAAGAAAACTATTGCTACCGTTTCCATCTTCATATTTAGCTGAATATTATAATTTCTAATAAAATGTGTTCTACAATATGCAAAAAAATCGTTGTTCACCAATCACTGTTAAAAATATTCATCATATATCCTTGTTCTTAAGAGATCGTAAGCCAGAAATTAACTAATAAAATGACGTAAAGTACCTAAAGTTGGGATGGGGTCCGTCAAAAAAATTTTTCCAAGTGGGGGTCCGCGGAGTACATAAGTCTAAGAACCTCTGGTCTACTTAGATGGCTTACCATCAGATTATTATGAATCAGTACCATAATGAATTATATACTATACTATAAAAACAAAATTATGCGACAGTATTAATTGTTAACATATTACAAAAACATTATAACCTGTGATGATACCATCACAGTCAATGCATTTATGAAATAGAATATATATATCATAAATTATGTAAATTAAAATTAAACTTAAAGAAAAATATGAATCTTTTTTATTAAACAGTAGGTGAAAATTCAAGTTGATTGATAAATGCGCATTTTGGTTGTTACACCATCAAAAATGAATTCATGATTAATTCAATTTTCATCACCTTCTTCTCAAGTGAAAAATATATCAAAAGACTTGTAACTTAATTGAGTGTTGGATTAAAAACTGTACTTATCAAGATCATAATAGTGCCTTGTTAGGCGGCGCTGTGCTTTCATAGAATGTACAAAAGCCAAAGATTTTCTTTTCTTTAGAAAGAAAGAAAATTATTAATTTAAAATAAATTGTTTATTTATAAAAAAATAATTGATTAATCAAATATATTAAAATATATAATTTTTAATTTGGAAAATATAACTTTTTTATCTTGAGAAGCTAAAGACTTTTGAATCGATTCATTAAATTATAATACAAATAGAAATACAGAAAGTGGCTTTCTCTGTTACTCATATATACTCTAAATCTAAATAAAACCTTCAAACTCGAGTTACCAATCAAATTATGAGGGAAGAAAATTTATTTTCAAATTAAAAATAATTAAAAGAAAAACGGCATTTCTATAATTATAAAAAATCTATATTAGATGTTAATATTCCAGGAAATGATTAAAAAAATTTCTAATTTATTATAATTAATGTGTTATTATTAAAGAAAAACATTTTTAGGGATAAATTAGAGCAAAAATAATGAAATTTAACCTTCTTTAAATTCTTATATCAATAATAATGACTGTAAATAGGCAGGGGAAATAGGATTAATTGTCCAGGGCTCAGATTCTAGAGGAGTACAGTAAGATCTTCAAAAACAATAAGAGAATAATATTTATAAGATTGTCTTACTAAATTAAAAAACGAGTTTCAGAACCTATCTTATATTTATGGTGTTTTTTAGAATTAAGAAGGGCAATCTAGTTAAGACCTTGATTATGATTCTAAGTTATCTAATTATAAAAATTTTCAAGCTAAATTAAAATACTTGCAGTTTTGGAATCAAAATTAATAAAATTTTGTATTTATTTACATGTATAATATTTATTATAAAAAATATATCAATTTAAATTTAATCAAACACAAGAAAATATGAAATTTCCTCAAAGTTAATTTGACTTATATTTATTTATAAAGTTTATATGGATCTATAACCAGTTGTATATGATATAAATTTTATTCATATTTGAACTTTACATTATTTTTTATTTATTTCTCTTTTAAAATCATATAATTAATGGATTCTAATTAATTATTCTAATAGAATATCTATTTTTTTCTAATTTAAAGGAAACTTATTTATTTATAAATTTATATTAATTAATCAATTAAAATGAAGATGCGATGTAGCTTTAATCAATTAATATATAAGAAAATTTAATTTCATATTTTTTTGATAAATTATAAATATATTTAAATAAATCGAATCGTAAATGAAAATATAAAGGATTTTAAATATAATTTAATAAAAAAAGAAAATTAAAACTTCATCTTTTTTTTCTAGAAAGTTAAGCCTTTTCTATTATTAACTATTTGCATCCAATTCCTTGTTCTCTCCTAATTCCCTTATCTACAATATATTGTGAAAGGACAACTTAGCCATGTAGTTTGGAAAGAGGGAACAGTAAACCACACATAGAAAATCGAGAAGATATTTTCAGGCCAATGCTTAGTCTAACCGTTCACCCTTTCCCAAATGACATCAGTATAAACATAAACCATTCTAGTTCCGCCCATCGCAACTTAAAAATTAATATTTTTTTTATTTAAATAAATTAAAATTAAATTTTAAGATTGAAAATCCCCTTGAATAAAATAAATTAAAAAAAAAAAAAAAATTAAAATCACTGTCAGTGAATTGGATGAGCTAAATCACGGAGTTCTTGTAATGGAGATTTAAAATCTTTGAAAGCAAATAAATAATATAAGATAATAGTAGTTAAAAATAATAGATAGGTAAGAAATAGAAAATTCAAGAGAAACTTGAAATATATTATATACTATACCAACGGTGGCCAAACCGTGGGTCGCGAGCCACATGTGGCTCTATTTTTAAGTTTATTGTGGCTCAATTAAAAAAATTTCATGAATACTTTCTAGTAGGTTCTGAGCATGTAAAATTTAATAAAATTAATAAATAAATAAAATAATTATTAATTAGATTTAATTTTATTTTAAATAGAAAATGTGTTTCTTTTTATTATTTATTTATATTTTTAGTTGTTGATATTGCAGTTTTAATTCAGTGATAATTCGTAATTTTCTGTGACTACGAACCCCTCCTCCCCCAAAAAAAGGAAATTTTTTTCCGATTTGGCTCTTAAACATTTTCGATTTTTCAATATAGGTGTAGCTCTAAGTATCACCAAGTGTGGCCACCCCTGTACTATAGCATACCAAATAAATTAATTAATTAAAAATATATATATATAAAATAAAATATATATAGAAGATAAAAAAACAAAAATACGAAAAGAATGAATGTTCCCTTAATTAAGTCAAAAAAAACCCTAAAGCGTTGGAGTACCTTATATTAAAAAATTTAATAGAAAAAACCGAATCATAATAACTAATAGAACGGTTATTTATATTAATATAAAGTACCCATAAATACACAAAAATAATCATTATTATTGCTATTATGTTTTAGGTGTTGAGATGGTGGAGCACAATGAAAATTAAAATCTAATATTATATTGCCTAGCAAATAAATAAATGAAATTTTAAATAAATCTATATAATTAAATTAAATTATAAATTAAAAAACATGGGATTACAACTCTTAAAATATTGGTTTTTTGAACATAATTTTTATAATTAATCCTCTAATTTGTTATATGTTACAATACAACATAATTAATTACAATTTAAATATTAAAAATTAAACAATAAAAAAAAATTTAAAATTGGACACACATTTAGGATATAATATATATACAATTAAATAAAAATTATAAATTTAAAAATCAAATTAAGATAGAGAGAAAGGAACATTTTAAGGCAAGTAAGATATTTCTTTTTTTTTTATTTAATTTATTTGAAAATTAAAATTAAATAATTGAAATAAAAAATATTTAATATAATAATTTAATATTAATTTAAATTTATCTATTTATTAGAATTTTTATAAATATATTATATATATTTGGTCTGGGTGAGTGCACTCTCCCCAAGGGTTGGATCTGTCATTCTTGACCAGTCCGTTTGGCCAACGACAAAACCAATTGCTCGCATTTTTTCCTGTTGTCGTTTTTCTTCAATATCAGCCCATCGTATCTGGAAAACATGATTCAGATATAAATATATAATAATTAATTAATTGAAATAAAACAAAAATTTAATATAGATAGATGTATCTAAAAGGTAAAAAATAATAAATATGGATAAATATATGGAATAGTTTTATAGATATAATCATATATCTATATAAATAAATAGATAAATATTATAAATTTGTTATTTATTAATAAATTCTTTACATATTACTTTTAAAGATATTTCTTGAAAATATTAAAAAAAATGTTATTAAAGAATTTCAATTGTTTATCATTAGAATTTAATTTATATTATAAAAAATTGAAAATTTTTAGATAGTTTGTTTAATAAGTTTATAACAAGTATTTTAAATTATGATTGTTTGTAAAAAAAATTATATTTAAGGTCAAAATAATAATTTGTCAATTCATTTGAATTATTTTGATTCCCATTGCGTTTGATTCAAAATATTTTGTTAAATTATTCCATTGTATTCGTTCTTTGTCTTTTAGTTCAATTAAAATTAAACTTCAGAAAATTTAAATTTAAATTTGATTATAAAGTATAAAATAGTATATATTTCAGTTCTCATTTAAACCCCCTTAGTACATCCTACAAAAGGAAAGGTGTTCTATGATGAGTAGAACGGCTCATCTTAATCTTAGTCTCGATATTCTTAGGAGGCGTTACTTTTTTATCAAGTAGCTTCCAATTTTGATCCCAGAGGCTGGGTGAACTCCTGGAATTCTTTTGCCAGATCAGGGACTTGAACCCGGGACCATGAGAATGTGAGTCAACGGTGTTAAAACCCTCAGAATACTTGGCGTTTGCTCTCATAATTTTAAACCTCTTTACAAATAGATTTTGAAACTCCATTCTATATCTTATTTTTATGTAAAATTGGAATAAAAAAGATGAAAAAATATAAAAAGAGAAAATTAAATACCCTTTTCTTTCCAGACGATGAACCTAAATTTCTTTCATCATAATCATCACTTAATTGAAGCCAATCCTCTAAAGTTTTTGGATTTTCATCGCCTCGTTTACGTTTAGCTAAACCATCCAGTCGATCTAAATTTAATAAAAAAATATCAATAATATCATTTATTATTTATCATTTAATATCATTAATATTAAATTAAATCATAAGGATAAAATAGGAATATTATAAACAAATACATACTTAAAGTTTCACCGGATGTTTCTAAGCTATCCCATTTACTATAAAAATGACCTTTATTATCCTAAAATAAATCAAATAGATAAATAAAATAATTTAAATTATATTTTATGTAAATTTATAGGATTTAATATTATGTTAAAATATTGATTTATTTTCTTTCTACCTGATCACAATCATCTTCTTCTGTTTTTCCTTTAGAATCGCATGTTGTTTCATCATCCGTATTGGATTTCACTGTTTCAGGTTGACTATCTTCCATTTCCACCTTAAAAATAAATTATATATACATGTATATATATATAATTAAAAACTTAAATGAATTTCTCTTTTCAAATTCTTTAATTCTTTAACTAAAATGAATAAAATAATAAATTTCGAGAAATTAAATATAATTTCAAATTTATATATATATTAATAAATTGCAATATTAGTTGAATTTGTCTATTTGAAACATTCCCATAAAATTAATAAAACATATAAAAATAACCATTTCTAGAATTTAGCATTAAATCATTAATATTTAAATCTGAAGTTTACTTACCCGGTTAATAATAATGTGATTCATTAATTGTATTTAAAAATAACTTTTTAACCAAATAAAAAAAACAAGGAGTATGTGATTATTATTAAATTTAATATATATTATTTAATTTATTATTTTTAATATTAAAAAATAAATAAATATTTGTTGTAAATGTCACGGACTTAAATCGATTTTATAATAAAAACTTTTTTATCATAAATTTAAAAAAATAAAATTAACATAAATAAAATAAAATTCCTCCTATTCTCCCAAATGTCTATAGATTTTATGACTTAATTTTCAATAGTATACTACTAGTAAAAACTAGACAAAGTAATCATTGAATGTTTAGTTTAAACTGATGAGAACAAAATTTTCCATATTAAATATAATCAGAAGATATTAAATATTATTTATTTGAACATAATCATATAAAGATATAAATAAAATAATCAGTAACAACCTAAATCTTAAAATTGAATATTAGAGTTATATTTATTTAGATATAAAAGCATAAAATGAATAAATATGTATATTTAAGGAATTAAAAATCAGAGGGTGTAAATAAATTAAAAAATTAAGAATTAATTTTTATAATATATATTATTGTTGAGATTGAAAAAAAAACATAAATCTAAAATTAATATTAATATTTAAATACAAGTATACAAAGCATTTTTGTTTCATAATAATTTTTAATGTATATGTTTTTCATTATTTTATGAAAAATAGTAAATTATTTATTATTATTAACAATATTAGTAAACAAATAATCACTATTAATATTTTTACTATTGTTATTATATTGATTATTATTATTAATATTTGTATTTGGTAGACAAAATTGATAAATGAAAAAAATTTGTATAATTATTTTATTTTAAGTGAAGTAAATAAAATCAAACGTAGATATATTTTGTTTTTTAAGTTAAAAAAATGTATTATTTATTTCATAATTATTATTACAGAGTTGAAAAAAATGAGAAAAATGTGTATCATTATTTCATTTAAATGAAGTAAAATAAAATCTAACCTAGATATTTTTTTTAAAAAAAAGTTTAAAAAAATTAATATCAATTATTTTAAAATTATTCATTATTATCTTATTATTAAGTTTCAACTAGATTTTAAATATTTAAATGTTATAATATTTAAATATTTTATAGGTAGATATTTGCAATAAATTATTTCAGTTTTTATAATCTTAAAATACATTTGATAAGGTTTAATGTAATTTTATTTTATTTAATTTTGTTTTAACTCTTCTATAATATTAATTTGAGAATTGCATTTTTATTTGTCAGATTCTAGATTTCTTATAGAATTCTTTTGTCCATGGAAGATATGAAATAAGATTATTAATCCCATTTCAACTAATGACAATATTTTATTTTGTAAACATACATCTATAATTTACATAAATACAATTATAGTACAATTAGATAGATTAATTAATAATTAATTTTAATTAAAACAAAATAATAATTGGTGTTTTGTTTTATAGACAAAAAAAGAAAAAGAAAAAATGTATAGTTTGTTAATTACACACTAAAAATTTAAATATGTAATAAACATATTAAAAAAATAGATTTGAATTGAAAATAATGCGCAATCAGTTTTCTTAGAGATTATATAAAATTTTAAATAATGTAACTAAATAAATTTTATTTAAATTCTAAATCAAATGGAAAATAATTATTTATTTTTAACTCTTGTTTGAGCATTGTTAAAAGTACTAAAGAGAATTAATATATTAAATATAATAAATATTTTCAAAAACAGCATATTTTGCTGATATCACGATTTTAAATATTTATTATCGAATAGATGATGGGATGTTTATTATTCAATCAATTTATTTTTTATAAATATTCTTATTAAATGAAAAAAACAAAACAAAGTAAAATTATTAATTGTATAAAATACGTTGAAAAAAAATAAATTATAATTTTTGTTTTGGTATTTATAGTTTTTAGAAAATATTTCGAAATTGAATGTTTTTTGAGCTATTTAAAAGAAAAAATAAATAAAAAAATAGGAATCCTGGTTATAATTTATAATTTTTCAATACCTGGCAGAAGTTCATTTTTTTTTCTTAATTGTGGTAGGAACAAGATTTAATGCCGTGTAAAGGGATGAAGATGAAAAATCAATTTTTTTCATCATATTAGTTGTGGTTGTTGAATGTTGTTGCTGCTGGATTGCTTGATTGTTGTCTGTCAAGGAGATGTTTGTACAGTTCGAAATTGGCGTAGTGATGTTGCTGAACATTGAAAGTGTCTCGCATTCAAATCCTGACACGGATTTTATATTATCGTCCACCTCCATTTTCTTCTTCATCTCCATGTCCTCTTTCTTTCTTCGTTCCACCTTTTCTCTTTCTTCTTTTTCTTCTTCTTTATGTCCTTCTTGCCCTCTTCTTTCTTCAAAGGATGTTTTTCTGCTGCTGCCAGCCTGTTTGGGCGGCAAATTGTTTTCATTTGTCATTCCATTCTCCATTTTTTTTTGTTTTCATAACAACTATATTTTAATTATTTTTTTTTAAAAAATAATAAATACCTATATATAAGATTTATTTATTTATTTTTTTTAATCTATCAATAATTTAACATTCAATTAAGAGAATGTATTTAAAATATTAATAGATTATAAAATAAATTCAGAATAGACTGAGAGGAGAAGAGGGAGAGCAAGTATAAAATTGGGATTAATTAATAAAATCGATGGCAAAGTTTGTATTAGAAGAACAAACACCATCTTTGATTGATAAAATGTATTGAAAAAGTTTCTGGTATCTTTTATAGCCGTTAGTAAATTTCATCAAAACTATATCTCAAAAATTTTTGTATATTTAATAAAAAAATAGTAATGATTATATCGGGATAATTTTAAACTATTTAATACTTACGAAACCTCTATGAATATAGAGATGAGAGAGTTAAATAATTTTATTTCGAAATTATGAAAAAAATATTACTTGTGAATAAAATTAATGAATTTATCAAATAATTATTTTAAAATTTAGATAAATAATATAATAATTTATATAATAAGATAAGATAAATACAATTTGATATTCAAAGAGAATTTTAAGGAGGTTAACATCAAAGTAATGAATAATTTTAATCTGTGACTTTACGTGTGCCTTTTTCTTTAACTCAGTTATCCATCAAAGAATTAGAAAAAAAGTTTGTAAATAAACTTAATCAAAAAATTTTAGATCATATAAAATAATAGGATTAATTATTAAAATAATTTAATCTATCATTAAATTTTGAATTAATCAAGAATGTGTCTCTAAAAATATGTAAATAAAATTATATACTATGTTATATAAATAAGAGAAATGTTAAAATTAAATTAACGAGGATAAGAATTTCATCTCATCTAATTATTTATAGATGATAATTAAATGTATTTATAGATTATAATTAAATGTATCTTTTAGAGAACAGTATATTTAATTTATTATATTTTATAAAAATGCATAATAAATTTAAATTATTTTTCAGAAGTCGTTTATACGTTTATAATACGCGAATACGATTTATAAATAAAAAATTTTGAAACATACATCAATATCATTAAAAAATCAATTAAATATTTACTTAAAAAAATATTAAAGAATAATTTTAATTTTTATATTCCTATAAAATTTTCAAGCTTTTTTTCTTTGATATTTTTATATTATAAATTTATTTTATTTGGTTTTAAATTGAGTTTGTTTTAAATTAAATGTTTAAAATTACTCTTTTAATAGAATATGGAAGATGGAATTGTAATTAATAATTAATAAAATTAATATGTTATATTAATATGTTTATGGAAAATTGTCTTCCATAATAGAAATTCATTGAACGATGAATATAAAATGAAATGGTCAAGGAAAATTATTTTCTAAATAAATTCGGGTGAGTTATTTAATTTTAATAACTTATTATATATAGATATTTTTGAATCAGAAGATAAATAATTATGTAAAAAGAAATAAATGCATACCTCAGTGATTGCCTCAGCCTGGAGTAAAGATCGTACATCCAATCGTAGCATATGTTTTGGTGTTGCTTGCCATTTTTGTACAATATCAGCAATCTCTTTCTCAGTACGTTGATGAATATTCCGTTTAAAACAGGTGGACACTTCCATATCCATTTCAACGATATATATCTGAACAAAAACAAATTCAAATTAATATTAAATTAAATATTGATTGAATCAAAGGCATATTGTTTTTATTTCAAATATTTCTAAATTGATTTTTGTATGATTCGAATTTGAATTTATGAAAATAAAGGAAAAATTAGATACGGGAATATACTATTAAGAAATAATAGTATATATGAAATAAAGAAGCTTGTTATCGAGAAGAATTAAAATTATAATCTATAAAAACTATTATTTCGCCGATCGTTTTATTTGAATGTGAGGCGTGGTCCATGATAAAAATAGAAAATAGAATTTGAAAATAAGAATCTTTGTAAAATGTATATATCAAAAAAGTTGAAGTGTCATTGCTTAATAAGGAATTACAATTACCTTTCTTTATACTATACATTACTTTTTTTATAAAATTACAATAACCTCTATTCGACCCAAAACATAGTCAGATTATGGTCGAGGAGGTTTTTGTAAAGGGAAGGATACGTGGTTGAAAGATTGACAAGAATTTTGTTTATATGGAAACCAATAGGAAAAGATCCAATATGCATACTAAAGTGGTTTAATGATATAAAAGGATTCGTGTCGAGATGGTTCGGGGATAGCACTAATGGAAGATGTGATTGTTGCAATAAAAAACATTTTAGTTTGGTCATCTCCCAAGAGATAGAATAAAAAGGAAAAAAATTTAAATAAATTACCTGAAATCCTTTTTGTTTAGCATGCGTCCACATTTCTTCAAAATGTTCCACACATTCATTGACACAATCAACAATAATAAATTGAAAATATCCATCATTAATCGTTTTTCTAAATGCTTTCACTAATGAACTACGATAATGTTTTTCCATTATAGATTCATATTCATATTCCATCACTTTTTTAGTCACTTTACGACCAGTCTCTTCATCCTCTTCTTCTTTTTCCACTTCCGTCATAAAATAATCATCAAGGCACAATATTCGTGGCGCTGATCCACCCTGTTCCACTTCCTTGTCCTACATAATAAATGTAAAAAATAGAGCACAAAAATTTATATTAATTTGATATAAACATGTATAAATTAAACCATTAAGAGAAAAAGAAAAGATAAGAACCTTGATCAGTTTGGCTAAATGGCTCTTTCCTGAGCCTGGTGGTCCTCTTAATATAATAACAATCCGTTGTGGACGTGTATCCCGGTTTGGTTTTTGTATGAGATCTTCAATGAGAATTTGACTATTGATTTGCGGAGGTGGCGGTGTTAATGGCAACACAGGCTCTATATCCCGTTCAAGATCTTCTTTTAAAGGTCCACTCAATGTTATTGGTGCGTTGTTTGGCTCGTTACGTCGATTTTCAAAGGGAGGCGGCTGTAGACGATCCCGATAACCTCGATCTCGTCGTGGAGGAATCCTTAAATTAATTTAATTTATTATATATGTATTCTTCATCGATTTAGTTCCCAGCTTATTAAGACATGCTACCCATTTCTCTTACAAGGAGGCAAATTTTTCATGAATTATTTATAATTATTTAAATGCAAATCCATGAAAATAATATAAATGAATATGAATACTTAATATTATTTGTCAATCTAGGGCAGTGGTGCTCAACCTATCTTCATTTGCGGCCCCCATTTTTTTGAAAAAATTTGTCGCGACCCCTGAGTTGATAGTAGAGGTTTATTTTAATCGTCAACGTAGTTAAAATGAAACTATTTCTGAAATTTCATTTTATTATAGGGTTTTTTTATTGTTATATATAAAGTTCTTTAAATTTGGCGACCCTGAAATTTTTCTCGCGACCCCTCTCGGGATCGCGACCCACGGGTTGCGCACCACTGATCTAGGGTTTTTTTTATCTTTTTTAGTTATGAGAGAAATTATTTTGTTATTTATGTTGAAAAGATTAGTGATAAGAGATTAAAGCTTTTAATAGTTATTAAAAAAATCTATAATTTATATATTCAATATTAGTATATATATCAAATATAGTTAAGATAAAATCATTTTTACGTAATTATTTACCTAGAATCGTGGCGTTCATCGTCTCGACGTATTCGATCATCTTCTCTTCGAGGGCGGTCATCAATGTCAAAGGAATATCTTTCACGAAGTTGTGGAGGTGGTGGTGGAGGGATTGGTCCTCTTAAACCACCCCTTGAATAATCATTTTGATCATCACGGCGATCACTACTACGTTTAAAATCAAAACCTGAAATATAAATGAAATTAGTATAATTACGATATATATATTCAAGCCAACCATATAAAATATTCATCTATTCTAATATTTTCCATAAAGGATATATATGAAGAGCTAATTTACCTCCTCCTCCACCTCTATCATCTTTTTTAGCTAGCCAGTCATGTATTTGGCCAGGGCCTCTTGAATAATTGCCGCGATTTGGAGGACCACCCCCTCCATTTCCATGATCGACTACAATAGGCGGTTCCATCCAATCCCTGGGACTTGAATCTTGTCCTCGGAATTTCGATCCATGACCATAATCAAATGTTTGTACTTTTGTTTGTTCATAATCTATTCAAACGTAAAAAAGCATCAAAAGATGAAAAATAAATGAAAATAAATAGATAATTGCCTACCTGAAGATCCAACAGGTTTCAAATTTACAGGTTTATGATCATAGTCGACGATTGTTGCTGGTTTCAAATTATCATTGTCTTTTGGCCAGCCAGGCCAATTATTATTATTATTACTTATATTATTATTATTATTATTATTGTTGTTGTTGTTGTTGTTGTTGTTACTATTCGTATTTTCATTGCCACTCCAACGATCTTCTGCCCTTACAGGTGGATTAAATCGTGGAACTTGTGTACCAAATCCACCTACTGGTCTTGGTCCTCCGGGAACAAATCGACCACCTGGATTTATATTTGTATTCCTGTAATCGATATCTCCTCGTGGCCTATGGAATGGTGGTCGAAAAAATCCTTCATTGAACATTGGTGGTGGAAATCGTTCCTGTATTGGTCCTCCTGGTGGTGGTCGAATCGGTGGCTGTTCGTTATATCCACCTCCAAAACGATTTTCCGGAAAATTATTATTCCCATAATTATTAAATCTTTCACCACCTGGACCAAAATGATCTGGTGGCCTAAATCGTTTATCATTCGGATTGAAACGTTCAAATCGATCATCTGGTAATCCAGGAAAGCGACTCATTGTTTCTTCTTGTTTGTCACAAGATTCATTTGGTCCTGAAAATCGAGGATTATTTTCCTGCTCTCGGTTAGGAAATGGTGGCCCTTGAAATCTTTCTGATGGTGGTGTAGGGAAAGGGCCTTGGTTTCGAAAATGATCAAATCCTTGCGATGTTTCTTTATTCATGAACCTATTCGCAGGTCCACTTGGATTTCCTGGACTGAAACGCTCCGTAGAAAATCTGTCTGTTTGGTTTCCAAATCGTTTATTGGGACTGAATTGATCTCCCGGTCCAAAACGATCATTTGTACCTGGATTACCAAATCTATCAAAAATACTTTGAAAGCGTTGATCACCCCCTGATCCAAATCTATTTTCTTCAGGTGGTGGAAACCGGTCTGTATAACTTTGGGTTGAATTCGGGAATCTTTCATCGGAAGGTGGTTGATTACCACTAAAACGCTCCTCAGGACGTGAATTTCCAAAAATTTCCGGATTTGGACCAAAATGTGGTGGTCGGATTGGATTAGGAAAACGATCTGGTGGTGGTAGATGATGATTAGGTGGTGGTGCTGGATATGAAGTTTGATTCATAAAGGTAGGTGGTGGTGGAAAATTAAGGAGTGGTCGTGGGCAATTTGGATTATTGTTAGGATGATGATTAGGCGGTAGAATAGATGTGTTTGTGTTATGGATCGGATTATTTAGTCCAGAGGGTGGACATTGATATAATGGTGGTGGTGCTGAAAAATCATCCAATGGCTTAGGAAAAGAATCATTATTTTGAATCTCTTTTCCATCCTCCTTATTCTCAGATATATTTTGACCAATTACCGACTGTTCTTCCACTTTAGGTTCATTTTTATCTTTTGATTTGATTAAACGTACATCATTAAAATTAGGCACATCAAATGGAGTAGATAATAAACCAATACTTTTATTTGAATTTTTCCCAGCATCAACAGCAACAGATTTATTATCCACTTCTCTTGTGGGAGTGTAATTTACTTTCTTTGGTCGTTCATTAAATCGAATACTTAATAAACTTGGTGGTCGATTCACAAAGGATGTAGGTGTAGGTTTGGATGTCCATACTATATCATCATTAATCTCATTATCCAATGCTGGTTTTTTTGATGGAGGGGGACCTGAATCTATTACAGAGTCATTTGGTGTTAGAGATCTTAAAGCTTTGAAATTAAATCCAGGCTCTTGATTTGTGGTGACTATCTCTGGTTGATTCGATGGTAGATTTTCTGTTTGATTTTCAGGGGGACGTACCTCTTCTTGCAGTGGTTCATTATTTGAACTTATTAAATCCAATCCAGGAATAGAATCAGCTTTCTCGTTTTCTTTAGATGCAGATAAGAAAAATGATTTGGAATTATCATCTTGTTCATTAATTTCACGAATATCTTTTTCCAAATCAATTTTATCTAAAGTTTTTTGTAAGGCAGAAGAAGCTGGTCCTTTATCAATTTTATTATTTAATGGATGGTTAGGGGGAGGAATTTGTGGATTGAAATTTTCTAAAGTGGTCAATTTATCTAATAGTCTTGGTGGTGGGTTTTGCAAATGTTGCCTATTTAAATTGTTTTGATTATTTGATTGATGGAATCCTGGAAATTCTATAAAATTAGATCTTTCATTATTTTCATTATAACGTGTATAATTTATATTAGTGTTGGAAGTTGTTGTATTGGTTGAAGTGGAATTGTCATTAGAAGTGATGCCGCCTTCATTTGTATCTAATCCATCTTTAAGAGAATGATTTAATGATCTAGTTTCTCCAATTGTATTATTTTCTAAATTTGATGCATCTTCTTTATTAGGGATATCTTTTATTGGCGTTCGTGATTTTGATCCAACGGTTTGCTAAAAATTTAATATCATTATTATTATATGCTAAACATTTATACATTTAATTTAAAATAATATTTACCACTTTTTGGGCATTTTCTCGTTTTTTTCTCATCATTTCACGCCGTTCTAATAGTTGTTCCCGCCAACTTTCCCATTTTGCTTCATATTCCCGATATTGAGCCTTTAAAAATGAAAATGAATATAAACATAAATATGTAATAAATATACAATTTATTCTGTTTTTCTTGCTATCTCGAATCTTTAAGATATACAGAGTCGATTCAATTAGTAAAGAATTTCTATAGCACCATACTATGTTAATAAATTAAATAAATTTAAGTAAAAAGAAATCTTTTTAAAAAACACACTTTACTTAAAATTGCACTAAAAAGTAAAAAATAAAATCACTGTAAAGTGTGTGCGCCCAATAGTGGAAGCAAATGTTTTACGGTGTTATTATAATTTGAGCTCACACACTTTACAGTGATTTTATTTTTTACTTTTTAGTGCAATTTTAAGTAAAGTGTGTTTTTTAAAAAGATTTCTTTTTACTTAAATTTATTTTATACTTTTTAGTCGTGTTCAGCGTCTGTAGAACTGCTATCGCCATCTATGATTGAAATAGTGAACTATTCCATATTCCGCATATAAAAGTTTACTTAATTAATTTTACTAATAGATAAATAATTCAGTGGATTTTTCAATTGATTCGTGTATTATTAGCAGGAGCAAGCGCGTATGCAAAATTTCAAGTTGATTGAATGACGGGAAGTTGTTGAAATATCGATTATAAAATGCCGCGGACAACCTGACAGTGTGAGTTAAGTAAAGTGTATGAAAAAAGATTACAATACAAATTTTGATTTTTTCTTAAAAAAATTTTATGGATAGTTGAATATAAATATTCCAATAATGCAAAAAATAATTTCTAATTTGGTTTTGTAAATAATATCATTTGTTTCTCCTTGATACATAACATTACTTTTAGATTTAAAAATTTCTAACACTAAAATATTTGATTTTAAATACCTTATCAGGATGATTTGCATTTTGTGCTTTCCAATTATTAAATTGTTCTTCCCATTTTTGAAAAGTTATGTCAAATTGCTTTTCAGCCTCAGACGGCTCATCCTAAAATATACATAAAATTAGATTTTTTTTAATTTATTTAATTTCTAACTAATTTAGAAATCATAATATTAAAGTTTTTCAAATGTCATATTGTTATTACAATTTTTCATTTTAAAAAGTATTTTTACTTTTTTAAGAAAAGATTTAATCATAATACACCTTAGACCTATAGATTTTATAGATATATATTTAGTTTATTTAATAAATAAGAAAAAATGATTCATGAATATAATAGAATAATAATATTTACTTTGTTTTTATTAGTAGGCTTTCCTTTAATAACTTTTCCATTGCCTTGTTTATTCATATCAAATTTAAGTGGAGATCTTTTAGTATCATTTTCAATGAATGAACCACTCTCTCCTTTTGATGATGAGGATAAATTATCATTACTACTTGTGATTGTTGTTAATGTTGATGTTGTTGTAGTTGTTATAGTTGTAAGAGTCGTTGACGGCGAGGATGTATTTATTATTTTAGATTGTTGTTGATCTAATGATGATGATGAGTGAGATGGAGGAGGGACTGGAAGAGGTTCTGGGGGTGGTACAGGAAGAGGTGGAGGGGGAGCAGTTGGTGGAGGTGGTGGTGGTGGGGGCTGATTTGGGGGCAATGGAGGTTGAACTGGTAAAGGTGGTGGTGGACTGTAAAAATCAATCATAAATTAAAATGTTTATAAAATATTAATATGTCATCTTCACAAGAACTTAATTAAGAGAGACCAAAGTTGAATTAATAATTTTTATCATTAGTAAATTAAATTGAATACTTTCTAATAACTCAAGCAATTATCTTAAAAAAAATAAAAGTGAAAATATTTTCCTCTTTCATCAATAACATAATTAATTTTTCAAGATGTTTTTAAAAAATTTCGACAGAATATAATAAATGTCTTGAAAAGTAATTCAATATTAAATAAAATTTATTTTCCTGACATTACGTTAAAACCACTAATAATCATTAATATTAGAATCGTTGAAAGATACAATTAGCTATATTTTAGTTTCTTATTATAATATAGATTATATGAAGCTGCCTCAAATTTAATTGAAAAAATCTATATTATCTGTATTTCTCTCTCTCTCTCAATCTCACTTCCTCAATTGGTTTGGGTTATTATAGGTATGGATGATTGATTCCCCTACTTACTGAGAATCAGTAATAGATGGTGGTGGTATACTTCTATCTGGAGGTGGAATTGATGGATGTTGCAGTGGCTGTTGATGATGATGATGATGCTGTTGTTGAATTTGATTAGTGTACATAGCAAGCGCATCATTATACTGTTTAATTAAAATATTTATATTAGATTCACCAGAAGAACTAAAATAAGAAAAAGGATATTAATAGTTACCTTATCGCCATATTGCAAATGCCATTGTTGATATTGTTGTTGCCAGGTTTGCCATTGCTGCCAATTTTGTTGCTGTTGTAAAAGAGACCAATGTTGTTGTTGTTGCTGCTGAGGATGTTGAGGATGTTGCTGGGAAATTGAATTCATATCCTTAAAATTGAAATAGTTAATTAAAAACTTTTAATGTTGAACAGGAAAACATATAATAATAATACTTACAGGCATCATACCAGGTGGACAATACATTGGATTATATGCACCAATTTGAGAGTCTAGAGATGAATTCGGCTGATTTTGACGTGAATTAGCATGGGGCGAATTTGATGAGGTACCAGACAGAAGAGGCGGTGGGTATCCACTACCCGATGAGGACCATTGATTCCAAGATTGCATTTTGAATTCTTTAACAATAAATATAAAATAATATTAAATATACAAAACGGTCGATTGAATATTTATTAATTTAAAATAATTTAATAACTATTTAATAAAAATCACTTAATAAGAAATAAAATTTTATAAACCTTTTCTAATATTAATTTATAAATAATAAAATTAAATTATATTTATTATAATATTATTTTATAATAGATGAATTAACATCTAATAAAATAAGTCAATTCGGATTTCCTGAAATAAAAATCAAAGTTAGATTAGTCGGATTAAAAGTAGCATAGCTTTGAATATATATAGCTTTATGTCAAAAATAAATAATATATTACGGATAGGCTTAAAAGTACGGACCTCATGGAATGCTAAGCTTTTAATTTAAAAAATCTGAAATTTTACTGAAAAAGTTCACATCATGAAAATTTTAATATGGTTCATTCACATAACATATTTCTAATCCTATCATAGGTGGTGAATTAGAATGGTAAGACAATTGAACATTAACATAAAAAAAAGTTTAAAAGTGGCTAGGCCTTTTATGTCAAAACGAAATTTTAATTGCAATATTATTCAATACTATGTATAAAAAATAATTATACTAAATAATATAAATAAATTATGTGAGATGGAAAATCTATTTAAATAAAATCTTTAACAGCTAACGCTTCCTAGATTCATAAATGTATGTATATATATATATATATATATATATAAGCAAACATTATTCAAACGAATAAATTATTGAAAAAAACAATATTCAAATTGTCTTTCTCAATTACATTAATTGTTTATAATATTATTAAATTAAATTTCATTTGATACAAAATATTTTGAAAGCTAACCTTAAAATGCAAATATATATATATATATATATATATAAACGTATACCCATAATTTAAAAAATAAAATGATAATATTAATTATAATATAATTACCATTTATTTGGAAATATATAAATTTTTCATTAATTTATAAAAAGAATGATTTTTTCAGTTATGTATGTACAAATGCATATATACACATATATGTATATATACATATATTTTTATATTATAAATATATATTAGATTAGTTTATAAAAGTATATAGAATTATGTTGGGTCTCGTTTCTTATTAATAATTAAAAAATATTTGTATATTGCAATTAATCCGATTCTAAAAAAAAATTCACATTTAAAATTTGATTATATTAAAAAATAAAAATAATATAAACATTATCAAATAATATATACTTTGATTGAAATATATCTTCAAATATGATTTATATGAATATAATATTAATTAATATTATAATTGTTTGTAGTTTAATAAAAATGTGTATATAATGGTGGAAAATTATTTATCAATCAAGATGTCTATCCCAGTCTATCCAAACATAAATTAGAAACAATTTTAAATGTCAACAAATTAAAAAAATATATTTTAAATTAATTTAATTTACCCACAAATATCTAAATAGATTTATATAAAGTAAAAATTGTATTTGGAATTATATTTTATTATTATGTTTATATAAACTCAATTTTAATGACAAATTGATTCTAATCTACTTTTTGAGTTTCCACTAAATCAACATTGATATAACCTTACCTTGAAATTGAAATATTCTAAATATATATTTGATGAATATATATTTATAAGTGTCATTTTATTAATTTTTTTTTTTATTTTTATTAAATTTTAAATTTTCGAATTTTTTTATTTATTTAAATAAATTAATAATTTAATAATGGTTATTGGTGCATTTCCAATTGCAAAATTAGGGACACTTTTGATAAGACAAGTTAGTAAGCCACTTGCAAATTATTTAATTAGTAGAGCAAAAACGAGCCCATTTTTTCGAAATTATATATGTATGCCACCTGCCCAGTGTAAGTTATACTTTTAAGCTTTTTGATTAATAATTAGTTGTGTTTTTTTTATTTCTTCATCAAATATTTTCTTATTTATAATATTCTCTTGTTTTTTTTTAAATATATAATTCTTTTTAGTAATTTAAATTATTATTCTCTCCTACATTCAGTTTTATATTGGATATTGTAAATATCATTACTTTCAAATCGTTTTTATAAAATGTTCATCCAATTCCTTACTTTTCTAAATTTACCGAATAAGTATAAATTGGGTGATGTTATTTTAAGCTTTATATAAATTAAATATAAATTAAATATACAATTAATTATTATATAATAAACTAAGAGAATATTATTAAAATACAAAGTAGACTTTTAATAATTTTTCTCTTGTGATTTACAATTTTTTTTATTTTTTTTTAGTTTATAATTGGTGTGAAGTTAAAACAAAAATGTGGGTAATGAATTTAGGAAAACCAGTTAATGTACCAATTTTAAATGAAACGATGGCAATTGAATTGGGCTCAAATTTACTAGGAGAGGCAGTTATATTTACTGTAGCTGCTAGCGTTCTTTTTTTTGAATATAACCGACAACAAAGGAAAGAAGCTGCGAAAGAGCAAACGCGTAAAGAAGAAATTGAAGCTTTGCATTTTACAATTCAAGAATTATATTTTCAAATGGAACGTCAAGATACACAAATCCGAGAAATTAGTAGGAAACAAATGGATATTGAATCCGGATTAGTTCGATTTCGATGGCCGATTAAAAATCAATCTAATGAAAAAGAAACAAATTCGACTTCTACAAAACAGACATCAAATGATAATAAAACAAGTATAATTTCTAAAGCTATTCAACATTCAGAAAATATTTTAATTTTTAGATAATTTTTTGTTTAAAATTGATAGCAATTAATTAATTATCATAAAATAAAGTAAAAACAAATCTATAATATAATAATAATAATAACTTGATATTTAATTGAAAAACAATATATGTAACCTACCTAAAACTATTTTAAGAAATATCTTATTTTTTTATATTATTTATTTATTATTTTTGATTTTTTAAATTTCTATTCTTTATTATTGTTATATAAGTACGTTATTATGACCTGGTATATATACCAAGATATCATTTTGTTATAAATTTATATTTATTAGGGAGGCGTTTTAATTAAGTTATATTTAATATAATTTAATGATATATTTTTCGATTCCGAATAATTAAAATATAATTATTTTTAGCCCTTTTCATTCCACAATCTTTGGAAAACTATCTATTTAACAAAATGAAAAGAAAAAAATTACTAAAAGAAAGGAAAAATTAATTAGAACATGGTTGAAGATTTTTTTATTTAAAATAAATGTAATAATAATGATTTTAATATATTCTAAAATTAATATGTTCATATAATTTATGTTTTCTTCGAAGTAAAATTATAATAACTAAATAAGAGAATTTCAAGTGATCAGTTTTATGATTGAAATTTCCTTATAAATATTATTATATGCCACAATTTTCAAAAAAAATATAAAAGTGTTTATATTTATTATTTAATTATAATATTATAATGTTTGATAAACATTACAGTATCTTTTAAAATTTGATTCATACATATATATATAACTACTTTGCATGTATAATAAAATATTAGTTTAAAATAAATTTTAAAAAATTGGTTAAAAATAAAGAAAACTAATATAATTTTATTGATACAAAAGTTTTTACTATTTATATAATTATTATAATATAATAATTAATATTATATAATACTAATTAATAAATAAATATTTTGAACTTTTACAATTATATATATTATTAAATCAAAAATATAAACAATATTTATTTATTCATTAATTGAGAAATATTGAACATTTTTGTATATATAGTTTTTTTTATTCAATTATACAAGTATTCATGAGTTTTATATAGTTTAAATTCTCTAAAAACTTTTAAGTTTAAAATATTTATATCAAACAATTTTCATTCAAAACATTAAGTGCCATAAAATATTCATATATTTTTATTATGAAAAGAATTATTATGTATATATATTATATTATATATATTTACATAATTAAATTAAAAATTTTTAGTACTTAAATATTCGATCGATTAGATCGATTTTTTTATTTTTAATTATAAATTTTATAGTACACTGTTATTTAATTTAATTAAATTTAATTAAAAAAATAATATTATTTCATTATCTTAACATTTAAAATCAATTTGTTTGAATTTATTGTTCTCTTAATCCTTCTAATTAATATATTAATTTCTATTTTTTATCGTTACTAATTTCTCATACTAACCCTTATCCTTATTAATTTTTTTGTTTTTTAGATATACAAAAAGATACTATGAAACAATAATTAAAAAATATATTTAATATGTTCAACAACCATCCCGAAAATTCAAGAATATTTGAATTTTAAAAAAAATAAATCAAATATATATAAATGATTTTTTTTTTCAATAAACAACAGTTCACCCTTTATATTAATGCATATTTTTACTAAATATTATATTCATCCAATTTTTTTTTTAATTATTATTAAATACAAATAATATATTTTGTTACTTATATTATTATTATTATTATTATTATTATTATATTTGTTAACATGATAAATATAATATTGTAAATTATGTAAATAAAATAGAAGAGAAAAATGAAAAGGGATATCTTTTTTTAAAACATTCCTCCGGCAGCTAAAATTTTGAGTAGCCTGTGTAACAGGATTTCCTGGGTGAATAGTGTGCAGCTATACAGCCATAAGCTATCATCAGCTATATCGGATTACCGTCTAACGCTTTAACCAAATATTAAGTACGAAAGGAACAAAATGATACATACATAATCTTAAAAAAATGTAGAATTTTTATGATGTAGAAATGTTAAAAACTCTTATCTAGGTAAGACTATAATCATAAAATTTAATCTAATTATAACTAAAATATATTTATGATTATTATGTTTTTTTACTATCTCGCATCAGTAGAGCGATCATGAAAATTTTCGATGTCGAGATTTTGATGTTTTTATACGTTTTGAAGGTCCCTGAGTCATTTACAGTTGAGCAAAATGTGTGTATGTGCGTATGTAGACAATTTTAAGCAAAATCGGTTTGAGCTAGAATAATAAAATTTGGTACACAGAAATTATTCAAAATTCGTAATTTTTTATCAACTTTTGAGAAATGTAGATCATCCGGAAGAGGGTCATTACCTATCTGGTGCCATCAACAAAGAGCCAAACACGCGCTTATTTAATAAATATGATTTATTAATTTTAATTTATAATTTAATTAATTAAATTTAATTTAAATATAATATATGTTATTTAATCCAATTCAAATTGCGAAATAGTCGACTGGAGACTCCAGATTTTTTGATCATATTTTAAAATGCGCCCTCATGTAAAAATTTAAATTGTTCGCATTTACTTAAATAATTATGAGAACATAGAAAATAAAATAATTACAACTAATATAATGTGAACATAAATAAAATTCGATTGAATATTAAAATGAATAATTTAAGATAATTCTCTTAAACAAATAATTTTATGTGAGTAAAGGAAAATTTGGTGAAATAGAATGGAAAAATGAAAAAAAAAAAATTAATTTCAAAATAATCTCCTTTATCTTCAATGCCATTAGTTCCAAAGCTATTCTCGAATGTGGATTATGCAAGTCCTCTTAAATAACCATTGATGGGCTGTTTTACCTCTTTCTCCATGGAAAGTACTTTTGGGTGTATAATGAATGTAATCAAGTTTGATCTGTTATAATATATCATCGAACAAAATCGGTTTTATTTTATTGTTAGTTAAAACAAGGGTCTTAATTTGCGACCCCCATTTTTTGAAAAAATTTGTCGCGACCCTGAGGTAGAGGTTTTTTAACCGTCAACGTAGTTAAAATGAAACTATTTCTGAAATTTCCTTTTATTAAAAATTTGTTTTATTGTTATATAAAGCAGAGGTCGGCAACCTTTTTCAATAGTCGGGCACATTTCTGAAATAGTATAACACGGATCGGCGCCATATTGAAAAATCGCAAATGTTTAAGAGCCTGATCGCAAAAACATTTTACTTTTTTTTTTAGAACCATATTATAAAAATTGAAAAAAAAATCGCACATATTTAAGAGCCTGATCAGGGGCAACCTGGTTGCCGACCCCTGATATAAAGTTCTTCAAATTTCGCGACACTGAAAATTTTTCTCGCGACACCTAGAGGGGGTGCGACCCACTGGTCTAGACCAATGATATCCAAAGTGGACCCTACTGCCCACTGATGCAGGGGTTTGCGGTGATGACAAGAGGAGCATAAGATGAAAATTCTATTACATTTTTTGAAATAAACATATAACTAAATATTAACTCAATATTTTTTACTATAATTTACAAATGGGTTAATATATATTTCTGTTTAATTGCTATTAAAATTTCAAAAAAAAAAAATCCATTGGGGCTGAGTTCAATTTTTTCTGGAAAGGTGACGCTAGGTCAAATTAGCTGGAGTGTCTCCACTCGACTATCTCACAATTTGAATAGGATTAAATAACATAATATATTATATTTAAATTAAATTTAATTAATTATAAATTATAAATAATAAATATTAAACCAGCGCATGTTTGACTTTTTGTTGATGGCACCACTTCACGTGTTGGCGCGTGAGATTTGCAGTGTTAAAAAATTAATTCTGGTAATTTCAGCGAATCAATCAAGCTGAAATTCTATATATAGCGGTTTTATACAATTATTAATCATGTGAAAAATATATCTTTATTTTTACGGTCACTTTAGAGGAAAAAAACGTTGTAAGTAATGACCCTCTTCCGGTTGAGCTACATTTCTCAAAAGTTGATAGAATTTTGAATAATGCTTATGTACCAAATTTCATCATTCTAGCTCAAACCGTTTTTGCGTAATCTTGGTTACATACATACACACAAACACATATACACACACACAGACATTTTTCTCAACCTTAGTGAAAATGATTCAGGAACCTTCAAAACGTATAAAAACATCAAAATCTCAACATCGAAAATTTTCGTGATCGCAATACTATCTCTTACGAGATAGTAAAAATTTGGAGTCCACTGGTCGTATCCTATAGATTCATTCCTGATTCATTCTCATTCTTTTCTGACTCGCATCCAATACCGAATGCTTTATCATCCCTAAATTTTAAGTTAGTTTCATCTAATATACCTAGATCCTTAAATATAATATTTTTTTTATTTATTTTATTTTTATTTTATATTCGTAATGGTGCTGCGATTTATGCTTCATTTAACGAACTTTTCAATTGATCCTTCAATTTATTAAAAATACAGCAAACATACAATATTTTAGTATTATCTTATAAGTTAATTTGTTTGGTTTAATGTCGGAAGTATTTGGAACATCTCAAACTATTTGCTATTTCTATAAAAAATCAATTTATGTATTAAAATTGGTGAAAATTAGAAAAAAAATATTTCATGGATTTTAATTTAACAATATCAAATATTCATTTGATAAGTTTTTTTCCTTAAAAAAAAATTAATTCAAAAAGAAATAAGTTGACCTGTGGCCAGGTCCGAACCGACCGACGGTTTGAAGTAAATTAATTTCCAGCTAAAGAAACAATTTCAAATAATTTTAATATATCTATTAATGTAATAAAAAACATATAGGCATATAACATAAATATTTTTAATTTTATTTTATTTATAATATATATGCAAGACCAGGCTGTGACGTCATGAATGGCTGGATGACGTCATATAATTTTAAATCAAGAAAAAACTAATAAATATGATTTTCCCGAGGATAAAACCAAAACAAAGTGCATGATTCGTGGTGATATATAAAAAAATCTCCTCATGTGAAATTTGGTGTGAAAATAACCCTTCCCTTCCTATCGTCGATCGCTAATACTACCACTTCCGGTTTCCGGATATACACCAAAAGTTGATCAATTCATCCCACTGATGCATTAAGTAAATATACCAAATTTCATCAAAATCGGTTGAGCCGTTCAGGCTGTACACATCTATACGGACGGACAGACGGACAGACGGACGGACAGACATCATGCTTCTGTTTAGAAAATGCATGATTCGTGGAGATATGTAAAAATCTCCACATGTGAAATTTGGTGTGAAAACAATACCTCCCTTACTATCGTCGGTCGGTAAAAAGACAAATTAATACTAAGGAAAATCATGAATAATTTTATAAAATTTAGAAAAAATTCATTTTTAAGTGTATAATTAAATTAACAATTAAAAAAATATTTAAAAAAATATTAATTAAGAAACTAATTGATAATAGTTGATTTGAAACCACATTTATAGTTTTTTTATTTTTTATAAATATTTATTAATTTCCTTAATTTTGATTTATTAAACTAACCTTGTGATCTAATAATTTTAAGTGAAAGAGACTTATAATTCAAAATACTTTTATTAGTAGAGAATTTTAAATTTTAAATTAATTCTCTATATTCCACGAATGATCATATTTCAAGTTCTCGATTACCAAATAAACCTATTATAATTATTAATTTATAAAAAATATTTTCCAATATAGAAAAAGAAGCCATTATATAAAATCTGTATTTATTTTATATCATTTATAATGAAAAATTTATTTATTTTTTTTTTTTTTTATTTTCCAAATAAGATCTACATCTGCCCTTTCTTTAGGCAACAATAAATCGTTTACAATAATATTTACAATACAAATATAATGGAAAGGAGAAATAGGAGTATTAGGAAGTACTCGGCACGGCTATTTGCCCGATAGAGTAGGACGGGAGGACATCTCTCAATTTAGGGTACAGTGAAAGAAAGAGGAGGGAATAGGATAGGAAAGAAGGAAATAGTAAAAGAAAACCTGCTGAATATGCAGATTAAAGGAAAATAGTTGGGAAAACAAAGGGAACGATAGCTGAGTTCTGAGTAGGAATTATAAGAGGTCGATTGGTTTAAGTCTTTTAAGTCTTCGTCCGTTAGTCACGTTGATGAGTAGTTGTCTGGCTTTGTCGTTTTGATGGTTTGTCAATTTCTGTCGATACTTTGTACAGGAATTTTAATTACTTCGTCTATTGTAGGGACTTTAAGGTCTCTATGTAGTATTCTAAGAGGTAGGTATCGAGGCGCATTGGTCATTATGCGTAGGATGTTGTTTTGGGTCCACTGTATTTTGTTGGTGTTAGAAACACTAGCGGAGCCCCATAACTGAACACCGTATGTCCAAATTGGTTTGAGGATTGAATTGTAGATGAGGAGTTTGTTTGATAGGGTCATTTGGGAGTTTCGTCCTAAGGTCCAGTAGAGTTGTCTAAGTTTGGAGTCAATTTGTTTTTTTTTTTTGATCTAATGTGGGTCTCCCAAAAAAAAAAAATTATTTATAGATATAATTTTTGATTTCAAATTTTTATTTTTGTACGTCTAGTGTTAGACCCGTCTACATTTTGTTTTTATTAATGTTTAACAAACCTTTTTAGTTAATTATTTTATTTAATTTTAATTTTATTACGAATAATATCAAAATTCAATAAAAATGAGTAAATAAAATAAAAAAAAAAGTGAAAAAATTACTATTTATTGTTTATAAACAAATTATTATTTAGAAAAATGACCAAATATAAAAGAATTTAATATAATATCATTTTTAGATGATTTTTTCAGATGAGTGAATTGGGAAATCTTATTACTTCTTGTACATTTAAAGGTAAAGAATATATGATCAAAATGAACGTGCAAAATAATCGAAACTTGGAAATGACTTTAACGAAAAAAAATTCTGGAGAAATATGGAGATGTTCATTTGAAGCACAAGGTATATATATATATATATATATATATATATATAATTAGTTATATTGATATTTATTTTATTATTTTTTTTTATTTTAATTTAGAAATAGAAAATTTAACCCATCGAACTGGAAATTTTAAATCATTTCATACATTTGTAATGATGCTAAAATCCGGCTTGCTTAAGGTTTTTATTTAAAAAAAAAACAAACTAATTTCTTACTTTTTAATAAATAAATTAGAAATAATATAATTTTTGTTTTTATTTTCAAAATTTTTTCAATCTTGTGAGATGTCAGACAAGTGATTCTGTAAATTTGGACCTTCTTAGTCTAAATGATTTAGAATTTATGAGAAATCGTCGTCTATTAAATCAGCCAAGTTGGTCTCATTTGCATAATTTAGATAATAACAACAATAATATCAACAACAACAACAAACAGAATAAAGATCAAAGAAAATTTTTAATTTTAACTTACACAGTTGAATTTGATAGGTAATATGAATTGATTATCTATATTTATAAATAATGCTTAAAATTTTATACATATTGTTTTTTTTTATTATTATTAATTCTTTAATATTTTAATTTTGTCAAACTATGAATAAAAGTAAATGAATGATTAAAATTACTTAAAATAACTTATATAGGGTAGAATAAAATGACATCACTGGTAGGCAAGAACCAAGCAGGGTATCAATTGTCTAATGTATGATTGTAAAAACTAATTAGTTTTTGAATAAATATGGGTTTTTCAAATTTGAAATCGTTTCCACTAAACAGTTGTTTAATTGGGTCTTAAAAAGTTTAAGATGAATCCAAAGCATTGAGAAAATTCATTGCCTCTCCATAAGTCAAGCAAAGTTCCATTACCAACATCTCCTGCGATATGTCTACCAAAATACCGGATGTAAATATAAATAGTGATGTCTCCTATTATTTAAAATTAATAATTCATCCCATTCACCCTCTGCTGATGCTTATATTTAACACGTTTCCGCCGGTATGTACCACCGGTGGCTTATGCCGGCACATAAACTAAAAAGACAAATTATGGATCCAGCGGGAAAGTGTTAAGGTATTTTTTTATTAGACCCTATCAGTCCATTTTGGATGAAATATTTTAATATATAAAATTAATTAATTAAATCTTGATTGATTTAATAAGATTTATTAGAATTATTATATAAACTAGATAAAAAAAATAGCCTATGTTAATCTCAGCTACTAATTCGCCGAAACCAATTCGCTGGCATAATAATGCTAAATAGATCAAATCTGATCATGAATTTAATTACTAAATTTATTTTAAGAATCCACTATCCATTAACATTAGAATATTGTGGCCTACCATCAGCAAAAATATTACAAAATACGATAAAACGTTTAGAAAATGATGTGACACGTTTAAATGAACAATTAATGAGAGTGGAATCAAGAAGTAATGAACAAAATAATCAAAAAATTAAACAACTAGAAAAACAGTTAAGTTTAATTTATTTTATTTTAGAAGACTAATTAAAATTAAATAAAAAAAAAAAATAATTTCTTAAATATTTTTTTCAATGATTACAATTATAATTATTTGAAAAACTGTTTTAAAAAACTAAATTAAATTGTAGAGTAAAAGATCTACAGATAAAAAATGAAAATTTACGTGAACGTTTAAAAAATGCTGAAAGTATGCGTTTAAAAAAACATTCTAATATGGAACGGCAACAAATGCATCATTCATGTGTATCACGATGTAATCATTTATCAGAAACAATGGAAGTGCTTGAACAACTTGTACACAATGAACGTTTAACATTTAATCGGATTATAAAAAAACTTAAAGATGAAAATCGTCAATTAAATCAACATGTAAGAAAGATAATATTTTAAAATATATCTACATACATATATAAATATACAAGGGTCATTTGAAACATGAAAGCATAAGATTTTTTTATTTTTCAACATAGATGTGCTGTAAAGTTTAAAACACATATGTTTAGTTGTTTATTTGTGGCGAGCGAAGTTTCGTTAAAAACTAAAACTTCGTTTTTCAACATAAAATATAAAAATAAGTTTTTTATGATTAATACACTAGTATTTATTTTGGATTACTAATTTATTATTAGTTTGGAAACATATTCGGCGTGTTATGCTGATAAATTTTCATCTGCCAATTTAGTCTTGTTATGGGCTAGGCTTGTATGAAACGGAGAGGGTATTCACCATAATTCGTTATTATTATTATTATTATTTTAATTAAAGGTTAAAGAATTACGTTCGTCTGAAAGTGTTATGGCTGCCCGTATTCGTCATCAACAAGAATTATTTCATCAAGAAAAACAACGACCGAATGATCGTTCTAGATGTTCGAGTCATGAAAGAAATTTAAAAGTTAATAAAATAATTAATAAATGGCAACAAGATTCAGATTCCGGTAAAACCATATTATAAATTATAAAATTAGTATTGTTTTTATTTATGTACACAGAAAAAAATCATAGCGGTACAAAGTCAATTTCAAACTATGTTAAAGATACGATTGCGGGTCAATAAGTCCGTGACTTTTTGAATGAAACACGTTTTTTAATGAAAAATTATTTTATTTTATTATACCTCGTCCAACGTTTCTCCAATTTTATCCCTTCCAAAAAATAAGATCAAAATAGGTATTTGTTTGTGAGATGATTTCATCGTGGGAGTCAAATCTCTTTCCGCCGAGCCATATCTTCAGGTTTGGAAACAGAAAATAGTCACTCGGGGCTAAATTCGGAGAATAGGGCGGATGAGGAAACAATTCGTATCACAATTCACGGATTTTCATGAAAATTCACTTTTTTCTATTTTCTTTTCAAATTCCGTGGTAGTCAGTCTGCTATTAATGGATGTCAAACAAAAACTAAAAGAGCCCGTTGGTTCAATTTTCAACCCGACTCAGCTGATAGTTGCTTGCTGACAGGAGGAGTGTTGCCATTTCATTTAAGAGACACTAAATTCAAAAAGTCACGGACATATTGACCTGCTCTCGTTATGTTGTTTCAGGTTCAGTAAAGGAATAATAGATAATATAAAGAAATTTTTAATTAAAATTAAATTAATTAAATAATAAATCAATTAACTTTTCATTGATTCTAATTGCAACGTAAATTAAAATTAATTATATTGTTAATTTTTGAATAGATTCATCAAATCTGCAAAAATCAAATTTATCTGAGACGAAACGAAGACATTTATATAAATCAAAATTTTTAAAAAATAATTCTCATTTATCTAAGGATTATCATAATGATAATGACGATGGTGGTGGGGGTGATGATATTAAGAGACCATCATCGAAGAATAAAATTAAAAATAAACGCTCTAATTCTAAAGATACTAGATCATCCTTATTATCATCATCATCATCGTCGTCATTATCCTACCAAAATCGTCATTTGTCATCATCATCAACGCAAAGGAGTGATGGCCGTCATTCTCAACATAATATACATCGACAAACAAGATCGCATAGTTCCGATTCCAAAGGGTCATCGATTAAATATAAAAAAAATCAACAAAAACAAGGCAGGAATAATGATTTTTTTTTCAAAATTCAATAATTAAAATAATTTAAGAGCATAGCTTAATGATAAAATGCACGACCAGGGTTCAAACTCAACAAGTATATAAAAATTTATAATATATTATATAATAATTTTAACACGTTAATCGCAACAATAAATTTGACAAAATTTCCTCATGATTTACATTAATATTAAAATAAATAATTTAATTAAATTATACATGTGTGTGTGTGAGAGAGAGAGAGAGAGAGAATTTTAAATGAAAAAACAATAACCAAAATTTCTGTGAAAAATCATTTAAATATATTTGTTTAAATATCTAAAGGTATAGATTAGAGATAAAAAGGATTAAAGATTGGATATAAATCCATTGATATCCCATTTAGCTACCATGTCTTATCAGTTTGACCAGCAGAGGGCGAGGCTAATTTTCGGTTTTTTCAGTTCGGATTGTATATAGAAAAATTAAAAAATTATTTAATTAAATAATTTCCCTATATCCAAACCAAACAGAAAAAAAACAAAAATTAGTGAATATGTGAATAATTAGTGAATTAGTCAATAAAAATTACTTAATGGCTGCACATTTCGACATTCATAACCATCTAATTTATATCCAATCTTTATTCCTTTTTATCTCGTAAACTAGAAGTTTACCCAAGAATTGCCTAAGGGAAAAGTTTCTTAGAATTAATCAAAGAATCAACTGGTGAAGTTTCATCAAGGCGAGGTGAGAGGTCCCTCTAATCTATACCTATCTAAATTATCAATTTATTATTTGTAGGACTAGTATAAATAGTGATGAGCACGATTTGGATTTAAATCCAGCGATGCAATCAGCTCCAGCAATTAAATCCATAAAGAATCGCGGTCATCAGCAAAACATAGCATATATATACCACAGACCATACTTATCTATATATACTATCTCCAACTTTAATCACAAACAGTCCCAAAATGTCAAATCACTCTCTACTTAGTAGAATGATGGATGTCTGTCTTCTTTCAATCTTTATATTTTATAATGTATTAGCTTATACTTTGTTTCAGAATTTTTGTATATCCATAAAGAATCGCGGTCATCAGCAAAACATAGCATATATAACACGCTGGTGTAATTGTGATGGACAAGAAACTAGCAGGTCTAACAATTTTGTAGTGTATGATTGTGAAAACTGGCTATATTTTGAAAATTTATTTTGAATTTCATTTCATTTCCACTACCCTGTTTTCTAATTAGATCTTAAATAGTTTAAAATCATTTCCATCTATTGAGAAAATTTATTGCCTCTTCTTATCTCAGCAACGTTACATTGCCAACATTATGCGATTTTCCTACCAAAATAAAAAATGTAAATATACAGTGTTCTCTCCTATAATTCATATCAGTTGTATATTTAAATGGTTCATCCGTTTTTACTATCTCGCCAGAGATAGTAATGATATCATGAAAATTTTCGATGTCGAGATTTTGATGTTTTTATACGTTTTGAAGGTCCCTGAGTCATTTTCACTAAGGTTGAGCAAAATGTCTCTGTCTGTGTGTGTGTGTGTGTGTATGTAGACAAGTTTTCACAAAAAAATCGGTTTGAGCTATAATAATGATTGGTACATTAGCATTATTCAAAATTCGTAGTTTTCTATCAACTTTTGAGAAATGTAGCTCATTCGGAAGAGGGTCATTACCTACCACGTTTTCATTTTTATTACATTAATAGATATATTAAAATTATATGTAATTGTTTCTGTAGCTGGAAATTAATTTACCTCAAACCGTCGGTCGGTTCGGACCTGGTTTTCCTCTAAAATGACCGTAAAAATAAAGATATATGTTTGATAGTTTTTCGCATGATTAAAAATTCTATAAAACTGCTTTATATACAATTTCAAGTTGATTGAATCGCTGATTGAATTGATGAAACAAACAATTTAGATGAATTTTATATTAAAATTTACTTTGATGAAAATAATGTCTATCAATTTTACTAGAAATATTAATTAGAATTAATATAAATTAAAATTCAATCTATTTTTATTTAATTTTAAGTATAATATTTTAAATTATTTATACTATATTTATTTCTTAATTATTATTATAAGGAAACAGAAAATTTCTACCTAAAATTTAAACGAACATGTGCCATTTAATTGATTTTGAAATTCAAATTGAAATTTATTAATTATGATCTTGATTATTAGTACATTTTTTTTCTAATTTAATCATTTCTTAATCTTATTCCCAAGAGATTAATTTTAATTGATTTTATTAATTATAATTATTTCTCTTGATATTAATTAAAAGTAATTATTAATTACATTACTCTTTATCACTATATGTTGTAAATAAAAGTAGTTTGATATTCACTCGTTATTGTATTTTCAATTCTCTTTTAAAATAACTTTATAAAAAAAAAATTGAAATTTTATTTTTTAGACAAAAAATTATTATTAAAAGATTTGGAAACAAGAATTGAAACTCTTCAACGTTTAATTCAACAAGGAATTAATATTTAAAAACAAAAGAAAATGTTCAACATTACATATACATTATGAAAATTGTCATTGCTATTTTAATTATTTTTTTTTTTATTTTGAAATATATATTTTATTTATTATAAAAATAATTTCATTCTTTTTATTTCTTTTGAATTTCAGAGAAAATCATTTTGTTTTGTTTTTATATTAATCTTTCATAGGTAATTTCAGAGGATTAACAATTTTCCTATATTGATTCATTTTTACTATCTCGCCAGAATCATGAAAATTTTCGATGTCGAGATTTTGATGTTTTTATACGTTTTCAAGGACCCTGAGTCATTTACGCTAATGTAAGGTTGACTAAAATGTCTAATTGTGTGTGTAGACAAGATCACGCAAAAAGTTTTGAGAAATGTAGCTCAACCGGAAGAGGGTCATTACCTACAACGTTTTGATTTTTTTTATTCTAAAGTGACCGTAAAAATTAAATATAATATATGTTATTTAATCCAATTCAAATTTGCGAGATAGTCGACACTCCAGATTTTTTTAATTTATACAATCTATAATCTATACTATATAAATATTTACAATACCTCGACTAAGCTACAGAGTAGGATTAGAATGGGCATGAAAATGCATCTCTCTGTTAAAATTAGTTGTGAGGGAAGAAGATATTTACGTTAAAATCTAGATACAAATATTTGTTGAGTTTCTAGTGGAGGGAGAGGGTTTTTGAGTGAGAAAGAGAGAAGAAAGTTGGTCACAACCAACTGAACTGGTTTCTTAATTCTTCTCCTCATAACTAACCAAGTTTCTTGCTTGCTTTGCCAAAACTGTGAATAATTTACGTACAGAAATATTGAATGTTCTTAGCGAAATTAAATTTGATCTAATGTTGTCCGATTTGGCCTATTCAATTGGTATAAATCTTCTTTGATGGGTAGTTGTCAGGCTACGTTTGGGTGTTTGGTTAGTTTTCTTCCTTAGACTATTGGATTGGATCACTTCATCTATTGTAGGGACTTTAAGGTTTCTACGCTCTATTCTAATTGACACGAACCAGCGTGGGTTTATTATAGTATATTATATTTTACACAAAATATTATTTGGATCCACTGTAATTCATGTAAATTAGATACACTTAGTGTATTTTTTTTATTTTTGAATTAAATTTATTTTATTTTTTTTTTTTTTTTGCAAAAACATTTATTTAACTTTTTCATAAAATTTTTACGATTTTAACCTCAAATTTAGTTTTTTTTATAATTTCCCGGGATTCCCGGGAAATGCATTTTAAAATTTCTCGATTCCTGGGAACGAAAATACTCTGAGAAAAATAACCCTCTACTTGCACCCCTACCTTGTCCAACCAAGGTACTTCTGAAGAATGACAGAAGCTATGTCAGAGTTAGGAGGATGTTGATGGTATAGATCAAAAACAAAAGGGGACTTGATGGGCCACCCTGTGGTACTTCCGAGTGAACATCATACCGTCTCCCTAAGGACCATCCTAAAAATTCTCCCTCTCAGAGACGAGGATGGAAAGGTTTGTTATATATAATAATAATCATTTTATATTTTATTTTTATTTCCACAAAATCTTTCTAAAATACCATAAATCTTACATCCATGAATAATTATTTGCTATTACGATAATCAAAAAAAGCATTCATTTCATTGTTTTTTTTTTGTTTTTTTTTTTTGGAATGGAGGAAAATACATGTGACAAACATACATCGACATACATGTGACAAGTGTGTAATTTTGAAAAATTGAAAAAATTTATTTGTCAGTGTTGGGTTGTTTTGTTATAATTTGAAGATTTTTAAATGACAAAGGAAGGGATTATAAAAGAAAACGCAAAGAATAGAGAATAAGAGATTCCTTTAAAAGGTATATTCGCGTGCATAAACATGTAACTATATAAGAAAGGCATTGAATAGAAAAGAAAGCAAAAAAGATGTTTAACGTGGAAAGAGAAAAATAGTTTTTTTTTATATAACTTGGGTCTTACAATAACAAAATAATTTGAACTGTGGCCAGGCGCAGTTTGAAATAAATTAATTTCCAGTTACAGAAACAATTTCAAATAATTTAAATGAATCTATTAATATAATAAAAAACAGATATGGATATAACATAAATATTTTTAATTTTATTTTATTTAGAATATATATGCATGACAAGGCTGTGACGTCATGAATGGCTGGATGACGTCATATAATTTTAAATTAAGAAAATACTAATGAAGATGATTTTTCCCGAGGATAAAACCAATACAATGTGCATGATTCGTGGTGATATGTAAAAAATCTCCTCATGTGAAATTTGGTGTTAAAATAACCCTTCCGGTTTCCGGATTTGCACCAAAAGTTGATCAATTCATCATACTGATGCATTAAGAAGGTATAACATATTTCATCAAAATCCGTTGAGCCGTTCAAGCTGTACACTCGGACGGACAGACATCATGGTAAAAATACTTTTTTCTGTTAAGAAAATGCATAATTCGTGGAGATATATAAAAATCTTTAGTGTGAATACAATACCTCCCTTACTATCGTCGGTCTGTAAAAAGGCACAAAAAGCGAAATAATTTTAATCATTCTTATTCTGTCTCCTTTTCCAAAGACATATTATTTTGATAGTATTTTCCCCATTATTGTAGTACTTTAATATTTTTTTTATAATTATTTTTATTATTTGATATAGGTATATTTTAATAATCTTACTTTTTGTCTATAGTTGATATTAATATTCAATATATTCACTAAATCTTGTATTTTAATAAATATCGTTAAATATAAACAATAAATGTATGTTACTTTAAATAAAATATATGTAGAGAATAAAGGCATCACATATAAGTTAATTTTTATAAGACCACCTTAAAAAGAAATTTTGGATACACTTAATCAATTATCTTTTTCTATAAGTTAGGCTGATAATCTTATTCTCGGTTCATCGAGTAAATTATCTTGAAATAAAAAATAAAACAGTTTTAAAAATGTTTTAATCAAATTATTATTGTCTTTTATGATTAAAGATTTGAAAGATTCTCTCTCGCCCTTTATTTTAAATTTTAAAAATTTTTGTTATAGCCAAATTAAGAAATTTAGGTGCCTCATGCAACATGAATAAATAAATGAATTGAGCTGGGCGAGGATTATATAAGTTTCTTCTAATCTTAGGAGAATATAAATGCGGATTTAGGCCAAATCGGACAACATTAGATCTAATTTAATTTCGCTAAGAACATTCAATATTTCTGTACGTAAATTATTCAGAGTTTTGGCAAAGCAAGCAAGAAAATTGGTTAGTTATGAGGAGAAGAATTAAGAAACCAGTTCAGTTGGTGGACCAAAGATCAAGGAGAACTTGAAGAAGTTTGGAGAGAACAGATGTTGGATGGAGATCGGTCAGGGTAGAGACTCTTGAAGAAATCTGCTTGCTTAATAATTTTTGAATCCCCTAGCGGCACAGAGTTTGATAAGTTTCTTCTAAGGGAGGAAAATAACTATGGTCTAGAAAAATTAATAAAAGAACTTAATAAAAAACAAATAAATCAATTAATTTTAATTAATACTGCTAATGAATGTATATATCAGTTTATCTATAGATAGAACGTTAAAAATATTAATTTTACTTTTATAAAATGTTTCAAGTCTCTAACTTTAGATTTCCTTAAATTTCATTATAATTAAAAATATTCAATAAAAATCAAGCAATGAAAATAAAATTTCAAAATGATTAAGAAATATTATACTCTATTATAACATTTATAAAATATATAATTAATTTAATGATTAAATTAAAATATATTTTAAAGTACCGGGACCCCGAGCCTCGGCTCGGTAATAAAGTTAAAAAAAAATAATTCATTATTATTGGGTTTGACTGGTAATATTAATACCTGGGACACCGAGTTCTCGCTCGACCATTTAAAAAATATTGTTATACATTTCTTTAATTATTTATTACAATTATTAAATGTTGCATCATTGCATCAATCTCATTAAAATGAATGGAACTGGGGTCCTCAATTTGTTCACCGAGCCACCACTCGGCCAATAAAAATAAAATGATTCTTTATTATCGGCTTTGGCTGGTAATATTAATACCTTTTCACCGAATCGCCAAGGGTCGAGCGATAGTTCGGTGTCCCAGGTATATATTTTATATCAACACGCCTACTTTTCTGTTTGTATGTTATTATTTGAATGGCGATTCGGTGAATAAGGTATTAATATTACCAGACAAACACGATAATAAAGAATCATATTTTAATTTTTATATAACCAAGAAATCATTTTTTCACTTAAAATATAGTTGTAAAGCCCAAATCTCCGATCCATATAACATCATCGACTGGGCCGCTACCATAAGGAGACTTCTCTTGTTCTGACTACCGGTATTTGCCATTAGTCTCGAAAAAATAATATTAAATTGTATATAAATTTAAAAATGAGAATATTTGAATTTGTTTAAATTTTAACACATGTAATCAATCATATGCATAAAGAATAAAAAAATTTGAAAATCAACTTGGTATTAAATTCAGAAAAAAAATACTGATAATAGAATATATAGACTATTCGAATATAATTGAAACTCTTTCTCTCCCTCTATTTTAAATTTTAAAAAACGGAGTGTTAAGAAATTAAGATGCCTTATGCAACATGGATGAGTAAATGAATTGGGCTCCCTACCTCACAATAATTTTTATTTTATAGTCTATAAAATAATTTAATTATTTTAAAAAACGGCGGTCTTCAATTACAATTTTTTACTCTCTACTGACTGTTCATTTCATAACTGAAAATAGTGTCGAATAGAAATAGATGATATTACTTGGATTAATCTTATTATGCTAGATAAAATTGTTTGTTTGTATTATTGAGGACCCCAGTTCAATTCATTTTAATCAGATTGATGCAATGATTCAACATTTAATAATTGTAATAAATAATTAAAGAATTGTATATCAATTATTTTTTAAAGGGTCGAGCGAGAGCTCGATGTCCCAGGTATTAATATTACCAGCCAAACCCAATAATAATTAATCATTTTCGCTTAACTTAATTAACGAGCCGAGGCTCGGGGTCCCGGTACTATATACAATTTTAGCTAGCATAATAAGATAAGATAAGATAATAATAATAAGAAGAAAATAAGATAAGATAAGATAAGATAAGATAAGATAAGAACACAAAAAGAGATGAATGTTTTAATATTCTGATTGAAATAAAATGAATGAAAACCTTTTGCACACAGGCTTTCAACCAAATACTATGCATCATTTTGGGGGTTTAGAAGGCAGAGTCTAGTAGTAGATTTAATAATTTAATGCAATTCTTTTGATTACATATAAATCACATATTACAGGCTCCTTTAATATATTAGAAATAATGATAAAATTAATTTTATTTTTCTTGTCTTACTCACAGGAAAATTTTTTATAGTATTAACATTGATTGAATCTGTCCTTTCTTGTTTATTAGTCATGATATTGAGAACATTTTAGCAATGTTTCTCAATCTTTTAGTATTCAATCATAATTTTCATTGCCCCCACCCCCTCCCTTCGGATATAATAAAATATATGCTGCGAATTGATTCTATTTTTATTACACGCTTTTATTTAGTTTCGCAAAAAAATAAAAATAAAAAAATTATATTAAACCAAATTTAATTAAATTCCAATTATAAATTCATTTTAATCAAATTAAAATTATTTAAATATTTCAAATGATTAATAATGAATAATATTATATAAATAATTAATTTTTGATAAATATTTTTATATAACTTAGAACATATAAATCTATAATAATAATAAATAATATTATTATTAACTATTAAATAAATTAATTAATTCTTAACACTATAACCTGAATTCATAAAACGGGGAAAATTTCTGTCCAGACCAAAAATTAGGAAAGAAAAAAAATGTAAATCGAACTTTTAAAAAACACGTTTTCATTTAAATGCTCTAAAAAAGAGAAAATAATTTCTCCGCACAGACCACCATTTCCTTCTAATTAATCATATCTAAAAAATGAAAGTGTGGGCGCCAAACATGCAGGGTAAAACACATATTATACTTTATATAGACATAGTTATCAAGTATAGTGGAAAAGGAAAAAAAAAAACAGAAAGGTTTGTGCATATACTATGAAATGTTCGTCGTATTCTTTTCCTTTTGTTTTGTTTTGGCGCCCACGATTTCATTTTTTTGATATGATTTTAAATAATTTTTTATCTTGGATATTCTATCAGCCACACACACACACTGCTCCTTCAGGGGGCGCGCTCTACCTATTGAACAACTACATTTCATGACAAATACTAATAAGGGTACGTGTCCCCTCTGTCCCCTGCCCCCCTGAACCGTGTCCCCACTGGCAACAAAACTATTTTAACGGTTTTTTCCTTTCTATGCCTCTCTTTTCGAAGATTGAATTTATTTTTTGAAAAATATAATAATAGGAACACCAGAAATCTTTCGAGAACTTTCTCTTGCTGAAAAGATGTTATGGTCAGCTGTTTCGGTCCAAACCAGGGCTGTCCAAATTTGCGACACCACTCAATGGAATTCGGACTTTGAAATGTTCTGTTGAGAATACATTTGGAAAGATTTTTTTAAATATTAAAAAAAATTAACTTTAATAAAAAGTAAATAATCAAAATAAATAAATCTCGTTCAAAGAATTACAATATTATATTTAAACATGACAGAAGAGATTTATATAAAAATTCCTATCTTTTCCTTTGTTTTGCAAAAATCTTTTGCAAGCCCTGAAATTTTCTTTGTTTGTCTTTCTCTTTGGAAATAACCATAGAAAGGTCATTCAATAGTAAATGCTTTTAGTAAGAAAAACAACCCCTTTTGTTTAATTTTCAGAAAAATGTAATTTAATTAATGGAAATAAATGACTGATAATATATATAAATGAATTAGAAATTTGTATACATTAAAAGACTATTGTTAATAAAAATAAATAATTCTCTAAAATTGACTCATCTTCATCTTTTGTTTATATATATACAATAATTGTATTGTCTCCTAAGCATCTACTATAAATATACATAATAATATTATATAAAATTTATTATAAAACACACAAAGAGATCATTAAGTTATAATTTATAATATTTAATAAAATATAAAAAAAATTAAAAAAAAAGATAAGATAATTTTAATTATTCATTCATTCCCTTCTATTTATTTTTGTTTATTGTCCTTTTTAAATACAGAAAAAGTAAAATTAATAAAAATTTAATATATGTATTATATGAATAACTTTGTTAATGAAATATATTGGAGGGTTTGTAAAGAGAAAACAACAAGAAAATTTATTAATTATGTAACGAGAAATTTTTTGTTTTACGAATGAATTCATCAAATTTGTTAAATATTATATAATTATTGAACAATATAATAACATCAATGGAATAGAGTTGAAATCTCGAATTTTATTATTCAATGAAAATATTTCTAAATTATTTAAAAACAGCCATTTATAATGTAATTGAATTGTATTTTAAATATTTGAACACCTGCTCATTTCTTTAAAAATTTTATCCTTTACGAACTGGGAATAATGTTGTTTTAAGATTAGACATGTTTTATTTCAAACTCAAAATTAATGTTCTTATCAGAACACCCTGCCAGAGCTGTCTATTCATGTTCTTCCAATAGAGAATTTAAAAATAGTAATTCTAGCAATTTCCACCCAAAATTATTATATAAATGTTTTTGTCTGCACATTTATCAGAATGTAAAATATTTTGCATATCATAATGTTTCATCAAATCTGACTTGTCTTAAAATTGTAACGTGATAGACTCCAAATTGGCTGAGCCGATTACTATATAATTACATCATTAATCTTTCTACCTCTTAGGCTATAAATTTTATTAATATCAATAATCAATTACAGCAGAAATTACTTTTAAAAATTTATATAATGCTCAATATTGTCAGATTATCTAGTTAGTCTGTGGTCGTCCGAAAAAGAATATAAAATTGTTAATTCTATCACACAAAGAATGATTATAATATTTAAATTTTTATTTTAATTACTAATATTCAAATATCATTTTAATTAAATAATTTATTTTATAAGTTCTCATCTATATATTTAATACGATAGTGTCCGTCTGTACGCAAAAAACTCCAGAGTCTAAAATACAAGGAGTAAGGTAACCAAATTTTTCTGAGGTGAAGGGTACCTCAAATGAGATGAAAAATAAAAAAGAAATTAGAATCTTAGGTAACTCCTGAGCTGAGCTGCGGGTGTTCCATTTTCCAGAAATATATATAAAGGAGAGTGTTTGTATGTATGAAATTTGTTTACTTTTTTGCTGTCATAGAAACAGATTTATATATATATATAATTAGAACCTCTCTCTCTCTCTCTCCCTCTATTTAAAATTTTAAAAAATGGAGTGTTCTAGCCAAATTAAGAAATTTATTTCCTTATGCCACATTGTGATAGGTAAATGAATTGGACTGGAAGAGGAGACATATGATTAGAGAAATTGGGGAAAAATCAACCGAAATGTAATTAAACAAAAAAATTCAAGAATTATGATACGAATACGACTTACATACAATTAACATACAAAATGTAGAATTTGAAAAAGTATAAATATTTAAATACTTAAGATCTCTAATCACGAAGGATAATAATATTCGAGAAGAATTTAAATCGACGTTGTAATTGAGTAACTCCTGTTATTATGCAGTAAAGGGGCTTATCTCATCAAAGAGGATCAAAATTAAAATATATAAAACAATTATTTTTCATGTTGATCGATGACTAGGGTGACCATATTTCGAAAACACCAAACCGGGACAAATGGTATACCTTTTTTTTAGAACTAAATTGAAAAAATTTTGAAAAAAAAATTACGAAATGTCCTAAATATTGAAAAAACGTGACAGTAGGGTGTCCCGAAGACATTTTTGGGACAGAGCACCTAAAGACGGGACGTTTGGTCACCCTATCGATGACTGGGAGACGAGAGTAGATTTGGAGTATTTGTGAGATTAATATTGTTTGCAGCATTTATAGGCCAAAAGAAGATGAGGTCGCAGGGGGATGGCGGAGATGGCATAACGAGAAATAATGTCCAGATATAGTTAAGGTTATAAAATCGAGAAGGCTGGGATGGGAAGGGGACGTGGTTGGAATTGGAGAAACTAGAAATTGGGAGAAACCGATTGGGAAACATCCGGTGGAAGACCAAGGACCAAGGTGGGTGGACAATGAAGGAAGGGACATGGGAGAGATGGGACAGGGTAGGATTTGGTTGTAGCTCAGGATAGGGACGCTTAGAGAAATGTGGATGCTGCGGCTAAGAACTTTCGAAAACTGTAGAGACACAGAGTTAGATAAATATAACATATACAATAATAATATATAATTAATTTACTGGTTAAATTAAAATATATTTTACAAGAAAACAAATACATGTCTTATCTACTTATACTGATTGAAACAAAATGGATAAAAACCTTTTACATACAGACTTTCAACCAAAAACTATGTATCACTCGGGGGTACAGGGGGCGGAGCCCCCGTCTAGGTGTGAAGAGAGCTGAAGGCGCTCGGAGCAGCTAGTTTTAATTAATTTAATAAAATATTTAAATCATATTTTTCTTAACTTATTTTTATTTTTATTTTTTTAATTATAAGTAGGTAATTAGTTTATTTGAATATTTCTGATTTTAATGATTATATATTGTCTAATATCTAATATCACATGTCTAATAAAAAAAATATTCAAAAATATTTTTAAAACGAATATTATGATTTAAATAATTATATTTGTTTTTACTATCTTGCCAGAGATAGTATTGCGATCACGAAAATTTTCGATGTCGAGATTTTGATGTTTTTCTACGTTTTGAAGCTTCCTGAGTCATTTTCACTAAGGTTGAGAAAAATGCCTGTATGTGTGTGTATGTATGTAACCAAGATTACGCAAAAACGGTTTGAGCAAGAATGATGAAATTTGATACATGGGCATTAGTCAAAATTCATAGTTTTCTATCAACTTTTGAGAAATGTAGCTCAACCGGAAGAGGGTCATTACCTTTGATTTTTTTTTCTTCTAAAGTGACCGTAAAAATAAAGATATATGTTTGATAATTTTTCACATTATTAATAATTGTATAAAAGTGTTATATATAGAATTTCGGCTTGATTGAATCGCTGAAAGTACCAAAATTAATTTTTTAACACCGCAAATCTCACGCGCCAAAACGTGACATGGTGCCATCAACAAAGAGCCAACACGCATTGGTTTAATAAATATTATTTATTAATTTTAATTTATAATTTATAATTAATTAAATTTAATTTAAATATAACATGTTATTTAATCCAATTCAAATTGCGAGATAGTCGAGTGGAGACACACTAGATTTTTATTTTTAAATTAATTATCCTTTATTAATTACTAGATACTTAACAAAGTATTATTATGATTGGATTATATTTTATATAATGTATTATTTTTTAAAATTTAGTCGAAAAAATATATTTAACTCCTTGTGCTTATATGGAATACAATTAATAAATTTGAAATTTAAAAATAATAATTTACTTAGATAAATTTTATAAATTTAAGCATAAATTAAACAATTATTAAAAAGTTTCTTTTTTACCAATTGTGTTTAATAAATTGACTTTGGCGATTATATATTGATAAAAAATAAATAAATAAATAAATTTTCGAATTTTTTTAATTTTTCATTTAATATTAATAAACAATTAAATGTAAATTAAATATAAAATTTTGAAGATTAACTTGTTATTAAAATCAGAAAGATGAGTTCAATTATAATTGAATACTTGAAAATTTGTATTGTATTGTTTAATTATATAATATTAAAATATAATTATTATTCTATTCTAGTTAGTTAGATATGGATAAATTTATAAAAAAAATACTCATTTTAATAATATAGTACCAGGTTCACCGAGCTGCCGCTCGGTCATTAAAAAAATTTATTTCTTATGAACTATGAATATTTAATATTAGGATTATTATTTAAAATAAATAAACAACAACATATATGAAACAATTTCAAATAATTTAAAAGGACGTAAATTACAAAAAATAGTCATAAGATATACAGCCTTTAAACGTACGTATTAATGCAGGTGCCATTTTTTTATTATTAAAATTTCTATTTTAAATTAAGAAAAAACTAACAAAGATTTCTTTTCGCGAGGCTCAAACCAAAACAGATCGATTTTTCTTCATAAAAATTATCTATGGTGTGAATTTCAAAAAAATCATTGGAGCGGTTTAATATTTCAAAATTTATAAGTTTTTTCTAATCTTATGGGAATATAAATAAGGATTACGGCCAAATCGGACAACATTACAACAAATCTAATCTTGTTAAGAACATTAAATATTTCTGTACATCAATAATTCGGAAATTAAAGCAAAGCGTATGACTGAGTTTAAATTAAAAAAATGAATATTTATAATTGTTTAAATTTTAATACAAGGAGTCAATCCTATGTAAATTAAATACAGTGGTACCTCGACATACGAGTGCCCCAACATACGAGTGTTTTGAGATACGAGCCGCCAACCGACCGATATTTTGCTTTGAGATACGAGCAAGATTTGAGATACGAGCACCCCGTGACGATGCACACGGCACCAATATGCGGGGGCAAATTTTTTTCAACCACCTCGGATCGAATCGCAGTGCATTTTACCCTTATTTTGAAAGAGTTTGTGTGCGCGTTTCCAAGATAACACAGTTTCTGAAGAGGCGCCAGAAACAGAAAATGTTATCTCTTCAAAAGAAATTAAAGAGATCCTAGGAATGTGGGAGAAAATTGTTGAATTTGTAGATAAAAACCACCCCGAAAAGGTTGCATCTGGTCGGGCTTCGGAATTATTTAACGAAACCTGTCTCAATCATTTTCGCAATACCCTGAAGGGGAGGAAAAAACAAACTTCCTTAGACAATTTTGTAAAACTCTTTGCAGAACAAGATGAGCAAGGGGAGGCGAAAAAAGCAAAGATATTTAAGTTTTTTTTAAATTCTTCTTATTTTTATTTATTTAAATGTTCCCATTATTTTTGTTGTTTTTAAATAAATGTTCCTTCTCGTAAAGACATTTGTTTGATTCAAAATAGCATACAAAAAACAAAACTAAGGTGATTTTTGGGGACTGGAACGGATTAAAAGCTTTTCTATTAGTTTTAATGCCGGGAAGTGCTTTGAGATACGAACAATTTGAGATACGAGCAAGGTCTTGGAACGAATTAAGCTCGTATGTCGAGGTGCCACTGTATATAGTTTGCTATTGGCAGATCACGTGATTTAAAGAGTGAGAAAGACAAGCAAGAACCTTGGTTGGTTGTGGGGAGACTAATTGAAAAGTAGTAGTTAGTGTCTTTACACAGAGGCGAGAAGGAAGTTGGGAGAAAAAAGGAATTGGATGGAGATGGCTCAGGTTAGAGGAAAGGGTTTGCATTAGCTAATAATTTTTAAATACTCTAGCACTACATAGATAGATAAGTATCTTCTGAGGGAGGCGATCAAATACGGTTTAATTTTTAAAAAGTGGAACATTTTTACATAAAGCAGACACTGAATATTTCTGTTATAAATTAGTATTATAAATATTAGTTACTAGCTTTGTCTTTGGTGCTCTTCGAAATTAGACATTTAATTTTAAATTTAATAATGATATAATTCCCTGGGGGTGCGGGAATGTATTTTTGTGGGTGCAGGAGAAGCCCCTACCTAGCAATAAAAAATTTTAAATACAATTTATTAAATTTTAAACCATCAAAAATTCATTTTTCTAGACTAAAAAATTAGAACACATTTTTCAATGGGGTGTGGAGATATTTTCAGATTCAAAGGGGTGCGACTCGCTAAAAAGGTTAAGAAACACTGAAATAGGGTCATATAAGAATGTTGCGATTTAATTTCATAGTAATTATCCCAGTTAATTTTGAGCACAGAGACGTATGAAAAATTCTAATCATATTTGGTTTCTAGAATGAATAAAATTCAATTTTTCAAATTTCGATTTAGCAGTCCCTCTTCATCCCGAATACCTTTTAATAACATATTTGAGTTTTAAAAATAATGTTTGTATTTATTAATTTCAGATTATTTAGATTATTTAAAATAATTTCTAAGTAGAGATTCACTTCTAAGCATTAATTAATTTGTATTTAATATTCTACTTATGATTCATTATAAGAAATATTTAAATGTTTCAATGAGTATAGTTTTTCTTTGACTTTGTTCGAATATTTTTGCACAGTTCTTTGTTTAAATAATCTTATTTATCATTCATTCTATCTTATTGTTCATATATACTTATATTGTAGTCTGTCTTCTTTGTTAAAAATGTTATTTTCTACTTTTGCTTATTTGTCTTTTCAAACCTGCATACGTCCACCCAACAGCTCGTTTGTCAATTCATACGCCAAATTGACGCAGTGTAAAATTTCAACCGTCTTTTAAAAATTCAAAGAGAAAAGAAAGAAGATGCAACAAACAAACTCAACAAAGCTATTTATCTTTTCACAAAAATCTAAATAAAAAAAAATTTCTTTTAGCTCACACTAACCATTCTCGAAGAGATACTTATTGTTGTCAAAATTGAATATTTTGTTTTCTTTCCTTTGTTATAAAAATAATAACTCTTTGAAAGGAACAGGTGGCTGAATGATCTTCACCGCTTGTTCCCTCTCCAATTTCATTTTAGTTAACTTGAAAGAGAATTCAAAGGGTAAAATATAACATTTTTGTAATATCATATATATTTCAAAAATATAGAATAAATTATTAATTATTTTTTAATTTTATAGAGATGTTAATAATAACTTAAAAACAGTCGTGGGCGATATTAAATATATGGGGGAACTATTTTGAAAAATTATTAAATTCGAATCTAGTTAATTGATCAGAAACCTTAATGGTAGAATCAGCAAAAATTAATCTAGATCTAGAAGAACCAATGTAACATGAGGTAGAAATGATAATGGGAAAATTTAAAAATAAGAAAGCAGCGGGAATAGATGAGATTTCGACAGATTTAATCAAATATGGAGGAAAACTTTTAGTAGAGTGTATACACAAATTAGTTCTTCCGATCTGGCATAAGGAAAAAATGCTATTAGAATGGCAGAAGGCAATTATTATCACACATTTTAAGAAGAAAAATAGAATGGACTGCAATAACTACAGGGGAATATCTCTTTTGACGACATCGTATAAGATTCTCTCGAATATTATTTTATTAAAATTACGAACATATGCAGAGGTAATATTAGGAGAATATCAATACGGATTCAGGCCATATCGATCAACTTTAGATCAGATATTTTCATTAAGGCAGATATTAGAAAAAAAAACGCAAATTCAATATTTCTGTTCACCAATTTTTTTAGACTTTACAAAAGCATATGACACAATAGACCGGGATAAATTTTTTTCAAATCTTGATCTTAATGGAAATTCCAAAAAAACTAGTACGTATGATTCAAATTTGTCTTGAAGGTAGTAAAGGAAGATTAATTTACAATTTAAAAAATATATTTTAATCTTATATTAATTATTTTAATTGAAATAAATAATAAAATAATAAATCGTCTTCATTGATTTTAGTTTTTCATCCTTATATCTTTGAATTCATTAGATTTGAAATGATAATTAATTAAAAATTATCGATGGGCTAGTTCCTAAAATAAAATAGCTGTAGTCCACTAAGTGTACTCCATATTGCCATAGGATAGCATTTTAGTTTGGAGTTGTTTCAAGCAGATAGAAAAAATTGGTAGTAAGATTTTAATTTGTTTCATTTATAATTTAATAGTGTTCATACTGAGTTTTAGCTACAATCTCATCATTTGTGAGGGGTTAGGGATGTAGGGGGGTGGTGGGGAAGGAATATAGGTAGGGACTTGTATTTCCTCAAAAAGTGGAATTAAGGAACAATCAAGGCTCGCGTGGGCAGGATCGCTTCCCTGAAGTAGGCTTATCCTCAACCAGGATCGTAAGAAATGCCTACCCGCTACCCATCAGGTAAATTAATCAGAAAGCTAGTCTCCAAAATTTAAACATACAACAACAACTTGAGTTAAAAAATAGTAAAATAGTTAAGTATTACTCTCTTTTTCATTAAATCACCATCGTTCCCTTTGCCCTTTGTATATGTTACGGTAAATGTACACTCTTGGGAAATGTACACATTTTCCGGTAAATGTGTACATTTCCCAAGATTGTACATTTACCGTGACAAAAGTTAGGTATAAGTAAACTGAATATAATGTATATGTACATTTCCCGGCAAATGTGTACACCTGCCTTTACGTTTTGGTAAATGTATACTCTTACCTTCGTATTTTAAGGAAAGGTGGAATACAAGTAAATTAAAAATGTTGTTGTAGTAAAAAAAAATTTATTTAAATAAACAATACAAAAAGCTTTAATAACGAAAATTATTTTAATTCAAAAATGTGAATGAGAAACAAAACATACTTATTACATATAATATGTCGTAGCTTATGATCCCAATATTCATAAATACTATTTTTGTCCTAATTTTTTAGGACCAATACGATGGGAATCAAACAAATAATTATAATATTAAAATACTTTTTTTTATTATAACAGTTAAATTTTATAAAATTATAAAGGAACATATAGAAATTTCATAATGAAAAAAGTGCTATTTATTTGAGCAAGAATTGCTATTGTGGCACTTGGAATTACATAATATTCCAGCATTTTTACAACTGCATTTTTTTGAGGAACATGTTCCTTTACAGATGCATCTTTTAAAACCTTGGCCACCAGTAAGGGGGACTGCATTCCTATAATTTCTCTTACCGATTTTTCAACATCTTGAGGAACATCTTCGTATGATATAAACTTTTGTTCACAAATGGCGAATTCATGCCTAGAATAAGATTGTTTTAAAATTCCGTTTAGTTCCTAATTTATATAAATTTTTATCGTCATCTCTAGATCGTACAAGTCAGTACACGTGCTCTACTCGATTTCGTATTTTATATGCTCACATTTACCAAAACGACATGGTCATTGTGAATTCAATGTACATTTCCCTTATTTGAAATTGTGAATGTTAGTTGAATGCACATTTCCCAAATGAGGAGGCTAATGTGCACATTTAACGGAAAATGTGTACATTTGCCACAATATCTACTTTTACCGTAACATATACATTTCATAACCAACCAGCATGTTAATTTTCAATTAAACAATAATATATTATTATAAATTAATTGTATTAGAAGATCAAATTAATTAGAATTGTTGGTTTTTCTAAATTAATATCACAATGATATTTGAGGTATATTAATGTGAAAAAATTGGATGTATTTTCGTTTTTCACCGACCGACGATAGTAAGGGAGGTATTGTTTTCACACCAAATTTCACATGTGGAGATTTTTACATATCTCCAATTCAATTTTTCAATTTCAATTTAAAGAGTATGTTTATTAGCCAAAAAAATTTTTACAATAGTTGAGAGAGAGACAGATTATCAGAACATACAAAAGATGAAAGTTACAATATTTGCAAGATTAAATTGTTTCTTTTGCGATCCTTTATTGATAAGCTATTACAATTTTAGTTAATTATATTATGTTTTATCTACATTTGTTTTCTTTTTTTTTTACTTAAGCATATTTTAAGTTTAATATACATATAATCAGGGTTGTGATTGTCAATTCACCAGGAAAGGCTAGTAAAACCTGGAGATTACAAGTGAAGGAAGAGGGGAGGGATGAGGGGTGATATTATTTATTTACAGTTTTTCTTATAAGTTACATTATACAATACATTATATAATTATAAGGATACAAATATTTACATTTTTTTTTAAATTTTTTTTTAAAAGATATATATATATTTTAAAAGATATATATATTACATATCTCCACGAATAATGCATTTTCTTAACAGAAAAAAGTATTTTTAGCATGATGTCTGTCCGTCCGTCTGTCCGTCTGTCCGTCCGTATAGATGTGTACAGCCTGAACGGCTCAACGGATTTTGATGAAATTTGGTATATTTACTTAATACATCAGTAGGATGAATTGATCGATCAACTTTTGGTGCAAATTCGGAAACCGGAAGTGGTGGTATTAGCAATCGACGATAGGAAGGGAAGGGTTATTTTCACACCAAATTTCACATGAGGAGATTTTTTACATATCACGCACTTTGTATTGGTTTTATCCTCGAGAAAAATCATCTTTATTATTTTTTTCTTAATTTAAAATTATATGACGTCATCCAGCACTTCATGACGTCACAGCCAGCTCTTATATATTATAAATAAAATAAAATTAAAAATATTTATATTATATCCATATCTGTTTTTATTGCATTAATAGATACATTTAAATTAGTAGTAATTAATATTTCAATAATTAAATAAAAAATAATAAACTAAAAATAAAAATAATAAGATGAGCTGTGGCCAGACACAGAACCGACTTGAAATAAATTAATTTCCAGCTACCTTTAGCTACATTGAAATTTTTACTCAGATGCAGTAATCAGAGAGATTTTTAATGCATTTTATTATATAATTTACATTATTCTATTTATTTATTACATTAATAGATATATTAAAATTATTTGAAATTGTTTCTGTAGCTGAAAAATAATTTACTTCAAACCGTCGGTGGGTTCGGACCTGGCCACAGGTCAACTTATTTTTTTTGACACACAAGTATATGCATGCAAAACGAGTATAATTAATTATATCTTTTTAAGACTATCAGAGATTTTATAGTTTAACCCAGTGATTCGCAAAGTGGTCTATGGTAGCCTGCAAGGGGTCTACGTCAGTGAAAAAAAATTTGGGGGTCCACGAAAGTGGATCTCAACATACACTGATTGTACCTAATTACTTACATTATACTATCTTATAATATAAAGACATATACATTATTTACATTATAAAAGTATCTATGAAGTAAAATATTTATTATATTTGTTTATAAAATTGTGTAAGTTGTAGGATGTATGCATTCGCTTTGTGGTCGCAATACATTTTGAACTTGTAAAAACCTGCACATAATGATATACCAGTATCATCTTGTTACAAGCATAAAAATTCTTGTCAATTTTTGTCTCAAAGATTCATGTGCGTGAAGTTAGCACCGCCATTTTATAATTCCAGAAAAAAGGCAATTGTGCTAGGTTGTGCTAAGTTTGTGCTACGTTGTGCCGCAAACGCCAGTCACCCATCTCAAAAAACAAACCGGAAAATCAAAAAAAACCGGTTTTTTTGCTGGCACCGCCATTTTGTTTTTCCAAAAAAACAAAAATTGTGCTGGATACTATCTTGGCTACTAAACATTGTGCCGCAAACAGAACAACTCTGGCTCTTTCCGTTTAGGAGAAAAAAAATATCCAAATTTAATATTATAAGACATAGTATTAAACCTCTTATAATTTTTTCAGAGAGAGAGATAAACAAATTATGCGAGTTGTGCTAAGTTGTGCTGGTTGAATACAACAAAGTATCATTCATTAATAAAATAAATGTTGCATAGCTTGCGAAAAAAATGGCAAAAAGTAAGATAGCAAAAACTGAAAATTTACATTTTTGAATTTTCGAAAGTTGTGCTGAATTGTGCTAGTCGAGTACAACAACTTTCCCTAATGGCACAATTTCGTCAGATCAAAACTGTCCATGGTACAGCCCAAAATAGATTTTGGATTGCCCGCTAATCATTATTTCGATCTTTAATTGCATTTTAATCTCGAACTGTTAGAGAAATTCAAATTCTGCGAATTGTGCTGAGTTGTGCCGACCGAGTACTAAAAGGAACTGCTGATAGTTGTATCGAAAAGTGCGTAGCTTGCCAAAAAAATGGCAAAAAGTCACGTAGCAAAAAGTGAAATTTTACATTTTTGAATTTTTGAAAGTTGTGCTGAATTGTGCTAGTCGAGTACAACAACTTTCCCTAATGACACAATTTCGTCAGATCAAAACTGTCCATGGTACAGCCCAAAATAGATTTTGGCTTCTCCGCTAATCATTATTTCGATCTTTAATTGCATTTTAATCTCGAACGAATACAGAAATCGAAATTCTGCGAGTTGTGCTAAGTTGTGCTGGTTGAATACAACAAAGTATCATTCATTAATAAAATAAAAATTGCGTAGCTTGCCAAAAAAATGGCAAAAAGTCACGTAGCAAAAAATGAAATTTTACATTTGTGAATTTTCGAAAGTTGTGCTGAATTGTGCTAGTCGAGCACAACAACTTTCCCTAATGGCACAATTTCGTCAGATCAAAACTGTCCATGGTACAGCCCAAAATAGATTTTGGCTTCTCCGCTAATCATTATTTCGATCTTTAATTGCATTTTAATCTCGAACGAATACAGAAATCGAAATTCTGCGAGTTGTGCTAAGTTGTGCTGGTTGAATACAACAAAGTATCATTCATTAATAAAATAAATGTTGCATAGCTTGCGAAAAAAATGGCAAAAAGTAAGATAGCAAAAACTGAAAATTTACATTTTTGAATTTTCGAAAGTTGTGCTGAATTGTGCTAGTCGAGTACAACAACTTTCCCTAATGGCACAATTTCGTCAGATCAAAACTGTCCATGGTACAGCCCAAAATAGATTTTGGATTGCCCGCTAATCATTATTTCGATCTTTAATTGCATTTTAATCTCGAACTGTTAGAGAAATTCAAATTCTGCGAATTGTGCTGAGTTGTGCCGACCGAGTACTAAAAGGAACTGCTGATAGTTGTATCGAAAAGTGCGTAGCTTGCCAAAAAAATGGCAAAAAGTCACGTAGCAAAAAATGAAATTTTACATTTTTGAATTTTCGAAAGTTGTGCTGAATTGTGCTAGTCGAGCACAACAACTTTCCCTAATGGCACAATTTCGTCAGATCAAAACTGTCCATGGTACAGCCCAAAATAGATTTTGGCTTCTCCGCTAATCATTATTTCGATCTTTAATTGCATTTTAATCTCGAACGAATACAGAAATCGAAATTCTGCGAGTTGTGCTAAGTTGTGCTGGTTGAATACAACAAAGTATCATTCATTAATAAAATAAAAATTGCGTAGCTTGCCAAAAAAATGGCAAAAAGTCACGTAGCAAAAACTGAAATTTTACATTTTTGAATTTTTGAAAGTTGTGCTGAATTGTGCTATTCGAGTACAACAACTTTCCCTAATGACACAATTTCGTCAGATCAAAACTGTCCATGGTACAGCCCAAAATAGATTTTGGTTTGCCCCGTAATCATTATTTCGATCTTTAATTGCATTTTAATCTCGAACTGTTAGAGAAATTCAAATTCTGCGAATTGTGCTGAGTTGTGCCGACCGAGTACTAAAAGGAACTGCTGATAGTTGTATCGAAATGTGCGTAGCTTGCCAAAAAAATGGCAAAAAGTCACGTAGCAAAAAATGAAATTTTACATTTTTGAATTTTCGAAAGTTGTGCTGAATTGTGCTAGTCGAGTACAACAACTTTCCCTAATGACACAATTTCGTCAGATCAAAACTGTCCATGGTACAGCCCAAAATAGATTTTGGTTTGCCCCGTAATCATTATTTCGATCTTTAATTTCATTTTAATCTCGAACCGTTACAGAAATATAAATTCTGCGAGTTGTGATAAGTTGTTCCGACGGAGTACTATATGGAACTGTTGATAGTTGTATCGAAAAGTGCGTAACTTGCCAAAAAAATGGCAAAAAGTAATGTAGGAAAAACTGAAATTTTCATTTTTGAATTTTCGAAAGTTGTGCCGAGTTGTGCTAGTCAAGCACAACACTTTCCCAAACTGTAATTTTTGGGTAATTATAAAATGGCGGTGCTAGCTTCACGCACATGATAGGCCCATAAACACTCTCCATTAACCATTCATATATATATAAATTTTTTGTTTATATTTTATAAATATAAAGTATACTTACGTAAAAACTCAATAAAATAATAATAATGTCAGAAGTATTACATTTAGATTCTAAAACTATTTCAATAGAATATTATTAGTTTCTGGTCGATTAGTATAGTGGTGATTAAATGATCTTTCGAACCACTTTATTATATGGAAATTCGTCATCTTAAATTCCAATAAACTATTAGTTATTGTATTCCTGAGTGGTTGGCTTGGAACCCAAATTCAATCATAATTGATTAAAATAATAATACATAAAATCATTCATATTTTTATGTTTTAAAAATATTTAATTTATATAATTATATTATATAGTTCGCGAGATGCATGCAATTAAAGATCGAAATAATGATTAGCGGAGAAGCCAAAATCTATTTTGGGCTGTACCATGGACAGTTTTTTCTGACGAAATTGTGCCATTAGGGAAAGTTGTTGTGCTCGACTAGCACAATTCAGCACAACTTTCGAAAATTCAAAAATGTAAAATTTCACTTTTTGCTACGTGACTTTTTGCCATTTTTTTGGCAAGCTACGCACTTTTCGATACAACTATCAGCAGTTCCTTTTAGTACTCGGTCGGCACAACTCAGCACAATTCGCAGAATTTGAATTTCTCTAACAGTTCGAGATTAAAATGCAATTAAAGATCGAAATAATGATTAGCGGGCAATCCAAAATCTATTTTGGGCTGTACCATGGACAGTTTTGATCTGACGAAATTGTGCCATTAGGGAAAGTTGTTGTACTCGACTAGCACAATTCAGCACAACTTTCGAAAATTCAAAAATGTAAATTTTCAGTTTTTGCTATCTTACTTTTTGCCATTTTTTTCGCAAGCTATGCAACATTTATTTTATTAATGAATGATACTTTGTTGTATTCAACCAGCACAACTTAGCACAACTCGCAGAATTTCGATTTCTGTATTCGTTCGAGATTAAAATGCAATTAAAGATCGAAATAATGATTACGGGGCAAACCAAAATCTATTTTGGGCTGTACCATGGACAGTTTTGATCTGACGAAATTGTGTCATTAGGGAAAGTTGTTGTACTCGACTAGCACAATTCAGCACAACTTTCAAAAATTCAAAAATGTAAAATTTCAGTTTTTGCTACGTGACTTTTTGCCATTTTTTTGGCAAGCTACGCAATTTTTATTTTATTAATGAATGATACTTTGTTGTATTCAACCAGCACAACTTAGCACAACTCGCAGAATTTCGATTTCTGTATTCGTTCGAGATTAAAATGCAATTAAAGATCGAAATAATGATTAGCGGAGAAGCCAAAATCTATTTTGGGCTGTACCATGGACAGTTTTGAAATTGTGCCATTAGGGAAAGTTGTTGTGCTCGACTAGCACAATTCAGCACAACTTTCGAAAATTCAAAAATGTAAAATTTCATTTTTTGCTACGTGACTTTTTGCCATTTTTTTGGCAAGCTACGCACTTTTTGATACAACTATCAGCAGTTCCTTTTAGTACTCGGTCGGCACAACTCAGCACAATTCGCAGAATTTGAATTTCTCTAACAGTTCGAGATTAAAATGCAATTAAAGATCGAAATAATGATTAGCGGGCAATCCAAAATCTATTTTGGGCTGTACCATGGACAGTTTTGATCTGACGAAATTGTGCCATTAGGGAAAGTTGTTGTACTCGACTAGCACAATTCAGCACAACTTTCGAAAATTCAAAAATGTAAATTTTCAGTTTTTGCTATCTTACTTTTTGCCATTTTTTTCGCAAGCTATGCAACATTTATTTTATTAATGAATGATACTTTGTTGTATTCAACCAGCACAACTTAGCACAACTCGCAGAATTTCGATTTCTGTATTCGTTCGAGATTAAAATGCAATTAAAGATCGAAATAATGATTACGGGGCAAACCAAAATCTATTTTGGGCTGTACCATGGACAGTTTTGATCTGACGAAATTGTGTCATTAGGGAAAGTTGTTGTACTCGACTAGCACAATTCAGCACAACTTTCAAAAATTCAAAAATGTAAAATTTCAGTTTTTGCTACGTGACTTTTTGCCATTTTTTTGGCAAGCTACGCAATTTTTATTTTATTAATGAATGATACTTTGTTGTATTCAACCAGCACAACTTAGCACAACTCGCAGAATTTCGATTTCTGTATTCGTTCGAGATTAAAATGCAATTAAAGATCGAAATAATGATTATCGGAGAAGCCAAAATCTATTTTGGGCTGTACCATGGACAGTTTTGATCTGACGAAATTGTGCCATTAGGGAAAGTTGTTGTGCTCGACTAGCACAATTCAGCACAACTTTCGAAAATTCAAAAATGTAAAATTTCATTTTTTGCTACGTGACTTTTTGCCATTTTTTTGGCAAGCTACGCACTTTTTGATACAACTATCAGCAGTTCCTTTTAGTACTCGGTCGGCACAACTCAGCACAATTCGCAGAATTTGAATTTCTCTAACAGTTCGAGATTAAAATGCAATTAAAGATCGAAATAATGATTAGCGGGCAATCCAAAATCTATTTTGGGCTGTACCATGGACAGTTTTGATCTGACGAAATTGTGCCATTAGGGAAAGTTGTTGTACTCGACTAGCACAATTCAGCACAACTTTCGAAAATTCAAAAATGTAAATTTTCAGTTTTTGCTATCTTACTTTTTGCCATTTTTTTCGCAAGCTATGCAACATTTATTTTATTAATGAATGATACTTTGTTGTATTCAACCAGCACAACTTAGCACAACTCGCATAATTTGTTTATCTCTCTCTCTGAAAAAATTATAAGAGGTTTAATACTATGTCTTATAATATTAAATTTGGATATTTTTTTTCTCCTAAACGGAAAGAGCCAGAGTTGTTCTGTTTGCGGCACAATGTTTAGTAGCCAAGATAGTATCCAGCACAATTTTTGTTTTTTTGGAAAAACAAAATGGCGGTGCCAGCAAAAAAACCGGTTTTTTTTGATTTTCCGGTTTGTTTTTTGAGATGGGTGACTGGCGTTTGCGGCACAACGTAGCACAAACTTAGCACAACCTAGCACAATTGCCTTTTTTCTGGAATTATAAAATGGCGGTGCTAACTTCACGCACATCAAAGATTCGCGATCTTGCACCGATTTGTTCAATTCATCACTCTATAAATTCGAATATAAGACAAATTATTCGTTTCCTAAATCTTGATAAGGAAAGTGCTAAGAAAATATTTAAAAAAATTTAAACTGGAAGTGTTTATGACACAAAAAAAAACAGAATGGACATTTAAGATTAAACCTTACAAAATTGACGCCAAATTTATTATTAAAGTGTCAGGTTCATCCTTCACACTAAAACATTCAAGATAAAATCCAAGATAAAAAAATAAATAATAAATAATTAAAAACAAAAATATTTTAAAATGAAAAACACAAAAAAATATTTTTTTTTTTAATTTGATTTCTTTCATATATATATATTTAATTTTTTTCAACAGCTTTTTATAAAAATTTAAATATATTTACGAAATTCAATAGACAAAAATATATGATTATAGAATAAAGGATACAGTCGTTGGCCCCCTAAAGCAATTCCTAGCAGTCTTTAATCCATATTCTGGTAAATTGCGGAACAATCCGTGTCAAATTTGGTTTGCAGAACATAGATACTATGAGCATTTTGATGAATAATAAAAAAAATAATTTTCTCATGACATTTTCAATAAGCACTTTTTTTAAAAAAAAATAGTTATTTGCCTAGGTATTCTATAGTGATTATACAACCATACAAGAAACGATTACATAACCATAGTTAATAAAGCAATTTTTAATTTTTATTATTCGTGTTTTAGGATTAGGGGGCCAATGACTGCCTCGGGGCCAACGACTGTATACTTTACCCTATGTTTTACAATTAATATTTATCATCAGTTTTTTAATATATTTAGAAATCAATATTAATTTTAATAGATTAAATAAATAATATTTTGAAATGATTATTTTAATATTTTGTTAAAACAAAGGAAAGAATGTTGTTATGAAAGGTTAGGATGGGGAATGAAATTATTAAAACTTTTAAAATTTAAAATTTAATAAATATAAATAAATAAGATGTGAGGTGAAAATGCATATGCAATTGTATTAGATTTATATGATTTTTTCATCATTTAATCATATATACCTTTATATGCATAAGGATAAGTATAAAGGATGAAAAAATTGTAAAAAAATATCAATATATTTTAATTCTTTATTTAGAAAAATTTTATTTATTGTTTTTTTTTAAGAAAAAGAATTTCTAAGAAAAAATAAACCCAACCAATCTAATCTAATCAAAAGAAAAGGTTAGAAGGATCGGACAAATTATTTACATATTTACATTTTTTACATTAAAAATCAGTATAAAAATTAACTTTAGTTACTTTCAATATATATATATATATAATAAATATGTATATAAATTTCTTTGTTATCAATTTATCATGATAATATATTTTCTTTTGGATCTTTCAATTTACTGGACTCCTTTTATTTTGTAAAACTTAATGTTTTCTGTATGTTTTAAACTTCAACTAATCAAAGGAATGATTAAACAATAACACATCATCCCATTAACAATAACAAACTTAAATGTATATAAAAATTTAAAAAAAATGGCAATTAAATCCAAATATATATCCATCCCCAGTCAGAACATCGACGTCTAGGAGATCAAGATACGTCTAGATCTAGATTACGTCTAGAAATATCAATTTGGACGTCTATATAGACATCTGGAAATTTCAATTTGGACGTCTATATAGACATCTAGAAATTTCAATTTAGACGTCTAATCTAAATGTACGTTTAGAAATATCAATTTGGACGTCTATATAGACACCTAGAAATTTCAATTTAGACGTCTAATCTAAATGTACGTCTAGAAATATCAATTTGGTCGTCTATATAGACATCTGGAAATTTCAATTTGGACGTCTAAATAGACACCTAGAAATTTCAATTTAGACGTCTAATCTAAATGTACGTCTAGAAATATCAATTTGGTCGTCTATATAGACATCTGGAAATTTCAATTTGGACGTCTATATAGACACCTAGAAATTTCAATTTAGACGTCTAATCTAAATGTACGCCTAGAAATATCAATTTGGACGTCTATATACACATCTGGAAATTTCAATTTGGACGTCTAAATAGACACCTAGAAATTTCAATTTAGACGTCTAATCTAAATGTACGTCTAGAAATATCAATTTGGTCGTCTATATAGACATCTGGAAATTTCAATTTGGACGTCTATATAGACACCTAGAAATTTCAATTTAGACGTCTAATCTAAATGTACGCCTAGAAATATCATTTTGGACGTCTATATACACATCTGGAAATTTCAATTTAGACGACTATATAGACATCTAGAAATTTCAATTTAGACGTCTAATCTAAATGTACGTCTAGAAATATCAATTTAGACGCCTATATAGACATCTAGAAATTTCAATTTTCAGTTGTTATATTTCTAGACGTAATCTAGTCTAATCGACGTCGACATTCTGGCTGGGTCTCTATTAACGAAGGACTAGACTCACTGAATTAATTTTATATTAATTTGAATTAAAAAAAACTTTTTTAAGCGAAAATAATTCACTCGAAGCTATATACTTACTTTTAATTGAAATTTATAGAAAAACGATTATCAATAGAAATTTAGTTTTCAATCAAAATTGATTTGTATATAGTTAACACAAAAAAAAAATTAGATGGAATTTCCAGTAGCTAATTCAGAATAATCATTTTCGACAAATTCAAAGGATTCAGTAATAGATAATGGCCTCGGTTGCCTGACACGGGGAATCAAACTATAAAAACAAAAGAAAATATTATATTATATACGAGAAAATAAAATAATTTAAAATAATTTTATACATTTAATTAATTAAAATTTGTTTGATTGAATATATAATATATATATACATATAATATTTATGTATATATTAAATAATTTGTGGGCTTTTCTAAATCAATTTCTAAATAAATAAATAAATGAAACTTACTTGGTACTATGTCTCCTTGGGAATTGGTTATCTTTATCAATTTGAACAAAATGAATTAATCCATCTTCAGTCAAAAATGTGACATAATTGTATTCATTTAATCTAATAAAATAATTAATATTAATAATAATAGTTGTTGGTGAAAAAAAAAAAATAAATATTTTATATTAATTGTGTTTACCTGTACATGCAGCATTCATATTTTATAACATTATCTTCTAATTTCAAAGTGGCATGTGATGGGTTAATCATATTAACCATTTGATTTCCAATATCAGCAACTTTGGATGTTAGCGCTGAAAACCAGGATGAGTTTGTTTCTTGGGGTATTAAACTGTTTAGAATGGTTTCGCCATCGATATTATATATTTCAATCTACAAAATAACATTCAAATTATTTAATTTTAGAAATGATATAAATACAATTTTTCAATAAACTAATTAATAAAAGCAAGATTTATCTTTTTTGCGCTTGACGTCACTTAAGTGGAGTAGCCCTACCCCGGGCGGCACATTTTTGATGGCGGTAAAATATTCCAATAAATAATATCTATATCTATATTCATGCTTCTTTATTTGTACTAAGTACATTGAACAATAAAAAAAAATATATTTTTGTTGAGTGTTTGTAGTTTGAGTATTTTCATTTATGTACTTTTATGGGGGGGGGGGGGGACGGCAACCCACGCTACGCCAATGCACTTAAGTAGCAGAACAATTATTTAATTGCACGATTCTTGCTTTTTATGTATAGTTTAATTACGTGTATTAAATTAAATAAATTTGATACTTACAACATTGCCTAGTGTTGGACAAACCAGATACTCCCCTTTTCTGCTAAAACTGAGACTTTTCACAGAGTCAAAGTTGAGAAATGATCTTTGAAATTCATGGAGTACATCGCCACTGATAGTGAAAACTCGGATAAACCCTCCTTGGCAAGCACAAGCCAATTTTACTGAATTTTCGGAGGCAGCCATTGCCACAATTGGAGTTTCATGCACCGTCAAATGTCCAGTGGATTTCTACAAAAATAAATAAATAAATAACCAGATAGTATTTGATAACAACATTTTACAATCATTTTTATTGTTTAGTGCGGACAGGTGTAGGAGAACTGGTCTTTTGATTGTTATGAAAAATTGGTACATTTTCCATTGCAGTTTTCGCAATTATACGCTATAAAATTGGTAACCCTGCTGGTTGGTTTCTTGCATACCACAGTGACATCGCCGTCTTCTCTCCCATACTCGTACCATATATTTAATATAATATCATATTTTAATCAATAAAATTTTATAAACCATAATTTTAGTTCTTCCTTTTTTTAAATAAGTGGAACAGTTGGATTTTATTACCTTATATAAATTAAAAATTATAAATTAAATTTGTTACCTGGTATGCCGTGTTATATATTCCAATTTTTCCAATGTCACCTTCCATGGTATAAATAAAAAAAGGATTTATCTTCCAGTTATTTGAAATTGCTATTAGTGGAGTTTTATGAGCAGTACGTAACTCGATTAGTTTTGATAAGTTCAAGGTTTCATGTAAAATTATATTATTAGTTTCAGCAACCACCAAATACTAGAACAATAAACAATTATTATAACAAAAAATCACAGTATATTTTGAATATATATATATCTCGAGTTAAGTAGAACATATATAATATCTAATTATTATTCATAATAGAAACAAAAATAAATATTTACCGTATGATTGAACTTGAAGTCTAAAATTGGTGTATTATAAGATTGAGTGTCGACATTGGAGTTGCTCTTAGTCTGAGCTTTAATCAATCGGTTATTATAACCGACATAAATGACCCGTTGGATTTCATGAGACCAACCGACCATTCGCACCTCCCTTTCAAATTCTACAAGAACAAAAACAATTTGAAATCATGAGAATAGTAAAAAATAGAAATCTTTTCTTTTTCCTTTATGCTATTTTGTTTGGTTTGGTTTTTTTAATCTTAAAAAAAATTTTAATGGAAAATTTATTTTTTTAATTAATTTATTTGTTAGAATAAGATTGGTTAACATAAATTGAATTTTAAAAATAAAATCAATATATTTATCTAATTTAAATTGAAATATATAAATATTTTGATTAGCAGTTTTATCTTTCTGATAAATTTAGATAAACAAGTCGATTTTTATTTGTTCTTTATGTCAAAAATGGGGGAGAAAGAGGGGAGTTTATGTACTATCACAATTGTTAAATGAGAAGTAGAACTATTTTATATATATAGATTTAAAATTAAAAAATAAAATTAAATAATAATTAATTAATAAATTAAATAAAAGTCAATTTAATTAAAAAAAAAACATAAAAGATAATTATTACTTACTATGAAATACCGGAATGATCTTTTCTAGTGATACAACTTTAAAAATCGAAAAAGATTCTGGTGTGGCAAGAATCACTGCATTCAAGTCACAAGAGATAAATTTTATCGGCATTTTTCTTCGTTTCTTTTCGATATTGTTTTGGAAAAAAACTCTTCCCCCGGTGAATCGAGAACCCAAAGCCCCGAGTTACAACTAAGTTTGACCCTTATATAGATTTATACACATACACAGTGTTTTCTCCTACACCCCAATGGGCGTTCCTTTGAGGACACGACTGTAGGGTGGGGGGTTAAAGAGGCGGGGGCTAAATTTTCAAATGGAAAAAAAAGAAAGTTGAAATTTCTTTTAATCAGTTTTGTTTTTTTAAAAAATAAAATTGCTTTATTCTATTGAATTTATTAAAATAATAAAAATATAAATATACAATACACCCAACTATTTTTTATACTGTAAAACATTATACAAAATAAAACAAAACATTCATACTATATATGATGAATTTGGAAAAATATTCCATAAATTTAAAAAAGCATGTAAAATGAAAAAAATACTATAATATTTTTCGAATAATTGTGCAAAAAGTATTAAAGAAATCAAAATTACATATTTATAAAATAAATATAAATTATTTTTAGTTCAAACAAACAACAACTAAAATTTGAATATAGTGAAAAGAATTATGTGATCATCAGACCATCTATCAGAGACCCAGGACCCCTAGATATTTAACATTTGGGTCTCCACCATCACGCAGCTATTTTGAAAATTTAGCATTAATATAGAAAATATAATATTTAATTTAACGACTTGAATAAAGATCAGAATAATACAGTCTATGTTACTATAGTTACGATATTCTAGAAGATTCCCCCATCGGGGCCCCAAGGCTAGCTGAGCCCCTAGGTTGGGGACTTGGAAGCCTTGGCAGATTAATATTTTTAACTTATTTTGTTATTTGCCTTGATTTATTTCTATTGAAATGATTTAAATTTAACTTATTTATATAATATTTACATTAATATCAATATATTTTTTATTATGAGAGATTATAAGTTAAAGTTGACCATCTTAGAATTTCCATCTTCTCGTATGCTACCTGTTTTTAAAGACGAGTGACCGAGTATGGATGCTCTGTGGTGACCGAGTGTTTTTCAAGGGACGATATATATATATATATATATATATATATGTAATACCGCCCCTAGCTTTTGTGGAGCCATGGTCAAAATCTAAAATACGGGATCCTTTCTAAAAATAAAACAATTATTATTGAAAAAAATAAGTTGACCTGTGGCCAGGCGCAGAACAAACTGTCAGTTTGAAATAAATAAATTTCCAGCTAAAGAAACAATTTCAAATAATTTAAATGTATCTATTAATGCAATAAAAAACAGGTATGGATATATCATAAATATTTTTAATTTTATTTTATTTATAATATATAAGGAGGAGCTGGCTGTGAAGTCATATAATTTTAAATTAAGAAAAAACTAATGAAGATGATTTTTCCCGAGGATAAAACCAATACAAAGTGCATTTTCGTGGAGATATGTAAAAAATCTCGTCATGTGAAATTTGATGTGAAAATAAACCTTCCCTTCCTACAGTGCCGCCCTAACCACAGGGCTAAATGGGCTATAGCCCCAGGGCGCAAGCCTTTTGAGGCGGCAATTTTTTATTTGCGATATAGTAAAAATTTATTTTTCATTTTATTAGTTTTTACTTATTTTTAAATTAAAACACTTCTTAAAATATTAAACTGATTTTTATTTCTTTCAAATGTGCTGAAAAACGATAGATAGAGAAGGGCAACGAGAAATAGGAGTAACACCCTACCGATCGTACTTTTGTTTCAGTCGCATTTGAACTGTCGGAGCTGTACTGGAGTTAATATAAGACCACCAATCATATAATAGTTCCGATCAAGTTCTAAGGATTAGACTAAAAACTGATCGGAACTGTCATTATTGAGATAATCCCCTCAAATCTGGGTAAACATTATACCCATCTTTTAAATAAGTGACTTTAAAGAAAAGTTACAATAAAGATAACAGTTTATTGTAAAAGTAATAAATAGTTTTTTTCTAGTTCTGACACTTTTGTTTTGTATAACTTTTCCGACTCCCATTTGCCATTCTGTGTATTTTCTTAGGAAGAAGGGCGCATTATTTTTAGTAGCCCATGGGCGCCGAATTCCTTAAGACGGCCCTGCCTTCCTATCGTCGATCGCTAATACTACCATGGAATGGTTTTTGAAAAATTTTTATAAGTAGTTTTCATTGGAAATGATAAACATTACATATTACATTATTTCTATTCGACCCCGAAATATAATAAAAATTAAAGTGGGAGGAAGATATATTTAGCTTAAATGTAAATGTGAGCAATTATTTATGATATGGAAACCAATTAGAAAGTTAGATTAAGAATGCAAGAGGAAGATAATCAAAAAATCAGATAAGTGAGAATCAGGGAGAATAGAACTCTTTTAGATGGATAAGTGGCTTTAGATATTTCTAAAAATATCTAGAACTTTCAAATTTACAAAATAGTTAAATGAAAATAACCATTTAGATAACTTTATCTTGTAGGATTATTAGTTTCTAATTTTATACTTATTTATAAAATTCTGATGAAGAGATGTTGGATAATAATATTCTTTAGCTGTAACGACTTGAATGCAAACCGATAGATGCAATTGTCCAAAAAAGAAGGGTAGGGGAAGTCAGACTATGAGTGGTCAGCCTTGAGTACAGGCAGGTAAATTTAAAGGGTACCTAGAGAGATGGAAATATAAGGGATGAGGGTGGTTATTTCAAGTTCAGACAGGTTGAAATAATAACGATCAAATAAAACAAAAAAAAAATCCTTCATTTTATTCTCCCACTCAAAATTTAATTTAAAAGAAAATATAAAATTTAAATCATGTTAGTTATTATTTACTTAATATTTTCTCTATTATTAATATATATATTTAAAATTAAAAGTTCTAACAGATCAAGTCTCTTCCTAAATATATATATTATATATCTTAATTGAAAAAAAAAATGAAAATTGGCGAAGAATATTAAGTTCAAAATGTTTTTCTATGAGGAAATCTTATAATAACGACGAAAAAATAAATAAATTAAACTTACTGATTATAATAATCGAATGTTCTCCTATAACACTATATAATATTTATTCAAATTAATATATTAAATGAATTTAATTTTTATCGATGGGAAGTAATCAATTCTTACTTCTTATGAATTTAAACAATTTTTTAAAGTAGATTAGTTGAATTGAAGTTGATCTTATGAAAAACCATGAGAAAATTTATAGTTTTTTTATAATAGTTTAATCTAAAATCAAAACTACTAATCACATTTAACATTCATTCAATAATATTGTGTGCGTAGTGTAGGATTAAAATTAGCTGGAGTGACTCCACTCTACTATCTCGCAATTTGAATTGGATTAAATAACATGTTATATTTAAATTAAATTTAATTAATTATAAATTATAAATTAAAATTAATAAATAATATTTATTAAACCAATGCGTGTTGGCTCTTTGTTGATGGCACCACGTCACGTTTTGGCGCGTGAGATTTGCGGTGTTAAAAAATTAATTCTGGTACTTTCAGCTATTCAATCAAGCTGAGATTCTATATATAGCAGTTTTATACAATTTTTAATCATGTGAAAAATTATCAAACATATCTTTATTTTTACGGTCATTTAGAAGAAAAAAAAATCAAAACGTTGTAGGTAATGACCCTCTTCCTGTTGAGCTACATTTCTCCGTATACCAAATTTCATGATTCTAGCTCAAACCGTTTTTGCGTAATCTTGTCTACACAGATACACACACACACACACATTTTTCTCAACCTTAGTGAAAATGATTCAGGAACCTTCAAAACATATAAAAAACATCAAAATCTCAAAATCTCTGGCGAGATAGTAAAAACATTTTTTTTAATTCATAAAAATTATGTCATAAATCAACATTTCAATTCATATAACAATTAACGATTAATAAAAATTCGATTCTTTCATTTCGAATCTAAAATCTGTTTAAAATTAAAAAGCTTATATTTTTTGGCAATTACTTTATATTTATATTAATTCTAAAGTTTTGTTGTATTTGTTTTCTCTAAACTTTTCTAATGCCCATAATCAGTTTTGAGAGAGAGAGAGTGCATTTGGAATTTATATACAAAAATCATCAGGAGAATTTACATTTTAATTTTTTAAGCCGTGTTTTTAAAGTTAAATTAAAGAATATATAATTTAAAAATAAAAAATTTTACATTATTTGATCTTTTTACCGACGATTGTTTTCAGACCAAATTTCACAAGTGAGATTTTTACATATCTCCACGAATAATGCATTTTTTTAACAGAAAAAAAGTATGTTTATCATGATGTCTGTCAGTCCTTCTGTCTATCCATTGTGTGTGTGTATACACGTGTATAGCTTGAACGGCTCTTTGGATTTTGATAAAATTTAATAGTAGTAATTAATAATTGAGAAATTAAACTAAAAATAAACACCAAGATAATATAATTTAGTCATTTTAATTCAAGTTTTTTTAAAAATATTTTTTTTCTATACTTTATACATATATATATATATATATAATGCTATTTGGAAATTTTATTTCAAATCGTCGGTCGGTTCTGTGCTTAACTACAGCTCATTTTTCCATCTGGTTTTGGGCATATAGTAATGACCTTCAAATGGCCTTTTCATGAATTTGAAAACCTTCAATGCTGGTAAATAATGGATGATTTCAAGCGTCCCATATTTTCACGTTTCCTCCATACACAAATCTAAGTCCTTTACTTTTTAATTTAAGATATAATGCTATCTCAGATATGAAAAATTGTTCAAATAATATAATTTTAAAGTAATACAATGACTATTAAATTGGTATTTTTTCATTCACCGCTGTTGGTGGCCATTATTTTTTTTTATTTTTTTTTTTTTGTTGTTTTTTTTGCAATTTCGCTAGGCCAACTTTACACAAAGAACCATTTTCTCTATTTGTATGTGTCTGCATGTTTCTTTGTCCTTTGTCCTTAAAACTGACCAAAAGTGTTATTTGCTATGTTTTGTATCCAAATCTTTTATCAAGGTCAACTCTCTTTACCCTCTCTCACCCCCTCCCCCCTTCCCACCCCTGTCACATTTCTTCATTTTCACATAGCCCAGGAAACAAAAACAAGTGTTGCTATTTTATACTTTACAAAATTTTTCTTTTATGGTACGTTAAATTATTTTATATTTCAACGCCTTACTCAAAATCAAACATCAATTGTTTTTTTTTTTATATATATATATTTATAATAAAACCTTTTTAAGAAGATCCTTTTTTGTTCTTTCGAAAGTATTATAAATTTAGACCTGCAATGACATTTTGTCTGAATTTAATTGATAGACCCAATACTACCTGCTTATAAAAAATCTATCAAAGTTTTCAATAGGTTGATTGATAATTTAATTATTTTATAGTTAAGTTTGAATCATGATAAATGAAACACGTGGAAGAGTAACAATTTTTTTGAATTTTGAATGAAAACATATAATAAATATTATATTTCTAAACATTTATTTTATTTACTTTTATGAATTGCTGATTGAAAAACAAAAATATTTTATATTATCATAGTATAAATGTGCAGGTAATAAAATTTGGAGAAATGCTTTGTCCATTTTTGCCAAGTTTTCTTGTCCCTTGTACTTTAAGAAATGAGAACTTTCTCTTTTTCGATTCAATCATAGAAAATTTCTTAATAAATAATTTTTCAAGTTTTGGAGTTCATTTCAAATATTATGATAAATAATAGATTATTATTTTTTTTAATGGTTTAAAGTTGCTAATTTGGATCATGCCATTAATTGGTAAAATTGGTGAATTCAATATCTTTCTTGTATAAATGGTCGTCTAACTTCAAGGGGATTATATAGAAATATACAGTTCAATTTTAAAATTGATTTTATATTATCACGATATATATATATATATATACATATAGAGAGCGAGATATAGATATATATATAGATATAGATATATACTTAACTACTATAGTTGGATTTAATATATCACTTGAAATACTGACATATTAATTTGATTATGATATGCGGTTTTAAAATTTACATAAAATTTACATGAAAAACACCTAAATAAATATATAGAAAGATACCAATTTTGGTATTATAATAAGATTAGATCTATTGAATAATTAAACACAAAACATATTATATGATAAAATAAAATAAATAAATATTATAACACAAAAATATATAACAAAATAAAATCACTATTCAATATTTTTTTTTAATTAAAAGCAATATGAATTTTTTTTTCTATGGAGTATTGAAATGACATGAAAAATTTTTACACTTTGAGTCGGTGAGTTTGGCTAGGCCTTTACGGGGCGGGTGGAGGGTGGATGGTGGGGGGATGGAAAGGGGTTGGGAAAAATGAGGGTGGAGGCTGGGGGAGGGAAAGTGGAGAAATGGACCGTTGAACATTTGCTCACTTGACAAAGGAACAAGCAAAAATAAAAAGAACAAATACCTTTTCTCCTATAGTCAACATAATCTGCCAGAAAAAGATTAACAAATCTAAAGGAAAGCGTACATTACATAAAATAGAAAATGGAGATAAAATATTGTACGATATTTTAACAAAATTAAAATTTTTCTTTTTTAATTAAGGGCTGTATCATAAAATTTGCATAGAATATATTTATTGTCATTTATTACAATATAATTATATTATATATATTTAACAAAGAAATCTCTTATTTCTTCAAATATGATCAGTTTCAAAAAACTTTTAAGAAATTTTGCCTAATGTTCAATTAGAAAAATATTCTTGTATTTCAAAAAAAAAAGAAAATTTCATTTAATTTACAATTCTATTCTGACCAGAGAGAATGTTTGAAAGAATAAATTGAGTTATGTTTTATAGTCATTTAAGAAAAGATTAAGATCACAAAGGATTAGATTTTGTTTTTCAATTCAGGCCAATCTAGAAAAAAATTTTCAATTCAAATATTAATAAAATTTACTTAAAGAAAAGCATTTTTTTATTTTTTTTTAATTATTTATTCAAGCTCTTTTTTAGAATATAATTATTTTTAAAAAGTTAAAATATAAATTACCTATATTATAACTAATTGAAAATTTATCAAATTGTTGACAATTTTAATAAATTAATTTCATCTTTTCTTATCATTTTAAATATAATTTTTTTTTCTTTTTTTTTTGTATTTATTATTATTATTATTATTGTTATTGTTATTATTATTAAATATTCATGAATGACCACTATCAATACAATAAGTAATTGAAATAACACAAGTGTTTGAAAATTTTTCTCTAGCAAATATACAGGGCGTCTCAAAATATGAATCCATTGGTTCACGTTATCAGCGTTGTCTGGATAATAACGGTCACCAATTTGAACATTGGCAAACATTTTATTCTTTAATTATATCTTTTTCTGTAATTAAAGCCTTTAAACTTGTCTTTACGTTCATAAATAATCATTTTATAGTCATTCAAAGTCTTATTACATTTTTTGAGACACTCTGTATTATATATAGTTCCCCTACTCTCAGCAAATTTCTATTTTTTCAATAAATATTACTTATAATAACTATTAAAATAAAAGAAATCAAATAGATAATTAAAAAAGATAAATAAAGAAATTTCAAATAATTGATCCTAGATAAATAAAATGAATACTTAAAAGAGGGGATGAGGAGGGGATGAAAGTTAAGTTCCTATTTTGTCCGCTTGGTGGTTGCCCTTATAAATTTGGGACTTTTGGAAAACGCATCTATTTTCGTCCAAGTCCGAAGTGCATTAACATCCAGAACTATTTTATTAGTCAGAAGAAATGGATGTAAAATTAGTTCAATTCGTTAACAAATCATTTATGATTGTAACATCAGATTCTATAAAATTTTTTAGATTTGAAACTCAAACTCTAATAATTCCTGTATGTGAAAGTGAGTATTATTTTTTTTTTATTTTTTTATTTTTCCTTGTTTTTTGAACTTTTTGAATCTTTATGATCTTAATTTATCGATAAATATATATTGTATCTATTTCTAAATAAATATTTATTTTTAAAATATTTTTCAAAGATTGGAAGGACAATGATCATTTGATGAATGGGTAGGGGATTGGCTATCTGTATCCATTGTACAATTCAAATGAGTTTTGTCCATTCTTTTGAATTGAATCGCTGAAAGTACCGGAATTAATTTTTTAACACTGCAAATCGCGCGCCAACACGTGATTAAATATAATAAATTAAATTTAATTTAAATATAATAAATTAAATTTAATTTAAATATAATAAATTTAGTTTAATTTAAATATAATAAATTTAATTTAATTTAAATATAATAAATTTAATTTAATTTAAATATAATATATGTTAATTAATCCCAGTGGCGTACCTAGGGGGAGGGGCTGTGGGTGCGGTCCGCACCGGGCGGCACTTATCTTGGGGCGGCATTTTTTATATTTAGTTATAGTTGTAAAAAGCAACTTATTCATTTCATATTTATTTTTTTTCTTTCTTGAATAATAAATGATTATTATGATTATTATAAGTTTACTATTTGATTTATATAAATTATGATCAACTATATGATTTCGAATATTATTCCTCGGTGTATATAAATGCATTTTAGTGTAAATTTTGAATTCTAATTCCAAGAACAGGATAATAATTTTATTTTATTGTATTCATTAAAATTCGTTGAATTCGTAAACGCATCTTTACGATTTTGTTCAGCAATTTTTCCTAACTAAAATTTTTTGATATCAGTTTATAAATGTCATTTCTTTTGAAAAGTTTATATGATTACTTTGAAGTGATATACCAATATTTTTTTAAATCATCGATTTTTTGAAAAACAAAAGGAAAAAATATAAATATAAATTTTGAGAGCATTATACACGATTTTTCTAGTATGAAAGCTTGAAGAGTAAATATTATATATGTTTACGAGCGCATACAAATATGTGTAAAAAAATTTACTCTGTGTATTAATTTATAAAAACCACTATTTGATTAACTTATAATAAAAAGGGCGGCAAACTGGAGATCGCCCCGGGCAGCAAAAGTTCTAGGTACGCCACTGATTAATCCAATTCAAATTGCGAGATAGTCGAGTGGAGATACTCCAGCTTATTTCTTTTTTAAAAATAAGGAAAATTATATAAAATTTCTCAATCATAAATTAAATTATATAAATAATTATATATCTAAATAATTTAGAATATATATAGATATGTAGTCTAGTACCCAGCCTAATCGACGTCTAGGAGATCTAGATTACGTCTAGAAATATCAATTTAGACGTCTATATAGACTTCTAGAAATTTCAATTTTCAGTTGTTATATTTCTAGACGTAATCTAGATCTCCTAGACGTCGACGTTCTGGCTGGGTACATAAGAAGTATACTTAACAAGATTGTGGAATTTTCAAAATAATAATATTAAATTGAGTATAAATTTATATGTTTTTTAATTGTATATTTATTAGAATTTTTGAAATTGAAAATTCATACTTAACAAATATTGGATCCAAAGAAATCTCTTTAATTTTTGTTTTTTCTTGGATTTTTGTTGTTTTAATAATAATAATTTGAATTTTTTGTTTTCCTATTTTTTAATAGAACGACTTGATGAACAAGTTTCACATGCTGTTTGGCTCCCTAAATTCAGAAGACTTATTTATGTGGAGGGTTATGCAAATCATAGAATAATAAGTTCAATATTAGATAACGGAATTGAACAATCCATTTCACATGTTTTTAATGATGAAATTCATAACATATATGCAAACGCAAATGTAAGTATTTTCTTTTATTATTAAATTAATATTTTATTATAATGTTAATTTATTTATATTAATTTGATATCCTTAATCTTAATAAAAATGGTCTACTATATTATATTGTATGTTATATGGTATTATGTGGGTGTGAGGCGTGGTCTATGACTGTCGGAGGCGAGAGTCGATTTAGAGTATTTGAAAATAGGATTCTTCGCAGTATTTATGGGCCAAAGAAAGTCGAGCCGGAGAATACTGGAGACTGCATAACGAAGATTTGTATGACCTCTTTGCATTTCCAGATATAGTTTAGGTCATAAAATTGCGAAAAATATATTTGTGGGGAGACCAATTGGGTAGCATCCGGTTGGAAGATCATATTATTATTATATATTAGTTAATATTATAAATAAAGTATTTGAAAATAGGATTGATGAGGTCACCGGGGAATGACGGAGACTACATAACGAGTAATCTCTCGACCTCGATGCTTCTCAAGATATAGTTAGGGCAGGCCCCCCTAAACTCTATTGTTTTCCGTGAAACAAAGTTTTTCATTCGAAAATATAATAAAAAATCGGGCTTGTGTGTTGTGTGTATGTCTTTGGTCTAAACAAAGATTTTTTTTTCAATTAGTTACTGCCAGCATTCGCATGGTGGCGCCAAAAACTTTGTTTCATCGAGTTTAGCAGTCTGTTAGATGGTCTGTGATTTAGGGTTTTAAGATCAAGAAGACTGCGATGGGCAGGACACGTGGCTAGAATGGGAAGGGAAAGAAAGGCGATAAATATATTCGTGTGGAGACTGATTGGAAAACGTCCGCTTGGAAGAAGGACGCGGTGGCTGGACTTTATAGGAAGGGACGTGAATGAGATGGAAGAGGGTAGGAGTTGGATGAGAGTGACTCAGGATAGAGACATTTGGAGAAATGTGGTTGCTGAGGCAAAGAACTTTCATTTACCGTAGAGCCACAGAGATAGATTTATAGAATAAATTTTGCTTTCAATACTAATTAATAAAATAATACATAATTATTTGTTGAAATGAAAATAAAAATATATATAAAGAATTGGTTTGTAAATTTTCGAAATAGTTTCTATTTTTTTAAATTTTTCTAATTAAATTACAATATAATAATAATCTAATATATTATGATCATTATAATAATTTATTGAATTGAAATTTAATAAATAATAAACAAAATTGGATGAAAATTTAAAAGTAGATAATTGGTGTAGATCTGTAGATAAAAGAATAGATAGAGGTTGCACAGGAAATGTGGTTTCATTAGCTCTAGAATATAAGATATATAATATTTATATAAATTAAGACGTATAAATAAAATCAAATATTTTTCTTTTTGTAGGTGTTGATTGTTGTTCTAGACAAAAAATTGGCAGTTTTTAATCCTAAAACACTTAAAAAAATACACAACTTCAATATTGAATTGAATCCATCAAGATTGGCTGCTGTTTCTATGAATGACGACAGTCCTTATTGTTGTTATTCATGCTCTGGCAATAATGATTCTGGGAAATTTGGCGTTATCAATTGGAGAGATCAAGTAAGCGATAAATATATTCTATAAATAACATAAAAATTATCTAATTAGTTTGACTAACAAAGAATTTCTTATTGTTGTTAAAGAATTGATGTTAGTTCAGTAAACAATAATAATAATAGGCATATTTAATCATTTGCTTCATATTTGTATTTGTTTTTGTTGACTCATATATCCATTCATTTTTACCGACCGACGATAGTAAGGGAAGTATTGTTTTCACACCAAATTTCACATGTGGAGATTTTTACCTTGCTCCACGAATCATGCATGAAAAAAGTATTTATTTATATATAGATATACATTTATAAAATCTCATATTAATAAAAATTATTTATTTATAAATATAATATACTAATTATTATTCAATAATAACATTTACTTAACATAAATGCATAAAATCAATTTTGGAAGATTAATATGTATTTTTGTTTTATTCAATTTGTCAATTTTCGTATAACTTCATCTTTTCTATTTCTCTTGTTATATTAAATAAATTTATCATATTAAAATTGCAGTAAAAAGAATAAAATAATATAAATATAAAAATTTTTTATAAAATAACGTTTTTCCAATGGACTAAAAAAGAATAAAATAATTTTTCTATAAGCCTGACAAAGTTTATATGGACCCCTTTCTTCTCGATGAAGCAATTCATCCATAAACTTTGTCAGTCCATTGGAAAAACGTTATTTTATAAAAAAAATTTATATTTATATTTTTATTGTCTAACACATTTATTTAATTTGTTTGTTTATTTTTCTTTAGACTCTTCGGGGTCCATATCTGGTTCATCATACACCAATTGTGACAATGGCAATGTCACCAACGCATGAATATGTCGCTACAGGTAGCCAACAAGGAACACATATTCGTATAACATCGTTCAATGGTGACCCAATAAGAGAATTTTATCGAGGGATGCCAAGAATGATCACACTACATTCTTTAATGTTTAATGCAACAGGAGAATATTTAACTTCTACTAGCAGCACTGAAACAGTAAAAAACATTTTTGATTCACATTCAATATTAAGTTAATTTGAAATATCTTAATATGGTTTGTTTTTTTTAGATCCATGTTTTTGCGGTAAACCCTGAAAAATATGAACAAGAGTTAGGAATGTTTGAATATTTGAGAAGTCTATTTACTAGAACACGTAATTATGTGAGAAGTTCTGAAGAAAATGGCAATAGGGATAGATCTTTTGGATATGTCCATCTAAGTGATAAGAATCAAGATATCAAAGATATTGCTAATGTCATTGTGTAAGTATCTTTCATTAAAGTGAATAGTTCCCATTATCTATCTATCTCTGAACTCGAAAGTTCTTATCCTTAGCAACTACATTCCTCCAAGTATCCCTAACCTGTGCAACAACCATCCAACTCCTATTTTCTCCAATATCTATTAAGTCCCTTCCTACATTTCCCACCAACCGCGTCCTTAGACTTCCAAGCTAACTTTTTCCAATCGGTCTATCCCAATCAGTTTTTAATATTTTTAATTTCCATGTATCCCTACTATTCTTAAGCCCAATTTACACGGGCTTAGTACTTGTCATTAGTTCAGGGGCGGACTTTTTGAACGCCCGCCGACCCTTTGAAAAAGTTGGCTCTTTTGATTTTTCGTTCAATATGTCTCTTAAAAAAAAATAATTTTTTTTTATTAGTGTTTTCGAAATATGGTCCTCCGGCCCGGAAGATATTTTGAAAATTTCATTTTGGCCCGCGCTTAAAAGTATTTGCCCATCCCTGAACTAATGACTGTAAATTGGGCTTTATTGCAGTCACTTTCCTCTATTTCTAATATTTAATTTTTTAATATTTGTCTTTTTTACTATCTTGCCTATACTTATAATAATTTTTTTAATTTTTAGTGATGAGAATAAGAAGAGTGCTCAATTGGTCGTTCTGTCGAGTAATGGCATTGTTGACTTTTATCATCTTAATTTGCAATATGGTGGCGAAGCAACATTTCAAATAAATCACAAGTAAGTTTAATATGAAATTCATATTTTTGGATAATTAAATTATTGGTTTCGGTTCGAAAAAAATAGAATATTGTTGGTTGAATTTTGATTTTTCAATTTTCATTTAATTTTTTAAATAATAAGAGTACAAATTACGAAAATTATATAGAAATAATTTATTTCTTTTCATTTTATTCTATCGGAATTTTAGCTGCATTGAAAATTAATACATTCTTTATAATAAACAAATATAATACAATACAATTTAATATAATATAAAATTTAACTTTAGATATATAATTAAAAAATAGAAGTTGAATTTCAAAATTATTTTTCATTCTTAAAAATCACAAATAATTAAATCCAGTTTTAGCGATTTTTCCTTATATTAATTCAGGGTTTCCCAAGCTTTTTTCTACGTCTGCCCCTTTCTTCTCGATTAATAGATCTTTTGATGCACTACAAGTGCACCATATTCACACAAGCGGTCCACGTGAACTTATTACTCGCAAGTTATATTAAATGCTTTTCCAAAAATTTGTTTAATAGATATGAAAAAATAATCTATTATATTATTTTAAAATATTAATTTTCTCTTATTTCTTTTGTTTGTTTGTTTTTAGTTTGAAAAGAATTCAATTTCCTCGAACTTCGTTAAGATCCTCACTTAATTTGGGTTCTTTTATTTCAACAAACAATCGAGTTTCCTTGAGATCATCTAATGAAGGTTCACCTCATTCAGTATCGGCTCCCATCGATATTCCAAATCGAGGTCAACAACATCACCAAGCTCAACATCACCAAACTCCCCGATCACCACCACGTGACAGAGCAGCGGCTGTACAACGTAAACTTGCTGCTATGTGTAAGTCGACGTGGTGTAATTTACCAAAAGAATCATCTGAATTATCTGATTCATCTGATTCATCTGAAGAAAAATGTTCTACTCTACAGGAGGAGGGAGAGGTTGACATCGAAGAGAAAATTGCAGAAGAATATGTTTCCTTTAGATCATCTAATGAAGGTTCACTTCATTCAGTATCGGCTCCCATCGATATTCCAAATCGAGGTCAACAACATCACCAAGCTCAACATCACCAAACTCCCCGATCACCACCACGTGACAGAGCAGCGGCTGTACAACGTAAACTTGCTGCTATGTCAACGTGGTGTAATTTACCAAAAGAATCATCTGAATTATCTGATTCATCTGAATCATCTGAAGGAAAATGTTCTACTCTACAGGAGGAGGAGGAGGAGGGGGAGGTTGACATCGAAGAGAAAATTGCAGAAGAATATGTAAATGTTTCTATATAACTTTCTACTCGAATCTCTGTCAGAAGTATTGAAGAGATATATATGCAAGATATAAGGAGAAATATCAAGAAAATTTGATTAATTTGTATATGAATAAATGATCAGGAAGTGAGGATCATCCAAACGACAATAATAAAAGGCAATCGAGCTGTGTTCTTAAAGAAATTTTTAGTTCCGAGAGTGTAGAATGAAAGGATAATAACGGTTTAAAAAAAAAATTTACTTATTACTGCATTAGGTATATAAAATGTGATAATTGACAATACGGGTGGGGCAGAAAAAGATAACAGATACATTTAAATTATTGAAATTGTTTCTGTAGCTGGAAATTAATTTATTTCAAACCCTCGGTCGGTTCTGCGCCTGCACATGTCAACTTATTTAAAATTTGATATCTACATGTTGTTTCTATTTTTAATATTATATTTATATTTATATTTTATTATATTTTTAATTTTATTTTTTTTAATATTGTCCTTTTTAAATTATTTATATAACACTGAAAACATTCAAGATTATATAAATAAATAATTTTAATTTTGATCTCATGGATTCACACATTTTCATCCCTGTTTACAACCCCTGTACGGGGACATACGAGTGCAAAGGGTTAATTCTTCTATATCGAATCGAATAAAGATAAATCTTTTAAACGTTTAAAACGTTTTAAACAATTTCAAATAATTTAAATGTGCCTTTATATATTTAAAGTATGTATATATATTTCTGTAATAAAAGGTAATAATTAAATATTTACCTATAAAATTTTTTTGTATTATATTTTATATCAAATTATTAAATAATTAATGTTCAAAAAATATACATTTACATTATTTCTTTATCCCAATTCCTCAATTATTTCATTCCATATAAAAAATGATATTGCAAGAGAATCAAATCTAATAAATTAATGTGTATTTCGTTACATAAAAATATTAAAACGGCGACTTCAAATAGTATAGGTTTTAAAAATAACAAAAAGCATAAACCATGGTTCGATGAGGAATGTTTAGAAGTAATAGCGATTAGGAAAAAAGCAAAATTACAATGGGTTAATAGTAAACGCGAAGTAGATAGATTAGAATATATTAATAGCAGGAAAATAGTGACGAAAGTCATTAAGAACAAAAAAAGAGAATGTCTAAAAAATAAAATATTAGAAATAGAGGAAAGTAACAGCAACAAGAATAGTAGTAATAATAATATATGAGAATTAAAAATAATAAAAAGGGTTATCACACGTACGTTTAGACATAATTAGAGATGTTAATAATAACTTAAAAACAGTCATTAAATATATGGGGGAACTATTTTGAAAAATTATTAAATTCGAATCTCTAGTTAATAGATCAGAAACCTCAACAGAAATTAATCTAGATCTAGAAGAACCAATGATACATAAGGTAGAAATGATAATGGGAAAATTTAAAAATAAGAAAGCAGCGGGAATAGATGAGATTTCGACAGATTTAATCAAATATGGAGGAAAACTTTTAGTAGAGTGTATACACAAATTAGTTCTTCCGATCTGGCATAAGGAAAAGTGCCATTAGAATGGCAGAAGGCAATTATTATCACACTTTTATAGAAGAAAAATAGAATGGACTGCAATAACTAAAGGGGAATATCTCTTTTGACGACATCGTATAGATTCTCTCGAATATTATTTTATTAAAATTACAGTCATATGCAGAGGTAATATTAGGAGAATATCAATACGGATTCAGGCCATATCGATCAACTTTAGATCAGATATTTTCATTAAGGCAGATATTAGAAAAAAAAACGCAAATTCAATATTTCTGTTCACCAATTTTTTTAGACTTTACAAAAGCATATGACTCAATAGACCTGGATAAACTTTTTCAAATCTAGATCTTAATGTAAATTCCAAAAAAACTAGTATGTATGATTCAAATTTGTCTTGTAGGTAGTAAAGGAAGATTAATTTACGATTTACGGGAATCAATTATAAGAAACTTTCGAAATTTAAACTGATTTAAAACAAGGAGACTCACTATCACCAATTTTAAGTAATTTAGTTTTGGAATATGTGATTAGACAAATTGGGGAAGAATCAAACCGAATGCAATTAAACAAAAAAATCAAGTATTAGGTTATGCAAACGACTTAAATATAATAGGAGATTGGGCAATTGCAATTAAAGATAAATTCAATTTAACATCAACTGCCTCCGGCTCGAGGAATTTTCAGTTCCTCGCGGAAGGCAACTACCGCATTAACATGCCCAAGAAAAATCATAATGGCTGAGCAGCTTCTAAGGCTATCCTAGTCATGATGATAGCCAAACTCCAAAAGGGAGACGGCACCTTAAAAAAAATATTTAAATATAAAAACATTTTATAAAATAACGTTTTCTCATGGACTAAAAATAATAAAATAATTTTTCTATAAGCCTGACAAAGTTTATGGATGAATTGGTTCATATATAACGAAAAACCTTGGGTCCATTTAGTTTTATTTATTTATATGAAACACATAAAGTTGAATTTTTGTAATAATAAAAATTTTATTAAACACATAAACTGACAAATTTTTTTATTTGCAATAAAATTGATAGATTAAGAGATAAGAAATTAATCTTTTATTATTTTTCACTATAATATACTTATATCAAAGAATGTATCAAAATTTAAAAGAATTTTTATTAAATTTACATATTATCAAATAAATTGATTAAATTAGAAGCAGTGGCGTACCTAGAACTTTTGCCGCCCGGGGCGATCTCCAGTTTGCCGCCCTTTCTATTATAAGTCAATTAAATAGTGGTTTTTATAAATTAATACACATAAATAAATTATTAAGTTATTTAATCAATATTAATTAATACACAGAGTAAATTTTTTTACACGTATTTGTATGCACTCGTAAACATATTTATATAATATTTACTCTTCTAGCTTTTATACTAGAAAAATCGTGTATAATGCTCTCAAAATTTATATTATTTGTAATTTCTTGTTCTATTGACAATATTGCAAGATTTTGTAGTCTTAATTGACTCATTGTAGAACGAAGATAATTTTGCCGAACAAAATCGTAAAGATGCGTTTACGAATTCAACGAATTTTAATGAATACAATAAAATAAAATTATTATCCAGTTCTTGGAATTAGAATTCAAAATTTATACTACAATGCATTTATATACACCGAGGAATAATATTCGAAATCATATAGTTAATCATAATTTATAATTTATATAAATCAAATAGTAAATAGTAACTTATAATAATCATAATAATCATTTATTATTCAAGAAAGAAAAAAAATAAATATGAAATGAATAAGTTGCTTTTTACAACTTTAACTAAATATAAAAAATGCCGCCCCAAGATAAGTGCCGCCCGGTGAGGACCGCACCCACCGCCCCCCCTTAGGTACGCCACTGATTAGAAGATATAGTGTTTCTTTTTAGTGTGGGATGTATGTATATACAGGGCCGGCGCTAGGGTCCTCAGTGCCCGCATGTAATTTTTATCCTAGCGCCCCCCGCCTCCTATTATTTTAAAACTTTTAAGAGTTTCTTATCATTTTTTTTTTTTTGTTTTTTTTTATATATAGTAGGTGAAATGCTTTTACGCACAAAGTGTCGGGCTCCGTGCCAGACGATCTACCGACTAAAACACCTACTCCTTCTATTTTATTTTACAATCCGGTTTCCACGGTAGGAATCGCCTTTCGGAATAGCATTTATCGTAGATTTAAGGATTATTTTTTCGTCTTCAACTGCTTTTCTTTCGATTCAATTATTTATTTTATTAAATGGTTAATAAGTCCCCACTTCTCTATTTGTTATCAATTGGTCGATTAAATTTTCTAAGGAGATCTCAATACCCAGACGATTTTTTAGACCCTCCCTCTTCGAGTTCCATCTTTTACAGATAAACAAGGTATGTTCCCCGTTGTATATTTCGTAATTACAATTCGGACAAGTTGCCGTTTCTGCCCTTCCAACTTTATGCAAGTAGCTGACCTGACTGTGCTTGTGTGAGATAATAATTTATCTCTAGTTTTTTATCATTAAAATTATATATAAAATTACATTAAATTTTTTAATTACTATTTATTAAATCTGGATTTAGTACACAAAAAATTGGATATAATGGTTTTAACATCTAATAGTGCACAAACATCATTCTCAATGCTAATTAACGCCAAACTATTTGGCCTATCTTGTGACATATTTGTTCTTAAGTAAGTTTTAATCAATTCCAATTTAGAAAAACTACGTTCGCCACTTGCTACACTAACAGGTAAAGTTAACAGTATTCTTAAGACAATTGAAAAGTTAGGGAAAGCTAAATTATTAGATACATTATAATTAAGAATATCAAAAGGTTTTCGTTTATTAAAATCATCCTTCTGAAAAATATCCCGGAAAGCAGACAACTCATCAAATAACTCAATTGCATTAACATATTTACTGTGGCCGTCCTTTAAAATCATCTAAATCGTTACAATATTTTCTTAAAGATTCATTATTAATTTCCGGCAATTTATTCAAAAAATCGAAATTTTCAAAATATGTCTTTAATTGTTCAAAACGATGGTTTGTCGAATCGATTGAAATATTTAAAAGCGTATAAAATACACTGATTTTTATTTATCTAGTGGAGATCGAGGCGATTCGTCGGGTTGATCATAATCAAATTGTCGTGTCTTCTTTCGTTGTCGTACTTCCGAACTATTTTTAAATCCTTGTTCTCCATCCACCTCTTCGCTCAGTTCTTTTGCTGTTTTTAGAATATCCTTAAATTTCAGTTTTGATCGATAATCTTGCAAAAATATTTTTAAATTTTCAATTGAATCTAATGCATGTGTAATATTAATATTTGGGTCTTTTAGCATTTTACTTACAGGATTTATTCTATTGAGCAAGTCATGCCAAATTATAAGAGAGTAAAGAAATTTGTAGTCTTTTATTTTTAAACATAATACTCGTGCTTCATGTTGTTTTTTTTTATTAAAGTTTTCATTATTTATAATATCAAAAAGTGCATCGTAAACTTCTCCTGATTAATATCGTAAGTGCCGAATTGCATTAATCTTATTTTCCCATCGTGTATCTGATGGTTGTTTTAAAGTTAAATTTTTAACGTATTTTAAAACTATTCTCCAACGCTTAGTAAAAGGTGGAAAGAAATTATATATTTCCTGAATGATATTAAAAAACTAATTGCATCGGTGTTCACCTTAGCTGCATCGTTAATAATTAAATTTAGAGTATGGGCAGCACAAGGTACGAAAAAAGCTGGAGGATTTTTGTTCAAAATTAAATTTTGCAGCCCATTTTTTTCCCCTTTCATATTTGCTCCACTGTCATAACCCTGACCACGCCTGTCTACAACGGACATTTTCCATTTTTCCAGATGATCTATTATTGTTGAACATAAACCACGTCCTGTTGAATCAGTTATATCAACAAGGCCCAAAACATTTTCCCTTATTTTTACAACTTCATTCACAAAAGAAACAAATCGAACAATAATTGTCATCTGTTCTGTTTTACTTGCATCAGGTGTGCAATCTAATATTGAATAATATTTAGAGAGAGTAAAATTTTATCCCTAATCGCTTTACTTAAAATTTCCAACAATTCATTTTGACTGTCCTTACTGTGAACTCTATTGTTCCGTTGAAGAGCTCTATCAACATCATTTTCCATAACAGGATCAAATTTTGCAAAAAGCTCAACTAATTTTAAGAAATTGCCGTTGTTTCTTTTATATAATCTATCAGATGATCCCCGAAAGACTATATTTTGGCTAGCAAGGAATTTTATAATTTCTATAATACGATCTAAAGCACTCCTCCAATGTCTCTTTTCCATTTCATACATGCTTTGAGTCTGACAATCAATAGTAGTTTTGTTTTTTAAACTTTTATCTAGGTCTTTCTATTTTAAAAAATTTCTCATATGAGTTAGGCTAATCTCATGTCGATGTAAAGTTGTACTAAGATTTCTCCAATCGTAATAACCTTCTACAAAACTACTTAGCATGCGCAGAAATGAGCTAGAGCGTACAAACAGCGAGAACTTATTTACACACCTATAGACAGACAGACAAACAAAAATAATTCTAGTCACTTTTGGATTCTAGAGATTCTAGAAAACGTGAAGATATGCAAAAAATTTTAAATTCTGAGAAATGTGTAGACAAAACCTTATATATATATATATATATATATAGTGTCCGGAATGAATCAATAAAGCCTGGATGATTAGAATAAATTTTTTATAATAACAAATGTTATCTTAGATAAAGCGATCTCCGTTTCTTTGTATCTTTTATATTTTTATGAACATATAGATTGCAATGATAGTGGAAAGAAAAACAGAAACACATAATTGACCACCAATTTATGATAAAATATATATTTATTTTAAAAATCATTTTCGGAGTTTTATTTAAAAATAAAAAGGTGTCTTGAATAATTTTCAATAATTTTGCTTTTAAAAATGAATAAATTTACGTATTCTTTAAGGAGAAAATAATAATCCATATAAGAATTTCCATTTCAAAACAAGAATATCTTGCCATTTAAATTAAGTTTAGAAGCATATTATATGAAAATATGGTTTGAATGATTTGGCTTTAACTTCAACATAACGAAGTATAATTTTTATTTAAATAATTTAAATTTTTTAAAATAATGTTGTACATCATTTTTCCTATATGGTTTGAGAGCAATACATGTAGAAATATTTTCAGGTTGTTCAATCCATAATTTATGATCAATTTGATTTTCCTTTAATATCATTTCCAAATTTTTCATATTAATTTCATCTGGTGCCTAAAATTAAACAAAAACAAAATTATTTTTTATAATATAATCTAGAAATATTTATGCAAATTAAATAAAGTGAAATAAATAATAGTAAGTGTAATTATTTTTAAATAATCTATTGTTAATATGTAAATAATAATTTTAACCTCAAGAACAATCTTATGCATATTGTCCAAATCATGTAAATATTGTTGAGTGATAGGATCTTGATAGAAAAGATGAATTACTGCAGAACTTGCATGACATGCTTGTGCAACTAGTGCACCTACAGGCCAATGTAATGCCTTAATTAAATCACCTCTTAAAATAATATATTGTACAATTGGAGAAGACATTTTTTTCCTGTTAAGGTTATAAAATTACATTAATACATTAAAAAATAAATACAGTGAACAAACGCTTATGGTTATCTTTATATGAATTCAATAATGTTATAAATGGTATAGATTTAAAAAAATATGTATTTTTAATACATTATAAAATAATAATATGAATATATAAATGTAAATTTCAAATTAAACACAAATTGAAGTATTGCGCTCTAAATTTGTTTGTTTGCCTTGCTGTATGGTATTATCATTATTATTATAATTAATAATTTTTATAATTAAAAATTATTGGAATTGAAATATAGAATATCTTATAAAGAAACATAGAATTTAAACTAAATTATACGCTAAAAATATAATATAAATATATAAAAAAGTATCTCTATTTTCGTTAACGGCCATACCTTGTTGAAAGCACCAGTTCTCGTCCGATCACTGAAGTTAAGCAACAACGGGCGCGGTTAGTACTTGGATGGGTGACCGCTTGGGAACACCGCGTGCTGTTAACAAATATTTTTGACTTTATTTTTTGTAAATTATAGAAAAAAATTAAATAATTAAATATATATATATATATAACTATATAAAATAATTACAGATTATATAATAGTAAATCAATTATACAACCACTTCTCACTAAATCACTATGTGTAATTAATTTACATCATAGGTCCCCAAACATTTTTGTCGTGGACCCCTTGGCATGTTTTTCGGTTTTGGGTAGACCCCCTAAATTGATTTTGATTTTTTATAAACGATTTACCTTTTTTTTTTAGAGACATATTCAAAAAATGTAGGAAAACACGTGCACCCCCATAGGCCCCCGTAGACCTCCATTTTCATTTCATGGACCTCCAAATTTGTTATTCCAATTTGTTATGGACCCCCTGGAGGTTAAAATAGACCCCCAGGGGCCCAAATAGACCACTTTGGGAACCTATGATTTACATTAATACTCTAGATTTATAATTTTTTCTAATAATTTCTCATTCTTTAATGATATTCACCGCCGCAACATATTAATCTTATCTTATTATGCTAGCTAAAATTGTATATATCTATCTATCTATATATATTGGTTCTCAAAAACCGCTCTAACGATTTTTTTCAAATTCACACTAGATATAGTATTTATAAAGAAAAATTAAGTTTTATTGATGATATCTCTTGAAACATTCAGCTTCATTATTAATTTCTTAATTGAAAATTATATATGGAAAACGTCAAAATTTTTAATACTGCCTGCTAAGACAGTAAAAAAATGACAATTTTTTATCTAAATACATATAGTCCAGCGGTTGGACTGATGTTTTAACGAGTGGATTTCGTCGGTTCGAAACTCGCCGGGTGAATCGTTATTTAAAAATGAAAATAATGATTTTGTTATTTTTTTTTCTTTTTATCTATTGTTTACTTTTTAATAAATTACTATTCTATATTTATTTATTCATTGTTCTTTTATTAATAAAGTTTTAGATAGTTTTATAAGTTTTAATATTTTTTCAATAAAATATTATTCAATATATTTATTAATATTATTTTATTTATTATTATTGAGTACCCGAAGTTCCATTCATTTTAATCAGATTGATGCAATGATGCAACAGTTAATAATTGTAATATTGTAATAAATTTCTATCTTGAAAATTGTTACATATTATTCAGGATATTTTAAAAACTATTTCTTTCTTTAATTAATATTCATTTTTTCTATAAGTCAGATATATTTCCAAATATTAAATAATTTTTGAAGTGAAAACTTCTTTAGCGGCGTTGAGCACTTTTGCGGGATGGGGAAAAAGTATAGAACTCGCGTGATCGTGACCAACACCATGAAACCATCTGCTTTCAAATTTCTTATAACAGAGCGCGAAATTTGAATTGTCATTAGAACTGTTTTATAAATTATCTCTAACATATAAATATATATTTATTATGTAAAGTTCATTTCATATATACATATATAATCAAAATTATACGAAATGAACTTCACATAATAAATATATATTTTATGTTAGAGATAAGAATTATAAAACAGTTCGTATTGCAATATTTTAAACAAAGTTGTGTATTTATATATATATAAATATAAGTTACAAATTTGTTTAAAATATATGTTTAAAATAATATATAAGTTATATATATATACATGCATATGAAATTCATCTTTCTCGTGAAATAGCGCGAATTTCGTCTGTTTTAAAATTTCTTACGCAGAAGTTTTCACTTCTGTCGGCCAGTCCCACGACTGCCAATTTTGCTTTTTTAATTCCGAAAAGCTGCAAAGCACGTTTTTTTGTCTTTAGTTTGTTTTATAACCACTTGGGGCGCTAAACAGTTTTTCAAAAAAACACTATAGAAAAAAAATATATGTACCTATATATTATATATTTATGTATTATTGAGGAGCACAAGTTCATTAATTTTAATCAGATTGATGCAAATGTGTAACATTTAATAATTGTAATAAATAATTAAAGAATTGTGTATCAATATTTTTTAAAGGGTAGAGCGAGAGCTCGGTGTCCCAGGTATTAATATTACCAGCCAAATCCAATAATAATGAATCATTTTTTTTAACTTAAGTACCGAGCCGAGGCTCGGGGTCCCGGTACTATTAATAATAGAAGATAATTTGTTGAATTTTATCCAATACTCCAAATTTTTTTAATTAAAAAAATTTTTGTGTCTTAACTAATTAAACTAAACTAAAAAACAAATAAATGATCCTATTTGGGAACATTCTGGATATATAATACAAACTAAAATTACATAAATATTTTCATTATTTTTTCAAAAATTTATTGTAATGATTTATAGCAGTGATTCTCAACCTGTGGGGCGCGAGCATATCCGAGAGAAAATTCCCGACTTTTTTTCATTATGGATCTAAAGAAAAAGAAAAAAAAAGGAAGATAATTTTGTGATGCTCCATTTCCGTTGGAGGGGGGGAGCGATGAAAATTATGAATGAAAATTGGACCGTGAATACTAAAATTTATAAATTAAATTAAGAATTATAATATTTTAAATAAACAAGATTTGTATCGAATATTTTCACTATCTTTTTACATTTTTTATTTATAATGAAAATTATTTATTTTGTAAGACGTGATTTTTACACAAATTGTAAATTGGGTTTGTTTAAAATTTTATTTTTTTAAAATTCTGTAGATGATTTAAATTAAACCAGGTTGTCCGCGAAACCATTTTCAAAAAAACAAAATACAAAATGATCAGGCTCTTTAACATCTTCGACTTTTCAATATGGCTCTAAGTATCACCAAGTGTGCCCACCCCTGTTATATTATTTCGGAAATGTGCCCGACTATTGAAAAAAGTTGCCGACCTCTGATATAATATTCGATAAAGTGTATTAATTAGAAAACAAAATTGAAAATGAAAAGAAAAATGTATTTATATTGTAATCGATTAAAAAATGATTAAACAAAGTTAATTTTAAAAATATTAGATTAATTTAGACAATTCTATCTGAAAGGAAAGTGGCACGCATCGATTGAAGCCATTGAGAAGGCGACGACCGACATCCTAAAGACCATTCCAATAAAAGAATAAAGGACATTGAGAAATCATTGACAATTTGTGTATCGATGCAGAAGGGGAATACAGCTAGGAACAGCACTCTTTTCACCATTAAGATCATATAATTTAAAAAACTGGAGTGTCTCCACTAGACTATCTCGCAAATTTGAATTAAATAACATATATTAAATTAAATTAAATTAAATTAAATTAATTAAATTATAAATTATAATTAATAAATAATATTTATTGAACCAGCGCATATTTGGCTCTTTGTTGAAGGCACCACGTCACGTGTTGGCGCGTGAGATTTGTAGTGTTAAATAAGCGGGAGTGTCCTCCCCTAGACTTTCCCGCATATAAATAGGTATAAAGAGTTGTGAATGAATATTTAGAATGTGTAAACTTGGTATTGATAAAGAGCCAGTTCGTATTAGTTTATTGGTGTTAAATTTGATATTTGGTAACATTTATATATATATATATATATATATATAGATTAAAGTGCTATTTCCGGTTAACTGATATTTTAAATGTAAAAAAAACAGATATGGATATAATATAAATATTTTTAATTTTAGTTTATTTATAATATATAAGGGCTGGCTGTGACGTCATGAAGTGCTGGGTGACGTCATATAATTTTAAATTAAGAAAAAACTAATGAAGATGATTTTTCTCGAGGATAAAAGCAATACAAATACAAAGTGCATAACACGTGGAGATATGTCCTCACGTGAAATTTGATATGAAAATAACCCTTCACTTCCTCTCTTCGATCGGCAATACTAGCACTTCCGGTTTCCGGATTTGCACCAAAAGTTGATCAATTCATCCTTCTGATGTATTAAGTAAATATACCAAATTTCATCAAAATCCGTTGAGCCGTTCAGGCTGTACACATCTATACGGACGGACGGACAGACATCATGCTAAAAATACTTTTTTCTGTTAAGAAAATGAATGATTTGTGGAGATATGTACCTAAAAATATCCATAGGTGAAATTTGGTGTGAAAACAATACCTCCCTTACTATCGGTCGGTAAAATGTCACTTCCGGTAGTCAGATCATGATGAAATTTGGTATCTCAATTTTTTTCATATTTTTAAATCTATATACAAAATATGAAGCAAATATCTCGAAGCAAACTGGTACTTTACTTGAAAGGTAAACGCAACCAGTGTAGGTAAAGTACCACTTCCGGTTAACCGATTTTGACGAAATTTTGATAGACATCTACAAACTGTGAATAATATCGGTGTACCAAATTTCGAAGTCCTAGCTTGATTAGTTTTTGAGTAAATTTGCTTACAGACATTACATACATACATACATACATACACACACACAGACATAATTCGAAAAATGGTATTTTCCGACTCAGGGAGGTCTAAAACGTCAAGATCTATCGAAATCTCGAAGTCGAAATTTTTGACGATTTCAATACTTCCCTTATACGAAGTATGCGGGAAAGTAAAAATTAATTCTGGTACTTTCAGCGATTCAATCAAGCTGAAATTCTATAGATATCAGTTTTATACAATTATTAATCATGTGAAAAATTATCAAACATATATCTTTATTTTTACGGTCACTTTAGAGAAAAAAAAAAAACGTTGTAGGTAATGACCCTCTTCCTGTTGAGCTACATTTCTCAAAAGTTAAAAGAAAACTATGATTTTGAATAATGCCCATGTACCAAATCTCATCATTCTAGCTCTAACCGTTTTTGCGTAATCTTGGTTATATACTTACACACATAGACACACACAGACAGACATTTTTCTCAACCTTAGTGAAAATGATTCAGGGACCTTCAAAACGTATAAAAACATCAAAATCTCAACATCGAAAATTTTCGTGATCGCAATACTATCTCTGGCGAGATAGTAATAATGAACTAATTTGCTTGATATTGATTTTAATTTTAAGCTAAATAATAAATTTTTAAAAAATCTTCATTTTATACAAATATCTAGTAAGCTATTTAAAAAGACATAAAACAGTTAGCTGTTGAAAAAAGTATGTAAATTAGATAAAATTTCAAAAGATGGCGATTAGAGATAATATTGATTTGTTTAGTTAGATATAATTCCCGTCAGATGGCAGTATATTAGGTAAATGCTCTTTCTCTCTCCCTACACTCTCTCCACCCACCCTCGATTCCCTTAAGGGTTAGTCCTAATCAAGTTCAACGAATGTCAAGTGTTTCTATCGTGGGGTAGGCAAGGGTGTCGATATCATCTTTTAACTCTTACTTTTTTCATTCCTCAATACATTTCTCTCCTCCCCCCTATTCCTACATCTCCTTTTCTCTTCTTTTTTCAACACTTCTTCACAACCCCTATAATTAAATAAAATAATAATATTAATAAAAAGAAAAAAATGTGGTTTCATGGTAAATGAGTGTGAGTGAAGTGGCAATAACCCATCCACCGTTGTCGACGTCAGCTGATTGCCAAGTGCGGCTCACAACTACGTCGCCGGTGGTCGGCAACAACAACAACAACAACCTCTCCTCCACACACATCTCACTATATATAAATAATACTTCTCCACCAATTTGATGTCGTTCAGTTCTATTCAAGTTCATTTCATATTAACAACAACAACACCAAAAACGGCGAACATCACAACATCAAGACTAACATTCATCAATCCATTGTTGTTGCTATTTATAATAAAGCAACAACAAAATGTCACAACAACATGAAACAACGCTGACATCCCCAACACAAGTAGTAAGTACCATCACTAAGAAATGTGTGAGTTTGCAAATTTCAATATAAGAGGGGAGGGGGGAGAGAAAAAAATAAGGATTAAAAATAATATTCCTATCTATAAACAAATTCATCTACCCATTTAATATATTAATATTATATCCACCTGTTGATAATTATATATACTATACATATATGTTTTTTTTGAAAGTAGTATACAAATAGTATACTAAATTATATATATGTATATATATATATATATATGATATATTATACTACATTTATACATTTTACTATTTTTAATAATTATATTATTATTTAGTATTATATATTTATATATAATATTATATTATATTATATATATATTTATATATTATTGATATACTGCCTGATACTTTATTCGTAATTTTATTTCAATATATATGAATTTCAATAATTAATAATATTATATATAAATATAATAATAATATAATTATTAAAAATACTAAAATGTATATATGTAGTATAATATAGTATATATATATATATATATATATATTCATTTAAAATATCAATTATTTAATATTCTTTCAATATATATATATAGATTTATTAAATATACTTTATGTATAAGGCAGCACATCAATAAATTCATATGAGGAATAATTTTTATAACAAAAATATTAATTTAGTCATTATTAATTTATTTAATTTATTAAATTATTAATATAAAGGCTCAAGAACTACATGTCTCCCACCATATATCATCTACGATATATTTTTTCTATTTCATAAATATAATAAATAAATGTATATAAATAATATTTAATTAAAGAAATTTTAAAATTTCACAAAAAGGAAGACCAAAAACAATACAATATATATTTTATACAACAATATAACATATACAACAATACATTTGTTTTTCAATTAATTTTACAAAATTTAAAAAAGTGCTATTTCCACAATATACATACTAATATAATATATAAGTATATAGTAGAAGGTAGTAATAATTAATTATTGATAGATTTATTCATTGGTAGGTAAAGATAAAAATATATTCCTATTTTTATTTTAGTTAACAGAAATCAATTGAGCAATTGAGGAGTGAGGAAGGAGGAGGGAACTAAAATTAAAAAAGGGAGAGAGAATCTATCGGTGTTAATAAATTATTGATAACGAGAAATCAATTATCCAAATTATTTGATAAAAAAGTAAATGAATGGAAATTCTATTAGAGAATTTAAAAATTTTATTTTGAATGTTTACAATTAATCTAGTTTTCATTTTATTATGATGCAAAGCATTGAAATAAATTTATTGAAAATATTTCTAAATTTCTATAGAAAATAAGAAATAAAATTAAATGAATTATTCACTGTGTGTTATTAGTCACTTTCGTTTGTGTGTATACAATATAAATATATATAATCTATTTTAATCTTATTATAAGAACGATAATAATTTTTTATTAAATTATATATATTGATTTATGAGAGAGAATCTTGCAGTAAGGATTATTTTTGAAATTTGTTTATATTTAAGAGTGATTCGTGCAAATGCATCAGTTGAATCATTTTTTGGGGAAATTATATTTATATTTATCGGTACTTTAAAAAAAATATTCCTTATGAACTATGAATATTATGAATATGAATAAGATTAAGATTATTATTTAAAATAAATAAACGACAAAATATATTAAACAATTTCAAATATTTTTAAAGAACATAAATTTAAAAAAATAGTCATAAAACATAGAGCCCTTAAACTTACGTATTAATGCACTGAAAGACAGAAAAGTATGGCCTGTGGATATAACATAATATATATTTAGTAATTTAATAACAAAATATTATTAAAATAAATATTTATTTTATTTATAATATTTTGTATTTAAGGAAGCGCTGTCAGGCATTGTCCGGTACCATTTTTTTTTATTATTAAAATTCCTATTTTAAATTAAGAAAAAAAACTAACAAAGATGATTTTTCATGAGGCTGAAACCTATACAGATCGATTTTTCTTTATAAATAATATCTATGGTGTGAATTTCAAAAAATCCGAGCGGTTTAATATTTCGAAAATACAAATATATATATATATACCATTTGAACAATACAGAAAAATGATTGAATTATAATTATACAGTCATTTACTTTTAATATTGTATAATATCAGATTTTTTTTAATAAAATAAAGTTAGATAAGAGAGGGGGCAAAGATGAATATATCATATTTATCAATAGTCAACAATTTATTTTTAGTACATATATATATATTAAATAAACAAATTTAGAGAATCAAATAAAGTAAGTTAGTAATTAATGATTAAATATTTTTTTATGAAAATATTTATGTAATCTCTTGTAAAGATGTTTTAATTAATTATATACATTGAGAGAGAGTGTACTATATACTATTACATAATAATTATAGAAAAAAAATGAAATTTTAACTTTTTCCAAAATATAAGGTAAAAAAAAATATTAAACCGGTTTTTGAAATTTCATTACATATATGTAAATTCTTTTCCTGTTTAATTTTATACCTAATAAAAATAAACTCAATATTTATTTATAGTATTTTTGTAGTTGAATTGTAAATAAAATATTAATAATTAATTAAATATTACAAATTTAAAGTGGAGCTGCTAACTGATAAGAGTGATTTTGAAAAAAATTGAAAAGTCAGAAAAATTATAAATATATTTAATCTTTATATTATAAAATAGGTTACCTTTATTCAGTGTTTCAAAATCACAGATTTAAATTTTATAAAATTCATATTAAGTACTATAATATCAAAATTACTTTTATATTAATTATTTGATAGTAGGTAAAGTATAGCAATCGGGTAGTATATCGAAAACATTGGGATCATTTTTTTGGAGAACGTCTTTTTGGGGGTATATTACAGTAAATATCTAACTACATATCTATGTTATACTATTATGAAGAATATGTTTCATTTTTATTTTCAAACACCCAAAAAAATCAATATGTATTTTTATTTATATTTTTCTATCAAAAATATTGGATTATAGAATTTTACATTTAAATTCTATTATATAATTCTAAATTTTCAATTCAATTCAATACGAATGTTCAGAGATTAATTTCGAATATGTTCTAAGTGTTTAAATTTCATTTTATAAGATTAATGTTTCATTATCAATTATACAAGTATATAATCTGTGGATCTTAAACTTTTTTTAAGCAATTTAAAAATCAAAATCATTATAACGATGAAGATTTTTTTTGTCTATCAAGAGACAAGAGAGGAAAAGAATGATTATTTTCAAGGGCATCCAATTATATATATATATATATATATATATATATATACATTGAGCATGTATTACATATATATTTAAAAGAGATAAATACATAAATACATATTTGATATTAAAAAGATTTACTATAAGATAATCTTAATGTATATATAATCATTTTAATAATTGTATACTAATATTATAAAAGAGTCTAATCATTTTTTAAAAATTAGATATTAGGGAGAGGAATTAGACCGAATAAGCAAGGTAGTTATATAGATATAGGTTTCATTTTTGGAGAAACTTATTTCTCAAATTAATTAATTTTTAGTTTTAATATGTAGTTAATTTTTCAAAAGTTTTCAACGAATATATAAAGAATATCAAAATAAAGATTGGATTAGAATTATTAAATAAGACATTAAACGATAAATCTATTTAAAAAAAACTTTAAAAACATAATATTTATTAATCGTACCCATCATCCTCCAAAGATTATGTCCCCCCCCAAAAAAAAAAATAAAAAAAAATATTAGAATAATTTTCAACTATTTTAACAAAATCTAAAACGATTTTCAACAAAAACCGAAAATTATTTTTTAATATTTAATTGGTCATCAATTTTTAAATTGAATTAACTTTTTCTGTTTTTTTATATGTAGAATTATTAAAAATGTTTTATGATTACTTAAATTTTTAATATTTATTTATATTACTACTATTATTATTACTATTATTATATTGATGTATGTAAATTTCTAAATTATAAAAAATATTGAAATTTTTATATAAAACAATTTTAAAGAATCTTTATTCTACAAATTTCGTCTTTTATGAAAAATTTTGTCAGACTTTAAATAAATAGGAAAAATTTATTCTAAAAAAGTAAAATGGCCATATTTTTTAATATATAAAAAATATAAAAAAATTGTGAAATAATTTTTAGAGAATTAAATAAGATATATTTCATCTCTTAAGAAAATAATTTTGTCAGAATTTATATATACATGTATATAAATTGTCGTGTATTGGTGTTTTAGTATGGGTTTGGTTATGTCTTTTAAAATTAATAAATTTGATGTTTAATTTAATTTGGTAGCTCTCTGGTAATTATGAATAGAAAATAATTGGGTGAATCCAGAGACGGTTGGTAAGGGAAGAGGTAAAATTGAATTCATTCAGAATAAAAATCAAATATTAAATTAAGATAAAATTAATATTTAATAATAAAAGAATTTAACATAATTATATTTGGTATCGTGAGAAATTATACATATATATTGTGATATATATATAAATCAACTATATAAAATAAAGTCATTTATTTAATATTACACCTATAAATTAAATTAAATTTTGTATTTAATTAGCAATAGCAATTTATTAAGGGTCGACCACTTAGCTGTTATTGTTACAATAGATTTCCGTGTGAGGGAGACGAGTCAGGATTCTTCGGGTTATTCCTTTCAGGCATCTAATGATCCATCTTCTATGGGCTGGTAACTCCTTGGTTGGCTCGAGGGATGAACCTAGCACGATCATTACAATTAGGGATGAAATCTCACCTTCCGATCTATGCCGAAGAAAAACTCTTACCCCCTCCCAAGTAGTCTTTAGCTACTTTTACAATAACTCACCCCTATCTTGCACACATATATGTTCTCTCGTCTTTTCTCGCTAATTTTAAGAAACATGTCATGTAATTTATTATTAATTAAAAGTTTAACTTATGGCAATAGTTTCTCTTCTTCAATCGAGAACCTTTCTTTATATTGTCCATATGTCTTCGTCCTAAAACGTGAGGATGTCAATCTATATATATAAAGGAGACTGTTTGTATGTATGTATGTATGTAATTCGTTTACTTTTTTGCTGTCATAGTTTAATATGTTAAAATGTAAGTTATTTACATTTTAACATAAAATAGAAAATATATTATTTAAGGATTAAAGAATAAAAATAGAAAGTAAATTAGTGAATATTTTAAAAATTAGACAATTTGTGGAAATTGAAATAACTAAGAAATGAGAGGTGGAGGGGATGAGGAGAGAGGTGAGAGTGTTTGTGAGCGGGAGAGAGAGAGATTTAAAGTTTATATATAGTTCTCCGTGTTGTTCATTCAAGAGCCAGGCGTGGCACAATGACTGGCGGACTCATTTTACACAATGTATATAACTAGCAATCAAAGAATTATTATAAATTTTAACTTTTTATTTTAAATTCTAATATTCAAATATCATTTCAATTAAATAATTTATTCTAAAAGTTCTCATTTTAATTAATATAATAAAATATTTAAATCATATTTAACTTAAATTATTTTGTATTTATTCTTTCCATATTTGAATAGGTACTTCTTTTATTTTAAGGGAGGGAATTAACTATGATCTAAAAAAATTAATAAATGAACTTAATAATAAAAAATCAAATAAATCCATTAATTTAAATTAATACTATTAATGAATGTATATTGTTAATTTATCTTTAGTTTTATCAATACTTTTATACCGTTAATTTTTATAAATTAATTTTTATAAATTGTCTCAAGTCTCTAACTTTGCATTTTCTCTAATTTTATTATAATTAAAAATATTCAATAAAAATCAAACAATGAAATTAAAATATCGAAATGAAATGATCAAGAAATATTATACTCTATTATAACATATACAATACTTATAAACTATAGGCGGAGGAAAATTAGACGATATCATTGCGGGTTCATGCCAAATCGATCAACATTAATTAAGATATTTTCATTATGACAGATATTAAAAAAACCGCGAATTCAATATCTCTGTTCACTAATTATTTGTAGACTTTAGTAAAACCTACGCATGACTCAATAGATCCGGATAAACTTTTTCAAATTTTGATCTTAAAATTTATCTTGAAGGTAGTAAAGAAAGAGTAAGATGTGGAAATCAATTGTAAAATATTAGGTGACCCAGACGACTTAAATATAATAGGAGATTCGGCAATTGCAATTACAGATAGCGAGGAAAAATTAATCGAGGTAGGAAAAGAGATGAGGTTTGAAATTAATAATGATAAATAAATATATTTAGAAACAAACAGGAGCAGTATTAACATACAAAATGTAGAATTTGAATATGTAGAAAAATTGAATGTAATCACGAAGGATAATAATATTTGAGAAGAATTGAAATCGAAGTTGCAATCGGAAAACGCCTGTTATCATGCAGTAAAGAGGCTTATCTCATCAAAATTATTATAAAAGGGAATGAAAATTAAAATATATAAAACAATTATTTTGTCTGTTGTATTATATGAGTGTTAGACATGGTCTATGATCTTTGGAGATGAGAGTGGATTCAGAGAATAGGATTCTCCCCAGCATTTATGGGCCAAAGAAAGATGAGTACATCAGGGAATGACGTACGAGAGATGGAACAGAGGCTCAGGATAAGGACACTTGGAGAAATGTGGTTGTAGCTGCCAAGAACTTTCGAGTACCGTTGAGCCACGCATGGTCTATGACCCTGGGAGATGAGAGTAGATTCAGATTATTCTTTCCAGCATTTATTGGCCAAAGAAAGATGAGGTCACCGGGGACACTTGGAGAAATGTGGTTGTAGCTGCCAAGAACTTTCGAGTAGATAGATATAACATATTCAATAATAATATATATAATTAATTTACTAAATAAATTAAAATATATTTTAAATAATCACACAATAAGAAATGAATGTTTTATGTTATACATTGTTTGAAACAAAATGGATGAAAACCTTTTACTACTTTCAACCAAATACTATGTACCACTCGGGGGTACAGGGGGCGGAGCCCCCGTCTAGATGTGAAGAGCGACGAAGGAGCTCTGAGCAGCTAGTATTTGTATAAATGTTTATTTATAGCATTATAATGCTATTTGCCTATTAAAGGTTAATTTTATGCTTATATATTACAATATATATATATAATAAAGAAATGAGCCTTGTTACTTTTCATTCGGAAAAATTTCTAGTTTTTTAAGAGTAAAGTACTTATATTACCGATTCATTTCAGGTATGCATTTTTTAACATATCTCAAAGTTTCAAGTCATTCTGATTTTTTTGTATTTTTTATTTTATTTTTAATTCATAAACCTACGTTTATACAGATCAATACTTCTACTCAAAAAAATCTTCTAATATACATAAAATTTTGTGGGATGTTTATAAGATCAGAAAAACAAAGACACCTACATAGCTATATACACAAATTAATTTTAAAAATGTATAAAAGAGCTCCGACTTGTTCATCGGATGCCTTTCTTGGAGAGACTGTCCTTGTGTTTAGATTGTATACAATTAAACACGAATAAAGAATTTTAAAATTAAAATAAATTAATTTAGGCACATTTTACAAATTTAAACCATAACAAATAAATTTATTAAAAATTATTTTTGTGTTATGTTTAAAAAATTCTCTTTTCTGATTCTCTAAAAAAGAATATTAAATCGTGCATTTAAAAAAAAGAATAAATAAATTTGTTTAAATATTAATACAAATAATGAATCATATAAATAAAAATTTAAAAATTTAAATATGAATTAGTTATTATAAATTTAGAAAATAGGGTTTAACGATAAATACTTCAAAATATGTATATTTAATTTAATATATATATATATATATAAAATAAAATATAAGTTATCTTTAAACATAAAAAGTAAACTTTAAACAGAATATATGTATTTTAAAAATTTCCCCATTCATTACTACTTGTATATTTATATTCTATTTTAAATTTTAATTAAGAAAAGTATTCTATCCAAATTTTGAAATTTATTTCCCTTTGGGTCAGTGGGCTGGGGTAGAGGACTTGACACTTATAAGTTTTATTTAAGAGAGAAGAATAACTTAATATCTGAATATTAGTCAAATAGAAAAAACCGTAGAACAAATATATCAATTAACGAATCAATTAATTTAAATTAACAATCTTAAATCTTTCTATTTTAAGATTAATTATCATTTTATAAAACGTTAAATAAGTTTAGCACATTAAATATATTAATGTCTCTTTCTTTTGATTTTCTTAAATTTCTATATACTCCATTGGTCATATTATAATAAAAAAAAATTATAATCTTTAAGATTATTTAATCCCATTATGATATATACCAGGGGTGGCCAAACTTAGTGATACATAGAGCCCTATTGAAAAATCGAAAAATTTTTATAAATTTTTTAATTGAGCCACAATAAACTCGAAAAGAACCACGGGTTGGCCACCGTGGATATATACAATATAATTTTATCTAATAATTTTATAGATTAAATTAAAAAACAGATGAAAATTAAATAAAATACTCGTAAATGAAAAGCTATTTTTCAGATTTTCAACAAAATACTAGAGCCCCATGTCTATGTATATATATATTTAGGGTATATATTTTTCAGCACATTTGAATATGGTATTTGAACATTAAATTTAAGCTCTCTAACACTAAAAAAGTATCATGAACATTTTTTAAAATAATTGACTTGAATATAATATATTGAACACTAAAAAAAGTGGTTGCACATTAAAATAAGCTTAGAAACATTAAAAAAATCTTTGAACACTAAAACAATTTTAGGAACAATACAATTCTATTTAGGAACAATAAAATAAAATTAAAACACTAAAATTCTTTTGAAATGGACCGAAGAAAGAAATCCTAGTTGTCACAATTATAAATGTTTTGCATTAAAACCAGCTTTAAAATTAAAACTATGGACAGATGCATTTCACTGGGCATTATGAAATAAAAAAAAGTCGAATTGGCAGTCGTGGGACTGGCCGACAGAAGTGAAAACTTGTGCGTAAGAAATTTGAAAGCAGACGGAATGCGCACCAGCTTCACGAGAAAAATGAAATTTATATACGTATATATATATATAAAATTCATAATTATTTTTTTCAGTAAACTGATTATTATTACAAAAATATTAAAAATACGATGTGTATGAATATATATATATATGTCTGTCTGTCTGTCTGTCTGTCTGTCTGTGTGTCTGTCAAATACTCAAAAACTACCCGTCCGATTGCGATGAAACTTTCAGGGATTGTTGTGGGCGTCCCAGGGAAGGTTTTAGTGTAGTTAAATCCAAAATTAATTTATCCAAAATTAATTTAAATAGTAATATTTTGGTAAAAGTCTATTTATGGTTACCATGGTTACATTGAAAAAATTATACAATAAATAAATAAAAATAATTGGAAATCTTTTCAACTTATTATTTTGATAAATTTTATTAATATTTTTAATTTTTTTTTAAACTGCCAAAAATAACATACCCATAATAATAGTTGTAATAAAAATAAAAATATAAATCACAATGTAAGTAAAATATTGAATCGTTTTATTTATATTGTTTCAATTATTGTTTGAATATTTATTAAATTTATATATTGATTAATTTACATGTTTAAATGTATATTTAATAAATTTATTTATTGATTCTTAATATTAATAATTCCAATTACTTTCTTGAAATTTTTTTTTATTTAAAAGCATATTCAGCATATCTCGCAAATTTGAATTGGATTAAATAACATATATTAATTTAAATTAAATTAAATTAATTCAATTATAAATTAAAATTAATAAATAATATTTATTAAACCAGCGAAAGTTTGGCTCTTTTTTGAGATTTCCAGTGTTAAAAAATTAATTCTGGTACTTTCAACAATTCAATTTTCGATGTTGAGATTTTGATGTTATAAACAATATTTATTAAATTATAATTTAATTTAATTTAAATTAATAAATATTATTTAATCAAATTCAAATTTGCGAGATAGCCGAGTGGATAGTGGAGTGTGGCTCTCTGTTGATGGCACCACGTCACGTGTTGGCGCGTGAGATTTCCAGTGTTAAAAAATTAATTCTGGTACTTTCAGCGATTCTATCAAGCTGAAATTCTATATATAGCAGTTTTATACAATTATTAATCATGTGAAAAATTATCAAACATATATCTTTATTTTTACGGTCACACACACACACACACACACACACACACACACACACATATTTAAAAATTAATTTATTAAAATATATATTATATAATATATTATATATAGTATATAATTTAATATATATATATATATATATATATATATATATATATATATATATTCTGAAATTAAATTTAAATTATATAAATATATTAGAAATTAATTTAATATAATTTAACACATAATAATATATTAAAATATTTTATTTTATATATACATAATTTAGTAATACTGATTATTAATGTAAATATAAATAATAATATTTAATATGGCAAATATGTAAAATTTTGTAAAGAATGTATCAGAAGTTTAGTGTCTAACATTCTGGCGTATTGCGCATGCGTATATCGGTCGGTCGGTCGGTCGTTTTGGAATCTCACGCGAAATCTATATTTTTTCCCCATCCCGCAAAAGTGCTCAACGCCGCTAAAGAAGTTTTCACTTCAAAAATCTAATAAATATTTTGTATGTTCCTAACAATCACATTTTCAAAAAATAACTTCTGAATTAATCTCGCAATATAATTCATTAAATGAAAAGTGGGAGTCATTTGAGGAATATGAAAAATTCAATTTTGGAATCTGGGTTATTACGAATCCCCCAACTTAAAATATGGTATAGTTGTTAAAATACGTAGGTACATGGTTTAAAATATCTAAAATTATAATACTTAGAAATTTGAACTTGGCAGGTTTTCGTGCTGTACGTAACACTAGATTAATTGTATAATTATATTTATTATTTATATATATAAATTAACCTGCCAAGTTCAAATTTCTAAGTATTATAATTTTAGATATTTTAAACCATGTACCTACGTATTTTAACAACTATACCATATTTTAAGTTGGGTGTATGGTAAAGTGAATTTCGGCCAGATGGACCGTTGACGCGAATAAAGTGGCGTGCCTGGATGCAGGAGGCGGAGGACTGGGTGTGGTGGCGATTCTTGGGAATGCCAAATGTTTACCAGTGGATCAGGCTGTTGATGAAAATTATTATGATTGATTTTAAAGTACATCTAAACTTGGCATTGGGATGGATTTGATCCCGTTTTTAGGCAAACAAATAGCCGATAGGAACTTGGCCCCCTTTTTAACAGGTATGTTTTTGATTAGATTTCAATACTTTTTTTTAAGAAAGCTTACCTATTTTTTCCTTTTTGTGCCGCGCCCGCGTCCATTCTTAGCCTTTGAAGTAATTTTGTGTTTAAAAAAAATGCAAATTTTTTTAAATTAAAATTATATTTGTTTATATATTAAATATAATAATTTTATTTGTTCTTTTATTTTATAGTTCTGAATTTCCAACTTGTATTGAATAATAAATAATTAGAACAATTAATTAATTCATTGAAAATTATATAGAAACTGTTAAGTTATAACAATAAAAATAAACAAACTAATTAATCTAAATTATAAAGTCAAATGGTTTAACACTATTATATATATATTTATAATTTACACCTAACGCTACTTGTATAGGAAAAAATGTCACTTCCGGTAGTCAGATCATGATGAAATTTGGTATCCTAATTTTTTTCATATTTTTAAATCTATATACAAAATATGAAGCAAATATCTCGAAGCAAACTGGTACTTTACTTGAAAGGTAAACGCAATCAGTGTAGGTAAATTACCACTTCCGGTTAACCGATTTTGACGAAATTTTGATAGAAATCTACAAACTGTGAATAATATCGGTGTACCAAATTTCGAAGTCCTAGCTTGATTAGTTTCTGACAAAATCAATGAATTTGTTTGAATTCGTTAAAATCGCATTGATATTAGATTATAACAACTCAAGCTTGACCGATTTCTTAAATTTCATAATTTTTTGTTAACCTACATATAACACACGACCTGTATGCCAAATTTCATAGCGCTAGGACAATTGGAAATACCTTAAGAATTTTGTTGACCAATCAGTGAATCAGTGCCAAAATAAGCTATTTTCACAGGGTCATATTTCAGGATCTACTGAAGCTATAACTATGAAATATGGCATACTGCTTTAGTTCTAGTATATGACTACGTAGATAAAATTTTATCTCTGTACTTGCAATAGGCACTGAGATACAGGGGGGGTCAAAAGTGACTCCAAACCATTCGTGTAAATATACTTACGGCATGCGCGCGGCTTGCTGGAACTTGGCCGGCGCACTGCCGTGCGCATAGATATATTATATATTTATTATAATAAAATTTGTTAAAAAATATAACATCAGTATTATTTTTATATACTTACATATAAATGAATAAGAACATACAATAACACACACCTACAAACAACAAACTCTCCTATGTGAATAAAATTAGACAAAATATGAGGTGGATCATACACATTTTCCATTTTAAAATATTTTCAATGTTCGTCTATATTGTTCTTCCTCTCAAATATAAATTAATGAACTCTTATTTTAATAACCAGCAAATTTATATAATGTTTAAAAAAATTATTTTAAAGTTAATGTCAATGTTTTAATGTGCGAATGAATATTTTTATTGTTAACGTAATTTAATGTGCAAAGAATCTAATTTAATGTTTATTTTGAGATAATTTGATGTCCAGCTGGTTAGTGTGCAAGTACTCAAATTTAATGTTCAAATCAGATTTTTTAAATGTTTATTTCTCAATGTGCAAATCTATTTTAGTGTGGAAATAACCTATTTAAGTGTGCCATTATATTTATCCCATATATATATATATATATATATCGATTTAATCAACTAAATTCAGAAAATATTTTTTTTAGTAAATTATGCTATAGTCTTTGCACTTCGAAATAAAAAAACTCATAATTTAAATTAAAGGATAAATAATAGTATAATAATAATTTGTTTCAGTTGAAGAGTATTGGTCCGAAATTAGTGCCATTTTTTAAAACAGTGGCAATATACTTTGTTGTCTTCATTCCAAATGATCGGCCATCGTTATTTGCCTTGGCTCTCAAATGCCTTCCAATTATTAGTCTTATATTCTTTGTATTGTTGCATGGCATCTCATTAGGAAACGAGTAAGTAAAAATGAAATTTTAAAGAAAGAATAAGATTGGATTTTAATGTTATTATTGTTATAGGCATGCGTACTCTCGTCGTATCCTCCTTGGGTTGGCCTTCTCATGTGTTGGGGACGCCTTTTTGATTTGGCCCCATCGTTTCCTTCATGGGATGGGCGCCTTTGCATTGGCTCAATTAATGTATACTTCAGCCTTTGGCTTTCGGCCATTGAATCTAGGCGTTGGTTTTACACTTTACGCCCTTGAAATTGCAGGTAAATTCTTCTTTTTGGATATTATTATATGTACATTTATTGTATTCTTACGAATATAACATATATTTACATGATTTAAGTATTTTTTTAATATTAATATATTAGACCTGAAAAATCGATAATCTAAAAAATCAATCAAACAAAGACTTTCGAAATGATTTTAATAAAGTTATTGATCAATCAACAAGTGTCATTAAATATTTACAAAAAGCATTATAAGGAAAATGACTGTTTACCAAAACAAAACATATTTAATATGAACCTTTTTAATATGAATGAAAACTAAAACAATGCCATTGAATTTTTACTTTTAGTATTGTATATCCTTGTTCCTGGTCTGAAGGGTCCTCTTGTGTTTGGTGTCCCTTTCTACTCAACATTACTTATGACGATGGCCTGGAGAGCCATTGCAAGGGTTCAATTCTTTCAGGTAACAAACCTTTACTGATATTCATTGTTGTTTTAAATAAACAATACAAGGGTTGGTCAATAAGTCAGTGACTTTTCGAATAAAACATGTTTTTGGATAAAATATTATTTTATATTTCAACGTAGTCTCCTTTGAGATCTATACACTTCGTCCAACGTTTCTCTAATTTTTTTATCCCTTCCCAAAAATATGATTTGTCGAGGACATCAAAAAAGATTTGTTTGGGAGACGATTTCATCTTTTTCCGCCGAGCTATTTCTTCAGGTTGGGAAACAAGAAATAGTCACTCGGGGCTAAATCAGGAGAATAGGGCGGAGGAGGGAGCAATTCGTATCTCAATTCATGGATTTTCATGGAAATTCATTTTCTTCTCAAATTACGAGGTAGTCGGCTATTAAAGGATGCCACAAAAAAACTAATAGACCCAGCTGGTTCAAATATCGACAAGAGCCAGCTGATAGTTGTCTGCTGACAGGAGCAGTGTTGCCATTTCATTTAAGAGATGGGAAATTCAAAATTCACGTACTTATTGAACTGCCCTCGTAGATAAAATTAAATGTTATTATAATTATTAAAACATATTCAAAAGTATAAACTGTTTTTGTATTTGTTTAGGAGCTGTGGACATGGACTAAATTGTGTTCATGCGTCGGAGGTATTTTATTTGCCATATCTGACGGATTCATTGGCTTCCATCATTTCCATAATCCCGTTCCAAATGCTCAGGTATATAAAAACTAGAATTTAAAATAATCGGTAGAATAGAGATTTTAATTCATTTTATTTATTTTAACAAATATAATTAATTAAAAAATTGATTATATATTATTATTTAATAAATAAATATTTTATTTATTATTATTTAATTTTATATTTTTTAATTATTGGTGAGCAAAGGTATTCAAGTTGAGAATCTCTCAAATGCTACAATGATAATGAATTATGCATTGATTATATTAAAATGTAAATGTTTATAGTTATTTGGGATCAAATATTAAAAAAAACGTTATAAAATAGATTTAATAATATACAATATTTAAAATAGAGTTAAAAATATATAATCAGAAATTGATTCTATTATATTATTGATAATTAAAGAGGTGAAGTGCAAAGATCAATCTCAAAAGATTAGATACCCAACATTAAATATAAATAAATCATTATATATTTTTTTTATTCTATTATTTTTAGACATTTATAATGGTGACATATTATGCTGCTCAATTGGGAATTGCATTAAGTGTTGTCGATTCCAAAGTATCCTATGTACGAGAACAAGAAGCGCTCAAAGGAAAAAAGAAACAACAAATAAAGCAAAAATCATCAAAGAAAGTTAATGATAAAATCAGATGAATAATAAAAAATATTAATTTGCAGAAAACAATATTAATAATATACTCATTATTGTTGAAAAAATAATAATAAGTTTATATTTGTTTTTAATATAAATATATAAAATAATAAGTGTCAAATATGAAAAATAAAAAATTATAATAATATAATAGAAATAGAGGATAAGTATATGAATATTCAAATATTTATTTTGAATAAATATTTAGAAAATATTTGAAATATTAAACTAGAATTTGTTAATATTATTATATTTTATATGTATTTTATAATTTTTTTTTATTTTTGATATAATAATATATATAAGTATTGTATTATATTATTTTTATTTATCTATTATATTGATAATAAATAGATTTTAAAGTTTTAAATATAAAAGGTATAAAATATCGAAGTATTTGTTTTATTTTCAATAAAATGTTGATAATGAAAATGACAAGTTTGAAAAGGAAAATGGTTAAATCATTTTAATTATTTCTTTAATATAAATATTGGTATATAAATTAAATTAAGTTATACTATATTTTATTATTATATAATAGAGAAACTCTAATTTATGTAAACTTAATCCATATCACTATACTATATATATGTATATGTTATTTATTATCTTTATATATGTTTTAATATATATCTCTAAATAAATTTACAAAGTGTTCATTACAAATAACAAAAAATAATAATTAATATATATATATATATATATCCTAATCGAATATATATATTCTAAATATGTAATATTTCTAAAAAGGCAATAATTAACATATTTAATTAATTATATAATTAATTAATAAAACAAATAATTCTTATTTATAATTATTATTAACAATAAAAAAAATAATTTTGTAATACAAAGAATCGAGAATAGATGTCAATTAATTATTTAATTTTTGTATTGTTTTTGTTTTTTTTATCTATTATTAATATTATTCTCGAGGCACCTCAAAAACAAAGAACATTTGTGCCGTCAAAAATTATATTAGGAAATAATAAATAGTTATATTATAATTAATTATTCAGATAAAAAAAATTATAATAAAAATTTTCAGCACATTATATATATAGAGAGATTAAATTTGAGAAGCTCAAAAAAATAGATTAATAGTAAGGTGACCAACCGTCCTCCTTTAGGGAGAACAGGCCTCCATTTGTAAGCTCTGTCCTTCTTTTGTAATTGTCCTCCTAACTGTCCTTCTTTTAAATATCTGTCCCGTTATTTTAATTATTTAGGACATTTCGTGCTTTTTTCAAAATTTTTTCAATTTGCTTCTATAAAAAGGTCAAACGTTTTCTGGACTAAGCTTTTGAACATTTCCAAATTTTTTTTCAATTTGGTTCTAAAAAAAAGGTAAAATGTCACCTTATTAATAGAAAAGTTCTTCCTATAAAATTTAATATTAAAAATTAAAAAAATATTTTATGTAGACTTTAAGAGGTGGGTATTAAAACAATTAGTATGGATCTCAATTTTACCCATAAATAGAAAAAACTACTTAAATAAACTATTGTTGCCAAGATTTATAATCTAAGTCATAAGAAATAGACAAATGCCATTTAGAAAATAAATAAAATAATAAAATCCTTTTTATTCAAAGATCCAATATATATATATTAAGTTTATAAATAAATAATATTTATAGTATATTTCAGTGTTTCCTAACCCTTTTTGTGTCATGCCACACCCGAGCCCTTCTAAAATTATGCCTCCCTATGCAACACATACATAATTTTTAACATTAAAAAGGGTTAAACTCGTGTTGAGGCTATTTTCGAATTGCTCCCCTTTACAATCAAATTGCCCGCTATGGGGTGTGGGAAACACTGATATATTGTTTATTATAATTCAAATTGTCAAAAACTAAGGAAAGGTTTCGTGGTGGCAGTAACCTCGATTTAGATAATAGAAGTCAATGTCCTCACAGATTTTTGGCAAGTGAAGCGTTAGCTGGTGTGCCTCCACTAGGGCTCTACTTCCGCTGCGTTTCATCATACTTGAAGATACCTTTCAAAAACTAAGCATTATTATATAATAAATATCACACATTATTAACGCACAATATTCTATAGATATATAATATTAATATGTTATTATTATAGAAAAAAATTAATAAATAAAAATATAAAAAATGTTCTAGTATTAATTTCTTTGCAATAAATATTAATAACTAACACAAAAAATTTGCCAAAATCAATAAATTAAATAAATTATATACTTATATATTTTGTTTTATTAATGTATTAATTCTATTATACATTTTTATTAAATTATTATTATTAAAAATTTCTGATTTTATTAAATATCTTGTTTTCAGCGCGAAATAATAAAATAATAGAAAATCAATTAGATTAACAATTAAATAAAGTACAAAAGCATAGGTAAGATGGAAGTATTGAATAAAATAGGGGAATAATTTCAGATTGAATGTGCCAGACAATTCTATATAAAACCCCTAATACTATAAAACAACCCTAAACGAATATCAGACAATGTCTGTGTGTGTATGTGTGTGTGTGTATGTGTGAGTGTGTGTGTATGTGTGTGTGTGTTAGTATGTATGTAACCAAGATTACGCAAAAACGGATTGAGCTAGAATGATGAAATTTGGTACATGTGCCGTTATTCCATTTTTAGAGGTGGAAATGTTAATAAAAATGCGTATTTTTGTTGTTATGAATTTAATGTAGGTATGTACTTAGTATATACATATGTACATAATTTTTTTTTTTTTTAAGAAAAATGTACAAATTTTAATTTATATAAATAATAATAAAACCTTCCAACCACCCATTTCTGCCAGAAAAATTATCAATATGGAGCTTACTTGTAAATTCTTGAGCTTTTTCTTTGATCATTGGTCCGCTTATTGGAATGTTATTATTTCGTACCTGCTTTATCCATCTACAGAGACACTTTTCAGGATACTCTGCTGCTCGTATTCGTTTGAGTTTTCCTTTTCCATCAATACACTGCGACCGAATTTTCTCGTTGTGAATAATTCTACACAGGGTTGACTTTGGTATGTTCTCCCTACACAGTTTATCTCGCGACTTTCCACAATCATAATCTGACTTAACCAGGCTTCACTGTAGATGAAAACCTTTTACATACAGACTTTCAACCTAAGTTAATAATTTATTGTAATTTTTATCCTTCTTTAAATAAATATATTACATATAAAACATTGCTCTTTTTATCTATATTTGTAAATTTCCTAGCTGCAATTTAAAAATTGTGAAAATTCCAGTTAAATGAAAAATTATTTATTTAGAGATAAAACCAACGTTTCAGCAAAATATGAAAAAATAAAAAATTTTTGATGAAATGTCAGTTTTACCTCTAAATAAATAATTTTTCATTTAACTGGGATTTTCAAAAAATTCTTCATTCCAATTATTCCTTCTAAAGAAAAATAAATTTAAAAAACACACCAAGCCCCCCACCCACTTTTCCATCAAATACACAAGCCCAATTTTTTTTCAATTGGCGCCGAAAACTTTGTTTCAAAAAAAAACAATAGAGTGTTAAGGTTATTATTTTGAATGTCAATAAAATTCAAAATGTAATCCATTAATATTACTTATTATATATAATTGATAATAGATTATTTAATTAAAAATGGATCTTTATTCACAAGAAGACAGAAAATATCCAATATATATAGGTAATTTCTATTAAAGATAGAATTATTATTAATTTCCACTAGTATTATATTTTTAAATATATTTGTAATGATATACATTATATTGATTTTTAAAATAATTTGATAATGATTTAAGATAATAAAAATAAAAATGTTTTAGGTCCCTTATATCCTTGTGAATATTGCAACACAAATTATATAAATGAGGAATTTTTATCTAAACATTTAAAAAGATGTATTTTCAAACAAATATTTTCAATTTTAAAAAATAAATTAAAACTCAAAAATGATACAGTCGAATATTCCAAGGAAAACAGTAATGACGAAAAACTTGAAGTTACTGATTCAAACAATACAGAAGACAGGCGTTCTGAATGTAATTTTTGTAATAAGAAATTTAGTAATAAATCACATTTAAATAGACATATAATATTTCATACAGGTGAAAAGCCTTTTGAATGTAATCATTGTAAAAAGAAATTCAATTTTAAATCACATTTAAATTATCATTTATTAATTCATACAGGTGAAAAGCCTTTTGAATGTAATTATTGTAAAAAGAAATTTATTTACAAATCAAGTTTAAAAACACATTTATTAATTCATATAGGTGAAAAGCCTTTTGAATGTAATTATTGTAAAAAGAAATTTATTTGGAAATCTGATTTAGATAAACATATATTAATTCATACAGGTGAAAAGCCTTTAGAATGTAATCATTGTAAAAAGAAATTTATTCAAAAATCTAATTTAAATCAGCATTTATTAATCCATACAGGAGAAAAACCTTTTGAATGTAATTATTGTAAAAAGAATTTTAATTTAAAATCAAGTTTAAAGAGACATTTATTAATTCATACAGGCGAAAAGCCTTTTGAATGTAATTATTGTAAAAAGAAATTTAGTAGTAAATTACATTTAAGTAGACATATATTACTTCATACAGGAGAACAACCTTTTGAATGTAATCATTGTAAAAAGAAATTCAATTTTAAATCACATTTAAATACACATTTATTAATTCATACAGGTGAAAAGCCTTTTGAATGTAATTATTGTAAAAAGAAATTTAATTTAAAATCAAGTTTAAATTCACATTTATTAATTCATACAGGCGAAAAGCCTTTTGAATGTAATTATTGTAAAAAGAAATTTAATTTAAAATCAAGTTTAAATAGACATTTTTTCATTCATACAGGCGAAAAGCCTTTTGAATGTAATTTTTGTAAAAAGAAATTTAATCAAAAATCTAATTTAGATAAACATTTATTAATTCATACAGGCTAAAATCCTTTTGAATGTAATTATTGTAAAAAGAAATTTAATTATAAATCAAGTTTAATTATTCAGAAATTTAATACTAAATACAAATCCTCACGCCATTTCCGTCCCTTGTGCTGCTCATACATTGAAATTAATGATCAATGATGCAGCAAAAGTAAATTCAGATACTTTTATTTTTTTTCCACAGTACAAGAAATATACAAATTTTTTCATCATCTTCAAAACGTTGCAGGAACGCCAATCCCTGAAATATAATTCTTTTCTACTGGGATTATAGAAAAGAATCTACCCTTTACCCAGGATATTATTTTTAAATTTATTAAAAATTAATTTTACATTTCATGAAACTTATTCAATTTTTTCTTATTGCTTCATATATAAAAACAATAAAATTATTTCCTTCCTTTTCAAGTAATTTTTATGTTATTTTAAGTTATTTATTTTTGAATATAAAATTTTAAAATAGAATAGAATAGCAGGAAAAATGTTTCAATGTTAAAATACAAAAAAGAAGGAATGATTGGGATGGAAAAGTTGGTTAAAGCGATTTATTAAAATAAAATTCGTATTAATTTATTTGTCGTATAATACGTAGTTTATTAATTTGTATATAATTTCATTTAACGAAGGGGAAATAATATAATTTATTTTGAAAATAAAGTCAAAGGCAGTTGAAGCTCATCCATTGGGGGAAAGCAAGAGATTGCTATGCTGTCCCCTTCAAGGTCACCGAGAAGCAAAGCATTGGAGGTGGGGGCGAAATTTATTAAATATATATAATTAATATATCAGTAAAAAGTTAAAAATATATTTTATAAAATTAAATTTTTATTTGAATCTTTTCTAAAATTTATTAAACTTCATTTAAATTAATAGGAATAAATAAATTTACAATAAATTCTTGATTGAGGGATGATTTCGGTCGTGACGCCGATCAATGTCTTCGACTGGAAAGGGAATGCGAACTGAATGCGCTCGAAGCTCAACGGCAGGCAGGCAGGCCAGGAGGGAGGGTGGGTGGGAGGTGAGAAGAGGTGGCGGAGGGGCCCAACATGGCGTCAAATTTTTTCAATCTGTCAAAATTCAATAATTAATATTTAATCAACGAAGCACCGTAAAATTATATAATAGTAGTGAAAATGAATCTATTCGTATACCTAGGTTTTATGTGTTGTTATAAGGCAAAATTTTTGTTGAACTTTAAAAATAAACCAATATTAAAATTAATTAAAAATTTCAATTTAATGATACAAAAAATCAATTTTATTTAGAATCTGGCTAAAATTATGGTCAATGGATTGGTCTTGGTCACAATTTACAAAATTTAGTCAAAAATTTTAATAAAATGAAAAACATTGATTTGATTGGTTTTTCTAATTCTTCAAAGAGTACTATAAATGAGTTCCAAGTTTTTACTAATATGAAGCGTAGGAGAGGTGGGTCCTCTCAGAGGCACATAAGACATGTCTCACTCGTGAATATACTGGGTTTTGCTAGTCGGAGAATTGGCGTAATCTGGATATATAGGAGACTCTATAAGAGTCTCCTATAAGAGACAAGATTTCAATTTTTAGGTAGGTATTCTCCTTCATCCAAATAAATTTGATATTTTGAATGATCAGGGAGGGGGGGGGAGAGTAAGAGTAAGGGCATGGATGGAAAGGCCTCAATGGGTAAAGGACATGATTCCTCCAGGTAGAAGAGGGATTTAGAAGAAATCATGAGCTCACGTGAGGGCAGGGACGCCAATCCCTGAAATAGAATTCTTTTCTATAAAGAAAAGAATCTACTCGCTACCCGGGATATTATTTTTAAATTTATTAAAAAATAATTTTAGATCATAATCATCCTGTATATGTTATTACATCTTTTATATACCATATACATAGTTATATTTTTCTTATCCCGATAATTTATATACTTTTTATCCAAGGGCTTTCCTTTCTCAAAATACCGTTTAGTTTTAGACTACTCTGCTCTCTCTCTCTACCCAAATTTCGCCTCTACCTCCCCCTCCTCTCATATCCATTCCAAAATGAAGTATTTTAAAAATAACGGCCCTTCCATTTACAATTTTTTTTTTTATTAATATTATTATAATAATTAAAACTAACATATCTTTCATATATCTAAGAACATATATAAATATATTTTCTATATTTTAGTATTTGATTTAATTTAGATTTAATTTTTTCCCTTTTTTTAGCACTTTATTTATATATTTTAATTTTTTTATTCGTTGATCAATTATTTATTATTACATAATAAATAGATAATCATATTATTATATAAGATAAATAAATAAAAATAAATTCAATTGAAATAAAACGATTGTGTCAAGATTCAACATTTCAATTCATACTTGTTCGCTCAATCAAATTGAAAGAGAACAACCAACCTCTTATATTCAATTTAAAAAAATAATAGAAGTAAATGTAATTAATAGAATTAAAATAATAAAGCAAATATTTATTTATTACATATTAAATAGATAATTATATTATTATATGAGATAAATAAATAAAAATAAATTCAATTGATATAAAACAATTCATTCTTGTTCGCTCATGTTGAAAATTGAAAGAGAACAACCAACTTGTTATTTTCAATTAAAAAAAATCTATAAAAGAAGTAAATGTAAATAATAGAATTAAAATAAAAAAAATCAAATATTTATTTATTTACATATTCAACATTTCAATGAACTGAAAAATTAAACCAATTAAATCAGCAGCTACATGGTAAAGGTAAAACAATAATAGATATGATTAGCCTTTTGAACTCATTTAAGGAAAAATTAAATATTCTTGCAATGCAACTAAAGCGTCGTGATTTAAAACACTTTCAAAACCTGGCAGATGAATCTAAAAATAACAAGACTGTTGCTTACGACAAATATGCTGATGTTATTGGAATGCTTCTAAATGAATTTGATAGAAGATTTCTCAAACTAAGTGAACGTGTGCCTGTTTTTTATCTTACCCATGTTGAAAGTCTTGCTCAGAAACTTCACAATTTTATTAATACTACAAATATAGCAGAATTAGAAGAAGAAATAATAAATATTAAATGCGATATAAATCTAAAATCAATGGTTAGCAATTTTTGGAAACTAATAAGCAAAGATAAATACATATCCAAATATTTGGACAATGGTTGCTCGATTTAATTCCTTCCTTTTCTTATATGAATGCAATCAAAACAAAACCTCGATCGCAAATAACGGATCTACATTTATGACTTTAGAGTCATCCTTAAGAATTGCTCTAAGTTCATATGAGCCAAATTTTGAGAAACTTGCTCCTCTTATGCAATGCCAGGTTTCATCCAAATAAAAATTGTATGCTTAAAATTTGTTTTGTTCGTATTTATTTCTTAACATTGTATTTTTTAAAATTTTAATAAATATTGTTAGAATTCATAAAATAAAAAATATATCGTCGGCTTAGACTGCAAACCTGCTAACTCATATTCAGCATATTTTGCACAACTTTCTTAAAACGCATAAATTTTTTGCTTGTCACGTGATAGGTGCATAATAGCGGTGTTTCATAGCCAATTTAAGGTGTTTTTCTCTTTCTAATAGTGTGAAAATGTAATTTTTGACCAAAAGTGGAGGTTTGCAATTTAAATTATTATCTTCTAAAATTTTAAAATTATTTGCCCATATCCATAGTGGACCGCAGACTATATTTTATTGAAAAAGTAGCCCCTAAAAGCTAAAAGTTTGGCCACACCTGCCATATAGGTTGTTAGGACCCGTTCTACTGACAAAAGGACTCCTAATTTAAGTCTAGTTTACACGGGCTTAGTTCTTGTCATTAGTTCAGGGGTGGGCCTTTTGAGCGCCCGCCGGCCCGTTGAAAAAGTTGGCTCTTATTTTGATTTTTGTTCAATATGTCTCTAAAAAAAAGATAAATTTTTTTATTAGTGTTTTCGAAATATGGCCCTCCGGCCCGGAAGACATTTTGAAAATTTCATTTTGGCTCGCACTTAAAAGTATTTGCCCACCCCTGAACTAATGACAAGAACTAATCCCGTGTAAATTAGGTTTTATATAACCCACTCAGAGGCGGATTAAACGCCGAGCGGACTGGGCGGCCGCCCGGGGCCCACCGAAACCTAAATAAAAAAATTTCCTTAAAAAAAATTTAAAAAAACTCTTGAGTTTATGGATAATCGGAGTTTAAATAAAACAAGTTATTCTTGATACAGATCTTTATTCGGTCGTGTTTGAACCCCGACTAACTTAAGAAAAAATAATCAATTTTAGGTCTCGGCGACCACAGTAAAAATTATGTATTTTTTACATAAGTACTATATATGTAAGTATAAAACAGCCTAAATTATAATATAAACAAAATTTGTCTTTCAATTATAATTGTAAATAACAGAGGGCCCATTTCAATTTTACCGCAGGGGCCCCCAATCAACTTAATCCGCCACTGCACCCACTTGATAGGGTTGTCTTTTCGTAAGATGTATAGTGTCGGGCAATCTACCGGTTGTGAAAGCCCATTGCCATTGCTTGATAAAATCACCACTTGGCGATAACATTTTTCTGTCACTATACAAAAGTCAGAGGTCTTTTTTTATAATGGACATCTATTTAACAAATTTCGGATATAACGGACAAAAATCCAGACAATTTTCCCACTTGTATTTTTTTCTCCGGGGTCCCCCCTCCCTACCTCCCTTCCTTTCTATTTACGGGGCCCCGCGCCTCTCCACTGGTATTTGAATTGCTAGCTGGGCATTCACGCAACTCTCCAACAGTTTAACTTGTAAACTCGAAATGAATGAACGCATTTAAAGTGAGTGAAGCAATAAATAAATTTAAATTCTTTGCAATCCGATATGGACAAACGGAAAAGAATCAATTTAACGATTAATCAAAAATTAGAAATTATACAAAAGTTAGAGTCAGGAATATCCTCGACTAGTATATGTGAACAATATGGCATAAAAAAACAAACTGTTTCGGATATAAAAAAGAACAAATGCAAAATCAATAAATTTACGTTAATGTGCGATGTAGGAGAAAACAGCAATAATCCCAGAAAACGAATGAAATTGGCTCGTGAAACATCACTTGAAGAAGCAATCTTAAAATGGTATAGCCAGCAACGTTCTTATGGGATTCCGGTTCGAGGAAAGGAATTGAAATCTGCTGCAATTAAATTAGCTAATGATATGAATATACCATTCAGAGCAACTGATGGATGGTTTTGGCGTTTTCGAAGAAGACACGGAATCATGAATAAAAGAATTAACGACGAAACTTCAAGTGCACCAGAAGAAAAAATTGAACCTTTTAAGGAAAAATTAATAGAACATAGAAATAACGAAGAAATAAAAACAACTCCACCAAAAATGAAGTTATCAGTGATAAGATCACATCTCGACGATCTAATAACTTTTATTGACAATTCGTCAGATAACGAAGTTAAACTATATTATACGCATTTTTGTAATTTTCGAGAGTTGATTATAAATAAAAATAGCAAACTTTAAATGTGAAAACAAATCTTAATTCCTTATCTAAATAAAATATCAAATAACAACGTTCCAAGACAATTAAATTAAAAGATCACATATTTGTATAATTTGCAGTAATAAGATGCCCTTGATAACGACTGCAGAATAAACAGTCGAAACGTTGTACGTTTATTTGATTAAATAAATAAAATTGTGTTTGTGTTCTATGTTTTTTTATTTATTTGTAAATATAGTGTATTTTTAATAATACAACAAAAAGTTTTTTCATTTATTTTAAATCAATTTTTATATAACGGACTTTCAGCTTTAACGGACATCCCTTTCCTCCCCTCCTATTAGTCCGTTATATCGAGGTTTTATAAACTCTGACTGTGCCCCTTTAATATGTCCGGGTCGTCGCCCCCTTAGCCCCTCCTCTATTACGGACCTGACTCCGACTGTCATTTGTCATATATTTACAGGTTTTCTCTAAAATGCACTTACCCTTCAAAATTAGAGAAGTTTCTTTTTTCCTTGTCAATTGATTATTAATTAAAGTAAATTATTAATTAAAGCCAAACAAGTTGGATATATACACTTTTTCTTTATTCCATTTTTGTATTATTTAATTATTTATTTCATTTAATTTTTTTTTTTATTTTTCGTTTTTCCTAATAACATTGGAACTATTGGATTTGAAAATTGTGATTTCCTTGAAATCTTGAATAAATATAGTATTAAATTAAATTAAATTTTTCATAAGAATGCAATATAATATGATAATACAGAAAAACATACATTGCTATAATATATATATTTTTAATAATTAAAAATTATCAAATTACAGATTTCTTAATTTCCAAATTAGTAATGTTTGAAATTTAAAAAAAAAATTATTTTTTGAAAAATAAAAATTACTCCCTTTTTAGGAATTTTGAACCCAAATGTAAATATTTATTAATAATTTTCAAAGGAATCGATTAATAAATTATCATTAAGCCGATCCTAATTCTTTCTCTCGTTCATTGGTTAATAACTTTTTTTTTGCAATCACAAAGCAAGCAAAATATCTCACTTTTTAATTTTTTTTTTTAAGTTCTCTAATGTAATTTTAAAAAAGATATTAAAAATCTCTAAATGAAAGAATCTTTTTAGTATTATTATTAATATAATCGCATATATTATATGCAAATAGATAAAACCATAACTGTTTTGTTTAATTTTAGAAATTTTAGAAATTGAGGTACAATTAGTTAAGCTCTAAAGTGGGAACTACCATTCTGCGACGATCCAGGGGGCGGTGATTCTGTTGTATCCTTACGAGTTTTAACTCTTCCCCTGGGACACAAATACAGAAATATTTCATACAAAATTGATTTATTCCCTTTTTAAAAAAACAAAATAAAAATATTAAATTAAAGGCTCTATGATTACAACATATTTAGCGCGTATTTGACAATCTTTAGCAAATTTTCATGGAGATCGGTTTGACGATATAAAAGTTGATGTGCTTCAGCGCCATATAGTGTCGAGTTACAACTTATTTGATTACATAGAAAGCTTCCTCATGAAAATATATATATATATACAAAATTTCAAGGCATTTGACAAACGATGACAGACTCTATTTCTTACAAATATACAGAAGAAAAACATCTATTTTTATATATATATAGATTTTTCATGTAAATGGATTATTTCTATAAAAATATATTACAATATATATTTTTTATAATTAAAAATTACCAAATTCCATATTTCTTAAATTCTGAAATCAAAAATTTTCTTTTTATCTTGGCTTAATTATCATTAAACAGATCCTAATTCTTTCGATTATTTGTTAATATTCTTTTCTTTTTACTATCTCGCGAGAGATCATGAAAATTTTCTATTTCGAGATTTTGAAGTTTTTATACATTTTGAAGGTCCATGAGTCATTTTCACTAAGGTTGAGAAAATGTATGTGTGTGTTTAGAAAAGATTACGCAAAAACGGTTGGAGCTAGAATAATGAAATTTGGTACACGGACATTATTCAAAATTCGTAGTTTTCAATCAACTTTTGAGAAATGTAGCTCATCCGGAAGAGGGTCATTACCTACCACTTTTTCATTTTTTTCCTTTAAACTGACCGTAAAAATAAAGATATATGTTTGATAGTTTTTCACATTATTAAAAATTGTATAAAACTACTATATATAGAATTTCAGCATGATTGAATCGCTGAAAGATCCGGTATAAATTTTTTAACACTGCAAATCATGCGCCAGCAGGTGATGTGGTGCCATCAACAAAGAGCCAAACACGCGCTGGTTTAATAAATATTATTTATTATTTATAATTTAATTAATTAAATTTAATTTAAATGTAATATATGTTAATTAATCCAATTTGCGAGATAGTCGAGTGGAGACACTCCAGATTCTTTATATTTACAAAATATTTCACTTTTTAATTTTTTTTTAAGTTACCTAAAATAATTTTTAAAAAGATTTTAAAAATCAAAATGGAAGAATCTTTTTAGTACTATTTTTAAAATAATCTAATATATTTCATAAAAATAGATAAAATTAAAATAATTTTGTTTAATTTTACCAATTTTTGAAATTCGATTTCTGATCCTCATAATGGGTATTACCCCCTGCAGAGATTCATGGGGACGGTCATTTCCAAAAGTGAATTCAGAGAAAATTGAATTACCTGGCTAGTGCTTACCAATAAGCTAGTGTTTCCTTGATATTTATATAAATTTCCTAGGTGTTTCTAATTTTTATATTTTTTTCTACCTAAACACATAATCACAAAATAAGGATTTTTTTTCACTTAAAGAAATGTGTACAATTGGTTCAGGTTTGATTCATATCCTATTATTACTATTATTTTATTTAAATCAAGGAAAATAATAATAGTAATTGCAGAAATTTGTAAATTTAACATCCTGCATAGGTTCCTAAATGAACTAGGTAAAAGATAAATTAAATGAATGGAATCTTCATATTAGAAACTCTCTTTGACAAGTAAACTGACTGCTAACCAATTTCAATTTTATAAGCTTTTTTAATGGAATTCCAAAAACAGCAGAGAATAGTAATTGTTGTTATGGCCTAAAACTAGAACTTTATTTTATAAATGGATAGATATTACAATTCAAGAGCAACAATTTAATCTACGGAAAAATTGATTTATTGAAATAACCAATTTATTAGATTAATTCTTATTAACAACTCGAAAGAAGGAATATTATTCATAATTTGGTATAATATTTTTTTAGAATATTCTGAGAAGCTGCTTAGTGTACCCACTTATAAAAAAGTTAGTTTTTATTTATAGAATTCATTGAATACTCATTAGAAGCTTATGAAGTGATCTAAAAGAGATTCAAATGGGTCGAAAACATACATTCCAGAGAAATGTATACCATCTTATTTTTAAAGAAGAAAATCAATGAAAATTAAATACAATTGAGAAATAATATTGGGGCTTAGAAAGTATTTTATTACACAACAATCGTTAATTATTTAATTTTACCATTGTAGAGTTATTATTATTATTATTTGAACTTGATGAACGTAAAATTCTTTTTTCTGTTGGTTCTTCAATAATTTTATTTTTATTAGCACATTTTTTTTTTAATTTTTTCCTTTTAACATCAATTCGACTATTATATGATAAACCAGCTTCATGTAAACGTCTTCTTATTGTCCATTTGGAGCAATTTAAATTTAATTTTTCTATTACAGTTGTAGATGTGGCAAATGGATTTTGTTTTACGATTTGTATTATTTTTTGATCATCTATTTTTGATGTTGCTGTACGAAATCCTTTTCTAGGCAATGATTTTAAATCAAATGTTTCATTATATCTTCTAATCCATAAACGTATTGTTTGCCTATCCATATGTAATTCTCTTGACATTCGGGATATGGATGCACCTGATTTATGCATTTCAATAATTTTACCACGTTCAGCTGCTGTTGTCTCTTTACGTCCTTGTGTTCTTCCCCTGTGGACATATAAAACTTAGCAAACTCTTATTCTTTATATTTCTCATCAATTTGAAAATATTAAAGCATCTATGGTTTTGGTTTTAGAAGACAACAAATATACAATAAATTTAATTTTTAACCGTTTCCAACTTTTAAATTTTGTAAATAATTTACATGTTGTAATAAAAAAAAAAAAGAAAAAAAGTGTAAAATGCAAACAATCATAATATTTCAAATAATTATTATATATTATTAAAATTAACAGATATAATTAATAATATATGTTTAAATAAATAATTATTAGTTTTTATGAAGATTCACAGATAAATCACATTTGCTACTATTTTATTTTACTTATTTAAAATAAAATTACCTTTTCATAAAACTTTATAAAATTTACAGATATAATTGATTAATAATTATATTTTTATTATTATTATTATATTATTAGTATATAGTTCATTCGGGAAAGAAAAAGCATTTTAGCACAAAAATATTTGACTCAACATTTTTTATTATTAAAATTTTTCAGTTTCTTTAAAATTTTTTATCCAAATCCGAAGAAATCTTAAAGAAAATAAGTTATACTGGTGGTATTCAAATTGTTCTATATATGTATTTATATCGTATATAAATATACTCAATTGCGTTTAAATAGTTATATTCATTTCCAACTTATTGTCCAGTAAAAACAATTTAAATTCAATCAATCAATTTATTTTATTTTGATTTTGAATTGTTTTTTTTTTATAAAATTGTATTTTGATAACAATTTTAGCTGGGTCTTTTTAATTATATATTTATCTAGCTAGCTCTGTGGCTCTACCTAACTCGAAATAACTAATATATTTTTTGCCATTCTTTCCTCTCCCATTCTAGCCACGTGCCTTGATCTCTCGATTTTATAACCCTAAATATGTCTGCAGATACAAAGAGGTCATTCAATTCCTTGTTATGCTGTCTGCCCGGTTACCTCATCTTTCTTTGGCCCATAAATGCTGCGAAGAATCCTATTCTCAAATACTCTAAATTAGTGGTTCTCAACCTTTTTGGACAAAACGCCCACTTCGTAAGGCCGGCTTCATAATTCGCCCCCCTAGAAATCTTAACAGATAAAAATTGCATGATAATCCCTAATATAAGGCAGGTACACTTGGTGATACTTAGATCCATATTGAAAAATCGAGTTTCAGAAATCATCTGACATTTTTTTTTTTGAAAAAAATTTTCAAAAACCGGAAATGATTAAAAGCCTGTTCGCAAAAAATGATTTCAAAAAATACTATCCCCCCAAAATCGTATAGTCAAATAATCGCCCCCTTTAAGATGTCGATCCCCCAGGTTGAGAATCACTACTCAAAATCTACTCTCATCTCCCATATAATACAACCGGCAAAATAATGGTTTTATATATCTTAATCTTGACCCCCTTTGATAATAATTTTGACCCTTTACTGCATGATAACTTAAAACCTCGATGTAAACTCTTATCGAATATTATTATCCTTCGTGATTATTTTTTATTATATAGGTTATTATTATTATTATTATTATATTTTATGTTTTAATCCGGTGATTAGTTGTTTTTTATCCATTAATAATAATAATTCTCTTGAGACTTTTGAGATGCGTTGATCAGATTTATATAATTTATTAATTATTTGTTCAGAGTTTATCTCTGTTGAATCTTTACGCTCTTGTATTCTTCCCCTGTGGACAAATAAAGAAAAAACAAATACTTATAAAAATTGAATCCTAGGAATATATAAGTAGAATAATAAAATAAAATAAAGGAATGGTTCTTAACTCGATGAAGCTACAAAATCAGATTATTTTTAAAATCAGTCCTATTAAAATAAATAAATAAAATTATATGATTTTGTCTATCCCCTATCTATATATATAAATATATTTATTTATATCTTTTAAATAATATAAATATATATATTATATATATATACAAAAAATTGAGATATAATGGAATTTGGATGAGGAAAAAATCTGAAAGAAAGTAAAGAAAATATTCTATTTCTCAATAAAAGGGCACCTTTTAAAAATAATTTTTAACTTTTTTATTTAACAGGGAAAAATATATACATAGGTTTTCTTAGAGGGCATGAGTAAAAAGGGCCTCTGGGGATTGAATGCAAGTATATACATAAATTATCAAATATTTACAAAATATAGATAGAATTTTATAAATAAAATATATTATAATTTTCTGACAATTGATATTAATTATTTATATGAATAAAATTGTCTTTCTTCTTGCTTATTTAACATGATAACTAAAACAACTCCCCGGGCAATAGAAGTGGGCCCCAAAAGAATATATATTCTAAATAGTTCAAATAATAATAAAAAAAAAAAATAGATGGAAATAATAATAGAATTATTTAGGGTTCAAAAATTGTGGTCTTTTTATTTTCAATCTTTTGTTTCATTTGTTTTTTTTTATTTCTTTATTTAAACAAGTTTTATTTCTTTTTCCTTAAAACTTGCTCACCAATTAGAATGTTATAAGAAAAATTGTCATTAAGTCTTTATATAGTTTTCTCAGAACAATTTAATTTTAATTTTTCAATTACAAGAGATTATATCAAATGGATTTTGTTTAACTATTTGTATTATTTTCTCATCTTGATTTTTGGTCGTGAATTTTGGTTTTGGTTTGATAGTATTGATAGTATATTTAATTTCATTATATCATTTATTATAATTACGAATCCAACCATTAATAATTATTTTGAAATTTTTGTAATTAATATACATTTCAATACGTTGTAATCGTTCCATTTCTGTTGTTTCTTTTCGACTTTGCGTTCATCACTGATGGGCAAATATAAAGAAACTACCTATAAAAACTTGTTATATATATATTAAAATTGCAAATGATACAATCAATCATTTATTGATTTTAACGCCTTATAGGAAATTATGAGAGAAACAGAATAAATAGTTGAATTATCCAAGCTGATGAGATATATGAATCCAAATAATATATATTTATTTTAAATATTAAAATTTAGGTCTATTATTATTATTATTTGAACTTGATGAACGTAATATTTTTCGCTTGTTTTCTTCATTGATTTGTTTAGTTTTATGAGATCGTATTCTTCTTACTTTAGACTCTTTAATTTCCCTTAAACTGCTATATGATAAACCAACCTCATTCATTCTTCTACATACAGTTCTCGGAGAACAATTTAAATTTAATTTTTCAATTATAGTAGCAGCTGGCACAAATGGATCTTGTTTTACAATTTGTATTATCTTTTCATCTTGTATTTTTGTAGTAATTTTTGATGCACCTTTTCTAGGCAATGATTTTAAATTCAATGTTTCTTTAAATCTTTTAACCCAATTTCTGATCGTTTTTTCATTCATTAATAATTCTCTAGAAATTTGGGCAATTGTAAAACCAGACTTATACATTTCAATCATTTTTGATCGTTCCTCTTCCGTTGTATCCTTACGACCTTGAGTCTTTCCCCTGTGGACAAATATAAAGAAACTGCCTTTAAAAAAGATTACCCTTTCAATAATCAAAAATTCTATTTCCCATCAAAGTTGAATAATATTAATGCCACTATGGTTTGAATTTTAATTTATTTATAGATAGATATAACAAATTACATAAAAATTAATTCTATAATAAATATGAAATTTAAATTAATAAAAAAAATTTGTATTATTTTTCAGATTAATTTTTTTTAATACGCGAGATGATTATAATCATAATTATAAAATAATTTTTTAAAGAAAATTATATAAAAATTTTATTTAAATACATTAACAAACTTTCGACATCATGCTTGTCAAAGGTAAATTCTATTCACATAAATATGCCCGATAATTAGATATTAACTCTAAATTACAACTCATGGAATAATCCAAGGATTAAATCAATTTAATAATCATTGTTTGAATTAATATTTTATCATTTTTTCCTTCTTATATATAAAAATTACATTAATATGATTAGTACAGAATAAATAGTTGAATTATCCAACCTCTGAAGAGATATGAATCCAAATAATATATATTTATTTCAAATATTAAATTGTTGGACTATCATTATCATTATTCGAACTTGCTGAGACGTAATACTTTTGATCATCTTCTTCATTCATTTGATTAGTTTTAAGAGAACGTGTTCTTCTTTTTTTAGGCTCTTGATTTTCCCTTAAACTGGTAAACGATAAACCAACCTGTTTCAGTCTATTACGTATAGTTCTCGAGCAACAATTTAAATTTAATTTTTCAATTAGAGTGCTAGTTCCTATAAATGGATTTTGTTTTACAATTTGAATTATTTTTTCATCTTGTATTTTTGTAGTAGCTTTTGATGCTCCTTTTTTAGGCAAAGATTTTATATCCATTGTTTCATTATATCTTCTAATCCAATATCGAACTTTTTTTCTATCTAATGATAAGTCTCTTCCAATTTTTGATATTGATGCTCCTGTTTTAAACATTTCAATTATTTGTGTTCTTTCAGTGATCGTTGACTCCTTGCTACCTTTAGTTCTTCCCCTGTGGACAAATACAGAAAAATTTCTTACAAAATTTATTTATCCCCTATAAAAAAAAATAAAATAAATCAAAACAAAAATAGATTAATGGCAATATGATTTCAACATATTTAGCGTATTTAACAATCTTTATCTACCAATTTACATCACTTTTAGCTCTTCCCCTGTGGACAAATACAGAAAGATTTCTTACAAAATTTATTTATCCCCTTTTTAAAAAAATAAAACAAAACAAAACTATTATATTAATGGCATTATGATTTCAACATATTTAACGTATTTGGCAATCTTTATCTACTAATTTTCATGGAGATGGGTTTGACGGTATAAAAGTTGATGTGCTTCAGCGCCATATAGTGTCGAGTTACAACTTATTTGATTACATAAAAGCTTCCTCATGAAAAAATACATATATGTATATACAAAATTTCAAGGCAAACCGGCAAACGATGACAGAGTCTATTGCTTACAAATATACAGACAGATAAACCTCTATTTACATATATACATTTTTCATTTGAATGGAATATTTCTATAAAAATATACATTACCTAATATAAATTTTTTAGAATAAATTTTACCGAATTCCAAATTACTTAATTTCTGAAATCAAACTAATAATGTTCAAATATTTTTTTTATCTTTGACCCAAATAAAAATATTTATTAATCATTTTCGAAGAAGTTGATTAATTAGGCAGATCCTTTTTCTTTCGTTCATTAGTTAATAATTTTTTCTTTTTTCTATTAGAAAGCGTAATATGCGTATAAACAACATCAATTCATTAAATGAGTTAACTTCTTATAGGAAATTTTGATAGAAACAATAAATAATTGAATTATCCAACCTGAAGAGATCTGAATCCATATAATATGATTTATTTTAAATACTAAATTTTTGGTTTATTATTATTATTTGAACTTGATGATCGTAATATTTTTCGGTTATCCTCTTCATTCATTTGATTATTTTTATGAGAACGTGTTTTTCTTCTTATTTTAGGCTCTTTATTTTCCCTTAAACTGGTAAACGATAGACCTACTTCTTTCATTCTATTTTGTATAGTTTTCCGGGAACAATTTAAATTTAATTTTTCAATTATAGTAGTAGCTGGTAAAAATGGATTTTTTTTTACAATTTGAATTATTTTTTCATCTTGTATTTTTGTAGTAATTTTTGAGGGTCCTTTTTTAGGCAATGTTTTTAAATTTAATGTTTCGTTATATCTTTTAATCCAATATCGAACCGTTTTTTTAGACACTAATAATTCTGTAGAAATTTGTCTAATTATAACACCAGACTTATGCATTTCAATCATTTTTAATCGTTTTTCTTCTGTTGTATACTTCCTACCTCCCCTGTGGACAAATATAGAAAGATTTCTTACAAATTTATTTATCCCCTTTTCAAAAAAATAAAACAAAACAAAACATAAATATAATAATAATGGCATTATGATTTCGATTTTTTTTAATTTAAATAAATAGAATGAGAATTTTTATTATATAAATTAAATTATAATTAAATAAATAAATAAATAAATATTAAATAAAATAATAATCAAGGGATTACTAGCAAATAAATTGAGATTTAAGTTCGTATCAAAAATACGTTTTCAAACTTTTGGGATGTGTTCCAATCATTTATTTCGGAAAATTCTATATTGCAGTTAATTTTTATAATTGATGTTAAGTAAATCCTTAGTGATGTGTGAGAGAATCCACATATTTAGTGGAGTAAGTGATTTGTTGGACTATTATTTTTTGTTTTGACTCAAAGTAATATTTTATTTTTAACCGTTTCATTCATTTTGTTTGTTCTTTTTCTTCATTTTCTTTCATTTATTTTTTAACGGATCTAAGGTATTATTCGATAAGCCAGAATCGTTCATTCGTTTTCTTACCGTCCCCTCATAACATTTTAATTTCAATTTTTCTATAATAGTAAATGCTGGAAGAAATGGATTTTTTTTTATAAATTGAATTATTTATTCAGCTTGTAACTCAGTAGTAATTTATGGTGTTCCTTTTCTAGGTAAAGTACATAAATTAGAAGTTTCATTAAATCTTCTAATCCATATACGAATTGTTTTTCTATCTAATGATAAATCTCTTGAAATTTTTGATATTGATGTTCCTGATTTAAACAATTCAATCATTTGTCATCGATGACTCCTTGCTACCTTTAGTTTTTCCCCTGTGAACAAATATAGAAAAACAAATCTTACAAAATTTACCCAAAATTATTATTTTTTTTTTTGCTAAAAAATACATTAATTTCATAATTTTTTATTAAAAATTATCTAAACATGAAAGTCCATGACTGCAGCAAACTCATTTCTCCAAACTTCTCATTTTTCGAACCCCTTTGAGCAATCTCCATCAATTCCTATTTTATCTAAATTCTCTATATAAACTCACCCTCCTAGGTCTAACAGCGGATCATTTCCAATAAACAAACTTCTCGTTTACCGCACCCATTTGAGTGGGATGTCCCGCCCAACGGGATATCTCTGGTTTGATGACTAAATATAATTATTGCTTAAGCAATCTATATATCTTATTTATTTACTTAAAAAAAATAAAGAAGAACAAGAAATAATGTAAAATATTTTTTTAATGAGAAATAATGTAAAGCATTTTGTTTTAAATAAATTTGTCGGAGAAATTATTTTTTTTTACATTTTTTGGTTAAAATTTGTCGAATTTTTTTTAATTTAAAAAATTTCCCCATAATACATTTTGTAATGCACAAGAATTCTAACAATTAGAGGGAACGTTGGTGCTATGTCTGAATCACTATCAAGGTGGATGGATTAAAACTTGCCAAATTTTATTATTATTTTATTTATCATTATTCATTTTGACATGTCATCAAAGAAGTGTTTATTTCTATTATTCAATTCAGGTCGTTTTCTTTCAATTTCTCTAGCTGTCCACAATATAGTTGAAGAATCAAACAATCGTCTGACTAACTGAAAGGAGGATTCCATTCCATTTCAATCACTCACATAGCATCATATTTTTTGGCGTTTCACCATCCAGTTACTAATGGACTTCATTTTTCATAATATTATCAATTTTATCTTGTTCAAACATATTCAGGAATTCCTCTATAAGATTGAAGAGTTATTGATTTTCATTAATATTTAAATTCTATATTATTGAACGAATGCGGATTATGCTCTTTCACTTTATACATATTTTGAAGTGAAAAATGGTTTTATTTTCATTATTGATCCTTTGAATTTAAAAATAAATGAATAAATGAAATGAAAGTAAATTTTAATTAAATAACTGAAAGTATCTCTATTATCTCCCGCCTTTAGTCAGATAAAAGAATAATTTTCAAATACTTTAAATAATTCATTTATATTTACTCTTAACTCACAGTTACTATTTCATTGTAAAGAAATCTCATTAATTCGAAAATGATTTGAATGAACATAATAGTTCTTAAATGGGTTCTGAAGAACCACTTCTAGGCCGAAACAACTCTTAAAAGTAGGAGGTTTTACATACTCAGAACTGCGAACACTGTAATAACGTTTAGAATTAAATGTTGTCCTATTGGATATTGAATATCACAATACTACTAGTTTCACGACGCTTGTCATAACAACGTTCCCCGTTTATAACAACGCACTATCCCAACAATGAATAACAATCATTCTTATTATCAAAATTACATTTTAAAGGTCTCCTGATCAAGTCAAAGGCGATGGGTACCGATGTAGTAATACTACCAAATATCGACGCACAAATTTGGTTTGTGAGATTTCATTGTAGGGTATGCAACATAGGGAATTAATTTACGGTCAGAGTCTATCTACATCCCTTCGTGTCTTATTATCGGAAATTACGCTAAATGTATATCTAATAGTGTGTGAGTGGGGTGCTGCTTTATAGTGTATATATATAGGGATGGATCCTCACATATAAAATGATATTATATAAAGAAGGTATTTTTTAATACACTGGTTTTCACTATTTTGGCGCCATTATAAAATAAATATAATTTGTAAAAGTGTGCAATGAATCTATTGGGTCAGATGTTGGTAACGCCTGATCTAGTGGTTGTTAATGGATGAGTTTTGGATGAGTTTGTATCAACATTATATTTTTGAGATGCTCTAATTTATGTGTATACATTACTTAATTTGATATCGTTATTAATTATTATATAATATAGTTAGTAATGAGCTAATAAGCCCAAATTATAATAATAATAAATAAAGAAATGCATGGAACTGGTTTTTAAAAATAAAACGTTTTGCAAATTTCTATTAACTCAATGTTGTTTATTTATTTTAAAAACTACCTGCTATTAGACGAATTTTAAATTCTGATATAATTTCAAAAATTGTTTCTTTTCCATTTTTGTATTATTTTTAAATAAATAATTTTTTTTCCTTCATAAGTATTTTAAATTTTTGAATAGTTATGTTAATTGTGATTAAAAAATAATAATATTAATTTATTATATTGAACGATATTTAATTACAAAAATAATTTGCACATATTTATTTGAATTTAAAGTAGAACATAAGCAATCAATTAATTGAATAATATAAACTAAAATGAGAACGAAAAGACAAATATATTTTCATTCTTAATTTATATATATATACAAAATCTAAATTTCATCGAGTTATAAAAAAAACTTTATTTTCTTTTCATTTTTTAAATAAAAAGAGCCTAATATTTCTCTGTGTTCATTAAGAATATTAATAAATGTTAAATTAAATAAATATTAAAAACAACATACCTTTTTTTAGGATAATTCATTTTGATGTGTTAATATAATGAAGCTCTTTTATTGAAGTGTCAAGAACACAGGAGACATTTATAGATTTTTTCTTCCTTAGTCATTTATTCTTCAATATTATTTCTCACTTGATAATAAATTTCTTTTGAATCGTTTGTTAAGGGTTAAATTATGCAACATCTTTTTCGATTGAATGTTACGTTACACATCTCGCATGGTTCCACGCTTTTTTCAATTTCAAAAAAAGAGAGGATCTATTTTTTTAATTTAATGACCAAATAGGAAATCGTTGTTTTCAAAAAAAAACAAAATAATTTACCAAAACCACAATGCCATTAATATTAAAGATCTTGTATAAAAATCAAATAACCATATGCACTTACTGAGAATTAATCAATTATATTTAAACTAATTCACATATATTATTACTTTTTTTAAAAAATTTAAGAAGTAATATTAATTTTGAAAATAATTAAAGAAAAAGTGCAATTTTTATTTGGTTTTAAAAATAAATTACTTATAAATGTAAATATATCTATTGTTTATTATATATAATTATAAATAAATAAAATATATATTCTTACTTTCATTTATATATTTATATAGCCAAAAAAAATATATCGAAATGAAAGTATTGTTTAATTTTTTTGCAAAAAGAGAAAAAGAGAAATGACTGATGGATAAACCGGAGTGGGAATTTAGAATGGAATAAGTTACCGTTTTTTAGGATGAGCAGCTCTCATGTGATCAATTAATGATTGTTTTTTATTGAATGTATTGGAACATTCCACGCATGGATAAATTTTTTCCTCCTTTTGCAACTTCTCAAGCTGATGTATAACTTCTCCCTCTTCGCCATTTTTATCCTGTTCATGGGTGACTTTGTTTTCTTCTACCTGTTGCAATTTCTCAAGCTGATGTAAAACTTCTCCCTCTTCGCAACTTTTACCCTGTTCACTTGTGACTTTTTTTTTTGCTACCTTTAGCAATTTCTCACGCATATGTAAAACTTGTATATTGTCGCCTTCTTTACGCTGTTCACAGGTGACTTTTTTTTTAACCTCCTTTTCCAATTGCTCGAGCTGATGTAAAACTTTTTGCTTGTAGCAATCTTTACACCGATCCCAGATGGCTATTTTTTTTCGATTCTCTATCTTCTCTATCAGAGGTAAAGTAATTTGCTTGTTGCAATCTTTACACTGTATATCATTATGTAGTTTCATATGCAAATTATAAAACGATAACAGTACAAATCCTTTGAGACATATTGGGCAAACATATTTCACATCAGGTTTATTTGTTTTATTTTTCGTTTTAGAAATATTTGGATGGGCTAAAAGAAAAAAAACATAAGAGTTATTAATTTTAGAAACTTGTCTACTTCAAGTTGGGATTAATAATTGTAGAATAATATAAAGAGATGTGTAAAATAATGAATTTTTTATTTAATCTGTAAGATAATAAATTTGATAAATAATTATATTCCTATAAAAATACAATTATATACTTTTGTTAGGTGAAGCTTCATTTTTTAATTGTGTTTGTAATTTCTTTTTCAATGTGTTTAAAGTGAATTCACCAGAAATGTCCTTCTTTTTATCATTATTTTCATCTTCTTCAATATTATCTTCATCAGAAAAATCATGAATGTCATCCATTTCTTGAATTTCATCTTCATCATTGAAATCAATGATTTCTTCTTTAATAACACATGTTGGTGTACTATCAACAAATTCTAAATGAAAAAAAAATTAAATAAATAATAAGAGTAATATTAATTCATTTATTTTAATTATAATTTATTTATGATTTAGAAATTGATTAAAATAAAATAAATAAAATAATTTACATATATCAATTGATTTCTTCTCACCTTCTTCGGTTATATTTTTTAATTGTGCTTGTAATTTCTTCTTTAATGTGTTTAATGTGAATTCACCAAAAACGTCTTTTTCTTTATCATAATTTTCATCTTCTTCACTATTATCTTCATCAGAAAAATCATGTATGTCATCCATTTCTTGAATTTCATCTTCATCATTGATCTCTTCTTTAATAACACATTTTGGAGCACAATCAACAAATGCTAAGTAAAAAAAATTAATATAATATTAATTAATTTATATGAATTATAATTTATTTATGGCTTAGAAATTAATTAAAATAAAATAAATGAAATAATTTACATATATCATCTTTAACATAATTTTCATCTTCATCAGAAAACTCATGACTGTCATTCATTTTTTGAATCTCATCTTCATCAATGATTTCTTCTTTAACACATTTTGTTGAACAATCAAAAAATGCTAAATGAAAAAAAATAATTAAATAAATAAGAATATTAATTTATTTATGATTTAGAAGTTAATTAAAAAAAAATAAATGAAATAATTTACATATATCAATTAATTTCCCACCTTGTTCAGTTATATTTTTTAATTGAGCTTGTAATTTCTTCTTTATTGTGTTTAATGTAAAATCACCAGAAATGTCTCTTTCTTTAACATAATTTTCATCTTCATCACTATTATCCTCATCAGAAAACTCATGAGTGTCATTCATTTTTTGAATCTCATCTTCATTATTAATTTCTTCTTTAATAACACATTTCGTTGAACAATCAACAAATGCTAAATGAAAAAAAAATAATTAAATAAATAAGAATATTAATTTATTTTATGAATTAGAAATTAATTAAAATAAAATAAATAAAATAATTTACAATTATCAAATGATTTATTCTGATTTTCTTCCTGTGTAATGGAGTTACGAGTATTACCATCATCTTCCTCTTTCTTTTCTTCTATTTCTATTCTTCTTTTTTTATATTTTTTAACTGAATTTGGATTTTCTTTATAATTATTATTTTGATTATTTACTTCATGCGTTTCATCCGTGATCTCCTCTTTAATTATATTTCTTGAAGTACAATCAATAAATTCTATAATAAATGAAAAGAAGAATTTTGAATAATTTTAAATAAAATAAGCGGGAGTGTCCTCCCCTAGACTTTCCCGCATATAAATAGGTATAAAGAGTTGTGAATGAATATTTAGAATGTATAAACTTGGTATTGATAAAGAGCCAGTTCGTATTAGTTTATTGGTGTCAAATTTGATATTTGGTAACATTTATATATATATATAGAATAAAGTGCTACTTCCGGTTAACTGATATTTAAAATGTAAAAAAACAGATATGGATATAATATAAATATTTTTAATTTTATTTTATTTATAATATATAAGGGCTGGCTGTGACGTCATGAAGTGCTGGGTGACGTCATATAATTTTAAATTAAGAAAAAACTAATGAAGATGATTTTTCTCGAGGATAAAACCAATATAAAGTGCATAACACGTGGAGATATGTCCTCACGTGAAATTTGATATGAAAATAACCCTTCACTTCCTCTTTTCGATCGGCAATACTAGCACTTTCGGTTACCGGATTTGCACCAAAAGTTGATCAATTCATCCTACTGATGTATTAAGTAAATATACCAAATTTCATCAAAATCCGTTCAGCCGTTCTATACAGACGGACGGATGGACGGACAGACATGCTAAAAATACTTCTTTTAAGAAAATGCATGATTCGTGGAGATATGTACCTAAAAATATCCATAGGTGAAATTTGGTGTGAAAACAATACCTCCCTTACTATCGTCGGTCGGTAAAAAAGAAACGCTACTTGTATAGGTAAAATGTCACTTCCGGTAGTCAGATCATGATGAAATTTGGTATCTCAATTTTTTTCATATTTGTAAATCTATATACAAAATAGGAAGCAAATATCTCGAAGCAAACTGGTTCTTTACTTGAAAGGTAAACGCAACCAGTGTAGGTAAAGTATCACTTCCGGTTAACCGATTTTGACGAAATTTTGTTAGAATTCTACAAACTGTGAATAATATCTGTGTACCAAATTTCTAAGTCCTAGCTTGATTAGTTTTTGAGTAAATTTGCTTACAGACATTACATACATACATACATACATACATACATACATACACACACACAGACATAATTCGAAAAATGGTATTTTCCGACTCAGGGAGGTCTAAAACGTCAAGATCTATCGAAATCTCGAAGTCGAAATTTTTGACGATTCCAATACTTCCCTTATACGAAGTATGCGGGAAAGTAAAAATGTTATTAATTAAAATGATCATTTAATGTTTCAATTCGATAAATTTTTCACATCAATCTGATGTGTTTGCATTTTTGAGCTTTACACGAACTTCCCAAAAGTATTTACAATTTTCCGAACAAAATTTTACATAATAAGAAAGGCAGATTAATTGAGAATTTGGTTTTGAAAAATATAAATAAATAATATAATACTAACTGGATAGTATGAACATTTCACTTAACATCAAAATAGTCAAAATCACATATCTATTATATATAAGAGTATTAAATAATTTTAGTATTACATAGTATAGTATAAACAAAGTATTGGTGATTTGGATCAGACGCCTCAATATTTTGGACAAAACTCGGGAATGTGTTGACTGATTTTTATAATTTTCTTTCCGTTATTGCAACTGAACATGTGGAATGCTATGCGGTTTACGTTGTTGGGGCGGAAAATTAGTAGCCATTGTCTTAGATCATTTATATTTAATTATAAGAATTTGAAAAATGTAATTTAACAATTACACGGTTTCAATATTTCAGCAAATTTTTTCACGCAATAAAAGAAATTTGCTACTGTAGAATTTAAATTTATTTTGAAATAAATTAAAAAAATATAAATTTTAAAAGATTTATCAATGTCATTTTAACATAAACAATATTACATATTTACCAAAATTTGAATATGATTCCTCTTCATATTCTAATTCATTTTTTATATCAAGTGTTGAGTTTTCAATTTCTAAAAACAAACATAATAAAAAATGATTAATCATTAGAGATAATATTCAATATTCTCATTAAATTATTATATATATATATATATATAATTATAAATAATATTTCTAAAAATATTCATTTTTCATATAAAGTTCTATTTTTATTTATAATTATTAATTTATTATTTTATAAAATGAAACTTAATTATTAACATAAATAAATTTGAATAAAAATTTATCACAAAATAAGATTTTTTAGGAAAGAATACAAACCTTCATCACTTATACATTCTACTTTTATTTTATGTTGAATTTCCATTTTATTTTTCATAAAATCAATTCTTAATTAATAGATAAAAGTTAATATTTAATTAATTTTTTAAAATAATAAATTAAATAAACATGTTTTTTCTGAATTTTTAAATATTATTTATGGTTATGAAAAGATTTTTGACACGTATGCTCAATTTATAATTCAAATAGACCTTATATCTGAAGAAAATTTAGAATTAATTTTTTATTATTTATAAATATTTAAGAGATAAACTATCTAGATATTTCTACTAAACAATCAAAAATATCATAATTTGACATTAATTGATCTTATATTTAATTTAAGTTTGTTACACGACCATTGTGTGGAACCCGGGCTTTATTTAAACATTAATTTTAAGATACTTTATATTTATTTCATAAAGAATATTCACATATTTTAAATAAAAAATCAAACAAAAGTATTTTAGTTTAAATAACCAAATATATGAGATTTATTTAATATATATTTATAAATATATATAGAATATGTGAAAAATGGATTTGATATGATTTTAACATGATTTTCAAATAGTCAATAAAACGGTCTCCCAAGTTTTATAAATTTAAAGTTATTTTAAACATTAGAATAATAGTTTTATTATTAAATTAATTATCGAATTAATTTTTATTGACTTATCTCCATATGATTTGAAATCAGAGCTCAAGAAAAAATGCTATCATGCTTTGGTAAAATTAATGGAATTTTATTAATTCTAATGACGTGGAGGTAATAAAATAAAATTTTCATAGAATTTAAATCATTTAAAAAATAACTTAAATTATTTTTGTAATATAATTATAAAGCTTAGTTGTTACATGGTCATCGATATCTCAATTATTTTCATTGATATCATAGAAAAAACGACTATTTTCATTAAGATATTAGCGAAAATGCTACTTTTTTAAATAAAAAAACATTGGCAATCGTGGGACTGGCCGACAGAAGTGAAAACTTCTTCGTAAGAAATTTGAAATCAGACGGAATGCGCACCAGCTTCACGAGAAAAATGAATTTTATATACGTATATATAATATATATAAAATTCATAATTATTTTCTTCAGCAAACTGATGCAAAAAATATTAAAACTACGATGTGTATGAATAGAAAATAACATCATTTATATATTAAAATATAATATTCTTTTATTTCTTCTCCGTACAAAATTTTTACATCTATAATTTATATTATAATATAATATGCTTTTATTGCAATATTTAAAAACATTTTATACTTTTGAAAAATTAACTTTCATGAACAGTTTCAACAATACTTTCACCATGTTGACGACCATCATCATCAATTTGTAAAACTGATACAATAGGTTTGCAATCGAAAAGGTACAGTCCATTCAAAAATACAGGCTTTTGCATTATTTTAAGAGAATCGAATTCCAACATAGAGGTAGTCCACATGCGCATATTCTAGTTTGGTTGGACAATGCCCCGGAAGACGCCCTTGGAAGAGATAACAATAAAGCACTCGATCTCATTGATTTTCTAATATCAGTATCTGCTGCAGAGGCTTCTGGTATTATCCGATTGCAAACTCATGGCTCATTTCGGTTAGTCGGACCTGGAATTTGTGAATTATGAATGACTGTTGGTACATATGGCACATATGTGGTATACTGACCTGCAATTTATGAACTATGAATGACTGGCGGATTAGAAAAATCTAGTGTTTTTAAATTTGATAATATTTTTTTATCTCTATGCAGCTTAGAATATTTTCTTTACCTATACCAAAAGCAACGTTATTCTTATTCTTTTCTCTGTATCTTTTATTTTTTTCTCTGTTTCTTCGTTTTTTCTCTTCAATTTTTTCGTTAGACATAGGAGTGACATCATTTTTTTTTTCTTCTCTGTATTTTTTACACTTTTCTCTGTTTTTTTGTTTTTCTTTTTCTATTTTTTCTTTATCGCCAATAGTAGAATTATTCATAAACGTAGCAGCGGCATTATTCCTTTTTTTTCTCTCTATACCTTTGCACTTGTCTGTTTTTTTGGCTCTTTTCAATATTTCCCCTCTTTTTCTCATCATCTCATGATTCATCATTCTTTATCTTTTTGTTGTTTTTATTTTCTGCATTAAAATCCATATTTTCCAAAAATCTGAAACCGAAAATATAATTTACAGTTTAGAGATTAAAATGTATACAAAAAAGTTTATAATGCAATAGTTTAAACAAAGTTGCAATTACATTTCAAATTTCCCTTTCTGTAATAAGAAATTTGAAAGCTGACGGAATTCCTGCTGGCTTCACGAAAAAGATTAATCTTATATATCTTATCTTATTATGCTAGCTAAAATTGTATATATGTATTTATCTATATATATTGGTTCTCAAAAACCGCTCTAACGATTTTTTTCAAATTCACACTAGATATAGTATTTATAAAGAAAAATTAAGTTTTATTGATGATATCTCTTGAAACATACAGCTTCATTATTAATTTCTTAATTGAAAATTATATATGGAAAACGTCAAAATTTTTAATACTGCCTGCTAAGACAGTAAAAAAATGACAATTTTTTATCTAAATACATATAGTCCAGCGGTTGGACTGATGTTTTAACGAGTGGATTTCGTCGGTTCGAAACTCGCCGGGTGAATCGTTATTTAAAAATGAAAATAATGATTTTGTTATTTTTTTTTCTTTTTATCTATTGTTTACTTTTTAATAAATTACTATTCTATATTTATTTATTCATTGTTCTTTTATTAATAAAGTTTTAGATAGTTTTATAAGTTTTAATATTTTTTCAATAAAATATTATTCAATATATTTATTAATATTATTTTATTTATTATTATTGAGTACCCGAAGTTCCATTCATTTTAATCAGATTGATGCAATGATGCAACAGTTAATAATTGTAATATTATAATAAATTTCTATCTTGAAAATTGTTACATATTATTCAGGATATTTTAAAAACTATTTCTTTCTTTAATTAATATTCATTTTTTCTATAAGTCAGATATATTTCCAAATATTAAATAATTTTTGAAGTGAAAACTTCTTTAGCGGCGTTGAGCACTTTTGCGGGATGGGGAAAAAGTATAGAACTCGCGTGATCGTGACCAACACCATGAAACCATCTGCTTTCAAATTTCTTATAACAGAGCGCGAAATTTGAATTGTCATTAGAACTGTTTTATAAATTATCTCTAACATATAAATATATATTTATTATGTAAAGTTCATTTCATATATACATATATAATCAAAATTATACGAAATGAACTTCACATAATAAATATATATTTTATGTTAGAGATAAGAATTATAAAACAGTTCGTATTGCAATATTTTAAACAAAGTTGTGTATTTATATATATATAAATATAAGTTACAAATTTGTTTAAAATATATGTTTAAAATAATATATAAGTTATATATATATACATGCATATGAAATTCATCTTTCTCGTGAAATAGCGCGAATTTCGTCTGTTTTAAAATTTCTTACGCAGAAGTTTTCACTTCTGTCGGCCAGTCCCACGACTGCCAATTTTGCTTTTTTAATTCCGAAAAGCTGCAAAGCACGTTTTTTTGTCTTTAGTTTGTTTTATAACCACTTGGGGCGCTAAACAGTTTTTCAAAAAAACACTATAGAAAAAAAATATATGTACCTATATATTATATATTTATGTATTATTGAGGAGCACAAGTTCATTAATTTTAATCAGATTGATGCAAATGTGTAACATTTAATAATTGTAATAAATAATTAAAGAATTGTGTATCAATATTTTTTAAAGGGTAGAGCGAGAGCTCGGTGTCCCAGGTATTAATATTACCAGCCAAATCCAATAATAATGAATCATTTTTTTTAACTTAAGTACCGAGCCGAGGCTCGGGGTCCCGGTACTATATATAGTACTGACGGTACTGACCTGTATTTTTATAGCGTGTACACTCTTCTGCTCATGCATTAGGGAAAATGACTTAAGTCCACTTTTTTTGATTCCGAGATATTCGATTTTAAAGATTTATTTTAACATTTTGTCTTATGGGGAAATTAATTTTCAAATTACTGCAATAAACAAATTTTTTACGATATTGAAATTTTTCAAAGTGCATTCGATTTGTCTTCCTATTATCTACACTTTTATCAGGTTAACTAAAAATTTTCAAAAAGTGGACTTATGTCGTTTTTCCGAATAGCCACAGATATATACATATATACTATAGTTTTATATATAAAAGTACAGCGGTGAGGCAACCTATACCCTACCATACCTATACACGCTATACATATATATCTCGCGGTGTCGGGTCGGTCACGCTCACGCGAGTTCTATGCTTTTTCCCCATCCCACAAAAGTGCTCAACGCCGCTAAAGAAGTTTTCACTTCAAAAATATATCGAAATGAAAGTATTGTTTAATCTTTTTGCAAAAAGAGAAAAAGAGAAATGACTGATGGATAAACCGGAGTGGGAATTTAGAATGGAATAAGTTACCGTTTTTTAGGATGCGCAGCTCTCATGTGATCAATTAATGATTGTTTTTATTGAATGTATTGAAACATTCCACGCATGGATAAATTTTTTCCTCCTTTTGCAACTTCTCAAGCTGATGTAAAACTTCTCCCTCTTCGCCATTTTTATCCTGTTCATGGGTGACTTTTTTTCCTTCTACCTGTTGCAATTTCTCAACCTGATTTAAAACTTCTCCCTATTCGCAACTTTTACCCTGTTCACTTGTGACTTTTTTTTGCTACCTTTAGCAATTTCTCAAGCATATGTAAAACTTGTATATTGTCGCCTTCTTTACGCTGTTCACAGGTGACATTTTTTTTAACCTCCTTTTCCAATTGCTCGAGCTGATGTAAAACTTTTTGCTTGTAGCAATCTTTACACCGATCCCAGATGGCTATTTTTTTTCGATTCTCTCTCTTCTCTATCAGAGGTAAAGTAATTTGCTTGTTGCAATCTTTACACTGTATATCATTATGTAGTTTCATATGCAAATTATAAAACGATAACAGTACAAATCCTTTGAGACATATTGGGCAAACATATTTCACATCAGGTTTATTTGTTTTATTTTTCGTTTTAGAAATATTTGGATGGGTTAAAAGAAAAAAAACATAAGTGTTATTAATTTTAGAAACTTGTCTACTTCAAGTTGGGATTAATAATTGTAGAATAATATAAAGAGATGTGTAAAATAATGAATTTTTTATTAAAAATTAATCTGTAAGATAATAAATTTGATAAATAATTATATTCCTATAAAAATACAATTATATACTTTTGTTAGGTGAAGCTTCATTTTTTAATTGTGTTTGTAATTTCTTTTTCAATGTGTTTAAAGTGAATTCACCAGAAATGTCCTTCTTTTTATCATTATTTTCATCTTCTTCACTATTATCTTCATCAGAAAAATCATGAATGTCATCCATTTCTTGAATTTCATCTTCATCATTGATTTCTTCTTTAATAACACATGTTGGTGTACAATCAACAAATTCTAAATGAAAAAAAAATTAAATAAATAATAAGAATAATATTAATTCATTTATTTTAATTATAATTTATTTATGATTTAGAAATTAATTAAAATAAAATAAATGAAATAATTTACATATATCAATTGATTTCTTCTCACCTTCTTCGGTTATATTTTTTAATTGTGCTTGTAATTTCTTCTTTAATGTGTTTAATTTGAATTCACCAAAAACGTCTTTTTCTTTATCATAATTTTCATCTTCTTCACTATTATCTTCATCAGAAAAATCATGAATGTCATCCATTTCTTGAATTTCTTCTTCATCATTGATCTCTTCTTTAATAACACATTTCGTTGAACAATCAACAAATGCTAAATGAAAAAAAAATAATTAAATAAATAAGAATATTAATTTATTTATGAATTAGAAATTAATTAAAATAAAATAAAAAAAATAATTTACAATCATCAAATGATTTCTTCTGATTTTCGTCCTGTGTAATAGAGTTACGAGTATTACCATCATCTTCCTCTTTCTTTTCTTCTATTTCTATTCTTTCTTTTTTAACTGAATTTAGGTTTCCTTGATAATTCTTATTTTGTTTATTTACTTCATGCGTTTCATCCATGATCTCCTCTTTAATAATATTTCTTGAAGTACAATCAATAAATTCTATAATAAATGAATAGAAGAATTTTGAATAATTTTAAATAAAAAAATGTTATTAATTAAAATGATCATTTAATGTTTCAATTCGATAAATTTTTCACATCAATCTGATGGGTTTGCATTTTTGAGCTTTACATGAACTTCCCAAAAGTATTTACAATTTTCCGAACAAAATTTTACATAATAAGAAATGCAGATTAATTGAGAATTTGGTTTTGAAAAATATAAATAAATAATATAATACTAACTGGATAGTATGAACATTTCACTTAACATCAAAATAGTCAAAATCACATATCTATTATATATATGAGTATTAAATAATTTTAGTATTACATAGTATAGTATAAACAAAGTATTGGTGATTTGGATCAGACGCCTCAATATTTTGGACAAAACTCGGGAATGTGTTGACTGATTTTTATAATTTTCTTTCCGTTATTGCAACTGAACATGTGGAATGCTATGCGGTTTACGTTGTTGGGGCGGAAAATTAGTTGCCATTGTCTTAGATAGATCATTTATATTTAATTATAAGAATTTGAAAAATGTAATTTAACAATTACACCGTTTCAATATTTCATATTTACCAAATTTTGAATATGATTCCTCTTCATATTCTAATTCATTTTTTATATCAAGTGTTGAGTTTTCAATTTCTAAAAACAAACATAATAAAAAATGATTAATCATTAGAGATAATATTCAATACTAGCTGCTCCGAGCGCCTTCGGTGCTCCTCACACCTAGACGGGGGCTACGCCCCCTGTACCCCCGAGTGATACATAGTATTTGGTTGAAAGTCTGTATGTAAAAGGTTTTGATTTTGTTTCAATCCGTATAAATAGACATTTATTTGTTTTCTTGTAAAATATATTTTAATTTAATCAGTAAATTAACTATATATTATTATTGTATATGTTATATTTATCTAACTCTGTGTCTCTACAGTTTTCGAAAGTTCTTAGCCGCAGCATCCACATTTCTCTAAGCGTCCCTATCCTGAGCTACAACCAAAACCTACCCTATCCCATCTCTCCCATGTCCCTTCCTTCATTGTCCACCCACCTTGATCCTTGGTCTTCCACCTGTTTTCCAATCGGTTTTTCCCAATTTCATAGTTGAAAGCTGCTAATTTCAAATCTAGATTAATTGTTTGTCGTAATCGGGATTGAGCAGTACGATTGCGATTTATTTGTTGTCTTAGTTGTCGTTCCTCTTGAGTTTCAGACGCACGGGATTGAGCAGTACGAATGCGATTAATTTGTTGTCTTAGTTGTCGTTCCTCTTGAGTTTCAGACGCACGGGATTGAGCAGTACGAATGCGATTAATTTGTTGTCTTAGTTGTCGTTCCTCTTGAGTTTCAGACGCACGGGATTGAGCAGTACGAATGCGATCAATTTGTTGTCTTAGTTGTCGTTCCTCTTGAGTTTCAGACGCACGGGATTGAGCAGTACGAATGCGATCAATTTGTTGTCTTGTTTGTCTTTGTTCGTCTGTTTCTAATGCTCGTCTTGCTCTTTTCTGCTGAGCACCAACTGTAGAACGACCAAGAGATTTTCGTTTTGACGGCATTGTTATTTTATTACAAAAGTAATAATATTCCTGTGGAGGGAAGAGAAAATAATATAAGTTGTTAACTAGCTAAAGAGAGAGTAATAGAAATTGTTACCTGTAGGTAGACTTGTGAGACAAACAATCTCTATAATAAGAGAATATACGTATTCCGAAAACTGTTAATTAAAATGTAATAACTATTAACAATTAATAAATTAGAAATAATTTTCCAACAAATATTTCACTTTTAGTTTAACAAAAAATCAAAAAAACAATATTTTGCAGAATAAAAACGAAACAAAAAACAAATATGAATATAATAGATTGGTTCAACGATTTGGCCTCTAGAGGGCAGCACCTATAATCGCAATATAGCTGTCAAAAAAGGTTAAATGGAATACATGTTAAAATTTCAATCTTTTTTATCTAAAAATATATAGAAAAATATAAGATGCCCATGCAAATTTCTAAGAAAGGATGATTATGACTATTTAATGAAACAAGTTTGGTAAAGTAATTAACCTCCCTTACCTCACGGGGTTAAATTCAACAATTACCTTTATGCTTATATATTGGATGTATTATGATCAACGGGGTATCAAATCAATGGGACAGGCGTAACTCGAACACCAGATGGCGTTACATGTAAAAAGTCGACTCTTCAGGCGTCCAATAGATGGCACCGCAAAAAAAAAAATGGCCGAAGATCACCCCCTCCCACAGGCCTTCCGAATTTCCTGCAATTATTTGAATGCTGCTAATGAAATCATCACTCAATTTATAAGTAGTATCTATCAAACTAAATAAATATTTTAAACAAACTTTTTTTTTTGTAATCCTTAAGATTAAAATGTCACACGTAATTTTATATAAGCAGATATTATATTAAATTATTATATGCCACCAGATATTATATACCACCAAAATTTGTAACTATAAATATGTACTCTTAATATAATACACAATAGTTTAAATTATACAAAAAAACTTGTTCATCAATGACACCAATCGAAATAAATTGATTTCTTGACTCTTGACTAATTGTTATTTTTCACTTAACACTATTTAACTTATGAAGTTATATTATATATTATTTGATAAATATAAATATAAATTTTATTTAACATTTAACACAAATAAAATTGAAAAATTTATTATAAATTGTTTGATAAATAATTAAAATTACATTGTAACAAATCAAATAACAAAGTTAAATTATTTAATATTTGATAAATAAATACAAATTTCACAGCAATATAGAAATTCACAATAAGCACTATTAAATCAAATATATTCACGTACTCCTCTCAGTATATCTTTTATAGTTTTTCACACATGTTTAAAAATTGCATAAAACTGCTATATATAGAATTTCAGCTTGGTTGAATCGCTAAAAGTACCGGAATTAATTTTTTAGCACGTTGACTAACAATCACGCGCCAGCATGTGACCAGATGCCCTCAACAAAGAGCCAAACTCGCGCTGGTTTAATAAATACTATTTATTAATTTTAATTTATAATTTCATTTAAATATATTATATATGTGTTAATTTTATCCAATTGGAATTTGCATGATAGCCGACCGGAGACATCCCACATTTTTTTCATTTATAAATTTACCCATATGTTCGTAAATCAGTTGTTTGATAAACTTAGATGATTAAAAATGCGTTGGATTAATTATTCTTAGTTAATCAATGATTTATGGATTTCTTGTGATCTTTTTAAATAGTATCTTTTTGGAAATAGAAATGATTATTTATTTATAAATTTCCTTCTCACTAAGAACAATTCGTATGTGTTTCTCTCGTTTCAAATATTGGCATTGAAAATTTTTAATCCATACATATAAAATATTAACAAGAACATTATTCGTTTATTTTATTTATGTAAATTATATAAAAGTAGGTGAAGTTTTCTGTTAATTTAAATTATTTATTTGGATATTTGAAAAAAGCATATTTGATTTCTGTAATGCTAATTTTATATCTCAATAAATAATTTTTAAATTCCCAATATTCATACAAAAAAAATTTAAAAATGCCTCTCTCGCCGGTCGGTAAAAACGCTCCCACATGTCCAACCAGTCTGCCAGCCTTGCCAGCACTTGCCAGCACTAAGGGTGAGAAAATAATAGCATTGTGTGATACCCTCTGATACGGATGCTCTGTGATTATGATCAACCCAGTATCACTCCTGATCACTCCAATGGGACCGGCGTAACTCGAACACCAGATGGCGTTACATGAAAACGGTTGACTTTTCAGGCGTCCAATAGATGGCACCTCAAAAAAATGGCCGGAGATCACCCCCTCCCACAGGCCTTCCGAATTCCCTGCAATTATTTGAATATCAAACTCGACATACCATCCGTACACAGAGTATCCGTGCACATAATATTCGAAACAAACCCAGCATAAATATAAATATAAATTTTATTTAACATTTAACACAAATAAAATTGAAAAATTTATTATAAATTGTTTGATAAATAATTTAAATTACATTGTAACAAATCAAATATCAAAGTTAAATTATTTAATATTTGATAAATAAATACAAATTTCACAGCAATATAGAAATTCACAATAAGCACTATTAAATCAAATAAATTTACCCAAATGTTCGTAAATCAGTTGTTTGATAAACTTAGATGATTAAAAATGCGTTGGATTAATTATTCTTAGTCAGTGGCGCAACCAGGGGGGGGGTTTTGGGGGTTAAAACCCCCCCCCAGGAGAGAAAAAAAATAATAATTGCTGTATATTCAGTGGCGCAACCAGGGGGGGTTTTGGGGGTTAAAACCCCCAGGAGAGAAAAAAAAAATAATTGCTGTATATTATGTTTTCAAATAGAAAAGAAAAAAAATTCTTAAAATATAACTTAGTGTATAATAAAAAAGTTTTTTTTTATTAATACATGTGGAAATTGATACCGAGGTCAAGGGATGTTTCGAGCTCCTCACTCCACTTCCTTATCCCTGGTTGTAAAATTTAACAGAGGGATAGCGGAAACGCAGGCCCTCACCCCCACAGGGCCTTTGGTGACGTCCAGGAGAAAGTCTCCCCCCTTCTCCACCACAACGGGTAGGGCATTTGTAAATAAACCATTTTATAGAAATTCGCAAACAAGAAGTTGCTCTATCGAGAACATTTACCCTAGACACCAATTCAACCCCTTCCACATTGCTACATACATTAATTGCTAATTTCATAAAGATTATGAAGCGAAGACTAATTTCAGATTTTTTTCAAAATAAGAAAAACAAGAAAGGTAAGATTTAAAATTTTTTTTTAAATTAGTGAATTAATTCTTAAATACTTTTCCATTTAAGAATTAGATAGTGAAGCTGGACCTTCAGAAACAACAGATTGTGTTAATAGCAATAGCGAAGAAGACAATAAAGAAATAGTTGATTTCACAACTGAAAAGGTTAATTTTTTTTATTTGTTTATATATATTAACCCATTTGTAGAGCCAGCGTTCCCAAATGGGAACATTTATTTTTATACACCAAAAACCCTTTCAAAAATATTTTTTTCTATATTTATCTACATGATATCTGGTCACCAATGGGTTAAAATCGAATTTCATTTTTTCACGTAGCCAGGGAAGAGGCAGGGGGGGGGATTCGGGAGCTTCAGTTCCCACACATAAAATCTATTTTTTTCTAAATTTTCTTAAGTTTAATTTTTTCAAATTATCCTACCACTACGGGCGGACGAAAAGCTTTCGTCATCTTAAAGTAGTTTATTATAAATAACTCCTTTATTATTAAGTTTAGGTAAAAATGAATATAATGAATCTTTTAGTAAATGCGATTTCCTATAAATTTAATACGATAGTATGATAATTCTCATAAAAATCGGAATTTATAAAGAAATTCAATAAAATGTGTTTTGACACCTCTTTAAACTAGCATTACTTATGGTCCCATCTTGTCCAAAAACAATCCAATCCCCGCCCATCATTCCAAAAAAAACATCTAAATATCAAATCCCAAGATAATATCTCATTTCGTTTAGACTTAATTTTGGTAACGAACGGCCGGCCGGATCAAAATTTTTTTTTGCAAGTTTGGATTCAGAACCGTCTGAAAAGTGGAAATCTCGAAGAATCTCGGAGCAAAAATTTTCCGATCATCGTAAAAGCTATCCTTATTTCATGAGGAAAGCTAAAATGGTTTACTTATAGCTGGAAAAAAATAATTTCTTTCTAAAACTGTGAATACGAGTAAATAAAATACAAAATTTGCCAGATTTTGTAAAATCATTGTTTCATTTACAAAACTTTTTTAAATATTTAATATAAAAAAAAAAATCTTAATGAAAATTTGTCTTTGAGTGAGCCCGGGGGGGGGGGGGCATAGGAAGGTGGAGCGGCTAGTCAAAACCCCCCCCAGGAGCAAATTCTGGTTGCGCCACTGGTCACAGACAAGACACAAGCCCGCTTTCACCCGCTTTTTTATAACCTTTTTTATAAAATTAGTATATGACTCATAGTACCAGGTGGCGCGATGTGCTAAAACTTTGCTTCAAAATTTAACCCGGAGTGGGTGCATCTTAAAGATATTCTGTGATACATACACAGAGTAAATCGAATAGTTAACTTTTCTGAGATAAACAAAAATGTCACCGATGATATCATCAACGATATTCGTCTCACCGACTAACCCTATGTGTGTGTGTTAGTGTTAGTACTATTTGCATCAACAAGAGGTGCCACTACGAATTGAATAGTTATCTTTTCTGAGATAAACACAGTTGAGGGGCAAGTGGATAAGAGCCCCTGGCATTTAGACAACCGGCAACATTTATTTTCAAATTTAAATTGTATTATTTATTTATTTTATATAATTTTGGATTTAACTACACTAAAACCTTCCCTGGGATGCCCACAACAATCCCTGAAAGTTTCACCGTAATCGGACGGGTAGTTTTTGAGTATTTGACAGACACACAGACATTGCCTTTTATAGATATAGATTCTCACTAAATTATTATATATATATATATATATATATATATATATATATATAATTATAATAAAGTTCTATTTTTATTTATAATTATTAATTTATTATTTTATAAAATGAAACTTAATTATTAACATAAATAAATTTGAATAAAAATTTATCACAAAATAAGATTTTTTAGGAAAGAATACAAACCTTCATCACTTATACATTCTACTTTTATTTTATGTTGAATTTCCATTTTATTTTTCATAAAATCAATTCTTAATTAATAGATAAAAGTTAATATTTAATTAATTTTTTAAAATAATAAATTAAATAAACATGTTTTTTCTGAATTTTTAAATATTCTTTATAGATGGTTATGAAAAGATTTTTGACACGTATGCTCAATTTATAATTCAAATAGACCTTATATCTGAAGAAAATTTAGAATTAATTTTTTATTATTTATAAATATTTAAGAGATAAACTATCTAGATATTTCTACTAAACAATCAAAAATATCATTATTTGACATTAATTGATCTTGTATTTAATTTAACTTTGTTACACGACCATTGTGTGGAACCCGGGCTTTATTTAAACATTAATTTTAAGATACTTTATATTTATTTCATAAAGAATATTCACATATTTTAAATAAAAAATCAAACAAAAGTATTTTAGTTTGAATAACCAAATATATGAGATTTATTTAATATATATTTATAAATATATATAGAATATGTGAAAAATGGATTTGATATGATGTTAACATGATTTTCAAATAGTCAATAAAACTGTCTCCCAAGTTTTATAAATTTAAAGTTATTTTAAACATTACTATAATAGTTTTATTATTAAATTAATTATCGAATTAATTTTTATTGAGTTATCTCCATATGATTTGAAATCAGAGCGCAAGAAAAAATACTATCATGCTTTGGTAAAATTATTGGAATTTTATTAATTCTAATGAGGTAATATAATAAAATGTATTTGGATTTTCTTTATAATTCTTATTTCTTCGACTTCGACTTCTTTCTCTATCCTGTCGCAGTCTTGCTTCTCTTTCTGGGGTGGTTTCTTTTTGTCTCCTTCTTCGACTTCTTTCTCTATCCTGTCGCAGTCTTGCTTCTCTTTCTGGGGTCGTTTCTTCTTGTCTCCTTCTTTGACTTCTTTCTCTATTCTGTCGCAGTCTTGCTTCTCTTTCTGGGGTGGTTTCTTCTTGTCTCCTTCTTCGACTTCTTTCTCTCTCTTGTCGCCTTTTATTTTCCAAACTTTTCTTTTTTCGAGGGGGCTGAGGCATATTTCTTCTAAAATCTGAAAAGCAAAAGTTAAGCAACCAACAGAAGAATGATTACAAAAACTGAAGAAAACATAATAGCAACACGACCAGTGAGTCAAAAAACTATGATTAATATTAATTAAGAAACAAAAAGTTTATAAAGTGCAATTCTGAAAAAAAAAAAAAAATTAATGTGTCATGAAAACAGCAAACTAAAGCTACAAAAAAGAATTGTAATTAATCGATTTAATGTATCGTCAAAAAAACGGAAAATTTTCCAAAAGATGGTCGCCAGAATTGTTTCTGAAAAGAAGCTGATACAACCCCGGAATCAGCTATCGGCGAGCAGCGATCTCGAGAAGAAGTTTTATAAATAATTTTTTTAAAATTTTTCTAATTCAAAAATCGAAAATCGGGCTTCGAGGTCTGGTGACCAGCCCCTTTGTGCTTCCGTGTAAAAAATTCCAGGTCCCTGCGTGCGATAGATTTGGCTGGAGGGATCGGTCAGACAAATGGACAGACAGGCAGACAGACACATTACACTTGCTTTTATTATGTAAGATTTAGAAGTTAATTAAAAAAAAATAAATGAAATAATTTACATATATCAATTAATTTCCCACCTTGTTCAGTTATATTTTTTAATTGAGCTTGTAATTTCTTCTTTATTGTGTTTAATGTAAAATCACCAGAAATGTCTCTTTCTTTAACATAATTTTCATCTTCATCAGAAAAATCATGACTGTCATTCATTTTTTGAATCTCATCTTCATCAATGATTTCTTCTTTAACAACACATTTTGTTGAACAATCAACAAATGCTAAATGAAAAAAAATAATTAAATAAATAAGAATATTAATTTATTTATGATTTAGAAGTTAATTAAAAAAAATAAATGAAATAATTTACATATATCAATTAATTCCCCACCTTGTTCAGTTATATTTTTTAATTGAGCTTGTAATTTCTTCTTTATTGTGTTTAATGTAAAATCACCAGAAATGTCTCTTTCTTTAACATAATTTTCATCTTCATCACTATTATCCTCATCAGAAAACTCATGACTGTCATTCATTTTTTGAATCTCATCTTCATTATTAATTTCTTCTTTAATAACACATTTCGTTGAACAATCAACAAATGCTAAATGAAAAAAAAATAATTAAATAAATAAGAATATTAATTTATTTATGAATTAGAAATTAATTAAAATAAAATAAATAAAATAATTTACAATTATCAAATGATTTATTCTGATTTTCTTCCTGTGTAATAGAGTTACGAGTATTACCATCATCTTCCTCTTTCTTTTCTTCTATTTCTATTCTTTCTTTTTTAACTGAATTTAGATTTTCTTGATAATTCTTATTTTGTTTATTTACTTCATGCGTTTCATCCATGATCTTCTCTTTAATAATATTTCTTGAAGTACAATCAATAAATTCTATAATAAATGAATAGAAGAATTTTGAATAATTTTAAATAAAAAAATGTTAATTAAAATGATCATTTAAAGTTTCAATTCGATAAATTTTTCACATCAATCTGATGTGTTTGCATTTTTGAGCTTTACACGAACTTCCCAAAAGTATTTACAATTTTCCGAACAAAATTTTACATAATAAGAAAGGCAGATTAATTGAGAATTTGGTTTTGAAAAATATAAATAAATAATATAATACTAACTGGATAGTATGAACATTTCACTTAACATCAAAATAGTCAAAATCACATATCTATTATATATAAGAGTATTAAATAATTTTAGTATTACATAGTATAGTATAAACAAAGTATTGGTGATTTGGATCAGACGCCTCAATATTTTGGACAAAACTCGGGAATGTGTTGACTGATTTTTATAATTTTCTTTCCGTTATTGCAACTGAACATGTGGAATGCTATGCGGTTTACGTTGTTGGGGCGGAAAATTAGTAGCCATTGTCTTAGATCATTTATATTTAATTATAAGAATTTGAAAAATGTAATTTAACAATTACACGGTTTCAATATTTCAGCAAATTTTTTCACGCAATAAAAGAAATTTGCTACTGTAGAATTTAAATTTATTTTGAAATAAATTAAAAAAATATAAATTTTAAAAGATTTATCAATGTCATTTTAACATAAACAATATTACATATTTACCAAAATTTGAATATGATTCCTCTTCATATTCTAATTCATTTTTTATATCAAGTGTTGAGTTTTCAATTTCTAAAAACAAACATAATAAAAAATGATTAATCATTAGAGATAATATTCAATATTCTCATTAAATTATTATATATATATATATATATATAATTATAAATAATATTTCTAAAAATATTCATTTTTCATATAAAGTTCTATTTTTATTTATAATTATTAATTTATTATTTTATAAAATGAAACTTAATTATTAACATAAATAAATTTGAATAAAAATTTATCACAAAATAAGATTTTTTAGGAAAGAATACAAACCTTCATCACTTATACATTCTACTTTTATTTTATGTTGAATTTCCATTTTATTTTTCATAAAATCAATTCTTAATTAATAGATAAAAGTTAATATTTAATTAATTTTTTAAAATAATAAATTAAATAAACATGTTTTTTCTGAATTTTTAAATATTATTTATGGTTATGAAAAGATTTTTGACACGTATGCTCAATTTATAATTCAAATAGACCTTATATCTGAAGAAAATTTAGAATTAATTTTTTATTATTTATAAATATTTAAGAGATAAACTATCTAGATATTTCTACTAAACAATCAAAAATATCATAATTTGACATTAATTGATCTTATATTTAATTTAAGTTTGTTACACGACCATTGTGTGGAACCCGGGCTTTATTTAAACATTAATTTTAAGATACTTTATATTTATTTCATAAAGAATATTCACATATTTTAAATAAAAAATCAAACAAAAGTATTTTAGTTTAAATAACCAAATATATGAGATTTATTTAATATATATTTATAAATATATATAGAATATGTGAAAAATGGATTTGATATGATTTTAACATGATTTTCAAATAGTCAATAAAACGGTCTCCCAAGTTTTATAAATTTAAAGTTATTTTAAACATTAGAATAATAGTTTTATTATTAAATTAATTATCGAATTAATTTTTATTGACTTATCTCCATATGATTTGAAATCAGAGCTCAAGAAAAAATGCTATCATGCTTTGGTAAAATTAATGGAATTTTATTAATTCTAATGACGTGGAGGTAATAAAATAAAATTTTCATAGAATTTAAATCATTTAAAAAATAACTTAAATTATTTTTGTAATATAATTATAAAGCTTAGTTGTTACATGGTCATCGATATCTCAATTATTTTCATTGATATCATAGAAAAAACGACTATTTTCATTAAGATATTAGCGAAAATGCTACTTTTTTAAATAAAAAAACATTGGCAATCGTGGGACTGGCCGACAGAAGTGAAAACTTCTTCGTAAGAAATTTGAAATCAGACGGAATGCGCACCAGCTTCACGAGAAAAATGAATTTTATATACGTATATATAATATATATAAAATTCATAATTATTTTCTTCAGCAAACTGATGCAAAAAATATTAAAACTACGATGTGTATGAATAGAAAATAACATCATTTATATATTAAAATATAATATTCTTTTATTTCTTCTCCGTACAAAATTTTTACATCTATAATTTATATTATAATATAATATGCTTTTATTGCAATATTTAAAAACATTTTATACTTTTGAAAAATTAACTTTCATGAACAGTTTCAACAATACTTTCACCATGTTGACGACCATCATCATCAATTTGTAAAACTGATACAATAGGTTTGCAATCGAAAAGGTACAGTCCATTCAAAAATACAGGCTTTTGCATTATTTTAAGAGAATCGAATTCCAACATAGAGGTAGTCCACATGCGCATATTCTAGTTTGGTTGGACAATGCCCCGGAAGACGCCCTTGGAAGAGATAACAATAAAGCACTCGATCTCATTGATTTTCTAATATCAGTATCTGCTGCAGAGGCTTCTGGTATTATCCGATTGCAAACTCATGGCTCATTTCGGTTAGTCGGACCTGGAATTTGTGAATTATGAATGACTGTTGGTACATATGGCACATATGTGGTATACTGACCTGCAATTTATGAACTATGAATGACTGGCGGATTAGAAAAATCTAGTGTTTTTAAATTTGATAATATTTTTTTATCTCTATGCAGCTTAGAATATTTTCTTTACCTATACCAAAAGCAACGTTATTCTTATTCTTTTCTCTGTATCTTTTATTTTTTTCTCTGTTTCTTCGTTTTTTCTCTTCAATTTTTTCGTTAGACATAGGAGTGACATCATTTTTTTTTTCTTCTCTGTATTTTTTACACTTTTCTCTGTTTTTTTGTTTTTCTTTTTCTATTTTTTCTTTATCGCCAATAGTAGAATTATTCATAAACGTAGCAGCGGCATTATTCCTTTTTTTTCTCTCTATACCTTTGCACTTGTCTGTTTTTTTGGCTCTTTTCAATATTTCCCCTCTTTTTCTCATCATCTCATGATTCATCATTCTTTATCTTTTTGTTGTTTTTATTTTCTGCATTAAAATCCATATTTTCCAAAAATCTGAAACCGAAAATATAATTTACAGTTTAGAGATTAAAATGTATACAAAAAAGTTTATAATGCAATAGTTTAAACAAAGTTGCAATTACATTTCAAATTTCCCTTTCTGTAATAAGAAATTTGAAAGCTGACGGAATTCCTGCTGGCTTCACGAAAAAGATTAATCTTATATATCTTATCTTATTATGCTAGCTAAAATTGTATATATGTATTTATCTATATATATTGGTTCTCAAAAACCGCTCTAACGATTTTTTTCAAATTCACACTAGATATAGTATTTATAAAGAAAAATTAAGTTTTATTGATGATATCTCTTGAAACATACAGCTTCATTATTAATTTCTTAATTGAAAATTATATATGGAAAACGTCAAAATTTTTAATACTGCCTGCTAAGACAGTAAAAAAATGACAATTTTTTATCTAAATACATATAGTCCAGCGGTTGGACTGATGTTTTAACGAGTGGATTTCGTCGGTTCGAAACTCGCCGGGTGAATCGTTATTTAAAAATGAAAATAATGATTTTGTTATTTTTTTTTCTTTTTATCTATTGTTTACTTTTTAATAAATTACTATTCTATATTTATTTATTCATTGTTCTTTTATTAATAAAGTTTTAGATAGTTTTATAAGTTTTAATATTTTTTCAATAAAATATTATTCAATATATTTATTAATATTATTTTATTTATTATTATTGAGTACCCGAAGTTCCATTCATTTTAATCAGATTGATGCAATGATGCAACAGTTAATAATTGTAATATTATAATAAATTTCTATCTTGAAAATTGTTACATATTATTCAGGATATTTTAAAAACTATTTCTTTCTTTAATTAATATTCATTTTTTCTATAAGTCAGATATATTTCCAAATATTAAATAATTTTTGAAGTGAAAACTTCTTTAGCGGCGTTGAGCACTTTTGCGGGATGGGGAAAAAGTATAGAACTCGCGTGATCGTGACCAACACCATGAAACCATCTGCTTTCAAATTTCTTATAACAGAGCGCGAAATTTGAATTGTCATTAGAACTGTTTTATAAATTATCTCTAACATATAAATATATATTTATTATGTAAAGTTCATTTCATATATACATATATAATCAAAATTATACGAAATGAACTTCACATAATAAATATATATTTTATGTTAGAGATAAGAATTATAAAACAGTTCGTATTGCAATATTTTAAACAAAGTTGTGTATTTATATATATATAAATATAAGTTACAAATTTGTTTAAAATATATGTTTAAAATAATATATAAGTTATATATATATACATGCATATGAAATTCATCTTTCTCGTGAAATAGCGCGAATTTCGTCTGTTTTAAAATTTCTTACGCAGAAGTTTTCACTTCTGTCGGCCAGTCCCACGACTGCCAATTTTGCTTTTTTAATTCCGAAAAGCTGCAAAGCACGTTTTTTTGTCTTTAGTTTGTTTTATAACCACTTGGGGCGCTAAACAGTTTTTCAAAAAAACACTATAGAAAAAAAATATATGTACCTATATATTATATATTTATGTATTATTGAGGAGCACAAGTTCATTAATTTTAATCAGATTGATGCAAATGTGTAACATTTAATAATTGTAATAAATAATTAAAGAATTGTGTATCAATATTTTTTAAAGGGTAGAGCGAGAGCTCGGTGTCCCAGGTATTAATATTACCAGCCAAATCCAATAATAATGAATCATTTTTTTTAACTTAAGTACCGAGCCGAGGCTCGGGGTCCCGGTACTATATATAGTACTGACGGTACTGACCTGTATTTTTATAGCGTGTACACTCTTCTGCTCATGCATTAGGGAAAATGACTTAAGTCCACTTTTTTTGATTCCGAGATATTCGATTTTAAAGATTTATTTTAACATTTTGTCTTATGGGGAAATTAATTTTCAAATTACTGCAATAAACAAATTTTTTACGATATTGAAATTTTTCAAAGTGCATTCGATTTGTCTTCCTATTATCTACACTTTTATCAGGTTAACTAAAAATTTTCAAAAAGTGGACTTATGTCGTTTTTCCGAATAGCCACAGATATATACATATATACTATAGTTTTATATATAAAAGTACAGCGGTGAGGCAACCTATACCCTACCATACCTATACACGCTATACATATATATCTCGCGGTGTCGGGTCGGTCACGCTCACGCGAGTTCTATGCTTTTTCCCCATCCCACAAAAGTGCTCAACGCCGCTAAAGAAGTTTTCACTTCAAAAATATATCGAAATGAAAGTATTGTTTAATCTTTTTGCAAAAAGAGAAAAAGAGAAATGACTGATGGATAAACCGGAGTGGGAATTTAGAATGGAATAAGTTACCGTTTTTTAGGATGCGCAGCTCTCATGTGATCAATTAATGATTGTTTTTATTGAATGTATTGAAACATTCCACGCATGGATAAATTTTTTCCTCCTTTTGCAACTTCTCAAGCTGATGTAAAACTTCTCCCTCTTCGCCATTTTTATCCTGTTCATGGGTGACTTTTTTTCCTTCTACCTGTTGCAATTTCTCAACCTGATTTAAAACTTCTCCCTATTCGCAACTTTTACCCTGTTCACTTGTGACTTTTTTTTGCTACCTTTAGCAATTTCTCAAGCATATGTAAAACTTGTATATTGTCGCCTTCTTTACGCTGTTCACAGGTGACATTTTTTTTAACCTCCTTTTCCAATTGCTCGAGCTGATGTAAAACTTTTTGCTTGTAGCAATCTTTACACCGATCCCAGATGGCTATTTTTTTTCGATTCTCTCTCTTCTCTATCAGAGGTAAAGTAATTTGCTTGTTGCAATCTTTACACTGTATATCATTATGTAGTTTCATATGCAAATTATAAAACGATAACAGTACAAATCCTTTGAGACATATTGGGCAAACATATTTCACATCAGGTTTATTTGTTTTATTTTTCGTTTTAGAAATATTTGGATGGGTTAAAAGAAAAAAAACATAAGTGTTATTAATTTTAGAAACTTGTCTACTTCAAGTTGGGATTAATAATTGTAGAATAATATAAAGAGATGTGTAAAATAATGAATTTTTTATTAAAAATTAATCTGTAAGATAATAAATTTGATAAATAATTATATTCCTATAAAAATACAATTATATACTTTTGTTAGGTGAAGCTTCATTTTTTAATTGTGTTTGTAATTTCTTTTTCAATGTGTTTAAAGTGAATTCACCAGAAATGTCCTTCTTTTTATCATTATTTTCATCTTCTTCACTATTATCTTCATCAGAAAAATCATGAATGTCATCCATTTCTTGAATTTCATCTTCATCATTGATTTCTTCTTTAATAACACATGTTGGTGTACAATCAACAAATTCTAAATGAAAAAAAAATTAAATAAATAATAAGAATAATATTAATTCATTTATTTTAATTATAATTTATTTATGATTTAGAAATTAATTAAAATAAAATAAATGAAATAATTTACATATATCAATTGATTTCTTCTCACCTTCTTCGGTTATATTTTTTAATTGTGCTTGTAATTTCTTCTTTAATGTGTTTAATTTGAATTCACCAAAAACGTCTTTTTCTTTATCATAATTTTCATCTTCTTCACTATTATCTTCATCAGAAAAATCATGAATGTCATCCATTTCTTGAATTTCTTCTTCATCATTGATCTCTTCTTTAATAACACATTTCGTTGAACAATCAACAAATGCTAAATGAAAAAAAAATAATTAAATAAATAAGAATATTAATTTATTTATGAATTAGAAATTAATTAAAATAAAATAAAAAAAATAATTTACAATCATCAAATGATTTCTTCTGATTTTCGTCCTGTGTAATAGAGTTACGAGTATTACCATCATCTTCCTCTTTCTTTTCTTCTATTTCTATTCTTTCTTTTTTAACTGAATTTAGGTTTCCTTGATAATTCTTATTTTGTTTATTTACTTCATGCGTTTCATCCATGATCTCCTCTTTAATAATATTTCTTGAAGTACAATCAATAAATTCTATAATAAATGAATAGAAGAATTTTGAATAATTTTAAATAAAAAAATGTTATTAATTAAAATGATCATTTAATGTTTCAATTCGATAAATTTTTCACATCAATCTGATGGGTTTGCATTTTTGAGCTTTACATGAACTTCCCAAAAGTATTTACAATTTTCCGAACAAAATTTTACATAATAAGAAATGCAGATTAATTGAGAATTTGGTTTTGAAAAATATAAATAAATAATATAATACTAACTGGATAGTATGAACATTTCACTTAACATCAAAATAGTCAAAATCACATATCTATTATATATATGAGTATTAAATAATTTTAGTATTACATAGTATAGTATAAACAAAGTATTGGTGATTTGGATCAGACGCCTCAATATTTTGGACAAAACTCGGGAATGTGTTGACTGATTTTTATAATTTTCTTTCCGTTATTGCAACTGAACATGTGGAATGCTATGCGGTTTACGTTGTTGGGGCGGAAAATTAGTTGCCATTGTCTTAGATAGATCATTTATATTTAATTATAAGAATTTGAAAAATGTAATTTAACAATTACACCGTTTCAATATTTCATATTTACCAAATTTTGAATATGATTCCTCTTCATATTCTAATTCATTTTTTATATCAAGTGTTGAGTTTTCAATTTCTAAAAACAAACATAATAAAAAATGATTAATCATTAGAGATAATATTCAATACTAGCTGCTCCGAGCGCCTTCGGTGCTCCTCACACCTAGACGGGGGCTACGCCCCCTGTACCCCCGAGTGATACATAGTATTTGGTTGAAAGTCTGTATGTAAAAGGTTTTGATTTTGTTTCAATCCGTATAAATAGACATTTATTTGTTTTCTTGTAAAATATATTTTAATTTAATCAGTAAATTAACTATATATTATTATTGTATATGTTATATTTATCTAACTCTGTGTCTCTACAGTTTTCGAAAGTTCTTAGCCGCAGCATCCACATTTCTCTAAGCGTCCCTATCCTGAGCTACAACCAAAACCTACCCTATCCCATCTCTCCCATGTCCCTTCCTTCATTGTCCACCCACCTTGATCCTTGGTCTTCCACCTGTTTTCCAATCGGTTTTTCCCAATTTCATAGTTGAAAGCTGCTAATTTCAAATCTAGATTAATTGTTTGTCGTAATCGGGATTGAGCAGTACGATTGCGATTTATTTGTTGTCTTAGTTGTCGTTCCTCTTGAGTTTCAGACGCACGGGATTGAGCAGTACGAATGCGATTAATTTGTTGTCTTAGTTGTCGTTCCTCTTGAGTTTCAGACGCACGGGATTGAGCAGTACGAATGCGATTAATTTGTTGTCTTAGTTGTCGTTCCTCTTGAGTTTCAGACGCACGGGATTGAGCAGTACGAATGCGATCAATTTGTTGTCTTAGTTGTCGTTCCTCTTGAGTTTCAGACGCACGGGATTGAGCAGTACGAATGCGATCAATTTGTTGTCTTGTTTGTCTTTGTTCGTCTGTTTCTAATGCTCGTCTTGCTCTTTTCTGCTGAGCACCAACTGTAGAACGACCAAGAGATTTTCGTTTTGACGGCATTGTTATTTTATTACAAAAGTAATAATATTCCTGTGGAGGGAAGAGAAAATAATATAAGTTGTTAACTAGCTAAAGAGAGAGTAATAGAAATTGTTACCTGTAGGTAGACTTGTGAGACAAACAATCTCTATAATAAGAGAATATACGTATTCCGAAAACTGTTAATTAAAATGTAATAACTATTAACAATTAATAAATTAGAAATAATTTTCCAACAAATATTTCACTTTTAGTTTAACAAAAAATCAAAAAAACAATATTTTGCAGAATAAAAACGAAACAAAAAACAAATATGAATATAATAGATTGGTTCAACGATTTGGCCTCTAGAGGGCAGCACCTATAATCGCAATATAGCTGTCAAAAAAGGTTAAATGGAATACATGTTAAAATTTCAATCTTTTTTATCTAAAAATATATAGAAAAATATAAGATGCCCATGCAAATTTCTAAGAAAGGATGATTATGACTATTTAATGAAACAAGTTTGGTAAAGTAATTAACCTCCCTTACCTCACGGGGTTAAATTCAACAATTACCTTTATGCTTATATATTGGATGTATTATGATCAACGGGGTATCAAATCAATGGGACAGGCGTAACTCGAACACCAGATGGCGTTACATGTAAAAAGTCGACTCTTCAGGCGTCCAATAGATGGCACCGCAAAAAAAAAATGGCCGAAGATCACCCCCTCCCACAGGCCTTCCGAATTTCCTGCAATTATTTGAATGCTGCTAATGAAATCATCACTCAATTTATAAGTAGTATCTATCAAACTAAATAAATATTTTAAACAAACTTTTTTTTTTGTAATCCTTAAGATTAAAATGTCACACGTAATTTTATATAAGCAGATATTATATTAAATTATTATATGCCACCAGATATTATATACCACCAAAATTTGTAACTATAAATATGTACTCTTAATATAATACACAATAGTTTAAATTATACAAAAAAACTTGTTCATCAATGACACCAATCGAAATAAATTGATTTCTTGACTCTTGACTAATTGTTATTTTTCACTTAACACTATTTAACTTATGAAGTTATATTATATATTATTTGATAAATATAAATATAAATTTTATTTAACATTTAACACAAATAAAATTGAAAAATTTATTATAAATTGTTTGATAAATAATTAAAATTACATTGTAACAAATCAAATAACAAAGTTAAATTATTTAATATTTGATAAATAAATACAAATTTCACAGCAATATAGAAATTCACAATAAGCACTATTAAATCAAATATATTCACGTACTCCTCTCAGTATATCTTTTATAGTTTTTCACACATGTTTAAAAATTGCATAAAACTGCTATATATAGAATTTCAGCTTGGTTGAATCGCTAAAAGTACCGGAATTAATTTTTTAGCACGTTGACTAACAATCACGCGCCAGCATGTGACCAGATGCCCTCAACAAAGAGCCAAACTCGCGCTGGTTTAATAAATACTATTTATTAATTTTAATTTATAATTTCATTTAAATATATTATATATGTGTTAATTTTATCCAATTGGAATTTGCATGATAGCCGACCGGAGACATCCCACATTTTTTTCATTTATAAATTTACCCATATGTTCGTAAATCAGTTGTTTGATAAACTTAGATGATTAAAAATGCGTTGGATTAATTATTCTTAGTTAATCAATGATTTATGGATTTCTTGTGATCTTTTTAAATAGTATCTTTTTGGAAATAGAAATGATTATTTATTTATAAATTTCCTTCTCACTAAGAACAATTCGTATGTGTTTCTCTCGTTTCAAATATTGGCATTGAAAATTTTTAATCCATACATATAAAATATTAACAAGAACATTATTCGTTTATTTTATTTATGTAAATTATATAAAAGTAGGTGAAGTTTTCTGTTAATTTAAATTATTTATTTGGATATTTGAAAAAAGCATATTTGATTTCTGTAATGCTAATTTTATATCTCAATAAATAATTTTTAAATTCCCAATATTCATACAAAAAAAATTTAAAAATGCCTCTCTCGCCGGTCGGTAAAAACGCTCCCACATGTCCAACCAGTCTGCCAGCCTTGCCAGCACTTGCCAGCACTAAGGGTGAGAAAATAATAGCATTGTGTGATACCCTCTGATACGGATGCTCTGTGATTATGATCAACCCAGTATCACTCCTGATCACTCCAATGGGACCGGCGTAACTCGAACACCAGATGGCGTTACATGAAAACGGTTGACTTTTCAGGCGTCCAATAGATGGCACCTCAAAAAAATGGCCGGAGATCACCCCCTCCCACAGGCCTTCCGAATTCCCTGCAATTATTTGAATATCAAACTCGACATACCATCCGTACACAGAGTATCCGTGCACATAATATTCGAAACAAACCCAGCATAAATATAAATATAAATTTTATTTAACATTTAACACAAATAAAATTGAAAAATTTATTATAAATTGTTTGATAAATAATTTAAATTACATTGTAACAAATCAAATATCAAAGTTAAATTATTTAATATTTGATAAATAAATACAAATTTCACAGCAATATAGAAATTCACAATAAGCACTATTAAATCAAATAAATTTACCCAAATGTTCGTAAATCAGTTGTTTGATAAACTTAGATGATTAAAAATGCGTTGGATTAATTATTCTTAGTCAGTGGCGCAACCAGGGGGGGTTTTGGGGGTTAAAACCCCCCCCCAGGAGAGAAAAAAAATAATAATTGCTGTATATTCAGTGGCGCAACCAGGGGGGGTTTTGGGGGTTAAAACCCCCAGGAGAGAAAAAAAAAATAATTGCTGTATATTATGTTTTCAAATAGAAAAGAAAAAAAATTCTTAAAATATAACTTAGTGTATAATAAAAAAGTTTTTTTTTATTAATACATGTGGAAATTGATACCGAGGTCAAGGGATGTTTCGAGCTCCTCACTCCACTTCCTTATCCCTGGTTGTAAAATTTAACAGAGGGATAGCGGAAACGCAGGCCCTCACCCCCACAGGGCCTTTGGTGACGTCCAGGAGAAAGTCTCCCCCCTTCTCCACCACAACGGGTAGGGCATTTGTAAATAAACCATTTTATAGAAATTCGCAAACAAGAAGTTGCTCTATCGAGAACATTTACCCTAGACACCAATTCAACCCCTTCCACATTGCTACATACATTAATTGCTAATTTCATAAAGATTATGAAGCGAAGACTAATTTCAGATTTTTTTCAAAATAAGAAAAACAAGAAAGGTAAGATTTAAAATTTTTTTTTAAATTAGTGAATTAATTCTTAAATACTTTTCCATTTAAGAATTAGATAGTGAAGCTGGACCTTCAGAAACAACAGATTGTGTTAATAGCAATAGCGAAGAAGACAATAAAGAAATAGTTGATTTCACAACTGAAAAGGTTAATTTTTTTTATTTGTTTATATATATTAACCCATTTGTAGAGCCAGCGTTCCCAAATGGGAACATTTATTTTTATACACCAAAAACCCTTTCAAAAATATTTTTTTCTATATTTATCTACATCAGTGGTTCTTAAACTGTGGTCCGCGGACCCCTGGGGGTCCGCGAAGCCTTTACTGGGGGTCCGCGGTCCTCGGAAAAAATCATCGTAAAAATATATACATATATAAATATTTAAAGTTCATTGTTTAACTATATCCTCCTAGAGAATTACGGCTATAATTTAATACTATTAATAATACTATTTTATTTTATTAAATTGATAATTATGTCAATTAATTTTTTGTGAATAAATAAACATATATAAAAAACTATATATAAAATTTGAATTTTCATCCATTCATTCATTTAAAATCATTTTTCGATTGTTCCTTTAAAATAACCCCTCTTAGGGGCTCGGAAGGGGAGGCATATAAGGGAATTTTCTTTCACTTTGTTATTGGGGAAAACCAGGGGAGGGGACAGTCTTACCCGGAAAAACCCAAATTGTCAGCGTCCACTCTGGGGTTTTAAACAGTTTTAAAGCAAATGTTAATTATAAGTTCATTTCTCAACGAGTTGTATCTTTAAATTATTTTTATTAATTTAATTAATTATAATTAAATTATAGCTAATAATAGTTTATTATAGCTAATAATTTTTTTTAATTTTTAGTGTAATTTGCATGATCATTATTTTATAAAAACACTAAACACATTTTGCAATTTCCCAGAAAGGCTGTTTTTGAGAGTAAGTATAAGTTAGTTTTATGAATAAAAAATATTTATTTTAATAATATTTTAGAATCAAATTACGAAATATATTTATTATATAAATTAATATTCATTTAAAATGATATTAAATCATTTATTTAAAATGATTTAAAACATTTATTAAAATGATTTAAAACATTCATTTAAAATGATATTAAAACATTCATTTAAAATCATATTAAAACATAGCTAGTAAATAATAATTCGTTATATTTATATTATATTTATATTATATTTATATTATTGTAGTTCAATGTTAATAAATTACTCCATAAAATGGATCGTTGGCTACAAACTGGTTCAACACAGAAACGGAAAGAATCAGATGATGAGGCATCAACAGCAAACTCTACCAAGAAACGCAAAACTAGAAAATATTCGGATGATTATTTATCATTTGGATTTACTTATATTTGCAACAATGATGTGGAAAGACCAGTCTGCGTTCTATGTCAGGAAAGTTTATCCAATGAAAGTATGAAACCTGCTAATCTCAGACGTCATTTACAAACAAAGCACAGCGAGCATGTTAGTAAGTCTATCGAATTTTTTAAAATGAAAAAAGAAGAACTTAATTCAAGTCAGAAATTGATGGTAAAGACGGGATCTGGTGGTATGAGTAAGAAAGCAGTAATGGCATCATATGAAGTAGCTCTACTTATTGCTAAAGCAGGAAAGCCGCATAATATAGCAGAGCAATTAATTCTTCCTGCTACAAAAGTAATTACAAATATAATGTTAGGAACTAAAGCAGCAAACGATATAAATTTGATTTCATTATCAAATGATACGGTTAAGAATAGGATTGAAGACATGTCATGTAATATAAAAGAAGAATTAATATCGAGAGTGCGCAAAAGTCACTATTACTCATTACAATTGGATGAAAGTACTGATGTCACTAATAATGCCAATTTGTTAGCTTTCATTAGATATGAGTTTGAAAATCAAATACAAGAAGATGTATTGTTTTGTGATTCACTACCTTCACGAACGACAGCTAATGACATATTTAACAGTTTGAATAATTTTATAACCGAAAATGAAATAGAGTGGCCAAAATGTGTTGGAATTTGCACTGATGGTGCTCGTGCAATGTCAGGTACAAGAACTGGATTGATTGCTCTTATTAAAAATGTTGCGCCTCAGGTTGTTTGGAATCATTGCTGCATTCACAGAGAATCATTAGCAGCCAAAAATATGTCACCAGATTTGAAAAGAACATTAGACGAAGTAGTTAAAATTGTCAATTTCATTAAGGCTCGTCCACTTAATTCCAGAGTTTTTAAAATTTTGTGTGAGGAAATGGGTAGTCAACATACACATTTATTATTACATACAGATGTACGTTGGTTGTCCCGCGGGAAAGTACTCATTCGCCTTTTTGAGCTTCGAGATGAAATACGATTGTTTTTAATAGATGCGCATTTTGAACTGACCGAATGTTTCAATGATTTTATCTGGTTAGCTAAGGTGGCTTACTTGACTGATATTTTTACAAAATTGAACGAACTTAATTTGATCCTGCAAGGTACTGTTGTAAATATATTTAAAGTTGAAGATAAAATAGAAGCAATGATTAAAAAAATCGACTTGTGGTCGAAACGCATCCAGAACGGTGTATATGAGTCTTTTCCAACTCTCAATGATTTCATAGAAAGCTCCAGTGAAAAATTGCTTAATCAAACGCGTCAATTATTTGTTGAACATTTAATTACTTTGAAAAGCAACTTCAGGAATTATTTTTCTACTCCTGATCCTTGCAATAACTGGATCAGAGATCCATTTAATATGGAAATTACAAATGCTAAACATTTATCTGCACCTGAACAAGATATTCTCGTGGAATTATCATGTGATACAACTTATAAACTAAAATTTAACAAAACTGAATTGAGCAACTTTTGGTTACTTCTCAGGTCAGATTATCCTGCGCTTGCAAATAAAGCACTTCAACACTTGATTCCATTCTGCACAACATATTTATGCGAACAAGCTTTTTCGGTACTATTTTATATTAAGTCTAAATATAGAAACAAATTAAATGTAGAGCCGGATCTTAGATTAAAAGTTTCCAATATTAAGCCAGATATTGAGATTCTTGTTTCAAGAAAACAACTGCATACATCTCATTAAATATGTAAGTTATATTTAATGAGATAGATGCAGTTATTTTTTAAAATATTTCTTATTTAATATTTTCTGAAAAAAATTATAAAATATTTATATGAATTTAATGTAAGTACCCATTATAATTTGTGAGATTTGTTGCTATGACAATGTTTGTATTTTCTTTCTTCAATATTATAATTTCTAATAAAATGTGTTCTACAATATGCAAAAAAATCGTTATTCACCAATCACTGTTAGAAATATTCATCATATATCCTTGTCCTTATGAGATCGTAAGCCAGAAATTAATTAATAAAATGACGAAAAGTACCTAAAGTTGTGATGGGGGTCCGTCAAAAAAAATTTTTTCAAGTGGGGGTCCGTGGAGTACATAAGTTTAAGAACCTATGATCTACATGATATCTGGTCACCAATGGGTTAAAATCGAATTTCATTTTTTCACGTAGCCAGGGAAGAGGCAGGGGGGGGGATTCGGGAGCTTCAGTTCCCACACATAAAATCTATTTTTTTCTAAATTTTCTTAAGTTTAATTTTTTCAAATTATCCTACCACTACGGGCGGACGAAAAGCTTTCGTCATCTTAAAGTAGTTTATTATAAATAACTCCTTTATTATTAAGTTTAGGTAAAAATGAATATAATGAATCTTTTAGTAAATGCGATTTCCTATAAATTTAATACGATAGTATGATAATTCTCATAAAAATCGGAATTTATAAAGAAATTCAATAAAATGTGTTTTGACACCTCTTTAAACTAGCATTACTTATGGTCCCATCTTGTCCAAAAACAATCCAATCCCCGCCCATCATTCCAAAAAAAACATCTAAATATCAAATCCCAAGATAATATCTCATTTCGTTTAGACTTAATTTTGGTAACGAACGGCCGGCCGGATCAAAATTTTTTTTTGCAAGTTTGGATTCAGAACCGTCTGAAAAGTGGAAATCTCGAAGAATCTCGGAGCAAAAATTTTCCGATCATCGTAAAAGCTATCCTTATTTCATGAGGAAAGCTAAAATGGTTTACTTATAGCTGGAAAAAAATAATTTCTTTCTAAAACTGTGAATACGAGTAAATAAAATACAAAATTTGCCAGATTTTGTAAAATCATTGTTTCATTTACAAAACTTTTTTAAATATTTAATATAAAAAAAAAAATCTTAATGAAAATTTGTCTTTGAGTGAGCCCGGGGGGGGGGGGGGGCATAGGAAGGTGGAGCGGCTAGTCAAAACCCCCCCCAGGAGCAAATTCTGGTTGCGCCACTGGTCACAGACAAGACACAAGCCCGCTTTCACCCGCTTTTTTATAACCTTTTTTATAAAATTAGTATATGACTCATAGTACCAGGTGGCGCGATGTGCTAAAACTTTGCTTCAAAATTTAACCCGGAGTGGGTGCATCTTAAAGATATTCTGTGATACATACACAGAGTAAATCGAATAGTTAACTTTTCTGAGATAAACAAAAATGTCACCGATGATATCATCAACGATATTCGTCTCACCGACTAACCCTATGTGTGTGTGTTAGTGTTAGTACTATTTGCATCAACAAGAGGTGCCACTACGAATTGAATAGTTATCTTTTCTGAGATAAACACAGTTGAGGGGCAAGTGGATAAGAGCCCCTGGCATTTAGACAACCGGCAACATTTATTTTCAAATTTAAATTGTATTATTTATTTATTTTATATAATTTTGGATTTAACTACACTAAAACCTTCCCTGGGATGCCCACAACAATCCCTGAAAGTTTCACCGTAATCGGACGGGTAGTTTTTGAGTATTTGACAGACACACAGACATTGCCTTTTATAGATATAGATTCTCACTAAATTATTATATATATATATATATATATATATATATATATAATTATAATAAAGTTCTATTTTTATTTATAATTATTAATTTATTATTTTATAAAATGAAACTTAATTATTAACATAAATAAATTTGAATAAAAATTTATCACAAAATAAGATTTTTTAGGAAAGAATACAAACCTTCATCACTTATACATTCTACTTTTATTTTATGTTGAATTTCCATTTTATTTTTCATAAAATCAATTCTTAATTAATAGATAAAAGTTAATATTTAATTAATTTTTTAAAATAATAAATTAAATAAACATGTTTTTTCTGAATTTTTAAATATTCTTTATAGATGGTTATGAAAAGATTTTTGACACGTATGCTCAATTTATAATTCAAATAGACCTTATATCTGAAGAAAATTTAGAATTAATTTTTTATTATTTATAAATATTTAAGAGATAAACTATCTAGATATTTCTACTAAACAATCAAAAATATCATTATTTGACATTAATTGATCTTGTATTTAATTTAACTTTGTTACACGACCATTGTGTGGAACCCGGGCTTTATTTAAACATTAATTTTAAGATACTTTATATTTATTTCATAAAGAATATTCACATATTTTAAATAAAAAATCAAACAAAAGTATTTTAGTTTGAATAACCAAATATATGAGATTTATTTAATATATATTTATAAATATATATAGAATATGTGAAAAATGGATTTGATATGATGTTAACATGATTTTCAAATAGTCAATAAAACTGTCTCCCAAGTTTTATAAATTTAAAGTTATTTTAAACATTACTATAATAGTTTTATTATTAAATTAATTATCGAATTAATTTTTATTGAGTTATCTCCATATGATTTGAAATCAGAGCGCAAGAAAAAATACTATCATGCTTTGGTAAAATTATTGGAATTTTATTAATTCTAATGAGGTAATATAATAAAATGTATTTGGATTTTCTTTATAATTCTTATTTCTTCGACTTCGACTTCTTTCTCTATCCTGTCGCAGTCTTGCTTCTCTTTCTGGGGTGGTTTCTTTTTGTCTCCTTCTTCGACTTCTTTCTCTATCCTGTCGCAGTCTTGCTTCTCTTTCTGGGGTCGTTTCTTCTTGTCTCCTTCTTTGACTTCTTTCTCTATTCTGTCGCAGTCTTGCTTCTCTTTCTGGGGTGGTTTCTTCTTGTCTCCTTCTTCGACTTCTTTCTCTCTCTTGTCGCCTTTTATTTTCCAAACTTTTCTTTTTTCGAGGGGGCTGAGGCATATTTCTTCTAAAATCTGAAAAGCAAAAGTTAAGCAACCAACAGAAGAATGATTACAAAAACTGAAGAAAACATAATAGCAACACGACCAGTGAGTCAAAAAACTATGATTAATATTAATTAAGAAACAAAAAGTTTATAAAGTGCAATTCTGAAAAAAAAAAAAAAATTAATGTGTCATGAAAACAGCAAACTAAAGCTACAAAAAAGAATTGTAATTAATCGATTTAATGTATCGTCAAAAAAACGGAAAATTTTCCAAAAGATGGTCGCCAGAATTGTTTCTGAAAAGAAGCTGATACAACCCCGGAATCAGCTATCGGCGAGCAGCGATCTCGAGAAGAAGTTTTATAAATAATTTTTTTAAAATTTTTCTAATTCAAAAATCGAAAATCGGGCTTCGAGGTCTGGTGACCAGCCCCTTTGTGCTTCCGTGTAAAAAATTCCAGGTCCCTGCGTGCGATAGATTTGGCTGGAGGGATCGGTCAGACAAATGGACAGACAGGCAGACAGACACATTACACTTGCTTTTATTATGTAAGATTTAGAAGTTAATTAAAAAAAAATAAATGAAATAATTTACATATATCAATTAATTTCCCACCTTGTTCAGTTATATTTTTTAATTGAGCTTGTAATTTCTTCTTTATTGTGTTTAATGTAAAATCACCAGAAATGTCTCTTTCTTTAACATAATTTTCATCTTCATCAGAAAAATCATGACTGTCATTCATTTTTTGAATCTCATCTTCATCAATGATTTCTTCTTTAACAACACATTTTGTTGAACAATCAACAAATGCTAAATGAAAAAAAATAATTAAATAAATAAGAATATTAATTTATTTATGATTTAGAAGTTAATTAAAAAAAATAAATGAAATAATTTACATATATCAATTAATTCCCCACCTTGTTCAGTTATATTTTTTAATTGAGCTTGTAATTTCTTCTTTATTGTGTTTAATGTAAAATCACCAGAAATGTCTCTTTCTTTAACATAATTTTCATCTTCATCACTATTATCCTCATCAGAAAACTCATGACTGTCATTCATTTTTTGAATCTCATCTTCATTATTAATTTCTTCTTTAATAACACATTTCGTTGAACAATCAACAAATGCTAAATGAAAAAAAAATAATTAAATAAATAAGAATATTAATTTATTTATGAATTAGAAATTAATTAAAATAAAATAAATAAAATAATTTACAATTATCAAATGATTTATTCTGATTTTCTTCCTGTGTAATAGAGTTACGAGTATTACCATCATCTTCCTCTTTCTTTTCTTCTATTTCTATTCTTTCTTTTTTAACTGAATTTAGATTTTCTTGATAATTCTTATTTTGTTTATTTACTTCATGCGTTTCATCCATGATCTTCTCTTTAATAATATTTCTTGAAGTACAATCAATAAATTCTATAATAAATGAATAGAAGAATTTTGAATAATTTTAAATAAAAAAATGTTAATTAAAATGATCATTTAAAGTTTCAATTCGATAAATTTTTCACATCAATCTGATGTGTTTGCATTTTTGAGCTTTACACGAACTTCCCAAAAGTATTTACAATTTTCCGAACAAAATTTTACATAATAAGAAAGGCAGATTAATTGAGAATTTGGTTTTGAAAAATATAAATAAATAATATAATACTAACTGGATAGTATGAACATTTCACTTAACATCAAAATAGTCAAAATCACATATCTATTATATATAAGAGTATTAAATAATTTTAGTATTACATAGTATAGTATAAACAAAGTATTGGTGATTTGGATCAGACGCCTCAATATTTTGGACAAAACTCGGGAATGTGTTGACTGATTTTTATAATTTTCTTTCCGTTATTGCAACTGAACATGTGGAATGCTATGCGGTTTACGTTGTTGGGGCGGAAAATTAGTAGCCATTGTCTTAGATCATTTATATTTAATTATAAGAATTTGAAAAATGTAATTTAACAATTACACGGTTTCAATATTTCAGCAAATTTTTTCACGCAATAAAAGAAATTTGCTACTGTAGAATTTAAATTTATTTTGAAATAAATTAAAAAAATATAAATTTTAAAAGATTTATCAATGTCATTTTATCATAAACAATATTACATATTTACCAAAATTTGAATATGATTCCTCTTCATATTCTAATTCATTTTTTATATCAAGTGTTGAGTTTTCAATTTCTAAAAACAAACATAATAAAAAATGATTAATCATTAGAGATAATATTCAATATTCTCATTAAATTATTATATATATATATATATATAATTATAAATAATATTTCTAAAAATATTCATTTTTCATATAAAGTTCTATTTTTATTTATAATTATTAATTTATTATTTTATAAAATGAAACTTAATTATTAACATAAATAAATTTGAATAAAAATTTATCACAAAATAAGATTTTTTAGGAAAGAATACAAACCTTCATCACTTATACATTCTACTTTTATTTTATGTTGAATTTCCATTTTATTTTTCATAAAATCAATTCTTAATTAATAGATAAAAGTTAATATTTAATTAATTTTTTAAAATAATAAATTAAATAAACATGTTTTTTCTGAATTTTTAAATATTATTTATGGTTATGAAAAGATTTTTGACACGTATGCTCAATTTATAATTCAAATAGACCTTATATCTGAAGAAAATTTAGAATTAATTTTTTATTATTTATAAATATTTAAGAGATAAACTATCTAGATATTTCTACTAAACAATCAAAAATATCATAATTTGACATTAATTGATCTTATATTTAATTTAAGTTTGTTACACGACCATTGTGTGGAACCCGGGCTTTATTTAAACATTAATTTTAAGATACTTTATATTTATTTCATAAAGAATATTCACATATTTTAAATAAAAAATCAAACAAAAGTATTTTAGTTTAAATAACCAAATATATGAGATTTATTTAATATATATTTATAAATATATATAGAATATGTGAAAAATGGATTTGATATGATTTTAACATGATTTTCAAATAGTCAATAAAACGGTCTCCCAAGTTTTATAAATTTAAAGTTATTTTAAACATTACTATAATAGTTTTATTATTAAATTAATTATCGAATTAATTTTTATTGACTTATCTCCATATGATTTGAAATCAGAGCTCAAGAAAAAATGCTATCATGCTTTGGTAAAATTAATGGAATTTTATTAATTCTAATGACGTGGAGGTAATAAAATAAAATTTTCATAGAATTTAAATCATTTAAAAAATAACTTAAATTATTTTTGTAATATAATTATAAAGCTTAGTTGTTACATGGTCATCGATATCTCAATTATTTTCATTGATATCATAGAAAAAACGACTATTTTCATTAAGATATTAGCGAAAATGCTACTTTTTTAAATAAAAAAACATTGGCAATCGTGGGACTGGCCGACAGAAGTGAAAACTTCTTCGTAAGAAATTTGAAATCAGACGGAATGCGCACCAGCTTCACGAGAAAAATGAATTTTATATACGTATATATAATATATATAAAATTCATAATTATTTTCTTCAGCAAACTGATGCAAAAAATATTAAAACTACGATGTGTATGAATAGAAAATAACATCATTTATATATTAAAATATAATATTCTTTTATTTCTTCTCCGTACAAAATTTTTACATCTATAATTTATATTATAATATAATATGCTTTTATTGCAATATTTAAAAACATTTTATACTTTTGAAAAATTAACTTTCATGAACAGTTTCAACAATACTTTCACCATGTTGACGACCATCATCATCAATTTGTAAAACTGATACAATAGGTTTGCAATCGAAAAGGTACAGTCCATTCAAAAATACAGGCTTTTGCATTATTTTAAGAGAATCGAATTCCAACATAGAGGTAGTCCACATGCGCATATTCTAGTTTGGTTGGACAATGCCCCGGAAGACGCCCTTGGAAGAGATAACAATAAAGCACTCGATCTCATTGATTTTCTAATATCAGTATCTGCTGCAGAGGCTTCTGGTATTATCCGATTGCAAACTCATGGCTCATTTCGGTTAGTCGGACCTGGAATTTGTGAATTATGAATGACTGTTGGTACATATGGCACATATGTGGTATACTGACCTGCAATTTATGAACTATGAATGACTGGCGGATTAGAAAAATCTAGTGTTTTTAAATTTGATAATATTTTTTTATCTCTATGCAGCTTAGAATATTTTCTTTACCTATACCAAAAGCAACGTTATTCTTATTCTTTTCTCTGTATCTTTTATTTTTTTCTCTGTTTCTTCGTTTTTTCTCTTCAATTTTTTCGTTAGACATAGGAGTGACATCATTTTTTTTTTCTTCTCTGTATTTTTTACACTTTTCTCTGTTTTTTTGTTTTTCTTTTTCTATTTTTTCTTTATCGCCAATAGTAGAATTATTCATAAACGTAGCAGCGGCATTATTCCTTTTTTTTCTCTCTATACCTTTGCACTAGTCTGTTTTTTTGGCTCTTTTCAATATTTCCCCTCTTTTTCTCATCATCTCATGATTCATCATTCTTTATCTTTTTGTTGTTTTTATTTTCTGCATTAAAATCCATATTTTCCAAAAATCTGAAACCGAAAATATAATTTACAGTTTAGAGATTAAAATGTATACAAAAAAGTTTATAATGCAATAGTTTAAACAAAGTTGCAATTACATTTCAAATTTCCCTTTCTGTAATAAGAAATTTGAAAGCTGACGGAATTCCTGCTGGCTTCACGAAAAAGATTAATCTTATATATATATATAGTACTGACGGTACTGACCTGTATTTTTATAGCGTGTACACTCTTCTGCTCATGCATTAGGGAAAATGACTTAAGTCCACTTTTTTTGATTCCGAGATATTCGATTTTAAAGATTTATTTTAACATTTTGTCTTATGGGGAAATTAATTTTCAAATTACTGCAATAAACAAATTTTTTACGATATTGAAATTTTTCAAAGTGCATTCGATTTGTCTTCCTATTATCTACACTTTTATCAGGTTAACTAAAAATTTTCAAAAAGTGGACTTATGTCGTTTTTCCGAATAGCCACAGATATATACATATATACTATAGTTTTATATATAAAAGTACAGCGGTGAGGCAACCTATACCCTACCATACCTATACACGCTATACATATATATCTCGCGGTGTCGGGTCGGTCACGCTCACGCGAGTTCTATGCTTTTTCCCCATCCCACAAAAGTGCTCAACGCCGCTAAAGAAGTTTTCACTTCAAAAATATATCGAAATGAAAGTATTGTTTAATCTTTTTGCAAAAAGAGAAAAAGAGAAATGACTGATGGATAAACCGGAGTGGGAATTTAGAATGGAATAAGTTACCGTTTTTTAGGATGCGCAGCTCTCATGTGATCAATTAATGATTGTTTCTTATTGAATGTATTGGAACATTCCACGCATGGATAAATTTTTTCCTCCTTTTGCAACTTCTCAAGCTGATGTAAAACTTCTCCCTCTTCGCCATTTTTATCCTGTTCATGGGTGACTTTTTTTTCTTCTACCTGTTGCAATTTCTCAAGCTGATCAGAAAAATCATGAATGTCATCCATTTCTTGAATTTCATCTTCATCATTGATTTCTTCTTTAATAACACATGTTGGTGTACAATCAACAAATTCTAAATGAAAAAAATAATTAAATAAATAATAAGAATAATATTAATTCATTTATTTGAATTATAATTTATTTATGATTTAGAAATTAATTAAAATAAAATAAATGAAATAATTTACATATATCAATTAATTCCCCACCTTGTTCAGTTATATTTTTTAATTGAGCTTGTAATTTCTTCTTTATTGTGTTTAATGTAAAATCACCAGAAATGTCTCTTTCTTTAACATAATTTTCATCTTCATCACTATTATCCTCATCAGAAAACTCATGACTATCATTCATTTTTTGAATCTTATCTTCATCATTGATTTCTTCTTTAACAACACATTTTATTGTAAAATCACCAGAATTGTCTTTTTCTTTAACAATGTCATCCATTTCTTGAATTTCATATTCATCATTGATTTCTTCTTTAATAACACATTTTGGTGAAAAATCACCAGAAATGACTTTTTCTTTAACATAATTTTCATCTTCATCACTATTATCCTCATCAGAAAACTCATGACTATCATTCATTTTTTGAATCTTATCTTCATCATTGATTTCTTCTTTAACAACACATTTTGTTGTAAAATCAGCAGAAATGACTTTTTCTTTAACATAATTTTCATCTTCATCACTATTATCCTCATCAGAAAAATCATGAGTGTCATTCATTTTTTGAATTTCATCTTCATCATTGATTTCTTCTTTAATAACACATTTCGTTGAACAATCAACAAATGCTAAATGAAAAAAAATAATTAAATAAATAAGAATATTAATTTATTTATGAATTAGAAATTAATTAAAATAAAATAAATAAAATAATTTACAATTATCAAATGATTTATTCTGATTTTCTTCCTGTGTAATAGAGTTACGAGTATTACCATCATCTTCCTCTTTCTTTTCTTCTATTTCTATTCTTTCTTTTTTAACTGAATTTGGATTTTCTTTATAATTCTTATGTTGATTATTTACTTCATGCGTTTCATCCATGATCTCCTCTTTAATTATATTTCTTGAAGTACAATCAATAAATTCTATAATAAATGAATAGAAGAATTTTGAATAATTTTAAATAAAAAAATGTTATTAATTAAAATGATCATTTAATGTTTCAATTCGATAAATTTTTCACATCAATCTGATGTTTTTGCATTTTTAGCTTTACATGAACTTCCCAAAAGTATTTATATTTTCGGAACAAAATTTTACATAATAAATTTAAGTAAAGAGAAATCTTTTTAAAAAACACACTTTACTTATAATTGCACTAAAAAGTAAAAAATAAATTCACTGTAAAGTGTGTGCGCTCGAATTATATTAACACCGTAAAACATTTGCTTCCACTATTGGGCGCATACACTTTAGTGATTTTATTTTTTACTTTTTAGTGCAAATTTAAGTAAAGTGTGTTTTTTAAAAAGATTTCTTTTTACTTAAATTTATTTTATACTTTTTAGTCGTACGTAAATAAATGTAGTCGTTATTTTAAATATTTCTTATTAATAACATGTGTAACATTTTTTTACAACCACAGAATAGTTTGACATTTTTTAGAAAAAAGGAGTGTACATTACCTTGTTCTTGTTCCAATCGTAACTCACGCTGTTGTGATGATTCAGCTGCTCTAATTTGAGATTTTCGTTGTCGTTGTTGTTCCAATCGTAACTCACGCTGTTGTGATGATTCAGCTGCTCTAATTTGAGATTTTCGTTGTCGTTCTTGTTCCAATCGTAACTCACGCTGTTGTGGTGTTTCAGCTGCTCTAATTTGAGATTTTCGTTGTCGTTCTTGTTTCAATCGTAACTCACGCTGTTGTGGTGTTTCAGTTGCTCTAATTTGAGATTTTCGTTGTCGTTGTCGTTTCAATCGTAACTCACGCTGTTGTGGTGTTTCAGTTGCTCTAATTTGAGACAGACGTTGTCGTTCTTTTTTCAATCGTAACTCACGCTGTTGTGGTGTTTCAGTTGCTCTAATTTGAGACTGTCGTTGTCGTTCTTGTTCCAATCGTAACTCACGCTGTTGTGATGTTTCAGCTGCTCTAATTTGAGATTTTCGTTGTCGTTGTTGTTCCAATCGTAACTCACGCTGTTGTGGTGTTTCAGCTGCTCTAATTTGAGATTTTCGTTGTCGTTCTTTTTTCAATCGTAACTCACGCTGTTGTGGTGTTTCAGTTGCTTTTACGCGGGACTTACGCTTCTGTCTTTTCTTCTCCAAACGTCTTTTACGTTGTGCTGCGGTTTCGGTTTTCATTTTTTAGGTTTTTTGAGCTCAATACATACACAACAATAAACACTATCAAGACACTGGAAAGTTTGAATCACACTATCACGACACTATAAAGTTAGGATAGTGTTGCTGTTTCAATTGTATTATTTTTTTGTTTTTTTTTTGAGATTAATACGTACACAATAGACACTATCACGATACTGTAGTTAGAATCGCAATATCACGACACTATCAAGTTAGAATCAAGACTAACTACTAACTTTTTATTTCTGATTTATTTAATTCGACGAATAGTACTAAGAAAAATGATTTAGCAAAATTACACCAAGTCGCGATAAGAAGACAACCGATTCCTGGAACTTATAATCGGCTAGAAGAATAAATATTACGTGGTTGATTAGAGAAGTTTTGACATTTGTAAATATAATGTGTGTTGCAAAAACTTTTAGTTTAAAACAGGGCTTCAGCGTCTGTAGAACTGCTATCGCCATCTATGATTGAAATAGTGAATTATTCCAAATTCCGCATATGAAAGTTTAGTTAATTAATTACCAGTAACAGATAAATAATTCAGTGGATTTTTTAATTGATTCGTGTATTATTAGCAGGAGCAAGCGCGTATGCAAAATTTCAAGTTGAATGAATGACGGGAAGTTGTTGAAATATCGATTATAAACTGCCGCGGGCAAACAACACACGGACAACCTAACACTGTGAGTTAAGTAAAGTGTGTTAATAAGAAAGGCAGATCAATTGAGAATTTGGTTTTGAAAAATATAAATAAATAATATAATACTAACTGGATAGTATGAACATTTCACTTAACATCAAAATAGTCAAAATCACATATCTATTATATATAAGAGTATTAAATAATTTTAGTATTACATAGTATAAAAAAAATATAAATTTTAAAAGATTAGTCAATGTCATTTTAACATAAACAATATTACATATTTACCAAAATTTGAATATGATTCCTCTTCATATTCTAATTCATTTTTTATATCAAGTGTTGAGTTTTCAATTTCTAAAAACAAACATAATAAAAAATGATTAATCATTAGAGATAATATTCAATATTCTCATTAAATTATTATATATATATATATATATAATTATAAATAATATTTCTAAAAATATTCATTTTTCATATAAAGTTCTATTTTTATTTATAATTATTAATTTATTATTTTATAAAATGAAACTTAATTATTAACATAAATAAATTTGAATAAAAATTTATCACAAAATAAGATTTTTTAGGAAAGAATACAAACCTTCATCACTTATACATTCTACTTTTATTTTATGTTGAATTTCCATTTTATTTTTCATAAAATCAATTCTTAATTAATAGATAAAAGTTAATATTTAATTAATTTTTTAAAATAATAAATTAAATAAACATGTTTTTTCTGAATTTTTAAATATTATTTATGGTTATGAAAAGATTTTTGACACGTATGCTCAATTTATAATTCAAATAGACCTTATATCTGAAGAAAATTTAGAATTAATTTTTTATTATTTATAAATATTTAAGAGATAAACTATCTAGATATTTCTACTAAACAATCAAAAATATCATAATTTGACATTAATTGATCTTATATTTAATTTAAGTTTGTTACACGACCATTGTGTGGAACCCGGGCTTTATTTAAACATTAATTTTAAGATACTTTATATTTATTTCATAAAGAATATTCACATATTTTAAATAAAAAATCAAACAAAAGTATTTTAGTTTAAATAACCAAATATATGAGATTTATTTAATATATATTTATAAATATATATAGAATATGTGAAAAATGGATTTGATATGATTTTAACATGATTTTCAAATAGTCAATAAAACGGTCTCCCAAGTTTTATAAATTTAAAGTTATTTTAAACATTACTATAATAGTTTTATTATTAAATTAATTATCGAATTAATTTTTATTGACTTATCTCCATATGATTTGAAATCAGAGCTCAAGAAAAAATGCTATCATGCTTTGGTAAAATTAATGGAATTTTATTAATTCTAATGACGTGGAGGTAATAAAATAAAATTTTCATAGAATTCAAATCATTTAAAAAATAACTTAAATTATTTTTGTAATATAATTATAAAGCTTAGTTGTTACATGGTCATCGATATCTCAATTATTTTCATTGATATCATAGAAAAAACGACTATTTTCATTAAGATATTAGCGAAAAAGCTACTTTTTTAAATAAAAAAACATTGGCAATCGTGGGACTGGCCGACAGAAGTGAAAACTTCTGCGTAAGAAATTTGAAAGCAGACGGAATGCGCACCAGCTTCACGAGAAAAATGAATTTTATATACGTAAATATCATTAAATATTCTTTATAGATGGTTATGAAAAGATTTTTGACACGTATGCTCAATTTATAATTCAAATAGACCTTATATCTGAAGAAAATTTAGAATTAATTTTTTATTATTTATAAATATTTAAGAGATAAACTATCTAGATATTTCTACTAAACAATCAAAAATATCATTATTTGACATTAATTGATCTTGTATTTAATTTAAGTTTGTTACACGACCATTGTGTGGAACCCGGGCTTTATTTAAACATTAATTTTAAGACACTTTATATTTATTTCAAAAAGAATATTCACATATTTTAAATAAAAAATCAAACAAAAGTATTTTAGCTTAAATAACCAAATATATGAGATTTATTTAATATATATTTATAAATATATATAGAATATGTGAAAAATGGATTTGATATGATTTTAACATGATTTTCAAATAGTCAATAAAACGGTCTCCCAAGTTTTATAAATTTAAAGTTATTTTAAACATTACTATAATAGTTTTATTATTAAATTAATTATCGAATTAATTTTTATTGACTTATCTCCATATGATTTGAAATCAGAGCTCAAGAAAAAATGCTATCATGCTTTGGTAAAATTAATGGAATTTTATTAATTCTAATGACGTGGAGGTAATAAAATAAAATTTTCATAGAATTCAAATCATTTAAAAAATAACTTAAATTATTTTTGTAATATAATTATAAAGCTTAGTTGTTACATGGTCATCGATATCTCAATTATTTTCATTGATATCATAGAAAAAACGACTATTTTCATTAAGATATTAGCGAAAAAGCTACTTTTTTAAATAAAAAAACATTGGCAATCGTGGGACTGGCCGACAGAAGTGAAAACTTCTGCGTAAGAAATTTGAAAGCAGACGGAATGCGCACCAGCTTCACGAGAAAAATGAATTTTATATACGTATATATATAAGTTATGTCATTCTATGACATAAACAGAAACGTTCCCATGAGCGTGCACGTCTGCAATGAGTCGAGATAAGATAAGATTATATTATCAACATCTGCTGGAACTCGAATAGAATAAACATTCCTAGGATGTCCAAGCTGGACCATCCAAGCCATCTGGAAATTAGATAACAGAAACACCTTACCTAAGATAATATAATCATTCTGTTAAAAAGGAACAGTCACACAGGGATTATGTTACAAACATCTGGTGGAGAGCAAAACCAAAATAGGATAAACAATCTTCATATAAACAAATCCCACGCTCTGGACCATCTAGCCCATCAAGCGAAGTCTGATAAGATAAACAAACCTGGAAGGCAAAATTGGAATAATGTAAACTTTCCCACACATGGCTAAACTCATTACACCAACACTAAGGCCTGGGACCCCTTTAAATATCGACTCCGCTCACAACTCGAGTTAGTTGAAGTGTCATCGATGCCGTCTTCACGTCACTTTGATCACGGTTTCATCAACATCAAATTGACCCTCAACTCCGGCTAATTTCAAGAATTAGTCGTTAAACCAACAAACAGCTCACTCTCAATCTCATCGGCGCATAATATCTTCTAACCCCCGTTCGTGTCTGTGCCTACTAGTGTCAGGTAGCTCCGAGGTGAAATTCCTCGTCTTGAGGTGAACAGATGTCCTTAATCACGATAAACTAGTAACAGCTATCTACTAGAGTTCACACTCCTCCTGATAGACCATTGTGGTTAAGTCTATCAACCTCCCAAATCGGGTCGACATGTTAGTGTAGTCAGACGTCAAAACGAACAACTCCCCAATACCCCATTCTCATATTTGCTTCTGCAAATACTTTATTGCAAATAATTATAATACAATTTATATTAATGGTATAATTAATGCAAATAAAGAAAATTATAATTAATAATTTTGTGCTGTCCTTTTAACCTTGTTTCCTGTCCTCCAACCCTTAGATAAAATAAATTTGATAACAAACATTTAACATCAATACATTCCTCCTTTCAATCCTATTTGAAACTGAGCCATCCAGGTGGAGGATGTAACTTATATATAAAATTCATAATTATTTTCTTCAGCAAACTGATTATTATTACAAAAATATTAAAAATACGATGTATATGAATAGAAAATAACATCATTTATATATTAAAATATAATATTCTTTAATTTCTTTTCCGTACAAAATTTTTACATCTATAATTTATATTACAATATAATTGTAAAGAAAATTGTTGGCTTTCCATATTGACGAATCATAGGAAAAAGATCTCTTTTTCTTTCTGCCCAATAGTATGCTGAATTCGGAATGGAGCGCAGGAATGCCAAATTAGTTTCAATACAGCCATGAACATAATCATCAGATTGTATTTGCTCTTTAGTTATTGAAATACCTTGGCCAACATGCTTAAATGCAATATTAAGAGAATCCCTAATTCTAATTCTCATTATTTTCATAGCCATATATAACAAGTGTTGCGGAGTTACTCCTCGTCTATCAGACCGCCTAAGTTCACTTGTTGCCATCATGAAGGGTGTGACCGATAGGCCATGCCTGAATTCTCTGAATTGCCCCAAATATATTTGTGGAAAAGATAATTCTTCAGCATGTTCATCGAATAGCAAACTCTTTGGAACATTATCTGAAAATAAAACAAAAGTAAATATGTACAGTTTATATTTTATTATATTTAAATAAATTAAAGAAATATTAAAATAAAAATAAAATTAAAAACTACCTTCTGCTGGAGCGATTCTCAAGTACATAATCATCAGATTGTATTTGCTCTTTAGTTATCGTAATACTTTGGCCAACATGCTTGAATGCAATATTAAGAGAATCCTTTGCGCATAAGTGCATAAAAGTCGGGATAAGATAAGATATTTTCTTTCTTTTTCGCGATGGCTCCTAGTTTATTGAACAATGCAAGTCGTAAATCATCATTTACAGTCCCTGGCAAAATTATTAGACGCACTGTATTTTTTTAATAATTTTATGATTCTTAAGAGTTTTTCTACAGTCATTGATATTTAAACTACAATATTATTGATTTTTATTTAAAAGATTTGTCGTAGACTACCTATTTGTATTTATTTTAAAAAAATGGCAACACTGTGTTGGCAAAGTGATACATGAACGTAAACAAGTACAAACCTGTATCAATCGTGATCGGGATCGCGGCAGGTACGTACGTGTTTCTGTGGCTTTATGGACTCTCATTGTTTTTTTAACTACTAAACTATTACTTTATTTTGTTTAGAGTGTTTGAAAAAAATATTTGGACTATTTTATTATGGGTAGAAAAGTCGAGATCTCACGCCACGTAAAAAAGCTGAAGTGAAGGCCCTTGTGAATGCAAATATATTTACAAACCGGGAAATATCACGAAGATTGAAGGTTTCTGAAGCCAGTGTACGCCGCATAAAAAAGAAAATTGAGTCTGGGGAGGAATTAAGCTCAAAAAGAAAGAAAAGATGCGATAGAAAACCAATTTTCACTCCACGGTCAGAGAGATGTTTGAAGAAAATTTGTCTAGAAAACAAATTTGCTACCACAAAGATGAAAAAATCACAACTCCAGGATGCTAGCGTAAATGCTTCTGAACGCACTGTTCGAAGAAAATTAAAAGAATTAGATTTTAAGGTCTGTCGCCCCGCCAGGAAGCCCAAGTTAACAGCTGCCATGAAAGCAAAGCGCCTGAAGTGGGCCAAACTATGGAAAGACAAAGATGTGGACTTCTGGAGATCGGTAAGATTTTGTAATTTTATAAAAAATTGATACATTATAATCATTTTCAGTTAATTAAAGCAAAGAAACATGGAAGTTTATATATTTTGTCTATTTTTGATAAGTCTGCTTCAGTGACGAAAGAACGTTTGAAATTTTGCAGAATAAAGCTCTGTATGTGCGTCGTCGTCATGGAGAAAAGTTTCATCCTTACTGTGTCGTGAAACATCCAACCAAAGTGATGATTTGGTCGGTCATCAGCGGCAAGGGTGCTGGACGTCTATACGTCGTAAATGGAATAATGAGGCAACACCAATACAAAGAAGTATTACAAAATCGGTTAATTCCGCAGCTCAAAGAATGGATTCTAAATGGGGAACCATTCACTTTCATGCAAGATGGAGCTCCCTACCACACTACTCGGTCTGTTAAAGCTTTTTTGGCAGAAGAAAATATCCCTCTGTTGGATTGGCCGGGTAATAGCCCCGATATGAACCCAATTGAAAATGTGTGGGAGCTAGTGAAAAGAGAAGTGGCTAAAGATATGATCACCAACAAAACCCAGCTCCTAGAAAAAATTATTCATGTGTGGAATCATCACCCTCAAATGCAGGAGACAGTACAGTCTTGCATTGATAGCACAGAGTTGAAGCTTTGATAGCGGCTAAAGGTGGCTCGACTAAATATTGACTTTTATTTACATTATGTATTTTCATTTTTCTTTAATACTTAATAAACATATAATTTTCTAAATTAATGGTGTTTTATTTTATTTTCATTGATTAATATAAAAATAAAAAACAATTCAATTTATAAGTACAATATCACTCGGTAATTAATATTTTACATGAAATCTTGCAGTGCGTCTAATAATTTGGCCAGGGACTAAATCAGCGTTTGGATTTTCATATAATTCAGCAAATGGATTTTCACCAGGAATTCTACCAACGACTTCATTTATATTATCTTCATCAACTGGAACATTTTCAAGGCATAACTCTTGGCATATTTCCAATATTTTTTGGATATCGATATTTGATTCAAACTCTTTTCTTCTCTCTAGAATAAGTGCCTCATTTTCTTCGTATAACTGAAGGTATCGTGATTCTGCAAGAATATCCTCTTCTTCATGACGAAATGGAAGGTGCAAAGTAACCATTTCTCTTCGGTACTCGTTATAGTCTAAAGCCATATCATAATTACGATATCGTATAACTTTTGGTTCTTCTCTAAGTACGTATTCACCCTTGTTATTTTTATGATATTTAGCCACAAACTGAGCAAGAGAAATATCCGCTAAATCTCCAGGTCTTTTCTCATACTTATCAAACCAATTTTCCTTCCAAATGTCTGTTGAATCATCTTCTAGTTCACTTATTTGTTTCATTGTTTTCTTAATTCGTTGCCTTTCAATCGGCCATATGGTTGGAATATAGACTACAATACTTGAACTTCTTGACATTGGCTCTCTCAATAAATACCATGCAGCCTCTTGACTTGTCATCTCAGTATGATTTAAAAGATTAATGCTAATATTCTTAGAGATGTCAAATAAATTAAACTCAGGATGTTCATCCATTATTTCAATAATTTTCCTTTGTAAATTACTAACACCTCTGTTAGTTTTATTCACATATTCAACTACGTACGCTGCACAAGAATTCTCTTCAGTGATGAATTGAAAATCTGTGTTAGATCTAACAACGTTAAGTATAAATGGATTAAATGGATTATGCCATTTCTCACAAGGTTCACGTTTTGGAAAAACTCGTGGTCTGTTAATCCCTGCTCGAATAATATTGACATATTCTTCATCTGAAGCAATATCATTTTCATCGTAAAACGATTGAAAACTATTGTATTCGTAATTTTCCAAGTTTCTTCGGATTGCATTATATTTAAGTTTGTATTGGTTGAAACCATCTTCTGTATTTGGCATAGGTGTCAAAATCATGGTTGTCTTAACTGGCATAAATGGAGCATCAAAACTACACTTTTGTTGTCGCCTTGACGCTATACCTTTATAGCACGTAAAAGTATGCTTATGAGTTTGCAATCGGATAATACCAGAAGCCTCTGCAGCAGATACTGATATTAGAAAATCAATGAGATCGATTGCTTTATTGTAATCTCTTCCAAGGGGGTCTTCTGGGGCATTGGCCAACCAAGCTAGAATATGTGCATGTGGACTACCCCTATGTTGGAATTCGATTCTCTTAAAATAATGCAAAAGCCTGTATTTTTTGAATGGACTGTACCTTTTCGATTGCAGTATTTTTAAAAGAACATTGACCAACTTATTGAAGTATATAGCGCATGTCACGGCATCTTCATTAATAAGAGTGCTTTTCTCAATAAAATGCAAATCTGCAGCTTCTTCAGCCGACATATCCGTTTTATTTTTTAAATTGTGCAACAATTGTAATAAGTTAGGCCATCCAATTTCATTAGCACTTATCGTAAAGAAAATTGTTGGCTTTCCATATTGACGAATCATAGCAAAAAGATCTCTTTTTCTTTCTGCCCAATAGTATGCTGAATTCGGAATGGAGCGCAGGAATGCCAAATTAGTTTCAATACAGCCATGAACATAATCATCAGATTGTATTTGCTCTTTAGTTATTGAAATACCTTGGCCAACATGCTTAAATGCAATATTAAGAGAATCCCTAATTCTAATTCTCATTATTTTCATAGCCATATATAACAAGTGTTGCGGAGTTACTCCTCGTCTATCAGACCGCCTAAGTTCACTTGTTGCCATCATGAAGGGTGTGACCGATAGGCCATGCCTGAATTCTCTGAATTGCCCCAAATATATTTGTGGAAAAGATAATTCTTCAGCATGTTCATCGAATAGCAAACTCTTTGGAACATTATCTGAAAATAAAGCAAAAGTAAATATGTACAGTTTATATTTTATTATATTTAAATAAATTAAAGAAATATTAAAATAAAAATAAAATTAAAAAACTACCTTCTGCTGGAGCGATTCTCAAGTACATCTCGTCGTTCCACATTAAGGTTTGCTGCTGTGCAATTAAACTTTCCTCAATGGGGATTTGTTCTAAAATGTCATTGTCACCATCTTCATCGAAGATAATTTCATGTTCAACATCATAATCGCTATCGTTTAAAAAATGCCCGTCAATGGAAATGTTATAGGATTTGTAAAGAGGAGTATCTTTTAAATATCTTAACCAAACTTTTATTTTTCTTTTTTTGACTATACCGTATACGTAGCTGGATTTGTGAATTTTTTTCCTTTTAATATGGACTGTTATGGAATGGTCATCATCAAAATGTCTTGGTAACAGATTCACCATTGTATTTACTTCGATTGGAACATTTATTACTTGCCCATAAATTCCATATTGACCATGAATATGCCGAAGCCTACGAATTTGCATAAATGGAATCCTTGGTGATATAAGTCTTTCAGACACCAAATCCAAAGGAAATTCTTTAAGACAGTCTGGAAGTGGAGGATACTTAAATCCATTGTAAACTGATAGTGGTGGAATATTTTGCTTTTGGATTGATGTAAAGCAAGTCGAACATATTTTTATTTGCAGTATATCAATGTTTGAGAGCAATGTTCTTATAAATTCAATATTTGTAGTAGTATCGTTATTCGATAAATATTTCAAATCATTTTTAAACCACAATCTAGCACAAATGTCGCAAGCCAAACCAAATTTGTTTTCAACAAAATCTTTTTCAAATTGTCTGTGAGCAGAGCAATTCTGTAGAAGACCAGAGTATGATTGAAGATTAGTATTATGAAGATATGGATCAATAACTTGTGAATGAGGATGATTTTGTTGTACTGTATTAGTACATATATATGGCTCATTTATGTTAGTCGGACCTGCAATTTGTGAATTATGAATGACTGTTGGTACATATGGCACATATGTGGTATACGGACCTGCAATTTGTGAACTATGAATGACTGGCGGATTAGAAAAATCTAGTGTTTTTAAATTTGATAATATTTTTTTATCTCTATGCAGCTTAGAATATTTTCTTTGTTTCTGTTTTTGATCCATTGTTCTAACAGAAGCAACCTTATTCATTTCTCTGTATCTTTTATTTTTTTCTCTGTTTTTTCGTTTTTTCTCTTCAATTTTTTCGTTAGACATAGGAGTGACATCATTTTTTTTTTTTTTTTCTTCTCTGTATTTTTTACACTTTTCTCTGTTTTTTTGTCTTTCTTTTTCTATTTTTTCTTTATCGCTATCAGTAGAATTATTCATAAACATAGCAGCGGCATTATTCCTTTTTTTTCTCTCTCTATATATTTTGCACTTGTCTATGTTTTTTTGCCTCTTTTCAATATTTCCCCTCTTTTTCTCATCATCTGATGATTCATCAATCTTTATCTTTTTGTTGTTTTTATTTTCTGAATTAAAATCCATATTTTCCAAAAATCTGAAACCGAAAATATAATTTACAGTTTAGAGATTAAAATGTATACAAAAAAGTTTATATTGCAATAGTTTAAACAAAGTTCCAATTACATTTCAAATTTCCCGCTCTGTAATAAGAAATTAGGATGTGCAGCTCTCATGTGATCAATTAATGATTGTTTTTTATTGAATGTATTGAAACATTCCACGCATGGATAAATTTTTTCCTCCTTTTGAAACTTCTCAAGCTGATGTAAAACTTCTCCCTCTTCGCCATTTTTATCCTGTTCATGGGTGACTTTTTTTTCTTCTACCTGTTGCAATTTCTCAAGCTGATCAGAAAAATCATGAATGTCATCCATTTCTTGAATTTCATCTTCATCATTGATTTCTTCTTTAATAACACATGTTGGTGTACAATCAACAAATTCTAAATGAAAAAAATAATTAAATAAATAATAGGAATAATATTAATTCATTTATTTGAATTATAATTTATTTATGATTTAGAAATTAATTAAAATAAAATAAATGAAATAATTTACATATATCAATTGATTTCTTCTCACCTTCTTCGGTTATATTTTTTAATTGTGCTTGTAATTTCTTCTTTAATGTGTTTAATGTGAATTCACCAGAAACGTCTTTTTCTTTATCATAATTTTCATCTTCTTCACTATTATCTTCATCAGAAAAATCATGAATGTCATCCATTTCTTGAATTTCATCTTCATCATTGATTTCTTCTTTAATAACACATTTCGTTGAACAATCAACAAATGCTAAATGAAAAAAAAATAATTAAATAAATAAGAATATTAATTTATTTATGAATTAGAAATTAATTAAAATAAAATAAAAAAAATAATTTACAATCATCAAATGATTTCTTCTGATTTTCGTCCTGTGTAATAGAGTTACGAGTATTACCATCATCTTCCTCTTTCTTTTCTTCTATTTCTATTCTTTCTTTTTTAACTGAATTTAGATTTTCTTGATAATTCTTATTTTGTTTATTTACTTCATGCGTTTCATCCATGATCTCCTCTTTAATTATATTTCTTGAAGTACAATCAATAAATTCTATAATAAATGAATAGAAGAATTTTGAATAATTTTAAATAAAAAAATGTTATTAATTAAAATGATCATTTAATGTTTCAATTCGATAAATTTTTCACATCAATCTGATGGGTTTGCATTTTTGAGCTTTACATGAACTTCCCAAAAGTATTTACAATTTTCCGAACAAAATTTTACATAATAAGAAAGGCAGATTAATTGAGAATTTGGTTTTGAAAAATATAAATAAATAATATAATACTAACTGGATAGTATGAACATTTCACTTAACATCAAAATAGTCAAAATCACATATCTATTATATATAAGAGTATTAAATAATTTTAGTATTACATAGTATAGTATAAACAAAGTATTGGTGATTTGCATCAGACCCCTCAATATTTTAGGCATAACTCGGGAATGTGTTAACTGATTTTTATAATTTTCTTTCCGTTATTGAAACTGAACATGTGGAATGCTATGCGGTTTATGTTGTTTGGGCGGAAAAGTTGTCGCCGTTGTCTTAGATAGATCCTTTATATTTAATTATAAGAATACGGACCTGCAATCTAGTGTTTTTAAATTTGATAATATTTTTTTATCTCTATGCAGCTTAGAATATTTTCTTTACCTCTACCAAAAGCAACGTTATTCTTATTCTTTTCTCTGTATCTTTTATTTTTTTCTGTTTTTTCGTTTTTTCTCTTCAATTTTTTCGTTAGACATAGGAGTGACATCATTTTTTTTTTTTTTTCTTTGTATTTTTTACACTTTTCTCTGTTTTTTTGTCTTTCTTTTTCTATTTTTTCTTTATCGCCATCAGTAGAATTATTCATAAACGTAGCAGCGGCATTATTCCTTTTTTTTTTCTCTCTATATCTTTTGCACTTGTCTATGTTTTTTTGCCTCTTTTCAATATTTCCCCTCTTTTTCTCATCATCTGATGATTCATCAATCTTTATCTTTTTGTTGTTTTTATTTTCTGAATTAAAATCCATATTTTCCAAAAATCTGAAACCGAAAATATAATTTACAGTTTAGAGATTAAAATGTATACAAAAAAGTTTATATTGCAATAGTTTAAACAAAGTTCCAATTACATTTCAAATTTCCCGCTCTGTAATAAGAAATTAGGATGTGCAGCTCTCATGTGATCAATTAATGATTGTTTTTTATTGAATGTATTGAAACATTCCACGCATGGATAAATTTTTTCCTCCTTTTGCAACTTCTCAAGCTGATGTAAAACTTCTCCCTCTTCGCCATTTTTATCCTGTTCATGGGTGACTTTTTTTTCTTCTACCTGTTGCAATTTCTCAAGCTGATCAGAAAAATCATGAATGTCATCCATTTCTTGAATTTCATCTTCATCATTGATTTCTTCTTTAATAACACATGTTGGTGTACAATCAACAAATTCTAAATGAAAAAAATAATTAAATAAATAATAGGAATAATATTATGTGGTGCCGCACACCACAAGAAGATGGCGCCGCGCATGACGGCAACAACATGATGGGGACATATGTATATATTGTAAACGGTGAATTCAATAAAATGAGTTATGACTCCGACTCAACGGCTTTTATTTCTAGCCTTTTCCGAACATCCGACTTCCACCTTACCTATACACATGACCGCCACACTGGTGACCCCGACGTGATAGTTGCTGGAACCGGTTTAATAAACCCTGGGGGTGTCTCCAGCAAATATCGCAATCCTGTCCCGGCTTCCTAGCCGTTTCCATCCATGGCACGACGGCGCCGCCTCCAACTACATCGCCACGGCTGCCTCCGGACCTACATCGCCACGGCTGCCTCCGGATCTACATCGCCACGGCTGCCTCCGGACCCACATCGCCAGGGCTGCCTCCGGTTCTGCATCGCCACGGCTGCCGCTGAGGTCGTCGCCGTCATCGCAGTCGCCTCGGACATTATCGCCATCATACCGGTCGTCAACACCACCTACACCGTACATGTTGGCCATCACTGCCGTCACTTCCATCCGCGCCATCGTCTCCCGAGCGACAACACGTGCTGCGGTCGCCGTCACTGTCCGAGATGTCATCATCGCCAAGACCACGAGCGCCCGGTGTCACCGCATCGACAACGTGCCTCGGTCGGCGCCACCGTCCGGACGCCATCGCGGTCATGACCGCTACCACGGGGGTTGTATCGCTAGAACGCTGGAGGGGGAGTACTGTGGTGCCGCACACCACAAGAAGATGGCGCCGCGCCAACGTGCGCCAGCCCATGACGGCAACAACATGATGGGGACATATGTATATATTGTAAACGGTGAATTCAATAAAATGAGTTATGACTCCGACTCAACGGCTTTTATTTCTAGCCTTTTCCGAACATCCGACTTCCACCTTACCTATACACATGTCCGCCACAATTAATTCATTTATTTGAATTATAATTTATTTATGATTTAGAATTTAATTAAAATAAAATAAATGAAATAATTTACATATATCAATTGATTTCTTCTCACCTTCTTCGGTTATATTTTTTAATTGTGCTTGTAATTTCTTCTTTAATGTGTTTAATGTGAATTCACCAGAAACGTCTTTTTCTTTATCATAATTTTCATCTTCTTCACTATTATCTTCATCAGAAAAATCATGAATGTCATCCATTTCTTGAATTTCATCTTCATCATTGATTTCTTCTTTAATAACACATTTCGTTGAACAATCAACAAATGCTAAATGAAAAAAAATAATTAAATAAATAAGAATATTAATTTATTTATGAATTAGAAATTAATTAAAATAAAATAAAAAAAATAATTTACAATCATCAAATGATTTCTTCTGATTTTCGTCCTGTGTAATAGAGTTACGAGTATTACCATCATCTTCCTCTTTCTTTTCTTCTATTTCTATTCTTTCTTTTTTAACTGAATTTAGATTTTCTTGATAATTCTTATTTTGTTTATTTACTTCATGCGTTTCATCCATGATCTCCTCTTTAATTATATTTCTTGAAGTACAATCAATAAATTCTATAATAAATGAATAGAAGAATTTTGAATAATTTTAAATAAAAAAATGTTATTGATTAATAATCTCTATGCAGCTTAGAATATTTTCTTTACCTCTACCAAAAGCAACGTTATTCTTATTCTTTTCTCTGTATCTTTTATTTTTTTCTCTGTTTTTTCGTTTTTTCTCTTCAATTTTTTCGTTAGACATAGGAGTGACATCATTTTTTTTTTTTTTTTCTTCTCTGTATTTTTTACACTTTTCTCTGTTTTTTTGTCTTTCTTTTTCTATTTTTTCTTTATCGCTATCAGTAGAATTATTCATAAACATAGCAGCGGCATTATTCCTTTTTTTTTTCTCTCTATATATTTTGCACTTGTCTATGTTTTTTTGCCTCTTTTCAATATTTCTCCTCTTTTTCTCATCATCTGATGATTCATCAATCTTTATCTTTTTGTTGTTTTTATTTTCTGAATTAAAATCCATATTTTCCAAAAATCTGAAACCGAAAATATAATTTACAGTTTAGAGATTAAAATGTATACAAAAAAGTTTATAATGCAATAGTTTAAACAAAGATCCAATTACATTTCAAATTTCCCGCTCTGTAATAAGAAATTTGAAAGCTGACGGAATGCCTGCTGGCTTCACGAAAAAGATGAATCATATTGATATATATATAGTACTGACCAGTACTGACCTGTATTTTTATAGCGTGTACACTCTTCTGCTCATGCATTAGAGAAAATGACATAAGTCCACTTTTTTTGATTCCGAGATATTCGATTTTAAAGATTTATTTTAACATTGTGTCTTATGGGGAAATTAATTTTCAAATTACTGCAATAAACAAATTTTTTACGATATTGAAATTTTTCAAAGTGCATTCGATTTGTCTTGCTATTATCTACACTTTTATCAAGTTAACTAAAAATTTTCAAAAAGTGGACTTATGTCGTTTTTCCAAATAGCCACAGATATATACATATATACTATAGTTTTATATATAAAAGTACAGCGGTGAGGCAACCTATACCCTACCATACCTATACACGCTATACATATCCCATTAACGCCTGAATTATTTTCTTTTGGAATTTTTGAAAACTTTTTGAAATAGATGTTCAGTTGGATGTATTTAAAGTAAATACGATAAACATTTCCAGTAAAAATACTTACTTTTGAAATTACAGGCCGTGATCATATGGACACGCAAGGCACTAGGAGTACAAATTTAAAGCAGTAGTTTTGATCTAACTTTTATTATATAATATACAAAAATTAAATTAATACATGACTATCTGATAGAAGAATATGATTAGTATATAGACTTACTTGGAATGAAATTGAGCAAAACAATTAATACATAGCCCTACTTGACATTTTATACATTCAGTTCTTATTGTACTTTTGCATGTAGCTGCACAACATCTACGCCTATTGCAAGGCCCTACCAAATGTCCAATATTATCAAGACGTATATCATCAGAAACTCTAACTGATATGTTACTAAATTTTGAGGTCGAAGGACGACCGGATCCAGTTGGCGGATTTTTAAATTTTTCTAAATAATTAGTAACAATATAACGACGAAATTCTAATTGAGAAATACCATTTCCCGATTTTTTCATTAGTATCCAAGAATTTACCATAGCAACGTCCAAAAGCCACGTAAAAATAGACCAGTACCATTTTTTACCACGCATTCCTATTCTGTAGCATGCCACATTTTGGTCCATCAAATCTGTACCACCCATAAATTTGTTATAATTGGCGATAACCGCAGGTTGCGGTACGTTTATAATTTTTTTTTGTTGTCTACTGTAGCGAGATACTTTGCTTACAGGTTGTGGTCCATGACATGTAGATGCTATAGTTACTATAGCATTATCCAGCCATTTTACTATAGTAATACCTTCCTCTGTACAAGTTTGTTGTTCGAAATACCCTCTTTCTTGCTTTTTTATAAAATTAGCCTGAGAGAAGAGACAATTTTTTGGTAATCTGTTTTCTCTGAACGTACCAATTCCGTTATAATTCCGCTCGCGTAAATGTATGAGCAATGAGGTACTTGTAAAAAGATTATCAAAATACAGTTTGTGGGTAAATGCTTTTTTATCATCTGGCAAATTATCCAACATCTGCACTAAAGGTGCTGCCGCTTTTCCAAACTCAATGTCATATACCTCATTGCTATTCGGCTTTTTCCCCTGGTATATCTCAAAATCCAATAAATAGCCACTTGGCGTATTCAAGCACCATACTTTATATCCGAAACGTATTGGTTTACCACGGATAAATTGCTTACATCCGTGTTGCCATAATACTCCACCATACTTTCGTCAAAATTTAGATTTTCTTCAGGCTGGAACATATCCATGAACCTTTTTTCTAACAACTTTACCAAAGGCTGTAATTTAAACATTTTATCATTTTTATCTATTTTGGTATTGTCTGCAAAGTGTATGAATCTAAAGATTTCCAAAAAGCGATCTCGTCTTATAGCGTTAAAAACTATCTCATTACGAGTGTCTGGTCTTGTCTCTCAATAATTCCGCTTAGAAGGAACTGTGTTATATCCCGACAAATATAAAATGGCAACAAAAACCTTTAATTCTTGAACCGTTATATTTAGATCTTTATGATTTTTTGAAGCATTGTATTTTCTAGTTTCGTTTATAATTAATTGAATAACTTCGTCATCAATAATTTGTTCAAAAATCTGGATAGGTGTCAAATTTCTATAAGACGAATAATTTGCATCAGGAAAAATTGAATTTGAAACAACTAAATCATCTTTTTTCCAACTAAAATCTGGTTTCCTACGTTTTTTATATTTTGGTGCAGCTTCAAAATCTTCAAGAACATCTTCTTTTTCTTTGTCTGGGTTTCTCATAATCATATAGGCAGTAGTTTCTAGTATACGTCCACTCATGTTCTCTATAAGTCCACCCTCATCTTCTTCTGCTGAATCTTCATCGGAAATTTCAGCAGGTTCTGGTGCTTCTATACAAATAGCTTCGACATCGCAGCTTTCATCATTTTCCAACAAATCTATAACATCCTTCAACTTCATATCCCTAAAAATTAAAAAATAAAACATATTTTTGTAAAATTCATAATTTTGCTCTTAGCGCCTAGCGTGTTCATATGAACACACTGAACAAAAAGTAGATATGAGGAGGTGAGAGTCAGAGTGGACCAACCCACAAAAAATGAAAAATTGTTTTATTTTATTTTTTAATAGAACGAGATGACATCTATTGGCTTAAGAGAGAAAACAATTAATTTTTTTAGTTTTCCGTTAGATACCAGCACTGTTTTGGTTGATCCAGTAATTAAAATTGCACTAAAAACAGCATTTTCTCAAAAAAACAGATGGTGGGGTTGGTCGACTCTGGCTCTCAGCTCCTCATATAATAATCGATACATAATAAATTTTGACGAAATTTCAATTCTATAATATACTTTGATCGTTTGAGAGTACATTAAAATGAAAATAATGAATTAAGTTAAATAATAGACTTTTTACTTACTTGATATTCAGATCAGTCGCCAGTTCTAAATCAACAAAAACACTTGTGCTAGGTTCAATAGCTAATATCAAACTAACTAAACAACCCAAGTAGTTAAAAAAAAATGTTTTGAATTCCAAACTCTCTCTAAACAAACTAATAAAAGAATAAACAAAAAAATGTAAACACGACTTGTCATAAAATAATAAACGCTTGCACGTGTTAGCCGTGATCATACAAACACGCACGGCGGTAATGGGATATATATCTCGCGGTGTCGGGTCGGTCACGCTCACGCGAGTTCTATGCTTTTTCCCCATCCCACAAAAGTGCTCAACGCCGCTAAAGGAGTTTTCACTTCAAAAATATATCGAAATGAAAGTATTGTTTAATCTTTTTGCAAAAAGAGAAAAAGAGAAATGATTGATGGATAAACCGGAGTGGGAATTTAGAATGGAATAAGTTACCGTTTTTTAGGATGCGCAGCTCTCATGTGATCAATTAATGATTGTTTTTTATTGAATGTATTGAAACATTCCACGCATAGATAAATTTTTTCCTCCTTTTGCAACTTCTGAAGCTGATGTAAAACTTCTCCCTCTTCGCCATTTTTATCCTGTTCATGGGTGACTTTTTTTTCTTCTACCTGTTGCAATTTCTCAAGCTGATCAGAAAAATCATGAATGTCATCCATTTCTTGAATTTCATCTTCATCATTGATTTCTTCTTTAATAACACATGTTGGTGTACAATCAACAAATTCTAAATGAAAAAAATAATTAAATAAATAATAAGAATAATATTAATTCATTTATTTGAATTATAATTTATTTATGATTTAGAAATTAATTAAAATAAAATAAATGAAATAATTTACATATCAATCTGATGGGTTTGCATTTTTGAGCTTTACATGAACTTCCCAAAAGTATTTACAATTTTCCGAACAAAATTTTACATAATAAGAAAGGCAGATTAATTGAGAATTTGGTTTTGAAAAATATAAATAAATAATATAATACTAACTGGATAGTATGAACATTTCACTGAACATCAAAATAGTCAAAATCACATATCTATTATATATAAGAGTATTAAATAATTTTAGTATTACATAGTATAGTATAAACAAAGTATTGGTGATTTGCATCAGACCCCTCAATATTTTGGGCATAACTCGGGAATGTGTTAACTGATTTTTATAATTTTCTTTCCGTTATTGCAACTGAACATGTGGAATGCTATGCGGTTTATGTTGTTGGGGCGGAAAAGTTGTCGCCGTTGTCTTAGATAGATCATTTATATTTAATTACAAGAATTTGAAAAATGTAATTTAACAATTACACCGTTTCAATATTTCAGCAAATTTTTTCACGCAATAAAAGAAATTTGCTACTTTAGAATTTAAATTTATTTCAAAATAAATTTAAAAAATATAAATTTTAAAAGATTTGTCAATGTCATTTTATCATAAACAATATCACATATTTACCAAAATGTGAATATGATTCCTCTTCATATTCTAATTCATTTTTTATATCACGTGTTGAGTTTTCAATTTCTAAAAACAAACATAATAAAAAATGATTAATCATTAGATATAATATTCAATATTCTCACTAAATTATTATATATATGTATATATATAATTATAAATAATATTTCTAAAAATATTCATTATTATTATAAAGTTCTTAATTATTAACATAAATAAATTTGAATAAAAATTAATCACAAAATAAGATTTTTTAGGAAAGAATACAAACCTTCATCACTTATACATTCTACTTTTATTTTATGTTGAATTTCCATTTTATTTTTCATAAAATCAATTCTTAATTAATAGATAAAAGTTAATATTTAATTAATTTTTTAAAATAATAAATTAAATAAACATGTTTTTTCTGAATTTTTAAATATTCTTTATGGTTATGAAAAGATTTTTGACACGTATGCTCAATTTATAATTCAAATAGACCTTATATCTGAAGAAAATTTAGAATTAATTTTTTATTATTTATAAATATTTAAGAGATAAACTATCTAGATATTTCTACTAAACAATCAAAAATATCATTATTTGACATTAATTGATCTTGTATTTAATTTAAGTTTGTTACACGACCATTGTGTGGAACCCGGGCTTTATTTAAACATTAATTTTAAGATACTTTATATTTATTTCAAAAAGAATATTCACATATTTTAAATAAAAAATCAAACAAAAGTATTTTAGTTTAAATAACCAAATATATGAGATTTATTTAATATATATTTATAAATATATATAGAATATGTGAAAAATGGATTTGATATGATGTTAACATGATTTTCAAATAGTCAATAAAACTGTCTCCCAAGTTTTATAAATTTAAAGTTATTTTAAACATTACTATAATAGTTTTATTATTAAATTAATTATCGAATTAATTTTTATTGACTTTGATCTCCATATGATTTGAAATCAGAGCGCAAGAAAAAATGCTATCATGCTTTGGTAAAATTAATGGAATTTTATTAATTCTAATGACGTGGAGGTAATAAAATAAAATTTTCATAGAATTTAAATCATTTAAAAAATAACTTAAATTATTTTTGTAATATAATTATAAAGTTTAGTTGTTACATCGTCAATTGTCATGTATTGATGATAGAGTGCTGATTATTTAATTATCAATTATTTATTTATAATTAAATTTTAAAAAATAAACAAAAATTGATTGAATTGCATATATCCATTTATTCTTATGTTAAATTAAAATAAAAATCATTGTTTTTAAATATATTTTATATTTAAATATTTTAAAAACATAAATATATTTATATATCATAAAGATAAAATTACATAAAATTGATAAAAATAAATTTCTTAAAATTTTTAAGTTATTCAGGTATATTAAATAAGAACAATTGCATATAAAATATAAATAGGTAGATTTTGATATATATATATGTTAAAAACTAAATAAAATACAAAAATATGTAAAATTGCTTTTTTAAAAATATAAATTACAAGAAAAATTGATGAAATATTTATATATATTATAAAAAAATATAATTTCTTTAAAAACATTCTATATATTTTATTCATATTATATAATAGGATAGGTATCATAAATTTAATTTTTAAAATTCATTATGCACTCTATATTTGTTTTTAATTAATTTTAATTTCTTTTCCAAAACATTCAATTCAGAGAGGTTGAATTTTATTATCTATATCTATATTATAAGGTAATAAATTTAAGATTTATTGTTAAATTTATTGATATAAATAATTTATTTATATAAAAATTTAAATAAATAATAAATATTATCTTCAACTTAAATAGAATGAATCAAATTTCAAGATTATTGAACTTAATCATTATTTAGATCAAATTCCTTACACAATTTCCTTAAAGAAAAGTGTCTACCAGAAGTATAACAATAAAATTTTATTTGAAAAAATTTGCTAAAAAGTTTATTTAAATATTGGATTTGTAATAATTAGGAATTTTTAAGATCATCGAGTCCCAGACATCAAATATCCATTAGGGTTATCTTATTAATCTTTAAAACATCTTAAATATAAGTGCATAAATATATATACTATATATATAAGTTTATATACAAATAGATATATTTTAATCTGTTATAAATAGCTTTTTTAACTTTTTATATACAAAATTATTATTAAAGTAAATAAATATTTATTTATTTATTTATAAAATAATTTTATTGTTTATAATTAATTGATTTGAAAATTGTATTAATGTTCAATAGGGCAAATAGTGTTAGGATAAAATTCTATTAATTATTTCAAGTTTAAACTTTCTTTTATGATTTTTTTTTAATTCCACGTGTTTCACGCAACCTCTTTTTTATCGATTCTTTAACAGGAGTGGTATCTGATGGGGTGTTATTTAATACACCCGCCTCATGTAACCTTCTTCTAACTGTCCATTCAGAACAATTTAATTCTAATTTTTCAAGTACTGAAGTTGCAGTAGCAAATGGATTCTGTTTTATATGTTGAATAATTTTTTGATCTTCTGTTTTAGATGTTGTTTTAGGTCGTCCTGATTTCGGTAAAGATCTCAAATCACAAGTTTCATTATATCTTTTAATCCAATTTCGAATTGTTTTTCTATCCATTTGTAATTCCCTAGAAATTTTTGATATTGTGGCCCCAGATTTATACATGCCAATGATTTGCCCTCGTTCTTCTTCTGTTGTATTTTTACGTCCTTGTGTCCTTCCCCTTTCAAATAAAGATATAATCAATAAAGTTTCATTATCATAATACAAATTGATATACAATGTTTAAAAGAACAAAATTAATTATTACCTCTTTTTAGGATGAACTATTTTTATGTGATTATCTAAGGCCGCTTTTTTACTGAATCGAACAGGACATTCCAGGCATGGGAAAAGTTTCTCTTCAGTATGAATTTGTTTATGTAATGTTAAATGTCCCTTTTGTTTGTAAGTTTCGTTGCATACTTCACAAGTAAATATTGGTGCCTCCCCATGCAATTTCATATGCAATTTATAAAATGATAATAACACAAAACCTTTGAAACAAATTTCACAAACAAATTTCACAGCCGGTTTTGATATTTCTTTTTCAAAATCCATCGATTTTTGAACATCAAGAGTCTCTAAAATAAATATTTTTCAATTAAATAATTTTTATCAACTCTCTAACTAAATTAAATAATCAGTTGATCAAGTGACAAATGAATAAGAAATATTCGAATTATCCATTTATAAATTATTCTGAAAAGATTGATTAATTGAAAATTAATATTTCTTAAAAGTATTGTTTATTAAATTATAATTATACTTATATTAAATAAAAAAGAAATACAATTAAAAAATATTTACTTTTTTCACATGATATTTGTTTTTGTTGTACTTCATTTTTTTGGAATGCTTGTAATTTTTCCCTTATTGCCTTTAATGTGAATTCACTAGAAACATTTTTTTCTTCATCATCATCATCTTCACTTTCTTCTTCATCAGAATAATCATGATAATTATAAGTTTTATCATGATTATCATCTATTTCTTGAATTTCCTCTTTAATAACACAGACTTGTACACAATCAATAAATGCTAAAAGTAAAAAATAGATTGTTAATAAAAATTTTTTTATTATTATTTTTGGCTGACTTATGAGTTTTTAATTAATTTAAGTTAAGAATTAAATAATTTACGTATTTCTTTTGATATATTTTCATTTTCTTCTTCCATTTCTAATTCTTTTTTAATTGGGTATTTTAATTTATCATTCTTTTCTATTTCTATCGTTTCATTTTTATTATTATTCGTAGAATGTATATATTCTTCATAATGTATATTTTGATTTATCTCTAATTCTTCTTCTTGGACCTCCTGTTTTATAACACATTTTGTACAATCAATAATTTCTGAAAGGAAAATAAAAATCATGTAAAAATAACAAATATTATAAAAGATTTACATAATATTAAGCAGTTTCTTACAAATAATAAATTTTTACTAATTTTCAATCTTATTATTGTTACTATTAATAAATTTCAATCAAAATAACTCTTTTGATTAGAACTGTCAAATTGATAATATTGTCTGAAATATTTACTAAATTTATATATTTTCCTTTACAATTGTTTAGTTTAAATAAATAAACTAGCATATTTATTTAAATTAATAATATTAACACAAATCTTATATCTCATAAATTTTTAAGACTGTTAAATCCTTATTATAATAAAAATATTTTACCAAAATTTAAATTGAATTTTTTATTACTAATAGATGATATTATTATATACAAATCTTTTATTGAAATTTCAACAAATTCTATAAATATAAAATAAAAATAGATTTTAATTGTAATAAATTAAAACTAAATGAAATCCTAGTAATTTATATAAATAAATATTTATACCAAAAAAAAAGTAATGAAAATGAGAGTTATCGTGAGTTTTTAATTTACAATAAGTTCTATAAATTATTATTTAAACATTTTATCATTTATTAAAATTGAAAGAGATTGAAAGATTAATTAAAATTATAGTGAAAATGTTTAAATATCATTTACCATACCTGCATCATTAGGACATTCTATTTTTATTTCTTGTTCTATTTCCATATTTGTTTTTTAAAAATTTGAAAATAATATTTAATCTATAAATTAATAATAGAAATTTATAAAAAACATTAATGTAAATTGTCTAATATGGAAATTGACTTTGTAAAATAGTTATAGTCAGTTTCAAAACAAATAGACCATCTCTTTCTCACTTTTTATGAAAGTGAAATTTTAGTGAAACCCCCCAACTCTCCTCAAGGAATAACAAAAATATTAACTATAAAATCTAGAGAAGCACTATATTTTTATTTTAAAGAATAATAAAAAACTTGTTTATGAGATTTTTAACCATAAAATTAAATTATAATAATCTATTCAAAATTATTTTAATATTTCTAATTCTAATTCATCAAATTTTATTACGGATTATTTCGCTCTAATGTTTTTAATATTTTAATAGTTTAATGTTTAATTAATTTTATTTATATTAATACCGAGTATATACCATTGAATGATCAAAATGATCATGATCCTTATTATCTAAAACAAAAAAATAATTATAATTATTATATTAAAATTACTAATAATTAAAATAAAGTATCAGTATTTTCAATAATTTGGTTAATTTTCCTCTTTGTATAATATATAGAATATAATCCCCCACCCCTCCCTCATTTTCGAGCATTCTTTTCCGACGTCTTTCTTTTGATGCAATCCCGCGGGGAGGGGAGATGTCATTTAGTACAAAATAAGGAATATAATGGTTGTCCCTAACAAACTATGCTAAAAAGATTTTAATTTCTAAATAATTATATAAATTTAAATCATAATTTTTGAAAATAAAATTAATTTTTAACTTATTTTTACTACTTTTATCTTATCTTATCTTATCTTATCTTCTTATGAGAGTAAAAATTGTTTCTCTGTTTCTCTGTTTCTCTGTTCTCAAAAACCGCTCTAACGATTTTTTTGAAATTCACACCAGAGATAGTATTTATAAAGAAAAATTGAGTTTTATTGATCACATCTCAGGAAAACTACATCTTTATTAGTTTTTTTCATCTAAATTTAAATGTATATATGTGACGTCACAACCACCGCCTGTGAGATATATACATATCTATTCTTAAAATAAAATTAAAAATATTTATATTATATTCATATTTGATTTTTTAATTTCATTAATAGATATACATTTAAATTATTTGAAATTGTTTCACACAACGTTTAAAAGAAGATTTATCTTTATATTCGATTCGATATATAGTAGGAGAATTAAATGACGTTATCAATTTATTATACTCCGGTAAATATATTTTTAATATTATATATTAGCTATTGATTATATTGTAAATAATATCTTATATACTTACTTGAAAATAATTTAAAAAGTTTTAAGTTTTTTTTTTATGAATTCAAATCGTCAATTGAAAATGAAAATCCAATTATGAGATCAAAATTAAAACTATTTATTCATATAATTTTGAATGTTTTCGTGTTTTATAAATAAAAACAAATATACATATTCTTTGAATAACAAATTCCAATTTATATGATCTTAATATATTGTGAGAATTAGATAATGTAGACAGAATGAAAATGTCTATAATAAAGATATAAAGAATCATATTTTAATTTTTATATAACCAAGAAATCATTTTTTCACTTAAAATATAGTTGTAAAGCCCAAATCTTCGATCCATATAACATCATCGACTGGGCCACTTCCTTAAGGAGTCTTCTTTTGCTCTGACTAGGGTCAATCATATGCATAAAGAATAGAAAATTTTGAAAATCAACTTGGTATTAAATTCAGAAAAAAAAATACTGATATATAGAATATAGACGATATTACTTGGATTAATCTTATAATGCTAGCTAAAATTGTTTTTTTGTCTTATTGAGGACCCCAGTTCCATTCATTTTAATCAGATTGAAGCAATGATGCAACATTTAATAATTGTAATAAATAATTAAAGAATTGTATATAAAAAATAATGAATCATTTTTTTTAACTTAAGTACCGAGCCGAGGCTCGGGGTCCCGGTACTTAATTAATTAATTCGCTCAGTGGCGTACCTAGGGGGGTGCGGTGGGTGCGGTCCGCACCGGGCGGCACTTATCTTGGGGCGGCATTTTTAATATTTAGTTATAGTTGTAAAAAGCAACGTATTCATTTCATATTTATTTTTTTTCTTTCTTGAATAATAAATGATTATTATGATTATTATAAGTTTACTATTTGATTTATATAAGTTATGATCATCTATATGATTTCGAATATTATTCCTCGGTGTATATAAATGCATTTTAGTGTAAATTTTGAATTCTAATTCCAAGAACAGGATAATAATTTTATTTTATTGTATTCATTAAAATTCGTTGAATTCGTAAACGCATCTTTGCGATTTTGTTCGGCAATTTTTCCTAACTAAAATTTTTTGATATCAGTTTATAAAAAATGTCATTTCTTTTGAAAAGTTTATATGATTATTTTGAAGTGATATACCAATATTTTTTTAAATCATAGATTTTTCTTTTGAAAAGCAGGGCCGGCGGAAAAAATATAAATATAAATTTTGAGAGCATTATACACGATTTTTCTAGTATGAAAGCTAGGAGAGTAAATACATATTATATTAATATGTTTATGAGTGCATACAAATATGTGTAAAAAAATTTACTCTGTGTATTAATTAATATTGATTAAATAACTTAATAATTTATTTATGTGCATTAATTTATAAATACCACTATTTGATTGACTTATAAAAAAAAGGGCGGCAAACTGGAGATCGCCCCGGGCGGCAAAAGTTCTAGGTACGCCACTGAATTCGCTTAATTTTCATAGGAAATCTATCTAACTGTTTTTTGCCCTGAAATACAATTAAAAACACTATTTCCATTCAAACTCTTTAAGTATTTGGTAGAGTTGGAAAATTGTATAAAATTATATTATAGCAGACAGTGTTTTATTTATATTTTTAAGGAAATTTTTAAATAATCCTTTAATTTTTTTTAAATCTAATTTGTTTGTATTTACAATATTTATATTTGTTACACCATAAACCTCTCCGGTGTGGTTTTATTATTTTGATTTATTATTATATTTAACACTTTTTATATATGTTATTTAAAAAATAGATACACTTTATCAACTTATTTACAGAAGAATTGTAAATGAATAAACATCGATGTATTAATAATATATTATTAATCAAGTTTGTTTTTGAAGTTTATAATGGCGAATAATTACTATATTGTGCATTGTTGTAAGCCTCAAAGACGCCTTTTCAAAATAATTACATATTAATGTCAACTTAATTATTAGATAAAAACAATTAACAAAGTTTATTTTCATTTACAATAAAATAAGATTTTTTATAATATAATTACACTATAATTCTTTATTCATAATATTTTTATATTTATTTAATCAAAGTTATGAATGATAATTTGTAAGATCTAATTTAATTTATAATTAAAAAATATAATGATGACATGTTATTTTTAATAAATTTAAATGTCAAACTTTTAAAATTGATAAGACCGCTACACTATTTCTTTCAAGTTATTCTTAAATGATCGGTCTAAATCAGGGGTGTCAAACTCATAGGTACACTTGGGCCAAACAAACAAGGTTTAACTTTAGGCGGGCCGCAAAAAAATCAATATTCATAGAAATTCTGACATTTTACCTTTTTTTTAAGAGGCACATTTTGAAAATTTTTTAAAAAAGTGGTCACCAGCAGCAATAATTTAAAAAAAAGTCGAAAGTCTGGTCGCGAAAAGTATTTTACCCCTTTTTTAGAGACAAATTGAAAATTTTTTAAAAAAGTCAAAAGTGGTCGCGGGCCGCTAGTTTGACACCCCTGGTCAAAATTAATTATAATAATATTAAGTATATATATATATATATATATGACGATTTATAATATTGTTAATATTTTTATATTATTATTAGACTTTTACAATAATTATTATCTGATTTTAAATTATATTTATTTTATATTTAAAATTGAACTAAGTTTTTTTTATATATTTAACAAAATAGAAATAGTAATTCTTTTGCAAGGTAATAGTCGATGTAAAATCTAACCGAATCATCCTCTTGAGCTTCCTTATATGTATTGATTAAATTTGATCATTCTTATTATTTTAAAATTATTTTATTATTTTTTATTAAATATGTATAACAAGGAAAAATTTTTTTCTTTACAGGTCTTTTGATATAATTTTATGGTATATTTGTGATAATAATACACATTATGTAATTAAAATTAAGATAAAGACAAATATTTATATAAATTGATCAAATCCAAAAGAAAATAATTATGTAAGTTAAACGAAATTCACTAGTTTATTTTGGAATTTCTTATTAAGAAGTCTTAATTTTTCTTTTAGCAATACCTATGAATAATTATTATTATTTCCGTTTATTTTTTTTTTGTTTAAAAGAAATAAAATTTGTTGAACAATAATATATAAAAATCAAAGAAACGATTATAAGTATATAAAATTTTTTAATAAATTATTATTGAGTGCCGATTTACTAGAATTCAAATTTAAATATTTTTCTTTAAATTATTTAAAAAATTTATCAAAATAATATTATATAATCGAATTATAATATATATTTATAAATGGGGAAATCTTATTTAATTTGTGCTTTCTTTCCCGTTTGTTTAATTTAAAAAACACAAATTAATTAATTAAGTTTATATGTATTTTTACTTTATTAAATTTTCTTTTTATTATACTTATTTGTACATATTTACTTAAGATTAAATATCATTAATAATTATAATAAAGATCACTTTAATATTATAAATGGGAATTTTATGTGTATATTATACTTAAAATAATGTGCCAAAAATGTTAAGAAACGTCAAAATTTATGCCAATTGTTACCAATATTACAATTTTAATATAAAAATTCCCTATATGTCATAATATTATGTTTGGATTTATTTGAATACAATAAAATTATGTTTTTAAATTTTAAATATATAATAAAATAGAATTAAAGGAAAAAATAAAAATTAATATTAATTTTAACGTGATTTCACATTTATTCAATATTTGTAATTTTATTTCATACTTATATATTGAACCAATATTTTTTTACATATTTTATTTCACTATATCTATCTAGGAATATAGTTTAACATACAATTAAATATCTATCAACCAGTATTCATAAAAAAAATATTTTAACATTGTTGTATTAAATTAGAATAAATATGGCTGTAGAGGAGTGGTAAACTATATAGTATACAGTAGTATATAGTAGTATATAGTAGTACAGTGATTCCCAAACTGTGAGCCGCGGTCAACATATATTAAATAATAGACCGTAATTTAAAAATTGTTAAATGTATATATGTTTTTTAATTATTAAAGGATGGCTTGGAGTAAGAATATACTATAATCGATGAAATATAATACCTAAATTGGATTCTTTATAGTTGTCATTTGTGGTAGGTTTATAAAAAATAAATAAATTAAAATTACCTAATCATTAATTTTTTTTAACTTTTAAATATTTAAAATCAAAATAACTGAAAAATACTTAGAATTTTTTTTTCAGAATTATATTATATCACTATATTTTTTTTAATTTTAATAATATCTATTCCTGTACAATTTAAAATTTCAAAGATAATAATTCAAATCCATTCATCAAACTATAATTATATTTTAGATGTTAATATTTTAAAAAAATTAAATTCTTATAAAAAAAAGTATATAGAACAATAATGTATTAAATACAATTAGGTAAGTCACAATGAGGGTGAACATTTAAAATGGTTATTCATATGTAACATACAAGTGATATATCTTTTTTGTTATTCAATAAAATATGTCTTATTTTATTAAGTATTTATGAATATTTTCATTTAAATTAAAATATTTTTGAATTAAAGCCTTTTGTGCTGTAAAATGGCATTGGTTCTTTTATAAGTTAAATAATAATTTAAATATTTTTCTATTGTTAAATTGCAAATAATATGAAATCATTTAAATGATATTTTAATACAAGAAACATTTAAAATAGTATAATATTGTAAAAAATAACTGCTTAGGGTTCTATGTTTTTGAATTAAAGAGGGATGCTGTATTGTAGCCAATTTCCGATAAGCACAACTAATTGATCTGGTTGAGTTGGGGGGTTGCCACTTTATTTTTTTTCCACCCTTGATAATTTTTTAACAAGTCAATGAATTCATTTTCAAAATAAAACATTTTCAATTGTGTTATAAATTACACACAAATAATAAATATCATTATGGAAAAAGAAAAAACAACAACATATCCTATATATCAAGGTTTGTTTAGATAAAAAATGATTTTATTTTAGAATAATTACATTTCATTTTTATTTTCAAATATCTTTATCTATTATATTAATATGTACAATATATATAAATAAGTAAATAAATGTACATAAAAATTATAAAAAATAAATCTTATTTTTTGCACATTTCCTTATGACAATAAAATATGAAAAAATGTAAATAAAAGAAAAACTAAATAAAAAGTAAACATATTTTAAATGAAAAAAAAGATTGATAACATGTATTAATTTTGAATTACATAATGGTGGTTGAATTATTTGTTATAAAGTTGAATATTGTCACATTTGAAATATATAAATAGAGTTTTTTTTCTTTAAAAGATAAAGATGCTTCTTCTCCGATAGAGTGGTGTGGGTAGAAATGGAGGGAAAGGGAGGGGGTGGTACTTAATACTGCCATATACATGATTTCTCTCTGAAATAAATCTTTTGTATGAATAAAAGACTAATATTAATAATTAATGATAAAATATTGAAAAAAATATATTATATATATATATATATGTTGTGTATTGAGAAATCTAAACACACACAAAACATTATATATGAATAACTAAAAAAATTTATAAATATTTTTAAATAAAAATTGAAATTTACAAATAATAGAAAATTATTTATACAACCAGTTCCAACTCTTTTTTTATCATAAATACTTATAAAACTTCTATATATTTTTCAGGTCCGCTCTACAGATGCATTTGCGAAACATTATTTATAAGTATGGATTATTTATTAAAACATCAAAATAAATGTGAAAATTTAAAAATTATGTCCATCTTAAAAGAAAAATTGAAATTAAGTACTAAATCAAAGCTAAAATCTCAAATTAAAGGTAATTTATTATTTACTTTAATTCTTTATTTATTATTTTTTATTAATATATAATATATTATATAATGTAAGTTTGTGTGAGTGAAATTATATTTCTCTCCTTCAATACATTTAATCTTAAAGTTTGAATTTAATTTAATTATATTAACAACATTTATATATAAATAAATGTATCGACAATGTTGTGTATTCAATATTTACCAACCCTTCTATTTATATCTAAAATCTAATTAATTATTTTATTTTCAAATTTAATTTCCAATCTACTATAAATTATTTTTAAGAAGTTTAGAAAGTGCCCCTGGATAGTTATGCAACCATCAAAGCAAATTGTTATGCAACCACTGTAGTCTCAAACCAAACAAAAATTATTATTATTATTATTCTTAGAATCATATTATTATTCTTAGAAATAAACAGAGATATTTAAAAAAGGGAATTAAGTCTTGAAATATCAAAACGCATTACAGTATGAATAGCATTTTGTTCAGTAATATCAACTATTTCTAAATAGATTTAACTATCTATCAAAATGAGAAAAAAATTATCTATTTTTTCGAAATTATATTCCGATTCAATTTGTATTAGAAGAGAAATTAGATTAAATAAAATTAATTCTATAACTAATATAATAATATGAATAATTAATATGTAAAGTTAATTTTTATAATTATTTTTCCCTTTTGTGTTATAGATTTTATCTATCAACAAAAGGATAGTGAAGGGAAAAAATTTAAAAATGATGAATTTCATGTTTTGGATGAAAGAGACCAACAACAAGAGAAAGAAAAAGAAGAAGTTACTGATGAGGCAAAAGTGAATGAAGCCGATGATCTGGACGGAAAGAATTCTTGTTATGGGATTCGTTTGCAGAGCGTTTATGGCTTCCATCATGCAGAATTTCAAGAAAATTCTATGCAAGTTTATTATCAAGAGCATCATTCATCATCATCCATCATCCATGATGAAGAACATTCATTAATTAAACGTAATCCATTTTTTTGTGAACATTGCCATTCTTATTATGATAAATTTATCTATTATAAAAATCATATGATTAAACAGCATAGCGGGAAATTATCTATGTGTCCATTATGTGAAAAAATTATTAATATTAATGATTTAGAATTGCATCATTTAATTGATCATAAAAAGAAAAATTTTAAATGCAATCAGTGCTCTAAAGATTTTACAAAAATGTATCATTTAAAAAGACATTTATTAACTCATACAAATGTAAAAGCTTTTGAATGTTATATATGTTGTTCGAAATTTAGACGAAAGGATGGATTGAATCGGCATCTGTTGCATCAGCATCGGATCGTACAGGAACCACTTCTAGTCACCACCCCCAAAATTCCTAATCTTTCTATCCCTCCTATTACCCCAATTACCCCAATCATTCCTGTTGCCAAAGAACCACAAACAACCACAACAAAAGTAGACAAACCAATTATAGAATCTATAATTGAAAATGACGAGCTAAATGAATCGAGTCCAAAAAAGAGAGGTAGGCCACGTAAACAAGTTCCAGTTGTAGAAAATGAAATCAAAGAGACTAATGATTTAGAAACACCGTGGAAACGAGGAAGACCGAAAAAACAACCATCAAATGATGAAAAACAACAACAACCAACTATAGAAGAAAAACAATCAATTGAAATAAATAATATAGCAAAAAATGAAATTGATTATCTCAATTGTATTGGTAAGGAAGAAATTAATTATCTATTACAAAAACAACAACAATCATCACTTGAGTTATTGTTGCCGAGAAAAAGAGGCAGACCAAGAAAACATCCAATTAAAGAACCAAGGGATCCAAATTTACCGCCACGGAAACGAGGCAGACCACGGAAATACCCACCAAAACCATTGCAAGATAATAACAATCCATTGGAACCACGAAAACGTGGCCGCCCTAAAAGAAACCCATCCTCAAAATCAAACCAAATTAATAATAATAATGGTATAATCCAGGAAAGTAATGATAAAATAACTTCATTAAATAATAGAAATAATGAAATCTTCTCAATGGATGATGACAAATCAATATCATCCTCATCATCTATCACATCATCATCAACTTCAAGCATAATAACCAATGATAGTCAACCCTTTTCATCCCCAAATGAAGAACATCCTAATATTAATATGAATGATAATGATGAAATTTTAGATTTATCTTTAAATAATAAAAATACTACAAATTCATTAAATACATCGAATTCATTTTGTCATAATATGTATAAATAAAAACAAAAAAACAAAAAAGAAAATACAAAAAAAACAAATTATAATTTTTGAATAAATATTAAAAAAATCCGCCCGTTTAGGAAATAAATTATTCTATTAGCATAAACCCAAATAATTAATTAGTTAATTAATTTATTTATTTATTAAATACATATTTCTAAAATTTTAAATAATGAAGAATAAATTCAATACAAGATTTGAATATAAATTAGTAATATAATGTTTAAATAGTTCATTCTTTTTATTTATAGTAATTAAATTATTTTATTTGTTCAACATTTTAAAACACTTAAAATAATTTATGATATTATATTATAATTTTACTTTGAATATAGGAAGTTTGAAATTTTCACAGAAAAAAATGGAGAGTAAGTAAATAAAGTATTTTTTGATATTATAAGGGCGACCATATCTATTGTAAATAATAATTAATTGGTTCAGTGGAAGTGTGGCCACAAAATCAACGTAAATTTTAATCCAGAAGACTAATGATAACAAACACTTCATTCAATAATAGGAATAATGAAATCTATTATATGGTTGATGATGAATAATTGATATCATCTTCATCATTTACCACATCCTGAGTAGTATCATCTTCATGTTATTCATTATTATATTTACTGATACTTATTCTTTTAGTTATTTAAATTTATCTTTCTCCCATCCGCTTAAATATACATTTTTTATATAAAATCAAATTTAATATAGCCAAATAATCTCAACAAGGAAATTATTCAAATTTTATTAGATTTATATGGGATTTGATAAATTTTCAGTTAGTAGATTATATTTTGAATAAATTTAAAATTTTAATTATTATTTTACAATAATAATATTTAATTTATTTTTAAATATTCTACTCTCTGATATGCAATATTATAGTTAGAATTTCGGCTTGCATTTCAAAAGTTAGTTAATATATATATTTATTTTTATAATAATATTATATACCTAAAATATTATCATTATTCATGCTTATACTAAAAATATTCATGCTTATACTAAAAATAATTCAGTGTAAACAGAACATTATTTAGTAGTGAATTGGGTTCATAATTGTTAAAATAATGTGATTATATTTAAAAGAATTTTTTTCAAGATTTTTCTAGTTTTTTTTTTGTTTTTACTAACAAAAAAAAATTATATGAAGACAAAATATATACTCGTCTACAAATACTATACGTTTACAATACGTATACTATACCTGAATATAACTATCACTATAGGAGTTTAATGTCTATTATATGAAAATTATTGATTATATTTATTATTTTTGAAAAGTAAATTCATACAAATAGAAAAATGTTTAATATTTGTATTCAATTGAATAATATATTGTTTATTGTTTTCACACTAGATGGCAGGCAAATTTAACTTCCTTCAATTTTGATTGAAAATAAAAAAATCTAGTGTCTTCACTGACTATCTCGCAATTTGAATTGGATTAAATAACATATATTATATTTAAATTAAATTTAATTAATTAAATTATAAATTAAAATTAATAAATAATATTTATTAAACCAGCGCGTGTTTGACTCTTTGTTGTTGTCACGTGCTGGCGCGTGAATTGCAGTCGTGCTAAAAAATTAATTTCGGTACTTTCAGCGATTGATTCACTCAAGCTGAAACTCTAGATATAGCAGCTTTATACAATTTTTAATGATGTGAATAACTATCAAACATATATCTTTATTTTTACGGTCAGTTTAGAGGAAAAAAAAATTAAAACTTGGTAGGTAAAAGTCCTCTTCCGAATGAGATACATTTCTCAAAAGTTGATAGAAAACTACGAATGCTCTTTTACCAAATTTCATTATTCTAGCTCAAACCGTTTTTGCGTAATCTTGTCTACACATACACACACACAGAGAGACAGAAAGACATTTTTCTCAACCTTAGCGAGAATGATTCAGGGACCTTCAAACCGTATAAAAACATCAAAATCTCAACATCGAAAATTTTCGTCCTTCATTGGTAATGTTGTTTGGTGGAACTATACAAAGATATCTAATAGCCTGAGTTTTACAAAATTATTATGTGGTGGAGCTAAGATATATTGATATTAAGAGCTTCGGCTCCAACCCCTTAAAAATTTTTAAATTTTAAGGGAAATTTTCAACATTATTAAATAAAACTTAAAACTTGTTTTTGCTAACAGTATCTAAAATGATTTTAAAAAAGAATAATAATAAAGGGTTATGGTTTATAAACATTAACTAAAATATCATGGACACCAAATATGGTAGTACCGGACTCCTAAAACCCCTCCTTTCCCTGATTCATCCCACCCTGGAACCCAGTGGCGTACCTAGAACTTTTGCCGCCCGGGGCGATCTCCAGTTTGCCGCCCTTTTTATTATAAGTCAATCAAATAGTGGTATTTATAAATTAATGCACATAAATCAATTATTAAGTTATTTAATCAATATTAATTAATACACAGAGTAAATTTTTTTACACATATTTGTATGCACTCGTAAACATATTAATATATATTTACTCTTCTAGCTTTCATACTAGAAAAATCGTGTATAATGCTCTCAAAATTTATATTTATATTTTTTCCGCCGGCCTTGCTTTTCAAAAGAAAAATCTATGATTTAAAAAAATATTGGTATATCACTTCAAAGTAATCATATAAACTTTTGAAAAGAAATGACATTTATAAACTGACATCAAAAAATTTTATGGATATGGATATAATATAAATATTTTTAATTTTATTTTATTTATAATATATAAGGGCTTGCTTTGATGTCATGAAGTGCTGGATGACGTCATATAATTTTAAATTAAGAAAAAACTAATGAAGATGATTTTTCTCGAGGATAAAACCAAAACAAACTGCATAATACGTGGAGATATGTCCTCAGGTGAAATTTGATATGAAAATAACCCTTCACTTCCTCTCTTCGATCGGCAATACTAGCACTTCCGATTTCCGGATTTGCACCAAAAGTTGATCAATTCATCCTACTGATGTATTAAGTAGATATACCAAATTTCATCAAAATCCGTTGAGCCGTTCAGGCTGTACACATCTATACGGACTGACGGACGGACGGACAGACATCATGCTAAAAATACTTTTTACCGACCGACGATAGTAAGGGAGGTATTGTTTCTGTTAAGAAAATGCATGATTCGTGGAGATATGTACCTAAAAATATCCATAGGTGAAATTTGGTGTGAAAACAATACCTCCATTACTATCGTCGGTCGGTAAAAAAGAAACGCTACTTGTATAGGTAAAATGTCACTTCCGGTAGTCAGATCATGATGAAACTTGGTATCTGAATTTTTTTCATATTTTTAAATCTATATACAAAATATGAAGCAAATATCTCGAAGCAAACTGGTACTTTACTTGAAAGGTAAACGCAACCAGTGTAGGTAAAGTACCACTTCCGGTTAACCGATTTTGACGAAATTTTGATAGAAATCTACAAACTGTGAATAATATCGGTGTACCAAATTTCGAAGTCCTAGCTTGATTAGTTTTTGAGTAAATTTGCTTACAGACATTACATACATACATACATACATACATACACACACACAGACATAATTCGAAAAATGGTATTTTCCGACTCAGGGAGGTCTAAAACGTCAAGATCTATCGAAATCTCGAAGTCGAAATTTTTGACGATTCCAATACTTCCCTTATACGAAGTATGCGGGAAAGTAAAAATGCCGCCTCAAGTTAAGTGCCGCCCGGTGCGGACCGCACCCACCGCACCCCCCTAGGTACGCCACTGCTGGAACCCCTATCAGCTTTAACGCCGTCTAGATGGAAACATTTATCGAACACAACGGCGCATATTTGAACTAAAACCGATCACTAACACTTTTTATAAAGCATTGAATAAAGAGCAAAAAAGCGGAAGGGAGATATTTGACAACCTTTTATAATATATAATATATAAATAACTTTTTATCAGGGTTTACAAATAATAATTCTTTTAACTAATAGTTAAAGATATAAAAAATTTTAGTTCAAATGTGCCTACTAAAATAACTAATTAAACAAATTTTCAATTTAAAAAATATGAAGTTAAATAAAAATGAAATACAATATGAAAATTGTGATAAATATAATAAAATTAAAATTATTTTCAATATTAAGAAAAAAAAATGTTTTATCTATATAAAAATTTTGTTCTTTACTCTTACAAGGTACAAAGCAGAAGTGACCACATTCAAAGTGTACAATTTTCCGATTTTGGTTAACCTACTAACATAAGATAAAGTTCTATTTATATCTTAAATTATAAATTGAGTGTGAATTGTTAAATTTTTTTCATTTCTATAAAAAAAAATTTAGAATTTAAAAAAAAATAATTTTGTCTTTGTGTGTGGCATCAAATTTGTCAAACGTGCCATTTGGAGTCTGGGTGAGACTATTCGACTGAACTGACATACATTGTGACAAAAAAGTTTTCGGAATTTCTAAATAAAACGCAAAATAGTTAATCTTCTTCAATATTTATTTTGTCTCCTTCAAAATATGCCCTTCTGAAGCAATACACATAGCCAACGCTTCTTCCAATCTTCGAAACATTTTTTATAGGCGTTGGTCGGGATGACGTTCAGCCCTCTCGTCGAATTCTGTTTTATGGTCGGTATGGAGTCAAAACGGGTACCCCGGAGTGGCAATTTTAGTTTTGGAAAGAGGAAAAAGTCAGACGGGGCCAGATCTGGACTGTACGGTGCCTGGTCGATGATATTTATCGAGTGGTTTGCCTTTAATACGTTCACAATCGTGGCTCGATGAGACGGCGCGTTATCGTCGTGCAAAATCCACGAATTGTCTGCCGAACACGAAGGACCCGTTCACGCCAACGCCTCAAAACAGTCACATAATACTCCTTATTGACTATTTGTCACTCTAGAACGTATTCATGTTGCACCACACCACGAATATTGACCTTCTGGAAACTTTTTTGTCACAATACGTATATCAATCCATACTCTTCCAAAATGCAGATTTCATGTTACACAGGTCGTCAAACTGGTACCTGAAGAGCTGAATGGGAATCCTCCAGCATTTACCGTATTCTTCATCAGTATGGTTGTCAGTTGAAAGTATTCAATTTATCTTAGATTGTTTGTTTATTTTTTTTCATGCGTTTAATGATGCATTAAATTAATTTAATTCATTTTTCTCTAAATAAATATGCTTTACGATATGGTTCACTTGTGATAATGAATTAACAGAAATAATGTTGGAGAACGCCTCTCCCTCCCTCACTCCACTTCTCCTCTCTCCCATTTAAACCTTCAAACGGCCTAATCAACTCTAAATGCACATTGTCATCTATTAGTTATAATTTAAAAAAAATATATATATAAACAGAAGACCCAACCCCATTTGACTGGAATTCATCATCAGTCTCATCAGCTGCCTAATCCAATCCACCACCTCCCTTTCTCATTTCTTCCTTTTCCCTCTCTCATTTATTTTACTTTGATGGATGGTCCAATACTTTTTCTTTTTTCTTTTATATAATAATTATTATATTAATAATTAATGTCAAAAAACAAAATAATATTCATTAAAAAATATATACTAATCACTAATTTCAAAATACATACTAATATTTTCCAAATAATGAAGTATTTTTATGAATAACAAACTATTTTTTTTCAAATCCATTTATCGAATAAGGTAATGGCACCAATAGATGACATTTTAAACGCTCTTGCCACTATTTTCTTTTATAAAATTGAAACTATACGTCTCACAAAAAAAACCTTTTGGTTATTATGAAGCTTATCTTACCTTATATCACCAGGATAAACATTTTAAACTTTTATATGAGTTTAAGAGGAAATATAATTTTTTTTCAAAATAATCAAATGGCACCTATAGATGACACCAAAAATTTTGGTGGAACCTAATGATGACAATTATGGAACCCAAAGATGACATCTACTTTTTTTCACTTCGCTTGCTCTCTTTATCTTCAACTTATTTATTTACAAAGTAAAATATCTTTCCAACACCTTGATGCTGCTTAAACTTTAGTTATAATAAAAAAATCAGGTTTCATATAATGAGACATTAGATATATTTATTGTGATTGATTTTATTTTTAGCTGATTATTATAATAAAATAAAAAATTGATTTTAAACAAATCTTTTTTTAATTATGCATTTTTAATTATACATTGAGAACAGAGTAATTTAAAAAATTTTTCAAAAATAGTGTTTGAAGTTCTGGAACAGAAACAAATTTTCTGACAATGAGAAACCTAAAGATAAAACACAGTGTCACCTTTAGGTTCCCATATCAATTTAGACATGCAACTTGGTTGAATTATATAAAAATATCTCCTCTTTACAGCTAATAATATAATAAACAATTTTTTTAAAAACCTACTTATAGCTGACATTGGTGTCATCAATAGGAAAAACAATTTTTAGGGGCACCTATAGATAACACGGTTGATAAAAAAGATACTTTTAAAAATTAGGTGTTTAAAGTAATTTATATCTATGTTAAGTCTATTTTATAATGTAGTTATTAAATTCTTGATAAATATGAAAATAAAAATATAAAATACTAATTAAGAACATTAGTTACCTTAAGGTTATCTTTAAGATTTGTTGAAAAAATCAATTGATGACGATCCGGTCTGCTTTTCAAGTTAAAAGAAAAAACATAGGGCGACTAATTGTATTGTTGTAGGATATCTCTGGTGGTGGAAGAACAAAACTATCATTTAAAAAAAAAATTCCGCTTGTGTTTTAAAATTTGCTTATTTTTTTAGTTTAAATTCCAAATTGTCATCTATAGGTGCCATTACCTTATATAATTATTTATTTTTAAAAACAAACAACTGACTCTTCCTGTATTTGTATTCCTAAATTCAATGAAAGTAAATAAGGAAGATGATTTCAATTGCAATAGAATAAACTAAATAATCATTATAAACATACATTTCTTATATTACGAGCATTTCCTACAAAAGAGTTTAAAAAAATGTCTAAAAGAATTGTTTTTCTTTTTTTATTTGCTAATTATTTTAATTGTATTCTCTATCATCAAATATACAATCAAGATTTATTTGTTTTGCACTAAATAGGGGAAAGATGCTATAGATTAGTGGTTCTCAATCTTTTTGGTAAGGCCCGCTTCATAATTCGTCCCCCTATAAATTTTAACAGATAAATATTCAAAATCATCTTACCTTTTTTTTAGAAGCATATTGAAAATAAGCGGGAGTGTCCTCCCCTAGACTTTCCCGCATATAAATAGGTATAAAGAGTTGTGAATTAATATTTAGAATGTGTAAACTTGGTATTGATAAAGAGCCAGTTCGTATTAGTTTATTGGTGTCAAATTTGATATTTGGTAACAAGTATATATATATATATATAGAATAAAGTGCTACTTCCGGTTAACTGATATTTAAAATGTAAAAAAACAGATATGGATATAATATAAATATTTTTAATTTTATTTTATTTATAATATATAAGGGCTGGCTGTGACGTCATGAAGTGCTGGGTGACGTCATATAATTTTAAATTAAGAAAAAACTAATGAAGATGATTTTTCTCGAGGATAAAACCAATACAAAGTGCATAACACGTGGAGATATGTCCTCACGTGAAATTTGATATGAAAATAATCCTTCACTTCCTCTCTTCGATCGGCAATACTAGCACTTCCGGTTTCCGGATTTGCACCAAAAGTTGATCAATTCATCCTACTGATGTATTAAGTAAATATAACAAATTTCATCAAAATCCGTTCAGCCGTTCAGGCTGTACACATCTATACGGACTGACGGACGGACGGACGGACAGACATCATGCTAAAAATACTTTTTTCTGTTAAGAAAATGCATGATTCGTGGAGATATGTACCTAAAAATATCCATAGGTAAAATTTGGTGTGAAAACAATACCTCCCTTACTATCGTCGGTCGGTAAAAAAGAAACGCTACTTGTATAGGTAAAATGTCACTTCCGGTAGTCAGATCATGATGAAATTTGGTATCTGAATTTTTTTCATATTTTTAAATCTATATACAAAATAGGAAGCAAATATCTCGAAGCAAACTGGTACTTTACTTGAAAGGTAAACGCAATCAGTGTAGGTAAAGTACCACTTCCGGTTAACCGATTTTGATGAAATTTTGATAGAATTCTACAAACTGTGAATAATATCGGTGTACCAAATTTCGAAGACCTAGCTTGATTAGTTTTTGAGTAAATTTGCTTACAGACATTACATACATACATACATACATACATACATACATACATACATACATACATACATACATACATACATACATACATACATACATACATACATACATACATACATACATACATACATACATACATACATACATACATACATACATACATACACACACACAGACATAATTCGAAAAATGGTATTTTCCGACTCAGGGAGGTCTAAAACGTCAAGATCTATCGAAATCTCGAAGTCGAAATTTTTGACGATTCCAATACTTCCCTTATACGAAGTATGCGGGAAAGTAAAAACTGAAAAAGCCTGTTTTCAAAATCATCTTACATTTTTTTTAGAGTTGAAAATGATTTCGCCCCCAAAAATAGTATCGTCTCCCAAAAATTAAAAATGTCGATCCCCCAGGTTGAGAATCACTACTATAGATGAATCGGTTCCTAAAATGGTATTTCTTAACTTTTCAGAAGATTTATGCATTTCGAGTATTCTAATGGCCAATAAGTGTACCAAGTGATGTCAAAGGGTAACCACTTTCATTTTTACTTTCCCGCATACTTCGTATAAGGGAAGTATTGGAATCGTCAAAAATTTCGACTTCGAGATTTCGATAGATCTTGACGATTTAGACCTCCCTGAGTCGGAAAATACCATTTTTCGAATTATGTCTGTGTGTGTATGTATGTATGTATGTATGTAATGTCTGTGAGCAAATTTACTCAAAAACTAATCAAGCTAGGACTTTGAAATTTGGTACACCGATATTATTCACAGTTTGTAGATTTCTATCAAAATTTCGTCAAAATCGGTTAACCGGAAGTGGTACTTTACCTACACTGGTTGCGTTTACCTTTCAAGTAAAGTACCAGTTTGCTTCGAGATATTTGCTTCCTATTTTGTATATAGATTTAAAAATATGAAAAAAATTCAGATACCAAATTTCATCATGATCTGACTACCGGAAGTGACATTTTACCTATACAAGCAGCGTTAGGTGTAAATTATAAATATATATAATAGTGTTAAACCATTTTACTTTATAATTAGTTTGTTTATTTTTATTGTTGTTAAATCATAATAATAATAACCTAATTACCTATTTATATGCGGGAAAGTCTAGGGGAGGACACTCCCGAATTTTTTTCTCTGGAAGGATATCCCAGAATGTACATCAAGTTGATATGTTTTGTGGAAAATTAAGTGGAATTTTAAGTGAAAAATTAAATACAATGTGTAACAAAACAATATTTAAAAAATTTATTTTTTCTAGTGAGATCATCGCAAATTTTGTAAATAGTAATTTTAATTTATATTTATTTATTTATTATTATTTATTAATTTTAATTTCTTTTTAAATAGATATTAATTATATATTAAATTGCTCGTTTTATCTAAATGTGTAAATTCAATATGTTCAGCAAAGATTGGACCAATTTTTTGTGAAAGAATGCCGACTTAAGACAACACCCATTATGGAATCATCAGACAGTGATTAATTTTAATTTTGTTTTTCATAAATTAATGAAATAGTTGATTTTGTTTTAATTAAATACGTTTTTTTTGTTTTTTGTATGTATGTATAATAAAATTGTATATTATTTTTGTTTTTTTAAATAGTAGTATTTTCGTTTCCCTGGAACCTATCTTCGATCTTTACTTGTTTTGCAATAGAAAATCTTAATTTACTTTGCGTCGTTTCAATTTGGGTTGTATTTTTTTATTTTTTATTTTTTTTTTTTTGGAACGTAACCCGAACACAAAGTGAGATATTGGTGTAAATAAAATAAGATAGATAAGATTTTTACCGACCGACGATAGTAAGGGAGGTATTGTTTCACACCAAATTTCACATGTGGAGATTTTTACATATCTCCACGAATCATGCATTTTCTAAACAGAAAAAAGTATTTTTAGCATGATGTCTGTCCGTCCGTCTGTCCGTCCGTATAGATGTGTACAGCCTGAACGGCTCAACCGATTTTGATGAAATTTGGTATATTTACTTAATGCATCAGTGGGATGAATTGATCAACTTTTGGTGCAATTCCGGAAACCGGAAGTGGTAGTATTAGCGATCGACGATAGGAAGGAAAGGGTTATTTTCACACCAAAGGAGATTTTTTTATATATCACCACGAATCATGCACTTTGTATTGGTTTTATCCTCGAGAAAAATCATATTTATTAGTTTTTTCTTGATTTAAAATTATATGACGTCATCCAGCCATTCATGACGTCACAGCCTGGTCTTGCATATATATTATAAATAAAATAAAATTAAAAATGTTTATATTTATTATTTATGTATCCATATCTGTTTTTTATTACATTAATAGATATATGAAAATTATTTGAAATTGTTTCTGTAGCTGAAAATAATTTATTTCAAACCGTCGGTCGGTTCGGACCTGGCCACAGGTCAACTTATTTAAGTTTTAATTATGGTTTAAAAATAAAACAAAATGTTTCCAAGATTAAATTCATGAACTTTTTCCAATAAATGAGATATTTTACTGTAATGATTTAAATCAATCTAAAAATTTATTTAAGAGTTACTTTCACTATTTGCTGTTTCTTGATTGCATAAATATAGGTTCGTTCAGCTGTCGTTCGCTCCAATGCGCAATCATTGCACGTGGCAGACATCACCCCCCCCCCCCCATGGCGTGCAGTCCCATGTCATGGCTCGATGATGATACCCTTCAGATGTCGACAAACACACGTGGCACACTCCTCACAGAAGAAAATTAATATACACAAATGATATCATCCACCTCCTCGTGCCTAAAACACATATGAATTCATGCATCTAATTAAATATAATCTATTATAACGATTAGATACCCACTTATATTCATTAAAAACAATTAATATTGACGATAAATAAATAAACTGATGTGAACACAAATTACTTTAAATAATTTCATTTACGATTATCATCGAAATGATAGGACAAATATAAATAATATTTAATTCAATTTAAGATCAATAAAAACCAGTTGAATAAATGTGGAAGCCCCCATATGACTTTTCAATCGATATATATATATCTTATATATATATATATATATATATAATTTAAATATATTTGTATCCATTGGCTATGCTCTTTATAAATATATTTAAAAAAATGTTTTAAGAAGTGAAATATTTTTAAAAATAATGAAGTATATTGAAAATAAAAAAAAATATTGTTGTTATTATTAAAAGAAAAAAAAAGAAAATTTTTAAAATGACTAAAATGTTATAGGCTTTTAAAGGCATTAATAAATAAGCGGGAGTGTCCTCCCCTAGACTTTCCCGCATATAAATAGGTATAAAGAGTTGTGAATGAATATTTAGAATGTAATAAAGTGCTACTTCCGGTTAACTGATATTTTAAATGTAAAAAAAAACAGATATAGATATAATATAAATATTTTTAATTTTATTTTAATTACAACAGTGGTTCTTAAACTGTGGTCCGCGGACCCCTGGGGGTCCGCGAAGCCTTTACTGGGGGTCCGCGGTCCTCGGAAAAAAATCATCGTAAAAATATATACATATATAAATATTTAAAGTTCATTGTGTAACTATATCCTCCTAGAGAATTACGGCTATAATTTAATACTATTAATAATACTATTTTATTTTATTAAATTGATAATTATGTCAATTAATTTTTTGTGAATAAATAAACATATATAAAAAACTATATATAAAATTTGAATTTTCATCCATTCATTCATTTAAAATCATTTTTCGATTGTTCCTTTAAAATAACCCCTCTTAGGGGCTCGGAAGGGGAGGCATATAAGGGAATTTTCTTTCACTTTGTTATTGGGGAAAACCAGGGGAGGGGACAGTCTTACCCGGAAAAACCCAAATTGTCAGCGTCCACTCTGGGGTTTTAAACAGTTTTAAAGCAAATGTTAATTATAAGTTCATTTCTCAACGAGTTGTATCTTTAAATTATTTTTATTAATGTTAATTATAAGTTCATTTCTCAACGAGTTGTATCTTTAAATTATTTTTATTAATTTAATTAATTATAATTAAATTATAGCTAATAATAGTTTATTATAGCTAATAATTTTTTTTAATTTTTAGTGTAATTTGCATGATCATTATTTTATAAAAACACTAAACACATTTTGCAATTTCCCAGAAAGGCTGTTTTTGAGAGTAAGTATAAGTTAGTTTTATGAATAAAAAATATTTATTTTAATAATATTTTAGAATCAAATTACGAAATTAATAATATTTTAGAATCAAATTACGAAATTAATAATATTTTAGAATCAAATTACGAAATACATTTATTATATAAATTAATATTCATTTAAAATGATATTAAATCATTTATTTAAAATGATTTAAAACATTTATTAAAATGATTTAAAACATTCATTTAAAATGATATTAAAACATTCATTTAAAATCATATTAAAACATAGCTAGTAAATAATAATTCGTTATATTTATATTATATTTATATTATTGTAGTTCAATGTTAATAAATTACTCCATAAAATGGATCGTTGGCTACAAACTGGTTCAACACAGAAACGGAAAGAATCAGATGATGAGGCATCAACAGCAAACTCTACCAAGAAACGCAAAACTAGAAAATATTCGGATGATTATTTATCATTTGGATTTACTTATATTTGCAACAATGATGTGGAAAGACCAGTCTGCGTTCTATGTCAGGAAAGTTTATCCAATGAAAGTATGAAACCTGCTAATCTCAGACGTCATTTACAAACAAAGCACAGCGAGCATGTTAGTAAGTCTATCGAATTTTTTAAAATGAAAAAAGAAGAACTTAATTCAAGTCAGAAATTGATGGTAAAGACGGGATCTGGTGGTATGAGTAAGAAAGCAGTAATGGCATCATATGAAGTAGCTCTAGTTATTGCTAAAGCAGGAAAGCCGCATAATATAGCAGAGCAATTAATTCTTCCTGCTACAAAAGTAATTACAAATATAATGTTAGGAACTAAAGCAGCAAACGATATAAATTTGATTTCATTATCAAATGATACGGTTAAGAATAGGATTGAAGACATGTCATGTAATATAAAAGAAGAATTAATATCGAGAGTGCGCAAAAGTCACTATTACTCATTACAATTGGATGAAAGTACTGATGTCACTAATAATGCCAATTTGTTAGCTTTCATTAGATATGAGTTTGAAAATCAAATACAAGAAGATGTATTGTTTTGTGATTCACTACCTTCACGAACGACAGCTAATGACATATTTAACAGTTTGAATAATTTTATAACCGAAAATGAAATAGAGTGGCCAAAATGTGTTGGAATTTGCACTGATGGTGCTCGTGCAATGTCAGGTACAAGAACTGGATTGATTGCTCTTATTAAAAATGTTGCGCCTCAGGTTGTTTGGAATCATTGCTGCATTCACAGAGAATCATTAGCAGCCAAAAATATGTCACCAGATTTGAAAAGAACATTAGACGAAGTAGTTAAAATTGTCAATTTCATTAAGGCTCGTCCACTTAATTCCAGAGTTTTTAAAATTTTGTGTGAGGAAATGGGTAGTCAACATACACATTTATTATTACATACAGATGTACGTTGGTTGTCCCGCGGGAAAGTACTCATTCGCCTTTTTGAGCTTCGAGATGAAATACGATTGTTTTTAATAGATGCGCATTTTGAACTGACCGAATGTTTCAATGATTTTATCTGGTTAGCTAAGGTGGCTTACTTGACTGATATTTTTACAAAATTGAACGAACTTAATTTGAGCCTGCAAGGTACTGTTGTAAATATATTTAAAGTTGAAGATAAAATAGAAGCAATGATTAAAAAAATCGACTTGTGGTCGAAACGCATCCAGAACGGTGTATATGAGTCTTTTCCAACTCTCAATGATTTCATAGAAAGCTCCAGTGAAAAATTGCTTAATCAAACGCGTCAATTATTTGTTGAACATTTAATTACTTTGAAAAGCAACTTCAGGAAGTATTTTTCTACTCCTGATCCTTGCAATAACTGGATCAGAGATCCATTTAATATGGAAATTACAAATACTAAACATTTATCTGCACCTGAACAAGATATTCTCGTGGAATTATCATGTGATACAACTTATAAACTAAAATTTAACAAAACTGAATTGAGCAACTTTTGGTTACTTCTCAGGTCAGATTATCCTGCGCTTGCAAATAAAGCACTTCAACACTTGATTCCATTCTGCACAACATATTTATGCGAACAAGCTTTTTCGGTACTATTTTATATTAAGTCTAAATATAGAAACAAATTAAATGTAGAGCCGGATCTTAGATTAAAAGTTTCCAATATTAAGCCAGATATTGAGATTCTTGTTTCAAGAAAACAACTGCATACATCTCATTAAATATTTAAGTTATATTTAATGAGATAGATGCAGTTATTTTTTAAAATATTTCTTATTTAATATTTTCTGAAAAAAATTATAAAATATTTATATGAATTTAATGTAAGTACCCATTATAATTTGTGAGATTTGTTGCTATGACAATGTTTGTATTTTCTTTCTTCAATATTATAATTTCTAATAAAATGTGTTCTACAATATGCAAAAAAATCGTTATTCACCAATCACTGTTAGAAATATTCATCATATATCCTTGTCCTTATGAGATCGTAAGCCAGAAATTAATTAATAAAATGACGTAAAGTACCTAAAGTTGTGATGGGGGTCCGTCAAAAAAAATTTTTTCAAGTGGGGGTCCGTGGAGTACATAAGTTTAAGAACCTATGAATTACAATATATAAGGGCTGGCTGTGACGTCATGAAGTGCTGGGTGACATCATATAATTTTAAATTAAGAAAAAACTAATGAAGATGATTTTTCTCGAGGATAAAACCAATACAAAGTGCATAACACGTGGAGATATGTCCTCACGTGAAATTTGATATGAAAATAACCCTTCAGTTCCTCTCTTCGATCGGCAATTCTAGCACTTCCGGTTTCCGGATTTGCACTAAAAGTTGATCAATTCATCCTACTGATGTATTAAGTAAACATACCAAATTTCATCAAAATCCGTTGAGCCGTTCAGGCGGTATACATCTATACGGACGTACGGACAGACGGACGGACGGACGGACAGACATCATGCTAAAAATACTTTTTTCTGTTAAGAAAATGCATGATTCGTGGAGATATGTACCTAAAAATATCCATAGGTGAAATTTGGTGTGAAAACAATACCTCCCTTACTATCGTCGGTCGGTAAAAAAGAAACGCTACTTGTATAGGTAAAATGTCACTTCCGGTAGTCAGATCATGATGAAATTTGGTATCTCAATTTTTTTCATATTTTTAAATCTATATACAAAATAGGAAGCAAATATCTCGAAGCAAACTGGTACTTTACTTGAAAGGTAAACGCAACCAGTGTAGGTAAAGTACCACTTCCGGTTAACCGATTTTGACGAAATTTTGATAGAAATCTACAAACTGTGAATAATATCGGTGTACCAAATTTCAAAGTCCTAGCTTGATTAGTTTTTGAGTAAATTTGTTTACAGACATTACATACATACATACATACATACATACATACATACATACACACACACAGACATAATTCGAAAAATGGTATTTTCCGACTCAGGGAGGTCTAAAACGTCAAGATCTATCGAAATCTCGAAGTCGAAATTTTTGACGATTCCAATACTTCCCTTATACCAGGGTTTCTCAACCTTTTTGGACCAATCACCCCCTTTGTAAGACTCGCTTCTTAATTCGCCCCCCCCCCCCCTATAAATTTTTACAGACAAAAATAGCATGATAATCCCTAATATAAGGTAGGTACGCTAAGTGATACTTAGAGCCATATTGAATAAGTTGACCTGTGGCCAGGTCAGAACCGACCGACGGTTTGAAATAAATTAATTTCCAGCTACAGAAACAATTTCAAATAATTTTAATATATCTATTAATGTAATAAAAAACAGATATGGATACATAAATAATAAATATAAACATTTTTAATTTTATTTTATTTATAATATATATGCAAGACCAGGCTGTGACGTCATGAATGACTGGATGACGTCATATAATTTTAAATCAAGAAAAATCTAATAAATATGATTTTTCTCGAGGATAAAACCAATACAAAGTGCATGATTGGTGGTGATATATAAAAAAATCTCCTCATGTAAAAATATTTATGTTATATCCATCCAAATCTGTTTTTTATTACATTAATAGATATATTAAAATTATTTGAAATTGTTTTTGTAGCTGGAAATTAATTTATTTAAACCCGTCGGTCGGTTCGGACCTGGCCACAGGTCAACTTATTTTAGAGTTGAAAATGATTTCGCCCCCCAAAAATAACTTATCGCCCCCCAAAATCGTATAGTCAAATAATCGCCCCCTTTAAGATGTCGATCGCCCAGGTTGAGAATCACTGCCTTATACGAAGTATGCGGGAAAGTAAAAACGAATTATTAGTGAAAATGAAAAAAGAGTGAGTGTTTAAAAGCAAGGTGAGTTTATAAGTTTTGTAAGTTGTAGGATTGGGTTCGGGGGCAAAAAAAAAACACATCCGTCAACGAGAAAATCACTTTTTGGAAATAGAATGACCTGAAACGTGGAGATGTGTGAAAAAACGAATATCGGTAGTAAATAAATACACAATAACTTTCTTCTCAAAAAACATTTTTTTTTTAATTCTGACTAAATATTTTTCATATAAGATGAAATGTGTATTATTTAATTCTCTATTAATTCTCGACAAATTATTTTTTCTTTTATATTTAGATATATATTTTTTTTTGATGTTTTAAGAAATACGGCCATTTTGTTTTTTTTTTAAATTATTTATCTTGGTTATTTAAAGTTTGAGAAAATTTTTCAAAAGAGATGTAATTTATAGAATAAAATTTTCTAAAAATTGTTTCATATAAAATTTTCTATATTTATTACATTTTTGGAAATTTGACCACTTTTTTGTATTTATTTATTTGTTTTATTTATTAATGTATTTAAGCGAAAACGTTGCCAGGTGCAACCCAATAGAAACTTTAATATAAAATTTGGTTATGATCGGTTTTACCGTTTGATTAGAATTTTGTTCACAAAATTTCTGCCACATATATATTCACATACATACGTCAACGTGAAAACCACTTTTTTGGAAACAGAATGAATTGAAACGTGGAGATTTGTGCAGAACGCATATGGATTCTTTTAGTTGGGATTACAATACCTTAACTCTCTAAACCAGGGGTTCTCAAACTTTTTCTTCCATAGACCCCCTGTAAGAATTTTATTTATTACATAGACCCCTACCTAAGGAATATATATATATTCATCTAATTGTGTGTGTGCAAAAGCTACCACAGACGACTCATTTTAAAACACATAGTAATAGGAAAATGAGGGGAAATTGTATAGAAGAAAGAAACTGAATTATCAATAATTATATCTATATTTTTAATGATTAAATTTAACACATAAAAAAAAACATAAATATTTTACAAAATTATAATATTAGTGTAATGGATGGACTTAACGTTTTTGTGCGATTTCTTTTATGTTTGGCCTAAAATTACTAAGTTTTATTCTTAAATCTCCCCTTTTAATTTATTTTACTAAAAAGACATCCATAGACCCCCAATAGACCCCTTGGTGATCATATACCCCCCCATGAAGTCCCATATACCCCCAGGGGGTCCACATGGACCCCTTTGAGAATGGCTGCTCTAAACACTTAGAAATTGTTTTCAATTGAAAGGTAAAAATAGATATTTTTTTATTATTTTAATAATTGAAATTAAAAAAAAATGCACATTAAAAATAATGATTTTATTAAGTATCTATAATAATAATTATTATTTTTCGAAGAACAATTAATTAATATTTTCTTAAAGATATAATTATATAATTTTTTTGTAATAATCTGCTGTGATTATTAAGTTTGTTAAATTTAAATATAAAAAGAATGATTATAGAGAGTGGGGGAAGACGTTGGGGGGTTGGAAATAAAGTTTCACCTGCCTCTTGCATGCATTCAGATCATCTCTTTCTCTCTCTTTGTGAATGTATTAGAAAGAGAGAGAGAGAGAGAGATAGAAAGATTTATTGAAAGTACTGGAGGAATAATATGGAGGTTTGCAAATAATGCGCATGCGTCTTTCTCTCCTTCGGCATATCCATCCGTATGCCGTCGTCGCGTTTAGACATTTTTCCGTTTGAAAAGTAAAAAGTATAAATTTAATAAATCAACTTAATTTACGTTTTAATTTTATATTCATTTGTTTGTAATATGTTAAGATGTAAAAACATTAAGAAAAATATTATTTTTGTATTTTCTCTTTACTTAATTCATAATTTTAATTTATTAATGAATAATCAACCATTATTTTTTTTTTAAATCTATACCAGATATTCTAATGAAATTAATGAAGAACTGTATCAAAAGAATTTTTATAAAATCGTTAAAGTCATTTTAAAGAGATCCTTAAAAGAATTGCTAATTCATTAGAATAAACTCGTATTCAATTTTAATATGGAAAATTTTTATTAAACAATCATGATTGAATTTCAAATATTTTCATTTCAATATCAGACACTCACTGGATCTGAACTGTCATTGGCGGTTTATTTACATTCATTGAAGCCCCAATTTAACAAAAAAAAAAACAAAAAAACAAAACATAATTTTTTTCTTATAATTCATTTAGATAATTATAAAAAATACAATTTTAATTTTTACAAATACTAAAATATTCAAATTAACAAATCAAACAATTTTCCTTTCTTAGAGATTAGATTTGTAAGGGACTATAATCCTTTCAAAATCTAGCTTTCTATAAGATATTTCTATATGATTTAGTGTTGAAAAAGAATAAAGTAATAGATATGACGATACTTTTATTAAATAATAAAATATTAATAAAAAAAAATAATCTCTGACTTTTGTATATCCTTCAGCGCGTATCTAGTCGGTTTAAGCGGAGTAAAGGTAAAGGTGTTCTATGATCAGTAGAACGACACCACTCTTCCTCTATCTTGATCTTCTTGATCTGGGGTGTTAATTTGTGTCGAGTAATTTCTCAGTTTTGATCCCGGACTCCGCTCCCATAGCCCCCAGCTAAAGAAATTCCCTTGCTAATCTCGGGAATTGACCACTAGGAAGTGAGTCAACCGGGAGATCCCCAGACTGCCTGTCAAAATATTTATAAAAATACATAAATTTTTAGGTTTATTCAATAAAATTTTGAAAAATAATAATTTCAAAAAGGAGGTTGAAATATAAATTATACAAAAAAATTGATAAATTATACTCTTATCTAAGTTATATAAATGATAATGATAAAACCTTATAGCAAAGTAATTTATTTCAATTTCAACAGATAGTTTTTTTAGTGTTATAGACTAATAATTGATTGACTAGAAGGGATTCTATTTTATAGATTGTATGCAGATGCAGATGTTTTCTCACTTTCCATTTTTTTCTCTCTCTCTCTCTATATATATATATATATGATTAAAATTGATAGGGTAATAATTTCCGATTTAAAAAAGAGCCAAAGGGCTAATAGTGTTAATGACTCTGAGGGATTCTATTCCCTTTATTGAGGGCAAAGGGCGGCGGCGGCGGCATGATGCACATCAGACCCATCATCATCCCCATTCCTCCCCTTAATCCTTGATGTTGTTTTCTCTCACCTGGACATTATCAATAACAACAACAACAACCCTACTGTACAGCCCCCCACCCCCAGCAGTGGCAATGCATCTGCCCCTCCATACCCAGGTGTATCAACTAATCATAGGATGATGATGATGATGATATTCGTGATCTCCATTCTTGCTCATTGACTGTGACGTTTGAATTTCATTAATATCAAAAATAGAATTATTTTAGCTTAGTTACTGCTGATGGATGGGTGGTATGTGAGAAGGGGGGAGGGAGAGAGAGAGAGAGATAGTGGGGGTGAGGGGTGAAAGTCTGGATGGGCAGAAGGTGGTGGACATATTTGAATATGGATGAAATTAAAACGTATGCAACAGTTGTTGTTGAACATTTAATTCAATTCATATTGGGAAAGGATCATCTGGCTATTTCGGGTATTGAAATCATATATTATATAGAAAACAAAAACCGTTAAAAATTATTTAAACGTCTTTTGAAAATAATATATAAAAATATAAAGTTTTACATTACTTTAAAAGGTAAATAATGTATGAATTTCATTTGATATATATGTGTATTACCGTTAATCTATATACTTAATTCAGTTATTTCATAGAATAATTGTTTTTAAAGTACAATAATAAAATAAATAAAAATGTAATATTTTATTTAGAAAAACTAATGAATGATCTTTAAAGTGAAAATTAAACAATTTAAAGGTATTTTAAAAATAAGTTGACCTGTGGCCAGGTCCGAACCGACCGACTGTTTGAAATAAATTAATTTCCAGCTACAGAAACAATTTCAAATAATTTTAATATATCTATTAATGTAATAAAAAACAGATATGGATACATAAATAATAAATATAAACATTTTTAATTTTATTTTATTTATAATATATATGTAAGACCAGGCTGTGACGTCATGAATGGCTGGATGGCGTCATATAATTTTAAATCAAGAAAAAACTAATAAATATGATTTTTCTCGAGGATAAAACCAATACAAAGTGCATGATACGTGGTGATATATAAAAAAATCTCCTTTGGTGTGAAAATAACCCTTTCCTTCCTATCGTCGATCGCTAATACTACCACTTCCGGTTTCCGGAATTGCACCAAAAGTTGATCAATTCATCCCACTGATGCATTAAGTAAATATACCAAATTTCATCAAAATCGGTTGAGCCGTTCAGGCTGTACACATCTATACGGACGGACGGACAGACGGACAGACGGACGGACAGACATCATGCTAAAAATACTTTTTTCTGTTTAGAAAATGCATGATTCGTGGAGATATGTAAAAATCTCCACATGTGAAATTTGGTGTGAAAACAATACCTCCCTTACTATCGTCGGTCGGTAATTAATTGATTATAAATACATAGTTCAAAACTTTCGAAAAATACTTTTTATCCCAATTTCATATTTTAAAAATCAAATAATCGTTTTTGTATACTAGAGTCCTTAAGTTATAGAATTTAATAATTTTAAATATTAATTAAATATTAATTATTCTAAATATTCATTCACAACTCTTTATACCTATTTATATGCGGGAAAGTCTAGGGGAGGACACTCCAGCTTATTTAATTTTTTAATATCCACGACCAGAACAACATCAAAACAAAAATTAAAGAAAATTCCGCTCACGGCAGATTACTAAAAAATGATCATTTGGTATACGAAAAATATTGTTTTCAAACAACTATCTATATATTTAATACGATAGTGTCCGTCTGTACGCAAAAAACTCCAGAGCCTAAACTACAAGGAGTAAGGTAACCAAATTTTTCTGAGGTGAAGGGTACCTCAAATGATGAAAAATGAAAAAGAAATTAGAATCTTAGGTAACTCCTGAGCTGAGCTGCGGGTGTTCCATTTTACAGAAATATATATAAAGGAGAGTGTTTGTTTGTATGTATGTAATTTGTTTACTTTTTTGCTGTCATAGAAACAGATATATATATAATTAGAACCTCTCTCTCTCCCTCTATTTAAAATTTTAAAAAATGGAGTGTTCTAGCCAAATTAAGAAATTTAAATTCCTTATGCAACATTGATAGGTAAATGAATTGGACTGGAAGAGGAGACAAATGATTAGAGAAATTAGGGAAAAATCAACCGAAATGTAATTAAACAAAAAAATTCAAGAATTATGATACGGATACGACTTACATACAATTAACATACAAAATGTAGAATTTGAAAAAGTATAAATATTTAAATACTTAAGATCTCTAATCACGAAGGATAATAATATTCGAGAAGAATTTAAATCGACGTTGTAATTGAGTGTCGCCTGTTATTATGCAGTAAAGGGGCTTATCTCATCAAAGAGGATCAAAATTAAAATATATAAAACAATTATTTTTCATGTTGATCGATGACTAGGGTGACCATATTTCGAAAACACCAAACCGGGACAAACGGTATACCTTTTTTTTAGAACTAAATTGAAAAAATTTTGAAAAAAAAATTACGAAATGTCCTAAATATTGAAAAAACGGGACAGTATGGTGTCCCGAAGACATTTTTGGGACAGAGCACCTAAAGACGGGACATTTACCCTATCGATGACTCTGGGAGACGAGAGTAGATTTGGAGTATTTGTGAGATTAATATTGTTCGCAGCATTTATAGGCCAAAAGAAGATGAGGTCACAGGGGGATGGTGGAGATGGCATAACGAGAAATAATGTCCATATATAGTTAAGGTTATAAAATCAAGAAGGCTGGGATGGGAAGGGGACGTGGTTGGAATTGGAGAAACTAGAAATTGGGAGAAATCGAATGGGAAACATCCGGTGGAAGACCAAGGACCAAGGTGGGTGGACAATGAAGGGAGAGATGGGACAGGGTAGGATTTGGTTGTAGCTCAGGATAGGGACGCTTAGAGAAATGTGGATTCTGCGGCTAAGAACTTTAGAAAACTTTAGATACACAGAGTTAGATAAATATAACATATACAATAATAATATATAATTAATTTACTGATTAAATTAAAATATATTTTACAAGAAAACAAATACATGTCTTATCTACTTATACTGATTGAAACAAAATGGATGAAAACCTTTTACATACAGACTTTCAACCAAATACTATGTATCACTCGGGGGTACAGGGGGCGGAGCCCCCGTCTAGGTGTGAAGAGCGCCGAAGGCGCTCGGAGCAGCTAGTTTAATTAATTGCTACAAGCCACGATAAATTAATTTTAAACTTAGATTGCAAACACCGTTTGCAACGGGTACAACTAGGAGGCTTGTAAAATGACATAATTTAATAATAATGGCTTAATCATTTGTAACTTTAGAACTACCTGTTGATTTGATATTAAAAATTATAAAAATTATAAAAAAATGGAAATAAAGGATTGTGACGATTCTTCTTTCTAATTGTATTTAAATCTACTATTAAAAAATATAATGAAGAGTGGGGCTCAATCTCCCGGATAAATGAGAAAAAACAAATCTGTTCAGGTAGTATATATATAAATAAATAAGTAATAATCTCGCTCAGGTAGTCAGATCTGAATTTGTTTAAAAAAAAATACAAAACCTTTAATTCCAATATTGATTAAATATTATTATTAAACTAACATTGACTTTTTACATTTTTATTATATATATTTTTTTTAGAATGATACGTCGAAATTTTAAAAGGTGATGAATCATTTGATAAATTTTAAAATATATATAATAGTTATATATATGAATATATATATATATATCCGTTCTACTGGATTATTATCATCAATTGAAAGTTAAACCTATATACATTTTTTTTTAAATTCATTTAAGTATAATATATCTTATATATATATATGCTAATATAGGTATATAATATAATAGATATCTTCCTTAGATATATATTTACATATGCAAGTGTCTATTGACTAAAGAAATTATTTAAAAACAAGAATAGAATTTTGAGTGCATTGCATCTGAAAATATTTCAAAGTCAAATTAAATAAATATAATAAATTTGTCTTCAACTTAATGTTGGGATGATATGAATTTTTTTTTTTCAATTTTACATGTTTGTCATTGTAAATAAAAGAAAAAATATTTCGTGTGGTTGAATTTAAAAATTGTTTTTTCATATCTATCTATCTCTATTCGTTTGGTAATTGGAGAATAATTATTATTATCGATTAATCTATCCCTTCGTCGTCAGATACATTTCGCTCTCGTTAGCCAGTCAAACTGTCAGGATATAGTAGAGGCACTAAACATCAACCACATGACAGTTTTATAGGAGCTGGTTATAAAAAGTTTGTCAATCGGTTGATAAAAAATTACGGAAATTATTTCTATGACATATCTTATCTTATTATGCTAGCTAAAATTGTATATATCTATCTATCTATATATATTGGTTCTCAAAAACCGCTCTAACGATTTTTTTCAAATTCACACTAGATATAGTATTTATAAAGAAAAATTAAGTTTTATTGATGATATCTCTTGAAACATTCAGCTTCATTATTAATTTCTTAATTGAAAATTATATATGGAAAACGTCAAAATTGGCCTCCATTTTTATTTGTATTAATATTTTTTTTTATTTAAAATATTTTAAAATTTATTATTTAATTTCGAAATAAAATTAAAAATATTTATTTTTAATAAAATATATATAGATATTTATTAATCTCTCTCAAAAAAAAAAAAAATAAAATAAAAAACATCAAATCTGCCTGCTAAGACAGTAAAAAAATGACAATTTTTTATCTAAACATATATAGTACAGTGGCTAGAGAGATGTTTTAACGAGTGGATTTCGTCGGTTCGAAACTCTCCGGGTGAATCGTTATTTAAAAATGAAAATGAAAATGAAAATAATGAATTTGTTATTTTTTTTCTTTTTATCTATTGTTTACATTTTAATAAATTACTATTTTATATTTATTTATTCATTGTTCTTTTATTAAATTTAATATTTATTAATATTATTTATTATTAATTTATATATTGATGACATCACAAATGACATTTATATTGAAATTTGACTCCCGCCTTTTTTTAAAGAATATTGTATTAATATTTTTTTTATATTTAAAATATTTTAAAATTTTTTATTTAATTTCGAAATAAAATTAAAAATATATATTTTTTTTATATTTAAAATATTTTAAAATTTTTTATTTAATTTCGAAATAAAATTAAAAATATATATTTTAATAATATTTTATAATTATAAATTACGATATATATTTATCAATAATAATGAATTTTTTTTTTTTAACTTAATTACAGAGCCGAGGCTCGGGGTCCCGGTATGATCTTAATATATTGTGAGAATTAGATAAATAATGTAGAGAGAAAAAAATATTTAAAAATAGATATTTATTTAAATGAAATAAAATTATTTAATTTACAGAATGAAAATGTCTATAATAATGTCTAAACATTTTTTCTTTATAATTTTACATTATAATAATACTAATTACAGTAGTTATAATATATGGGGAATTTTCAACTTTGACTGCCGATTTGACCATGTTCCCAAACGAATTTTAAAAAAACCAAGACCACTCTACATTTATTTACACATTTTAAGCTCTAATCGAATCCAAAATCAAAATTTAAAAAATCGAAAAACAAACTCACAGATATATAGATTTTATAAATGAACATTTATACAATTTATTTTAATTAATTTGAAACATTTTAGGAAACAAATTTTTAATGGGTCATTTTTAGAAATCCCATTTAACAATTATAATAAATAATTAAAAAATTGTAAAATTTTTAAAGTATATAAAAATAAATTGTATAAATTGGTTAAAGGGTCGAGTGATAGTTCGGTGTCCCAGGTATATATTTTATATTAACACGCCTACTTTTCTGTATAATAAAGATATAAAGAATCATATTTTAATTTTTATATAACCAAGAAATCATTTTTTCACTTAAAATATAGTTGTAAAGCCCAAATCTCCGATCCATATAACATCATCGACTGGGCCGCTACCAAAAGGAGTCTTCTCTTGCTCTGACTAGGGCCACCGGTATTTGCCATTAGTCTCGAAAAAATAATATTAAATTTTATATAAATTTATAAATTAGAATATTTGAATTTGTTTAAATTTTAACACATGTAATCAATCATATGCATAAAGAATAGAAAATTTTGAAAATCAACTTGGTATTAAATTCAGAAAAAAAAAATACTCATATATAGAATATATAGACTATTCGAATATAATTGAAACTCTTTCTCTCCCTCTATTTTAAATTTGAAAAAACGGAGTGTTAAGAAATTAAGATTCCTTATACAACATGGATGGTTAAATGAATTGGGCTCCCTACCTCCCTGAGAAATTCACATTAAAAATGTTTATAATATTTTAGTTTATTAAATCAAACTATTATTTTTTTATTTCAATATTTTTAATGTTAATACAATAATTTTTATTTTATAATCTATAAAATAATTTAATTATTTTTAAAAACAACGGTCTTCAATTACAATTTTTTTACTCTCTACTGACTGTTCATTTCATAACTGAAAATAGTGTCGAATAGAAATAGACGATATTACTTGGATTAATCTTATTATGCTAGCTAAAATTGTTTGTTTGTATTATTGAGGACCCCAGTTCAATTCATTTTAATCAGATTGATGCAATGATGCAACATTTAATAATTGTAATAAATAATTAATTGTAGATTAATATTTTTTAAAGGGTCGAGCGACAGCTCGGTGTCCCAGGTATTAATATTACCAGCCAAACCCAATAATAATGAATCATTTTTTTTAACTTAAGTACCGAGCCGAGGCTCGGGGTCCCGGTACTTATATATTATATAAGAAAAAAAACAATTATTACAATATATTAATATATAATATATTATGGATATTAATTTTTAACTTATTTAGATATTGAGATATTTTATAATTTTATAATTCTTTCTTGTTATTTTTCCAGTATTGAGGATGGTCTTAACCAAAACCGAAACGTCATGGTGTAAAATAAATAAAACCTGCTTTATTTGTTTTTTTTATTTCATTAAACTTATCTCTAGACAATTATTATTTAAACATACATAAGTATATTATATTATGAGAAGTCAGTGACTTTTTCAATATAATTTATTTTTCGAAAAAAATGATTTTATATTTCAACTTAGTCTCCCTCCAGCTCGATACATTTAATCCAGGGCTTTCCAATTTTTTGTATCCCATCCAAATAATAGATTTTCCCAAGGTCCTCAATATACACGTTGCAGTGATCATCTCTTCATTGGATACGAATATTTTAAAAATGATCCATGTTTCTTCCAACGCTACGAATCAATGCAAAAACTTCTGATGCACTTTGGTAAAACTAGTTTTAAAGTGGTCACACAATTGTGCAAGGAATAGAATGTCAAAATCACAACAACCAATGAGCGAGTAGCTTTTTTATGGAAATATTCAGTTGAAATACCGTCCAATTTCTTTTATTATTATAATATAGATTTTCTCGATGATTTTTGGTGTGACAGCTTCTTCTTCCTTGGTGATAACTTTTTTCCCATTTTTGTTTTCAAACACAAACTAAAGAGCGCAGCTTAAAAATCGAAAGTAACCTATTGACAGATTGTACTAAACAAAGCAATTTTGTATTAAAATTTATAAAATAGACTTCTTGTACATTTCTGTCTGGGGAACTTTCATAATTTCTTTATTAAAAAAATTCTACTTGACTTAATACAATATTTAATACAAAAATAATTCTTAAATTTCAAATAATTAATTAATTAATTAAAAAAACTAAATTATATTGTGAATGTAGAGATTTAATATAAAGTTTTAATAATTTAAAAAAAAGAGTGCATTTTATATATCCATTTGATGGAACGTGACACTTCGTCATTGATTCTCGTTTGTAAGCGTCTAACCGTGAATCCGTTTCCTTCCTTTCTAAAATCAACCTCAACACAAATATGTAGGATATAAAAATAATATTATCTAGATATTTAGAAAAGAAAAATTTAAATTTAATTAAAAATATAATCATATAGAATTTATGAAAATGATTTGATTTTTTACTATCTCGACAGATTGCTGTATTGCGATCACGAAAATTTTCAATGTCGAGATTTTGATGTTTTTATATGATTTGAAGGTTTCTAAATTATTTTCACTAAGGTTGAGAAAAATGTCTGTCTGTGTATATGCAGACAAGATTACGCAAAAACTCTGAGCTAGAATAATGAAATCTGGTACACGGGCATTATTCAAAATTCGTAGTTTTCCATCAACTTTCGAGAAATGTAGTTCATTCGGAAGTGGATCATTACCCACCACGTTTTCATTTTTTTCCCTCTAAACTGACAGTAAAAATAAATATATATGTTTGATAGTTTTTCACATAATTAAAAATTGTATAAAAATACTATATATAGAATTTCAGTTTGTAAAATCGCTGAAAGTACCGGAATTAATTTTTTCAATTTTAAATTTTGACTTAAAAATGAAGGTAAAGGTTTTAAATTTAAATTTTGTTAATTAATTAATCCAATTCCATTATACTTAATTTATAATTTAATTAATTAAATTTAATTTAAATATAATAAATGTGTTAATCGATCCAATTCAAATATGAAAGATAGTCGAGTGGAGACATTGCAGATTTTTTAATTTTAAATTATTTATTTGAAAATCAAGTATATTTATCTTTTTATTTTCATTAGTAATGGTAATGGATAGTTTTATAAGAAAAGGAAAGTATGAAAATTAATATTCGTTCAATTTTAATTCTCAAATTTCAAATTTTATCATGGCATATGAAACATATATGAGTTGATGAACATGATATCACCCGCACCATTTGCTTGATTGATACATGTTAAATAAAGTATGCATGCTCTATGAATAATTGTTAATTATAAATTTTAAATTTCTGTGAAAGTATATAATCAATTTTATTTTTCTTATAAAATATTTGATAAAACAATCTTTACTTATAGGTATAATATTTTCGCAGATATTATTTATATTTATTTTTTATTTAAATTTTTATCATAGAATTTAACTGAAAACTATTAAAAACAATAAAAAAATTTTGGTTAAAAAGGTTGTTCAATTGAACTTTTTGTCTAAACCTAAAACGGGTATACACTAGATACACATTTTCCACAAAAAGAGTTTTGGATGATTTATTAGCATAAATATCAAATATTTGTAAATCTAAAAGTATTATTATTAATATTATATAAATAGAAATGCAATTATTTAGAAAAATATTTGTTTAGATCACTGCTAAACTGATAAAAGACTAAAGTTCTATGTTATGTTAATTTTAATAAAATTTTAAATTTTTTCCTTATCTATAGATAAGTTATATGTCGTTGTTATATATCATAAAATCGATAATTGTTGTATTGATAAATAAAAAGCAATTTTCAATGAAATCAAGAGTCTAGAACTTGACTAAATTAATGAAGGACAGTACTTAATAATGAAGGTTAATTTTTTAATCAATAATAAATAATGAAATTTTTGCAAAAGCAATTTATTTTGTTGCAAGTTTTTCCATTTTCATTCATTTATTCGAAGTTCTTGATATTTTCAAACACAAACTAAAGACGCAGTTTGTTAAAAAATTGACAATACACCCATAGCTCGCTATACGGCCGCTATTTATGTGTTTTCGATTTACGGCCTAAAATGTTTCTATGCCTATAAGGTGTCTAACTTTTGAGAATTGGTTCAAAAATCACTTCAGATTAGAGCCATTTAAAAAAAAATCATACATACACATATTTTATGTAATTTGTAGATGTTTCATTTTTGTTTATTGTTGGTTTTAGTACTCTGTTATTATTTTATTGTATATAAAAATGTATGTACTTGTTTTGTATTCTCTCCAGAGATAGTATTGCGAACACGAAAATTTTCGATGTCGAGATTTTGATGTTTTTATAAGTTTTGAAGGTTCCTGAATTATTTTCACTAAGGTTGAGAAAAATGTCTGCGTGTGTGTATATATATATAGACAAGATTACGCGAAAATGGTTTGAGCTAGAATAATGAAATTTGGTACACGAGCATTATTCAAAATTCGTAGTTTGCTCTCAACTTTTGAGAAATGTAGCTCATTCGGAAGGTCATTACCTGCCACGTTTTCATTTTTTGTCCTCTAAACTGACCGTAAAAATAAAGATATTTGTTTGATAGTTTTCCACTTGATTAAAAATTGTATAAAACTGCTATATATAGAATTTCAGCTTGATTGAATCGCTGAAAGTACCAGAATTAATTTTTTAACACTGCCAACACGTGATGTGGTGCCATCAACAAAGAGCCAAACATGCCCTGGTTTAATAAATATTATTTATTAATTTATAATTTATAATTAATTAAATTTAATTTAAATATAATATATGTTATTTAATCCAATTCAAATATGCGAGATAATCGAGTGGAGACACTCCAGCTTAATAATTTAAATGAAATAAAATGAGAAAATTAATTTTAAATGAAAAACCATATTACATATTTAAAAAAATTTAGAACTGATCCCATTGAATATATATATATGGATTTATACTAATAATAGAATAATTGATTGCTTAGAGATTTATACTAAAATAATTATTATTCGGCTATTCGCTTTGCGGTCAAGTTCTATGGAAGGTATCTAGGACGTAAAGCAAGGAATAGTTGTACGAGTAGATGATACTTTGTATGATCAATTTTGCATTTAAATTGACAAATAAAAAAAAAAAACAATTTAAAAAATTATATCAAGCAGCTCGATTTTGGCTAAATTTTTAAAGGGCAGGATATTCATCAATAATAAAACATGAAATATTCCTTTTAATAAAATGGAGAAGCAATTTATTTTGTTGGAAATAGGCGATTAGGGCACATGTGTGGGTGTAACAACAGAAAAGGGAAAAAGAAAAATCTAAGTAATTGTATTAATCATGTTCATGAGGTGTGATTTTCTGTTGTCCATCCGTTCCCAGCTGGAGGGGTTCTATACCCATGCACACACATACACAAACACACACACACACAGCCATACCCACGCGCACGCACAGATTGACCGACGGTTATTCTTGTTGTTGTCGTCGTGGTTTGATGGGAGAGCCAAGGTGGTTGTAGTTCCCAGTCATGGTTGAGAGACGATTCTAAAGCCACAAACGCCTTCCATTTGCACAGATTTCTTTCGAACCGATTGGATTATCAACTACCCCACACCATCTTCACTTAAACAAGGTTCTTGTTTCAATTAAAACCAACAACTCGAGTGTGACGTTTATTTCTCTTTCACTCATATATAAAATACAATCCATTCCACATTGGAATCAAAATTCAATTGAAAAATAAACAAGAAATATTCTTAGGAAAAAAATAAAATAAAGTAAAATAAAAAGTGTATTCAGAATACAATTTAAATTTATATGTTTAGAAAAAAAATTTTTAAATATTTTTTTTTTCAAATTTCGAATTTGTTATTTAAAAAAATATTCTAAGAAAATTTTAAAAAAAGTTATAGATTAAAAATTATAATAAATGGTTATGTATTAATATTGATATTTCATTTCTTCATATCAATTCTAATCACTGTAAAAAAATTCAAAAAATATAGTAAAAGTTAGCTAACTAATCTAAATAATTGTAATGCATAAAACCAGTAACGGATTAAGGTCATCCGAGGCCTCTAGGTACTTTATTTTTGAGAGCCCCTTGATATTGTATTATAAATGAAATTATTTATTATTTATTCTATCTAAACAAAAACATTAGTTTTGTATATTTTAATTAGAGCCTTTATATGTCTATATATCTATAGCTACATATTTTTTTAATTATTATTATTTGCGGATCACGAAGAGCTTTATAAAGAGAAATGATTAATTATTGAATTTGCCTAGGCGTGAACACGGGTGGTAGATTGCCGTGCTAACCACTAAACCACTAACGAGTCTATAATATTTTTATTAGTATTTGTATTTAAAATGAAATTTTATATATCTTTATTTTAAATACTCATTTCTTGAGGGGATAAATACAAAAACCAGAAAATATTTGTTAAATACAAATTGAATATTTACAAAAAAAAAATATTTTTCCATCCTGAAGTCCCCCCCCTCCTTAGGCAAGTGGCTAAAAGCTAAAACGCCAATACCTAAAACAATATAATATTTCTAAATGAAATAATATTTATATTTTAAAATAAAATCTAAAGAAATTAGCTGGAGTGTCTCCACTCGACTATCTCGCAATTTGAATTGGATTAAATAACATAATATATTATATTTAAATTAAATTTAATTAATTATAAATTATAAATAATAAATATTAAACCAGCGCATGTTTGACTTTTTATTGATGGAACCATGGCACGTGTTGGCGCGTGAGATTTGCAGTGTTAAAAAATTAATTCTGGTACTTTCAGCAATTCAATCAAGCTGAAATTCTATATATAGCAGTTTTATACAATTATTAATCATGTGAAAAATTATCAAACATATATTTTTATTTTTACGGTCACTTTAGAGGAAAAAAAATCAAAACGTTGTAGGTAATGACCCTCTTCCGGTTGAGCTACATTAATGTCCATGTACCAAATTTCATCATTCTAGCTCAAACCGTTTTTGCGTAATCTTGTCTACATACATAACACATACACACACACAGACATTTTTCTCAACCTTAGTGAAAATGATTCAGGAACCTTCAAAACGTATAAAAACATCAAAATCTCAACATCGAAAATTTTCATGATCGCAATACTATCTCTGGCGATATAGTAAAAATAATGAAAATAGATTGGATTTTGTTTTTGTGTAAATCTTGTTTTCCCTTCTAGTATTTTTCAAAATTATTACAATAATAAATATATAATTCGAGTTTAATTTCGCGAACAATGATTCCAAAATTTATATTGAAAATTATCCGTTTAATTTATTTAATGTCATTTATAAGTCATATTTATTTGATTCAAGATTTGATTAAATAAAATAAATTCACAAATGTTAATTTTTAAAATTAATGGTGTTTTTGAATAGAGACCTTCATAAAAATAATAATAATAAATATAATAGAAAATTTAATAGAAAATTATAAAATAAGATGTGAGATGTTGTTAGGTGAAAATGTTACTTTATTAAAATTGAAAGTAAACGTACCGACTCATTAATGTTGTAGTGTTAAAATGGATTTGAGAGTAAGAAAGAAATTCGAAAGAAGTGATTAATAAAAATAGAAATTTAAATTTATATACGATATAATATAATACAATTTTAATTTTATACTCATATATATATATAAAGAAACATATATTTTTATATATATATATATATAAAGAAATATATATATTTTATATTAATTTAGAAAATAAAAATTTAATTTAAAATAAAAAATAATAATTTGATTTTTTTAGACATTTAAGAATAAACTAGCTAATAAATATTTAAAATTTAAAAATATTTCAGAAAATAATATTAAGATGTCAAAGATGATTTTGATTAAAAAAATATTACAATAAATATATTTAATGATTTTTTTAATGTTTAAATAATATTCATTTAACTTTTAATAGATTTGAATTAATATGATGTTAAATAGAATCGATATAATAATACATAAACTTAATTTTATTCAATGATTTTAATGAAAAATTAATAAAATTTATAAATATATTTACATATATAAGTAAATCAGAGAAATGTTATAAAATAACTAATAAAAAAACTAAATTAAATAATTTTATAAAATTTTATTTTTATTGTGAAATATTTTTTCTTATCTAATCTGCGTTTTAAATAATAAAAATAAATAAATTATCAATTAATTCTTGACTAGCGAATGATTCATGACAAAACATCCGTTATTGTCTTCGGCTCATCAGTTAATGCGCTCGAGTCGCCCGCCAGGCGAGGTTTGGCAGACGACGAAGGCGAATGGAGAGGGGCTGTGCAGAGACGAGCGGGAACGAGCGGAGGGTTTTATCTTAAGCTTCTCTCCGGCAATTTATTAAAAATCATATTAATAAAATAAATACATAATTATTAATTATAATAAATGCTGGTTTTGTAAGATCTTAAATCGAATCGATAGAATATTTAAGCTTAAATTTATAAATATATATATAAATATAATAAATCAGTAAAAAATATATACAAAAAATACATTTTAATAAAGTTTAATTTTTATTAAGTTCATTTATTGAAATTATTATATTTTGAAAAAATCGTGGTAGAGGAGATGGAAATAGTTAAACTATGAATTATGAATTGTTTGATGAGTGTGATATAACTATGCATTTAATGCAAATACCTATAATAATGAAAGAGGGTAAATGATGAGAGTTGGGTCTTACCTGGTTGGGATATAGCAGGTCGATATGTTATTTGGAAGATATCGTTTTTGTCTTGCTGCTCTCTGTGTGTTCACTCCACCTTACATATGTAAATAAGTTGACCTGTTGCCAGGTCCGAACCGACCGACGGTTTGAAGTAAATTAATTTCCAGCTACAGAAACAATTTCAAATAATTTTAATATATCTATTAATGTAATAAAAAACAGATATGGATATAACATAAATATTTTTAATTTTATTTTATTTATAATATATAGCTGAAGTAGCCGGCGTTACCCGAGGCTGTGACGTCATGAAGGGCTGGGTGACGTCATATAATTTTAAATTAAGAAAAACATAATGAAGATGATTTTTCCCGAGGATAAAACCAATACATTCGTGGTGATATGTAAAAAAATCTCCTTATGTGAAATTTGGTGCGAAAATAACCCTTCCCTTCTTATCGTCGATCGCTAATACTACCACTTCCGGTTTCCGGATTTGTACCAAAAGTTGATCAATTCATCCCACTGATGCATTAAGTAAATATACCAAATTTCATCAAAATCGGTTGAGCCGTTCAGGCTGTACACATCTATACTGACGGACGGACGGACGGACGGACCACTTCCGGTTTCCGGATTTGTACCTAAAGTTGATCAATTCATCCCACTGATGCATTAAGTAAATATACCAAATTTCATCAAAATCGGTTGAGCCGTTCAGGCTGTACACATCTATACGGACGGACGGACGGACCACTTCCGGTTTCCGGATTTGCACCAAAAGTTGATCAATTCATCCCACTGATGCATTAAGTAAATATACCAAATTTCATCAAAATCGGTTGAGCCGTTCAGGCTGTACACATCTATACGGACGGACGGACGGACAGACATCATGCTAAAAATACTTTTTTCTGTTAAGAAAATGCATGATTCGTGGAGATATGTAAAAATCTCCACATGTGAAATTTGGTGTGAAAACAATACCTCCCTTACTATCGTCGGTCGGTAAAAAACAAATAAATAAGCAAACACAATCGAATTCAAAAGAAAAATCATGATTCTCTTCTTTGGTAATTCGCAATAGACTGAATGACAAAAAATATTTCTATTCTATTTAAGAAATAATCAGGGTCGATAATCCCCTCTTATAATTTTTTTTATTAATAGGATTATCTTTTTTTTTTTTTTTATAAAAATATAAATTATTTAGAAACACCAGTCAATTCAGCAAAGGAATTATTTAATAAAAAGAACTAAAATACAGTTTACTCACCTATTTTCTTATATACATAATATATAAAAAATAATTAAATTATTTATATGTATATCTTATTTTATTATAGATTCATAAGTATACTAAAGATATATAATATATACTAAATAGCTAGAATGGTTTTTTGAATTCAATCTCATATTCTACTATTTTTAAATATTATATTCTGGATGATTCTTAAACATGTTTTAATATATATAATCATAGGGTGACCAAACGTCCCGTTTCTCCAGGATTGTCCCGTTTTTAGGTGTTCTGTCCCGGCGTCGCGAAAAAAGTCTTCGGGACAGCCTATTGTCCCGTTTTTTTTTTTAAATATTTAGGATATTTCGTACTTTTTTTCAATTTGCTTCAAAAAATGGGTAAACCGTTTGTCTCGGTTTGGTGTTTTCGAAATATGGTCATCCTATATAATCATATATTTATATATGTAATATGTAAATAATACATTAGTAAAAGAGTATTGGTCATTTTTCATTTATCAAATAAATTTATCTAAGTATTTAATATAATATTATATGTTAGACGTAAATATTATGATATATATAATCTCAACTCGAAATTGCTCCGAGATTTATATTTGAAATTCACCTTTTATATATCCTTTTGATCAGAAAAATTGAAAAATCAAAAGATTGAGTAATCATTTTTTGGCATACTCATTTTAATTAAAGTAATTAATTAACACGAATAGCAATAACAAAGGTTATTCTAATAAATTTTAAGAATTTCACTTATCCAAATGTCAGATTATGTATAAAGTTAAATAAAAATTAATTATTAATTTATTTTTTAATTTCGTAAAATACAGGAATTTTTTTAATGAATAACACTAGCAACTCCCCCAGTATGCGTTACAATGCCTGTGTCGAAATTGTAAAATGTAATTTATTAAATTGAATTTTTTTAAAATGTAATTTATTAAATGTAATGTCTTTTCTTAAACAATAATATTCGTTGTTTTTTTCTCATCAGGAATGTATAAGTACAAATCTGCAGACTTGTGAAAATGCAACGTATGGCCATGGGCAAAGAACGGATTTTTTAAATTTATTTCAACTACTTGCAACGATTGTCCTTGCGTTTTATTGATTGTCATCGTCAAAGCAATGGAAACGGAGTCTCTTGGATTCGAAAGAGAGATCTTTAGGCATAATCGGAATTCATGGCGACAGGACATCCTCCCCTTGAAATTTTCCGTTCAAAATGATTACCTCCACGACGTTATTTGTCATCTTTTTAATGGCATGTCTTGTACCGTTGCACAGTGGATTAATGTTTCTGATGAGTATAAATTCGGCACACCAATCTTTAATTTTAAAATGTATGACAGCACTCCAGGAAGAGAATACGATCTGGGTATTACCGCATTCAATTGTACCAGCCGTTTATGACGAGCTGGCGTCAATATCCGCCGACTACCTGAATCCTTTCTCGAACCGTCGGCAACTACACTAAAAGCCTTCCGTTCATAATAATATTAAGTTTATATCCATGAATTGATGAAATATTGGATTACATGGATAGGGGGCAGTAACCATACTAACATAATCCGTGGAATGTCTACTTTAATGTCTCCAAATTTTATACCAATCGGTTGAATTGTTTAGGCACGCATAGGGAACAAATAGACAAACACACATTGTATTTTATTTTATTTAATATTTCAATTATTATTATTATTATTATTATTTTTATGAAGGGCTTCAGGATGGAAAAATAATTTTTTTTGTAAATATTCAAATTTTATTTAACAAATATTTTCAGGTTATTTTATTTATTCCCTCAAGAAAGGAATATTTAAATTTTATTTTGAAATAAAGATATATAAAATTTCATTTTAAATACAAATACTAATAAAAATATTATAGACTCGTTAGTGGTTTAGTGGTTAGCACGGCAATCTACCACTCGTGTTCAGGCCTAGGCATATTCAATAATTAATCATTTCTCTTTCAAAAGCTCTTCGTGATCCTTAGGGTCTATCCGCAATAATAATAATAATTAAAAAGTATGTAGCTATAGATATATACACATATAAAGTCTCTAATTAAAATATAAAAACAAAGCAATTTAAAATTAACTAATGTTTTTATTTAGATAGAATAAATAATAAATAACTTCATTTATAATAAAAATATCAAGGGGCTAGAGGCCTCGAATGACCTTAATCCGTTACTGGTTTTATGCATTACAATTATTTAGATTAGTTAGTTAACTTTTGCTATATTTTTTGAATTTTTTTACAGTGACTAGAATTGTATATGAAGAAATGAAATATCAATATTAATACATAACCATTTATTATAATTTTTAATCTATAACTTTTTTTAAAATTTTCTTAGAATATTTTTTTAAATAACAAATTCGAAATTTGAAAAAAAAAATATTTAAAAATTTTTTTTCTAGACATAAATTTAAATTATATTCTGAAAACACTTTTTAATTTTTTTTTCCCTAAGAATATTTTGGTTGTTTATTTTTCAATTGAATTTTGATTCCAATGGAATGGATTTTATGTATGGTGAAAGAAAAATAAACGTCACCACGATCATATTACAATTCCAATGTTTATTATTATTAATTTTGGAACAAATATGGACAATTGGAAGAAAATAATGGTTTTTAACATGTTAAAATGTCTACTAGTTTGGTATGGAATGTTTTTTTTTTTTTATTTTATATGTTAAATAAATGTTAACACTTTAGAGAGGGGTTGTTGGGTTTTGAATAGGTCAACATTATATTCCTTTTGTGTATCAATTAAATACACTCTCTATTATATAAGAATATTTGTCTGTTCTTCAATTAAATTTGCATTTGACTTTTAAATTTTCTTTGATAAAAAGGGAGAGGGTGATCCTCGTGTCATCTCAGCTGACTGACTGATAACAAAAGAAGAGGCTCATTTTATATTTTTTTTTATTTTATTTTTAAATAAGGGGTGAATAAATTTACTGGTTGGTATATTTCAAACCGCCTTCACTTCCATACCAGAACAATTAGGCTAAAAGTAGAATAATTATTATTAATAAAAAAATTTTAGACAACGAAGCATCACTAAGGGCGGGACAAGGAGGAGGAAGAGGGGAAGGAAGAGTGTAAAGACCCCATGCGGAACCAAACAAGATTTTTTCATTGAGATTACCTTACAAACTCATATAATCAACGTTTCTTTTTTTCTATTCCATTGCAAAAATGTATATATATATATATATATATATATATATATAGTATATAAATAGATACCATAAAACATGAATTAATGATCATAATAACAAAGGATTATTAAATTTGTCTAGTTCTTTACGTTTGAAGTTCTTAAAAATCAGTGACTACAATACAGAATTTGAGTGAGTTATTTAACTCCACGGAAAATTCTCCCCCATAGCATGTAATACTTTTAACATTTTTCATAAATGTAAAAGTCAAATTAAATAAGTTATTAACTTTAAAAAACTTATCCAAACTTAAAAACAATAATTTCAATTATTATTCTTTATTAAATTTAAATTATTATTTTTAACATTATTCTTCCAACTTAATTAACAATCTATTCTACATATCAAATAATGAAAATTTAGTAAAAAAATAAATATGCACAATATAAATATTTTATTTATGAATTAATTTTTGGAAATTTAATTAAAAAAATTTTTTTTTAATTTTTTGATAATAAAAAAACAAATTAAAAATATACCTTTATAGCAGAGGTGGCCAACCCAAATGATCTTGCGGGCCACTTTTGAAATGCATCATAACGCGGGCCGCATATAAAATTATACATACCTATATTAGATTTAGACCCATTATAGATATTGTTTGGTGTGACAAATTGAAAAATAATGAATTTTTATTATGTTTACTATTATTTTTACATATAAACATATATAATATAATAATAATGATACTGAATGCACATAGTAAAAAAAAAATAATACTAAAAATAAAAAAAGAAACAACGAAATAAAAAAATGAAATCATATTTATTTCACTAGTGCGATATTTGTTTCATGAGGGCCTAGAATATAAAAGTATGATGAATCTCGCGGGCCGAGGGTTGGCCACCCCTGCTTTATAGAATAAATTCATTAGTTTCATTTTTATATTAATTTATATATAGAGGGCGGCAATTGTGACATCTTCCCATGGCGGCAGAATCTTAGGGCACACCTCTAGTCTCTAAATGTGTTGATCTCAAGAAATAAATTTCAAAATAAGGGATTATGGACACCGAGTTTTTTTGATAAATTAATTATTTATATTACATATATATTATATATAATAATAAATATATATTTGAATAAAGTTCTATATTACATTATAATATATATATAACTAGCTGCTCAGAGCGCCTTCGGCGCTCTTCACACCTAGACGGGGGCTCCGCCCCCTGTATCCCCGAGTGGTACATAGTATTTGCTTGACAGTAGTAAAAGGTTTTCATCCATTTTGTTTCAATCAGTATATTACATAAAACATTCATAGAGATATGTAAGAATACTGTGATATAATTAACGTCAAAATTTTTCGGTCAGACAGACAAATATAAAAGATTATAAACTCACTTTTGGCTTCCAAAGATCATGAAAGGTCTGCAAAAATTTTTAAATTCTGAGCAATGTGCAGACAAAAACCTTTTTTTATATATATAGATAATAATAATAAAAAACATTTTAATAAATTTAAAAAATATACCCAATTTAAAAATGTCAAAAATTTAAAATAACTTTATATCATCATATTTTAATTTTTATATATTTTCACTTCATAAAATACTAAATAATATTTTTTTTTTATTATTCAATGATAAAATTTATATATTATTATATTATATATATTATAGAAAAGAAGAAATATTCAATTAAATAAAAAATAATTTATGATAAAAATATGATCTAATAAATATTTTATTAAATTAATTAAAATGAGAACTTTTAGAATAAATGATTTAAATGCATTGATATTTGAATATTAGAATTTAAAATAAAAAGTGAAATATTATAATAATTCTTTAATTGGGAATCGCTATGATAATTCATTGTTTGAAATGATTCCGCTAGGGACAGTGGGCCACGCCAGGCTCTTGAATGAACAACACGGAGAATTATATAAACTTTAAAAAATTAATTTCTGCGGTTATTGATTAAATATTAATAAAATTTATAGCCTATGTTACTCTAGGGGTATATAAGAATATTGTGATGTAATTTCAAAGAAATCGGTTCAGCCAATTCTGAGTCTATAAAATAGTAATTTTCCGAACAGACAGACAGACAGACAGACATGAAAAATACTAAAGTCACTTTTGGATTCTAGAGGTCATGAAACGCGAAGATATGCAAAAATTTTTAAATTCTGAGCAATGTGCAGACAAAAACCTTTTTTTATATATATAGATTTAAAATTAATAAATATTTATAAATTTATTTTATTTTTATATTGAGATATATATTATTATTAATTATTGAGAATTATAAAAATATATTCCCACTTCATTATCAAATACATTTTAAATAAATAATTATTAAATTTTATTTTATTGATATTTTAATTACATTGTATGAAAAATTATATATTATTAGAATTGTTTATTCTTTTTATAATTATTATCATTCATAGAAGTGTTCAAAAGAACAATCTCTGTAACAACAAAGAATAATACATATAAAAAATTGAATAAAATTAGAAATTGAATTTCATAATGACTGAGGTAAGACCAAATATTTAATTCTATTAAATAGGATTTATTGGATTGTTGTATTTTCAAGAAATTTACTTTTTTTTAATTTGATTTTTCTGTTATTATGGAATTATCATTTGCATTATTCTATAGTAGTGTTAACAATTCAAAATATCTCTTTTACTGGTTTTTATCTCTAACACTAATTTCTATTTACCAAATTTTTATGGATATTTCTTTTTTAATGTTTTGAATTTCATAAGGTCACACACACAACAAAAGAATGGGGATTTTTTTTTATTTTCAAGGTTAGATGGATATTGCCCCTTTCACAAGAAATGTACATATATATATATATTAGTTTTTAATCCATTTTTTTATTGGTTTAAATTGTTAGTAATAGGTTTAAAATTAGACTCAAAATTCTCATTAAAATGTCTAATACTATTGTTATATGATTTATAAAAAATATAATAAATAAATAAATAAACATAAATATAAGGAAATTTATATTATTAAAATTGTTTTAATATAATGAACCATCAGTCAAGAAGCATACTAGAAATTATTTATGAATATCCACTTTTCTTAGAATTTTGTCTTTATTATGAATATAAAATTTAATATTTGAATAATACTCTTTCGCTTTACTATAAAATATATAATAACGGAAAATTGTTAAATTATTTATTGAATAAATTTATTAACCTTCAATATTTTAATGCTGTCTTGGCTGCCATTTATCTTTGTTTTGAATTTTTCCATTGTTTAAAATAACTAATTTTACCAAAAACATGTTTTATTTAATAAAAAGAATCTAAATATAATAAATAATTTTATTTATGTGCATATAATATATAATAAAAAATTTAATCAGTTTTATAATTTATATATTATATTTTTAAAAAAGATTCAAGTAAATATATATGCTTGGCTCAGGGTAGTTTCCTGACTCTTCTATAATTAATTATTTATTAAAAATTTAAATAAGAATTTTATTAAATTATGATGTGAATGAGAAATTGAATAAATGAACAAAGAGAGGATACGACATTCATACATTGACAGTGCAAGGACCCCGTTGCCATAGCAACATGGAAAAGAAAAATTTCCATAAAGTTATTAATTTCTTATTCATTATCATTTTTTTCAATCATTCTTTTTTCATGATTAAAATTCATATTATTTAAATGTTTTTTAATATATATATGTATATACTTTTACTTATAAACTACAGGAAAACAAATTTTTTTAACATTTTCAACAATTTTAGTGTAAATAAGCATAAAATAAAAATTCCCACTCACTTTAGTTAAAATGAAGAATGATGAATGGCCTTCAATTGTAAACTTCAAAGATACATCGCTTTTGTTCACGAGATCATGAGAAAAGTGCATGGGGTGGGGGTGGGGGAGAAGAGAACATTAAATCCCTCGGGGGGGAGGGGGAGAGTGGAATCCATCGTACAAGCTAATCGAGATATCCGGTCACGGATTGTACAACGAAACTACAAGATTGACATTTTAATAATTATTAGAAATGTCAATTAATTATATACAATTTTAGGCAATTACCTACATTGTTTTGTTTTTGTTTTGTTTTTTTTTTTAGGGAAACATTTTCAATTTTTTTCTTTTTCTTTTGATTTGTTTGTGTTCTCAATCGTCAAACATAATGATTTCACCAGATCTTCACTTCTTTGTTAAATTCCACCCCCATTAAATCCATCAATTGAAGGATATTAGGTAAATCATTATTAATAATAATTAATTAATAATTAGACGAAGTTGTATTAGATATACTGGAACAAAATATTCAAATGCTTAGAAATGACTTTATATTTTCCTCCACTCACATAAATTATATATATATATATTTTTTTAAATATAATTTTGAATAAATATAGGTAATTATTCATTTTCAAAAGGGTGTTTGTTAATTGCGTTAGTTCACCTTCTCGTGGACCCGGGCCTGGATTTTCTCGATCGGAGGCGCTACTTTTTATCAAGTAGAATCCCAATTTTGAATCGAAAAAATTTAGCTGGGGTCTATGGGACGGAGTCAAACAAGCCTCCGGATTCAAAATTGGGATTCTACTTGATAAAAAGTAGCGCCTCCGGTCAAGAAAATCAAGGTAAAGGTTGATAGGACCCGTTCTACTGATCATAGGACATCTAATTGATATAACCAACTTGATAGGTGCTGTCCTTGCATAGGATATACAAAAGTCAGAGGTTATTTATTCATTTTCAAAAAAATAATTATTTATTATTTATCTTTTTAAAATGGATCTAATTTTTTTTTTATATTAGTTATTTAACTTATTTATTTTTATAATAATAATAATTCTGTGAAAGTGCAACAAAATAAAATAATATTAATAATAATAGTACATAATAATGTATTATGATGATACAAGTATTTGAAGATGAATACATATTATTTTACACAAATGTTTATTTAATTGGTTTTTATGGTTCATAAATTTTTCACATAAAATAAGAAAAATAATATTTCCGAAATTATAAATTTTTTCTAGATGAATTTTTCACAGATGAATAAAAAGGGAAACGAATTAGAAAAAGGTTAAAAGGCAAATTATAGCAATTGATTATTCCTAGTCACGGTGATAAGTCAAATTTTAAAATATTTCTAATATTTAATAATTATTAGATTAATAATAGAGAATATTCCAATTCATTTATATTGATGTTCATTTTTAATAACAGGAGGAGCCGCAACAGCAACTTCCAAAGAAGAAGAAAAGCTTCCGTCGGTTCACTTATCGGGGCGTCGATCTCGATCAACTCCTCGATCTCAATATGTAAGAAGACACTTTTGCTAAGAAATAATAATAATAATAATAATATTAATTAAAACAAAATAATTTGATTTAAGTGGTGGAAGTGTATAAAGACACCACAGGGTGGTAGGCAACAGCATTGGCTCTACTGGTCACAAGTCCAAGTCCCGAGTATGGCAAGGGAATTTCTCTAGCTGGGGTCTATGGGACGGAGTCAACCCAGACTCCGGGATCAAAATTAGGAAGCTACTTGATAAAAAGTAGCGCCTCCGTTCAAGAAAATCAAGGTAAAGGTTGATAGAACCCGTTCTACTGATCATAGGACACCTCATTGGTATAACTTGATAGGCGCTGTGTAGGATGCACAAAAGTCAGAGGAAGAATTGGATTTTTCAAACCTTTAAGAGGAAAAAGTAATTCCATTCTCTCCTTCTTAGAACTAATCAAATTGGATTGATTTCAGGGAACAACTCTCCGAGTTGATGAATTCACGTGGCCGTCGTCGATTTCAGAGAGGACTCAAACGTAAATCGTTGGCGTTTCTTCGTAAGTTGCGCCGCGCGAAACGTGAAGCGCCACCCGAAGAGAAACCGGCTGTCGTGAAAACCCACCTCCGCAATATGATGATCCTCCCGGAGATGGTCGGCAACGTGATCGGCATCTACAACGGGAAGGTCTTCAACCAGCTGGAGGTGAAACCAGAGATGATTGGCCGCTACCTCGGCGAGTTTAGTCTTACATATAAACCCGTGAAGCATGGAAGACCAGGCATCGGGGCAACCCACAGCTCCCGTTTCATCCCTCTCAAATAACACCACATTCAACCAGTTGTTTTATTTTCTATTTTATTTGCATTTTTTTTTTACTTTCTTTATTACTTATTTTTAATTATAATAAGATGTAAAATATCGTTTCATTTTACAAATACAAAAAGTTGCAAGATATAAATAAAAATAAGAAACAAGGGTTGATTACTGAATCAGATATCGGATTCTTTAAAATTAGTTCTTTTCATATTTTTTTTTTTGTTTTTTTTTTGGAAATTCAATTAATGTTATTATAGATGTTATCATATTATATGAATGTGTTTTAAATAAAAAAAATGTATATTATATTAAAATCAAATATAACCAATATCCTTTAATTGTATTTAAGTTGTGTTTATTCAGACTAAATAATAAATAATTAAAATATATTTTTAATTATTAAATTGATTAAAAAAAAATATTAAAAAAATTTATTTTATGAAAATTTCTTAAAAAAGATCTTTATAAATATTAAAATCAATTTCTTCTATCTATCTATCTCTGTGGCTCTACGGAACTCGAAAGTTCTTGGCCGCAGGAACCACATTTCTCCAAGTGTTCCTATCTTGAGCCACACACAGCCCTCCAAACCCTACCCTCTCCCATCTCTCTCATGTCCCTTCCCACATTATCCACCCACCGCGTCCTTGGTCTTCCTCGGACAATTCCCACTCGGTCTCCCCACCAATATATTTTTTTCGCCATTCTTTCCTCTCCCATTCTAGCCACGTGCCCTGCCCAACGCAGCCCTCTAGATTTTATAATTCTAACTATATCTGGAGATGCATAGAGCTTATGCAATTACAGTCTTCGCCATTCCCCAGTACCCTCATCTTTCTTTGGCCCATAAATGCTGCGAAGAATTCTATTCTCAAATATTCTAAATCTACTCTCGTCTCCTAAAGTCATAGACAATTCCTCACACCCAAAATAATTGTTTTAATATATTTTAATTTTTATCTTCTTTGTGATAATAGTTTGGACGCGAGAAGCCACTTTACTGTATGATAACAGGCGTTCCCCGATTGCAAGCTCAATATTATTATCTTTCGTGATTACAGAACCTAAGTATTTAAATTTTTCTATATTTTGTATGTTAAGACTTTGTCCATTAATACTATTCCTCTCTGTTACTAAATACTTGTCTTAGCATTATTAATTTCTAGCCCCACCTCTTTTCCTTCTTCGATTAATTTTTCAATTGCCGAATCTCCTATTATATTTATGTCGTCTGCGTACCCTAATACTTGATTTTTTTTTTGTTTAATTTGATTCCGTTTGATTTTTCCCCAATTGTAAGCTACGTACATTCTATGTTCCTAATTTTAATTTCTTCATTTTACTAGCCCTGATCTCTCTGTAATGTGGTTGATGTTTCAATATTTAATTTTTGTGGATAAGAGAAATCACCTCTTCGTCCAACCCCCAAATGGAACAGCTGTAATAGATAAAATTTAAGATTTACATTAAATCCATTTCTTAAATATAATAATACTTTATTATATAGTTATACTCTTAGTATAGGTCAAATCATATTTGAAATTTGTTGGTTGATGTTGTTGCCTACCTACCAGGCACTCCCATTCAATGCTAAAAACTTGACATATAAAAAAAAATTAATCTAATACAATATAAAAAAAAAGAAAATGCTAAATTATAATTTCATTTATTTAATGATAATAAATTATATTAGAATTACATCCATATTTATTTTTATAAATTAAGATATATATATATATACTAATATATATAAAATATAAAATATAAATTAGTACTACAAAATAACAATAATAAACATTGAAATAATATCATAACTGTTGGTTAATTCTTGAACGATTGTTAAATTAATTTTTATTCGAAAATTATGGCACTACATGCATTTTTTGAATTTTTAAATACATTTTTTCATGCGAAATATTAATTATTTTATTTATTTTATTTTCTCTATTTTCACATTGAATAAAATAATTTCAAATCACAGATTCACCCGTATTTATATTTCTTGAAGCATATATATAAAAAATATTTTTATTTTAATTGATTTGATTTAATTTATTTTCATTTTTAATAATTTATTAAAATATATAAAGATAAAATTTTAAAATCTATGAATTCAACAAAAAATATTCTAAAATCATTTACATATATATATATATATATTTGATTATTAATAAATACATTTTAGAAAATATATTTTTAAATATATTTTGAAGTATGGGGAGGATTTTTTTTCCTACATAGAAATGAAGTTGGAAAAGGGGAAGAGATAATGGCAATTGCACTTTCTATTGTTTTTAATCTGTTATTATAATTTAATTCATGTTAAAGTAGAATCACTAACAAATCTTTCAACTTATATTTTTTCATTCATTTTTTCTTAATAAATTAAATTATTTATATTTTCTTATATAAGATATATATATATATAAATATCATTTAAACACTAATGTAAAATAAACTTAAACGCAGGAGAATATATATATCACTTCGAGACTAGTGTAAACTGAAGTGGAAAGCACAGCAGCAGAGATTTTCTATATTTCTATTGTATTTCATCTTCATCCATCATTTGGACGTTTGGCAGTGATGTTGGTAAAGTATGTGGAGTTGTTGATGGGGATGTTGGAGGGGATGTTGGTGGAGATGGTAGCATCTGTGGATTTATATTACGATTTTCATTCTGATTATTTAGATATGTTCTACTTGATGGGTCTATGTTAATGATTCCAATTCTAATCGAATTATTATTAATTGTAACAGGCTCCACTTTCTCCCATAAATAACGGGTAGGATTATCAAATGGGATACCTTTACGGAAATCAAACTCCCATCGAGCGGATGTTTCATCCATATTTCTTTCGATGAAGTCATTATCGCTTAAGAAATCATTTTCTCTTTCTTGTCTTGCGTCTGCTGCGTTGAATAAATCACGACGAACACCAGATAAACTGGCCAAAACTTCAATATCGTCAACTTGTCTCTCCATCTGTATAAAAAACAATATAAAAATTAAAAAAAAATATTTTGGTTTTTTTTATCAATTAAAAAAAAAATATAATTACATATAAATTCAATTTTTTTTTAAATATATTTATTTATAAGATACAATTCAAAAGAGGTGGGCGTATCACGCAAGATTCACTTACCATTCCTTTTTCAGAGTTAGAAACATTAGGGACATTTCGCCATTTAAGGCCTAAAGAAGATACATTTTTTACTATCTAGCCAGAGATAGTATTGGTTAGGATCACGAAAATTTTCGATGTTGAGATTTTGATGTTATATGTTTTGAAGATTCCTGAGTCATTTTCACTAGGGTTGAGAAAAATGTCTGTGTATATGCAGAGAGGTTTACGTAAAAATGGTTTGAGCTAGAATAATGAAATTTGTTACATGGGCATTATTCAAAATTCATAGTTTTCTATCAACTTTTGAGAAATGTAGCTCAACTGGAAGAGGGTCATTACCTACAACGTTTTGATTTTTTTTCTTCTAAAGTGACCGTAAAAATAAAGATATATGTTTGTGATAATTTTTCACATGATTAATAATTGTATAAAACTGCTATATATAGAATTTCAGCTTGATTGAATCACTGAAAGTACCGGAATTAACTTTTTAAATTTTTTAACACGTTGACTGCCAATCACGCGCTAGCACGTGGCGTGGTGTCTTCAACAAAGAACCAAACCAGCGCTGGTTTAATAAATATTATTTATTAATTTTAATTTATAATTAATTAAATTTAATTTAAATATAATATATGGTAATTAATCCAATTCAAATTTGCGAGATAATCTAGTGGAGACACTCCAGATTTTTGATATTGAAAGTAATCATGTTTGACATGGATAAATCGAGTCCAAACAAATTCATTTGAATGGTATTTGAGAAAAGTGTAAAATCAATGAAGTAAAGTAACACTTCCGCTGATTGATTTTCGGTCTACAAGCACACTTTTGGGTTAGCATGTATTTTAAACTCAGAAGATATAATAACGTCAACATTCAATAAAAAAAAACAATAGAATAAATTAGCTGGAGTGTCTCCACTCGTCTATATCTCGCAAATTTGAATTGGATTAAATAACATAATATATTATATTTAAATTAAATTTAATTAATTATAAATTGTAAATAATAAATATTAAACCAACGTATGTTTGGCTTTTTGTTGATGGCACCACGTCACGTGTTGGCGCGTGAGATTTGCAGTGTTAAAAAATTAATTCTGGTAATTTCAGCGAATCAATCAAGCTGAAATTCTATATATAGCAGTTTTATACAATTATTAATCATGTGAAAAATTATCAAACATATATCTTTATTTTTACGGTCACTTTAGAAGAAAAAAAATCAAAACGTTGTAGGTAATGACCCTCTTGCGGTTGAGCTACATTTCTCAAAAGTTGATAGAAAACTATGAATTTTGAATAATGCCCATGTAACAAATTTCATTATTCTAGCTCAAACCGTTTTTGCGTAATCTTGGTTACATACATACACACACACACGCAAACAACCTTAGTGAAAATGATTCAGGAACCTTTAAAACGTATTAAAACATCAAAATCTCAACATCGAAAATTTTCGTGATCGCAATACTATCTCTTACGAGATAGTAAAAATTGGTGAATAAGGGAGAAAGAGAGAGAAAAATAGAACGGAAGTGATATTTTAAGTATGTAATAATACTACTAGTAAGACAGGAGGAGAAGTAAGTAAGAGGTGATTGCAAATGCAAAGTTAACGGTACTTTTTATTTGTCCTAAATATTTACATCTGCTATAATGCTATTTTTTGCTAATAAATAAAACATTACTAATTCTTTTATTTATTTATTTATTAGAGATATAAGGCAAATAATTAAGATACAAATGACATGATTTAATTTGATTCTCGGATAAAAATAACATTTGACAATATTATTTTGACAATATTTTTATTTGTATTTTTTTTTTTTAATTCATAGAAAATGTTATTTTTTAAATAAATTAAATATGAATTTTAACATCGATTAAATTGAGACCAGCTACAAAAAGCTTCTAGTACAAAATTTTTAAAAGAATTATAAATTAAATTTTCGTCGCCAAAAATTTTTTTTAATTGTTTATTGCCCAGTAAGTTGTAGTTGAAAGTTAAGTCTAATCCACAAAGACTTTATGGACAAGTTTTTACTATCTCGCCAGATAGTATTGCGATCACGAAAATTTTCGATGTTGAGATTTTGATGTTTTTATACGTTTTGAAGGTTCCTGAATCATTTTCACTAAGGTTGAGAAAAATGTCTGTGTGTGTGTGTGTTTGTGTATGTGTGTGTGTATGTATGTAGGCAAGATTACGCAAAAACGGTTTGAGCTAGAATGATGAAATTTGGTACATGGACATTATTCAAAATTCATAGTTTTCTATCAACTTTTGAGAAATGTAGCTCAACCGGAAGAGGGTCATTACCTACAACGTTTTGATTTTTTTTCCTCTAAAGTGACCGTAAAAATAAAGATATATGTTTGATAATTTTTCACATGATTAATAATTGTATAAAACTGCTATATATAGAATTTCAGCTTGATTGAATTGCTGAAAGAACCAGAATTAATTTTTTAACACTGCAAATCTCACACGCCAACACGTGACGTGGTGCCATCAACAAAAAGCCAAACATGCGCTGGTTTAATATTTATTATTTATAATTTATAATTAATTAAATTTAATTTAAATATAATATATTATGTTATTTAATCCAATTCAAATTGCGAGATAGTCGAGTGGAGACACTCCAGCTAATTTTATTTTTTTATATATGCAAAAGTTCATTAAGCTCTTTCCTAGATATTTAAATGTAGGTTATCTATGACTAATGAATTGGAAAAAATGAAAAAGAGAAAGAAAAGCCGGTTTTTTCGAGGTCTTTTATATATTAAGTTGAAAGAAATTGTTTGCACTACATTTTAAAAATTTTAGACAATTTATAATAATTACCCATAAAAAACCTCGTTTTTAAAGTTATTAAAGAAAATATAAAATTCTATAAGGAGAGTCGACGATATAACAGTTTTAATTTGAATAATTCTATAATTAAAAACATTAAGTGAATTAAGTTAATATTTATCTTTTCTAATAAATTTTATTTTTAGTTTTAAATCCGTGATGAGAATTTTGATGTGAATAATTATTTTTATTTACAATATAAAAATATATATAGGTATTAAAATTAATTATTATTCAATTTTTATATATATTTTCATTTGTTTTTAATAAATAATGTTTTGTTTGAATTTTACTATCTCGCCAGAGATAGTATTGCGATCACGAAAATTTTCGATGTTGAGATTTTGATGTTTTAATACGTTTTGAAGGTTCCTGAATCATTTTCACTAAGGTTGAGAAAAATGTCTCTCTCTGTGTGTGTATATGTGTGTGTGTGTGTGTATGTAACCAAGATTACGCAAAAACGGTTTGAGCTAGAATGATGAAATGGGCATTATTCAATATTCATAGTTTTCTATCAACTTTTGAGAAATGTAGCTCAACCGCAAGAGGGTCATTACCTACAACGTTTTGATTTTTTTTCTTCTAAAGTGTAAAGATATATGTTTGATAGTTTTTCACATGATTAACAATTGTATAAAACTGCTATATATAGAATTTCAGCTTGACTGAATCGCTGAAAGTACCAGAATTAATTTTTTAACACTGCGCTGGTTTAATAAATATTATTTATTAATTTTAATTTATAATTTAATTAATTTAATTTAATTTAAATTAATATATGTTATTTAATCCAATTCAAATTTGCGAGATAGTCGAGTGGAGACACTCCAGCTTTTTTTATTTTAATATTAGAAATATATATTTCTATAATGTTTCGATAAGATATACGGAAGACCATCCATTGACTGAAAGATATATATATATATATATATAAATTATTTTTAATATTATTTTTTTATAATTTCACACTATTATATTAATATACTATAGATTTTAGTTAGTTTATAGATTTTCTATGGAAAATGTTGAAAAATGTATATACTTAGGTTCTGTAATCTCGAAGGAAAAGGGGCTAATATCGTCAAAATTATTATAAAAGTGAATAACAATTAAAATAAATAAAACAATTATTTTGCCGGTTGTATTATATGGATGTGAGGCATGGTCTATGACCTTAGGAGACGAGAGTAGATTTAGAGTATTTGAGAATAGGATTCTGCGAAGCATTTATGAGCCAAAGAAAGATGAGGTCACCGAGCAGACTGCATAACGAGGAATTGAATGACCTCTTTGCATCTTCAGACATAGTTATGGTTATAAAATCGAGAGACCAGGGCACGTGCCTAGAATGGGAGAGGAAAGAATGGAGAAAAATATATTGGTGGGGAAACCGATTGGGAAAAGTCCGATTGGAAGACCAAGGACACGGTGGGTGGACAATGAAGGAAGTGATGTGAGAGAGATGGGAGATAATAGGAAGGAGTTGGATGGTTATAGCTCAGGATAGGGACTTTTAAAGAAATGTGGTTGATGCGGCCAAGAACTATCGAGTTCCGTAGAGCAACAGAGATAGATAGATAAATTCCTTATTTTCAAATATTAATTATTTAAAATGAAACTACACTCTATACAGCTCTACACTATCAAATATATTTTTTATTTAATATAAATATTTCTTTTTACATATGTATCTAATAACTCTTTTAAATATTTAAGAAAGAATTTACTTTATTTAAATTAAATTTATTTATTTATATATAATTTTATTTGTCAATTCGTTAAGTATCAATTAGTCAATCAATAAGCCAAAAGTTAGAGAAAATAAATAAAAAAAATATTATTGTGTTTCTCTTATTGGTACATAGAATCCATTGATAATACAAAATAGAAATGGATTTGGGGGAAAATAATGATTTTATGTGAAGAGTATAACCGATAAGAATGAATCATCTCAATATATGGTGGAGGGGCCCCCGAGAAAGAAAGGAGCACAGCTGATCAATGTGCTTTCGATGATTCATTGGTCTCACCCTCAAAACTCACTCTCTTTCTAATCGATCGGTTAAGGATTCAAAATAAATGTATTCTGGATAAATACATATACTTTTATAAATGATTTTAATATAATTTAATTATAACAAAAAGAAATAATATTTGTAACATATAAAATATCCCCATTTTCTATATAATTAACATTCTTTTGAAATTAATATTACAAATATATTTTACGTATATACATATATATGTATATTTCATTGCTATTAAATTATTTTACCTTTATTTCCATTAACTTAAATTAAAGGAGGTTTCCTTTCTCGCATCACTTTGTTTTCATATAATAAAAAAAAGGATTTTATAAAATAATGAAAAAGTAAAAAATGTGTTAAACAATTTAATTATTTAGTGATTTTCTTTCAAATTTGCAAAAACATTCTTAATATCATTGGGAATTTAGTAATTTCCTCATCAGATTTAATAAAAGACCATTCAATAAGTCAGTAGCAGCGTCCGCTCAAGCATTTACTACGCTCCAGGCAAATGAATAAATTGGCGCCCCTATATTTGTAAAATTTATGACATTTATAAACAAAATACCGCCCAACAGATTATTTGCCCCGGACAAATACCCGTTTTGCCGCCATCTAGAGCGGGCCCTGCTGTAGAAGGACAAATAGATGACAATACTATCAAAAAATCTAGAATGTATCTCGAATCAGCCATCTTTCAAAATTGATGCGTGTAATTAAACGATTAGTTTCAAAACAATCAAAACTCATGAGATGGACTATAATTTTGTTCCCCATCCATCGTACTCTCCAAGTCTAGCTCCAGTGACTATTTGTCGCTAAAAGGTATTTAGCTCTTAAGAAAAATTCGTTGAAACTGAGAAAGAATCTGCAATCAACGTAGCGGAACTAGAGCCCTAGTGGAGGCACACCAGCTAACGCTTCACTTGCCAAAAATCTATGAGGACTTTGACTTCCACGAAACCTTTCCTCTACTCGTGAGCATGAGAGACAGATCTCTCACCGGGCGGACTCACGATCCCCTGGTACCATACAATAAATAAAAGTACTATCGGAAAGGTGGAGATCTCTATAACCAGTGAGAGTAACTATGTTAAATAATAAAATCAAATTTCGCCAAAAAAGAATTGTTTTTTTCTTACTTATTACACGAAGTTATTGAATGACCTATTATAAAATAATAAGCATATTTTCACTATAATTTTTATCATTTGTAGTTTAAAATAAGTGTGTTAGTATCTTATTTCATTATTTAATTTAATATTTAATGTATTATGATTTTTCTCGCTAATTACTTCCATATTTGAATAAATAGAAATATCTATAAATAAATTAAGTAATAATAAGATATCAATAGTTAAATTTTTATTTTGGGTTTAATATATATTATACTAAATATATTATATAAATGTAAAAAAAAAATAAAAAATAACATTCTAAAATTAAGATATTTTCTTCCATTGTTTTGTTATACTACGCGTAGCTAGTAAATAACACTGAGTGATGCACATATTTTTATATAATGTGATTGTACATATTCAATACATACACCTCTATTCATAAATATAATTAAAATGTTTAAAAAAAGTCTATTATTATATTTAAAAAAATAATAAAAAAAATTAAATTTTTTTTTATTTCATAATGATTATTGTATATAATATTATTATATAAAATATTTATTTATTTTTTTGTTAAAATATTATTTGAATTAAAATCTTAATTTTTTTTATCTTTTTGAATTATTTTTAAAAAATATTTTTATGACTATATAAATTACATAAATAAAAGTAATGTTCGATAATTATATAGGAAAGGGAAAAAAAATGTTTGTTAATCATTTTGGATTTTTATATTTATACCAAAGTAGTTTTAAATGATATTATTTTCTAAACATGATTGATTTGTCATGTATACATGTATATCTAAAAATAGTTCTTTTCGAATTAATTCGATCCCAACTTTGCAATGTATTATGAATTTGATCATTGTGATTTTTCTCGCTATTTACTTCCATAAAGGAATGATAGTAAATATTATTACTCGTGACTAATTTAGGATTTTTTTATATCTCTGTTTACATTGAAATTCCATCTTTTAAATACTTTAAAGTAGGAGTGACCAACCTTATTAGCATTTCTTTTGTTAATTAAAGGAAATAAACAAATATCTCTTATTTACATATAATTTAATATTATATGATACGATTATGATGTAATGTTTTTTTGCTAGAGCCCTTATATATATACACACGAGGGTCATTCAATAAGTAAAGAGGCAAATGGCTATACCTCCAAAATGGTTTATTTGATTCTTACATATTCAGACTATTTTTCAAAATAATCACTCCCCACAATTATGCATTTGTCCCATCTTTCTTGTAGCTTCTTAAGCTGACCCGTAATAAGCTTCAAAAATTGGTTTGGGAGGTCTTACCTCATCTCACTTACAGTCCAGACCTCGCCCAATTTGATTTTTACCTGTTTTGACCACTTAAAGAGGCCCTATGTGGAAAAAGATTTGCTAACAATGAGGAAGTTAAGGAAGCGGTGCAAAAGTATCTTCGGGGTAAATCGAAAGAATTTTTCGCTAAGGGAATTATGAAGCTACAAGAAAGATGAGACAAGTGCATAACTGTGGGGGTGATTATGTTGAAAAATAGTCTGAATTTTGTAAGAATCAAATAAACTATTTTTAAGCTATAGCCATTTGTCTCTTTACTTATTGAATGACGCTCGTGACTATCTTATCTTATCTCATTATACTAACAAAAATTGTATATATATATATATATATATATTTGTATTTTTGAAATATTAAACAGCTGGGAGGATTTTTTTGAAATTCACACCATAGATAATATTTTTAAAGAAAAATCGATCTGTATTGGTTTCAGCCTAGGGAAAAATCATCTTTGTTAATTTTTTTCTTAATTTAAAATAGGAATTTTAATTATAAAAATATGGAACCGGGCATCGCCGGACAACGCTTTCTTAAATACAAAATATTATAAATAAAATAAAATTAAAAATATTTATTCGAATAATATTTTGTAATCAAATTACGAAATATATATTATGTTATATCCACAGGCCATACTTTTCTGTTTTTCAGTCCATTAATACGCACGTTTAAGGGCTGTATGTTTTATGATTATTTTTTTTTAAATTTATGTTCTTTTAAATCATAGGTTCCCAAAGTGGTCTATATAGAGCCCTGGGGATCTATTTTAACCTCCAGGGGGTCCACGGCATCTTTGGGAGTCCATGAAATAAAAATGATTTTTTGAATATGTCTCTAAAAAAAATAAAAAGGTAGGTAAATCGTTTATAAAAAATAAAAATCAATTTAGGGGGCTACCTAAAACCGAAAAACATGGTAAGGGGTCTACAAAAAAGTTTGGGAGCCTATGTTTTAAATTATTTGAAATTGTTTCATATTTATTTTTTATCGTTTATTTATTTTCAATAATAATTTTAATCTTATATATTCATAGATTTTAAGGAATAATTTTTTTAAAGTACCTAGCGGCTGCTCGGGGAACCAGGTACTATATATATATAGTATATTAGTAAAATATTATAATTTTATGGTATAGTGAGATCAATATGAAGATAAGAGGAAAGGGGCATAGTGCCCTGTTCTTCCTTATTAGCACTTCTTAATAGAAGTGTAGGTGGAGGGGGAGATGAATGTCTGTCGAGTAGACGTACTGACTACGTTGCAACTCGAGAGGCCAATTAATCGAGCATCATTCTCCCTCCACACTCTCTCACACTCCCCTTTGATAAGATCCCATTCTCTCTCTTTTCCTTTCATTTCAAATGTTTCAACATTAATAACAGGAAATTATACATTTAAATTTAATTTGTAATTCATCTTTTATAGCAAAAAAAAAATAAATAAATAAAATTAACTAAGGATATTAATACGAAAGGATGGTTGAATATAATTTATTTATTTTTTTCTTTTTTTTTTCTTCTTATGAGTGCCTGTCTGGGAGTGGCATTCGAAAAGCATCCTGGGAATCAGGTCGGTTCTGATTTGTACCAATCGTCACTCTCTTCATTGATTAGTCAACGACGGAGTTATCAGAGCAGCCAATAAACACCTCATTCATTTATTCATTCATTCATTCATTCCTTCCATTCCATTCAAACAACCCTCTTTTGTTCCTATAAAATCAATTTATCGTTGAAAGATAACACACAGAGATAGGTAGATATAATAGGATTCTAAATTTAAAAAAAAAAATTGAAAGGGATTAAATTTATTACTTTACACATTCTAGTATTGTATATAATATATTAGAAAAATTCCTTAAACCTTAAAGAATTATTATTTTAATTTGTCTTTGATAAAACTATGAATTATAATGTTAAACAACCTTGATTAAAAAAAAATAATCATGGTAATGTTTAATTTATAACTACTAATACTTAATCAAGCTTGAAATGGTTTGCTTGTTTTTGTTTAAAAATGAAACATGAAAAAAATAACATGTATAATAACGCATAATTAAAGATATTTTTATATGTGAGATTTAATATATTAATACAACAACATTAATAAATAAGTAATAAAAAAGTCATATGCCCAACAGTTTATTTAAAAATTCCAAAATCATCCCCTATACTAACTCTGTAAAGTATCTTGGATTGCACCTCGACTCAAGACTTAGCTGGAAAATTAATATAAAAAAAAAAGAAATGAATTAAATATTAAATATAAAAAAATGTATTGGCTATTAGGAAAAAATTCCCAACTTGAATTAAAATCAAAAGTTTTACTATATGCTTCTGCCAATTTGGTCATATTCATGTCAAATATGGGGAACTGCTAGCGAATCCAGTATAAGTAAGATTCAAAGAGTGCAGTCCAAGATACTCAGATGTATAGCAAACGCCCTATGGTACTTTACAAACGAAAGTTTACACAGTGACCTTCTAGTCCCATCAGTTAGGGAAGTAATTCTTCATAGATTCATAAAGCATACTTGAAAATCATCCAAACACATAAGCCATTACTCTCCTGGACAACAGAGAGGTGACCAGAAGGCTCAAGAAGAACCATATCTAGATACTGAAGTACGCTCTTCCTTGAACAATTGGAAAAGGAAATTCAAATAGGGAAGTTATCGATGGATAACTTTCCTTTCAAGTGACGTGTGAGTGTATGAATGAATGTGTGTGAGTGTGTGTATGAATGAAAATCACTTTTCTCAAATTTACTAATAGTTTTTGTATAAGCTGATTGTAAATCTATATATATATAAAGGAGAGTGTTTGTATGTATGTATGTATGTATGTATGTATGTATGTATGTATGTAATTTGTTTACTTTTTTGCTGTCATAGAAACAAACAAAAAAGAATTCCCAATCAAAGAATTATTATAATATTTCACTTTTTATTTTAAATTCTAATATCATTTCAATTAAATAATTTATTCTAAAAGTTCTCATTTTAATTAATATAATAAAATATTTAAATCATATTTAACTTAAATTATTTTGTATTTATTCTTTCTATATTTGAATACTTCTTTGATTTTAAGGGAGGGAATTAACTATGATCTAAAAAAATTAATAAATGAAATTAATAATAAATAATAAATGAAATTAATAATAAAAAATCAAATAAATCCATTAATTTAAATTAATACTATTAATGAATGTATATATTATTAATTTATCTTTAGTTTTAATCAATACTTTTATACCGTTAATTTTTATAAATTAATTTTTATAAATTGTCTCAAGTCTAACTTTGCATTTTCTCAAATTTTATTATAATTAAAAATATTCAATAAAAATCAAGCAATGAAATTAAAATATCGAAATGAAATGATCAAGAAATATTATACTCTATTATAACATATACAATAATTATAAACTATAGGCGGAGGAAATATTAGACGATATCATTGCGGGTTCATGCCAAATCGATCAACATTAATTAAGATATTTTCATTATGACAGATAGTAAAAAAACCACGAATTCAATATTTCTGTTCACTAATTATTTGTAGACTTTAGTAAAACCTACGCATGACTCAATAGATCTGGATAAACTTTTTCAAATTTTGATCTTAAAATTTATCTTGAAGGTAGTAAAGAAAGAGTAAGATGCGGAAATCAATTGTAAAATATTAGGTGACCCAGACGACTTAAATATAATAGCAGATTCGGCAATTGCAATTACAGATAGCGAGGAAAAATTAATGGAGGTAGGAAAAGAGATGAGGTTTAAAATTAATAATGATAAATAAAAATATTTAGAAACAAACAGGAGCAGTATTAACATACAAAATGTAGAATTTGAATATGTAGAAAAATTGAATGTAATCACAAAGGATAATAATATTTGAGAAGAATTTAAATCGAAGTTGCAATCGGGAAACGCCTGTTATCATGCAGTAAAGAGGCTTATCTCATCAAAATTATTATAAAAGGGAATGAAAATTAAAATATATAAAACAATTATTTTGTCTGTTGTATTATATGAGTGTGAGACATGGTCTATGATCTTAGGAGATGAGAGTGGATTCAGAGTATTTGAGAATAGGATTCTCTCCAGCATTTATGGGCCAAAGAAAGATGAGTACATCAGGGAACAGAGGCTCAGGATAAGGACACTTGGTTGAAGCTGCCAAGAACTTTCGAGTACCGTTGAGCCACGCATGGTCTATGACCCTGGGAGATGAGAGTAGATTCAGATTATTCTTTCCAGCATTTATTGGCCAAAGAAAGATGAGGTCACCGGGGACACTTGGAGAAATGTGGTTGTAGCTGCCAAGAACTTTCGAGTAGATAGATATAACATATTCAATAATAATATATATAATTAATTTACTAAATAAATTAAAATATATTTTACACAATAAGAAATGAATGTTTTATGTTATACATTGTTTGAAACAAAATGGATGAAAACCTTTTACTACTTTCAACCAAATACTATGTACCACTCGGGAGTACAGGGGGCGGAGCCCCCGTCTAGATGTGAAGAGCGACGAAGGAGCTCTGAGCAGCTAGTAGAAAATAAAATTAAAAAAATAAAAAAGAATTAATATAGACATTTTAAATTCAATTTTATTTTCATTTGAAATCAGGACTGAAAACTAAGTTGGTTATTAAATAAAAAATATAGGCTAGTATAGCCGTTCACGGAATCATATGCTGCCGGCGGAATGAAATTCTTCTTCTTTTTAAGGTGCCGTGTCCCTTTCTGAGTTTAGCTATCATCATGACTAGGATAGCCTCTTCTTAGAATATAAAATTATTAATTTTATTTAAATCGCCATAATAATTTTTTAATTTTTTTTTTCAATAATTAATAAAAACAAAACAAAATTTTAAAAAAATGAAGATAGTTACAAATAAATAATTTTGACAATTTGAAACTAACTTCAGAATGTTACAGACATCACATACATACGACGGAAATTATATATTGATAGATGAGTTCAATCGTTTGAGACGTAAATAAATAATGCCGCAATTTAAGGTATTGATATAATGTAATAACAAACGTTTTATTAAACAAGAAAAAGTATCATATTATTAAACAATACATATATATATATGTGTATATATAAGATATATTTCATTCAAAAACCGTATTTTAAAATTAAAAAAGTACTAAAAATGAAACTAAAATACTTCACTTTATAAAAAAAAAATATAAGTAAAATTCTTTTCATATGATAATTATTTTTCTGAATGTAAAAATGCTATTGATTTGAATTTTGAAATTTATTGAAATTTTTTGAAATAAAAATTATATAAACTATTATTTTTTGGATTTTAGACTTTGACATTAAAACAAAACAACATAATATGAGACGTCACAATAAACCAGGTTCAATGTAAAATTGGATAAAACAATTGGAAATAGCGAAGTTGAAGCATTTATAAATAATCAAAATTGCAAGTCCCTGTATATGCATTTATATTAAAAAAGAATATTTTAAAATTAAAAAAATTAAAATAAAAGATTAAAAATGTATATAAATAAAAAATTTATGCAATATTTAATAAATGAATCACTAAGGTTATAAGGAAGATACGACCTTGGCCCACCTTGTGCCCAAAACTTATACAAAATAAAAAATAAGCTGGAGTGTCTCCACTCGACTATCTCGCATATTTGAATTGGATTAAATAACATATATTATATTTAAATTAAATTTAATTAATTATAAATTATAAATTAAAATTAATAAATAATATTTATTAAATCAACGCATGTTTGGCTCTTTGTTGATGGCACCACATCACGTATTGGTGCGTGATTTCCAGTGTTAAAAAATTAATTCCGGTACTTTCAGCGATTCAATCAAGCTAAAATTCTATATATAGCAGTTTTATACAATTTTGAATCATGTGAAAATGTATCAAACATATATCTTTATTTTTACTATTATAAATTAAATATTTGTTAAAGTGTAAAGAGAAAAATAAGAAGAATGTTTTTTTATTATTTATATTTAAAAAATAATTTATAAATAATATCAATGATATAGTAGAATAAAAAATATTTGAAACAATTTAAAATCTAATTAGTTAGCCAAATTGATTTACATAATAAAATATTAGGTAGAGATTATAGCATAAAGTTTGAAAATTGTTTCTTTCTGAATGCCATATAGCATATACTATATATATTAAACAAAAACAATGATTATTCAATTTTTCTAATAATATTATTAATGACTATTGAATAAAAAATATTTATTTATTGAAATAATAATATTTGCTATTATTATTCTTGTTGATTTGTCATTTTTTAATTGTGTATTGTATAATCGATTTATTTAATTGATTTGTTTAATATAATTTATGTTGATTAATATAATTTCATTAAAAATGTTCCAAATGAATGGCCTATGCAATTGTGAAGGTCGTCTATTTTAATTTAATGACATTTTATATTTATACAACTATTTTATTCAGGAAGAAAATAAAATTTTCCATTTCATAAACATTCTAAACCACTTCTCTCTCTTAATATATGTACTATATATTATATATATATATATATATATATATTATTTATTTTTTTCAAGCACAAACATATTAAATAAAAAATAGATTTCCACGCATATTAACTTCTAGACAGATGCCTATTGGATGGTTTCTTTCTATTTGTCCTTGGTTTCCTAGCCTATCCTTCTATCTCACTCTCTCTAGGAGTTTATAGATAATTATTTTGTATTTTGTTGATCATGTTCCTTTTGTTTATATTTATTATCTGTCAATCTAAAAATTCTATATAATTATATGATGTATACAAGATTGATTTGTATATGTGAAATGAATGCAGTGCATTGAAATTGCATTTTAAAGAAGATTATGCAACGGATGCATAGTTTAAAATAGTTGATTACAACATTCTATTATATGTATATATATAATCACATTCTGACGATTATTTTATCAATCCAGATGAATAAAAAAGAGGAGGGAGGGACGTGTGGGTGGATAAATGATTGTTAATTTACCATTCTATTATATTATATTAGTAAATTCTATAACAATCATTCAACAAAGAAATATATGTTTACATTGTTAGCTACATTTTAGTAATGGTTACATTTCTGGATAAATATATTAAATATATAACTTATTTATATTGTAGAATTAAATTAAAATGCAAACACCTTATCAGAAAAAAATTGTTTATTTATGTATCTATCAAACTTTGTGGCTCTACGGAACTTGAAAGTTCTTGGCTTCTTACTCCAAGTGTCCCTATACTGAGCTACAACCTTCCAGCCCTCACCCATCATTCCGACGTCCCTTCTTACATTGTCCACCCTCCGCGTCCTTGGTCCCCATTCGGACGTTTCCCAATCAGTCTCCCCACTAATATATTTTTCGCCATGCTTTCCTCTCCCATTCTAGCCACGTGCCCTGTCCGTAGCCTTCTCGATTTTATAACCTTAACTATATCTGGAGATGCATAGCGGTTATGCAATTCCTCGTTATGCAGTCTCCGCCATTCCCATCTTTCTTTGGCCAATAAATGCTTCGCAGATTCCTATTCTCAAATACACTAAATCTACTCTCATCTCCCAGAGTGATAGAGCATGCCTCACACACATATAATACGACCGATAAAATAATGGTACCGCGGGTTGGCCAGCCCTGTTGTAATGTATAATTTTATCAAAATTTATTTTAAATTAATAATTAATTTTTTATTAGTCTTATTCTAAGGGACGTTTTAAAGAGGTATATTTTTAAATCAATTTTTAAAATTTCCCCTTCAAATAGAAATCGATGAAAAAAAGGTTGGTTGGTGAGTTTGTTGGTTGTTAGATTGCTTGAGTGGGATGCATGCAGCCACAAATAAGGAAATGGTGGGACGATTAGACACACACGCATTATTCTACATTTAATTTTTTCAATAGATTTAGGTATATTAAAAAAATTTATAACATGAAGGTTATGCTTATTATGTATTGTATATTAAAATTACAAATTTTCTGAACTAAATATTTCTATTTATGAGTATCATGTAGGTATTTTATTTTCTATATAAATTATAATTTTTGAATAATAATTTATAATTTGTTATAAATAAATTAACTTGATTTATTTATTTAGTTAATTAATTACTATTAAAGAAAAATTCAGCGTTACATATATATATAATAACAAATGTAAATCAAATCTCATTTTCTTATCATTTTAATAATAATATAATCTAATTTTATTCATATTATATCATCATTCTATTATTTATTTATGCCTTTATCTAAATCTTTTAATCTCTGCCTTTCATTCTAACTTATTTTTTATAAATGTGTGAACATTTATAAAAAATAATATTTTAATCAATAAATTTACAACATTTCAAATAAATCTATATTTATATTAATATAAAATTTACAATCCAATTAATTCAGATGGTTTATTTACAAAACTAAAAGTAATCTAATTATGGAATTTAATAAATAAAAAAAAAAAATAAAGAAATAAAAAATTGTATTTGAAAATTATATCTTAAATAAATTGATTAATTTCTGTGTTTGTACTAATTAATTAATTAATATTACTCAAATTGTGTTATAAAATTGTATTATAATACAATTATTTACAATTAGTAGAATTATAGAATGTGTAATAATCATAAAATAATAAAATTATAAAATTTAGAAAAATAAAAAAATATGATAAAAATAAATTTCAAAAAAAAAAAAAAAAAAAAAATTAATTAATATATTTAATAAAATATTCAAATTTTAATATATTAATTAAATAAAAATTAAATATCAATTAAATTTTTCAATCAATATATAAAATACATATAATTTCTTAGAAGGTTAGTTTATAAGCCCTAAAAATTAATGTAATATTTAAATATAATAATATTCACTGACATATTAATTCAACAAAATTTTGATGTGGCGTTTTTTATGACATATATCAAGATTAATATTATATATATATATATAGTTTTATGATTAAAAAATATTTTAATACGAATATATAAATTCCCCTCAAAATTAAAACAAAAAGTTATATCTGAAATGGTGAGTAAGGGAGCACCAGTGATCTTTGGACACTTTCTCCTTCTCCATATCTCTATCCAATAATAGGTTAATTATTTAAACTGCGTATAAAACCAATATTAGCAAAAAAAAATTGAATTATAATATTATTCATTTCTAAAGATAATAGAGAAAATGATTTATAAAGTATATATATATATATATATATATATATAAGTTTATAAGAAAAGAATGACATCCAACCCAACTGATTAGTATAACCGGATATTATTGCCTTATAAAGAGAGAAAGAGAGAGAGAACTATTAAACACACAAAAGAGACGCACTAATCAAAATAGATAATTGTATTTAATTAATAGTAACTAAATACTTGCAATCTAATCGAAGAAAGAGATCAATATTGCTAAGATTTTTAAATTTTTATGATTAAATTGTTTTAATAAAATATTAATAACAAAATTGCACTATATATTGAAAGAATACTAGATATCAAGTTGATAATAGTTAATTAACTCTTAATTCATTCTATATGAGAGATAGTAACTATATATAAAATTTAAAATAAAATTATATTTAGAGTAAAATATTTTTTTTTTAAATTTAAATTATTTAATTATACAAATAGATAATTTTTTAAACAAAAACAAAATATAATTAGTTAATGAATTTTGTTAATTATATTATACAATGTTTTTAAATATATATATTAATAAAGAATTATTGAACTTTATATTATTTTTTAGGTTTTCCTTAGGATTTAAATCTTATCTTATATAAATTTAATTTCTATTTTTACTTTATGTCATGATTTTTAAAAATATTTATTAATATCTAAAATTAAAAATTTAATATATAAAATCATCATATTATTTTTTTATTTAAATTTATATTTCAAATTCTATTTATATATATGTATATATATATATATATATATATATATATATTGCAGGATTTAAAATTACATCTGATAAAAATAATTAATTAATAGATTGGTAAGATGATTTAAATAATCTATTTTTTGCAATAAATCTATAATTATTATTATTTGTTGAGATTTAAATAACATTTTATTAAGAGAACATGATTTCGATTAATTATTAAAACAAATTCTTAATGATGAAATTCTTTTTTTTTCTGTTCAAGAATGTAAACGAAGGATAATAATATTAAGAATAATTAATTAATTAATCTTTTAATAATTATATATGATTAATATGATAAAGAATAATCTTTTTTTTTAGATATTATCACCTTATATTCTATCAATACATATTTTTATATATTATATTTAATTATAAAATTTAGTTCATTATAATTTATTGATTGGGTTCTAAACAAAATTAACGTAAACTGATTTTAAAAAACATTTATTAAGTAATTGATGTTCTTTCATTTTAACAATATTATAATATATAATTCAATAATTCAATTATCAGTATTTTTCACTAAAATTTATTTATGGAAAATAATGCCAATTGATTATTATATAACAAAAAAAAAAAATAAATCAATTGGATTAAAGGGAGAATTTCCGGTCAAGTAATTTTAATAAAAACAATATTATGATAATATTTGATGAATTAATTATTTTAAATAGAAAATGTCAATGTTGTAGAGTTTTTTTTTTGCTATGCATATTGATTGATATTGGAAATTGTTTTGAGTTTGTTTACACAATAAATTTGTTTTTTAATCTTATCCATTCATTGCAACTGATAACACTTTTTACTGGGTGTTGTGTAAAAACTTTAATAAATTTTATAAACTCTCCTCCACCCAACAACTGGGGTTGCGAGTGGGGGTTGGAAAGGGGACTGTTTAAAAAAAAACAAATTATTATTTATTTATTTATTAAGTCTTACTTACTGTTTGATGTTGTGATTGTAGCTTGAATGTAGATAAAACAACGCACCACTATAACAAGAAGGGAAGGAAAGATGACAGCGACGGCGTCGAATAGAACGTCGACGGTCGTTTGCGGTCGTATGTTAGCTGTCTAGCCCTCAATACACGTGCACGAAAGGGGGAGGGGGGAAGACGCATGCGCATTTGCGGTTTTGCGGAACTTGCTTCTCGAAGCTTTCACAGATCTTTCTCAAATCTCTCTTTCTAATCCATTTTACAAAGAGAGAGGGAAAGAGATGAACTGCATGCATGCAGGTGGAGACAGGTGAAACTATCATCTCCAACCCCCGAATGTCTTCCCCCCACTCGATAATCATTATTTTTACATTTAAATTAATCAAACTTCAAAATCACAGCAGATTATTACAAAAAAATTATATAATTATATATTTAAATAAATATTAATTAAATAATAATAATCTTCTTCTCTATATAATAAAAAAAAAGGTTTTAGTCTGCATATTGCTAAGAATTTCAAAATCTATAAATCGTAGGCAAATGGTAATTTTAAAAAATAGTATTTGCCTAGGCAAAAGTCATCTACCTTGCCAAATAGCTTCAACTATTATTTTATTTCAATTTTCATTTCCCATTTTATTGAATTTGATAAAATATTTAGATAATATTTATTAAAGTATTTTTTACTATCTCACCAGAGATAGTATTGTGATGAAATTTTCGATGTCGAGATTTTGATGTTTTTATACGTTTTGAGAAAAATGTATGTCTGTGTGTGTGTGTGTGTGTGTGTATGTAGACAAGATTACGCAAAAACGGTCTGAGCTAGAAATGAAATTTGGTATACGGGCATTATTCAAAATTCGTAGTTTTCTATCAACTTTTGAGAAATGTAGCTCATTCGTAAGATCATTACCTACAACGTTTTGATTTTTTTTCCTCTAAAGTGACCGTAAAAATAAAGATATATGGTTGATAGTTTTCCACAGGATTAAAAATTGTATAAAACTTTTATATATAGAAATTCAGTTTGATTGAATCGATGTAAGTACATTAATTCATTTTTAATACTGGAAATCACGCGCCAGCACGTGACGTGGTGCCATCAACAAAGAGCCAAACATGCGCTGATTTAAAAAATATTATTTATTAATTTTAATTAAATAATTTATAATTAATTAAATTTAATTTCAATATAATATATATTTTTCGTTGTAATGTCAAAGAATAAAATCGATAAAATAATAGTTTATATAATTATTTCAAAAAATTTCAATAAATTTTTTTTAACTGTGTCAAAGTTCAAATCAATAGCATTTTTACATTCAAAAATATAATTATCATATGAAAAGAATTTCACTTTTATTTTTCAGTTTGATTGAATCGATGAAAGTACCAGAATTAATTTTTTAATACTGGAAATCACGCGCCAGCACGTGGCGTGGTGCCATCAACAAAGAGCCAAACATGCGCTGGTTTAAAAAATATTATTTATTAATTTTAATTAAATAATTTATAATTAATTAAATTTAATTTCAATATAATATATTTTTTTTAATCCAATTCAAATCGCGAGATAGTCGATTGGAGACACTCCAGGTTATTTTTACCGACCGACGATAGTAAGGGAGGTATTGTTTTCACACCAAATTTCACATGTGGAGATTTTTACATATCTCCACGAATCATGCATTTTCTAAACAGAAAAAAGTATTTTTAGCATGATGTCTGTCCGTCCGTCTGTCCGTCAATCCGTATAGATGTGTACAGCCTGAACGGCTCAACCGATTTTGATGAAATTTGGTATATTTACTTAATGCATCAGTGGGATGAATTGATCAACTTTTGGTGCAATTCCGGAAACCGGAAGTGGTAGTATTAGCGATCGACGATAGGAAGGAAAGGGTTATTTTCACACCAAAGGAGATTTTTTTATATATCACCACGAATCATGCACTTTGTATTGGTTTTATCCTCGAGAAAAATCATATTTATTAGTTTTTTCTTGATTTAAAATTATATGACGTCATCCAGCCATTCATGACGTCACAGCCTGGTCTTGCATATACAGTGGTACCTCGACATACGAGCTTAATTCGTTCCAAGACCTTGCTCGTATCTCAAATTGTTCGTATCTCAAAGCACTTCGCGCCATTAAAACTAATAGAAAAGCTTTTAATCCGTTCCAGTCCCCAAAAATCACCTTAGTTTTCTTTTTTGTATGCTATTTTGAATCAAACAAATGTCTTTACGAGAAGGAACATTTATTTAAAAACAACAAAAATAATGGGAACATTTAAATAAATAAAAATAAGAAGAATTTAAAAAAAAACTTAAATATCATCGCTTGTCTTTGCTTTTTTCGCCTCCCCTTGCTCATCTTGTTCTGCAAAGCGTTTTACAAAATTGTCTAAGGAAGTTTGTTTTTTCCGCCCCTTCAGGGTATTGCGAAAATGATTGAGACAGGTTTCGTTAAATAATTCCGAAGCCCGACCAGTTGCAACCTTTTCGGGGTGGTTTTTATCTACAAATTCAACAATTTTCTCCCACATTCCTAGGATCTCTTTAATTTCTTTTGAAGAGATAACTTTTTCTGTTTCTGGCGCCTCTTCAGAAACTGTGTTTTCTTGGGTCACAACATCATTCTGTGTTTGTAGGTTTTGTAACTCTTCAGTTGTAAGCTCCTCAAAATGTTGCTCGACGAGTTCGTTTACATCATTTTCATCTACTTCTAGACCCAAAGATTTTCCCAAAGAAACAATCTCTTCTATTTCTGACACTTGAGATTCAGATTCTGCAATGATCCTTTCAGTTACAGCGTCAGGCCATAGCTTTTTCCATGCAGAAATTAATGTTCTTTTTGTGACACCCAGCCAGGCCTGATCAATAATTCTTAGACATGTCACTATGTTAAAATGGTCTTTCCAAAACTCTCGAAGGGTCAGGTTTGTACTATCCGTCACTTCAAAGTATTTTCGGAACATATGCTTTATGTACAGCTTCTTAAAATTAGAAATGCGGGGGCAAATTGGTGCCGTGTGCATCGTCACGGGGTGCTCGTATCTCAAATCTTGCTCGTATCTCAAAGCAAAATATCTGTCGGTTGGCGGCTCGTATCTCAAAACACTCGTATGTTGGGGCACTCGTATGTCGAGGTACCACTGTATATTATAAATAAAATAAAATTAAAAATGTTTATATTTATTATTTATGTATCCATATCTGTTTTTTATTACATTAATAGATATATGAAAATTATTTGAAATTGTTTCTGTAGCTGGAAATTAATTTATTTCAAACAGTCGGTCGGTTCGGACCTAGCCACAGGTCAACTTATTTATTAGGTCGAAGTTTTGGGCACAAGGTGGGCCAAGATCGCATCCTTCCTTATAACCTGAGTGATACATTTATTAAACGTTGCATGAATTTTGTATTTACATACATTTTGAATCTTTTATTTTAATTTTTTTAATTTTGAAATATTCTTTTTTAATATAAATGTATATACAGGGACATGCAATTTTGATTATTTATAAATGCTTCTCAACTTCGCTATTTCCAATTACTTTATCTTCTCCATGAGCCATGGTAGTCATAAATGTCTGACGTCCGCGATTTGGTAGAAGGCCACGTCAGTCACAGGTTTCCGACGCAAAAGATACATTTTCAGAATGTTTCGAAAGCTTGACCTACTAGGAATTGCTAGAATTATATTAATTTTATATTCATTGTGTGAAATAAATCGATCACTGAGCCACGAGAAACACTGCATGAAAAATATGGAGTATTACATAAATTTTTAAAATTTAATTTCTGCGGTTATTGAATAGATATTGATATAATACACAGCCACGGTGGCCAAACCGTGGCTCCCGAGCCACATGTGGCTCTTTTTGAGTTTATTGTGGCTCAATTAAATAAGTTGACCTGTGGCCAGGTCCGAACCGACCGACGGTTTGAAATAAATTAATTTCCAGCTACAGAAACAATTTCAAATAATTTTCATATATCTATTAATGTAATAAAAAACAGATATGGATACATAAATAATAAATATAAACATTTTTAATTTTATTTTATTTATAATATATATGCAAGACCAGGCTGTGACGTCATGAATGGCTGGATGACGTCATATAATTTTAAATCAAGAAAAAACTAATAAATATGATTTTTCTCGAGGATAAAACCAATACAAAGTGCATGATTCGTGGTGATATATAAAAAAATCTCCTTTGGTGTGAAAATAACCCTTTCCTTCCTATCGTCGATCGCTAATACTACCACTTCCGGTTTCCGGAATTGGACCAAAAGTTGATCAATTCATCCCACTGATGCATTAAGTAAATATACCAAATTTCATCAAAATCGGTTGAGCCGTTCAGGCTGTACACATCTATACGGACGGACAGACGGACGGACAGACGGACGGACGGACAGACGGACAGACATCATGCTAAAAATACTTTTTTCTGTTTAGAAAATGCATGATTCGTGGAGATATGTAAAAATCTCCACATGTGAAATTTGGTGTGAAAACAATACCTCCCTTACTATCGTCGGTCGGTAAAAAGTTTAAGTCATGATTCGAAAAAAAAGGTAAAATTTTTTCCGATTTGGCTCTTAAACATTTTCTATTTTTCAATATGGCAACCAACATATGTTAAAATAGAGGTATATAAGAATAGTCTCAACTTTGCTATTTCCAATTGCTTTATCCAATTTTACATTAAACCTGGTTTATTGTGACGTCTCATATTGTGTTATTTCGTTTTAATGTCAAAGTATAAAATCCAAAAAATAATAGTTTATATATAATTATTTCAAAAAATTTCAATACATTTTTTTTAACTGTGTCAAAGTTCAAATCAATAGCATTTTTACATTCACAAAAATAATTATCATATGAAAAGAATTTCACTTTTATTTTTCAGTTTGATTGAATCGATGAAAGTACCAGAATTAATTTTTACCGACCGACGATAGTAAGGGAGGTGTTGTTTTCACACCAAATTTCACATGTGGAGATTTTTACATATCTCCACGAATCATGCATTTTCTTAACAGAAAAAAGAATTTTTAGCATGATGTCTGTCCGTCTGTCCGTCCGTATAGATGTGTACAGCCTGCACGGCTCAACGGATTTTGATGAAATTTGGTATATTTACTTAATCTTTTATGAAAAATTTTATCAATCGTTAAATAATCAAGATAAATAATATTAAAAAAACAAAATTACCATAATTCTTAAAATATCAAAAATATAAAAAAATAATTTTATACAATTTATAGAGAATTAAATAATACACATTTCATCTTATATGAGAAATATTTTCTAATAATTTTAAAAAAAATCAAAGTTAATGAGACTCATTACTTATCATTAAAAAAAGATTTTTGACAATAAAGAATAGTCAATGGAAACAACTATATTTAAACTACTGTTTATATCGATTGAAAAGTCATATGGGGGCTACCACATATATTCATCTGTTTTTGTTTCTTAAGATTTATTTGATTATATTTTTATTAATTACAAGAATATTCATGTTATCCAACATATTTTCTTATATATAATATTATAATTACCAATTATTTCATGTTAAAATATATCATTTAGTTAAAAAAAAGGAATTATTTTACTTTACTTTATAAGATATGTGTATATTTAACTCTAATAAAAAATATTAAATATAATATTAAATATATATTAAATATTGAATGATATACTTTTTATTATAATAAACACTAATAAAGGAATTATAAATACTTAGATTTATAAATATTTTAGAGAAAATGGTTGCAGAACTTTCAGGGACGAAGCGGAAAGCGTGGAAAGATAAGAATCACTTATTTGTTTATTATAAAAATTTTATATTATTTAATTACATCTATTCATTTAAACCATTATCAAAAGTGAATAATATATACATAGTATATACGAGGGTAGGTCAATAAGTCCATTACTTTTTGAATTTCCCATTTCATTTAAGAAATGGGAATAATGCTCCTGTTAGCAGGCAAGTATCAGCTGATTCCTGTCGAACTTTGAACAAGCTGGGTCTTTTAGTTTTTGTTTTACATTTATTAATAGCACCTCGTGATTTGAGAAGAGAATGTAAAAAAGTGAATTTCGTGTACTTATTACGCATTATTTTTTGCGGAAAAAAACATCATTGAAACCGAGGTTATGCGCCGTTTTGTAACCGTGGGTGAAACCTGGGTGAAATTGGAAAAACGTTGGATGAAATCTATAGAACACAAGGGAGACTACGTTGAAAAATAAAATCATTTTTTATCCAAAAACGTGTGTTTCATTCCTAAAATCACGGACTTATTGACCTACCCTCATATTTATATTTACAATTATTATTGAAATGTTCTTATGCCAAATATTATAACCTTTATCTTTAAAACTTAACTTTGTTCTTACTAATTTTGATTCTTAATTATATTTTTACCTTTCAGAAGAAGAAAAATAAGAACATGATATATACGAGTATATTGAATTGAATATGTTATTGCTATTTATTTAATTATATTTTATTCAATCTATATCTAAATCTATATATTTCTCTCTTTCTCTCTCTCTCTCTCTCTCTCTCTCTATATATATATATATATATATATATATATATATACACGAGGGTGGGGTGAAAAGTTTCCGGTCTGACCAAGAAAAACGATGTTTTTAATTTTTTTTTCTTTATTTTTCATCATTCAAAATAGCTGAGACCTGTACGATGTCAGCTGAACGTGTGCGAAATATTTTGCACAACCATTTGAACATGGAAAGCTGTATGCAAGATGGGTGCCGCGTTTGCTAACGTTAGACCAAAAACTGCTTCGAAAAACCATTTCTACCGACAATTTGGCGCTGTAGGCGTAATCCAAACGATTTTTTGTTTCGATTAATATCTGTTGATGAGACTTAAATTAAATTTATTTAATTAATTAATTAATTTAATTAATTAGAACACCGTCATGAGAAATTTATCAGTGTTGATGGAGATTATGTTGAAAAATATAGCAAAAAAACATGGTTTATCTTGGTCAGGCCGGAAACTTTTCACCCCACCCTCGTATATATGATTATAGAGTGTAATAGAGTGATGAGTGGGTTGTGGGGGTCAAGTGGGTTTAAAGAATTCCCTTCACCCTCTCCTCTCCCATCCCAACATACGTATGTATAGAAAATGAAAATGGTAGACGCGCGTGGGCCCCTCACTCACTCTGTTGGTTATTAATTGGAGCTTCCAACATGACCAAATGGAGTTCGGCGACTCTTGGATGGGATGTCGACCTTCGCCACCCTTTGTATGGCAAGGTGCAACCTCCAGACAACTAAACAACACCTATGAACACCTCCACTTCCAAAACTTACACGCCTTCACACCTTTCTATCTTTCTTCTTTTACCTATTATTTATTTGTTTTTTTTTTAAATAAAAACCAATCCAATATTGATTTATTAATTAGCTATTGAAACAAAATATTTTATTATTTTTATTTTATTGAAAAATTATTTTATGTTAATAGTTGAGATGAGTTACTCCTTTGTACGTATGTGCAGTAGTGTTTTTAAGTATGTGTGTGTATATGTGTATGTGTGTGCGTGTGGGAGGGAGGGGTGGTCTCTCTGTTCACCTGATAGCGCCTCTCAGTCTGTCTCTCCTGTTTAGACTTGTCGTTCCAATATGGAGCTATTATATCATTTTTCCTCCTCCTACTCTTCATTTTCTTTCTCCACTTATGAATCATCGATATTAGATTCTTCTAAAGGTCACAAGTTAACAAGTTGATTTGTCTATCTAATATTTTTATAAATATCTACAACAAGACACATAAAATTATTCAACTTTTTTCAATTTCAAAAATATATATTACTATAGGCCTTAACGATAATAAAATATTTTCATAATTATTCATAATTATAAATAAAAAACAATTGGTTTATTTATAATAATATATAAATATTTATAAAATCGACGAAGTAGAATAAGTATTAAAAATTTCTTTAATTTAATACATTTATAAATTTTTTTCGAATATTGTATTAAAAAATATTAATAAACCTTTTTAAAAACACGCTTTTATGTAAATTCAAATGAACTAAAAAGGAGAAAATAATTTCTCCACACACACACCACGATTTCCTTACAATTAATCATATCTAAATAAGATAGTGTCTCCACTCGACTATCTCGCAATTTGAATTGGATTAAATAACATATATTATATTTAATTTAAATTTAATTATTAATAAATTATAAATTAAAATTAATAAATAATATTTATTAAATCAGCGCATGTTTGGCTCTTTGTTGATGGCACCACGTGGCGTGAGATTTGCAGTGTTAAAAATTTAATTCTGGTACTTTCAGCTATTCAATCAAGCGGAAATTCTAAATATAGCAGTTTTATACAATTTTTAATCATGTGAAAAACTATCAAACATATATTTTTATCTTTACGTTCACTTTAGAGGAAAAAAATCAAAACGTTGTAATTAATGACCCTCTTCCGGTTGAGCTACATTTCTTAAAAGTTGATAGAAAACTATGAATTTTGAATAATGCCCATGTAACAAATTACATTATTCTAGATCAAACCGTTTTTGCGTAATCTTGGTTACATACATACACACACACACATACACACAGAGAGAGACATTTTTCTCAACCTTAGCGAAAATGATAAGGAAACCTTCAAAACGTATAAATCATCAAAATCTCAACATCGAAATAGTTAAAATAAAAGCGTGGGCTCCAAACTTGCAGGGAAAAACGCATATTCTACTTCAAATAGTCATAATTATCAAGAATAGTGGAAAAGAAAAAAAAGAGAAAGGTTTGTGCATATATAATGAAATTTCCTTCGTATTCTTTTCCTTTCCCTTAAAATTTTAAAATTTTATTAAATATATATTAAATATATAAAAAAAAAAATTTTTTTTAGTTGGAAAATTTATTTTTATTGTATATGTATGAATTGTTTTTACCGACCGACGATAGTAAGGGAGGTATTGTTTTAACACCAAATTTCACATGTGGAGATTTTTACATATCTCCACGAATCATGCATTTTCTTAACAGAAAAAAGTATTTTTAGCATGATGTCTGTCCGTCTGTCCGTCTGTCCGTCCGTGCGTCCGTATAGATGTGTACAGCCTGAACGGCTCAATGGATTTTGATGAAATTTGGTATATTTACTTAATGCATCAGTGGGATGAATTGATCAACTTTTGGTACAAATCCGGAAACCGGAAGTGGTAGTATTAGCGATCGACGATAGGAAGGGAAGGGTTATTTTCACACCAAATTTCATGCACTTTGTATTGGTTTTATCCTCGAGAAAAATCATATTTATTAGTTTTTTCTTGATTTAAAATTATATGACGTCATCCAGTCATTCATGACGTCACAGTCTGGTCTTACATATATATTATAAATAAAATAAAATTAAAAATGTTTATATTTATTATTTATGTATCCATATCTGTTTGTTATTATATTAATAGATATATTAAAATTATTTGAAATTGTTTCTGTAGCTGGAAATTAATTTACTTCAAACCGTCGGTCGGTTCGGACCTGGCTACAGGTCAACTTATTTTTTATTTTTCAAAATTTTATAATTTGATTATAGCATTTCTACAATTGTATTAATTGATTAATTGTATATAATTGTATTATAATATAATTTTATAACATATAATTTGAGTAATATTAATTAATTAATTAGTACAAACACAGAAAATAATCAATTAATTGAAAATTTATTTAAAATATAAGTTTCTAATACACATTTTTATTTCTTTATTTATTATATTTATTAAATTCCATAATTAGATTACTTTTAATTTTGCAAATAAACCATCTGAATTAATAGGATTGTAAATTTTTTATTAATATAAATATAGATTTATTTGTCATGTTGTAAATTTATTGATTAAAATAATTAATTAATTAAATATTAGAATATATTTAATATTAAAAAATAAAGTTGACCTGTGGCCAGGTCCGAACCGACCGAAGGTTTGAAGTAAATTACTTTCCAGCTACAGAAACAATTTCAGATAATTTAATTGTATCTACTAATGCAATAAAAAACAGGTATGGATATAACATAAATATTTTTAATTTTATTATATTTATAATATATAAGTAGTAGCTGGCTGTGACGTCATATAAATTTAAAATTAAGAAAAAACTAATGAAGATGATTTTTCCCGAGGATAAAACCAATGCAAAATACATGATTCGTGGGGATATGTAAAAATCTCCACATGCGAAATTTGGTGTGAAAACAATACATCCCTTACTATCGTCGGTAAAAATGGAATAATATTGGGTTTATTCACGGATGATATTATTATTTATGTAAACCGAGACATTTTTATCTCCCGGAGAATTTTTGCGGGGACACTGGGGCAGAATACACATAAATATAAGCAAAATGATCGTATGGGATTTGTAAGTCAGCTAAAGAATAAGAATATTTGATCTATCAAAATTTTAAAAAATTTTAGGAGATCTAATTTTATTTTTTATTATTTAAAATAAGTTGTACCACATGTTTATAATTAACAAAAATTATACATTAAGTTATAATTTTTTAAATAAGCTTAACTATATTTTATTTCTTTCCAAATATGATTGATCAGTTCAATGATAAGAAAACAATTTGATAATTTATTAATATTAAATTATTATTGAGTATAGATATATTCGATTACAATATATTTATATTCATATGAAATAATTTCCATAATAAAAAAAAATAAAATATTTTTATATTTGGTAAGTTAAAAAGAAATAATAATGAAAAAGAGTTATATTTTTACAATATATATGATTTTTTTTTGTGATATTTGAATTTTAATTTTAAATTGAGAAATTATAATAATAATTAATTCTACCTATATAGTAAAATATTTAAAATATATCAAAGTTTAAATTATGAAATTGTATATTTCAAAATGAAAATAAAAAGTTAAATAAAATAATCGCGATATTCAATTGTTTTTTTTTAATTTAATTAATAATAAAAAATAATTGAATATTTAATAGGGCCTCCTCCTTTCCCCATAAATTAGCCCTTCCAAGCCTCGCCTTCCGAAATTTAGAAAAAGTAATAATAAAGAAAGTTTGCCTTAAAAAAAAAGATTAAAACAAATAAGGCGTTTGGTCTGTAGCCTCTTTGAATCAGCTGAGAGTGCCTTTGATTTTTTGGATTTCGAAATGAAATTGCGACATTCGGGGCAACCGGAAATAAAGCCTCCCTAGAAAGCTAGTGCATAGCCTCCATCAATATGCTGGAAGGCCAATGCTAGTTGAAAAAGCCCTGCGCTCAAAAGGTAACCAACAATTTGTTCCTTTTGAGGCTAATCCTGTGCTGAATTACCTTCCCGAATTCCCGTTCATCCAATCCACCTCAAATACTCTCAGTAATACAAAATGGCACAATTCAGACCTGGCGTGCAATTCATGCAATCCATCCCTTAAATAATAGCATGGCATTTGTTTTATCCACCCACATTTTATTTATTTATTAATTCTAATTTAATCTATGAATTAGTATGATGAGAACATGCATGGATTTAGGAGGCAACCACCTGAAAATTCCTAACAACTATATATACAAGGTAGGGTCAAAAAGTTCGCGGAATTGGTTATTAAAAATTTATTAAAAATATTTATAACATTCTTACATTATTTCCCTTCAAAATACTCTCCTCCTGCATCTACACATTTATTCCACCGTTCATATAATTGTTGGAAACACTCTTGAAAGCCGTTTTTTGAAAGTTCCTTCAGCCGCTCCGTCGCATTTTCAATCACCTCTGACGAATCAGAAAAACGATGTCCCTTCAATGCCATTTTTAACCTTGGAAACAGGTAGAAATCTGGTGGTGCGAGATCAGAGGATCAATCAAGTCCCTGGACAGGGTCACTCTCATTTCCTTTTGCTCAGGGGATAACATTTTTGGAACAAAGTGCAAGCAAACACGATGCATGTTCAAGTCATTATGAAGAATGCTGTGAACACTCCCATGTGAAATACCAACTTCAGAGGCAATATTATTGATGGTTGTTCGTCTGTCCGCACGCACAATTTGTCGAACGCGCTCAACATTGTCGTCTGTAGTGGAAGTGGAAGGCCGCCCAGTCCGAACGTCATCATCAACGCACGGAACCAACTACAACTGCCTGCTAACCTCAAAAGCACATTCACTACCAGTTATGCCAACCTCATAAACAAAAATTTCCCTTTCAGCTAAGAAATACTTGACTATAAGCGACCATTCCGCGAACTTTTTGACCCTACCTCGTATATCAAAAAATAGCCACCCTCCCAGTATAACGCATCGAAACCTACTAATTCTAAAAATACCTTTGTCTCTTCTGCCTCCTTGATCAATGCTTCTTCTTGAAAGATATACTCTGAAATTCCCTAATCTCACTAAATTCTGTCATATAATTTAATATATTTCTCTATAATCTCCTAATGAATATTATCAAATTATTATCAAGTATAATTTAATTATACTTTCTATATTATATTAAACTTTACTTTAAATATTATATTTTAAAGTGCACCATGCTAAATAAATAACGATTATTACTTACATTTGGAGAGCTGTATTTAAATCATTTCATCGTCATGAAGGATGGAGAAGATAATCAAGAATTCAAATCAACATTCAGTAGCAGGAACGAAGATTGAAACATGAAATAGAAGAAGAAAAATAACTTATTAGTTTATAATCAATAAATTTAAATTGAATTAAAAATAAAATTAATAATAAATACTGACCTCGGAGTTAATAAAGGGTTGATATTACTCGCAGATTAAACTGGAAGAACAGCTCGTAGACTTGAATTGATGTCCATCACTCTCGCCTCGATAAAGAAAAAAATAATTAAGATTAGATATTTATATTATATACAGGAAATAAAAAAATAAGATATAAATAAATAAATAATATTAAGTTATAATACGCATTTAATAGATATATAATAAAAATATCTTAGAAAACATCAGAAAACTTATATTATTATTAATTATTAATTTCAGGAAGATTTTATTCTGTTTAATAGATATATAGGTAATAGAAATATTATTCATTTTTCAAAAGTGTTATAATAATATGAAATTGTCAAAACAATATTCATATGAGATTTGAAAGGAACGGTGTGAGCGATAATGAGATTAGAACGAATATATAGAATATTTAAAATTATATATTCCTATATGAATATAAGAAATTTATCTTTTTTTGATTTATAATTATATTATATGAATTTTGAAAATAATCAGCACATCTTCATATTTTTAAATAAATAAGTTTTAATAGGATTAATATATATATATTGAAATATAAAAAATATTTCAATAAATATATTTAATGTAAAATAAAATTTTGTATATAATTTTTTAATTTTTAAATAATTTTAATTTAACTTTTAATAAAATTTAATTAATGAGATCTGATAGAATATTTAAGATTAATTCTTTTCAAAGATTTGAATGAAAAATTTATAAATTTATTTGGGTATATGAATAAAAAATTATAAAAATGCACTTTATAAAATTTAATTTTTATTGAAATATTTTTTTTTAAAGTTCACTAATCTTCCTTTTAATTAATAATAAGTTGACCTGTGGCCAGGTCCAAACCGACCGACGGTTTGAAGTAAATTAATTAGCAGCTACAGAAACAATTTCAAATAATTTTAATATATCTATTAATGTAATAAAAACAGATATGGATACATAAATAATAAATATAAACATTTTTAATTTTATTTTATTTATAATATATATGCAAGACCAGGCTGTGACGTCATGAATGGCTAGATGACGTCATATAATTTTAGATCAAGAAAAAACTAATAAATATGATTTTCCCGAGGATAAAACCAATACAAAGTGTATGATTCGTGGCGATATATAAAAAAATCTCCTCATGTGAAATTTGGTGTGAAATAACCCTTCCCTTCCTATCGTCGAGCGCTAATACTACCACTTCCGGTTTCCGGATTTGCACCAAAAGTTGATCAATTCATCCCACTGATGCATTAAGTAAATATACCAAATTTCATCAAATTCGGTTGAACCGTTCAGGCTGTACACATCTATACGGACGGACAGACGGACAGACGGACGGACAGACATCATGCTAAAAATACTTTTTTCTGTTTAGAAAATGCATGATTCGTGGAGATATGTAAAAATCTCCACATGTGAAATTTGGTGTGAAAACAATACCTCCCTTACTATCGTCGGTCGGTAAAAATAAATAATAAAATTACAATTAATTCTTGATTAGCGACTGATTAAGGGATGATTTCAGTGGAGAGGCCGCTTAGGGTCTCGCACTCAGCATGGAAGGGGAACTGAGTGGAACTGAGTCGGCCGGCCTGCATGAGGAGGTCAGTACAGTCGGCGGAGGGGCATGGAGAGGGGTGAGCGGGGAGAGTAGAGGTGAGCGCTCTACTGCAAATTATTTCAAATAAAATACATATTAAAATAAAATAAAATAAACGATATTAATTTTTAAAATTAGTTGTGTTTTAGAATACATCTTAAATCGAATCAATAAGTTTAATTCTATTAATTTTATTAAATCAATAAGCTTAATTTTATTCAAAGATCTTAATGAAAATTTAAAAAAAAAATTATAAATATATCAGTAAGAAGTTCATTAATGAAATTATTATATTGTGGAATAAGTTGACCTGTGGCCAGGTCCGAACCGACCGACGGTTTGAAGTAAATACAGAAACAAAATTTCAAATAATTTTAATATATCTATTAATGTAATAAAAAACAGATATCGATATAACATAAATATTTTTAATTTTATTTTATTTATAATATATATGTAAGCTGTGACGTCATGAATGGCTGGATGACGTCATATAATTTTAAATTAAGAAAAAACTAATAAAAATGATGTTTTTCGAGGATAAAACCAATACAATGTGCATGATTCGTGGTGATATGTAAAAACTCTCCTCATGTGAAATTTGGTGTGAAAACAATACCTTCCTTTACTATCGTCGGTCGGTAAAAATAATTTTGTTTCGGAATTTTTCCACCTTATCAATCAATTAAATATTAAATATATTAATTTTTTTTTGTTTTTGTAAATTTCTTTTTAAAATATATGTAATGTCTAATGTATAAATTGTTTTTTTCATTTTTCAAAATTTTTTAATTTTACTATAGCATTGTATTAATTGAATGTAATTTATTATTTTATTGTATTATAACATTTTATAAACAATTTTATAAAATAATTTAAAGAATAATAATTTTTACAAACAGAAATTAATCAATTTAGAGAAAAATTAGGGCTTATAAACTAAGTAATAAGTAATTATTTTTAAAATTGCATTGGTTTTTATCTTATTAATTAATTAATAATTGAATATTTTCATTTAATATTAAAGATAAAAAAATAATTTTATTTCTGCATTTTTCCAACTTATTAATTAATTCTTCTTCTTTATTAATATAATGATTCTTTATTAATTAATTCTAAATTATATATATTAATTTTTTATAGGTATATTTTTCTCCCTCTTCCCCACCTCTTAGAAAAATAGAAACTTCCAAAAATACATTTCTCTTTAGCCCTGGCTCATTTCTATGTTTAAAGATAAATAAATAAATCTTCACGATATACATTTGTATATAGATGTGTGTATGTGTGTGTGATGCACACGTGTGCAAGTTAAAAGTCAAGTGAGGTGAAGGCTATTTCCGTGCAATGATGAAGCGTGCAATGGAAGCGAACTAAGAGTGCAGCAGCAGCTGTGCTCCTCTCTCTCTCTCTCTCTCTCGAAACCACACCTTCTTATCTACACGAAATAACATCCATATATACATATATTCTAAAAATAGAATCAAGATTTTATTCTTTTTAGTGAATGAGCCACCACCATCTACTTTTTCTTCATCATTTAAAAAACAATTTCCTTATTTTTTTCTATCCGCATTTAACAATTTATAATATATATAAGTATATATATATATATACTAGCTGCTCCGAGTGCCTATATATTATTTTATATTGTTTTTAGCCAAAACCCCACTCTTAAGTTTTTTTTTCGGTTCGGTTTGGATATAGAAAAAGTTATTTAATTAATTTTTCAATTCAAAACAAATCTAAAAAAACCGAAGAGTGATGTAAAAATTAATTAATTAAATAATTTTCCTATATTCAAACCGAACCGAAAAAAAACTGAAGAGTGGGGTGTTGGTAATATAAGTATATTACCGATTCATTTTCGGTATGTGTTTTTTCACGTATCACGTTATTCCAAAAAGTGGTTTTCCCGTAAACATATGTGTGTATTTGGGGGGGGGAGCAGATTCTTGTGAACAAAATTCTGATCGAACGTTAAAACAGATCTTAACCAAATTTCATATTTAAGTTTCTATTGGGTTGTTAACGACCTGGCAACATTTTCGATTAAATCCATTCATAAATAAATAAATATTAAAAAAGAAAAATGGCTGAATTTCTAAATTATTAAGTTGGCAAGTAAGTCATTGCCGATTTCGTTCATAGATAACTTTATTTGAATTTTTAGGTTTGCTGACGTAGTCCAAATTTTGGTATTTGATAGTTGGCAATTCAGCTGTCAATCAGTAAAAATAGATTTTTGATCGGTTGCGTAGTTTTCGTTTGACGTTCGTTGAAAAATGGAAGACCAAAAGGAACATTTTCGTTATATTTTACTTTTTTATTTCCGCAAAGGGAAAAACGCATAGCAAACTCATAAAAAGTCATGTGCTGTTTATGGCGACGAAGCCATAAACGAAGGGCAGTGTCAAAATTGGTTTGCCAAATTTCGTTCCGGGGATTTTTCACTCAAAAACACTCTGGTCGTCCAGTTGAAGTTGATGGCGACCTAATCAAAGCAATAATTGATTCGGATCGTCATAGTACAACACGTGAGATTGCAGAGAATCTTCAGGTATCACATACATGCATTGAAAAACACTTAAAACAACTTGACTATGTTCAAAAACTCGATACATGGATTCCTCACGAACTGAAAGAAACACAACGCAACGCATTAACAACTGCGATTTGCTAAAGAAACGTAATGAAAATGATCCATTTTTAAAACGACTGATAATTGGCGATGAAAAATGGGTTGTTTTTAACAATATCAAGCGGAAAAGATAGTCCAGGCCAGGTGAACCAGCTCAAACAAGATCAAATCAAAATAAGGTTTTGTTATCATTTTGGTGGGATTACAAAGGAATTGTCTACTTTGAACTTTTACTATCCAACCGAACGATAAATTCTGTTGTCTACATTGAACATCTAACGAAATTAAAAAATTCAGTTGAAGAAAAGCGGCCTGAATTGACAAATCGGAAAGGTGTTGTATTCCATCATGACAATGCAAGGCCACACACATCTTTAGTCACTCGGCAAAAATTATTGGAACTTGGTTGGGATGTTTTGCCACATCCACCCTATAGTCCTGACCTTGCACCATCTGATTACTTTTTGTTTCGATCTTTACAAAACTCCTTGAATGGTAAAAATTTTAATAATGATATATGATGTCTAATCGTACCTGATTCAGTTTTTTGCTAATAAAAACCAGAAGTTGCTGCCTGAAAGATGGCAAAAGGTCATTGATCAAAATGGACAATACATTACAGAATAAAGTTATTTCGTTCCATGAAAAAATTGTCTTTGATTTTCTTAAAAAAAAAAAATCCGCTATTACTTGGTTGCCAACCCAATATAAAAAAATATAGAAATTTTTATTCTACAAATTTCATCTTTTATGAAAAATGTTGACAGACTTTAAATATATATATAACCAAAACAAAATATATAATAAAAAAGTAAAATGGCCATATTTCTTAATATATAAAAAATATAAAAAAAATTTGAAATAATTTATAGAGAATTCAAATTTCTCTTACCGTAACATATATACATCTAATATTTTTATTTACATAACAAATATGTTAATTGCAATTAAAGATAATTAATTATAGATAAATAAAATGAACACAAATTATTTTGAAATGATTATTGTGTAATAAAATATTTATTTTCAATTAATTTTAATTATAATTTATTTAAGTATTTCCTTCAACACAAAAACGCGCGCGTATGAAAAATATTTCGAAATATATTCAAATAAACTCATAGTTAATTAATATTTTTATATTTTTTAAAAGATTAAATGAATTCCTCCTAAAAAAACAATTTCAAACTTATAGTTTCAATTCACATAAAAAAAGAATTATATGAATAAAATCAAATTGTCATCTTGATTGGATAGTAAGGAGGATATCCGATTTAAATGAAAAGTGAAAAGTGTTGTAGCAAGTTAATTGAGGAGGTAAAAAGGAAATGATAGGGCCGTTTTTTTCCTAATGTTACTGCCCTGGAATAGGGCGAGTGACGTACTACATACTCGTGTTATACATGGTTTAGAGATTTAAATAAATCAATTCCAATGTTTTTCGTTTTGTCCCTGAAACGTGATTTGGAAGTAAGGGCTTACGAGAGGGAGGTTGGAAAGGGAAAAAATTGTCACGCTTGATGAGCGGAACGGCCTTTAAAACGGGGGATGGGAGACAGAAAGGAGGTGGGGGACCAGAGCAACGAACTTTAAACCTCCTTGATAAAAATACCATCTCTGTTGGATGGTCACTCTACCGAGGCATTTCCGCCGACATTTTATATAAAAATTCGTTATTTAATAAAAACAGACGAGCCTGTACAAGTAAATCACCACCATAAATAACAGGATATCAATAATTTCAACGGAATCTACTTCCATGGAATTATATTAGAAATTATAAGTATATAAACCCACATATGAATTGAAACATAATTTAATAAAATAATTCATTATGCTCCATAAAATGTAATATAAATACAATAAATTATATACAAGTAAAAATACGAGGTGTGGTCAAAAGAAAAGGTGAATTTCGAAATTTTTTTTTGTTATGTTGGTACACATACGTTTCTCATCGTTGACATTATCAGTCATTTTGGATTAGAAATTTGTTTTTGACACAACTGAAAAAGTTAGTATGTTTTTGTGTGTTCTTCGATTTTTTAAAGAATCCGTATTAAATTTTGCGTTAAAAATGGAATAAAGTGCTCCAACGCACTTAAAATGTTCACTGTGGCATTCGACGAGTCAACTTTGTCTCAAAAAAATGTTTATAAATCGTATCAAATATGAAGGTTTTGCTCACTATTTTCTCCAATTACAATAGCGTGGTGCATCATAAGTTCTTTCAAACAGGTCATACTGTTAATAAGGACTACTACAAGGAAGATAAGCAACGTTTGCGTGAAGCAATACGACTCAAACGATCGGAATTGTGGAAAAACAAATCATGGATTCTTCATCACCATAATGCACCAGCTCACACATCATTGCTTGTTCGTGATTTTTTGACCAAAAACAACACCGAAATCATGCCTCAACCATCATATTCACCAGATTTGGCTCTCTGAGACTTTTTCGTATTCCCAAAACTGAAGAGTCTAATGAAAGAAAAGCGTTTTCCCACAATTGATGAGATAAAGTCGGAATCGAAGTACGAGCTGATGGCCATACCGAAAAGCGCATTTCAGAAGTGCTTCGACGATTGGAAGAAGTGCTGGCATAAGTGCATTTTATCTGAGGGGAATTACTTTGAAATGGACAAAATGGATATTGATGAAAAAATAAATACTTTTCGAAATAATTACAAATTCGCCTTTTCTTTTGAACAAATCTCGTATACATAAATAGTGTAATCAAGCTAGGTATAGTAAATGTAAAATCTAGGTAAACAAGAAAAGACTTAATTAAATAAATTATATCAATTATTGTTAAATCTAATTAAATTATTTATTATTATAAATATTAATATTAAATTCCAAGAGTAAAAGTAAAAGTAATTAAAAAATAAAGTGAAGTTTTAATTTGCTATCTGGAGAATGAGGAGGAGGTGAATTAAATATTAGGTATTTAGTATAAAAGTTGATTAGATAGGAAAAGAACATTACAGACAATTAGCTTCAATTAATGCATCTGAAATGATAAATGAATCTATTTAATTCATTTTTTTCTTTTGTTTTTTTTTATTTGAATTTCTCTAAATGAATGGAGGTGTTTCTATTGTATTATGAGTCATTCTTTAAACAGACTATTTTTTTCTCTATCTTTCTTTTATCATTTTGAATCCCATTCACGTACACACTTAAATATAAACATTTTTTTTTAAAATAAGTTTTTTTTAAATCTAATTTTTCAGCATTATTATTAATTATTATAATACCAAATAATCCTATTAATCATTTTATTTTTATCCATATGCATATTTATGTTAAATTAAAAATCGTTAATTCGAATAATAAGTTCTAGAATTTTCGGTTTTTCATTTTTTTTTTATTTCTTTGTTTACTTTTTATTTTCTATAAAATTTTTTGATAATATTTTTTTTTAAATAACTAATTAACATATTTTTTTAAAAATAATTTTAGTTTAGGATATCCACCACTCCCATCAGTGATTCTTAATCGAAACACTTAAGCTGTGTGAATTTTACCTAAATAACCTAAGAAAAACATTTATTAATTTTAACAAAAATTCAATAAATATTTTATGGATATTATAAATTTATTATTTTTATTTGTATTACATATAGTAATTAAGAATCCCTAGATAAGGGCTTAGACCAGTGTTTCTCAACATGGGGCCCACGCCACACAGGCAATTCAAAAATGGACTCGACACGAGTTTGCCCCTTTTTAATATTAAAAATTATGTATATGTTACATAAGAATTTTACAAGGGCTTAGGTGGGACATGACACAAAAAAGGTTGGAAATCACTATCTTACAATTAGACTGAATATCGCAGAAATCCATAAAAACTTAAAATAATTTTTTATTCAAATTAATTACATATGAATGAATATTCCATATAATATTATTTTATAATTTTGTTCGTTTTAAATACTATGTAATAAATAAAGATCAACATTTATCAAAAGGAGATCTCTGCTATGTAGTCGAGATATAAATGAGGCTAAAAAATCTGGAGTGTCTCCACTCGACTATCTAGTAATTTTGAATTGGATTAATTAACATTTATTATATTTAAATTAAATTTAATTAATTATAAATTGTAAATTAAAATTAATAAATATATATTAAACCAGCGCGTGTTTAGCTCTTTGTTGATGGCACCACGTCACGTGCTGGCGCGTAAAATTTGCAATGTTAAAAAATTAATTATGCTACTTTTAGCGATTCAATCATACATTCATTTTATACAATTTTTAATCGTGTGAAAAACTATCAAACATATATCTTTATTTTTACGGTCAGTTTAGAGGAAAAAAATGAAAACGTGGTAGGTAAAGACCCTCTTCAGAATGAGCTACATTTCTCAAAAGTTGATAGAAAACTACGAATTGTGAATAATGCCCGTGTACCAAATTTCATTATTCTAGCTCAAACCCACACACACACACACAAAGAGAGAGAGAGAGAGAGAGAGAGAGACATTTTTCTCATCCTTAATGAAAATACTCAGGGACCTTCAAAACTTATAAAAACATCAAAATCTCGAGATCGAAAATTTTCATGATCGCAATACTATCCTTGGTGAGATAGTAAAAAGAGAATAATAAAAACATGCATATTCTCCACTTTGTTTGGCTTGAACTCCAAAATGAAAATCAGAACCTGGATATACTAGTATTGTAGAATAATGAAAATATCTCGGTTAAATTATATTACCATCGAAGAAGTTCTGCACAGAATTGGGTCTCACAATGGTAACTTATAATGATGATCAAGCAGTAAAAGCTGAATATCTTGGTCACATTCTTAGGAATGAGAAATACAGATTGATATAGATCGGTATCCACAGAAAGGTTGGAGGAAAAAGGAATCCTGGAAGGAGAAAAATATCTTGACAATCCTGAGGAAGTGACATGGAGCCACAACGACGGAACTCTTCATAGCAGCCTACAATAAATTAAAGATTGGTATCATAAGTAAGATATATCAATTCTGTTAGTCTGTTATTTATCAATTTATCAATTTTTCATTTCCTTCTATTTTCAAATTAATTAATTAAATTCATTTAGAATGTTTAATCCAAAATACCTTAAATAAAGAAGTACAAATTAATTAACTATTTACATTTGTTCTGTTGAAATAAAATATCAAACATGTATAAAATTTCTTAATGAATAAATGATTGTGTATATTTAATAATCTAAGAGATTTGCGGGTTGAAAAAAATATTAAACTTATAATTAAAATGTCTTTTATTTTGTTTTTTTTTTATTTAACTATTTTTCTTACGTTTATTTAGAATTTTTGTTTGAATTGGTTCTCTAATAACATTAAATATATTGAATCAGTTGTTATTTATATGGATCGATATTTTTGTTATTGTTATTGTTGTTAAAAAAAGTTTTTATCCCCTTTTATTTCAAATTTTATAAGCTATTTTGTTTGATTATTGTGTAATTTAGTGAATGATAAAATTGTATAATATGTATGCCTAATTGGCAAAAGTAAATAAAGATTTATTATTATCTTATCTCATTATACTAGCAAAAATTGTATATATATATATATAGCTGGGAGGATTTTTTTGAAGTTCACACCATAGATAATATTTATAAAGAAAAATCGATCTGTATTGGTTTCAGCCTCGGGAAAAATCATCTTTGTTAGTTTTTTTCTTAATTTAAAATAGGAATTTTAATAATAAAAATATGGGACCGGACAACGCTTTCTTAAATACAAAATATTATAAATAAAATAAAATTAAAAATATTTATTCGAATAATATTTTGTAATCAAATTACGAAATATATATTATGTTATATCCACAGGCCATACTTTTCTGTCTTTCGGTGCATTAATACATACGTTTAAGGGCTGTATGTTTTATTACTAATTTTTTTAAAGTACCGGGCCGCGCGTCCTTATCCTGCAAGCTCCAATTAATATCCTTGAAATGATTATTACTAAATGCTGATGATGATAATTAATTTGACTAAATTGAAAAAACTTAGCATACCTATCAACATATGTAATAAATATTTTTTTTTAATTATACTTCTTTAAAAAATAAATCAATTTTAAAATATTAAATTAATTCATTAAATATTCTAGAATTTTTTTTGTTGCTATATCAATGCGTTTTTCTTTTTTTAGGCAGGATGATTCATAAATATAACTATAAGAGAGGGAAGAGAGAGGTGGAAGGCGTGCCTTGCAATATGTCACCTAATATGAGTGGGAGAAATACAGCTTCAAAAAGAAGAACTAAAAAGAAATGAGAGAGAGGGAGAGAGTGCAAAAGAACCGACCTAGGGTAACCAATCTGATACCCATCTGACGTCATCTAACTGACATCTTTTAATATATAATCTGACAAGGAATTATTATTTAAATTTTTAATAACCCTTTCCCCTTCACCATCACCACCACCAATCCTATATATGCTTTTTTCTCTGTGAAATATAGAAAAATCATAAATGATTATTTTATGGAATTAAATGATTCAAGGTTTAGTATCCTCCTCTCAATATAACTGTGGTAATATCAATTTTATCAGTTTAATAATCATATGGATTGAATTTCAAAATTTCATTTTTGTTTGGAATATAAAAGGGATTTTTATTAAATCACCACACATATTTGTATAATTTATTTATTATGTTTAATAAAAGTACAACATTTCTCGACTGCTTATTCTGCAGTCGTTATCAAGTACTTTACGCCTGCTCCTACTCAATCCCTTTAATAATTATAAAAACTACAAAAGTTTCAATAAATATATTCAACAAAAATATAACTTTAAAATTCATGGTAATTGTTTACAAAACGGGGGTTGAAACTTTACCTGTGGATTCCTTGTTTAATTCCAAAGAAACTTTTCTTATAAAATTTTTCCCGGGTTTTTCTAGTTTACGAGATAAAAATTATTAAAGGTTGACAGATAAACTAATTATGAATGAGCAGCCATTTAATAATGTTTTATTGTTTAATTCACTGCTTCTCAAACTTTTTGAAGTCACTGCCCCCTTGAAACGCAAATCAAAATGTCATTTTAGTTTAGATTGCTTAAATTTATAATTTTAAATTTCTATATGCAAACTTTTACTAGTCAATAATACATGCATTTACTAATGTTAACAATGACCTTATTTAATTATTATAATTTATGTGTCACATTTTTGGAAATTCCACGGCCCCCCTCCGTCAGTCCACGGCCCCCCACTTTGAGAAGCCCTGGTCTAATTCACTAATTATTTACTTATTCATTAATTTTCGGTTTTCCCAGTTCGGTTTGTATATAGAAAAATTATTTAATTAATTAATCTTTTAATTTTCATTTATCCAAAGCTAACTGAACCCCCCACCAAGAAAATTAGTGGAGCCCTCTGCTGACCAAATGAATAAAACATGGTAAATAAATAGAATGTAAGTAAATGGATTTATATGCGAATTTTAATAATGTTTATCTCATAAACTAGAAGAGACCGAGAAAAATCTTATAAGAAAAGTTTCTTTGGAATTAAACAAGGAATCCACAGGTAAAGTTTCATCCAATTCCATGGAGATTCCCGTTCTATATATAATTGCCGAATTCATAAAAAAAATAAGAATTTATGATAAATTAATTGTCAAAAGGCAAAATTACTAAATTCCTACTAGTCCGCTTGAGTCGAAACAAGCGTACGGTACGTGATAACGACTGCAGAATAAGCATTCGAAACGTTGTACATTTATTAAACTAAATAAAGAAATTATAGAAATATGTGGTTTTTTAATAAAAATCCATTTAATAATTATAAAAACCACAAGTTTCAATAAATATATTCGAGAAAAATTTATAAATTTAAGAATTATAATGATTTGAAAAATAATTGAAATAATGTAAGATTTTTCATTTCTTTGTAAATATTATAAAGATATTAAGTATTTATCATAAATAATTATAAATATTGATGAGTGGGCTCAGATCCTAATCAGAATTATTCAGTTTTGTGTGTGTGTACATATATGCCAATATATGTGCAAAAAATCGAGATTACAAGTCATGAAAAAGAATAGAGTTGGAATGGGGAAGAGTTATACACTATACCTAATTTTAATTCTCATATCCTCCTTTTCATTCCTTCAATTCTTCACTCAATCGCATGAGAAATTCGTCTTCCCAAGCGAGAAACTTAATAATAATCCCCTGAATAACAACGAAAGCCAACCTCTTGTTCAGATATCGTGACGATGGAGATTTAAAGAAGAGAGCTCGTGTCGTTAGTTTAAAAAAGAGGTACATTTACCTTTCAAAATTGCGAAGCTAGGAATGAAAATCTTATAGATCCGTGCTCGTAAGAGAAAACATAGTCCGTTTCCATTTTAAATAGAGATAATAAATTGTAATACAATAGTAGTTAAATTCTATAAGTTTAGTTTAAAAAGTGTATTTTTTTAACCAATGATGATACACAAATTTTTTTTTAAAGCTAATTGGTGACTCAAAGGTCGTAGTTATATATAACTTGGCATTTTTTTTTCTTTATATGTGAGAAAATTGATTAATTCACTTATAATCTTATTAAGTAAAGAATCTAAAAACAAAAAACTATAATGATAGATAGGATTAAGGAGAAAGTTGCTATCGATGGGCTACTTAAAGAAAATTTGTAATAAAATCCGTGGATAATTTAATATAAATTTCTTAATTCAATAAATAAATTATATATTGTTTTTAACTATACTAGGCACAGAAGTAATAAATATTCAGTGTTAATGAGATATTTGAAAAATAAAAATAAACTTGTCATCGGTAACTAGTTTCCTAAATTGAGCCGGGCGTTTCCTCCCCAACCCTCCCAAGAAACAAATAACAACTGAAGACTTAACTTGTCGTTACAATATGAATTTATATATATTAATAGGCTATTATTATTATTATTTAATTTAATTGTGAATTAATTATTCATCTAATTATACTTTTAGTTATTCACCTAAATAATTATCGTTGATTTTTGTACAATCGGTTATTATTACTGCATTATTTATTTTTAATTTGTTTGCTACGAAAATAAATCTCGGTAATTGTGATAAGGCGTACAGATACAGTGCGTCCAAATTAAAATGACTATTCTTTGGCAAAACGGAATATATTTATAGAAATATCTATTGATAAATTAAGCAAGTCCATTTTAGAAGCCTTCTCCTATTTATATTATAAATTTAATAAGATAAAAATCACCTATTTACTTTTTTGGTTTATTTGAGAAAAAGAAAAAAAATTGTCAAATTTTTTTACTTTTGTTTTACTTTGTCGATACTTGTATCATAATGTGTATTGATTATCCTTATCTTTCATTCTTTCCTTTTCAATCCACCCTTCAATTTAAATATTGATAATAGGGGTGTAGATGAATGATAAGTTTTACCCGTCCTGTAAATTCTACAAAAATCCCATTCCCTCCTCTCCTTTATTTTATTCTATTTGAACATAAAGATAAAAAACAATAAGTAAATCGGTGACGGTGGAATTGAAATATTTATGAGCCTTTCTTATCATTCTTTCTATTTTCATTCATTTATCCGTTAAAGAGTATCCGCCCGCTTGCACGTGCCCCACTACCACCCCCATTACTGATAAGATAACCCAACAATTCAGAGATAATCCTAATATACCTCCACTCTTAATATTAACCAACAGAAGAAAAAACATTTAATTATATATTCTTAGATATTTATAAATTTATATAATTTAAATAAATCATAAATTTATATTTTGAAAATTTTAAGAATTTTTTTTTTTATTAATTAAACAAGAATATGATTATGATTAATAATTTATAAATTTTGAGTAAGCACGTAACTAACAAAATACATCATCATCATTAATGGCGTATAGTGAGGAGTGGAGGATGAATAAAAAATAAAAAACATTAACAAATTTTTGATCATCCTACATATGTATTAAAAAATAACTGATGATGATCATAGAGTAGGAATGGGCAATTGGGGCGGGGGAAGGGAGGGATTGAGGGGGGAAGAGGGAGCTAGGAAAAATGGGTGGGTCAAAACAGAAGGAGTGGTCACTCATGGAATTTTGTTTCTCGGTTATAAGAGGATCGAGAGTTAAAAAGAATAAAATTTATTTAAAGTTTCCATTTTATTAATTTTTATTTTATTTTAATTAAATATAAATGTAAAATTTTAATAAACAAAAATAATTATTTTTTTATTCTTTTTGTAGGGTCATTTATAATATTTGAAAAATGTAGAATATTGATTTTTTGATTTTTTGATTTTGAAAATAGCTTAAATAATTTTTAAGAAATTCACTATTAGACAATTAAACTGAAAAATCGATTTCGAATTTCATTTTAATCATTTTATATTATTATTATTATTATAGTTGTACTTACTCAGGACAAATATTATTATTATTATTTAAATAATCTCCATTTAATTTTAATTCATATTTTATTACAATTTCATTTTAATCATTTTATTTTATTATTATTATTATTATAGAGTTGTTGGACTTATATACTCAGGACAAATATTATTATTATTATTATTATTTAAATAATCTCCATTTAATTTTAATTCATATTTTATTAAAATGATAATAAAAGAAATATTAATATCATATATTTTTATTTATATATTAAATAATTATTTAAAGTAGCTGTATAAAATAGATAAAGTTTATGTAAAACTCCACGCTCTTCTAAAACGATGACTCGCTCGGTTCAGAGAACCTGTCCCTACCTGTCGGACAATGAACAAAAAAAATTATTAATTCTATCAATGAATAAAATATATATACTTGCTTATTTTTACCGGCAGACGATAGGAAGAGAAGGTATTGTTTTCACACCAAATTTCACATGTGAAGATTTTTACATATCTCCACGAATCATGTATTTTGTTAACAGAAAAAAGTATTTTTACCGACCGACGATAGTAAGGGAGGTATTGTTTTCACACCAAATTTCGCATGTGGAGATTTTTACATATCTCCACGAATCATGCATTTTCTAAACAGAAAAAAGTATTTTTAGCATGATGTCTGTCTGTCCGTCCGTCCGTCCGTCTGTCCGTATAGATGTGTACAGCCTGAACGGCTGAACCGATTTTGATGAAATTTGGTATATTTACTTAATGCATCAGTGGGATGAATTGATCAACTTTTGGTGCAAATCCGGAAACCGGAAGTGCTAGTATTAGCGATCGACGATAGGAAGGAAAGGGTTATTTTCACACCAAATTTCACATGAGGAGATTTTTTACATATTATCACGAATCATTCACTTTGTATTTGTTTTATCTTCGAGAAAAATCATCTTTATTAGTTTTTTTCTTAATTTAAAATTATATGACGTCATCTAGCCATTCATGACGTCACAGCCTGTTCTTACATATATATTATAAATAAAATAAAATTAAAAATATTTATGTTATATCCATATCTGTTTTTTATTACATTAATAGATATATTAAAATTATTTGAAATTGTTTCTGTAGCTGGAAATTAATTTATTTCAAACTGTCGGTCGGTTCAGACCTGGCCACAGGTCAACTTATTAGAATGATGTCTGTCCATCTGTCCGTCCGTCTGCGATAGTTTACAAAGTTTTAATTTTATATTCATTGTAGGATAATATTTCACTTAAAATAAAATATACTAATAATTAATAATTGAGTAATTAAATTAAAAATAAAAACCAAGATAATATAATTTAGTCATTTGAATTCAAGTTTTTAAAATAATTTTTTTTTTATACTTTATATATATTTACCTGGAACACACACCGAGCTTCGCTCGACCTTTTAACAAATTCATACAATTTATTATTATAAACTTTAAAAATTTTAGAATTTTTTAATTATTTATTACAATTGTTATATGGGTTTTCTAAAAATGAGCCAATAAAAATTTGTTCTCTAAATTGGTACAAAATAATTAAAATAACTTGATTTTAATTTCAAGATGAATAATATATTCAAATTTACAAATGAAATATTAGATCCTATTTATATTATATACACAATTATATATATATATATAGTATACATATTGTATACACAATTATTGATAGTATAATAAGATAAGATATAAAAAATATAAAAATACTGATTTTTCTATTATAATTTAATACTTTAACTTAATGAAATTAAATAATATATTAAAATTAAAGATGAATATGTTAAATTAATGTAGAAAATATAGCAAGCGTATATTAGGGAAATAAGGCCAAAGGCAGATGAATCTCATCCATTGGGGGTAAGCAAGAGATGCTATACACCAATTAAAAAACAATTGTCCCCTTCAAGCTTACAGATAAGGAAAGCATTTGAAGGGGCGGCGAATTTTATCAATCTGTCAAAATTCAATAATTAATATTTAATTAAGGAAACACCGTAAAATTATATAATACTAGTGAAAATGAATCTACGTTTCATAATGAATATATTCGTATAGGTTTTAACTTTGTTGTTATAAGGCAATATTTTTTTTGAACTGTAAAAATAAACCGATATTAAAATTAATTAAAAATTTCCATTTAATGATAGTAAAAATCAATTTTATTTAGAATCTGGCTAAAATTAGGTTGAATGGATTTGTCTTGGTCACACTTGACAAGATTTAGTCAAAAATTTAAAAAAAATGAAAAATATTGAATAGGTTTGTTTTTCTAAAACTCCAAAGAGTACAATAAATATGAGTTCCAAGTTTTAAACTAATATGAAGCATTCTGAAGTATGAAGTCTTCTCAGAGGCACTTAAAGGGGGGGTTAATTCAAATATATATATATAGGAGACTCTTAAAAAGAGTCTTATAAGAGTTAAGATTTACATTTTTTTTCGTTTTAATGAATCTATGTTAGGTATTCTCCTTCATCCAAATAAACTTGATTTTTTGGAGGATCAAGAGAAGGGGTAAGGGAAGGGTAAATGACATGATTCCCCTCCTATGCAAGAAAGGATTCATGAGCTCACGTGAGGGCAGGGACGCTACTCCCTGAAGTAGAAATCTTTTCTATTGGAATCATAGAGAAGAGACTACCCCGTTACCCATCAATATCTTTCTAATAAATCTTACTATATATTTTTTTCCTATTATTATTGATATTTTTAATAAAGAATAATTATTTTCTACTTAAAAATTATGTTATAATTGTTTATTAACTATTCTATTTTTCAATCCTTTAGTTTATTAATATACTTATACCTGGAACACCGAGCTATCGCTCGACTCTTTAAAAAATATTTATATACATTCTTTAATTATTTATTACAATTATTAAATGCTACATCATTGCATCAATCTGATTAAAATGAATGGAACTTTGGGTCCTCAATAATAATAATAATAATAATACATAATAAATAATATTTTAGTTAAAAAATATTAAAAATTATAAAACTATCTAAAAATTAATTAATAAAAAAGAACAATAAATAAATAAATATAAATTAGTAATTTAATAAAAAATATAAAACGAAAATAGATAAAAAAAAACATAAAATTAACTAATAAAAATTTATAAGAATAAACAAAAAATTAAACGACAAAGCAGATTAAAAAATTTCTAAAAAAATAATTAAAAAGTATAATAACTAATTAATTAAAGAAATATTATATTCTATGCCTGGCCCCAGCTCATTTTATTTTATTTTATTTTTTTTTTGAAAAAGACGCTAAACATGCTAAAGGATCTTTATGTGAAATTAATTTTTTGTATAAAATATTTTATAATATTTATTAAAAACTCTGTGCAGCGCCGATCCCTAACTATAATTTAATATTATTAGTCTATAAATAAGAAACTATTTAATTATAGTATCATCTTAAATATATTTATTGTTTATCTTAGAAAAAGTTTTTGATGAAAATCAAAAAGAATTATTTTTATAAATCAAATAATATTTAATATTTATATAAATATTAATAAAATAATAATATTCATATCTGTAGTGTTATATGGCTGTGAGGCATGGTCGATCACTCTGGGAGATGAGAATATATTAAGAGTATTTGAGAAGAGAATTCGTCGCAGGATTAATGGGCCAAAGAAAGATGAGGTCCCCTGAGAATGGCGGAGACTGCATTACGAGAAATTGGATAACCTCTAAGCATCTCCAGAAATAGTTAGCATCATAAAGCCGCGAAGGTTGCGATAGGCAAGGCACGTGGCTAGAATGGGAGAGGAAAGAATGGCGAAAAATATATTGGTGAAGAGACTGATCGGGAAATGTCCGGATGGAAGACAAAGGAAGAGATGTACGGACAATGTATGAAGGGACGTGGGTGAGATGGGACAGGGAAGTAGTTGCATGGTTGTGGATCAGGATAGGAATTCTTGGAGAAATGTGGTTGCTGAGTTCGAGTTCCGTAAAGCCACAGAGATAGATAGATAAATAAACAATTTTTTCTGATAAGGTGTTTGCATTTTAATTTAATTATAAAATATAAATAATTTAAATTATATTTAATATATTTATCCAGAAATGTAACAATTATTAAGTAGTGGCTAACAATGTAAACAGATATGTCTTTGTTGAATGATTGTTATAGAATTTACTGATATAATATAATAGAATGGTAATCATTTATCCACCTACACGTCTCTCCCTCTTCTTTTTTATTCAGTCCGTATTGATAAAATAATCGTCAGAATGTGATTATATATATATATATATATATAATAGAACGTTGTAATCAACTATTTTAAACTATGCATCCGTTGCATAATCTTCTTTAAAATGCAATTCAATGCACTGCATTCATTTCAAATATACAAATCAATCTTGTATACATCTTATAATTATAAATTACACTTGAAGAAATGTGATTGCTGCGGCCAAGAACTTTCGAGTTCCGTACAGCCACACAGATAAATATAAATATTTATAATGATTTCCAAAGTCACCTTGAATCATTATAATGTTATTAATAACTTTAATTAATTTTCTTAATTTCAAAAACTTCCTATTACTTAAATTTCATAAAAATCTCGTGAACAAGTTTTAATATTAGAAATATAAATATATATAATATATTATATATATCATTTCTGTTAGTATAATAAAATTAGAGAGATAGATTAGATAGAAGATATAAGGTTAGAATAAAGTAAGGGGTATTTATAATAATTGCTTCTTCAAATTCTGAATATATAACTTAGAATTCTTGAATTTTTTCTTTGAATTTTTTTCAGAGCCAGTTACTACTATATGTATTAAAATAAAGTATGTAATCTGATAAAAAGAAAACTTGTTTCACTGCTAGAAATTATTTAAAAAAAAAAAATATTTACTCACGTTAATCAAATTTCCGATTAACAAAGTCGTTATTAAAAAGTATACATTACATTATTGATCAATGCTTTTTTTTCAAAAATATTTCATATTAACTATTATATAATTATACTAATTATAATTAAAAGAAAAAGAGAGAAATTTATGAAATTTTTTAGATTTTTCTAAGAGTTAATTTCATTTGGAAAAGCCACGCGACTAAAAAAAAATATTTAAATTTTATGAGATAAAAAAAAAAATGAGTAGCTGGATGGGAATTAAACTAAACTGGTTAGGGAAATTGAATTCATGGGTAGAAGTGAGAGAGAGAGGGAGTGAGCTCCTCCCTTTTCATAGATTCATCCCCTTAAAATGACTCAGCAGGCACACTCCTAAAGGGTTGGAAAGAGGACCGAGAAGGTAACCACACGGAATTATAATAATAATAATTTAATTATGATGTAATTCAGAGACTCCTGTAAAAAAAGGGTGGAATATTTTTTATGGTTATTTAATATAGCATTCTTATATTGCTGATCTCTTAAGAAATCATCAAGGGGTGAACAGGTTTATTTTTAAATAAGTTACATTTAATTTAACTGTAAAAGAGAAAAAAATTTCTATAAGAATATAGAAAAAAATTTGAATATTCAGTTATCCAAAGAGATGTTCGTATATTTAAATTATTTTATTTGATATTGTAATTAATTTCTTAATAACTTCTTATTTATTTTATATATATAGGAATGGATTAATTTCATTTTGCAAGACACAATGTATTTTAATAATAGTACCTGGTTCACCGAGCCAAATAATTTAAAAGAACATAAAATAGTAATAGAATATATACCTCTTGAACGTATGTATTAATGCACTAAAAGACAGAAAAGAATGGCCTGTGGATATAACATAATATATACATAATTTGATTTTATTTATATTTATATTTTGTATTTAAAAAAAACGCTATCTGACTTAGTTGCTGACGTCATTTAAATTTCCAATTTTAAATTAAGAAAAAATTAATAAAGATGATTTTTCCCGAGGTTGAAACCAATACAGATCGATTTTTCTTTATACAAATTATCTATGGTGTGAATTTCAAAAAATCCTTCAAGAGGTTTAATATTTCAAAAATACAAATTTTTAAATATATATATATACAATTTTTCTAGTATAATAAGATAAGATAAAAAGAAAATAAATTCCTTTTAATGAAAAGACATTAAATTTTGTAATATTTTTATGAATCTGATTTTTTTAATTCTATTAAAAGATAATAAACTATTAGTATAATCAGGTTCAGAGATTTATAATAAAATATAATTTGTTAAATAATTATCATCTATATCTTAATATATACATATTTATTTATTTATTCATTCTATAGACACTTATATTTGATTCGGTCTACCTGTTTAGACAATTTCCTGCCGGAAATGGGTTAATAGAGAACTCTGATTTGCATTTTATTCCATTTATTTAAATTTATTTAAGTCATTTTCCCTCTCTTTTTTGCACTCGAAACATTTTCATTCATTCATTTTACCATTTTTCCAATTTTCATTCATTAAAGGAAGAATAAGAAAAAAAAAATGAAAAATTATCTTTATTTCTTTGATATTTATTAGTTAATATGGAAATATATAAGATATTTAAGATACTATATTTATGAAAAGGAGGAAGGGCGGGGGTGTTAATTCAGAAGTGAAAAGGTGAAGAGCGGGATTCAGTTCTTCCGTGGGGGAGTATTTCCGTTTCATTCCGTTCATAATTGAGTTAGCAATAGGGTGGGGTTAAACTTTTGCGTGGGAATATTACAAAATCTATTTTCAAAAAAAAAAAAAAAAAAAAATAAATAAATAAAATTAAAATCCTGGAGTTGGAAAAGAATTAAGGGCAAAATGCAAGAATAAAAATCAACCCTCCATTCTCTCTTTCACTTTCTCTTTTTATTTATTTATCTATTAATATTTTACAAAAAAATAATAAAATAAAAAATTATTTCTACATTTAAATCAACTAGATTATGAATTGTTTTTTTTTTTATTTCTCAATCTTAAAAATAAAATTTATATAAATTAGTCGTCTTGGCATATAATAGACTGTCCCCTTATGATCCCCTATTAATTATATTCATTTAATTGAAAAATATCAAATATATATTAGAATTTATTTATTTATTGTATTGTATAAGAAAAAATATCTATTAAAATTATTAAGGGTATTTATTTATTGTGGTATTTTAAATTTGGTTACAAGTTCTAAAAAATATGCTAAATTTAGTTATTTAATAAATATATGATTGATATATAATAATTAATCTATCTATATAAATATAAGAAGGTTTTTGTCTGCACATTGATCAGAATTTAAAATTTTTTGCATACCCTCACGTTTCATGAGCAAAAGTTACTTTAGAATTTTTCATATCTGTTTGTCTGGAAAATTATAGACTCAAAATTGGTTGAACCCAGTACAATGAATTACATCACAATATTCTTATATACCTCTTTTTGAACATAAGCTATAATTTTTATCAATATTTAATCAATAACCGCAGAAATTAATTTGTTAACATTTATATAATTCTCCATGTTGTTCATTTAGAGGCTCAGTGAAGGTGTTTATTCATTTCCGACAATGACTATATAGTTAATATTAATTCAAGCAATTCCCACACAAAGAAAGATTATAATATTTAAATTTTTATTTTAATTTCTAATATTCAAATTTAATTTCAATTAAATAATTCATTCTATAAGTTCTCATTTTAATTAATTTAATAAAATATTTAAATCATAGTTATATTAAATAAATTATTATTGTTTAAAATTATATTCTTATTTTATTTGAATGTTTCTTCTTTACTATTTAAAAGTGTACCGTAGGAATTTTATTTATGTCTAATAAACAAAATCAGAAATTATTTGTTTTTAGTGTTTTATGAAGTATAAAATATAATTTTAAAACGTCAATAAAAGTAACTAATTTACATTATCTTTGTTTTTTTTTTAAATTTAATTATTCAATTATTAATTATTAATATATTTTAAGTACAAAAATGATTATTATATTAAATAAAAATTAAAATTGTTTTTTTTAAGACAAATGATATAAAGGAGTTGTTTTAAATTGTTGTCTTTTTGGGTAAAGTTTTTAAATTTGTTTTTAATTCAAATGATTATATTCTATTATAATTAATTTAAAGGTGTTTTTTTTTATTTATTATGTGAAAAGGCGAGGTGAGGCGTTGTATATAAACAAAAGGTATCGAAAAAGGATTCCTCGACCTGGCGAATGGGGGGAAAAGGTGAAAATGAAAATTGGATAATATAAAATTAACTGAAAGAAATAAATGAAATGTGAGCGATATTCTTTAGAAAATATGCAAAATAAATGGAATTAAGAGTGGATAAGGCTTATCGGACTTCTTTGAAAGGAAGATTGTAAGGGGGGGGGGGGACCCTGCTAATAAATAATATAATAAAAATTGATCCAATGAAAAAATTAATAAAAATTTGGTAAACTGGAATAAAAGGTGGTGTTAAAGAAATATAAAAGGCAATCGAAATTTGATTTTAAAATAAAATGTATAATTTATTAAAAGTAAAATAAAAATATCATAATATGAAAAAAGATTAATGATGATAAAAGGAAACGAAGAGGAATTTTGAAAGGCATAATTAAAGAAAAACCCGTAAAAGGTTATCGAAAAATATACAAGTTTGGAACCGAATCTGGTGAAAGAATTGAAAGGCAAATTAAACTTACAAACTAAGCCCGTTGAATCTAAATCTAAAATAAGATTTACCTATACCGAAATTAATTTAAAATTAAATTAATTTCGGAAATAATAGCATAATGCTATAATTTTAACTCTCAAAATAGAGAGGCTCAAACGTGGACACTTCAAGGTGTCTAAAAAATGAATGAGGGTGAGAACTTTATTTTTTGTTCCCACGTGAATTATAAAAATGAGAAGAGGGGGTTGATTCTGGAATGATAACATCGGAAATTTTTATTCCCCCCTATATTAGAAAAAATTACAATTATATAATTCAATAGTTATTATATGGCAAACGAATTACATAAATACTTATTAATTTTACGAATTAAATTTATAAAAAATTAATTTCTTAATTAAAGCATATAAAATTAAAAAATGGGTAGGAAATTTGCCAAAAAATGTTAAGGCCATGCTTAAACATTATGTTTAATAAATTTTCTTTTAAAAATCAACTTACTATTAAATTCAGAAATGTGTTCAAATATAATAATTCTTTAAAATTTAAATATTTAATTATAATATTAAAATTATTATTATTATTATTTGAAGTTCGAGGCATACATTTGTGCTAATATTAAAATATACTCGTAACTATTATTTGATTATTATTATTCCTCATACAACATGAATGAATAAATGAATTGGACTGAGGTTGGACTCGAAATATTTTATATCAATTATATGTTTTTTCTAATCTTAGGAGATGCGGATTAAGGCCAAATTGGACAACATTAAATCAAATATAACAACATTCAATATTTATGTACACCAATTATTATGTGGCTCACAAATTTAAATTAAAAAAATAAAATTTAAATTTTTTATTGTTGTGGGAATACCAAATAAGTTAAAAATGTTAGTTTTCGTTTTATAAATCAAATAAAAGAAAAACTATTACATACAGACTTAAAATAAAATAAGGGTTCAGGGTGCAGAGCAGAGAATAATTGAATCTAGCCAATTATTTTACAAGTTAAATTTATTTCATTCGGATATTTCGTATTGACTTGAAAGTATATACACAACACACACAAATATAAATAACACATATAATTTATATATATAAAAGAAAAGAATTTTTTTAAAATAATCTCAGTAAAATATAAAATATAAAGCAGAGATTTGGGATATTTATTTTTAATTTCCTTCGTTTGAGAATAATCACCTTGAAATGTTAATTATTTATGTTTCTTATTGTCTATTTTTTTGTGAAGAATGTAAAAATCAGGATTTAATATTAATAATATAAATCCGGTGGTGTTCAATTGGCGTGTCTCATTTGCATACAAGTGCTCATGCAAATGTCGATCCCCCTGCACTGATACATACTAAGTAAACAGAATACAGGAGGGTGAGGAGGGGATATTGAAGGAAATGGTGGAGGAAAACAAAATAATACCCGTGAGAAAATCACTATCAAAGAACAGGTACAGCACCTAACAACAACTGCAATCATAATCACATACATATGTGTATAGGTATATACATACCTATATAGGATACCCCCCTAATCACGATATATCTCCCCGCCACCCCCAGCATTATATAAAAACAACTACAACAACAACAACAAAATAATATTGCATTCTCAAATTAAATATTTATTAAAAAAAATATCAATGACTCTTAAAAATGCAAATTTAGATGTTTTCTTCGAATTTTTAATTTGTGTCTACACCTTCCGGCACCTTCCTAAAATTCTAAAATAAATTTCTATAAAAAATAAATAAAAGAAAATAATAATTACTGCCAATGAAAATAAATGAAGATTATTATATTTTCTAAATAAATTCTTAAAAATTAGATGTTTGGAGGATTATACTATTGGTCTTTTTGACCATACATCAATATATTTGGTATATATATATATATGAGGCGTTTATTTTGAAAGTGGCCTAACTCCATTTATCTTCAAATCGAGATATTTAAGGGTTTGAGTTTCAATGAATTAAATAATATACGTATAGGATCCCAATAAGTCATACTGTTTAAGAGTATCTAAGGGTATTAAATTTATAGTTCCTGTTAAAATAGTGGCAATTATTAAGTGAATAATTTGGGTTTTCTTATCAAGAATAGAATTAAGCCAATTTCAAAATTAACAACCAGATTCATTAAAAAATTTGAAGGTGCCGAAGTCTATTCAACATAATTTAAGATGCTTCCAATTGAAAAAAAACAATACTGAATTATTTTACATATCTTTAAAACACTTAGGAAACATCATTTATGCGATTCAAAACATTTTTTTAATTACGGAACATACAAAATTACAAACATATAGTAAATTTATTACAAAACAATTTATTATGCATTTATATTTTGCACGTATGAAAGGTATTTGAAGAAGTGGTATATAAAATTGAATTTTGCTGTTGTAATTGGACTGATAATTTTAAAGAGTGGTGTCACTAAAATTTTTTCGAATTTTCTTGGTCTAGTCCAACGTGGTTATGAATTCAGGACATGAAAATTTTTATTCTCACCCATTGATGTCTTATTGAAAATTTTATATGGTTCATTTCTGTCAAGAAGCATCCAACATATTTTTAATCGGTTTACTGATTCTTCATTAGAATTATTTGCACGTTTAAAAATTGCATCTTTTAATAATTTTATCGATACAAAATCTTCTTGTCTCATTTCATTTACAATTAAATTATTATCTTTTCAACACTTTTTAATAATCTTTTGATAATCTTGGGAAACGAACAGTAAATTAATTTTTTTTAATGACACCAAAAATCTTGATTTAAGTATAAATGGAGTTCGGCCACTTAAGGTAATATGTGAAGGGGGAAAATAGTTATTAACACAATTATTGAGAATTTAAAAAATTTATCAACAAATGAGTTTTTAAATAAAAGTATTTTTTTTTTAAATTCATAAAATTGGTCCAAATAGTCATTGTCATGTTGAAATTTGAGTTACTTAAATTTATTGAATATCTTTTGAAATTTACGATATATTTTTTTATTTTTCATATTTTTTTTTTTTTTTTGATGAAATAACCGTTAAATTAATTTCAGGGTATCAGATAGAAAATAAAAATTTATATAAATAGTATATAATTAATATTTATAATTTATTTTTTAATTTATTATTATGAAACTTTCTTCAATGAGTTATGAAATTTAATATTTACCCTTTCTAAGAGGATCTTTTCGGAACCTTAGAAAAGTAAAAGTTATTTAGAAACTTAATACCTTCGAAAAATCAAAAAGTCAAATAAAAAAGGGTGAAATGTGATTGATTGATTTATGAATAAAATACAAATGTCATGTATATATATATATTTAGTGTTGATGTTAAAAATAAATAAAGGTGTAGGTGTGTCTGGGGTGGGAGAGAGGGTTTGGTTTCCTGTTCTTCCCTCCACCCTCTTCTCCTTCCTACTCCTGTAGCTTGACATCCGATCTTCTTAAATGGGAAAATGATCCCGAATCCGGTGGAGGTGAATGTGCGCGCCTTATGCGTGCGTCTAGGAGGACATCCCTTCCGGTGCCCTCTCTTCCCCCTTCCACCCTCTTTTAACCACACCTGCCCTTGGAAGATGCTGTGCTACACACATCCACCCTTCTCGACTCTTTCTAGTTGATGCCATACAGGAAGTGCATCACACAGATGCGCCACCCTCGCTTAAACCATCCACTCTCTCACACACACACACACAGTTTTACCTTCTCTCCTCTTCTTCTTCATTAAAAATACAGAGGATTACATTCTTTAAGAATTTTATTTATTTGTTCCTGAGGGATAAAAATAATGGTTATAGCTTTTGGGTGTTTGATTATATTTTTATTAATAAATCAAAAATGTAATGTTAACCAACTATAATTATTAAGTAGAGATATACTATAGATAAAATTATATAATTTTTATTTATGTATATTATATTGTATAATTTATGAAAAATTCAAAAAAGAAATTTAGAAAAATTAGAAATAAATGATGAATGAAGGCTCTAATTGTTCTTCAAATAGATTTTGTGAAGAGAAATTAAATGGATGTCATTAAGCAATTCGTTAGAATGGACGTTGAAGGAGAGTTCAACAGACTGTCAATCCAGACAATAAACTAAACAAAACAACATTTAGAACAAGCAATTCAGACAATACGGGACAATGATATATAAAAGACATAGGGACTTAAAGAAAAATAAATTTAATGAATTATATGTAAAAATTGACAAGTATTTTTTTATAAGGAACAATAGGCTATTTCATTGATAATGAAATCAAATAAATGGATGAAATTGAATGGATAATGTGGAAATGACTTTATGATAATGATGAAACAGATTGTAAAAATATTGTGAAAATATGAATATGATATAATTTAAGACTTGGCAATTCAATTAAATGAAGAATTGAGAAGTTTGTGAAAAAATAAAACTAGCAATTCGAACTGGATTTTTATTTATTTATTCATCTGTGTAACAATATTGTACTTAGCAAGCAAATTCCTACTCTGAGATTCCTTTATCTAATATCAACTCTCTCTTTATATTGCTTTGCTATATGGTTTTAGCCAACCAGCTGTTTCGCAATTGGTTCCCCTTTGAACACACATCCCTCAAGACTCGATTAATGGTAAAAGAATATATAAAAACATCTCTTATATAGAGAATAGATTACTTAACGCCCGGACGCGACAGTAAGTCATATAAATCTGGTAAAAAATATATTATCATTATAAGTAGTCATAATTGAGAAATTTTATTTTTAGTACTTTTATAATTAAAATATAAATTATTAATTTTATCAAAAATAGCAATAAATATAAAAATAATTTCAATTTATAAAATATATAAGTAAAAAATAATTACAAAAACTTATTAGAAATTTTTTTTTTGGTTTATTTTAGAAAAATATAAATATTCGATGAAAAGGTAGGTTTCATATCAATTATAATAAATATGTTTATGTGTATAACAAAATCAACGCTACAAAATAAATCAGTGTTTATTTTTCACACTAATAATAGTATTTCACTCTGAAAAAGGTAAATTTACTAAAATTTATAACCTCAAACTATCAATTTAACAATTTAACTTGAATATACCTTTATAATATATTAAGAATTGAATGCAAAATAAAATCGTTTATATTTCTTTTTTTTTCTTTTATTTTTTAATTATTTAGAGAGGAGTTAAATTTTATAGAAATATTAATTTATTTTATTGAATTAAACAAAATATTTCTCTTATTTTATTCTCGATGTCTGAATGATAATTTATTTTCTGATTAATCTTAAAAAAATATGTGTAAAATTTGATAACAAAATTCATAAATCAGCACCTTTGATAAATAATATTATTATTTTGAACACAAAAGATCTTGATCGCAACAGTCACATAAACATATTAAAAAAATATAATTTATCAAAATCTTATATATATATTAATAAAATTAATTGTTTTATTATTATATTATTATATAAAAATATATATATAATATTTTTTAAATATGTATTAGAAAAATCCAATACACCATGACAAACAAATAAAAAAATAATTACATTATAATCATATATTTATTAATAAGTACCTTTAATAAGTGAAATATAGTGAAATATAATATAATTTTTTTTATCAATATGAAATCAAATTCTTTCTCCCTTTGTGCGAGCTGCGCCCTAGCGGCCATTTTCATTACTATAAATCCAACCGCTTTCCCAAGCCAATTAAAATTTTTATTTATCGTTTCAATTTTTATATTTACTATCTTTTTCTTGTCCTATATATATATATACATAATAAAATTCTTTTTTTTTTATATAAATCAAATATTTATATAATGTTTAAAATATATGTAAATTTATTTCTCGAAACTGTATTTTTAAATATATATATAATATATAGATATTCAATTATATTAATATTCATTGGTAAATTATAGTTTACAAAAATATATTTTTGTTCTTTATTTATCTTTTTTTTTTTAAATCTCAGTGGAGAGAGCGTGTCTCCTAGTGAGCACAAGTTGTAGAAATCTAAAAATTGCATTTTGTTTTCTGTTTATATATATATATATATATATATATATATATATATATTCCAAGTGTGTTGTGTTAGTGAAGCCTCCTTGTCTACGTACGTTTCTTTTCTCCTTCCACCTCTCCCCCTTTTTTATCCATTAGCTTATATAATTTCAATTGATAAAAAAAAGAAGGTAATTTTTTTGCTAAGGATAGTATACAAATGAGATGATCTATTTATTTATTCTTTATTCATTTAGAAATACTCCTATATATTTATATATATATATATAATTAATCAAATAAATTACCCATTCTATTTCAACCATATAAATATATATATTTGATTTTGTTTATTTTGAAAAATTAATTTTCTCTCACCCTCTTTTTCTATATATATATTCATTTGTATAAATATTGTTTTTTGAATATAATTATTTATTATATATCATTAGTTTGTTTTTTTTATTTAATGCATAAGTTCTTCACTTCGTTTTAATTATATATATATATATATATATATATATATATGAAAATAGATAGATGAATAGATGGATAGAAAGATGGGTGTATGAGTTGAGTTAGGATAAGGGTGGGTAAGGGGTAAGGGGTTTGAGGTGATGGATAAGGGGGCAGAGAGGTTGAGAGGAATCGGTTGGCTGGTTGGTTGGTTTGGTAGATGCCGTCCGGATCGATGTTGCTTGCTTTCCCCTGCAATATCCACTCCTTCTTTCCTCCCTTCGTTTCTAACCCTCCCTCTATCATTCTCTCTCACTTGCTCTCACTTCACCGTCCTTGAATGTTTTCTGGTTGGCCAATAGTTGCTCATGGATGGATGACGTGTTGGAAGAGGGGTCGATGGTGGGGGGACCGACGCCTGCAAGCAACAGCCACTCGAAAAGTTTTTCAGTTGATGACGAGCAGTGCATCTGAACATCACGCGTCGTTGTTACTTCATTTTGTGTTGTTTGTGTTAAGGGCGCGTGGCATGTTATTCACCTCCTGTCGTCCTACAATCGATCTATCATTCTATTAAACAACCTATACGTTGAGACACTCGAAGTGTTGTTGTGCTCGTGTGTAGTTGTTGTTTACTCCGCTCTACGTTCATTTTTGGATTGCATTTGAGCTCCGCGATGAGTGCGAGCGTGTTCCAGCCATCCAGTTTTAGTCAAATGAGCCGTTTGATCCGAGCTTCGTCGACAGCGGCAGCTGGCCGACGGCGTCCTGTTGTCGTCGATCCTCAAGCGAGGAGTCGCGTCGCTCGGAGCCTCTTCGGGCCCATTGATCACGAGGCAACGCGACGTTTTGTCGCCAGCGAATTGGCCGAGATTAATCTACGAGACCAACGCCGTTGGAGTTTCAATTTTCAAATGGAAAAACCAACTGAAGGCGCGAATGATCGCTACTCGTGGCAAAGAATTACCACCGCCGTCCCCGAGGCATATCGGCTACCAAATCTCGAATCGGAACAACCAACAACACTCATCAAAACAACTTCAACAACGGAAACTGCCCGACCAACTACCCGGACAACCGTCAGAAGGAAAGCGTCTAACACCTCAACACCCAACAATAATCTTCGTCAGCTTAAAATCACCGGTGAGTAATACTTTGGGCATCATCATTATCAATAACAACCATAACAACAACAACAACAACGACGACGACGACAACGGCAACAACTGTCAAACCGCTCACTCCTCTCCTCTCACAAAACGATGAACCACACCCAACTCGCATCTCTCCTCTCCTCTCCTACTGCACCCACTACTAACAAAAACAACACACCTCTTTGTTGTGTATTATTTACATTCTTACTCATCATTCATTGTAATTATTTATTTCTTTGCTTGATGATAGTACAACAATGAATGGATTAATTCAAATCCAAAAGTGACTTAGCATTTATCAATCGATATTCAACTATCTATTTATTTATTTATTTATTTATTTATCTACAACTTTTCACAATCTCTCATATAAAATAAATGATAAATATATCATCCAATCGATTATATATATATGCAAAATTAAATATATAATATATATATACAATATAATTTCTTATTCTATTTATACGCAAATTTACAGATAATTTGAGAAATAATAAAAATATTTTTATTTTAAAAATTGCAAAATTGAATATGAATTAATTTTTAGATTATAATCTAATAAGTTTTTTTTTTAATTAAAATTATGAAAACGAAATACACGTTAATTTTCTAATATATAAATTAACAATTTGGAATGAATTTGATTTGTTTATTTATTTTTTGGTTAACATAATAAATATAAAAGTGATTTTCTTCTTAGAAATGATATCATTTTATTTAATCTTTTATTTTTTTTCTTTCAAAATATAAACAATAATAAGAAAATTGAAAGATGTAATTGATAATTGACATTTCAAAAGAGAGATTGTGCTTCTAAGGAAGAAGAAAAAAGAACATTGCCTCAAGAAAAAGAAAAAGATAGAGAGAGAGAGATAGAAAGAGAGATGAAGAAGTAGAAGCAGCAGATGAAGAAGAAGAAGAAGACACTCTCTTCTATGTGTTTGTGTGAGTGAGTTGTTCACCTTGGAATTGAACATTCAACTTCTGAGCCTTAAGAGTAGATGAAGAGAAGTAAAAAAAAAAAGAAAACGAGAGAGAAAGAAAACAAAAAAAACATACACAGAGAGAGAAAGAGATAGAATTAAAAAATAAAAATAAAAAAAAAGCAAAACGACGAAAAGTTGGTTGGTTGGAAATCTGAAATCGTTGTTGTTGTTATTGTTATTGTTTATAATTTATTATGTATTGCATCCATCCATCGAATGAATGTTTTGATATCCAAATCCACGCTTTCATTTTTATTTTTCATTATTATTAGGAACATTAAAATTTAAATATAAATCAAATAAAAAGTAAGAAGGGGGGGATGTAAAAAGACATCCTAGGATTATTTTATTTAAGAATATAAAGAAAATAAAAAGATATATTTGTCATCCATCCTGGCGCCATCCATCTATTAATCCTTCCCTTTATTGCATTTAAATTGGCGGCACTTTCTTTTCTTTTTTCTTTTTATTTTTTTAAATATTCACGGAAATCTCCACATCCGATTGATAGAATAACAAACGAAACCCACACGAAGCAAAATAAATCAATCTCTATCAACCAATATTAATGATTTATTTGTTTTTTGTTTTTTTTTCTTAGATTTCACTCGAGTGAAACGCAAACGGTCTTATGATGATCTCCTCGGCGATAAAACAAAAATCATGAAATCGGATATAATTATGGACGCCATCTCCAGTACTACGACACTTGAGCCACCAATCAAACAATCCAGGGCCACTTAGAAGTAAAATAAGGAAAAATACATCTATATATCCCCTCCTCTTCCCTTATTTTCTTCCTTCAAAACACTTTTAAAAGCTACAGTTGTTCTACTACTATTACGTCTACTATCACCCCTCTAATTTATTTCTATATATACATTCAGATAATATATATATATATATATATATATATATTAGTAAATAAATAAATATATACATTAAAAGAAAATTCATAATTTATATATATATCTTTATATATATAAATATGAATTTTTGTAAAATATTTTTTGATCTCTCTTTGTATATAATAAATAATTAAAATAAGAAAGTAAATTAATTATTAAATAAATAATAGAGGAATTGATATCTATATAATAAATATTTTTTTTTTCAAGAAAGAAATTAATGATTATTATATATCAATATATATATATATATATATATATATATATTTAGATAATTTTTTTAGTTGTGTTGTGTATAGGCTTGTTTGGATTTATAATAATAATTAAAACCCCCCTGATCTCTAAATAATTCCCTTTAATTATTATTATTATTATTGTTTAGTTCTTGTTTATTATGTTTATATCCATTGTTGTTTTTTGATATTTACATAAATAATGAAAACAAACAATTTGTTTATTAAAAAGATTTAAAAAAAGACAAAAATAATCAAAGGTTATATAATATATTTGTGTTTCTCCTCCAATTAATTTTCATACATTGTGTCTAATTATTATAAATAATTAAATTACCCAAAGAAATTATTATGCTTATTATATATATTAATGTACAAAAATTATTTTCTTCTTTTCCGTTATCATCACATGTGATTGATTTTTTTCTTAAATTAAATTAATTATATCTGATGATAATAAAATATTTATACATGAATAGGTAGAGGAGACATATATTATATGAATATATTTATATAAATATATATATATATATATATGTATATAAAATAAGATCAATTGTTAATAGTTTCATTTGTTTACTATTCAATAATAAATATAAATTGTTTATTTATTTATATTTATTAATATTATTTTCAAGTGGTTAATCATTATTGATGACAGATATGATGTATGAGTAAAAGAAAAATATATATGATCTCATTTCTCTCAACTTTCCTTTTTTTATATTTAATTAATCAATAAATTCTGCTACTTAAATAAATAATAATTGATTGTAATAAATTATTATTATTTTATAAGTTAACCTATTTCTTCTGATGGATATAAGTATATATTTATATATTAAAACAGATTTTTATTTAATAAATATTGTATTTTGTTGAAATATTATGTAATAATAAAAAAATACTTTTATTTGTTTATTTTTTTTTGTTTGCCAATGGAACAGGCATCCCTGATGAATAAACAAACAATACATACATACAAACAATATATATATATATACTTATATCACTAATTAGAATTCACAAACTTAAAGATCTCATAATAATATATATAAATATATATATATTAAAGGAAAAAATGCGGTACAAAATAATACCAAAACATCATTATCATCATCATTGTCATCATCAAATTGAATTAAACATCATTTTTTTATCACTTGATCAGTATAATAAACGATCTCTTATTATTATTTTTATTATTATTATTTTATTTTTATTATTATATATTATGTAAAAATAAAAACTATTGAATTTTGAACAAATGAAACATCTTATGTAAGAAGTATATTTATATATATATATATATATATTTATGCCTGCATATGTGCATATATTTATGTAAAATATAAATAAAAATATTACTGTATTTTTGTGTATGAAAGAAAAAAAATAACATTTATTTTTATTTGACAATTTTTTTTTTTTAATAAATTTCCAATCAAATAATCTAGCATTATTAAACAAATAATAATAAAAAAAATATACAAACAGATCTTATATAAATTTATAAAAGAAAATATTATTTTTCTTATAAATAATTTCTTTCTTTTATTTAAATATTTATATATATATTTGTTTTATTATATTATGTTTTTCTTTTTATAAATATATATATATATATATATTTAGGGGAGGGATATTTTTTAAAAAAGAAAAACTTTCTGTGATGTATTAAAAGATGATCTCACATTTAACAATCTTCTACATATATATTATAAAAAATCGTTAATATAAAAAAATGGAGAATATAATTAAGAAAAAATAATAATTAACCTTCAATATATTTTTTTAAATAAAATTAAATTATTTAACATTTATTTAAAAAATTATTCTTTCCAAATATCAAACTATATTAAAAAAGAAGTTTTGAGAATCATATGATGGTGATATGATTTTTTATTATATAAAATATGAAAAATAATTATATTATTAAAAAAAATAAAATAAAATAACCATATTTAATAAGAAAATATATCATATATTAAAAATCAATTTAAATTGTGTGAAATAATAAAATAAAAATACCTTATCGTTTTGCTAAAATATAAAAAATTATATTTAAAAAAAAAATGAATATTTTTATTCTTTTATCCCTCACCTATTGCCTCGATCATAATTTCCTTAAAATTCCTTAAATAGTAAATATTTTTAAAATTTTTAAGAAGACAAGAGAGTATTTCATCTGAATTTACTAATTCATTTTTTCTATTGTGTGATCCTTTTACTTGATGAGGTCAAAAGCCTATTTGAGTGGGAGGATGGATGAGTTTGGTTCGTTGATCATAACAAAAAAAAAAGAGAAAGATCAAAAGGTTAAATATCATTAACGTTTGAGATTATGATCAATCATCATTATCTAACTTCATTTAAATAATAAAAAAAAATGGAAATTAATTAACTATTATTAATTTCAATTAATATAACATTGATGGCCGTTGTTAAAGGAGAAAATGATTATGATAATTGATGAATTACTTATTAGTATTTTTTTTTTTTAAAATATTAGCTTATGTTTAAAATTTCTTCATGGAACTTGAGATGTTTACTAGTCTTTTTTATTAATCCAATTTTCAAAGAGGTAACATTGAATTAGCCATCAGATTTTGCAACTACGAGATGAGCCTACAACCTGGACGTCGATTTATCCAAATTATCTTTTCGTTATCTTTAGTTAATAATCATTTCATTTCAAAGCTTCAATATTCTTTTGTTTCATTTTGATCGACTCAACTACCCTAATTTTGAAAGTGAAGGTGTGAGAGATCATTTTTACATCATTATAACACAATAGGTTTCCCTATTTTTTTAAATGTCCTTTTTCTGTTGGGTTGTTCAGAGTGTTATTTGTTCACTCTTCCAATCATTTAGATTTTAAATTTTTACTCAATTTTTTATTAACTGGAGAATCCAACAACGAATATTTAGGAATTTTTTGTCATGCTATTCAAGAATATATTTAAAGAAATTTAAAAGCACATTTATATTAATTTAAAAAATTAATAAAAAGTTTTTTTTAAAGTTAGATTAATAAACCACTTGAATCATTGCAATGTTTTAAGTATGATATTTCATATTTGTTGCCATATTCATTACATTTATTCAGGGACCAATATAACAATTAAAAATCTGAGTCATGAATTCCATACAAGTCCTGAGAAATTTATTAGTATAATAAGATTAGATAGATTTAATTTTAATCATATCAATATTATAATACATATTACATATACAATACTGCATTGTTAAGATTTTTTCTGTCTTTCTAACATTGTAGCATCAAAATATCGAATATTTTGAAGATATTAATGAACAATAAATTTTATTGTAATTAATAATATTCATAATTTGTCTATCATTTAATTGTAAGTAATTTTATGGAAATATTCAGGGTGTAACCTCCTACTCCCCACGTGTGTTAATGATTTCTTACTTTATCCTTACTTTCAATTGCTTGTTCTCATTAATCTTAACACAACCCACGTATTTTATTATCAATTTAAATATAAATCATACAATAATTCTTTTTTTTTTGAATAAGATTTATTTAAAGATATTAAAATGAAATAAAACTTTAAGACGGGAAATGGTTAAGGGAATTTATAAAAAATGTCATAAAATATAATACTAAACTATAAAATAAGAGATTTAATTTCTAACGAGAATTAAAGCATTAAAAAAAATTATAGCTGAACCTTTTTGAAAACCATCCAATGGGGGCTTCAACTAATTTCGGGCACAAGACACAATGAAATAATTATTATTTATTTTGAGCATATATATCATATAAACAAGTGAAATGTTTTACAAAATCGATGTGAAGTTCAGTGTCTCTTTAATTTAACAAAATAAATTCAATAAATCATTTAAAAAGTAAAAAAAAAAATTTCTAGGTTTTATTTTTATTTACTATTTCATAGAAAAAACCTATTAAATTTTTAATATTATATGCCATAGTGTGAATTTCCGCCCGGGGCAGGAGCCAAATTTGACCCCCTCTTCCATTAAAATACATAAATTGAGAACTCTCAAAAAATTACAGGCAATCAAATAAATATTTTAGTAAAAATAAATTATTTATTGTGTAATGTAGTGAGTACAAATAAAGGTGGATTAATATATATATATATATATATATATATATATATATATTATATATTGCCTGCCTCAAAAAATTGCCATCCCCATTATGGTACACCACTGGTAGTATATTTTAATATTTATTAGATCCATATTTTTATTATATATTAAAATACATTAAATTTTTGTTTAATTTGATATTTCAATTTATTATTTTTTTATTTTATTTAATTTTTAAATTTTCGAGTTTTTATATATCCAATAATGTGGTTAAGTGCCTTGAGAGGTCATCTTTTAGTTTTTGTTATCTCTTTCATCGAATTTTGTCTCTACCTTTTGTCTGACCCCTCCACCTTCTCCTCTTCTATTACCTTGTCTTTTTAAATAACGGTATTTCGCAAGTTGCTTCATTATTTTCTAACCAGTTAAATTTTCTAATGGGATTGATTTGTAAAAACTCATATTCGCAGAATATGATCAATGATTTACCATCGATATAGGACCATGCTTCTCCATTTAAAATTTTTATTTTTGAACTCAATTAATGTAAGTATAATAAAATTTTGTACCAATCTTTTAATTTAATTAATGAATATACAAAATTTTATAACGAATATATATATATATATAACTATAAAGTTTAATTATAATAAATATATATTTAAAAAAAATAATTAGAAGGGGAGAAATTCCTTGCCCTTGGTGAAGTTTTCCATTTGAATTGTTTTTTAGTTATAATTAAATAAATGAAGAAACGTAAATATTCATTCTGTCTCTTCTAAATATATTCACACTTATATAGTTTAACTAACATTCTTTCTCCAAACATTTAAAAACTGTTAGATTAGTTAGCATAGTTGCAGTATCTGTCCTTAAACTTAAAAAAAAATTACAAATTACAAATAAATACTTAATTTATTTAAAAATTTTCTGATATTTGTTTTTTTCAAATCAGGAATATAATACTTTATAAATAATTATATATATATATATATATATTTCAAAGATTAAAACAATTATTATTTATCTATATATTTATATATAATTATTTATAAAATATTATATTACAGAGTACACATGTAATTATCATGTTTCAGATGTTTTTGTAAAAAAAAAATATTCATTTATTTCTTTCTATACATAAATAATAAATATATAATTGAGATTTTCTCTTTTTTATAATTACTTCCTATATTACATTAGTATTTATTATTGTTATCTCATACACCCATAATATTATACACTATTTAAAATAATATGTATGTAAGTATATACATCTGGTGATTTTTTTTTACTAATCATGTGAAAAAATTATAATACATTTGGTAAAATATTAAAAAAAAAAAAAATCAATCATATTAATAATTGACAATTTGAATAGAATTTCCTTTTTTTTTAAAAAAAAGTAATTGGGAATTTTTTTAAACATTTTCTTATTTCTATATTATATTTAATTTAATCTATTTATAAAAACACATAAAATGATTAATTATCAGTGAATATTAAATATTAAAATATTTCTATTCTTATATATATATTTATTTACCTTTATTTTATATTTTGAATCTGAATAATTAATTTAATCTTCATAGATCTTTATCTTTCTTTTAACGCTTTGTTATGCTATTATTAAGGAATTTTCGATTTATATATATATATATATATATATATATATATATATGATTTATCAAATAAATTTAATTAAATGTATTATAGTCTTGATTTGAAAAATAAATGGTATACATTGGTTCTAGGTTCACAAAACAATGCTATTTATTAATTATTAGGCTTTTGATAATAATTTCACTGAATATAAAATTTATATATATATATATATATATATATAATTAAGCTTTTAGGGATATATAGAAATAAATTCTTGTTTTATTAATAAATATTTCATAAAAATGAATTAAAAAATAAAAAATATCCTTAATTGGATATTCAAGTTAATTTATATTTCCTATATATAATACTATCAAATTTGCATAAATATTTTTTTCAGTTATTATAATTTTTATTATATTAGGTCATAAAGGATTAAATTTGTAAAAAATAGCACATTTTATAATTGTTTTCAAAATATAGGAATTTTTTTTTTAATTTAATAATCAGGCTAAGATGGTTCTGACTCATTAGTGACCTTTCGACCTTTAATTCTGTCTGGAGAACCACGTGGCTCATTTCTGTCGTTCAAGCTACCTGTATAAAATTTGGCGAACCAATTTGATATTGCTTTCTGTGTAATAAATATAAAATATAAATTATTCCGCACGATCTAGAACAAAATATTAATAATATTATTATCAAAAACTGTAAAAGAAAAAAATTGCAATTTTCTGTCAATAGAGGAGACAAGAGATCAAGCAATCCCTCTCCCCCCCCCTTCCCAATGGACCCACAAATACAATACATATATATATATAATAGATGTATGTATATATATATAATACATCTTTTTGCAATTAATGTCTCCTTCATTTGTGTCTCTCTCTTAGTTTTTCCACGAATACCTGATGTCTCTACTCATTGCTACCTGCCCATGTGTATGTGTGCCTGAGTGTTAGTTACCTGTTACGACCCTTAAGCGTGTCGATAGATAGATGATAGTGGCCTGAGGAGAGGAACTAAAGCGAGAGAAGGGGAAGTCTATATTATATTTTGGCGGGAAATGGTCCAAAGGGTTGTTAGTTACATCCCTTATATTTTTTTTTATAATAGTTTTATCCCCGGGAGAGATCAACCATCATCATCATCATCATCATCATCATTATCATTAGACGTAGAAGGAACAGCAGCAGCATCTCTTCTCCCTCCATCCTACTTTCCCCTTTCCCCCCTCTTCTAACTCCACTACACACACGCTCCACCCGCTCAACGAAAAGGTGCAGCTGCTCTCTCTGATTCTGACGTCATAAAAACACATATATTTGGCCCTAAAATTTTCCCGCCCAAAAGATCACGTGTGTGACTCCATTCCCCAGTTTCTCCCTCCCTCCCCCCATCAGACTACTTCTCACATAGAAACATATAAAGAAAAAAAATTTCAATCTCATCGTTTTTTCCTTTTTTTTATTATATTTTTCTAAAAAATTAAAATTGATTTAAAAATTTAAATAAAAACAAATTATAAAAATTCATGAATTTAATAAATTGTATATTTTTGCCACTCAGAAGCCAAACCGATTAACTTCAATTTTTAAAATTTTACTAGTAATGTAATGTAATGTAATGTAATGTAATCTGCAACATATGAAGTGAATAATGAACTTGATAATCTTACTATTGCAATGCAATATACATTTTTCTGTAATCAATAAACCTGAATTTTCTACAAATTGTGAACTTTGGGCTTATATATATATATATAAATTGACCTATATTTATATATTCATAATTATTAAATGTGTTATATTAATAATTTTAGATTATAATCGATAAAGAAGAATTCTAACTTATTATAATAATTTTGCTACTGGTTATGAATGGATGATGTACATCGCATAACTAATTCGGTTATTAATTAATTATCAAATCCTTGAAAATTTGTTGAATATTTTTTATTCTTTTTTTACATACATATACAAGTATATATTTGTTGTAGAGGGTTCTGAGAATGATGATGCGGGTACTGTGTGATGGGGCATTTGATTTTATTATTTTCTTGATTAAACTAAAAAACAACGTTACATGCAGATGGGGGCATCAGCTAGTCAGGTAGAAGAGAGGGAGAGAGATGCTACGAAATGAAAAGAAGGATGCTGAAGAAGTAATAAAAACTTTGGTGAGGGTGAGCAGGTGCAAAACATCACAAGCCAACCCCTGAAGCTTCTTTTTTATAAGGAACACACCATCAGTACTCCCACTTCCATCTTCATTTTTATCGATCTACCTGGAATTCATCCCACTCTTTATATTAATCCACCCAACTATACCAACGTTTGTATTTCATTTGAATTTTTTTTTTTTTTATTATGTTCAGTTAATTTATATTTATAATAATTTTGTTTTATTTATTTTTGAATATGTACAAAACTGAATAACTACAAAATTTCTTTGTAGCAAGCATGTTTTCAATTACATATTAAGGATATATACATTTAACAATTATTACAATCTCGCCAGAAATAGTATTGTGATCACGAAGATTTTCGATGTCGAGATTGTAATGTTTTTATACGTTTTGAAGGCCCATGAGTCATTTTCGCTAAGGTTGAGAAAAATGTCTGTGAGTGTCTAGACAAATTACGTAAAAACAGTTTGAGCTAGAATAATGAAATTTGGTACCCCAGCATTATTCAAAATTCGTAGTTTTCTATCAACTTTTGAGAAATATAGTTCAACCGGAAGAGGACAATTACCTACCACGTTTTCATTTTTTTTGCTCTAAATTGGCCGTAAAAATAAAGATAAATGTTTGATAGTTTTGCACTTGATTAAAAATTGTATAAAACTGCTATATATAGAATTTCAGCTTGATTGAATCGCTGAAAGTAACAGAATTAATTTTTTAACACGACTGCAAATCACCCGCCAACACGTGCCGTGGTGCCATCAACAAGGAGCCAAACACGCGCTGGTTTAATATATACTTATTAATTTTAATTTATAATTTAATTAATTAAATTTCATTTAAATATAACCTATATTAATTAATCCAATTCAAAATTGCGAGATAGTCGAGTGGAGACACTCCAGATTTTTTTTTATTTGCCTTGGAAAAAAACCTAACCATTGATAGACATTACATTTTATTTTTATAATTATTAGTAACAATTATTTTATTTACATACATTATATACATTAATTAAGTACAAGTACTTAATAATAATAAAAATAATATAAATATTATTATATAATAATATCGATATATTTGAATTTCCAAAGATGATCAGAGATTTCATATTATTATTATTATTATTATTATTATTATTATTATAAGACTATTATATAATGTAGATAGAGTATAGGTTCAAAAGAAAATGTAATTCGACAGTTGGGCTATATTATTTATTAAGTAATGAGTGTAGTAGTTATATCTCTATATATCTATATATATATATAGAGATATATAGATATATATTATATTATTATATGGATGTGATTTTTTTATTCTACGAATGTCGTAAAGTGTTCTTGTTTGTAATTTATGACGGAGGAGAGCGGAGGGGGGGTTGTTATTATATTTTCCAATATGTGCGTCCCGCGTAAATGTGTCCTTGCTTTTGAGCTGTGCCCCCACAAATGACGTTACAAGGACATCGACAAATGTCAGAGGGAGAGTGAGTGAGAAGTGAGAAAGAGAAAGAGGGAGAGAAACAGCATATAAGAAAACTTATTAGTAAAAATAAATAAAGAATCTTAACAAAATTATTAGCAATATATTTATATTTGGTACTTTGTATTAATGTGGATGTGGATTAATATTAAATTAATTATTTAATTAATTAGTTCAAATAAATAATAATTAAATCAATTAATAACAATGTATTAATTTTTATCGGTAATAACCAATGAAATATTTTTATTTTCATTTCGATATATAATTATAAATATACTATATATATATATTGGAACAAATTCTATATTGGAACTCCCCTCCCTATCATCCATCATAACTTACATCTTTTCTATTTCTCTTGTTATATTAATTAAATTTAACGAATTAAAATTGCACTAAAATGAATAAAATAATTTTTCTATAAGCCTCACAAAGTTTATGGATGAATTAGTTCATATACAACGAAAAACGTTTGGCACATTAAGTTTTCATTTGGTTTCTATTTTATTTCTATGCAATTAAATTCCATTATAGAGCTATAATTTATATATATCCTTACATACCATAAGTCATCATTAACAAGTAACAAATAATAATTCTAAAATAATCAACTGTTTTGGATTTGATTGATAATATGTAAATTTAAGAAAATAATAATTCTTTTAAAATTTGTTAAATACTTTGATATAAGTATATTTTTCATTGAAAAATAATAAAAGATTAATTTCTTAGCTCTTAATTTAACAATTTTATTGTATAATAAAAAAATTTGTCAGTTTATGTGTTTAATAAAATTTTTATTATTACAAAAATTTGACTTGATGTTTCATATAAAAATCATAATAAATGCGCCAAACGTTTTTCGTTGAATATGAACCAATTTATCCATAAACTTTGTCAGGCTTATAGAAAAATTATTTTATTCTTTTTAGTCCATGAGAAAAACGTTATTTTATAAAATTTTTTTTATATTTATATTTCATATATATTTAGAGAGTAAGAGAGAGAGAAAGTGAGAGATAGATAAGTTTTAAAAAAGAGCAATAGGAATTAAAGTAATTAAATTTAAAAGTAGGAGTAAATTCCGTGAAGAAGAAATGTTTATGTTATAAAAAAATTGAAACAAAAAAAAAAACCAGCACATTTATATTCAAGGATTACCATTTAAACAGAAACAGTTAAGTATTTATTTCTCTCCTTTCCCCCCTCATCTACTCCGCACTTCAATTCTCTCTCACTCTCGCTCTTCCTACTCTCTTCCATCATATCTTATCTTATTATGCTAGCTAAAATTGTATATATGTATTTATCTATATATCATGGTTCTCAAAAACCGCTCTAACGATTTTTTTCAAATTCACACTAGATATAGTATTTATAAAGAAAAATTAAGTTTTATTGATGATATCTCTTGAAACATACAGCTTCATTATTAATTTCTTAATTGAAAATTATATATTATATGGAAAACGTCAAAATTTTTAATACTGCCTGCTAAGACAGTAAAAAAATGACAATTTTTTATCTAAATACATATAGTCCAGCGGTTGGACTGATGTTTTAACGAGTGGATTTCGTCGGTTCGAAACTCGCCGGGTGAATCGTTATTTAAAAATGAAAATAATGATTTTGTTATTTTTTTTTCTTTTTATCTATTGTTTACTTTTTAATAAATTACTATTCTATATTTATTTATTCATTGTTCTTTTATTAATAAAGTTTTAGATAGTTTTATAAGTTTTAATATTTTTTCAATAAAATATTATTCAATATATTTATTAATATTATTTTATTTATTATTATTGAGTACCCGAAGTTCCATTCATTTTAATCAGATTGATGCAATGATGCAACAGTTAATAATTGTAATATTGTAATAAATTTCTATCTTGAAAATTGTTACATATTATTCAGGATATTTTAAAAACTATTTCTTTCTTTAATTAATATTCATTTTTTCTATAAGTCAGATATATTTCCAAATATTAAATAATTTTTGAAGTGAAAACTTCTTTAGCGGCGTTGAGCACTTTTGCGGGATGGGGAAAAAGTATAGAACTCGCGTGATCGTGACCAACACCATGAAACCATCTGCTTTCAAATTTCTTATAACAGAGCGCGAAATTTGAATTGTCATTAGAACTGTTTTATAAATTATCTCTAACATATAAATATATATTTATTATGTAAAGTTCATTTCATATATACATATATAATCAAAATTATACGAAATGAACTTCACATAATAAATATATATTTTATGTTAGAGATAAGAATTATAAAACAGTTCGTATTGCAATATTTTAAACAAAGTTGTGTATTTATATATATATAAATATAAGTTACAAATTTGTTTAAAATATATGTTTAAAATAATATATAAGTTATATATATATACATGCATATGAAATTCATCTTTCTCGTGAAATAGCGCGAATTTCGTCTGTTTTAAAATTTCTTACGCAGAAGTTTTCACTTCTGTCGGCCAGTCCCACGACTGCCAATTTTGCTTTTTTAATTCCGAAAAGCTGCAAAGCACGTTTTTTTGTCTTTAGTTTGTTTTATAACCACTTGGGGCGCTAAACAGTTTTTCAAAAAAACACTATAGAAAAAAAATATATGTACCTATATATTATATATTTATGTATTATTGAGGAGCACAAGTTCATTAATTTTAATCAGATTGATGCAAATGTGTAACATTTAATAATTGTAATAAATAATTAAAGAATTGTGTATCAATATTTTTTAAAGGGTAGAGCGAGAGCTCGGTGTCCCAGGTATTAATATTACCAGCCAAATCCAATAATAATGAATCATTTTTTTTAACTTAAGTACCGAGCCGAGGCTCGGGGTCCCGGTACTATAAATATATATGTTATATATATATATATATACATATAAATTGTTACGATAATCACTCTTTCTCTTTCTCCCCTTCCTCTTCTAATCTTGAAATTGACATTACATCATTATAGATTGCTAACAAATAATTAACATACATATCAATCATATAGAACAATTACCATTATTATCTAACTAATTCTATACTTTTTTTTACTCATTCAATAATTAAAATTATCTATTTTTAATAATAATGACCTTATACATATTATTTTTTTCCTGTCTTTCAATTACATTTTTATATTAATCAATAATTATCGAGTATAATTATAAAATAAAATATTGTATTAAAATAAATAAATATTTATACCTGTAATATATATGTATATTTCAAAATTGAAAATTTGTGTTTTTGACAGATACATATATTGTGTAGTACTTGGTTCACTGAACCGCCGCTCGGTATTTAAAAAAATATTATTCCTTATGAACTTGTATGAATATTTAAGATTAAGATTATATTTAAAATAAAATATGAAAAAATTTCAAATAATTTAAAAGAACATAAATTAAAAAATAATAGTCATAAAATATAACATAATATATATTTCGTAATTTGAATATAAAATAATCTTAATTTAAATATTTTTAATTTTATTTTATTTATAATATTTTGTATTTAAGGAAGCGCTGTCTGGAGGGGCTGGCGTAGTTGCTGACGTCATTTAAATTTACTATTTTACATTAAGAAAAAACTAACAAAAATATTTCCCGAAGTTAAAACCAATTCAGATCGATTTTTCTTTATAAATATTATCTATGGTATGAATTAAAAAAAAATCCATTGGGCGGTTTAATATCTCAAAAATATACAAATATATATATATTTTTGCTAGTATAATAAGATAAGATATACTATAAGATTGGAAGAGAGTAGTAAAGGGGAGAGGGGTTTAGGAGGGTTCTCATCAGTTCCGGATGATTTACTCTTTTCTATTTATTTGGTAAATTTTCTGATCAGGGTCATTGAATCCCGTGAGAGAGAGAGAGTGGGGGTGGAGTGGGATGGGGAATTAGGGAGAGTGGAACAAAATAAGTATCCAATATCCAATTCGTTATCCCTGATTAGAAGAAAATTAAAGATATTTTTTTTTGTATGATGTCTCCAATAGAATTCCATTCTCGCAGATTTAATTTTCCACTCCTCCTCTCCTTCGTCTCCTTCCTCGTCAATGCCTACTTTAATTTCTTTCCGATGCCCTTATTCAGAAACCTGACAATTTATACCTCTATTGTATATACAAAATTCACCTATTAATAGAAAATTAATATAAAAAAAACGCTAAAGAATACCTCATGTCTTATAAACAATTTTTTCATTATTTGCATTCGTAATATTATATTGTGGTTATTTATTACTTTTTAACAACATTCAAAAAAAATAAATTATTAAAATTATCAAAGTAACATGTTAGTAGTAAAATTTTTTTAAATTATTATCAAAGGAGATCGAAATTAAAATATATAAAACAATTCTTTTGTGTAAGGCATGGTCAATGACCCTGGAGGAGAAGAGTGGACTTAGAGTATTTGAGAATAGGATTCTTTGCAGCATTTAAGGGTCAAAGAAAGATGAGATCATCTGGGGCTGCATAACGAGGAATTACATAACCTCCAGATATGGTTAGCATCATAAAGTCGAGAAGGTTGCGATGAGCAGGGGACGTGGCTAGAATGGAAGAGGAAAAAATGGCGAAAAATATATTAGTGGAGAGACTGATTGGGAAATGTCGGTTGGAAGACAAAGGAAGAGATGGGCGGACAATGTAGGAAGAGACGTGAGAGAGATGGGATAGGATTGGAGTTGGATGGTTGTAGCTCAGGATAGGGACACTTGGAGAAATGTGGTTGCTGCGGCCAAGAACTCTCGAGTTCCGTAGAGCCACAGACATAGATAGATAGTAAAAGATTATATTTAAATCAATGTTTATTCATTATCTATTTGTATATTTCATTTGATTTCAATAATTCAATTTTTAAAATTAATAAATGTTTCAATAACGCTTGTGCAATTAATTGAAAAATATCGTAAAATTTGATTTCAAACACAGGCATAGAATCCCTTCTCCTTTTGCAAATTTTACATAGATTTATAAACCGCTCAGTCAGAGAAAATATTAATAAGAAAATTCAATCTCCTCATAATTTTTGTTTTTTGTTGTATTAAATTTTATTAAATAATTTATACGAGGGCAGATTAATAAGTTAATTAAAAATTAATGCTTAATGAGTACGCGAAATTCATTTTTCCATTTTCTTCTCAAATCACGAGGGAGTCAGCTATTAATGGACGTAAAACAAAAACTAAAAGACCCAGCTGGTCTCGAAAGGAGACAGCTGATAGTTGCCTGCTGACAGGAGCAGTGTTGCCATTTTATTTAAGAGATAGAAAATTCAAAAAGCCACTTACTTATTGACCTGCCTCGTATCTCTATTATTTAACTTTATGTCTATTATATAGACAAATATATAAAAGTATATATTCTGAGAAATCAATTATGTTATATTTCAGGAAAAAAAAACTATTATATTTTCTAAAATTAAGATATTATTATTATTTAATTTGATACCAAATAAAATATACACAAAGAGTTTTAGATTAATTTTCTTTTTTTTCATTGTTATATCTTATAAATTATTATAATAGTTAATTATTAAAATAATGATAGACAAAACAATTAAATTATTAAAATGATAAAAAAATGCCATAATATATTTCTTTATATTATTTTTTTATTTAAAAAGAGTATAAAAGAGGTTGATGCATGAGAAATGATATTTAAAAGAAATGTAACGTTTGAAATGAATAAGAAAAGAAGTAGAATATTATAATATGATATTAAATTAAATAGAAAGAATAAGGCAAGAGGGTGGAGGAGGGTAATCTTTTTTCTTTTAAATGGAATAGAAGAGAGAGAGGGAATCTTTTTAGATTGAATTGAATATAGAAAAATGTTTGCGTGTGGAACAAAAAGGCCAAAGGTTTTAAAAAAAAGATTTCTTTTTATAAAACACCCTCACTTGATTTATCTACCTGATCAATCAATAAATAATACTTTAAGAATAAAATAATAGGTGAAAAAAAACTTTCCCAGCATGTAGTGAATGAAATAAATCTGTAATCGGATTAGTCAGATGAATAGCAACAACTTTTATCCTTTCATTTAAATAGATTATTTATATATTCTTATATTGATTGTATAAAAATCCTTTTCATCATGTCTTTTAAATACCACCAAATTACATAAAATGTCTTAAAAAATAAAAATAAAAATTCTGATAGAAGAGCAGCATCACCCATCAATGAAAACTATTATTAAATTATTAATATTATTATTATTAAATATTATTTCAAACATTGAATGTTTTCAATAATTACATCTTCTTTTTGTTATTATTAATGTAATTAATAAATTGAATAATTGAAAAACATTAGATTTTTTTTAAAAATTTGGTTCTAAGGAGTGGTATTATTTGGTTGTTTCTCTGTTTCTTCTATTACCTCCACCCTCTTGTCTTATTCTTTAATTTAATATCGTATTATAATATTCTACTTCTTTTCTTATTCATTTCAAACGTTACATTTCTTTTAAATATCATCATCACCCTCTTTTATACTCTTTCTAAATAAAAAAATAATATAAAGAATTTATCATGTTTCTCTGTTTCTTCCTTATAAATAATACCAGAACCTTAATTTCTTATTTTTATTTTCATTTGATTGTTAGAATTTAATCAAAATTTGAACTCATAAATATTCATTTTATATTCAAATTTAACTTCCTCCCTCAATGGTGAAAGACAAGACAATCAAAAAAAGCGACATGAAGATTTGAGTATTTCTTTACATTTAAGGTTCATCACAATTTAATTGCTGATTTGTTGTCTTTTGTGTTTGTATGAAAAATATCATTGGTTAATTTATTGATAAATAGCCAAATTGTTCTGGAATTTGACAAAATCGTGAACTAGATCTCTTTACAGTAAATAAAACTATGTTTGATTTTCAGAATAATTATAATATTATATTATAATTAATTAAAATATATATATTTAAAATATTTTAGTAACAAAGTTATATTAATTTCAAGAAAGATGTTCCTTAAAGTTTATAATTTAAAAATTATTATCTATAATAAAAAAAATAAGTATTTATGATTGAAAATATGATTTTTAAAAAATTTAAATAAAAATAAACATAAAAATAATTAGAAATTTACAAATGTTCTGCTGGCTTGTCTACACAATAATTCTAAGATTTTAAAATAGAAATTAATGTTCTAATTTAAAAGGTAATATTATTTAATATTTCTTTTAATTTAAAAAATTAAATTAAAATAAAATTAATAATAATAATAATATAAATTTAACTTTCGAAAATGTTTAAAAGTCAAAAGTGGAATATTTATTAAAAGCAATTGATAAATGAAAAGTTAATATATGGATGAAAATTTGTTTATTTGAAATTTAAACAAATGAAATTCAAATTAAAACATTTTTATCTTTTTCTTGTTTGCAATCGGCTTCTGTCATTATATAATTTATTTTATTTTTTTAATTAAAAAGAGAAGAAATATTTAAAATTTTAATAATTTTAAGAGTGTATTGGATGGATCTTTCAAGTATTACTAGGGATAGGTAGAATATATGTGATTATTATGAAGGGATATATTATTAAATATATTAATATTATTAAAATTAATTTATGATTAATTTCTGAGAATTGAACTAAATAACAACCTTTTCTGTCTTAATATTACTTTCATACAACAATATTACATGATTTATGTAATATTTTTATTAAAGTAAATTTTTAACTTGATTAAAACTTACACCTTTCAGTTAATGTTTTTATCCATTAATCAGTAAACTAACCCATTTTTTTATTTTTATCTCTATAGAAAGTTTTTATAATTTATTCTTATCTTATTTCAAATGGAATATTATATGAAATGTCTTCAATTTATATAATAAAAAAATGAGTTGAAGCTATGTTCAATTTGTTATTTAAATATGGAGGAGAACATGTTTCTTCTTTTGTGAATGTCATGTCTTCAGAAATTTTAGTTTAGAACTTTTCGATGATGATAGTTTGAGTTTAAATGCGATGAAACGGTATCTGAAAGGAGGCAATGACATCAGCAAACTAATTAGATATTGTATATATGCATGAAGTTATCGCCGCTATTCGCTATATAATTTCGCAATTTAATTTTAACTAATAACTTCATATAATTATAATTTGAATCTAAAGTGGATTAATTTGTCTATTATTTATGATTATGTTTTTGTTTTATTTTGTTTGGTATTATTTATTTACAAGCTTTTCAGACCATCTATGCACATAGTCAGGGGGTACTGCCCCTTGAACCCCCGAAGTAGTACTTATTATTTGGTTGAAAGTGTGTATGTATTAATTTAATCACTATATTAAAACATTCATATCTTTTTGTGTTCTTATTTAAAATATAGTAAATCGACGGCGTTAAGTGTATATAGTTAAACTCCTTTGTTGATCACTTTTGAGTAGGATATTTTCTTTTTTTCGACTTTTAAATTATTTATATACCAAATTAATAATGACAACACATTCTTTTAATTTATTAAAATTTCTGTATAGATGTCCTCAGAAAAATGAACATGGTTTAATAAACCAATGTTTAATTTATATCATCATAGGACATCTTAGTTAAAATAAATATTTAATGAAATTAAATCAAATGGGCTAGCTTATAAATAAAATAAAAAACTACTTTTAGTGATATTTTCAACGAATACAAATTAACAAAATATGTCAAGAAATAAATAATTTTATCAAATATGTGTATAAAAAAATAGCAATTCAATATCAAAAGCAAAAATTTACAGACTTATTTTAGTTGCGAATCTCTACTTCAGTTTAACATATACAAATTTTTTAAAAATTTCTTGTGCTACGATTTATTAAAGTAAATTAAATTTAAATATAAAAAATATTACTTTGTTTTAGAAAATATTAATCAATTGGGAGTAATATTTAATTTAATTGAAATTGATTTTATATTTAATATTATTGAATATTAGAATTTAAAATACAATTTTAACTATTATAAACATTTTTTGTATGGAAATTTTTATCATTATTAATTATATATTAAATTTATTCTTAACTGAGCTACCAGAGGCGCCATATGAGGCGTTTGTTTTACAGTCAGTCATATTTAGAAGGATCTATGATATACACCTATCCCCCGATTTACACGTTAGATACGTTCCTGAGAAAAACGTGTAAATCGAAAATTGAAAATTTTCAAGTCAAAACCGTGTAAATCGAAAAACTTGCAGAAAATGCATAATTTTGCTATTTAACAGTTGTGATTTTTTTCAATATTTTTAGGTGTACACAGAAATAAAAATAAAATGCATTTACAGGTTAAAATATGTAATATATTACGGAAACACTGTTTTTTTATTTAATTACAATACATTAAACAGAAGAACAAAAAATAAAACCAAAGGTGTTTTATTATCCTTCATCACTATCAGAAATTACTCTCATTCTTTTTTTCGGAATCGAAGGTTGGAATATGGAAAATTAAATCTTTCTGGAACTGTGAAACTTTCACTCAAATACAATTTTCCGTAGATAAAACTTTAATTTTATGCGAAGAAATACAGACACAGTGTGCATGTGCAGCAAGTCAGCACATAAGCTCGGGATTCCCCATGAGATGTGTACACAGTAGCATTAAGTAGAGTGCGATAAAAACAAAAAAAAACTTATTTGGAAAACCGTGTAAAAGCGAAAACGTGTAAAACAAGTACCGTGTAAATCGGGGGATAGGTATATATATATATATATATATATACGTTCTTTGTTAACCCTTGGAGGTAAATAATGGAATTGGAAGTTCTAATATTAAGAAAATATCTCTGCGAATTCTAAACTAATTGGTAAACATTAAATTATATTGATTATATTACTCTAGTCTACTCAATAGACAAGAGAACCATTTTTTAAATTTTAATTTTAATGGGGTTTTCGAAATAATAATTAGTTTGTATATTTCGTATTTGTCTCGAGGTTAATAAAGGGACGGTTGGAGGTTGGTGGTTCCATCGCTAAAGAACTTTCAAGATAAATAGATAAATTTCTTCTAAGGGACTAGGGCAACTGGTATCTAAATATTAGTAAAGTGAAATGTCCATAAAACAAACAACAACCCGTTAAATATATAATCACGTCTCTTGCTCTTCTTTGCATTTCATTATACATCTATCGTCAAATTATAATACAAAAAGTATAATAAAAAGAATTTTAAGGAATATTGTATCCCCGCATTATCATATAAACTTATAAACAATTTATATAATATATTATTTTATATTTTAAAAACTACCTATACATTAAAATATATTAAAAATTTCATATTATCTAAATCCTTTTTGTTAATTCTATTCTATTAATTCTATTAATAAATATTTTTATAATAGAATATAATTAATTGCGATTAAAAAAAAATAAATAAAATTACAGCATTTATGGGCCAAAGCAAGTTAAGGTCCCCGGGGAATGTTGGAGCTGCATAACCAGGAATTATATGATGTCTTTGCATCTCCAGATATAGTTAGGGTTATAAAATCGAGAAGAATGCGATAGGGAGGGCACGTGGCTAGAATGGGAGAGGAAAGAATGGCGAAAAATATATTCTTCGGGAAACCGATTAGGAAACGTCCGAATGGGAGATCAAGGACGCGATGGGTGGACAATGTAGGAAGGGACGTGGGAAAAATGGGAGAGGGTAGGAGTTAGATGGTTATAAGCTTATAAGTTATAACTCAAGATAGGGGCACTTGGGGAAATGTGGTTGCTGCGGCCAAGCACTTTCGAGTTCCGTAGAGCCACCGAGATAGATGGATAGATGGAAAGTAGCATACCTTGGTACAACTCGGAACAGCTTTATATTTTCTACTAAATTTTAAATTAACCCTCATTACTGCAGATGTAAGAGATGGGCAGGATAATAAAATTTTCAGATTTGTTTTAATCCAAATGAGGTTAGAATTTATTAAGATTTTTATTATTAGACATGCTTAGTAACTTTTATTTAAAGTGAATTTTTAATGAACGTATTTTAAGATAAAAGGTATTATAACGAAACTAAAAATATTTTTTTTTAAACTATTGCATAATTATTGGTCTCGTGCTAAGCCTAATATAACAGGCTGGCATTCTAGTTTCAAAATTTATGTTTGGTACACCTTGGGACACATGATATTCCAAGTTAATTTTTATTTTATAAAAATATATTGGGTTTAAAATTGTTTTTACTTAATTTACATACAAGTTTGTTTATTAATGGTTATATAATTTTTCTTTTAGGAACTTATTAAGCTTAACAATAGCAAGTATTAGAATGAACTTCTCATATCAAATATAAAACTATTAAAAAAAAAAATAATTTTGCTGATGAAAATCAATTCATTTTCCATTTTTCGAACACATTAATATGAATGATATTGTATCAAATTTCTTATATTTGAAAAAGTACTTGAAATTTATTTTTCATTTTTTAAGCCACACACACACACACAATCCCATTAATCTTTCAAGATAATCTAATCTTTTGATTCAATTGATTATTTTTAATTGAAAAATTTTATTTATGAAAGGGAGAATTATTTATTTAGTTAGTTTTATTAATTTTAATATAAATTTCTAAATATTTTTAGTAATTAAAATTTTCAGATTAATAAACAATATTAAATATTTTGATTTATTAAATGTTAAGATTTGTACTTGCTATGGAACTTTTTGTTTCTTAATTCATAACTTGATCCTCTAAGCTCTAAGCTGATCTTACATTTTGGATATTAATCTCTTATATTCAATTAATAAACTTTTCTAATTCTCTTATAATAATTATGATAGATAACAAATCTAATCTTATTAAATTAAATAAATAATTATAGTTGTAATTGTCTGGTAAAAAAGTAGTGTTTTTATTTTAATATATTAATAGTATGTAGTATTAAAAATAATATTAACACAAATAGACAAATTGCTAAATCCAAGAAGAAATAAATATAATCTTTTCAATTTATTTGTTTTTTTTTTTTAAAAATTATATTAATAGGTTTAATTAATCTGTTATTGATATTTTTAGAATTATAAGAGATAGAAAGTTAAACAGAGTTGTATAAATTAAAAGAAAATTTCTCATATTTTAAAAACCATAAAATTTAATATTTTTTTTGAATTCATGAACTTTTGATATTGTAAATCTGTATATTATTGTATTTTATCATAATATTTTTTTGGGCTAGAACGATTAACATTGAATAAATGTAAATAATTATTTCCAATATCCTTATGCCTCATTTTAATGTAAATATTATTACTCCTCACTGGGGAGCTGTTAAGTGAAACTTTACAAATGAGACCAATATAAAATCAGTTTCAAAGAAAAATATAAAATCAGTTTCAAAGAAAAAGATACAAAATGAGAAATAAGAAATATTTGTATTATTTTGAGTGGCATTGGAGAGCAAAGAATATAGAAAATATTTTTTAAGATCATAATCAATTTGAATTGGTATATAATATGTATATATAATAAAAAAAAATGATGACATTGATGGATAAGATTAAAATCAATGAAGAGAAATTAAATACAATTGTTAGACTGTCTGTCTATCTGTCTGTCACCTAAACATTTTTTCAAACCCTCCCCCCTTCCACCTTCTTCAAATTGAATATTTTTATTATGTTTTTTTATATATTATAGTAAGTAGAAGAATAGAGAAGAGAGCCAACAGGGGCATACTAACTCACCCTCCCCACCCTTTCTTTTTTCCATCTATTTATCCTCCCACATACATTCATGGCCTTATTTTTTTATTTTTTTTTAGTTGTCCTTGATGCCCCTTCATGCCTTGTCCTATCTTTAAATCCATATTTTAAAGCCCTCACCCCAACCCCACCTCTGGTTGTTTTGATAAGAAACAGAAGACTCATAAAAATCTTCTAAAAAAGTAAGAGTGGTCCCCCTTACCACCCTTCTCCGGCATCACCCATCACTCTCTCTCTCTTCTATCTTCTTCTTAAGATAGAACAGAAATACCTTTCATTACAGGCCCTTTAACTCCATTTATTCCCTTCCTCCCACACAAACACACACACACACACACACACACACATACCCATACAGAAACAAATAAAAAAAAAATAATACCCATAATATAAAATTATAATTTTTACTTAATTAGAAAAATCTGGAGTGTCTCCACTCAACTATCTAGCACATTTGAATTGGATTAATTAACATATATTATATTTAAATTAAATTATAAATTAAAATTAATAAATATTTATTAAACCAGCGCATGTTTGGCTCTTTGTTGATGGCACCACGTCACGTTCTGGCGCGTGATTAGCAGTTAAAAAATTAATTTCGGTATTTTCAGCGATTCAATCTATATATAGCAGTTTTATATAATTTTTAATCATGTGAAAAACTATCAAACATATATCTTTATTTTTACAGTCAGTTTAGAAAAAAAATGAAAACGTCGTAGGTGATCACCCTCTTCCGGATGAGCTACATTTCTCAAACGTTGAATTTTGAATAATGCCCGTGTACCAAATTTTATTATTCTTTCGTTTTTGCGTAATCTTGTGTACAAACACACACACACACACACAGACAAACATTTTTCTCAACCTTAGTGAAAATGACTCAGGGACCTTCAAAACATATAAAAACATCAAAATCTCTCGCGATATAGTAAAAATATCAATAAAAAATCCAAATGAATGATCCAATACTTTAAAGTTTTTATTTTTATTGGTTCCCTTTTTAAATTTACTTTATTTATTTATTTATTTATAATAATATCCTATTGTTATTTTACAATGGATTATGAAGCAGCCTAAGCCTTGTTTTACAGTGTGTCAAAATTAACTAAATTTTTTAAAAAAGTTTTGGGTCAGTAAGTTTTAAACTTCAAATTAGGTTTTTAATAAATCTTGAAATAAATTTGAAAAAATTTTAAGATAACTAATATTAATTAAATAATAATAATTCATTTATTCATTTTTATGATTTGATGTAAAATATTATTTAATTTTAAACGTTCAGAGAGAGAGAGAGAGAGGCAGTATCTTTTTCTACTGCATTGAAATTTGTATGCTCTTCTTAGCTTTCTATTTTTCGTTTTCATGTTAAAATATATATTTTTTTTAAAAATTTCCTATTGTTATTTATTAACACCTACTTTATCATTGTTCCTGACGCTTAGACGTGCAACCTTAACACGGTAACTCATACAGTGATAAGATTCGTCCAAAGATATTGTTATATTTTGTGCAGTTTTATTAAAGAATTTATATTTTTATAATTATATTTTATTTTTTATTTATATTTAAAATATTGTTTTCAGAACATTGGTAGGTTACTTAAATTTTTCTAAATGGATCACATCCGCGGGTCAATGATTACCGACCTCTGTTCTATAATATCGTTCTATAGCAAGTAAATAGTAAGTAAATATTTCAAAAATAAACTTTACATATGTAAAAAGTTTCCAGGAAAAATTTTAGTTTAATATAGCATAATATAATACTATACTATCGTAATATGTTATAATGTAAATAAACTATTTTATTAAGTATATATTTTACATAGTATCCTCTATCTTTATGCTTTGAGATTTTATGTTCTAAATTATAATTTATAATATTAAATCATTTTATATCTTCTATATAATATTGATGACAATACCAATTAACATGAATTGAAATGAGTAATTTAGTTCTATTTTTTCATTAGGTTCATAAACAAAAATATTAATCCCAATTACTTATTTAGTAATTGTTTGTTTTTATTTCTCGTGTTGAATATAATGCACCTCTTTTATTTGCTTATCTACTATATATCATATTTCTCTCTCTCTCTCTCTCTCTATATATATATATATAGAGAGAGAGAGAGAGATAGATAGAGATATATATATATATATATATATATATATATAGAGAGAGAGAGAGAATTGTGCGTTTAGTTTAAATCCTAATAAATTTATTTATTAAAACTTTTGTGGTTATTTTGATAATTATTAAGGGAATTTTTATTAAAAGACCACATTGTTTGTATAAAATTATTTATTAAATTAAAATAACTACAACGTTTCGACTGCTTATTTTGCAGTCGTTTTCAAGTAACCGTACGCTTGCTCCGATTCAAGCGGACTGACTCATGATGGGACACGTCAGGTCTTATATAGGCAGTGATATTGGCGCCAATTTTTGGCTCCAATTTTCTACCGCCAATTTTTAATATCACCATGAAGTCAGCAGCCAAAGCAAGCCTTTACAATTAAGAAGTATGACAGTGCATTATGCTTGAATCGAAGCAAGCGTACAGTTACTTGAAAACGACTGCAGAATAAGCAGTCGAAACGTTGTAGTTATTTTAATTTAATAAATAATTTTATTCAAACAATGAGGTCTTTTAATAAAAATTCCCTTAATAATTATCAAAATAACCACAAAACATTCGTGGTGGTCTTGTTCAATTTGTAAAAGATATGTAAACGTGGAAGGAAAAAAAAAGAATTTTTAATATATTTTGATGTCAACTCATTATATGCTTATTGCATGATGTAGTTATTACGTACAAAATTAATTGAGACAAGAGACACCGTTGTACATCTGGAAGGGTCTACTATTCCAGTACGAGAACACATATCTGGCGGTGAAGTAGTTTTTTTCTGTAGCGGTTTAATAAACGTGTTTTTGTTCCTACGCCGAAAACGATGTGTGACGAAAAACACGAACAACGTATCTATGTGAAATTTAAACTGTAAGTAGAAAAGCTGAAGCGTCTTTAATTAATTTACTTTGTTGTTTGAGTCCTCCACCCCCATCAGACTCATTTTCAGAGTGTCGAACTCCCGGAGAAAACGCATCTGGATTAAACTAGGGGTACTCCAGTGCTGGAACACCCTCCTTACTCCCCTGATCTAGCACCCTGCGACTTCTACCTGTTTCCGAAAATCAAGTCCGCACTAAAGGGAAGCCGATTCGAGTCGATGGAAGAGGTGAAAAGAAAAACGGCGGAGCTTCTTAAAGGCCTATCAAATAAGTTGACCTGTGGCCAGGTCCGAACCGACCGACGGTTCGAATTAAATTAATTTCCAGCTACAGAAACAATTTCAAATAATTTTAATATATCTATTAATGTAATAAAAAACAGATATGGATACATAAATAATAAATATAAATATTTTTAATTTTATTTTATTTATAATATATATGTAAGACCAGGCTGTGACGTCATGAATGGCTGGATGACCTCATATAATTTTAATTAAGAAAAAACTAATAAATATGATTTTTCTCGAGTATAAAACCAATGCAAAGTGAATGATTGGTGATGATATGTAAAAAATCTCCTCATGTGAAATTTGGTATGAAAATAACCCTTCTCTTCCTATCGCCGATCGCTAATACTACCACTTCCGGTTTCCGGATTTGCACCAAAAGTTGATCAATTCATCCCACTGATGCATTAAGTAAATATACCAAATTTCATCAAAATCCGTTAAGCCGTTCAGGCTGTACACATCTATACGGACGGACGGACGGACAGACATCATGCTAAAAATACTTTTTTCTGTTAAGAAAATGCATGATTCGTGGAGATATGTAAAAATCTCCACATGTGAAATTTGGTGTGAAAACAATACCTCCCTTACTATCGTCGGTCGGTAAAAACGACTTCGAACACTGCTTTGAGCAGTGAAAAAAAAAGGATGGAGCGGTGTGTGGCGAGTGGAGGGGAGTATATTGAGGGGGAAAGTTCGATTGTACCATAATTTTTTTAATTAAACCATTTTTTGTAAGCAGTCTCGTTATTTAATAGCCACACCTCGTATATATATATATATATATATATATATATATATATAGAGAGAGAGAGATATTAGTAGATGTACTAGTAGTTGACACTTTTACATTTAATACGCGATATTAAGACTGATGCCATAATCTTCTTTGAAGATCGTCGTTATAAAAGTTTCGAGTCACCGTCTAAGTAAACGGCACAAAAACTTCTTTTTATAGAATCGAACAATTATTTTTAATATTTTGTTCTTCGAATGCTCAAGGAGTCAAACTTAGATCTTCACTAACCCTATTATGCACTTGTTCAATGATTTCTTGTGTGGTTGCAGTTTTTGGACGACCACTACGTGAATCAATTTCAATGTTTGTACGACCACGTTTAAACTCTAAAATCCATCGATGCAAAGTTGGCAATGAAGGAGCAGATTTCTTTAACACTTCCACAATTTTTGTATGAATTTCTGTTGCTAATAAAAATTTCAAAACAAAATATTTTATCACTGCACGATATTCTGTTTTTTCCATTGTAAAAAATACTCTGACATGTCAACTTCAAATGGTTTTTAAATTGACAGATCGAAATAAAATTTTTAGTGTGTTCATATGAAAGATTAAATATTAAACTGGCTTATTAATTTTGATGCTTCTAATGGTTTAAAGATGTCGCTTTCTTCACTTTTCAACTACCTGTTTATACTTAAATAAAATTATTTTTAAAATCCTATTTTTTGTCATTTTTGACATAGGGTAAATGTACCATTAGTTGACACTTGTACATTTAATAGCGTATAAGATATGTCTAAACATTTCTAGATGCGCGCTATATCAAAGTAATTAATTATCTATTGGAGATGTATAAATATAAAAGTATTGAGTCACCGTCTGAGTAAACGGCACAAAAATTACTTTTTATAGAATCGAATAAATGAATATTTTAATATTTTGTTCTTCGAATGCTCAAGGAGGCAAATCTCTATTTTTTTATCACGTTTTTCTTAGCTTGCTTTCTTGTTTATCTGTTCGGATCAAATCTTGCAATCGAAATTTCGACCACTTCCAGTCATCCAATCGCTCTGAAACTTTTCAGAGTTATGTATTCTGGATGACAATACAATAAAATAACACATTCGTAGCTTGCAAGTGATTAATTAGAGCATAATTAATGAATATTTGTATTTTGTTAACTTAAAAAGGAGAAACAATAATAATACAACAAAAGGCCCTTTCCAAAACTTACCTTTCTCAATACATAATACAAAAGAAGAAAACAACAAAAGGGACTTTGTCAAAACATTAAAAATAAATAATACAGATGTCCATAGTCCGCTTGTTTAAAAAAATATTCAAGAGTTGATTCTAGTATGTATTAAATATATTCAATATATTAAATATTAAATATATTATTTTTGATCTAAACGAATAGAGAATGGATTTTACATAAAATTTGTAATCATTTCACAAATTAATAATATAATAAATGACACATTGTGAATTGACGATAAAAATAAATATATTTCATTAGATCTTATTTTATTATACTAGCAAAAATTGTATAAATATATTTTTAATTTTCTTTCGAAATTAATTAAAAAATTTTAAAATATTTTAAATATAAAAAATATTGATACAATATCTAATACAAAAACGAGGCGGGATGCAAATATAATACATTAATTAATAATAATAATCAAAATATTAAAATCCGTTTAAATAAGAAGTTTGAAAAAATGTTCAGGTCGCTCCCCTCCAACTAAATGACAGTCCTGATCGTATGTTCCATGCTGCGAATTAAATTTGGATTAAGCATCATAAATTCTAAAATAATAATTAAATAAATTTCAAATAACGATTAGATATTTATTAAATGAATTACTAATAAATAATATTCAATCTAATGAAATAAAGAATCTCTATATATTATATACACGGTAAATGTATTAGAAAAAATAAAAAGCCATTTTTTTTTTATGAAGAATTTTGATTTTTTTAAATTATAATTTCTGACTTTTGATTGATTACATTTAAAATCATTTTAAAGTTATAATTTCGTCTTTACAAAGAGAGATAAAAAATTAATAAAATCAAAATATTGAAAAAATATAATAGGGAGGTAGAAAAAAGGTTCAAACTCCCCTCTTCTTATTTTTACTTAACGGGTCTTCTGATTGGTTGCCTGTTTCGACACACCTTTTTTCGACTTAAACGCCACCCTCAATTTCCTTCAGCTATCATTTGCTCTCTGCATCTCACCAAGTCATCATTAGCACTCTTGCTAACTGAGTGTATTTTACCACGTTTTTCTTAGCTTGCTTTCTTGTTTGTTTGTTTGTTTATTTATCTGTTCGGGTCAAATCTTGCAATCGAAATTTCGACCACTTCCAGTCATCCAATCGCTCTGAAACTTTTCAGAGTTATGTATTCTGGATGACAATACAATAAAATAACACATTCGTAGCTTGCAAGTGTTTAATTAGAGCATAATTAATGAATATAATTTTGTATGGGAAAATCAAAACAAAAAGTGTAAATATTTAAATTTGAAAAAAACCGTTAAAAACCCGTTAAAAGAATAATATAATATGTATAATATTTAAAATGTAAATAAATTTGAAAGAAGGTATATTAATGTTTTGTACTGTAATTTAGAAAACAAAATTTAAATTTATGAGTTTTAGGCAATAAAGAATTAAAATATGACAAATTTAAAAATTTCTCTTTATAATTCAATTTAAATTTATTACTTTCAGGATAATAGTATTTCATGACTATTAAAGTCAATCAAAAAACTTAAAAGTAGTATAGGTCAAGTGAAATCGATTGCAATATATGAAGACTAAAAAGTAGAAAATAATACTTTATATAAAAAAAAAAACTTTTTTAAAAAACCACGTTTTTAACGCACTAAAAAGAAGAAAATAATTTTTCTGAAACCCCATAGGTACTGACATTACAAACAAGAGATATGATTTGAAGAAAATTTTCTATAACGTAAAACGTGGGGCGCAACTATGGCTAAAATATTCTGTATCGTATAAAAATTTATAAATAAATGTTATTAGGTACAAATTAATAGGATAAATGAATTCATATTTTAATTAGCTTCAAAAAGTAAAGCTTATAACTTATCGAAATTTTTAAAAGAGGTAAATTTAATTTATGAAAAGATTACCTTTAGATTACTAATAATATTCACTTTTAAAAAATTCTGATAAAAAATGACATCCTAACAATATTCTGGTAAATAATATAAGAAATTTAACTTGAAGAAATCTAAAACTAAATTTTGCTACTGCAAAACTTCTAGCAAATATTTAATATTTATGTTAATAAAATTTCTAAAGTGTAAATTGAAGATGTTTATTTAATATTAAGGAATTAATTTTCCAAAAAAAATTTACATTAATAAAAGTATTCTGTTGGATTACTAATAATATTCCCTTTTACAAAAAGTCTGGTAAAAAATATAAAACTTAAAATATAAATCCATGGATATTGAAATAAATTAATCAAAGAAATTATATTGCATTTAAAAAATTTATTATTATTTGCGCCCCACGTTTTACGTTATAGAAAATTTTCTTCAAATCATATCTCTTGTTTGTAATGTCAGTACCTATGGGGTTTCAGAAAAATTATTTTCTTCTTTTTAGTGCGTTAAAAACGTGGTTTTTTAAAAAAGTTTTTTTTTTATATAATTTAGAATTGACATCAATATTAAATATTATTAAATTGAATGTCCATATTACTTAATTTTAAGGGTGTCAACTACTGGTGCTTTTAGATGCTAAGGTTAAAAAAATATAAAAAATAAAAGAAATAGAATAGCATTCATTTTCAGAAATAAATTCTTCATTATTAACCAATGAATCATATCACCCAAAACTCAAATTAATATCTGATAAAAAAAATAGAAGATATCAAATTTTTCTCATAAAGTTGTCCTTATAGTGTCAACTACTGGTACATTCACCTTATATATGTATAGATTAAAGAAAAGAAGAATTAAATAATTTTAAAAAAATTTTCCTTTCAATAAAAATCATTATTAATCATTATCACAGTTGATTTTATAATATTTCTTAAATAATATTCTAAATAAATAAAATTAAATAGTGTGACTGAATATATTTGTTCAAAATCTTTATCTTATACTCGTTTTAATAAATATATATTACTTATGTATAAAAAAATTATTATGAAAAAATTTTAAAAATCTGGTACGAATATAATAAAAGAAAGAAATTAAAAAAAATAAATAATATAAACTTTAATGTATATTTTAATATTTATTTATATTATATTAATAATTAAATTAAATTCAGAACGAGTTTTATTAAATTCCCTATCTGATGGGGGGGGGGGGGACGTTGAAAAATACCGTTAGTCACATCCACTTGTCCCACTCCCCTGTTGAAGATTATCGTTAAATTTTAAAACACCTTGTATGTTATATATATATTAGGTTTTACACAAATTTCACACTCCATGTAATTTTAAATTTTTATTTCCCTCCCTATTATTAAAATCATATTATATTACAACTCAAAGGGATGATTTTTTTTTCTGTTGTTCCATGTGAAGAAATGATACAATTTAATTAAATGAATGATACTGTTGTTCTAATATATATTTATATATATAAGTGTAAATGTGTGTGAAAGTCAAATGAATGTCTGTCTGTCTGTGGGCACTTGACATCGACCAACTAAACAAACGATTACCCTTGAATTCACTCACTATTCATCATTGGATGGGAAAATATTTATACAGAATCAAAAAGAAGAAAAAAAAAAGAAGAAGAAGAAGAGACTAGAATACTATTAATAATAATTTTATTTATATTTAACTATGTTTATTGAATAGATAAAAATGATGATTAAACACTTAACATTAAACTTTTTTATATTAATAAAAATCAGTTATATAATATAACTTCTAATCATCATTTAATTATCATTAAATAAATATGTATGATATATTAATTAAGTTGAAATTACAGTGAATATTTTTATGATAAATCATTATTTTTATATTTCTTATGAATACAAATAATATTATTAAATTAATATTATTTTGATTTTATTTTAAATTTTAGTTTTTGTAATAAGTTTAGTTTTATTTGTATAAAAACAAAAATTAATCAATAATAAATTTAAGATTAACTAGAGAAATTAGACTCCTTACTTGATAAGAACGAAATTGTAGAAATAATAAAATAAAAAGAAAAAAAAAATGTAATTTAAAACGAAATCTTTAAAAAGACCAAATAAACATATATAAGAAAATAAAATATAAATAAATTTTTTTATATTTTAAAAATTCACAATAGACATACACACAATTTCTAGTCGTTTAATTAATTAAATTATCTTTTTTATTGTTAATATTAATTTAATAAAATAAATGATCTGATGAACTTAATATTTCGTTTATAATATTTAGGACCAAGATAATACTTAAATTTTTTTTCTAAATCGAACCTTACAAAAAAAAATTCTATTTACATATAATGCAATTTTTAAAAATAAATAAATAATAAATTTATTACTAGATAATTTCAATCAATAATCAATAAAATTGAATTCTAATCTTTCTAATAGCTTTAGAATAATTATTTCGGTAATTATTCAGTTAAACTCATTTTCGTGGATTTGGATAATATTTTACCGGTGGGTTCCTTTTGTAATTACAAATAAACTTTTCTTATGAAATTTTTCCCGGCACCTTATAGTTTTCGAGATAAAAATTATTAAAATTTGCATATAAATTTATTGATATTCTATTTAGCTAGCATGTTTTATCCATTTGACTACCACAGGGCGCATTAATTTTCGGTTTTTAAAAGTTCGGTTTGGATTTATGAAAATTAAAAAATTAATTAAATAATTTTTCTCTATATTCAAACCGAACTTATAAAAACCGAAAATTAGTGAATAAGTGAATAATTAGTCAATAAATGGCACATTTCGACGTTCATAACTAATCTGTCAAACTTAATAAATCTTTATTTTATTAATTTTTATCTTGTAAACTAGAAGAGGCCCGAAAAGATTTCATAAGAAAAGTTTATTTGGTATTGCAAAAGGAACCCACTGGTAAAGTATTAGCCAAATCCACCAAAATGCGTTTACTTGAATAATTTCCATGATCATTATTTCTAATTTATTAGCGAGTATATATTATTTATATAAAATATTTATTATATTCAAATTTATAAAATATATATTTAATAAAAATTCATAAAAATTTATCTCGTTCAAAAACAATATTATATGATTAATCGTATCATTTGCTGATATGGCTTTTAATATTTGTATAAAAAAGGTTTTTTTTTCAAGTGAAAAAAATAATTTATCTAGAGAGAGAAAGAGGGAGTATGAAGTAGTAACAGTGGCAGGTGTTTTGTATGTTTGGTCCTTTTTCTTCAATCAGTGAGAGGATAAAACGCCCCGCGGCTAATAAATATAAAAATCCAATCATTGGGGCATTTGTGGGCAGTATTTTTTTTTCTAATGGGGAGGAAAAGAGTAGAAATGAAACGATGATTATTCCAAATAGGCGGGAAAAGAATAAATTCTTTTCTATGAAATTTAATAGAAAAATATTTACAGTTAACAAGAAATTCAATTTTTTTTCTACCAAATTTTTAATTCTCTTCATAATTTCTCTGTTATTTATATTTATTTTTTTTTTAAATAAATATAGTATATGTTATGTCTCTTTTATTTTGAAAATGGAGGAAGATTCTTAAACAATATATATATATATATATATATATATATAATAAAATAAACAAAGATAAATTTTATAATCAACTAATAAATAAATAAATGAGTAAAAAGAATTTAAAATTGTAAATATGGATAAAATTAATGTTCAACAATCTATATAGGGTCAAATAAGTTACACTAAAATAAGAATACTTAAGAAGGTATTATCTTGTTTGTTTCAAACCAGTTTTTAGATTCCTTCTATCTAATAATGGACTTAACATAGAAGATATTCTATGTCACACACTTGGTTTTGGTCACAAACACACTTGTCATTTCTACTGATTCTGATCTTGAATAAATGAACGGGGAATAGGCCATGGCTTTTTCGATTTCTTGACATTCTAGTATAAAAGACAGTTTTCGATTTAAATTTGGCCTGCCAAGAAAGAAAGTCCTCCTTTGGTTTTATTGTAATATTTTCCTTTTTATTTTGCAGATTTTTGTCCCATTGATATATATATTTGACTTTCCCAATTTTAATCACGTAGTGTGGATAAATCTCGTTCTTAAAGACTCAAGCTAGAGAGAAATTTCCTTTTCAGGTTTGGGACTTGAACCAGGGACCACGAGTTTGAAAAACAAGCGTGTTGTCCCTCCCTCTTCTCCAGATTGCAGATTATATCCCAATCATATTGACATTTGAATTACAACTTATGTGTTTGTGATGTTTAGTAAATGGCGAATTGGTAAATATTCTTGATAAGTATCAGACAAGGTGGAGAATGAGATCAATGATCTGTTATTGGCGCTGAGATTTAAGTTTTTAATTAGACTGAGAGAGTCTGACAACTCTCTTCAAAATCGTTGAGGTAATGTAAATGCTTGCCTAGGATAGAAATTTGATTTTTTTATAAATTAACATTAGTCAGTTCTGGACAACCTATGAAAACAAGATATTGATTGATAATATTGCTTAAAAATAGAATTGACTGATATTGGACTGTTTTACAGAATTATACAAAAAGTATTTCTTTTCTTGACCAGTTTATCAAATATAATCTTATCTAATTTCAAATTTCATATAATATATAATTTCATAATTTAAAAATTTTATTATATCTTTTTTAAGATTTTATTTAATTACTATGCATTTTTTTCAAATTTTCATTTGCTTTTTTTTAATTGGTCGATATAAGAAATTGCAAATGCATTTAATAAAAAAATATATTTTTATGATACTGTTGTACTGCTATACTGTTATTAGAGGTGGGAGGGTGGAGGGTTTGCGGTTTGTTTATAAACAATCTGGACGCCACAACTTATAATAAAAATATAATTAATAATTCTTTCTTAATTAAAGTAAATTAGTAAATCAGGTTAGGTTAGTAATTATTTATTAGATGAGTAAAGTTAAGCAAAAGTTCTAGAGCACGGATGGCGAACCTTTTTCAATGTCCGTGCCACAAAATTAAAAAAATCTTTTTGAAGTAACTGACGTGCCACAAAATTGTCATTTTTTTCTCTTCCACCTGTACCCCTTTTAGCTTGAATATATAATCAAATATTTTTGTATAACTTCTAACTCTTCTGTATAAAAGTGTTATAATTTTAAATCTTAAACTTTATTCCAAAAAAAATAAAATGATTATTAAAAAATTTGGAATTTATTTTTGGTAAAAATATATCTTTTTTAAATTTTTTTTTTTATTTTTATTGTATGAAAATTCTTTAATTGATTTTAGTTTGTAGTTTTTAGTTGTAGATAATGACAAAAAAGCAAAATTTATATTTGATACCGTGAACCACTTATATTTTCTTGTTTTGATAATGTTATGTTAAATTCTAGAAAAAGATTGCGTTTCTGGCACTATTCTCCAAACGTCCTATGCGTAAAGAAAAGCAAAGCTTGATATATAAATTTTATAAAATTAATATTTCTTTTTTTTTAATGAATATTGATAAAATTTACAGCATATATTAAAATAAGAGCATATAAGAATATTCTGGTAATAGGTGTATTTCATCGCCCCGATCAATTTTGAGTTTATAACTTCACAATTTCCCAGACAAACAGACAACTAAAATGACAGACACGAAAAATAGAAAAGTCATATTTGGATTCCCCAAGTCACATGAAGAGTAAAGATTTGCAAAAAAATTTTAAATCCTGAACTATGCTATTTGTACGGTAACAACACGCAATGACATAATACAGGTCCAAAAAGTATACACTGAGTCTATCTATCTATCATGAATGTTTTTATACTGCGAAGGAATTCAAGCGATATTTCAGTTTAATAAAATGTATAATTTGAAGGTTTAGTCTCTCTACTAAGATAGATAAATAAATATTCAGTACTTCAAATTTCATAAATTTTAATTTTCATCTGATTTATTCATTTTTAATTTATTTCTATTGTAAAAAATTATAATTATTAAAAAATAACTTTGTCTTGATGCGTGTCATGAAATTTTTCAAATGTGCCACTTTTGGCACGCGTGCCATAGGTTCGCCATCCTTGTTCTAGAGTAATGACAAATACATAAAACTATTATTATTTATATATTTTTATTTATTTATTATAATACTCTCAAGTAATAACAATTCTTAATAATAATAACAAAAATTAGTGTTTATTTTATTTATAAATTTAAATTTATTTATTTATAAATCATTTTAAACTTTAAAATTTCAATCTGATAATTTTCTTAAATTCAAATAAAAAAATAATATATCCATTAATAAAGGTTTAAAAAATCATTTATTTATTAATTTAAAATATTTTTTAATATAAATATTTTTCAAGAATCTAAATTAGAACTAACCCTAAGGGGTAAGGGGTTAAACGGCCTGTGTTTTTTTTCTATTATATTTTAATAGGAATTTTTTATAAGATATAATTTATTAATGTATATCTAATAGGAGGAAGTATTTTTTTAAATTTTTAAATAGAAAAATTATCATTTTTTTAAGTATTAGAATGCAAATTCAAATTGTTTTTTTTTTTAAATATAATTTTCACTAATAACGTTCAACCCTCCACCCCTTTTTATAATACTTCTATTATCTTGTATATTTAAAATCCCATTATCTTCTACTAATAAAATGCCTAAAGAAAAGAATAAAGTATCATTAGTAATTTTTTCTTTGTTTATTGATTTGAACATTAAATTATTATTTTATTTCTCTATATTTTTTTTTAAAATTATCTTGCATATGGTCTTTTTATGTGTTCTTTTATTGCCAAGTTGCAATTTATATTAACAAGCAAATATAGATATATTAAATTATAGTATAAAAAATAAAAATAAACAGAAATGTTACATTAGGAGAGAAAAAATAAAAAAATTGTAAAATAAGCAGAAAGATAAGCATACATCAATCAGTGAGAGAGGGAGGGGGGAAGGCTCCTCTCTTTGTCACTAATACACATGGAAAGGTCCATAAAATATAAACAGCCTGTCCAAAAAAGGTAAATAAAAATTATAGAAATTAATTTAAAATTTTACATTTTTATAATAATTAATAGAAATTTAAATATAATTTAAAAATTTTAATTAATTGATATAGAACGATGAATAATAATTATATATATATATATATATATATATATATATATTAATATAATATAAATATTAATCAATTGGAATGCATGTCCATTTAGCCAGTAAAATATCCAGTATATATTTTTACATGTACTTATTTTGTAAATGATGATTAAAATAATAAATTTTTCTCAAGTTCTTATAATCATTTAAATAAATTATACTATTCATGAATCCATTTATAATAATAAAAATATCTCTTTTTACGAAATATCAAAAAATTAATTAAATGATTTTTTATTAATAAAATTAATTATTTTTAAAAAATTGAATGATTTTTAATGCTAATAAAATAATATGTGATTAATAATTTAATTTAATTTTTATTAAATATTAATTAATGTTGTAATATATTAATTCACTATTATAAAATTGTATAATATTTATTTATTTATTTATATTTATAACTATACTATTTCTACTGAACTATTTACCGTTTGACCGGAATTTTATTCACAACATTTGCGGTACAAACACACAAAATTGGAAAACCATTTTTTTGGAATCAAAATGATTTGAAACGTGGAGTTATGTAAAAAAAACGTATATGGTTTGTGAGCCGGGATTACAATGTCTTAACTCTCAAAAAACTTAGAAATTCTTTTCGATTGAAAAGTAAAAATTAAAAAAAAAACAAAAATTGGAAGATATAATTTTTGCTAAGATTAATTTATATAAATATAATTTTTCTAATTTATACATCATAAATTTTAAGGTGTATTTTTAGTCACCGGGTATTTTATATATTCTGTTTTTTTTTTTTTTTTTTTTTTTTTTATATTCTTATCTATGTTTTGAAAAACCAGTAGCCCACTCGAGAGGGAGGAGAGCACTCCCTCGCATACAATCTTTCTGTCTACTCCAGTCTGCTTGCTTACCAGCCTCCACCACTCCCCTAATCTCTACCCTCTCTGTCTACCTTCCAAGTTACCCTATCTAATATATTTTTAGAGAGAAGTATATATATATATATATATATATATATATTAACGTATATTTACACTATTAAAAACGGTGGCTCCACAACTAAAAAGATTTTGATGAATATATGGATACTATTCATACCAACCACTTGATATATATATATATATAAAAGAGTTCTTGTTTATATATTAAACATCTTAAGGAAGGAACAAAAAAACAGTATATATATATATATAAACTCTTTTTTTTCTTATCTTAGTTTAATATTTTATGTTTCTTTAATGGCCTTGAGTGTGATAAAAACAAAATAAATGAGAAAATTAGACGATGAGGCAGAGTGAATAGAAATCGAGAATAATCTTTAATGGAGCAGAAATATGTCAACAAAATGAAATCTAAACAAATAATCCTTTTATAAAGATGGCATTTGTTTCCCGAATAGTTAAATATACAGATGATGAAAATTGTTTGGTCCATTTAACAGGAGACGCTTGGTGTCAAGTGAGCGAGCGGTGTGAATGCTCCCATCTAAAACGACAGGTCTGTATTCATCCACTTCAAAGATGGTGTCTGCGTCATGAATTTGAAAATCAATCGAATAATTATAGGAGAACACCCTGACGTCACTGGTAGGCAAGAATCCAGAAGGGTTCGGTTTCAATTGTGTAACGTATGATTCTGAAAATAGATTGGGTTTTGGAATTTTTTTTTCGAATTTCAAGACATTTCCATTTAACTGTTTGGGTCTTAAACATTTTAAAATCAATCCAAAGTATTGAGAAAATTCTTGGTCGGTCCTTATCTCATCAGTAACGTACCATTGCCTCTCAAGAATGACATAATTATCAAAGTCTCCATTGTCAATTAAGCCCAACTTACGATTCTTACTAGCCAACTCCACTAATAAGTTCATAGAAGGTGGAGCTGCTATTTTGCATGCATGAATAAAAATCACTCTCAAAAAAAAATTTTAATAAATATATTTCATAATTTGATTCTAAATTATTATTAAACTAAATATTTTTAATTTTATTTCGAAATTAAATAAACAATTTTAAAATATTTTAAATATAAAAAATTTTTTAATACAATATCAATTAAAAAAGAATGTCAAGAGGCAAATATGGATGACGTAGTTAGTAACGTCATATAAATTTAAATTAAGAAAAAACTAATGAAGATGATTTTTCTCGAGGCTGAAACCAATACAGATCGATTTATCTTTATAAATAATATCTATGTTGTGAATTTCAAAAAAAAATCCTCAGTGCGGTTTAATATCTCAAAAATAAATATATATATATATAATTTTTGCTAGTATAATAAGATAAGATATATATATATATATATACCAATAATGATGCTTGCAAATTAATTTATTTCAAATCGTCCGTAGGTTCTGTGCATGGACACAGCTCATTTTTACCGACCGACGATAGTAAGGGAGGTATTGTTTTCACACCAAATTTCATATGTGGAGATTTTTACATATCTCCACGAATCATGCATTTTCTTAACAGAAAAAACTATTTTTAGCATGATGTCTGTCCGTCCGTCCACTGAGTGTCCGTATAGATGTGTACAGCTTGAACGGCTCAACGTATTTTGATGCAATTTGGTATATTTACTTAATGCATCAGTATGATGAATTGATCAACTTTTGGTGCAAATCCGGAAACCGGAAGTGCTAGCGATAGACGATAGGAAGGGAAGGTTTATTTTCACACCAAATTTCGCATGAGGAGATTTTTTACATATCACCACGTATTGGTTTTATCCTCGAGAAAAATCATCTTTATTAGTTTTTTCTTAATTTAAAATTATATGACATCATCCAGCCATTTATGACGTCAAAGTCTGGTCTTACATATCAATATATATAAAGGAGAGTGTATGTATGTAATTTGTTTACTTTTTTGCTGTCATAGAAACAAAAAAAATAAAGAAATTTCTTACTTAACCGACACTTTACCGGTAATTTAGAATTATAAACAAAAATCAATTAACCATCAAAAAAAAATTTCTCACTTAACCGACACTTATGTACACTAACACACAAAGTCTTAACATACAAAATGTAGAATTTGAAAATGTAGAAAAATTTAAATATTTAGATTCTATAATTACAAAGGATAATAATATTGGATAAGAATTTAATCGGGTAACGTCTGTTATTATACAGTAAAGAGGCTTAACTCAACAAAACTTTTATCAAAATGGATGAAAATTGAAATAATTAAAACAATTATTTTGCCTGTTGTATTATATGGGTGGTCGATGATCTTGGGAGAAAGTAGATTTAGAGAATTTGATATTAGGATTGTTTGCAGCATTTAAGGACCAAAGAAAGATGAGATCACCGGGCTATGGCGGAGATGGCATAACGAGGAATTGCATGACCTCTATGCATCTCCAGATATAGTTAAGGTTATTAAGGTTATAAAATAGAGAAGGGTGGGATGTGAAGGGGTCATGGCTAGAATGGTAGGTTAAGATCGGCGAAATATATTTGGAAAACCCGATTGGGAAAAGTCCTGTGTGATTGAGAAGACCAAGAACGTGGTGAGTGGACAATGTAGGAAGGGACGTGGGACAGATGGGACAGGGTAAGAGTTAGATGGTTATAGCTCAGACTTGGGAGTTACTTTCGAGATCCGTAAAGCCACAGGGATAGATAGATTGATATAACAAATACAATAGTAATATATAATTAATTTACTGATTAAATTAAAATATCTTTTAAATAAGAACACAACAAGATATGATAATATAATGTAATATACTGATTGCAACATAATGGATGAAAACCTTTTACATACAGACTTTCAACGAAATACTATGTATTACTTCGGGGGTACAGGGGGCGGAGCCCCCGTCTAGATGAGAAGAGCGCCGAAGGCGCTCTGATCAGCTAGTATATTATAAATAAAATAAAATTAAAAATATTTATGTTATATCCATATCTGTTTTTTTATTACATTAATAGATATATTAAAATTATTTGAAATTGTTTCTGTAGCTGGAAATTAATTTATTTCAAACCGTCGGTCGGTTCGGACCTGGCCACAGGTCAACTTATTTTATATTGTACTTCTACCGCCGTTTTTCCAATCGATTTCCTTTGTTTACAAATTTCTCACAAAATTGTCTTCTCCCATTCGATCCAGGTACACACTTATTGTAATTTATGATTCAAATAGAACTATGTATTGTGTGTGGTATAGGTAATATATACATATATATATACCAGTGTATATTTTTTCATGAGAAATTTCATGATTATTTTTACGTTTTATTATGAGATTTGAGTCTCGGCATTTCGGCGCCCATTATGGCGCCATTTTCAAGCGAGAAGACATTTTCAGAATTCCAGAAATAGGGGCCGAAAACTTTAAAATAAACCTTGAATAACTTCTCATAAAAATAAAAACTTTCATAGAAACTCAAACGAACATATATATGTATGTAAATGTGTTTGGGAATGCATAAAGGGTCCCAAGCAATATCTTTCAACCCCCAAACCTATATCACTTATCAACTTTTAATGTTGATCCAGAGATAATTGATCTTCTAATATATTTTCCAGAATTAATAAATATATGGGATATAGATAAAATAAATAAATGAAGTAGGGAAAGCAGAGGTATGGGATTATTTTCTCACATTAGGTGCTGATGGGTAGATTTCTAGACAGGGAGAAAATTTTTAATAGCCAAGAGGAACCACTTCCGCTTCCGGCCATTTTTTTCATTCCTAACCCCCTTTTATCGTTTATATTCGTGACTTTCTCACGGACTATTTATATAAAAGATTAACTTGAAAAAATATAATTGCTATTTAATGAATTGAATGTAGGATGAGAGAAGATTTAAATAGGGCGTGGGTGAAAAAAAAGAATGGTCTTAGTTTGAGTGAATATGGAGGGTTAAAAAAAAATATCAAAATAAAATTTGCACAATAATTGATGAAACTACTTTAAAAATCAACACAATTTAAATTTATTAATCATTTAAATTGATTTTTTTATTTTATTTTTTTTATATTCAATTTATTATTATATATATTTTATATATTAAATTAATTTAAATCATTTTTAATAAATTAATAAAAATAAAAAAAATAAAATATTTTTTAAAATTGATAATTGGATGCTAATTGATTGTTTTTGTAGAGGAATTGTGAAGGGAAACATAATAATATTTCTGTAACGGTCGTTTACCCCTTCCCTCTTCAATTCTCTTGTTACTCACCCATAAGTGTTTTTCTCCCACGCGCACATACCCACCTGGATAACTATCCGTCTATCCATACGCCACCCTATAGTTTATTTTCATTGTATGAATGCTACTTAAAGAGCCTAAAAGGCCTACAGCTGCCGAAATTTCAATATATTGCTGAATTTCAATGGCTTTTGAGCAAAATAGGAAAAAAAAAACAAATTCCATTTAAAATTTAAATATCCAATCTATAAAATATTTTTAACGTTTCAAACAAAAATTGATTAATTTATATTTATAAATTTTCAATTAAATATAAATATATATATATATATATTATAACAATAAATAATAAAATAATATATTACTATAAAAAGGAATGAATATAAAATTAAATAACATTTCATTTACATTTCAAAAATCACAAAATTTCTAAAAACTTATTATTATTATTATTATTATTATTAAGTAGAGAGAGAGTTTAAATAAATTGATTTCTTATTTTTTTTTTTTTTTTTTTTTTAATATAGTAGAAAATTTAATGATGTGAGTAGTCGAATGACAAGGGATATTTTTTCCCCACTAAATGCGATTTTAATTTTTCAATCGTTTCATTTTTGACTTTTTTTATTTTATTTTTATTATCTAGGAAAAAAAAGCAAAAATTGGTAAAAAAAGAAAAAAAATTGGAAAAAAAGAAAATGATGATGATGATGAAGATGACGACCAGGGAAAGGGATCGTTTTGAAGAAATTCTGACTCTGCAGATGGGGGTGTAAAAATAAAAGCAAAATCTGTGACTAGAAATTTTACTAAAATAATATTTGGTAGATTTTAATATATATTACAAAAAAAAAATACTTAAACGTTTTAATATTTGTCTAATTTAATTTTAAAAAAATATAATATAAATAAAAATATAATGAATAATAATAATTATAATAATAATAATAATATGATTTGCTTTGCATTGCAGGTAGATTGATTTCTTCACTTGTCAATTCACTTTTCAACAGGTTAGCAAGTATTTCTATTGAATAAGAAGAATGAAGCAAGTGAAGATGAAGAAGAAGGTAGTTTTTCCTTGATGCGGGGGTATCTAATCTTCTCTTTGCTTGCTGTTGCTTTCCTTTCTTTCCGTCCTTTCTGTCGTTTTGTAACGGTCGCTGAAAAATGCGCAGCCCTCACCAACCCCCACCCTCTTCTTTTCCTCTTTCCCTTCTCATCCCCCTTGCTTTAATGTTAAAGGGCCAAACAGACACATACACACACTTCTCTATCAGTCTGTCTGTCTGTATGTCTATAAAAGCATACAAGGGACGTTGTTCACCTGCTCATTTAAAAAAAAGGAAAAAAAATTCATTGAATGAATGAACTACTCCTGATGGAAAAATTGGCTCAAAGAATTTTCTTTGCTTGTCGTTGTTGCTGGTGCAACAAAAACACCAAAGCATCAACAAAATGAATAGAAATGGAAGAAATTCAAGACCAAGAAGCAAAAAGATTTGCAAACGACTGTTTTAAAAAAAACTAAAAATAAAAAAAGAATCCTATTTCTTTTATTATAAAAAAAAAAAAAAATTGTTTTGGTCTTTTTTGTTCATGATAATTTTGTTTTTGCCATTGTAGAATTTATTTAAAAAATATAAGTGATTATTCTTGATATTAAACATTTTTTAGGAAAAATTAGATGGATATATTTTTTTTTAAAAAAAATCTAAGCTACAAATCTTCATTTTAAATATTTAATAAAGAAACATACCTATTAATATTTCTCATTTTACATTGAAGATATGTTGTACAAATAACTGAGTTAAATCTTATATTTAATAAAACCATATACATTAAAAAACGCGCTTAAATGTGCATAATTCAGCTCATTTTATTTAGGTAAACTAAAAATACAACATCTTGAAATAAAAAAAAATTATACTTCGTTAATAAAGTAGCAATGTAGATTATTTAAGTAAATAATTAATAATTTTATACATATTCTTACTATCAGACCATTTTTCATCTGTACATTGCATAGTTTATACAAATAAAATAAAAAAATAAATAAAATTATTTTTTAACACAATTTAAAATTTACTCTAAGATAAACAAATATTTTTTTATCATTAATTTATTAATATTTTAATTATTATTTAATTTTTTGTAAAATGGAAATAATATTATCTACAGAGGTTCCCCTAATATTTTGTTTCAGTGTTACCAATGGAATGAAATCATAAAAACGATTTTAATTATATTTATGTATAAGCGAATATGCAACCAATGCATCAATAGTATGTTTGTTCAATTTGGGAATCAATGGAAGGAAAATTTTATTTTTGTTTGTTAAATTAGTCTCTTGTTATAAAAATTGATTGCTAAGATAACTAAGTGTCGTAGTTTCAAAATAACTATACCACATTGATTATTGTATATATTATGTAAATACGTAACATGTTCCAAAAATTAAGGATATAAGATGTTAGCTCAGTTTAGATCTGGTCAAAATAAAAAAAAATTAAATAAAAGTCCCTTCCCTTAGTTTTTGAGTACTGAACATTTTTTGAAATTCTATCGTGACAAGCAAGCAATTATCATGTATTATAATTTAGATTTTTGTTTTGGATTCCTTAATAACAACCACAATTCAAAAAATAACCAAGAATATTATATTTTTGGAAAAATATACAATGTTTTGTCGATTTCTTTTATTATAAAGAATTTTGATTAAGTAACTTTGACTTTTGATATCGTAGAAAAAAAATGTCCTAAATCATAATATCCAATTATGTCAAAAATTGATATTAATTAAACTTTATACATATTTTTTTTAAATATTAGCATTTTTATAAACCACCAAAGATAACATGAAAAATAACTTATTTATTCACAGAATTTTTTTCAGTTAATGGTAATGTTCAAAATAATAAATCTTTTTTATTTAATATCGAATAATATTTAAAATTACAAATTTAATTTAAAGATTAAAATTATTTGATATTTGAGAGAACACATGTGATGTAATAAGAGAAATAAAATTTATCCTTTTATCTTAAAATATTATTTAAATGGAATTAAAGCATACAATTAATATAAATAATTAATTAATAACAATTTAATGATAATTCAATAATAATTATAACACAATGCTATTTCTGTATATAGTACTAATAAGTTGAGATCACCCAATATTATTGTTGTATTTATTATTGGAGAAAAAACCGGGAATTTCAAAAAATAAATAGGTACACATTCATTTTTTATTTTGGATTGTCTTGGAGTTTTATAATAAAATACTGTTTATATAATAATTTAAAGTATAAATAAAGAATAATTAATGCATTATAAAATTATATAAATAAATATTCTTAATACATATTTAATAAATTTCAATTTGTTTCATTAACGAGGTCAGTAAATATTTAGTTTTAGTGTTAAATGTCACAATCGAACTTTGAACTTATCAATTGCAGTATCTAGAATCCTCTTATTCGATAGTTAATATTTGAAAATTAAATTATTTTTTTAACATTAACAAAGAATTCATTGGCCTTATTTTTCTTCATTTTATTTATTTATTTATTATGATATTATTTATCTGATTGAATGATAGTTTATGACCTCCATTGGATCAATCATGATTATTTATTCAAAATAAACGAAAAATAAACTTATTTTTAAGTATTCTAATATTACTTGAACATTGTAAATTCATTTCTCTATTGTTAAATTATTTTTCCCATACCGTATACCTTCTGTTATAAATGATTTAATTTTTCTTTCATCCATTTTTATTACTACTACTATTAATTAAAAATCATATCAATTTTTTTTTTATTGTTAAATTTTCTGATTTTTTTTTTTGTAATTCGAAACGTCAGCCGGTAATCGGGTGGGATTTTATAAACCATGATCTTAGCTCTACATATATATAAGAATAAAACCCATTTATAATAATAGATGAGAAAAAAAATTGTTTATTTTACTTTAAGGAGTATTAGGAAGGGACATATTTTGATACATTTAATAATAAATATAATTTTAATTTTTTTATGTTACAAAATGGGTATTTATTTACTTTAAATGACATTTTAATAAACTTATATTGATATCTTATCTTCTTAATTCAAATAGAAATTAAAAACAAAATTGAATTTTTATTTTCAAAATAAACCATGTTTTTATATCAATATTATTAACTAATAAAGATTTAAAATTATTTAATTAATTTAATGTAAAAATTGTTATGTAATATTTTTACCGACCGACGATAGTAAGGGAGGTATTGTTTTTCTTTTCCACCCAACGCACACCCACCCTCAAAATTGTTTCAATCTCAGGTAACATTCCCATATTGAGCTTACAACAGATGGTTACTGCAATTTCCGTATTAACGTCATAAGAAGAAAAAAAGGCGCCCCGAACTTCCTCTCTTAAATGATCAAGATTGAGGAGAACTAGTATAGAATGAAAGAAGGGCACAACAAATTTCATCCATCATTTATAATATAAAATATCATCTTGTCAAAAAAAAAAAAGGAAGCAGCCCTTGAAGGTTTTCAAGAGAGAAGGGGATGGGGAGTAGGAGTAGTATATGGAGTAGGAAGTCCACTGACCCTTACAATTCATTAAATTTAATTCAATAATTTGAGCTTATATACACACACACAAACACACACAGTATTAGATAAGAATATAAAATTCAGAAATAATTCAATTATTATTTTCTTTCAAATTAATCAAATTTCCAGTATGACAAAATGAAAATATCTAGAGTGTCTCCACTTGATTATCTCTCAATTTGAATTGGCTTAATTAATACATATATTATATTTAAATTAAATTTAATTAATTATAAATTAAAATTAATAAATAATATTTATTAAACCAACGCGTGTCTGAATCTTTGTTGATGTCACCACGTCACGTGCTGGCGCGTGATTTGCAGTTTTAAAAAAATTAATTTCGGTACTTTCAGCGATTCAATCAAGCTGAAATTTTATATATAGCAGTTTTATACGATTTTTAATCTTGTGAAAAATTATCAAACATATTTCGAGAACAAGCTTGTATTATTTGATTTTTTAATTAAATATATTTTATATAAATTTTATAAATTAAAAAAAAATATATATAATAATAATTTAATTATCAAAATAATTTTTAAATTTTAAACGTTATATAAGATCAATTACATCATTGCTCCAAAAATAATAAAATTATATTTTGATAATTGAGTTTACATTTAGATGATGTCAAATTGTCTGTCATAGAGAAAGAGAGAGAGAGAGAATGGAAAATTATGTGCGTTGAATTCATTATTTATATTATAATAAAAAACAACACGTGGTATCTTGATAATTATATAATATCTATATCTGAATAAATATATTTTTTTAATAATAATAATAATAATAATTTTCTTAATAAATTTGTTTTTGTGTTTTTTTTTATTCCTTTCATGGGTGGGAGTGGCGGCAAAAAGATAAAACGGATTAAAAGTTTGAAAAACGACCATTTAAAGGATGAAGCAAGCGTGGGGAGTTGATAAAAAGAGGGACAAGATTGCTTAAAAAGAAAATAGATGAAGAAATCATGAGCTCAGGGAGTAGGACACGAAATTATCCTATATATAAAAAGAGTTAACACTCACCAACTTTTTCATCTAATTATTAAGTAAACAAGTGAATATATGTGTTTATATACATATAAATTCATTTCAATTTCCAAGTAATTAATATTCTTAAACTCTTAAACAAGTATATGCAAACTAGGTAAGTGAATAAATAAATAAGTAAATAATAGTATTTTCTATCTGTCCTATCCAACGCAAGTAATTATACTCTTATTTAATTTATTTTCTTTAGAGTTCATTCAACATTTTATTGAAAATAAAAATCCGTTTTGTAAATCTAAAAACCTTGCAGTGTTAATCCAATATAAAAATATGAGCTGTGACCAGGCACAGATCCGATCGACGATTTGAGATAAATTAATTTTCAAACAACATATTGTATTTAAATCAGTATCATAAAAAATAATTTTAAAACTCGAATCAAAATGATTAAATTATATTATCTTGGTTTTTATTTTTAGTTTTATCACTCAATTATTAATTACTACTATATTTTAAATGAAAAATTTCTGACAATGAATATAAAATTAATACTTTGTAAACTACCACATCCGGTTTTCGGATATACACCAAAAGTTGATGAATTCATGTTACTGATGCATTAAGTAAATCAACTAAATTTCATCAAAATCCGTTGAACCGTACATGTCTATATGGACGGACAGAAATTATGCGAAAAATACTTTTTCTGTTAACTAAATGCATCATTTGTGGAGATATGTAAAAAATCTCCTCATGTGAAATTTGCTGTGAAAACAATCCTTCCCTTCCTATCGTCGGTCGGTAAAAAAATGTTCCAATGTTCGCATATATTTACCTTTGGTAGAAATGTTTTTAAAATTTTTAAAATTGTAATCTACAATATGTATTTCGATTTGTATTTTAAGAATTCATTTTTGAATAGTTAATTCAATTACAAACTAATCTCATTCTATATTGAAATTAATTTTGTCCTCCAAAGCTTTTTATTTCCCCCCTCCCCCTAATATAACCAATTTAATAAATAAGAACACTATATATTTATATATAGAGAGAGAGAGAGAAATCAATGCTTTTCTATATCATTATGTTCTTATTTATTAACTAATCCAAACAAAATGAGTCATAAATACCAACCTAACGAAGAGTAAATAAAAATTCGACTATAAACCGTTATGGCATTGAATTTTGCCCACACCCATTTGTTCCTAATCTTCAAACTAAAAAATTCATCAGTTTAGAAGGTTGTATTAGTAATATATATTTTAAATATTTCTATTTTTCAATACTATAAATTATATGTGAAGTTATAACGATTTAGAAAAGTATTCATTCTTTCTATATATACCATTATAAATATTATTATTATTATTATATTATAATTTTTCTAATTTTAATTACATAATAATTCAAAATAAAACATTATTTTTAAAATATTTAATAAAATTAATAAAAAATAATAAATAAAATATAAAAATTAATCTTTTATAGATTCGGTAGAAATATATTTAACCGAAAATTTTTACAAAAACAATTATAAATGAATATACTATACTAGAAAGCAGCTGTTTATTAATCTTATTTATAAAATTAATCTGTCGACTATCAATTGAAAGTAAAAAAAAAAATGTTTAACATTAAAAAAGATGAAAGATAATAAACAAATAGGCATTAAATACATATAATAGAGGGGAGGAGTTGAGGGGTTGATTAATTTTGGCACGCGACATTCTTCAACGAATCCATCCACTCGTTTTATTGTAATAAACAGGAATGATATACGGGTATATTCATATTCCTCTCAACCTCTCTCTCTCCCTCACTCATCCCTTCCATTTAACCATTGATAAATAATCAATCCCATACATTTCTCTTTAATTCACCCCATACCATTACTATTCTACTAAACTATTCTTTATTTCAACCCTCATACACTATAGACTATAGAAGTATACAAAAGAATACAAAAAAAAAAACGTTAGAATTTATATTTATTGATTTAATATTGAAAGTAAAAAAATCAATATTCAAAATCTCGCTTTTATAAATCTACATATAAAGAAATATGAGTGTCTCCACTCGACTATCTTGTAAATTTGAATTAGAATAATTAATATATATTATATTTAAATTAAATTTAATTAATTAAATTATATTTAAAATTAATAAATAATATTTATTAAACAAGCGCGTGTTTGGCTCTTTGTTGATGGCACCACGTCACGTGCTGGCGCGTGATTTGCAGTGTTAAAAAATTAATTCTGGTACTTTCATCTATACAATCAAGCTAAAATTATATTATAGCAGTTTTATACAATTTATAATCATATGAAAAACTATCAAACATTTAGCTTTTATTTTACGGTCAGTTTAGAGGAAAAAAAATGAAAACATGGTAGGTAATGACCTTTTTCCGGTTGAGCTACATTTCTCAAAAGTTGATAGCAAACTACGAATTTTGAATAATGCCCGTATACTAAATTTCATTATACTAGCTCTTGTCTACATACACACATACACACACATAACGCAGACATTTTTCTCAACCTTACAATTAGGGAAAATGACTCCGGGACCTTAAAAACATATAAAAACATCAAAATCTCGACATTGAACATTTTCGTGATCGCAATACTATTTCTGGCGAGAGAGTAAAAATATAACATATATATGTATTTAATAAATAAAATTTGGTTTTATTTTATAAATTAAAGAAAATACATAAATAAATAAAAAATAATGTTTAAAAACAATTTATTAAAACAAAATAAATAAGTTGACCTGTAGCCAGGTCCGAACCGACCGACGGTTTGAAGTAAATTAATTTCCAGGTACAGAAACAATTTCAAATAATTTTAATATATCTATTAATGTAATAAAAAACAGATATGGATATAACATAAATATTTTTAATTTTATTTTATTTATAATATATATGTTAGACCAGGCTGTGACGTCATGAAGGGCTGGGTGACGTTATATAAATTTAAAATTAAGAATAAACTAATGAAGATGATTTTTCCCGAGGATAAAACCAATACAAAATGCATGATTCGTGGAGATATGTAAAAATCTCCACATGTGAAATTTGGTGTGAAAACAATACCTCCCTTACTATCGTCGGTCAGTAAAAACTGAATAATATTGGGTTTATTCACAGATGATATTATTATTTATGTAAACCAAGATATTTTTATCTCCCGGAGAATTTTTGAGGGGACACTGGGGCAGAATACACATAAATATAAGCAAAATGATCGTATGGGATTTGCAAGTCAACTAAAGAATAAGAATATTTGATCTATCAAAATTAAAAAAATTTTTAGGAGATCTAATTTTATTTATTTAAAATAAGGTGTACTACATATTTATAATTAACAAAAATTATTCATTAAGTTAATTTTTTAAATAAGGTTAACTATATTTTATTTCTTTCCAAATATGATTTATCAGTTCAATGATAAGAAAATAATTTGATAATTTATTAATATTAAATTATTATTGAGTATAGATATATTCGATTACAATATATTTATATTCAATTAATTTCCATAATAAAAAAAAATAAAATATTTTTATATTTGGTAAGTTAAAAAGAAATAATAATGAAAAAGAGTTATATTTTTACAATATATATGATTTTTTTTGTGATATTTGAATTTTAATTTTAAATTGAGAAATTATAATAATAATTAATTCTACCTATATAGTAAAATATTTAAAATATATCAAAGTTTAAATTATGAAATTGTATATTTCAAAATGAAAATAAAAAGTTAAATAAAATAATCGCGATATTCAATTGTTTTTTTTTAATTTAATTAATAATAAAAAATAATTGAATATTTAATAGGGCCTCCTCCTTTCCCCATAAATTAGCCCTTCCAAGCCTCGCCTTCCGAAATTTAGAAAAAGTAATAATAAAGAAAGTTTGCCTTAAAAAAAAAGATTAAAAAAATAAGGCGTTTGGTCTGTAGCCTCTTTGAATCAGCTGAGAGTGCCTTTGATTTTTTGGATTTCGAAATGAAATCGCGACATTCGGGGCAACCTGAAATAAAACCTATCTAGTATCCATCAATATGCTGGAAGGCCTATGCTAGTCGAAAAAGCCCTGCGCTCAAAAGGTAACCAACAATTTGTTCCTGTTCAGGCTAATCCCATTTCGGATCTGCGCTGAATTACCTTCCCGAATTCCCGTTCATCCAATCCACTTCAAATACACTCTCAGTAATACAAAATGGCACAAATGAAGTGCACTCCATCCCTTAAATAATAGCATGGCATTTGTTTTATCCACCCACATTTTATTTATTTATTAATTCTAATTTAATCTATGAATTAGTAGGATGAGAACATGCATGGATGTAGGAGGCAACCACCTGAAAATTCCTAACAACTATATATATATCAAAAACTAGCCACCCTCCCGTATAACGCATCGAAACCTACTAATTCTAAAAATACCTTTGTCTCTTCTGCCTCCTTTATCAATGCTTCTTCTTGAAAGATGTACTCTGAAATTCCCTAATCTCACTAAATTCTGTCATATAATTTAATACCAGCTGGTCAGAGCGCCTTCGGCGCTCTTCACAGCTGGACGGGGGCTCCGCCCCCTGTACCCCCGAGTGGTACATCGTATTTGGTTAAAAGTAGTAAAAGGTTTTCATCCATTTTGTTTCAATCATTATATTACATAAAACATTCATTTCTTTTTGTGTTCTTATTTAAAATATATTTTAATTTAATCAGTAAATTAATTATATATATTATTATTGTAAATGTTATATCTATCTATTTATATAACTCAAAGATACTCTCGAAAGTTCTTGGCCACATTTCTCCAAATGTCCCTATTCTGAGCCCTTGTCCCATCTCTCTTACGTCCCTTCCTATGCGTCTTGATTCCCTTTGATAATAATTTTGATGAGATAAGCCTCTTTACTGCATGATAACAGGCGTTTCCCGATTGATACCTCGATTTAAATTCTTCTCAAATATTATTATTCTTCGTGATTACATTCAATTTTTCTACATATTCAAATTTTACATTTTGTATATTAAGATTTTGTATGTTAATACTGTTCCTCTTTGTCACTAAATATTTTTTCTTATCACTATTAATTTCTTGAGTGTCTGGCCCTGAGCTTTGTTGATAGTATGTTTGTTTCCTTAGAACCTCCATTAATTTTTCCTCGCTATCTGTAATTGCAATTGCCGAATCTCTTATAATATTTAAGACGTCTGCTTAGCCTAACTTTTCAATTTTTTTGTTTAATTGCATTTCGAGTGATTTTTTCCCAATTTGTGTAATCACATACTCACAACATGCAACATATAATTGGCTGTGGGAAAAACATGGGGATTGCAAATGAACTCCGCAGCACTTGAGTGTCTGGCCCTGAGCTTTGTTGATAGTATGTTTGTTTCCTTAGAACCTTTACCTCCACAAAACATACCCACATTGCACTTTTATAATATATACCGGGACCCTGAGCCTTGCTCTCGGTACTTAAGTTAAAAAAATGATTCATTATTATTGGATTTGGCTGGTAATATTAATACCTGGGACACCGAGCATTCGCTCTACCCTTTGAAAAATATTGATATACAATTCTTTAATTATTTATTACAATTATTAAATGTTACACATTTGCATCAATCTGATTAAAATGAATTAACTTGTGCTCCTCAATAATACATAAATATATAATATATAGGTTCATATATATTTTTTCTATAGTTTTTTTTTTGAAAAACTGTTTAGCGCCCCAAGTGGTTATAAAACAAACAATTTTATATAATAAGATTAATCCAAGTAATATCGTCTATTTCTATTCGACACTATTTTCACTCCTTGGGTAGCGGCCCAGTCAATGATCTTATATGTCGCCAAATTCAAAATCAGTGTTTGACACTACAGTTGTAATTGCATATATATATATTAAGATCATATAAATTGGAATTTGTCATCCAAAGAATATCTATATATTTGTTTTTATTTATAATACACGAAAACATTCAAAATTATATGAATAAATAATTTTAATTTTGATCTCATAATTGGATTTTCATTTTCAATTGACGATTTGAATTCATAAAATATTTAAAAAAAACTTTTAAAACTTTTTAAATTTTTTTCAAGTAAGTATATAAGAATATAAGATATATTATGGGTGAATTCAAAATGTATGAAGGGACACATTATATAATATAGATAGATATAACATTTACAATAATAATATATATAATTAATTTACTGATTAAATATCTAATATATACTAATTGAATATTTAGTATATAATATTTTATAATATTTACCGGAGTATAATAAATTGATAACGTCATTTAATTCTCCTCTATATATCGAATCGAATATAAAGATAAATCTTCTTTTAAACGTTGTGTGAAACAATTTCAAATAATTTAAATGTAAAACTATTAATGAAATAAAAAAAAATCAAATATATGAATATAATATAAATATTTTTAATTTTATTTTAAGAATAGATATGTATATATCTCACAGGCGGTGGTTGTGACGTCACATATATACATTTAAATTTAGAAGAAGAAAACTAATAAAGATGTAGTTTTCCAGAGATGTGGTCAATAAAACTCAATTTTTCTTTATAAATACTATCTCTGTTGTGAATTTCAAAAAAATCGTTAGAGCGGTTTTTGAGAACAATGAAACAAACAAACAAACAATTTTTACTCGTATAAGAAGATAAGATATTTCTCTATAATCTCCTAATGAATATTATCAAAAGCAAAAAATCATTGTAATTTAATTATACTTTCTATATTATATTAAACTTTACATTAAATATTATATTTTAAAGTGCACCATGCTAAATAAATAACGATTATTACTTACATTTGGAGAGCTGTATTTAAATCATTTCATCGTCATGGAGGATGGAGAAGATAATCAAGAATTCAAATGAACAGGAACGAAGATTGAAACATGAAATATAAGAACAAAAATAACTTATTAGTTTATAATCAATAAATTTAAATTGAATTAAAAAGAAAATTAATAATAAATACTGACCTCGGAGTTAATAAAGGGTTGATATTACTCGCAGATTAAACTCGAAGATCAGCTCGTAGACTTGAATTGATGTCCATCACTCTCGCTTCGATAAAGAAAAAAATAATTAAGATTAGATATTTATATTATATACAGGAAATAAAAAATAAGATATAAATAAATAAATAAATAATATTAATAGGATTAAAAAAGCGTATCGATTTTTAAAAATATTATCTTATTTCTGTAATATTAAAATACTAAAATTATTTTACATCCTATATATAGAACCATGATTATAATAAGTTATAATACGCATTTAATAGACATATAATAAAAATATCTTAGAAAACATCAGAAAACTAATTATGATTATATTATTAATTTTTCACGAAGATTTTATTCTGTTTAATTGATATCTAGGTAATAGAAATATTATTCATTTTTCAAAAGTGTTATAATAATATGAAATTGTCAAAACAATATTCATATGAGATTTGAAAGGAACGGTGTGAGCGATAATGAGATTAAAAAGAATATATAGAATATTTAAAATTATATATTCCCATATGAATATAAGAAATTTATATTTTTTTGATTTATAATTATATTATATGAATTTTGAAAATAATCAGCACATCTTCATATTTTTAAATAAATAAGTTTTAATAGGATTAATATATATATTGAAATATAAAAAATATTTCAATAAATATATTTAAAGAAAAATAAAATTTTGTATATAATTTTTTAATTTTTAAATAATTTTAATTTAACTTTTAATAAAATTTAATTAATGAGATCTGATAGAATATTTAAGATTAATTCTTTTCAAAGATTTGAATGAAAAATTTATAAATTTATTTGGGTATATGAATAAAAAATTATAAAAATGCACTTTATAAAATTTAATTTTTATTGAAATATTTTTTTTTTAAAGTTCACTTATCTTCCTTTTAATTAATAAAAATAAATAATAAAATTACAATTAATTCTTGATTAGCAACTGATTAAGGGATGATTTCAGTAGAGAGGCCGCTTAGGGTCTCGCACTCAGCATGGAAGGGGAACTGATTGGAACTGAGTCGGCCGGCCGGCATGAGGAGGTCAGTACAGGCGGCGGAGGGGCATGGAGAGGGGCGAGCGGGGAGTGCAGAGGTGAGCGCTCTACTGCAAATTATTTCAAATAAAATACATATTAAAATAAAATAAAATAAACGATATTAATTTTTAAAATTAGTGGTGTTTTAGAATACATCTTAAATCGAATCAATAAGTTTAATTCTATTAATTCTATTAAATCAATAAGCTTAATTTTATTCAAAGATCTTAATGAAAATTTAAAAAAAAAATTATAAATATATCAGTAAGAAGTACATTAATTAAATTATCATATTTTGAAAAAAAAACAAGGAGGTGGCGTATTAATGTAAATGGTTCAATTTAAATTTAAAATTGTTTGCCGAATGTGATATAATTTTAATTTAATGTAAATATATTGCATAAATAAGTTGACCTGTAGCCAGGTCCGAACCGACCGACGGTTTGAAGTAAATTAATTTCCAGCTACAGAAACAATTTCAAATAATTTTAATTTATCTATTAATGTAATAAAAAGCAGATATGGATATAACATAAATATTTTTAATTTATAATATATATATAAGACCAGGCTGTGACGTCACGAATGCCTGGATGACGTCATATAATTTTAAATTAAGAAAAAACTAATAAAAATGATTTTTCTCGAGTATAAAACCAATACAAAGTGCATGATTCGTGGTGATATGTAAAAAATCTCCTCATGCGAAATTTGGTGTTACCGTTTACGTATGTGTGTCCTCAAACTTATACAAAACTTGCGTTGCTTTTAATCGCTCATTATTTATTTCATGTTCAATTATTTTTATACTATAATTCGTTTCTTTTTATTAATGGTTTTGAAAGTCCTCTGTAAAAGATAATATTTTTGTATATTTTTGTCAATTTTAAAAATTTCGTTTTTCTAATTTTTTAAAACTTAATTTTTTTTTTATTTTCAATATACTTTTTTAAAAATATACAAATATTTATAAATTAGCTTCTCAGATCGCCTACGGCCCTCTTCGCACCAAGACAGGGGGGCCTGCTCTCTGTATCCCCGAAGTAATAGATAGTATTTGCTTGAAAGTCTGTATACAAAAGGTTTTAATTGATTTTATTTCAATCAATATATTAAAACATTACTATTTTTTTATGTTCTTATTTAAAATATAATGAACAAGCCCCGTCGTCGACGGCGTTCAGTGTATATAGTTAAACTCCTTTGTTGATCACTTTTGAGTAGGATATTTTCTTTTTTTCGACTTTTAAATTATTTATATACCAAATTAATAATGACAACACATTCTGCTCGGAGCAGCTAGTATATATATATATATAAGTAAGTAAGAAAATAATTCCCTATAAAATCCTATTTAACATCCATAATTATTCCTATAATACTGTCCACTTTGCAAAAAAAGAAATTATTAATTAATTAATATTTAATTTAATTGAAATTAATTTAAAAGTAAGAATCAGAATATAAAATTTTAATAAAATTCATTGATCAAATTTATTAAAAAATTTAATAGAATAAAGAAATGGAGGGTGCGTTCGAATCTTTTTATAAAAGATGATAATAATGATAACTAATAATAATTTCTATATATATATATATATAAAATATTAATTACAACAATGAATAGTCATTCAATTAAAATGAAAGTTGGGCTTCAGTTTTAGTGGTGGCTCAAAGACAGCGCTAGTTTCGTGTGCCAATTTTTAAATTAAAACTATTTTTTTTACAATTTTACTAATTATACATTTTAAAGTAAAGATTTACTCATATCGTAGCTACATCATTTAATTTTATATTTATAAAATATTATAATAAAAATAAAAATAACATCAAATTACACTGTTTTGATTTATCATATTTTTTGATATCGTAATTAATGACTCTTATTTATTTATTTATTAATATAATTAAGAAAAATATTATTAATTATGTTTTACAAAAATAGGTCTTTTTTATTGATTAATTTAATTAAATTTTAAATCCATTTTCTCTTGATGTGGCTCAGAATAGGAATACCAGGAGGGGTGTGGTTGCTGCGGCCAAAAACTTTCGAGTTCCGTAGAGCCACAGACATAGATTTTTCTCTTTACACAGTAATATGTGTATTTTATAAAAATCATTTGAGTTACTTTCGAGATAATAAAAAAGTAACATTCCTTCTTCTTCTTCTTCTTCTATTATAGGCCTAAGGCCTGTTCTTCTTCACTATCCTCAGGTCTTTTTTGGGAAGAGTACGCCCAGCAGTCAGCCCATTTTTTCGGTGGCTTGGTCTCTTGTGTTGCTGGCCTTCCATCCCGGGCTATATTCTCAAGAACCCTTCCGCGTTGGCTCTTCCTACGTGTTCGTTCCATTTATACGGCGAATCTTAACCCATTTGCCGTAATAGGTTCGTTGCCGTGTCGTCAATGTGTTAATCATTCCAATTTTCGAGGCTGTATGTGGTTCTTTGAGCAATTGTGATTTGCGTCTCTTGAGTAGATTGCTAGTCTCATCTCCGAGACGTGGATGTTCTTAGTTAAGTCAAAGCCCCCCAACACGACAAGGTGACATCCATGGTGGGCCTTGCCGGAGGCAGCTGATGTTAAATTAAATTGAAAATTTTTGTTCTTAGTTGGAATCGAACTCCGACTTCTTGCGTGGAAAGTTGGTATCCTACGCTCTCGGCTACCCTGCCTCCATAACATTCCAAGTTTGGATAATATTATGTACAAATTGGAGTAAATATTAAAAAATAATGAATTTAATTCTTGAATAATATTAATAATAGTATTAAAGAAAAGTAAAAAATTCCTTTCATCGGTTTCTTTTTAAAGATAAATTTGATATTAACCCTTTTGATTCGTTGAATATATATATATATATGGTAAAGATACATGGATAGATCGGTTTCTTTTGAGAATATAATTGCTCTTTCCCTTTCTCTCTCTCTCTCTCTCTCTCTTATTGTCATCCCAATGTCTACTCATCACAAATCAAAAAAAAAAAAAAAAAAAAAATACCGACAAAGCTTCTTTTTAATATTATTATATATTCTTTTATTTTTTTTTTAAATTTTGTGTGAAAAATATAATTGATAATAATTAAATACACCAACATAATAAGTTCAGTTCATTATTTAAATTATTATTTTATATAAAAGTATAATTATTTATTAATCTTATTTTTGGTATATATTTTATTTTTATTATTTATTTTATATATATATATATATATATATAATTTCAAGTTGAGTTCTTTGATTTTTACCGACCGATGATAGGAAGGGAAGATATTATTTTCAGACGAAATATTTTTAGCATAATGTCTGTCCGTCTGTCCATTGTCAGTCCGTATAGCTTGAACGGTTCAACGTGGATTTTCATAAAATTTAGTAGATTTACTTAATGCATCAGTAACATGAATTCATCAACTTTTGGTGTATATCCGGAAACCGGAAGTGGTATTTACAAAGTATTAATTTTATATTCATTGTCAGAAATTGTTCAATAAAATATAGTAGTAATAAATAATTGAGTAATTAAACTAAAATAAAAACCATGATAATATAATTTAGTGATTTTAATTCAAGTTTTAAAAATATTTTTTTTTTAATACTATATATATAAATATAATGTTTGGAAATTAATTTATTTCAAATCGTCGCTCGGTTCTGTGCCTGGCCACAGCTCATTTTTTCAATTAATTTTAACTTTTAATAATTTTAAATAAAATAATATGAATATATCAACTATTTTAATTATTGTCCTAGCTTATTAGCCAAGTGGTAATTTATAAAGTATTAATTTTATTTTCATTGTCGGAAATTTTTCACTTAAAATATAGTGGTAATTAATAATCGAGTAAGTTAACTAAAAATAAAAACCAAGATAATATAATTTAGTCATTTTAATTCAAGTTTAAATTTTTTTTTTTTGATACTTTCTATACAAAAATGTTTTTTTACTAAAATATCGATATATGTAATATTTCTAATTACACTCATGGAATATTAGCGCTTAGCGTTAAATGAATTTAGAGAAAAAAATGTAGAATTTAAAAATTTTAAACGCGCGCAAAATAACTAATTCTCCTGGTCCAATGACGCTGTCCCCGTGCGAGCTGCGACTATGTACCTGGCACACGCTTCCCATGCATCCGGCGCTTAAATCATAATTATATATATATGTATAGTTCGAATTAAATTGATATAAAATTTAATTTGACCTCAATCCATTTATATTAAACAAATAAATAAAAAAACAAACAAATAAATAAATATAAAAATAAATATAATAAATAAATATTCCAGTTAAATTAGTTAATTAATTATCTCTTGTTGTCGATTTGGAATGAAATAATTAATTTATATTTTTCTATATTTTAACAGGTGTCAAAAAGATTAATTAAAAAAAACAAACAAAAAAATCTAAATATGTTTAAAAACAACAACATTCGGTTGTTGTTGTTATTATTCCCAATAAATGCTTCCTGTTAGATTCAGTTCCTGTCCCTTGGGTGGGATTCTCTTCCAGCGGGAGCATTTCCCACACTTGATGCTGCTGCACTCACTCAATGCACATATGTAAGGATGCACACTCTAATCTCTCTCTCTTTCTCTCTCTCTCTCTTTATCTACAATCATTCTTCATTTACACATTTTCAATGCATTACATATATATATATATATAAACAAATACATTATGATAAATTAAAAAACAACAAACAATTTAATCATAACATTGATTATTTTGCTCATTTAATTATTATAATTATTATAAAATTATTATTATTATTATTATAAGATTATAAAAATGGTTTCTTTCAAGTAACATCAGAAAGAGAGAGAGGGAGGAGAAGGGGGTGGGAGGGGGGAATAGTGAAGAAAGGATTCCTATCCTATGAGCCATAGGAAACTGCATTGGCTCTGATTCATTCTCGTTCAGGTTGATACTTGTCCAGCATCCACTTAACCATACTCATAAACATTCATTTCAAGATAAAAGTTTCAAAATATTTTTCTAATGAATGTATATTATATATATTCTAAATTTTATTTCAAATAACTATAATAATATTTAAATTATTTAATATTAATTACCTATATTTTAATTTATTTTATATTATTTAATAATTATTAGCATATTTTTATGGATTATTTAATTGTTTTAGATATTTATCTTATCTTATTTTACTAGCAAAAATTGTATATATATACATATATTTGTATTTTTGAAATATTCAACCACTCGAAGGATTTTTTTGAAATTCACACCATAGATAATTTTTATAAAGAAAAATCGATCGGTATTGGTTTCAACTTCGGGAGAAATCAATTTTTTTAGTTTTTTCTTAATTTAATATAGGAAATTTAAATGAAGTCTGCAATTACGTCAGACAGCGCTTTCTTAAATACAAAATATTATAAATAAAATTAAAAATATTTATGTTATATCCTTGTTCAATGGAAAACGTACTTTTAAATTATTTGAAATTGTTTCAGAACGTTTATTAGTTTTTTCTTAATTTAAAATAGGACATTTAAATGAAGTCAGCAACTACGTCAGACAGCGCTTCCTTAAATTCAAAATATTATAAATATAAATAAAATCTAATTACGCAATATATATATATATATTATGTTATATACACAGACCATACTTTTCTGTATTTCAGTGCATTTATACGTAAGTTTAAGGGCTGTATGTTTTATGACTATTTTTTTTTAATTTATGTTCTTTTAAATTATTTGAACGGGATGAACCGGGTACTTTAAATTATAAGATAAACAATAATAAGATGCAATTTATTTGTAGTGTTTATTATCAAGTATTGAGTTTTATATTAATTTTAATTGATTCTTTACCTCTACACCTATGGATTTCGTATTTATTAATTGCTTTTTATTGTATCTGTGAATTACCATATTTATTGAATTTATCTTTTTAGACTATAGATAGTTAAAATATAATCGTTTATTTGAAATGACTCTTAAAATCCTAATAATAATAATAATAATATATACTTATTTTTTACTATATATATATATATATATATATAAATTTATTTATTTATTTTTTCAAAGAAAAATATAAATGTCAAAAGAACTCAAAAGAAAAATGTTTTTAATTATATACTAAAAAGTGTATGTCACGAAAGTGGATATGAAAATAAATCTATGGATATATTACCTTGTAGAGAGAGTGAGAAAGAGCGAGAGAGAGTGAGCGGAGAGGGGGAAGAGAATTTGAATCGTGAAACTCCTCATTCCTGATCAATGACGCATTTATGCTTAAGATTCTCAACAAAAAATAATCCAAAACTTAACATACGAAAATATTCTTATATCATTTTTAATAAATAAATTTAAATCAAAAAGTTCTCTTCATTTATTTGTAAAATAATATTTGAAAATTAATTTAAGTTTAGATCTTTATTTCATACGAATTTCCTTATTATTTTTTTTTCTTTTTTAGTTTTAAATCTACTTTAATATAATAACTAGGCTGATTATTAATTTAAAAATTTATTTTAATTTATGGATATTTTATTTATTTATTTTTTTTTGTTGTTTAATCAAATAATTGGAATATTAGTGATAAGTGGTTGTGAAGTGGAGGGGAAGGTGATGGAGAAGTGTGAGAGAGATGAATAGTGACCTCATTTCCATTATAGATTCTGTATATATCTATATATAATACATGGATATACTATAAAAAACATTCATATATTAATTCAAATTAATGGAGACGCCTTGGTGGGTATGCAACCAAAAAACATGCTATAAATGTGCAAAAAACTTGTATTTTATTGATATTCTGTTTAAACATATGTAATTTATTTATTTATAAAAAAAATAGATATTGATAATAATTAAAATTTAATTATTAATCTATCTGTAATATATATATATATATAGGTATTTTAAATTAGTAGACAAATTTGTTGAGTTGGACACACATATATCTTATATATAAATACTAGCTGCTCCGAGCGCCTTCAAGGCGCTCTTCACACCTAGATGGGGGCTCCGCCCCCTGTACCCCCGAGTGATACATGGTATTTGGTTGAAAGTCTGTATGTAAAAGGTTTTCATCCATTTTGTTTCAATCAGTATAAGTAGATAAGACATATATTTGTTTTCTTGGAAAATATATTTTAATTTAATCAACAACAAATTTTCCTAGTATAATAAGTAAGATTTATTGACTATTTCATATTATTATTTATATATTTACTAATATATTTGTGGCTCTTTGCATTTATTTAAGTAGATTTTAATTAATTAAATAATTAATATTCTAAGTTTATGAACATTATTTTTTTTTATAAATTATATTAATTAAAATTTATTTTCTCATTTCTGTTTGTTCTTTATTTTACATATATATGTACAAAACACAAAACAATAACACAGACAGACACACAGACATTGCCTTTTATATATGAAGACCTTAGAGCGAAACAGTGGTAAGCCACAAAATCAAAATGTTGAGATATTGCAGTTTAAAGTGTAGAAAAAAGATAGAAAACATTGGGTTTACTGCATATATTTCAAATTTGCTCAATATGTAATATCAGTAAAGGGAAAAAGTCAGCAATTATTATTTCTTAGATATATATAATTAAGAATAAAACAATTTTCTACAAATGTGGCTTACCATTGTTTCGCTCTAAGGTCTTCATATATAGATTAAAACCTTCCCTGGGATGCCCACAACAATCCCTGAAAGTATCACCGTAATCGGACGGGTAGTTTTTGAGTATTTGACAGACACACAGACAGACACACAGACATTGCCTTTTATATATATAGATATACATATGCATACTAATGAAAGTCTCAACTCTAATAATCCATATTTTTTCTATTATATAAACAATACTAGGCATTACAATATAATTTTAAATTTTAAAATATAAATATATACCATATATGTACGCGGTCTGTCACAAAAGTAAGGGGACAGGTACTATAACTTGGCTCAGGTAAGCGTCATCTGCACTCTAATAATTGTACTAAATGGGTAAACAAACGTATCATTCACGAAAGTTTCACTTTTCTCGTGTTTATAAGTTTTATATTTCTCTTTTTTTTTTGAACCAACTTTTCTCTCCTAGAAAATAGTGAATTCTCGACTGAAATTCGCGCCAACATCAAATTCTCTTTCAAGCTTGGCAAAAGTGCCACTAAAACATTTGAAATGATGAAAAGGCACATAAAGAGAAAGCCATGAATCTAAAGGTTGTTTTTAAATGGTTCGCACTCTTTCGTGACGACCGAGAACAGGTTGAATATGACTTCCGTTCAGGAAAAGTTGCAGATCGGCGTCATGGACCGGTTCTTGAAACGAATAACGCGGGTGAGACCCGATTACCCGCAGCAAGGCACGTGGTATTTGTTGCACGACAATGCCCATGCACGCAAGTGCAGAATTGTGAAGGAGTTCCTTGCAAAAAGGGGTGTTGTTTTTTTGGAACACCCCCCTTACTCGCCGGATTTGACACCGGCTGATTTTAGGCTGTTTTAAAAATTGAAAATGTCGATGAACCTCAGCTCGGTGAACCAGGTACTTATAATTATCATAGTATAGTACCTGGTTCACCAAGCCGCTGCTCGGTACTTAAAAAAAAATATTCCTTATTAACTATGAATTTTTAAGATAAAGATTATTATTTAAAATAAATAAACGACAAAATAAACAATTTCAAATAATTTAAAAGAACAAAAATTTAAAAAAAAATAGATTATGTTGAGTATATATCAGGCGTGTATTAGGGAAATAAGGACAAAGGCAATTGAATCTCATCCATTGGGGGTAAACAAGAGATTGCTATGCAGCAATTAAAAAACAATTGTCCACTTCAAGGATACAGATAAACAAAGCATTTGAGGTGGCGGCCAATCAACATACCGGCGAATCTTATCAATCTGTCAAGATTCAATAATTATTATTTAATTAAGGAAGCATCGTAAAATTATATAATACTAGTGAAAATGAATCTACGTTTCATAATGAATATATTCGTATAGGTTTTACCTGTTGTTATAAGGCAATATATTTTTTTGAACTGTAAAAATAAACCATTATTAAAATTAATAAAAAATTTCCATTTAATAATACTAAAAATCAATTTTATCTAAAATTATGTTCCATTGATTGTCATGCTCACAATTTACAAGATTTTGTCAAAAATTTTAATATAATGAAAAACATTGAAAATAGAAGTGTTCTTCTAATTCTCCAAAGAATACAAAAAATATGAGTTCCAAGTTTTTGACCAATATGAAGCGTAAGAAGGTGGGTCCTTTCAGAGGCACTTATAACATTTGTCTCACTCGTCAATTGCGAGGTTTTGCTAATGAAAAAGTTGCGTTGTTCGGGGGTTAATTCAAATATATATAGGAGACTCTTAAAAAGAGTCTTAATCTTAATAAGAGTCGAGATTTACATTTTTTTTTCTTTTTAATGAATCTATGCTAGGTATTCTCCTTCATCCAAATAAACTTGATTTTTTTGATGGATTCAGGGAGGGGGAAGGCAAGGGTAAAGGACATGATTCCCCTCCTATGCAAGAAAGGATTCATGAGCTCACGTGAGGGCAGGGACGCTACTCCCTGAAGTAGAAATCTTTTCTATTGGGATTATAGAGAAGATACTACCCCGTTACCCATAAATATCTTTCTAATAAGTCTTACTATATATTTTTTCTATTTTTTCTATTATTATTGATATTTTTAATAAATAATATTATTTTCTAATTAAAAATTATGTTATAATTGTTTATGGTCTATTCTCTTTTTCAATCCTTTTGTCTATTAATCTACTTATATAATATGTAATAAGATTAAAGTAATAATAATAATAATAAACATAGAATTCTGGGTGTGTGCATTATTTAATTTTACATATATTGAAAAATGGAATAGTCTTTTACTAAATAATATAATAATAATAAATTAGTTTGTTCAATTCTCACAAGTGTCATTATCAAGTGATCCATTTCATAGTTGGATTCTCCTCCCCCCCTCTCTTTCCCCACTCCCTTTAGGCACACATCACTCTACTCACTCTCCTCTTCCTTTCACTGAGAATAATTAACTACCCACGAGTCTTCTCTTACTAGATTATTAAAATTCTACTATTACTACTACTACTAAACCAATGAATGATGCTTCCTATTCGACTAATTCGAATAAAAAAATAACTATTCTTAGAATGTCAATCACTCTATTTTTTCAATATAAACCATATATATATATATATATATTAATCAGTTTAATTTATAACATTATATAAGTTATATATATGTATATATATATATATATATATATATATATACTAATATTTCAAATCATTAAAGTCATAATTAGTATTGTAAGAATGAAATTAAAATATTAATGAATGGCAATTGAACGAATGAATGAAGAATGAAGGTTGAATGTAGGTTTGTACTCATATTTTTTTATATTTTTGTTTTTTTTTTTTTGAGATGACGGAGGAGTGAGAGGCAAAGGGCTAAGCAGCATTTCCGTTCATCTAAAGGGAAAACGATACGCTCTAATTGAAAACATTCTTACCACCTACATATCATCTGTTAATTATTTTTTAAATCTGTGAAAATTCCTATAAGAAATATTTTATTCATTTTTGAACTAAAAAAAATATTTCATAAAATTGTTTAATATAATTTTAATACTTAATAGTTAATATATAATTATTATTTTATTTAAAATGATTTAAAAATAACGTATTATAAAAAGTTAAAATTAATTGAAAAAATGAGCTCTGTGGCCAGGCACAGAAATAAATTAATTTCCAAACATTATATATATACTATTAAAAAAAATATTTTTAAAACTTGAATTAGATTGACTAAATTATATTATCGTGGTTTTTATTTTTAGTCTACTTACTCAATTATTAATTACCACTATATTTTAAGTGAAAAATTTCCGACATTGAATATAAAATTAATACTTTGTAAACTATCACTTCCGGTGTCCGGATATACACCAAAAGTTAATGAATTCATGCACCTGATGCATTAAGTAAATATACCAAATTTTATTAAACTCCTTTGAGCCGTTCAAGCTATACACGTCTATGGCACACGATGGACAGACGGACGGACAGACATCATGCTAAAAATACTTTTTTCTGTTAACAAAATGAATGATTCGTGGAGATATGTAAAAATCCCCACATATGAAATTTGGTGTGAAAAACAATCACTTCCCTTCTTATAACGATGGTAAAAATAACAATACTTACATATTTTTAATTAAATTATATTATTTAATTTTAGATATTAATTTATATTTTGAATTTTGTAGTATATTATTTAGTAAATTTATCAATCATTATTTTAGAAGTTTATTATTCTTTGATTTTCTTTCTCTCTCTTTCTCTTTCAATTTGAGTATGTATATTGTATATATTGAAACTACGTGTTGATGTTTTGAATGAATTATATTTAAATGATTCTCTTTCTCACGGTTGTTTGAAAAGTCTTTATCAAACAAATATTACAAAATGAAGTGAAAACATTAGAAGTAAAGGTATACGCCCTTCACTCTATTTTTTTAGGTACATTTCACGCTTGATCCTTTCCTTTCAATTCTTTCCTAGTACCTACCATCTCTTCTCTCTACTAACAATTACAAACAAACACTCTAAAGACTAAAATACTAGTTTATAATCTTAAATTATATATATACTATATATATGTATTTAGATATGTTTAGATATATATCTACCTATAAATAAGTAATTTATAATTAAATCATTGTTGAATGATTGTTTCAATAATTGTTGAATGTTTTTGTTGCAATTTATATTGTTTATTTTTTTTTATTATTTTCTAAACATGGTTCAATCTAAATATTTTTTTTTGGATTTTACGAGTTGTTAACTTTAGAAAGGACCTAATATAAATATATATATATATATATATATTGAATGATTTTTATGGCACTGTAATAATTTCAAGAGATAATTAAAACTTTAGTGTTGATTGATTCTATCCTAATTTAACGACCACACCTCCCCCTCACCCACCATCAACAACTACCATAACAACCAAACACGCACATCCATTTCTTCATTCATTGTCTATATTTTTTTTTTTTTTGATTTTTGCCATCAAAATTTAATTGTCCACCTGTTGCTTGATTTTTCTGTGGTTTTTTTATGTTATTATTATTTGCTGCTTTTGTTGTTGTTGTTGTTGTGGTTGGTCTTTTTAAGTTTTTCTTGTGTTCTCCAATGATTTTTAATGATAAAAAAAGGGATGGCGAGTGGTCTGAGAGGGAGTGAGAGAGGATGGACTGGAGCAGCAGCAGCAGCTGATGGGCAGAAGGTGCAGCAGCAGAAGCAGCTGCCGCACAGCTGCCACGGGTCCAGGGATGTACCGCCGCTAACTCGATGCAAACACCTGTCGTCCAAGATCGAGAAGAAAACGGCGCCAAAATCTCACCCTCAATAAATTGAAGAGAACCTGTTGCTTGATTTTAAACATACCTGTACAATTCCTCCCCTCCTTCTGTCCTCTGTCCAACAAATACACACAGTGAACAGAGCATTAAAAAGAAAAAATAATATTAATAATTGAATTATTCTGAATTTATATAATAGGTTGGGGAAAAAGAAATCCATTATTTTTACGTGAACTTCAAGACTTTATTTAACATGTTTTGCATTGTCCGATTTAGGTCAAATATGCACCATTTTGTTCTATAATTTGTTGCCATTTTAATGGTAGCTTCATTATGCCTCTCTCATAAAAGTCTTGGTCCTTATTAGCGAAAAACTCCAGCAATTGATTTTCACACTCTTCCCTTGATGCCAATTTCTTATCACTAAAACACGCTTTGACCACGATCGCTTTCGCATAATGTTGTCGTATGTGACCCATTTCTCATCCCCAGTCACCATCCGTTTAAGAAATGGGTTGATTTCATTACGTTTGGCCAAGGCTTCGCAGATGGAAATTCGATCCATCATGTTTTTTGGTGTTAATTGGTTAACCCAAACATCAAGCTTTTTTTTAAACCCAGCTTTGTGCAAATGGTTTAAAACTGTTTTGTGGTCGATCTTTAACTCCTGGGCGATGCTACGACTACTAACATGCCGGTCCACTTCGATGATTTCAGTGACTTTGTCGACATTTTCGACGACGGGCCTGCCTGTGCGAGGGGCATCCTTAACGTCAAAAATACCCGAACGGAATCGACGAAACCAAAATTGCGCGTAATTAGCTGTTACAGTATCGGGACCATAAACACTATTCACATTTTCAGCCGCCTGACTTGCATTTTCGCCCTTATCAAAGAAAAACTGTAAAATGTACCGAATTTTCTCTTTGTTGACTTCCATCTTTAACGCCGTGTAACTCAGAACTGAATGGACAAAACAAAAAACTGCAAACGAATTCTTTTAGTGCGAACTGTTACCTTGACAACGAGCATAAATTTGAAATTGTTTGATCGATAATTTACGAGATATCGATCACTACAGCCATCTACCGAAAAAATAATGGATTTCTTTTTCCCCAACCTAATATTATATAAAAATATTTAATAAAATTTATTTTAGAATAAATTTTTATATTTTTATTTTTTTTAATATTGGTCTCGCTACAAATGAATATAAACCATTACAATTAGACTTTTTTTTTCTTGATATTTTATTCAATAAATACTAATTACTCTTTTCTATCTATTGTAGTATACCAGGTGCCCCATCTTTTATGATGGTATGCGAATATTAAATAATTTGAAAAAAGACAACTTATATCATCATCATCATAAATATAATTTCCGTCGTATGTATGTATGTGATGTCAGTAACATTATGAAGTTAGGTATGTGATGTCTGTAATATTATGAAGTTTACAACGGGTTCTCTCTTTCTCTCTCTCTCTCTCTCTTAATTATTCAAGTAAATTGTAACATACCAAATTAAATTCAAAATAACTCATATATGAAAATTGATTAATTTTTTTTTTTAAATTATTTCATGTTCACATACCGACAACAAAGATGGCGCACTCTTTACAATAATCATTAAAAACAATGATAACAATGATTAATCATGATTTATTTATTATATATAAAAACATATAAAAAACATTATATATTCAATATTCATATATAAAATATGGAAAATAAAATAAAATTTATTAAATCAATTCTATATATTCTATATATATATAATGAAGAATGACGGTTTTAGTGGAGTGAGGGTGGAAGTTCTATGGAGGGGGGTTAGGGTAGGGTTACTAGAATGGGTAAAGGTTATTTTTCTTTCAGTCATTCTTTTGACCGATATAAAACGAAATCTGTGAGCAGCAGATGCCCCCAATTAAGGTACACCACCGCCAACAACAACAATCTTGGAAAAAAATAATAAAAAATAATAGCCCTACGGCATCCTCCTGCCCTTCTAGCCAATCACCATCCATTCGGTTTACATCCAATTTTCCAGTTCAACACATTAAAAACAATTCTTTAAAAAAATTGCTAAATATTTTTTTTCAAAATTTATGTTCTTTTTTATTCAACCCCAAAATTAGGTCACTAATTATTATAATAGAAAAATTTTAAAAATACAATTATTAATTTATATATATATAATTAATTAATTCAATTTTTTTATATCACCTCTTTAAACTTTTAAAAAACAAATATGATTTTAGTTTATTAATATTATTTAGATAAATATCAGAATAATTAAATATAACAAATTATAAATAAATTCAACATAAAATATATATAAATATATATATTAAATTTAATAACTTCATAATTAATTTTTGAAGTTATTAAAATAAAATTTAAATATATCTCTTTGTTTTTTTGGAACCTTTAATAATCACTTAATGTATTAACATACTGCGAATACTAATATATTTTATTCAAATTATTATTTTATTATCAACATTAATATTTACATATTTTGCTAAGTTATCGATTTTTCAAAATATTTATAGGGAATATGAATTGAATGGGGGTGGCTCAGTTTAGTTAATTTACAAGCTGGAATTTAAACTTAAAAATAAAGATTAGATTTGAGTCTCCTAAATTAATAAATTGAATCTATTTTATAATCAAAATTGGAATAAATTAATCTATAAATCAATATAAATTATTAAATTTGCAACTAAAATACTAAAAAAAAACATTTTTGCTCAATGAAAATTACCCAATAAATATGAAACTATTCATAATAAAATCAAAAAATAAATTGAATGTTATTAAAGTCACAGGTCACCTTTTAAATTTTATTATAATATGATTTGATTGCAAATTGAATCCTATATCTGTATTTTATCAGTTACCCCATAAACAGAAAAGCTTTTTCTTGTTGCTCTGTGGATATAGTTGAATGCTTTTGATGTTTGTGATGTATTTTGAGAGAGAAGTATTGAAAAGAAAAAATTGATAGATTAATATTTGAAGTATTATTTTGAATTTAATATCTAAGTAATAAAAAATATTATACTTTTGTTTGAACCTTGTAAATTTATTCAAAACATAGCATTTCTTAAAAATTAAATTGAAGTTCACATGCGATTTGAATATAATTTTCATCATGTGACGAATGAATTTTATATATAAAATTTCATTTACTATTACTCGCCAGCGAGGTCTAAACTGACCGTAAAAATAAAGATAAATGTTTGATAGTTTTTCATAAGATTAAAAATTGTATAAAACTGCTATTATATAGAATTTCAGCTTGATTGAATCGCTTAAAGTACCGGAATGAATTTTTTAACTCCTCTAATCACGCGCCAGCACGTGACGTAGTGCCATCAACTAAGAGCCGAACTCGCGTTCGTTTAATAAATATTATTTATTAATTTTAATTTATAATTTAATTAATTAAATTTACTTTAATATAATATATGTTATTTAATCCAATTCAAATTGCTAGATAGTCGAGTGGAGACACTCCAGATTGTTTTTTGTTAATTGTCATATTTCATTAACTCACACTGTCTTTATATTATATGTTTCTTTATAGAAAATTTATTTTTTTCTCTGCTTTAAATGTTTCTCAATTGTAAATTAAATTAAAAAAAATCAAATCCCGGATTATTTATGTATTTTAATTAATAAATAAAATAATAATTAATAAAATGTATTTTTAATATAATTATCAGCACTAAGTTTTTTTTGATTAATGTTCGATATGTTTTTTTGTTTTTAGTTTGAAAGAGAAAGATGTGTGGGTGGATATCGAATGTTTGCATGAACAATATGTACCTGCTATTGTCAAGTGTTGTCCAGGTGTTAACTTATAAGCTGGATTGATCAATAGAGACCTTCAAAATCCAAGAGTCACATTCTCTCTCTCTTTTTGTCTTTCGGCTGAACATCCACACTCCAGAAGAACATAGGATTGATTTCGAGTATTCATTCAATGACGCTGTAAAATTAAATTATCCATAAAAAGAATATATACACCTATTTAGGATAATTTTAGACTGATTATACAACAACTCTACCCGTTTAGACAGCACATTTGATAGATCCAGTCCTTTTATTAACGAGAGATTTATTTATATTTTTAAATATTCAACATAATATATATGTATAATTATATAATATTATATGGCTGTTTAAATTGTAACTGATAATGTAAATAAATATAATTTATAAAAAATATTGGAGATTTTTTTTCTTCTTGATTAATATATATTACAATATTTACGTAAGTATGTATATACAAAAATGAATGAACTGACTGGCATTCCTTGCTTTGTTTTGTGTGAATTCAACTGAATCGAAAAAAAAAAATTGAAATTGAGGGATAAAAGATCAATCAACTGAAACTGTAACAAAAATAAAAATAAAAAATTGAAAATATACCAAAGAAATTGTAACCCTATAAAATAAACAAACAGAAAAAAAAACGACAAAAAAACTTGCTTTTAAAAATATATATAATGTGTAAATAAATATTAAATTAATTATAATGAAATTCTTATATATACATGGTAAATAAGTGACTAAATAAGAATTTCCTAAACCATTTTTCTAAAAATAATTATAAATATTTTATTCATAACACATGTATAATATTATATATAATATTATTAAAACAAGTAAATTAATAAGTAATATTAAAGAAATAAATTAATCATTTTTTTTACATATTCATATATATTTCAATTTTATTTTTATTTATTTATTTATTTATTTATTTTCTGTGGTTTTTCTCTTTCTGTTTGTCCTGTTTTTCTGATTAATTAATAGCCATTTTTTTGCCCCAAAGTCTCCGGTGATTTGTTTCAAACTTTTTTTTCGTTTTCTTGCCTGGATGCTGGCTGGACCGAAGCCATCTGCTGCATCGGACAGGCACTCGCCATCTGCACCCCATCCCCCTCTCTTCTAACCTCAAAGTATCCCTTCTAAGCGTCTTTCAATAACAATACAAAACAAACTAAAAAAACAAAAAACAACAATTTCGAATTGAAACGAAGGAGAAATTGATTCAATATATTGTAAAAATATTCAATCTATCTTTATTATTATATATATAATTTTATCAGTAATATTTCTTTAACAAAAATTTCGTAATTAATGTTTAAAGAACAACTGTTTGGCTCTCTCTCTCTCTCTCTCTCACACACACTCACACACACAAACATATAAACGGTGTCTACCTCTCTGTTCGAAGAACACGCTGTACTAAATTATAAATATTAATTTTACCGATGTTTTAAATTAAAAAATATAAAAAAAATTGATTTTAATTTCTAAATAATTATTTAAATATTATAAAGATTAACTATAATTTATTAAAAAAAGCTATTTTCATTTTTAGAATATTATTAGGCCTGTTTTTATTAATATTTCAATATATTTTAAAATATTTATATTTAAAAATGAAAACTCTCTCTCTCTCTCTGTAAAGGTTATTTATTCACCTCATACCACCTCCTTTTACCCTCCTTTAAATCATGTGTATTTGAATAATAATTAAATTTATAAATATGTGTATATAAATACAATTATTATTTGTAGAATATATTAGATATAAAATTATTTAATAAGATATTACTTATATTATTTATTATAACAACATTATTGTATATTTTCTTTATTACTAATTATATAATATTAAAATGAAATATAAAAATTTGATATATATATTTATATATTATTTTATATTTATATTTTGAGAAATTAAATAAATATTAAGAAAAAAAAATTTAAAAATGAAATTTTAATAGTCTACCATCTATCGGCTTTTTGCTGAATTAATTCATCCCCTATCAATTATTTGTTCCTTTTTTGAAAATTAAAATTCCATCATTGTGATTGTTAAAATTGTTTTTTTTTATTTTATAAAAATTTGTTTTTGAAAAAAAAAATAATTACTTTTAAAACGTAAAGAGACGCCTAAATTAATTAAATTAGTTAAAAATATAAGTTCAAGAGCGAATAAATTGTTGTTTATATTAAAAGATTATTTAATAAAAGTTTGTTTGATTGTTTGTATTAAAAGATTTAATACAATTTTGATGGTAAATAAAATAAAATAATTGATAAATATTTAATAATTATTTTTATTTAATTAATCATTATTAAATATTTATTAATTATTTATTTTAAGTGTTATATGAAATGAGCTTTACATAATAGTACAAATCGTTTCCTTATATTTCGTTTATCAGTAAAAGCAAAGGAAATGAAGTGCATTGACTGGATACAATATTTAAGATGCATTACAAGAAGGACCGGAAGTTTATCACTATATAAAAGAGGAAGAGAGAGTGTGTGAGAGAGAGAGAAATGAGTAATAGGAGAATTTCTTTAATTATTCATGATTGTATTATTAATAAAATATTTTATTTATTTATTCACAAGAAATTACCTAAATAAATTTATTATTAGATAATTGAGATAATCACGTTCATTTCCGATTGATTGAAAAAATTGCTTTTAATGGGCATTTCGGTATTTACACCTTCATTAGTCTATTATTATCTTCTTGGCTTTTGATTGATGGTGTAAATACTGAAATGTCCATAAAAACAAACATATAAATAAGTTAATTTGAAACCAATTAATTAACCTCCACTTAAGCTCAAAATTATTCTTTTTATATAAAATATTTTTATTATTAATTTTAATTTTTCCGATAAAGTTTTTAAATAATATTTCTATGACTGTTCTATAGTTTCAAAAATGTTAACTTTATATGCAAAAAAAAATTAATTAATTATAATTTAAACAAAATTTATATTTATTTATATTTATAAAATTTATTTATATTTATTTATATTTATAAAATTTATTTATATTTATTTATATTTATAAAATTTATATTTATATTTTATTAATAATATATTAAAATGGAAGTGCACATTAAACAAATAATTTCATCGATTTAAAACCAGATAGAATAGTTTAAATTCAAATTTATGATTTTTTTAAAATTATTTAGTATTTAACTTTAATTGTTAATTTAAAGATAATTTTATTTACAACTTTTTAATATATATCAAAAATAAATAAATAAATAAACATTCTTATAATTTTTACTATCTCACCAGAAATAGTATTGCGATTACGAAAATTTTCGATGTCGAGATTTTTATGTTTTTATACGTTTTGAAGATCTCTGAGTCATTTTCACTAAGGTTGAGAAAAATGTCTGTGTGTATATATGTAGACAAGATTACGTAAAATGTAAAATCGATTTGAGCTAGAATAATTAAATTTGGTATTTGGACATTATTCACAATTAGTAGTTTTCTATCAACTTTTGAGAAATTTAGCTCAACCGGAAGAGGGTTATTACCAACAACGTTTTGATTTTTTTTCCTTTAAAGTGACCGTAAAAATAAAGATATATGTTTGATAGTTTCGCATGATTAAAAATTGTATAAAACTGCTATATATAGAATTTCAGCTTGATTGAATCGGTGAAAGTACCAGAATTAATTTTTTAACACGATTGCAAATCACGCGCCAACACGTGCCATGGGGTCATCAACAAGAAGCCAAACACGCGCTGGTTGAATATATATTTATTAATTTTAATTTATAATTTAATTAATTAAATTTAATTTAAATATACTATATGTGTTAATTAATCCAATCCAAATTGCGAGATAGTCGAGTGGAGACACTCCAGCTTATTTTAAATCATTTAAATCCTCTTTTTTATGTATTTATATATATATATATATTATTTTTTTTTAATTTTTAAAAATTTTCTAACATATAATATTCATAATAATAATAATATAAATAAATAATTTGAACAGGAAGAAGAAAGAGAGAAGGAGAAAGATTGACCACCTGGTAGTATAAAGAAATACGTATATCTTGATAATTGATTGGCGTTTGTTAAATGTTGCAAAAGAACAGCTGGAAAATAGTAAAAAAAAGAAAGAAAGAAAAAAGACGGAAGCCAAAAACAGGACTCGGTTATTGAACTTAAAATAACCAGATGCGATGTTGTCGTTAAGGAGATATTCACCCTAAAAATAATTTACATTTTAAATTGTTATTGTATATCTCCATATAAGTATTTTATAAACAAAAGAAATCAGAAAAATTTAAATTTTATTTTATTAAAATTAAAAATCTTAATTAAAGATTCATCTATCAATAATTTGATTTAAAAATTAATTAACATAAATTCTATTTTAATTTAATAATTAATTAATATAAATTTTACATTAAATAATCAATTATTAAATAAATTAAAAAAAAACATAAATAATATTTTTAAAAATTAAAATAATAATTGTTTAATAATAAATAATTAAATGTTATTTTTTTAAAATTAGAGGGCTGTTGGTGTACATTGACCTATTGAATGTCATTGTCATATTATGGCACGTGTCTTTACAATATAATAGACCCCTTTTGGCAAGGTGTTGTTGTTGTTGTTATTTACGTTGCATGAATATCCATCACACTGATTGGTTGTCATTCCACCTGTGCATTTTAACCCACAGGTGTCATCAACCTGTCAATTATACCTTTTGTCAAACTAAGGGCAATGATTCTTATCCAATATGTTCATACCAAATGGCGAAAATTTTGCAGCTGCTTTTTATATTTTTTCTCCTTTCTTTTGCTATGAGGGGTGAATACCTTCTTAAGCAAAACATCAGGCCATTAAACTTTTCCAATTTGCTTTTTTTTTATTCTCGCTATTAAACATCTGCTACAAATAATATTCATAAAATATGATTAAATGAAATATAAGGTGCATGTTTATTAAATTTAATTAGCTAATTATTATTTTTTTAAATAAAATCAGGTTCTAGCTCTTGTATTCTCTTGTCACCTCTTTCTATTTTTTAGCCTTTGACATCTAGAAATTTTATTTTTTTTACTTAAAATTTCTGTTTCTTTCTAATTCTCATCTTCTCTCTTCCTTTCATCCAAATTCAATATATTAAAATAAATAAAAACTTAAATTATAGAGGTAAAGATATAAGGGAATTAGGAAAAGATAAGAATAGAATGGATGTATCTTACGATAAGGATATTTGGTGGGATGTAGTTAATGTGGCCAAGAACTTTCGAGTAGTGCCTTCCTTCCTCTCCTAATTCCCTCACATTCCTCTTTATTATTATTTATATTGATTACTAATATTATCTTTATATTTATTTCCTTACCCATTGGTATTTTTCCAATTGGTTTTCTTATAAACAAATTTATCAGCAATCTTTATCCTTTCTTATTGAATTATTAAATTTGAATCACTAAACTTTAATTCCATTTTGTTTTCAAGCATTACGAAGCATCAACTTTTCATAAATATTCTTAAGTCTTGTATCATATATAATGTCTAAAAATAAAAATATTAATCAATTTCAATAGGCTGTGAAGAGCGTGTGCTTTCCTTATCATATTTCTTACCACAATTCAAAAACAAAAACAACAAAATCCTCCAAATTGAATATAAAGAAGACACGGTTTTTTAGGACAAGAATGAAATAGGATGGAAATGGAAAGAGATTTTAATTAACATCAACACAACAAGTGCATTCCATCATAGCTTTCTAGAACATCTATGGATTGCTTACGCTTCTTTTACTGGATAATGAACAATAATAATAGTATCTTCTTTGCTTGACCTTTGTTGCTGAAGTACTTTATTATAATAATAATAATTGTTAAGATAAAGCAATCATATCAAATAATAATAATCTTAGTTAGATTTTAAGATTGGACTGACAACTTACGTTGAAACATTGTTTTATTTGTAGATCTAATTTTTTTTCTTTTTATAACATCAGCAGGTTGTACTATACTCAAAGATGATGACGTTACTGCCGAAATGATTATAGAGTTGAATAAAATTTATTTTGAAACAAAAAACCGAGTGTGTGTTGTTAATAATAACTTACCTTTACCCTTATAATTTTATTATTAATTTTCAGTTATATTTATAAATTGATACTTGTTATAAAAAGAAAAAAAATTCAGGTTAAATATAAAAATAATCTTAGTTTTGTTACTCCAAAATGCTTATACAGTTGATAAAATTTGTCTAATACCAAACTCTCCAGAGAATAATGTGCTGCTTATATTATTTTAAATTTATTCAAATTCAACATCTAAAGATTATAAATAGAGTAGTTAATGTAAATAAAGTTAAAGAACAAGGAAGATAATTACTTTCATGTTAGATTTTTGGACTATTTTCGTTCAAAATAAACATAATATAATAAATATAAATTCTTAAACAACCGATATGTATTTACTTTGGAAGATCAATGTATATGTGGGAGTGATTTATTGAAAGCCAAATAATAACATTGTTTTAATATATAGGATTATTATTATTATTATATTAGTAGAAAATTCGAACGATAATGAAAGTGGGGAATTTAAAAGATAGAGCCGAAAAAACTAAATCAAACGAATCTTATCTTATTATGCTAGCTAAAATTGTATATATATATAGCCATGGGTTCTCAAAAACCGCTCTAACGATTTTTTTCAAATTCACACTAGATATAGTATTTATAAAGAAAAATTGATTTTTATTGATCACAACTCAGGAAAAATACATCTTAATTATTTATTTCTTAATTTAAAATTATATATGGAGACGTCAAAAATGGCATCCATATTGAAATTTGACTGCCGCCTTTTTTTAAAGGTTATTATATTAATATTTTTTTATATTTAAAATATTTTAAAATTTTTAATTTAATTTCGAAATAAAATTAAAAATATATATTTTAATAATATTTTATAATTATAAATTACGATATATATTTATCATTCTTCCAATAAAAAAAAATATTCATTCACTTAGAAACATACCTAATAATACATATTTATGTATTATTGAGGACACCAAGTTCCATTCATTTTATTCAGATTGATGCATTGATGCAACATTTAATAATTGTAATAAATAATTAAAGAATTTTATTTCAGCTCGGTGTCTCAAGTATTAATATTATCAGCCAAACCCAATAATAATGAATTATTTTTTTTAACTTAAGTACCGAGCCGAGGCTCGGGGTCCCGGTACTAGTTAATAATAACGAAAAAATTAGTAACAATAGTAAAGTTAAAACAATTCATACTAATAAATTTAAATAATAAATAGATTTTAAGTTCAATCCAAAAAAAAAAGGAAAAATTAAATTGTCCAAAATAAAACCTGTATTTCAAGGAAATAAAATCTTGTTCATCTCCTATTAAAATCATCCAAGCGATTCTCTTAACATCTTCAATTCCACGAATAGCAATGAACTCATTTGAAAACCTTTTGTATTTTTTTGAAACACTGAATGGTTTAGTAACTTTTAAAAATAGTTATAATAGAACAAATAAAAACCCAAAATTGCCATTAGGGATATAAAAACATTCAAGAATCATATAAAAATAGGAAGAAATTTGTAACAATTGAATGTTTGGGAAATAAATATAGAAATAGAAAATATAGAATTAAAATGAAAATATAGAAAATCACCAAATCATTCTACGATAATACACATCAAAGAAATAATAAAAGTAAAAGATAATTTTCAATTTTGGGCAACAGTAGACGACTTAAATTTTCAAAGTGGAAAGTGATTTTATTTCTATAAAGGCCTGTTTACACGGGCTTAGTTCTTGTCATTAGTTCAGGGGTGGACAAATACTTTTAAGCGCGGGCCAAAATGAAATTTTCAAAATGTCTTCCGGGCCGGAGGACCATATTTCGAAAATACTAATAAAATAAGTTGACTTGTGGCCAGGTCCGAACCGACCGACGGTTTGAAATAAATTAATTTCCAGCTACAGAAACAATTTCAAATAATTTTAATATATCTATTAATGTAATAAAAAACAGATATGGAAACATAAATAATAAATATAAACATTTTTAATTTTATTTTATTTATAATATATATGCAAGACCAGGCTGTGACGTTATGAATGGCTGGATGACGTCATATAATTTTAAATCAAGAAAAAAACTAATAAATATGATTTTTCTCGAGGATAAAACCAATACAAAGTGCATGATTCGTGGTGATATATAAAAAAATCTCCTTTGGTGTGAAAATAACCCTTCCTTTCCTATCGTCGATCGCTAATACTACCACTTCCGGTTTCCGGAATTGCACCAAAAGTTGATCAATTCATCCCACTGATGTATTAAGTAAATTTACCAAATTTCATCAAAATCGGTTGAGCCGTTCAGGCTGTACACATCTATACGGACGGACAGACGGACGGACAGACGGACGGACAGACGGACGGACAGACGGACGGACAGACATCATGCTAAAAATACTTTTTTCTGTTTAGAAAATGCATGATTCGTGGAGATATGTAAAAATCTCCACATGTGAAATTTGGTGTGAAAACAATACCTCCCTTACTATCGTCGGTCGGTAAAAAAATTATTTTTTTTTAGAGACATATTGAACGAAAAATCAAAATATGAGCCAACTTTTTCAACGGGCAGGCGGGCGTTCAAAAGGCCCGCGTTTAAAAGTATTTGCCCACTCCTGAACTAATGACGTGAACTAAGCCCGTGTAAACTAGGCTTAAAAGATTGATAATTTTTTACCGACCGACGATAGTAAGGGAGGTATTGTTTTCACACCAAATTTCACATGTGGAGATTTTTACATATCTCCACGAATCATGCATTTTCTTAACAGAAAAAAGTATTTTTAGCATGGTGTCTGTCCGTCCGTCCGTCCGTATAGATGTGTACAGCCTGAACGGCTGAACGGATTTTGATGAAATTTGGTATATTTACTTAATGCATCAGTGGGATGGATTGATCAACTTTTGGTGCAAATCCGGAAACCGGAAGTGGTAGTATTAGCGATCGACGATAGGAAGGGAAGGGTTATTTTCACACCAAATTTCACATGAGGAGGTTTTTTACATTTCACCACGAATAATGCACTTTGTATTGGTTTTATCCTCGGGAAAATCATATTTATTAGTTTTTTCTTGATTTAAAATTATATGACGTAATCCAGCCATTCATGACGTCACAGCCTGGTCTTGTATATGTTACGGTAAAAGTAGATATTGTGGCAAATGTACACATTTTCCGGTAAATGTGCACATTAGCCTCCTCATTTGGGTAATGTGCATTCAACTAACATTTACAATTTCAAATAAGGGAAATGTACATTGAATTCACAATGACCATGTCGTTTTGGTAAATGTGAGCATAGATTACTAATTAATGCCATAGTATACTGATATAATTTAAGATATTTAGAGAAATAAGACTCAGGTAAGTTAAAATTTTAATTTTTCTACAAAAAATTATTTTTTAGTTAGAATTTTTGAAAAACAATGGAACAAAAAGAAAAATTTAAAAACCAACTAGAACAGATTGTATCACAAAAAACAAAAATATTGTATATGTACATATAAATTATATTCAGTTCACATATACCTAACTTTTTGGGAAATGTACACATTTTCCGGTAAATGTGTACATTTCCCAAGAGTGTACATTTACCGTAACATATATATATTATAAATAAAATAAAATTAAAAATGTTTATATTTATTATTTATGTATCCATATCTGTTTTTTATTACATTAATAGATATATTAAAATTATTTGAAATTGTTTCTGTAGCTGGAAATTAATTTACTTCAAATCGTCGGTCGGTTCGGACCTGGCCACAGGTCTACTTATTTTCTATCGGATATATACTCACCCAGAATCATTGAGAATCTATTAATAATTATTAAATTCTGCTTCTTCTCATATTAAACAGAAATATTTCACTGGAAGAATAATCTATTAATAAAATCAAAGATCAAAAGGTTTCTGATCCATAATAATCTTAATGATGAAATATTTAAATTAGCAACTCCAAAATGGCTATACAGTTTATAAAATTTTAATAACATACTGTACAGAGAATCGTGAATGCTTATTGATCTGAAATTAAATGAAAATAAGGAATTCGGCGCCCATGGGCTACTAAAAATAATGCGCCCTTCTTCCTAAGAAAATACACAGAATGGCAAATTGGAGTCGGAAAAGTTATACAAAACAAAAGTGTCAGTACTAGAAAAAACTATTTATTACTTTTATAATAAACTGTTATCTTTATTGTAACTTTTCTTTAAAGTCACTTATTTATAAGATGGGTATAAATGTTTACCCAGATTTGAGGGGATTATCTCAATAATGACAGTACCGATCAGTTTTAGTCTAATCCTTAGATCTTGATCGGAACTATTATATGATTGGTGGTCTTATATTAACTCCAGTGCGACTGAAACAAAAGTACGATCAGTAGGGTGTTACTCCTATTTCGCGTTGCCCTTCTCTATCTATCGTTTTTCAGCACATTTGAAAGAAATAAAAATCAGTTTAATATTTTAAGAAGTGTTTTAATTTAAAAATAAGTAAAAACTAATAAAATGAAAAATAAATTTTTACTATATCGCAAAATAAAAAATTGCCGCCTCAAAAGACTTGCGCCCTGGGGCTATAGCCCATTTAGCCCTGTGGTTAGGGCGGCACTGACTCTAAAAGACCAGAACTACCAAAAAGATAACTACTGATAGATAACACAAATTAATTACATCATCAAATTCATAACGAATAAAGAGAGAGAGAGAATCCCTTTATAATAAATTTATATTGAATACAGCTATGACAAGTAATGTATTATATTAAAAAATGCTAATACCTCAGGTTTTTTTAGGCTTTTAAAGAACTTTTTACCCAGTCAATTCATGGCCTCTTGTCAAAAAGAGTACTCAAATGAGGTTAAGCATCAGGATTGTAAATAATATGCAAACAAAATTGAAATTACAAAGGAAGTCTTCCCAGAAAATTTTTTTGAGTTATTTTCATTTTTTGGAGAAATTTCAACAATTCTTTTCCTAATAACAGACATAGAGCATTGAAAGTCACATTTGTCGCTTGATTGTCAATGAATTCTTGTTTCTCACTATTGTTGAGCTCCAAAGTCTTCGAAGATATACTCGTATAAAAAACATCTCAAATGGAACAAAGATTGTAACATTACAATAAAGTCCATAAGAACAAGTTCCTTTTATGAACAGCTACTTGGATTGTTATTTTCCACTCAAAGGAATTTTACAATGGTAGATAACAAATGTGTAAAAAATCTAAAATCAAATTTCCTTTAGTACGAAATATATTCTGAGAATCCATCATCTGAGAAATAAAGATAATATTACTAAATACCGTCTTTAAGTCAGTATAATATAATAAATACTTATCGGAAATTTGAGCTCAGAGGTATTTGAATAGGGTGGATGAATGTTTAAATAAACATCTTAAAGTGCTCTCACTTCCAAATAATACTTCAAATATTTTCTTGGCTCCTGACTTTAATTACTTCTATACAAAAGCAAAATTTTAGAAAAAATATTAAAATTGTCCAAAATCCTAATATTATATTAATAAAAAACATCTAAGAACCAACTTATATAGAAGAAACATGTTACAACATATGAAGAAAAATAGAATATTTGACAATCTCACTTGAAAGAATAAATCACTAACAAATATAACAATATGTTAAGTTTAAAAAATACAAGCTACAATGTTTTGTTTATACGGAAGAGGGTGAGGCAATACACCTGTTGTTCCTGTATTAAATGAAAATATTCTCCTAGTCACACTATTAAGACAAAGACTATAATCTGCTAGGAAGGCACAACCTAAACAAATGAAAAATATAGGGAGAAACGATTTCCTGAACTAAGATCTCCGGGATTATGTGTATTTGACTCTATTTCTCTCTATAAATAATTTCTTTGAACTATCAAAAACCTTTCAAATAATCTTACATAAATATATTATAATTATAATATAAATAATCCATATATAATTCTTTGTGATTATACTATGTGATGAAATATATATGTATTTGAAAGTTAACAAGTTGTATAGACTGAAATTCAGAAATAATATAAATATAAAAAAAAATTTATAAAATAACGTTTTTCCAATGGACTAAAAAGAATAAAATAATTTTTCTATAAGCGTGACAAAGTTTATGGATGAATTGCTTCATATTCAACGAAAAACGTTGGGCGTATTTAGTTTAATTTATTTATATGAACAATCAAGTCAAATTTTTGTAATAATAAAAATTTTATTAAACACATAAACTGACAAATTTTTTATCATGCAATAAAATTGATAGTTTAAGACCTAAGAAATTAATCTTTTATTATTTTTCACTGAAATATACTTATATCAAAGTATGTATGAAAATTTAAAAGAATTTTTATTAAATTTACATATTATCAATTAAATCCAAAATGGTTGATTATATTTGAAGAAATAGTGTTACTTGTTAATGAAGTGTTTTACTGTGGTATGTATCTTAGTATATATATATGAATTATAGCTCTATAAAGGAAGTTAATTGCATCGTGATCGCAATACTATCTCTGGCGAGATAGTAATAAGATAAACCCGAGAGATATGACGCACAATTCGGTTTTTTGCTAAATCTTAAATGCTAATACCTATGATTATTGATGTTAATGGTACCTAGGACTATTAGGTATACTCTTATGGTTTATTCTTAAAATAAGAACTTCTAATATTTAAAAAAATAAATAAGTCAACTCTTCGGCAATTTCCCTAACAGGGGTGTGGATATTACGGAGCAGGATTGAGGGATATAGCTTATGTAAAATTACATGTAAAACAAAAATAAAAACTCATAAAGTTGAAATGTTTAAATATTTAATTAAGTACGTTTCAAAAATTAAAATAGTACGTTTAAAGAATTAAAAAAAAGTATATAACTTAAATAATATATTTAAACAAGTCTGTGATTATGAATATTTCCTTTAATTTAATAAATTGTTTGGGGGTTGAATTTTTCAATGTTAAGCAAAAGAAAAAAGCACACAATAGTACACACAATGTATCATATCACTCCTTCGACGCAATTTTAAATAAAGACTTCCAAATAGTAAACAACAATATTAACATTAATATTAATTTTAAAGAATGTGCACAAACGTAGAATACATTATATTTGGAAAAATTGAAAAAGAAAACAAATTACGAGTCTTTGAAATAAATATGATAAAATTTCGCTACCATGTACGACGGTTTACTTATATATAAGGTATACAGGTTTCATGTATGTGGCTACTATCGTCCCCCAATGTCTTTCCTACACCATAAAGCTTAGTTTTCGAGTTATAGAAAACACGTCGTATCACTTAGTTTACCTTGATTAGGGAAATAAAATAAAGAGTTACTTATAAAATTTAATAAAAAAAAAATTATTTAAAAAAATCTATTCTTTATATGTGAAGTATATTTCTATACCACTGTATATAAAAAAAATATTATTTTTTATCTGATGAGAAGATAATTAAAAACAATTATAGTAATTTTGTAATTGCAGTAATTTAATCTTTAATATTTATTCTTAAATGAGTACCATACCATTATCTTATATATAAAATTCTAGTGTGACAAAACTTTGAAATGATACTCCTCCGAAACGGCTGGACCGATTCTTATGAAATTTTTTATGCATATTCAGTAGGTCTCAGGGCATGTCAGACTTCTTTTATTAAACCGCTAATTGCTAAGGTGTGTCCAGGGGGTGCTAATTAATTAAAAATAGTTTAGTTATCATACCAGATCATAGAGGCGCTGGTGGCGAAAATTTGACATATATATAAATCCTAATTTGAGACTTGGAAACGAGAATGGTGCGTAGTCAAGTCAGCAAGGGCGTCATCTTATGACGTTGCACCCTCAGTTCGAAACTCGCAAAGACACATTTTTTTTTAAGTATTATATATTTTACAAATTTATTAATTTTTATTATTTTAATATTTTATTAAATTATTTTATTTTATTAAATTAAATTTTATTATTAAATTTTATTTTATTAAATTAATAATTATGTCAATTAATTTTTTCTGCATAAATAAACATATATAAAATTTGAATATTTTTTCGATTTGTTCCTTTAAAATATAATAAATAATTAAATTAATCCCTACTAGGGGCTCGGAGGGGAGGCCTTGTAGGGGAATCTGCTTTCTCTTATTGGGAAAACCCAAATTGCCACCCCCAGCCAGGCACGGCCCGAGCTCTTATGGCGCCCTAGGCCAAGGGTCTAAAGTTCGCCCCATATGTTTTAACAAGCAAAAAAAAAAAGAATCAACTAAAAAATTTTTGTTTGTTATTAAAAAAATATTTTTATATTTGAAAATATATTTTATTTTAGTTGGATCCACATATTGATTGATCTTCCTAAAAAGGAGATATCTTGGTATGATATCAACATTATATTTTTAAAAATGTAATAATTTACTACTTATTTTAAATAAACGCAATTTTTTTATTGCGTACCATAATTTTTTTATTTACTATTAAGTCTTATCAGCCCTGATATCTTGCGAAGGATTAATTTTTTTTTCATAATGGCGCCCCTGCCAGCCAAGCGCCCCGAGCCATGGCCTTACTGGCTCGGCTCTAGGGCCGGCCCTGCCCCCAGCGTCCACTATAGTGTATAAAAGCAAGCATTGAGTGTAAGTCCAGTTCTCAAAATCTATTGAGTTGTAACTATAAATAATTTTTATTAATTTAATTTATTAATATATATATATATATATATATTGATATTTACAATATCTCAATTGATCTTATTGGCCTTTTAAACTTTGAAAACATTCACATTACGGCTATAATTTAATACTATTAATTTTTAAGATTATGTGAGTAAATCATTTTAATTAGGAAAATTTGATCTCATAATTGGATTTTAACGTAAGATTTTAATATATATTTTTTAATATTATTTTTATAGTAGTTTAGTATTATGCTAATCTCTTTATATTTTATTTTTATTTTGTTTACTTTGTTTTTTTTTAAATAAATTAATAACATTTAAATTAGCATAAAAAAAATAATCGAGGCAGGAAAAGTGATGGGGTTTGAAATTAATAGTGATAATGCAAAATAATTAGTATCAGAGCGAATGATATTTGCAAAGAATTTAAATCGAGGTTGCAATCGGAAAATTATTATCAAAGGGGATCAAAATTAAAATATATAAAACAATTATTTTTATGTTGTATTATATGGGTGGGAGGCATAGTCTATAACCCTGAGAGATGAGAGTAGATTCAGAGTATTTGAGAATAGGATTCTTCCCAGCATTTATGGGCCAAAGAAAGATGAGGACACCGGGGAATGGCGGAGACTGCATAACAAGGAATTGCATGACCTCTATGCATCTCTAGATATAGGTCATAAAATAGGGAAGGCTGGGATCGACAGGGCACATGGCTAGAATGGGAGAGGGAAAATATATTGGTGGGGAGTTCGATTGGAAAACGTCCGTGTGGAAGACCAATTGTGAACAGGGTGGACAATGTAGGAAGGAACGTGAGAGAGATGGGACAGGTTAGGAGTTAGATGGTTATAGCTCAGAATAGGTACACTCGGGGGGGTACAGGGGGCGGAGCCCCCGTCTAGGTGTGGAGAGCGCCGAAGGCGCTCGGAGCAGCTAGTCTTATATATAAAATTCTCGTGTGACAAAACTTTGAAATGATACTCCGCCGAAACGGCTGGACCGATACTTATGAAATTTTTTATGCATATTCAGTAGGTCTCAGGGCATGTCAGACTTCTTTTATTAAACCGCTAATTGCTAAGGTGTGTCCAGGGGGTGCTAATTAATTAAAAATAGATTAGTTACCATACCAGATCATAGAGACGCTGGTGGCGATAATTTGACATTTGCTCAGAATTTAAAAATTATTGTAATATTTCAATTTTTATTTTAAATTCTAATATATCAATTCAATTATATTAAATTATTAAAGCTTTGGTGGTTGTTTTTATTTATAACGGAATTTTGTAAATTAAACCACATATTGATATTTGCTACTTCTGCAATCGAAACGTTGTGTATATTTTTGTATTTTTTGAATAAATTTACAATAACAAATATCAATATGTGGTTTAATATACAAAATTCCCTTATCAATTCAATTAAATAATTTATTCTAAAAGTTCTCATTTTAATTTATTTAATAAAATATTTAGATCATATATAACTTAATTTTTATTTATTCTTTTTATATATTTGAATATTTCTTCTTTTCTATTTAAAAGTGAAAGGTTAAAAAAACAGAATATATTATTTTTACTGTTTTATGAATACAAAAATATTTTCAAAACGTAAATTTAAATAACTAAATTATATTATTATTACAAATATATTTTAAGTGCAAAAATGATTTCTTGGTTAATTAAAATATGTTTTTTAGACAAATGATATAAACGAGATGTTTTAAATTTGTCTTTTTTATATTGACTATTTTTTTAAAATTAAAATTTGTTTTAAATCAAAATTATTGTATTCAATTATATTTTTTTATTAATAGGCTTCTTTTTTTATTTTTAATTTTTAATAAATTCTCTTTTTTGATATGATATTAATAAAAAATAATATTAAATTATATATAAATTTAAAAATTAGAATATTTGAATTTTTTTAAATTTTAACACATGTAATCAATCATATGCATAACGAATGGAAAATTTTGAAAATCAACTTGGTATTAAATTCAGAAAAAAATACTGATATATAGAATATAATAGACCATTCGAATATAATTTAAAACTATTTCTCTCTTTCTATTTTAAATTTAAATTAGCTGGAGTGTCTCCACTCGACTATCTCGCAATTTGAATTGGATTAAATAACATAATATATTATATTTAAATTAAATTTAATTAATTATAAATTATAAATAATAAATATTAAACCAGCGCATGTTTGGCTTTTTATTGATGGCACCATGGCACGTGTTGGCAGTGTTAAAAAATTAATTCTGGTACTTACAGCGATTCAATCATGCTGAAATTCTATATATAGCAGTTTTATACAATTATTAATCATGTGAAAAATTATCAAACATATATTTTTATTTTTACGGTCACTTTAGAGGAAAAAAAATCAAAACGTTGTAGGTAATGACCCTCTTCCGGTTGAGCTACATTTCTCAAAAGTTGATAGAAAACTATGAATTTTGAATAATGTCCATGTACCAAATTTCATCATTCTAGCTCAAACCGTTTTTGCGTAATCTTGTCTACATACATACACACACACACACACACAGACATTTTTCTCAACCTTAGTGAAAATGATTCAGGAACCTTCAAAACGTATAAAAACATCAAAATCTCAACATCGAAAATTTTCATGATCGCAATACTATCTCTGGCGAGATAGTAAAAACGGAGTGTTAAGAAATTAAGATGCCTGGATAGGTAAATGGGTTGGAAGAGGAAGTAATTTATAATTTTCTTCTAATTCAGATTGAAATTAATAGTGATAAGAAAAAATATTTAGTAACAAAATCTATATACAAAATGTAGAATTTGAATATGTAGAAAAATTGAATGTAATCACGAAGGATAATAATATTTGAGAAGAATTTAAATCGAGGTTGTAATCGGGAAACGCCTGTTATCATGCAGTAAAGAGGCTTATCTCATCAAAATTATTATCAAAAGGAATCAAAATTAAAATATATAAACCAATTATTTTGCCTGTTGTATTATATGGGTGGGACGCAAGGTCTATGACCCTGGGAGATGAGAGTAGATTCAGAGTATTCTTTCCAGCATTTATTGGCCAAAGAAAGATGAGGTCACCGGGGAATGGCGGAGACTGCATATCGAGGAATTGCATGACCTCTATGCATCTTCAGAAATAGTTAGGGTTATAAAAGCGAAAAAGCTGCGATAGGCAGGGGACGTGGCTAGAATGGGAGAGGAAAAAGATATTGGATTGGAAAACGTCCGCTTGGAAGACCAAGGACGTGTAGGAAAGGACGTAAGAGAGATGGGACAAGGGCTCAGGATAGGGACACTTGGAGAAATATGGTTGCTGCGGCCAAGAACTTTCGAGTTCCTTAGAGTCACAGAGATAGATAGATATAACATATACAATAATAATATATATAATTAATTTAGTGATTAAATTAAAATATATTTTAAATAAGAACACAAAAAGAAATGAATGTTTTATGTAATATACTGATTGAAACAAAATGGATGAAAACCTTTTACTACTCTTAACCAAATACTATGTACCACTCGGGGGGGTACAGGGGGCGGAGCCCCCGTCTAGGTGTGGAGAGCGCCGAAGGCGCTCGGAGCAGCTAGTATATATATATATATATACTAATATATGTATATTAAAAAATAATATATGTATATTAAAAAAAACAATTTCAAATCTTTTAAATTTCTGAAAGAATATAGTGATAAAAACAGAAGAAGAGGATGAAATTGATGTATTTGGTGTTATATATATATATATATATATATATATACAGGATACATGGATGATAAATAAATGGGAAGGAAGAGTTTAGAAGGGAGATGAGGAGTAAGAGGGGGGTGTAAAAGAGGATTAGAACGGGAAGACTGGCAATCAGATGAAGAATAAGAAAAAGAAAAACGAATGATTGAAGAGAGAGAGAGAGAGAGAAAAAAAAATTGAAAGAAAAGGGCACTGTCCTCACGTGGGGAGTGCATTGGACTCAGATGGCCTGCGTGCCTGCCTCTACGATCAAAAGACAGAAAGAGACAGAGACTCTTAGTAATACTAGTATTACTATTACTACCACACTTATCTCTTCAGCGAGAAGAAGAATTCTATTGCGTAGTAAAAAACAAAAGATAATAATAATAATAATACATTAGTAAATGTGTATGGTACTATTATCTTTTTGTTTTAAAAATAAAAAAAAAAACAACTATTCTTTGTTTTATTTTTAAATAAATAATTTTAATATAATTAATAAACTTGATTAATTATTAATTTATATATATATGTATATATTAATTGTTCTATTATAATTAAACAGCCACATAATTAATTAATAAAAAATAATTTACTAATAAAAGAATACAAAAATAAATTATTATAATTCATTGAAATTAGCTACTATATAAAACACACACGCGACTTTCCAAGCTCATCCGGAATTAGTAAAATAAAGGCAATAAATAAATAAATATATTACTTTAAAAATAAAATATTAACACTACCGCCGAAGGAACCGGATGTCTTATTTTATATTTAAAATCCTTGCTTACTTTTTTTTTAACTTTTTCTTTTATTAAATAATGAAGATGACAAAAAAAATGTTTAAGATTATACTAAAACATACTAGGTTGTTCAATAAGTTCGTCAATTTCATAAGAAAAATACAAGATATTGTATTGGAAGACCGTCGATTGACTGAAAGAGATTTAACAGAGGCTTTAGGCATTTCATTGGGCACAATAAGCGATATTTTGAGTGTTAATTTTGGTTTCAAAAAACTATGTGCAAAATGGTTGCCGCAAAAACCATTTCTAAAATAACTGAATTGAACTACGAATTGTTGCAACATCCAGCCTATTCGCCAAATTTAACTCCCTCCGACTTCTGGTTCTTCCCATACCTCAAACAATATCTCCGTGGAAAACGATTTTCTTCAAACGATGAGGTATTAGCTGCCGTGGAGGGATATTTTGCAGAGCTGCCGGAAAACCACTACAGTCAAGGGAACCATAAATTATGCTGAAAAATAAAGGCATTTTTTTTACAAATAAAAATTGGTTTCTTCATTTACTTTCTGGGAACTTATTGAACAACCTATTAATGTTCTCCTGAATTCAAATAAACAGAGATCATTAGTCGGAAATTGATTTTTAACACCTTCCATCTTGAAGAAAAATAAAAAAACATTACAATTCGTTGATAATGTTTTTATTATTTAGGTAAATGAATAATTTAAAATAAATCATTACTATTAATCATATGATTATCAATTAAGCATTATTATTTTAAATATTAATTTCAAGATTACAAATAAAAAACCAATAAGAAATGAATCAGTTTTTCAATTAAATATAAACTTAAAAAATATAAACATCAAAATTAATAAGAGTGATTTTTAATTAAATCTCTCTTGTGCAGTTTCAAATTGATTCGCTTTATGCTTTATGTGCATTTACCAGAAGCTCTTTATTAATAAAAAAGATTCCAATGTTAGTGTTATAACTGAAACACATAAAAAACACTTCAAATTTCACACCGAGTTTTAATTAAAAATTAATCTTATTAATTTATATATATATTTATATTTAAAATGTATTTTTAGATTATAAAATAATTAAATTGATTTTTTTTATTTTTTAAAGATATTATATATATATATATATATATATAATAAACAATCATAGTAGAATGGATGAGTTTTAAATGGAATTAAAAGGAGCGTGTCAATAAAAGTAAAGAGGGAGAGAGATGACGTTTGTGTTTTGAAAGCTTTTTAAATTATAAACATGATTAAGAAGAATTTTTCAGTTTCATTGAACTCATAACGAAGTATTAATTGCAGTTGATAAGCATCAAAATAATCATCATCCGTGTTTCATTTTATTTATGTTGATGACAACAAAAACAACAAGAATTTTAATCGTAATTGAATGTGGATAAAGTATGGAGGTTGGGTGGGGACATAAAGGAATGCAACGAAAAAAAAACAAACAAATTTTAGGTTCTAAAAAAACATAATATAAATTTGATGACAAAAATAATATCGATGTTCTATATAAACAATTTTATTAAAGGAATAAAAATCTATATATATAAGGAAATAAATTTATTTTAAATAAAATGCAATTAAAAATAATTATATTATATTTAAATATTAAATTAAAGAAGTGAAAATTAAAATTCACTAAATTTCAATAATAATAATAAAAAATATCTGGAGTGTCACCACTCGACTATCTCGCAAATTCGAATTGGATTAATTAACACATATATTATATTTAAATTCAATTTAATTAATCAAATTATTAAAATTAATAAATAATATTTATTAAACCAGCGCATGTTTGGCTCTTTGTTGATGGCACCACGTCACGTGCTGACGCGTGATTGCCAGTTAACGTGTTAATAAATTAATTCCGGTACTTTCAGCAAATTTATCAAGATGAAATTCTTTATATAGCAGTTTTATACAATTTTTAATTATGTGTAAAACTATCAAACATATATCTTTATTTTTACGGTCAGTTTAGAGGAAGAAAAATGAAAACGTGGTAGGTAATGACCCTTTTCCGGTTGAGCTACATTTCTCAAAAGTTGATATAAAACTACAAATTTTAAATAATGCCCGTATACCAAATTTCATGATTCTAGCTCAAACCGTTTTTGCGTAATCTTGTCTACATACACACATACACGCAGACATTTTTCTCAATCTTACAATTAGTGAAAATGACTCAGGGTCCTTCAAAACATAAAAACATCAAAATCTCGACATCGAAAATTTTCGTGATCGCAATACTATCTCTGGTGAGATAGTAAAAAAATAGAAAAAATTGGAAAAATTAGAAAAATTTAAAAAAAATTTCTAAATCATTATGAAATATTATATATATATATATATTTACTTTTAAAATAAAAATATCGAAAATTTTCGTGATCGCAATACTATTTCTGGTGAGATAGTAAAAAAAATTAGAAAAAATTGGAAAAATTAGAAAAATTTAGAAAAAAATTTCTAAATCATTATGAAATATTATATATATATATATATATATATATATATATTTAATTTTAAAATAAAAATCGAAAATTTTCGTGATCGCAATCCTATTTCAGGTGAGATAGTAAAAAAAATTACAAAAAATTAGAAAAAATTGGAAAAATTAGAAAAATTTAGAAAAAAATTTCTAAATCATTATGAAATATTATATGAATAATTATATATATATTTATAGATATAGATTGATTGAATTATCTAAAATTTAAGATATAAAATTGCTTTATATAGTATTTTGAATTCTTTTTAAAGGCGAAGTTGTTGTTGTTGTTGGTTTGGGTTGGGCTCATGACGCTTGTTAGTTCTTGGTCATTGGCTTAAGGAAGAGAAGGATTATTCCCCTCTCCTTCTCCCATTACTATTTATCTTCTTGAGCCTTACATCTTTTGAGTGGTCACGTGTGCCTCAATTTATGTGACGAAAGAGATAGAGAAAAAGTGGGGATGGAACTGGCATTTGAAATCTATCCTTTCTGTCTTCCCCCTCCCTCCATCCATCCCCACACACCCTCATCACCTCACTCCACTCCCTGTCAACTGATGAACGTCAAACATACGAAAGAAAGAAGATCGTTGTTGCTGTTGTGGTTTTTGTTATTAATCATATGGAAAATATTCCAATTCCAAAATAAAAAAAAAGAACCAGGACATAAAACTTTCTACAATATATCAAATTATAAATTTACATTAATATTATGTTTGTTTTTTTAAATTAATTATAAATTATTATTATAAAGAGATAAATGTTAGAAGAGAGAACCATCTTTTATTTTTTAAATTCACTATTTTAATATTTTAAAAATTCATTGTATCAATCATTACCTGTTGCATAAGATACAGGCGGTGAATATTTCTTTCATTATCTTTAAATTATTTATTTTTATCTGATTAAGAATTGAAAAAAAGTTAATTTAAGTTCTTTCAAAGAGACATTTTGATTATTTACTAAATTTAAATTTGTGAACAAAGTTATGGTATATGTGTATATAAAACTAACATCAATGCTATTACATTAATCAAAAGTTTTTCTACTACAAAAACTCTTTCGAATATAACCACACCGTGGATAATTATATAGCAACACAAATTCAAATTTAAATTACTATGCTTGTATATTCTACAAAAGTCTTAAGCATAATATAATATATATATAAAAGAAATAAATTTTCTAGAAAAATAATACAAAAAAATTATTTAATAGTATTAGTGAATATCCATGTCTTATAATAAAAATACTATAGGTTTTTTTTTTGTTTTGTTTTTTTGATTTTCGGAAATATAATACTATAATATAATATAATAATTTATTAGTCCGTTTACAAGTTTATTTACTTTGACTCAATTGCATTAAATATTTATATTTAAAGTTTTCGTGAACTTCGTCAAGTTCATTAATTCAGCAATTTACCACTGAGATACACTCTTTTCAACTACTAGTTAAGACTTAATTCGTTAATTTTTAACTACTATTCTAGATATAAAAGCAAAATGAAATAAGTCATCATTAAATCTTCATTACCGAAAATAAATTATTTATATAGTTATTTTAATAAGGTTTAATGAAAAAAAAACTGAAATTTGAATATCTCTGTCACAATGGAACTTGAAAGTTCTTGGCTTTAGCAACCACATTTCTCCTTCCATCCATCTAACTTCCTTTTCTAACATCACGCTTTCTGCATTTTCTGTCCAATGCGTCATTGGTCTAACCGGATGTTTCCCAATCGGTTTCCCCAAAAATATAATTTTCGCCAATCTTTCTTCTCCAATTCTTGTCACATGTCCTTCCCATCGCAATCTTCTCGACTATATGACGCTAATTTTATCTGGAGATGCTTAGAGATTATGCAATTCCTCGTTATGTAATTGAAATATTAATAATAATAATGGTAATTATTCAGGTAAGCTCATTTTCGTGGATTTGGATAATACTTTACCAATGAACGTCGAAATGTGCCATTAAGTAATGTTTTATTGACTAATTCACTTATTCATTAATTTTCGGTTTATTTGGAATGTAAAAGGAACCCACTGGTAAACTATTATCCAAATCCTCGAAAATGAGTTTACCTGAATAATTACCATAATAATAAATGGATTTAATACCTCGATATGAGTCGCATCTGCTTACCATTGTAATATTAATATATACTCATTATATATAGTTCTGAAAAAAAAACAATAATATATTTCATTTATTATTATTATTACTATTATTAGATTTATTTGATTTTCTTCTAGAAAATATAATTCTATCTTTTTTTACTTTTTCTTTCTCTCCTTTAACAGCCAAGGACAAATTTTCATCTTTTTACCTTCATTACCTTTCCAACTTTCACTTTTGGTTTTTCTTTTAACGCTTCTCTTCGAATCCGGATGTTTTTATTTTCTTAAATCATCTCCCTGCCAACTAACAAAAGAGTGTGTGTGTGTGTAAAAAAGAGAGAGAACGAGTGATAATTTTTTAAAAATCACACAACCAAGGACTTTTTGCTTTTTGTTTCATTATTGAAATAATAATAATACAAACAAAAAAAAACTCGGTTTAAAGTCTCTTGACACATTTTTCTTGAATAAATAAATTCAAAACAAAAAAAAAAAAAAATAAATAAATAAAGATTAAATAACTGTCGATGTTGTCATTCTAACCAAAAACACAGCACAAAAACACCAACTAAAACAAATAATTCAAAAATGAATTTACATAAATTAATTATAAAATATTTTTTTTATTTCTAATAAAATAATTAAATAAATATATAATCCATTATTGATAAATAATGACAATTGAAATTAATTATTAATTTGATTATTTCGTAAATAAATAAAATAATAATAATTGACTAACAAAGTTTAAATGTGAAAGATTTAACAATGAAAGATTAAAAAAAAATTTAAAACACAAATCAGGGTTGTAATACAATATATTTAAATCATATTAAATAAAAAAAAATTAAATAATGAATGTTTTAATAAGTACCTGTAGAAAATGAATAATGATCCTTTTCTTATTGTTGTTGATGTTGATGTTGTTGTTGTTACTGATGATGATGATGATGATGTAGTTGGTGGACTCTCGAATTTTAACCTTGACTTTTTCCAATCCTCTCTCTCTCTCTCTTTCCTTTCTCTTTTGGTTATTCGTAACAAATATACGCAGCAACTTGGCGAAGAGTTCTTCTTCTTCTTCTTCTTCTTCATCTTCCCTTCAACAACAAGTTTCCCATCACACACACACACACATTTGTATGACTAGAATCTATCTATTCTAGAAAAGAGCTCGATGACCCCATCCTAGGCGAGGTCACTAGTCCCAACGTGCTTGCTTGCTTGGCATCCTCCCTCCCATCATTGGACACCTTTTTCTGCTCTTCAGTACATCTATTTTTTAATGAATAAAAGCCTTCACTAACATGTATTTATATAAATTACATATAATTATATATACATATACATATATATATATACATTGTTAAAACTAATGGGTTGGGGGATAAGTAGTTTAGTAGTTATATATCTGTCATTCCACACAGTACAAATTTATTAAAAGTATCTTTTCAATCTTAATATTCATCTGCAAAATTTGTTTTCGTCCATTCTGATCGGATAATTTTGACATCAAAGATGCATCACAAAATATGTCAAAAAATGAGAATAAAACTATAAAAATGCATTGTAGATGACATCTTCTATAAATTGAAAAAATGGACCATAAAAGAGCTTGAAATCATCTGCTGGAAATTTTCCTGTAAAATAATCTTAATGTCTGGATAAAACACATGATAACAGAATAAAGCTTGATTAATGGTTTTTATTTTTGAATTCTTGGACAAATGAAACAAAAAAGAACTGTTTCTAAAGAAATTGGTGACTTGCGATGAAAGATGATTCTCATACGACATTCATGATCGAAGGGGGAGGGGGGGAAGAAGAATATAACAACCCGAAGGGCACGGATGTGTATTTAGAGGGATTTAAAGAAAATCACCAACTGTGAGCTGCTGCCCATTGGCCAAATGTTCAATTCGGACATGTATTGACAGCATGGTGGTTTGACTGAAGCCAGACATCGACTAGAACAAGAAAAAAATGGCCAATAGAATTGCCGAGTCATACAAGCTTGGAACAAGTCGTTTTGGATAACAAATATAAAGAAGTTATCCCTTAAATGACAAGAATTCATTAAACAATTCAACATCCTATATGTGAACTTTCCAAAAAAAAAATTCTATTGTTTTTTAACTATTTTCAGAGTAATATTGACATCAAGTTAATATTAATATCAAAATAACTATTTTTTTTAATTAAAATAATTATTATTATTATTTGCGGATGATCACGCATTATTAATTATTGAATTTTCTTAGGCCAGAAATCGGGTCTTTAGTGTGGTAGACTGTCGAGCTAACCACTAAATATCTGAAGAGTCATCAAAATAATTATTATATTATTCAATGTGTTTATATTCTAATTAAATTTGAATTTATAATAAAAATAAAACGCATAAAATAAAATCAATGACAGCGATCATTCTAACCAATTGTACATATTAAAATAATATTAATGAAAATTAAAAAATTCGCCTAAATTAGGGTCTAGTGTCTAGGTGAGCTAATTAGGAAGGGCAACATAGAAGGGCTACTACTGACGGGCATATAGTATATATACTAATATATATAATATATATAAACATTTAATGTTTTATAATATAAATATATAATATTTCTTTATATTGTTAATAATATAAATAATAATAAAATTGGGGTTATCAAATTTTTAATCCCATTTAGTAGTGAGAGGGAGAGGGATAATTATCGACTGACGTGATATGATATATGAATAGCCCGCTTGTAAATGGCTACCGCTGCTACTCTTCTCAGAAAGCCAGGAGCATTTTTTTTTTTATTTTTAATTGTTCTTCACTCAATTATCTTATGTCCATCTAACTCTTTTTTTTTGTTCTCTTCGTCTGTTTCTTTTTTTATTCATTCGAAGTCGATTATGATTGGAAAAGTCTATGTAGCTGAATCATATAATTTAAAATTATTGAATACAAAAAAATGATATAATATATATTATATACAATCCTTTTATAAGCAAATTAAACAAAAAATATAGAAATATATAGAAAAATTATTGTATTTATCTTTTAAGGGCATATCGACTTGTTGGCCATTAATGTCTCAATAATATTATTTGGTTTCTATGTTTTATTATATACTTAATTAAATTTCTTTTAAAATTTTAAGAAATTTTCATATTCAATTTTTGTTATTAAAAATAATTTGTTTTTGTGATTTTGATATTAATTTTTTTCATGTGTTTAGAGAATATTCAGTTAGATTATTATTATAACCTTTTTATCAATTTCACTTCATGTCTGTCTATCTGTCTGTTAGCTCTTATGACAAAATTAAATCAATTTTTCATCAACTTTATATTGAGATAGACTTTTAAAAATTTGTATAGATATTTCAATGGATCTCTAGATGGTATGGGAGAAATATAATTGAATTACATATAATTTAATGTATTGTAATTAGCGAATAATTTATTTAATATTTGAATTTTCATTCACGCCATCTGACGCATAAATATTGATTGTGGAATGGTTTTCATTTTGAAAATAATTAAAAATAATTTATTACATTAAAAGAGGAATTTTTAATTAATATAATAATTATAATAAATATATTTTAAAAACATTACTTCAATAATAACATTTACTTAATATAATTATAATCATTTTTATAAGATTAATATTTTCTTTTTGTTTTATTCTATTTGCAAATTCTCGTATAACATCATCTTTATCTGTTACTCATCTTAGATCCTTTTCTATGAATAATTTTATTTTATCGAATTAAAATTGCATTAAAATAAAATAATATAAATATTAAAAATTTTTTATAAAATAACGTTTATTTCTTGGACTAAAAATAATAAAATAATTTTTCTATAAGCCTGACAAAGTTTATTGATGAATTGCTTCATTTTCAACGAAAAACTTTGGTATAAGTATATTACAGTGAAAAATAATAAAAGATTAATTTCTTAGTTCTTTATCAATCAATTTTATTGAATAATAAAAATTTTTGTCAGTTTATGTGTTTAATAAAATTTTTATTATTACAAAAATTTTACTTGATATATCATACAAATAAATCAAACTAAATGCGCCAAACGTTTTTTGTTGAATAAGAAGCAATTCATCCATAAATTTTGTTAGGATTATAGAAAAATTATTTTATTCTTTTTTAGTCTATGAAAAAACGTTATTTTATAAATTTTTTTATATTTATATTATTTTTATGTTAGATTTTGCAAGGGGATCTTATAATTTAATGTAATTATTATAATTAATGTAAATAATAAACAACTTAAATAGTATTATTTGTCTCTTTTTCATTATTCAATTGTCTGTTTTCGGTTTCTTAATTTAGTATTTTTTTAGATTTTTATTTTATTAATTAAAAATATTTATTTTAATCATCTTTTAGACACAGTAGCGTAGCGAAGGGAGGGCATAGGGGACAGGGACTTGCCCCGGGCGGTACACTAAAGTGTGGGAGGGAAATTTTTTTAAAAATTTTAATACTTAGGTAATCATAAAAGAAATCAAATTTTTTTTTGACATCAACAATGCTTATTATTAGGCTAATTTGGAACTATTTCGCATAAAGCACTTGTCACGAGAGAAATGTATTTTAGTTGATTATATCCTTGAAAAAAAACAATAATATTTATTAGATAAGAATAATTATTATAAAATAAAAATAATAACGGGTTCTTGACACTTGGGAGATTTAGATATATTTAAGAAAAAATCTTAGAAAAGAGGTCTGCATCCTAGCTTCGCGTATGGAACTTATCTATTGGATTAATCTGAGAGAGTAGTGTTATATTATCAAGAAGTCATGAAATTCCAAAGATTAAATAATAAAATAAATATTGATTGTCAATCAGATAAGTTCTATATAGCTTACAATGCTTGAATTATAAGATTGGCATTGATAACGATTATAAATGTTAGCAACGTTTTCGATTTCTGGGGATTTGCAAATGACTGGCTTGTGAGATCAGACATTCAGGAACAAAACATTGTGCGCAAATGTATATATATAAATATAGATATAAATATTAACAAAATAAAATTTCCAAAATATAAAATAAAAAATCTGGAGTGTCTTCCCTCGGCAATCTCGCAATTTTGCATTGGATTAATTAACGTATGTTATATTTAAATGAAATTTAATTAATTAAATTATAAATTAAAATTAATAAATAATATCTTATAAACCAACGCGTGTTTGGCTCTGTGTTGATGACACCACTTCACTTGCTGGAGCGTGATTGCCAGTTAACGTGTTAAAAAATTAATTCCGGTACTTTCAGCGATTCAATTAAGCTGAAATTCTATATATAGCAGTTTTATACAATTTTTAATCAAGTGAAAAACTATCAAACATATATCTTTATTTTTACGGTCAGTTTAGAGCGAAAAAAATAAAACGTGGTAGGTAATTGTCCTCTTCCGGTTGAGCTATATTTCTCAAAAGTTGATAGAAAACTACGAATTTGGAATATTACCCGTATACCAAATTTCATGATTCTAGCTCAAACCGTTTTTGCGTAATCTTGTCTACATACATACACACACACACATATTACACACACAGACATTTTTCTCAACCTTAGTGAAAATGATTCAGGAACCTTCAAAACGTATAAAAACATCAAAATCTCAAAATCGAAAATTTTCGTGATCGCAATACTATCTCTAGCGACATAGTAAAAATATATTTTGTGTTAATATAAACCAATCAACAAAACATATTAAAAATTCAAGTTTATTTGGTTGTTGATAAATGGTTTGAAAAAGAATTATAAACTAATAAATAGGATATGTAAATGAAAAACAACTTCTATCTCTCTCTCTCTCTCTTATAAGGTGACCGGTATATATTTTCAAATTAAATATGTTATTAAATGATTAAAAATTTATTTATGTGTGTGCTTTTATTACTAAAAAAATATACATTAGGTCATTAATTAGAAATATTAAATAAATATAAAAATATTAAAGGATATATTTTATCATAAATTCATTGTTTGTGTGTAAGAAATATAGATATTCTGGTTTATTTTAAGATTCCAATAATATAAAAAAATATCAAGAAATGAATAGAAAATTTCATAATTCAGAATACAAAATTGGAATTTAGTTAATCTAGAACTGATAGGAGATATGGAAATGATGCCGAAATTATAGTACGAGGTTCGTTCAAGAGAAAAGGTGAATTTTGAATTATTCCGAAAAGTATTTATTTATTCATCAATATCCATTTTGTCCCTTTTAAAGTGATTCCCCTAAGATATAATGCACTTATGTCAGCGCTTTTTCCAATCGTCGAAGCACTTCTGAAATGCCCTTTTCGGTATGGCCATCAGCTCTTTCTTCAATTCCGACTTTATCTCATCCATTGTGGCAAAACGCTTTTCTTTTCATTGGTCTCTTCAGTTTTGGGAATAGGAAAAATTTGCAGGAAGCAAATCTGGTGAATACGGTGGTTGAGGCATGATTACGGTGTTGTTTTGGCCAAAAGGCTTCAGGCAAACGTTGCATAACTTCCTTGTAGTATTCCTTATTAACAGTACGACCTTTTGGTAAGAACTCATGATGTACCACGCCATTGTATTCGAAGAAAACAGTTGATCGAAATTGGCGTGCTTTTTTCACACTTTTTTACCACTTATAAACATTTTTTTGCGACAAAGTAGACACGCCGAATATCAACATTTTAAGTGCATTGGAGCACCATATTCCATTTTTAAAGCAAAATTTAATAGAGATTCTTTAAAAATCGAAGAACACAGAAAAACGTGACTAACTTTTCAGTGTTGACAACAAACTACTAATCCAAAATGGCTGATAATGACAACATATGAGAAACATATGTTTACCAACATAACAAAACAAAAAAAATTCGATAATCGAATGTTCACAGCCTGCGAAAATTCAAAATTCACCTTTTCTTTTGAACAGATGTCCTGTATATATAAATATAAATATAAATCTTATCTTATTATGCTAGCTAAAATTGTATATATCTATCTATCTATATATATTGGTTCTCAAAAACCGCTCTAACGATTTTTTTCAAATTCACACTAGATATAGTATTTATAAAGAAAAATTAAGTTTTATTGATGATATCTCTTGAAACATTCAGCTTCATTATTAATTTCTTAATTGAAAATTATATATGGAAAACGTCAAAATTGGCCTCCATTTTTATTTGTATTAATATTTTTTTTTATTTAAAATATTTTAAAATTTATTATTTAATTTCGAAATAAAATTAAAAATATTTATTTTTAATAAAATATATATAGATATTTATTAATCTCTCTCAAAAAAAAAAAATAAAATAAAAAACATCAAATCTGCCTGCTAAGACAGTAAAAAAATGACAATTTTTTATCTAAATACATTTAGTCCAGATGGTAAAGTGATGTTTTAACGAGTGGATTTCGTCGGTTCGAAACTCTCCGGGTGAATCGTTATTTAAAAATGAAAATGAAAATGAAAATAATGAATTTGTTATTTTTTTTCTTTTTATCTATTGTTTACATTTTAATAAATTACTATTTTATATTTATTTATTCATTGTTCTTTTATTAAATTTAATATTTATTAATATTATTTATTATTAATTTATATATTGATGACATCACAAATGACATTTATATTGAAATTTGACTCCCGCCTTTTTTTAAAGAATATTGTATTAATATTTTTTTTATATTTAAAATATTTTAAAATTTTTTATTTAATTTCGAAATAAAATTAAAAATATATATTTTTTTTATATTTAAAATATTTTAAAATTTTTTATTTAATTTCGAAATAAAATTAAAAATATATATTTTAATAATATTTTATAATTATAAATTACGATATATATTTATCAATAATAATGAATTTTTTTTTTTTAACTTAATTACAGAGCCGAGGCTCGGGGTCCCGGTATGATCTTAATATATTGTGAGAATTAGATAAATAATGTAGAGAGAAAAAAATATTTAAAAATAGATATTGTAAGGGGTGGGCCACGTTGGGTGCCAATTTGTAAGGGGAGGGCCACGTTGGGTGCCAATTTGTAAGGGGGGGAGGCCCACAGTGGATGCCAACAGGCCCCTTACAAGGAGGAGGGAAGAAGGGGGAGAGAAGGGAGGGAAAATGTGATAGAAGAGAGAAGAGGGGAAATGGGAGAGGGAAAAAATGGATCTTATGTGGAGAGGGAAAAAAAGAGTTTAAGGTCTCCACAGGTAGGCAGGTGGATATCTTCTTGAAGGGGGAAAATATTACCCGCAGCTGCAGAGAACAACCTGCCTTTCCTCCAGTGGTCCAGCGGAGATGAAGGTTAAATGGGCGCCATGCTATACTCAGGGGTAAAGCAGATTTAGAGACTGGTCAATAAGGATGTAGTTTAAGTTAAATTGAAAGACGGTTGTTTAAAAAGAAAACGTATAATTATAAGTTATAAGAAATATTATATTACTTCTCCACCATGGGAGTCAAAGAAAATGTATAATTATAAGAAATATTATATTACTTCTCCACCATGGGAGTCAAAGAAAATGTATAATTATAAGAAATATTATATTACTTCTCCACCATGGGAGTCACAAAGGATCCATCCAACATGGAGGATCATCAAAACACGTCTTTACATAAAGAACGCGGAGACAGGATAACGTCTTTACACAAAGAAGGTTAGCATCTGACTAACTATATAATGCCAAGTCACCAACCGCGCGGAGGGCAGTTGGACTCCCCCAGACGTTGCCATTCAGTCATGCAACAGCGCCTGGGGTGACTTTGTCATATTTATATATAACAAATATACATTCGTTACATCCTCCCCCTCTGACTCCTGAAGAAGTCCCAACGAAGGAGTCAGAAAAAGAGAAAAGCGAAAAACAATATTTAATAATACAACAAAAAAAAAAATTCATAAAGATTAAAGACAAAGATATAATAATTCTTAATACTTAACTAAAAAAATGGATAATACATAAGTTCACAAAAATTTAAGAAAAACACATAATAATCTTAATACTTAATTAAACAATTAATAATATAAAAAAAGTTCACAAAAATCAAATAAAAATATACAATAGTTCTTAATAATTAATTAAACAATTAATAATATAAAAAAGTTCACAAAAATCAAAGAAAAATATACAATAGTTCTTAATAATTAATTAGAGTCACCCTTTCGAGGTCGACCTCTCTTTTTAGGAATATATCTCCTATACCAAGAGCAAGTTTGTATAGGAAATGACAATTGTTGAAGATTTTTATCATTGCAATTCTTATTTTTTAATTGCTTAGATTCGATTCTTTCATTTATAACTTTCAAATTATTTGCGAATCTCTTTAGATAAGGGGTGATTTCTGGGACGAAGTTGTCATTGTAAATCACCTGTCCATTTATGTGCTCACCAAAAGGTGCAGGCTCTCCCCCTGCAGTAAAGATATTATTGGATTCCTTCAATAAGGGATTCGATTTCTGCTTTTGGGAGACGTTTAACATTTTGTTAGTAATTAAAATATTCGATAAATAATGAATTTTAAGAGGTTCAGAGGTGAAAAGGGGTTCCTCTTTCTCAAAGGGGTATTTTAATTTCATTCTATTATTAAAATACCATTGGTTTGAACAAAGATCAATAATTAATCTTGCTTGTTTTAAAAAATCATTTCCCAATAAGGTTCTGGGGATTTTTTGATTTTGAAAAAACATCAGCCTGGTGGGCACTATTTTATTTTTAATATTTATAGGTAATTCAATTAAATCTACTTGATGCTCTTGGCTAGAGCCATCAGCTAAACTAATAGTTACTGATTTATTATAAAATGTAACATTTTTATTTTTTAAAATATTATATAATTTTTCACTCCCTATGGAATGAGAGGCACCAGAGTCAGCACATGCAGTACCCGTGGCATCGCCTATTTGAATGGGAAGGAGAGGGAGAAATCCTTTGTGTTCATTTGAAGATATTTTGATAGTATTACTAAAATTAAAAGTAGGATCTACTTTATTAGTTTTTAATTGGGGATTGCAATCAGTGCATTTGGGCTTAATAGTACCTATTTTCCCACATCCATAACATTTTTTTACATTTTTAAAAGGTTTCTCCATAGAAACGGTATCAGTGCCACGGGGGGCTACTTTATTTACAATTTTGCCATCCGTATTTCGGAGGTTGTCATAATTTTCAAGTTTTTTTATTAATTCAAGAGGCTTATTTAATGTTTCCCATTCATCTAAAAAGTGCTCACGACATTGTGATGACACGTGAGTTTTTAATTGATTTGTAATAATTAAATCCTTTAATGCCTCGAAGTTATTGATATTCAATTCCTTTATCCATGATTCAAAATGAACCAATAAGCTATGATAGAAATCAGTCCACGTGTGAGTGGGACATTTTTTACTGTTGTAAAATAATTGACGCATCTTTTCTTTAGTGATTTTAAATCTTTGCATCAAAAGGGTTTTAATATAATTAAAATCCATTAAATTTTTATCCGATTCTCTATATAACAACCTTACTAGGTCTAAAGGGAGGGTTGTAGATAAATAAGATACCCAATTTTCTTGAGGTATTTTAAAAAAATTCATCTGTCTTTCAAAGACCATTAAGTATGAATTAATGTCATCATTATTATTAAGTTTTGGGAGGCGATTGGCTAAATCTATTTGGGGAAAGGGGGCTCCTACAGGTGGAGGGTTGTGATGAGGTGAGTTAAGTCTAATTTTTTCTAACTCTAGCCTTTCAACTCTCTGTTCTACAATAGAATTGAGGATACCCTGAGCTATCTCATCATCAAAATCATCATGTGCTAATATAGCATCTTTAATTTGAATAATTTTCATTGAATTATTAATTTCAATGCCCAATTCATCAGCCAAAACTATTAAATCCTCCTTACGTGCTCTAGTGAGGAAAGCCATTTCTTAACAATAAATTATATACCACAATATACTACTAATTATAATAATTAATTAATTGTATGTAAAAAAACTATAATATAAAAATAAAAATATATAAATTGAATATTAAATTAAATATAAATCCTAATAACTAAATAATAAATAAATACAATGAAAGTAAAAATAAAAACTAATAATAATAATAATACAATGTCAATGTAACTGAGAAAGAGAGAAAAAAAATTCAATTCTCAAACAAAGTATAAATAATAGAAAGAAAAATAAAAAAAAATCATAGGTTTTAAAACCAAAAGAAAAAAAAAATATATATAAATGTACTTAAGTGTGGTTGTTCCTTAGGGCGAGTGTCACCATATGGTTGATTAATATTCACAAATTATTTGCACTAATATCACTTATTGCCTTCACAGGGGTGGGGAAAACAGACCTCGACGTTGGGCGTCAATTTGTAAGGGGAGCCCCACGTTGGGTGCCAATTTGTAAGGGGTGGGCCACGTTGGGTGCCAATTTGTAAGGGGAGGGCCACGTTGGGTGCCAATTTGTAAGGGGGGGAGGCCCACAGTGGATGCCAACAGGCCCCTTACAAGGAGGAGGGAAGAAGGGGGAGAGAAGGGAGGGAAAATGTGATAGAAGAGAGAAGAGGGGAAATGGGAGAGGGAAAAAATGGATCTTATGTGGAGAGGGAAAAAAAGAGTTTAAGGTCTCCACAGGTAGGCAGGTGGATATCTTCTTGAAGGGGGAAAATATTACCCGCAGCTGCAGAGAACAACCTGCCTTTCCTCCAGTGGTCCAGCGGAGATGAAGGTTAAATGGGCGCCATGCTATACTCAGGGGTAAAGCAGATTTAGAGACTGGTCAATAAGGATGTAGTTTAAGTTAAATTGAAAGACGGTTGTTTAAAAAGAAAACGTATAATTATAAGTTATAAGAAATATTATATTACTTCTCCACCATGGGAGTCAAAGAAAATGTGTAATTATAAGAAATATTATATTACTTCTCCACCATGGGAGTCAAAGAAAATGTATAATTATAAGAAATATTATATTACTTCTCCACCATGGGAGTCACAAAGGATCCATCCAACATGGAGGATCATCAAAACACGTCTTTACATAAAGAACGCGGAGACAGGATAACACGTCTTTACACAAAGAAGGTTAGCATCTGACTAACTATATAATGCCAAGTCACCAACCGCGCGGAGGGCAGTTGGACTCCCCCAGACGTTGCCATTCAGTCATGCAACAGCGCCTGGGGTGACTTTGTCATATTTATATATAACAAATATACATTCGTTACAATATTTATTTAAATGAAATAAAATTATTTAATTTACAGAATGAAAATGTCTATAATAATGTCTAAACATTTTTTCTTTATAATTTTACATTATAATAATACTAATTACAGTAGTTATAATATATGGGGAATTTTCAACTTTGACTGCCGATTTGACCATGTTCCCAAACGAATTTTAAAAAAACCAAGACCACTTTACATTTACACATTTTAAGCTCTAATCGAATCCAAAATCAAAATTTAAAAAATCGAAAAACAAACTCACAGATATATAGATTTTATAAATGAACATTTATACAATTTATTTTAATTAATTTGAAACATTTTAGGAAACAAATTTTTAATGGGTCATTTTTAGAAATCCCATTTAACAATTATAATAAATAATTAAAAAATTGTAAAATTTTTAAAGTATATAAAAATAAATTGTATAAATTGGTTAAAGGGTCGAGTGATAGTTCGGTGTCCCAGGTATATATTTTATATTAACACGCCTACTTTTCTGTATAATAAAGATATAAAGAATCATATTTTAATTTTTATATAACCAAGAAATCATTTTTTCACTTAAAATATAGTTGTAAAGCCCAAATCTCCGATCCATATAACATCATCGACTGGGCCGCTACCAAAAGGAGTCTTCTCTTGCTCTGACTAGGGCCACCGGTATTTGCCATTAGTCTCGAAAAAATAATATTAAATTTTATATAAATTTATAAATTAGAATATTTGAATTTGTTTAAATTTTAACACATGTAATCAATCATATGCATAAAGAATAGAAAATTTTGAAAATCAACTTGGTATTAAATTCAGAAAAAAAAAATACTCATATATAGAATATATAGACTATTCGAATATAATTGAAACTCTTTCTCTCCCTCTATTTTAAATTTGAAAAAACGGAGTGTTAAGAAATTAAGATTCCTTATACAACATGGATGGTTAAATGAATTGGGCTCCCTACCTCCCTGAGAAATTCACATTAAAAATGTTTATAATATTTTAGTTTATTAAATCAAACTATTATTTTTTTATTTCAATATTTTTAATGTTAATACAATAATTTTTATTTTATAATCTATAAAATAATTTAATTATTTTTAAAAACAACGGTCTTCAATTACAATTTTTTTACTCTCTACTGACTGTTCATTTCATAACTGAAAATAGTGTCGAATAGAAATAGACGATATTACTTGGATTAATCTTATTATGCTAGCTAAAATTGTTTGTTTGTATTATTGAGGACCCCAGTTCAATTCATTTTAATCAGATTGATGCAATGATGCAACATTTAATAATTGTAATAAATAATTAATTGTAGATTAATATTTTTTAAAGGGTCGAGCGACAGCTCGGTGTCCCAGGTATTAATATTACCAGCCAAACCCAATAATAATGAATCATTTTTTTTAACTTAAGTACCGAGCCGAGGCTCGGGGTCCCGGTACTATATATATATATATCTGGGACTCGAAATCTTTTGAATATTTTTCTTAGCTTTATATATTCCTATTCTGTATCATTAAGTAGTATCTTTAATACATAGATAGAAAATTAAAAATAAAGTAATATTATAGTAATAGTATTATAGAGAAATATTATATTATAGTAATCACTGTTGTAAAACTTGTACAATTGTTTAAGCAAATTTGTTCTTTTGAACGTCGTTAAAAAGAAAAATGATCTATAAACCTAAAAGAGACAATTTAAAAGTAAAATTTGGTAAATTAAAATTAATAATTTTAAAAACGATTAATTAAAAATAATTTAATCTTAACTATAAATTAAATTAATGCATAATTATTTCATTTTCAATTTTCATATAATTTATATTTTCAATTTATATATACCTACTATATATTTATAGTATAGAAAACGAATAACTTAATTAATTAAATTAAAATTAATATTTAAAAATATTTAGTAAATAGTTATTAATTACTTACAGTGACTCACACAGCTGAGATGTTGTCTTGTCAAATATTCACATTTTAATGCAAGCTAAAAATATATTTTATTTTATTTTATTTTATTTTCTTATTTATTTTATCTCTTCTTGGAAAATAAATATTTTAGCTTCACGAATTGTTCTAGAGAGACCCGTTCAACGCCTACAAAAATTACATATATAGTATATTTTTTCATATAATCAGATAATTAATAATATTATTGTTTTATAATTAAAAACAAGTATCATTTTTTTTGTTATTAAAATTCTGACAAAATTTTTCATAAGTGATGAAATGGGTATTATTTAATTCTCTATATAAATTCATTCAAATCATTTTTTTTATATTTTGATTTTTTATGAAATATGTTCATTTTACTTTTTTAATACTATTTTTATCTTATTTATTTAAATAGAAATTGATAAAATTTTCCATATATATAAAAGATGAAATTTATAGAATAAAATTCTCTATAAATTATTCCATATAAAATTTTTTATATTTTTTATAGTTAAAGAAATATAGCTAATTTATATTTTTAATGTATTAATTTATTTATCTGTTTATGTATGGGCTTAAGCGAAAATATTCTGACTCTAATGAAATTTTATAGTATTAAATATATAAAATTTGGTTATGATCGGTTTCAATGTTTGACCTGAATTTTGTTCACAAAATTTCTGCCACATATATATGTATATATATACATATATATACGTCAATGAGAAAACCACTTTTTATTATCTCGCCAGAAATTTTCACTGTCGAGATTTTGATGTTGTTATACGTTTTTAAGGTTCCTGAGCCATTTTCACTAAGTTTGAGAAAAATTTCTGTGTGTGTGTGTGTGTATGTGTGTAACCAAGATTAGGTAAAAACGGTTTTAGTTAGAATATTGAAATTTAGTATTCGGGCATTATTCAAATTCGTAGTTTTCTATCAACTTTTGAGAAATGTTGCACATTCGGAAGAGGACAATTCCTGAATCATTTTTACTAAGGTTGAGAAAAATGTCTGTCTCCCTCCCTCTCTCTCTCTGTGTGTGTGTATGTGTGTATTTAGACAAGATTACTCAAAAACTGATTGAGCTAGAATTATGAAATTTGGTATACGGGCATTATTCAAAATTCGTAGTTTTCTATCAACTTTTGAGAAATGTTGTTCAACCGGAAGAGGGTCATTACCTAAAACGTTTTGATTTTTTTCCCTCTAAAGTGACCGTAAAAATAAATATATATGTTTGATTGTTTTTCATATCATTAAAAATCGTATAAAACTGCTATATATAGAATTTCAGCTTGATTGTATAGCTGAAAGTACCGGAATTAATTTTTTAACACGACTGCAAATCACTTGACGTGGTGCCATCAACAAAGCTAAACACGCGCTTTTTTATTATTATTATTATTTAATTTTAATTTATAATTTATAATTAATTAAATTAATTTTAAATATAATATATGTTATTTAATCCAATTCAAATTGCGAGAGAGTCGAGTGGAGACACTCTAGATTTTTTCTAAAGAGATTTTAATAAATAAATCAGGTATCATTTTAAGCTCTAATTATACACTTCATTTAAGACTTTAAATCAAAAGAACGTAGATGACGCTTATCCAGTGTTGTTTATTCAAAAAGGCATTTTCGAATTTTAACCAGAGAATCAAGATCTGTTTTTTATTAAACCACAATGTGTGTGATTATTAGATATCAAATTCTTATATTCGATAATCCAAGTTAATTTCCTGTTTATAATACGTTCTAAAAGTTTACAGATTAATGAAGTTATAGATATTGGTCTGTATAATTCAAAGCAATGCATATTTTTATTTGGTTTGGGCATAGGAATAAAAATAGGCTTTTAAAGTGTTAAACGAAATTTTAACTAGACTATAAAACTATAAATGAATAGATAGTTCATTTATTATACCAACGAGCAATACTAATATGTCCATATACAGAAATTCCAAAACAAGACACTGAGGGCAATGATCAACGCTCCATGGTACATATCTAATAAGATAATCCATGGAGATCTCAATGTTTGAACTGTGGCGGAGGAGGTGCAGTTAAACAGCATACGCTACCTCAACAGACTACAAAACCATGTTAACGACAAAGCGAAACAACTTACTGACACACAGGGACTAACCAGAAGACTAAGACTTAGACCTAACGACTTGATACACGACAGACTCAATTCTCCTTCGACTAATGGGCCGACGGTTTGATTCAAGAGAATCGCTCCATCTTCTCTACTTGTCCTCATAATATCCTCAACACCTATTTTCCTATCTTAATCCTGTCTAGTCCTATCCCCCTCCCATTAATATCTTTCTTTCTTGATCCTCCCCTCATAATACTCCTCTATTTCTTATTGTATATATTTTATGTATATATTGAGTTTAACCTGTAAATGTTCTTCTATTGCCTCAAATAAGGCAGATGTGGAATTAATGTATTTTTGGAAGTTATATAAAAAAAAAAAAAAATTTATTATACATTTTTCTACTATTTTTATATCAATTTTTTAAACTCAATCAAACCAGGTCTAGGTAGTAGTATTCTTATATTCCTTTAAAGCATCTTTAACTTCCCTGTTTGTAAAATATATATTATGAATTAATGGTCAGAAAATATATATATCTGCCAGTTTTTATGGATTAGTAATTAAATTTCCTCCATCATAGTTAATTATATAGGTTTTCTCTAATTCTTCCTAATTTTTTCCCCACAAACTATAGGGTAGAATAATTTATAATTTTACCAGGAAATTTGTTTACTTTTATTGATAATATTTAATATCATAATTTTTTCTGGTTCAATACCAAAGATTACCTCTATAAGACATTTTTGAATCTTCCCACTTTTTGAATTAAAATTTCCAGTCCACAATGGTTAATCGTTAAGATTATCTACTATATTTTATAAAATTAATTAATTGGACTCATGCTCTACTATAAATTAATTTGATTTATAAAGGGTTTATTACAGTTTAAACAACTTTCAAAATTAATGTGTTTATCAGAATGTTGAATGTTTGAAAAAATATTTCTGTTTTGAATAAATAATTTTTTTGCTTTTAGAAATGTAAAATATCTTACTGGTTATCGAAAGAACCATAACAATTTAAAAATATATTTTTTTTTAATTGAAACGATAATTTTCGTTTCAATTCACGCAATGAGACGTTTTTATCACAATTTTTAAAATCATGATGTTCAGATTTTCTACAATTATGGCATTAAACACGTTTTCAATCAATGACCGAGACGCATGCATTTTTTGCTGGTATATATGGTCAACAGAATAGTCAATTAAATTAAAACACTTGAAAAAATAACTCCTTTGGAATAATATAGCTTTAATAGGTTTAGGATTTTTTTAATCAATTATATTGTTTTTGAAAGATTAGTGGTTTATTTAACTGATAATGTTTCAATAAAACATTTTCCGGCTTTGTTTGTTATCATTATCATTTTATGTAGAGTGGCAATAACTTTGTTGAGTAAAGAAAGAATGCGTACTGCGAACATAATAAAATAAGTTGACCTGTGGCCAGGTCCGAACCGACCGACTGTTTGAAATAAATTAATTTCCAGCTACAGAAACAATTTCAAATAATTTTAATATATCTATTAATGTAATAAAAAACAGATATGGATAGAACATAAATATTTTTAATTTTATTTTATTTATAATATATATGTAAGACCAGACTGTGACGTCATGAATGGCTGGATGACGTCATATAATTTTAAATCAAGAAAAAACAAATAAATATGATTTTTCTCGAGGATAAAACCAATACAAAGTGCATGATACGTGGTGATATATAAAAAAATCTCCTTTGGTGTGAAAATAACCCTTTCCTTCCTATCGTCGATCGCTAATACTACCACTTCCGGTTTCCGGAATTGCACCAAAAGTTGATCAATTCATCCCACTGATGCATTAAGTAAATATACCAAATTTCATCAAAATCGGTTGAGCCGTTCAGGCTGTACACATCTATACGGACGGACGGACGGACAGACGGACGGACGGACGGACGGACAGACGGACGGACGGACGGACGGACAGACGGACGGACAGACGGACAGACGGACGGACGGACGGACGGACAGACGGACGGACAGACGGACAGACGGACGGACAGACATCATGCTAAAAATACTTTTTTCTGTTTAGAAAATGCATGATTCGTGGAGATATGTAAAAATCTCCACATGTTGGTGTGAAAACAATACCTCCCTTACTATCGTCGGTCGGTAAAAAATCGTCGACCAAAACATCATAATCATTCAAAATGTCCAAATATTTTTTAAGTTGGAAATTTTAATTTCAGTAAAATTAATTCATTTAAGAAAAAAGATTCTAGATGTTAGGAAACGCGAAGAAATACAAATTTTTTTTAAATTCTCAGCAATGTGCAGACAAAAACCTTTATATATATATATAGCAGGGGGGAAGGTGACACACAGATGACACTTCCTGAAACCTTATGTATATTTGCAATGGAAATGACTAGATGGCGCTGGTGTCGACAAATTATTTTTTAAATTTTTGTTGTTGATCATGTCATAAATATTATATTATATTATAATAAATATATAATATTTGATATTTTTGCAGATTCCGTGTTGTGCTTATGCAAAGTGTAAACCAAATGCTCTTCCTAAAGAAGTTTTAATTTTAATATTATTATAAGATAAATAATTTGATAAATTTATTAATTTTTATTTGTCATTAGTAATAGGTTTCTTATTTTATTATTATTATTTAATTTAATGTGTAAAAAATAATATGTAAAAACGATTTATTTTTATTTCAGCAATATTTTGAGGGTTAATTTGGGTTTCAAAAATCTCCATTCAAACTATGTCCGTCAATTTATCACAATGGACGAGACTTGGGTCTACCATAATGATCCTGAATCAAAACAGGAGGCTAAAGAGGGTCGTCAACCCGGTGCTGGGAGCCGAAGCAAGTTCGTGTGCAAAAATCAGCCAGGAAGGTGTTAGCATCCGCTTTTTGGTATAAATTATAAATTACCTCCAAACAAAAGCAAAGCAATCAATTTCGGATTATTATTGTAACTTTTTGAATTAATTTTACAAATTTTTACAAATGAAAATTGGATTCTTCATTTCCGTTCCGCGAACTTAATAAATAGCCTAGTATATTAAAGTATTTGTGAGAAAAACAGTATAATTTGATAAAAGTGTGGATAACAACTTTAAGAAGCGATTTCTTTTACAGGTAAAAATCCTGTAAATATATGTAACTAATTTAAAAATAAAAATGTAAATAAAATTCTTTTACAGAGAAAGAAATTTATTTAAGTAATACCAAATCCTAAACATTCTTATATCTATATATTACGAATTAGTAATATATATAGGTGTATATATAATTGTTTTTTAGGAATTATATTATTTACTATGTATAAAAATTATTATTATATAATCACATTTATTATATTGAAAGGAATTTCTTCACATCTTTCTTTAAAAATTTAACTTAAATTAGCATTTGATTGAATTATAAAAGCCCTCCTTGTTGTTGTTAAACCAGATTTATTGAATCCAATCAAATTTAATAATGAAATGGAATTAAGTCTCAAATATTGATAGTATGTAGCACAATGAATTTTTATTAAAGAACTTCTTAAAGAATATATGTATATTTAAGATCAAATTACCAATAGTAAAATCAAGTATATATATATATTAGTTTTAATAAATAATATATTATATTGAATAAAATATTATTATGATATAATATTGAATTTTAACGTATTAATTGTATTATATAATATCTGGCTATCTATCTACTTTAATCTTATTATAAACATACTAGCAAAAATTGTATATCATCCATGTATTCTCTATATATACAGGGTGTCCCAAAATGAAAGAGCAGATTTCAATTTCGTATTACAGAAAAACTATGAAAGATATAGCGCATGCAATTGGATAAAGGAAGGGAACTTCCACAAATTGTGTATGTCAATCATAAATCTGCTTGTGCCGAGGCGGCTCTTTTTTGAATCGACTGTGAAACGTCCGTTGCACTTCAATAATGGATTGAGATCGCGCGAATTCTAACACACAAAATCACTTTTCCTGTGTTGTAGTCGCCATGTTGCTATAAACAAACAACAGCGCTGCTGTCTCAAAACTTTGAACCTTCCTCTATCCAATGACATGCGCAATATATTTCTATCTGTCATAGTTTGTCTGTAATACGTAATTAAAATCTGCTCTTTCATTTTGGGACTCCCTGTATATATACTATATGGGCTGAAAAGTCCCAGGATTTTTCAATAGGTGACGCCACTAGAAAATGAACATGACTCATTTCGACATATGCCATTAGTTTATATATGAAGTATCATGACATTTCGTCAATTCGTTTACAAACTACAGTCGTTTGAATGACGCTACTTTCGCCTTCATAAGAAAAATGGAAAAACAGGAATCTCGCGTATTGATTAAACATTATTTTTTAATGGGAAAAACTTGTGAACAATCATTGCAGTGGTTGCAGGAATGTTATCCCACATCTGCTCCTTCGTTTATCAAGACGCGATATTCCTGTTTTTCCATTTTTCTTATGAAGGCGAAAGTAGCGTCACTCAAACGATTGTAGCTTGTAAACGAATGGACGAAATGTCGATAATTCATACATAAACTAGTGACTGATGAGCATCTCGAAATGAGTCATGTTCATTTTCTAGTGGCGTCCCCTATTGAAAAATCCCGGGACTTTTCAGCCCATATAGATAAATAAACATAGAAATGCCCTTTAATACAAAAAATATAGTAAAAATACTAGAAATTAACATTTATAACAGACATTGGCATTTGTTATGAATTAATATTCATTTAAAATCATAATTATAGAATTTCTTAATTAAAATAATCAATAAATATGATCTCATTAAGTTCAAATGATAATTTTTACAATAAATGAAATAATTAAATACTCAATTATTAGAAACAGTGGCATAGCGTGATCTATTATGTTGGTGAGCAGTGGGGAGGTTCGGGGTCTCCCCCGGAAAAAATTTTGACAAAATAAATTATTTATTTATTCATAACGTTTAGATTATACTTATACGTAATTTAAAGAGGTTTTATTACTTTTGGGTTCTCAGTTACAAAACTAATCACTTTTAAATTTATTTTTTGCACAATGTTTTGGAGGGGGGAGGAGGCAAGTACCGATATATATATATATATATATATATATTTAACAATCCAAAAACTTAAAGATTAATTAAAAACAAACTTAATAATATAAATTTATTACATGAGATATGAGATACAACCATTTTCTCTCTTTTGTCTGTTTGTCGTCCATCAGTTGTCAGGGAGTAAAGTGAGATGATGGCTGTGTGAGAGAAATAAACAAACATGAAATAAGAAATTTATAAAAAAAAAAATAAAGAAAATATATAAGTAAATAGCATATCTATGTACATTAATTTATAATACATTAATTATTATTTGATATTATATATTTGATGTTTTCTTATAAAAATATATTTTTTGTTTATAATTAATATTATATAAAAATTTTAAAAACAACAAATTACAATAAATTTTAATAATTTAAACCTTTTAATCCGTTCTTTGTGCACACTCCACTAAACCAATTATTAATTAAAATTTATTTTTTTTTATATTATTATTTCTTCAAGTTTTCTTCTTCTTCTCCTTCTTCTTATTTTTTTCTGTATCTGATTAAGAAGCAGCGATATTCAAGCAATTAATATAACATAGTCAAAAAAAAAAAAAAAAAAAAAAAAAAACTTAAAAACCCTGAAGGGGATGTGAGAGTGAGAAGAATGGAGAAGAAGAGTGGAAGAGAGAGATGGAGAGTTTAGTGGTGTGTAGATACCCAGTAGCTGGCGGCAGTCAAGCTCGATGGACCACCTCCCCCCTCCCCTTCATCTGAGCTCGCTTGAAGAAAAAAAAGAGCAACGTAAAAAAAAAAATAAAGAAAGAAAAACTGATTGAAGTTGGTAGCTTAGCTACTGCTACTGTACAACGAACCAACACAGGTAGACAAAGAGAGAGAAAGAGAGAGAGAGAAACATGATAATAATTCAAAGCTGCTAACCCAAATGGATGATGCTATCTTACCTACCCACCAAGCATCCGCTACCGTTGTTCACCTTGCTATCTCTCGCTCTCTCTCTCCCTCCCTCTCATCAAAAGCAAGCAAACAAGAGTAGTAGTAATAGCATTCCAAAAATAATAATAAACATTTATATATATATATACATATATATATATTTCTATATATAATATTTATATATGTGTTATTCTATATATGCTGGTATTATGATCTTAAAAACCAACTCCAAGGATTTAGATAAAATTCTGGTAATAAAGAGTTTTTCAGCTGAAAATTGAGAGAGAGAGAGAGAGATTTGCCTAAATCCCATCATTAACAAAAATCTTTTTTAGTTTTTATTTTTATTATTATTTTTTTTTATTGAAGTATATATAGTCAACATATTAAAATAAATTTATTAAAATGAATAAAAATCAAAATATTGTACTGATTCAAATGACTTAATTATCTAATTTTGAAGATTGTTACATATGTAATAAAAAATACATTATGTTAAACAAGTACTCTTTTGTTTTATTTTGCATTTTCTAAAGAACTGGCTTCTTACTTATCAACTCATATTTTGTTTAACGTCCCTTAAAGGTTTGTTATAATATTTACTTGATTTTTCTGTCAAAAAGGACCTATTCAGCAGATGAAAGTGGCCCTTTAAAGGTTGATCTGTTTACTCTAGAAATTTGTCTCAAAAATTCTTGACCATACCTTATAAACATATATAAAGCAAACAATGCTCTTGTAAAGGTATAAAAAAATTAAGTATTATATATATATTTTTTTAAAAACTTAAAGATATATATAATGATTACCAATAATGTCCTAATTGGATAGAAATCTACAACGGATCCGCTTGAATCGGAGCAAGCGTACGGTACTTGATAACGACTGCAGAATAAGCAGTCGAAACGTACGTTTATTTAACTAAATAAATAAATTATACAAATATGTGGTTATTTAATAAAAATCCCTTTAATAATCTACAACTATTTTCTTTTTTACTATCTCGCCAGAGATAGTATTGCGACACGAAAATTTTCGATGTCGAGATTTTGATGTTATTATATGTTTGGAAGGTCCCTGAATCATTTTCACTAAGGTTGAGAAAAATGTCTGTGTGTGAGTGTGTATGTGGACAAGATTACGCAAAAACGGTTTGAACTAGAATCATGAGATTTGGTATACGGGCATTATTAAAAATTCGTAGTTTTCTATCAACTTTTGAGAAATGTAGCTCATCCGGAAAAGGGTCATTACCTACAACATTTTCATTTTTTTTCCTCTAAACTGACCGTAAAAACAAAGATAAATGTTTGATAGTTTTTCATATGATTAAAAATTGTATATAACTGCTATATATGTAAGGTGGCTTTCAAATGAGAGAAAGGTTTCTTCGTTTTTGTCGTGATTTTATTAATTCTAAAAGAATATTTACAATTATTATACAATTATTAGAATATTTACACATTTAAATAATACATACCTAAAAGAATAATTAAATTACACGTTATTTATAGAATATATTATATACACAATCAAAATTAAACTAACTGCTTATCTTACATTAATACTTAATAAATACTTAATAAGCCCTCTATCCTAAACTATATACACTAAGGTTAAAAGAAGTTATAAATATAATTTATACCTCCCCCCCAAAGGTCACTTTTTCACTGAAAAGGTGATAATTTGCTTGAATGAACAAGTTTTCCCTTTTTCCCCCAATTAACTTTATATATCGAGGAAGAAATTCTTTTTAAAATTTTATAAGGACCTATTCTTACTTTATCCAATTTTTTCCTATTTAGTTTATTTCCATTTTCTATGTAAACTTCATCCCCATCAGAAAATTCATACTCTCTTCTGTTCTTGTCAAATCTTCTCTTGTTTATTTCAAAGTTTTTTGAAGAATTTAACAAGGCTCTTCTTCTATCTTCTAATAGATCACTTTTTATTTCGAAAGGAGAAATACTGGATTGTTTCCCGAAAAGTAGATAGCCAGGTTCATACTTGGTTGCTGTATGAATAGTGCGATTATATTCACACGCACACTCTTCCGCAATTTTCGACCAAGCTCTTCTATCTCCACTATTCACCTTGCACCTGATCCGATTAACCAACGTCTGGTTTAACCTCTCATTAAGTCCATTCGATTGTGGACAGTCAATCGAGGTATATATCAATTTGATATTCATCCCAGTAAGATATTTTTGAAATTCTGTAGATTGCAATCCCGAATATTGATCAGCTAACATAATTTTAATTTTGTTTTTCTTTGCTATTGGGTCAATCATCTTTATAAAATCTCTAGAACATTGGCTTACTGATGTTGAAATCCAAGTGTATCTACTAAAATGATCTAACAAGATATGTAAATATTTCTTTGGTGATCAATAGACATGATCTCATATGGTTCTGTCGCTGGGCCTAGTTTTGACATTAAACCAATTAGTCTACTCCTACGAACCTTATTTTCTATGCAAATCGAACAGCTTTTACAAAATGTATCTATCAACTTATCCATATTTTTAAAATAATAATATTTTCTTATCCTTTCTTTCAGATGTGCAGCTCCAATATGACCATAATATTCATGTACTCTTTGTATTAGTTGAATGCCAAAACTGACTGAAACGAATATTCTAAATTTTCCTCTTAAATTTTTGAATGTAATATTATTACGTCGTACGGTGTTTGTCCATGCTGTTTTTAGTTCATCTATGTTTTCTTTCTGATCTTTTATTATTTCATTCAATTCTATTAAATTTACCACTTGAATAGCATCTTCATTCTCAAAATATTCCAAAACTGGTTGTCTTGATAATAAGTCAGGTAAAACATTGTCCCTCCCTTTCTTATAAATAATTTTAAAATTATATTGGGATAAGTAATTAACCAAATCACCTAGTATTTCATCCGTTCTAGCTTTGGTTTTCAAATTTTCTAATGGTTTATGATCGCAGCATACGGTAAATTGCCGACCAATAACATAATATTGCCAATGTTTTATAGCATCTTTAATAGCTTTACATTCTAAATGTATTATGTCCATCCGTTTTTCTTTTTCAGATAATTTTCTCGAAAAATATGCTACCGGGTGTAGTTTTCCATCATCTTGTGGTTGTTTTAAGGTGGCTCCCATACCTTTATAGCTCGCATCTGTTTCAATATATATATCCTTATTTATGTCATAAATCGATAAAATTGGTGAAGAACATAAATACTCCTTTATCATGTTAAAACTTTTTTCACATTCATCTGTCCAAATAAATGGGATATTCTTCTTGAGTAATCTATGCAATGGTTCAAATTTTTCAGAACTATTTTCAATATATTTTAGGTAAAAATTTATTGATCCTAAAACGCTACGCACTCCCGATTTATCAGTTGGTCTTTGGAGATTCTTTATTGCAACAAGGTTTTCACGGGCTGGTGAAATTTTGTTCTCCTCAAGTAAATGGCCTAAATATTTAACAGATTTATTTGCAAATGTACATTTTAATAAGTTGAGCTTGAACCCTTCTTCTGCCATAACTTTTAACAGTTCTTCAATATGTTTAATATGATCATCCCATGTTCTTGAAAATAGTAAAATGTCATCGATATAATTAATGCAAAATTCGGATAGATTATTTTTTCTTATGATATTTGATAAAATTCTTTGAAAAATTGTTGGCGAATTCTTTAATCCAAATGGAAGCACTTTAAACATAAATTTACCAAATTTTGTTATAAAAGATGTCTTCTCTCGGTCTTTTTCTGTAAGAACTATATTCCAAAATGCAGAATTTATATCGATGACTGTAAAATATTTACAGTTGGATACTTTTTCTATAACATCGTTAATAGTTGGAAAAGGGTAACATTCTGGTATTATTAAATTATTTAATTTTCTAAAATCAATGCATAATCTCGACTTACGCCCCTCTTGTTTTTTATAAGCAAGAGTTACAGGGGAAGAAAACGGCGAATCTGATTCTTCTATTAAATCTGCTTCTAGTAACTGTTTAATTTGTGATCTAATTTCTTTTTCATCTGGTATAGAACATTTGTATGGACGAGAATTTACATATTCTTCTCTTATTAATTTAATTTCTGCTTCTTTTGACTTCACCTTTCCAACGTCGAATTTATCTTTAGCGAATATATGTTTATAACTCTTGATTAAATTTGTTATCATTGATTTTTGTTTTTCATTGTTTATGTGATTTAAATTCATCTTAAATTCTTTATCAAAAGTATCATTAATATTTTCATCAATTGTATCTTCATTAATAACATCATTAGTCCTCTTATCAAATGAAATCTCATCCAATTTAATTATTTTATTATTATCAATTCTTTGTAAAATTTTCAAATTTTCATCTTGTATCAGTTTAAAATTTTGAATAGCGTCGAGACCTAATAATATGTCATATGAAAATTTATTTTCATCCATTATGTATACTTTTAATCGATTTTTGACATTTCCAATTTGTAATATAACATTACCCCGGGCAGTGCTTAAGTTGAATCCATTGAAAGTTTTAAAACTATTTTCAGAATCAATGGTATCTAATTTTAAAAGATTAGTGATTCTTCTGTTTATTAAACTAACATTAGAACCACTATCATAAATGGCTTTAGTTTTTATTTTCCCATTGATAATTACATTTATTTTTATTAATGGATTCAATCTTCCCGGGCTTTCTAGTTTAAAGAAATTTTATTTTCTGTTTCATTTTTGCCATAATTGGATTTATTCATTTGTATTTTCTTTTCAAACAAACTTTTATTTCTACATTCGTTACTTGGATGGAAACGATTAAACCATCCAAGATTTTCGCAAATGAAACATGGTTTTTTTAAAAAATTAGAAAATTTAAGTTTTTGTTCATATTTTCCTTGTTTAATATTTTCATTAAAATTCGATTCAATTTTCTTTTGATTAAATCTATTGTCTAATTTCCTTAATTCTGTAAAAAGTTTTTCTATAGTTGTAATTTCTTCCCTATCTAATTGATTTTGAATATCCATTGGTAATCCGACAACAATCATATTAATTCTTGCTTCAACTCGACTCTTATTTTCAGCCTCTAATAATAAATTCTCTTTACATATCGCATAATCTATAAATGATCCGCCTAGATATTTATAATTATAAGCTTTTCTAATTATAGACCATCCTTTATCTATAAATACATTTAAAAATGAATGTTTCCATGAATTCCATTTTTCTAATCCAATTTTTTTTAAATTAGCCTCATACCAATCTTTGGTTGGGCCCGAAACAAAAAAACGTAAAATTTCAACTTTATCAATATCCAAATCAACATGGTGTCTTTCGCATTCTTTTTCAAATTGTTCAAACCATTTTATCGGATTGTGTTTTTTATCAAATTTGTTTAAAATAAATTTTTTTTCCACCTCGTGAAAATTTATTTCATTTAAATATTTTTTTAACTTCAAATCATTTATTTCTTTAGTTAAAACATTTTCTTCATCAGATTGATTATACTTTAATTCCGATTGAATTGAATTTATTTCTTCCAATGGAATATTTTTATAGCAAAGGTTATCATCTTCATCGAAATATTCTTTCATTAAATTTTCGTCTATTTTAAGTCCTATTTTCCGATAACCATTAATAGGTTTTATAGCCACAATAGCGTTTTTTATTGATGATTTTTGAATAAGTACCTTGTGATCTGCCAAATATTGATATTCGTCTGGAAGTGCATACCATAAGATTTTATCTAGCGAAAGACCTTCCAGTCTAAATTCATTTTCATTTGTTTTTATGATGTGTACATATAATTTATTTTCTTCCAATCGGCTTGTATCCATTCTAAAAATTTCCAGGTAATTTAATTTGTAAGGTGGCTTTCAAATGAGAGAAAGGTTTCTTCGTTTTTGTCGTGATTTTATTAATTCTAAAAGAATATTTACAATTATTATACAATTATTAGAATATTTACACATTTAAATAATACATACCTAAAAGAATAATTAAATTACACGTTATTTATAGAATATATTATATACACAATCAAAATTAAACTAACTGCTTATCTTACATTAATACTTAATAAATACTTAATAAGCCCTCTATCCTAAACTATATACACTAAGGTTAAAAGAAGTTATAAATATAATTTATATATATAGAATTTCAGCTTGATTGAATGACTGAAAGTACCGGAAATAATTTTTAACATTGCAAATCACGCGCCAGCACGTGAGGTGGTACCATCAACAAAGACAAAAACGCGCTAGTATAATAAATATTATTTATTAATTTTATAATTTAATTAATTAAATTTAATTTAAATATAATATATGTTATTTAAGCCAAATCAAATTTACTCGATTTTTTTGAGAAAATCCATGACTAAATCAAAACTTAGTAAACTGTGTTATCAATTTTAATAAAAACATCATTTTAAGATCCTAGACAGATATATACATAAATTAAATATTGTTTAATTAAATTTTGCAGTATTTTTCAAATATTTTAATTATAATGAAAATAATTTTGTTCGTGTGGAGGAGGAAAATTTCTAACACTTCTCAATTCACAAGTCGCTATACGGGGGTTTCACCCAGTAAATACCCTCATAAAAAAGCATGTTTCCACATTGGGACTACTTTCGTATTATTTCAAGGCAGAGCTCTACTCATCGTTTGTAGATCCTGTTTTAAAGGGCAGAGCTGTTTGGTTTGCTCATTTCTATCTCTATCTCTTTTAAGGATAAAAAAATCGCCGTTAGAAACAAATACCCTCACATTCAATACAATATTTTTTTCTTATATATATATATATATAAAAGAATAAAATAAATTAAGAATGAATATATATAAAGAGAAAAGTAAATAAAAAGTAAAAAAGAACTCATAAAAATCACTATGAGAAGTATAATTGGAGAGCATTACACTAAGGTTTATTTTTATCAACTAAATGCAAAATTAACAGCAGATTAAGAAAAAACATATATCCTGGTAAAAATAGTAATAAACAAATGGTGTTTATTACGTTAAACTAAAAAATTGACTATATATATACCATATATAATATATAACGTATATTAAAATTAATCGAATATTTTTTCAAATATCTATAATTAATTTTAAACAACTTTTCCCAAAAAATTATAATTATTTTTGAGCCTATCACTCTTGTGTATTTCATTCTGTACAATTATTTATCAAAAATCTTATAAATTAGTAAATAATTTGGAGCAAGGAATTTCTTTTTCATATTTATTTTAATCAAAATCCACTCTAGAGAGCACTGCATTATATTTTATGAATTAATCTTATTTAAATTAATTTTATATAAATATATATGTAAGTATATAAATTATATTAAATTAGGGCAGGAGTTCTCAACCTTTCAGGATCTGTGCCCCCCTTAGAACACTGATGTGAGGTCACACCCCCTGTTTCAGAGTATCGCAAAATCATCTGACCATTTTTTTTAGAACCATTTTTCAAAAGTTTGCGGGCATTTGATATGCTCGCCCCCCCCTCCCCTAGAGAGTGTTCACGCCGCCCAGGTTGAGATCCGCTGATTTAGGGTATTTTTATTGTTATTGTAATAAGTAATATTGAGTGAGGTGAGAGAGTTCATGTGAAGAGGGGGTGGGTGGATAGATGATAGATGATGGGACGTGTGTTGCAAGATATATAGTTCGTTGGCCAACGGATATGACCGGGCATCGAACTCAATCGTACGCTTCTTCTCTCTAATAAAGAAACAATCTGAAAATGGATTCTATCTCTATCTCTTTTGCTTAATAGGTCAACTATACATAAGAGTATATAGAAAACTTGAATTAAATGGGAAAACCTGTAAGTTAGGCAACCATATATACCTAGAATTGAAATCTTTAGAATACAGAGCGCTATCTATGATACGATTAAAGAACAAGTATATTTTAGTTATGAAAATTATATATTTGTTTATTTGTTTATCATTATTTAAAATTTATCATTAATAAAGACAAAGAATAGATTAGTATTTGTTCTTTGTTTTGGGAAATCCCATCAAAAAATTTCTCTCTCTCTTAATTTTAAATGATGGAATAAAGTATGTTTGTGGGTGTATTTGTGTGTATGTGTTTGTATGTGTACAAATCTTAAGAGAAGACGGTAGGGTTCCGTTTCTTTTCTTCGTGGACCACCCAAGTTGTATTGAAAAAGAAAAAAAGAAAGAATGAGAGAAAGAGAGGTTCTATCCTATCCAATGATTCATTTAGGTCAAGAGATGGGAAGAAAATAATAAGAAGAAGAGGTGTACAAATTATGAATCCATTCCTTAACCCACCCACATTCATGATTGAATGTATATTGATAAATGTATGGAATTTTTATTGTACATTTAATTTGATCTAAAAGTGCCATAATTCACTAAATATAAATATTTGTATTAATTATTTAAGTATAAATGAAGTGTTTCCACTCCACTATCTCGCAAATTTGAATTGGATTAATAAACACCTATATTATATTTAAATAAAATTTAATTAATTATAAATTAAAATTAATAAATAATATTTATTAAACCCCACAGCCCGTGTTTGACTCTTTGGTGATGACACCACGCTCGTGCTGGCGCGTGATTGGCAGTCAAGGTAATAAAAAATTAATTTCGGTAATTTCAGCGATACAATCAAGCTGAAATTCTAATATAGCAGTTTTATACAATTTTTAATCATGTGAAAAATTATCAAACATTTAGCTTTATGGTCAGTTTAGAGGGAAAAATGAAAACATGGTAGGTAATGGTCCTCGTTCGAATGAGCAATATTTCTCAAAAGTTGATAGAAAACTACGAATTTTGAATAAGGTCCGAATACCAAATTTCATTATTCTAGCTCAAATCGATTTTGCGTAATCTTGTGTACATACACATCTACACACACCTACACACACACAGACATTTTCCTATACCTTAGTGAAAATGACTCAGGGACCTTCAAAACCTATAAAAACATCAAAATTAAAAAATTAAAAAAATTTCGTGATCGCAATACTATCTCTTACGAGATAGTAAAAATTGTATGCTTCGTGAGATTTGATATACAGTCATGAAGTTTCTATAAGGCAACCTGGCCATTCCAATTTATATCTTACTATATATCTTGAATATAAAAGTTTAAATTTAATTAATGAATAATATTTGAATAAAAATAAGGTTGCGATGAGTAGACACGTGCTAAGAATGGGAGATGAAAGATTGGCGAAAATTATACTTTTTTCTAAAATAATTTTCTCAGTTTCAACAGTCCCTTCATTTGAGTTAATTTCAAAGAAGTGTGTAATGGTGAATACATGTTTCATTCATAATCAAATACCGACACAAACTTTCCTTTTTATTTTTCTTAAACAGTTCGAAACCGTGCTCTGAATCATCAACTCGTTGTTGTTTCTGGTCCGGTGTGAGGAAACGCGGTACCCACTTTGAAAGCAACTTGCGCATGCCAAATTTTTATGTAAAATTATAACGACATTACCTTCTGATATGTGTAGATGTGTATGTACACAAGATTACGCAAAATCGATTTGAGCTAGAATAATGAAATTTGGTATTCGGACCTTATTCAAAATTCGTAGTTTTCTATCAACTTTTGAGGAATGTTGCTCATTCGGACGAGGACCATTACCTATCAAGGTGTCAGCTATTTAACTAAACTTCATTTTAGGGACTTTTAAAATTGTTTTTTGAACATATTTTTTTGTTTTCCGAAATGCTGATTTTGGATAACCAGACGAGGAAATCAATGTTTTAAAAGCAATCCGACGATTATAGAGGTCATATAATTTTTCGATATCATTTTTACCGACCGACGATAGTAAGGGAGGTATTGTTATAGTATGATTTCCCTTTAGCCTCAAAATAGGACTCAGTTCAGCGTGTGCGGAGTTTTTTCTAGCGCGCATTTTTTTGAGATCTGAATCAGGAAAAAGACAATTAGAAAATGTACAAAAATTTAAATACTGAAAATTTCAATCGGGTAACACCTATTATCATGCAGTAAAGGGACCTATCTCGTCAAAATGATTATCAAAGGGAATCAAAATTAAAATATATAAAATAATTATTTTGTCGATTGTATTAGATAGGAGTGAGGCGTGGTCTATGACGTTAAGAAACGAGAGTAGATTTAGAGTTTTTGAAATAGAATTCTCACATCATTTTTGGGCAAAAAGAAAGATGAGGTCAACGGGGAATAGCGGAAAAACGCTTAAGTAGCTTGGAAGACCAAGGACGCGATGCGGTGGGTGGATAATTGGTTGAAAAATATTTTTTTCAACAAAAAGTAATGTTTGATTAACCCATAGAAATCTTTTTGAAAATAATAAAGCTTCTTCATTCAATATGCTATATACTACTACCACTACTCGGGAAATTTATACACATATCTTTTGAACGTTCGTATTAATAAAAAATCAGTAGTAATGCCATGCTTTGTGTTAATCTACGGATATTTCAGCCAAATTCTTTGTTATCAAACTGGGGACTTAATTGAGTTATTATATTATTACTTATATATATATATATATATATATATATTGAACAATCCATTCAGATAATGGAAAATTAAAGAATTAAGTTATAATGTTAAGCTATAGGGTTAATGTAACGGCCCATGGTTATTCAATCAAATTACAAATTTTTAATCGTGCATTACATTCCCTGTGGTTCAACACAACTCGAAAGTTCTTGGACGCAGCAACCATATTTTTTCAAAAGTTCCTATCCTGAGCTATAACCATCCAACTCCTACCCTCTCCCATCTCCCTCACGTCCGTTCCTACATTGTCCACCAACCACTTTCTTGGTCTTCCAATCGGACGTTTCCTAAGGTAATTTATATAAATATTTAACGAAATTTGAAATTTTTTATTCTAAAATTAAACGATCAACTAATTTAAAAGAAACTATCAGAATAAATTTCTTCGAATTGAATGAATTTAATTCGTGATAAGAAATTTTCTGCCAAAGTAATGTCAATCACTATTTTCTGAAAGGAATTTAATATAAAATTAAAAATGTAGCAATTGAATCATGTAGAATTTAAGTTTGCATGCATAAATTTTAAAATCTATGATATCTTTAACCTCTTATGTAGCAACAAAAATCCATTAAAAACAAAAGTTTAATCTCGCTCAGTGGCCCAACCAGGATTTCATCCTGGGGGGGTTTTGACTAGCCGCTCCACCTTCCTATAGCGGGGTCCCCCCCTCCCCCGGGCTCACTCAAAGACAATTTTTCATTAATATTATTTTTATATTAAATATTTGGTAATTATACAGAACACTGGCGAAAGGAGGTAGGTGTTTGAAACTTACTTTGAGGTGTTCCTTGAATGATTCTGAACAACTTTATATGCAACTTTTTTTATGATCTCTTTTAGTTTAATTAATAAAAAGTAATTAATTAAACAGTGTATTTCTCCTATACGAATGCTCAGTGGCTGACATTTTGTATATTTTTTAAGACAGAATGATTCTGAACAACTTTATGTGCAACTTTTTTTAAGATCTCTTAAAAATATAATCTCATCTAAACAGAGATACCCACCACCTTGCCCCCACCGAAAAGTCGTTGTAGGAATTCAAGTTGCTGTTTATCCAACTTACAAAAAATATAATCTCATCTAAAAGGGAGATACCCACCACCTTGCCACCTTGAAATCCAACGTCGAGAAAGAATACAAGTTGGTATATGTATATATGTACACTGTTTAATTAATTACTTTTGATTAATTAAACTAAAAGAGATCATAAAAAAAGTTGCATATAAAGTTGTTCAGAATCATTCAAGGAACACCTCAAAGTAAGTTTCAAACACCTACCTCCTTTCGCCAGTGTTCTGTATAATTACCAAATATTTAAAAAAGTTTTGTAAATGAAACACTTATTTACAAAATCTGGCAAAAAAAAATTTAATTTTCTATTTTATTTACTCGTATTCACAGTTTTAGAAAGAAAATATTTTTTTCAAGCTATAAGTAAATCATTTTAGCTTTCCTAATGGAATGAGGATAGATTATATGATTGTCGGAAAATTTTGAAAATTTTTGCTCCGAGATTTTTCGAGATTTCCACTTTTCAGACGGTTCTGAATCCAAAACTGCAAAAAAAAAAAATTTTGAATCGGCCGGCCGCCGTTCGTTACCGAGATTACGTCTATACAAAATGTGATATGTCTTGAAATTTGATATTTAGATGTTTTTGTGGGAATGATGGGCGGGGATTGGATTGTTTTTGGACAAGATCGGACCATAAGTAAGGGTAGTTTAAAGAGGTGTCAAAGCACATTTTATTGATTTTCTCAATAAATACCGATTTTTATGAGAATTATACTATCGTATTAAATTTATAGGAAATCGAATTTACTAAAAGTTTCATTATATTCATTTTTACCTAAACTTTATAATAAAGGAGTTATTTATAAAAAACTACTTTAAGATTTCGAAATCTTTTCGTCCGCCCGTAGTGGCAGGATATTTTGAAAGAAATCATGTAAAAATCCCTAAGAAAAAAGCCCTAAATCAAAAATCCCTAAATGCAAAAATCCCTATGTAAAATATCCCTAAAAGAATAAATCCCTAAATAAAAAATTTCCCTATTTTTTTTTACTTATTTAATAATGAATAGCCGAAGAGACTTGAATGAGGTAGTTATACATCATGCTTGGTGTCATCACATCTGTTCCATCTGATTTTTTAGCGTCCCATTTTTCATGGTTTGCCTTCATTATGGTCAGAAGCTCATCATGCGAGTCGCGGAATCGTTTCCTTGGTGGATCAGGCTTCTTAACACGAACATCACGACAGATTTCCAAAGAGATAAGGTTATGCTCAATATGGATTTGCTTAATCAGGTCCCATACTGATGTCTTATAACCTCCTAAGCGTGAACGAAGAGCATTGTTGAAACCTTCCAATGCATTGTTTGTTCGAGGCAAACCCATCAAAGTGGCATCGTAGATGTTCCAATGTCGAATTCAGGGTCATACAAGCCAGTCAAATATTGTTCACCTAGCCAAGTGCACTCGAAGTAAGAAAAAAGATCACGAAGTTTTGCCTTTTTAGTCGTCCAGCTAATGCTTGGTAGGCTACAATGACTTTTGATGGTGGTACCAAAACCAAAGCTGCAAGAGTTCGTAAATAAATGGAGTTGTCAGGATTATCTATATCATTATAAAGCTTCAAAACTTCTGGCATTGACTTGATGTTTCTATAAATGCATTGAGCAAATGGAAAAAAGACAACCTCTGATGTAGTAAATTTCATAAATTGCATTGTATATTCCCTGGTGAAATATACGGAGCAAATGGTATTTTGTATTTGGAATCATTAAACTATTAAAACGTATGCTAATAAACGAAATTTGAGTAAATTCCCTTTATTTTACATACGAATTTGACACCCCTATTTTTTTTGGAAAAATCACATGTGTGGGCCCTATGTATGTATTTTTTGACCTATTTTTCCCTACTTTCGGTCCAGGTCCGATTATCTCCTTGGGAGGCAACTGGGTGTCATGCTCACCTTGTGATTTAATTTTCTGAGTCACAATTAAAATTAATACAAAAATGAAAAATTTTGTTTTTAGTGATTTTTTCAGTCAGGGATATTTTTATTTAGGGATTTTCTCTTTTAGGGATTTTTGACTTTTATGGATTTTTTCCTTTAGGGATTTTTATCCGTTTCCATTTTGAAAAAAATTAGTCTTCCCTTCATAATTTTTATGAAATTAGCAATTAATCTAAGAAAAATAAAAAATATCTAGAATTTGAGTAATATTTTTATTTATTTTATATTTAAATAATAGAGTCAAATTGGAAAATTTCACAATCATCTAGTAATCTTATATTAAGTCTTTTGTTTTTTATGATTTAGGAGAAATAATAAAATAATATTTTTATTTCTTATATTAAATTCTGTACGAAAAAAAGCAATTTTTATTTTTGTTAAAATTTTTTTAAAATAAAATAAACTTACTTATTAATCACTAAGTTATACTTTAAGAATTTTATTTTTCAAATAAAAAGAAGGATTATATTTTTTCTTTTCTATTTGTAATATAGCACATAATATAGAGCAATTTTAATTTTTTTTCTCTCCTGGGGGGGAGGGGTTAAAACCCCCCAAAACCCCCCTGGTTTTGCCACAGATCTCGCTTATATAACATATAACAGTGATGGCGAACCTTTTTGGATATAAAAAATCTTTTTGAAGTACCTAACGTGCCACAAATTTATGATTTTTTCTCCACTACCTGTACCCCTTTTGCGTTAAAATATAATCGAATATTTTTGTATAAGTGTTGTAATTTTAAATATTAAACTTTATACCAAAAAAAATAAAATAATTATTAAAAAAATTTGGAATTTATTTGTGGTCAAAATATATCTTTTCTAAAAAAATTTTTATTTTTTTTATTTTTATTGTATGGAAATTCTTTGATTTTAGATTATAGCGGTGAGTACTCACTATATTATTTCCAATATTTAACTGAATTTTAGGAAAATTCACATTTAGACATATAAAAGAAATTCGTCTTGTTTTATTATCCTAATAACTTTCTTTATATCTCAGAAGATATTCAAAAATTTCAGAAATTATTAAGATATCATCACAATGAAAATAAGTTGACCTGTGGCCAGGTCCGAACCGACCGACGGTTTGAAATAAATTAATTTCCAGCTACAGAAACAATTTCAAAAATATATCTATTAATGTAATAAAAAACAGATATGGATAGAACATAAATATTTTTAATTTAATTTTATTTATAATATATAGCTGAAGTAACCGGCGTTGCCCATGATCATAATAAGGAGGCTGTGACGTCATGAAGAGCTGGGTGACGTCATATAATTTTAAATTAAGAAAAACATAATGAAGATGATTTTTCCCGAGGATAAAACCAATATATTCGTGGTGATATGTAAAAAAATCTCCTCATGTGAAATTTGGTGTGAAAATTACCCTTCCCTTCCTATCGTCGAATGCTAATACTACCACTTCCCGTTTGCGGATTTGCACCAAAAGTTGATCAATTCATCCCACTGATGCATTAAGTAAATATACCAAATTTCATCAAAATCCGTTGAGCCGTTCATGCTGTACACATCTATATGGACGGACGGACAGACATCATGCTAAAAATACTTTTTTCTGTTAAGAAAATGCACGATTCGTGGAGATATGTAAAAATCTCCACATGTGAAATTTGGTGTGAAAACAATACCTCCCTTACTATCGTCGGTCGGTAAAAATAATCTTGTCTTTGTGTGTACCATCAAAATTTTAAAACGTGCTATTTATGGCACGCGTGCCATAGGTTCGCCATTCCTGACACATATCTATAATTTTTAAATTAATAAAATTGATTTTATTTCTGTGTTTATACATTTAAGGTCGAAATAATATCCTAACAAATGGGGAAATGTAAAAAAATTTCATCTATAAATATAAATATAATAAATATTTTTAATTCTTTAATAATTTCTTTAATTATAATTTATATAAAAATAATAGTACAGTGGCGTACCTAGAACTTTTGCCGCCCGGGGCGATCTCCAGTTTGCCGCCCTTTTTATTATAAGTCAATCAAATAGTGGTATTTATAAATTAATGCACATAAATAAATTATTAAGTTATTTAATCAATATTAATTAATACACAGAGTAAATTTTTTTACACATATTTGTATGCTCTCGTAAACATATTTATATAATATTTACTCTTCTAGCTTTCATACTAGAAAAATCGTGTATAATAATGCTCTCAAAATTTATATTTATATTTTTTCCGCCGGCCCTGCTTTTCAAAAGAAAAATCGATGATTTAAAAAAATATTGGTATATCACTTCAAAGTAATCATATAAACTTTTCAAAAGAAATGACATTTATAAACTGATATCAAAAAATTTTAGGTAGGAAAAATTGCTGAACAAAATCGTAAAGATGCGTTTACGAATTCAACGAATTTTAATGAATACAATAAAATAAAATTATTATCCTGTTCTTGGAATTAGAATTCAAAATTTACACTAAAATGCATTTATATACACCGAGGAATAATATTCGAAATCATTTAGTTAATCATAATTTATATAAATCAAATAGTAAACTTATAATAATCATAATAATCATTTATTATTCAAGAAAGAAAAAAAATAAATATGAAATGAATAAGTTGCTTTTTACAACTATAACTAAATATAAAAAATGCCGCCCCAAGATAAGTGCCGCCCGGTGCGGACCGCACCCACCGCACCCTCCTAGGTACGCCACTGTAATAGTAATAATTTATGTAAAATAAAATAAAATGCAAATTAAAAGATTAACCTTCTAGCCAATAGTAAGTTGTAAAAAATTCGGCTTGAATATATATATAATATATATAAATATATATATATAATTAAGTAAAACTTAGATACATTCAGATATCATTTGAATTAGTTTTTAGTATCATTTATTTAACTATTCTTATAATACTTGCTTGCTTGTTTCTAAAAATATTAAAAAAAAAAAAAAATTAATAAAGCCGTATGATTTTTTAAACATGAAATAAAATACCGAATGCTTATATTTAAGATTAATTTTTAAAAAGAAAATCTAAAAAATCATTTTAACTAATAGAGAAAATGGCTTGAATAGACCCCGCAATGCAGAGAGGGTGCACAATAAATGGGGTACCTTCTTTGATTTCACACTATTACTCTCGAGTATGTATTCAAAATTTTATATTGATATCTTTTTTATACATTTAATAAATTGAATTGAAAAATTTAAAAATGACTGACAAATATTTTTATATTAATTCTTTAATAATTTCTTTAATTATAATTTATATAAAAATAATAGTAATAATTTATGTAAAATAATATAAAATGCAAATTAATAGATGAACCTTCTAGCTTCTAGCCAATAGTAAGTTGTAAAAAATTCGGCTTGAATGTATATATATAATTAAAGAAATTATATGTACGTATAATCCTAAAAATTATCTTAAATATGGTGCAGAAATGTCGAGACCCAAATCTCACATTAACACGTGAAAATAACCCAGAAATAATTTTTCATAGAGATTATATACAATATATTCTAATTGGTTAAACATGTGAATCTTTTACAAAATAATCAAACAATTTATTTTTTTTTTTGCTTTTAGACAATGCAAATGTCTTTCTATATCTTTGCACATTATCAAAAAGTATGTTGACCAAACGTCCCGGTTTTCCGGGATTATCCCGATTTTAGGTGCTCTGTCCCGGCGTCCCGAAAAATGTCTCCCGGTTTTAAATATTTAGGTCCGACAAACGTTTTCTTACAATCAGTGTAAAAAATGTTTTACGAGAGAAAAAAGATGAAATAACGCAATCGATGTTGTCTAGTTATAAGCGGGAAATTGACGACTTTTACAAAACAGCGTACGAATACCTTTTTATGTGGAAGGAAACAAATGCTAGTGTATCCGTATTTTCTTGGATGTTTGGAAGAAAGTTGAGACCACCTGTTTGTATCTCAAAAAAGAGGAGTAAAATTAGATGATTATTTACTCTTTAATCAAATGAGTAACGTAAAGGAAAAATTGATTGAAAAATCCACAGAATGGAAGAATGAGAATATGCTCTGTTATGAAAAAGGGGTGAATTTTTTTAAATTTTGTGAACACGCTGAGGAATATTCCGAAATTTTGAAAATATGTCAGTATGTTTTCAATTCCACCTCATAACGCTAATATTGAATGGATTTTTTCTCTAATGAATATACAGTGCACGGACGAGCAAAATCGATTGTACATTTCAACCGTAGAGTCCATTCTTCACGAATTATGATTTGAACTGCCAAGAATTTCATAAATACATTATCTACAAACCAGAAATATTAAAGCAAGTCGGGTCAACAAAAAAATATAAGTAATTATTTATAATTTATAAATGACGATTTATAATTTATTTTGTTTTGTAACTAAATTATTGCAATATTTATGTAATTATTACATATTATTATATATATATATATGTATAATTCTGTGATTTAATTTAATTGTTTTGATTGAAACTATATACGGAATAATTTATTTTGTTTTGCATAAACCATTAGAACATGATAATTCTAACCATTTATGTAATTATTACGTATTAATATAAAATATAATATATGACAATGAGACCAATGCTTTGTTTACCGACCGACGATAGTAAGGGAGGTATTGTTTTCACACCAAATTTCACATGTGGAGATTTTTACATATCTCTACGAATCATGCATTTTCTTAACAGAAAAAAGTATTTTTAGCATGATGTCTGTCTGTCCGTCCGTCCGTATAGATGTGTACAGCCTGAACGGCTCAACGGATTTTGATGAAATTTGGTATATTTACTTAATGCATCAGTGGGATGAATTGATCAACTTTTGGTGCAAATCGGAAACCGGAAGTGGTAGTATTATCAATCGACGATAGGAATGGAAGGGTTATTTTCACACCAAATTTAACATGAGATTTTTTTATATATCACCACGAATCATGCACTTTGTATAAGTTTTATCCTCGAGAAAAATCATATTTATTAGTTTTTTGTTGATTTAAAATTATATGACGTCATCCAGCCATTCATGACGTCACAGCCTGGTCTTGCATATATATTATAAATAAAATAAAATTAAAAATGTTTATATTTATTATTTATGTATCCATATCTGTTTTTTATTACATTAATAGATATATTAAAATTATTTGAAATTGTTTCTGTAGCTGGAAATTAATTTACTTCAAACAGTCGGTCGGTTCGGACCTGGCCACAGGTCAACTTATTTTACAAATGTCCCGGTTTGGTGTTTTCGAAATATGGTCACCCTATCAATAAGGATCCCTTTTAGTGAATTTCATTATTTTTTTTTATTTTATTTGAGGATATAATAATTTATTTAGAACGTTCTTGTTCTTCTCAATGCAGTTCTCAAAAATTTTCTTATTTTCTTCTTCTTTTGTTTATTATTATAATATTGAATTCTCAGATATATTTTTAAGGTAAACCTTACGACAATTAACTGATATAATCCTTATAAATAAAAACTTTCTTATGGAATAGACGGACGCATAATCACAATGAAATAGCGATTTCATAGTAGTGATAGCATATTCTTGCATTTGAGACAGGTCTTTAACAAAAATATAAGAATACTACCATCTATTAGTAAATATAAGCTCAGAAAGAAATTCGATCTTTTCGGAAACTAGCTCTGTGGCCAAAGATCTACTGACGAATGTCGTCCAATTTGAATTAAAAAGAAGAATTTAAGGATCTTTCGGCGTTTTTTAGAATCTGTGACTATTTAAATATTACAATTTAAATTATTATCAAAGCAAAAGTTTAAATATTTCATATTAATCTTCTCCTTGGTAAATTCATATGAATAGACATTTTATTCATTAAAAATGTTTATAATTGCATTGTGAAAATCAAAAAATTCATATTAATTATCGATTTTCTAATTTTTTTTATATATACGTAGGGCGCATCATGCGGCCACTATTATTTAATTATTATAGAAGCTCAGAGAAACCAACTTTTCGTGAATTTTTTCTTCAGTATTTTAAATTCTGAAACAAAAAAAAATATAATAAAATGATTAGAATATATGTTTCGTTTTTTATTTTCAGTTCGACATAAAGAATAAAATCAAACATAGAACTATTTTTTGGAAAATTGATTTATTTTTATAAATAGGGTATTATAATATTTTGATACTTTAATACTCCCTGAAATTTTTTCAGGAAATGTCAACGTTAGCTTTATGTTCATGATGAAGTTCACGATTTGGTATTATTCAAGATTACTTCTAAATTTGAGTGGGTACAATATTTTCAATAATAATCCATCATGCATTTGTGTTATAGTCGATAAATTCACTTATTATGATATTGATCAAATTCAAATTTAGATAAAGCTAAGATCAGTGAAATATAGTTCTAACTGATGGTCAATCAATTGATTTATTGAAATGAACTGGATAATAACATCTTAATTTAAATTCATCTTCTTCATGATAATAAAAATCAAGTATTTAATATTTTCTCAAAATTTTAATTACTTGTTTTTGTATATTAATTCTCATAATTCTTGCTATTAGATATTTTGTCTTTAATAATAACTTACATTAATATTTTTTTATGTCTATGATTAAATAAGTCTGTTTCTTAATATATTTAAATTATGGGCATCGACTAATATTATAATTTTTTTTATTTATATTGCTAAGTATATATTATTTAATAAGAAAAATTATTTTAAATTATATTATTGATATAGGGAATTTAGAAAATATAAATATAAGATTTTGAACACCCACCTTGGAATCAAGTTCTAATGTTGGATGTCATCCATATTCAATCATCAAGGGAGCATATTGGATACGTAGCACTAAAATCGATAACAGTTTATTAGATTGAATAAATATATACTAATAATTATTATAGCAGTAGGGAATTAAAATGGTAATTATAATTACATAATTGTCATTTTTAAAAATATCCTTCTTCACTTGATTTTTCTTAATAAACCATTATTTTGTATGATTGCTTATAAAATTAGACTTATGTAATAAAAATGAAATTTCTAATATAAAATAAAATTTATATATTAATTTATTTATTTATTAAGATATGGTCAAAGAGCATGTTATTTAAAAAAATATAATTAGGAACAATTTCTTTTATAAGAGTAAGAATAAAATATGAAAATATTTATATTTTCTTAAATTAAAATTATATTTCTTTGCTAATCTTTTCCTATTGATGTTTCCAATATGAGTAAAATATCCAAAAGAATCCTTAATATTGGAGTAGGAAAATGAATATTAAATTAATATATCATAAAAATAATCAACCAATCAGGGAAGAGGAAATCAATATTTTTTTTAATTTAATTTGACAAATATAAGAAATTAATGGTCTATAACAAAACCGATGGTTTCTGTCTTTAATAGCTTTCAAAACATTTTTTTGCTGAAACGTTTATTCAATTAAATAATATGTACTTTTAAGTGTTTTTTTAAATCATAAATTCTTAGGAATCTAGCAGGACATTGTGTACATTGTACAGGTCTGTCACCTAAATGTCTTCGTATATGTGCAGTTAATTGTTTCTTTTGTTTAAAACGACTTGGACAAAATTCACATGCAAATGGTCTCTCATCTGAATGTGTTGCAATATGATCATTGAATTGACTTTTTCTAAAAAATGTCAATGGACATTGTTGACATTCAAAACGGCTTGTTCGTATACTATTAATGATTTTTCCACTAGTATGTTCTTTTAAATCATTACTTAATTTAATACATTTAGATTTTGAAAGAATATTTAAATGCTTTAAATTATCTTTTTCACTATTTTCATATGATGACCGAAAAACGTTACATCTAAATGGTGAATTAAAATGCTTATTTAGCATATATTTAGATGAAAATGATTTTGGACATGTATCACATTTATATGGTTTAATCCTTTTTAATTTTTTTTTAGTATGATATATAAGTTTACAATTATAATCCTTCTTTTCATCTAAAAACAATAAAATAATTTATTTTTATCTTATAATATAAATAAATAAAGATTAAAAATGAATTACCTGTATTATTTGATGACATTGGTTTTATTTGTAATTTTGAATGTAAAAGTGAAAATATTTTCAAATGAATACATTTCTTTTGATGTTTATTTAAAAATGTTTCACTAATAAACATAGTTTTACAATAACAGCAAATATATAATGGTCCTGGAATATACTTTTATTAAAATACTCTAAAAAGAAAAAAATAACAAAAATTTAAAGATACTAACCTTTATAAATGGGATATTCACTTTTAATTTCAAGGGACATTATGTTTTTAATTAATTAATTACTGTACATACTTGTAATTATAGTTACAAAATAAGGAAAATATATGGTCTGTAGAAGTTACTATAAAAAAACAACTGACACGCACACACGTGTTATTACCTGAAACCGCGTTGCGCTATCTGGCCGCTTACCACTAGAAACTTTTTAAAAAAAGGAGGCACGTTTTTTAAATTTTTTTTTTATTTAGAAGGAATATTGGGAATTAAAAAATTTTTTACTTTGCTTTGTAAATTTTACACTCATTTTTGATGAGATGGGAATAAATAATTTAGATATGAAAACAACCAATGACTCATGGGAAGTGTGAGGTTTACTGGAAAGAGGGAAAAAACAAAACGAATGGAATGGGTAGCAATACCAAACCATCAACTTTACAATTCATCAATGGAAACAAAACAGCTATTTTAAATAATACTGCAAAATGTAGCACTGGGTCGAATTGTGAAGATGATGGAAACCAAATTCTCCTCTCCTACAATTACCTTATTATTAAATTAACTACCCACAACAATACTTATAATCCTTATCCTTCTCTCTTCTCAGATACCACCACTTTTGATCCTATCACACTCCTGGAAAATAATATTAATAAAACGGCTTAAGCAACTCCTAACAGATGAATGCCAGCTGTGTCAGCAATCGATATGCGCCACCACGACGCCTGGTATTCCAATTTTAATAGAACTCCGCCAATATCAGGGATGCCGCTTAAAAGAACCATCAGATAATTTCACACAGATTATTACACAAGAAAACGATAATTTTCTTCCCAGACACCTGTGCAACGCGAGGTTGCGCTGCAGGCGCACAAGCGATAACTCTGCAGGCGTCCGGTACTACAAAACTTTTTTAAATATTTAAATTTAAAAAACATCTTAATGAAAATTTGCCTTTGAGAGAGCCCGGGGGGGGGGGGGGGGGGATACCGCCAAAGGAAGGTGCAACAGCTAGTCAACCCCTCCCAGGATCAAATCCTGGTTGCGCCACTGTAAATATAAAAGATTATATATTATTATACATGAACATTGCTCGTTTCATCTAGGAATGTAAATTCAATAATTCAATTTAAAAATTGTCAAAATTTTCGCAGTGGAAAATTAAATTCAATATATGACAAAAGAATATGTGAAAAAGATATGTGTTTATAAAACTAAAATTTTTGATAAAAGCATAATTGATTGCTTAAATGTTAGTTTTATCTCTGAATAAATAATTTTTGCACTTAACTAGAAAATCTAAAACTTTTTAATTCCCAACACATTCCTTCAAAATAAAAAACAAAAACAAATAAACACACACTCGCAAGCCCGATTTTTTTTTCACTTAGTTGAAACCTGTGCAATTGTGGTTCCAAAAACATTGTTTAAAAAAAAAACACACACACAAGCCCGATTTTTTTTTCACTTAGTTGAAACCTGTGCAACCCTAGGTGGTGCCAAATATTTTGTTTCAGCAAAGACAATAGAGTTCACTAGTCTGTTAGATGGCTATGTAAATAAGTAGGATGTGGCTATTTATACATACAGTATGTATACGCAATTGAATATTTATACATACAGTATGTATAAGAAATTAGCTATTTATGCATACATATTTTAAACTACAGTTTATTTTTACAATTCAAATAGATACAAATGACAATTTGTTTAATAAGAATATAAATAATGTAAATAAAATATTAAAATAACCGATAATTATACATTCTGACTTGTAAAAATAAATTAGTTACTAAAGCAAATCTCCAAACAGTCTCTAATAAGTAACACGTGTCTGCGGAAGTACTACTTTAAAGAGTCAGTAAGTACTACGTAGTTAATAATTCCAGTTTACAGAGCGACCAGAATAACTTTGGGCACGTAAAATTTCCAATTTTAACAAGAATATGTTTGAAGCGACCTCGTGTATAGTTGACCTAACAGTATCTAATATAGATGATATGTATGTAATAGAAGTGTTAAATTGTGAATGACTTATTCTATAAAAGTCTTGCAAGGTATTAACTGATTTTTTTAAATTAATTATATTATTCTAATGGTAGCTAAATGGGATATCAATGGATTGATAACCAATCTTTAATCCTTTTTATCTCGAAAACTAGAAGTTCTCCCAAGAAATGCCTAAGGAAAAAGTTTATTAGAATTAATCAAAGAATCAACTGGCGAAGTTTCATCAAATTCTGCGAGGTGTAGGGGGGATCGTATAGATACCTATTCTATTATATATTCTAACCTCAATATATATTCTAACCTCACTTTTATATGACAACAATGTTAGTGAACATTTTAATGATTATGAACAGTTATCAAAGACTATTAATGTATTTTGTAAAGAGCATTATCATCCATTTGTTATTAGAACACGGTCTCAGAAACAAGTACTGTACAAATGTTGTCATGGTATTAAGCAAAATTCAAAATGCCTGAAAACGTCCGAATCAACATTACTACTACAAGAATTGTCCAGCTCAAATAAATTTTTATAAAAGCAAAAATGAAAAATGGAAATTAACAAAACTATTTAATCACAATCATACCGTTGGCAAAGAAGAATATAGTAATTACGGCAAAGCCAAAATTATGAATGAAAATGATTACGAAACAGCAACAGATTTAATCTTCTCTAGCGCCAAAGATGGAATGGTTGCTGCAGTTTTAAGTAAAAAAAAAGTGGGAAACAGTTTATAAGAAATGATATACACAATTTTCGAAACAAACTTTTTGCTTCATGTACCGAATGGAATTCTTATCGGAAATTGAAGAAAATGGTGGTGTATACGCTATACAAAAAGATGCAGAAGAAGAAGTAGAATCATTATTTGTAGCCTCTTCGGCGATGGTTCTAAATTATAAAAAATCTCAGTGTCCAGTAATACAAATAGATGTTTCCTTTGGATTTAATGTCGAAAATTATAAAGTTTTGGGATTTTGCTACTATTCTGTATACTTTATGTATAAATAACCAATTGCGTATAAATAGCCACATCCAAATAAATATGGCAAATTTTCCCTTCAAATTCAAATAATTCTTCATTTAAATTATTACCTCCATATTTAAATTCAAAGGCTAAATATTTATTTTATTTATAAAAAAATAAATTTATTTATTATTAATTTATTATATATTAGATAATTATAATATAAAAACATATAATTTTTTTAAATCGAAAAATATAAATAAAATAAATAAATAAATAAAAAAATGTTTAGCCTGAATATTATTATTAATTTTAATATTAATATTTAATTTAATTGAATATTAATAATAATAATTAATAAATATATTTTTAATTTAAAAATAAAATATATCCATACCTAACCGGGAAAACTAAACAGAATATTTAATCATATAAAAATATATATATATATATATATTTCATTTTTATTTATTCATTATTAATATATTAATATATAATTAACATTACCTTAATTTAAATTATAAATTAAAATATAATAAATAGATTTTTATGAAGCGATTTATATAAAGATACATAAATAGAAAAGTTTTAGATATTTATAAATATTTACATTTATTTTTTTAAATAATTAAAGTCCAATTTCTTTCAATGCATATTTTTTTTCGTTAACCTTTTTCCAAATAGTACAATTATTTTATGATTGTTTATTTGTCACAGCCTCCATTGAAACTTTGTATATTATTGAAGAAGGAATTTATCTTAAACAATAAAAATTATAAAAATCATTTGCAATTGATATAGTGCGCTATCATTATTATATAAGTACATAATATAGATTGACATATTCAAATGTCTATTTTCATAAATTAAAAAGTTTTTTGATATTTAAATTATATTATATTATTTAAATAAATTTATTAATAATAAGAGTAGCTGTACCTATATATTGTCTATAATTTAACTTAAGATGATAACATATAAATAAGATTTAAATGATAAATAAATAAATATTAAAATAATCATTAAAAGATAAATAAGAAAAATTATCAGAAAAATTATTATTATGCATTGAAATGTGGTTTTCATTGGAAGATGTAAGATATAAATAAATATATTTATATTTATTTAAACAAGTAGATTATCTTGTGCGCATCCAGGTCCTGCTGATGGCCAATTACATGCACCAATCTTTTCATCATAGGCGAGATGAACAGGACAATTGAATACATGTAAAGTATAACGTCCTTTCGCCTCGTCCCAATGGCATGCATAAAATTTATCGCAATGTTTTGGATGACGGAACAAACCGGGACGTTGACAATCGATTGTGCCTTGAAGAGTCTCTTTGAAACCACGACGGCCACCAGGACCGTAACGTTCAACAGGAATCTCGCCAGAATCTTTACCAGAACGGATCCTTAAAAAAATGAAGTAATATTATGAAAAATTAACATCTTCATCTATGTAGTATTTGAGTATGAAACTAAATAAAAATAAATACATCAATTTAAATAAAATACCTTGCATTGTCATTAGGTCGTCGTACTATTTTTGTTGGTGATTGATTATTATTGTTATTATAATTATTATTATTACTATCATCAGTAACGCGAATTAAAAATGGATTAATATTTTTTGATGAATATTCAATTTCATCATTATTTTTATTTAAACGACCGACTGATGATGGTTTTGGGGCAATTGTTGTTGAAGAAGCATAAATAACACCAATTGGACGTTTTTTGAGTTCACGTGGATTACCTATCTCTACAACATCCTACAAAAAATATTAATTTTTAATTAGTTGGTAATTGTACAAATTAATTATTTAATTTTGTTTGTTTATTATTAATAAATAATATATACATATTTACTATTTAAACTATTCTTAAGATTTTTTTTTCTTTATTTACCTCATAATTAATGTTATCATCGTCGTTTTCCTCGTCATATGAATCTGGTATTGGTGTTGTGGTTGTTGTTAATCTGCCACCCTTTCGAGTTTTTCCTCCACGACCACGTACTTTTAATCTAGCATCAGGTTCACATGTACATTGTGCCCCTAATTTAGAAATTAAAAGTGGATGACGATCAGCTAAATTTGATACAAGAACAACCTTTTTCGTTGTTTTTGGCGTTGTTGTTGTTGTTGTTGATGAAGAATAAATTTTCTCATTATGTCCAGCAATGACATCACTAATGAAGGCATCTTTATCGCCTAAACGACCTAAATCAGTTGCGTATTTATTTAAGATAATTTTAACGTCGCTATCATCGACAGCAATTGTAGAGCTATGCACAGGTGCCTTTGTTTCTGTTGTTGAGGTTACAGATGGTGTTGTTGATGAGACAATTAATGGTTGATTGATTGGTTCAAATTTTGTCAATTTGTGAAATTGTTCCCCATTAGGACAAGGTGTTGTTGGACGTACACGAACACGTTTTACTTGAACAACAGGTAATGCTGTAGTAGTCGAATAAACAATTGGTGTATCAATAACTCTAGTCTTAGTTGTTGTAACATAAACAGATGGTGCTACAGTCACTCGAGGTGTTTCTTTAACAATTTTTGCTGCCTCGAAAAAAGTTTGACGATGAAATTGCTCAAATGGCTGTTGTTCTTCTACAATTGGAATTTGAGTGGATTCAACAACAACCGGACGTTGTCGGATAACGCTCACAACTGGAGTTTTTTCTATAAAAGGAATTTCAGTTTTTTGTTGAACAAATATAGGGCGCTTGCGTACAACAACAGAAGGAGGGGCCTGCTCTATATAAGGACGTACAGTTGATTGAATAACAAATGGACGTTGTCGCAGAATGTTAACAGTAGGAGTATTTTCAATATAAGGGCGTTTGGTTGATTGAACAACCACTGGACGTTTGCGTATAACTACAGATGGAGTGACTTGTTCAATGAAACGTTGTTGTTGGAAAACAACAGGTGTTTTTTCTTCAAGAGGAATTGTTTTGGATTCAACAACATGAGGTTGAAATAATGTTTGTGTATGAAATTGTTGAACAGGTGTTTTAATAACATCTTCTACAAGTATTTTTGGTTGTTGTTGATTTATGATACGTGTTGTTTTAACAACAGGTATAAGAGGATTTTGTTTATAAGTAACCAATGGTCTTTCACTTACAATTAATTTTGGTTGAGGTGTTGTCACTTGTTGAATTTTAATTCTAGGTTGTTGATGTTCATAAATTATAGGTTGTTGTATTTGCGTTCTTTGTTGTTTGATTTTAAGTATTGGTTGTTGTTGTTGTTCGAAAATAACTTGTTGTAATTTTGGTTGATCAACAATAGCAATTGGTTGTATTCTTGGTGTTACAGTTTTTATTTTAATTGTTGGCTGTTGATATGTAATAGGTTGTTGTTCAATAACAACTGTTTGTTTTCTCACTTCTGGATAAACAATTGGTTGCTCTAAAACATTGATTCGGGGTGTGACAGTTTGAATTTTAACTTTTGGTTGTTCAGCATATAACGATGGTAATTGTGGTTTTTGTTCAAATACTGTAGAATGTTGTTGATAAATAACAGGTCTTACTGGAATTTTTGGAGTAACAGTTTGAACTTTCACCTGAGGTTGTTTAACAATAACTTGTGGTTTTTGATAAATAATAGGTTCTTGAATTTGAACACGTGATTGTTGTTCATGATAGATTTGGATGTTTGGGGTCACCTTTAATTTAGATTGATCAAGAACCAATGGTTGGATTTTTTGTTGTTCATAGACAATTGGTTGAATATGAACTTTTGATGTCACAGGTTGAATATTAACTCTTGGTTCTTCTACAATAATCGGTGATATTTTTGGTTGTTCAATTAATGTTTGTTGGTAGGTGAATGGTTGTTCTTTAATTTTTGGTTGTTCAATTAGAGTTTCTTGATATCTTAGAGGTTGTATTTGAGCCTGTTCAACAGCAACTGGGTGAATTTTTGGTTGTTGAACAATCTGTTGTTGATAAGCGATAGGTTGTAAATTAATATTTTGTTTTTCAATAAATGTTTCTTGATATGGTAGTTGTTGAACTTTAATTTGAGGTTGTACTTTAACAATTGGTTGTTGCACAACAACTGATTGAATTTTAGGCTGTTCAATCAATGTTTGTTGATATGCAACAGGTGACTGCTGTAATTCAACTTTAGGAATATTTGGTTGTACTTTAACCGTTGGTTGTTGTACAACAACTGGTTGTATTTTCGGTTGTTCTATTAGAGTTTGTTGATATGCAACAGGTTGTATTTTAACACTTGGTTGTGGTACAACTACTGGTTGTATTTTCTGTTGTTCTATTAGTGTTTGTTGATATGTAATAGGTTGTACTTTAACACTTGGTTGTTGTACAACAACTGATTGAATTTTGGGTTGTTCAAATACTTTTTGTTGATATGTAAGTGGCTGTTGTATTTCAACTTTAGGAATAATTGGTTGTATTTTAACTGTTGGTTGTTGTACAGTAACTGGCTGTATTTTAGGTTGTTCTATTAGAGTTTGTTGATATGTAACTGTTGGTTGTTGTACAACAACTGGTTGTATTTTTGGTTGTTCTATTAGTGTTTGTTGATATGCAACAGGTTGTATATTAACACTTGGTTGTGATGCAACAACTGATTGAATTTTCGGTTGTTCTACTAGTGTTTGTTGATATGTAACAGGTTGTACCTTAACTCTTGGTTGTTGTACAACTACAGATTGAATTTTAGGTTGTTCTACTAGTGTTTGTTGATATGTAACAGGTTGTACTTTAACTCTTGGTTGTTGTACAAATACAGATTGAATTTTCGGTTGTTCTATTAGAGTTTGTTGATATGCAACAGGTTGTATTTTAACACTTGATTGTTGTACAACAACTGATTGTATTTTCGGTTGTTCTACTAGTGTTTGTTGATATGTAACAGGTTGTACTTTAACACTTGGTTGTTGTACAACAACTGATTGTATTTTGGGTTGTTCTACTAGTGTTTGTTGATAAGCAACAGGTTGTACTTTAACACTTGGTTGTTGTACAACAACTGATTGTATTTTGGGTTGTTCTACTAGTGTTTGTTGATAAGCAACAGGTTGTACTTTAACACTTGGTTGATGTACAACAACTGATTGTATTTTTGGTTGTTCTAAAAGTGTTTGTTGATAAGCAATAGGTTGTACTTTAACACTTGGTTGTTGTACAACAACTGATTGTATTTTTGGTTGTTCTAAAAGTGTTTGTTGATAAGCAATAGGTTGTACATTAACACTTGGTTGTTGTACAACAACTGATTGTATTTTTGGTTGTCCTACAAGTGTTTGTTGATAAGCAATAGGTTGTACATTAACACTTGGTTGTTGTACAACAACTGATTGTTGTCCTTTTAAAGTTTGTTGATAAGCAACTGGTTGTATTTTAGCTATTGGTTGTTGCACAAATAGGGATTGAATTTTAGGATGTTCAACTTCAGTTCGTTGATGTAAATTACCTGTAGAAATAAATGGTTGTATTTTAATTTTTGGTTGTTCTACAATGACCGACTGAATATTTGGTTGTTGTATTATCGTTTGTTGATAAGATTTCTGTTGCGGCTGAATAAGAACTTGTTGTTTCTTTTGTTCATTAACATTTAATTGATTAACTGATTGAAGATGGATTGTTGTGTCCGGATTGCCATAATTAATCTCCGATTGTTTTTGTAAAATATTTGAACCTGAATAATATTCCGCTGATGTAGCAATTGGTAAGACAGCTGATTGAATTATAGATTGATGGTTTTGTTGGTTTTGTTGTACATACACAGGACGAGCTGTGATTGTTTCAATAAATTGTTTATGAACAGGTTGTTGATGAACAATTGTTGGGACTACATTGATTTTATTAATTGGCTGTTGTTGTAATATTTCGGCTTCTTTTAATAGAATAGCCTCTTGCTGTTGTTGTTGTTGTTGTTGTAGTGTTACTGTAACTGGCAATGATGAAGTATAACCGACAACTCCTGATTTCTCTATACCTATAGGTGATGAATGCTGTTTTGTATATTGATTTTCTTCATTAATAAATAAGGAAGATGCCTTTTCATGATCTGTATTAAGGCCATATAAAACATTCTGTTCAAGAATAACACCCTGATTATGCCCATAACTACGTCCACCTGAGATTAAAGTATCTGGATATCCACCATAAGCAGCAAGATAACGTCCACCATTATTTGCAGTTGCATATGCAGATACAGAATATAATACACGAACACCGCCAGCGCCACATCCGGCTACTTTCCATGGCCATTCGCATGCTAAATGTTCAGGATCAAATACTAAACCAAATGGACATCGAAATTCGTATGCAGTTAATGGTGTATGTCCATCACGTGCGTGATCTAAACATGCAAAGAACCATCTACAATTCTCTGGATCAGCATAATAACCTTCAACGGTTGGACATTCAAATCGTTGTCGTGGCACTGGAGCAATTTCAGATGAACCAGAGCATGGTGCACCATTTGGTAATGATCCAGGCCAGACGCACACCTCCCATCTTTCATCAAAAGCCAATCCAGCTGGACAATCATGTTGGAAAATGGTCCATTCATCACGATACTGATTGAATTTCACACAACGATAAAAACGATTACATGATTTCGGATGTGCAAAATATCCCTGACGTGAGCATGGCAAATGTTCCTCTTCCCGTGGTATTTGTGCCTCCAAGGAAGCTAAGATCACACCACGTGATCTCCTAACTAACTCCATTAATGTATTATGAATACTTCCAATTAATGATGTTCCATTTTCATTATTATTACATCTTTCATCGGTGTCTAATGTAAAAAGTGACAATCCGGCTAATTCTCGTGTTAAGGCATATTTCGTTTTAATTACAACACTCTCATTATCATCATAAGCAAGCATTTCTTGTCCATGGATAGCACGCGGCGCAGTCATGTCATCATCCCGTTCAATTTTATATTTACCTGATAATATCTTTTCACATAATTCATGACGTTGTAAACGTTTCGGTTGTTGAAAATTATTATTATCAAAACGCCAACCGTAAGCTGGAATACTTAAAATTAATTGATTGGCAGGGACATTTTGACTCAAAACAAAATCCACAACAGCATCAGCTGTATAGGGATCAGCATTGCCAGCTGAAGCGACTAGACGTGCGGGATGTTGACGTAAAGAATCAGGTGATGGCAAAAAATAGGTTTCAAGTGTGAATAAATCAACAAACGATGACAACTCCTTCAATGGTAAATGTTTAGCAATAATTACAGGAGTGCCAGGTACAGCAACAATCAATAGTGCAGATGACGAAAGAGCAGATCGTATTTTCTACAAAAAAATATATTTTGTTTATTATTATTATTAGGATTATAATTTTCATTTCTTAAAATTTGATTTAATAAAAACAATATTTAATTTAATTTAATTATGGGATATATATATGTATAAATATATAATGTATATATACTATATTATATATAAATATATATATCAATTAATTTACAACTAAATAATAAAATATATTTTAATTATCATCGAATTAATGATTTTTAAGAAATAAAAATAAATAATTTTAAGTTTCAACAAGATCAATAAAGGATTAATTAATACAAGAATGGCCTGGATTAAAAAATACATTGATTAGTTTATTTTTATTTTTATATTTTTTTTTTGCAATTTTATGTAAAATGTCACCCTAAGGAATTGGGTCGCTTAATATGTTTTGACTTTGATCTGGTTCGTGGCCAGCTAGCAGTAACCACTCTCTCTCTCTTTTGCTCTTTTGTGTGACCTCCTGGTCAGTTAGACAGGCAGACGGAAAGACAGACAGACTATATATATATATATATATAACAAGTTGATAATAGCTGACTGACCAACTGATTATGCAATCGATCCAAATGGAAATTGTAAACCAATTCATAGATAACCCGCTGAGCTTGATCTTTTACAATTTTTTATTTTTTTAATTTATAGAGATATTACTTTCACTTAGGTATATGCACATATGGGTAGAAAAAGAGGAGGAGGAGAGGGGAAGGAGGGAAATCATGCATTCAAATTGGAGGTGATACACTCAATCAACAAAACACACATTAATAACGAATTTATTTATAAGAAAAAATAATGATCTGTGGCCAGGAACAGGACCGACCGACGATTTGAAATAAATTAATTTCCTAACAACATTATATACTCGTATATATATATATAAAGTATAAAAAAAAATATTTTTAAAACTTGAATTAAAATGACTAAATTATATTATCTTGCTTTTTATTTTTAGTTTAATAACTCAATTATTAATTACAATATATTTTAAGTGAAATATTTTCCGACAATAAATATAAAATTAATACTTTGTAAACTACCACTTCCGAATACGGATTTACATCAAAAGTTGATGAATTCATGCTACTGATGCATTAAGTAAATATACCAAATTTTATAAAAATCCGTTGAGCCACTATATACGTCTATGGCACACAATGGACAGACGGACGGACAGACAGACATCATGCTAAAAATACTTTTTTCTGTTAACCAAATGATTTGTGGAGTTATGTAAAAATCTCGAAATGTGAAATTTGGTGTGAAAACAGTACCTTCCGTTCCTATCGTCAGTCGGTAAAAATGATTGAAATTATTGATTTATAAGAAATGATTAATTGAATGTTTTTAGTTTATTTTTATTGTTAAGGATAACTAAAGTATACCTTGATAAGGCTAAGAAGTGCATTTTTGGAAGATGCTTCGATTGCCAATTCAACACCATCCAATTTCTCATCTCGGACAAATTCAGCAATTGCTTTAGCAATTTCACCATCAGTGGCTGTTGATAGACCCTTAGCAGCTGTTATACGGACCACTTGACGACGACCTAAAGCTCTTTCTGGTAACCAATCTAAAAAATACAAAAATGTTTAAATTTCTTTAAAATTCTTATAAATATTAGTGCCTCCATTCGACTATCTCGCAAATTTGAATTGGATTAATTAACATATATTATATTTTAATTAAATTTAATTAATTAAATTATAAATTAAAATTAATAAATAATATTTATACAACCAGCGCATGTTTGGCTCTTTGTTGATGGCACCACGTCACGTGCTGGCACGTGATTGCCAGTCAACGTGTTAAAAAATTAATTCCAGCGATTCAATCAAGCTGAAATTCTATATATAACAGTTTTATACAATTTTTAATCATGTGAAAAACTATCAAACATATATCTTTATTTTTACGGTCACTTTAGAGCAGTGATTCTCAACCACTGTCTCGCGGCACACTAAATTGCCGCGAGATTATGAGGATCTTAAACATTTCCGACTTTTTTTCTAAATTTTTAAAAATAAAGGTAAAACGTTTTTGGGACTAAGCTCTTAAACATTTCCGTCTTTCTAAATTTTTTCAATATGGCTCTAAAAAAAAGGTAAACCGTTTTTGGGACCATTTTTTTCAATATGGATAATTTTTACACTTATCTTTTTCTTTGTGTGCCGCCAAATTTTTAAACCGTTAAAAGTGTGCCGCGGTAAAAAAAAAGGGTTGAGAATCTCTTTGCTTTAGAGGAAAACAAATGAAAACGTGGTAGGTAATGGTCCTCTTCCGAATGATCTACATTTCTCAAAAGTTAAAAGAAAACTACGAATTTTGAATAATACCCGTGTACCAAATTTCATTATTCTAGCTCAAACCGTGATTGAATCGCTGAAAGTACCGGAATTATTGTTTTAAATTTTTTAACACATTTTCTGCCAATCACGCGCCAGCATGTGTCATTAACAAAGAGCCAAACACCCACTCGTGCGTGTTGAGGTGTTCAGTCTCAAAATCCAGTTTAAAATTAAATTTATCTCGATCTCTTTTTCAAAGGAAGTTAATATAATATAATAATGGTAATACAAATGTGTACGATTATAAAATAATATCCCTGATTAATACATATTCAAATTGCACAATCTATATAAATATATGTAATTGTATACACAGTGAACATCCCATATAAGAGATGTAATGAGTACATCAATTGCTAAGTCCCCGTTGAGTACCTGGCAATGTATTTAATTTTTATCAAAACAATGATAACCATTATATGCACCTAAAAACGGTTGAAAACAAATGCTATTTCATTAAAATTATATTAACAACCTTAAATCCTAAGATCGGATAGAATCAAATTTTAATTAATTTTCACAAATATAGAATAAAACTTGATTATCCAATTCAAATTAGCGAGATAGTCGAGTGGAGATACTCCAGATTTTTTTGACTGTATAAATTATTATTGAACAAAGTAAAATTGACTTGCATTAGATATTTAAAGAGAGAGTATTATTATTCATTCAACTTGTTGTTGATGTAGTTATTATTGTTGTTAAAACGACCGGGAGAAAGAGAGAGAAAGTCGTGATAAAATCGTTCTCAATGACATAATAATTCCCCCGTGGGCAACCCTGTACAATTAATTACCTATTCATCTATTTTTCTCTCTCTCCTTCTATCCCTCCATCTTTCTTATCCATTATTTTCTGCTTATTTTAATAATAAAAAAAGTCATTGTTTATTAATTTTCTTTATTATTATTTAATAATTGTTTTATGTTTATTTTTAATTATTAAACAATTGTTATTCAAATAACCAAATTAATAATTATTAAATGGATTGTTATTAAGAAAACAAAAAAATATAAAAAATAGATATTAAATGGATTGATTACCTCTTAATTTTTCAATTCGTGGCGGTTGTTGACGAGTGATTTGCAACTGAGCAGCATCCAAATGAATTAATAAGGAACATTTGCAAATATCTGGATGCTCTTTGGTTGCTGTGTCCGTATAACAGACGAGATGTCGATTCGATGGTAAAGTGTTCTCCGGACAGGACACCGCCTCAACTGATTTCGCAAAATTGTTAACGAGAACAATGAGGAGGATAAGAAGTGGAAGCCTCCGGGAGGCCATCGTTGTTGATGTTGCACTGGCGAACAAACGAAAAGTCATACAAACATACACGACATTTGGACATTAAGCTAAGTTATATAAAAACAAAGAGACAATCCAAAAAAATCATAAATTCATCTTTTTCTATTCTTCTCGAAGATTATTTATATACTATATTATAATCTATTAACAATCTTTTCTATATAAAATAACCCACTCATACTAAATCTAAACCCTTTAAATGTTTTTTAACCTTGTAATGCAAAAATGAAAATTTTAATTTAAAACATTTAATGAATGTGAGAGTTCAAATATAATACAAACGATTTAAACAGTTCAAAATATATATTACCTAGAACACCGAGTTATCACTAGACCCTTTAAAAATGTATAAAATATATTATTATAAACTTTAAAAGTTTTACAATTTTTTAATTATTTATTACAATTGTTAAATTGGTTTTCTAAAAATGCCCCATCAAAAATTTTTTTCCTAAAATAGTACAAATTAATTAAAATAACTTGATTTTCAATCCAAGATGAAAAATATATTCAAATTTACTAGATAAAATATTTGATCCTATATATATATATATATATATAATGATCCTATATATATATATATAATGTTGTTATAATTAGATGGCTTCAATTTTATATTTTTCAAAGTAGCAATAGCTTATAGACTGTGTCGACCAAGGATTACTATTGATAATAATATAAATTCTGAAATTATATTGACACCTGTACTTTATATTTTAGTTAAGAAAGGAGTTTATTTTTATTTTTTTTTATTTATAATAATCAAATATTATAAATAAATTTCATTTTCATTATTTATAATTTAATCTAAAAATCATTTTAATTAATTTAATATTATTAGATCAAATTTATTCAACAATTTATTTAAACCTTCTTCATTTATAATTGTTCATGTGTGTTATTATGTTGCTAACTCTTTATGAATAATTTTATTTTATTTTTTTTTTGTGAGAGATTGATAAATATATTTTGTATTTTGATTCTAAAATATTATCAAAATAAATATTTTTAATTTTAATTCGAAATTAAATAAAAATTTTTAAAATATTTTAAATATAAAAAATATGAATACAATATCAATTAAAAACAAGGCGGGAGGCAAATTTCAATATGGATGACGTCATTTAAATTTCCTATTTTAAATTAAAAAAATACTAATAAAATTGATTTTTCCTGAGTCTGAAACCAATAAACATCGATTTTTCTTTATAAATATTATCTATTGCGTGAATTTCAAAAAATCCTTAGAGAGGTTTAATATCTCAAAAATATACATATATATTTTTATATATGAACAATTTTTGCTAGTATAATAAGATAAGATAATTCTTAGATTTTTCCCCTTTCTATGAAAAATATCTTTGACTATTGTTCATTTTTCAAAGGTCAGCACCTATCAAATCGGTTGCCGCTTTTGCGAGGTAAATGTATTCTATGAACAAGTCTTCTCAATTTTTATCTTGATTTTCTAGATCGGAGGCGCTACATTTTATCGCCCAATTTTGATCCCGGACTCTGGATAGATTCCGTCCCATAGTCCTCAACTAGACAATTTTCTTATTTCCTCCTTCCTACACAATAAATATATAGATCTTCTTAATACAACAAGAGTATAATATCAAATAATCATCTGTTATTGCATAGAAACATTTTATATAACAATTCCAAATCTAAATCATTTCAAATTTGAATGTACAATAGTATAAGTGTCAATGAATCATCGGCGATTTTGTATTTCATCAATAAAAATTAAACAAACTATTAAGATGATAATAATAGTAATAGTAGTAAATAAAAAATAAACATTTAAATCTATTAATTTCACATAATTTGCAATTTTTATTTATCTCTTCAGTGATAATAATGATGATATAATAAGAAAAAAAAAAGATAATTTGAATGGAATTCCCTAAAATTGATTTAAAAGTAGATCTCTGCCTATGATTTATTAATTTGCTGCAACAACTTTCACTTTTAAATATCCACAAAGATATTCATTTTATAAATCAACCGGCAATTATATATTTTACACTCACACACTGAATTATATGAATGAATTATGAATGAAGTTGAATTGAAGCGAAAGTACCGGATACGCCTGTTTTTTTTCTTTCTCTCTCTCTTTCCAGTTATTTATTTATTTATTTTTAATCTTAAAAAGTAATTTATACTTTTTTTCACTTAAGAAAAAAATGTATTCTTTTATTCATAAAAATAAACTATTTGAACTTTACATATATATATATAGTTATAGAAACAAAATAAAAACATGAATTTGAATAACAAAATTCATTATTTAAATCTTATTCTATAAATTTAATTTATATCTTCATTGAAAGAGTTATATGATTTAATTTTTTAATTACTATTTCGCCAGAAAATCAAGAATGTCGAGATTTTAATGTTTTTATACGTTTTGCAGGTTCCTGAATTATTTTCACTAAGGTTGAGAAAAATGTCTGTGTATATAGACAAGATTACGTAAAAACGATTTGATCTAGAATAATGAAATTTGGTACACGGGTATTATTCAAAATTCGTAGTTCTCTATCAACTTTTGAGAAATGTAGCTCATTCGGAAGAAGACCATTACCTACCACGTTTTCATTTTTTTTTCCTCTAAACTGACCGTAAAAATAAAGAAGCTGAAAGTACCGGAATTAATTTTTTAACACGTTGACTGGTAATCAAACGCCAGCACTTGACGTGGTGCCATTAATAAAGAGCCAAACACGCGCTGGTTTAATAAATATTATTTATTAATTTCTAATTTTTAAATAATTAAATTTAATTTAAATATAATATATGTTAATTTATCCAATTCAAATTTGCGAGATAGTCGAGTGGAGACAGTCCAGATTTTTTTTATTTTAATTTTTATTTGATTAATTATTTAATTATTTAATGATATTTGACTGGAGTTTATTCATTTAAAGTTTTGGCTTAAATATTAATAGAAAAACATAAAATAAAATAAAACGTATATTGTATATGAAGAGGACCCTTAGGCAGTTGAAATCTCGTGACCCTGTCACTTAAATATTTTATGAATAGGATTTTATTACACAAGAGTTTTAGATATATAATTTTATTGCTCAAAAATAAAATTATCAACAAATTAACATAAAATAAAAATAAATGATAATTATTAAATATTATATTATTCAATAAAAACAAATTAAAAATTACTAAATATTTGATTTTCTCAATTTCAGAAATTGTAAATAATATATATCAAGATAAATATAAATAAAATCGCGAATTTACAATACTCTTCTTCTTTACATAGTCAAATATTTTATATATGGATGGAGGATTTTGTTTATGTTCAAAAGTTACCTCATTTTTACAATGTTTTTTATCACTCAATAGTGAAAATTAAGTTTAAGGGCGGGCAGTATGTGAAATAAAGATTTATGTTTAGAGTATATTAAATTAGTAGAAAGTTGAATTAAAGACGATCGATTTGAATTAATTGTATCTCTATAAAGGTTATGTTGAAGGTTAAATCTTATTAAGGTTATAAATAATCTGTCTGTCTGTTCGCTCAAATGAAAAATTTCAATCGCCTTTTCATCAATTTTGAATTGAGCTAGGCTTCTGAAAATTTTTGTAGATATTTAAATGGGCCCCTAGATGGTATGCAAGAAAGATAATTGAATTATAATGAATCAATTAAATGTAATTAGCAAATAAAATTAATGATGATGACTAGAAGTATTAAGTGATATTATTATTATTATTATTAATAATAAAAATAAAAAGATCACCATTTGAGAATTGATAAAATTAAAAAAAACATTTTTAATAAGTGATCCCAAAAAATTATAAAACTCATTAACTTATTAATATTTACTGGAATAAAAGATTATATATATATATATATCTAATCCAAAAGAAAGAAGTTGTTTTATAATTTTTTTTTATTTTAATAATAACAATAAATTAATTTAATTTAATAACAAAAGTTTAATAAGGCTATTAGTTATTAAGGGGGAATATATTATTTTCAATTGAACTCTCGAAGTTGCTGTTCAAATAGTATATTTTAAACAAAAATTAAATTTACGACAAGAATTCATTGTTTTATAACAAGGCTTGTCTTTCTACATATCTGTATGAGATCGAGCCAAATTCTCGTTCTAACACTAGCTTTATGAAGTACAGTAACCACGAAACGTCTAAGATTTTGATTTCACATACATGCGATATTAGAGTTTTTAAATGTATGTGTAAAAAGAGCGAATTTATGCATACTAGTGCAGAATTCCTCAACGAAAATTATCTTAGAGTTCCCAATTCGAATTATAGAGTAGCACTAAACCCAGGATCTGATTTTTAGAGATTTTTTTGAATCTAACAAAAGAACGTTTTTTTAGTATAATTTACTAATATTCTCCATCTTAACCACTTGGTTATGGCATGTTCTTTTTTTTATTACAAAATGTAACAATTTGTTTTTATAATTAAATTGTAGTAAATTCTTTAATAGAATATCTTTTATTTCAAAATAGAGAGAAGGGGGAATCATTATTTTATCTGAGAGTAACATACGTAACATTATATATATATATATATATCAATAGGAATAAGGGAATAGACATCGATAAGTCTTTTTACAACTTTCAATTTATCATATTTTTCACTTTAGAATTTTAAACTATTCTGTTATAATACACATTAAACATATATATATAGATATACCTAGGTGTATATAAAGTGTATATTTAATATAATTAGATGTTTAAAGTTCAAGTACTTTTTTAAGCATTTGGAGTAGTTTAATGAAATATGTTTATTTTTTAGATAGAATATTAAATAAAGAAAGAGGGAAATATAATTTCTTGAATAAATTGAGTGTAAGCTTCCTCCTCCCCTATTCTCTCCTTGAGGCATAATCAGATAAGGCAAAGAAATCAAATCTAATTTTTCACCACTCTTCCTCTTTTCACTTGTAATATTCTTTTCCTTTCTTTCTTTTCATTTGAAATCAAAAATAAATTCAATACTCGATTTATTTAATCATTGGAGAAAGACAGTCTATTTTATATAGTGTTTTATATATTGTAGTATTATTATTAGTATTAGTTTTTTATAAGTGTATATAGAGAGATAATTCTCCTTCTTCAGTTACAAAACATAAGCCTGTTATTTTTTATAACCTCGTTCAGCTGTGATATCAAATATCTAGTTCAAATTTAAATTTATACATTTATACAATATCTTAACTAATGAAAGAAATACCCCAGATAAAAGGGAAAGTTTTTATTATTTTTTATATATATACATGAATCAATTTATTTATATATATACATGAATCGATTTATCTAATTTTATTATACGAGCAAATTTTGTTAAATATTTGATCTTGAAAACAAAATAGCTAAAAGAATTTTTATGAAATTCATGTATTTTGTGGTTTTAACATTGAAAGAATTAATTTAAATTTATTTTAATCGTGTTTCTTAAATAAACTAGTTAATGAATAAATATAAAAATCATAATTATTATATTGGTTTGACTATAGAATAGAATAATCAATGTTACCTTTAATTTTTCGCAAATTGGATGTTACAAAACTAAATGTAAGTAAAAATATTCAAAATTATTTAAAAGTGTGGGGTATGATGGTACATATTTGCTGACATGTATTTTTTTTAAATAAATCCTTTTTAAAAGTACAATTTAATACATTTTAAAAAAATTTAATAGTGAATTTTAGTTTTTAATTTCTGGATACAATTGTTTTATGAAAAGAAATAAGAACCGATTGAATTGAAAATAATGCTCGATCTCCGAGAGAACTGAGATCACAATATTATAATAATTAATATAGGGAAAAGAATGTTCTTTTATTATAAATATTATTATTATTATACCTATTTTGACACCAATATGTCTTTTGATGGAAAATAGTTTTTATAATCAATTAAAAAAAAGTTTGATTTCTAATAATGGTAAATGGTTTGAGATCTAAAAAGAATATGATGAAAAATTAAAAAAAATATTTAATTGTTTATATATATGTTATGCTCTTAAATAATTAATATTAAAAAATATAATAAAGAGAAGTACCTAGCTATCAAGATCGTAATTACTATTATATTTTTTTGAAATTACAATTTATGTTAAAAATTATTTAATTTTTTTATTTTTATATTAACACTTTGATTTATCATTGAAAAATAGAAAAATAAATATAATTTACATGATTTAATAATCATATATAAAAAGGGTATTATTATAATAAAAATTCTTTTAATTCTCTAAATTTTAAAATGTTCATTAATATATACAAAAAATTAAATATTCAATTTTTAATATGTGAGGTGTCAAAAGAACTAAAATCATAAGTATTAAAGAAAATTCAAATTTATATCAAATTCATAATTGAGTGATTGAAGAAAAAACAATCTTAATTTACTTTATATATATATAATAAAAAAAATTAGATGAATTATTTTAGTATAAAAGATATTCACGCTTATAAATTATAATTATGTATCTTTCTGAAAAAAGAGATATTTAATAGGCAAGGTGCACCTATATTTGAAATTCAAATTATTAATCAACAATAGACATTTCGAATCAACAAATAATATTAAGTTGATTATTGAAATTTAATTTTTCTTTATCTATAAATTGTAAACCTATTTATATATATAAATATATTTGAATATCTATATATATTCAATGATTAAATTAATGAAAATAGAAATGGCTATTAATTAATAAATGCAACAAGTGTAAATGATAGATCAGGTGGCTGTGGAATACGTGGGTGAATGCAAGAGGGCAAGGTAAGAAGAGAGAGAGGGTGCCATGCATTCTTTTAAAGATCCAAAAACAGGAGCGGGGCGGGGCATAAATAATTTTCGAGAGTGACCCGGACAGAGAGAGAGGTTGCGTGAACTGATTAAGCAACAAGGGACGGCCCTGGACCCCACAAACTGACACACATTCTCACAACACACACACACATATATATATATATATATTTGCACACATACACATACTGAGATAGATTACATATAATCTTTTAATATTCACCCTCTTAAAATTCATTCAAGGTCAAAATATTTATTTAATTTTTACTAAAAGACATTTATACACTTTTACAATCAGCAAGATTTTCTTTATTATAATATGATTGCAAATTTTTACAAAATAGTGTTTTTACCCCCTCACTTGTAACGTGAAAAACCAATATTAATCACCTCTTATAACAATTAGGTGATACCGTGGATCTATTATCAAAAATCACATTTTAATAAATAAATAAATATATTCAATTTTAAATATAATAATTATATTTAATATGTATATATATGAATAATTATAATACTGTTAAAAAATGAATTATATATATATATATATATTATAATCATATACAATAAAAATAAAATAAATATATTAAAAAATAATATTTAAATAAAAGTGATACCCTTGATAATATATATACATATTTATTTCTCAAACTGAATTGAAAATATATATATTTATCTAGATTTTTTTTAATTAACTCAATTAAATGTTAAATAAATTAATAAATGAATAATATATAAAAATATTATTGTAATAAAAATTAATTAAAAGTTAAAAAAAAAATATATGTTTTTTTTAAAGTATTTATATGGCACAATTGAAGTTAATATATATTTTATAATTGTTAAAAAATTATTTATTTATTTTTAATTATTAATTGATTAACTTACATTTTTTTCTGAAGAATAATCAACCCTTTTAATTTAATCAATTATATTAAATAAATATATATAAAGAAAGGGTGATGGGACCCCACCAGTGGATTTTTTTAAACCTCACTCATACACTCATGCATTCACTTGTAGCACTGTGTGACGGATGCTGGAGCACTGAAAGAGCACTGGACCCAGGTGGTTGGTGGGCCGCGCACTTTATCTCCACCTCTCCTATGCCACCAGTCAAACCATCCAACCATCCATCTATCCATTCATTCATTCTTTCTTTCAACCACTCTCACTCATTTCACCTATACGACAAACATTGTCAAGATAACCTTGCCCACCCCCCTCCATTACAATTATACACGCCCTCAACCCTTTTATTTTTATTATTTATTTAAAAAAAATATTAACTATTTTTTATATACTAGTTTAATATAATAAATAGCTGCTTAATCTATGATAAATATAATTATAATTGTAGATTTGATTATCAAGATGATAAAATTAATTAAATATTAAGTAAAAAAAAATTATATTATTAATAAATGAAAATTAAGTAAATGTCAATGAATTATTATTAATTATTTTATTGTATTCCCATCCAAAATTTAATTTTATTCTATTTTAATTATTGAAATTTAAATATGACTTAATTATAATTATATTAAATAATTAATTTTAAAAAAATAATTATTAAATTGTGCTAATAAATAAATTATTAATTAATTTAATGAAATTTTTCAACAATATTTACTCAATTTTAAATCTTTTTTTGAACTAATTAAATTAATTTTTTATATAAAAATTACTTTATTTTTAATTGATATTTATATTTCTATATATTAATTTAATAAAATATGCAATAACATTAAATATATATGAAATATAACAATTTTTTTGTGCTTTTTGAAGAAATAAAAGTATATACCTGATTATATATCCGAGCACTAGGCAATTTATTATTTTCAAACTGAATATTTCGGAACTGTCTGGAGAATTAATAAATTTTCTGGGTTAATTATTATGAATATCCTTTATTTTGTTTTACATCTTATATTTATACATAAGAAATAGATCATCAATTAAATTATTTTTTCAAAATCCCTGAAATTATATTTTAGTTAAAAACACTCAATAAGAATTTATATAAAACTCTGCGTTCAGAGAACCTCTCATGCAATGAATACTAAACTATTAATTCTTACAATTCACTCCCAATTTTGAATTTAATTTCTATTATAATAATCAAATATTTAAATTATTTAATTTCTTCTAAAATTCTTCATTATAATTATATCCTGATGCGAAAAAGTAAAATGATATTAGAAGGATAAGATCTTATATTTATATGTCTATATATATATATATATATATATATAGGTATATATATTGAAATATATTATTATGATTATGTACGAGAGTAGGTCAATAAATCCGTGACTTTTTGAATGAAACGCAGATTTTTGAATAAAAATTTATTTTATTTTTCAACGTAGTCTCTCCTTTGAGCTTTATACACTTACAACGTTTCTCCAATTTTTTTATCCCTTCGAAAAAATAAGATTTGAACATCAAAATAGGCAATTGTTTGTGAGATGATATCATTGTTGGAGTCAAATCTCTTTCCTCTGAGCCATTTCTTTAGGTTTAGAACAGGGATGTCAAACTCATAGGTACACTTGGGCCAAACAAACAAGGTTTAACTTTAGGCGGGTCGCAAAAAAATTTATTTCGAATAATAGTCGGAAATATTTAAAATTCTGATCGCGAAAACATTTTAACCTTTTTTTTTAGAACCATATTGAAAAAATTTAAATATTTTCCGATATATTGGCCGCGAGTTTGACATCCCTGGTTTAGAAACAAAAAATAGTCACTCGGGGCTATATCCAGAGAATAGCGCGTATGAGGAAGCAATTCGTATCCCAATTCATGGATATTCATGGAAATTCACTTTTTTCCATTTTCTTCTCAAATTACGAGGTAGTCTACTATTAATCGTTGCCAAACAAAAACTAAAAGACCCAGCTGATTCAAATTTCGACAGGGATCAGCTGATAGTTACCTGCTGACAGAAGCAGAATTGCTATTTCATTTAAGAGAAGGGAAATTCAAAAAGTCACTCACTTATTGATCTACTCTTTTATATATATATATATATATATATAATTGTAATATTAACTGTCATTTACTTTAATTAAGATTAAAATGTCTTTTCATGTAAATGAGACCATTAAAGATCCATTCTTCACTATAAAATCTCTAATATGTGAATTTCATAAAAATCTGTGGACTATTTTTACAATTATATTTATTATTTTCTTGGTATAATAAGATAGATACCTTTTTTTAAAATATCAAAAAATAATATCTTATAATAATTAGAAAAAATATAAATAACATAAATTATGACAATAAGGTAATTTAAATTATTGGAAATAGATTTTCGACCATTTAAAGAAAGAGGAAATCGTAAATCGTCCTTTCCATTACCATTTAGAGATTGCAAAATGTTAAATTTTAAAAAAATAAATCTTTTTAACTTTATTTTTTTTATCATTAAACTTTGATAAATGATGTATGATAATTCGCCTAATGGCAACCAATGTAATAGGTAGATATATATATTTTCAACTCCTCACACAAATCACTGATAGTAAATAAATAAATAGATAATAAATATTATGTGCGAAATATATTTATTTATCTTATTAATATTTGTTAAATGTCTGAGGTGGACGTGATTGTTTGAAAATGAGGAGGGGCTACAATTAGAACAGACACAATAATAAACGTGATCTCCACCCACCAAATTTTATAAAATTAAAATAATATAATTTGAAATTTTGAATCTGTGGCTCTACGGAACTCGAAAGTTCTTGGCCGCAGCAACCACATTTCTCCAAGCGTCCCTAACCTGAGGTACACATTCAACTTCTATTTTCTCCATCTTTCTTACGTCCCTTCCTACATTGACCTCTCACTGCGTCTTTGGTCTTCAAATCGGACGTTTCCCAATCGGTCTCCCCACCAATATATTTTTCTTACTTTTCGGTTTTGGATGTCTGGAGATGCATAGAGACCAATCAATGCCTCGTTAAGCAGTCTCCCCTATTCCCCGGTCACCTCTTCTTTCTTTGATACATAAATGCTGCGAAGAATCCTATTTTCAAATACTCTAAATCTACTCTCGTTTCTTAACGTCATATACCACGCCTCGCATCCATATAATCCAAGTGATAAAATAATTGTTTTATATATTTTAATTTTGATTCCCTTTGAACGTAATGAGCCCCTTTACTGAATGATAACAAGCGTTAAACGATTGCAACCTCGATTTAAATTCTTCTCGAATATTACTATCCTTCGTGTGATTACAGAACCCAAGTATTTTAATTTTTCTACATTTTTAAATTTTACGTTTTGTATCTTAAGATTTTGTGTGTCAATATGAAATTAATAATTTTTATATTATTATATTAAATAAAACTATCACAACAATTACGGCATAATTTCATTTATTTATTTTTATTTTGAAAATATTTTCCTTTAAAATAAATTGTCATTAATAAACTGGTTCATAACAGAAAGATAATTATAAGCAATATCTGTCCGATGTTGTAGATTGATTCACTTTTCTTGTAAAGGAAGGTGAAAGTTTTTTTTTTTCTTTTCTAAACTATTTATTAATTGCATTATGTTATGTTAGGTTATCCAATCCGGATATTAAACGATATCATTTAAATATTATGCGGCGATTTGACCTACAACTCCCGGCCATTCAGTCATAAAGAAAAAAAATCATATATGGATAGGACAGACTCTCCTTTTTTCTCCTTCGTAAAATTTTGAATAATTAAAAAAAACAAATATATAATATAAATAATTAAAAATAAATCTATACAATCGTTTCAATATAAAAGTATTTTTATTTAATTAATAAATTACAATATTAAAAAGAAAATTACCTTACCTCGTACAAGAGAGACAAATAATTCTTTGCTGAATTTATAGATGAGTAGGAGGAGTGAAATAAATAAGAAAGATATTAGTGAAATGAAAATGAGTAGATGGAAAAAAAACAGTAAATAAAAATTTCTTATATTTTTTATTGGTTGAATTATAAATTTAATAAAATATTTATATTAGTGTGTGATTTAATATATATTGCAAATATTTATAAATAATAAGTATGTATATTTAAATTTTCAATGGAACTACTTTTGCAATACGTCCTTTATATTTGGCTAAAATTGGTGTGACCTCTTCATTTAAAAATTCATCTACTTGCTCAGGGGCTCGACCAATAAATGTTTTTGCATCAAGCAAATTATCCAATTTGGCATGAATTGGCTTAAAATAATCACTTCGACGTATACGTTCCACTAAATCATTATCTTTTCCATGTTGTTTCACTTGCGCAGCTGCTTCGTGTGATAAAACACGCACCTGGAAAATTAATAATATATTAATTATTTATTTAGGAATCTATTGATTTTTTATTATTATTAAAATATTAAAAAATGTTAATTGCAATAAAAATTTAATTTATATTTTCAAATGTTAACAGAATAGAAAGAAATATCTATCTCTGTGGCTCTTCGGAACTTAGCCGCAGCAACCACATTTCTTCAAGTGTCCCTATCCTAAGCTATAACCATCTATCGCTCTCTCATCCCTTCCTACATTCCACCCATCGCGATCTTGCTATTCCAATCAGTCTCCTCACAAATATAGTATTCACCATTCTTTCCTCTCCCATTCTAGTCGTGTGCCTTGTACATCGCAGCATTCTCAATTTTATAACCCTAACTATGTCTGGAAATGCATAGAAGTCATGCAATTTCTCGTTATGCAGTCTCCGCCATTCCCAGGTGACCTCATCTTTCTTTGGTCCATAAATGCTGCGAAGAACCCTATTTTCAAATACTCTAAATCTACTCTCGTCCCCTAACGCCATAGACCACGCCTCACATCCTTATAATACAACTGATAAAATAATTGTTATATATATATATATATTAATTTTGATCCCCTTGAATTATAATTTTGATGGGATAAGCTCTTTTACTGCATGATAACAGACGTCACCCGATTAAAACCTCGACTTAAATTCTTCTCGAATATTATTTTCCTTCGTGATTAAAGAACTTAAGTATTTATATTTTTCTACATTTTCAAAGAAATGAGACACATAAAATTAAATTATTTTTTAATATAAACATTATTTTTCGTTTAGAGTGGAATTCTATAAAAATGGATATGAACAAAAATGAAAAGCAAATAAAAACGAATAAGAAACCACAAGTAAACTTATATTATTTCTAATTACATAAATATATATATATATATATATTCAAATTTCAATTTTACAATTATGATATTAATCGAATCTTTTTTATGAATAAAGTTCGCATTTTTTTTACTCTTGATTAAGAATGAAATTGAAAATATTAAATAACGAGTATCATTTTGCTTGGGGATATTACAAAATAGAATTTATAATTATTTTTTTTTAAATGTTAATTTTAAAGATTAAGGAAAATTATTTTAAAAAATAAACATAATTAATGGAATGTTTAGCAATCGATGTGGGGTTTTTGAACAGGTATTGACATGAGAGACAAACAGACAAACCACTCACTCAGAATACTTATTAAAAAATACCTTTCTCACTCTTTGATCCAGATTGATTTATATTTTTTTATCTATTCAATTATATATATATATATATTCTTACTCTTAGAGAAAATCAATAATTTAGTTATACATTAATGTGAAATAAGATAAAATTTACTTATATTATCATCATTTAAAAAATAATAATTTACCAAATTTGTTTGTTTAGATTTTAGATTTTAAATTAATTAGAATTTTTTAATATTTTATAAATTTCTTGGTTTAAATTCAATTTGTTATTATTATTATATTCTCTCTCTCTCTCTCATTTTTTTCTAATTCTTTCTTTTTACTATCTCGCCAGAATACTATCTCGATGCCATCCCGAAAATTTTCGATGTCGAGATTTTGATGTTTTTATACGTTTTGAAGGTCCCTGAGACCAGGGCTTCGAACCGTTATTTTTTTCGTTTCGGTTTTCGTTCCGGCAAAAATAATGTTTTTTTTCGGTTTTCGGTTCAGTTCCGATTAATTAATTTTAAAGACCTTTTATTTGTATTAGAAATTTAGGTTGAGGTATGCCGAGTCTGCCATAAATTAGCGCCCGAAAAATATTTTTTGCTACCACCCTAAATCATACTACATGAATTGATACAATCTTGATGAATTGATCTTTTTTTTGCTGCACATCTTTGAATTCATTATTGTGATGTCGTTTTAAATATCGTTCCAAATTTGCAGCATGATTTCCCTTTAAAGAAGTGTCGCATATATTACAAATGTTTTTATTTTCTGTTTTGTTATATGTAAAAAAATCCCTGCTAGTGTTTGTCTTATTTCTCCCCATTCTAAATTCAAAGAAAGAAAAAAAAAAAAAAATAAATAAATTAAAAATAAAATAAATTGTACAAAATAGTTATTATCAATATATCAATTGAAATTGATATAATTGATAAGCAGTACGAGGCATAACTAATTAAAAAAAATTCGGGCTTGTGTGTTGCCAAAACGCCCAAAAACACCACTTCTGGCAACTCTGGATTGAACACGTACTGAACTGAAATAAACCGATATTATTTTTTTCGGTTCAGCTCCGGTTCCGGTTCGAAGCCCTGCCTGAGACATTTTCCCTAAGGTTGAGAAAAATGTCTGTGTGTGTGTATGTGTGTATGTAGACAAGATTAGGTAAAAACGGTTTGAGCTAGAATCATGAAATTTGGTATTCAATATTTGTAGTTTTCTATCAACTTTTGAGAAATGTAGCTCAACCGGATGAGGGTCATTACCTACCACTTTTTGAATTTTTTTCTCTAATGTGATCGTAAAAATAAAGATATATGTTTGATAGTTTTTCACATGTTTAAAAATTGTATAAAACTGCTATATATAGAATTTCAGCTTGAGCTGAAAGTACCGGAATTAATTTTTTAAATTTTGCCTTAAAATAATCCAATTCAAATTTGCGAGATAATCGAGTGGAGACACTCTAGATGTTTTTTATATTTTTGTTATGATTCGTGCCTGAAATGACCAAATAAGATAAAAACAAAAACAAAAGAGGAGTTCATTCATGCAAGACGAGCATATCGTGTAAATGGCCTTGTCTAGAACGTCCCGCCCCCACCTGTCTTTCTTTCTTCCTACTTTCGAGTGTATTCCTTCCCCCCACTCTCTCTCTGTACTTACTCTCTTTCTACTACTTCTTATTATACTAACTATGGTAAAGAGAAGAGGGACTAGAAAAAAAAAGAAAAACTGGTCCAAAATCCTATGAATGAATCATATATCTTGTTGAAAGCGAAAGTGGTCGCTGCTTTCGATTTAACAGCGCCGGTCAAATCTATATTATATGGGTTGGGTAACAAAAACCACTTACCCAACAAAAACAACAACACCTCCTAGAATAAGAAGAAGAAGTAAAAAGAGAAAAAGAGAGAAGCAACAAGTAAATTTTTTTTTGATGGTATGGTGTTATATAAAAAAAACTCCATAAACGTTAACGCCCTTTGTTTAATATACTTCTTAACAAATAGCGATAAAAATTTAAATTTTAAAAGATATATATTTATATATTCGCACTTTCACAAATTCATTCATTCATGTATGATGATTAAAGGAATAAATTACTTTCATTAAAAATAATAAATGATATTAATAATAATTGATTCAATTTAATTTTTATATAATTAATTTTATTGACTATTTTTTTTAAATTTGTTAGTAATAGTAATTGTTAAATTCAAATTAATTCATTAATTAGTTAATGATAACGTTTATTATGTAACATTATATCGAGATGGAAAGTTGGGAAAAAATTAATTAAATATAACATATATTGATATGGAGGAAAAAGGGGGGGGATTTATTTTACCTGTTCGTGACATTCTTGACGATCACCACCGGCGTCTACCATTGCAACAATCACATTTTCCGCTGACATAAATGGCAATTCTTGTGCAATACGACGTTCAATCACTTTCGGATAGACAACCAATCCAGATAAGACATCAAGAAGAGTACTTAGGACTGCATCAGCGGATAGGAAAGCCTCACCAAGGGTCAGTCGCCTAAAATTAATATTATTAATATTAATTACCACCTCTCTCCCTCACCCTCAACTCAACTCTCTGGACAAAATTAAAATAAAAATAAATAAATAAATACATATTTATATATATATATATATATTACAAAAGTCAAGGGCAATCACTTTTAATAAAAATATAAAAAATAAAATAATAAATAAATAATTGAACTATTTATTGATTAAGTAATATCTATAATATCAAATTGATATAGATCAATATAATACATATCCTAATCTAATATCATAAATCATCTTAAGAAAGAAAATAAAAAATAAAATTCACGCTCTGTTGGTTTTTTAGTTTAATCCATTTAACAAAAATATTTAATAAAATGACTAATAAATTATTATTAACGGTGTACATTGCAATTTATAGACACTTAAGAAGATAATAAATAATAATAAAAAAAAGATTACCGAACTAAGTAAGTGAAAAATAAATTTATTAATTAAGGAAATATATAATTTAAATTTTTACTTACTTTTGCTATTAAAAAATAATATAATTTTTTTTCATATTAAAAAAAAATATTCATATTAAAAAAAAAATTTCTTTTGAATTTTTAATTTAATCATATTGTAAGAACAAAAATTATATATCTGGTCTGATTTGGGTAAGATAAGAATAGAATTAAATTATTGATTTAATATTGAAAAATAAATTTAGATTTGGTCCGCTGAACTTTTGAGTTCGAGGGATCAAACCTCTCCAAGTTCAATTTATAGAAGAAAATAAATAAATAATTTCTAAAATAATTCTGCGAAAACTGGCTCAAATAAAGATGCATTCCAAAGACCAATAAGCGGGAGTGTCCTCCCCTAGACTTTCCCGCATATAAATAGGTATAAAGAGTTGCGAATGAATATTTAGAATGTAATAAAGTGCTACTTCCGGTTAACTGATATTTTAAATGTAAAAAAACAGATATGAATATAATATAAATATTTTTAATTTTATTTTATTTATAATATATAAGGGCTGGCTGTGACGTCATGAAGTGCTGGGTGACGTCATATAATTTTAAATTAAGAAAAAACTAATGAAGATGATTTTTCTCGAGGATAAAATCAATACAAAGTGCATAACACGTGGAGATATGCCTTCACGTGAAATTTGATATGAAAATAACCCTTCACTTCCTCTCTTCGATCGGCAATACTAGCACTTCCGGTTTCCGGATTTGCACTAAAAGTTGATCCATTCATCATACTGATGCATTAAGTAAATATACCAAATTTCATCAAAATCCGTTGAGCCGTTCAAGCTGTACACATCTCTACGGACACACATCGGACGGACGGACAGACATCATGCTAAAAATACTTTTTTCTGTTAAGAAAATGCATGATTCGTGGAGATATGTACCTAAAAATATCCATAGGTGAAATTTGGTGTGAAAACAATACCTCCCTTACTATCGTCGGTCGGTAAAAAGGAAACGCTACTTGTATAGGTAAAATGTCACTTCCGGTAGTCAGATCATGATGAAATTTGGTATCTGAATTTTTTTCATATTTTTAAATCTATATACAAAATATGAAGCAAATATCTCGAAGCAAACTGGTACTTTACTTGAAAGGTAAACGCAACCAGTGTAGGTAAAGTACCACTTCCGGTTAACCGATTTTGACGAAATTTTGATAGAAATCTACAAACTGTGAATAATATCGGTGTACCAAATTTCGAAGTCCTAGCTTGATTAGTTTTTGAGTAAATTTGCTTACAGACATTACATACATACATACATACATACATACATACATACATACATACATACATACACACACACAGACATAATTCCAAAAATGGTATTTTCCGACTCAGGGAGGTCTAAAACGTCAAGATCTATCAAAATCTCGAAGTCGAAATTTTTGACGATTCCAATACTTCCCTTATACGAAGTATGCGGGAAAGTAATAATAAAAAAATTTAAATTTGAAAGAATTTTTTACGAATTTTATTTATTAAAACTTTTGTGGTTTTTATAATTATTATAGGGGTTTTGATTAAAAAACCACATATTTGTATAATTTATTTATTTAGTTAAATAAACGTACAACGTTTCGACTGCTTATTCTGTATTCGTTATCAAGTACCGGACTGAGTCCACTTAAGTCGGAGCATGTATACAGTACTTGATAACGACTGCAGAATAAGTAGTCGAAACGTTGTACGTTTATTTAACTAAATAAATAAATTATACAAATAAGTGGTCTTTTAATAAAAATTAATTTAAAAAAGAATTTTTTATTAGCTCAAATTTTCTAGATCTACAGTAAAATAAAGTATGAAAATATTGATTATATTAGAGTAGTAATAAATATTCATATCTTTACCGATTGCTAGAGTCGTCTAATGTTCTTTCAAACCATTGATTCGCTTCTGTATGTAAAGCATTTGATGCAAGTGACATTAAATGCCTGGCAATGCCACATGTTCTTTCTGATCGCATTGGATTTCGTTTATAGGGCATTGCCGACGACCCAATTTGCGTCTTTTCAAATGGCTCTTCCAATTCCTTCATAAATGCTAAATGTCTTAAATCGGTACATAATTTATGTGACGATGCACCCAATGATGCAAGGACATTGACAACTTCTATATCCACTTTACGTGAATAGGTTTGTCCTGTGACACGAAATACCGATTTAAAACCAGCTAATTCAGCAACACGTTGATCCAATTGACGTACTTTTTGATGATCCCCATTAAAAAGTTGTAAAAAAGATGCTTGTGTCCCTGTAGTGCCTTTAGCACCTCGAAAACATAAATCATCCCTTGCACGAGATAATGCCCTTTCATCCATTAATAAATCTGAGAGCCATAAACATGCACGTTTGCCGACCGTTGTTAATTGGGCCGGTTGCAAATGTGTAAGCCCTAAGGTTGGCAAAGAACGATACTCTTTTGCAAATTTACTTAATTGTTCAATACAACCAGCTAATTTTGGTAAAAGAATATCGAGACCGTCACGAAGAATAAGAAGATCTGTATTATCGCCAACGAAACACGAAGTGGCACCCAAATGGATGATTGGAGCAGCTAATGGGCATAGCTTCGCGTATATGTGCACATGCGCCATTACATCATGTCGGGTAAGTCGTTCTTCAGCAGCAGCAGCTACTAAATCAAGATCATCGACATGCGCCTCCAATTCTGCAATTTGACTATCAGTTACTGCCAACCCCAACTCCTGTAAACAACAAAAACAACATCTATTATATTATAATTATTATTAAGAAATAAAATTGAATAAATATAAATCAATATTAATAATTTTATAATTCTTCCTTTTTCTTTTATGTCTAGAGCAGTGGTTCTGAACCTTTTTTTTACTGCTTACACTTTTAACGGTTTAAAAATTTAGCGGCACACAAAGAAAAAGATAAGTGTAAAAGTTTACCATATTGAAAAAAGTGGTCCCAAAAACGTTTTACCTTTTTTTTAGAACTAAATTGAAAAATTTAGAAAAAAAAGTAGGAAATGTTTAAGAGCCTCAAAATCTCGCGGCACACAAAAGTGCTGCGGCACAGTGGTTGAGAATTACTGGTCTAGAGCACCCATATTTACGGCAAATAAATTGTCGCCCTTCAGATATGACGCTATGTAAAAATGCTCGGTTAGCTGTCCACTTGAGTGGGTTGAGCCAGGAGCAGAAATTATTTGTTTATGGTTATAAGTTCTGTTTCTAAATTTCTTTAATAATTTAATATATTGAGGCCGTATCTCTTTGTTTTTTTCTTTTAAACCTTCCCCTCCTACCTCTTTTGGGAGATGTGTATAGCTTCTTTGTCAAGAGCTATTCACATCTCTTATTTTTGTAAGTTTTAGTATAATTTTATATAAAGTAGTAATGGTTATTTAATTTTATTTTCTACTTTTCCTCAATTTAAAAACTTTTTTTAGAATTTCTAAAAGATATTAACTAAGTGTAAATAATTTTAAACACATTGTTAGAGTTTGTTATATACTATATTTATAATAATTATAGATAAAACCTAATAAATAGTTCATTTAGTATAATAATTGTATACTAAAAAGCAAATAGAAAAGATAATGTAATAATAATGTAAATAAGACAGGATTCAATTCGCATCTGATATTGATATTAAATCACATTTAAATAGTTTTTAAATTATAATATTATTAATAGATATTAGTGAATTTCTATCATTACACTAAAATTCATTGAAATAGATTAGTTACATTGATAATTCTTTTTTAAAATTATTAGTTTTCAAAATCATCAAATTAAAAAAAAATGTATTTAATTTGAATTCAGTTTTTAATTAATTAAACGATAAATGAATTGTCATAAAGAACAAGTAATTAAAATAAATTTGAAGTTATAATCGGTTTATAAAAAGTTAGTAAAGATTTACGTAGAAAATTAAATCCAAAAAGACAGAGTGAGTGTGAAATAAAGATAAATAAAAAGGTATCAAATAAGAGAAATTAAAATAATAAAAAGCAAAAAATATAAACAAAACAAAATACAACACAAAATAAAAAAAAAAATATCTAGACACTTCGTTTGCTTTTTTGGGAAAATTTCAGGTATATTATTCTATAATCTATCTATCTCTGTGGCTCTACGGAACTCGAAATTTCTTGGCTGAAGCAAGCACATTTCTCCAAATGTCGTTATCTTGAGCTACCCAACTCCTACTTTCTCCCATCTCTTCCTACATTGTCCACCCACCACGACCTTGGTCTTCCAAACGGACGTTTCTCAATCGTCCCCCCCCCTACCAATATATTTTTTTGCCATTCTTTCCTCCCCCATTCTAGCCACATGCAGCCTTCTCGATTTTATAACTCTTCCTATGTCTGGAGATGCATAGAGGTCATGCATTATGCTATGATATAAAATAATTATAAAAATAAATATATATTTATTGAATGATTCATTTAAATTAATCATGTAACTGAAACGGCATGTCTATATAACATTAAAATTAAAAAAAAAACATAGTAATCAAATGTATGTAATAAAGTTTGAAGGTGGTTATCATATGACCGATTTCTTTTAATTGTAATTATGGGATTAAAAAACAAATCAAGTATGTAGTTAGTTAAGTGAATTGAATCTATGTGAGTGGCCGATTAAATATGCAAAAAGGAGGTGAGGGTGTCGGTGTCGGTGTCAATGTAAGTAGGCGTCTTTCGACAAACAACAACAACAGTAACAGTAAACCAATCTGTTGTCCATGGCTCCGAATTCGATCATCTATTATCCCCTGTTGTTTCATTAGCATACAATCAAATTCCTTTACTCACTCTACTTGCTTGTATGCTACTTTTTCTCTCATAGAAGCACACTATTAACAATTTATTTATTTATTGTAAAAATTAACTAATTATTATATATTTAATTTAATAATAGTTTTAATTATCTTGAATATATGAAAATAAAATTTTTTAATCTATTTAATTTAATATTTATTAACTTTTATTAAATTTAATTGAGTAATTTTTGTTTTTAAATTATTTTAATTTAAAAATATATTTATGCTATTCATTGATATTCATTAACTAATAGAACACAAATTGTATTTTTATTATTTTTTTTCTTTTCCTTTGAATAATTTTATATTTAATAGGTGTTGAATAAGATTTATTTAAGATAAAAATAGAATGAGAGTTGAATGTTAAGAATGTATGTGAGATAAAGGGGAGGTCTGGGTGGAAATAGATATATATTAGACTCACGAAATGGGTCAGAATTCAAATTAAAATTCAATTAAAATCTATCAAAGAAGAAATTCAAATGCATTTATTCAAATGTTAATGGCAATCGTGAATTAAATGAATTGTGAATTAAAAAAAAAAATAAATAAATAAACGCCCAAATAAAAAAAATATCAAATGTTGATATATAATTAAATTGAATATAGAAAGGAAAAAATCTGATATGAGAGTATCAAACAATTATCACATACTAACTTCATTATATTTGAAATTTTCTCCTGACATTAATTATTAATTTGGTTCATAGTTTATATTTATCGATATATTATTACCATTAACAGGTCAATAAAAATCTAAAATAAAATAAAAAAATTGAACATTCTTATGAAGGAATGATTTGAAAAATTTACTATTTAAACTTCTCGGAGTACTTTAAAGGGGATAGAAACTTACTTGACAATGGTGAAGCGAGTTTAGTTTGAGAGTAATTGAGAAAATTTCAAAAAGAGTGAAAAATCAATGATGTAAAATAGTACTTCGGGTAATCGTTTTTAATGAAGAAGTTATATATATTGTAGTATCCAACAGGATAATCAGGAAGGAAAAAAAATAAAATAAAATATTTAAATACTTATTCTAAATTTATTATACACTAGTTAGCACTCTGGCTTCAATAAAATTACAGAAAATATCAATTGATATTAAATAAGATTAATCACTATTATTAATACTAAAGTTGTTTTAAGTGTCAGCTAGCACTGATTTGTGTATTGAAGAGTGGATTGTGTCACTTATCTGGGCCGCTGAGTGGGTGTGCTGGAAGGTGTCTCGCGGGTTTCTTGAGATCGAAAGACCTTCTCGATTAGCTTGGATTCAAACTGGCTTATGGACTCTGAAGTAGTATAACCTTTTGTAGCAGGCTTACGATACAGAGAGAGATCTTATTCAGGATGTTTGAGTAATTCTCAGTGTACACTAACTGTCCTTTCACACTGGCCTTCTGGCCTTTTATATGGGTGCAAAACAATAGACCCCTTACCCATTCCTTCTGGGCCATTCCCAGAATTAGTTAAGGTGTTTGTAGGGGGGGGGGGACAGAGGACTTTCTGTCTACATCCCATTCGTTTTCGAAAGAAAATTTAAGAATTAAATTTTCTTTATACTATTAACATCCTTGTCTCTTAAGCGCGCGTCCCAGATAGTAATCACTATGTTTCACTTGTCACTGAACGGCACTTCACTTTTGACACTCACTACACTTACAACTTATTATTATTCACACATTATATTAATTAACATATTTATTACTATTATATACAAACTATAACTCATATTCTTAACAATATTTGTCAGCTGTTAGTTGTTTTTTTTTTTTTTTTTTTTTATTTTGTCATTCGTGATCATTCATCGTTCCGTCCCACTAATAAGTGTTTTCAGTAAACACGTTTCCCCTTTATTTTTATTTTTTTTTTTTTTTTAAACAAAATTTGAATGAATACTCCAATAAATGCCATTGTTTCCCTTCTTAAACTTTTTTTTTTTTTTTGAACCATAAACTTTTATTTTATTATAATTTATTGATTGATCTCATTGATTGGAACATAATAAGGTTTTAAAAGCCTAGAATTATAAGTACCTATCTCACGTTTCTTATCTATTGTTCTTAGAGTATAAGATCCATTTCCTGATATACCTGAAATAACATATGGCCCCTCGTATATGAAAAAAAATTTATGATATAACTTATTTTGGAATGAGGACGGTTTATTAGACTTTACAAGGACTTTGTCACCTAATGAATAAGGTTTTGAAAAAAATTATTTTTCCTTTCTCTTTTCATCTATTTGCCTTTGTGTTTTTTGAACCCTATTCAAAGCCAATTTATATTCTTTCTCTTTTATTTTAAATGGGTCCGGCTCTAATTCAAAATATTCTTGAACAGGTGTGTATGGTTGTTTATTTTTTAGCAAAAATTCGGGGGGTAGTTTTGTTGTTTTATTTGGGACTTTATTAATTATATTTTGTAACTCCATGACATGTTCGAACCATCCTGAATGATGTGAGTGAGTGTATGATCTAAATAACCTATTTAATTCTTTCATTATTCTCTCGGTTGGATTTGATTGAGGATTACGTATTGCGGTAAATTTAGCTTTTATATTTACCGATTCTAAGTACTCTACAAATACTTTAGCTGTGAATTGCTTTCCCCGATCCGCTAAAAATATTTTCGGAAAAGATTCCTCCTCAAATAGTTTTTTTGTAATTTTCACTGTTTCTTTTGCGGTTATTTTGGTTGCAGGTTTAAGCCAAACATATTTAGAGAAAATATCTACAAAAACATAAATATAACAATTGTTAAATTTTGATTTCGGCAGAGGGCCATAAATATCAACAGCTATCATCTCGAATGGTTCCGATGCTGATACATGAAATGACCCTTCTGACAAATATGCTTTGGGATATTTGGTTTTTTGACATAATTCGCAACTTTTTATTATTCTATTAACTGTTCGGTTCATTTTCCGCCAATAATACTCCCTATTTAGAAACCAAAGTGTTTTATTAATTCCGTAATGTCCATAAAATTCGTGATAGCTCTTAGCTAAATCATTTTGCATAGATTCAGGTATTACTAATTTTATATTGTCCCCCTCCCTTTGCGGTTTTTTAAAAAGTACATAATTTTGTGTAAAATACTGTTCACAGTCGCCGCTAGCTCCACATTTTTCAATAATCGTTTTTAAATTTGAATCGTTTAATTGATGTTGAATAATTTTTGTTATTAATGAATTTAGATTTTTTGATAATGGATTTTCCGTGACGTTTATTGCTGATAAAATATTCTTGGTTGCGTTTTGACTCGAATTAAACGATGAATTTCTGCTTAGAGTGTCTGCTATTTTATTGTCTGAGCTTTTTATATATTCAATTGATAAATTAAATTCTGAAATATAGTTCGCCCAACGTGATAATTTACAATTGTGCACTAATGTGGTGTGGTTAAGCATTTCTAGCGCTTTATGGTCTGTTTTTAATGTGATTGGGTAGCCTAATATAATTGATCGAAATTTTTTTAATGCCCAAACAACCCCTAGAAGCTCTAATTCTGTGACTGTGTTGTTTCTCTCGTAATTCAAAAGGCACCTGCTTGCAAAGAAAATCGGTCTCTCATTATTGTTTTGATCTTTTTGAACTAGCACCGCTCCCAATCCCTTGTAGCTAGCATCTACATACACAATAAAAGGTTTACTATAATCGGGATATTTTAATATTACTTTTTGAATAAATATCTCTTTACATTTTTTAAATTCCTTTTCCAATTCTTTTGACCACGCCCATTTATTATTATTAGCAGCTTCTCTGAGTGGAGACAGCACAGCTGAGCAATTAGGAAAGTAACGACGATAATAGGATACCAAACCTAACCATGATTTTAATTGTTTTCTATTAGAAGGTGTTGGCCAATTTTTTATCGCCTCGATTTTATCTTCATCAGGTCGTACCCCATAAATAGACATCACATGGCCTAGGAATTTAAGTTCCCTTTTGAAAAATTCCGATTTTTTTATATTTAATTTGATATTAAATTTTCTAAATTGGTTGAATAATGTTTCTATATGTTGTAAATGAAGCTCTGGGCTGTCGGAATAAACTAATATATCATCAATATAATTAGTACTAAATGATTTTGTTGATTGACCTAATACATATTCCATTGCTCGATTAAATGATGCTACGCTTGTACTTAAGCCGAATGGAAGTCTTGTAAATTGATAACACTTTCCTTCGAAAAGAAAAGCCGTGAACGGTCTTGAGGATGGATTTAGATTAATTTGCCAGTAAGATTGCGTTAGGTCAATGAGCGAAAGGCATTTCGGTTTTTTGTCCATTAATAATAATTCCTCTGGGGGTGGGGGGATTTCTGTTAATGTTTTCATTTTTTTATTCAGTTGCCTAGCATCCAGACAAAGCCTTATACTTCCGTCTTTTTTTATTATTGTCCTAATTGGGTTCGAATATTCGGATGTAGATCTTTCTATTACCCCCCAAGATAAATATTTTTCTAAAAGTTTTCTTAAGGGCTCACGATGAGAATGTGGGATTGGGTATTGTTTTTGTTTAACCGGTTTATTGTCATGTAACTCAATTGTGTGCATGTATCCTTTAACGCAACCCGGTTTTTCCGAGAATATATCCTTAAATTGTTCCATTAATCGGTTTAGTTCTTTTTCTGGTATATTTATACTCGTGTCCTTTGAATATAACTTTAAATTATCGAAATCAAATCTTGGGTATGCCGTTGCCGATAGGGAATTCTGAATAAAACGATTTGTATTTTTTATAATAATATTCTTTTGGTTTATTGAAAGAGTTGTATTTATTTTATTAAATTTCATCGCTACATTATTCTTTCTACACCAATCTATTCCTAATAAACAATTCAATTTGAGATTCGGAACGATTAAGAAAGTCATATACGTTTCAATAGAGCCTATATTAAAATTAAGTAACACTGCGGTCGTCACTTTTTTACTACGAGAACCCGAAATTCCGTGTATAAAGGTACCTTGGATTTTTATTATTTCATGAGGGATTTTCGATTGGCATAATTTTATATATAAATTTTCGCTTATTAAGCTTACCTCACTTCCAGTATCTATTAATGCAGGTACTTTTTCTTTTTTAAATTCTAAAGTTATCCACACGCAGTCATTATTTAAATTATCAAATTTCGATGTAATGGGGGCGGTTTCCGTTTTATTGTTTTTATTATCATCCGGCTTTTTGTCTAAATTTTGCCTTGTTGGGGGTTGCCGGCTTATCCCCAGGCTTAATCGTTTAACTGATGATTATCCTCCTGATCTCCCGCATCTGTATTTACAAATGTTTCAAAAATTTCTCTAACGGGATTTTCAATTTCTACAGCGTTGGTTGTTTTAAAATTTTGTCTCTGTCTTTGGGATTCATTGAATTTCGAATACCTATTGTTCGCTTGGCCTCTAAAGGGACCTTTTCGACCCGACTCTACCCTTTTACCTGTGAACGATGGGTCGGTTGGCCTACCATCTTTTATATATTCTTTTCTCGGCGACCTATTTACATTGTTTCCTTGGCCATAAAATTTTTTAGAGTTATTAGAATATTTATTTGAAAAATATTCTCTATTTAAATTTTTTTCATTCGAAATCTTTTCAAATTCCGTTATCAATTCTACCATTGTTTCTTTGTCATTTTTTACAAAAAGTAGATTCATCCTGAGGGTCCTTGGCAATTTAGCTTTTAATGATTTTATTAAATAGGCGTCATCTAATGGATGAGTTAAAAATTTTGCCCATTTATACCTATCTCCAAATTGGCATGCTAACGGTTTATCTATTCTATAATTTCCATGCACAAATTGTGTTATAAATTTGTTCTGAATGTCTACATTCCAATATTTAGCCAAAAAGTTTTTTTTTATGTCATCCAACTTTTGTAATTCTGACCTATTATTCATTGCCCAGGTACGTGCCGGCCCTAACAGACAATAAATAAAAGCCTCAGTAACAATTTTATTTGGCCATTGAAATTCCTTGGCCACCCTTTCAAAATCATTTATAAATTCAGTAGGATGATTAAATTCAATTTTAAGCTCATCCCCAAACTTATTTAAGTTTGAACATATCGCTCGAACATCGGCCAAGTTGACTATTGAATTTTGAGATTTTACGTGCATGTGAGGTCCCTGATCTGTTTTTTCTATTAATAGATCTGTAACTTTATCATTTATCTTTTCCACTTCCTCCCTCATTTCGGCTATTGTTTGTTTCATTTCTTCCTGACTATTTATTTGTGCCCTAGCTCCTTTATCAAATTTGTCTTTATTTTCAGCTAACTGGTCCTCCAACCCGATAACGACTTCACCTAAATTCTGAAAATTGTGATTGTGAGTTATTACTTGTGTTTCTAACTCGTTAATTTTGTTGCTTATTTCCCCTAATTTATCCCTTATTTCTGTTTTAAATGAATCAAATTTTTTTTCCCAGTTTCTATTCATTTGCTTCATCATTTCGATAAGCTGGCTATTAGAATCTGCACCCAAATTTTGTTCTGATGCCATTTTGCAATTAAAGTTATTCAAAACGAAAATAAACAATAAACAGAACGGTGAACGAACACTCTTGACTTCAGACAAAACAAAAAACAACTAAGAACAATTAGTTAAATTAATAACATATAATAAAAAAAAATCAATCTAAATAAATTAATTAAGTAAATTTTAATAATTTATATTTTATTTTAAATCCAGTGAAAAAGTATTATTTTAATTCATTCGAGGTGGAACTTCCATGTAGTATCCAACAGGATAATCAGGAAGGAAAAAAAATAAAATAAAATATTTAAATACTTATTCTAAATTTATTATACACTAGTTAGCACTCTGGCTTCAATAAAATTACAGAAAATATCAATTGATATTAAATAAGATTAATCACTATTATTAATACTAAAGTTGTTTTAAGTGTCAGCTAGCACTGATTTGTGTATTGAAGAGTGGATTGTGTCACTTATCTGGGCCGCTGAGTGGGTGTGCTGGAAGGTGTCTCGCGGGTTTCTTGAGATCGAAAGACCTTCTCGATTAGCTTGGATTCAAACTGGCTTATGGACTCTGAAGTAGTATAACCTTTTGTAGCAGGCTTACGATACAGAGAGAGATCTTATTCAGGATGCTTGAGTAATTCTCAGTGTACACTAACTGTCCTTTCACACTGGCCTTCCGGCCTTTTATATGGGTGCAAAACAATAGACCCCTTACCCATTCCTTCTGGGCCATTCCCAGAATTAGTTAAGGTGTTTGTAGGGGGGGGGGGACAGAGGACTTTCTGTCTACAATATATATATATATATATATATATACATTATATATTAAATTTAGTTTCCTACACTTTTGTTGGCTGAACTACGATATTCACATACCCCTACATAACCCTATTTTCAGATTCATGGGAATTTAATATTTTAATAATAAAATTAATATTGATTTGTCGTTGTTATTTTTAGTTCGTTCGGAAAGTAATTTCGTTTTTTTTTTGTAAATCTGAAAGACAATTTTTATATAATGAATAAATATTTGCTAGAAAATAACTGATACAGATGATTTTTTAACCTCTTCATTTGAATTAAAAGTTCTACCGTCCAAAAAATCAACTAATGCCTTTATTTTCAACCGGCCTTCCATTACGTGGCGCATCTTCGATTTCAAAATTACCGGATCTAAATTTTGCAAACCAATTCTGGCACTGGCTTATTGCCAAAGCATCTTCTCCATACACATACGTTAATTTCCTGCTGGCTTGAACAGCATTATTATCTTTTCTATAGGAAAAAAGTAAAATATGTCGAAAATGCTGCTTATTGCTCTCATATTTAAAAGGACATCAACCATAAAACTACTGTGTATATTTAATTGAACTATTTGACACACAAGCATTGCTATATCAGGTCTCTAAACATATAATGATTATGCGGCTTAAGTGTGAAGTTGTGTCCGAAAAATTATATCCTCTGGAGGAAAAAACGAAAGTACTTGCCGAACAAACCTAATAATTTAATAATACTTGTATTATCTATTTATTTAAGTAGAAATTTGAAATAAAATAATTGATTATCAACAATTAAATAATATAACGAAATATGGGATGAATATTTATTGAAATTGGAGATTGTTTATTGACCACACCTCTTGGTTTAGAAAGATTAAAAAAAAGAGAATACGATCTCTGTATCGTATGTTCGATCAACGAACGTTAAGTAATTCTAGATCAAGAGCAACAATTGGGGGAGGAGACCTTGGGCCAATTCTTCTAAAAAAAAACAAACAAAAAAATCAAGATAATAAATACCAAAACAATCAAAACAATTTAAAGAATTTCGTGTCAAACTGTTCAATTATATATTTTTTTTTTAGAAAAACTAAAAACAAGTCCTAAAATTATATAGTTATGTTAATTTTCAATATAAATAAATATATAAATAATAAAATAAAAATGATTATTGATTATTATTATTATTATTTATAGATTAAATTGTCTAAAATTGAAAATTTCTAATTTCTAAATATCGAATTTGAAAAATAACTTTTATGTTTGTTTTATTTTCTATGAAGAGGATAGATAATTTCCAAAGAACTATTATTAAATAGAATGAAAAAAGAATATAAGTTTTTAGAGTATATAATTGCTACCTTTTGGAATAATTTCATTATTATTATTATTATTATTCAACTTTTCAGGAATATATCAGTTAAATTTAAGAATTTTACGTAATTGTAAAATATAAGAATTAATGATGACAAATAATAAAAAAATCACTTCTCTCATAATAATATTAAATAAATTGCAAAAATAAATCAAATAAATATTTATATTTTATATTATATATATATTTTAAACATATTATAAAATCTAAAAATAAAAAAAAATGAAAAAAATAAGTCAAGCAAATATTCAATCTTAGTCTGTTATCTTATCATTGATAAGAGAAGTGAGTTATATCAAAAAATAAAAAATAAATAAGGTTCATCTGAATTGATAATAAAGGTAATCGTTTTAGTTATAATAGAGCCACCGCCCTTTTTCATTCTCTCTTTATCTTTCTTCCACGATACGTGAGTGTGGTTATTGTGTTCTATTAATTGAAGGGTGTTTAAATAATATAATATTAATATTCTTTTAACAATCAGACATCCCCCGCATTTTACAAGTGTCAAGTCAGAATGGTGGAAATAGCTACTGTTGCAACTTTATTCATCAAAGTGCTGAAAGTGGTGAGTATACACTATGTAACATCATCATTCATTCAAAAGAAATAATATATAAATAGACAGAACAATAAATAAATAAATAAGAATGATTCAATAATAATATAAATACATAAAGCCTGTCAAAGAGTGTTTGATTAATTGTTTCATAAAAAAAAATTATACTCTTTGATATTCATTCATTCATTCCCGACAATAACAACTCAATTTTATTATTATTATTATTTTTTTTATTATTAAAAATAATTATATTTTATAATATCACTAATGCAAATATTAAATACATACATATTATCAATTATTATGTAAATTGTTATAATTAATTATTTTTATTTAGTATATTCTTAGTAATAATATATATATATATATATATATATATGATAATATGAAAAACAATACCTCCCTTACTATCGTCGGTCGGTAATAAAAATTAATTTGTTGTTTATTTTATTTCAACACTCACTTTGCTGGTTTCATCAGGATTTATTTACTTAATTAATAATAAAATTAATAAAGTAGAGGTGGGATAGAGATAGGAGATAATGGTAAAAGATAACTTCAACGATATTATAAATTAAAAAAATTCAAATTATAGTTGAACCTTAAAACAAATGAAATATAAAATTTCATTTAATTTTCAAAGTTGACTAAGAAGAAAATTAGAAATTCCTAATATATAAATTTATATGTTGATTATTAATCAAGCTACAGTTAGAGAAATGTGGTTGCTGCGGCCAAGAACTTTCGAGTTCCGTAGAACCAAAGAGATAGATAGATAGATATTGCTAATCTATCCATCTCTAAAACGATACGGTATTTGAAAGTTATAGGGAGAGGAGCTGACACATTCCTCCATCCATCATTATCGAAAGCAACGCTTTATTCAACTCTCTCACATATATTGTAATATATCTTATCTTATTATACTAGCAAAAATTGTATATATATTTTGAAATATTAAACCGCTCTAAAGATTTTTTTGAAATTCACACCATAGATAATATTTATAAAGAAAAATCGATCTTTAATGGTTTCAGTAAAAATCAACTTGATTAGAATTTTCTTAGTATAGTAAATATAAATGAAGTCATCAACTACGTCATCCATATTGAAATTTGTCTCCCGCCATTCTTTCTTAATTGATATTGTATTAATATTTTTTTATATTTAAAATATTTTAAAATTTTTTATTTAATTTCGAAATAAAATTAGAATAATACATATGAATAATTATAAAGGAAGGAATTTCAAATAAATTGTTGAATAAATTTGATCTAATAATATAAAATAAATTATATTATATTAATTAAAATGTTTTTTAGATTAAATTATAAATAATATAAATGATATTTGATTATTGTAAATAAAAAGAAAAAAAAATATATCCTCCTTTCTTAATTAAAATATAGACAAGTACAGGTGTCAATATAATTTCAGAATTTATATTATTATTAGTAGTAATGGGTCTATAATCTATTGATACTTTGAAAAATCTATCTATCTAATTATAACAACAATGTATATATATATATATAATATAGGATCAAATATTTTATCAAGTAAATTTGAATATTTTTTCATCTTGAAATGAAAATCAAGTTATTATCATTAATTTTAGGAAACAAATTTTTGATGGGTCATTTTTAGAAAAGCCATTTAACAATTGTAATAAATAATTAAAAAATTGTAAAACTTTTAAAGTTTATAATAATAAATTGTATACATTTTTAAAGGGTCTAGTGATAACTCGGTGTTTCAGGTACTAAAATATAAAATTGCTTCTAAGAAATTTGGAAAATGTTTTATTTTGAAAAATTAAGAACATATTTAGAATAATATTAAATTATATTAAATCAAACTTTTAAAAAATTAAGAAAACTTTATAATTAATAAAAAATTATATTATATTATTATTATATCGGACATAATAATGGTTTGAATGATTTTAATTTTGATACCCTTGGATAAAAAATTTTGATGAAATGACAGGTGATACTCAAATGCAATCTTAATATAAACTCTTTTCAAATATTATTATCCCTTGAGATTATAGAACAAAAAGGTATTGAATTTTTTTTTATATTTTCTACTACGTTTGTAATTTTAGATTTTGTATATTGATTCGATTCCACTCTGATACTAAATATTTTGTCTTGCACATTGAATTTCAACTTCCTCTTCTTTTTTTGCATCTTTCAATTTTTTTTTATGCTATCTATAATATAAATATCTATCTATAAAAAAGATATTGAACCCAATGGAATTGCGTTTAGATAAACATTCAATAAAATTACAATATACACTTCGATTTTATTCATTTTTCAGAAAATAAATGTTAACTGTATTTGATAGCTACAAACATATAACTAAACGGATGTGACTTAACTTTACAAAACGCCATCTAAATCATCTACTTTGAAAAATACTATAAAAAAAATTCTCAAAAATCATTGTCAGCGACTCTGGCACACATATATATATATATATTAGATATATAAATTAATTAAAATATTTATTCCTCTCTATTAGTATAGTGACTAAATGAATGTAATCTACTTTTCAATACTTTTTTTATGGTTGCCACATTTTTTTCATGTTATCTGTTTACTTTACCATTTTTTTCTCCTTCTTTCTTAATCAGAATGATAATAAATTATAATAAAAATTGGTTGACGTATATAAAATAAAAAAGATAAGGAAACTTTAAATTTAAAACAATATATATATATATATATATATATATACAGCATATTAAGAAAAAGATAGAGGGAGATAGGAAAAAAAAAATGTTGCAATCATTCAGAAAATACTGAATTAATTTAAGTTTACTAATTATATATATATATAAAAAAAAAGAAAAAACTTAAAACTTCTAAAATAATGATTCTCAACCTGGGCGATATCCCCCTCTGGGGTGGGGGGGGGGCGATCGACATCGTAAAGGGGCGATTATTTGACTATACGATTATGGGGGACGATAAGTTATTTTTGGGGGCGAAATCATTTTCAACTCTAAAAAAAGGTAAGATGATTTTTAATTTTTATCTGTTAAAATTTATAGGGGGCGAATTATGAACCCGGCCTTACGAAGTGGGCGTTTGGTCCAAAAAGGTTGGGAACCACTAATCTAAAATAAATACAATAATAATAATAAATTGTTTTAATATAAATAATTAATAATTTTTATATTAATTCATCATTAATGATAAATAACTTAATTATTAAATATTAAATTTAATATCAATTATTTGATGGAGACAAAGGATAATCTTAAATATTTTTAATTATTTTTTTTATTTTATTTTCCTACACATATGTGAGTTTATTTTAAAAAAGGTAAATAGAGCAAGGAGCCAAGTTAACAAGCACCAATGGACTTGTGACTCACTCATTCTCCTTACCTCCCCCTTACCCCACCCCCTCCATTCATTGCAACACTCATGTTAATTTAACTTAAATATATTACAAGAGGTCTATTCATCTTAAAATATCTTTCTATATCTGATCAAATGGAGAACATAAATTACATTTTGTATTATTAATATTGTTAAAAGAATTCTTAATTACAAATTATTTCAACATTTCAATTGGAATACAAAAATTTCAGCCCCTCTTCTTTGTTAAATTCAACTATATATTATCTTTATTAAAATGTACTAATTCATAATTAAATACATATTAAAAAAAGAAAGAAAGAAATGAATCCTAGAAAAGGAATTATTTTATTAACTCATTAATTATCAACCTATTCATAACATCTTATGAATCATTTTATTTTTTCAATAAACTGTGAATAATACTTTAAATTGTTATCATTCCATAAATTCTTATTAGTTAGTTGATTAAATAATATTCCAAAAGGGCATAAAATGAGAAGGTTTAGGAGAATTAAATGTTAGAACATTTAAAAATAATAACAAAAGTTTTTTTATTTTTGAAGACAGGAATTGAATGAATCTTTTTAATCTCATAAATTTAATATATACGAGGATTTTTTTTGAATTTTTGAATTCTTTCGAGAGAAAAAAGTATTTAATTACCATTAATATCCATTTTGTCCCCTTCAAAGTAATTCCCATCAGATATAATGTACTTCTTCCAATAGTCGAAGCACTTCTGAAATTCACTTTTCGGTATGGCCATCAGCTCGTTCTTCGATTCCGACTTTATCTCATCAATTGTGGCAAAAAGCTTTCCTTTCATTAGTCTCTTCAATTTTGGGAATAGAAAAAAGTAGAAGGGAGCCAAATCTGGTGAATTCAGTGGTTGAGGCATGATTACGGTGATGTTTTTTGGCCAAAAAATCACGAACAAGCAATGATGTGTGAGTTGGTGTATTATCGTGATGGAGAATCCATGATTTGTTTTTCCACAATTTCGATCGTTTGAGCCGTATTGCTTTACGCCAGTGATTCTCAACATTTTTTTTACCGCGGCACACTTTTAACGGTTTTAAAATTTGGCGGCACACAAAGAAAAAGATAAGTGTAAAAGTTATCCATATTGAAAACAATACCTCCCTTACTATCGTCGGTAGGTAAAAAACGTTTTACCTTTTTTTTAAGAACCAAATTGAAAAATTTTGAAAAAAGTCGGAAATGTTTAAGAGCCTCTTAATCTCACGGCACAGTGGTTGAGAATCACTGCTTTACGCAAACGTTGCATAACTTCCTTGTAGTATTCCTTATTAACAGTACGACCTGTTAGCAAGAACTGATGATGCACCACGTGTCATTGTAATCGAAGAAAACAGTGAGCAAAACCTTCACATTTGATCGAATTTCTTGGCCTTCTGTAAAGCGCTTGTTCCACTTATAAACATTTTTTTTAAGACAAAGTGGATTAGCCAAATGCCACAGTCAACACTTTAAGTGCGTTGGAGCACTTTATTCCATTTTTTCAGTTGTCAAAAACCAACTACTAATCCAAAATGGCTGATACTGTCAACATATGAGAAACATATGTGTACCAACATAACAAAACAAAAAATTCGATAATCGAATGTACACATCCCGAGAAAATTCAAAATTCACCTTTTCTTTTGAACAGACCTCGTATTAATAAGTGAAAATGAAGATGATCTAAGATCCAGAAGGCCAATTAAAATCCTCCGACTTTTGTACATTCTGTAAGGACAGCGCCTATCAAGTTAGTTATATTAATTAGGTGACGTATGATCAATAGAACAGGTCCTAACCACCTACTTTTTTTATCAAATAGCTTCCCAATTTTGATCCCGGAAGCTGAGTTGACTCCGTCTCATAAACCCCAGTTAGAGAAATTCCCTTGCCAGCCCCGGAACTAGAACCCAGGACCACGAGGATGTGGGTTAACACTACAACCAACCTACATAGGTCTTTAATAAAAACAAGAGCTAATATAAAAATATATTATTAAGATGACATTATGATAATTTGTATAAATTTTTGTAATATAATAATAAAATTTAATTTTCATTTTGGAATATTAATCCTTTTATAAAAACTTCTTTCAAATTAAAATTTAATTTAATTTCAAAAATTAAAAAAATTCAACTATTGTTTACAGTAGATTTAACATTAATTTGCTATTTCTCCATTTTTATAATACAAAAAGACTGAATCCAAATGACAAAAACAACTGATTATTCAAAATGAAATGTTCAAAGACAATGAACAAATTAATGTTTTCGTCAAATTACACTGTACTAGAACCAAAAATCAATAAAATTGAATAATATTATTTTATAAATTACAAATTAATTTTAAAGCATTATATTCAATTTTAAAATTACGAAAGTTGGAAGAAGAAATATTATAAATATGTTTTCAATTACATATGAATATAATTTGTGGTTCTTAAACTTAGTTGGTCTACCACTCCCTTTCCAGAAAAAATATTACTCAGCACCCCAGGAATTTTTTATAATTGTTATAATTGTGTGGAGTCATCCCCCTGGTCACCGAAGTCATTCATCATTATAGCATTAAGTATCACAATCGTCTCATTAATCATCAAAACCAAAGCGCCAGACGACTTACTCGTACTGACAACTTGACAAGAAGACTTAAAAGACTTCAACCTCAAGACTTATTGACAATTAGACCCTAGCTATATCTCCATCAATGCTAGCAGACTGTCCCCTTCTCTCTCTTAATTTTATCCTTTTCCTTATTTCTTCTCTTGCCTCTCATCTCCCTTCTGCCCTTCCTAATTTCTTCTTTACTTTATTATTATTATTTTTTTTTTTTTTCTCTTTTTTCTTTGTTTTCTGTCCCTTCAAGTAATCCTATCCTGAACCAGTCTCACGTGTATATAATTTACTTTAATTTACTTTTGTATATTTTGAAATGTTTTATTATTGCCCTATTTGAGGGCAGATGTAAAAATTTTTTGGAAAATAAAAAAAAAAAAAAAAAAAAAAAAATAATTGTGTGGAGTGACGAAAAAGTGTAAACGCCAGTGACGTTGTTGGTAATGGCCCTTTTCAATGGGTTGATTGCCCAACAGTGCCACCCTAGCGTTTACTTTTTTCTGTAACTATACGATTTATTCTACTTTTTACTATCAGGCCAGAGATAGTATTGCGATCACGAAAATTTTCGATGTTGAGATTTTGATGTTTTTATACGTTTTGAAGGTTCCTGAATCATTTTCACTAAGATTGAGAAAAATGTCTGTGTGTGTGTGTGTGTATGTATGTAGACAAGATTACGCAAAAACGGTTTGAGCTAGAATGATGAAATTTGGTACATGGACATTATTCAAAATTCATAGTTTTCTATCAACTTTTGAGAAATGTAGCTCAACCGAAAGAGGGTCATTACCTACAACGTTTTGATTTTTTTTCTTCTAAAGTGACCGTAAAAATAAAGATATATGTTTGATAATTTTTCACATGATTAATAATTGTATAAAACTGCTATATATAGAATTTCAGCTTGATTGAATCGCAAAAAGTACCAGAATTAATTTTTTAACACTGCAAATCTCACGCGCCAACACGTGTCTTGGTGCCTTCAACAAAGAGCCAAACATGCGCTGGTTTGATTGATTGATTTTAATTTATAATTTAATTAATTAAATTTAATTTAAATATAATATATGTTATTTAATCAAATTATAGAGATAGTCGAGTGGAGACACTCCAACTTATTTCGTAAAATTTACTAAAAAAAAGGTGTAAATAAGAAACATTTATGTTTGAAATTATGGAACTATTTTTTGAATTGAGAATAGCATGGTAATACAATTTTACCCAAATGTACCTATGACTATATCCCCCTCCCCTTTTGGATCGCTGCAGCACCCACCTATAGTTTTTATATTATATAAAATAAGATAAATATTAATGATATTGATTTTGTATATTGGGATATATTTTTGTCATAATTAAGCTTCTTAAGCCTTTAAGAAAGCATCTTGAATTTTTATAACTGTTGCCTTTAAAGGTATATTACTAATTATATAATATAAATATGGCATGCAATGGTAAAAAAAAGTTCCCCTCCTAAAGTATTTCTCCATTATAATTAGTTATTTATGTTAATTAGTTTATAAAAACCACCATTTGAGCGGCAAAAGTTCACCACTGATTTCATGGTTTGATGGTACCCAATTCTTTAAAGATGAGAAAATAATTTATGAATAATATAATATATTGGAAACGATGTATATATAATAATTTTGTTTTCATTGTTTCAGGTGATCAATTTGATTGTCTTAGTATTATACCGTGTCGGCAACAATGGACGATTTTTGGGCGTGGGTGGAACATGGAACTTGAACGAGGATAAAAATCCTGACGCCGAAATTGTCGCCAGTGGTGTCCTTGTTGGTTTCCTTGTCTACACACTCGTCGTCATTTCCACTTTTTGTTTTGGTACCACTAAAGATAAATCTAATATGACAGATGTACTCATGAATTTCATTGGTACATTTCTATTTATTGCTGTTGGTGGGACAGCATTGCATTATTGGTGTGGTTATAGGGACGATCATTGGTATAAATCAGAATCCAATGAAAAACAAATTGGTATTGCATTAGGTAGTATGTGTGTTGTCAATGGCGCACTCTACCTGATTGATACAGTCTTATCTTTTATGCATTTTTCAAAAAGTTCATAAAAAATACAAAAAATAAAAAAAAAAAAAGAAAAATCATGACAGGCATCTAAAGAAAAAAAAATGACATCTTATTCTTCATCAATAACAAATAAATAATAATATCAAATCATCCAGATCATGACATCTTTTCATATTTTTTTTAAATAAACATCAAATATTAACTTAGATGAATAGTTTTAAATAAATAATTTAAATAAAAAAAAACATAATAGAATTACATTTATTATTTTATTGAAATTCTTATATATAATATTTATATTTAAATATATTGGTACCACTTAAAGAAAAATTTAATATGACAGAGGTACACATAAAAAATTTAATATAATAAATACATATATATAATATATATATTTAAATATATTTATTATATTATATTCAATATATCATTTTTTTTTTAAAAATATTCAATTGTATTTTCAAGAAAAAACATTTTTTTTTTAATTTATAATATTTATTTAAATAGATAACTTAAAAATTATATTATAATTTAATAAAAAAATAAATAAACAATTGAATATTTTTCATGAGTTTTATATATATATATATTATTTTTTTATAATTCAATTATTAATTATTTATAAACTAATTAGAAAGTATTTATATTGTCCCTGAAATGGATCTTTTGCTCTCATTATTTTTCTGTCAAGTCAATTAACACTTTTTTTTTTGTTACTTATTTGCAAATGAATACCCTGGCATTGTTTCACTTCATGAATTCCCAATAGGATAATAATAGATATTAATTTACGAATGACCGAATTTTATATTAACCTACTAATTGGACCAAAAACTACAAATACTAACAATAGAATATTTTTATATAATATATAAAATTTTAATATATATATATATATTAATTATATATTATTATATTATATTGATTTGATATATATATATATATATATCAAATCAATAATAAATATTGTTATTTTAAATATAATTTATTTTATATCTCATTAAATACTTATATATTATGTTTTTGTAGATTTTTCTTATATCTTTATATTATAATAAAATATATTTACTTAATTATAATAATAATTTTTAAAAATAAAATATTTTTGTATTTTTTATGCCTTCCTTCATTTATAATAATAGTAATTAATAAAAATTTCTGAATATTTTCTGGGTAAATATCTCATCCTTATACTCGTATTATAATTAGTCTTTACCATCAATTATATTAAATACGATATGAATGGAGCTAGCTAATTAAATACATATAACTCCCGTATTTTCAAACACAAATTCACATTCAAATAATAGTTATATATTTGTTCAGAAAAAAGTATTTTTTATATGATGTCTGTCCGTTGAGTGTCAGTATAGACGTGTATAACTTAAACGGCTCAATGAATTTTGATAAAATTATCTTATTATACTTGCAAAAATTCTCTCTCTCTCTCTATATATATATATATTTGTATTTTTGAAATATTAAACTGCTCAAATGATGAAACTGAAATTCACATCATAGATAATTTTATAAAGAAAAATCGATCTGTACTAGTTTCAGTCACGAGAAAAATAATCTTTATTAATTATTTCTTAAGTTAAATTAGGAATTTTAAATAAGGTCAACAACAACGTCAGACAGCGCTTCCTTAAATACAAAATATTATAAAAAAATAAAATTAAAAATATTTATGTTATATCTATATCTGTCTTTCAGTGCATTAATACATACTTTTAAATTATTTAAAATTGTTTCAGAACGTTTATTAGTTTTTTCTTCATTTAAAATAAGAAATTTAAATGACATCAGCAATTACGTCAGACAGTACTTCTTTAAAAACAAAATATTATAAATATAAATAAAATCAAATTAATATATATATATATATATTATGTTATATCTACAGGCCATACTTTTCTATCTTTCAGTGCATTAATACGTACGTTTAAGGGCTGTATGTTTTATGACTATTTTTTTTAATTTGTGTTCTTTTAAATTATTTGGCTCGGTGAACCGGGTATTAATATTACCATCCAAACCCGATAATAAGGAATCATTTTTTTTAATGACCTAGCGGCGGTTCGGTGACCCAGGTACTATTTACTTAATGTATCAGTAGCATGAATTCATCAACTTTTGGTGTATATCCGAAAACCGTAAGTGGTAGTTTATAAAGTATTAATTTCATATTCATTGTCGGAAATTTTTTTTACATTAAACTAACTGGTGAAATAAAAAATACATATATATAATGTTGTTTTAATTATTTTTAGATCGTCGGTCGGTTCTGTGTCTGGCCACAGCTCATTTTTACCGACCGACGATAGTAAGGGAGGTATTGTTTTCTTATAAATTTATTTCAATTGATTAAATTTTAATTTTAATTCATGGATCGATTATTAAAAATTATATTAAGTTAATTAAATAAGAAATAATTTTTGTCTTAATGTTTATTAAATTAGTAGTGAGGTTGTTGTTGTTCACATTCCGAGTACAATTGTGTCAATTAACAAAATGTATCATCATGTAAATGAATGAATGAATGTGGCTGGTTGTTGTGCCGACGGTGTATAACCCCCTCAGGCAGCTGTCAAGCAGCGGTCAGTTGTCGTGGCTAGGCCCCTTTATAAACAACCAACATCAACTTATACACCAGCTTTGAATAATTTTATTGATCCCTCCCTTCTTTTAACTCTAAACAAAACAAAACCTCGCTCAATAACTATAATATAAACAAACATAGAATACTCAACCATTGTTTATTTAATTATTTTATTAATTTTATTAATAAATTAATTAATACATATAATTTTTGTAAATTAACTGGTATAATTGTATTGAAATAGAAGAGCAATGTCACCAGAATGGAAACGCGAAAAAAGTCCCATCATTGCACGGGCAATTGAATTAAGTTTTGCCATTTGTTGTATTGGATTAGTTGTGGATCCATTTAATAATCAAATGGAAACAAATATGAACCATGCAGGTAAACACATTTTCAATATAAATTAAAATACTCATTTATGGATTTGTTTTCAATTTTAAAATTTTAAATGACGGTAATTTTAAAATTAATAAAAAATAACGCACCTGACAATTTAAGAAAAAAAAGATAAAATAAAAATACAAATAAAAACTAAAAATAATTCTATTTTCTATTTTTTTTTTTTTTTAAATTAAAAATAATTTTTTTTTATTTTTAAATAAAAGAATAATTTTTTTTTTTTGTTATTGTAGGTTTGGTGTATGTAACATTTGCTGGATATATTTTAATAAACACTGTTCGTTTATTGGCTGATATAAATGGCGATGGATTACCGAAACGTGTACATTTATTATTGGCGTTAGCGGGTGGGGCGTTATTTGTTGCTGCTGGTGGGGTGGTGCTTGATGGCTGGAGTCGAATGTATTATAGAAAGTCAGCGGAATATTTTTCTAAACAATATTTGGATATGATGATTGCATCTGGAATCATTGCTCAATTTAATGCGGCTATTTTCTTTATTGAAGTTGGACTTATACTTGCATATACATAAATTAACACCCACGCATACACCTACAGGCACATATGTTGTCCTGATAATTATGATAATAAACCGAAAGAGAGGAGGGGAGAAAGAAAGAAATGTAAAATAAAAATCAATAATTCCATTTTTTTTTTGTTAAAAAACTTACCTTTTTGATTTTTTTTTTAATTATTATTTTGAGAAAATTTAAATAAATTATGATTTATTAAATTTCACATACAGGGGAGGATTATAAATCTTATCTTATTATACTAGCAAAAATTGTATATATATATGTATATATATTTGAATATTTTTGAGATATTAAACCGCTCTAAGGATTTTTTTTTTTAAAATTCACACCATAGATAATATTTATAAAGAAAAATCGATTATTGTATTGGTTTCATCCTCGAGAAAAATCAACTTTATTAGTATTTTCTTAATTTAAAATAGCAAATTTAAATGACGTCGGCAATTACGTCATCCATATTGAAATTTGCTTCCCAACATTCTTTTTTAATTGATATTGTATTAATATTTTTTTTATATTTAAAATATTTTAAAATTCGAAATAAAATTAAAAATATATATTTTAATATTTTAGAATAAAATATATTTATCATTCCCCCACCCAAAAAAATAATCATATTTCGTTAGCAACATAATAACACACAAACTTTCAATCCAAATAAATTGTTGAATAAATTTGATCTAATAATATTAAATAAATTAAATTATATTAATTAAAATGTTTTTTAGATAAAATTATAAATAATATAAATGATATTTGATTATTGTAAATAAAAAGAAAAAAATATAACCTCCTTTCTTAATTAAAATATAGACAAGTACAGGTGTCAATATAATTTCAGAATTTATATTATTATCAGTAGTAATCCTTGGTCTATTATCTATTGCTACTTTGAAAAATGTAAAACTGAAGCCATCTAATTATAACAACATTATATATATACGATCACATATTTTATCAAGTAAATTTGAAAATATTTTTCATCTTGAAATAATCCCGCAAAAATTAATAGAATAAGAAAAACAATGCAATCATATACGAAGATTTTTTTTTTGTATTTTAAATATAATTTAAATTGTTTGTAATAAAATATTTCATAACAATCTCATTAGTTATTCTTACAAGATTTGAAATTTTTTAAATACATATTTAATAATATCTACCACTTACTCTTGCATCATTCCAGCGTCTGTCAACTGATATTGTTAATCAATTCATTAAAAAAAAAATGATTTAAATAAAATTAAAAAAATAAATAAATGGATATATTGTATAATATAAATAATTTAATAATAATAAAACGTTTTTATTGGATTGATGTTTTTTATTTATCATATTTATTTAATTAATAAAAAATATAATTGTAGTAGTATATTATTTGAACAGATTCCAAAATTTAATAAATAAAATATATCTATGAATAGAAACATTAAAAATGATATATTAAGTATATGTTATTGTAATGGATAATGAAATTACAAAATTACAAAATGCAAAAATTAAAAAAAAACGTCATTACATTTAAAAATTTGGTTTCCATAACCATTTCTCTTTAATCTATTTTGATTTTCATAATACTTTAGTCATTTTGAATTTGTCTAAAAATCATATTAAAATCATATACGTTTGAGATATAAATAATAATTGGGTAATTAAAATAAAAACAAAAATAAAAATATTAATTCCAAGTTCAAAATGGATCGATATCAATTTTTTTTTTCCAATAACACCTTAGGGTATTTAGAGGGATCGATTAGCGTTTGAATGGTTTAATATCTCCAAAATTGGTCTAACCCTTCTAAATATAATGATTTGATTGACTAGACTTGGAACATAATAATATTAAATAATTTACAAGAACTATTTGTGTTCAAACTCGGGGAGTCATTTATAAAAAAAAAAAAAACTTTAGATAATGAAAGATAAATGTCTGAAGATGACGATTTAAAAAAAATGAAATTGCTAGCAAGACATACAAATATTTTTTAATATTTACTTTACTTTTAATTACTTTTAATAATTTGATTTTCGTTTTTATAATTTGTAAAAATAAATTATTTTTCATAATGCGAAAGAGAATTTAATAGAAATAGATATTTTTAATTTGATATTTCAATAAGAATAGACATCAGAAATGAAGAAAAATCGTCATGGACGTTGGACACCAAATATTTTCAGCTGTTTTTTATGTGTAAAATTAAAAAAAAAATTATGAACAATTTTATATAAAAATAACAAGATGTAGTAAATGGCAAATTTTTACTTTGAGTTCAATGGTTATTTTTAACCCTTTGATTTCATCGTGTTTCATAAAACAAAATAATAAATTTATAGTTAATTTCCAAGTAAGAGAATGTCATTGATAGTTATATATTTAAGATTTTTAATAAAGATATAATATAGATTGTCAAAGAAAAGAAATCTACCCTCAATGATTGACATATATCATTAATAAGAAAATAATTGACAATTTATTATTAATTCTTTAAAATTTAAAGATTAATTTCCTCTTTCTAAAAATGAATAAATAGATATGTTGTCCTGTTATCACATTTGCCATCATTAAAGATATAACAACAACAAGTATTTAGGTTGTCTGTCACCTTCTTTTCTAATCATAAATATCAATTTATTATAAAACGTGAGTGAAAATGAAAAGAAAGAGGAGTACGCCCACGCATTATACGACCTTGGCCTGGATCTAATAAAACATAATACACTCACTCACCTCCTCCTAAGGTAAGTACAAACACATTCACATATATGTATATATATATAGATTTTAAATGTTGAAATTCTATATCCTTATTATAATTTTAAAAAATATATAATATTTGTTGGTTTTATGACAATTAAACTTGTCCCAAACCCCAATTTTAAGTATTATTTTATAATTTATAGGTGAGAATAAATAATAATTAAATACCTATTATTATATATTATTAACAAAATAGATATAAATTTTATGGATATGACATGTCATATCATCAATCAAATAAAAGCAGAAGTTAAATATGAATATACAGGTGAATACCTGACAATTTATTTATTTAATTGTATTTAATCTTTTATCTGTGAAGAACAGATTTAAAATTAAAATTAATTTAAAAAGCTTCCCATTTATATGCCATAATAATAAATAATTACAAAAAAAAATTATTTCATCTCTATGTGGCTCTATGGAACTCGAAAGTTCTTGACCGCAGCAACCACATTTCTCTAAATGTCCTTATCCTGAGCCACCAACATCCAATCCCTTCCCTCTCCCATCTCCTACATTGTCCACCCACATTCCAAGCGGACGTTTCCCAATCAGTTTTTCCATCAATATATTTTTTTCCATTCTTTCCTCTCCCATTCTAGCCACGTGCCCAGCCTTCTCGATTTTACGACCATAAAAATTCTTTCATATATGTATTAGTTTTTACCGACCGACGATAGTAAGGGAGGTATTGTTAAAATTTAGAACGACTATATATACGTATATAAGTATAACTTAAATAATAGAAACACTATAATACAATATATAAATCAGAATGGAAGCAATCAACAAAATTATTATTTAAATTTTAATTAATAATTAAAATTAATATTCAATTAAATCTATGTTTAGTATTTAAATCTAAATAAAAATAAGATATCTTGTTAAAAAATAAATATTTTTTTATTTCAATTATTAGATTACATTCAAAGTATTGTGTTATTTGACTGATTTGGATGGACATTTTTTGGAATTTCCAATAAAACATAGAATAAATTTTAAGCCATATATTTATAGGTCACTTGGCTAGAATGGGAGAAGAAAGTATGGCAAAAAATATATTGGTGGGGAGACCGATTGGGAAACGTCCGCATGGAAAAGCAAAGGACGCGTTGGGTGGACAATGAAGGAAGGAACATGAGAGAGTTAGGAGAGGGTAGAGGTTGGTGGTGGTGAGACTCAGGATAGGGACAGTTGGAGAAATGTGGTTGCTGAGCCCAAGAACTTTACAGTTCCGTAGAGCGACAGAGATAGATAGATATAGATTTTATATCCAATTCGGTTGTATTAAATCGAAATAAATAATTAATTTAAAAGTAAAAATAGAAATATAAAATAAAATCATACGTTATGATACGGTGTCATTAATTAATAATACAATTTATCTTCAGATAAGATTTTAACTTTTCGATATTAAGGATATAGATAGGGAGTGGTGAGGGGGGGGTTCAAGGGAGAGAGAACAAGGATTCAGAATAAAAAAAAAAATTTATTCTTCACAATAGTTATTCATATATATTCCTCTTTACTTTTTAAAATGGTAAATATACATTCATTTAAAAATTAATATTTATTTAGCAATTTTTTTTTCTTTTAAATATTGTAATGAATTAGTAATTTTAATTCATAAATATTTATATTTATAATAAAATAATATAAATATTTTCATCGATTCATTATTTTTGAATTGATAAATCATTTAAGCAACTTCTACAACAAGATTTTTTGTTTTTGTTAATTTGGCAACACGTGCCATATGTGGAGTACGTGCAAATACTTCAGAATAACCTTCCTGAATTCGATTATTATCCTAGAAAATTTAATGAAAAAAAAACATAATATAATATTTAATTTTATTTATTTTATTAAATTAATGTAAAGTTTTAAATTCAAATTTATTTTATAATTATTATACTATATTTTCTTAAAAGATATATATATATATATATATATATATATATATATATATACGAGGGTGGGGTGAAAAGTTTCCGGCCTGACCAAGAAAAACGATTAAATTTTTTTACCGATCGACGATAGTAGGCAAATTTTACATGTGGAGATTTTTACATATCTCCACGAATCATGCATTTTTTTAACAGAAAAAAAGTATTTTTAGCATGATGTCTGTCTGTCCGTCCGTCTGCTGTGTGTCCGTATAGATGTGTACAGCTTGAACGGCTCAACAGATTTTGATGAAATTTGGTATATTTACTTCATGCATGAGTATGATGAATTGATCAACTTTTGGTGTATATCCGGAAACCGGAAGTGGTAGTATTACCGATCAACGATAGGAAATGAAGGGTTATTTTCACGCCAAATTTTACATGAGGAGATTTTTTTACATATCTCCACAATTCATGCACTTTGTTTTTGTTTTAACCTCGGGAAAAATCATCTTCATTAGTTTTTTCTTAATTTAAAATTATATGATGTCACAGCCAGCTCTTACTTATATATTATAAATAAAATAAAATTAAAAATATTTATGTTATATCCATATTTGTTTTTATTGCACTAATAGATATATTAAAATTATTTCTGAAGCTGGAAATTAATTTACTTCAAACCGTCGGTCAGTTCTGCGCCTGGCCACAGGTCATCTTATTTTTGCTTTATTTTTCAACATTCAAGATAGCTGTGTGCAAGATGGGTGCCGCGTTTGCTAACGGTAGACCAAAAACTGCTTCGAAAAACCAATTCTACTGACGATTTGGTGCTGTAGGCGTAATCCAAACGAATTTTTGCGTCGATTCATAACTGTTGATGAGACTTAAATTAAAATTAAATCAATTAAATTAATTAGAACACCGTTATGAGAAATGTATCAGTGTTGATGTTGAAAAATATAGTAAAAAAAAAAATTTAAAAACATCGTTTTTCTTGGTCAGGCCGGAAACTTTTCACCCCAACCCCATATATATATATTATTTAAAATTTAATTTAGAATTAATTCTCGGTATTCATAAATAATAATTACAGATAGATAATATTAAAAAAGAATAAAAAGTAAAGTAAGTGTCAATTGAAGAAAATAGCTTTAATTTTTTTCCTTACCCTATCTGTTTGGTTTTAATATACCCCTACCACCAAGGCTTATTATATTTTGTTGTTTTTGTTTTTTCATTCCACCCTCTACCTCTTCAGTTTTATGTGGACAAAGCCGTTTTTATATAAACTCAATAAGAAGACCAAGGTCCTAATTTCACATATTTTTCATATAATTGTCTTCATTAAGACTCCATTCCCTTCAATTCAGAAGCGTGATCCTTTTTACTATCTCGTCAGAATAGTATTGCGATTACGAACATTTTCGATGTCGAGATTTTGATGTTTTTATAAGTTTTGAAGGTCCCTGAGCCATTTTCACTAAGGTTGAGAAAAATGTCTGTGTGAGTAGACAAGATTACGCAAAAACGGTTTGAGCTAGAGTAATGAAATTTGGTACACGGACATTATTCAAAATTCGTAGTTTTCTATCAACTTTTAGTAGCTCATTCGGAAGAGGACCATTACCTACCACGTTTTCATTTTTTTTTCCTCTAAACTGACCGTAAAAATAAAGATATATGTTTGAAAGTTTTTCACATGATTAAAAATTATATAAAACTGCTATATTTAGAATTTCAGCTTGATTGAATCGCTGAAAGTACCGGAATTAATTTTTTAACACGTTGACTGGCAATCACGCGCCAGCACGTGAGGTGGTGCCATCAACAAAAAGCCAAACACGTGCTGGTTTAATAAATATTGTTTATTAATTTTAATTAATTAATTAATTTAATTAAATTTAAATATAATATCAATAATCCAATTAAAATTTGCGAGATAGTCGAGAGGACACACTCCAGATTTTTACCACTAATGGCCCGCCGGTCAATTACCAAGTTAATCCAAGGGGCCTTTCATTCACAGTACCATACCTGCTCGATATTAGTGCGATCATTTCGTATATATATATATATATAACCATGGAAAATTTCATAAATTACATACCTAATAATACATAATGGTCTTATATCTCTCAAATATATTCAAGTCTTATTTTAATCAATTAAATACTTATTATTTTAATTTAATAATATTATTTGTTTTTAATACCTGACGTTTTTGAAATGTTTTTCGACGTATTAATGGTGTAATGGCTGCAAGGCGAAGCACAAATGGTAAAATGGCAATTATGCCAGTTGGTGTAATAGATATCCAATAAATGAATAATATAAACTGTCCTAAAGCACTTGCTATACATGTCCATGTCATTCTCCAGGAAAACATAGCCAACAATAACAACAACATCATTAAAATAATGCCGGGTATTAATGGGATATCACCCAAATCCAAAGACACAAGAGCAACGAATAAGGAAAGAAAACAAACCGCCTAATACAGATATATAAATTTAATGATAATTAATTTATTAATTAATGTATTTATTTATATACTTAGAATGATATAAATGATATTATCAATTAAGAAATTAATACTATTTTATTATAAAAAATAAATATGTTATTTTCTTGAATCGAAAAATATATATTATAATTTGAATATTAAAAATATGTAATAATAAAAATACAATATATTTTATTTTATTTAATTTTATAAATCAGGAATGGGCAGAAATGAGGTCAGTGAGAGCCGTATTCCAGATTTTCATATATTATGCCGGCTCCACACATGCGATGTTTGTCAAATAACAAATATTTACCAAATAAGGTTTAGATGCTTGTATTGGAGTTCGCCTAATAACGAACATAGGGATACAGACATTCGTGAAATTCCGAACGTGCACCGAATATTTTCAAATATTCGCCTTGTTAATATTATTAATATATAAATATAACCTCCTTAATTTGGTTTATTGAATTTACTTGAATAATTTAATTAATTGAATTTAATCAATTATCATAATAATTGTAATGTAATACTTTATAAATAAATTATTTAATTGGAATTGTTAGAGAAACAATATTATTTATTAAAATTGTGAATTGTAACGGTCCAAGTATTTATATTTTTTTTTATTATTCATTTTATTTTGTTTTTCTATTTTTCTTGTTATATTAACTAAGTTATTTTGTCGCAATAATGTTAAAATGTAATATATTTATATAGAGATAATATTTCGACTAAGGAACAATCTCCCTCCAAGTTTTTTATATTTTTGTCAGTTGAGAATGGGCAGTTAAAAAAAAGATATATCAATCTGATGAGATTTTAACTATTACGCCTCGTGATATAATTATTTTTTTCATAAATCATCACACCCTGTGATAACTATTCCTGTTACTCCTTGTAATAATAGTGAATTACATTATCTTATTTTTTTAATTTAAATGTCTTATATTTAATCTGTTTAAACTTTTTTTATTAATTAAAGTGTATTAGTGCGAATATTATTCTTTTTTCCCTTTCCCTTAATTTTTTTAACACCCTTTTGTATTCTGGGATAAAGACAATTTATCCAGAGTTTGCCGCCCATAATTTACTTATAATACAATTCACAGTCATCGTGGGTCATTATAAGTGCACCATAGTTGGTTCCTTTTACAGAATATAAAAACTTAAGAATCGATTTCTTTTTACAGGTAAATCTTGTAATATTGTAAATAAATATGTAACTAAATTATATTAAAAATGTAAATAAAATACAACGTCACTTTTTTGATAATTCGCAACTAGACTAATACCGAATGTGTAAAGCGAGAGCCAAACTTGTACAAGCATCCCCGAATATTCTCAAATATTCGTCTTGTGCTCGCTATAATAGCAAACTAGCGAGCACCCGAATGTTTGTGCTCGGCATATACCAAGCGCAGGGCAAGCAACCCATCCACACATGCGGGGTTTTCCAAATGTTTTGCTTGATATTTGGCAAACACCGCATGTGTGGAACCGGCTTTATGAAGGGCACATCTTAATTAAGTATCTAAACATTCAATCTATATATTCAATATTTTTATATTTTCCAGACAAATAATTTTATTGTAAAGTATACATATAAGAATATCCATGTAAGAAAATAAAGAGGGAATAGAAAAAATTATTATAACACAAATCTTATATTAAAAATTTATATTTAGTTAAAAGAAGCGTAGAATAATTAAATAAATATAATAATTACATACATATATGTGGTTAAGTTAATTAATTAATCTTAATAAAACTATGAAATTGTCATAAAATAAAATGCATTTAAAATTCTTGCGGAGATCAGAATTGAATTTGCCCACCATTACTAAATTATTGAAAATGCATTATATTTATAAATAGAAAAATAATTAAAACTAAAACAATATAAAAGTTAATTAATCATAATCATTTTTTAATTTTGAATAAAGACAAAAATTAGAAATAGTCCAAGTAATAAGAAACAGACATTTGAGATTATATTTTTTAATAAATTCATAATATAATTAATTACCCAAGATAATTCAATGAGTGCTTTTAAAAATGTTTCCTCATCATCCATTTTGTTTGTTTTATTTTTTTGGTGTTTTATTTGTTTATGTATATTGATTTTTATTATGTGAGATTTTGAATAAATGCGCTAAAAACTAAAAAGTGTTTTTTTAAAGAATGTTTTATTTTGAAAACCAAAATTAGGAAAGTTTTAAGAAAAAATATTAAATTGTATTATATTAAACTTTTACTATAAGAAAACTAAATAATTAATAAAAAAAAATTTAGCTAGAGTGATATTATATTATTATTATATTAAAATAAATTCCATTTTATTCTTTATCTTATTGATTTTCATTTAAATATCTATATTATTTTCGTGGCACAAATTAGAAATATTATTCTTATTCTGAATAAATTTTAAATAATTTAAGAAATTTTTGGCGAAAAAGGTCTCTATATACTCTTGTGGAAGTCATATATATTGCATATTTTATATAATTTACAAAAGAATATTGAGAATTTCAAATATATCTTTTTTAGTTCTTTTTTACTTTACAAATAAATAAGAAAAACAAATACCTAGAATTTGCTACTAAAAACAATGTGAAAATTTCCAATACATATAAATATGAACAAAAAATTTTAGTGGAACGACGAAAAAAAGTCTTAAATTTTATTTCCTTAGTATTTTTTGATCATTTGTTTATTTCAATCATTTTAATAATTTTATACTAATATTGACTTTAATAAAATAAACTTTAAAATAAACTTTATTTAAATCAAAATATTTTAAAATATATATTAAATTTAAATGAAGCATTTGAAGGAGAGCATAATATAAACAAATAATTTTTTTGTTTATCTATCTATATATATTTAAATGTATAGATATATGAATATATGTGTATGGATTTTATAAATTTGAAATATAATATACTAAATGTATTTATTTTTTCTCCTTTTTTTATTTATTATTTACTATATAAATTAATGAATTAATTGCGCCATGTTTATATAAGGATTTATTCTAATTGATGTCATTTAATCGGTTCTCTAGATGGATTGCTCTTGCCCTAACAACTACAATCATCGCCCTTTGTCTTGTCTATACAAAGTAAGTATAATTAAACATTTAATTAAAATATATTATAATTTGTTCATTAATTTAACGTAATGGCTGATTGATGATGCATTAGTCTTCTAATAATTATTCTATTCATAATATTTTGGAATTAATATATTAATATAAAAAAAGAAAGAAATTTAATATTCGCCTCAACTTATGCAACCATATTTGAAGGTGTGTGACTAAAGGTGGACTAGGATAACATATATTAAATAATTAAATTAACCTTTAAAATACTCAAATATGCATCAATAATTTAATTTTATTTGTAAATTAATTTTAATTAGTATTCTAATGAATGCATTAATTTTCAAATATTAATAATCTTTATTAGGAATTAACAATTTCTTGTATTATATAAAAACGAGCTTTTTACAAAATATTAATGATGATGATTATACAGGATGACCAAAAAATGCGAACCTTTTAATAATTCAATAAAACCAAGCAAGATGGAAGATGAACATTTTATCCATGTAGGTTTAAAATTTAAAACTTGCCATTTAAGTAAACATTAATGGAATTTATCATTTTTTATACATTAATTCTTGAATTCTTATTGTGATCCTATTTTATCTTCCATAATTTAGTGGTTTATTAAAAAGTTTGCGTTTTTTTTTTTTGGAGTCAACCTATTAACCCAAAATCCCGATATTAACCCTTGGTCACACAGACAGACCCAGAATCCCAAAAATACTCCCACCTAAATAATCTCTTGAAAATGGCGCCAAAATGGGTGCCGAAACGTCGAGAAAACAATCTCACAAAAATACTTGATTATATCTCTGAGAAATCTGATAATAATAATAACAATAACATTCACGGAAACCTAAACCAACATATATATAAGCTGTTCAGATGATCCGTAATCCCGTGGCGGTATTTTTGAAAAAAGCTATTTTAGACGGCTGTTCCTACCTCTCGTCTGTTTAATTAAAAAATGATTGTATTCTATTCTTAAAATAAATCTCTCTATCTCTATCCAAATAAAAATCCCAAAATAAATTTAAAAAAAAATTATGTTTCGATTTATGGAGAAGTGTTTTGTCATTATTCCAAAAATATCTTTGCATATATCAATATTATCCCCTTTATTTTGAAATATATAAATATACATTTAAATTAAATATAAAATCATTTTACATGACTTCACAGAATTTGGTAATCTGGACTTTATTAAAACACTAATATTTTATTAAATATCATAATTTATATTTTGTATTGACAGCGCCTTTATTTGTACACCACCTTCCATGTTCTTCCGAAGAATTGTATTTAAATCCAAATTGCTAGAGTTATTACAAAGGGTACTATTTTCAAAATAAAATTTCTTTCCATCCCTTCCTTCTCCCATATTCCATGTACAATATATTATAAAATTAAAATTTCTTTCAGAACTGACGACGTGTTTGTAAACGGTCTGAGTTGACTCTCGAGGATTGTTACTCACTGAGAGTGAACTCTTGCGAATTTCACTCGCTTGAGTAAAAGGCTCTGAGAGTAACTCTCGAGACTGTAGGTGAATTTTACCTTTATAATTAGCTTAAAAAAATACCAAAATGATATTCTAAGCATAATTCATATGTGAGTTTAATATTTATTTTTTTGTTAAAAGAGAATTTCCCGAAGAGTATATCTGGTTGTGGGTGATGACATTGATGGTGGGTTCCTTTATCCTATTCATGATAATAATTATGACAATTGTGCCGGGATTGAACTGCGGCCAAGAAAATCAAAGCAGAGATCCCATTTGTACTGTATTTGCTTGGATTCTTCTTTTATCTTTATTAATGATTGCTGTTGGCGCAATGATACTATCATTTATCGATACAACAATAGCATTGGTTATTGGTGTAATGGCAATTGCACTTGGTGTGATACAATTATTGGAATTTCTATGTATAATGAGGTAAATAATATAAATATAATAAATTGTTTTATTATAATAATATAAATATATTATTAATTAATTAATATTATTTATATTATTATATTAAATGATTTTATTGTTATTAATTATAGAAGTTATTCTTCAGTACAACCTGTATGTCCACAATGTGGACAATTTCATTCACCATTCAATAATTTACTCTGTCAAAGGTAACGCATATTGGTATATTATATAATAAGTTCAAGAACTATGTGTATTATTTATTAATTATTACCTAATAGCATAATAACTAATTTCATTTTTTAAAACACGAGTACTGACATTTTTTATGATATTCAATTTGGAATTTAAACATTGTTTAATAATAAATAATAAATTTAATTATATTATGCTTAAATTTATTATAATGGAAATTTGATGAATAACCTTTTTAAAATCATAAACATAATTAGTTAGAAATAATATTGTTTGAAATTTATAAGTTTAGAACTCTCATTATAAGGGTACTTAATACTTTTTTAATATGTGAGTCTTAAATTTATATATGTATATAGTAGATTAAGAAGTTTTGTAAGGCCGGTGCCACAAATAGATTGTGATGCAGTACAACCTAGTCGAATTTTGAGGTAAATGAATGTGAATAAGATTTATATATTTAGAATATTTTTATAGGAGAATAATAATTTTAGATGTAAATCGCATACAAGTATAAGTATGGCTGCAGTAAGACATGAAATGACTCCTGTCTGTTGTTGTACAGTACCTATAACTCCACCATCACCATCACAAACTATAGGACACAAACATTCGTGTCCACATTGTAGGTAATAATAAATAAATCAATTTTCTATAAAATATATAGAGAAAAATGTTATAAATTTGTTGTTTTTTAGGTCACCTTCATGCAACAAACCATCGACATCATCAAGGTAAAATTATATATTTTTTATATGTTAATCAAATATGTATGCAAACTAGTATTATACCAAAGTTATTCTCAAAATAAAATCTTTTATGTTTTTTAGGCCACTTTCATGCAAAAAACCATCGACATCATCAAGGTAAAATTTTATATTTTTTATATGTTAATCAAACTATAATAGTATTATACCAAAGTTATTCTCAAATATTTCATAAAATCTTTTTCTATAGTATTTAAGATTTTTTGTATTTTTACAACAATTATATTTGATTTAAATAGCTAAATATTTTGTAATTAATATAAATAAATATCAAAATTTCAATTTAACGCCTGCTTAAGATATAATCTACCATTCTTACGGCACGGTAGAGAGAATTGATCAATTTAAATTAACTTCAAATTCATTTTGAAAAAAGATTATTAAATAAATAACTGGTATTAGTTTTTAACTACTTTTTTAAAAAAATATTTCAATTGTTTCAAATTAGTGCAGGCATAACTAACTGTTAATCATTTTGAAGTCCACCATCTCATGTATTTACTAAAGACTAAAATATAAAAAAAATTATTTTTGTCATCTTTTTAATAAAATTATAAATATAATATCTAATAATTAACATATCATAAAAATATTTTTTCTAAAAATATAGGTTAAACTTAAACAATTCTCCTAAGTATACTATAGAATTAATATTTTCAATAAGCTAGTGAAGCAGTTGTTTATATTACTGAATATAACATTCATTTTGGGAATGCTTCAAATTTTCATCCGTTCCCAATGATAATAAAAAAGATTTTTCAATAATTTTAATTTTAAAACCAATTTCTAAATAATAAATTACATTCAGTTATAAATAAAATGAATAAAAATGAAAATAATTTTAAATAATTTTAATATAAATTATAAAAAATAAAATTAAAGTAAAATATTTCAAATAAAGATTATAATAGAGCTTCGGATGTGAGTCATGGGTCATGTTCTAGAATTGATTTGTAAGTGATACTTAAAAATTTTATAATTCGAAATATTATATATAAAAGAATTAATTGATCATAAAATATATTACTTACTATTTTCTAAAATAATAAAAAGCATATTAATTGTAAAAAAAATATATTTCCTAAACATTTGCAGTAAATTTTAAAAACATAAGATTTTCATAATTAAATAATATTAAATTTTAACTTATATAATTATTATAGCCTTGACATTTTATGATAATAATTTAATAATCTTCAAATAGAATGATGAATAGTTTATAAATAAAGAAATAAGTTAAAATAACAAAATAGATATTTTTTGATAATTAGTAATAGTTATATATTATTTTTACAAGTGATTATTTGATTCTTTTGCAGATGAATCTTATTACATATACAAGAATTTCGAATCTTTTGAAATAAGCTTAATATTTTATAAATAATTAATTTCTATTGTATTTGAGTGATTTATTAAAAATTTTATTAGATTTATCTAATTAGTTGGAATTTTATTTATTAACATTAAATAATGAAAATAATTATAAATGAATTTTCATATGAATATTTTGGAAGTTTACACTTACCCTTTGTAAAAATGTGTAATGCTATATTAAAAATTTTATTAGATTTATCTAATTAGTTGGAATTTTATTTATTAACATTAAATAATGAAAATAATTATAAATGAATTTTCATATGAATATTTTGGAAGTTTACACTTACCCTTTGTAAAAATGTGTAATGCTATATTTAGTCATATTGGATAATTTTTAATTAATTTAATTGTTAAATGAATATATTTAAAAACTTATTTGAAGGTTGCCTGGAATGGTTATATTTCAAAATAATACAAAATAAGGTTAATATGCTTATATTCTAAAAAATTGATTATTTAAATTTAAATCCTTTTAAATATAATTTTATTCGGATATACAAACTCGAAAGATTTTGCATTAAAATAAGAAAATTAATAAATCTATAACGTAAAAGAAAAATTATTATCTACATATATACATAAATTTATTATCTTAAAATAGTTAAATCTTAATAAATAAATGGTTAGTGGTTAATTTAATAAATATGACAAGAAATTAATTGGATACCTTTTCAGCTTTGGCAAGCATTATCCATAATTTGCGCCATGTAGTGAATTTGCGATGATCACTAAAATTATATTGCATCTCAGGTGAAGCATATCTTGAACATAATGGTGATTGATATTTTTTAGAATCATCCATTTCCTTCTAATATTTTTATAAAATATTTATTAAAATATATATGTCAAAAATGTGACAATTCAATTTATATATTCAGTGAAGATGGCACACAGTGAGAATGAATATCCACAAGTTAGCAACGTCAACCTACTTGTCAAAGCTCACTTGTTGATTGTTTATTTTATAATATATCAGCCTGACCTTAAAAATAAAATAAAAATTATTGATAACCTTCATATTATTTCAAAATTATTATGAAATATTACAATTTCAGTACATTAAAAATAGAGCAATATACATATTATATAAGTTATTGTCAAAATATTTAAAAAAAATTGTTGAATTTATTTGAGTAGATAATTATTAGAAAAATTAAAATTAAATTTTATATATTTGATTATATATATATAACCAGGCGCGATCATATGGAGGAAGATTGGTTTACAATTAGTATAGATTTTTGATAAATTTTGCGATAATGTAAAAACATATAACTACTGAATTGGCATTACATAATTTATTTTTATTTTTGAACTCTAACACGTTTATTATGTAGTACCGGGACCCCGAGCCTCGGCTCGGTACTTAAGTTAAAAAAAATGATTCATTATTATTGGATTTGGCTGGTAATATTAATACCTGGGACACCGAGCTCTCGCTCTACCCTTTAAAAAATATTGATACACAATTCTTTAATTATTTATTACAATTATTAAATGTTACACATTTGCATCAATCTGATTAAAATTAATGAACTTGTGCTCCTCAATAATACATAAATATATAATATATAGGTACATATATTTTTTTTCTATAGTGTTTTTTTGAAAAACTGTTTAGCGCCCCAAGTGGTTATAAAACAAACTAAAGACAAAAAAACGTGCTTTGCAGCTTTTCGGAATTAAAAAAGCAAAATTGGCAGTCGTGGGACTGGCCGACAGAAGTGAAAACTTCTGCGTAAGAAATTTTAAAACAGACGAAATTCGCGCTATTTCACGAGAAAGATGAATTTCATATGCATGTATATATATATAACTTATATATTATTTTAAACATATATTTTAAACAAATTTGTAACTTATATTTATATATATATAAATACACAACTTTGTTTAAAATATTGCAATACGAACTGTTTTATAATTCTTATCTCTAACATAAAATATATATTTATTATGTGAAGTTCATTTCGTATAATTTTGATTATATATGTATATATGAAATGAACTTTACATAATAAATATATATTTATATGTTAGAGATAATTTATAAAACAGTTCTAATGACAATTCAAATTTCGCGCTCTGTTATAAGAAATTTGAAAGCAGACGTAATGTGCTAGCTTCATGGTGTTGGTCACGATCACGCGAGTTCTATACTTTTTCCCCATCCCGCAAAAGTGCTCAACGCCGCTAAAGAAGTTTTCACTTCAAAAATTATTTAATATTTGGAAATATATCTGACTTATAGAAAAAATGAAAATTAATTAAAGAAAGAAATTGTTTTTAAAATATCCTGAATAATATGTAACAATTTTCAAGATAGAAATTTATTACAATATTACAATTATTAACTGTTGCATCATTGCATCAATCTGATTAAAATGAATGGAACTTCGGGTACTCAATAATAATAAATAAAATAATATTAATAAATATATTAAATAATATTTTATTGAAAAAATATTAAAAATTATAAAACTATCTAAAACTTAATTAATAAAAGAACAATGAATAAATAAATATAAAATAGTAATTTATTAAAAAGTAAACAATAGATAAAAAGAAAAAAAAATAACAAAATCATTATTTTCATTTTTAAATAACGATTCACCCGGCGAGTTTCGAACCGACCAAATCCACTCGTTAAAACATCACTCTAGCCCAGAGGTGGCCAACCCAAATGTTCTTGCGGGCCACTTTGGAAATCCATCATAACTTCGCGGGCCTCATATAAAATTATACATAACCATATTAGATTTAGACCCATTATAAATATTGTTTGGTGTGACAAATTGAAAAATAAAGAATTTTTATTATGTTTACTATTATTTTTACATATAAACATATATAATATTATAATAATGATACTGAATGCACATTGGTAAAAATATATAATACTAAAAATAAAAAAAGAAACAAAGAAATAAAAATAAATGAAATCATATTTATTTCACTAGTGCGATATTTATTTCATGAGGGCGCAGAATATAAAAGTGTAATGAATCTCGCGGGCCGCAAAAATATTTACGGCGGGCCGCATGCGGCCCGCGGGCCACGGGTTGGCCACCCCTGCTCTTGCCTCTGTACTATATATATTTAGATAAAAAATTGTCATTTTTTTACTGTCTTAGCAGTATTTGATGTTTTTTATTTATTTTTTTTTTTTTTTGAGAGAGATTAATAAATATCTATATATATAATCCAATTATGAGATCAAATTTTCTTAATTAAAATAATCTTAAAAATTAATAGTATTAAATTATAGCCGTAATGTGAATGTTTTCAAAGTTTAAAAGGCCAATAAGATCAATTGAGATATTGTAAATATCAATAGATATATAAAAAGATTTTTATCTGCACATTGCTCAGAATTTAAATTACCGCCAAATTATCGCCACCAGCGCCTCTATGATCTAGTATGGTAACTAAACTATTTTTCATTAATTATTCTTTATAATTTTTTTAAAATTTTTCTAATTCAAAAATCAAAAATCGGGCTTCGAGGTCTGGTGGCCAGCCCCTTTGTGCTTCCGTGTAAAAAATTCCAGGTCCCTGCGTGCGATAGATCTGGCTGGAGCGCTCGGTCAGACAGACAGACTTACAGACAGACACATTACACTTGCTTTTATTATAATAGATGAAGCAAAAGTTTTTAAAAAAAAAAGAATGGGTAAATGTATACAATATAGGCATATTCTTAGATTTGCATGAAAATTGGTGTAAATATACAGGGTGTTCAATAATGATTAAGATATTCAATTAACTATTTTTTTGAGATTAGTTGACAAAGATTAATTATTGAAAATCATAATTCTGAATATTTAAAATAGCAAATACAAATACTTATAGAATTTTGGAGATATTCATTGAAAAGGCGCGCGGGGCCAAAAATAGATAATGGAGTTAGAAAAAAGGAAATTTTGGAAAAAAAAACACCTGTGAAATGTGTGTAAGAAAAAGACAATAAGATTCACAGATAAAAATGGGTCCCCCGCACGTGGAGTTTGGATGGAAAGATAAATTTTAATAATATTAAATTAAATTAATATGAATAAATTTTGACCATGTATCGCCAGCGATATTTTATATAAAAATATGCAAAAAAAAATTATAATTGGATAAGAATATCCGACTTATTTAAGGAAAATTGGAACAAAGAATATAATAATAATTTATCCAAATAAATGGAGTGTCTTCACTCGACTATCTCGCAAATTTGAATTGGATTAAATAACATATATTAATTTAAATTAAATTAAATTATAAATTAAAATTAATAAATAATATTTATTCAACCAGCGCATGTTTGGCTCTTTGTTGTTGGCACCACGTCACTTGTTGGCGCGTGAGATGTGCAGTATTAAAAAATTAATTCTGGTAATTTCAGCGATTCAATCAAGCTGAAATTCTATATATAGGAGTTTTATACAATTTTTAATCATGTGAAAATATATATTTATTTTTACGGTCACTTTAGAGGAAAAAAATCAAAACGTTGTAGGTAATTACCCTCCTCCGGTTGAGCTACATTTCTCAAAAGTTGATAGAAAACTACGATTTTTGAATAATGCCCATGTACCAAATTTCATGATTCTAGTTCAAACCGTTTTTGAGTAATCTTGTTTACATACACACAGACATTTTTCTCAACCCTAGTTAAAATGATTCGGGAACCTTCAAATGGTATAAAAACATCAAAATCTCAAAATCGAACATTTTCGTGATCGCAATACTATGTCTGGCGAGATAGTAAAAAATGAAAATTGCTACTGGATTAAAATAGTGATTTCCAATAATAAAACACTTGGGGTTTAATTTTATGATAAAATAAACAATTTAATAAAGAAAATTAATTATGATAATTGATGCAAAGAGGAAAAAAACACCTAAAAGGCTTAATGAATGAAATATGGATAATAAAGGAAAATTGAGATGTAATATAAAATGAATAAAACAGATTAAAGTTACCAAATGAGTAATCCACTTGTATAGCAAATCAAAAAATAAGATTTGCTTATTCGATCGTATATAAATTAATTTCAAATAAAATTAATTTACAAATGTTATATCACACTACAATGTTCTCCCTTTAAGGAGGCTAAAATTTGTATCACTTGTATACTAGTAAGCAGATGGAACGAGAATGAGGATGAGAAAGGGGTGGGACGGCCTTATTAGGATTTTGAAACCACTTGATGGCGCTGCAGGCGACAACGGATGACTTCAGGCGCCCAATGCGCCCAATCACAGAGCATACATACACCCATATAATATAACCAGCAAAATAGTTGTTTTATATAATTTAATTTTGATTCCCTTTGATAACAATTTTGACGAGAGAAGCCCCTTTTCTGCATGATATCAGGCGCTACCCGATCGCAACCTCAATTTAAATTAATTTTTCTGAAATATTATTACCCTTCGTAATTACTGAGTATTTATTCTATTAATTTTACAATTCTAAGTTTCGTATGTTAATATTATTCCTCCTTGCTACTAAATATTTACTTTTAATTATTTAATTAAATACAAAATAAAATTATATATATATATAGTAGAAATGAGAGAGATCAAAATCTTTCAACCAACTAGATAGATAAATTAAACCGAAAAATTTATTCGAAAATTCTAATTCAAAGAAACTAATTCTTTTCTAATTGTAATACCTAATATTAGAATTGTTAAGGATTTAATTCAAATATTGAATATATATATATATATATTTGATATTAATAATTTTCTTTGTGATGTTTCTCTCAATAGGGCCCTTTATTCTATTTTTGGATACAACTCCCTTTAATTTAACTATACAAAAATGAGAGGAAAGTAAAAAATTGTAAAATACTGATTAATTATACAAATGAATTTAAATTTGCCAACAAAACATGTTCTACCCTTGCTCGAACATTCATCAATAAATATAAAAAATTGTAGGGGCAAACCTCCGATATGGCTGGCAAATTGTGGCAAATACGCCGGGTTTCAAGCAAGAATAAAACAACAACCATACCTTAAATGTAATAGAAAATTGTGCTTTTAAGGCGCAAAAAATTACTTTTTGTTCAAAATTTGTATGTATATTTCTATCGCCTAATCGGTGATGATAAAGCCTACACATATAAAAAGAATAAATAACATTAGGTTAGATTAGTGAAGTCACAGTTTCTGTATGAAAATGTAATTACAAAAATATCAAATTTTGTCATAAACGTAAATAATGTTATTTGTGATGTGCTTATTTCAGAATTATCACGGAGAAGTGCCATTTACAATGAAGTTTTAAAGGATTTTGAATTTTTCTTTAATTTTAAAATGTCTGAAGTTCAATAATGATTCTTTGAATAATATAAACACTAAATACCAAAATGATATTGATTTACAAATGTTAAAGATGAGCTTGTTCCGTTTATTGACTTCGAAAAAAAATTAAGTTAGCATGTATAGTATATATAAATTAATAATTGGAGGTTTTTAATCGACATTTCCTAATGTACAGGGCCGGCCCTAGAGCCGAGCCAGTAAGGCCATGGCTCGGGGCGCTTGGCTGGCAGGGGCGCCATTATGAAAAAAAAATTAATCCTTCGCAAGATATCAGGGCTTATAAGACTTAATAGTAAATAAAAAATTATGGTACGCAATAAAAAAATTGCGTTTATTTAAAATAAGTAGTAAATTATTACATTTTTAAAAATATAATGTTGATATCATACCAAGATATCTCCTTTTTAGGAAGATAAATAAAAATATTTTTTTAATAACAAACAAAATTTTTTTAGTTGATTCTTTTTTTTTGCTTGTTAAAACATATGGGGCGAACTTTAGACCCTTGGCCTAGGGCGCCATAAGAGCTCGGGCCAGGCCTGCTAATGTACAAACAATTTTAAAAATATTTTTAACAATTCCAATTTGCAATGCAAGTAAAATGAACGTTTTCTTTTAGTTCTTAAAAAGAGTTAAAAATTATTTAAGAAATTTTTTACCGCATTTCATTTAATTGATCTGCCCATGTTTATTGAGAATGAATATTGTCAAGCTGTTGGATTATGAGTCTTTCAGAGAAAAAACTACCTTTTCTCCTCAAAGATACAAATAAAGTATGTACAAAAGCTAAAATATTTTTAGTGTAAACATTCTTAACATTTTTTATCAATAATATTTCTTCGTTATTTTTAAGTTTTTCAAATCAATTTTTTAAACTTATAAAATGATATCAATATCATATTTTATTGTTAGAGCTGAGCTCATAATGGCTTTGTGGTACGAACATTCAAAAAGGTTCGTCTGTTATATCTTCATATCAATATATGAAAGTATTTTATTTTTTTAATTAAATACATATTTAATGAGAATGAAATCTCTATAATTTTTATTTATTTCCAGTTTTTTTTTTAAATAAAAATATGTTAGAACCACGCAAGAATTAAAATTATTAAAATGTTACTAATAATTTCTCCTTTGATATATAGTTTTTAATTTTCTGTACTTCGATTTGATTTTGGGAGGAATGAATTGAAATATTGAATCTTGACACAGGTTATTTCAATTTAATTTATTTTTATATCAATTATATATATAAAAGTATATAAAATAGAAAATATTTTATTTTGAGGAAGTTCTATTAATATTTATTTTGGTTAATTTATTAAACAAATTTTACATTAATATGTAAATTATTATAATTATTGAAATATAAATATATAAAATATTTAATCAATTTTATTTCTAAATAAAAATAATTGTGATTTAATCTATTGTAAACAATATCCAAGAGAAAATATTATTTAAAAAAAATTATTAAGTAAAACTGATGAGGATATTTATAATAATCGCCCCAAACAATTAATTTTGAGTGAATCAGGTTTTATATTATATAAGAAATAAAATGAAAATAGTAAATGCTTAATACAATTTACATAAAGGAAATTAACTAATAATATAATATCCTGTTATTGTTCAAAGAATTTATAGGCAATCTTCCAAAAGAGTAAGAAGGGGAAGGTTTAAAAGAAATTAAAAAAAAAATTAAAAAAAGGAAAATAAGTTGACCTGTGGCCAGGTCCGAACCGACCGACAGTTTGAAATAAATTAATTTCCAGCTACAGAAACAATTTCTATTAATGTAATAAAAAACAGATAGGCATATAACATAAATATTTTTAATTTTATTTTATTTATAATATATATGTAAGACCAGGCTGTGACGTAATGAATGGTTGGATGACGTCATATAATTTTAAATTGACAAAAAACTAATAAAGATGATTTTTCTCGAGGATAAAACCAATACAAAGTGCATGATTCTTGGTGATATGTAAAAAATCTCCTCATGTGAAATTTGGTGTGAAAATAACCCTTCCCTTCCTATCATCGATCGCTAATACTACCACTTCCGGTTTCCGGATTTGCACCAAAAGTTGATCAATTCATCCCACTGATGCATTAAGTAAATATACCAATTTCATCAAAATCCGTTCAGCCGTTCAGGCTGTACACATCTATACGGACGGACGGACGGACAGACATCAAGCTAAAAATACTTTTTTCTGTTAAGAAAATGCATGATTCGTGGAGATATGTAAAAATCTACACATGTGAAATTTGGTGTGAAAACAATACCTCCCTTACTATCGTCGGTCGTTAAAAGTTATAATTATTAAAATAAGTTGACCTGTGGCCAGGTCCGAACCGACCGACGGTTTGAAAAAAATTAATTTCCAACTACAGAAAATTTTAATATATCTATTAATGTAATAAAAAACAGATATGGATACATAAATAATAAATATAAACATTTTTAATTTTATTTTATTTATAATATATATGCAAGACCAGGCTGTGACGTCATGAATGGCTGGATGACGTCATATAATTTTAAATCAAGAAAAAACTAATAAATATGATTTTTCTCGAGGATAAAACCAATAAAAAGTGCATGATTCGTGGTGATATGTAAAAAATCTCCTCATGTGAAATTTGGTGTGAAAACAATACCTCCCTTACTATCGTCGGTCGGTAAAAATGGTATAATAATATAATATAAATTAATATTTTTAATATAATATTATACTACAATATTACTCAGCCTAAAAAGTACATTATTAAAAAATATTTTAATTTTTTTATTATATAAAAAACAAAATTATATCTAGGTATATAATAATTTATTTATTTCTACACTTTTCATATAAAAATATAATTACAAAATAAATAAATCATAGAATAATTAATTAAAGACATACATTTTTTCTTTTATGTTTTGTGTTATGAGGTCATATACCTTTTAAATCTTTTTAAACTTAAATTGTTTTTAATCAAACATATAAATTAACTCTTTAAACTTCACAGGTTAAATTACATTTTGATCAAATTTATATAGCCAAAGGCAAGCAAAATTGTTGTTAAAATTTAAATATCTGACCCACATTTACAGTTTGGTTTTCATATTTTTTTGGTAGCTTTTTTTAATATTCACTACCCAGAGGTTCCCAATCTTTTCTGGTTTGCAGCTCCCTAAATAATCGGATTGTTTCCGAGGCTCCCTTAATACATCAGAATTTTATATAAATTTTTTACTTTCTTGAAAAATTGGAAAACTTTCCTTTTTTAAAAGCGATTACCCATTTAACAGCGAAAAATTAAAAAGCTCTCAAGATTGTTGGCGCAAAATTTCAAGTATTAGAAAATTTAATTGAATATTTCGCGGCGCTCTAATGACGACATCGAGGCACACACTTGCAGGTTCCTGTCCTAACCCAATTTTTGAAGCTTATCACGGGTCATCTGAGCTGTATGAGGGAGGGCGTTATCGTGATGAAGAATGACTCCTTTTGTCAAGCGTTTGCCCCTGGTAGCTGGTCTAACCTTGTGTTCTAGCCTCTCAGAGTAGTATTGGCTGTTGATAGTTCGCTGAGTTTCAAGGAAATCGCAATGGACTAAACCATGTGAGTCCCAAAAGGTTCATCACCTACCTTATTCGGCCACTTTTAAGCGGATCAACCCACTCGTAAAAATTCGCACGGTTCATATAACTTTTACCGTACGGTATTTCATTAGGTAAACAATCTGCGACTAAAAATATAATTTCAGGGCGCTGTTCTTCTAAGGTCCAATCTTCTAGTGGACTTGTCATGGTGAATAGAAAATTTTGAGGTTATGTTGACATAAAATGATGAAACAGCAGATCAGAGCATATCCCAAGGTTGCCCATGACAAAATTGTTCACTGAATTCATTGAATAGTTTTAAAATTATAGAATTTGTCTCTTTACTTACTGAATGATCCTCGTATATATAAATTTATGCGGCCGGCCAAGCATAATAGTACAATATTATTTTATTGGTACCCTAAACTTTTTACGGGCTAATTGATTAAATTACATTAAAATAATCGCTACAACAATGAAACGATTTTTTCAGACGTTGAAAGAGACATGTTGGTATTATGTAAATTGTTCATTAAATATTTAAGGTTTAAAATAATTTTTTAATTTAGTTTTTTTTGTCCGCAACCCGTCAAGAAATGTCGAACTTTCGTTCTGCCTTTTGATAAAAAAGGTTGCTCACCTCTGGTATATATTTATAGTGATTTATTTTATTTTTCAATTATAATTAAATGATTTTATTAAAAACAAGCTAAATGACCTTTAGTTTTATAAATAAAAAATAAATATATGTAGATGAATTTGTTTTACTTTCATAATATATATCCTAATTCAATTAATGAGTTAAGTAATTTATATATATATAATTAAAAGAGGATATGGATGAGTGGATGTTGTTGTTAATGTTGACCTTGTGGTATGTGAACTTGTCTGACCGTCACTGTCCAGATTGGCTCACCGTTTTGTGGGAACTATAATTCATTGAACGAAAAAGAGACAATGGTTTTATGTGTGTGCCTATGTATTATTATATATGAATGATGTCTTTTAAATCTCTCTCTCTCTCTCACACGCAGACTTAGAATGATGTAATCCTTTCTACTTAGGAGTATTTTCTGTTGTTGTTGTTGTTATCAGTGCAGTAGTAGTCATAGTCATGGCTTGTGATGGTTACCTATCGATTAAAATAATTGAATTATTTGGTTGTATTGCTTGTGTTATATTAAAACGTGTGACGGATCTGGAAGCTGGACGTGTGTTTTATCTATTAGAGAAACTTAGTAGAGAGTGGCCGTTGCTTAGTAATATCACTTGGAATGATCATGGAGCTTCTTTTGCTGATATTACATTTGGTGGTTATGTCATCATTGTCATTGGATTAATCATTGCCTATTTATCAAGAGAATTACCCCGGGCATCGAAACAGGAAATGTTCTTGTTATTATTGGGTGCTGCCTTATATACAACTGTTGGGGCATTGATACTTGCAGCACTTGATAGTGTCCCAGAGGATCTTATCGATAACGCAGCATCTCTTGGTGTTCTTGCACTTGTTGTTGGCTTACTTTTCTTATTAGATTTGGGTTTGGCACGAAAACGTCCCCAAGCACAAATACAACCCAATGAACAAAATATACAACGACCAATACAAAATACAATAATAAAACCAACCAAGGCGGTACAAACGGATCCATTTCAAGCTGAGTTACGTTCATCATTAAAAGTAAGCATTAATTGCAATTTTAAGGAAATTGAATTGATTATTTGTGTAAAATATTTAATTGAAAATATAGATCATTTTATGAATTCTGATTTAATTGTATATATATATATATATATGTATATATAGGGGTGTTTTAATATGAGATTTAATATGAGTTTTAATATGAGATTTAATACGAGTTTTAATATGATAATATGAGATTTTTGAACAATAATAAAGGACATTCAATTCTTTTTTTAATTTTCATTTTTTTACTATAGAGAAAATTTTCGATGTCGAGATTTTGATGTTTTTATACGTTTTATAGGTCCCTGAGCCATTTTCACTAAGGTTGAGAAAAATGTCTCTCTCTGTGTGTATGTATGTATGTGTGTATGTAGACAAGATTACGCAAAAACGGTTTGAGCTAGAATAATGAAATTTGGTACACGGACATTATTCAAAATTCGTAGTTTTTTATCAACTTTTGAGAAATGTAGCTCATTCGGAAGAGGACCATTACCTACTTTTTCTTACCGTGAAAACAAAGATATATATAGAATTTCAGCTTGAATCTTTGAAAGTACCGAAATTATTGTTTTAAATTTTTTAACACATTGACTGCCAATCACGCGCCAGCACGTGGCGTGGTTTCATTAACAAAGAGCCAAACGCTCTGGTTTAATAAATATTATTTATTACTTTTATGATTGATAATTTAATTAATTTAATTTAATTTAAATATATATCTTAATTAATCCAATTCAAATTTGCGAGATAGTCGAGTGGGCACACTCTAGATTTTATATATTAAATGTTCCGATTTTGTCCCTAGACAATATGGTCACTATCTAAAAATGAAATCAAGTAAAAAATATTTATAGGTTTCCCTTTAAAATAAGTCTATTTTTTCTTGAAATATAAAATTTGTAAAAATGTATACTTTCGAGACAATATATATATATATATTAAAGATTTAATTTGATATATTCTCTTTCTATTTCTTTCATTTTCATGTGAATTTTCCATGAAATGAAATTTGAAATAACAAATATATAAAGATACAAAATACAGAGAGTGTCAAGGATATTCTCTCTATATTTTGTATGTATTATAACATTAAACAATAGATTTATTTATTTATTTGCAGTATAATAAATAACTAAATTAAAAGTGATTCATCTATTTAAAAAAAAACAAACAAGCGACAAATATAATCAAATATATAAATGATATATCTTAAAAAAAAATAAAGAAATATAATTTTCTATTTTATTTTATTATAATGGTTAAATTTTACTTTTTTTTTGTATTCTTTTAAAGAATTTGCCTAGTTTATCCGAATGGCCATCGCCTCGGACGACACGTCGTGTGACATTGAATCCAAATACAATTACACCACATCGTCCACCATCCGATGCTGAGACAGCAATTGTAACAGTTCGTCCACCTCCGCCGGTTACCCCACCACCCACACAGCCAATGAAATCGGCACCTGAAACTCCAACAAAAACAAAACCGACCTTTTATCGCACTTCTTGGCATAGTCCTCCTGAAGCAGGTGCAGAACAACCAACAATTGCAAATGGCACTACAACAACAACAACAACAACAACACCAGTTATAACCTCCGCTTATGGCAAACCTAATAAAAGAAAATCTATGGATGAAGCAGACTATCAAGTAAAAATATAATCCCATTCTCCTCTCTTAAGCTTAAAAAGAAAAATAAATTTAATTTAATTTAATTCAATTTAATTTATTTTTTTATCTAGATATTAAATCCGCAATCAATGAATATAGAACCGATGAAAGAATTGCCAATTCATAGAAGAACATTACAACAACAAAATTTAGCCATGTCTAGTAGTAATAATAGTATTAACAATCACAATAACAATAATACTAATTATAATAATACATCAAATAAGAATACATCTCAACAAGTGAAGGTAATCAATAGACAATAATCTATTAATTAAAGTAATAACTACAGTAAGACCTCGCTTAACTTTGTTTGGGTATAAGGCTCTTTTTACTATCTCGCCAGATAGTATTGTGATCATGAAAATTTTCGTTGTCGAGATTTGGATATTTTTATACGTTTTGAAGGTCCCTGAGTCATTTTCACTAAGGTTGAGAAAAATGTCTCTCTCTCTCTCTCTTTCTCTGTGTGTGTATGTATATATGTTTGTAGACATGATTACACAAAAACGGTTTGAGCTAGAATAATGAAATTTGATACACGGGCATTATTAAAAATTCGTAGTTTTCTATCAACTTTTGAGAAATGTAGCTCAACGTTTTGATTTTTTTCCTCTAAAGTGACCGTAAAAATAAAGATATATGTTTGATTTGTCACATGATTAATAAGTTGACCTGTGGCCATGTCCGAACCGACCGACGGTTTGAAGTAAATTAATTTCCAGCTACAGAAACAATTTCAAATAATTTTAATATATTTATTAATGTAATAAAAAACAGATGGATATAACATAAATATTTTTAATTTTATTTTATTTATAATATATATGTAAGACCAGGCTGTGACGTAATGAATGGTTGGATGACGTCATATAATTTTAAATTGACAAAAAACTAATAAAGATGATTTTTCTCGAGGATAAAACCAATACAAAGTGCATGATTCGTGGTGATATGTAAAAAATCTCCTCATGTGAAATTTGGTGTGAAAATAACCCTTCCCTTCCTATCGTCGATCGCTAATACTACCAAGTTTGTTGTGATGTGTTATCGTATATAAGTATAAAAGTAGTAGAATCTGATTCTGGCTCGAATCACAGACTGACCGAATGATACCATATCATATTCAATATAATAAAATTAAAAATAATTGTTAAAATTTTTTGAAAAATCTTGTTACTCTTAGAGATCATTGTAGCAGTGGACTCAGCGTATCACTTACCTCACCCCTTTACCTGCACCTATGACCTCAGTTTGAAAATATACGAGCACAGATCAATAAGTCCGTAACTTTTCGAATGAAACACAGGTTTTTGGATAAAAAATTATTTTATTTTTCAAAATGGTCTCCTTTAAGCTCTATACACTTTATGTAACGTTTCGTCAATTTTTTTTATCCCTTCCAAAAAATAAGATTTGTCGTGGCCTTCTTTTCACTCCGCAAAACCCACTGTTTTGATTACTGTTTTGTCTCTGGTGTGTTGTGGTGGATCCACGTTTCGAAACGGCGCAAAAACTCGGCCATATTCTGGTTAAACAACGTCAATGCCTTAATGCTTAATGAGCACATGAAATTCCCTTTTTTCCATTTTCTTCTCAAATCACGAGGTAGTCCGTTATTAATGGATGTCAAACAAAAACTAAAAGACCCAGCTGGTTCATTTATTATTGGATATGAGCGAATTTGGAGTTTTTAAATGTTTAATTGCTGAATATTATTTTTATTTATTTGTATATTTATTTTCATTTAATATATATATCGTATAAGAGAGAGTGATATGAAGTGAGAGAGAAATGGAGGGAAAAAAAAAGAGTTAATTTCATGAAACATCAGCTTATGAGGCTTACTGAACGTTTGTTTAATATATTTTAATTTAATAAAACATATAAAATAATACATTTTTTTAGGATACCCAGCCGTGGCTTGGTAGTCCACAGACAAGACGTAATTTTCGTCATCCAGATGATCCATTTGATGTTGCTGATCATGGAAATTCAATGACTACATTATTATTATCAAGGTGGTTAAAACAACGAGATCGTAATACACAAGTATGATTCTATTATAATTTTGATTATAATATTTTTATATAAATTAATTTGTAAATAAAAATATATAGATGTTAATATATTATATATATACTATATATTCTGTTTTTTTATTCCATTTCTATTAGTATTATTCAAATTTTTTGATTTTGTTTGTTCTACAATATATATTATATAAATATAAAGAAGTTAAATTTTTATCAAGATTTCATCGTTTCATCATACAATATTTTTATATTTGAATTTTTTTATTTCCTCATATTTGTCTTTCTTATTTCTCCCCAAATTCTTAGTCATTTTCCTATTGCTTTTCCTTATAAATCTTATCAAAAAATCCGGTCAACAATTATAATAATTAGCTTAATTATTCGAATTATATATTGATTGAGTGGAATGTATTTTGGTGTGAATTGATAAAATAATATATATCTGAAGAAATGAAGGAGGAACAAACGACTTTAAGAGATTTCAAAAAAATATGAAAAATATTAAAATATAAAGAACAATATAGCCTCAAACACAAACTAAACTGGTAAACATTGGAATTATTTAGGAAAGATGTTTACTTATTCTGTATTCGTTTCAGGTCGATTGTTAAAATGAATTAATGGATATCTAAATTCAAGTTCAGTGACTAACTTTTTTTATTAATAATATTTTAGCTTGATATAGTCTAATAAGCCGATCATAAATAATTAAATGATTTCTTTTAATTTTTCTAATCCACGAAAAATCCTAACCTACGCAGATAGCACTACCCGCAATCATAGCGTTGCCCATCAATTTCAAGTTATTTGTATATTTGTATCAATGTTTTAATCTATTTCAAATTTCAAATGTTTCTATTTAATTGTTAAAATTCCATTAATGCAGCTCTGTGTTATCTAAGAGTATTAATCCTAATTCAGGTTTATAAAACCAAAAAAATTTATATATATTATAAACTCACGGGGGTCGTGGGTTTAATTCATAAATAAATGATTTAATAGTTAGAAATGAGATCAGGATTTGGGAAACTAACTTACAAAGATCAAATTAAAAACTAGATTTAAAAATTATTTTTTTAATAAAAATATATTATAAATTTATAAATAATTTATAAAATAATCATAATTTAAAATAAACACACAAATCAGCATATCAACAAACTATCAACCAAACAATTGATTAATTAACCGATTAATACAATTTTTATAATTGCCTAACGTTCTAAAATGTATCAAAAAGATTGTTTTGTTATATTACATATTTATTTACAAAAATTATTTCTTAATAAACTATCTAAACAAATATAATATATTTAAATATATTTTTTTTGTTTTCTCTTGTATACTCTATACTAGCGGTTTTCAAACTAAGGTATACTATGGTACTTATTTATTATTTCCATATTTTATGACCCTTAATATCTTATCTTCTTATACGAGTAAAAATTGTTTGTTTGTTTGTTTCATTGTTCTCAAAAACCGCTCTAACGATTTTTTTGAAATTCACAACAGAGATAGTATTTATAAAGAAAAATTGAGTTTTATTGACCACATCTCTGGAAAACTACATCTTTATTAGTTTTTTTCTTCTAAATTTAAATGTATATATGTGACGTCACAACCACCGCCTGTGAGATATATACATATCTATTCTTAAAATAAAATTAAAAATATTTATATTATATTCATATATTTGATTTTTTTTTATTTCATTAATAGTTTTACATTTAAATTATTTGAAATTGTTTCACACAACGTTTAAAAGAAGATTTATCTTTATATTCGATTCGATATATAGTAGGAGAATTAAATGACGTTATCAATTTATTATACTCCGGTAAATATTATAAAATATTATATACTAAATATTCAATTAGTATATATTAGATATTTAATCAGTAAATTAATTATATATATTATTATTGTAAATGTTATATCTATCTTTATTATATAATGTGTCCCTTCATACATTTTGAATTCACCCATAATATATCTTATATTCTTATATACTTACTTGAAAAAAATTTAAAAAGTTTTAAAAGTTTTTTTTTAATATTTTATGAATTCAAATCGTCAATTGAAAATGAAAATCCAATTATGAAATCAAAATTAAAATTATTTATTCATATAATTTTGAATGTTTTCGTGTATTATAAATAAAAACAAATATATAGATATTCTTTGGATGACAAATTCCAATTTATATGATCTTAATATATTTTTATAAAATGGCCAATTATATATATATGCAATTACAACTGTAGTGTCAAACACTGATTTTGAATTTGGCGACATATAAGATCATTGACTGGGCCGCTACCCAAGGAGTGAAAATAGTGTCGAATAGAAATAGACGATATTACTTGGATTAATCTTATTATACTAGCTAAAATTGTTTGTTTTATAACCACTTGGGGCGCTAAACAGTTTTTCAAAAAAAAACTATAGAAAAAATATATATGAACCTATATATTATATATTTATGTATTATTGAGGAGCACAAGTTCATTCATTTTAATCAGATTGATGCAAATGTGTAACATTTAATAATTGTAATAAATAATTAAAGAATTGTATATCAATATTTTTCAAAGGGTAGAGCGAATGCTCGGTGTCCCAGGTATTAATATTACCAGCCAAATCCAATAATAATGAATCATTTTTTTAACTTAAGTACCGAGAGCAAGGCTCAGGGTCCCGGTATATATTATAAAAGTGCAATGTGGGTATGTTTTGTGGAGGTAAAGGTTCTAAGGAAACAAACATACTATCAACAAAGCTCAGGGCCAGACACTCAAGTGCTGCGGAGTTCATTTGCAATCCCCATGTTTTTCCCACAGCCAATTATATGTTGCATGTTGTGAGTATGTGATTACACAAATTGGGAAAAAATCACTCGAAATGCAATTAAACAAAAAAATTGAAAAGTTAGGCTAAGCAGACGTCTTAAATATTATAAGAGATTCGGCAATTGCAATTACAGATAGCGAGGAAAAATTAATGGAGGTTTGAAATTAATAGTGATAAGAAAAAATATTTAGTGACAAAGAGGAACAGTATTAACATACAAAATCTTAATATACAAAATGTAAAATTTGAATATGTAGAAAAATTGAATGTAATCACGAAGGATAATATTTGAGAAGAATTTAAATCGAGGTATCAATCGGGAAACGCCTGTTATCATGCAGTAAAGAGGCTTATCTCATCAAAATTATTATCAAAGGGAATTAAGACGCATAGGAAGGGACGTAAGAGAGATGGGACAAGGGCTCAGAATAGGGACATTTGGAGAAATGTGGCCAAGAACTTTCGAGTATCTTTGAGTTATATAAATAGATAGATATAACATTTACAATAATAATATATATAATTAATTTACTGATTAAATTAAAATATATTTTAAATAAGAACACAAAAAGAAATGAATGTTTTATGTAATATAATGATTGAAACAAAATGGATGAAAACCTTTTACTACTTTTAACCAAATACGATGTACCACTCGGGGGTACAGGGGGCGGAGCCCCCGTCCAGCTGTGAAGAGCGCCGAAGGCGCTCTGACCAGCTGGTATTATTTTATACGAAAAAATGATAAAAAAAAATATTTTAATTTATTTTAAATATATTTATATATATATATAAAGTAAGTCAAATGAAATTGAGCCACTTTTCCCATGTGAACTTGGATCGAGCCGGCTGATATGATATGGATAATTATTACTATTACCATTATTCAACAGTGTGAATTTTTCCAGAGGATCACAAAGCTCAGCGCCTTCTTTTCGGAAGTAAAAGTCGCCATTTTGCCTCCAAAGGTTTGTAGGATCTCATGAACCATTCGAGATTATCGTTTATGGTTGGTCAATGGTCTTTAGCAACTTGTTAATCAGCCTGTCTCAATGATAATTCCGATTACTTTTGAAATAAACAAATTTACTCTCAGCCAATTATTTACTAGCTCATTCATTATAAATTATAACAAAATGAAATTACGTTTATATCAGGAGTAGTCTGTTAAGATATAAAAATAATTATTACATTTACATTTTAAATTATAAATATATTTTATAGAATATATAGGAAAATATTAGATTTGAATCAGTGGAAAAAATATAAAGGTAATAAATAAAAAAAAATAAAATAAAAATAATAATAAAGTTCTTTTTTTCAATAAAATATAATAATAAAAATAATAATAAATAAATGTTATAATTAATAAAATTATAAATATGTAATAAAATCAAAGAATTATCATTAAGATTGAAATACAAATGGAGAGATATATAATTCAATTAGAATCGTTAATAAAATTGTTTGGTATTTCATCTTTATGCTTTCGCATATGATCTTTTAATGTGGATCGTCTAGAAAAACGCCATGGGCAATATTCACATGCATAAGGTTTTTCACCTGAATGTGTCATTAAATGTCTTTTTAAATTTGTCCGATCATTAAATCTTGATGGACATTGTGAACATTCAAATGGTTTTTCACCAGTATGTTTCATTAAATGTTGTTTTAAACTAATACGATGAGTAAATTTTGAAGGGCAATGTGGGCATGCATACGGTTTTTCGCCTGAATGAATTCTTAAATGTGTTTTTAAATGGCCTGATTGAATAAATTTTGATGGACAATGAGGACAATGAAATGGTCTTTCACCTGAATGAATTTTCAAATGAGTTTTTAAACTAGAACGTAATGTAAATTTTGATGGACAATGGGGGCATGGAAATGGTCTATCATCTGTGTGATTAATTAAATGATGTTTTAAACTAATAGGATTATTAAATTTGGATGGACATTTATCACATGCAAATGGTTTTTCTGTTGAATGTGTTAATAAATGTTGTTTTAAATGTTCAGGTTGTTTAAATTTCCATGGACATTTATCACATTCATAAGGTTTCTCACCAGAGTGAATCATTAAATGTTTATTTAAATTTTTTCTTTGAGTAAACTTTGATGGACATTGTGGACATGCAAATGGCTTTTCTCCTGTATGTTTCATTAAATGTATTTTTAAACTAATCCGTTGTGCAAATTTCGATGAACATAGATCACATTCAAATGGTTTTTCACCAGAATGTATCATTAAATGTGTTTTCAATGTTGATTTTTGCGTAAATTTTGATGGACATTGTGTACAAGCAAATCGTTTCTCATTAGAAATAACTTTTGAATTATTATGGTGATCATTCAAATGTCTATTATAATCATTTAAATTTAAAAAACCACAAAAACATTCTTCACAAAAATAATCACCCGAATTGTCTTTATCAAATTCATTTGTTGAACAATCACTTCCTATAATCAACAACATTAGATTAAAATAATTATTAATGTTGCAAAAGCTCAAGTGAAATTTACCTTGATTTATTTCATTTCTTTTAAAATAAAATTTAGTTTTTAATATTGTCATTATATTCTTATGTATACATTTTTTATAATGTTTATTTAAAAATTCTTCACTAATAAACATTGTTTGACAATTAGAGCACATAAAAAGAGGTCCTGAAAAATGAATAAATAAAACTACTGTTTGATATCTACTAATAATAAAAATAATTATATGTAATATTGTAATTGATTAAAACATTCATATATATATATGAATGTTTAAATCAATAATAACTAACCTTTATATATAGGAAATTGATTGTCATTATTTTGAATTTCAGCCATATTTAATAATAAATTTCAAACACAAAAATTTAATTTATAAGTATAAGTAAAATATATTATATTATAAAATTACAAACAGTAATTGATATTATTCAATTTTTTAAAAATATAATAAAAGTAAAATAAAGTAATAAAAATTGATAATTAGAGTTATTAGTTAACGAAGGATTGATTCTTATAGATCAGAGTGGGACAAAATGAAAGGACGGGTTAAAGAGGGTTTTGGGGTAATGGTGGATGCGGCGGAAGTAGATGACCACATTTATACGAAAGTTCACAATTAGTTTTATAATGAATAATGAAAGGGTAGGTTATTTTTTTAAGATTATAATTATTTTACTATTTACTTTACAAAATTTTTATAAATAATTTGTTTAATTTATTTTTATATAATAAATATCAATTACACGAAAAAATAGTTATTAAATAAATATTACAATTTTTTAGAATTTTAAATTTTAAACTTAATAATAATCTATTCCAGAAAGATCGAAACACACCACTCTCTGAAACTAACATTTCTCAATGATTTATTTTTATTTGTAATTTAATAATGTTGGGAGGGTTTCTATACTAATAATTTTATACTTAAAGATGGAAAATGGGAGAAAGTAAATTATTAAATTAAATCTAAAATTCCAAAATTGTTTTATGATTGTTCTATTTCAAATTTGATTATGTATGTAGCTTTCTTTTTATTTAAAAAAAGCTCCAAATTGTTAATATTTTTTTTACATAGTTTTATTTATACATGAGAATGGGTGAAATTTGTTTAATTAAAAATATTAAAAATTAAAAAAAAATAATTTAAAACATTTTCTGAGTTTCACTTCCTTTTATAAAAATCTAAAAAGAATTAGTGAATGGACTTTAGCCTTCAGAATATATTCTTATAAAAACTTTTAAAATTTAAATAACTATAATCTTGATTATTATTTTTTTCTTTGTGAATTTTCCCTTCAAAAACTTTTAGTAGAAATTTTTTTTATATTTTAATGTATAATTCAAAAGTTTACTTAATTCTATTGCTATTTTCATTCATGTTTGAGAAAACCAAGCCAAGATAGTGATTGGTCCGATTCGTCCGATTGGTCCCCAGTGTCCCAGTGGTCCCAGACCACCCTAAACCAAGCGTGGACCAAGCTCACAGACGGTCTGTGAACCGTCCTTTTCCAAGCTTATTTTTAGCAAAGACCATCATAATCTGTGAGTTCTTTGCTCTCATCGTTAACTATATTTATATAAATTTGTGAATATATACTTCTAACACAAATTAAATTGATACTATTTTTATCAGAATAACCTATATATTTTATTTATCATGTTATTTCAAATACTTATTCCAGGTACGTCTTTATGATATATTATTTCTATTTTTTAATAAACCTACAGTTTCGTAATTCCCTTTTTGGTAATTTTTCAAAAGAGTTATTATAACATGGATTTGGATAAAACTTTACCAGTGGGTTCCTTTTTCAATTCTAAATAAACTTTTCTTATGAAATTTTTCCGGGTATCTTATAGTTTTCAAGATAAAAATTATTAAAATAAAGATTTTTTAAGTTTGACAGATTAATTATCAACGTCGAAATGTGCAATTAAGTAATGTTTTATTGACTAATTCACTAATTATTCACTAATTTTCGGTTTTTATAAGTTCGGTTTGAATATAGGAAAATTATTTAATCAATTAATTTTTTTAATTTTCATAAATCCAAACCGAACTTATAACCCCCGAAAATCAGTGGCGCCATCTGGTGGTCAGTTGTTAAAACATGGTAGCTAAATAAAATATCAATGGATTCATATGCAAATTTTAATAATTTTTATCTAATAAACTAGAAGAGGCCCGAAAAAATTTCATAAGAAAAGTTTATTTGGAATTGCAAAAAGAACTTACTGGTAAAGTTTTATCCAAATCCATGTACCAAAAGCTAATTTTCGGTTTTTTTCGGTATCTTTCGTCTTTTTTCGGTTCGGTTTGGATATAGAAAAAATATTTAATTAAATAATTTTTACTATCTCGTAAGAGTGTATGTATGTGTGTGTATGTATGTATGTAACCAAGATTACGCAAAAACGGTTTGAGCTAGAATGATGAAATTTGGTACATGAGCATTATTCAAAATTCGTAGTTTTCTATCAACTTTTGAGAAATGTAGCTCAACCGGAAGAGGGTCATTACTTACGTTTTGATTTTTTTTCCTCTAAAGTGACCGTAAAAATAAAGATATATGTTTGATAATTTTTCACATGATTAATAATTGTATAAAACTGCTATATAGAATTTCAGCTTGATTGATTCGCTGAAATTACCAGAATTAATTTTTTAACACTGCAAATCTCAAGCGCCAACACGTGACGTGGTGCCATCAACAAAAAGCCAAACATGCGCTGGTTTAATATTTATTATTTATAATTTATAATTAATTAAATTAAATTTAAATATAATATAATTAATCCAATTAAAATTTGCGAGATAGTCGAGTGGAGACACTCCAGCTAATTTAAATTTATATCCAAACCGGACTTATAAAATCTGAAAATTAGTCTAGCCCTCTGGTAGTCAATTGTTAAAATAGATTATCAATGGATTTATATGCAAACTTTAATCGTTTTTATCTCTTGAAACTAGAAGCGACCAGCAAAAATGGCATAAGAAAAGTTTATTTGGAATTAAAAAAGGAATCTAATGGTAAAGTTTTATCCAAATCCATGCCATAATAACTCGATTGAATAATTACTCCCTTTTTAATCACATTAAGGTTATGATTCTTTTTTGAATAGTTTATTGATAATATTTTAACTAAAATATTTAATCTTGAATGCATAGCGTAAAAACGTAAATAATGTGAATTAAAATAAAAAAAATCATGTTCAAGTTTACATTAAATTAAATTAATTGATATATATATATATATATATATATATATATATATATATATTAAATTCGAAATAAACCATTTACAGATCAAAATATTAACTAAAACGTGTGTTGACATTTGAAATAATAAAAACTTTGAAATTTTAAAAATTTATTTTATTTTAAAAAAACTAAAATTCAAAGACTTCCATATTTATTTTTTAAGAATATAATAGATAAAATAATTTGGAAAAGTTTATTTGGCTAAAAACTTGTGATTCTTCTTAATAAGATATCAATATATTTAGATAAATTGCTTAAATATAAAACGCATTCTTTGAAACACACAGAGAATATATAATGAACTTGGAAAAAATTATTAAAAATAGGGACTATTTGTCTGATTTATCTCACAATATACAATATAAATAAATAGTTTATTCTCTTTATAATTTTTTTATTATATAATTTAATTTTTAGGTCATAACTGCATAAAGTATTTCATGAAGCAAAGTCAATTTGGCATTGCAATATTTTAATGGTAATTTTTAATTTGATATTTAATGAATATAGTAAAAAATATTTTTAAAATTACCACATGTTACCCTCTCATTTAATTTTATTATAAACTCTGAAAGAGATGAGAATAAAGACATTTACATATATAAAATTATATGATTATTTTGTAAATCATAAATTTGAAGCAAGAAGAGAGCAAACTTTTAATGAAGAAATAAGAGAGAGATGCAAAGAAGGTACATATTTTTATTTTAATAATTAATTAACATTTACAAATATAAAATTATATGGTTATTTTGTAAATACATAAAATTACAGCTAGCAGAGAGCAAACTTCTAATGAAGAAATAAGAGAGAGAAAGAAATGCAAACAAGGTACATATTTTTATTTTAATAACTAATTAGAAAGTCCCTTAATTCTATTTCAACTTTTAAAAATATATTTTATTATTTATTATTTTTATATATAAAAAAATTAGCAAATATAAATTAAAACAAATAATATTAGTAAATGTAAATTTGTATATTTGAATATGTATTATTAGACAATACTAATCAATTTAAATAATTTTTTAAATGGCAAAATAAAAATTTAAAGTTATCACGAGAATAAGTTAAAAACCAAAATAATATAAGTTACAAAAAAACTTGAAAAATGATTTATTGATTATCATTCACTTACAATTTACCAATTTTTTAATATAAAATAAAAAAGTCAAAGGAAATTAAACATTTTTAAAATTTAAAAATAACACTGAAAAATGTACTTTTTAGCAATGAATCTTGAGATCGAGACACCGGTTCCTTATTCTTTAATTGTTTTTAAAATTTGTTTCCATTGATTAGCCTATTTCTAAATGTATTTTAAAAAAACTGTTTTAAGCAGTAAAATAATAAAATATTTTTTAAAAAAATATATTAAAAAGATAATATTAATATTATTTAAGTTCATAACTTTGAAACATTAATTTTTTCACAAAAATTTATGATAAATATTTTAAGATAATAAAACATTGAAAGTTAGAATATAATTTTTATTTAAGATTTCATAATTCATTGTAAATTTTATTTTAGATACCAAATAATTATTAACAATATTTTTGAAGAATATTATAAAAATTATAAGGCTCAATGGTTGGGTCTTAACAATCACCTCATCTTTAAATTAAACAATATTCATAGAGTCCATGAAAACTTTTAACTACAATATTTTAATTCAGGTGAACAATTCAACAGACCATAGTTTTTTAAAAATATAATATTTTTTATATTTCTTTTGGTAGATCAATAAATTATAATAATAACTTACTTTTTTGCTAAAATTTTGCTTAAGTTATAAATATTCAATTTGAATAAAAAATAGAGTAAAAAAATCTTAGAATTTATTAAAATTTATTAAAAAAAAGAAATTATTGCATTTCATGCCCATTTTTTATATATATAAAAAAAATAACATAAGTATAAATAGTATAAACATTTAGTAAATAGAGTGACCATTTTTTCCTGGCCAATAAAAAATATTTTTAAACAAAATGTATTTTTTCTATAAAACAAGACAAATTGAAGATATTAAAATATTTCTAAATTAATTAATTTTTGGTCAACTCTTTAATTAAATAACTAGATTTTTATTCTGTTTATTTTTCTGTTAAATCTGTTTTATTTAAAATGCATTTATTTCTTTGTGAGCTTTAGTGACTAAAAACCCCATATTTTGGATATGGAGCTATATATGGAAAATATTATCTATATTGATTTTCGTAAACGGAAAAGTATCCTCACTAATCCATATAATCGATTATTATAATATGGAAATTATATAGTTAACTATTTATGTCGGGACATTTTCCTAGACATATATTAATATGAGAAATTGGTTTACCTTAATAAAAGTTAATTGGAATTAAATGAAGCACTTAAAATTCACTTTTATATTTAATTCTAAAAAAATACAATACTTTGTAATTTCTTTTGTCACTTATTATTAGATTAAAGTCTTCACAGACCAGTGGTTCTTAACCTTTTTAAAGTCAGTGATTAAAAGAAAAATGAGGAATATTAGTTCCAATACGTAATTCAAACAAAAAATTATTAAATATCTTTAAAATATTTTTTTTACTAAATTAAGAAATATTTCATAATTTGGTTGACACTTCGACAAACTTCTCGAACAATCAGTGCATTGCAATTTAATTTTAAATTAACTTTATAAAAGGTGAATGAATTTCTTTCAAAAGCTAAAATCGATATTATCTAAATTAACATTTAATTTTGGATCTATGTAATTTGTCGTTAAATAATTTATCTACTTTGTACTTTAATGGAAATGTTTTTTTTTTAATTTATTTTAAAATATTTAAAAATATATCATTTGGGTTGATATTAAATTTGTTGAAAGAATAAGAATTATATTTATTAAACGCAATGATAATTAAATTATTATCATTAAAGTTATATTAATAGTACATATAAAAACCTCATTTGTTTTAATTTTATTAAAACTCTGATATATAAAAGTTCACTATGTTTTCCAAATTTCATCTTATTTTTTAGTATTATTGAATTCTAATCTATTTTCTTTATCTTATTCCTGCGCTTACAATTACAATGTTTCATAAACTTTAGAACTCAAGTTATTACGACCCAGTGGCGTACCGTGAGGTTCTTGCCCCTGGGGGCAACTGAGAAATTAGCGCCCCCTTATATATATATATATATTTAATTTAATTTTTTTAAAGAATATTAATGACGAATAACGAAACAGGTTTAACAGATTTTAATAAGCGTATAAATAATATTTATTGACTTACACAAAAAATAGAGTTTAACATTAAATATTAATTCTTCTGGCTTTTGTCGTGGCAAACATATCTATAATCTCATTAAAATCAATTTTTTTAAACATTTCTCTTTCTATGCTAAGAAGAGCTAAATCGTTCAGTCGCGTTTGAGTCATAGCTGCTCTTAAATACGATAAAATTAATTTTAATTTACTGAAAGATCTTTCGCAACTGGCAATTGATACAGAAATTGTAAGAAGTATTTGTAGGGCAATTCTCAAATTGGGAAATACATCATCAGAAATTATAAACGAAATAAGTTCCAATGGAGTTTGTGGAATGATTTCTCTACGACAATTTAATAACATTTTGCAGTCACATATCTCATGATACAATTCTGTTCCATTAAAATCTGTATTGTAAAAATCTCCCAAATTTTTGCATTTATTTTTTAATTCCAATAATGCATCCGTATCTTTTGTATCCAATAAAGTTTGTATATCTAATGGAAATCCAAAATTATTATCAACTTCTTTTAAGCGTACAAATCTTTTATCAATTTCGCTGTCCAGTCGATCAAGCGCGCTCTTCATTACGCGATCAATTTCTTCTGCACTTAATCCAGTATTTTTGGCAAGTTCTCCTGGAAACTTGCGACGTTTTCTGATACGACGTTCCACTTTAATATCCCATTGTTGACATTTCACCTTTGCCTCAATAATGCAATTGTGGCACAAATCACTTCGTATTTGTCGGAAATCAACAACTAATGATTGTAGATCTTTTGAAGCTTCATTAAAATTCATGGTCGGATTTTGAAGACGTTTTTGTACCCGATCAATACGTCTTAAAATATTAACCCAGAATCGGATCAAAACTATAAAATTAAAGTTAAGAATGTTAGTTAATAACATTTCTGCGTCATTTCTTGTTTCTAGGAATTTTGTAAATCTTCTACCATTTTTTCAAGAAGTGTGACTAATTTATCAAATTCTTCAAAAATAGCGTTAACAGCTTCAAATCTTTAAAATTACTTTACTATTTCTTATGATTAATTAAATAGAAGGAAATTAATTAAAAGTGAAAAATTGTTTTTAACAGGATTTATTTAATAAAAAAGTAAATGTTGCAGAAGTTGTATATTTGCGCAACATTGCGCGTTTTGATATATAATACAGTGTACATATTACGATTCCGTGTGGAATTTTCTGAAGCAATAGTTTTTCTTATTGCAACATAAGTTTAGCAGATTTTAGATATAAAATCACATAGATTTCTCAATAATTCAACCCAAGGGTGTTGTAGAAATGTGACACCAGGTGGCAAATACTTCTATAGCTCATGGAATCATTTTTATACACAAGAAATAATCATGCAAAGGGTTAAAATTCCTCAATTATAAAATTTGTGTGATAATATGCACATCCAACTAATGATTTCAAATTATAAAATTTTAAGCACAACAATCAAAAAAACATATATAAAATCATTAAATTTTATTATAATGTGAAAAGTCACGCTAGCACGGGGCTGGCCTAACTACGGGGCCGTAAGCATTGTGTATAATCATATATATATCTCTATATACCCGGCTCTGCTTTTGAAACAAAAAACTTTGAAAGAATAAAAATGGTATTTAAGCCGTTTTGATTTATACTTCCTCATTTATGAAATTAGTATAATAATATACACTCTCAACTAATGATTTCTAATTATAAAATTTGTCCGACGACAATATTTATATCTATCTTTGATATCTGGAACTGAATTGGAATTCTGAGGCTTAATGCTAAGGATCGTCTGCGTCTCTTTCAAGAACTGGCGAGGGTATCGCTTCGTGCAGACTCCATCCTTCATACAAACAGAGCGGGGATTTATGCGTCCGCAGGGGCCATGCACCATTTGTTTCGTGACCGTGGTAAAGAGGTCTGGGTCTTCTTCTGGATCTCTGAGTGCCTTTTGCTTGAGATGAAAGACTCTTGCCAACAAATCATGGCGATCCTGGGGCTTTTGTCCATCGAAAAGTTCTTCTTGTATCTCTTTCCAGTTGGGGTTGCAGGTGAAGGTGATGAAAAGGTCCGGTCTACCGTAGTTTCGCACATAGGTCATCGCATCTTGGGTCCTTTCGTGCATGTACCTGGGCCTCCCTGTAAAGCTGGACGGTAAAATGACAAAGAGGTCTGGGTCTTCTTCTGGATCCGGGATTTCTGCGCTGATGAAATCATCGACCCTATGGACTTGCAAGGTGTCTTTCAGCCAAACCAGAATGTGGGCGTGAGGAAGTCCTCTCTTCTGCCACTCTATCGTGTACACGTAACATCGAGTATCACCAAAAATCTTCGCCTTTGTGATAAGACTGATGAGTGCCTTTTGCTTGAAATGAAAGATTTTTGCCAACAAATCATGGCGATCCTGGGGCTTTCGTCCTTCGAAAAGTTCTTCTTGTATCTCTTTCCAGTTGGGGTTGCAGGTGAAGGTGAAGGTGATGAAAAGGTCCGGTCTACCGTAGTTTCGCACATAGGTCATCGCATCTTGGGTCCTTTCGTGCATGTACCTGGGCCCCCTGTAAAGCTGGACGGTATGACTCTCTTAAGCTGTGATGACCCAGTAGGCGAAATTGGCGAGCAAGTAGCATGTGAATGTACCTTCTTTTTAGTTGATATATATTTTAAAATATATTGAATTGAATTGAATTGAATTGAATATTGCGAGCGAGCAAATAATAAAACAAATTTAATTTATTTATAATGAATTTTATTTATTTATATATATAAAAAGTAAAAGAAAAAATACAATTATAAATTGTGTAATTCATATTTAAATAAAATTTCTTGTCATCATTGTATAATTACATGTTTTTGATAATAATGTGTAGGAGTTTAATTATTTTATGTCCATGCATTACTAATTTTAAAATATTATACATAATTATATTGGAATTTTAACCTAACGATTAAAATTACACATTATACCTACTCGTATACATAAATTAAATAAAAGAACTTAAAAAACTATACGTAAATGTTAATACTCTTTTTAGTTGATATATATTTTAAAATATATTGAATTGAATTGAATTGAATTGAATTGAATATTGCGAGCGAGCAAATAATAAAACAAAACTGTCCCATGTCAGCAACATTTCCATCATTCATAACGGCATCCCTCAAATGGGCATATTGTTCCACTCTCAATGTCTTCTGGTTCAATCGAATGTATCGCAGCCTTTCGGATTCAATCTTGGGATACATGTCCACAATAAACTGATGAAACAGGTCTTTGCTTCGCAGTAAAATGTTGAATGTTGAAGAGCGCATCATGATCCTGTAAGCGTAAAAGTCCATTGCAGAAATCTTCTTTGTTTGTGGCATTCCCGTAGTTGGATTTGTTTGGCGCAAATCAAAATGATAACCATCTTCCCCCTGCCAAAAGAGAAGTGGGTACTGTAGTGCATCGTAAGACCTGTGGGTATCGGCAATTCTTCTGATGGTGCCACTCCTTTCTTCTAAAACTATGTCTCTTGCTCCATGCTGTTCTCCAACCATTATTACAGCCACTTCTGATGATGTCGGAGCGTTGAACCGCCTTTCATGCTCACTGCGTGGGGTTTTGTCGGCTAAAATAAGGAGTTTTAATTCAGGACTGATCTTTTCCATGGCCGATTTGAAGCTTTGGACGTAGGAGTTTTCATGATGAAGCATATCTTGCAACTGAAGTACTATGTCCTCTCTGGTTTCTGGAACATTCCTACAACGTTTCTGCGCCTGTTCTGTTCTGTTGGCAACGAAATAAACTTGCATAAATTTGAGCTATTCATTTGGTAGGGGCTGTAGACTGCCAATGCGATGATAAACTTGACCCTGAACTTTAAATGTTGGCATGTATCCAGGCTCTCTAATTTCTTTTGTTGTGCCGAGAGAGGTCATTTGGAAACAGGAATTGTAGCGTCTGATATTAGCTTGGAAGTGTTTGTCCTGTGAAGACTGGCCAATGAGGAAAGTGCGTAGGGGCTCAGGAGGATCTATTAATAACGGTGATAATCGAACTTTTCCTCCACTGCAGCACATACCTGGGGCTTCACCTTTCCATTTCTTCGCCTCACAGTGTTGGCAAGTTTGCGACATTGAGCCGATGAGACACGAAGGATGAGAAGCATAATCAGATGATGGTTCATAATCGAATGCCGCATTTTCTAAATGCCTCCAGAGACGTATTCGAGCAGTAGTTGTTGCAGTTGTAACTCTCTGCAGTCTTGAGTTTCTTTCTGGGATGTTTTCTTCTTCTCTTCTTCTTTGATTAATTTCTCTCACCTGTTGCTGTCTTGAGTTTCTTTCTGGGGTCGTTTCTTCTTCTCTCCTTCTTCGACTTCTTTCTGCGTCCTCTCGCTGCCTTGAATCGCATCTAATATTAATCCAAAATGAATTAATCTTGATGGGGGGCCTTTCAACTAATCTTTTCTTCCCTGGTGTATAAAAATCGCGGTCCTTAAAGTGAACGAGACATACACGGTATTTAAGCATTTTAACATATGGGAGGCCAAGTAAATCATTAATGCCCACTGGCTTTATCCACCTTATACGTAAATTATCATATACACTGAGGTGCAAAAAAAAGTGGAACGCTTAGAAAAATTTGATTTTTTCAAATAATTTTCAGGAAAAACATACTTAGTATTTTATTTAAACTTTTAATTAATTGTTACAAATATTTTTAAACATTTTTAGAGTGAAACAATTTTCAAAATTATCAAAAAAATAACAAAAAGTATAAAATTATAAAAAACCTTTTTTTATCAAAAAAAAAAAAAATTAACTTAAATTTAAAATTTCTTGTTTTAATAAGGGGTGTTAACACCTCCTGACTTAATAGTAGGCGTGAGCATTCTAAAAATACTTCTTATGAGTTTTATGACCTCAATCTGGTCTAGATTCTCCCATTCTTGTAGGATAATTTTGAGCTGCTGGATGCTCTCAGATGCAGGATCTTGAGCTTGTATACGCCTTCCCAGCATTTCCCACACGTGCTCAATTGGATTTAAATCAGGACTTCGAGCTAGCCAGTCCATAGTTCTTAAACCAATCTCATTTAGGAAACTGATAACCTGTTATGCCACATGAGGTTAAAACGAAATTATCTCCGATCATTGGGGCGAAAGGTATAACATGGGTGATGAGAATCTTTTCCATATATCGAATCGCAGTAAGTAAACCATTCTCTATGATGATGGTGTACGTTTTTCCTGTTCGTGATTCAACTTTATGCAGACCGATATAGGCACACGAATCGGTTCATTTGTCGGTGAACAAATAAAATAAAATTTAAAATAATCCAATCAATAATACGGACATTTCTTTTTAGAATCTGAAGTTGTCATTTTTCAATAAATAAATATATAAATTAAAAATCACTGTAGGAGCGTGTGCATTATGTATTTAATCATATATATCTCTATATACCCAGGCTATGCTTTTGAAAACAAAAAACTTGAAAATAATAAAAGTGGCATTTAGGCCGTTTTGATTTATAATTCCTCAATTATAAAATTAGTATAATAATAATATCCACTTTTAACTAAGGATTTCTAATTATAAAATTTTTTCCGACGACAATATATATCCACCTTTTCTTTTACTTTTCCATAGATAAAACATTTTAAAATTTCTATTTTTAATTCACTAGACCAGAGGTGTCAAACTCAATTTTGCAGAGGGCCATATATTAAATTTTGAATTCGTAAAATAAAAAAAATTAACTGAATTATTATAACATTTTATTTATTATCACGTTCAACGCCGTGTCCGCCACAGGTGGCCGACACCGATCCATTTCGAATGGGCCGCGTCGGCCACCGCTGACCGACATGGGGCGCAACTATGGCTAAAATATTCTGTATCGTATAAAAATTTATAAATAAATGTTATTAGGTACAAATTAATAGGATAAATGAATTCATATTTTAATTAGCTTCAAAAAGTAAAGCTTATAACTTATCGAAATTTTTAAAAGAGGTAAATTTAATTTATGAAAAGATTACCTTTAGATTACTAATAATATTCACTTTTAAAAAATTCTGATAAAAAATGACATCCTAACAATATTCTGGTAAATAATATAAGAAATTTAACTTGAAGAAATCTAAAACTAAATTTTGGTACTGCAAAACTTCTAGCAAATATTTAATATTTATGTTAATAAAATTTCTAAAGTGTAAATTGAAGATGTTTATTTAATATTAAGGAATTAATTTTCCAAAAAAAATTTACATTAATAAAAGTATTCTGTTGGATTACTAATAATATTCCCTTTTACAAAAAGTCTGGTAAAAAATATAAAACTTAAAATATAAATCCATGGATATTGAAATAAATTAATCAAAGAAATTATATTGCATTTAAAAAATTTATTATTATTTGCGCCCCACGTTTTACGTTATAGAAAATTTTCTTCTGCTCCATTAACAAGTCCTTTCTCAATATCTACATTTGATCGTAACATTACTTTTGCTCCTTCGAATATTTCCAAATATTTTGGTAAGCCTCCAGTTTTATTTATATCAGTAGGAACAATTTTATCCATATCTATGTTATCAACATTTCTTTTGGCATCAGCAATTCTATCTTGAGCTTTTATTTTATAAATTCTTTTTCCATCTTTTCTATACTTTTCTAGTACAGCTTCATTATGGGCATCAACTTGTGATCTTAGAGGGTAGATTCTAATGGCATTTTCCAAATCAAACTCTCTTGTTGCTTCTGTAATTAATTTCGTCATTAACAATTCAAAATTTTGACCATTTAGTTCTCCAATACGAAGGGCATTTAATAAATCAGCAAATCTCGTGTCTCCTTGTTGACGCATGTTTTCAGTTAATTCAACCAGTGTAAATAGACGCCATAAATGTGTTGCTGGTAAAAATCGAGTTGGTTGATTAAAAACTTGTGCACCTCTTACAGGTGGTAATTGCATTAAATCGCCAAATACTATTATATTAATTCCTCCAAAAGCTTCATTTTCTTTATTTTTCAGCTGTCTTAAGCGTGAATCAATCATGCATAACATTTCGTATGGTACCATGCTAATTTCATCAATGAATAAACATTCGACTTCTCTCCATTGTTGACGCATTACTTTTAGGAAATTTCCTGTTAATAAAGGCATGTTTGGCGTTAAATTTCCATCTTTCTGCACTGGTAATCTTAGCAAACTATGTAATGTTGTTCCTCCAACTAATCTTGCTGCTACTCCTGTTAATGCAGCAACTCTTACAGCTCTTTTTCCATAACATCTATTTACCTGATTTTTCAATGTATTAAATGTATACGTTTTTCCAACACCAGCGCCACCAGTTACAAATAATCTTAATCGGCGTGTATTTCCTTCTAATTGTTCTTGGATATTTCCTGTTACTAAATTAAATAGTTCTCTCTGTCTTACATTCATTCCTCTACAAGCTGATTGAAATTGCTCATCTGTCATGTTTTGATCAGGAATATTTTCTAATTCTTCCTCAACGAGTTCTTCAGGTGGTTCAAGAATTTCAAATGCTCGAGCTCTTCTCAATGCATCTTCCAAATGTCTATCTCTTTCTCGGAATGTTTCCATGTACCTACTCGTTTCTTTCAACATATTTTCACGAGCGAGAAAAGCATCTCGAGGATTATCATATCCTGCTAATAATTCGTCTTCTGAGTAATGTGGTACATATTGAACGAGTAAACTATAAAAGAAGTTTTCTGGGTCGTTATGCATGATGAAAAATGGAACTCTTATAACAGCATGTACATTTCTAACAATCATTTTTGAATTATCACTAAGTTTTATTAATTGTCTTCTTTGCAATGGTACATCTGTATCAGCATCAACACTTTCTTCACTATTTTCAGGTATTTGCTTGTAATATGGTTCAAACATCATTGCAAATTCTATCAAACTCATATCTCTGAAATTATATCGAGGATCTTCTGTTGGTCTTTTATGATATCTCTCTATTATGTTTGAACAAACTCCAGTTGCCTGATTCTGATTGAACTGTATTATGTCATATCGTTGTTCAGGTTTACGTGTGTTCAAAAATACACATTTTCTAGAACTTTCTCGCAAAGGGAGATGACATAATCTATATATACACTCACAAGCAGATATTTGTCTTTCCTTCAAAATACGCATACATGCTTTAAACAATTGCCGTGAAATATTTGTTTCTTCTCGTCTTATTTGTCTTATAGCCTGTGCAATACTTTCATTTACATTTGTTGGTTCATGTTTTGCAATATACTTTGCTACATAATTTGCAACAGCTTCATTTGAACCACATGGTTGAATATCCATATTTCCATTCCACAGTGATAAAAGTCCTGGGCAATAATTATTAACATAAACATCTTCTTTCTTTCGCTTTAAATTACAAATTCGACCTCCATTTCGTATAAAGTCTTCAGAAGATTCAGAAATGATTTTAGTTTCATTACTTTCCTTTCGAGGAAAACCAAATCTACACATGCCGGTGTTATTCTTATAACAAGTGTGTGTATGTCTGTGAATTTGATTTCTTTTTACTAATTCATACAATTCAGAATTTTCTTCATTCGATGGAAGATTACAAGAAATAACATCATCGATTAATTTTATTCCAGCTTCACCTTCAAATGATGGGGTATTTTCAATCCAAATTAGCATATGAATATGTGGACTTCCTCTATTTTGAAATTCTACACGCCACCAGTAATCTTTAACTTTTCCACCTAAAATATTTTCGTTTGCTTTTACATATTTCATGAAAGCATTAAATCTTCTCATGAAATGTCGGCTGACAACAACAGGATATAATTCAATTAGCCGTTGTATTTCATCTAAGCTAACACTTTTTGGATCTACATCTGGTTTACCATCAGCAATAAGTAATGCTTTTCGCATATCAGGCCAATTTAAGTCATTACAGCTTAGAGTAATGAACCATGTAGGTGGACCGAGGCATCGAATTTGTGCAATTAATTCATTATGTGCAGTTCTCCAATAAGCTGCTGATCCTCTTAAATTTTTCATGTATAAATGCAAATCTTTTACAATACCATTTTGATCTTTGATTTTTTTACAGCATGCGGAAATAGTCGATTGTACTCTATGAAATTCAAAAACAGCTAATGCGTAGAAAAGATAATCATTACGCTGAAAACGAGTATCCTTGCCAAGGATTCGTGATTGAAAGTAATCTAATGGAGAAATTTTTATTTGGCGTTCTTCATTTAATCCATTAAAACCATATGGAAATAGATTGAACCATGCATATTCTTCTGCCTTTTTCTCATGATTTATTTTAACAATATTTCCTCCTGTTTTACGAACAATTTCATTCATGTTTTCACTTTCAACAAGAACTTCTTCTACATTGGGCTGAGCTACATCTATTGGACCCATTACAGAAGTTTGAATATTAACATGCTCAGTAAATATATTATTATTTTGATTAGGCGCATAGTTTATATTTTGGCTTTCATTACTATTTAATTGGTCTGGAAAGTATCGACTTAAATATTCATCCATTTGCATTATATTACCTACTACTTTAACGTTAATGTAATGAATTGAAAATTGTTCATTTCTAGAACGTAGGACTCTTCTACATATACGATGGAGCTCCTCTATATTGTCACATTCAATAATACATGCTTTGCCATTACTGTTGGTCAAAGGAGCACCTCTTGGTCCACATGAATGTGAATCAGTAAAATAGAATTTATTTTCATGTTTCAATAGACCTAATGTTTTTGAATCTCCTATTAAGACTGCAGAATTATATTCTCTAAATAAATATTTAATGGCTTCTAATAATGTTATTCCATTTACTCCATCATTTACGTTATCTTTCAAACTTCCTTGACATAACCAATTTTCATCATAATCAAGGGAAAATGCTTCTTCATACATAATAAAATCATTTTTGATAACATTTAAGTTTCGTATTTCCAAGTAACCTGATCTATCTATTGGAAATGCATTTTCGTTAAATTCTGTTAATGCATGAATGGTTGCATAAACTTCATCTCCTGCTAGCATATTACTATTTAAAATATTTGTATTCCATTGAGATGGAGGCAAAATTGCTGCTCTAACAATGTTGGCTAAAGCCATCGCAAAACATTGTACTCCAGCAAAACCTGAGTCAAATATCTCACTATTTCCTTGATTCCATGAAGCACGGATGATTCTTGATATATCGCCTGTATTTGTATAGGCACGCGTATTAACATGATTATTCTGTTCATTACGCTGTGCTGATGGTAAAACTTGAATGATATCACTTTCTTCAAGTCTAGCAAAATTATTTACTGTCACATCCTTATATAAAGGATTATTTTGAATGAGCCATTTTAATGCAGCGTACACACGATCTCTTGAAATTGTAAAATCACGAGAAATATTTAAATTTTCAAGGGTCTCAGTAACTACAACAATAGCTGCATCATCACTTGATCGTGGTAAAACAGTGGGCAATTTTTCACTGACTTCAAAAATATCTAACGCAAATAAAGTAGCATGTCCTTTAAAACCATACTGACCAAAACGACCATCAAATTTAATTACTTTTATAAAAGCTCTTACTCGACTCAAGAGTCTTATCTCAGATTGAGTCAATACTTTAATTTCATCAGGAATTGCACCTGGATCTAAATTGTTCCAAAATGCTTTTGGTGGAGCTGTAATTTTATTATTATTTTTAAGATGCGTATTACATCTATGACAAACCTCCAATACATCTTTATTTTGTAACTCTGGAGGTAAATATGATTTTGGAGTTACTAAGTAATATTTAGTTACCTGATTAGGGTAACACTGTTTCATGCAAATTTCACAAGTTTTATTACAAAATGTATTAACAGTTTTATGAAATTCTTCTTCATCTGCTGATTTTTGAGCATATACAGTACGTAATCTACTTAGTCTTTCTTGGTGCATTTCTGCAGATTCAACAGCGCGTAGCTGTGACATTCGTACTTTCATTTCTTCAAGCCGAGAATTTCTATCTTCATCTGATTCTACAGCACGTAGCTGTGACATTCGACTACCCATATCAGCAAGTCGAGAAATTCTATTTTCGTTCGTTTCTAAGTTTATTACCTGTGAATGTCGTTCTCTATCTGCAGTTAATCTTAAAACTCTTTCTAAGTCAGATTCGTTTGTACGAAGTCGAGACATACGCTCTTTAGCATGAGCTTGTTTAATTTTGCGCTGTTCCTCAGATTCATTTTCAACAATTTTTCTTCGTTTAATTAATCTTTCTTCCTTACCTTTTTCACTTTCCTGTTCACGCTTCTGTTTATATTTCATTCTTGCTTTTTCCAGGCGTCGTTTCTTTTGTGTCGTTGTTAATCCCATCTTTTATTTTATTATTTTATTTCAACTTCACTTTTTTCAAATTTTTAATATGTGTAAATTATAATTTTTATTCTTCACTTATCCAAAGTTAACTTTTCAAACACTATATTTCATAAATTTAAACTTAAACTTAAAGGTAACCCTCGTATAACTAAAAAACACTCATCAAGAAATGTTTAATTTATTTTCTGTTAAGAAGGAGTGTTTATATTATATATTGAGCTGTCAGCCACGCGTTCCATATAAATTGCTATTCAGCGTGGTCGACGCCCTTCTCTACGTATCTGCAGCTTGGCCTGGGTTAATCTTCATAGTACTAAAATATATTTTGATATATCTGATAATTTGCTGAATGAAACTCTGTTATGGGATAGTTACACTTTAAATATATTTATTGACAAATAAAAATTAAAATAATTACAAATAATTAAAAATTAAAACTATAAAGTATTTTGAACGAAAAAAAAATTAAACAAGTGAAAAAAAATAAATATTTTTGAGAAATAAAAATCAAAACTATAAAGTATATCAAATAATAAAATAAAAAAACTATATTAAAATAATTATAAATGTACTTTATAAAAGCATTCCAGGCAGTAATGTGGCTGACCTGGACACAAAGTTGTTACTCTTGAAGTTTTATTTCTAGCGTATTGTCTGCCATGATTTTTTACATTATTAGAGTAACACCCTTTACATGCCCTCCTTGATTCTCTTGCAATTCCTGCTTTTGTTTTTATAGTGTGTTTCATTCTTTTTGGCCTTGGAGTAATATTTATTGGGGTTTGGTTGAATTTGCAAAGATATTCTGCTAATTTTTTTCTAAAATTCACTATTGAAATATTGTTTTGCGTGGTTTGTCTATACAAAATACTGGCGTTTACAATTCAGGATCAATTGAAAAGCAAGTTTTTTATACCACTTCAAGTTCTTTCGTAAGGGTGAGGAATACGCACTTAATTGATCTGAGAGATCCTTTTGTATTATTGTAATCGACGACAATTTTGGGTTTATATTTTTCTTGGCCTCTTTTATTGGTTGTTTTTACAAATTTCGTTGAAAGTTTGGTGGACAACAATAAAACGTCACGTTTGTCTTTCCATTTAATGATAGTTATCCCTTTTTCATTTTCTTTAGCTTGGAATTCTCCTGTTTATAATTTTGCATTTACTAGATCTTTTGGTAAATTTTTTCTGTTTTTTCGAATTGTACCAACCAAGTGCGTATCGTTTAAAAATAACTGATTTGCCAGATCGACACTGGTGTACCAATTATCGGTATATAAAGTGTGTCCTTTATTAAAAAGACTACTACATAGCCTCATTACAACATTTGTAGGTGTTGTTTCGAAAAAATTTTGAAAAATCGCGTGATTTTCTTTACTGGTTCCATGTTTTGTTCTAATCTCAATTCGATCAAAAATTAAATTTTTTGAAAAATGTTTATTTGCTAAATTTTTATTAATAAAAGAATTTGTACTACTTGTGTCTAAAAATATTTTGAATTTTGTTTTATGATCTATTATATAAGATAATTTTGAAAAATAATTCTTTAATTCGGTTCTGGATTGATCGAGGCCGTTGGGTCTAAAAAATTATCTTCTTTGAGAAATAAAAATCAAAACTATAAAGTATATCAAATAATAAAATAAAAAACTATATTAAAATAATTATAAATGTACTTTATAAAAGCATTCCAGGCAGTAATGTGGCTGACCTGGACACAGAGCAATATGTTGTTACTCTTGAAGTTTTATTTCTAGCGTATTGTCTGCCATGATTTTTTACATTATTAGAGTAACAGCCTTTACATGCTCTCCTCGATTCTCTAGCAGTTCCTGCTTTTGTTTTTATAGTGTGTTTCATTCTTTTTGGCCTTGGAGTAAACTTTATTGGGGTTTGGTTGGATTTACAAAGATATTCTGATAATGTTTTTCTAAAATTCACTATTGAAATATTGTTTTCCGTGGTATGTCTTTACAAAATACTGGCGTTTACAATTGCAGTGTTCAGGATCACAAATAATTTTGATACTTATGGCAGCAACATTCCACGAACCAGCGTCACTGACCGATGCACGGACAATTAATTTAGTTTGCTCATGGATTGCCTTTATAACATCGCTGATCAGATCAACTAATATATGTCTATTCGCTACATTATGAGTAAAATAAAAGGCTACAGGCTGCTTCCATTTACCAGCAATGCTTCGAACCATAAATACTAGAACATGATCAGCGATCTTATCATTCCATATATTGTGTTCATTTTTGATGTCCACAAAACCGTGAACTCAGCAGTTGTCAATTGTTGTTCGCAAACTAAAATTTTTGTCAATCTCCATCTCATCAAAAATTAAAGAACAGTAACGTTCTTTTTCTGGAAGAGCTTTTGAAAAAATATCTAAATACCCTAACAATTTATTGTTGACCCCAGGCTCAATTTTGAAATATTTTAAGGCACGTTTTAATGTTGTTGTAGAAGGGAAAGGCAACAAAGTTTGCATGTAACGGTAGCTCTTGGGACTGTGTTTCATAATGGAAAGGAAAAGGGCCTTTTCATCCAAAGAATATCTCCGGGAATTTTTCTGTTTATCAAAATTTGAGAGCATGGAAAATATAAAGCATCGGGGAATTGGAGGGAGGTTATGGAAAATATCAAGATCTTTTAGGGGTTTTTTAGAGAGGGAGTCTCTTTTTTGCCTGCATTAATTTTTTCGCTAAATATTTTTTTCTTAATTTCTCTTGTATTGCTAGCTTTTTGTAATGGAATACTAGATCGTATAAAATACATTCTCTACCCGACAGAGATTTTACATCTATGCGGTTTAACCAGCCTCGACCGACACCTGCAAAGAAAAATTAAATTAAAAACCATATAAAACATATTTAGTTAATTTAATTTTCAATTAAAGGCATAAGTCAATTGTATAAGGGATTTCAGAAATTATGAGTTTCAATTTCTATTAGTTAGATATAACTGTGAGAATCTTAAATAAAATACATACTACAGGGAGCGGCAAAATGATCTGACGGTTTTAAAATGTAAATAACTCAATCGTTTTAAGAGATACAAAGTGTTTTATTGCATATTACAGATTGCTATTTATGAACATTTATAAAAATAACCAAAGAAATGTTTGTGATACGTTTAAGATTTGAAGATGACATCTTTCAAATAATGACCATCTTGGGCCATGCATTCTTCCAATCTTGCACTGAAATTGTCAAACACTTTCCCTAACATTGCAGGAGGAAGGTTGGCTATTTCTTGGCGTATGGCTTCCTTGAGGTCATCCAATGTGCGGGGTTTGTTTGTGTACACTCTTGATTTCAGCAGTCCCCACAAGAAAAAGTCACAAATGCTGAGATCCGGGGAGTGAGGTGGCCACGCAATGTCCCCGAAACGCGAGATGACTCGGCCACGAAACTTGCTTCTTAAGAAGTTCATTACCTCATCGGCTGTGTGGGCAGTTGCCCCATCCTGCTGGAACCAAATTCTGCTGCGGTTTAAGCGTTTTCTGCGTAGTTCGGGGATAAGGAAGTTTTTCAACATAGTCAGGTATCGTTGTGAGTTGACGGTTACAATTCGACCGTTTTCTTCAAAAAAGTATGGGCCTATAACACAATGTTTTGTTACGCCACACCACACAGTGACCTTGGGACTATGAAGGGGACGTTCATGCAGTTCTTCTGGATTTTTTTCCGACCAATAGCGGAAATTCTGTTTATTCACATATCCATCCAAATGAAAATGCGCTTCGTCGCTCATAATGAAAATTTTGTCATCTGTAAGCAAACCAATCATTTGCTCTGAAAATGCGTTGCGCGTTGCATAATCAGTGGGCTTCAACTGTTGCACGATAGCCATTTTATATGGATGAAAGTGCAGGTCGTACCGTAATATTTTTCTTACCGAGCGGTCAGACATGCGCAGAGCAGCAGCTTGTTTGCGTGCAGGCCGCCGAGGACTGGCTTCCACAGTGGGGTGTCCGGAAGTTCCTGGCGAGATTGCAGGGCCGCGACGTGGGTACAAAGCGCCCGTGTGCAAATTTTTAAAAAGCGCCCCCTTTATCAATAGAACAATAAAAGCAAATAAAACATTTAATTTTGAAAACTGTGTTTATGAATACAGAGCAATTTCTCTACTTAATAATAGGAAATAACAAAATAATTAACTCATTAACCATAGAAAACAAGGTTAAATTTCTAGAACAATAAACATAAAAAAATTCCAAAATGAAAACATAATACAATATGAAATTCTATCACAAAACTATACTATTCGGATTCTTCGAGCCTTTGAAGCTACAAAACCTTTAATAATATCATATATTTCTAAGTTATCCATGATTTCATTTTCTATTGCTATCATAGAAAGATCTGTTAAGCGCTCCTGCGAATACGTTTTTATAATTTTTAACTTAGAGAAGCTTCGTTCACCCAAAGCTACAGTTACGGGCAATGTTAGAAAGATACGCAGTAAAAGAAACAAATTTGGAAAATCATTTTCTAACTTATTTCCGCTAAGGAAGTTTAGCAAATCGAGGGGAGTCATTTTTTCGGTTATAAAACATTGAAGGGAATTGAGTTCTTCAAATAAATCAATATCACGATCGGAAGAATCATTCCTCTTGGTTAGTTTCTCTTCTAAAGTTTTACATATTTGCAGCAAATCATTTTTCTATACCGATTTAAGTTATGTATATCATAAATGATTTTGAATGTGTCACAATTGTCTTTTAAGAGTGTAAATCTCTCAAAGAGAGATGACGTGGCTGTGTCAAGAATGACATAAAAGAATTTAATTTTAAAATGATCTTTTGCATTTGTGATTGGCTCATCCACGCTTTCGTAACTGAAAAATCTCTTTCGTCGTTTCTACTGCCGATACCAACATTTTCAATGGTAGAAATTTGTGTAGGAGGTGAAGAAGTACCCAATTTTAAAAATTTGTTGAGTGAACCATTCTAACAACATTTTTGCTTTCCGTTTACGATTTTCTGCACCGGACGGCTTAATTTTATTATTTTCTTGATCACCCATCTAAAATTTAAAAAAATCGAATTTTTATAGTAAATATTTAAATTAAATAATATTTAGTGTTGTTTGAAAGGCTGAACTATTACTATAGATAATCAATATTTTCTTACCACTTAATTGCTATTGGCACTAATTTACACTTTTACGCACAATGCTCTAATTCAGAGTTTGAATATTTCTAAATAAATTAATAAATTTAAAAATATAGTCAGAATACATAAAATAAAAAGAATGGTCAGTTTGGCGCCCCCTACACCAGGCGCCCGTGGGTAGCGCCCACCTTGCACAGTTGCAAGCGGCGGCCCTGGGCGTTCGTTATGCGAAGCATCACTGTAATTTCAAATTATAATATTTATCCGACGACAATATTTATATCTATGCTTTTGAAAACAAAAAACTGAAAGAATAAAATGGTATTTAAGCCGTTTTGATTTATACTTCCTCATTTATGAAATTAGTATAATAATATACACTCTCAACTAATGATTTCTAATTATAAAATTTGTCCGACGACAATATTTATATCTATTTTTGATATTTGGAACTGGATCGGAATTCTGAGGCTTAATGCTAAGGATAAGGAGCCACAGCGTTATGGGTATAATCATATATCTGTATATTCCCGGCTCTGCTTTTGTAAACAAAAAACTTTGAAAGAATGAAAATGGTATTTAAGCCGTTTTGATTTATAATTCCTCTTTTATAAAATTCGTATAATAATATGCACATCCAACTAATAATTTCAAATTATAATATTTGTCCGACGACAATATTTATATCTATGCTTTTGAAAACAAAAAACTTTGAAAGAATAAAAATGGTTTTTAAGCCGTTTTAATTTATAATTCCTCATTTATGAAATTAGTATAATAATATACACTTTCAACTAATGATTTCTAATTATAAAATTTGTCCGACGACAATATTTATATCTATTTTTGATATTTGGAACTGGATCGGAATTCTGAGGCTTAATGCTAAGGATAAGGAGCCACAGCGTTATGGGTATAATCATATATCTGTATATTCCCGGCTCTGCTTTTGTAAACAAAAAACTTTGAAAGAATGAAAATGGTATTTAAGCCGTTTTGATTTATAATTCCTCTTTTATAAAATTCGTATAACAATAGGCACATCCAACTAATAATTTCAAATTATAATATTTGTCCGAAGACAATATTTATATCTATGCTTTTGAAAACAAAAAACTTTGAAAGAATAAAAATGGTTTTTAAGCCGTTTTAATTTATAATTCCTCATTTATGAAATTATTATAATAATATACACACTTTCAACTAATGATTTCTAATTATAAAATTTGTCCGACGACAGCTTTTCCCAAATATCGAGAACTGTGACAATATCTGGTTTATCGCTTTTGAGCTTCTTAGTAATCATGGAGAAGCGAAGATTGGGGACTTCCCCACGTACAATCACCTGACCCACTTCGGCTCGCGACCCAGGAGGGAAATCCGAGGGGTACAGTTGTCGGTATCGCGCAGCGACACCTCTAGAAAGTGAGCAATCTGCACTAATACAGTGCGCGATCGCCCCTGAGCATTCAAACAAATTCCCAGCCCGCTCAACCCAACTGAATGACTATCGGGGAGCGGTTCTTATGGGTTCAGTCACGGAAATCGCAGCCGCGAAGCTGTTGAACGTCGGTACTGGATCTGTCAAAAACGGGGTTGCGATCGCGCCAGCAGTTGGAGTCGATGTACTGACTAGCGGCGCGGTCGCGACGCGATCATTCTTCAGTCGCGCCTCCCTGCGGCGTCGGGATCGTGATTTCTCCTTAACGGAGGGAACAGCGTCATTCGAAGTAGAAGCAACGGCTCCAACCACAGGGGGTTGGTCGCGTTTGCATTTTGGAACGGGAACTATCGCCCCCATCCAATCTACATTCCTCGTAGTTTTGTGCGCTTTTGGGGCGTAGTCGAAGCCATGGCTGATAAAACCTATGACTTTTAGACCAGCGGCGTTCACACCACGTTTAATAGTGCGAACGCTACCCTGGCCATGCGCCCTCTCAAGCAAGAAATTACCACTAAATAAATCCTTGATACATACCATAAACGGTGTATCTGGTATTGTGAAGTAGTGGTTTTCATCATTACTGACGACCTCCACCAACTTCCGACACTCAGCGAGCACAGGTCGGCTCTTAAAACCAACCAGCTCAACTGCAGGGGGACCTTCTTCAGGGACGGCAACTTTCATCACCAGACCAATTTCTTTGGTTTCCCAACGGAAATAGTAAGAGTGGATGTACACAGGCATCTCAACGTGTTTCTATCTGGAATAGATTAGGACTCGGGCGATGTGAGAAATGGGTTAGGGTTACCCACCTATGGACGAGGTGGGCTAAAGAAGATAGTCCAACATCC